>UELW01000100.1:3070196-6014507 GCA_900490495.1 Danionella dracula
GGGAAAGCGCAGCCACACATTGTGGGTTGCTGTGTTTGCCAGCGCTCTCTTGCTGATGGCAGTTTTGAAGTAATCTCAACCAGATGTTCATTAATGGCTTTTTAAGAGATCTCAGGGAGTAGAGGCGGCCCAGATCCATGCTCTGATCTCGGGTTTGCCTGAACTCTGCCAAGGCCCAGAGCTCCTCAATAACACACATCATCTGACAGCTCGGCTCCTTAGCAACTACCCTGTTTAAACAGGCAACACTCACCACAGGGAGGCGGTCTTTTTGAACAATTATGAAAAAAATGTTTAGAATTGCCAAAAAGCCGAGAGGTATATATAGTATAGTTTGGACTGGACTTTTTCTTCACTATAGGTTTTTAATCCACATCTACTCTATTTCTCAGAATACTCTAATGAGAATCCAGCTAATTATAAAGAGAATGTTTTCTTCGATTCAAAATGAATTCGTTCTTATTGAATTTAGATCTTGGCATTCTTGATTAAATTCAACAGCTTTTGTAGAACCATGAAATGTTTTTTGTATCAGCAATATCATTTTTATAACCCAATTCAAAGTAGTTCAGCGTTTTCTGGTTGGCCAGATTTAATAGAACAAGTCTTACATTTAGATTCGCCATCCTTATAGTAATTTGCCCTTTTTACCATTTGAATTCAACAACTTTTAGGTAACATTAGGGAACACAAATTAAACCACAATTAAAATGACAGAAATGTAAAATGATGATGATTTATTACAGTGAAATTGGGAATCCTTCTAGATAGAAGATGCATATTAAATATGCATTTTCTGGATCTTCACTTGTATAGGTTTTTAGAGTGCACTGAAGTCTGTTTCAATGGCTTAAAGAGCTACTTTGGGCGTTTAATTTGTGGAGATCAGGTGACACAAGGTAACCCCTGGGATTATTTTATAAATTGTTTTGGTGTGTGTCATAAGATCGGGGTTGGGGTTGAGGTTTGCATCAGGGATATCTCATGAAAAATCCAGAATGTAGGCTCGGAGATATTTGACTATTTTTATTTTTTATTTATTTACTTAATCTATATATAGCTTTGATAGCAATTGATAAAGTGGCTGTGACTTTACAAGGCTCTATAAATGATCTTCATTACTATTTTTATCTCTCATATTTAAATATCAAACTATAAAAATAAACTTTATTTAACAGTTGTTTCGAAGTGACTCTCAAAAAGAGAAGAAAGCACTTGAATTAAAGGTTGTATCAAAATTTCTTTTTTTTACTTATTAAATTGTAATCTTTAATTCTATACATATATTATAGATATATTCTCATAAGGTAGGGCTAAATATTCTATATCGTAAAGTAAAATACTGGTTTCATTTTCTTTTCTTTTGTCAAAATCATTTTTAGTCATATAACAGTGGTCAGGAAAACTGGATAAAGAGAATGCAACATAAGAAGAATAAATATATTTAAAGTAAAAAAGAAGAATGCATTTTTGGGAAAACCTCTATGTTCATACATCAGCGTACGTGTTAATTACACAAACGACATTCAGAATAAATTACTTTAAAAAATACTATTTAATTTTTGGACTAGTTCCAATTTGTACATTTCAGCTAAAAAATATTAGTAAAGGTTTATTGAAAGCAGCGAATGAGCATAAAAACAGTTCAATCTGTGTGGAACTTTTATGAATTGTGTTGCTTTAACCAACCGTGCAGCCAGTAAATTGCTCAGAGAAAAGAAAAATATCTTTATAGTTGGGTGTGAAAAGATGACAGACCTCACACTAATCAAACCCTCCTGTGCTGCATTAGAGTCTGTCAAATAAGGAGTTGACCACAGAGAGTCTTGCAGTGTGAAGCTTACTTGCCATGTGTTAAAGCGAGTTTAATAAGTGCAGTGGAGGTAGCATTTAGAGAGATTGAGTGATATATGTTCCATATGGGGTTGAACTCTCACAGCCTGTCAAGTATGAAGCAGAACAACATCAGCAGCAGGCCTCTTCAACGGTGGCAGAACGTTCGCTCTAAACACACTCCCCATTAACGGGAACATCTATCATGGCTGGCTCTCCCAACAAGATCAGGTGCAAGAGAGCTTGCGTCAAATGAAGAGAGTGTGTTTTAAAGGGCGCCTATTATGAAAAGCCAACTTCTGGACAGCGTTTGGACACAAATCTGTGCATGAAAGGTGTGAACACACTGCTGTTTGAGTTTTTATAATTTATCGGGTTGTTAGAGTAAAATGTCATCATAATTAAATGAATACATCATTAAATAAAAAATAATTAATAATTAATTAATAACATAATTTATAAAAAAAATTAGGTTGATGATGTCTCAACAGCTCGTCATATAAAAGTCCTGACCCACCAATGTTAAGTGACTTTCACGTATAACCACTCTACACGAGCTCTATTTCAAGATGCATTTCCCAACATAAGACCCGTCATCTTTACCAGAGAAAGAGTAACTGAGGAAAAGTGCTTAATTTTTATTTTTAAAACAACGTTCCTAAATACAGTTAAATGTATAATCAAAACTACTTAAAATAAAAACACTATTTAATCGAAATCAGGGTCAGAACTTGTGTTTGTTGTGAGTGTTGATTGTGTTGTTAACATTGTTGTCATTGTTGAAAAAGAAAATTGCTGGTTTGAAATGTAAAGAAAAACCCAAAAGTCCAAATTTGAGCTTCCTGCAATATCATCCTACCCAATGGCTTCATACCGGATGAATGAGTTTTTGTGTAATGGCATAGAAATGTCATGCATGAAACCATAATGTAAATTTTTTTGTTTACAAAGTTGGCAAAGTGTTACCATTTATTTAAGATATAATATAGATTTGTTTTACATTTAAAGAAATGTATAGAGCAAATTAACAGGAAAATGTGTGAAATAGAAAATGTGCTGAATAGTATAAATTATATAATGTTTCATTATATCCAACAGAAAAGTGTTTTGCTGCAACCAAACAAGGGAAATGTGCCAATGTGTTGAAGTGTTTTTTTTTTTACAGTGACAGTGTCTGATGAAGACTAAAATTCTAAACACGAGACACAAAAATTTGTTCATTTCATAATCAATCATGTTGCGCAAAATGTTTATTTCATAAGCACAAATGAGTGAGTATTTTTAGAAAATTAAATCTCTTTTTGAAACCATCCAAACGCCAGAAATGCAAACAAAAGACCTGAATGAACTAATATGAGATAAAATTAAGAAGACTCCTTTGCGGAAACATTTCACAATAGAAGTGGTTTTTCGTCTTTGAGGGTTCTTGGAGTGTTTTTCATTTTTTTAATATGGTTTCATATTTCCTTTGTGCGTGTCCAGGACATTTACAGTTGGCGTCAGAATATCAGTTGGTCTGAGGAGAGGCACTTTGAAGTGTTTGTGGTATCGGCACATCTGTGAGCAAGATGTGCACCCGGCGGGGAGGCCGCCTGAATATTGCCTGTCTTCTCCCCATGTCATGTGACAATGAACAACATTCCTTAACTCTTTCCTGGAGCAGACACATGTTGTGAAACTTTATTCATTCCACATCAGTGTCATCATAAATCGGCACACAGGTCTGTGATCACAGGCCATGGTTTTTCTGCTGAATAATGAGCAAAATACCTGCGGTAAACACATAAATTACCCTCAGTACATTTATTCTCAGAAGAAGCACAACTTAAACCATTCTGTAAAGTAAATAATTAGCAAAAGGCAAACTATTAGTGTGTATTGTGGTGATAATATTCTTTCAGGACTAAAGCGTTCTTGCTGTGTGTTTCTCAAAATGCTATGATAAAATACGTGCAGTCGCTGTCACAGGACAGACTGGCTTGATGGACTCTTTGTGTGCATTCCCACACCAGCTCAATTACGACTAGATGCAGAGTCTGCTATTGCATTCAGAATTCAAACTAACCTTCTGCTTCAGATATTCCAGAGATTCCAATTTACTGACTAATGGACAACATCATTTGCTTTAATATGGCCAATTTGTACAAAATTTATAATACAGATAATAATACAGATACACTATAAAAACTTTTGTAGTGTGTCTGTATTATGTTTAGCAGGCACGTGCAGAAGAGGGGTGCCGAGGTGCTTGAGGCTTGATTCCCAAAGTGCCATTATGGATCACTATTTCAAATCATTTTTATGAATTCCTTTAAAAACTAAATTACTATGATTGAGTATATTGTTAATGCGTTTCATTAATATGATCACACTTTTTGCGAATCTATGTTTTGTATTCTCTGTCAGTAAGTGTCAAAAGCGGCAGAGGTTTATAGTCACCTGATACTGAGCTTGCTGGGAAATGTAGTTCCTCCACAGAAGTCTCCAGACAGTGAGCCGAGGGTGTGCCACTTATGTTTTTCCTCAAAAGAACTGCTAGACAGATGTGCAGGTAAGCCTTGCTGAGCAACAATAAGTACTTTAAACAGCTCAGCTGTGAAAATAGTAACTAATAAGAAATATATATATATATATACATTTTTTATCATGCCTTAACTAAATTCCTTTTGGTATGGTATTATAGGGGAGACAATACATGAGCTACATCTATGACACTATATTTTGTTAGTGACTGGTTTGTTAGCATTTTTTCAAAATAAAAAATACCAACCTTGTAAGTTGATTCCTTTCTATGTAAAAATTTTCTAAATCACTTTTAATGATTGTTTATCATACTCTTATGTGTTGGGAGAGGCTCTGACATATCAGTTTCAACATGTTACAATAAAGTTATTTTTGTTGGCCCTCAATTACAGGAACTTTATTACTTGTTTATCGGTTTTGATGGGACAGATTTGACTTTAATGAATTAAAAAAAGTTGTTTTACCAAAACAAACCGTGACAACAAACGAAAATGAACTGCTCTAGGTAGCCCACAACCACACAGTAGAGGTGATATTTTAACCTACAATTATTTCATTTTTTATGTGTAAACGTGAACGATACGTAAGCTTTTAAGCCAATTGTGTCTTTTTCAGTCAATAAAAGACAGCAAACCTGTTTCTTTTTTTATCTGTTCTTCCTCCGCGCCTGCAGATGGCGACGAAGCGCATTTCCGCTTGTGTTCCTCCTCAACGCATCAGCTGCGTGAACGGATCAGCTTCAAGCGGATAATTAGAGAGCCGATTCCCATTCATGTCAACACCCTGCGATACAGAAAAGAACATTCGAGCTGACGGCTTGCATTTTCACGTGAGGGAGATAAAATGCAGCTGGACGAGACGCAGTATTTACAACGGTAAGAACAGCATTCGTCTCAAACCTGCGCTTCAGCATGTCATCTCAGTGAATATTAACCTCACATCTATTAGCTCTCTTTTTATCATGTCATGCGTCGTAGGATGTCAACATGGCGTTTACTCCAATATGTTTTATGTTGAGCAAATAGAATTATTTTAATGTCTGAAATCCTCTATAAATAAATATGGGTCAAATTCATCATATCCACTTCAGTGAGATGGGCGTGGCCTGTCACACCCCGTTATGATGCCAGTGATGTCTTGAAATGTTTTGGGCGTGACCCAATTCTCCTGCACTTAACTTCGTGGGCACTCATGTGCTAATAATATCTTTATCTCCTTATTAATGTAGAAAATGCAGGATTGGTGATATAGATGTGCATCCTACAGAAAATGCTCTCGTGGTCTACTATGAAGTAGAAGCTTCAATTTTAGGACAGATGGGTAATCCCAGACATGAGGAGAGGAAAGATTGCCAGAAAATGTAGGCAAATAGATTTTTATTTATCTCTTCTATCATTATCTGTGTGTCATGTGGGTGTCTATTCACATATTTGTTTTTTAGTATAAGGCTGAGGAGTCTGAATGCCACCACGGACGTTACTTCTCTGGCAAAGAAGGTGGTGGAAGAATGCAAAATCATTCATCCATCAAAGCTGCCGGAGGTGGAACATCTGTTGCAGTATTTACAAAGCCGGAAGATTCCCTGCACTAAATGTAAATCAGAATTATTTGGGACTGTTCATCTTAAGTTTGTTGTTAAGGTGGTGTTAATACGATGTTTTTTGCCAGGGGCAGATTTGAGAATGACTAAGTTGAAGTCAGCTTTAGTCAAGAAATGCTCTGAAAAGAAACAGAGATTGAAATTAATCTGCAATTCTAAGCAGAAAAGTACATTTAAAGAGTGAAGGCCTGTCGGTAGTGCGTGCTTACGTGCGTGCATGTTTGATTGGTTTGGGTAAAAAGAAATTACTTAGAAGTAGGCAAGTTAGGATTAGGCTTTCTGTGTGGACCAAATACAAAGAAAATTGTAACCAGCATTTATAAAAAGTTCTTCAAGCATATGTGTACTTGACTTTTTAATAATGTTTTTGGTCCAAAATTTATTTTTGTTTAATATGCTGCTTATCAGTTTTGATGCCTAGTAACCGCTTCCTCATGTCTCTGTATTTAGTGGAGAAGAAAGAGAAGAAAACACAGAAACCCAGAGAATTCCTCCCTTTTGAAGGAATGGAAGTATGTCATTTCCTAACCAAATACATTTTTATTTTAACTCCAAAATGAGTCAAACATTTAGTTCCTACAAATTTATGTTTAGGGGAGAGTTTAATTAGAGTGGAGTGTTGTGTGATATCAATAATCTGTGTTAAAATGTCATTATTTATCTTTCAACCATGTGGAAGCTTATTTAGAGATTCAGATCATTTTGTTATATACAGTGTCGTTTTCTTTTTTTAAATTGCTCACAATTTGATAGTACCCTTATTCTTAGACTGTTCTGTTTAATGTTTTGTTTGATTATTTTTGACACACAAGTCATCCAGCTAGTTCATTTGTCTGTTTTGTGATCTAACTATTGTAGTTTTTCTGATATTAATTAATAATTTTTTTATAGATTGATGAGGAAGCCAACATTAACAAAATTGATGACTATATCGAACTGCTGTATGAAAGCATCCCTGAGAAGATCAGAGGCTCAACTCTCCTCCTGTATCTGGCCCGAAACCCAGACAACCTGGAGGAACTTCTCCGTAATGGTATGACCTACTTTTCTGCACATCTTACTCAGAATGGTGTTATTTAAATAGCGCTAGGGAATGGAGAACATTTAGAATATTTAAATAAATAAATATATACATATTGCAGATTGTCACAATTTAATGGAATGCTTCACATTGTACTTGATGCTTTAATTATTTCAAAGAATTCAGGTGATTTGTACATTTTTGTATTACATGATTTGACAGTTTTTTTTTATTATTCATAAAAGCTCCAACTGACTTGAGGATTCATTCTTTCTCTTGGTTCATTAGAAAAAAAAATCTATTTAGTTCATTGCGGCTATTTATTACAGCATCAAGCTGATTATTTGAACATTTCAAGATCTTTATAACTACAGACTTGCAAACGTCACAGAAAACCAATGACTTGGTAACAACAGGTCATGAAAATATATAGTTTGAACATCACATGGTTATAAATGGCTTTTATGGTAAGATGAAGTAAATCTTCATAAGTTAAACACACTCTGTGTGTAGCCCTTAACATTTTTATTTGTCCATATATTTGAATAATTTCCTACCAATAATAAGATGTTTTCTTGCCAATTTTGGCAAAGACGGACAAGAACAAGAAACATAGTCAACAAAGTCCAAGTGCAGCACCAGGGAAGCTGAAGAAGCTGTATCTGAAACAGAGAAATCTCTCATCGTGAAATCTTCTTTGAAAAGCAAGATAAACTCATTGTTCTTTTTTGAGGTCAAGTGAGTATTGATCTACTACAGTGTGGCATTTTATTTCCCATTTCGTACAATGAATGTAGTGCACCTGATATGAATTGCTTTTGTTTGTCAATGATTGTTGTGTAGAGAAGTAAGAGTTTTTGCTGTTTTTAATGTGTTTCAGAAGCTGCGCTCGGTGCTTTGGCCCGGGTCCTGAGAGAAGATTGGAAACATAGTGTGGAATTAGCAACTATTATCATCTACATATTCTTTTGCTTCTCAAGGTGCACACGTTGTTTACTGTTTCCTTTTGTTATTTTCTCAACGGAGTTAAGTAGGTTAGTTTACTTCTACAGATTGTCAATGGTAAACCTCTGACTTTACTGATTTACTGCTACTACTTTACTAAGGGATACAAACACAAACAAGGTATAATTGTAATAATTAGTAGAAAATTACATTCTTAAACACAAACCACCACCTTCATATGACTAAATTATTTCTTTTTATTTGACTGGAACGGCAATGCCAATAGAGCAGCAACTCTACACCATCCATTAGTGGTGTTTTGTTGAGGTCTGTTCCCACCATGTTTCCCCCTCTATAGTATGCTAGGTCTGCACTAGCCTCATTTTAGCTGGTATTAATTAATGATTTATGTCTATCCTTTAATTTTTCCATTATAAGTTACGACTATAAATTACTTGTGAATAATTTAGTTGAAACATGGTGTAAAATGGAAACTGTTGATTTAGCTCTAACTGAAAGGTGCTAAACCGTGTCGTGTCATCTGACTCAAGCCACCATAGTGGAGAGGTCAATGCTTGCAGTTACCTTTAAGCCAAATGTACTTTTATAGACTTGGGTGCATTTCATTTAGCACAGAAGGTCTGGAACTGAGCTTCTGATGTTTGTTTTCTCTGGTAATATTTTTACCAGTGTGAACAGTGAACATTACTGGAAAAAACTAAGCTCAATGGCTCAGTTCCAGAGGTTATGTATGAAGTATAATGTTGTGGTAATTGCTATAAAGACTTGAGTTCACCCTGTTACTATTAGATTTTTTTTGTATAGAAATACAATTTAAACATTTTAATGGTTTCATATTTGTTCCCTCTAAGTCTTGTATGAGTCTTTTTTTGAAAATATTGAATTAGCAAAGTGTCATACATCTACTACAAGTATGTTAAACCACAATGGAATTAAACAAAAAAGTATATACACTTTAACAAAAAGAGGGACTAAAATCATAACAAATGAACTATTATTTTTAAAGAGTTTACCTTAGTATAATCAAGACCGCATACAGTCGCTTTAAAGCATAAAATCAAGCCAGCAATTAAACATCACATGAAAAATGTTTGCACATAACTTTCACATTGGGTGACACATATGTGTCATAATTACACGCAATTATGTCATTGTCACAAATTTCTTTAAAACACAAACCTTTACGTTTTTTTTCTTTAATGACAGCATTTTATGTGAAATTAAATTAATTTTAAAAGTGCAGTTTGGAAAATGTTATCCTGTGTGCCTTTGTCTTGTCAGAATTACTTAATGTGCCAGGAGAGGTCAGAGGAGGCAAGAACGTCACAACTTGTTTTCTTCCTACAGTTTCTCGCAGTTCCATGGACTCATTACACACTATAAAATCGGCACACTGTGTATGAGCATCATCGAGCATGAGCTGAAGAAACATGACCTCTGGCTGGATGAGCTTGAGAAGAAGAGCAAAGCTTATATCCTTTCTCTTGAACAAAACTGTCAATCATTGTAGATGACTAGACTGTAGAGGACCAAACCTAACAAAGTTAGTATAACTGGTGTGTAACTGACTTTGAATGTATTTTTTTAACTAAACAAGTAGAATTGGGCAGTTGTGGTCTGGTGGATAAGGAGATTGACTTATGATCAGAAGGTTGGAGGTTCGATCCACGAGTTGAAGTTAGGTGTGAGTAATGAAACACTTGGTCTCCCATCTTCAACAACCACAGCTGTGGTGCTCTTTGAGCAAGGCACCAGTTCCTGACTGCTCTCCAGCCATCGCAACCATGGCTACCAACTGCTTCGGGTGTGTGTTCACGTGTTAAATGCAGAACACAAATTCCGGGTATGGGTCACTCCATATCTGGCCAACTGGTCACTTTCACTTCACTTCAACTGGTCACTTTCAGAATGCTCAAAAGGACCACATCGTGCTGAAATATCAACGAACTTAACAGACATCATGTCAACAATGAAAAGCTGAAATCACTTTTGGTTGGATCCCTGGAATTGTTGGTATTGCAGTAAATCAAAGAGCATCCCTTGTTGGTAGACTGTCAGTCCCTGCAAAGGCCATTACCACATTAAACTCCACCCACAGATGTAAAGCAAGCAATAGTTAAATAAACCAATATATGACAATTGCTGGAGCGAATAGAAAATTAACATGTATCTACTGATCGGATTAACTTGTGCTGGTAAAGACAAGCCATGAACAAGTATTGCTTTAAGTGGTTTGCCTTAATTTAAATATTGCAGCTTCCTACTAAAACACACCTCTTTGTGAATACTGTCAATGTAGACTTTCTATTCTGATGGATAGTTTTAAATGTAAAAGCAGTCTTCAATGACCCTGAAAACATCATTTGGTTCCTACAAAAACAGTAACTGGTGTACCCATGAAATGGCCATGATGGCATCAAAAAAGAAAAAAAGACAGAGAAATAAATAGAAAAGCAGGGGCCCCAGGATGGAGCTCTGAGGCACACTTGAGGTAACTAGTAAATGAAATAAAGAAAGGATATTCTTTGAAAAATTATATATGGCCTAAAATTAGAGGAGGTTGTGAGGTGGTGACATCTGAGGATCTAATGACGAGGATGGATCGTGAGATCAAGCTGTATGACAATAAAAAGAAAACCAGAATCAGTAGCCAGACTCCAGTGGAGTGAAGTTTGTGAAAACAAAGCTGGAACTGTTTGTAAAGATTAGGTTATGTAAAATGGAAGAGTAGTATCTTTAACATATCCACGTGATGAAGACCCCGACACCCAGAGTTTACAGAAGGAGCATGAAAGAACTTTGAAGAAATACCAAAGCCTGTTGGTCAAACAGGAGCAGCTGCTGCGAGGTAATGGAACTGAAATGCTGTTGTGAAATATTCTCCTGCTAGTTTAGCAGTGTTCATTGTGTTCCTCTTTGGTTCCCTGGCTTTAGTTGCTTTCTACCTGCTGTTGAACCTGTCGGAGGACACTCGCACAGAGCTCAAAATGAGGAACAAGAACATCATCCATCTGCTGGTCAGGTCTCTTGAAAGGGAGAACCAGGAGCTGCTGGTGCTGGTGATCTCCTTCCTCAAAAAGCTCAGCATCTTTTTAGAGAACAAGAATGATATGGTGAGGTTTTCTCCAGGAAGCCATGTTTCACATATTGTTTCAAAGTTCATATTGTTATGAGGGTTCTAGTTTTGTGTAATGAAATAGATGTCAACTCATTTGTGATCAGAATAAGTATTCTTAGAATTAAACGTAACATCTCTGTGCTGCTGTATTGTCCGACGAGTGAGATTTGCTTTCAACTGACATGTTTCAGCAACTTTGACAATTACAACAATAATCAATGTTTTGATAGACAAAGCACTTTTCATTTTAAAACTCCAGCAAGGTGTTCCTCAAACCTAAGCTATGTTTCACACCACTTGCGAGATCATTTTTAAGAACCCATAATAGCGGCTACTTAAACCCAAGTTTCCTTATAATGAAAAAATACATTAAATAATTTGTGTATTTTGGTGTAAAAAAATATAAAGTTCTTCTTGTTGGGTTTGTGTGTGTCTGATAGGCGGAGATGGAGATAGTGGAGAAGCTGGCTCGACTGGTGCCCAGTGAAAATGAAGAGTTAATGAACATTACTTTGCGCCTCCTCCTGAATCTTTCTTTCGACACCGGCCTACGTACCAAGATGGTGCATGTGGGGCTGCTCCCTAAACTCACTGTTCTGTTGGGTAATTCTCTTATTTTCTCAGAAAAATTCATCCAAATGTTATTCCACTATTTTGCACTATTTGCATCACATTTACACATTTTAAATGGCCATTTGCGGTGATTTACATTTTATTAACTTACTGGATATTTCAGCATTGCATACATTTTCAATTATAATCATAACCAAGTAATTGTTAATTGTTATTGGTGGAATTCACTCCTTGAATCGAGGAGCTCCTGGGCTTTCTAGTCCTGTGCACTGCTCTGTATAATATGAGGTAATGGCTGTTCACACACAGACACTATTTAGAAAGAAACATAAATAAGCAAGGGTTAACTTCTCCACTGACCACATGAAAAAGAAGATATTGAGAGCTACCAGGCATTCTAGATATAGTGACAATTCTTCAATAAGAAGACAATCCCAGAATCCAATCCATGTTTTGTTTTTAAATTTTTTTTCATTATTTGTAATATTCAAAATTGCATACTAGGTTTAATATATATTGATTGAAAGTATTACTGAAGAATAGAGGATCAGAAAAATATGAAGTTTAGTTTTCATGGTGATGGCATGTGACGTAAGAGTGTTATTTGATGTCTTGGTGGCATCAGACCTTTTTAGGGTTATTAAATAATAGATTTATGTTAATTTAATTGCTTAGAGATTTAGATTTTTTCCTTGTCTTCATTAACTATGAAAATCCAAATATTTTAATAACAATTCAAGGAAATATAATGCATATGTATTCAATTCCTATGAAGCATAATCCCATATAATTAATGATGTAATGGCATGTTTATTATGCTTTAAATAAAACTAAATTTGCTATAGTTTCATTCTCATATGGGGCTAAAAGGCAGATTCAAATATCAGTCACTATGGATGTCACAGAGCTTCAAAGCTAACATAAAATCTAGATCAGAGCGATTTCCTTGACAAAATGCAAAAATGCTCAGTTCTACTGAACCAAATTTTTTTTGGCGAAAGCTAGTGCCAGTACAGATGAGATTATTATAGTTTTAAATGCTGGCTTCAGCAGTTAAGAGAGGCTTTATGACAGGAGGTGGACAGACTCTTAAAAATCAGAGAGTCTGAGGTGAGAAGTCTGAGGCCACCTAACAAGAAGCACATGGTCTAGCCACCGATGACCTGTCTAGCCTAAAAAGTAATGGCGCATTATTACAGTTTTCCCTGAAAGCTAATCTTTTACAGTCAGTATTTGGTGTACAGTAAAAACGCATGATAGAGTAAACAAAGCATTTAAAATTTAGTATGTGTCAGAGAAGCAATAGAGGTGTAAATGTTAGAATAAATCAATGAAAAAAGCACTATAAAGAAATAGATTCAATAGAAACTGCATTGAGGCCAAGATAATCTTAAATGAGAACTAATGAACAAAACTAAAGCAAGTAAACAAAATAATTCAAAGAAAGTTTAAAATACCAGTGAACACACAGATGTAATTATTTCCCGATAAACAGCAGGGGAAAGGCACTAAACACAAAAATAAAACAAAAGTGAAAGTAATCAGTCGGCCAGATATGGCGTGACCCATACCCGGAATATGTGCTCTACATTAAACCCATCGCAGTGTGCACACACAGCAGTGAACAAACACAACTTTCTTTTAAAAGTATTAAAATGTGTGTGTTTGTGTTTGACTAGAAAGACTGAAAATGGGAAGAATTTGCTTGCAAGGCAACACATTCTGTATTGAACATAATGGTTTTCTGATTTTGTGTATGTTTGATGTAGATTTTGATCTTTGTGAGTAGGTTAAAAAAACTTTAACGTTAAATGTCATATCATTTGGCATTATCTTTTTGGTGTTTTTTTACTTAAATAAACCATTTAAAAGCTTTCTCTCTTTC
The DNA here is from genome assembly GCA_900490495.1 of Danionella dracula. Classification (NCBI taxonomy): domain Eukaryota; kingdom Metazoa; phylum Chordata; class Actinopteri; order Cypriniformes; family Danionidae; genus Danionella; species Danionella dracula. The sequence goes on from UELW01000100.1 coordinate 3,083,716, forward strand.
CCTTGCCTTTTCTCCCCCTCACTTCTTCCTCAGCAGTTACATCTGCTTTTAATCACACAAGTGATAATGTGTTCCAGCCTATCTCTGGTTAGACGGCTGCACTCGGACTCATTATGAATGATTATTCCAGTGAGCTATATGAGTTTGTTTCCGATCTCAGAGGGGAGTATCAGATGAAGTTGGGGATGAAGAGGAGGAGGAAGGCTCAATGATTATTAATGAATGTGTTTAAATGTGTTGTGCTAGCAAGTGTGGAGTTTCGCTCTCCCGGTGGGTTGAGTTTGGATTGTAATCACACACTCCTTCTGCTCTTATCAGTAATCTCGGTGATAAACGACACGTTCTCAGCACGAGCCAGTAAAAATACATTATCTAACTCTCTGTGAATGATCAATTTAGATAATGTTGTCAAATTCTTGCTCGGGATTCTATCTGATGTTTTCTTGTCTTTGTCTCTAGGTGATGACACACACAAGCACATAGTGATGCGTATCCTGTATCATATAAGCGTGGACGACAAATCAAAGTCCATGTTCGCCTATACTGACTGCATTCCTCAGGTCAGTATCTTTTTTTGCTGAAGTATTCATTTCTTAAAGGGGCCTAAACCCTTTTTTATTAGTAACTGCAACAAATTGGAAATACAATGTGAATGAGCTTTACATCTTAATCCATACATGCTACACAAAATTGAAGAGAAATTAATTTTGTGGGATTTAATCATTGGGATAAAGTAGATTGCATATCGGTGCAATATAGATGTGTAGAGTTTTAAACACCAATTTTAAACAGAAACAACAGACAAGGACTTCCAGCCTCATTATTCATGAATAATACATTTTACAGAATTCTGTTGATCTTTTAGCATTGGTAAACATATTGATAACGAATTGCTAATATTGTGACACACCCTGTTGTTTCATGTTGGAGAAACAGATCAACAAATGACACTAATTACAATCCTTGATTCACACAGCTTAAATAATAATATAAATATTTAACATATTCTACAAGCTCAAACTAATAATGGATGCTCTAACCACAGGGGGACAAGATAGTTCTAATCTCTAAGAGTCTATTTCAAAACTGTAATAACCCTTGAGTAATTACAAAACACTACAGTTGCTTTAAATCGCAGATTCCTTTTACATTTGAAATCTCTGTCTGTCTGTCTATCTAAATCTATGTTTGCACCAAAAGGGGTAAATTTGAGAATCATTCTTGCATGAACTCAAATTCCAGCTTGTTACGTACAGCTACAACACAGTATCCGTGGAACCAAATCTGCAATGTCCTCTGATTTCCCTGCATAGATTTTAGTTTCATGATCGCTCTTGGTGTGAACACATGTTAAGTGGAAGAGAAAGAATTCTCCACATATGTTTTTTTTCTGTCATCATTAAACCATTAAATATGTTGTAATATTTGATTTTCTGATCGTATTGATGTAGTGTTTCCTTTCCTTACTATCCTTTAGAAGTCATGATGAATGTTAAACTTCACCTCACGATTGTGTTTTAAGTGGGTTAGTTGTAAGTGCTGTGTTCTTCACACACAGAGTTAATGTAATAGCAAAGCCAATTTGTAGAAGGCAGTCTCAGTGAGGTCAGCAGCAATTAACCAGGTACAATTTCTCTGAAACAACTTCTGCCTGAGCGTTGTCATCTTTAAAATTCCTGTCATCTCTGATTGGGTGAAAATGCCTACCAGATGCTTGTAAAGAGTATTTCTCCTTCTCACATCTTTGCCAATCCGGCCGCAGACATTCAGGGCATGATGTCAGGAAAACTTCTTGACTATTTTTTGGACATTTCTTTTGTCTTTGTTTCTAATCTCCCTTACTTTTTTCTTTTTTTCTTTCCCTCTTTCTTTAGTGCTTTCTCTCTGTTGCTCCCTCTCTCTTTCTCTCTGCGTGTGTTTACTCAAAGCTGTGAGATGTATGTGTGAAGAAATACATGGGCAGCCCCGGGACAGGGGTAGAAGGGAGGCAGGCGATGACTCAGGGGTGTGAGTGTGAGGCCTCTCGTTGCTGGTAAATGGGAGTAAGCAGGTGCCAGTGAGTCTAGACTGTGTGATTTGGAGGCCTGGGACCAGGTTACGTGATACTCAATCTGGGAGAATCCTGATTGCTCACTGCTGCCTCATCTAAGGCCTACGCCTCTTGTTTAATATCCAAGTTCACCACAACCCAGCTGGCATCCTTGTGGAGCTCCTCATCCTTTTCTAATAGGCTTGACTTATTACTGTCTTTGTTGGATAGATCTGGCTATTAGATCTCATCTCCCATATCATTAAACTGAAAGAAGAGCATGGTTAAATTTTACCTCAAACCTCACTGGTTGTAATTACTCCACATTCAAGAAAGTTATGTTTTGAAATGATTTTGATGTATGAAGTTTCAAAGCCAAATACCTGCACCTAGATGTGACAAACTGTAGTGCTGAAGGAACAGTTTCTTCTTTTTCATAAGTTCTGATGTAGAAAGGAAGGCTCTTGAAACAGCAAAGCAACAATTTATTATTGATTATAATCTAAATATTACCCAAACAATCAACGTCAATGCTATCGAAGAGTGAGGAAGAGACTCGAATCCTGAAGCTTTGCCTTTGAGTAAATAGACATACATGGTCATAAAACACTTAGCCATAGTTCTAGAAACATACTTGATTGACAGGTCCATATGTAGCAATGAGGTCAAGGATGCTCTTTGAGCTAGAATACATTTTCAAGGTCAGTGTTAAATAGTTGTCCATTCCATAAAAACCATGTATTTTAAACAAATAATTTTGACATTAGTTCTGCAAAGTTTTACAGTCACGCCATTGGAGGAATAACTATTTGACGACAAAAAAGTTGTGTATAAATGTTGTATTATTATATGTGAATAGCATAGCAGTAGAAAGTAAGATTACCACCTAATTAAATGCAATATTATTGTATATTAATTTTATATACTTTATTCATCTCAATGTTAGCACTTTTGGACCTCTCATCGATATTTACAATGTCTCCCTTTTGGACTGTGAAGTCTTTTGGGCTCTATTCTCTCTGTTGTTTCTCAGTTAAAGTAAATGGCGTTTCAATGCAACCCTTCCCTGTTTCTCAGATAAAACACTTAACTTTAAATCCGCTCCACTCACCTCAGGTGGACCTCGAGGCTTTGTCTTCGGTCCATCCATCCATTATCTTGTCGGCTTTTTCCCTTTCAGGGTCGCCACAGTAGAAAGAACCGACAACTATTCCGCCATATGTTTTACGCGGCGGATGCCCTTCCAGCCACAACCCATTGCTTGGAAACATTCACACACACTCATTAACATTCATACTCTACGGACAATTGTTTTTTCTCAATTCACTTATACCGCATGTCTTTAGACTTGTGGGGGAAACCGGAGCACCCGGTGTAAACCCACGCGATCACGGGGAGAACATGTAAACTCCAAACAGAATTGCCAATCGACCGAGGCTCAAACCAGTGACCTTCTTGCTGTGAGATGCTAGCCACTGCACCACCGTGACGCCCTGTCTTCGGTTCTCTTATTTTAAAAATAAATCATAACTATTGACTCTGTAAACTCCCTCCCCAAATTTTGACAAGAATTTATTTATTCTCTGTTTCGATTTTAAATCAGATAGAGTTTAGGTGTTGTTTCTGTTCACGCTCTTTCTTTCAACGCTCTCATCTCGCTCTGTAATCTGCTTAGCTTTCTTTCAAATTAGATACAAACAGCCTCTTCCCTGCGATTTCAGCAAAAGCTTCCCCAATCTTCAAACATTAGAGACTTTCTGCACTCAGTATTTTTCTATTTTTGTCTTCATAGCAAGGAATATTTAGGGTTTATTGTCCAACATTTGTGTTAAGATCTTACCGATTGTATAGATATTTTATTAAAGTTCTTTACTGTGTTTTTGTGCAGCTCATGCAGATGCTGTTCGAACATGGAGAAGAGAGAATCGACACAGAGCTGATATCATTCTGCATCAACCTGGCTGGAAGCAAAACGAATGCTCAGATTATGTGTGAAGGTAAAAGAGTCTTTTTTTTTAAATGAAATAATACTTGATTTGGGGCTTCATACATCCTTCATAACAACTGTTCTTGATAAAACAGGGCTGCTTGAAATGTGTTCACTCTGCAGGTAATGGATTGAAGATGCTGATGAGAAAAGCACTCAAGCTGAAGGACCCTCTGCTGATGAAAGTGATCAGAAATATTTCTCAGCATAATGCACCTCTCAAACAACTCTACATTGTAAGCTTTATAGGACAATTAAGACACGTTTAGACAATATTAATTAAGACAAGATTATTATTATTTTTATTATGACCTCCATAAATTTCAGCAAGTAGTTGTCCTTAGATTTTGAAATCCCTAAATCTTGGAGATATTTGAATGGTTGTCTATTAGTTGCACCTATTTTTGCTGTTGTTTTGTCCCCCAGGATTATGTGGGGGATCTGGCAGCTCAGATCAGGAAGGAGGGTGATGAAGAGTTTGTTATTGAGTGCTTGGGCACAATGGCTAACCTCACCATACCTGACCTGGATTGGGAGCTTCTCCTGAAAGAGTACAACCTGGTGCCCTACCTAAAAGATCACCTCAAACCAGGTGAATCAAGCGTATTTGGAATTTCTATCTAACAGTATCTGCCTATATTATTTTTAAAGTATTGTTATTTGTTAAGAAACATTGTTTAACACCTGCACTGGCTCCCTGTTAAACAACGGTCTCTATTCAAAATATTTCTCTTCACATATAAGGCTCTCAACAGTTTGACACTAACTTACCTAAGAGATCTACTACCCTCACACGCATACTCCGGTCTAGTTTTTCTTACGCTTACTCTTCCTCCCCCTCTAAGTCTTCTTTTGGTATCGCGCCTTAAGCTGTGCATCCTCTCACAGTGGGCTCATCTGCCTGAAGAGATCTGCAGCAGCAGTAATGTTCGTGTTTTAAATCTAGATTGAAGACTTTTATCTTTAGGGAGGCATATCCTCAATAGTTTAGTTTCTTTCTTAACCTGAATTTGAACTGTGTTGGTGCTTTATTTATATATGTTGTCTTTGTAAGGTGCACCAACAAAACAATGACATATTATTATTATTATTATTATTGAGAAGCATTTGAAGCTGTTTTATCATAGTTTGTTTATGCAAACTATAGTTATAGTTAAACATAGTTATGTCTAAATTTACAGATTGCTGCTGTAGGAATAGACAAGTATTTAAAAAAAGCCATACAATTACTTGGCTACATTTCTACCAACGAGTGACGGTTGCTTTTTATTCCCACTGTAAACTTTTTTTTTTCATTTAGATGAGGGACTCTGCGTCCAAGACTTTACCTCTTTGAGGCAAAAAAAATCTACACTTTTCCACCAACATTGAAACAAATAAATACCTTAATCTTAAAGATATGCTCTGTCTCTGTCTGCTGCACTCCCACTGCGTCACCTCATTCCTCAATCCTTGTTCAGCTGAACTTGTGTAAATTACAGTACAAAGTCTGGACTGAAAAGGCAATTAGCAGCCAGAACGAACACAAAATCTGGGACATTTTCACCCCTCTCCCTATTCATTGGCTTAGCTCTATTTTTGATGGCAATTAGCTGAGTAAGCGTTAAGGAAAGGTCTAAAGCATGAGTTAAAAAAACGTTCAAGCAAATAGTTAAAAACATAATTTTTTCACCAATTAGATTTTGTGTTTTAGGCTCTGCAGAGGATGACCTGATCCTGGAGGTGGTGATTATGATCGGTACAGTGTCGATGGATGACTCCTGTGCTGTCATGCTGGCCAAGTCTGGCATCATTCCAGCTCTGATCGAATTACTTAATGGTAAGTGTGCTGCTAGCATTTACATCTTTTTAATGTCACTGCACAAAAGCTTGAACAAACAGGGTTCTGAACCCTGCTTTTCATTATCGCCACTCAGAAAAATAAATTCCAGAGGAGAAGACAGTGCAGCTTTGACTGCAGCTTTTGTTTGGCAGCAAACGTATGGTACTTTGCGTGTCTGTAGCCACTCAAGTGCCAGGGTTCAGTCTACCATGCTTTGTCTCCCTAACATGATCTGATGGAACAAGTTTGGAAGAGTTTATTTAAACTAAACTAATATTAAATTAGAATAAATTAGAATAAATAAACACAGGATGCCTCTGTGGAATGTTGAGGGCTGCTTCTGGCTTTGTGAGGTGCTTGGAAAGTGACAGGGCTTTGAGGAACAGGAAGGCACCAGGCTCATGGCATGCATCACATTTGCTGGTTCTGCTCAATGTGAGCCCTCATTTCAATAAATCTCTGTTGACTGCGCTCTTTCTTACTATGAAACAAATCATTCTTTAAAAGACTGAGGAGGTGTTAAGGTGAAGGCCAAATTGTGCTTTGTGTTTTTGTTTACTAGTGGTTACACATAATGCAACATAAAACATATTATTTACTGTCTAGCACTCAATCAAGGAATTCTGTTCAGAAAAAAGTAAAAGTAAATCCTGGACAGGTCACATTCACTCACTGTTCACCCTGACATCAGTGATGGGGGCATTGCCTGAGCAAGTAGACTGTTGATATTTTTTTTCCCAGGGCAAATGCAGCTTTGATACAGAGTATGAAACAGGATAACATACAATATAGTATTGAATAAGAACACACACACAAACACACACACTCTCTCACACACATACAGACACATGCATTAGTGGTGAGCATAAATGCGTAACACCCTAATAACCTAAATATAGTAAAGCATAGACAAAAATTTGTTGAGTAGTAGAACAGCCATTACCAATTCTCAAATATGTTTTTAATATAATGTTCTATATTATGTGCTTTATTATCAATCTGTCAGGGTTTGAGGTAGCAGAAGACATATGCACAGCAGCCAGGGATCCAAGAGAATTATTTTATTTAAAACGAACTCAACCGAAATTACCCATGAAAACTTACATTAACTAAATTATTTTGTAGAACAGATCACAAATCCCATAAGAGGGAAAAGTAAGAAACCTGAACATAAATGAATTAACAATGTTGAACAAACAGCAACTAAACAAATATATTATTTCAATCTAATCACTCACAGTAAACAGAGTGAGAAGTAGACTATCGCTGCGACCAAGAACTAAACCAAAAGAAGGCATTATAAAAGGAGACTGAATGGGCTGCGGCAGGTGCAGAAACTTGGTTCCTGATCAGCAACCAAATCTTTAGATTTAGTATATTAAAGATGCCTTATTATGCCTTTATTTGAAGAATAAGGTCTTCAAAAATAATATTTATCATAATAATTGTCTTTTAAATGTTCTGATTGTTAGGTTCTGCAAATTGTGCTGCTTACCCCTGCTCCTTCCACTGCCACTCTTCATCAGAATAGTTGGAAAAGAGCCAGCTTTGTTATAAGTTTTTTCTGTTGTTACATTTCCGCATTAAAGCAGGTCCATTCTACATTGAGTTGAGCTGCATTAGGAGTTATTTTGTGGGTTGTGCTGTAACAATGATCATCGGGTCATTTTGAACTGAATGAACATGAAAATGGAATTACACAAATACCTATGAACAAAAATTAATATAACTTCAGACATGTTTTTGATTAGGAAACAACATAAAAACCTGTCAGAAACATCAGAAAGCTCGATTTTACATTATATGGCAACTTTAATTAACAGAATTTGTTAGTGACTATGGATTTGGACACCAAGTACGTTTATAAGTATTAATAAGTTTATCAATCCAATAACAAAGCTGGCATTCGTTTACCTTATTTTATCCATCATGTGATTGATGCTTTGAGTTGGAGACTGGTTGGTTTGTTCTGAAGAGGTGTTGAAGTGTTCTGTCTGATGTTATTTGTAGTGTGTGCCCAGCTCTTTGCTGCAGCAGTATTCAGTTTCTACTCCCACAGAGTCTCTGGCCTCTACCATCTTTTTTTCCGGAGGAATTTCTACCCCATGGGACAAGATCACTCTGTGCTGGATAAAAAATTGAAATTAAGGCTTTTATTAACATTAGGAGGGGGCAGCCTAAACCGCACGCTTTTCTATAGAAGCTTTCTCTATCATTTCAGAGGAAAGAAATATATTCTTTCCTAATGGCAGCGTCTCACGTAATGTCAACTCTCTTGAATTGGCACCATCCAAAAGGACTGCTCTTGCACTTCTCCACCATGTGTTTACTATTTTTACGTTTAACATGGAGTGCTATACTAATAATGAGAACTTATTTTTGTGTAAACATGATGGATTTTATGCTTCATACTCTTGAGCGATGTTTTCTATCTGTGTTACCAGCTCAACAAGAAGATGATGAGTTTGTGTGTCAGATCATCTACGTTTTCTACCAGATGGTCTTTCACCAGGCCACCAGGGATGTCATCATTAAAGACACTCGTATCCTTTTTGTTCGAAATCCTTTTTGGTGCCTTTGTAAAAGAGTGTTGACAATGGTGATAAAAATTCATTGTTGTTACACAATAACTCTTGTGATTGTTCACAAAGAAATGGATACGGTTAAAATGAAGTCTGTAAATTTTGATGAGCACTGGTAACTAAATGCATTTGCCCTTATATTGTCACATGTTGTATCAATGTTTTGTCAGAATTTTTTAGGTAAACATGTTGTTATTGATACGATATGACATAATTTGTTAACACCATATGTTAAGTGTTAAAACTCACAAAACAAAAACTTGAAAGGGTAAAATTTTGCAATGTTGTCTTTTCAGAGGTTTCCACCATGTCCTTGTGTTCGTTCCACATTAAATACATTTGTGAAGTTGACATTGACATTAGTGTTCTATATGCATTTTCTGGAAGCTTTATTGGCTCTGACCCTTATAGATCCTTCCATTAACATCTCGCTATCGCCCTCTAACCAATGAAGTTAAGCTAATCTGATGTCATGTCCAAGCAAACCTAAAAGTAAAAATAGGTTCTTGAAAATATACTTGGAGTACATGAGTTAGTACTGTGTCATTATTTAACAGCAGTGGTGTGTTATATTAATTCATTTTTATGCATGTCTTGGATCATCTCTGTTGTTTAATTTAATTAATTAATGTATTTATTCTTTTACCTTTTTTATCCAAGTTTTGAATTATATTTGCATTTTAGATAAGTACTTCAAATAAAATCAACCAAAGTACAACCTACTTTTAAAACTATAAATAACCCTGTATTCAAAAATATGTCTTGCCCCTCCTTAATGAAAGTTCAGAGGCTCCTGCATACCTCATTGACCTAATGCATGACAAAAATGTGGAGATCCGGCAGGTGTGTGACAACACTCTGGACATCATTGCTGTAAGTAACCAGCAGCATGCATGTACTGTATTTGCTCTCATGTGTGCGTATGAAGAATTGGTGTTCCCTCTTGATACCAGCCATGTGTGTTTTCAAAGTTGATAAAATCTCTGCAGTTAATGGCCACTTGCTGACATTAGATAGCATAATTGCGTGTACTCTCTGAGTGCCTGGATTGTTTAGGAAGTGTTTCATTCACTTTATTAGCCAGGGCCGTGTGTGTTTGGTATCTGGTTTTCATCTCTGATGACAGAAAGTGCAAATGTGTTTTTGTACGTTAGACAACTAACAGATTTGACATTGACAGGAATATCAGGAAAGTTCTTTCAACAGATTTCTTATGAGGCAATCTTAGTTTTTTTTACTTTTATAAAGAAATGTTACTTTACTTCAAATAAATTAAATACAATTTGACTATTCAAAAAAGGTACATGAAAAACTACATTTACATTTATGCATTTGGCAGACACTTTTGTCCAAAGCGACTTACAGTAGGGGAGATACAATATGCAATTTCTTACACAGTCAAAGTCTATCTCAGGTTGCTCATAGTAGAAGTTGTATCAACTGATCAATAAACCATAGCAGGAAGAAAATAAAGACAGAGGAGAAAATAATTTTTTTATAGAGGTGTTCCCTGAAGAGAAGAGTTTTCAGTTGCTGTTTGAAAGCTGTTAGTGTTGCTGATTTACTGTGACAGTCACAGTAAAAAGAAATTGGTTAAAAACATTTCTGATGGTTCAGCCACATTCAAAACACAGAATTTACCTTGTCATGTGTTGAAGGCTTAGTCCCGGTACTGATATACTGTTCAATTATAGCTGTATAACGTATTGGGCAGTATCAATCGAGTGTTTGAGAAATTGGAAGTGTGACATGGGAAAATGGCAAAATGTGTGACTTGTTTTATTTTATTTATGGGAAAAATAGAAATATGAGTGGTTAGCGGGAAAGAGTGGTTAAATACAGTAATTTTCAGAATAAAGCTGTAGACTTGATAGCTGTCTACTCTTATAAAAATATAGGACGTATGGCCTGTTATATATATATATATATATATATATACATATATATATATATATATACATATATTTTGTGTTTGAGAAAGAAGCTCCACTCGAATTCTATACCAAAAAGGGGAGTGCCAACCCAAAGTGCGAATGATGCCTAAAATGACCAACCAATGTCTAATCTCTTCTTAAATTTCGGTTTTGGCCTCAGGGTTTGCAAAATGAGAGGATTCAGAAGATGAGCTTGAAGTGCCTAGAGTAGAGGTCTCAAACTCGATTCCTGGAGGGCCGCAGCCCTGAATGCTTTTGCTCAAGCCTTAACTGAACACACGTGTATTCACTGATTAAGCTTCTCTGAGTTTGGTTAAAACTACTGGTGTGTCTCTTTAAAGTGAGTCAGAATAAAAACCTGCATTGTCTGCAGCTCTCCAGGAATTGGGTTTGAGACCCCTGATACTAGATGGTACCGGTACTGCTATTCTATTCAAATTGGATTATAATTTTATTATTATTAAGTGTTTAAATTTTACTGAATAATTTAACAATTTAAACACATAATTCCTAAAAATTGTAAATGGTTATGGAAAAAAAATGTAAAAGAGCTCACAAAAAAGTTTTTTTTAAAAATGAGAGTACGTGCGTGTGATCCCACAGCCCTCTGGCCCTGAGCTTCCACACCGCTTTGCACCGCTGTCCATATGATAAATGGACAGAGCAGAGAAAAGAGAAACAGAGCTTATTTACTCAGGTTCTGACACAGGGGGCTGGGTCTGATTAATCTGTATTTTGATTCAGCGGAGCAGGCGGCGGCAGGATGCCTCGGTGGGACGGAGACCTGGGGTCTTGAGCTTGAAGCTCCAGCAGAACTCTTTCTGCATCCTTTGTTTCCTTAAAGCACTAATGCTTCTCTCTTAAAACAAGCATTTTGTCCAGCACTAGCGTAAATTTCATGGGATATGTTAAGTAGGAGTGGAATAAAATAAATGAAGAGATTAAATTTAGGTTTTTTTTGTGTACTTAACCTGTAAGAACCCATTGTGGCACAGGTGTCTCCAGCCATTAATGGTTCTTCAATGTTCTGGAACTTTCCTTGCTTTTTTTTCTCCATTCTTTTTTCTTTTTGTCTTTTTATTTTTCCCACTCAAAAGTTTCTATTACGGAAAATAAGGTTGAGTTGTTATGAGTTAGCTTTATTAAATGAAATCTTGAACTGTAATTAAGCTGATTGGAGGGCAAATATGCTTAAAATCTAAATGAAACGTTTGCTTCTTAAATTAATTATTTATTTTGTAGGGCTTGGCTTAAAAATGAATACCAATGAGCTGAAGACTCATGTGTTCTGTCTTGAAAACAATGCTAAAGGTTTTTTAACCATTCAAATAAATTTGTATATATGACTCCATAATTGATTGATAAAGGTTTTATCTTTTACAGAATTCTTGGTTATAACAAAATAAATTAGAATGTTAATTATTAATGATAATATTAAGTTTTAACCAACTCAATGACCTTTAATTTTACTCGCACTTAATGGTAATATTCTTATTGACGCTTAAAAGTGTTTCAGTAAAAGAACGACAGAAAAAGTTTCAAACATTTATTATCATTGATGTGTAGAAACAATGCTTATTGTCTACATTTCATTTGGAATTGATCATTCTAAAGAAAGGCGCTACAATTTCAGCTCTAAGGTTACTACATGATAAGGGCCCTCTGTAGCTCTTCCTTCATGGGCCGTTTCAGAGTCAAAAAGGGTGAGACTTGTCTGGTCTGAAGAAGTTTTCAAAGGCGAATAGCAGTCTCCTCCCAGAGAGGTGTGACTTAACCAGAAATGCGAATCAGGAGAGCATTAGTCAAAGCTGTTGAGAAAAGATTCTACTTTTGGGATATACAATCATTGCACTAAACCCGCTAATATATTTCAAACAATAATAAACATAAACTGGTTAACAAAACATTATTTTATGAACATGATTAAACCAGCAAGAGGTGTGGGGGGCTTTAGGCCCTTTGATGCTGGAGATAAGGGGTTAAGAGAAGGCACCCCATTTATTATGTGAATGCTAAAGTCAACACCCCAGACCCAGGAGATCTCCTATAATTTCCAATCTTATAATTTCATTTTCACTACCCTTTTAAAACCCTTAATTATGTGTGGATTAACCATAATCCAAGAGATATAAAACCCTGATCTTTCACTTTAAAGGTTACCATCGCACGGCAGCCTGCGTATGTTGCAGAGTAATTGTAAAACAATCATATTGACTAGGCGGAACTATTGCCACGTAGGGAATATTGCCCACAATATTGAATGTGACTCTATTTCATTGTGTTCAAAACATTGAACCTTTGCTCCCAAAGCGATCAGAAATATCAATGTTGTCCTTGAATTGCCTGAGTTAAATTGTGAAAAAAGCTTGTAATATGTTCTTGCTCTGAAGTTGACAATTTATACATCCTACTCTTAATAAAATAAAAGAATCTTTTGATTACTCCGCGGGACATTATTTAAATTGTTACTGTTAAAATTGTTCATTTATTAACTTTTCCTTTAAACTATGAGAACCAATTCACTATTCTTTTTCCATTCTAGCAAAAGGAGCATTGACTATCATAATGTGCTTTTCAAAGTACATTTAGGTAAAAACATTGCGTATGTTAACCGATTTAAAAGTATGTTTTTTTTGCAAAGTAATAGTAACGGTACACTGCAATAAATGCACTCTTGGAACAAGAAAAAAAAGCCTCAAATAAAGTTAAACTCTTCCTATATCAAGCAACACAATCTGCCAATGGAGTAAGCAAATTTGACTTGGCAAGAATTCTTAAAATTAGAAAAAACTTCTAGCTGATAAAAATAGACAAAAACTCTCAAAACAAGACTTTACAAGTTGTAAAACTGCACTGAAACTAGAATATTTCAACTTGTATCTAGTCTCTAGTGGTCTTAAAACTAGGCAATCTGTCTTAAAACTAGGATGCTTTCTCTTTCATTTAAGACTAACTTAGAAAATTTAGTATTAAAATAAGTATATATGAACTTAAATTAAGAAAGTTTGTGCGTAATTTTAGTTCTTAAAGTATAATATAGGTTCTTAAAACTAGAAATTCTAGCTTAAAAATTACATTTTAATTAATTATATTATATATTATTTAGGCCTATTGATGCATTTTTAGATAGTACAGTTCAGAGAGGAAGAACACTTAGTAGTTTAGAGATCAAAAATTCTTGTTTTAAGATTCTTGTTTTAAGATCAATGGCAAAATCGGCAACTTGTTTTACATAGTTTCTTAATTCAAGAAAATAAATGACCAGAATAAGAATCTTTTTCTCCTCAAGAAAATAAGTGTTATTTTCTCAAAATAAGCTAAGTGATCTATACCCAAAAAGAAGATTGTTCGTAAAATAAGAAAATCAAGATTTTGAATCTATTTTGAAGCATTTTCAGCTTTGCTTAGAATTCATTTTTTGCAGTGTACAGTATTTGTATGTTCACATTCAATCAGTGCCCCCTCATTTACTGTATTCAGAACGAGGCTTGATAATTCATTGTGACAAACTTGATATGATTGGCAAACCATTCCAATAACACCATTTCTACATCTCATCAAAAGTGCAGGTCTGGCAGAAAGCAAATATCTGTGGCTGACGTTTGTTGTGTGTGGCACTCCACCCACCCAGACTGTGGGCTCAGTGCCTTTAATCACTGACCACATTGGATTAAACCAGAACTCTGGTTCTTGGCAATGAGAGAAACCCTGGCCAGACAGAAGAGCTCATTGTGGGATGAAGTATATGCTGCGGAGGTTTGACTGTGTACAGTCACTCAGACATCTTTCAGAGTTCAAGAGATGCTGGCTCAGAGATACAGAGTTCCTATTCTGGATTGACGCATGATAAATATGAATTTGCATATCTGTGTGGTCTAATTTGAGTCAGAGAAGTGTAACACATCTTGGGTATGTTTGTGTATGTTCTGTGAAGGAGTATGATGAGGAGTGGGGGAAGAAGATCCAGAGTGAGAAGTTTCGCTGGCATAACTCGCAGTGGCTGGAGATGGTGGAGAGCAGACAGATGGAGGACACAGAGCCCTTCCTGTATGAAGACGACACAGACGGCCTTGAGCAGCCTGATCTCTTCTATAGCACTGGTTAGAAAACACTAAGAAAATTATACATTTTTTTATATATACAGTATTTTCACTAATATGTTCCATAAGCATTTCTTTATCAGGGATTCTGCAATTTTACTAAAAAAAAAAAACTTTGCCATAGTCTGAGAAAATGGGCCTAAATTTTAAAAGTCATGATTAGGGTTGCCAGAGTTTGAGAAAAGGCTCATATACAATGATTGATAGGGTTGCCAGATTTTGAGAAAAAAATAATGAGGAAATTGACTTTTACAGATGAACTGCAAGTATTGTAGTATGGAACGATACAAGTAAATTCATTTTCAAACATAATATGTATAATGAAAATGCGTTTATGTAATTAAATTAGCTTTTCCCCATGTGTGATAAGTTTGTTATCATATACTTACCATTTACAACTATAAATGTAAATTGCATGCAACTTTTAATGCTTTAAAAGTTTCAAAGTTAAATTGAAAATGCATTCCCAAAATAGAATGATGTGTAACATGTTCATGCAGAAATAGTAGTAAATGAGCATTTAAATGTTTTTTGTCCAATGCATCTAGACTCACGGTTAGGAAACGCGAGATTGCATTTTCATCATGAGACCGTGCGATATGTGTCACAAACTTCAATCAGAGAATGGATTCTGGATGACCAAGATTACACACGCAATGGGAAAAAGCTCATTTGATTACAGCAACACATTTTAATTTTACAGTTTCATATTACATTTCAAATTGAACTTCACTACTCACATGCTTCAATATTGTAGACAGTGAAAACCAAAAAACATTTGAAAGAGTCAAATTAAAAAAAGCCAATAGCAACTTGAATGAAATCACATTAAACAAACTGACAGACAAGGAAAGTTAAAATCCACCATCAGTGTTTTGCTTGAGAATTTTGATGCTTTGTTTTGGCTTGATGCTGCAGCGAGTTGGTGTCATCAAAGGCTGGTCATAGCGAGAGGTTGTCAGGAAGACAAATGAGGAGAACTGCTACATGGAAGTGGCTCTGTTGGCTCGCTGTCTCATGTATTTGTTTGCTCTCTGCGCTGTGTGTGTCCAGACGGTATGATTCCCCCTGAGCCAGGCCTCAGTCCAGACTTCTACAGCCAGTTCCACGCTCAGAATGGAGACTTTAACCTTTGGTGAGTACTTTCTTTTAACAAAAAAAGAGAAGCTATTGACAATCAAGCTGCTTAAACACATTTTCGCTGTTCTCAAACAGTTTTAACTAGTCAAATGTCCAATTTATAATATTTTATATTTCACTTTATAGTAGGTAAAGGCTGGGTATAGATTAATATTTGCCAAGAAGATTAGTCACACGAGTAATGCTTTTTGACTACATTGTGAGTAAATGCTTTTTTTTGATGAATAAATTAATATTAAGTCTTTACTCTTCATTGTTTCAGGAAACATGATGTTTAAATGGTATCTGAATGTGAATCTTTATTTGTAATGAAAGTAATTTGTGCAAGAAGTCATCATATATGAAGTTGCAAGCTCTACACACAAATGAATCCATGTGCACAATTGAATTAGTTTTGTTTTGCTAATGAAAATCCATTTATCTTAAGGTAGTATTGACTGTTTATGACATGTCTAAGCGTGGCATCATCTAAAAGTTTTAAAAGAAAGCAAATGAGCCTCAGAGTTCGGGTAATCAGACACAAGACCACTGGGTGGTAAAAAAAAAACAGGCAAAAATTCCCAATTTAATTGGTTGGTCTTGTGAGTGGCTTTCACTCGAGTCGCCTCGCTCATTAATTATGCAAACCTTTAAATGTTAATATAACTTAAACAAATGAGTAAATCACTCACCTTAGAGTTGTCCTAAAGGTCTAAAGCACTAAACTAAAGCTATAGAACTAAAGCGATATGCATCAAAACAGGGTTTTTTTAGCATTAAGGGTGTGTTTTTTAACATTGCAGACAATGGGAACCTGCTCACTGGAGTCAGACTCTAGTGGTCAGAAAATGAACTGCAGTGTCAGTCACTGCCTGTTACTTATTGAGAGGTGTCCTCTGTGTAATAGCAGATGACTGTATCTTGTAGTGCCGACAGTGACCCTGATGTCTAGGCTGCGTTCCATTTCTCGCAATAGTCACTACTCCTTAGCTTCCCTTCAAGATAAGTGTTAGAGGGAAGGGCTGAATTGTTTATGAACTAGCTTTTTGTGATTTAATGACTTTCTGACCTTTAACCCAACATACAATTATATTTTTGGTGAATTTAAAACTCTTAAAAGTTTCATAATTTATTTACTTTTGTGTGCGTCACAATTGTGGCTATCAACACATAAACATGGGTTATAAATGTGGGGAAATTTCACATAATTTAGTTTTTTTTGTGTTTGATGATTAAATTTTACCCACACATCTATCGGAGGAAATTTAATGCAGAAAAGGTCTTGCGTATAAATCAGGTTTTGTGAGTTGTAAAATTAATTTGTACTTGTATAAGAGTGTTTGAGTCAGCTATTTCTCACAAACTCGCTGTTACAAAGACAGAACAAATTTTCAAGTACAACTCTTATCGTACCCCTTTGTGGACTGAGGGCTGTTCATTTGTCAAACTCATTCTGCAGATGCAAATACCTGTGAATATTTTTGCAATTTTCTCCAGTGAACGTGAACTGAAAATTCCACACATGTTTCAGCCTCAGCTGTAAAGATTGTGACTGATGAAAGATGACAGCCAATCAGTGAACAGCCCCCCCCCCAAAAAAAAAAACTAAAGGTTATCTAATATCAGTTTTAAGAGTTCTAAGAAAGAAACTAAGATACTCTAAATACCTTTTTTTTTGTATGAACCTCACCTACAGGTGACAGATCTGGTTTAAATTGATAGCTGCTCACTCATGACTGACTGGTCTCTCCTATTTGCCAATGTATTTTTTGTAAATTTGTAACTAAACTACCTGAAAGCAACCTTATTAAATGATATTATGATTAAGAAGAAAACTATAATAAAATAGAACAGTCATTTTCGTCAATGGATAAAAATAAACTAAAAATGTGAATGACTGAAACCTGTGTGCAACAAAGGAAAAACCAAATACAAATTACAAAGATCAACAAAATGAAGAAACAAAAATATTGAATGCTCCTTTTGCAAGTCTTAGTAATAGTGTTGGTATTGTTTTAGGTGATGCATGCAATATAGCTATAGGTCAGATTGTCTCGTGAGATTAAGATTGTGAAAAAACACCAAACGTAATCTGTAAAATCAATAAAATCGAAGGCTATGCGGAAAAACTGTCAGAGTAGCTGGAAGAAAATGATGAAGTACTATATGTGTATAATCTGATTTAAACTTTTTATGCCAACTAAATCCGAATACGTTATTTATAAAACACTGTTCACAAAAAACACTGACCCAAGACAATCAACCCATTGCTATTAAAAACCCCTTTTAAAGACATTTCGCCAATTTCATGGCTTGTTATAAAGCAGTTTTGAAAAATGAGGTAAACTTTTTTTTTTTAAAATAATTTACACAATATGATATCCTCTATTCAAAACTGTAACCTTATCAACTTCTGTTTTGAGCTGACACTGGCGTACTTATACAACTACCTTTCATGTCAAATGCAGCCAAATATTTATTTCTTATTCCAAATACACAAATCGTAAACGAACAGATGAAATATCAGTTAAGCTCTCCGTCCGCTCTGGTGCTTACTCTGATGTGAATTACACCCTTGTGATTGATATTCAGCCCTGATGGTGCATACTACCTCTGCAGTGTAAACTACTGCTAATCCAGTGTTTATTGAGCGGGGGTTGCTGTGCACAGAGAATGCACAGGGATGTGGCTTTGTTTAGGCTGGGGGTAGATTCAGGCGTGCTGTGGAGTGACGGCCGAGGCGTTGAGTGCCGCCGGGCTGTCATGTGGGTGAGGATGGAGGTGGGATCCAGATGGAGGAGCCGGTTCTACTGCGGCTCTTTGTAAAGCGATACATGTCAAATATACACTCAGGGCTGGAGGGGCAACCCCTGGGTCCTGGGATGAATGCTTTAATTTGAGTGGGCAGCTCTGAGTGACAGAGGTTAGCATAATAATCAAACAGAGGCTCGGTCTTTACTTAAGACACTTGTGAAACCATGTGTGTGAATGCAGGGGTGTTTTTTTTTAAGGTTTGAGCTCATATCGGATTTGTCAGGTTTTGTTAAAATCAATTTATGTAAAATTAGAATTTTAAAAACTATGCTTAATTACTTAGTCAAACATGTGAATCACACAAATGTTCTTATCCTCTAAAGACACACAGTTCTTATTCGTTTGAATAGAAAATATTCAGCTAAACAATATGACTAGGAGTTTACTTGATCGCTATTAAAAACAGACAACCTTTGACTCAAATACATCCTGCCTCAAATGCTTTTGGTTTTTGAAATAGTGCCCTGTGTTTCTGGCACATCTCTCTCAGGATGTGTTGGCTTGATTTGACCTTTCCTCCATTCCCTACACCCAACTTTTCACTTTTAAGTGGGGTTCAGATTCAGAGACTGGTCACTCTTTTGCTATCAGAACCTCTGCTGACCAATGGTTCAAGAATGCTGGAGGTTTTTCTGGTCATTATCCTGATCAAGTGTGAACTTAGCAAGAATTTCAATGTCAGTCCAAACTTGTGACTGATAGTGGAATGTATGAAAAGACAGAAGCCAGTTGTGTAGTGAACCACACCATTTCAGTTTAAGACTAAATTGATCTAAATCTGTCAAATATATTTAAAGCAGATAAAAATGTACCTTAACAAGCACACAGGTATTAAGTGATTTATACTGAATCTTTTTGAAAGGTTTGTACAAGTTTTACAGCATTTTTCTTCCAAATGCCAACTTCAGGATATGCTTTTGAAACTAGTGTGAAGCAATTCAAGAGCGGACCACTTGAGGCTCCTATCAGCTGGCGCATCTCCTGTACAAGGTCCCAAGGTTTTGTCTGATAAAACATATTTTGAAACCCTGGCTTGAACAGGTTTTCATTCACATCACTGATTATGAGCCGAATTGTGTAATTATAAGGAATTCTTGAATTTTATGTTTATTTTTGAGGTTTAAAAAGTTGTGTAGAAGTTTAGAATGAGATGCTTGAAAAGACTTGATGTTTCATATTATTAAGAATGCAATGCTATAAACTTGAGTCAGAGTTTCATTTAAAGGAGACCTCAGATGCCAACATTTCATAATGCAAGTTTAGTGAAAGCAATATTAATATTACAGATTTGTTTTTATAAATATGCGATATATAATATTCTTCATGATGAATGCTCAGCTGTAGGTTCCTGAAATGTAAGGGTTATGAATACTATTCGTGACAAAAAGTTTGCCAATGCTATTAGGATTGCTAATGTGAGATCAATTAGGTAGATTTTTATGGTAATTTAATTAATACATTTAATTGTTCTGGAGTTGGGGCTGGATCATGTAGAGTTGGTATAGATCCAAGTTTCTGTCTCAACTTCATTACAAATCCTGTTTAGGACTGAATTACATTTAAAAAGCGGTCTGGAACAAAATGTCTTGATCAAACATACCTGTTATGGTCAATCTGACTGTGCATTTCCTCCATAAAAAAGTTAGCCGCTCAGTCCTTAAATGTTCCTTTGATGGCAGTAGATGAGCAGAGTTGTGTGCTGCTTTACACCGCTAAACATCACAGACCTTCGAAACCAGGGTTACTCATGAACAAAATTGAGATCTATTGTGTTTAATGTGATGAGAGTTTATGGTAATTTTTAAGAGCTTATTTGACGTAATTTGCTATAAGTTTCACACTGGCTTGTTCTCAGAGGATGTAAAGCACATGTTGATATTAAAATAAAAGCCTTTAAAAGACTTTCATCTTTTTAAGGGGGGTTCGCACAGACATTAGTGAGCCACATTCTGTTCAAACTGGAAAGTTTTGATTTTCATCTGAGGTCTACTTTATGCTCATTTTAAGAGGAAATTGTAATTGAGTAAACAAACTAAGTATACCAATTAGATTATTTTTTTACAGTGTGTAAGTCATTTTGTAATATGCAATCTATGTGGGTTTGGTAGAAATAAGGAAATGGTAGACTTTGTCCACTTTTATGTTCCAAACCCTTCACCAGAAACCTGCAGATGACTTCACACATATGGTTTAATACAGTCTATGCTTTAAAACAAGGTCTTTCTGATTTGTTCATATTCCCATATTCCATCAAAAGTACTATATTAGATATTTAATTTATTACTCAACCTAAGGAGACGCCTGTAGGTTTACCGGGTTATTACAAGACCCCTTTCATTGCATAGATAATAAAATATTTACTATTAATTGCCATCCGTTTTCGATCAGAGACAGGATGATGCAAAAAAGAAATCCAATTGTTATTTTCTCTCATATTAATCCCAATTAATATTCAGCTTTCAAATTATTTTTCCAAAATGCTCTCTCTCATTGGAGCAAGCACAAATGTTTAATTCTCTTGAATTTTGTGTAAAACAAAGAGGAACACATGCTTTTTTTTATCGTGTAACTGGCTCTTTAAAGATCCTCACATGACCGTTTGAATCATCATACACTTTTAATGTTTTGGTTGTGAGACCTTTGAGCTAGAGAATGAATGAAGACCGATGATCTGCTGGCTCCTGCTCAGACTGCCCAGCGATGCACATTGTCCACAGATGCTTCTCTGATGTCCCTGAGGAGAAGAGTTCAGTGCGTGTTCGTATGTCTCTTTGAGGCTGACAAATCTCCTTCTAGTCAAGCCGTGCGACTCTGAGTTTTCCCTAAAGCCTCGGGGAGCTTGGATGTGAACACTGGAGGCAAATAGAAAACAGGCATTAGGAGCAATCAGGCAAAGGAAGCAGGGGGGCGAGAGGGCGCTGTTGATTTGACACAGCGTAGGTAGGCCGTGTAACTAGAGAAGTGACAGGAACATGAGATCAAAGCATGCACTGAAGAACAACTTTGGGAAAAAAAGAGAGACGTTCTTTAATAAAAGAGCGAGAGCCATTTCCTGTGCAAAATCACTCTTCTGGGCTCTGAAACTATGCCTGGTTAAAAGGGACCGTTTTTACGAGCACTAGTGACTGCTTTCCACCCTTCAGAATGTAAAGGCCAACCTAGCTCCCCATGAGCTGTCAGTATTACCTTCTTTCAACTTTTATTGGGCTCATTTTAAGTCCCTTGCAGGGACACATTTCAGTATCTTCAGCATGGGAAAGATATGGGTATTTACCTTTCTTGTTTCCCTAATCTAAAGAGAGTGACATTTTAATGAGTTGAACACTGTGCCTGCTGACACAAAAAGTATATTTTATGTATTTCACTAAATAGAATTCCCTGTTTCGTTATTAGCAGCATCAAATTGGGTCTCTAGCATCCTCAGATCCTATTTGTCTGATTTCACCACTTTGATCTCATTGGGTTGAGTAATGTCTTGAAATATCTCCTTGAAACAATATGAAAAAATAATTACATTTTAACTTGATTATTAAAGCTAAATATTATTTTTTCTTGAAAAAAAAATGGGTATGTCATGTGAGGTCATGGGCCAATTAGGGACTATTATTTGAATGTTATTTTAAGTCCCAGATCTCAAATAAACTCAAATAAAACTACTTCAGGATAATGTTCATAAACTAATAATCTTTGTGTTTAGTAATAAAATGGTAGAAACGGCCTATCAAAAGTTTTTCATTCTGAGCAAAACTGTTTGACGTTTAACTTTGTTGCATTTCTTTAAGAATATATACATTTCAGAATTTGTGTGATAAAATAAATTGCTTGTAACTGAATTTTACAACAAAATAGACCACAATTGTATTCCTAAACCTGAGTAAAAATGTCAGGAAGCATCTTGCTTTAGTGTGTTTAGTTGAACTGTTATTATACTTAATTTTTGTTAGAGTAGGTAAAAGCTGATTAAAATAATTGTCTAATAAAAAATGACGGAATGAAAGTTTGACAAATGAAAATCTCAACTCATTTTCAGAATAATCCGGGACTATAAAATTTAATACAATTTTAATTAAAAATAAAGACTATGTGTAAAATATTACAATGCAATTCTCCCATACAATTAGACCAATGTTAACAACATATTATTGAAAATAATGTCACTGGCCCTTTAATAAAAGTGACAGCAGACCTGTGTTATCATTTTGCTCTCTTCAAGTTTCAGACCAAACAATCAAATTTTTGACACAAAGGGGCCAAATTTTTCAGATTAAGAGTGTGTGGCTAACTGTTTCTCACTTTTACAAATGTTTATTTGAATGATCCCACTCGAGATCACATTGTCCTGCCTGCGGCCCCTGCTCTACTGTGAGTTTGAGACCCCGGCTATAGAATGACTTAAGGGTGATTACAGTTTGATTAACGAAGTCAAATTTTTTCCCTATCAGTTCAAGGTGTCAGTTTTGGTCATTAATATAATCTCTCCTTTATTAATGATGTGATAAAACCAGGTTGAGCTTAACCTGAACTCTAATATCTTTCGGTTATAAATTTGAAGTGCTGTTAAGGCATTTCTTCCTCCGCACTTGATTTAACCTCTCTTTCTTCAGAACTGTACGTCTCAATAAACAACACGCTTCCACAGAAAAGGTGAATCAAGGTGGAAAAAGCATAGTAAGAGGGGTGTGCAGGGTTTTCACAGGGTCTAAAAGGTCTAACATTTAAAAGAGCAAGTTTTAGTCTTAAACTCACTGTTATGTGTACATGTTACATGTAAAGCTCATCTGATATGATTTTGTTGTTGTTGCTATGATGTTCCCAGAGATTTGAGAAAATGCTCCTAAATCCTAAAAAAAAAAAACATTTTATTTGAGAAAAACATTTTGTTTGTGAAAACTTTCATAAATCCTCAAAAACATAAAAGCGATGGTTAGGTTTACAAACTCTGTTTTTGAAGCATACTGTTGAAATGTATGTTTTTTGAAGTTATGATATAGATCTCAAATTATATTCTTAATGACAAATGTAAGATTTTTAAGACCATCATGAAACCTGCAGAAAACCTGACTATAGTAGAGTAGAGGTCAGATAAGGGTCAAACATCATGAAATATTCAGAACTTGAAAGTTGGTTATTGTTATATATTATCCTGATGTGATATAAAACATGCACTATTTAAAGATATATTGAATTGTTTAATTTGTAATATGCTTGCATGTTAAGAAAGGCTGGTGTGTATCAAGATTAACGTTTGTGTTATTCTAAACTACATCAATGTTCTGCATTTCACAATTTTTTTCTCCCAACTACTATATTTTTCAATGTGTTCATTTAATCTTTTTATTTCAGTATATGATTATTTAAAAAGACCAGCAGGTTAAATGCTTTTTTTTTAGCTTAAAACTATACACTTTAATCAACAACCCAATTTATTAAATCAATACTGAATAATAGAGTTAAGGTTGAATTACATATGCATGAAACCCAAAAGGAAACATTTGCTCTGTATCTGAATCTAAAATCAAGACTTACAGCATTTGGACTTTTCCAGGTGTAAATGGTAAGAAAGTAGGCCCTCTAGTGTCCCTTAAAGAAAGGATCAGATTTAAGTCTGTCTTTCTCCCTCTCAGTAATGGATCAGACGGTCGTCCTGTTACAGCATACGGCTTCCGTCCAGACGAGCCTTTCTTCCATGGCTTCAACTCCAGCAGATAGAGGACATCAACACAGGACAGCACTCGAGAATAAACTCCTCTTCAGTCATTCACAAGGAGAGCTACGTTCTAATGCCACTCCTAAATATTCTATAAACGATGCATATTATTTATGAAAGGTTAAACAAAGTGGTGTCAGTTGTTGAATCAGTTGGGTGACACAAACAGGGTAAATGGTGATGTCTTGCATGATTCACCAACGACATGTGATTGAAATCGGAATGCCTGATTTTTAGAATAGTCTTAATGCGTTTCATGTTTTTGTTTTTAATAGAGTGTAATGTTGAAGTATGGTTGGTGAAATGCACTAATCATGTTCTTGTCTTGTTCATCCCAGAGTGACCGGATGAGAGGCTAAACGTTTCAGTATAATGCCTAAAAACATATGCATCTTTATGAACATACAGTCTTTGGAAAACCTCTTGCACTAAATGTCTGTCTGTCTTGAATGGGAACTATTTATGAAAGAGAAAGCTAATCTGGTCAGTATTATTCACCGAGCCTATGGTGCTTTCTCTACTGTTATGGTCACTTTTGTTTGTACGGTTCAGGTCGAGATGTAGCATGTCTTTAGTTTGATCAGCAGGTCAGAGGTCATGGATGTGATTGAGAGAGCGAAAGGATTTAACTTTAGGGCTGTTTGGAGTTGGGACTAAGGGACTGATGGGTTCATTCTCTCTGAGCTGCAGCTAACTGTATTCTTATTTTAAATTACTGTGACTGTGTTACTGTAAATTCAGGACCACTTTATGATTTCAGACCTAAACTGTGCCTCCTGACATGCTGGTCTTTGCTGCTAGAAAGATCTTTTGAGCTGACAATTATGTGTATCATCCTTTACTGAAAAATAAACTATATGTAGTTGAACAGACTCTTTGTTTTATTAGAGTGGGTGTACAAAAGGATTTATGGAATTTCACTATCATACAAACTATTATTTTATTATACTATACTATTATACATAATTAGCTATTCCTTATCAGCTGCTATAGAACTGAAAAAAAAGTATTTCTCTATTCTGCTCAGCATAAAGCTGTGAAAAAATTGACAGTAGAAAAAAATAGTTACTGAAAATATGTTTTAAAATATAAAGATAATACCACCGTAATAGAACTAAACTACATTTAAAATTGTATTCACACACTGCTTATAGGTCAAATAAATAGGTGAGTCTTCATATAATTAAAAATGTGTTAACTGCAATCAAGTTTTTCTGTGATGTTATTAAGAAGCAAGAATCTGATTCAGTGAAAGAGTAGAGCTGAAAGAGCCACACTGATTTTAGTTCAGTTAGTCAAATTGAAGAGTAGCTGACCAGCTGTATGCTGGACTAGGCAAATAACTCCAAAAAGTCATGTATGGGCACTTAATGACCACTTCAGCCATTTTCCTACAAAACAATTCTGGAAATCAAAAACAAGACAAATGGGAAGATTTTGTAGACCTTGGCTACAAGCTAACGCTCCCCAACACAGAAAACCTCATCCTAGTGAAAGGACAAATCTTAGGATAAGTAAATAGACCATGTACATCTTATAAGGAATGGGGAATAAAAAAGTTTATTTCAAGCAAAAAAAAAATCAGCATGGAAGAACAAAGCCATTTGATGTCAAACTTACAAACAAGTCATCGACTTGGGGTGAATTTTCTCAGAGACAGTTGATAACGAGCCTGGAGGAAGAGTTCTCATATGTAACATTTTTTCCTTGTGTGTGGCAGCGCATCCATGTATGCAGTCATCATTGAAGATTTGTTCACACCTGCTTCGAAGAGCAGAGTGTTCAAACAGGGCTTCTTTGTAAATTAAATTTTCGTAATGATTATGTAAACCATTGGCCAATCCGAGCGCAGCAACTGAGCCTAATAAACCATCAAGGTACATTTCTACTCAAACCTGACTTTCTGAAAATGGGACAAAAATACAGATAAAATGACTGTGTTTTTAATTTAAAGTACATTGTTTATAGACCTCCATTAACAAAAACAACTTTAACAATGTAAATGCCACATGCCAGATTGTACCTTCTGGAGGCTTGTTTTGAAACTAAAGTTTGAAACCCTTCCAGTAGAGTATACCGAGTACCAGAGTCTCTTTCCAGCTAGACTTAGATCTGTAACAATTCAAAGATACTTCAGGATCGTCCCGGTTTTGAAAATACCTAGTGTAGGTTTAGAAGATTTGTCAGTTTTTACTCATCTTAGATTGAAAACAATTGAAAAATTCAGAAAACACTCCAGCAAATAGGAAAACAAATAAACAATTTAGAAAAGAAAATTACAAATTTAACTTTTTCTGTAAGTTTTTGCTAGAAATATGACAAATGGAATCTTTCTTTTCATTTTTTTGCATGACCTTCAGAATTTTGGAGTAGCGTTGTATTGCACACTGCAAAAGCAGTTTGTGTGAAGCGATTGAAATGACTGACAGAAGTCTCGTACAATCAGCACCAAGGTAAATGGTACAATCCCTTTTTTGTTTAGGCCAAAATGTCATGTTTTCTAAATTGTTCATTTGTTTGTCAATTTGTAGTTGTGTTTTTTCACTTGTATTTTGCTTTTATAATTGTGAATCGTTTTTCACTTCTCAACCACACGACACCTCTCTGTATGTGCAATAATCTTAAATAAAAGCATTTAAGATACTAGAGACTAATATACTTTATATAGTACAAAGTTTACTCATGCACTTGTGACGTAAAAGGTGACCTTACCAATCTTTAGAATTTACCCTTTAGAGTGTATAAAATTAAAAACTAAATTGTTAGAAAAAGTGTTCAAAAGCATTTTTTACCAACTCCTTCCAAATCTTTCATTGGTTTACAAAAGAATATATGAAGTAGATTTGACAGATTTCCTCATCTGCTAATTTAAACTCGAGATCTTGTCACTATTGTTTGAATGATTTTATAACCCAGACTGATTTTCATCACAGGATGTGATTGCATCTTGGACCTCGATAACCTCCATAAGCAGATCTCGGATGCCCTGAATACTATCTGAGCTTTCTTCTGTCGGAGCTAATGTTAGTGCAACAGTGTCCTCTTTAGGAGCATCAGAGGCAGAGTTTAGAGGAGGAACTGCAGACTCGTCCTCTAGAGGAACAGCTTGAACTTCATCATTCTTCACATCACCGAAAGACTCCTGTCCACTTGTCTTAGTGTCTTCAGCACACACATCAGGTGTGATACAGTCCTCTTTGGTGTTAGACTGAAGAAAAGCTCGATCACACTTACTATCTCCAGAGTCATTAACAAGAGCAATTGCAATTTCAGCAGTGTTTGCGTCGAGACAAACCGCTTGGTCTTCAGAGAGAGAAGACTCTGCACCCTCCTCTACTTCAGAAGATGCTACTGGGACAGTGTCAGGTTTGGTAGAGGAATCATCAGTGTCTGCAGAAGCAGGTGATGAGTTCGCTGATGTTGCTGAACCTTCAGCAGCGACCTCTTCTGTAATCCTCCCATCTGGAATGAAGGAGCTGACCAGGCTGATGATGCAATCCTTATCTGTTACTGAAAGCTGTACCTGAGGGGGGCTGGAGGGGGCAGAGCGAGGGGGTGTGCGGCTGTCTGACAGACTTCCCTGACTTACACAATCCAGATCAGTGCTGTCTGCAAACAGGTTGTTTTTCTTCAGACTCGCTGCTTCCTTCACCACTGCACAGTAAACACACAGTTATTGCTTTGACGTCACTCGTCCTGAACTCTGTGTATTAGATCCTATTAAGACGAAAAGTTTTTACCTTTATTGACTTCATTGTCCAGAAGGCTGAGCAGGATGTCCTCGTAGACATTCTCCACTTGAATAAAATTTGTGTAGTCAGCGAAGATGAACTGCTCGAAATTCTGAAGCTCCTGTGAGAAAAAGAAACTGCATCAGTGATTAAAATGCTTTGTAAAATGAAATACAGTTACAAAGTGCTTCAGCAGAAATGCTACATTGTATTAAAAAAATCCTGTCATTTTTATAGGGAAAGCTGGCAGCTGTGGTTAAAAAAAACACACACAGCAGCGCTGTAGACTGCTTTAGACACAATATGTAAATTGATTTACAGCGAATAAAATCGCAGCTGAATCACATTAAAAACTTGTTCAACTTACAAATAAAATACTGGATTTTTATATATAACGCTGTTTTGCAAAAATTACTATATATACTACATGTGTTTTTACATGTAATAATTGCTTATTGTGTGTCAATAAATGGTACAGTTACCAAGGACATATCATTACAATAATGATTTCATTTTAACAGACAAAAAAGTTAAACTTTGCATTTTAATTGGAGATGTTATGTATATCCTACTGTAATGACCGTGGGTGGAGATCGTCTTAATATAACAGCTTTCTTGTAGAGTTAGCAGCACAGTATTAAACACTTAAACATGAACTCACACGCATGCCCTAATGTCATCCATCCACAATTCCCATCAATTATGTTAAAATTATTTTTAAGAACAAACATTTATATGTAAAATGAACAAAACATTTCTAATGAGAATTTCTCAGGGTTTTTTTTGTTCCAATCTATGTATTTTTAACAAATGAATTTGATCACAATCAAATAATGTTGTTATAAATATAACAAAACATTTATGTTAAACAGTTTACAAAATGTTACTGTGATTTAACCAATATATATGTTTTTAAATTTACAATACTTTTTTGTAAGAATTTTAAATGGTTTTACTGTAAATATCACATTAATTAATTTACAGTGTAGTTTTACTAAATGTATAACACTGATGCATATTGTATAGTAAATTTGTTTAAAATTCAGCTTTTTGGTCCATAATGCTATTTTTAAACATTAATGGATTTTTCTACGTCAATACAGGACTCCCAAAACAGTTATTTCAACAGTTTGAGAAAGTTTTAAACTGGGCCCTGGTCCTATTCCAGATCAACTTGTTTTTACCACCTCCTAGAGGCTGTAAACAGTAACCCACCTACAAAAACCTACCTTCAATGTGATTAATGAATGTGACATGGATCAAACTTGAATGTAATTGATCAATCCATTGGCTTTAATTGCTTACTTCCTCCTTGATAAGGTTATCTCCAGTCCATATTTAGTACAAGATGACGTTAAACCTGAAGAGTACTTTAAAAAAATTAAAAAGATCTGGTTTGAAAAAATATTTTGCCTATCAGCAGCAAAAAAGGTATGTTTGTGAAGTTGAAATGGAGATCTCAGATCACAGGGAGGCAAAAACTAAGACAAACAACCTGCACTAAAAAAGAGAAAACAACCTGCACCGGACCTCTGAAATTGACAGATTCAGATTTACCCTACTGGAAAGAATTTAGAATAGAAATCAGATTACAAGGATTTTTCTGCTTGCTTCACAGAACAACTATATGAAACAGTTTTGCATTAATATATGGTTGTCATGCTTTGTTTGTTGTTTATCTGTTGTTGGGTTTTGGGCTACTATTTGTCTAGGAGCGTGTTTGTTTTTAGGGAACCTAAAAGTAAAACTTTTTTCCTCCTGCAGATCCCAGGAACCAAACTAGGATTTGTAAATGGTATAAAATAACTGTTGTGAATTTTGAGAGGAATGTTATGACGCGTTCCTTAGCACGTACGGTTTTGCAGGCAGGGGCCAGACTTCTCTTGATGGCTGGAAGCGTGATGTCCACCAGAGCCTCCTGGAAAATCTTCTTCCTCACTGTGCTGCTGTCATAGTCAAATTGCTGAAGAGAACAGCAAAGGTTTATATTTGATCTCCCTTGCTATTGCTCATCTTAGGAATTTCAGGCCCACCTTAAGGACGCGTAGCTTGGCTTTCTCCATGACTGAAGCCAGTTTTTCAGGTTTGTCCTTCATAGCTGTCTGAACCAGGAGCTCAAAAGTGTACACAGCATTCTCAATCAACTAAAAAGGGAAATAAAACATGCCAGATAGTTTGTGACCTGCCCTAGCCTGTAGAGGGAGATAAGTCCATGAGATCAGTAAATGCTCTCCACCGGTTTCACGTTAGGTGGAGCTGTGACACAAATGTTTCTGTATAGTTCATAGTCCCTACTGAAATCCAAAGAGTGTTTATGGAATTAAATCAGAGTCAGAGAACAAGGTGATCATCTCCCAAAACCCCTCTAAGTTTACTCTAGTTAATTGTTAGTGATACATCACAATATATTCTGGCTTGCTCACTTCGATCACAAAAAGAAGCTCTACTGAGAGTTCAGACGATTAGTAAGTCCACTAGAGGGGGAAGAGGGTTCTCATATAGAGCCTCAAAGCTCTGAAACAAACTCCTGGATGGTGTCTGGAGCTCAGAGAATTCAAAACTAGATTAAAAAACTTTTCTCTTTAACCTAGCACTCGAATAATTGGCTCCTAGTATGTGTCCAAACCGGTATGGTGTCTAGGCACAAGGAGCATACATATTGTTAAAAAATAGGGATAGGTTAGATACGTGCTTTAAACCATATTGGGATTTTTTTTATCACACATCCTGCAGCTAAAGCAATTCACCAGTTCGTTGTTTGTGTTACACTGTTCTTACCACTGTTTGTTTGTTTTTGATTATTTTTTTCCCAGGTGTTCAGATATTCTTTATGCTGGGGAGGTGATTAGCACCAGCCCCAGTCAAAGAGGATTTTTTTATTATTACTTGGAGTTCTTCATTGTTTACCCACATCAATAAAAACCAAGTGTCTTGATTGCAATATTTCATTACACAATTTTTTTTATAAAGGCAGAGATTACTAGTTAGCTAAAATAAACAATTTCCTCATACTAATAAACTTTACTTTACAATCCTTAAGGTACTATATGGTAGTTTTTTCTACCCCATCTAATTATTCAATAGGAATTCCTATCTAACTCTTAATCCACACCTGGCCAATTTAGTTTATTGTTATGGATATGATTATGGATGTGATTTTCTCTTTATGAAGGACCTCTGCAATAGTTCTTTACAGTTTTTCTTCTTACATTATAAATTGGTTTATTTGATTATTGATTTATTTTTATTTTATTTATCTATCAGATACTTTAAGCGAGTCAATATCTGGTCATGCGCTAGTCTTATATTGGTTAAACTCAGGATCATCTAGAGAACTGTTTAAACCAGTTCAGACAAGCAACACTGTGTCAAAAACTAACTCATTTAGAAATAGTGGATCACAAGCTGTTAGAGAACTACCTGCTGCATCTGGCTCTGTGTGCAGTGAACCACTCGAGTGGAGTTGGAGAACCTAAAGCGGTTGCGGAGCTCCTGGAGCTGCTCCTTCAGGATGTTCACATGATGGTAACAGTCCTCCATCCGGTCTCCACCCAGCTGCTGCAGAGCCTTTAGACGGACAGACAAACATGAAACAGGAGAAACGTGGAAAAAATGGGAGTTCCTATTTTGTGTGGCGATGTCTGAAAGTAGTTTTCTTGTTCATTTTAACTCTAGGTAAAGGTTCTAAAATAACCTCCACCATTGCAATTATTTTATGGTTAAACTCTTAAGAAGGTGTAAGGTCTGAAATTTTGGCTAAGCAATGGTGTTGCACACATCTTCACACTCAACAATACAGCAACAAGCTGCAGTGAGCAATCAGGGTGCTTGCAGAGGAGGCAGAGAAAGCTGTAGTTACAGAGGAGGACAGCAGATGGAGACAGACACCCCAACAGGGAAAGATGCAGGGAGTGGCAGGGAAACGTTCCTTGGTAGTGGCTTGGCTCCCTACATGGAGATATACTAATCAATTAAAGATGGCATCAGCTGATGACCCTTCATCTAACCCAAAGTCAACTGAAGGAGGTGCGACAGGCATGAGACGGAGCAGAAAGACCATCTTAAGCCTGTATATAAAACTAAAGCTCTGTAAACTAGTCAAACTTTTGCTTCGTATTATATATAATTAGTGTACATAAAATAGTTCATGCAGCATCACTAGTCTAGCAATCTGCTATTGGTCAAAGGAAAAATATGTTGCCTTATTTATTATTATTATTTGTTTACTTAATATTTCTTTATTCTTTTTCCCCATACCAATAAAAAATAAGTGTCTTGGTTGCTATATTTCACCACACAATTGGTTTAAAACAGGCTTTTATAATAACGCAGAGATTAACATAATTTATGTTAAAATAAACAATACTAATAAACTTCATAATCCTTAAGGTAGCATTTTCTATGTCTACCCTGTCTAATTATTCAATAGGAATTCCTATCTAACTCTTAATCCACACTAGGCCTTTGTGAAGCTGATGAACAAGCGAAACAACTGTTAAAAAAGTGCTATATAAAACATTTTATTAGTTAGTTGAGGAGAGTTGCTGATTAAGAATTCAGGACATGCTTCTGTAGTATTCTGTTTTCTAATTTAGTTTATAATTACAGATGTGGTTTTTCTCTTCATGAAGAACCCTACAATTAATTTTTAACAGTTTTTCTTCTCTTACATTATAAAGTGGTTTATTCGAATATTGATTTGTTTGATGTTATTCATCTTTTAGATACTTTAAGCTGGTCAATATTTGGTCATGAGGTAGTCTTATTTTGGTTAAACTTATGATCATCTAGAGAACGCTTTAAACTAATTCAGACAGGAAATGCTGTATACAAATCTTTCTATTAATTTTTCTTTAATTTCATTCTGAAACAACAGAGTTCAATACAAACACAGTAGGCACATGAAGAACAAAAAGATAGCATTGAACTTGTTTTAAAACTGTAACACAAGAGTTGGCAAACAAGATTGAATTCTCAATCCAGATCAAAGAATCTTAATTGATTCGTACGAACTGACTCTTCTGTAGAGTCAGCCTTACTCTTGTGAAAGTTTTTATCGTTAACCATCCAAATAATTATCTTATTAAAAAATGACTCTACAAAGACACAGCGCTGTCTAATTTGTGATAAAGTTAAAGTCTTTTCACTTGTATTCTCTCAAAAAGAAATGCTGACTCGGAAAGATGCTATTGATGAATGTTGTCAGATTCCATATACAAACAATACATTTAAGAAGTAAAGTTTACTTACAGCGTGAAGCTGCTCTGTGTCTCCAGTCTGAGGGAAGCTCTTGCCGACGTGGGTCAGCTGGTCCTCCAGGAGCAGCCTGGCAGCCTGGAAGCCTGTGCTAACTGGCCCCATCAGCTCCTCCAGGATAGAGGTGAGGAACGGCACCACGCTCTCTGAGCAGAATTTCAACCCTGGCTCCGACACCAACCCTGCTCATAAACAAAAAAATAGTTGCTTTTTCATTTCAAGTCAAATAATCTCTTTGTTACAAGATCATTGGAGCTGTTCAACAAACAAGCTTTTGCGTCTGTACCATGAAGTTTAGTTTGCAGAAAAGCTTGCGAGCTGCTGATTTGGTCCATGTCTGAACGGATGAGCGCCTCCTGTTGTTTGTTAGCATCTCGGCACTCAGCTTTCAGGGTCTCCAGACTCTGCAGCAGCTGCTCATGCACCAACTCGTATGTCGCCTCCACTGTCTAAACAGGAAAAAAACACTCCCATCCTTAATTTTACCACCGACAGAATAAATTTGATTTAATCTAAAACATATAACCAAGCAACAAACAAGCTTCTCTAGGAATCACCCAATAGACACCAAAGCAGTTATGCATCATAGAGTACAACTGTTAGATTATTTCCTCTATTTAAATCACGTAGGTCACTACTATAGCATGCCGAACACATAGGTCATGCCTTTTTAAATTATGAACTACTGTTGAACATGTGCTTAGCTTAAGATACATTCTGTGAAATGTTGTAAGACTTTTGGTAGCATAGGAAGCTCAGGGGAGAGTGCTTTAAGTGGGCTGGTAAGCAAAGGTACTCAGTACCAACACTAAAAAAAATAGCTATTCCGAGTACCGCCACTTTTCTGAGAGTTGAGAATGTACTGTCAAAAAGTCACTGTCTGTTTTCAAAAAGTCACTGTCTGATTTTAACAAACACTGCAAAACAGCGCAATCAAGAAAAGCAGACCCCAAAACCTGTTGGCGCCTTTTCTAGATACAATTACCTACACAATGTTTTGTTGTTGTATTTTTAAATTTTTTTAATTACCATGATCTGGTTAAATATATTTGGTGTATCTTTAATTTGTCTTCACAAAAGTTGTATGTATGTTTCAACAAGTTACGTATAAGCTAAAGTGTTCAATGTTTTTTTTTCTTGTTATATTACTTTTAGGTATATTTTCCCATTTGTTTGATTTGTTTGATTTGTTTGACCCTTCATTTTTAGTACAATAAAAAAGTTGATAAGATACAAGCAAGCAGAGAAGATGCAATACATAAAACAGAAAAAAACACAGTCTAAATATACACCATCGCTGTTGGAAGGCCTGTCTAAAGAGGAACGTCTTCAAATTCATTTTAAAAGAAGCAACAATTGGGCTGTTCCGCAAGGAGTCAGGGAGCTTGTTCCAAAGCAAAGGAGCAGTGACGGAATGGCTCTCCCAGCCATCAAGGTTTTTGGAGGCCAAAGTGGCTCTAGCCGTACAGCAGAGGAGGAATTAAGCTTGCGTGGCAGCTAACAAATAGTGACGAGGTTAGCGAGATAAGGGGATGGCAGGTTTTTGAGTGATTTTTATGTAAAAAGAAGAATCTTCCCCTGATGTATCCTTATCAGGGGAAGGATACATTGTGCTTCAAAAATATGCTCCCCAGAGGCAGAATATAGACCAGAAATAGTAGCGGGCCCAACACAGAGCTCTGAGGGACACCAGACTTGGCATTGTAGGATTTAGAAGAAAAAATTTATACTTTAAAACTGGACAAGAACTGGACAAGATTTGACAGAGGAGTTTATCTAGTCCAGGGCTGGAAATGTAAACATCCAGCTAAACATCATCTGCACTAAAGCTAATTCAACTTAAATTAAATGATCACAACCCACTGTGGTCAAGCCAACTGTACATAAATAAAGCAGACGTGACTTGAATTGTCCAAAGCATGATCTATGACAGGACATGGAAACAACATTACAGAAATTTTATGATTCTTGATTTTAATACTTGAATCTGAGCATATGTGGACCCACAATGTTGTTACGTATAGCCAGGAACCAACCAACTTTGTGTTCTGACCCGGACATGAGACAATAGAACAAGATATGTGTGACAATCAACTCTTAAAAAAAGCCCCAGGAATAGAGGTGAGGAGAGAGGCTGACCGCAAACCACAGTTTCTTCCTGTCGTTCTTCTTTCCCTTCAGCTTCGGCAAGAGCTCGGTCTGCAGAGATGGCAACAGTTCGTCCATCACCAGGTTTGACAGCACCTGTTGAACAGTGGAGAACAGACAGTCACGATCCATGCTACCTTTATATTACAACTGAGCAACAAAGAAGATATTTGTAGTAGCAATTTCAGTGATTAAATAACTAGTCAGTTTTTCAGAGGTCCACTTAATATACAAAGAAATAATTATTACAATCATTACAACCATTTTTGTCCATTTTGCTGTATTAGACATTTCCTAAGTAAACATTTTGAGAGGAATGTTTAGTATTAGTTTGGATTCTTCAAAAGATCCTGTTCCTTAATTATTGTAATGTTCAATTTAAAAGGGTATTCGTCTTACGGAATTAACTTTAGACCTCAGGATCTCCCTTCTGTTCCCTCACACAACACCTTTCCACCAAATTGGGGTGAATTTTGAACTAAACAAAGGCAAGAGGAAGGCAGAGGTGTTTCCTTGAGTGGCTACAGGACATCCTGTCCGAGACCTTACTGTGATCTTTCGATTCAGAGCAAAAGGAGCATGGGAGGGTTTGCTATGAGAAACGTTCTATCACTAGCAGTTTTTAAATTTCCTCAAATACCAAGGATGGAATTGTTGCTGTTTGCATCCATTATACAAATATGTGATATCACTTTATAATTTTTATTAGTTTGCCATAACCTTAAACCAATGGCAAAAACTTAATTTCCCATAAGCCCCATTACAAGTCTTAATGACTGCAGCTGAGTATGATCAGCAATCAGGCCAGTTGCAGCTCATTATAGTCACTGGAAATATAAAGTACAGATATAAAGTACACTTGGAAGTCTAGTTTGTCATCGTAGGGAAATTTTGAGCATTTATCAGCACCAAGTTTTCAGTTTTCTGAAATGTATTTGTGTTTTGAACTTTTAAAAAGTGTTTTGGAACATGTAAATGTGTTTTCTAAGATGTAAATTTGTTTCGATATTTGTTTTATAACTTGCAGATTTGTTTTCTGACATTTGAAATGGTTTTGTAACTTGTAAATATGTCTTCTAAAATGTAAATTTGTTTTGCAACTTGTAAAAGGGTTTCACGTTATTTAAATGTGAACCGTGCCTCTTCGCCACCGTATCTTTCAAACTGTGTTTCTTATTTTTACTTTGGTCGCTTCATGTACTTCTGAATCTTGCTAACATCTTTCAGTATATTGTTTTACCATTCACAAGTTATCTTCATCTGTGAGTTCTTCCTTGTGCCCTCTGAAGTTATTATAAATTTGAAGTAAAAGTTAATTCTGGGGATTCTGCAAACATCTATTAATACAATTGTATGTGAGTATTATCAAAGCAGTTTCTGTTTCAGTAGTGAAACATTTTGTGACTGAATGCTACATACTTCAGATGAATTTTCTCGAGCAAATGCAAACTTCACCATATCCCTCACCTCCCCTCTTTTCTCAACAGCTAAATAGCGAACACACTCAGATGATGCTCTTTTGGGACTAGAAACTAGATTATAAATGGCTACATCAAGGGGCAAGTAAAAAATATCAGTTTTGTGGTCAAGACAAGTGTTTATCTCCAGGTTTAAACTATCTCTCTGAGCTAAAAAGCTCGCGATTGAACTGCAGATGATTAGGATATAGGCTGCTTCATTAATGTAAGCACCCTTACATTGGCTTCCTGTACGTTCTGAAATTCTGTTAAAATTGTTCTTAATGGACACGCACCATCTTATATCTCCAGTTTTTTTCAGTTATGTTTAACACAGAGGTCTCTCAGGTTAGTAGATCAAGGATTAGTTCACACTCGTCTGATATAACTCAAATCAAAGCATGGCGAAGACTTTGTAATTTTTGCTTCCCATTTATGAAATAAGCTGCTACATATAAAACAAAATAAAAAAGTACAGGTGGAAAATGATCTGGACTTTTGCCATCCATTCATCCATCTTCTTGTCAGCTTTGTCCCTTTATGGGTTGCAACAGTGGAATGAACTCCCAACTCTTCTGGCATATGTTTTACGCAGCGGATGCCCTTCCAGCCGCAACCCATCTCTGGGAAACATTCACACACACTCATTCTGTAAGGACAATTGTGTTTAGCCAATTCACTTATACCGCATGTCTTTGGACTTGTGGGGAAACCGGAGCACCCGGAGAAAACCCACGCGATCACGAGGAGAACATGAGAACTTCATACAGAAATGCCAACTGACCCTCGAACCAGCCACCTTCTTGCTGTGAGATCACATGCTAGCCATTGCGCCTCTAGTGACCAAATGAATTATCAGCTGTTGATAGCCAGTAGGTATTTGTGATATTCATGATAGCAACATTAAGTCTTAATGATCTGATTTAGTTTTTTTTACTAATTTTGTGGCTGATTCCACTAGACTTAGATTTAATGTCTTGGTTAATTATTATTTAGAATTATGTTAATTATATATTTTTAACTATATACACAGATTGTATTGTAATGTTTGTATTTGTCTGTAAATTCAGCAGTACACTGACCAAATTGCTACACAAATACAATTTCCTTACAATTTTCAAATCAAACACAACTAAAGATTTCAACAAATGAGAGAATAAAACTCATTCAAGCATAAATCCAAAATCCCCACCTGAGAGTCAGTGCCGACCAACATTTCCCATGATTCATAGTGGCCTTTCTCCTGTCTGTAGAAGTGAATGGCGTTGCGGAAAGCCTGCACCTCACAAGTCTGACTCTTCAGATAAACTGCACAAAAGAGATAACAAATCCTTTTGAGGAATAGCAAACTGTTCTCTATTTGCTCTAAGGGAGAAAAAAACTAAATGACTTAGAATTGAAACGCATGTTGCAATACCCAAAAATAAGGAACTAAAAAAACATCTCAATTAGCGCAGTGAGCGAGCGAGTGAGTTATATTGCATTCATTAAACATTTACTCGTGCAGATAACCAGAACTGCATAACGGAATATCAAAATTAAAAACATCCTTCTGAAATAGATAAACAGTTTGACATTTAGAACATGAAATGAAAACCATGTACTAAATATTTCCTTGTGATATAGTGGATAGCTACTAATGGTTTTAAACAAATACATACATTTGAAATAAATAATATTTTTTTATATTTATTTTTAAATGGTCCTACCTTGGTTCTGATGGCGAATGCAGTCATTCAAGACAGACACAAAACGAGCTCGCTTCTCCTCCTGCTGGAAGCAGAAGTATGAGTCTCGTCTGTAAGGCAATCGCAGGTATACAGGAAGTGGACCAGGAACCACTACCATGGGGGCACAAGGTTCTTCTTTAGAGCCTGAACACAAAATAGTCAAAGAAGGATTGAAACTACGCTGTTCCTTCATCTCTGTGTGGATACAACTCAGCCAAAAATAGCATTCGAGACTAGAATAAGTAACAAATTACTCACCGTTAAGATCAGGAAAAGCCTTGTCAACAACGGCAGTGTATTTCTCCTCTGAGGTCAACACAGTGCCCCCTGTTGTCAGGATGGTGTAACGTGCAGAACTTCCCTTTGTATAGGACTATATAAATAAAATGTATTTGCTTTACAAGTCATTAGTTTCAGTCAAACATTTCAATGCCGTTATTCAAGTACCTCCTGGTTATCATGAAGCTCCAGGCTGTAATCACAACGGACCACAACAAATCTCTCCCTCCACTTCCTGTTGTCATCAAAGTAAAGCATGCTGTCTTTGTACAAGACTTCAGAGGCCTGTGGAGGCTCCTAAAAGGAACACCTCAAAGATCAGTGAGAGCAAGGCCGCTATGTGGTAAGTGTAGTTTAGTATAGTTAGTAACAATTTCAAGAACTTTTAATGCTGCAATCTATTGCAATTCTAAACTTGTATGTCTAGTTCTAATTCAAAGTGTGTTAAAGTTATCTGGCAAGCAATGTATTTAAACCGCATTTAAAGGAGATGTGTAGGGAAAAAGCAAACTATGGTCATCTGTGAGAGTGCCTGATGAACAAAGGGGCCTCTAGTGAGCAGCCCATGAACTTGGAATACTCAGTGCATGCACCTAGACCATAGTTGATGAACTCTTGAGTTCAGACGGCATCATAATGGGTATAAAAGATGAAGACACAGAGTTCCCATTGAGAAGATGCATTGCTCGTGCGGGTCCCAGAGATAGCAGCTGATGATGCACGACTAGGACTTTAGAGAAAAGACTTCTGCTTTGAGAATCAACTTTATTCTACATTGTTTGAATACTGTTTAACTTTATGATAAATACTATGTTTTCTAATTATATATTATTATTTATTAATTACTATACAAGTTATACATATACAGTTTTTATTTATTTATTATTTTTCATCATAACACAACAAGTACACCAAATGATCGGACGTAATTTGCATATGCGTAAATTTCAAGTTCACCTTCTGTTTGAGGAGCTGAGCTTGTGGGGTTCTGTGCTGCTCCACCTCATCTTTCAGGTGGCAGAAGAAGGCCACACAGCTTTGTCTTCTGTAGTGAGGACTGAAGTTCTTCAGTTCAGCCTCTGTCCGACCTATTCACACAAAGAGATAAACTATTTGTATAAATGGGGACAATTAAGTTTACAGTTCTTTATGTTAAGTGCTACAACACAAACATGGAGGAAGAGGGGCTGAACATGAACATATATGTAGACAAAAACAAAACAACTATTAACATACTACTGGGCCTTGCTGTCTAAAGTTTTAAACTTATAATTTGTATCTTGTCAACTGTCACACTCTTCAGGTACAAAGAAAGTGGATTTATATCTGGGGGAAATAAAATAATAATATAAGCAGTTTTTTACAACAGGAGTGTGTCTGCTTCTCAGGGTTTTATGTAACACAAATTACATGAAAGTTACTGAAATTTAGAACAAATGCACCTTTGTGACCTTAAATGTTTTGCCCAAGTGCTTACCTTTAGGAGCCTGCGAAGAGACGCATTCACACAACATTGCATTATAAGTTATTTTACCAAACCTTAACATAGTAAAATTATTTACAATGGAATAATAATCCCATAGATTATTACCACTAGTATGAATACAAAATTTGCAGACGCAAAATGCAAGCTTTACACCTTGCCCTAGATAGAATGTTGTGAACTATGTCCCACAAATCTGCACTGTCCACAGAGCACCTTAAATGAACGCTCACATTACCTTATTGAGACCTACATTTTTCACTGGATCCCTTTTCTAGCTAACTTAAAGCAATAGAGTGAGCTGTGTTTATAAACCACGGTCACCTTTTCACGTTAGTACAGTTCTAATTGAGTACAATTTTTATTCTTTGTAGAGGTGTACAGATTCATGTACAATTTACTTTTAAAGCCACCAAATTTCTATAGAGGAGAACTTTCACCACTAAAAGTTTAGTGTCACATGGTCATAACATAAAAAACATAAAAAAGTTTTTTTGGGTGCAGTTAAATAAAAAATGTAAAGATAAAAAATATAGATTTTCAGCAGTAATAAACTGTGTGAGCATAGTAGCTGATATTCATCTGACTGAAATATGTGATTTCTATCACCAGGTGAGGCATTATAGAGTATAAATTGTATGCAATATGGTAAGCCAGTTAAAATGTTACACATATTTACAGGCATCTCTTACTGACACTCTCCTAATGTGATTAGAATTCCAGATATCTCGGACTGTCTAATTATTCAGACAAAATACAGTTGTGACTCATCAGAACACAATAATAATCTTTGCACATTGATTGTGCATGTTTCATTCACATCATCAAAATTACAGTTTTAAAGAAGTCATGATAAAAGATCTAACAAAAAAGTTTTCTGGTAATTCAAGTAACAGTAATTTATGACATGTTTATGCTGTTTTCTGAACACTGGATGCACTTTACATCTTGGGGGAGTCTCATATTCTGATTAGCTTTAGTGTGAAACAGGTCTTGTTTTGCAGTATGATAAAGCTGTTTCTGAATGAAACTAAAATCCATTTATGACATCCTCTTTTCACACCCCCATTTTAAAGCAAAATTACTATCTGCAGTTTAGAGAGATTCCTGTTGAGTAATAGCTCCTAAATTGCATAATAAGCAAAATTGTAAATGTTCAAGAGCTGATAATATCTGTTAAATTTAAGGAGTTACAGTATCCAGGGCACAAAATCTTATATCTTATCCGGTAGATATTTTCACAAAGCACTGTTACAATTGACTTTTAATGAAGGGTTGTCTCACCAACTTGATTTAAAAAAATAATGTAAACAATATTTTAACTACAAAAAATATATATTACAATCAAGTACCAAGCAAAGATGCTGCTTCTCTAGGATAGGATTTTACTTTCTTTAACTAAAGAAGGTTTTAATTGTTACTGATTGTAAATTTTCAAGTTTGTAAATTATGCTAAAAAAATATGCTAAAAAAAGGACTAAACCTGAGTTGAATTAAACTACATAACTTCAAAAAGATACAACTGATAAAAAGGTAAC
Source organism: Danionella dracula (assembly GCA_900490495.1). Lineage (NCBI taxonomy): Eukaryota > Metazoa > Chordata > Actinopteri > Cypriniformes > Danionidae > Danionella > Danionella dracula. The sequence continues at coordinate 3,125,432 of UELW01000100.1, forward strand.
AAGATAAGAAAACAGTTTGGTTTCCCTTGAGAACAAAAATTACCATGAAACAAACACAACAAACAAACAAACAAAAAACAAACACACACACACACACACACACACACACACACACACACACACACACACACACACACACGTAATAATAATAATTTAACTCTTTTGAGTTAAAAATCATGTAGTAATGAAAGAGAACAACACTTGATCAAGCTGAAAACACATCCCTTGCTTCTCAGGAAGTGCTCAAAACTGCCAGTTTCGGAAATTCTCTCTCAGACAGTGTTTATGTTTGTGTTCCGCTTCCTTTCATTTGCTGCTGGTGGATTGAGATTTCAAACAATTGCTGTCGCAGCGATGTTGGAACCACTTTCTTGATAATAACTTTTTAATTAGATATAATTGGTGTCCATTACAGGATCTGTGTAATTGTAGGATATAATGGTGCAAATAACTCCTCAACTGAATCTCCTCTGGAAGTTGGTTCATCTGTGGGCCACATGGTAACTAAAAGAGTATTTACCCTGTTTGGAATTAACCCGGAGTAAATCTAATTTATTTGATCTGAGGGATCTCAGCTCTCTGTTTGGTGTGTATTCACTGACCATGTCTGGTTGGTATTTAGGTGTTAAGTTATGTTTGGACTTATATACGAGCAGCAAAACTTTAAAATCTATTCTGAAGGAGACCGGCAGCCAGTGTAGAGACTTAAGAACTGGAGAATTGTGTTGACTTTCTAGTTTTGGTTAAAATTCGAGCCGCTGCGTTCTGAATGAGCTGAAGCTGTTTAATGGTGTTTTTGGGAAGAGCGCTGAGAAAAGCGTTACAGGAGTCCAGCTGCTGGAGATGAAAGAATCAGTTTCTCTGTCTAGAAACAAAATATGGAATATGGAACATTCAGAATATGGAACATTCTATTTATACATATCTGGGATTTCTAACTTGGGAAAATATATATATACTGAAATACTGTCGTACGCTGACTGTCTGTTGAGAGAAGGTAATTTATGCTGTCAACGATAATATGTAATCAAATCTTATCTTTGAAAATGAGTTGTTTTGTTTTAAACTGTACTAAAAGACCTCAGGGTTCTGAGAAGAGGCTAGGAACACTGAGGTTTAAATTACATAAGTAGACTTTGAAGTGAGCTTCCAGAAAATGATGTCACTGCCCTTTTCTCCAGTAAATCACTTCTGCACATGTGCAGTCTCTGTCTGTCATGGAAGAAGCAAATTCCACCCACTGAGGATTCAATTGGCCCAATGGCAGGAGGTGACGTCTTGCCATCCATAATTTTAGAGTAATTGATGAAAACCAACTTCTCTGGTTTTATACTTTTATTTTAATACACTTTAAAAGAGACAACACATGTCGCAATGTTTTAAAAAGCACTGTAGAAAGTTAGTTATAAAGTAGAGTTACTGTATACAATACAATGCCTTTACTAATCCAAAGAGTCTTCTGCTGAAGAGACCCAAGACACCCATAAATTATCTGGTGAAACTAGGTAAAATGCTGAATTTGTCCAAGCTTGAGACGTTAATGCACCTAAAACGAACCAAGAATCAACCATGTTTAATTTACCAGTCATTCTGAAGTTAGAGCAGTGAAGTGAAAGCTGAAATCTAAACGGTCTCTTCAGAATGAGCTGTGATCGAGTAGCACATACATCAGTTTGTTTGAGACTGTATGTCAGTTTGTGAAATGAATGTGTGAGGGTGTGGGTCTGACTCTACACAGAGTTCTCCGCAGATGATTTGGGATGTGCTCCAGAATGGAGCTCTCATTCCTACCATGCCATGACATTTCCCTCCCAATAGCAGAAACAAACTCAGAGAGACAGTTTAGTTTACAGAACAGATTCATCAAATAAAACATATCCTTGCAACCAGCTGAAACGCCACAGCCACTTCGAGTTATTAACACAGACACATAAGAGAAACCAGTCCTAAGTAATTTGCACAGATCATCAATTTTCATTATCTGTTCTAAAAACACACCCTCTAAATCCCCTCTGCAGTTGCAAGGGATTCACTTTCCATTTACCTCCGACCAGATGCCTGGGTATCTTTGATTCAACTATGCATATTATATGCCCATATTAGCAGCCACCCACACAGCTTTTTATTCTCATACAAGAAGCATCAATAATCTCCACCTGGACTCAGACTGAAAGCCAAAGTTACTCTTGTTCATCTAGTGACCTCCAGGTTTGATTTACTGCAAAGCACTTTTCTTTGGATTACCATCTACAACACTGCAACTACAAATTATTCCAAACACAGATTGTAGGATAATCACAAAAATCTAAAAAAAAATCTAAGAAAATATGATCCCCTGTTCTGAGTCACTTTCAAGTTCACTTCATTATCCTTCTGTTAACTTAGAACTCAATAAAAATGCATCCTCCCATCTGCTCACAATCTACACTCCCACCAACAACTTTCTCTCCAACGCCACTCTTTCCCAAGCCCACCCTCACCACCTGGAAACAGCTCCATCTTTGTGGAAAAAACTTCACTTGGAAATTCACACCAGCCAAAAACTGCTGACCTACAAGACTAAAAATCTTCATGTTCAAATAGGTATTTTCAGACATTGGCTGTTCAATACTGCCTCTATGCTCATATTGTGTCAATTTTATAGTTAATGTTGAGTTACCATGATATTTTAAAGGGTCAGTGACATTGTGTTATTTTCAATAATATGTTGTTCACATTGGTCTATGGGTGATGCGATTATTTTACTTATAAAGTCTCTATTTTTATTAAATTAATCACATTCAATCCTTTCATTTTCTAGCCCAGGCTTATTCCGAAAATGAGCTGAGATTTTCATTCGCAAACTTCATAACCACTCCCCAGTTATTCACCTATTGGTTAGTGATTTGCATATTCATGACGTGTATACAAAGTTAATGTCTGATTGTTCAAGTTCAAGTTCAAGTTCAAGTCAGCTTTATTGTCAAGTGTGCTATATACGCATGGAATACAACACATTTGAAATTACAGTCCTCTCAACCCACAGTGTAGAATAATATAATATAATACCCGTAAAGTGACAACCCATAAAGTGCTAATAGTGCAAAGAAAGGTTTAAGATAGAGTACAGGTGTGAGGTTCAGTCCAAGTTCGTAGCAGCAGGGGGTTTGGGTAGGGAGGGTAGGACTGGGAGGGAGTTGAGTTTCCTGACTGCCCGGTGGAGGAAACTGTCCTTGAGCCTGCTGGTTCTGGCCCGAAGACTCCGTAGTCTTCTCCCCGATGGCAGCAACCTGAAGTGACAGTGGGATGGGTGGGATGGGTCACCTGCTATCCTCATGGCTTTGCGGGTGAGGCGGGAGTCATAAATGGCTGACAGGCCAGTGAGGGAGACTCCAATAATCTTCTCAGCTGACTTCACAACTCGCTGTAAGGACTTCCGGCAGGTCGCAGTGCAGGAACTGTACCAGACAGTGATGGAGCTAGTCAGGATGCTTTCAATGGCCCCGCTGTAGAATGAGAGCATGATGGGGGGTGGAGCTCTTGCCCTTCTCAGTTTTCGGAAGAAGTACAGGCGTTGTTGGGCTTTTATGACGAGGGATGTGGTGTGATGGTTCCATGAGAGGTCTTCGGAGATGTGCACACCCAGGAACTTGGTGCTGCTCACCCTTTCCACTGCCGCACCATCGACGGTTAATGGAGCGTACTGGGTGTGTGCTCTCCTATAGTCCACAATGATCTCCTTCGTCTTCTCCACATTCAGGTGGAGATTGTTGCTCTTGCACCACGCAGCCAGCCTGCTCACCTCACTCCTGTAGGCTGACTCGTCACTGTTGTTAATGTGACCAACCACCGTCGTGTCGTCTGCAAATTTAATGAAGAGGGTGGAGCTGGAAGTAGCAGTGCAGTCATAAGTCAGCAGGGTGAAGAGGAGGGGGCTCAGCACACATCCTTGGGGGGCTCCGGTGTTCAGCATGATGGTGCTGTATGAGTTGCTGCCGACTCGTACTGACTGTGGTCTTGTCAACGTAGATTCGAGAGATATTAGAGGGCTTAATTGCGAGCAAATAAACTAACCCTAACACACGAACACAAAGCTAGCAACATTGATAGACACTATAACTGCGTTTGGAGGGAACACTTATAAACTGTACCTCTATGAGCCAGAGTAATATAGATGTTTAGTTTCTGTACTCCCTGGAGCTGAGCTTCTTCTTTTAATCTTTACAAGTCCTTTTAATAACCTCCTTTTAATCCTTTTATTAACAAGGCAAGGCAAGTTTATTTGTATAGCACATTTCGTACACAGGGTAATTCAAAAGGCTTTACATTTTAAACAAAGAATAAAAAGAAAGTACATTTAATAAAAGGATAAGAAAGACATATAAATCATAGTGATTAACAATTGAAAATTTAAAAACATAGAATAAAACAGATTAACATGGTGAAGTGCAGAGGTAAAATAGCAAGTCCAAGTCCAAGTTGTGTGCTGGTTACATATTTAGCTCTGTTTGATTCGTGCACATTGGTTTCCGGATATCATAAGAGAAGGCATTGTTTGGCATTACTTTGTGGGAAGTGCATCACTTCCTGGGGAGAGGAATCAGCCCTTTGATATCGTTACAATGAGACTCGTGTGATATCGTCAATGGCACTAATAAAACCAGTTTTTAAAAGAAACAAATTAGTTTTTTGTTTGGGGACATCCATGGTTTGATTTTTGATTCAATCTACTCTTATAAAGCACTATACAAGCCACAAAAAGGCTCACCATGGCAGGACCCCTTTAATGCTTTGCTCGTGTGAGTTGTTTGAGTTTCATGATCGGCACTTTTAAATAAAAGTATTATCATTATTATTACTATTATTATTCATATTTAATATTTTTACATAAACAAAGGGAGTTTATGTACAAGTGTTTAGTGATAATATAGATTTTAAAAATAGAAAAACAAGCACAAACCTAAAGAGAGCACTGAAAGATGGCAAAACAAATATATGTATGCTGAACAAACTCAAAGAAGGAGGACACTAAACAAAATGGGGAATACTGGGCAGATCAATTCATCAATTGATTTATTTTATAATAAATGTATTAAATCACACATTTTATAGCATAATATTTTCATCATATTTTCACTGCCTTTCAAGAGAATAAACTATACAGACCTATAGAGTGTTTTCACAGTACGTCATCAAACCGGAAGTCAGCCATGTTGGAGATACTCTCCGGAGAAAATAACTTTCAACATTACAGGGTTCCAATCTTTTCAATGACAAAATAGTCAATTAATGTCGTGTTTTTGGCTGTGTTAATTGGTTGGACTGCGAAAAACATGTGAAATACTACAGACTGACAAAAGTTATATTAAATCAAGGAGAAGAGTGCAGGTAACTGTCAGAGGAAAGGAGGTGCTTCTGCTAAGCCAGGGTGCCAACTGCAATAATGTAGATTAGAAAATGAGATTAGAGATCTTAAAAAAAAAATTAATAAATGTAAAAACAGTGTAATTGCATCATATGCTAGTATCCTTTTTCACAAAAGTTTTACTTTAAAATTAACCCTGGAAGAGAAATATAGTAAAATATGTGAAACAGTGTTACAAATTTTAAAAATATTATTTAAAAATACATATTTCTGTAAGTGCAAAATGGCAAAAAGAGACCAAAATCAACTATTTCACCGTATTTATTTACTCATGTGTTTCAAAGCTGTTTTCCGTATTGGTAGATTAGATTAGAGTCAATATTATTTTCATGACATTTACAATTACAAGGCAACAAAATACTATGAATGCTGTGTAATATTTCACATTTTTGTTATTTTTGAACACCTCTGATTTAATACAACTTCTGTCATTCTGTAGTATTTCAAATGCACCGTGATAACACTCTATAGGATGAGGGAAATTAATATTTTAAAGAGACATTTTACATGGTACTAAAAGGCTTTTGCATCTCTTCAAATCATTCTTAATTTCAGAAACTACTTATTTAATTTAAAAGCATGTTTCTGCACTTAAAACATTCCTTTTAACCCATGATTGTGAGAAAGTAAGCTGCACTCTGCAAGCTGTTTGAACACCTTTCTAATCAATCAGGAAATGCTGAATAGTGTTAAACAACACCATATGGAAAAGAGAAAATGGAACATGTTTTTCACGGACATCTTTGAACCACATGGTGAGTGAAGGACAGCATGAACAAGACTCCTTCAAGGCTAGCTTGAATTGTAGGCCTAGTAAATGAAGGAACATGAGCTCACGCATTCATTCATGCATTCCAACAAATGTAAGTAAATTAGATTCAGATTCCAGATTTGCAGCAAAGCTCACAAAAAGGGACAAAATAGAAATGCCTCAAAAAGAATAGCTGACACCAGTCCATCTGTGTAGTTTTTATTTGAGCAAATCACACTCTTTTGACCCACACAATTGAACCAAGCGAAGTATGAGAATCGATTACATCATTTCAGTTCAGCAGAGGAGTGAGCAATGACTGGAGGATGATAATCAAGGCCATATTCTGTTAAGCTTTTATATGATGGAGCTGTTTTTTATCATCTATCACACAATGTGTTCTCTGTATGTATTCATTTGTATAATGAGTGTTTATTGGCAGAATAAAAATATAGAATTCCTTTTACCAAACAACACCCTGCGTGGAGAGTTCAAAATTCCCATTTAAACTATTTCTATTCACTGAACAGCAGTGAGCAAACCAAAAACACAACACATAGCTTCACTCTAAAGCATTTCAGAGCATAAGAGCAATATTCAAAATTTCAGACAACCTTTCAGTGACAAAATGTGTTTAAAAATAATCTTTCTAATAGTCAAGTTTAACAAAAAATGAAGAAACCATGTTTCTACTTGATTAAATTCTACTCATTCTAGTCATATCGTAACATTGCAAAGATTATACGTTCTTTATATGTTATATGTTATTATACGTTATATGTTTTCAGTCTGATTCACAAACTTGACAGAACATTGTGCTTAGTTCAGACCCACAGCTTTACGATAAAAGTGAAGAGAGCTTGTTGTTTCTAAAAGATGTCTTCAACTGAAATGTATTAACCACTTGGAAACTATCAGAATGCAACTAATTCATATCCTGGGTTGGTTGGAGAACGTGCCTTAAAAAGGTGTTGTGTTCCTTTAACATGTTCATTCTAGCATCAAACAGATTAAGACTGTGGTTGAGTAACATTACTAGATCAGCTTGTGTGACTAGCGATTTTACCATAATTTTATTAAGTAGTGTTATAATACAATATTGATGGAATTCAATTTACTCCTTTGCATCTTTGAAACAATGATCTATAGAGGTTTACTCTATGTATGTTTTTCATACTTTCAGAAGCATCCAATAGAACAACTTTGCAAATGAACTTTAAGTCGTCAAATGGAGCTCAAGGCAATAAAATTTCAAAAGACTCAACAATGAAGAGAAGAGAATGCTGGAAAGAATTCCCCACTCTGGTTCAGCACTTCCTGTTCGCTGCTGGCCAGATGAACTAAGAGCAAAACAATCCCCCTTCTGCAGAAGCAGCTGTGCTCCCCATCAGGGGAAGGAAACCCATTCTTTGGATTATATGAGTCCAGAGAATGACATGGATGTGCATTCACAATTATGAGAGCTATGTTGTAACTGAAGGCAAAAAGCACTGCTTTTTAGAAAGAAAAACTAATAATGGTTGAATGTGTTGAATTGTTTTACTAATTAGAGACATTTGGGTTCTCTTATTGGGCACTCTGATTCCATCACCTATGGAAAAACACTTACTCCAAACCCTTCTTCAGATTGGTGTCTGACTGCTTGAGGGTGGCTCCAAAAGTGAGCAGGTTCCCATTGACAGCCATGATAAAAATTGACAAATTTACAGCTCAAAAACAAACATTTACATCTTGGTTTGATTTGGTTTTCAAAATAGCTCAAATAGCTTGAGTTGACCTTCATGACAAACATGAGGGTTAGGATTTTGGTATTTTTACTACCCATTGCTTAAGCTATATTATGATTGAAAGTTTTGCAAAATTAAGCAATGGGCTACTCATTACATTCTTGTCATCCATCCCCTAACGTCTTTTTGCCCCTTTTTGACACGCCAGTTGTGATGAGAAGAAACAACGGATTACAGCAACTCTGAGCCTTTTGCTATACGCTAAAAGCTATGGTTGACATGATCTCAACACATGTTATATATGGTCAGTGGTGCCTCCTGACAGTTCAGAGACATGCTGCAGGTGAACTGAGGACTTTAGATTATGAAAGTTAAATAAGTGAAAGTGTGCTCGAGACAGCTTGTGGTCTATGAGTTTGGTTAAGGTTGATAAGGTCAAAATAAGAAGAATAGATGGAGGGAAGAATGGATGGATACTTTTAAAATGTTCCAAATTTGGTAATTACGTTTTGACCAGCTATTATTTTGTGTTTAACATTTTGATTAAAAATCAAGTTACATGTGTATCATAGGACTGTAATACAGACACTTGTCTGGCAGAGGATTACAAAAGCTAAATAAATACCAACACAGATCGAATTTAACCTGTGAAAGAACAGTTAAAAATCTATGTTTCTGCAGGTTTTATGGTCATGAAAGAATGTTAAGAATTACATTTAAGACCTATGTCATAAGATTAAAATAAATACAAAACTTGCTTGGATGATAAACAGTATATGTCAAATAGCCCTAACCATCACTAACCATCTAAGCCCTAACCATCACTTTTACATATTGAGCATTTATGAGCATTTTCTCAAATTCTGGCAACCTTAGCAGTCATTCATTTAAAAATTACATTTAGAATAATTGTCTCAATCTCTGCCAACCCCAACAGTTTCGTTTATGCTTTTGAGCATTTAAGCAAGTTTTCCTAATCTCTAGCAACCCGTACAATAACATTTTATAAAATGTTACATTTATGAGTCTTATGTCAGTATCTGGCAACCCAAACAACAACAATATAAGGTTTTAAGCATTTATGAGTGTTGTTGAGAGTTTTCTTAAACTCTGGCCACCCTACCAATCACCTTTGTACAATTTTGAGTGTATACATTTTGAGTGAACCTTTTCTCAAACTCTGGGAAAACTAATCATGATTAGTACGTTTTTGAGCATGTATGTAAGTTCTCAATCTTTGGTAACCTTAACCATGATTTTTTGAGCATTTAGAAGGACTTTCTCAATCTCTGGCAACCTAAAGCAACAACAAACAAAAAACATATGGAACGAGCTTTAAATAAAAAATTAAAGATCTAAAATATAAGACTTTTTCAGGAAACCCCGAGAAAGAATAATCTCTGATTATTAGAACACAAGGCAAAATAAGGATTTTCTCCTCATTACCCCCAAAAATCAAGACTTCTATTTCTCACCAACTAGGCATATTTCAAATTTAACTGGGCGACAGACTGTGGACTGGTGGGGTAAAGTGAGCAAGACTTGTAGGTGTCTGGCTGTAGGTGGGTCTGCAGCACTGCACGAAAAGACTGAAAAATGAATGACATCAGTTCCTCGACCTACAGGTGTCATCACTCATCAAATGAATGTCTGTGTTGTTTCGGTACGCTGGTAGATAATGAGACGGATACAATCTTTAGATTGGCCCATAGAACATTTAGCCAGCAGCAACCAGGAGCATAACATGCCACAATGAATACCCCGTTAAAGAGGGGCTCAACAAAACAACAGCAAGCTTCAACGCAGAAATGGAATTACCTCGTATGTAGCTTATTTTACTCTCGTCCAGCAGACTGCTCGAGGATGCTCCCATTGCGCCGCGTGGTTTCTCGTGGTCTGTTGTTCCGAGACGAGACTCTTTCCCGTGAGTCACTTTTGAAGAATTTCAGAGAGCAACAAGAGCAAGTAAACTGCGACTCAAGCATCTTAAACTTCCTCAAATTGCAGCGCCGCCTGTTTCTCCAAGCACTGGCTCGCAGCCCTCAGTCTTGAGTTCATCTGCCTGGGTCCCTGTTCTCATCCAAACGTCTTTTTTTGGATTGTTTGAAATTCAGAACGTTTAGAATAGGTTCTTTAGTCATATAAAACATGTGGTGGAAAAAAAGAGTTTCTTCCATTTCAACCTCAATATAAATACTGACTTTTTCTATCCTATTCTTTCTGTTTATAATTAACAGGCCATATGCTTAAAAAGGGAAAAGCGCACTAACAATCAAATACTCGTCTGCCCCTAGAGGTCAGCTTTGCGATTGCAACTGAGCCATGGAGCTGTAATTTTTTTTACATAGAACACTTGACCCAAAAATGTAAAGTCAAAAGTTACATTTGATTTCATTTATATTAAACTTCACTTGTACAAATTAGTGACTGTTCCTAATAAAAGTGACTGAGTTGCAATTCCTCTGCTGGCCGCTTGAGGCTGGTGTCAGATATGAGCAGATTTCCGAAAAAAATATTACACAAACAATATTTAAACGTAACCAATGAAAAACTTCTAAATCGTGTGTGTTTTTTTCTAATTAAGGCCTCGCGTCAGTTTCCCTCCATTTGAAAAAGCGTTTAACTTTTTATTGTAAACATGTTAAAAACTATAAGAAACATTTTATGACTATGGGAAGTGTAAATAAGGGTAGAATTTTGAAGTAAGAATATGTTCAGCTCACCTACTCATCTAACCTTTCTCTTATTCAGTTTAAAACAAACATCTCTCTTCTACTTCTTTGAGTAAAATACAAAATAACAATAATTATACCTTAATAATAACAACAATAAAATAAATAAGCAATGTACTATAATTCAATGCTTGCCTCAGAAATCTTTTAACTTTGTATGGTTCCAATTTCCAAGGGCTAACAATCTAATTGTTTTCTTCATTTTATAATTTTCGTTTAGACATAAAATTGGCATTTTATTATCTAAAATATCTCCTTTAATTTCCACTCATATATTACAACCAAATAAAAAAACTGGAGGACTGAGCGAAGAAAAATACCACATTTCCCAGTGTTCCTTTGGGCAAACTAAGTCCGCCATATTGAGCTCCGCAGAAACGCAGCAGACTGTCCATAACATTGAGACGTAAGTATGTAAACAGCTCCGTATTTTACACTAATTAATGCATCTTCAGTGTCGAGGTTGAAAATATGTTATTGGTCATAGTAGCATCTATATTGGTTAATACTCTTATTAAATCGGTTCTGTAAGTAAATGCGTCTGGATTAGCCTAGAGAGCTAGCCGTTAGCTCATGTTTTCATGACAGCGCAGGCGATTAAACCTTACCTACTTAGCATTTGTTTGTTTCGTATATTATCCGTTTGCTTATATAATGCATATGTATTGCTTAATAAATGCAGTCTTTCTAACTACACGCAATACTTTAAAGGGGGTGTCCTTTTGGATTCTCTGACACAAAGAGTTATATGTGCTTTCAGGAGCTAGCGTTATTTTAGCCTGCTAGCATATTGGCTAGAGGCTAACTAAACGGGTTTCTGTATTAAGGGGCTGCTCGTGTAAATGAAAGAAAATCTTAAAACTTAGATGACTGAAGCAAACATACTCATGTTTGCTTCAGTCGTCTAAGTTTTAAGATTTTCTTGTTGAACAAACATCAGAATCTGAACATAACGTTAACGTTACCTCTGATGTCAGGTGTCATAACCAGTTTTATCTGTAACGCTGCATATTTAAAATTAAATATACATTTTGTATCTATATATCTATTTTTGTGTTAACTATTGACTTGCCGTTTTTAGAAATGCGTTAATATTTTACACAAAATTAACAATTGATTTGTACTCTGGATTTAATAAAATGCATGTTTGCTTATATTTACAGAGGTAAAAAGGCCGGATGACGATGACACAGACAGTTCAGACAAATGGGGTTCAACCCCTGAGCAAGACATGGGAGCTGAGTCTCTATGAGCTACAAAGAACGCCACAGGTAAGGGAGTTGACTGTTCTGTAGTTTAGCTTATCAAATCGGCACCACAAGAGACTGAGTAGTTACAGGAAAAGAGTTACAGGGGAGTGCGTCCATATTTTTAGCACACTATCTGTTGCTAATTGAAATCTCTATGAGAATAGAAGGTGACAGTGAATCGGGGTCGGCCCTTAAATAATATCACAACATTTTAGTGATGTCTAGTGATAATTATATTTTGGATGACGTAATGTTCATTAAAATATTTAATCAATTTCAAGATTATAGAACTGTACACAATAAGTGTTAACTTTATTGGCATGGAACACACACATTTTACCTTAAAGGTCACATATAATTGCCTTGTTTTAGCACTTAAAATAAATGTTTGAGCTCTCCATACTAGCACTGCACGGTTAATAACTTTGAAAGTTATTTACTTTGAAAAAAAAGTGCGCTGTTTACACTGTACCATGGTTTGTAATGTCGGCGTGCTGTTTTGTGAATTATTAATTTTGTTATAGGTGTACTTGTGACAAATGCAGTAAAATGCCAATAGAATATCTGGTCCCAATCTTTATTTTTTAACATAATAACGTGTAATAACATCCTGTAGTGTGCGTTCCAGACGATTGTTGAATCCTGTAGTATGTGTGCAATTTTAGGATTTGAGGGAAGATAAAATACAAAGAGTTTCCATGTGTGTGCTGAAACCAGAATTCCTTATAGGATTATAAAAGTCATGTAGTGTGTGCTCGGCTTGATTTATGAACGCTTAAAATTGCATATTTCAATAATGTATTTAAGCATAGCACAAGTAAAAAAAACAGTTGTTGTGTGGACCTCTAAATCAATGAACACTTTGTTGATAAACCAGGTGAATGTAAAGTGGTGCTGACGAACAAAAGTGATCTTTCTAAGTTTTCAATGATTGGCATCTGTCGATTTAGCTCTTTGGTAATCCAGACAAAAGGTTAGCATCCGGACACACTTCTCTGGCATTGTTTACCAGTCTGCTGCTCTCACACTTCCGGGTCACATTCCGTTTCCCGCTCGTCATAGAAAGGAGCTGTACTAGTGATTCATATGATTGACAAGTGGGGGGGGCTTGGGTGGGGATAAGAAAAAAGGACGGTGTTAAGGAAAACGAGTTGTTTTCAACTCACAAAAGGAATAAAGGGTTACTAAAACATGCATGAACAAATCTGAATACTAATTGAGGCATGTTTTTGATGAAAGAACAACACTTCAAGATGACAGGAATGTCAGAAAGGTCACGTTATCATCATACGGCAGATTTTAAAATATAGAACAGAACATAGTAACAGAAGAGCTTCCCTTCAAATATTCATTTAAATATCAAATTATCTGCGCAAGGAATTTTGTTTATACCCAGAATCACGTGGTTGGTGCTTTGTCCCAGTCATAGATTTAAGGAATTATAACTACACAAGCATGTAATCATGACGTCATTATGTCAACACTTCAGAGTATCGATGTATGAAACTGTTAAACCATATTACATAGTATTGCTATTGTGGATGGCACAATATTGCCCACCCCTAACAGGGTTTTCACACCAAGCGCCAAACACGCAAATAGAACACTTCTCTCGCACAGTTACAAACACCGCGTTCACTCTCGTGACTCATGTGAAGACATCAACTCCAAGAACGGCACGGATCTCGGCACAAGCTTGCTGGGGGAGACACGGGAATGAGTTTTTCTCCTATTCCTTTCTTCACTCCTTCAAAAAGTGTCTCTCAACCCTTTCCATTTCTTCTTGCACACTTCTTTGATAAACAAATGAACTAGCATGCTTGGCTTCAGCTAACATCATATCTAAAACAATATCTATTCATATAAAAAATTTATAACTTGCAAGATTCACAGACCTCCTCACCCACTTAATTCCAAGGAAGTTCCTTGTTGTTTCCACATAGATAACAATACAAGTTATTCATTCTGGCTGGCCACGAACTGCGATATCTGTATCCTCTATTGTTGTTGCAGTGTTCCCACTTGATAAGGCAAATCAATACAATAGCAAGCCCCTGATTGGTTGCCGTGCACGCAAACTTCGTCTGAATAGAACTTGCGTCTGAATTCTCAACTCAACCAATCGCAGATCAGTCCAGTTTATCATGCCTCGTCTCTCACAGCTGAAAAAAAATACCCACAAAGTTGCTTTATCCACGTGTTTAAACTGCTTACATAAAAGTTCAATAGTTTGTGTTACCTTTGATACAGTTTCAGTGTTGTGTGTGTTGTGTGTAGGAGGCCATCACGGATGGTCTGGAGATTGCGGTGTCCCCTCGCAGCTTGCACAGTGAACTCATGTGTCCCATTTGCCTGGACATGTTGAAGAACACTATGACCACCAAGGAATGTCTGCACCGCTTCTGCGCTGACTGCATCATTACCGCTCTCAGATCAGGGTTGGTTTGGTCTTACGTGCCTAGGTTTTTATATTTATAAATGGTCTGTTTAAAAAGAAAAACAAAAATTGGTGCAAGATAATGTTACTTTGTACATTTTCTAGTTTTTGATCAAAATGTTGAGTAAGTACAAAGTGATTTATTGTAAATAAAATATTGTACATTAAGGTATTTTTCCAGAAATGAAAACCATCACAGAACAAGTACAAATAACACAATATACGAATTGTGATGTTATGATGCACTTATTTTGATTACTCTAACAAGCCAATCTTTATTATTAGGAAGACTGCAAATGTAGGGGCAATGAGTTTCATAGAGTTTGCCTTTTAGGTTGAGTAATTGGCTTATTCTCTTTGTTTCTCAGGAATAAGGAATGTCCAACCTGCAGGAAGAAGCTGGTCTCAAAACGATCTCTACGCCCAGACCCTAATTTTGATGCTCTCATCAGCAAGATCTATCCTAGCAGAGACGAGTATGAAGCCCACCAGGACAGAGTGCTGGCTCGCATCAGCAAGCACAACAACCAGCAGGCGCTCAGTAACAGCATTGAAGAGGGCTTAAAAATCCAGGCTATGAACAGGTTTGAAGTCTTAAACTCTCCACCTTTTAAGAGGTTTTCTGCCCTATAACTTGAAGGTTATTTTTACTTCGAGTCATTAATGAACATTCAGTGACCACTGAAATTAGACGACGCTTGGGGAACAATAGAGACACTGCGTAGCTCATTTCAAACTTAAACACCAAAGAAAGGAGTGTATTTTTCATTGTGTAATAGCTAAACACTCCACTTATTCAGCAGGGTGCCTGTTTCAGCCTTGACAATCCTAGAGAAAATATCGTGGTCAGCCGTGAGATGATAAGCTCACTAATGAAGCAAGAGCCTGTGTCCACAGCTGCATGAGGCTTGTGTGACAATACTTGTGCAAAACAATACTTGTGTGTTGCAATTATGAAATGTATACTTGAGGCACATAATAACGAACAAACTACACACAAGAAAGAAAGATTACTGTCTGATTGCAGGATCAGGTAGATTCCTGCCTTTTGTGTGTGCGTTTATGTGTGTGTGTGTATATATATATATATATATATATATATATATATATATATATATATATATATATATATATATATATATATATATATATATATATATATATATATATATATATATATATATACACACACACACACACACACACACACTAGTTTTACCAAAATGCCCAAAGATTGAGTAGGTCAAAGTTCTTAGTCTTTTACTCACTGCATCTGACGTCTGCGGTACGCCTGCATCACGGCAGTGGATCTACAGAGTGCGCAGCTTGTGCTCCCTTGGAGTGACCAATAATGTGTTTCTTTGTTAAACGCATATAGGTTTTTGTTTGAGCCGCAAAAGGTACATATTTTTATTATTCATTTAAAATCTTTTTTTTTTTTTCATACATAAATTGTAGATCACTTTACATTGTATATGCAATGGTTCTCAACAGAGTATGGATATGAACGGTATATTCATCAATGTTAAAAAAAGCAACTTTTTTTTTTTTTTTTTACTTTTATGTTAAGCTAACTTGAAATTACCTCATGCTCTCATTAACAGATGAAAACACGCATAGCTTGCCTTCAGCACAGAAAGTGTCGTCTGTGTGATGTCACTTCCTGCTACAACTATAAATGTATATATATGCATTTTACATCTTTGTCTCTAGTGATTGTTGTGTACAATTAATTTTACATTTACAGTTTGCCCAAAAATAAGCAAAATTATTTATTTAAATTTTTGGTAAGTGTTAAACTAGTAATGTCCGCTCTTTTAATGAATATGAAGATAAATATAAAAACATTACATATACGTTTGGTCTGAATAAACATCATGTTAACCCATTGGCTTATTATATTTCAAAATGTTTTTAGGAATTATACAAAGCTTCTTAAAAAGTTAATATTTCAACAGAGATAAAACACAATTTAAACAAACAAAAACAGCGCAGAGGTGAGCTGCTTGAGTCAGTCCTCTGCTGGAGAACATGAGCGGCTCTGAAGTTACGGATATGAACGCTATATGTACAAGAAGAATCTCAAAAGTGTCGAGCACAAATTCAGAGCGGAGCGTACTCGTAAGTGAGGTTACAAATCCATAGTCAACAATGCGTGAATATATCTCACAAGGTTTGTAAATTTTTCATGTCAAGCAGTTGAAAAACGTAATAAATTCAAATCTATTAACCTGTTTTTAACTAAATTCAGGTAAATGCACACGTGTCCGGATTGAGGGGAATGTTTATGCTTTCACTTGAAAATGGATGAACATTGTTTTGAATAACAGAATTGGATTTGTACATTTGAATTGTGCGATTTATTTTTTTTATTGAATTTTTTGAATATAATCTTTGAGGTCATCCTGTCTCCATAAAAAGAGCATGAGCTGCCTTAGGTGAAATGTGCTTGAGAAAATGTGTGGGGACGCGAGACTAGTGTCTAAAGTTTAGGCAAATTGGAAGGAATTTTTCGTGAACAACTTCCGATATGAGAGAAAGCTCTTTCAAGTGATTGCTCAGCTCACCTGCTTTTATGTCATCGCTTCTGATTACTGGAAACACGCAGAGGGTACGCAACTAGCTATAGGTTTGAGGAGTCCATTACAGATATACACGTCAATGGAAAGGGTAATTTTACTCAATTTTCTTCAGGATTAGCTGACCAACAGTAGTGTTTCTAGCTTACTCAAATAATACTTGTTTCGCTTCAAAATTAGTTGCAACTTGTGCAGAAAATCAGTTGTGCTTTTCAATGTTTTTTCTATTTTCAAATAATGTTGCTTCTCATCACTCATCTACTGGGGGCACTCTCTCATCCAGACTGCAGAGGGGAAAGAAACACCAGATTGAAAACGGCAGCGGGGCAGAAGATAACGGGGACAGCTCACACTGCAGCAATGCATCAGTGCACAGTAACCAAGAGGCTGGGCCTAGCATCAAGCGAACCAAAACCTCAGATGACTCAGGTCTGGACATGGATAATGCCACAGAGAATGGAGGAGGAGAACTGGCACTGGACGGGGTCAGTGAGATCGAGCTGGTCTTCCGCCCTCACCCGACGCTGATGGAAAAAGAAGATGCAGCACAAACACGGTGAGCCAGCTATCAATCTTTGCAAATTAGCTCTGCAAATATGTATTTTTAAAATTTTTTATTCTGGATATACATTTGCTATTTAAAATCAGGTATATCAAGACGTCAGGGAATGCCACAGTGGACCATCTCTCCAAATACTTAGCCGTAAGGTTGGCTCTTGAGGAAATGCGCAAGAATGGAGAAGGAAGCCCCATTAACGTTGAAGCAGCCAGTGAAAAACAGTATACAATCTACATCCCTACAGCAAACAACCAGTTCACAGTAAGTTTGCCTCTGAGACTGCGAGCAAAGCACCATATTCACATTTAGATATTCTCGTTTTTGGGCCTGTTTTTCACTGCGAGTTAAGCTGGACCCAATTCCTATTTACGATCATGGAAACTTGGGGGGGTTTGATTTATTTGACTGTGTGACTCTCGCACTCTAAGTCAGTCACAATAATACATTTTATTTTTGCAATAAAATACAGTTTTGATATTTCCATATACCTAACTAATGTCATAATGACAATGAAACTACTTGAATTTTATCTGTCAGTTTTTCAGACACTTTTTCAACTTTCTTTTCAATATTCTATTTACATACATTTTAATTCAGACAAAAATAAAAATATTTTTTTTACCCTGGTTTTATTTTTGAGTTTAATTTTCAAGGTGTTCTGAGCCTAAATATCCAGAATAAAATGGATGATAAATAGTGGAATCAACAAGGAAATTCATGATCAGAGTCCATGTGTTCTACATCATGCATGTCTGTTTTTATAGTTCACCAGCTGTGCATTAAACTGGAACAAGTCAACTTTTATTACTATCTTTGATGGTAGATAGTGTTAGCCAGAACTTCACTCACTCTAAGAGAGAACAGTTTTATTTGATTGTAAACAGGGAGCTATGCTTGTGCTGTAGCTTCACCTGAAGGTTCTGCTTATCTCATGAGTGTGCCCCATACTGCGAGCTTGTGACTGTTACTCCACATTTTACTGGGACTTTGATTACTTCACTAATATCATGAAGGCGAGAGGGGGGCACTGATTGGTTGAAACAGCCAGAAATATTTGACAGGGTTCAACAAACATTGCATCATCCCGACTGCTACATGCACAATAACTGCACAATTTTTTTCGGAGCAGATTCAAGATCACTTCTTCCCATTGACTTAATATGCTAATTCCAACGCAAACCAGTCAATCAATTAATTAATTAATTAATTAATTAATCAATCAATCAATCAAGTTTTCATATAGCACTTTTTTACCAGTTGCTTTCAAAGCAGCTGCACAAAGTTCTAGTGTGGATCAGGTAAGGTAAATAGGAATGCCCTCTGTGAGAATTTGGGTTCATGAGCGCCCCCTTTTGATGCAGCAGTGCACTGTTTGCTCACGATAATATTTCATTACACACCTAAACTATGTTCAGACTAGAGCCCAAAGTGACACAAATTCATTTTATTTGCCCATTTATGACCTGTACCTGATATTTTCATGCTCAATCGGACAAAGTTATCCAACCCAGTGCTCATGTGGCATTTTTCTTGGTTTTCCATATTTGAGGCCTACTTGTTTCATGGGTCGAGTCTCTGGAGAAGTCTTTTACTGAAATAGTAATTGGAAAGCCACAACAGTGCCTGAGGTGAGGCGCTTCAATGTTTGCACCTGTTGCATTTCGGGTGACGTAGTTTCCTTTTCTGTGTGTGTCACATTGGAGCTGGATACATTTTAAAAGATAGAAGGTGCATATTTTTTTCAAATGCTAGCAAATACACTAAATAAAATCAAATGTCACCCCAAGAAATCTGAATTGAGCATTTGTTTTCTCTTCAGACAAAAGAAAAAAATCTATTGAAGATTTTTAATCTATTTAAGTATTATTACATTATTTTGTATTATTACATCTAAACAGAATGGTGATATGTTTAAAAGTTCAATAAATTCATGAAAAAATTTAATTGAGTTATTAATTGAGGTTATGACTCACGATCATATTACTCTACAGTATCAAAATGTTTGTAAAATGATTATTGGGGGGACTTATAACTAAGCACCTGAACACAGCTTTAGGAAGAGGGTCAGAACATTTGTGCCACACTCAAGAAGATGGATTTTTTCTTTACAAAACAAGTGCATACATTACAAACATTAAGAGAAAGGTTGACTTCATGTTATACTATGCTGTGTTTAATGGATGCTTATCTGCTGCGTGACGGTATACTTTCTTCTCTTTTCATTCAGGTTCTGAATGGCTCTTTCTCCCTGGAACTCGTAAGTGAAAAGTACTGGAAGGTTAATAAGCCCATGGAGTTGTACTTTGCCCCAACGAAAGAGCACAAATGAATTTCTGTGTGAAACCAGGGTCCGAACTGACCTCAGACAGACTGATTCTTCACCCTCTCCTCTCTCCTCGCCCCTTTCTGTACTTTCTCACTGTTCCTCCACTCGTGGGGTATACTACTCTCTAGAGCCCTGGCTCTTCAATAACTGTGGCTGCTTTCATTTGTTTTATATTGTCTTTTTGTAAGGGATTGAGAGTAGGTCCAATCGTTGGGGTGGGATGGCCATGGACATCAAACCATTTGTGAATTTGTTCATCTTTTTTTAAGTTCACTCAACCATTGTTGTATTTTCCATCCGGAGCACAGAGGACTGTGACGTTGCCTTCAACAAGTCTGAATTTCAGTCTATGGAATGCAGATTGTAAATGTATCATGAGGATTCCATGCCAAGCGCTTCGGTCAGAGGGATTTTTGTAGCCAGTAGCGCTGTCTTTGAATATGCGACATGACCAATTGTTAAGGGATTTTGAAAGGATTTTCTGACTCACTATTCCTGTAGCAGCAACATGGGTTCAAGAACATGATTATCACTGTGTACCAAGCGTTGTTGACTAAGGTCACATGACACTGTTTAGTAAATAGCCCGTTGGTACTCAGAATTTTTGAGTATTGTACATACGATGATAGTTTTTAAACAACTACCTGGAAAATGTTTTGACACCATTGTTTCAGATGATCAGAAACACACATTGGCTGTTGTGCGTCTGGATATAGTTTTTGATTGTTCCATTTCAAAACTCATCTTAGATACAGAAGAATCTTTTTAGAACATTACATATTTTATTTGCTTGACATCTTCTGCATACATTGAGTTCATGTTGTTTGGGGGAAAATATATAACCAGCGTACTTTGTTTGGAAAATAAATAAAAAATGTATGCAAATGTGTGTCTGTTCTGATGGAGTAATACGTCAGTAATACCTCTACAGGCCTGCAGATGGTGTTAGTGATTTAGATTTTTTTTTTTTACTCTTACGCTAAATTCACAATGGTACTTTTTTTCAAGGTGTTATAACTTCTGATCCCCCTGTCATCCTCCTGAACACGGTCCCATGATTTTGGTCATGGAACCTGTATGAAGTTGCTTTAACTCTGAACATCCTTAGGTAGGCAACAAAACAGCAAAAAATCCCAAAACTTATTTTTCAATTATTTTCGTTTAATTATTTTCATTCTGCAAATGAGACAAACAAATGCCCTTTAACAGAGGTAAAAAAAATAAAATAATAATAATCTCCCATTTGTTGTGAAACTTGTGTTTTTTAATAATTTTCTGCCATCTTGGGTCAGTCATCTGTAATCAATAGATTACCTGCCACGTTAAAAGTTAACTAAACAAAGTGGATGAAACCAAACTGGGCAGGCTATCAAGTAAAAAATGGCTTGTCAAGTTGTTTTTAACAATTATGGTAGATGATACTTTAATCTACATATTTATGTAAATGTGTTTTCTCCTGCAATCAGAATCGGAACATTTTGAGCCTGAGAAATCCCGCACTCTGCCTGAAAAAAGCTCCGTTGACCCACCAGCCAAGAATTTGAATCATGGCTTCTTCTTCCCGGTGTAGGCTGCTGCTGACTCACTTCCCTATCAGACACTGATCTTGCTTGTCGTGTTGATTGAAAGCACCTCATAAAATACTTTCTGAAGAAGCATAAAGATTTAATGACAAGTTACAAAAACAGACTGCTTATTTGATAGTGGAGTTAGCAGTGCTAGTTTGTGTCAAGAAACAAAACCATAAAATCGATAGATTGCTTTTGAAGCCAGAAGATCTTTTCTTTTACCATCTGTTACGAGCAGGAGGCTTTTCAACTCTTTAACCCTTGTATGGTGTTCTCATTATTGTTACTCAGTGAGTGTGGATCTGGGGGACCCATTGCCTTATTGGGGTTTTAATTCCCCCAATCAAGACATTTTACGTTCCGCCAATCCTGTCAAAGTAAAAATAATTAGAACACCACACATGGTTTAGATTCTAAATGTGAAGAAAGTATATTTGCTGTTCATATCACTTGTTTCTTGGCTGCTATACTCATTGCATTTTGGGGCTTTTAATTTACACAATTTTGTACTAAATTCCCTTTTACATGCCGAGGGTCCCGTAGACCCGAACACCTTGTATGTAATATAATTGTGTAGGGGGTAAACAGTATGGTGTCATAAAAAAGCCTACACAGGTCACTAACGTAGAGGAGGCTGCTGGGTGGATTTTTAAACGGGTTTTTGCAAACGGAATAGCCAGTCTGAAGGGCCTTTTCTGGGGTCACCGCAGCAATGTCATCAGATTCTGCTTACAGTAGAAAGCAGAAATTGATCTTTGCTTCAGCTTCTGAGATGCAAACAAAAAGACAACACTTCTCAGTTTTCCTGGATCAATTGCTTGCTACAGTTGGATTTTAAAACACCCTCCTTCAAAAAATGTGTTGTCGCATAGTTTTGATCCTTCTCTAAAATGCATTGGTTAGCTTCCAGCTGTCAAAGGAGTGAAAACCACTTTAACTGTTTCAGATTAATCCGAAGTGAGATGTACCCTTCCCCCTCTTAAGCCTCTTAAGAACTGTTATGCTTCTCGTGGATCGAAAATCGTTAACTTCCACACCCCTTGTGCACCCAGCATCTTTAACATAATTTATGCTGTGGTTGTTTAATAAGGAACTCTATTTGAACCCATTTGATTCTCATTTAGACATCAGACTTTTGCCAGAATAACTTTCTAGTGTGAAGCATAGGGGGTTGGACTTACCACATGAATGTCTTGTAATTCTCTTAGAAGACTTGATTTGATCGTTAATTTGACTGTCAAGCAACGGTGTTTGACAAGTAACTATGGTATCTTTCAAATCCACCAACCTCAGTTGGAAACGGAGCCATCAGCAATTGACTTTACAGCCTTATGTTCAGAATGCAGCCAACAGACTCTATGTCTCAAGCCTGTTTTTACTTGCGTACTCTCTTTGAGGTCGGGGTCATGGCAGGGGCCCGTGACACCCTGCTGCCTTGAAAGGACAAAGCGCAGGAGTGCCCCACATCAAATACCAGCCATGCATTAGTAACAAAGCTCCAGACAGAATAGCCATGTAATTGCTCTGACATTCTCACAGATCAAAATTGATCCCTGCGAACGCATTGGGACCCAAGTTTGGGGGATTTTCTTGAATTATTATAATTTAACAAAGTCAGAGGTGATCGTTTGCTATGGTGAACTTTTCCTCATTCTTCAGATCTTACTTCATATGCAGGAAACAGCACAGGATTGGATTTCTCCTCACTGTCTCCCTGTAAATGTTTTTGTTGTTAAAATGTGTAAGAAAAAGATTGCACTCACTATGAAATGTGAGGTGGCATTTAAGTAGTTAAATTAAAAATACATTTTTTTAAAGGATGAATTCATTGCTATTTATTAGTCTTAAAGCATATACACACAATATGTTGCTTTTTGCTTAAAAACATATTGTTGATGTTGCTGAACACATCTTGAAACACCTGCCACTTTTTTCAACACTTGCTCACACTTATAACCCAATATGCTTATATGAGTCACTGTGAGGTAACGCTTTTTTTTGTAACATTGAGCTTTGATTTTCTCTATTTTTTTCATTTATTCCAAGCTTTTTGATAAAGTAGTTGTAATCCAGCTTTAACACATCGACACAATTCTGGAGAAATTCAAATCTGGTTTCAGGTCATGGCACAGCACTGAATCTTGCTCTTCTAAAGATTCAGATTGACAAAACAGAAAAACAGCACTGCTTGTGACACTGGGCCTCACAGCAGTATTTGTTGCCCACTATTCTTCTCATCTAGACCACAAGGTTGGCCTTAGAGGTTCAGACCTTAATAGTCAAGCAGATTTTGCTCAGTCATGACTAGTGGTCTTTCCGCTTCAGCTTTTTTGACACCAGGTGTGCCACAGGGCTCTAATTTGGGTCCTGAATATTTTCTTTGCACATGTTGTGTTGGGTCCTAAAGCACAATGTTTTAACCAGTAAATCAATACAAATATATTTAGTGCTTTTTTACAGTTGGTTCAAAGCAGCTTTTCAAATCAAATGATGTGGATTTCACATTGTGTAAAAAAATGTATGCAGATGTTTGGCAGTTCTATATTCCAGTTGCACCTAATCAAGCAGACACAGTTTATTTGGCAACTCAGATCGGCTCCTCTAAGTTCCCAGTATGATTTCTGCTTCTCTAGACTCTCTAGCCCCTCACTTTTTTCAGCCTTCCAATCTAAATCCTGGGAGTGATCCTAAACACTCATTTAGATGGTAAAACAGATGGACTCTGTTTTTAAGGCAGGCTTTTCCACTCTAATAAGTAAAGTCAAAGCTTTCCTGAACTGCAATAACATGAAGAACGCTGTTCATTTTTCAATGGCTCTAGGCTTGTTAAACAATGCTCTTTATGTGGCAATCAGCAAGCTAGTAGAAACTTTCAGCAGCAATGGCTGACAGGACAGCTATGGCAGACAAAAGGGATGTAGACAACGGACATTATGAAAACAAAAAATTACAATGACTACAACAAAAAGTAAAAAGTACAAAAAAATGAAAAAAAAAAAGTACAAAGGACTAAAACATTTATTTTATCTACTGAAAAGTATCAAAATGTCAACAAACAACTATTTAACTATAACTTGTTTGTTTTTATAACATTACATTTGAATTAACCCTAAAAAAAGACCATTTAAAATGGTTTAGAGTTGGTATATTTTGTAAATGAATGCAGATGCTGTTTTAAGTCATGCATGTACAATTCCCTTGAGGTCTCACTTATTCAGAGGCGTTTTGTGTTTGTCTTAGAAAGTTATTATTTGTAAAATACAGTTTATAGAGGAGACAGTATTTGCTCGTGTCATGAAGGGATTTTAAATCTATTAGTTTGGAAATATCATTGGTTTTGTAAAATCTGAGCTTTTAAAAGGGTCATATTTGCAAGCATCATTACATCAACACTTCATCTTGGCTGACTTGCACTGGATGGCAGATGGTGAGTCTCCATTACTCTCTAGTAGTCACAGTTCGGGACCTTCGTTCCACTGCCCCGAGGACCGATAAAGAAGGTGTGTCTCCATTACTGAGCACGAGCAAGCAGGAAGTCTGCCTTCCATGCATTGTGAGGTAACAGCTTAAATACCCATATACTGATAAATGTGTCAGATTCCGTTAATCCAGATTTTCTGGTCAGAAAGTAGTTTTCCTTTCACAAAAATAGTTTCAGTTCAGTTTCTAGCTTAGTCGTCAACTTCTATTCCAGTAAGCATTATTTCCAGGCATGACATTTCATTTGAACAAAATTCCTCTGAACTTCGGCTCTATGGAGGAGTTAGTGAGGAAAACTCTTTTCTACTTTAGAATGTTCCTGATAATCACTCTAACATGTAACATCATGTTTTAAAACTAGTTTAAGGTGTTAAAGCTATGTTCATGAATGTATAAATGTACCTTGACGTTAATTGTCAATCATTTTAAACTAAAAATAAAACTCCACTGATTCTCTAACTCTCTCAAGATAATTGTTTTTTTATTGTTGATTCCGATTGTTTGTTTACTGGAGAGGGGTACATATAATTATTAACTCTTCAATAACTCATTAATAATTCAAAATACGCGAATTGTTATTAGGTGGTGACTTACTTTAGGGGCACACTATTGCAACTCATCAACATTTAATCTTTAATAACAATTCTACAATATATTTTCTACTTCAAATTAATTTACCTCAAGGTGTCATTTAATGCATTGCTTAACAGTCAGAATACATTAAGGTGGTAATTATTAATGTATTTGACTCATGTATGGGTTTAATCAATTGATGATTAATACACTCAACATAAATAGTTAGTTCATAAATTAACTAATTACAATTCATGTCATATTATTGTAGTTTCACCACTAAATTATTACATTAACAAAAGAAGTAATCAAACAGTGTACTTTTCTAAACAACTTATAGAAAAAAGTAAAGAAAACAGGATAGATCTTAATCCCTTTAATATATGTTTTCTGCAGTCTAAACACCCTGATTAAATATTACTATTCCTTGAAGAAATAGTACTTTCTTAACCAATCAGAAAGCAAGCATGAAGCTGCCGCTATTTTATTAAGTGCCCTGAACAACGGTACAGTTGTTAATCTGCTAATGATGTTTTTAAGCACATTCAGGCATGTTCCTGTGCTGAAATACGCCTCCTTGTGAGATTAAAGTACAACATGTGCCGTGTTGTATCTGTTGTAAAACTCCTTTAGCACTTTGTTCTGGGAGACAGAAACTCTTGCGCTGGATTGGTGCTCTCGGGCCCTGTGCCAGCACTGGTGCATTTGGGACAATTGTTGTTTTGCTGTTGCTAAATGGTGTCATTTGACTTCCTGAATTAGAGAGCCACAACAGAACACTGTGTACACTCCAGGTCATATGACTGCCCCCAGCCACTTATAAATCAGATCATGCCCCACACGTACACAAATGCAACGCTTCACTTACACTCGCCCTGAGATCTGACTCATGCTGCACAGTTATGGGCCACAAGTGTTGTCACCCATAACATGTTGTAATTTGAACCATAATGATTCTCTATTCTGTTAATGTCACATTCAAAGGAAATTCTTGGAATATTTAACAGTACAGTGCATCAACCAAAAACCCTATTCATCTCAAGACCAATGTAAAGGTACTATATATCCATTAAATATAAAATCAGCTATATAACCAATTAGTAGTTTTCAACTACTTGACAGATAAAATCTCTTTTCAATATATTGAAATAACTCAACATTTCATATTTTTGTATAAATAAAATTTTATTTATTACAATTACTAATTCTAATAAACAAGGTAAATTTGGGAATTTATTTCTAACTTCTACAATTTTGAGTTTACATCAGCCTTTTTATCAATCTCTAACCACCGCAAGCAACAACAAAATATGAAGCAAATGAGGTTTGTATGAACATCAGAAAAATAAGACAAGGGGAAAAAAAAAGGATCTAGAACAGAGAATTTAAGACCCCACAGAAACCCTGATAAGTAAAAATTATTTCCTGCGAGATTATGTTTGAACTTTAAAACTATTGAAATGTATGTATACTTCTCAAACGAAATTGCAACAATATTGTCAAAAAAAATCAATACAACTGTTTAAAAAAAAACACATTTAAAAAAACAACAACTCTTTGAATAGATAAGTTTGTTGTTCATGAATTCCTTATGTATTCTACACACCCCCCCCCCCCAAAAACATATATTAAAAAAAATGGTAATGATGGCAACACAGGCTATTCATCCAATTTTAGCAAATAAGGGGGAAATAAAAACTAAATGATTATCAATCAAAATGTTTACAGCGGGGTTTTTTTGCTTCTACTTCAAACAAGTTGTACAATCAATTTGCCTATATAATAATAATATAGAAGTAAAAGTCATATTAGATTGAATATCATAATCAATGTATTGGGGTAAAAAAAAAGTATTAGGAACTCTTACGTTAAAATTCAATTAAATTAAAAAACAACAGGCATAGTGTAATTAATCTGTTATTAGTTCCCTTCATTACCCTTCATACTTGAGAGACTTTGTAGACAACATAGACTAACTAATTCAATCCTTTTCATTTTTTAATGTTATGAAAGAATTAGAAAAAAACAGACAATAGATCTACGTTAATAATATGATGAATAAAACACCCAACTATACACTGACCATTACACTTTTATTAATTTTACATGTTTTGTACCAAAAGTCAGACGTACATAAAAGTAGGAAAACAAAAAAATTTAAATGAATGAGATAAGATGCAATTGGTGTTAAAAAGTCACCATCACCCATAGTTTCTTTACCTTAAAACAGACCTAAGGATCTAAATAAAGATTCACAGAGCCATTCAGTGGCGAATGTTAATCTATCATGTTTCCAAAGTAGACACTTAAATCTTAAAACTGCTATAAAAGGCAAAGGATTCTAGCTCAATCAAAAGATCAATCCTCAAATTAGGAGTCTAGGCATTCTCCAGCCACACACACACATGGAACGATCTCATCTCCAACAATCAAAAATTAAATTCATGTCCACTCACTCAATATCGACCAAATGAAATATAACAAAATGTCGTCGCTCACTCCATTAAACCTGCTCATATAATCATCGGACCAAAATCACTTCAAGTACTGGCTTTCAAGTCAAATACATTCAAAAATAGAAAAAAGTCTATTTACATTAATTATGCAATATGCAAAGATTTGATGTTGCTTTGGGCAACGCTATACGAGTATCTATCGGGAATCCTCTCTACTTAGCTTCTAAACTGTGATGTCTGCATGTTCTAACTTAACGCCCCAAGAAACGGGCTCCACTCGTTCTTCTCCCAATCGTAAACTTCCATGGTGTTGAGAAACTCATTGCCATCAAAGCCCCCGACCGCACAAAGCACGCCGTTTAACACCGTCAGGCCTGCATTACTCCGAGCTGACGTCATACTTCCCAGCATCCTCCACTCATTCTTGGCTGGGTCGTAGATCTCCACACAGCTCAAAGCATGAGAGCCATCAAACCCTCCAACCACAACAAGCTTCCCTGGAACAAAAGGAGACCTGTATGAGCACCCAAGTTTACAAACAGTAACAGAGACACGTTCACAGCTCCATCATACCTTCATACACAGCCACTCCAGCTCCACGCCGCGCCACGTTCATGTGGGCCACCAAGGTCCATGTGTCGCTCCCTGGGTTGTAACGCTCGACTGAGTTCAAGCAGTTCCAGGATTCGGCACCACCAATCACATACACGTATCCACTCAGCTCACACACTGCTGCCTGATGTCTCCCTGAACAAAGACACAGAGGCCGTCAATGGCAATCAACAGATCCGCACTATTCAAGGGTGAATAGACGTACTGATGTTGAGCGGTCCACAGCTGTTCCACACTTTTGTCACTGGGTCAAAGGAGTCACAGTTCTTCAAACCCTTTTGGCCACAGGGATCAGACCCTCCCACCACAAAAAGCATGTTTTTCAAGGTACACACTCCTGAGAAGAAAGAACCATCAAGTACTGGACGAGGACTGGCCTGGTTAGAGATGTGCTTAACAACTAACAAGAATCAGTTCATCTGCATTTCATCTCTCATGAACAAGGTAATCTGTTTTATAAAAAAACTTTGCATATAAAACTTACAAAAAGCAGTCTGTACCATTTATCATTGAAAAATGACTAACAACGCACTTTTAAATCACTGATTAAACTTTATCCTGAAGATTAGCTTTATAATCTAAAAAATATACAAAACTATGAATTGATAAAATTTTTTTTTACAGTAATTGTCAGACTTCTTGTTAAAACCTCTAAAATGCCCAAGAATGTAGTTTTAAACATAACGGTAGATAGAGATTATTAACATTTTATGAATTGAATGTATAAACTATGGACATGACAGTGACCCTCGGGTTAAAACAGAAAACATTTGAGGATCTCAGGAAGTGAGACTAACTTCTTTTTTGGCAGTGTGCAAGTTAAAAAAAAAATTTAATATTATATTTTTTTATCATGAACCTTGATATTGATAATATTAAACTCAGCACACTCAAGAGAGAAGTCATGGTCAAATCTAGCTTAAACAACAACGCTGTTATTCCACTTAAAATCTACCTGCTCATCGAAGTCAATAATTTGGAAAGTGCATAAAGCAACATTTGTTTCAAGAGCACAAACATCCATGCATTTAGACAAATATTTATAGAAATTACAACATCCTAATACATTAACCAGTCAAATGTTAAAACAACATTAGTTTAACCAAACTTTAAAAACATTTTAAAAACCACTTCAGGACATACCTGCATTGCATCTGTTGGTGCGAAGCTCAGGTACTTGAACCCACTCATCAGTCTTAGTGTTGTACATCTCTCCACAGCTCAACTCGTCCGAATGACCATTGGAGCCTCCCATCACATACAGCTCGTCCTGAAACAACATTCTTTTAGCTCTGATAACAAATCCTACAGAGCAGCTGAGAAATAGCAAGCGCCTTCAAATTCTACCATCAACACAGCCATTTGGAAGCGGGCACGTGGAGTACGCATCGGAGCAACAAAAGTCCAACAGTCACCCTTTGGGTCATAACACTCCACGGTCCTCAAGCACTCTTCTCTGTTATAGCCACCTGACAAAAGATATCAAGCACGTCACCATCATTGAGAGGACAAGTCTATTAGTCATTTCTTAAGCAAAGGGATGAGAGAATGTTGCCTATCATAAGTTCATGAGAACATTTGAAGGAATTGCAAGAGAATGCATACCAGCAGCGATGAGCTTGCCATTCAGTTCAGCAGTTCCCAGGCCAGAGCGAGCATAATGCATGGGCTTCAACAGGTTTTCTTGCAGATCTTCTGTTTGAGCCTCAAAGTTTGGAATCTTGAGTGCGCAGGGTGTTGTAGAAGGGGAAGAGTGAGGGCTAGTGCGGCCGTGGAGGGAGATCACACACAGCACGCCTCTCAGAACAGCCAGACACAGGTAAGAGTTGTCTAGAAAAGCAATTACACACATTATCAGAGACAAATCTCAAAGAAAGGAATACAATTATCCATCTGAAAGGTTTTCAAGTCTACAACAGAGTCTACAACTCTGTTTGGTTACATTTTAGTGGGCTCAATCAATAAAATAAATACTCGAATAGCCCTACAAACAACTATTGCAATGAAATGAAAATGCATGAAGAGGAAAAAACCCCTCAAAAAATCCTGTTTACTACTAATAAAAACATTTAATATTAAAACTGAGGAACCAACGTCACAGAATTTGTCAAAATAATTGTGTTCAACTGAATAAACAAGTTTCAGAATAAAGACAGAACTAAATTATCCATGAATTTTTCAGATCACAGAATTGATTTGTATAAAAAAAATTGTGAACTATATATTTATATCAATAAAAAAAAAAAAACACTAGAAGATGCATTTAAAACAAAAGAAAACATTGAGAGCAAGGCAGACTCACTACTCGTCTTCTCAGAAGCAATGTATTTCCATTCATGCTTGTTGAACTGGCAGCTGGAAGAAGAGATGCTCCCAGAGGAAGCAGAGCTCATCTCATCTCTCTCCCGAGGCGGCTTCTTCTGAAAAGCAAACCAGGTGGTTCTGAACATATACAACACCTTTACACGGTCTTCTGTTAAATGAATCTGGGCCAGATATTAAACCTATTCCATCCAGTGTTATTACAATCACTAGGAGTGTTTTATTGGTAAAAGATGGGGTGGGGCACTTAACGCTCATAAAAAAACATTCCATAACCCCCCCTAATAATTGTAATTCATATTACATGAGCAGTTCATTCACAAAAGCAGCAAACCCTACTCGCAACAACTTCAGACTGAGATAAGAAAGCACCCAGCACAAATAAGCTACTGTTAATACATGTGACTGTTGAAACATGTTTGTGAAGAGCTTTGGACTTAAAAACTTTAAATTGATCAAAATCCAGGCTCTGGGATATGGACACACACATATACATACACACACAAACACCCATAGAGCCTGATGACCGCAAAGGAACTTGAGGTTACCTTACCTTGAGGTAAACTAATTTTTTATAGGTATTTGCTAAAATCAGTAGCCTAGATACAAAAACAGACTTTGTGAGTATTGAAACCATGCTGCCTGACGGAGAGTTCTTAGAACTACACTTGGAAGCCTCTCCCTACCCGGTAAGAGTGTTAAGTGAGTGATGTAGCGTTGCAAGATTCAATAGTCAATGGATGACTGCTACAGTATCAAAAAATAAACAAATACAGGATGGTTCTAGTTTAACAGGATGCTGTTGTCATATAAATAAAGGCGATAAAACAGTTTAAAACACAAATTACATCCTAAAATAGCCTACTAGGTATACTACTTGAAAATGTGCCCTTATATGCTGCTTTTTCCAGTTGGTCAGAGGAAGATTTCGAGCTTGCGTTTGTTTGCTAAAACAAACAGTTAAACAGCATTTTTAACAAATGTTTAAAACGGTTTTGTAGCATGTTTAAGGTAAAATTCACACCCAGATGACATTGTTCACCAACTTGAAAAATCAATGAGTAATCAGCCTACCTGCATTTCTCTCAGTATCCTAGTCAGTTATATTCGAACAAATGTCAGAGACCAGCTACGCATTCAGTTGTAGCACCTGAAACTCAAACTTCCTCAGCTTTTCCCTACAGTGAGACTTCACACATTTTAAAGTAAACAGAATTAAGCAGAAAATGTTGTCTTCATGGTGAGTTGGTAAACTGCCTTGTGCAACCGTATGCAATCTTATTTATGTTGTGAACCAACTGAAAACTATTTAATAGCAGCTCATGGTATAGCAGGCTCAGGTGTTCCTTGGTTCAGAATTCAAATCACAGAAATTACAATCACTCTTCCATTTTACCCATATACCTATCTTTAGATTTATATGTAACTTTCTGGGAGCATTCTCAGTATTTTTTTCAGGTAGGTTTTTAAACACTGTAGAGCAGGGGTGTCAAACTCAATTGCTAGAGGGCCACAGTCCTGCACAGTTTTGCTCCAACCTTAACTGAACACACCTGATTCCACTGATTAAGCTCCTCTGGGTTTGTTTGAAGGTACTAGTGTGTCTCCTGAAACAGGGTTGGAACAAAAACCTGCAGGGTCTACGGCCCTCCAGGAATTGAGTTTGACTACCCTGCTGTAGAGGAACTTAGTTTAACTGAGCTAGAAATGCACTGATACCAATATAGGCCCTGTTCCATGCCCCAGACCTCCAATACCAGTTTTTGCTGGTGAGACGTCAGTTGGGAGCAAGCCTTACTGAGGTGCAAGCCACCCTTTAACTGTCTCATCAGTGTACTGGACCCAAGGTACTAAACCACATCACTGACACGAATTTAAGTAGGTTTTCACGCCATTTGCATTTCATGCAATTTGTGAGGGCCATACTCTGCTATCAAAATCAGTTTTGTGTCTTGCACACCAGCCCTGCCATGTGTCTTAGAACATGCTTCAGACATAGAGACTCCCTAAAAATTCCCTTTATGTCAATGCAAAAAGCAAGAAAATAAATGTAAAAGAACGCAAAAAAGAAAAGCCCTGAATAATGCTGAGGTCTTAAGCCGGCAATGTCACTCTCCATTTTATTAGGGCTTAACACAGACCGGTGCAATGGGAACAGTGATATTTGGTTGAAAAAGCTCAGAAAACAGATGACAAGCTTCAAATTTAGAAACTTAAAAAAAAAAACACAAAAGCTGCTTCGTTTAACAAATGTAATTCAACTAAAGTTCAATAAGTCTATTTCTCAGTGTTTTGTCTTATGAGAAAGAAAATAACTTAAAAAGAGAGAGTGATAAATAAAATATTGACAGAAATAAAAAAAAATATATACTGGTATTAGCAAGTACTCGTTTTGGTATTTTGTACCGACAAGTATTCAGATCAAACCAATCCTACTAACATTGGAAAAATGTAGCATTAGTGAATTCCTAAACTGAGCAAACTCGGAGAAAGACCAATCACATGGAGCTAATTGTCTGCTTATATTCCAACAAAAATTCTTTGAAGTAAACAAACTTAACATGTCCAGTTACACCACACCCCTCAAAACATGAAAATACTACAGTTTGGGAACAACTACTGAAACAAAGTCATTCTATTCTAGAGAATACACCATACTAAAATGATCATATACCTGTACAAACTGGATGTGGTCATCCTCAGAGCTGCAGACCTCCGCCTGCCCCTCAAGCAAACTCCCGTCATGCAATTTGTGATCTGCTGAGTAGTATAGCGTTTGCACCTGCAACAACAGAACACCAACAAGACCCATGTGGGTGTTTCCATAACAAGAGCAATGCAAAGTTCCGCCTTGTTCCTTGAAGAAATGGAGTCAGCTGCTATGAGAGGAGCCCCTGGACAACAGTGCTGGTGACTGGACCTTGAGGAGGACATGACCCTTCAAATACATGTGGGCACTGTGGTGGAAAATAGCTGGAAGGAAAGATCATTCCTAAAACAAGTAACTGCACTTTAGGTCAAAGAGCCATCCAAACAAAAGACCGCTGCACAGTGGGACTGGAAAAAGAAAGAAAAAACCCTCCAGAGCTCAGGAACACAGGACAATTGGGATCACATGGCTTTGGCAGGACGACTTAGTACTGTGATGGCTGGAATCTTGTGTTCTTCAGGATGCAAAACATCTCCTGTCGATGTATACTACTAAACCTAAAGAGACGGGGAGATTGAGGAGGAGCAGCCATTAGAAGCAAACCAAGGCTTACAGATCCTGCTGAGGATAAAATGAGCATCACATGGAAACAGAGACCAGTGAGCTAAAAAGAAAGAAAATTATAAAAAAAAGAATTAAAAAAAAAACACAGACCAAACACCATGGTTTGGCTCACCTGGAAAACTGACCAGTGTTTTCAGGAGCCCACACTGAAAAATCTACATGGTTAAGGACAAAACTCTGAGCACATATAGAAGGGGCTTGCACAGAATTTCCGGAGGCATGAGGAGTGATGGAAAAAAGAAAACAAGAAGCCATTACACTGACCTCCTCCATCAGTTTCTCCAGGGGTTCCCCGTTCTTCCACAAACTACGCTGCACCCAGCTGATCACCTTCGAGTACAGTTTGCCATTACCGGGCAAGTTCAAGTTTTCCTCCAGCATTACCTCCAGCTTTATTAGACAACAAAATGTCTATTAGAGGAACCATTTAAAATGGGGTGTTTATTTTAGGGTATCTATACACAAGCATACTTTCAGACGTGGGAGTTTAAGGAAGTCATCTTGTTCTGAGATCTCCTGAAGATGGTTTTGGATGTAGGAATCAATCTTGCACAGGAGCCGACCATCGACCATGCTACTGGCAAAGTTACGGTATGAAATGGCACTTTGAGAATCCATTTTTGTTAACAGGTACTCTCCACAAATCTGAAAAACAAGATTTGGAGGCCCATTTACTAAAAGATGGCAAGCTCGTTTTCCTCTAGAGATTAACCGATGTTTGCTCTGGCCGATGCAGATATTGCAGAATCTTAGTAGCTGATCATTGTTTATCTATATACAGTTTTAAAGCACAAATGGATACAAACAGCTGGTAAGAAGAGTCATATCTCACATGAACAACAGTCATCTAAAGGGTATTTTTTAAAGTCTACGATAAAAACATGGACAATGCTATAAATCCTACACCTTCATAATGGCAGGTGTTATGTATTCATGAAGAGGCTACATTTCAACAAGACCAGATAAACAGAATGTTTCAGTTCAAAAACTTTTTTTTATAGATTGTATACTATTTAATTGTTTATACTTTTAATCATTACAATTATTTCACTTGAATAATTATGCTACAAAATGAGTGCCCTGAAAATAGACGTGAACAAACAGTCTTCCACAAGTAAGAATGCAGATGAAACAGTTGGTAAGAGAAGAAAGCCTAATTTGGTCATGAGGAAGTAGTTCGGCTTTTAAAATTCTGATAACGTTCACTTTTCAGTGCTCTGCAAATTGTTCTGGAGAGTGATGCCGACTAGCAGCGCAAACACTTCAATCTCTTCCACCATTTAAAGTAGTTCCACCCGGTAGACCATACATTAAAGCTAAATACAAATAAAAAGTGTAATTTGACTTTTTATGTACTGTTTGGTATTACTGATATTTGTAGATACATACCATTGTATTTGTTTCCCATGTGTTTGCCCTTTGCAGTTATTTCCTGGCTTTTGAATTTTCTATACCTACATTGCATTATATCTATCTAAATAAAAAAAATGTATTTGTGATATAAACTTTTGTAATTTCATCCCACCTTATGTATACCATAAAATGTTAAATCAATGCAACATAAAGCCTAATGCCTAAAAACACCACAACACACACGCACAAGATTGTAAATGTGATTACAGACCTGCTTGACCCTTTCCAGCTTCAGCTTCTTGGCTGCAGAGTACACATCTTGGACCAGATCTTTATCTGCCTTCAGCCTGTCAACAGAAGAAAAGCAAAAGGCTTAAAACCAGTTTGTACTCCACTGCTGCAGTAAAAAAAAAACGAATTAAATGCAGAATAATTATACGTACTGGGCAGTGTAGGCATAGTTGAGCAGGACTTCCACCGCATCAGAGTTGAGCTCATCAAATTTAACTACTGAAACACCGCCATGAGGCTCAGAATCAGCATTGAAGATCTCAAAAAGATAGGGACTGCAACAGGCCAGCACAGCCTTATGGGCCATCAACTCATGCCCACAGACCTGCAGAAACACAAGCATCCGACTTGAGATAAATAGCTATTTTAATAAGAAATTTGCTTTATTTAGCAACAAAAAAAAGTCTCGCCAAGAATCATAAAAAATAAAATGTTAGTAAAGACCAGAGAAAAGGGGCATTGGCGTAGCGAAAACATCTGATTGGCTGAAAGTTTAAAATATATATATATATTTAAAAGTCATTCAACCCCCCCTCAGAGTGTTAAGGAAGGTCAAAACTAGCGATCTGAATAAAAAAAATATTGCAGCACCTGGGGTATGAACCAATGGGCAACCACCTTCTTTCTCACTTAATGTGTGATAAGTAACTGAAATGTAGTTTCCCGAGTGGCCACTCGATCACTACAATGATAAAACGGTCCAAATTTGGGGCTATAAAAAAAAAAAAAAGAAAAGTGTTTCCACTGCTGGCTCGGTTAGGTTTGTTGATTCAGATCACTGGTATTGACCTCCATGAACTATTTTTTTTTTACATTTGTCATAAAATATGTCACTGCCACGTCCTGCTTCTGAGGACTCATTTCCGAGCACTGGCTCCACCCATTTTGAGCCTCCTTTGATTTTGTCAGAAACCTATGGGTGACATCATGGACACTCTATCCATGTTATATACAGTCTATGGTAT
Source organism: Danionella dracula (assembly GCA_900490495.1). Lineage (NCBI taxonomy): Eukaryota > Metazoa > Chordata > Actinopteri > Cypriniformes > Danionidae > Danionella > Danionella dracula. Next base: position 3,162,091 of record UELW01000100.1, read on the forward strand.
ACACATGTTTTTTCAGCTAGAAAGTTGGTCGGTCGAGGTACTACAGTTCATTTACTTCCTATTACACAGGAGCAGGGAGTTGCCCCTTTCTGGATATGTTCATTTTTAGCCTGCTTTATCGTTCATACAAAACCATACACATGATACATCCATGTTATATACAGTCCGTGTTTCTGACTAACACATCAGGCACCACCAGTTTCAATTATTTTTATTTTGCTGTAGGTTTTTTATTTCAGTTCTTGATGTTCATGGGCCTCAATGGATGGTGGGCTTTAGGGCTTGAGCCATAGAATGCCCATGCATTAATGCGGCCTTGGGTGTTATGTTAGCTAAACATCTGCCATTGCTTCAAAATGTACAATTCTTGGACCTTAAAGGGCCCTTTTCCAGCAGTCAAACCAAGTCTTACCAGTAATCTGACATCACAAAATTGGCCACTTTTGCGTAATGCATTCATCTTGGCCACAGTGGAATCAAGGAAGCTCTCATCTTCAAAAATCAAACAGCCATTGGGAGTCATTGTGATAGATCTGTCAAAAGTCAGAATGCAAAGGAGATCGTTAAAACTTGGGTTCCCATTAACATATGTAAGCAGCCAACAAGAAATCTGACCCATTGTCATGAATCACAAACTTGAGGAAATGAAATTTGTTATAGATTACAAACAGAAAATTTGAGATGCGCACTAATCACACAAATAAGGACCGATCACACAACAACAACAAAAAATAATTATACAGACATTGCTTAACATGATATCCAGTAACTTCAGGATTCCACAGATTCTTCAAAGAAAGCCTTCCGGCTAGTTTATGGAAGAGAAACACACCTACCAGAAGATCAGTTTCCTCAAATGGCAGTTAGAAGATTCCTCTTTACCCAAAATGGATTTTTGAACAAGTTATCTGATACTACTCGGGAGATTAAAGATTAAAAGTTCTTTCAACTTGTTTACACATGATCACCTGAAAGAGAGAGAGGAGAAGAATTCAGCAACAATATAAACACTAGATTTTAGAAGATTTTTTTACTTCTAAAAAAATGATCAGTGAAACACTCACAAGAGAGTTCATTGGAAAACGCCCATTTTGAGCGAAAGTTCAGAAACCTATAAAACACTACTTTTAGGGCGTAGTGATAGGACTCGAAGTGGGACACCGATAATAGGCCATGAGGAAACGGCCGTTATGTTTCCGGGTTGGGGGTTAGCTAGGGGTGCGAGGCTGAACACGAGACCACCGAAGCGTGACGAGGACGTTTATTAAACAAGAACCAAACACACGTGACGCTTCGAGGTAAAATCCAAAACAGACTTCTCGGAAACACGAAATAAAGGAATATTAACGGTATAAGTAGAGACCATGTTAACGTAAATAACGTCATTGTAGATATTGATCAAAGAAAAGGGGTCAACTTAAATTCATTTAACCTTAACGCTCTTTTGCTGTACATTTTACCTCCCTGAAGCCAAAAACGAAGAAACACATTAAACACAGGTTAAAATGTTACTTTAAAACATTACGATATACAACTGAAAGTAAACCCATGACTGCGCAAAAAGGTCGAAAGCGTTCGTTGCTAACTCTTTCATTTTCACGTGGAGACCTCTTTAAAGTTAACGTTATGTAAAATAAGTAACGTTGCCGCCACAATACGTTCCTTAACTTAAGCGTAAACATTTATTTAACTAATTCGCATTGGTAATTACACACAATATAACGCACTGTTCAAAACTTAACGTTAAGGTTAAGCTGAACTAACGTTAGCTTTACGCGCATTAACGTTACAAACAAAATATTTTCTAACTATAAACAAGCACAAATCAACAACTAACAATTTACACTGAAAAAGACAAACACGTTTAAGGGTCTTACCGAATTTCTTTATCTGTATAAAAAAACCCGAGCATGATTGATTGTAAAAGCTGTTAGCAACAGAAGCGCTGCGGCGGCAGCACGAGATGTCCCAAACAAAACACTGAAGAGCGCGCGCTTAACTACGCTGCGTCACTGATGACGACAGAGGGGGGAGGAGTCAGCTATCAGTGCTTGAAATCTGGGAATTTTCTTAATGAATTTCTTAAATAAAAACTAATTTAGTCATATTGTTCAGCTAATATTATATACAGACGAAAAGGTGGATAACATCTCCCCACTGTTTTGGGCTGTATTTAAAAAAATAATATCTTGCTGATTGTATTGTGATTATCTTATTGTGATTATAGAGTAGTAGTTTGATTACTGGAGGTATTTTATAATACTTTTCAGGCAAATAGTGTTTTGCCTGAAAAGTATTATACAAAACTTAAATACCTATAATCTAAATAGATAAGACAATTTGTAAGTAAAATGTCAGCAGCAAGCTTTAAAATGAGCACAGTTTCCTTCAGCAACGAGAGCACAGTCTAGAGTTTATTCACATAGAACTGATGTTTCCTGATACGCTTCATATGAATATTTCAGGTGCCATGGAAGCTGAAATAATGTGTTGGGCATGGATTGTTCGGTAGTTTAGATCTTACTCATACACTTAAATTCCTTTGTAGACTCTATTAACGAATTATTTATGATAATATGTATTTTTCAGTTAATACCAGTTTGCAACTCCCTTGTTGGCTGACATACAATTTTACAAAAAATGTAGATTTTTCAAATCCTCTTCAAAAGAGTCAAATGCAATTGTTTGTTTTGTAAAGTAGCTGTATTTTACATTTTTACAATCCAACATCTTGTTTCTAAGTTTCATTGTGAGGTCCTTTTGCTTCCAGCATTATCATCTCTGTTCAGATATGTGTGATGTAACCAGCAGGTCTTCACGAGGCAGAGAGCAAACATCTCCACCTCATTTTCAAGCAGTGGATGCTCCTCTATTGGGTCTTTTAAGTATTAACCAAAGTAAATATTGAATGTACAAACAGACATACACTTGAATGAACTGATTCAAACTTTAGCAACAGTCTGAGATGATAAGCTTTGAATATGTCCCTAATGTAAGTCACTTTGGACAAAAGCGTCTGCCAAATGCATAAATGTAAATGAATATCAGCATTATGTTTCAAAATCGCTGTCAAAAAGGGTTTATCGGGACTGTCAGCCATCAGAGCAGGCTATTGTCCAAACACTGCTTACAATTGTACTTATATGGAGTTCAGTAGAGTAAGTTTGGTGTTATCTTCTGGATTTCCCCTGCTATCTTACAGCAATGGAAGCTTTTTAAAATGTAGGGATGGAAAGGTGAATACCTGCCTCCTCCTGCGGCCTCCTCCCCTCTCTCGCGCTCCCTCTCTGGTTTATTTCCTTATGCAAACATGTTCAGGCTAGCACGGGTTACATAAGACACTCTGCCATCATTTTCCTAAGCCAGAGCCAAGCCTTTAAAAGCGCACTTCACTGGATGACACACCTCTCTAACATTCTGCACCTGAATCAAGCTTTAACTTACATTTTTTTATTTTACATATGATTATACAACAACCTTGGTAAACAAAGTATAAATAAATTGTAATTCTTAAACTGGAAGTAAATACATTAAATGCATTAAAAATAAAAAGTGTGTGTGTTTATATATATATATATATATATATATATATATATATATATATATATATATTATAAACTTAATCAATTCTAATAAATTATATTTACAAAAAATATTAAAAAGTAGGCTTAAGAAAATGTAATAACCTTTCATTTAAACGCTTATTTAAAACACTCAATAATCAAAAATAGCAATCCTTAAATATTGCATTTTTTCTTTCTTAATTAAATATGAAAGGGTTAATATATATACTTAAATAAATAAATAATTGGGCTTCCCTCAACAATGCTCTCATTGTGAACTGTCAAAATAAAAGTTCAAAATAAAAGGTGCCTTGGTGACATACGGAGTTCAAGCTTGGAAGTATAATCGAGAGGAGCTGGTGCGCACTTATGTCTCTATAGCGACTGCTAGACAAACTGTACACACACTTAACATGGCTCTTTAGAAAACAATACCCTTCACTTCTTCAACACAATGAATTGGGATTTAAAGCCTCTCTGCTGCTTCTGACAGGTCACACATTTCTTATTTAGTTGACCAGTGGCATAAAACAGGCATTGAATTATTCTCAGAAAGCATTTAATACCAGGAATTCTCATGAGTGCAGAAATGTGTTGAACTGGATGCAGCAGTTATTAGTTTCAGCCTAGACCTGAAAATTATACAACTATGAAATCAGCAGGAATTGTGTTCAATAATTAATTCAAAGCTATTTAAACTGTAATCCTTTACCCCAGGGACGTTAAAGTCAGATAGCACAGAGAGCCAAAAACCCTTAATTTGTTACAAGCAGATGGCCGGACTGATTCAAGGTTTTTAAAACACATTAAAATGATTGTATAAAGGCTATTGAATCAATGATATAATATGAATTATGTATATTCTTTTATGATTAAATTCATAAAGTTACATTTTCTCATGGCTCTGTCAGTAATTTAAAGGAAAAATGCTTTCAACAGGCAAAAAGCAAAAAAGTCAGTGTGCTTCAATAACAAAATATGTTGCTTATTATAAAAATAGATGCATAATTGAAATTGAATACATTATAAACGGAAAATACATTATCGTGCTCTATGATCCTACCAAGCACTGCTTTCAAATAGTAAAATGAGAAAATAAAATCTATTGTTGAGCTTCACACATTTACATGATATCTCTCAAGTAAACAGGGTCGATGTGGTCGGCGCAAATATAATAAACAAGCCTTCTTAGCCAATTCCAACATGAGTTGTTGTTTTATTCACGTATGTTTCCAAAAAAAAAGATGCTATATTTTTCATGCTTTTCTGTAATCTCGCTCTTCCCACATGTTTAAAATGATTTGCAAAAGCAAGACCTGCATCTTTCGACCAGCGTTCCCTGACAGAGCTGTGTGTTCAGAGACTGAAACAAACCTTTGTGAAAGCCTAAATCTCTCCAGAATAATCTCATTCACCATCCTCAGCTGGTCCCGACTCTTTTTAGCTTTTACAAAAAATTTTTTGCAAATACCAAAATCTTGAAAAGCCAGAAATCTTTTATGACATGTTTTTGCTCGATTGTGTGACACATTGATCAAGCATATTTGGTACAGAACTCATGCTCTCTTATCGTTTAAGTATGGATATTAGATGTGACACTATTTACGGTTTTTAGATGTCCTGTTTTTAATACTCTCTGAGTCCATTGAGCAATTGATTCTAATACAATATATATATATATATATATATATATATATATATATATATATATATATATATATATATATATATATTTTTTTTTATTTTTACTTCTAGACGAGAAACATCTGGTCACGACCTGTTGAAGTTAGAGTGCGCCCTCGTGTGGCTTGGCCAAATTGCAGATTTTTTCAGCCTGAAAATAAGCACGTGGTCATTTGAGGTTAATGTTGCACTCTGCAAGGTGTTAAAATGGATTGACATACTTAGTAACATTATCACTTAGTTATGATTTATCAATATCCAATAAGTGTTAAAGTAACTTGTTTTGAAAGGCCCATACAAGGGTCCATGGAGTCCTAAACTTATCAATCAATCTATCTATCTATCTATCTATCTATCTATCTATCTATCTATATATATATATATATATATATATATATATATATATATATATATATACTGTCCATAATTTATATTACTTAATTTATTGCTTACTTTTAAAAATACAAACTGTTCTTTTTTTTTACTTTAATAAACTAAAACAGTTATTCATGCATACAATCGGATGCATCTACATCTGCCCCAGCAGCTTCTTACACTGCATAGGTAAGGAATCTGGTTTGATCATAATAATATTGAGCCATATAATATTTCTTACCATTGAAAAGGTTATTTATATCCATTTTTGGGAAATAACAAAGTCTTAAAACATGTTTTGGAGAAGGATTAAACTTAGAACAAGGCTCACCAAATCTTCGATCACCATAAACATTTTAAATTCATCCATCATCAAACACTCCTGTTACACTATGAGGTCTTCTTGGCTCAACTGAAGCTAGATTGGTATGCATGCTAGAACGTTTTGCAACTAAAAGTGAGGGCTCCAGACCTCCAGAACTGCATTTGGTGATCTGACAAAACAGCCTGTTGCTGGAAACTACTCTAGCAAAACATACAACTTAATTTTGCAACAAGTGAATTGAGTTTTTTCTTCCTCTGGTTGACTTAACCCTCTTATATGTTCTGCAGCCTATAAAATTAACACAGAATAAAACAATGTTTTATAGTAACCAAACAACAACAAAAAATAGTTTGTATTAATGTAATTTATTAATTAATAGGACCATACAATATAAAAAGTTTTTTATAAGGCAGTTGGTAAACTAGTTAATTATTTTTGCACTTTATAAACAGATGGGATGCAGACACAACATTCACTGCGAGTAGAAAACGTGAGCAAGAGGTGTCTCCCTTATGTTTCTGTACAGTATGGCTTTATGTGAGGCAGAAACAAGTGAAGCACAGTGGAAGCAACCGTTGAGAGCTTGCTGCTGTGTTTGGTCACAATAAAGAGAATTCAACCTCTTAAGATCAAAAGCACCGAGCATCAGTTGAAATTACATACTGAACAAATGAGAACACTTGCAGATAAATCATGACATGATCAAAATATACATAAGCATTTCTTGACTAAATGAATAATACTATGCAATTCACACTATCTAATAATTGATTTTATAGAGTACAAAAACACTATTATTCTTGAACCTTACGAGAATTCAAACCTTTTTTTGGCAACTTATCAAAAGTTATTCCCTTTTTATTTCTTAATTTGGGATCCTGCATGATGAAGAAAAAACAATGCAGTGGTGAAAACAGAAAGTACGTCGATCTCAATGAACGGAACGGTCAAAAAACTACAATTAAAGTAGATTTGTTCACATCGGACTCAACTCTCAAGATAGTATGAACTGCACACTAACCGAAAAAAACAAGACAATTTCGCTAAAAATAAACACTATCCCGTCAAATAGTTACTTTTAAGTCACATTAACCATTTACCCTCTAATATACAAGTTTCAATATTCAAATTTAAAGTTACTGTCAAAATGTTAATGAATCAATTTTTTTACGATGGATGGATACTTTCAGTAGGACTAGTTGAACTTTAGGACATATTAAAACTACAAATAAAATCAAATTGTCATATTTATAGTTAAACATGTTCTCGTTTTAAACCTTACTGTATTGTTTTTAGGCCTGCATCGAGGAAAAAAAAACCTTCAAACAGTTTCATGCTTCCATCATGAGGCTACTTGCCCTCATTCTGATCTTGAGAGTTGAAGCATGAAACATTCGACTATATGAAGCAAACAAACAAAGGAGTGTTTCCTTTGAGAGAAGCCATCGCTCCTGAAGAGGTACTGAGGTCAACGGCATTGTTTATTCATCACAATTCTGTTAGCATTGGTTCAAGGCGCTTGTCTTCATCTGAGTAGGACTGTAATGTTTGTTTTTATAAAAACCGAATGACTGAAGCTCCTCTGTTTGGCCAGGCGTCAGAGCACGAGGGTTTGTGCCAGCCAGTCCCTCTGCCGACCATCACACAGTCTTCCGGGCTGTCAGGACTCGAACAATGGAGCCAACGCCCCCTGCTGACAGAGCCTAGACACAAAGATTTTCGGTTGTGATGCATTTTATATGGGAAAATTCATGTCAACAGTTGAGCTGATGATGCGCTGCTGCTGTATGTGTTGTTATATTACATAAATATAATTAGTTTGACTAGAAATAGTTAAAAAGAAAACTATGTAAAAAAAATTATCCATTGGGTTTCAGAGAAAGTACTTGAACCTTCATGGTACTTACACACCAAACGGGGATGACCCGGGAAGGGCATATGATGTATATGTAAACTCTATATTAAAACAATGCACTCGGCCATACACTGTCCTGTTCGCCCAAGCAGAAAAAAAGTGAACTTTTTAGGGAACATTTACAACAACAACGGAGGAGAAAAATATCATCGCAGTTAGTGACCACCTAGAATGGTATGACTCGATGTCAAATTATTATCCACATAGAAACAAAAAATACTTTGTTTGCAATCAAATTGGTGAGTAGGTCACTGAATCTGGTAAGTTACACATTTTCACTTCAGCTGTATGTATTTATATTGTCACAATGCTAGCTAAGGTTAAGCTGACACGTTTATTTATTCATCATAGAAAGTGTGGGAAATGGAAAGGGTTGAGGGACAGGTTTTTGAGGAGAAAGGAATTGCTGAAGAAGCGTGGAACAGCAGCAGGGATAGTGAAAAGCTAGAAGATGCTACGATCCTGTCATTCCTTAATCTGTTCCTCCCCCGACAAGTCTGCCATTTTTTTTATTTTCATTTTATTTTATTATCACTTCATGCGAGTGGAGCAGAGTTTCAGTTTTGAATGAGGCGAGTGAAGCTGCGATGGACAAGCGGGCATTCAGGCATGAGTAGAGCAATTTTGTTTTCTCCATTCACAATCGTTGTGAAAGCGCGGTGGTAACAAAATAGGTATTCCTGTATTTTAAGACACAAAAAGATAAGATTGTTTTAGTTTTATCATCATTGTGGGAGTGTAGTTTTGGTCTGATTTTTTTCCTTTGTTTGTTCTAATCACTGAGCAACAAAAAGTTGGCGTAATAAAGGAAATACTATCTCCAAATTGCAGCATGTTGAGCAAATACTCCACTCGCCGCTTTAAAAGTAATCTTTTCGTACAAGATTGAGCAAAGTTTTGACCACTAATCAGAAGAAAGTAAAGTCGCTAAAACAATCCAGGTTGAATGAGTCTGTAAACCATCGGTCTAATGAGCTCAAATGGACTGAAGTTCCTAAAGTCGCGCAAAGATACATAGAGGGATTTGGCCGAGCCGGCACTAGGTTTGGTAAATAAAAAAATATACAACACCTAGCAGCCAATCAGAATCGAGTATTCAGACAGACCGCAGTGTAAATTTAAACAACAGTAAACTGTTGTAAAACCTTTTTTTAATTATTTTTATTTTTAACAAAATGATAACCATTTTACAATAATTCGTGACAATTCAAGAAAAATTTATATATTTTATTAAAAAAGCAATACTTTAGTCAATCCAGGAAACCTTGTCTGTTGCATGGAATTATAGAACTTATTGAACTGTTACCTTTTCATGCCATTGAAGCAGGATGGCACTGCTGTTGTCCGAGGGTCTTTCGAAGCCCCTGTAAATGTACTTCATGAGCAGATCCACTCCAGTCTTATCCAGGGACTGCACAGCCTTCTCGATGTCGCTAGCCTTGAAAGAGCTGAGCACTTTCAGCACTAGTCCTTCAGCTCGATCCTGCACAAGCACAGTACAATATCTTAAGTACAGTTCACAACTAAGTTACTCATTAACTCCCCATTTTATCCCAGACAATGATCATTAATTATAAAATATTGTACTCATTATGTGCAGAAATCAAATTTATACAGGATGTTATTTGTAGATGTTTTGGACACACGTTTAGTTTTAAATATTGTAAATAGTTTGTTTGTTTCTTCATGTCACATCAGCAACTGAGGCTTAAGCTCCATGGCAACACATTTTAGACAATATAAATACACACAGTGCTTTCATAAATATACAAAAAAATGGGTAAACACAAGTTCAAAATTTATTTTTCAGTTTAAGGTGTGTTATAGAATATTTAATCATTGTAATTATTTATCCAATAAGATTGAGTTTGAATGTCCTTAAGTTTACTTGGATGGAACAGGAAGTGATGTAGAGGGGTGGGATTTATATAAAAGGAATCTCAAGGGAGGCCCTGGGTTCAGTCTCTTGCCCCTGTGTCTGGTGAGAGAAGGGCTGCCCATTCTTTCTCTCCCCTTCTTCCTTTTCACCTTTATCTCTCCCTTCCTTCCTCTCTCTTTCTCTTTCCATTTTGCTTGCAATGTGATCACATTCTCCGTTGATATCAAGGTATGAGCTGAATCCATGTTTGAGGAAAGTAATAAATTGCTGTTTGCGATTGTGCTCATAAATCATGTCTCATGAGTATTTAATATTTCCATTACAGGTGCGATAAATGTAAAATGCTGTCAGTACCACTTTTATGATAATCTTATTTAGAAGAAAATAGTTTCCTATTTAAATTGAAATGAACAGTCCAGCAGAGTGTTCTTTACTGAGAGAGGACACAGAGGTGGTTCTTCTCCTTTAAATACAAAACCATTTGTGATTCCTGTATGACTTAATTTGGAATCTAGAAAACTACTTAGAACTCCAGTCTAGTCTTGAAGGTACGAATCGTTTATTTAAACTGTATAGTTTTTAGCTTGCAGATTCTTCCCATACCTTTTGCCGCCTAAACTATAGTAAGATAATGAATGTTTTAGATCAGATGGGGGAAAGAGACAGTCCTCAATTTCCTGGTTGAACGCATCTCTTGCAGACTGATCCCCTCAATCATTTCCAACTAGTCCTGCATGTCCTGGGGCCGAGCAGAAAATAATATTTCAGAGAAACTGTCTCTGTAGTCAGTCAGTTGTAATAAGATCTCATTTATTCATGGATTATCAAAATTGGAGATTTTCAAGGCTCGGAAAAGGCAGGATTTAGAGAAATAATTAAGGTTTGACTTTTTATTTGGATTTAACAGTATGACCCTGTGCTAGAAGTATATTCAGCTTTATAAAGGAAGCAATGGAAACAGAGAGTGACTATATCTTTAGACTTATATATATATATATATATATATATATATATATATATATATATATATATATATATATATATATATATATATATATATATATATATATATATATATATATATATATATGAAATTACATGAAGATCAAAAAATTACACATACAAATTACAAATTATATATAAGCCTAGCTGATATAGCCTGAAGGCACCTCATACTGAATTAAGAGAAAGTTAAAGAAAGATATCCCTAATCTAAATTTTACAATAAATTACTCATCAATTAATTTGTCTGAAACATGTTTTGGCCATCTTCAATATGTGAAATTCTATAGCTTTTAAGTTTACTTGTTAAAATATTTTATTTTTAAACAATCATTTGAAGGAATAACTTGTCTTGCTAACACGGTCGCACTGGAATACACAAAAATGTGCCTTTTTGAACGGTTCCACTCTGAACACTTCAGTTTCTCTTTACATGCATCACAGCTAGACCCATCCTCTTTTCTAGATGCTAACTGGGGATCATGCTCGTGAAAGAATAAACAATAATTGAGGGCTAAAATAAAGGACAATCATTTAAGAGCAGGGTTGTCAAACTTTCTTGAAACCTGACATCTTTCAAACCAGCCAAAAAAAATGTTTTAAAAATTAGCTGACACATTCATGCTTCTCGAGAATACAGCTACATTCTACACAAATGTTTGTTAAAACTATTTCAAAACTCTGTAGTGCTTTTTGTTGTTGAGGTGTTGAAATAAAGCCAGTCTCACCTTCACATTCTGGTTTTTGGTGTTGATTGGGGGGTTCTTCAGCACTGCTTGCAGGGCTCCCATCAAGTTACCTGTGGCTAGCGCTAAGGAAACAACACATTCTCCAAAATCCTTTTAAGTATCTGTCTAAATGATAAAATACAAAAAAATGGTTAAAACTACACTTCAACCACCATCATTACAAAAGGAAGTAGGTGGAACCCGGAAGTGACACTAGTGAAACAACCCTCTAATGATGAACTGCCACATTTCTTAAAAGGTATGGCTTGTGCGCTATGTAATGCACACCAAAACAAAATTCAAGTCTATAGCTTTTAAAAGACCCTACATAAATCAAAATCTCGAATTCTTATTGATGGTAACGTAGCTCTGGAAAACGAGCGGAAGTAATGAATGACAGACTCAACACCCCACCCACGTCAGGTTTTTTGTACAAAAACCTGGAACTATAGAAAATAATATATAAAAGGTTAGTTTTAATTTAAACTAAAATGCTGTAAAAACAATATCGCCTCAATGATTAGTTAAAGGATATGATCTGATGAGAGAGTCCACCTCAGCTTCGTCCGGACCTAACTGGTTTTCTCCTCCGTCCTCCTCGTCGACAAACTTGTTTTCGTCGTATTCATCCACATCTACTTTTCTGAAGCGGTCGGACACGGTGTTCTTCGACATGGCTGCTTCGGTAAGTCAGTTTGAAGATGTCAGTTTCTGCAGAACAGCCCCAGCTCTATCAGGAAGCGGCTCTCTAGTCTTGACTTCCGCATACAAGAAGACTTCCTTGTACAACACGTACCAACCACTAGGTGGAGCTAAAGGATTTCAGCATTGATGCCGCTTGCACGTTTTTTACACATCCTAATCACCTAGCACTTTACACAGTTCATTTTTACATACATTTCGTTTCTCAGGAGGTCATATTGGACCAAAACATTATTGCATGTATTCTGAAGATTCAGAAAGTTCTCTAAACTTCACGAGGCTGAACATTTCGAAGCATTTAACCTGAAAATTGACAGAAAAAGACCAGCAAATTTTACCCTTATTATAAAATAGTGTTAGGGAATTTTGTTATGCTTACCTTATAAGCAGGTAACAAACAAACAAACAAACAAAAAAACCTCTCCCTTAAATTGCTCTAAATTAAGAACTAAACTTTGAAGGCTCTCATTTTTTAATTTCAAGTCTTTTTTCATACATTAATTTGAAGCAAACTAAGGCAGTAAATCTGAAAGTTCTCAAGACGTCATGCTCTCAGAACCCTCTTAAAACCCATTGAGATAACTCACTGAGTAAACAGTATGTAACACAAATTTGTATAACAGGTCATATTTATCACACGCTTGAATAAGGATATATTATGTTTTCATAAGTCGGCAGAGCACTCTTAAAGCTTGGATCCTAGAATCGCCCCATAATCAGCAGAAAAATAAACAACAGTAGAATACAAGAACATACATAAATACATTAAATATTCTTTAAAATGGACTATTATATGATAAGATTTTGGAAGTTTTTTTTAAATATTAAAACACTGTCAGTGTTATGACATGGATGGCAGTGGCTGCTTAGATAGAGGGCTTCAGATTGGTTTGCTCAGTATGGCCGGGTCTGGTGTCTCTTATCTTCTCATGAAAATGTCTGATCCATTGTCTTCTGGAACCCTTTCTAGTGGGTTTGCTGTTCACTGAGTCATTTAGGTACCTTTGGCTGGCTGGCTGTCTCCAGCAGTTGGCATGTCCGCTCAAATCCTCACTGACTATGGGTATTTCACACTTGACTTCAATCTAAAAAAAGGACTTTGGAGCCATGAATCCAGTTTATGGATCCAGTTTTCCTGCAAAAACTGATGTTGCCTCAAGTTCACAAAATAAGCGAACCAAGGAATAAAGTCTAGGATTTGTCATTGTGTAGTGGCTTTTGATGCTCTAGCTCAGGTTCAGTCCTTGTGAGATTTAATTTTACATGACAATTCAGTCAATGTGTATTTTGATGGTGAACCTTTTTTATATGGCTGTCTTATGCTGCATATTTTATTCTCTACGTCTTCAACTTTATTTATGTTATCTGCTATAACTAAATGTGCTCCATACTTCTTTTGCAAATAGCCTGGTCAGAATGCTCCTTTATGCTTAATGGTCTGTTCTTAAGTCTTGTTTAAGATTTGGGACAGTAATTGCAATATAGTGCATTCTTTTTAATTGGCTACTTTTTATAATAAAGCATTTAATGCATAAAGCGATACAGGACTCAACCAATGTAGCATAGTTTGTGGTTATGTCTCAAAGCAAACGTTCTTTTCGCAGAGATTTGGGCACTGATTATTCACTGTTTGTTGTCGAAAGCTCTTTTGTTTCCTTGATTAGAATCCTTTACTATACGAAACTCACAAGGTGTCAGTCCATCAAGCCGTGGCTCCTCCTAAATGAAGTCTTTTTCTCAACATCTCCATCGATTCAGTTTAAGCACTTTCTTTGTGAGATGATTTGAATAATCAATGCATTTTTATTCAAATAACAAAAATCAATTACTTAAAAATCAAACATGGTAGAGGAGGGTGAATTGTCAACCAGCTTCTTTAACAATGAACTTTGAGTCTTACACTCCTTGTGGCGGGTGTCAGTGACTGTCTCCTGGACATCAGCAGGAGTCAGCAGTCTTCACCATGATTGTAATGCACCTGAGAGAGCATTTAAATACCGGGACAACTTTTGCAGGCAGAATATTATAGCTTTCTAAGACACGTAATAATTGTTTTGGGGAAGTAGAATTCTTAGTTTACCACATTACAATAACTTTCTTAGATCTGAAACTTGTGATGTTTACAACATAGATATTGCAAGCCGGAATATTATTTTGATTACTTGCGTCTATTTTACTCATATAACCAGACAATCTGGTCATAACTTGTCACCCAAGTTCTGTCAACCTTAGTTAATTTTTTAACGACCCTTCAAACTAAGCTTAACATTGTTTCAACATTATAAATCAGATTCCTTCCTCAGAAGTTAAGCAAAGAAGTAAATATATTTCATACAATGCAATAATACAATTTGAGAATTTATGGAATTATTCTGTATTTTGTAAAGTTTTAGCTTGTTCTTGCTAATTATAGATTTTCATACAAGTATTATAACTCAAAGTATAATTCAAACATCATACGAGATCTGCACGGAATGTTGTTGTTTAAACACACTGCCTTAAAGAAAATTAAGGTTTACTGGGGGCCATTTACTGGTTCAGGGTGCTTTAAAGTAGAAATAAACAAGGAATGTTAATTATTTTGTAAAACTATAAAAAAATACCCAAAGGCTCAAAGTGTTCAAATTGCTCTCAGAACTGTCTCAATATTTAAAGCTTAAAAACACTCTGTATTTGACTAATATTTTTGTACAGTCAGGTTTGTTGAAACAAGTATCAATAAATACTCGTCTTTGAATTGCTTGCAAAACTGGAGTTTCTTCTCATTTCTTAAAATGAATATTTAAAAAATGGCATATTTCAAGATGACAATGCAAGGAATAATTGGACTCATGGATTGGCCCCCACAGAGTCTAGAGCTTAACTCCACAGAGAATATTTGGGATGTGCTTGAGAAGGCTTTATACAGCAGTCATACTGTGCAATCATCAATGCAAGATCTTGGTGAAAAATAACTGGAGGTAAATTGTATGGCAGGGCAGAAGCTAAAATGCACGCTCTATTTAAAGCTAAAGGCTCCATTGTTTTTGGTGGGTTTTTTTTGGCCAGGCAGCATATTTACAAAATATATAACTTCAAGAATGTGCAATTCTCCTTCTATAACTAACGTTTTGCCTATTTTAAGGATTTTACAGGTATTTTAGTTCTAATCCAAACTGTTAAAGTTATCTGGCAATAAGTGTATTTTAACTGCAGTCAAAGGAAATGTAGGTGAAAAGTCAGCTATAGGCATCTGTGAGAAAGCTGTAAGAGAATATTTAAGGATTGTAATTAATGGTCTAGTAAGATTAAGTTTGTATGAATGTGTGTTTACTTGGAATGGAACAGGGGAGGAGAAATAGAAGTGACGTAGAGGAGCAGGATTTATACTGAAAAGAATCACAAGGGATTACCCTTTTCAGGTCCTCTTCCTCCCTGAACTGTTGGACAAACAGACGTCTGCTGCTCACTTCTTCTCTCTCCCCCTCTCTCCTTTCCCTCTCTCTCTCATTCTTTCCCTCTGCTTGTAATGTGATCACATGCTTCATTGATATCAAGGTATGATCTTAATTTATGTTTGGAATGAGTAATAAATTGCTGTTTCATAAATCATGTCTTGAGTATTCATTTCCATCACACTGCCTAATGGACAAAAGAGGCTCTAGTGAGCCCCCCATGAACTTGGGAATGCCCAGTGCATGCAGCTGCAATGTGTGCAGCAGCTGGAGCAGAAGCTAATGAACGCTCAAGTACAGAACCTGTAATAATGGGTATAAAAGATGAGGACACAGAGTTTGCAAACAGACGAAGGAAGACGCATTGCTCGTCCCGGCGCCAGAGATAGCAGCTGATAATGGACGAGCAGAACTTTGAGCGGAGAAAATACTTTTGCTTTAACAACCAACAACAAACTTTATTCTACATTGGTTGAGTACTGATTTACTTTATAATGAATATTATGTTTTGAAAATATATTTAAAAGTGAATAATTGAATTAAATTTAATTGATTGAAATGACTGAATACCTATTTTTTTATTTAAAATGTTTGAAAACTTTGAGACACAAAAGCTTTGAGAGAACAGACCACAAAAGTCTTATGACTAAGTGTTAAGCAACTAAATGGTAAGTAGTTAGGGCAAATTCAATACATTGGACTGTAGCTATCAATATTTTAGTAATTGAGTATTCTACTGAAAATGTAATCGATTAACCGAGTAATTGAATAAAACGTGTGATGTTTAGCTCCACTTCCGGTGCCTGCCGCTCCACCCCCATAGAGATTCAATGATAGCATACAAGGACAAATTTGATTATTATTATCAAAGATGCTTTAAATGCATCTAAAATGAAGTGGAACTGTATGTGTATGTTACCAATAATGCGACATAATAAAGGCGTCCTAAAAAAATAATTTTATAAAGACGAATTTGCTGTTCTGGAGGGCAATTTAGAGGAGAAACCCCCGTGTTACAGCACTGTATTTACCTTCAACTTTAACTTTTGAACAGCATTTTCAACTTTATAATTCTAGTATTTTATTGTCCCTTTTACGCCATGGTCTTTTGCCAACACTCGCATAATTAATATTAATATTCATTCATCTTCATGTCGGCTTTCTTCCCTTTCGGGGTCGCCACAGCGGAATGAACCGCCAACTCTCTGGCATATGTTTTACGCGGCGGATGTCCTTCCAGCCGCAACCCATCGCTGGGAAGTAATATTAATATCTGGACTGCAATAAAAGAGTGAAACAATACACCTTAAGTGTTTTTTCCAGTCAGTCTACTTTACTTGCTTGCACTACGCTTGCTTTCAGTACTGCGGAGGTTTAATGTTGTGATGTCTTAACATTCGGCATGGATTATTAAACCATTATCTTTGGCCAACATATAAAAATATTAACAAAATAAAAATATATTGTTACTTTGTATAAGTTACTTTGACCTGGCAACACCCTTCCAATAGTAACTTAGGCACTCGCTGTATTATGAAAGCTAACAAAGTCTTACTTTACAACAAACTCTTTAATATAACGTTAAGGTATTAACATCAATAAAAACAGATGTGAAAAAATGCCAATGTGAAGTTTCTTGTTTCCTTTTAATGTGAAAATATACAAGAAAAGGAGACTGTAACTCTTTTACACTCTATGATGTCTGAATGAACATTTTTTGCCCTCATCTCTTTTCACGATTGAATGTTTCTCAGTGTCATTCTAGAGAGAAAAATGGCAGTTGGTGTAAAAAAATAATCATACAACTTAAAAAATAATAATAAGATCGTTAAAAGAGTCTAAGTAGAGCGAATCTGTGAACGATTGCTGAAGTGTGCTCTAGCGCTCGCGTTGAGTGATCCGTGGACAGCTGTTTGTGACTAATGTCGCGGAAGGATAAATAGACCTGGAGAAACACCTCCCAACCAATCAGAATCCAGTATTCAGACAGACCACAGCATAAAAAGAATTAATAGAGGCTTCGAGGCAGAGCATTTTGCCTCAAATCATTTTTGTAATCCAGTTTTTCGAGTAACTTGAGGAATGTTTCAGCTCTAGTGTGCATCAGTCATTGATCAGTGGCCAGTGTTATAGGTGCTTTACATTCACAAAAAGCATCAAATGACTATAGAAAATACTTGTTTTTGCATATATTTTATTCAAATATAGTAAGTACACCACTACCTGGGATTTAGCACATGTGTATTTCTGATATATAGTTAAAAAAACATAAATAGTTACTGTTGAGTACACGAAGACAATAATTACCCTTTAAGTCAAATCATCAATCACAGATGAATATATTCTACTACATGATATTTAGGCAAGGTAACTTCTCATTTTTAAATGCTACTGTAAGTACTAAATATTGTCAACCTAGTTCTGAGTTGAAAAAAAAACAAAAACATCAGTAACGGTGCATTCCTGAATAAATACACGATTCTCTGTTTGAATGAAAATTCTGTGCTAAAACTAGGTTTTAAAAACTGTATTAACCTTTTTCGTTGAACCAAAAAAAGCTGGTTGGGTGTACCCTTGGTGTTTCAGCTCGGCCATTCCAAGGTTATTTTCAAGTATGTGTATGAGATTCAAAGTTATCTGAAAGGCAGCAAAAACTGACCCTGTGATGAGGTCAATCCAGCCTCATCTGATGAATCTGCTCACTGGTTCTCGATCAGCTTCACTGGATGCAGTCATTAGTAGAGGTCTGTGTCTGTTTCCGCACAGCTATCTGCTAAGTGGGCCGTTTAGCATTGCTGGTCTCTCGTTTCAGAAACTTCTTGTTTTCGATTTCATTGAGTGAAAGGGACACCGAACAGCGTGCCGGGTTCTCTCGTCTCTGCAGAATGCTGTCTTTAATGGCTTCTTTGATTACCTTTGAAACAACATAGTCTTGAACACGCATGCAGACTGCAGTGAACCTAAGCTCTTCAAGGATTAGAACTTACATCTATGTTGTTGAGGGCATTGAACTCCATCAGATCATGAAGTCTTTTGTAAGCCTGGTTGTTGTACTGGAAGTTGAAGGTGGAGAAAGGAGAGGCTGGATCATCAAAAATGTCAAAGTCTGCATACTCTATCTCTTTGTCAGTATTTCGAGGAACTCCTTCAAGAAACCAGAAATAAAGACTGTTAAATGTGTTTTTTTCATTAATTATTGTAACATTTACGATCAGAAACAAACAAATAGTATAATATGGAAAAAATTGTACAATCAATCTACTTTATTTATATAGCACCTTAAAACAATAGAGAAAATGAATCAAAGTGCTTTACAAAATTAAGGCTGTCATGTCATGGCCCTTTTAAATATTTTCTGATATATTTTATCATAAATAAATGTATAGATTTATAAATAAATCACTGCACCCTTAAAAAGGCAGTATTTATCATAAACCACGTCTTTGAATAATCTTGAAACCCTGCTGGGTTTTGCTTGTTGGCACACAGAAAATCTTCCCATTTCTGATGAATAAGTTCATTTTTTGGTATGTCAAAAATTGCTTTTGACCCGGAACATCCAAAAACACACTTTTGGCCCAGGACATCCAAAAACACAATTTATTTTCATTGTTTGTATAAAAAGGTTCTACTACTATTACATTTCTAGGGCAGTCAGTGTATACGTTCTATATTGAGATGAGCTGGATTAGCGATTCGTCTGATTGGTTAGTGTGTGGTCGGCTAATGGCCGTCGCTATGGCCATTTAGCCATTTTGAGCTCCCAGAAAAATAAATCAGGATTACACAAAAGTGCATGAACCAATCTGAATATGACTTGAGGTATGTTTTTGATGATACAAAAATACTAAAACATACGAAAAATGTTTGTAAAAATTGCATTGATGTGATACTTTACCTTTAAATAAATCCAAAACCAGTTGATCGAAATATTACATTATGTATACAATACTATAAATAATATACCATTCTCAAAAACAACAAAATGAGCAATTACAAAAAATTAACAAACTAGATCAACAAGGAAGACACATTTTTCAAAAGTGTTAAACAGAACTTTTCTAAACTCAACTTATTTTTAATTAATATTATTAGTAACTTGCAATAAATCAAAAAGATGACTCACTGGTTTCAAGAAAAAGGTTTTGTTTGTCATATTTCAGAATTGTTCAAATTATATTCTATCAATACATTTGGGCACATTTTTATTCAATAGCTTTAACAAAAATGGTTTTCATCGTGACAGCGAAGAACAGCAGGGCTTATATACATCTATACCAGTGGTTCTCAAACTGTGGTACGCAAACCACTCGTGGTACTTGAACACCTTTCAGTGGTACGCGAAGCCAGCGGCTGTGACTGTGGCAGTGGATGTCAAACAAGAAATTATCAGCCATGGGTATCTGCTAGAGTAATATTGGCCCATTGGTTGATTTTTTTTTGAAGGACACTTGGTTAGTCCAATGAAATCACAGGTCCCTCCCTCCAGACTCTGGGTAAATCTGACGTTTGACCCTCCCGAGTAGCGAGAATGAGTTTAATTGTGTTTGATAACAGAGCAAGGCTGCTGCAGCTTCGGGAACGCGCTAGCTAATGAAAATAGTTTCATTTTAAACAGGAGCATTTTGAGTAATAGTATTTAAAATATAAAATTTTGGCAGTAATCCTGCGCAGGTAAATCATATAACATTACTTTGAGATTGTTTAAAAGAGATGCTCTCACTCGCATTATGCCCTTCTGTGTGTGTGCGCGCGCCTGTCATCACAGCAGGAAAATGGTGTCTTTAAGGTTAATCAAAAGTTACCTCAAAACTTAATTTATCGTTAGCGTGAATAAAGAAATATGCTTTATCCCAAAAGCATGGTCTGTTTTAACCCAGAAAATGATATTTAAATTATATTTAGGCAATGATTACAGCACGAGCTTATGCTACGCTCAGCTACTATACATGTAAACACATCATCTCTCATAACAATATTTCAACTCTTGAAAGATCTCATGATTATATTGAGAGCACCTGATTGCAGAGCTAATACAAAAATCTAAAACAAATGTAACATTAACATATGCCTAACTTACAGAGAGAAAACGAGGGAGACAGACAGAGAGAGAAAGAGTGAGAAAGGGAAAAAAGAGGGAGAGGGTTAGAGGGAGAGAGACAGAGAGAGAAATAGAGACAGAAGGGAGAAAGAGAGAGAGAGAGAGAGAGAAAGAGGAAGGAGGGGGGGGGGGAAATAAAAAAGCAGATATTTTATTGAAAGTAACTTATAAAAAGAAATTTATATTTTTAATCATTCCTAATGTTCAGGCTCCATACTGCTGTTAAAATGAATATATCTTTTTATTAACAATAATATTGCATCTTATTTGAACTGTAGTGAACTGTAGCTGAACTGGAAGGCCTGTACGCTGTGGCTATACTGGAGTCGTATATTTTAATGTTGCTCATTATGGTGGTACTTGTATTTTCTCACACAGAGTCTAAAATTCTGAGAGTAAAAAAAAAAGAGTCTAAACCATTACCCAACATGCCCTCTCTTTATACAAAACATTTGCTCAACCTGTCTACGATCTCGCAGCACTGTTACTTATGTGCTCATCAGATGACAGCACTGAATCTTACACTTTCGTTTCAATTACACATTTTATATGCTTCAACAAATGACCACAAATATCTAGAGCCATTTTGAGGAACTGACAACGGAAGTTTGTGTCTTCATATCACCTCTAACATAACCATTTCCTCTTTTTTCATAAATTTACAAATTTCTACTTTAAAAAAGACTGCATTGGTGGCTTGACAAAGCCATAAATGTCAAAGCAATAGAATGATGCATAAAATAGCTAATTGTACACTTTATTTGAAGGCTCTACGATTAAAGACAAAAAGATAAAGCAATCTTAATTCACAACTTTTTAGAAAAGGGTTGGTTCACTCTAAAATGACTGTGCTCATCTTTGGAGGATTTTAATTAGACACTTACCTGGTGCTTTAAAGTTGCGGAAGTTAATGTTCGCCAAGACAAAATGAATGATGGTGGGGCAGTTCTTCTCTCCTTTGGTAGGTTTGAACACATAGCATTCCTTCAGACCCTCGCGGTCAAATACTTTCGCATCAATTTTAGGAAATGGCAGCTTATTCATACGAGCCCACTTTTCAGCCAGAAGTAACTCCTAACACAACAACCACAGGCAGAGTTAAATGAGGTTTAAGGTCGGGATGCACCGATACCACATTTTTTCAGTTTGAGTACTTTGATCTGAGTCCTTGCCGATACCATGTACCAAAATGAGTACTTACTAATACCAGTACACTTTCACTTTTATTATACTCATGATTCTATAACATTTTAATTTTATTACTATTTTTTACTCAAAACTTACAAAAAAACTTTTTTGTTTAAGGAAAAAACATTTCCTATAATGTCCAAGACAAGGAGAGGCTGTTTTTGTTAAAAACAATAGTTTGATACAAATTTTATTTAGCATATTTTGTATTTTTTGAAAATCGAAATCGGCATAATTATTTCAATGTGCTACAGTTAAGGATTTACGATTAATTAACCTGCCAATTGTACTGTTCCTTGTTTTAAAAAAGTGTGTATGTACTCATCATTTACAGTCAATGAACTCTGCAATGCCTCATAAAATCTCTTAATTAATGATTTAAACCTTTTAAATAACTTTTTTACACTCTGGTGTAAAACAAAATTTGAACCAATGATATCCAAGTTGTGTGTACTCACTTTGAATGGTGGGCTGGAGTCACTGGGTCTGGCTGAGAAGTCAAAAGAAATGATGAGATCAACTCCTCTCTGAGGCCGCAGAATGAGAGGATAGGGCAGGTTAAACGTCAAGCCGCTGTCCACAACATGAATTTTCTTGCTCTTCACATCCAAAGGTTCATATATTTGCTCAAATTCATCAGGATCTGCAGAAAAGACCATAATTTTGATCACCTGTGACAGTGGTACCCAGACATTTTTATCACGTCCCCCTTGAGAGCGATGTTGACTTTAATTAGTGAAACGGTTATCACTTTATTAAATGTGATGGATGTTCTTAGACAGAGGCACACAGCTCTTCAATGTTTGGCCCAAATTAGGAAAGGCTGAGTCTTAAATTCTTTTCGACACCAAGTATTTCTCTGTATTATTTTAATGAAGAAATCCATGTTCACAGAAGTATGTGCTGCTGAAAGGTCTCACAGTTTTAACAGTAGGTGTAACTAGTGCTTACTGCACAGTCCTATACAGAAATCGTGGAACAACAGCCACACGCTCGCTGTTTTATAAACTTTATGGGGTTTGGCGAAACCTTAATGGTAAAACAAATGCATCTGAATATAAAAATTTTCCCTTTTCGTCATTACTTCTTTGGCTCTTCATCAACTTGTTCTTTGTCAAGGTTTTCTGTCATGAGGTCGACACAAGTATGTGTATTGAATGCTATCCAGCTTCTCTTTTATGTCCCATCATTGAAAGAGCCAGCATTCTTTGGTCAATCTTCTTGTGAAAATCCCAGCCGATATAACAAAACCTAAATTTTCTTGTTCAAACCCATTGTTCGGCCAGATATATGATGTGCAATTGACGCTCATTGTTTTTGATGGTATGAAATTCACAAAACCTCTGCCAAAATTAGTATACTTGTGTAATGACCTTTAATTTGTTTGTCAGGCTGAGATCATTTGAGGGCTGAAAAACCCAGAGAGAGTTTACGCATCAAACTGCAAGAGTCACAATTATTGTATGCATGCTCATCTTGATAAAAAAACAAAAAACGTACAGCCTTTTGTGTACTCTCAGGGTACCTCCCTGTTGGGAACACTGATTCATGCCATTTACATTTATGCAGAGGTCTTTGTTTTATAATACATTGCAGCAATAATCCAATATTTGATTACAGCATGATTTCTATCTAAATGTTTTCCTTTTTCCATCACTCTGTCTTCAACAGGAAGTAGTTTTCATGTGTCATATGACATGCGGTAGAAGCCATATCTGTATTATCAAGACACTCATCAAGCAAACCGCATTCAACACAGTTGCTGATCTTGTATTGACTTGCATGCCTTTGTAATGCTTCTGATGTGATGTGTTCACAAGTCTGTCGATATCTAAGCCTTCTTTTTATTAGATGTCAGAAGACTAACAGACTTCCTCCCACTCAGTCAGCACAGGATTGAGTAAAATGACTTCAGTTCATGGCTTCTGACCTGCACTATTATATCTACACTATTGCTTCACCCACTGACACATGCTTTTCTTTTGAAGTCATAAAGTTATTCAGCTGGTAATGTAACTCTCTCCAGCGCTTGCATGGGTTTCCAGGTGTTCCAGTTTCATCACAAAATCAAAAACCATGAAGGAAATACTCCAAGACTCTAAATAGCTTGTATTTCAATTGTCTCATTGAAAAGGTCTCATTGTCCGATCCCCCATATTAAGAGTTAATAAATAGTAATTTACCATTTTGGAATCGATTCAGCTACCTTTCTAAACTGAATATTGTTATAGCATTATGAGAAAGCTGAGATAGACTTTGACTAAGTGTAACAATATATAATAAATTGCGTAATGCAAATTGTCTCTCCCCTTCTGTTAGTCAATTTGAACAAAAGTGTCTGCCAAATGCATACATGTAGATGCAATGTAAATGTATTGTACTTTTAGCATAGCTTAGCAGAGATAATTTAATTGGATTAGACCATTAGCATTTTTGAAATCTTAATAGAACAATTTTAAGTCTTATTGCCAATTCTGCCACATGCATACATACAATTTAAACTGGGCAAAGAATTAATTTTTCTTAAACAAAAGTACTGTATGTAGTGGCAAATCTTTTGTTTTTGTCCTGCGTTCATAGAAATAAATTAAAGAAATGGATTGAATGTAAACAATCAGCTAAGTAAATTGCCCTGTGATTCTATTACCAAAGTACTACCGAAGGGTAAATATTTTTCAAAATAAATGATGACGATAAGTAAGTTACAGAGCTATAATGTTAGTTTAGCTGCTAGACACTAATGAATGGTGGCTTAGATTAGCCACCATTAGTAAATCATTCAGATGTACTCAGCATCTCTGCTGGGTACAAACTACAATTAAATAAATTGGTATATACAATTATGAATTAGTAAACGCTCAGTGCTGCCCACAATACATATATTTTTTTTAAATAAAGCCCTCCATTTTCCATACATATTTTTGGACACTATAACAATCCAAGAGGCAAATCTATCTATAATAAAGAGCCATAAAGAGGTCATTTTAATACAGACAGTTGATTTGCTTGCACAAGAAACCAGTCAGGCTCAATAACATTGAAAAGCATCAGGTTAATGGGGTTAAAACATTTTTAGATCACAAACGAGAGTCCACAACCCTACCTAATCAACCGATCCTACTTTGGTCTGACTTATACATTAAATTAATGAAAAAGAAGGTTTGCTATTTAAACACCATTGTCTTAAATCATTCAAAAGGCAGTGACTGGAGCCATTGATGCAGGACCTTTTTGTGGATTGTATTTAAGTACACATTTTAGATTTAAAGTGTATGTAGTGATCAGAAGATGTACAATATACAAAGAGTCCATAGATTTAAATTTTAAGAAAGAAGAATTTAAAAACATTTAAAAGAGCTGAAAAGATTAGGGAAAATTAGCCTGTTTTTAAAAAAGTGGAGTGTCCTAGATAAATATCTAGGTAATCAGGTAACATCAGTCTTTGTGTGTATTTTATACAGTGATAATTCTGTTGAAACACCATGCATGTCTGTAAGTTAGCAGAAGCGTCTGCGATTGTTACCTGCCACAGCATCCACCTCCTCCTCTACTGAGACCTGGCTGCTGAGGCCGCTGAAGGGTGAGAACGGCAGGGTGGAGTTCAGGTTTAGTCCGAGCATGAAGTTGTGCACTTTGCCTGCTCGGCCCTCACGTGTAGTGAACAGGGTGGTGTCCCCCATGATAGAGGTCAACATGCGCTGACCCCAGCTGGCCTGGGCATGACGTTGCCGTTCATCCTCTGCCTCTGCTGACTCCGTTCTTGCTGCTTGAATATGAGACAGCCAAAAGTGTGTCGAGTGAGAATCTTAGGCTATGTTCAGACTACAGGTCTAAATGCTCATTTCAGATTTTTTTAATGAAAGCAGATTTTTTAGTGTGCTCGTTCACAATACTAACAACATGCGACTTGTATCCGTCCTATGTATGAATGCAGTCCAGCTTGCTGTGAACTGTGCATGGGCAAAAAATGGCTTTGATCCAAACAAAAGTAAACATGGACAAAAAATGGTTTCAAGGTGATTGTATGGCTTTATTCAATTTCATTTCCGATCAGAACCATCATCATTTTAACCAAATCATATCAACAAGGCAAAGAAGAGATATGTATTAGTTCTGTTACTGTCCGTTATACGTTCTATCATTTTTCTTCCACTGACTGCGTTCATCTCCGTTTTCAGCCATGATTGATGTGAAATTTCCTAGCTACACGCAGAAATGCAACGTCTGTCACCATGCAAAGACGTAAAAGTTGGATAAATATGACCTGGCTGTTCAAATCAAGAACGCATTGCAAAAAAATGTATCAGATTCAGGACCACATACAAAAGCAACCATGGGTCGGAATAAATAAACAGAGAGTTGAGCTGAAAATATAAGATAAAGGTCACAAAAAATCACATTTGGGTCATTTTGGGTTGCAGTCGGAAATTTTAATTGGTTTGTGGATCAGTTTAACATTTGTCTTAATATTCGTGTATCAAAATGAAAATATTCAACAATGTGTCACGTTACTTGTCTGACATCCACTATAATGGTAGATGTAAGTGTTATTTTGATCTCTAACAGAGTCTGTACCTAAAGTAGACATCTTCAGTTTATTTATTTATTACCAAAAAGTAATAAAGGAGTTTTAGAGTATAGAGTGTGGGTAACTCAACCACTTCTTCCTTGACAAAGCAGGAGAGTCATAAACAGGCAAAAACACATTATTGAGTGGCTCAGAAATGATGAAAATGAAACCTCGGAGATTGGTAAAGGGCAAGTGGTTAACTTGTTAACTTAAAAATGATTCTAGAGAAATGACACCCACTGCAAAAAGTGCACGGATTACTTGTCTGCCTGAAGGCAAGCATAGCAATATTTCAGGGTGGGGCATGGTGCTTGAGGGTTGAACTTTGATCGAGACATTTTTTATGAGGGATAATCACTAAACCACACTTAAACATAATTTGTGCTAATAGTTGTGAAGTGAACACCTGGTACTGTGTATGTAATATTTAACAATTTTTTCAACGTGCCTTTCCGTAATCTAGTTCTAAGACTGTGTGGGCAACCCATACATCCTTTCCTCAAACAATTAATAACTAAATACATTTTATCTGGGAACTTAATCAATAAAGTATAACTTTTCCTACTTCCTTTTAACCTTTAACCTAGAAAAGAAATTCACAGCTCTTTTTTATTATTATTATTTTGATTGCTGTAAAAAAAGCCTTGAGAAATTCTTTATAGAAAAAAAGATGTGTCAAAATGTGTTTTGAAGATAGAGAATGATGAACACCATCGTTGCAACTTATTTGGAACCATGACTTATCAAGATTCAAAAATTAGTGAAAGTAACACTGTGATGCACGAAACACTCAGGTTAGTGCTAGCTGCTAACGCTAGCATGTTATGACCCTAATGACAAGAGAAATCAAGCCTTGTCCTGAGAAAAAAGAAGTCTCTACCTTAAGGAGGAATATAATCTCTGTGTCTGATAATACAACAATGTTGCTGTTGTGAAAACATCTTTCTTATAAAATCCAGGTGTTAAAAATGAATTTGTTTATTTACTTATTAATGATCACTTCATTCAAAATTAATTTGATCAAGTAAAATTCAATAAACACCTTAAAAGACCTTAAAAAGCCATCATCGTTTTTCCTATTGTATTTTGTTTAGATAGAGACATTAATAGAGCGAACATTAAATATAAATATAATCAAGATATATTCAATATTTATATACTAAAAACAACATATAAATGATATTTTCAAAGTCAAATAATAAAGCAGCTCTACTTTAAACTAAAAATGTATGTTACTCAAGGTAATGCCATTTGGGTCTGGGTCAGAGGCAAAGATATTTAGACCAGATGTAAAATCCACATTTGGGAAACAGCAGTTGCTGAAACAGGGGTTGTGTGCATATGTTTGTAGATGTGTGCGTTTGAGTGTGAAAGAGAGGGGAAGTGAAAGAAAAATGACAGAGAGATAGAGAGATTTACCCCTTTGAGTTTCCTCCTCGTTATCCGCAGAATCATCACCCACAATATGTTCTGGCTTAATTTGCTCTATCAAAGAGACAAGATGAGAGTTTTAATCTGAGGAAATGAATCTAAACAAGAGTAGACAATGTTGGTGAAGTTAGGGGTGAAAAAGAACATATTATAAAACAGATAATTTATTTTATAACATTTTAGTAAAGCTGGAAGTGGCCATTCTAAAAACGTAGATTCTATTTGTTTTTGTTGAAAAGGTCTTTCACTAAGTTACACAGCTAGACTAAAAAAAAAACAATTTTGAATGAGAAACCTAAATGATTTAGTGTTCTCATTTAATGGCATGTTTAATGCATATTTTAAGCAACTATAACTTATCTCAAACTGTAAAAGAACATAATAACAAACACAAGCACAGCACCTTCTAACCGTAGGGTGCTTCTCACATGCCCAACCAAAGAAATTCAATGCTTTTAGAACATTTTTATTTATCTGCTTTTAACAGCTACTCATAATAATCAACTTTCAGGGTTATTCCTCAGGGTTAGATCTTTAAAAACACACTCAGCTAAACTATTTTATGGGGCTTGTTTGTGTCTATGACTGTTATTATCATTTATTTTTGTTGTTTCTACATGTCTATATTTATTGTTTCATTCAGTATTTACTTCATTTCCCATGTACAAAGAACGTACGCTAAAATTGAGGACCGTTTAAGTACTTCAGTTCAACCATAGCAAATTGATCTCATTATTAACCTCTAATATATTTCTGTTGTGGTCCTCTGAAGAAGTTGTGTGCAACCCTGAATTACACAGTAAATATCTCGCACTCCTGTTTGTTATCAGCTTCACACTTCCACACAGAGCTCTCTATCATGGTAGTTGTTTCTGTCAGTTGTACATGTTGCACTAGAAGAACTTGTTAAGGCACATTTTATCATTTTACAAGGAAAGCGTGATAGCAAATTTTGTTCTAGATATATGATAAATGGAGCACACAGTTATCATTTTTGGGACTACATTACCCATACACCATATATCTCTCTACACTTCTTTGAATTGAACTAGTTTCACCTGTTCTTCACATGTACAACCCCTTCACTCATCAGGCCTTTCATTAGAGGTAGTTTTTCAAAAACACTTAAATAAACTTGCGTCCAATCAGCACTAAGGGGTGTGTTTTTGATATTGGGAGACCGTTTGGAGCGCAGTCATTGTATGAGAGGGACAGAAAAATAAACTTGGAAGATGAGCAAAGCATTGTTTTCTGTGTGACTAAAGCTTCAGCGTAAAACATTTAGTAATACTTAGATTGACATCGCAATTTATTAAGAATAATATTTATGTATTTTTAATTGTTCCCTGGGTTACAGAGTCACAGACGTATGAATGGGAGGGTGATGAAAATAGGGATGAGCCCATTTTAGTGCTTTAGGGATTTTAAATGTCAACACTGGCTCCCGAAAATGACATAGTTTGCTTTTAACTAGATAATGAAATCGTGTGAATTTTGCTATGTTCTTCTATTAAGAAGATTGCTAATCTATACTTCAACAATCTCGATTTACAAAGTTATGAGTTGCTTAGAGATAGAACGTTTGCAATTTGTTAACTGTTGACTCTTCATGTTTATTATTTTGTTCAAACAGCCTTTTTACGGCGACTACAGAGACTCACCTAGCTCCTCTTCCATAGTCCTACTGCTGCTCGTCTCCTTCACCCCTAGAACTCGGTTAAAGAGGATAGAGAAAGCACTGCCCCACACTCCTGTAGTAAACACAAAGAGAAACGACACATCACATTCCACTGCTAACTAAACTCACAATTGGTACTCATGATTTGATTGGTACATACTGGACACTATTCTATTGAGAATTTTAAAAAACTGCTAGTTCTAATCACAGTAAAACTACAGTTGGGGACTCAATAGGAAGCAAGCTGGCCAGAGTGAAGGGCAAAAAAAGAAGAAAGCAGATTTTAAAAAATTACCCTGAAATGTCAAGAAAGATGACAAAATCATTCAAATACTAAAGTCATTAGAAGTAACCGTCCAGTCTAGGTTTTGTCTTACATTTTATTTTGTGTTTAAATATTGTGTTTTGTTACAACACACCTCCTCTTCTACCTATATCTTGTTTCTTTTCTTACTATTTGCTTCTTTCTTTTTTTGTTTCCTACAAAGTTTTGGCCACAAATGTACATACAGCACCTACGTTTAGATCTAAAAATAATAGTAGTAAAGGTGCAAGACAAATATTTGCCAGCACCTCTGTCCATACACAGGGTACAGCTACAGCAACTACCCTGTCACCTTTCGATCCCAAGGTTTAATCAATGCTAGTGTTTCTAACAAAATCTGAAACATTCTGCAAAGTGGCTTAAAGAGGGATAATTTAATCACATTTTTAGATCCCTGTCAACTTAGCTTTTTAACTATTTTTAAATCCTGAAATAGGCTGTTAGGATAGACTTCAGTACACACTTCAAGAACATGGTTTATCAACTGCTGAGATGAGAGTGTTCATGAACAAACAGTTTATTAAAATAAAATTTAAAATGATTACAGGCTTACCCATTAGGAAATGTAAGGGGTTTTCCTCATATTGTCTCACGACGCTCCCCATGAAGAACTTGCTCCCAAATAACCCTGGGCTCATGAAGGTGCCATATTTGGCCATACCAATTTCATAAGGGCTGAACTCCACCCAGTCTGAAAAGAAATAAATACATTTTAAAAACTCATTCACCAATCCAGCATCTGCTTACTCATATTTTTGTATCACAGAGAAAATACCCAGCCCACTCAAACATATACACACACTAAAAATAGCGTGTTTACTCTACACTTCCTATTGGATCAATCTGTATGCCTTCTAACAAACATTTGCATACTTTTCCACTGTACTAAGCAAATGTATACAAACTGATAGCGCTCAGCTTCCACAAGCTTTGGAACAGGATGTCAAACATGTGTTCACTATTTTCCTTTTAATTTTGATCAGACAGATATGATTCTTGAAAAACTTAAGCAGATTTGTTGTCTGCTAACATCTTACCTGCAAACATGAGCTCAGAGACATCAGGTTTGACATGCAGACAGGTGAAGAGCGGCATTGGGCTCTGACCTTCGTTAATCTTCGATTGCAATGAGGTCAGTTTAGTGTCCATTCTCTATTCAACAGAAAAACAGACTTAAAGTATCTAAAAACTAGTCAAGCGTCTACAAAGCTTTTTCTGAGATACATTATGTATTGAAACACACTCATATGCACTCTAGAGCTGATTACAAAATGTATATTTTTACAAACCTCACTTTTAAGTTATAGCTTTCTCAAACTCTTGCAACTCCAAACAAATTATTGAAAACCTACAAAAGTTAATTTAAGACGTTTTAAGGTAAAAAAAGACCCTGCTGAAACCAGGGTAAGGAGTTTGTTTCTTTTGTTTATACTCTTGTGTATTTTCATACAGCTAGGTTTCTTTGTTTATATGTTGATTAGATAGAGAGATTTCTCTCCTGGGATTCCCATGATAATCATGAATATTTTAAACAAATTCCTTCTCTACATCGCCTTTAATCCTTTTGAATCCATCTTGTTCACACTGTAGGCTCAGCGTGTCCTTAGAGAGGTGGAGTTAAAAGAAAAGTTGTTGCAAGAGAGGAGCCAGCTGAAGGCTCAGCCATCGGTTAATAAAGCAGTTCCAAAGAGAGTGGTTCCACTATGATAAGATTCTCCATAAGCAGATGACATGGAAGTTTGAATAGAAAGAGTGTGTGATCATCCCCCAGGCTCTCAAATTTCTCGGACGGTCCAAACTCTCAAATTTTGCCTCCTGTATGAACGCTATAGTGAATATCTCTAATGATTGGTGACCTGTATATTATACCCCTGGCTTTAATCTAATCTAACCAGTTCATTAGGTAAAGAAGAATTAATACACTTTCCATATATATTTTTAAGTTTAATACCCCCAAACTAATTTTAAATTTCCAAAAAGTAAAATTTAAGCTAGTTTTAATTTCTGATCCTCCCCAAGAGAAGAGCCATTTGCATAAGAGAGCATAATAGGGACCACAGACAAAGAGTTCTTTGTAGTTGAATTAGAGCGCACAGAACAGAGCCCAGTGCATCAGTTTATGTGCTGTCCTGATGTCCCTCAGCATTGAGAAAAGCCAAATGAACTTCTATTTTCAGAAGAAAGACTCTTACTGCTGGGATGAGAGTTTCTCCTATCAACATCCCAAAGACATCTGTGAAGGTCACAGGCTGTCCGGCTGATTTCTTCTTCCACAGTGCTTTGATGTAGCGGTTGAGATTTTGGGGCAAGAGCAGTTTGAGTGGGTTGTTGCTGACCCTGCTCATGAGCTCCTTATTAATTTCACCAGGGCCTTTAGCAGGAAACTCTGGGTGTGAGTATAATGTAGTCATGTACCTGTGGTAATAGGAAAGTCATTACACATTTAGATTACTTTACATGTGGTTCGGTTATATTTTAGTGTGCAGTTTTCAGAATAATTGTGTGCCTATCAAAACCTTTTTTCATCAGTATCCTAAAAGCCTCAAATATATTCTTATCAGACTGACATTCAATTTCTCATTATTTCTTTCAATTGTTTCAAATTCAGAAACTTTTCAGTCATTTGTATTGCTTGCATACATATTAAGCACACCTTTTATTTGATTGGTAACGTTTTTGGCGTGAATCCAAAAGGGGAAGCAGAGTAGTGCAGTTTTTTTTGCTGCTGCCTCTCAGTTGGTTGGCAGTACCAGCAGAACTATCAGACTGTACCCAAGATTAAGCGGCAAACATAAAAATGGATTGATGCATATTAAGTGAGTTTTTATTAGAATCATCATTTTAAGTAATTGATAAATAAGCAAAGTATGCTGGTTGCCAGCCGGTTTGATTTCCAGAGGAAAAAAAAACTGATAAAAAGTCCGCCAAATTTTATGACACTGAATGCTTGGTGAATTTGTTGCCTTTGAATTGTAAAGTAAAAACAGGGCTAGACAGTGGGACACTTTTTAGCCAATTAGAAATACTGAGGCTTTCATTCTTAATACAATAAATGTTGTCTATAAATGTGTCAGTAAACATCACATTTTCAATAATCCATCAAAACAAAAACAAAAATCAAGGTTTAACTTCAAGCAACAATAAAATGCCCAAGTCAGGAGGAAAACACAATTTCTCTTTTGTTTTTGAAGCTGATCATTATTAACACTTAATTTGAGAGAAAATCACTGTATTGGCACAAAGCTGCTTTCATGATTTAAATCTATCTAGAGTTACAAGGCACTAAATACAAAACACATACAATATGCCAACCATCTAGGTGACAAAACAACCTTTCTTAAAATATCAATATCAATTTAATAGCAATTTTAACTGACCATGTAGACCCAGAGAGTCCTGCCACATAAGTTGCGCAGTCAAACACCCCAGACTCATACAAAGCCTTTATCACACCTGAGAAGCCCACCATGGCTCGGAAGCCTCCTCCAGAGCCCAGAATGGCAATGGTAGGGACCTGTACCAACAAGAGATCCTCAATCAAACAACAACTTGAAAACGTTTTAAGCGCAGTTGAACTTTTGTGAATGTTTGTATTACCTCTCTTGGAGAAGAGGGAAGGAAGCGTGGGCTTTCCGTTTGTAGAAGTTTTTTGATAGCGAGCATGGCTCTGTCCTTTCGTGTCTGCATGAAGAGTTTCTCTTGATCACAGAGAGCCATGCTGAAGCGCAAATCTGTTGATGCGCTGCAAAACAAATCAGTGCCTTATTCAGCTGCACACTCTTTCACATTTCAAAACCAACATAGAGACTTGAATTTAATCTGTGTTTAAAATAATAAAAAAATTAAAGAACAAATCATACTTACCACACTTCTAAAGACAAGTCCAGATACACTTTGGTTGTCTAAAATGAGAGAAGAAAAAACAATTATCTGTCAAAGAAATTATCAGTAACCAGAACAACACATTGAATGAGTTAATTTACATTTAATTTTAGGTTTACCTTGCCAATTGTGAGGGTCACATGCTCTGTCTGCCCTAGTTTGAGCTTCGAGAGGGAATATTTAGCTGTGCCCAGAGTTTCATCAACAAGATAATTGCTATCCATCAGTGTCATCTAAGAGAAAAGAATTCAAAGATCACTATCCAATACATTATTGGGTTCATTTCCCTTTATGACAATGGTTTTCAGCAACAACAAAAAAAATTCCAGTAAGATGTTTGTTGGCTTTAACTGTAAAAACATGATGTATATATTTTCATTTTGGGCCAGGTTCCAAAATTTGGAAAAGAAGTCTCATATACTTAACAAGTAAGCAATAATGTAATAAAATATTTCACATTCATTATATGAAACATTCACTTTTTTTAATAAACAGGAAAAGACCAAAATGTCACATAAATAAACAAATAAATTATATATACTTTGTGGAAAACTGCAGTTGATTAGTTTAATCAATTTATGGCCACTATTGTCCACAGCAAAAGGGCAGCATTACCAGTAAGTTAAGAACAAATAAAAATGTTAATTTATCATTGCCAGATCAAATTTTGTTTGTTTCACACTTAAAACATTACAACCGAAGGCAGAAGGTAATTAGAAAATCAACATAAATACATAGAAAATTTATGTAAAGCTAAATGAAATACATGAATACAATTTAGTAAAAGAACATATAAAATGAATGAATGGAGAAAAAAACAATTTCACCTCTAAAACATTGTGTTGATTCGGATCCAGTATGAACTCAAAGCTTTCATTCCACTTGGGGTGTACATCATTATCTATGTGGCGTGTACGTTTTCTGGACTCTGGTGTGGTTGGAATGGACAGTTCTACATATGGATCTGGAGTATCCACTGTGAACATAAAAGTTTATTGGATTACTTAAGGTCTTCCTAAAAGGGTAAGACGACAACAAAAAATATACTCACATAAATCCCCTAAAGCTCCTTTCGTCACATTTTCAGCTCTCACTACAGTCACTTTCAATCTATGAGAATACTGATGCTCTACCTGTTCACAGTTAAATAAGTGAAAGAATGTAGCAACTGAGATAAAGATGAAATACATACGGCTACTATCACATTTCTTATAATATTTTTTATTCAACAGGATCTGTCATTGTGTAGGAAATTATGGTTCTGATAAATAAAACACATCAAAACAAATCCACATTGTTTCTATTACATTGATTACAGTGTTCTATAAAACATAACAACACAAGATAAATAAAACATATAAAAACATAACAATACTTTTTGTTATTTGTTTTCCAAACGTGATCAAATTTAACTCTCATAAATGAGAACTTATAAAAAAACGTTCAATGTTAATTTAGTTTTAAAGGTAATCTATTATAATATTTTTGTAGAAGTCCTAATAAGAATAAGGAAAGCTCATTTTATTCAGAGGAAGGAAATAATAATAGGTGATTCCCAAAAAACTGTGTAGCCATAACCAAACAAAAAAAGTCTCCATGCAAATCAGTCCAACTGTAAAATTTACAAAGCTTTATTATTAAAAATACTTAAACGAAAATTACATTTCACATCAAATGAAATTGTTGTAAAAACATTGTGTTGTTTACATAGTGAAAATCAAGAGAAGGCTAACATCACTTACTATAATGTACTGATATGGGTCTATGGCAGACATTCTGACAGCAGTTTTGGGTTAGGACGGTACTTTACTTCCAGACAGTTCAGAAAGCATCCGTCACATTAAACAATACAACTGAGAAAGGAAAAAAGACACAAAAAGTTAAAAGCTTAAACATGACAAGCACGGTTCAACGTCCTGAGACCCATTGCTTTCCCTTCAGTTTGAGGAGAGCTGTTTCTCACACAAACTGAAGCAGATTTTGTTGCGTAAGTCAGACGAGATGTTTCAAATGTTTAGACTTTTCATAGATTTTAATCGCGAAAAAGCTTACCATAGCTAGTAACAGAATGATGAACCCTCTCCGACAGGAAAGTCATTTCAGGAAGCCGAGAGTGAGAGGAATGCGCGTTACATGGGCGGACTACAGGTTGATTCATTGAGAAGATTTGGTTGAACCGACTCACAAAGGGGTTCGTATACAAATTCACCGTGTTTTAGGGAGAAATTATGAAAGTACCGATTGAATTAAATGTTGTACATTAGGCAGATCATTCGTCTACTGGATTTATGTCCGATTCAATTTCAGTAGTGTGACTTGTGACATAAATAATACTAAATATTTTAAATTGTTTATTTTTTACCTATTGGCTAAACAGAGTAGGACACTTTTATTTTCTTCAAATTATTACTTATTATTAGGCGTACGCGTTTTCAACTTCAAACAATTTAACGTTCTAACGCTCAGTGGCAATGAATTGTTCAAAAGAATCGATTTGTCCAAATCAACCCACCTCTGAGCGTTCGCGGTTCGCAAAGTTAGTTGGCTACTTTAGCTTTTAAACTTATTTTTGTTCTTAAAACAATATTGTAGCTTTTAGATGTGTAAGGCTTTCGATATAGCCTTAACGATATGAACAAAATACTAACGTTAGCTATCATGGTAAATTGTAATTTACCTCAAATGACTTAACATTGACACACGATGGCGCTCATAAGCAGTGATGAATGAGTTTGGCGGGCAAAGTCAACGACACAGCGACATAAAGTGAGAAAAATGGAATTTACTTTGTTGATCAAATAAAATGTAAATTTTTTCATAGAGAACAATTTAATGTGATGCTAAGGGAAATCCACCACCAGTGATGCAAATGTTATCCATGTCAGATATGTCAAGAAATAATGATTTTTTTTTACCTGGAGGTCAGTAAACTATAGGCCAATATAGCCAACAAATAGTATGTAAGACGCTCCAGGAAAAGACCATCTTAAGGAATAGACAAGTACAATGAAAAGGTCTTTTAAAATATTTTTTTTGTGCATTAAAAATGAATTCTCCGAGCAAAATAATGCATATTGTTTTGTTGTCTTCACAATTAAGGTTCAATTCAGTTGTGTTTCCTGGAGGAATATTAATCAGTGACATCATGTTTCCAACATTTTTCTAAAAGTTTACTGCACATCTCCATATTTTATAGTGCATTCTGTGTGGTAGCTTTTGAAATTAATTGATATGAAGCCACCCATTATATAATATGACCCATATTTCATTTCAAAGCTACTTACTAATGATTACTCTTTTCCCTACACTTTTTGGGCTGCCACCCCATAAATCCTCAAGCAGACAGATCCGGTTGTGTAAAAAGGCAGTCACACTGTGACGTACACACCAAATTGCGCAAGAGATTTCCTCTATGCATGTGCAGCAGTTAAAAGGACGAGGAGCGTGTGGAGGCATACAGAATTACTCGAGCTCACCCAGAGTAACACAGCTTCACTGAAGACATTCTAGAAAACACTTCTGGAATGAATAGACTGGTTTGCCTGGTTTTACTTTCAGGCTTTTCTTTCTTTTTGGGAGAAGCATGTAAGTTAAATCAGTAATTGATTGTCGGACTGATGCACATTCTTTGATTGTTCCTCCAAAATACAATCATCCAAAATAACATTTCTTGCTTTATTGCTTTCTTTGTGCAGATGACCCCTGCTGTGCACAGCCTTGCCAAAACTCAGGTGTGTGTCTATCCAAGGGAGCTGAAGCTTATGAATGTGACTGTACCAGGACAGGATATTTTGGGGAAAACTGCACCACCCGTAAGTCCACCAAAGGGCTTTCTCGACTTCACAAACACATGTATTGTTAGGAAAAGTGTGCATTTACAGGTCTGTTTTCCCCTTTCTCTCTCAGCCGAACTTCTTACGTTCATAAAAACCTCTCTTAAACCAAGACCAAACGTTGTGAATTACATTTTAACACATTATAAATGGATCTGGGACATCATCAACAACATCTCTTACCTGAGAGATGCCATAATGCGATATGTTCTTATGTGTAAGTGAAATTGATTCTAAATAAAACGGACCCCTGGCATTTAATTTTTTTTAACCAACTTAAAATAATGTCTTGTTTTACAGCAAGGTCTCATTTGGTCGAAAGCCCACCGACATACAACGCAGATTATGGCTACAAAAGTTGGGAAGCATATTCAAATCTCTCCTATTACACTCGCACTCTTCCTCCTTTGCCCCTGAACTGCCCCACACCTGATCTCCCTGATGCAAAGCAGGTGGTGGAGAAGGTGTTGTTGAGGAAAGAATTCATTCCGGATCCACAGAGGTCCAGTCTCATGTTTGGTTTCTTCGCCCAACATTTCACTCATCAGTTCTTCAAATCAGACTTTAAAAAGGGACCAGCCTTCACCAAAGCTCTGGGTCATGGAGTAAGTGACATTTAATTACCTTAAAAAAAATTATATATATATATTATATTATTATATATATATTTAAATGGCTGGACATATGTGTTGTTACCGATTCAAAATATTGTAGAGACTGTCTAAAGGTTTTGTGAAATTCTAGGTGGATTTGGGACACATTTATGGAGAGACCTTGGAGAGACAGCACAAACTTCGTCTGTTTAAAGATGGAAAACTGAAATATCAGGTTTGTGCTTTGTTGAGATAAAAAAAAATGGTTAAACGTTATTATGCTTGAGGTGGTGATCAATTGTGTTTAATTGTATTGCTGGAGGCTGTTAGCGCGTTTTATGTTAATGTACTTTTGATTAGGAAACAGGATTGTCCAACTTCCAACTTTTTACCCATTATCATAAATTTTACAATTATTTTTGGGACAGTTTTAATTTCCTCTATCCCTTTCTGAATATCTACCTCACCCATTACTTGAGGCTGCCTCTGCCTGCTGAACCAGCAACCAATTTGACTTTGTACCAATTTTGTAGCAATTGCTTGGAGTTCAAATATAAGGAACAATATACCTAATAGAGCATACTATCAGTGTTAAATAGTTTCTTTGTTCAGAGGGCCTCTTGTAACCCAGTGACCTAAGGAGTTTATTTCTTTACTCAAAACAAGACAAACAAGACAGGAGCTGAAATTTGTCCTACAGGATTGCGATTTGACTGGTCAAAATTACAAATGCTTTTGTCAACTGCTTTTTATCTCATTTTGGACGAATGTTACTGATAATCTGTTTGACCCCTAGGTTGTGGATGGTGAGGTGTACCCTCCTCTGGTGAAGGATGTCCAGGTAGAGATGCACTATCCTCCTCATGCCCCAGAAGAACATAAATTTGCTGTGGGCCATGAAGCCTTTGGCCTGGTTCCAGGTTTGATGATGTATGCCACCATTTGGCTGCGTGAACACAACCGTGTCTGTGACATCATGAAGCAGGAGCATCC
This sequence comes from Danionella dracula, assembly GCA_900490495.1. NCBI lineage: Eukaryota > Metazoa > Chordata > Actinopteri > Cypriniformes > Danionidae > Danionella > Danionella dracula. Next base: position 3,201,291 of record UELW01000100.1, read on the forward strand.
AGACTGGGACGACGAAAGAATTTTCCAAACAACTCGACTAATCCTCATTGGTAAGTCATGATTGCATCATCTAAAACAAGGCTTGCTCATCTTGAAAACAAGAAAGAGCTTCAAATGCCAAGAACTCTAGTGAAAGTCCTCATTTGATTTGAGTTATCTGATGTTAAAAATGTAATAACAAGGGCACTTTCTTGATTCAACTTCCCTGAATATTAATCATGTGACAGACTAAAATACCTCGCTTCTTCTACTAGGCGAGACCATCAAAATCGTGATCGAGGACTATGTCCAGCATTTGAGTGGATATCACTTCAAGCTCAAGTTTGACCCAGAACTTCTCTTCAAAGAACACTTCCAGTACCAGAACCGCATTGCATCCGAGTTCAACACCCTATACCACTGGCACCCGCTCATGCCAGACACCTTTCACATCCAGGACCAGGTCTATGGCTATCACCAGTTTGTGTTTAACAACTCTATAGTGACCCAACACGGCATCCGCAACTTGGTGGAGTCCTTCACCAAACAGTCTTCTGGAAGAGTAAGTTTCAGTCAAAGAAATAATGATACCCATTCACAATGCACCAATAGATCCCAGAGAACTCATTAGCATTAACAATAGGGGAAGACACAAAATCATGAGGATCAATTAACATTTGCGGTACAGTTAGAATTATAGTAGTTGCTTAGCATTTTACAGACTTCAATTACACAATAAAATGAATAAAAACATTAAGGGTCCAGTGTGACAAGTTATTCAGGTTTGGAAAAACAATTGTTTTTAAACATTGATGTAATGCTAATTCCTAGAAGACCCCGGCTAATGTCTCCTGGCTAATTTCGCTCATTTTTCTTTGGGCAGGTGTCTGGTGGACGTAATCTGCCTGCAGTGGTTCAAGGAGTTGCTGTAAAAGTTTTGGAACATTCCAGACAGATGCGCTATCAGTCTTTAAATGCCTACAGGAGACGTTTCAACATGAAGCCATACTTGTCCTTTGAGGAGTTGACAGGTAAGAATTCAAATTGTATTTCACATTTACAGGTGTTCATCACAATTAAAACAGCCATGATGAACCGATCAACACAAACAAATTTTAATCTTCCTTAATTATAATGTGTGAATTTATAGAAGTGAGAAATGTTAATAAAGATTTTAAATGGAAATGTATGAAAAGACTTGTGCGGGTTCGCTGTTTTTTCCCCACATCAATTAAAAATAAATATCTTGGTTGCTTTATTTTATCACAAAATCAGTTTAAACCAAGCTTATACAATAAAGCAGAGATTACTGGTTAGTCAAAATTCAATAATTTCCTCATACTAATAATTTACTTGGCAATGCAAATATTTTTACCCCATAAAATTATCCAATAAATATTCCAATTTAACTCTTATTTCACACTAGGCCTTTTTGAAGCTGCTTTGAAGCAATTGATAATAAAGAGCTATATAAAAACGTTTTGATTGATTTAGTGATTGATTGTAACTTGACATCTTGTTCAATTCTTTATTGAAGGAGACAGAGAGTTGGCAGCCGAGGTGAAGAACCTCTACGGTCACATAGACGCTGTCGAGTTGTACACCGGGCTTCTTGTGGAAAAACCCAGAGCCAACGCTGTGTTCGGGGAGACCATGGTGGAGATGGGAGCACCCTACTCTCTCAAAGGGCTCATGGGAAACCCTATTTGCTCTCCTGAATACTGGAAGCCCAGCACATTTGGTGGTAGTGTAGGATTTGATATTGTAAACTCAGCCTCACTGAAGAAACTTGTCTGCTTGAACATCGAAGGACCTTGTCCGATGGTGTCCTTTCAGGTGCCTGATGCGAGCTTTCAGAACTCTGATCACATGAATTCAAGCTCAGTTGACTATAGATCAAATGATGTGAAAACAACGGTTGTTTTGAGCGAACGGAGCTCAGAGCTCTGAGAGATTTACAAAATGTCCTTATTTCACCCTGATGCTTGAATTTGTATTGTTATTTATTGATTTATTTATTAATATATTTATTTTGAATTAAATGTATTTATTGCAGATTTGTATGTCGATACCATGAAATGTTAAGTGTAGTGTTGTTTTTTGTTTGCACAACTTGATGAATGTCAGGAAATTGTACATCAATATTTTAAGAGACTTGGAACTGTTTTCAGTGATCTGCATTTTATTCATTATTCATTAAAATAAACAATACTTTGGATATTTGCTTTATTTTTTCATCCAGAATCAACGTGAAAGTCTTTTACATATTAAAATTGTAATAACTGTATCCTTTTTTGTTGAGATAAATATAAAATCGATGAAAAGTAGACTTGTAAAATCTTTATCTATGAACTTCGTTCAAACTATGAACGTTGGTCAACTCCTCTTGACCAGCATGATTATAACCTTTTTTTTAAAGAATCTCTTGACAGACTAGAGCAGTGAAAAAGAAATGAAGTCACATATTAAAGATACATTTCAGTGTAATCATTACTCTAAATATAATCAAATCTGCCAGTTCTGTATTACCGGTGAGACTTCACCGTGAAATTCACCTCAAAGTACCTCATACTTCAGCATTAGTTCTGCAGATTTCAATTTGGGTCAGATTTTAGTAAGTAAAAGTAATTTCCTTGGAATTAATTACATTTGATTTAATTAATTACATTAATTACATTTGATCTTTGCTTGGGCATGCTATAAAACATGTTTTTTCTTTATTAATAATGCCTTTCCAGGAAAATACAAAAATGTGCCTGAAATGAGATTTCATTAAAACCAATTAGCACTGAAGCTCATGAGACACTTCCCATCTGATGCTGGATGATGAGATGAAAACTGACTGCAATGAACCCAAACAGAATACGACTACAGTTCTGACCTGAATCAACAAACACTGTCAGCCTCAGTGATAATCAAGCTGGAAAAATACACAGCAAACGGTGCAGGATGACGTGCTGGAATGTGAGCCTCTTGTAGAGAGGCAGGGAAACGTAGCCATTGAATCATTTCTGGGAAAGACTTTAATGGCTCGTACTTGCAGACAGAGAAAAATTAGAAAGACTTCACTTTTACATAAGACACTGAAATTGCAAAGCTGAAATACATATTGTTGTGCACACAGGAGGAAATATAATCTTGCAAAAAGAATAATCTTTTTTATTTAATATATTGTTAAGTTTTGATTTATGGGACTAATCAAGGAAAAATTAATCTAAATTTGTGCTGCAGACTGGAGTAAGAACCTAGTAAGAGCTTAACATTGTACTTCTTTGGGTGTAACTGGGAACTTGCAGGAGAGGCTGAAATTTTTGTACAAGCATGAACATGAACAATAAATCCTGCTGAAACAGCCCTGTTCACTGGTTTGTTTAGTCTGGAGAAAAGAAAGGGAAAAATCACAGAAAGCACTTTAAAAGCCTGCTGAAACATTTACACACATGCTGCACATAAGAATTGGGAAAGGGCTAAAAGTGACCAAGAAATGTAAAATTGCCTTCAAAATTAATTATTCAGAATTATTTATTTATATAACACTATTTAATTTTTTTGTAGAATTAGGAACACAAACAATACATTTTTTTTTAATCGTGATTAATTCACACCAAAACTAAAGCCTGCTCATCTCAAAATAATAAAGAAAAACATTCTATACATTTTATATCAAATATACAGTATTGAAGAACACTAAGCTATACACTGGCAAACTAAATGTGTGTTCCCAGAATTTGTTGATTCTGATTAACCTGCCTCTGCTCATGAAAAATACAAGTTTATTTTTATTTGTATTCATATACTTTAAACCTTGACAGCAGCAGGATCATTTCATTGCTACATCATGTTCACAAAATAAGTAAAAAATGAAATGTGTAAACAGAGAGAGAGAGAAAAAAAGATGAATTTCAAAGGGTCCTCAATACACCGAAGTAAGTAGAAAATGAATGAGTTTTTCAGTTGCAGTGTTGACTTCTGTGAGGTTTTGTCTCGTTATGGTATCATCTCCTCATGCTTGTTTACTAGAGTGCATCAATAAGAATCTGTTTGATTGAAATTAATTGTGACAGAGCGCACAATTAGATACTCTCTTTTTCAACAAACATTTGAGTAACAAAAGTTGTTTGCATGAAAGTCAGTCCGCAACAATTAAAGTTAACAAGCGGTGTCAACACAATGTTAACACAATGTCGATGTAAATAAGCATCCTCCTAATCCCCGAAAATGACTTTCAACCCTTCAAACAGAATTGAGCTCATTTCATTACTATAGCTTCAGGCATTTAAAGTGGTGTACAGCAAACCATTGCAAACAGTTTCGAAGTAATTTCTCGAGTGTAGACTTACATAAATTAAACCTTGGATGCGCAAGCAGACTTGGCGTGTATAAACATATACTTTCAAAATTTACCTATTTCACTCTCATTTGAAATGCACCTATTACATAGTAGGAGAACGTGTAATAACGGATTCTGGGCATACATTTTTGGAAGCTTGATGAGGGTAATTTGTGTCAGTTGTGCCACATCCCTCCAATTGAAAATATCTTCCACATCGCATTTTGAGATTAAGAAGTGCAGATTGTGTTTACTTTTATGACCATCCCAAGAAAGTGTTCGTCACACAGAATTTTTTTCTAATCATTCACTCATCAAATACTTTGAAAGACCCCAGGTTATACTAGGTTGCTTACTGTATGTTTACATGTGGTAACATTTGAGTGATGGTGAATGATGTCTGTAACTATTGCAACAGACAAACAACCCACTTAAAGTACAGCTAATAAAATATGCAAAGCAGTGTCTGGGATGAGTTTGAAATCCAGTTATAAAAAGAGACCACGACACAAACTTTAAAAATATTTTAATATTATTATTTTTTTCAAAATGTAATAACTTTGATAATTTGAGAAACAGATGATTAACATATTTTATGGTAAAGAAATCCAAGTATCTAAAGGTCAAAGTATCTAGATCAAAATAAAGTGATTTTGTTGTTGTTGTTGTTGTTGTTATTGTTGCCTAATAAGTATTGATTAATATTTTATACAAATGTATTCTACCTGCAATGTGTCATATCTTTTTTATGCTTGTAAATGCTTGTAAATGTCACATGTCACAATGACACGTACCACCTACCCGTACGTCAAACAAGTGTTAGTTTTAATTATGATTCACAAATTTCAACTGATACTGACACTAGTTTCACCTATTGTATGAACTACTAGACTTAATCAAAAAACATTATTGCAACATGATTACTTGTCTCAGTTTTTTTAAACACAGGATCCACTCACAAAAAAGTCAACACAACATAGTTGTGTTTATCATGTCATAATATTAATAGTGAGTTATTGAACACTACATTTTCATACAAGTTAAGTAAAATAGAGAATGAATGGAAATCAAACTGGAAAATGCTAATTACGCCAGCACAAAGCACACAGGTAGAATATTAAGAGAAACATTGTGTAAAGGACGACTGGACCGAACTATCAATCAGGAGACAAGAGGCTTCTGATGAAGATGCTAGATAGAAAAGCGTAGGACACATGAAAACAGAACAAAGCCATGTGCTCAAATTAACTTAAGGTACACAAAAATCTAAAATTGACTACAGTCCTCACAAGCCAGGTGAAATAATAGAAAGCACATAGCAGGTTAAAACAAGCCAAATAACCAGACAGTACAGGAGTATAGTGAGGATGTGCTCACTAAAAGTTTATAAGTTATAAACATATAACGTCAGGATATTTATACTGGGACCACAACTGTTTATAAACCAACGATGATGCAAATGAAGCGAAGAGGTCTAACTTTCTCTACACTTGTGTAAGCAGTGCACATGTCTATTTACAGTAAAGCATTTACTGTAAGGGTAAAGGGATCAAATTCCTTCAGCTCACATTTGCTTGTGTTTAAAACATGTGTTTATATGAATGATGTAAAACCTAAAACTTTTTTCTTCTATGATATCATAGACACTGAAATACTGTACAGTCAAAGCTCTCTTTGCTCTAATGCTTTGTGAATAGAATGTCTGGCAATGCCATATTTACTTAATAGCAGCTACTAAAGTAGCTTTTCTATTCCTCTAAAGGAAACTTGGAGAATCATCTTCAAACCCCGTTCTGACTAAGGCTTTGCTGACATTTTAGCAGTGACGATAACTGTACACGTCAGTATTTTCACAGTTTTTATAAACAAAAAGGCTTAAAAAACGTAATGGTTCACTGTTTGGATTCATTCGAGGAATCTGCCAAAAATCTGTATTTTGTTATTGACTGATAAAAATAACAAGAGTGATTCCAGACTGTTTGAAGATTTAGTAACTATTATTCAGTCTGAGTAATGCAAAGGAAGTTAGACCAGTTTAAGGGATTTCCTCTCTTAGTTTTTAGCCTCTTATCAGCTTGACTAGTGCTTTAATCCTTAATTTCTTCGTGAACCAAGTTACATCAGTGTTTTTACAACCCCCTCAACTCTGTGCCTCCACCAAACTAGTCTGATGCGATTTTACAATCTTTGACTGAAATTAAAATAGGCATTTCTGTTTGACAAATGGGGTTCTATTTAATTAGAGGTTTACTTATTTTAACTTTAATTGACCCTTAAACTAAAAACTATTCTTTGAGTACTATGGTTCATATTGATGAACTCAATTGAACTAAATTCATGTCTAATTATACTTAAACTCAGTAAAAAAAAATTTGTAACAACTTTTTGTGTAACATCCATCCATCCACTATCTTGACGGCTTTTTCCCTTTCAGGGTCGCCACAGCGGAATGAACCGCCAACTCTTCTGGCATATGTTTTATGTGGCAGTTGCCCTTCCAGCCGCAACCCATCGCTGTGAAACATTCACACACTCACTCAAACACTATGGACAATCGTTTTTACCCAATTGACTTATTCCACATGTCGACAACTTCGAGGCTGGAACCAACATTCTTCTTGCTGTGAGACGATCGTGCTACCCACTGCGCCACCGTGACACTATTTGTGTGTACCCTTCAACGAACACATTAACCTGTATTTCAAGTCCAGCCTGCGTGTTTTGCTTTTACCTTAATCTCTCTCCTAATCATTTCGTCTCTCAAATCTCCAATCTACGATTAAGGCCTTAAACATGCCAATATAATGTTTAGAACAGTTAAAAACATAACTGCAATGGCCAGTCTCTAAGAAATAATTAAATGTTCTTTAAACTATTTATTACACAACATTAAAACAAAACATGGCACACTTCTTAAAAATAGGAATTTAAAATAATTCACCAGCTTTTAATATACAGTACAAATGCATTCGTCCCAATTAATATTTTTTAAACAATACAGTGACATCTTGACTGTGCAAACTCATTATTTGCAGAAAAGATCATATGCAGGAGGAGGAAAAAGGAAGGAAGTAAAGAAGAAAAGAGGAGGGGGAGGACAGAAGAGCGGGAATGAGAAGGAGGAGGAAGAAGGAGGGAAGAGAGAAGAATGAAGAAGAAAGGATGGAAGGAGGAGGAGAAATGAAGATAGAAAGGATGTTTGCTTTGTTTGCAGAAAATGTTTTGGTGAAAACGTTGTGATCCTGTGTAATAATGATGTGTAATAATGATGTACCTTAGTTAATGTATTAATGAATGTTTTTCATCAATGAAGTTGAAAAATAACTTATGAGCTATTAATTAATTAAAATATGTTTAACGCATGCATTAATTCATGGTAATTTGTGGACCGTGTAGTAATAAATCAAATACAAGTGAGTCAATTGAAGAAAAAAAAAAAAAACCCACACTTATCAACAGTTCAATCTGTCTGCTTGTCACTGACTATGTCTAAACAAAAACCAACTCAAAACTCCCATATATGGTGTGCTTACAGTGTCATTTCCGCTTGTGTTAGAACCATATTTGGTAAGCAAGGGAAACTCACACTGTCCCATTGTTTATGTGTTAAAATGCTAGAGCAAATTTGTCTGGCGTGTCTTTCGTAAGACTGGAGAATCACACTTCTTCTAAACTTACTTTTCTTACACAACAGTGAGGTTCTTGCTCTGGGTGAGTGCCATCTGGCAGTGCGCTAAGCAAACACTGCTACACTCCAGTGGATAAGCAGAATGTTATCTCCAGGACTATTATGAGTGAGAATGATCTAGCTCAACTGCTTCTTCTGGAACAGCCAGAAGACTATTAAAAATCATCATCAAATATTCTGTTGTTGAATTTGTTAACTAAGGTTAAATAAATATAATTGAAGTATGTGTTTTATTCAAGTGCTCAGCAAAATTAATAGGTGTCTCTTTAAAATTATAGAAATAATGTAATTTAAATCCATCAAATAGCTTTTTTATCTGAACAACTTGCAGAAAAATTGTCACGATCAAGAAAAGTATTCTAACAATCTCTCATTTACTGATTTTTTTGTGTACATACACAAATAACTCCAGTATCGATTTCAACACGACAAGCAAATTATTAGGTGCCCTCCATATTAATTTAATTCTATTTCACTTCAGTGTAACTGAAGGTAAAAGAATAACATAAAGGCAAAGCTGCAATCAAAGGGATATATTGAGCTTCAGATGAAATCTCTGACGTCTACATTCACAAATAAGGATTAAAAAACAGTCACAGAGATTTATCTTATCTAAAGATAAATAGTAAACTTCTGTGTACTAATCTCTTCGCTTTAGTTACTATTATGTACTTTTATGATCAAACGTATGTCTTGCACAGCTATATTCTTGGTCAAAGCATTTGTGCCTCCATTTCCAAGAATTATTTTTGATAATGACGGCAAAGATGGATGTTAAAGGAATATTAGCTCACTTATCAAAGGAGCAGAAAAGCTAAATAATGTGAAATACTCCAGAGTTTCCACCTCTCAACAATGTTATCAAAGGGTGTATTTTAACAGCACAGAAAATATGTCTAAGATATCAGTGAGCAAACTGCTGGTCGATTGCCAGCTCAGATATAGACATTTGTTTGGAGAATTCGAGCAAATGTCAAGGAGGTAGGATTCCAGAAAGACTGGAAAGCCCAGAAAGCCCAGATGAGAAAACCAAAATCACCTCATTTGTGCATAGAACTGTCTTTAAAGTCCAAAATAAAAAGTGATTTGTTAAATCATTAAAGATGTATGTGGGTTGAAATGAATAAAATTGTAACAACTGTAATATGCTGTTATGCAGATGGGTTTCAGTTTTGGTGACCACATGTAAAGCTCCTGAATTAATGTCCTTATTGCCTTTGACTGGGATAACCAGGTGATAGTGACAGTTTACATATCAACACACTTTTTACCATCGTTCCACTTTTTACCAGGCACCTGACCTGATGAGCAATGTAACATCACATCTGAGCCAGATCAAGAGCTGATCAGATGTTCCGTGGGCAGCCAGTCACCTGCTTACTAACCTAGCACCTTCACTATAAAAGCCTCTACTACTCAAAAGTCCCTGAGCCATGTCATCACCATCATCCTAGTGATCGACTCTGCACATCTTCACCTACCTGAGTCACAAATGTAATGGCTTCTTTCGTTACCCCTGCTCCCCGAGTAGGGAATGGAGGCTTATGTGGGTGAAGACAATGGGAAGCTCCACTAGGAGTGTGGAGAGAGTAGAGCGCTCCCAGTGGAGCTTCCCATAGTCATCACCGACATAAGTCAGAGTGACCGACTGATGGGGAGCACGAATATTCCTCTCATCTCCTTTCTGACATCGTCATAACCTCTGCATGCCATACTCTCCCCAACGAACCCAAAAGCATCGTTGACCCGAGGAAGCTTCCACCACACAGAACGAGATAAGCAAGTCTTTTAAAGGGATGTTTGTTTTCTGTATTGTGTTTTTAATAAATCGATTAAAAAACACTTACTTAAAAACCACTGGACAGTTAAATTCACAGTGTTCAAAAATGGTTTTGTCCAAGTAGTATTTACAGTTCTGTATAGTTCACTTAGCCTGTTTTTATTGTTACTTGAACATTCCGAATCTTGCTAGGTTTATTGCTTGTTGCAGGCTTTTCTTTGTTCACAATTTTGGCTCCTCATTTGCAATTCTGAAACTGTTATTCTATTGTTATTATGCAGCTTGAATTGGAGCTTCATGTCCAGCTAAATGTACATTTACTGTTGACTGCTGGATAAAAATACAACTTTTTAAATCTAAAAATGTACATTTAAATAAAAACAAATCTGGTCTATTCCGACTCAATGATATATGTAAAATTAGTGCTATCCTCAGATAAGAAGAATGACTAAACAAATCCCTAAATGGTTAAACTGCTTAATATATCAGGGAGAGTTTAGAATTGACTGAAAAGTTTGCTTGGTTTATTTGAAGTGACTACTCTGTCTCTTGCAACAGGATTAGAACAATAAACTAGCCAGACCCCCACCTCTGATCAAGACTCATCAGGGATGTTAGCAATTGTCCAAAATGATGTCATATTTATAAAGTGTACATCTGTATTCAGTTTTGAAGCTGGAGATTTGTTCTGAGTTTTATTAATTGAGTCAAACTAAGCTATTTTGTTCCCCAGGTTTAAAGTGCTGACAATCATATCACATGGCCTTTATGAACTTTTATCAGAGGAAGTAGATTGGAAATTCAGATTTTCATTTTGCATTTGAAATTCTGAAATTCAAAAATTCTTGCCATTGAGAATTTTCTGTTGGCACAGCCCAGTCATGAACAATGCTTCGACATTGTTCTGTGTATTTCCAGTATTGTCCTTTATGACCCACGTTTGATAAATATCCAGGTAAAAAAAGCCAGCCTTGTTGTGTCAGGAATAGCCTGGAATTGTTTTATTATTAAAAATCTTGCCCCTACTCATCTTCTTTATTGTTGTTATAAATTGTAAGCAATTCAAAATAATAAAATAATGCAAACCATTGTGGTATCAAAATTTAAATAAACTGGGAACAGCCGAAAGAAGAAGAAGATTGTGGTATCAAAATATATACCTTGTGTCAGACCTATATCATTTGGATATGATGGATATATTTCAGGATATAACTATTTCCTTCTTTGGTGGTTGGACTAACATTAGAATTATTATTATATTACAATATAATTTGGAAAGTTTGGTAAATAACTAAACTAAACAACTAGACTACATCTCCCATAAGTTTCAAACCCCATGTTTTTAAATGTCAAATCTTTAAAAGATTGATAGATGGTTGATTGACAGCCTTAATGTGACCTTTTCATCTGATCAATGAAAAGAGATATTGATGACTCCCTAGATATTGATGACTCCCGGCATGATGACTGATATACTTGTGCAGTTAATAAAATAAAACCCTGAACAATTTACTTTCAATTGATTCAGCAAGTTAGTTATTATGATTTAGAGTGGTGCTTAATAAGTGCCCTGGGTTTATTTATTGTACGTAATAACATGACACCTGTTCTCTGTATTTAACTAGCTGGTTTAATTCCTCAGAAGTAATCCAATTACATAACATATTACCAAGATGTAACCATGATGTACAAGCAGAGACTGTATTATTCAAGACAGGGCTCAGCACAGACAGGTCATCAAAGAGAGCGGTCAGGTAAGAATTTATACTATTTATGTTTACAAATTATTTTTGCTTAACTTTCTACTTTTTATTATATATGTACATACAATAATACAGAAATGTATGCCTTAATTCAGAAACTATACGATAGAAAATTTAGTTTCAACTCTAGTTTGTGACTCAGACTGTTTCATTTTTTTACAAAATACAAGATTATATCTATGTCAATAGGAAAGAGTCTTTTACACCAAATAAAAACCTTGCAAAGGAACAAATGAAACAGCTAAGAAAATTCTTCCAAATAATTTAAGATTGTAGGCAGTTACAATGAAAATACTCAAGTCAATGACATCTAAATCCACAGTTACTTATGATAACTGTGCTAATGTAGTTCACTTAAATGAGATCAAATGTTGACCCCTTCATTAAACACTATTATTTCTTCTTTCTAACAGTCTTATTTGTAGACTCTAATCAGATGGCAATAATGCATATTTAGTACTATTGCATATTTCAATGAAATCTGTTGAGATTGAGATTGTCTCACTTGGATGCAGTTTGAGTTTAACAATTTGCACGCAACATTAACAAAAGCAATGAAACAAAGCCTTTCCTTAATGCAATATAATCTGATTGAATTGAAACCACTATTCCTGGAAGACAGTAATCTGTTAATACCAACTCAACCTGGACAACAGACTATGACAATGGACAACAAAGGTGCACTCGTTTATAATGTAATCGACAAAACTAAGAATGTTTTAATAAGTCGATTTTTTAAAAATATTTTCCAACTTTTCAAATCTTGCTGAAGTGTCATTATCACATTACTTGGGATTTAATGATCTATAAGAGTCAATTTACAACAAATAATGTATTTTAATTGCAAGAGAGTGTTAAAACATCCCATTGTTAGTAAGACCTGTCATTATATAAATGAGTGAGAACAATAACATGGTGCAACAATATATTAATTTTCCTTTGTAGCTTCTCTCATCAGGTCTCTCAAAAGGGATTCATGATGTCAGGTTCACCTGAGATTGAGGAATTACCAGCAACACAGACAGGTGAAAAATGCTCACAGTGAAAAAATCATTAACAGTAGCATCACACCCATTTCAGAATGATCCTATCACAACTATGATTCCTATCATAACCATCCCACCATTTCCCATCCAGGCTTCCCCATTAAGGCATTTTGCTGGCTATGGTTCTAAAAACTACTTAGACTTCACACGAAAATGTTTGCAGGGCCCAAAGGTGTGATCCAAGACTGGAGGAAGTTCAAACTAGAAAGTGAAGACCATGAGAGTATCCCTGCAAACAAGAGAGAACTACTCAGACAGATGTCCAACCCAAAATCCAGTGAGGATTCTCGAGAGAAGCTCAACCGCAAGGTTCGAACAAATTCATTGACTTTCACACACATAATAGCATAATTGAGCTCAACTGTATCATTTTAAGTAAAAAAGCTGCTCTCTAGTTGTTCTCAAGGTTCCATTCTTGGCTCTCAATTAAATCTTTATCACTTTTCTTGATCATTGACTAACTTCTCTTTAATTCTGTCAATCCTTTCTCTATGATGGGACTACCCAAATAGTGGACTGTATGACTGAGATCACGTTACAGATAAAGAATAATCATATAAAGTTCAATATGGCCAGAACTGAGCAGTTTAGTCATTCCGGCCAATCTTTGTGTTACCCATGATTTTCTCATTCAGAAACTTTCTAACAATTATATACATTTACATTTATGCATTTGGCAAACACTTTTGCCCCAAGTGACTAACACTATTCAAGAGGCAACTTACACTCCTAGACTTACACTATTCAAGTCTAACTCAGATAGCTCATCCTGAGAGTAAAATTAACTCTACCAAAAGTAGAGCTAAAAACACTCAGAATAAAGTAAAAAAGCAAAACTCAAACTTATTATGGTACCTTCTGGTTTCTGGTAATTAGCTGAAACCTCTTCTATGAAAACTTCTTTTCTAATAACTGTTCCTAAATGACACATTTCTAGATTTTCCAGCTAAATGCTTAAATGTACATTCTGACACAATTCAAGTGTACCCAAATCTGTTTTTATAATTATTGAAATATTTACTATCTGATCCCACAGATGAGTGTTCAAGAATATGAAATGATCCAAGAAGAAGATGAGAGCTGCCTGCGGAAGTATCGTAAGCAGTGCATGCAAGAGATGCACGACCGATTAAGTTTTGGCCCCAAGTTCGATTCAGTGTTTGAGCTGGACAGTGGCGAGGCTTTCCTGGACGTTATTGAGAATGAGCACCGCCTGACTCTAGTGGTGGTGCACATTTATGATGATGGGATCAGAGGGAGCGATGCCCTCAATCACTGTTTAACCTGCCTGGCGGCAGAATATTCCACCGTCAAATTCTGCCGAATCAAATCTTTAGCTACCGGAGCGGGTGAGCAATTTTCAGAAGATGTTCTACCTGCTCTGCTGGTCTACAAAGCCGGAGAGATGCTGGGCAACTTCCTGTGCTTCACAAAGCACCTGAATGAGGAGTTCTTCGCCACCGATGTGGAGAGCTTCCTCAATGAGTATGGGCTGCTACCTGAGAAAGATTTTGCAGCATGCACTGATGACGAAGAGCACGCTGATGTAGATTAATCAAGTGAAATCAAAAGATGAAAGTTTGTTACTTTAGTCAGTCTCTTAGACAGGCTGAGTGATTCACTTTAACCTGAGACTTACTGCTGCTACATTTGTGAGCAATGAGCTCTTTTTTGCTTTTGTGTAGCTGTCAGTCAAAAATAACAAGGAACACTAGCTTTACAGTTACAATGAGTTTTAATGTATTTAAGACCAAACTGGAAAAGTGAAACAGACAAAGATAGTGATGTCATTTAGTTTGAAGAATTTGAATCACCTTTAAGGAATGTCACATTTCAGAACACACAATGTGTTTGAAATTCAAGTGGTTCTTGACAAATGCAAAAAACAATAAAAAAAAAAGTGAAAGCAACTTATGACCTTTGTTCTCTGATAAACAACAATTAGATATGTTTTAACATATAATCAACTTAATCAGCTCAACATAAGCATTAATTAACCAGACAAAATCCTGTTGATTATATTTAATCTTGAATATATTTTCCATTCAGTTCTACTCAAAACCATTTTTCCAAACCAAAATTAAAAAAATAAAATATGAACTTCCATGAATTGATATGAATCTATTCCTTCATTTTCTGTAGAAAATATTTTGAATAATTTGAAAAGAAACTCTTTATTTTCATTTGAGATCCTTTCTGCTCATGAATAAAATCAGTAAAAAGAATGGTGATTTCATACTTAGTCATAATGATCCACTACAATGTATGCTTTGAAATAAGGCACTTTGAAGACACTCCTCACTCTTAGGTCTCCATGGCAACCAAAACACTTTTATGATATCCGTGACATTCCAAGAGAAATACGTCAAGACATGAAGCAGACGGAATGTAAGAACAGACAGCTGCAAGAATAAAGAGAGGGAAGGACAAAGAAAGAGAGGACATCCACATGCAAGTTATGGTACATGCATGTCAAATTTTTAAGGCTTATAAAAAAAACATAACAATTGTTACGCAAAAGCAAAATCCTGTTAATTATGTTTAATCTTGAATATATTTTCCATTCAGTTCTGCTCACTAAATCAGTTCCCTTCTGTAGAACACCAGTTAAATCCAGAAGAAACTGGTTTAATCCAGCCAGGAACCATCATGATGAGAGTTCAGGGAACCACGGGGATATATAGGTAACCACAATATGAATATATTTTGTGTGTCTTTTTCAATGATTTATTCTTTATAAACATATGTGTTATTAATGAAAGGGCACGCCAACAAGTAAAGCATTTACATTTTACAGACACATTAGTTTAGCATACTTTATGTAGCAATAATGGATTTACTTTGACATCATTTAAAATAACTTGTTGCTAAAGGAATCTTTTGTAGGAACTTTTTATAGAGCTTTTAAGATGCCTGTGAGATTTGTCTACCCTTACTTTCAGTTAAAAACAATAATACATTTACCATGTTGTATTAAATGCTTTATCCAATAAAATGTTAGAACAAATGTTTTAACATGGTTTTGTTGCATGGCTTTATTGACGTAAACAGGGAAAAAACACCTACTAAAGTGTTTAAAATGCTCGTCTTACATAAAGAACATTAGGACATCAAGAATTCTGCTGTGAAAAAATAGAATTGTTATAATTTAAAGCGATGTTTGTGCCTACACATGCACGGTAGTCAAATCTCTGCTTTATCATTAAAAGCAAAGAACACATTTTACATAAGGGCTGTAAAATCTTTTTCATTAGTATTTTATATAATCTTTTAATAATACAGGTACACCCACTGGAACACTTGCCACATCATTCAGTCAAATAGAGCATTGAAACAGCTGTGGCGAGCAGAGCGATGCCAGTGGCCACCGCAGCACCTGTGTGTCAGAAAGAAATGTATTTAAAGAGTTTGATTTAAATCACATTAAGACCCTTCAAAACACCTTTTTATTTCCAAAAAAGTATTTTAAAATGACTGATTCTGATAAGTCCTTAAAAAAAGTCAAAGGTAATTGTCCTTGTAAACACTGTCATTACAGAAAAAGTACTCATGTAAAACAGAAGTGTCAGATTTTGCTCAAAACATATTGATTTAATAGACTAGCAGTCCGTACAAAACCAAATGTTCATCTGCTAAAGGCTTAACTAGTCCCCATATGAAAGCTGCAGATGAATCCTAATCTTAACCCTAATCCGTTAACTACATACGCTGCATATTAACCGGTGAAATTATTACAGGCCAGTTCGGAATTCAGTGGGACATTGGAACTTTGGGTCAGAGTTAATAATACTGATGAAATTCATGCTATCGACCCATGTTTTAGATTGCCTCCAGGCAGGCTTAAATAGAACAAAGGAGGATAGCACTTTATAAATACTAAACACAACTAACAATTAATTAACTATTAGCAAATAGTTAATAAATAACTTTTTAAAGCCTTGTTTCTATGTTAATATACATTTGTTAGCAGTTTATAAATATAACTTTAAAGTTTTTTTATTGGCTTATAAACATCTATTTATTATGCTTAATAACATTAACTTCATGCTTTATTGATGATCAGTTAATGTTTTATAAATTAAACTTTTCACTATTTAAAAACCATTTAGTTATTAGTTGTAAGAAATTCATGAAATCATGTTAATAAATGATCATTAAAAGTACATTAATACATCTTATCATTCAGACGTATAGTAACAGTTACACAATGTGATAGTGAATGCTTTATTAACACTAATTTATGATTAACTCAGGTAGTTATACAATATTTATTAGCTGTCAGTTAACTGTTTTTGTGAGCTCATCTAAAGCGAGGACTAATTATGATTTGTAAATCATTAATGTATGTGACTAAATATTTCCCTTTACTCTGTGTTTTTCTTTTCTTGTTTAGAATAAAATCAAGCCTTTAAATGTCATGTTAATGCTTTATAACTTTTTTAGATGAGTTCACTAAAACAGTTAACTAGCAGCTAGTAAATGTTTTATAACTAGTTAAATTAATCGCAGCTAACTGGTTTAAAAACAGTGAAAAGATTATTTTATAAAAAAATGAACTGATCCTCAATTAAACAGATGCTTATAAACAAGGAATAACGCACTTAGTTATATTTACAAACAGCTTATAAATTTGCATTAAAAAAAAACAATGCTTTAAAAATTATTACTTGAGTATGTGCTAATGCTTAACTAATGATTAGCAGTGTGTAGTTTTTATTAAGTGCTACTCAAATGAGAAATCATACAGTGAACAGCTAATAATGTCGAGCCCTCTTTGTTCTCAGTAATGTTTTATGAGCTGACTCATTCGCTGCTTACCTGCATACAATTGAGAGGTTTTCTGAACTTCAGTATTTTCAACTTGACCTTCTGAGATGATATCGTTTGTGAAAGCTTCAGATGGACTGTCAGTTATCACAGATCCAGAGGGAGACACTGAGAACACACACAGGTAATGGTTTTTTAACATGCACTTAAATTTCATCACACAAAAGAAATAAAAGACAAAAGAACCAACAAAAAATGTAACTCCCCAGGGCCTTGTTGTATATAAGGGATGAACTCTCCAGTGAGCCGGATTTCCACATTTTCCTTTAAACAGTATTCAGAAAAGCATTTGTAGGTTTGAACTGGTTTGAACAGGAGGCAAGGTGTAGCTGGTTCGTATTCTAAAGGGACAGGAAACAGGCAGGGTGTGTCACAGGTTTGTTTGTTCTTATTTTGAAAAGGATTATACCCCTTCTGTAAACCTCACACCTTACCTATTTAACCATAAAGTGTACAGGATTCCTAAGTTGTTTCTCAGATCAAGTATGAACTTGCACACATTCCAACACTGCATGTCTATTTGGTAAATGCTAAAGAGTGAATGTAAGGTCACGCTTTTATATAAACAAAAATCACAAAACAAACTGTCCAGTACCCTCCAAACTAATATCTATGTCCTCTTCTGGTGTCTCCCAGTCCAACATCTCTTTAAGACGCTCTGCCACATCAGCCGTGCTTTCATCTGGGAACATGTAGTCACACACAGACAGGCCGGAGATAGGGACTGGTGCAAACACGCGGCGAGGAAGAGCGTGCTGGCCAGTGCACGCACCTGAAAAAACAACCCAGGGAGCCAGACATTTACTTCTGAGCGCTATTTAACGTGCCTTCAGTCAAATTCTTAGCATCTTGGTGCCACCTTGTGGTTAGAATTGCTTGTTACTAAGAATCAAATGTTTTTAAATAGCACATTAAAAAAACACAATGCTTCCAAATTGCAGAGAAACTATTTCTGAAGTAAACAAAAAAATAAAGTAAAGCATCCTCTATAATGTGACGTAAAGCACTATTGGCACGTAAATAATTTGTATTTTTATTTATCTAAGCAATTATCTGCAAGTCATCAATACTTTCTATTAAAGGACAAAAAAACATGTAAATATATATAATATATATATATGTAAATTTAAACAATAATTTTAAGGAACCAAAACTAAATTCTTAATAAAGGTCAAAATATTTAACTGGATATTCTTTAAATATGCATGTCTCTTCATTAAGCTCCTGCTTCAGTTCAGGTGAACAGAAAACTTTAAATGTGTCCCAGATTTGAATGTGTAAATGAATTGCTGTTGATGAAATTCCCGGCACAATTTAAGCCCCACTTGTGTTTCAACAAACTTTTTCATAGTGATGTCATAAACAGTATTCACTCAGTGCAAATGAGAGGTGAGACATCTCTCAACAATAGACTGCAAATACTGCAACATTTAAAGACAAAATAACTTGAAAAAAAAGAACAAAAACTTGTAAATTGTGTAAGGCTCTGATGTTACAAAAAAGAAAGAAACAAAGACATTTTAAACAGTTTAAGACATAATTAAAATAATGTATTTATTGTCCATGATTAAGAATCCTCCTAAAGAAATGTTAACAAGCACATAAAGGGTTAACTGCATGAACAAAGGGATCTTGTAAGCTGTTGCTCTGTCTATAGGAATTGAATTTTATCATTCTCTTTATTTTGTAAAAATAATAATAACAAAATGTATCTGAGTGTGTTCTATCATGGATGCTACCGAGCATTTATGATACACATCACAGTTTTTGCTTTTGTGAGATGTTATGATAAACAACAGTAAATTTGCAAATAGACTGCTATTGGAAAAGAGCAGTTTTATACTGAAATGTTACTCTGTAAACAGTCCACATATAGGGAAAAATCAATATTGATTAGTGTCTCAGTCTTCAGTGAGCTCATACTTTGTCCTTAACCACTCACTATCCTTAACTGACATAAGCAGGACCGAACACGCAGTTTTTTTGCGCCTGATTAAAGCAAGTGGAAGCCCTGATGAGCCTCGGAAGTGACTTCTGCAGCGCTTTCTAAGCCTTGACAAGCTCCATCTTGTCCAACAAAGTAAAAGCGGATAGTGTGACTGGAAATTTGTACAGGATCTTTGTGATTAGAATCCAGCCCACACCAACAATAAGATCATGAAAAAGGAGTACATTTAAAAAAAAAAAACAGACATAGACACAAACTTTTACTAGCATAATATAAAAATGTGCCACCTTACCTTTGTGACTCCCCTCATTTGATTCAAGATCTTCCAGAAACATCTCCACTCTGGTGGAAACTGTGTTTATTAAGTCTCTCTTGACAGCCTGTCAACACAAAGCAGAAAATAACCATGAAACCAACCTCATTTTCCTTAACAGACAATTATGAGTGCTAAACATGTATAAGAAAAACAAACAACAAAAAACAAAGATAGGAGCTAAAAAAAAAAATACTTGCATGGCTGAACAAAATCCTTCTGTAAAAGATGATCCACTAGACTTCTAGCCTGGAACTAACGGTTAAACTGCAGTATACCATGCAAAACTACTTTTTAACGAGAAGTACAAGTTGCTGATAAACTACAGTTCCTAAAGAATCTAAAGAATGGTGATTATTCAGGTCAAAATTCCATAAACTAATTCTATATCCTTTATATAATGGAATGATGTAAATCTTACATCAGAAAAAAAGTCTATTAAACAATTGAAATCTTTTTTTGAACTTTTAGTTTTTATGATAAAATCCAAAGGAATTCTACAGAATTCTATTGACCTGTGCTGCATGTTTGGTTCTGGGTTTGTTGTTATGCACATAAGTCCTGCAGTAAACCACCCCTCGAACCCTCATGGAGCCACTGCAGACTTGAACCTGAGCAGTGCTGCGCTCCTCCACATCCATTAGCTCCTGTAACATTGATCATCTGGTCAGATTTCTGACTGGACACAGCTGAACATACACCTAAGTTTTGCTTAAATAAATAAAAAAAAAAAACATTCGCTCACATCCGAGACGAGAATCTTCATTGGTATTATCTGACGTTGACTTGTCTTTGGATTCCTTTTCTGGGAGACAAAATTACACATTAAGCTTAAAGGATGAATCAGTTTAACAGAGGAATTAATTTTTTTTTTTATACCTGTGCCAGGATGAGTTCAGAGTCATCTAATAGCGGTCTGCCACTTATAAGACAGACACCAGCTTCAATCTGTTTGGCCCAGTTGCTAAGAGTATCCTTTACAAAATCAAAAAGAAAAAATATCATGTGTACATGCTGTATTTTTTGTAATACTATTTTCTTGTATAATCTTTAGTAATAAATTATGTAATAATAGATAGCTAAAGTCATATATGTTTTTAATACTTCATAACTCATACCTTTAATTTAAAAATGTACAAACCAAATAAATATTATATTCAATTAATTAAATAATAAATTAAATAAATAAATATTTTAATGAAAAAGTTATGAAGCATCACTTACATACTTTTTCTTTACAAATATTTTTATTTTTCCCTTTACATGTTTCTCAGTTCATGACCTATTTAAACGTATATAAGATTTTAGCCCGGTTTGGTTTGGACATTTGATGCCTGTCTCAGCTACATCTTAAGGATTTCAGACCATGTTTTCTACCCTCCTCGGTCTATTGATGAATGTCAGTCCCTAAAGGCTCCTCAGAAAACAGTACATTACTACCAAAGAGACAAATGAAATTTTTTTTTCAGGACTACCTAAAATCGAAATGTTATAATCTGTGAGACTGCTAAAGCACCAAGCTATCCTGAGCAATCCGAAGGGAGTATGTGTGGACTCAACCTGAACACTGCACAATCGAGCAGCAAACAAAATCAGCTCTAAAATAGACCATCAGTCAATGCTCAGCTGCTGAGTACAACAGGGTCGGGGCAAATTCCATTACTTTACTTCAAAAGTATTACATATCTTAAAATAAAAAGAATTCGTGGCTAGGTAACATTCTTCTCTGCAGTTTGACAACATAACATTGCAGTCAAGCTCAAATAGTTCTCAAGTCCCTTGCCTCATTGGATTACATATACCTCAGAGTTACTGCTTGCTGAAGAACTCTGGGAAAAGTGTTACAAACCCAGCATGAGGTCAAACAGAAGAGAAGCAAACGTGAACATAGCGTACCGCCTAATGTTAGCCCCACACTCACTAGTATGACCCTTAAAAAATTAACGAATAAGGTTTAAAAGATAAGCACATTTTGTTTTACTCTGGATTTTTTATAATGACCCTATTCTTATGTTTCACTAGGTGATTTGTGGTTACATATCTATGTGTACGGCTCCAACTGTTTGTTCCAAGTGTGGCAGGTGTAATAAATTTCAAAATGGTTTTAAATGAAGAGAAGGTTTCATATTTTATTGAGTTGATTCACAGATTTGAGAGAGGCCGCATAAGACCAATCAGAGAACATTTGTGAAGTTATTTAAAAGTCACACCCCTTCCTATTCAAAATTGGTCTGAAAATAGTTGGATAACTTTACACAAAACAATTTTTTGTTCGTCACAATATGTAAGCACCAAATAAAAAAAATTAACAATGTTGTGATTGCAAAAAAAATATCCAATCAGAAGATAACGTGCGATGTAAGTAAAGTAAGTATACAACTTATCCTTCCCACCTTTGTAGACTTGTCTGTGTTATCAGAAGAACCTTTAAGAAATATTTGTAAATCCACCTCTACGGAACACGTCAGCATCGGCCATGATGAGGAAACACTTGTCTGATACTTCCAGTCAGCTGGCTTGGCTGAACTCTTCAAACAGAATTGAACAAGAATTGAAACAGAGGCCAAAGTCATTTTTTAAACAGACTGAATACATTTGATGCGAACATGTTCACCTTTGGATCGTTAACATCAAATGTTCTGCAGACAGCTCTGTGAAGTTTAAATTAAGGATCATACAAAGGTTTGGGGGCATTCAAGAGAAAATGTGAACAATATCCAGAACTGCTAACTCTCCAGGATACTTCTTTGTTTTGGAGCAGATGTGTAAGGCAACTCGATCAGTCACATCCTCCTCCGACGGATCCCAGAGTCTTCCTTTAGCTATATACTTTTCCATGGCAAATATTAGCTACATAAAGAGACCAGAGTAACAAAATGTGGCATTGTGAGAGTCCTGAACATGCTATTGGTTTAAGAATTGAATAAAGTATACGCTTTTATTTATTGATAAATGTCCAATTAACTAATAAACAGACAAAACACCAATGGCATACCCTTTTTAAAGTGTTGTTGGCATCTTTGGAGAGCTCAGGTGGGGTTACTAAAAACAGGCCAAGAATACAAAGACCCCCAGGTAGCATGCGTGACACCTTGAACAGGGAAGTTCAAATATGTAACTGTCTTTTCAATTATAATTATGTGAAATGCAAGCTGTTATGATGCCCACCTGTTTGGCATGTTCTGTGAGCCATGCCACATCAATGTCATCGAGCGCAGATCTCCCTCTTGAAGACCCTGGTTGCCTCTCACTCTCCCTCTGAGGAGTTTTCACTGCCAATACCACAAAATCTCTCTGAGGAGACGACTGAAAAAAATTTCAGGGAAAAATATTTAAAGTAAAGAGAGTTTTTTGTCAAAAAACTTGGTTAAAGAGATATTACACACAAATGTAAAAATGCAATAATTATATCTGTAGAGTCTATGCTACAATGCATCTAACTATTCACAATGAAAGTGACAACATCATTCAACTCATTTTAAGTCAATTCAAGTTTGTAAAAGAGATGACTTTTGGGCCAAGATGATGATATGTTAATGTATGTTGTGATTAATGAAAACATTTTTGGAACATTAGGCATAGCTTTGTTTACTTTCTTTTAATAATTAGCTATTTATTTTAACGTTAACTTCCTTACTTGGCCAGTCAGGACTCCAGTCACACATGATGCAGGAGAAGCCTGAATACCACAAAGATATTTCTCCACAGCTTCCTCAACAAAATAGCTCCTTCCCATTCTCACTGAAAAGTTGGAAAAAAACGTACTGTAAACTAAAAATATAGTGCATTGTCATTAAGGGTCTTGCAATGGCAACCAAAATTAAATATTATCTTCCATAACTCCCAAAATAACAAGACGCAAAAATATAATAGTAATCTAAACATACTTAAATATACATAATATGCCAACACAGTTTTTGGAAATATCTGAAAGATAAAAATTTACCACAGAGCTTCAACCAGCTGGTTAGTTGTCAGTGGTGGACTCAGTACGTGTGACAACTGGCAAATAGTCGCATATAAACTGCGCAATATAATTCTTGACATCTGATTGGACGACATGTATTGGATCCATGCTGCTTTGCGGTTTGCGTTTACGTCGCTGTAATATGACGTAAACGCATCCAACTTTAGCGGCTGATGCTAACACTTGCTGCTAACTGGAGAGATGGCGGCTCTTCTTCAGCAAGTTCTGGAGAAAAGCGAAGTTAACAAACTCCCCAAAGCCATTCAGAACAAGCTCGAGAAGTTTTTGTCCGAGCAACAGACAGAGTCGGAGACTGCGAAAGCCCAGCAAGAGCGTTACAAAGCAGACTTCGGTGAGTAACGTTAACAGGCGGCCAGCCATTCATTTCATCAACGTTACTTTGAAACTGTTAACATATCTATAAACAAGAAAGACTTTTCACTTTGGGACAACATGTCATACAAGTAGTTTTATGAGAATGTGGTGTCTGTTTTTTTCGACATAAACAACATAACGTTAATGTTAGTAACAAACTTCTCATCAATAACTAAACTTGAATATTATCTTAGCTATTCTTCTTTTCCGTAATTGACAGTTTTAAGGATTTAAGCTTTGCATTTTACGTTATCCTCCAAAGGTCCAGTTATTAACA
Organism: Danionella dracula; assembly: GCA_900490495.1. Lineage (NCBI taxonomy): Eukaryota > Metazoa > Chordata > Actinopteri > Cypriniformes > Danionidae > Danionella > Danionella dracula. Next base: position 3,225,584 of record UELW01000100.1, read on the forward strand.
AATTTTTTTTCTGTAGCATCAGATTTTTGAACACTCGTGGTAAAACGTTGTTCTATGTCCTACAGAGCAACAGTTTTTTAATCTTGAGAAGAGAGTTGCTGAGGGTCAGGCCCAGTTTTTGTCACAGAGCAAAGAGTTGCACGGCATCAAGGAGGAAAATGGTCACCTCGGTAAGCTCTAAAAGCTTTTGTTGTTGTTGTTGTTGTTGTTGTTGTTAATTATTATTAAAGCAATGGTTAACGTTAATATCCTTTTTTTCTACCATTGTATGTTTATAAGTTGAAGAACTGAAGAAGTTGAAAGAGGTTGAAGACGTGCAAGGGGCAACACATGAGGTAACAACTCATGTTTCGCTAATTTTTGGGTAATTTTAATGTGTAAAGCATAACCGATGTGTTTTTGAGTTTAGAACAAGCCGCAAAGAGCCAGATATGAAATTGAGGCAGAAAACAGAGAATTGTCAAGGCTACTTGAAAAGAAGTCCCAGGATGTGGATAATCTCACTGGTAAGAGCTGTTTATACTGTTTTAGGTTGTCATTGATCAATCCCCTTTAGCCAGATGTATACACAATTTTCATAATAAACAGTGTGTTTTAAAGTGTAAGTTCTTGAATCAGTTTATAAGTAGAAAACTGTTGAAAAGCTGCTCATCAAACAATGTGTCTGAAAAAAATGTCTGCTTTATGTCTGATATTGGTTTTTCAGGACCAAAAATTAAGGCATGTTTGGTCTAAAATGCTCTCTAAATACAGTGTGTACATTTATAGATTTACATAAAATATGTTAATTGGTGTTTGCTAAGTAGTATGCAAAATAGTAAGTTCTTAACTTACAGAAACTGGTCATACTGAACAATCTCCAGCTGAGTGGAAATTAATAGTTAAAAGTAACTCTTATTGTCCAACAAACATGAATAATTCCTTTGGTCTCTTACAGATAAAATTACAAACCCATGTCACGGGTTTTGATTAGCATAACATTAACAAGCACACAATGCTGTTTTAATAAATATCTATATTAAAAATTCATATTTAGCCTAGCAGATTTTTAGGGTTTTCATTCATTCATTCATCTTCATGTCGGCTTTATTCCCTTTCGGGGTCGCCACAGCGGAATGAACCGCCAACTCACTGGCATATGTTTTACGCAGCGGATGCCCTTCCCTGCCGCAACCCATCGCTGGGAAACATTCACACACACATTCACACTTTAACACTATGGGCAATTGTTCTTATTCAATTCACTTATTCCGCATGTCTTTGGACTTGTGGGGAAACCGGAGCACCCGGAGAAAACCCACGCGATCACGGGGAGAACATGCAAACTCCACACAGAAATGCCACCTGCCCCAGCCGAGCCTAGAACCAGCGACCTTCTTGCTGTGAGACGACCGTGCTACCCACTGCGCCACCGTGACGCCCAGGGTTTTCATTGTTTTAGTTTTTTGTTTTTTTAGAATCAATTTTTTTGTCTGACTCAAAAGTTTGTTTCTAAATTTCCGAAATTAAAGCAAATTGTCCAGAAGTCTTGCACTCAATTATCAGGACTGTCAAAATGGAGAGCGACAAGTGGTCTTGGCATGTGCTCAGTGTAGTTCCACATAAGCTCTCTGGGAGCCTCGCTGACTGATGCAGTTGCTAGTCTCCTCCCCAGCATAAAGAAAATACAAACAAAGACAAAATAGAAACTAACAAGCAAAAAACAATGGTTAGAAAAATGTAACAGACAACAAACAGGTGATCAGCACCAGCTGCAGGATGAAAGATAAATGATGGGGATAAGTTAGATAGGCACATTGAACCACATGTTTTTTCAACATATTCTTTTGGACAAATCCCTGGAGCCAAATATTCGAATGCTAGATTAAACGGATATGTTTTTAATTTTTCAACATTTAATTTAGACTTTTAAGAACGAACACAAGGCACTTGTGGGAAAATCTCGAAATTAGCTTTCATTCTCAAAATGCCTGCAACATGAAATAAGCATATTAGAGCATGTTTAAGTTAGATTTTCAAATGTTGTGTAAGGTAAGTTCAAAGTGAAAAGGATGAATTCTTTGAAGCAACAGTTTCTTTCACTTCAATGATGGCGTGTCCTTGTGAATTGTTACACAGAGGAGCTCAAACGTCTCAATGACAAGCTTCTGGAAACCAACAAAATCAAGATGGAGCTCCAGCTTAATTTGGATGAAATTCAGTCCTCTGAAGTGTCAGTTCAGGTATATATACCTCTAATCCAAGTTAATGTGAAACAACTATGTGTTGAAAAATTTTTTACATTTTATTCTGAGTAATGTTTTAATTTTCTTGATCAACCAAGCACATTTTGACAGACACTTTTTTTTTAAATAGAAATAGGTATTTTTAACCAATGTGAAGTTTCTTGACATTTTAGAAATCCAGCGCTCTTGTTAGATTATAGTTGTTATACTTGTTGACGCAGAATCGTGAAAAACGCATGGAACAAGAAAAGGACCTTCTCCAAAATCAAAACAACTGGCTGAATTCTGAACTAAAGAAAAAGACAGATGAACTTAATACAGAATCCAGAGACAAAGGGAAGGAGATTCTGGGGCTTAAATGTTCTTTGGAGAGCAGAAAAGAAGAGGTATGCCGAATTCGATCTTTTTTCTTCTAGACTTGGTAACTCTCAACTGTCTTGTGCATGTGCTAAACAGGTGAGCAGGCTTTGGGACCAAGTAAACACGCTGAAGAGGTCAAATGACAGCATGCAGAAAAGCACAGACGATCTGATGAAAAAGCTGAAAGAGGTTCTTTATCTAAAAGCTCTTGTTTTAGGAGTCCGGATGAAGAAAAATAAATGATTGCATTTAAATGGTTGTGTTAGGCTAAGGACCAAAGGGTCTCAATGGAGGATAGGTACCGAAATGAGCTCAACGCCAACATCAAACTGTCTAATCTGTACAAGGTGGGTCAAAAAAAATGTTTTTGCTCCAAGTGTCCTGTAGAAGATGATGACCTCGAATAATTGATGTTCTCAGAGTGTGGCAGCAGAAGCTGAAGGGAGGACTGCTGAACTGAACAGAGCTGTGGAAGAGCTCAACAAGCTACTGAAGGAAACAATGGAAGGTTTGTACAAATCCCACAACCTTGTTTTAATGATAAAATCCATATTTCTAATCCCTGATAGTCTTGATAAACAAAATACATTTAAAACCCCTTTGTAAAAACATGATTATTGTGCAAGAGGTTGCTTGGAGATCATATAATTTTTTCGTGTCTGTGTATTTGGGTAGAATATAAAGGTAAACGGTGGCAATATAAATGTCATTGTTTTAATCTTGGTTGCCTTAATGAACACAATAAAGGCCATTTGATTGACATGATTGGCACTCAAAAGACACCAGTAGAATACCCGTCCACTTGGGGTGCTAAACAACTGTTTGCCTCTGACACTCGCTTTTAAACACATACAGCATGCAAGGCATTGTGGGATATCAGAGAGAACCGAATATACTTTGCTGTAACTGTTTAATTGTAAAACAAACAACTGGTAGCTCCAGCAGTTCCAGTTACAGCAACTCCTCTTACAATAAATAGCTTGCTGTTCTGTATTTTTCTTCTTTTTGTTGTTGTGTTCTACCTGTCATTAGGGTGATGCAAGCGTCTGAACGGAGTGCTACCCAGCTGCTTTTTTGTGTCCCAGCACTCTGAACATGTGATCAAAAGCCCACCACATTTATTTCGTTATCCCACCATGGCTATCTGGCATCATGGCATCAAGTCTGAATTTTTAGTGTTCAATAAATCTGTGTTTTGACCTCTTGGTTGCCAAACTGATTTGAAGCTACTGCTAAAAAGCACTATATTATTTAATTTAGAGTATGTGTGGAAAAAAATGTCCACCTAAAGCATTTTTTACTGAATCCGAAGTAAAGTTACAAATGTATGCGTCTTTAATCAACAGCTAGTAAGGCAAAAGAGAAGAAGTTTTTGGAGCTCCAGATTTCAAGAGAGAGAACAGAGACTGACCTAAATGAGAAGATCAAGAACCTAGAAAAAGAAGTGGAGAATTCTAACACATGTCTTGCCGACTTTAAGAGGAGAGGTGAGAATGATACAAACATTCAGTTTGTGGTAAACAATACCCAGAAAGAACTAATTGTGTGATTGGCAATGTTGTAGGTGTACCAGCACTCACAGAAGAGGAGCTGACAAACCTTTCTCCAACGGCAGCTGCAGTGGCTAAGATTGTGAAGCCTGGAATGAAGCTGATGGAGGTATAATTCCAAATTGGTTTAAAATATAATCACAGTTTACATCCTGTAACTATGATTTTCTCTTTAAATCATGGTAATCTAACCAACTAACAAATCGTTCTCAGCTCTATAACGCCTTTGTGGAGGCAAAGGATCAGCTGCATCTGGAGAAGTTGGAGAACAAGCGTGTGAACAAAGTTTTAGATGAGATTGTGCTTGAGGTGGAAACCAAAGCCCCCATCTTGAAACGTCAGCGAGAAGAATATGAGAACATGCAGAGGTCTACCACCAGCCTCTGTGCTAAACTGGAGCAAGCTATGAAGGTTTGCACTTGTTTTAGAGTTTTTCCTAAAAAGAAAATACATCTTGATGTTCATAACGTGACTTTATTATCTTCGTGCCAGGAAGTGCATAGACTACAGAAGGAGACGGATGAAGCCAATAAGAGAGTTTCAGTCCTAGAAAAAGAAAATCAGAGATCAGAGGGGCAGCTTGCAGATATGTCAGAGCAGGTAACATTCTGATTTCAAATGATTAATCATGCAACATTTGACATTTGAAGCCACGAGATTCTATGTTTTGCTTTTGATTCAGGTGCGTGTGCTTCTGGTAGAAGTGGAGGAAGCTCGCGGCACTCAGGTGGTGCGTGAGGACGTTAGCTCTGCCGTGAGTAGCTCCACTGAGGTTCAGGGCTCACGACAGTTAGCCTTCCGCAGTGTCCAAGAGCTCCAGCAGCAGAACCAGAACCTTCTGGCTAAGGTCAGAGACCTAGAGGAGCAGCGACAACATGAACAGAACCAGGCTAAAACTGCCAGGTAATGATAAAAAAAAAATTATTAGAAATTGTTGCAAAAATTTGAAATTACTTTAATGGAACTATAACACAGAAGTTTGATAATAGCTAAAAGACACCTAAGATCTGTTTGCTGGACAATATATAAATTCTCAAAACTTATTTCTAAATAATGTCATGTTATTTGTATCGCAATCTCTTTTCTTTTTTAGGATTGCAAGTTTCTAATCATGCAAAGCAACTGGATAGTTATACAAAGTTCTTCAAAATTCTTATTATTTAAGAACCAATAAACTTTGCTCAAAAGAGAGAGTTTCACTTCTGATTAGGTTGATCTGTTTTTTGTCTTATAACAGTTTATCTATTATAGAAAACAAGACACTCAGGGTGTGGTCACCAAACACATCGTTGCGGCACCAAGCATTTCAAACAAACTAAAGTAAATCTATAAACAATATAACCAAAATACTTTTTCTACTCAAAATCTAAATAAATCATTCTTAAAACCAAAACCTTTCTTAGGCTACACTTTTTTTAAAGAACATAAAGCTTACATGACTATTTTCAGCCAAAAAAAGATCACCTTTAACTTTTCCTTTTAAAAGATAACCTTCACCTTTTAAAAGATAACTTCCTTCTCCTGCAGCCCCCCAAAAATGTCCCCAAACACATCTAATTTGCCTCCAAAATAAATTAAGTCAAACCAAATGATGAGGAAATCGCTCTTTTTAAATCCTTTCACATTGAGTGCATGGAAAACATGAGAAATTTGAAAATTTAAAAAAAAAATTTTTTTGACTTAGAGAATTAAACATGAGTAATGGATTATTAGCATCACACCTTTGGTTGTGGCAGAATGTAGCATTCCTGACCCCAATCATAACCCTATATCTGGATTCTGTGCAGCTCTAAATTACATCGTAAACATGCACAATTACAAAGTGTTCTCTTACAAACACATATACAATAACACAATTTACAATACAAAATAAAAAAACTGTCAGCACAATCATAATGATGCCATGTAAATATTTGCCATTACAGTCTGTAACTTCCAGTAAACTTGAACTACAATTTTTCATGATCACACTTGAAATGTTTATTACCAGAAAATTTAAAATGTAAACATTTTTAAATTGAGAAATTTATCAGTAAACAATTTAAGTTCACACAGACAATCTGACAGTAAACGCAGAGAGATTTAGGAAGATTTAGAGGTGTCGTCTGCATTATGATTGAAAGGAATCATGCATTTCCTTGCATAAAATAGCTCCTTATTAGATAATGTTTATATGAATAGTAAAGGACTCCATAGATAGCCCTGAGGATCACCAGCAGTGACGGGTAGTTTTTGAAAGGACGTTTTGTAGCTGTAAAAATAGAGATCAGTTATTGTGACATGACTCAAACCAGGTAGATTCAGTTATCCTAATGAACTAATGTCTCAACAAAATATGTAGTGTTGCAGTGTTGAATTATTTAACTACTTTAGATTATTTTTAAGGCAAACAGAGTTGGAAGAGAGCCTGGAGAAGGCTCAGAAGGAGCTTGAGCAGATGAAGGAACAGCAAAACCACCAGAAGCAGTTGGCTGACTCTGCTGCCAGGCAGAGAGACATGTACCGTATCCTGTTGCAGACAGCGGGGGTAGAACTTCCTCCACAGGGTGAGATTTTAAAAGGTCCTTTTTTTTGTTTTTCGATTTTGAGTTCTACCTTTAAATAATGCATTTGCTGGTGGTTATTTTCAGGATCAGTGGCTGGACCTCAGTCTAGCACCCCCAGCAGGACAGGACCCATGGCTACCAGATCTACACCTCTGAGATCTGCAACTGCAGAGTCACTACAGGCAACTCAAGCCAAAGCAGCACTTAAACAGGTAAAATAATTGATAGTTTTACGTTAACGCTAATATTTAATCATTTTAAACACAAGCTAATGTTTTCCCCCCGATAGCTTAATGATGCTTTTACAACATATAAAAAGGAGAAGGCAGAAAATGATAAGCTTCAGAGTGATCAGTTTGAGAGACTTCGTTCGCAAGTGTCCCATCTGCTCTCTCAAAAGGCCAAACTTGCATCTCAGCTGGAATTTGCCTTCAAACGGTGAGAACAACAAAGATAAAATATGCCCATGTTGATATTTATGTATTTCTTCTGGTCATACTACTCAACGCTATGGGGTAGCACTGCTTTGATCATAATAATTTTATTTATGCCCAACTATAATTTACGTTAATTAATACACTTTTTTTTAACCAACTTGCTTTCTGTCAAAATAGTGCATGTTTAAAATCTCTTTAAAGGACATTTCAGATGACAATTTAACACAAGTTCACTTGTTTATGCATATATGCAATACGTGTAATGATCTAAGTTTATGTTTCTGAATGGTTTTGTAAAAAAAAACAACACAATTTTTGCATTAACAAAACTGATTCTGACAAAACATGCGGTTTTGGCCGCTTCATCAAATTACTCCGCTCAACCAGCCCCTCTCTGCGCAGAGCCATGTTTAGCTTTCGGGTGTTTTCTAACGCACATATAATGATGATAAGAATATAATATAATGATTAGTGCTGTCGATCGATTAAAAAATGAACAAATGAATCGTACCTTTTTTTAATTAATCACAATTCATCGCAATTACAAGACTAAAACTTTTTAAATCTTTAAATGTAAAATGTTAAAAATGTATGTAAACTGAAGACAGAAACTATTTAAAGTCAAAATATTTTATATTTTAAATAAATTTTTTTTGTTTAACTTGTAGCTCGGGTTTTGTCATGTAAACAACAATCCTGCAATAAACCATCACTATCCTCCAAATTAACTTTTTGCTTATCGCCATTGGTGGTTGTTAATTTTGTCTTGTTTTCCAGGACTCTTAATAGCTTGCTTATGAATTCCTTTCATCTTTGAGAAGAAACTCTAGGTTTTTAAAACTGGGAACAATTGCAGTCGCTATCTTCAGCCGTGTGAGATTAGTGCTGTCCTTGCTTTTAGATAGTCTGAGGTGAAATCATGTTTGAATTTAACTATAGGCTGATCGTTCTCTGTTGTCTCCATAATTTTGCAAGTGGCAAAAGCAGGAGAGAACTTATTTTATTTACATTACATTGTTAAACACCATTTTTAACTCATTATGTAATGTGTAGTAAACAAAATAATCCATTTATTGCATTTATGTTGAATCAAATGTATTAAAATTAAATGAATCTAAATTTGAAGGAATACGCATACATTTATATTTAAATTTTAGCTTTTTGTCATCTGTGCATAATGTGTTGCTTGCTGTGTTCCTTCTCTGTGCCTTCTCATCAAAAAAACTGAAAACGCGTTAATTGAGTACATTGTTTTTTTTATGCATTATACATGTCAAATTAATCCCACACGTTAATTTTGACAGCACTAATAATAATAATAATACAAAGTACAAATATGCAATATATATGCTTTATTAGGAATGCATAGCAGTGTGCTCTCGTAAGAATTTTGTATAGTATTGATGGCAAAAAGTTTGCCAACGTTACTTGGATTGCTATTGTGAGATGGTTTCTTATTTTATTAATTTAAAATGATACACTTGTTCTAGAGTTGAAGCTGGATCACGTAGAGTTAGTACAGATCTGAGTTTCAGTGTCAACTACATTGCATATCCTGTTTTGCACTGGCCTTCATTCAAAAACAGCCTGGAGAAAAATGGCTTAAGCCAACAAAAATGTGTTTCGGTAGATATGCTGGCATATTTCCTCCATAAATAAAAGTTAGCCACTCAAATTATGAGCTCATAATAAATGAGCAGAGTTGTGTACTTCTTTGTCTCAAACATCGCAGACCTTTAAAGCCAGGACGTCTCATAAGTAAAGTGGAAGTTTATTGTGCTTACAGTCAGACACCGAGGGCCTCGGTAGATGATAGCGATTGCGAGAGCCTTACAGATGTTGGCATCATTTAAAGTGGGATTCACACCTGCTTGTTGTCAGAGGGTACAAAGCATTTGTTGTTGTTAAAATAAAACCCTTGGATGGATTTTCATAAATTTTACAAAAGATTTGCATGCACACCATTGAGCCACATTTCTGTTCAAATGGCTGGAAATGTTTTATTTTCATCTGAGGTCACTTTTAACATCTCCGTAAGATCTATAAAAACAGTACTTGATTTTTCTGACGAACTAAACATATTTATCTTCAAAATCATAGAGACAAATTAAAAGTTTGATTTCGTCCCCGGCAGTTATGATATGCTTCAGGAGAATGTGAATGGCTTTCGCCGAGAGATTGATTCACTGCGTGAGAGGAATCAAAAGATGAATGCCACACACCAGAAGCACGAGGAAATCATTCACGTAATGACTCAAGATCTGCGGGAAGCCAGTGAGAAGCTAACCATGGCTGAGGTGAGAGAGTTCTCAGAGATGCATCAGAAAACAACTTCTGCTTGGTTACATCAAATCTTCCTTTTTTCAGTCACGTGCTGAGAATGTCAGAAAGGAACGGGACATTCTGAAGCAAGTGGAGAACAGACTGTCCCAGGAGAAAGAGTCTATATTGAGTGAGCAGCGCAACCAGAACCTGCTGGTCACCAACCTCAAATCCATGCAGGTGCTGTTGGGTTATGTGCAAACTTGAAAATTATGTCTTTTACAGCTTTGGTCATTCTCCCTCTTTTCTTTTTTTTTAACAGCTTACTATGGAGCGGTCTGAAACTGAGACCAAGCAACGCTACAACAATCAAATCCAGCATCTGGAAAAAGAGTTAGCCCAGTTAAAGAAGAGGCTAGAACAGGAGGTGCAGCAGAGACACACACTGGAGCGCAGTCAAGATGTAGGCTCATTATCAGACTTCTAAATTTGGTATATTGTCTCCCAAAATGGTCTGAGTGTGACTATTGTTGGTTGCATTGTCTAGACGCAGCTTCTGGAGGCTAAGAAGCAGTTGGAGACACAAACAACACTACATCAGAAGACGAAGGAGCTTTTAAGAATGGCTGAACAGCAGGCCACTTCATTGAGACAGCAGCTGAACAACAATGAAAACCAGAGTACAGCAGCTAAACAGCCTGTAAAGACAATACTTAGAGGTACAAAAAAAATTATAAGGAAAAAAACACAAGTTGATTTTTTTTTTCAGCTCTATTAAAGCTTATATTATTTCTGTTGTGCAGTTGCAGCTCCTACTGTTTCGCAACAGGAAGTAGATGAGCTTCGTGCACGTCTTCAGCAGGCTGAAGAACAGAATTCTGATCTCAATGAGAGACTAAAGAACACCACCACAAATGTGGAGCAGTACAGATCCATGGTAGTCAGCCTGGAGGAGTCGGTCAACAAGGAAAAACTGGTAATTCAGGAATTAAAGTGTTCATACATGCTTTAAGTGGGAATGGCATTGATAACATTACATTTCACCCTCAGTTGGCTGAGCAAGCACGTGCTGCCATTGACAACCAGCTGAAGATGACCAAGGAGTTGAACAAGCAGCTAGAAGTCCGTCTAGTAGAAGCAGAGAAAGAAAAGTTAGAGCTACAACAAGAGAAGATGAAGGCAGTAGACAGTGTGGAAAAACGGGTGAGTTCTAGTTAAGGATTTCTCTAAACCATTTCTGAAAGCCATAACAAGTTTATTTATATAGCACATAAACTGTGCATGCACAGACCAATCTACCTCGCATATCAGCTAAAATAACTAAAATAAATTAACAATTAAATAAAAATATCAGTTATGGTATCCAAAAAAGTAGGTATCCATAGTTATTCACATCCCATAACTTCACATCATCAGTAACTAACCAACAGCGCTTTTATAAAGATAACAATTTTAACTCATAAATAAATGTTTAAAAAGGAGTTAAAGTTACTAATATAGGTGAACACAATAAAACAAAGCAAAATTTAAATACAAACATTAATTAAACACAGAGACCACTCAACTTTGGTCCAAAAAATTGATTTTAAGACGAGACTTAAACATTCTTCTGTAGGAGCAGTTTTAACAAAGGAAGGCAATGCATTCAGGCAGTTTGTTTAAAATCTTAAAAACAAACAATACAATCTTAGTCAATCTTAAAATGTACCAAAAACTAGTTCAAGAATGTTATAACTGGTGTGATATGCTCTCATCCTGTTAAGACGTGCCATGGTGTAAGTGATTATTTTGTGATTAATCCCAGTGTAAAAAGCTTAATAGAAATCTAGACATAAAGTGATAAAAGCATGCATCACTTGCACAGTCTATAAAAGACTGCTTAATTTTAGATAAAAGGTGAAGATGACAAAAAGCAAACTTCACAACTCTTGAGCTGCTTATTCATTTTAACATCCAAATCAACAGTGATGACAAGGTTGCTTGATTGGGTTTAACATATTGTCCGCAAGGCCTCAGATCTATGTGGGAAAGTATGAAACCAAACAAAATGAGCAAAGATTTATATTCTGTATTTTAAAATGATGCAAACGATTGTCTAAAAAATACTTTCAATTCCCAAAAGGTTAATTTAAATTGCTTGAAAGTGTGTGAATTTAGTCTTTTTAAAGGTTTAAGAACTCTATATTCCAGCAAACAATGCATACCAATTTCTGTGAGTTTTCCTGATTTACAGTATAATCCGGCAGATTAAACTCCACAAAAATATTTTTCATTTCAGGTGAGGGACCTGAGGAGGAGTTTGGCAAACCTCCAGTCCGAACTGCAGTATGCCGTACAGAGGGCTGGCTCTGCAGTTGCCCAGGAGCAGAAAGCAACTCAGGACAGCAAATTACAGGTGGGACTGTTGTTCTTGTAATCCTGTGAATTGCCTCTTCACTCTGCTGATTTATGATTTATTCACCCGATTGTTGGTTCGGACTCCCAGGCTAAGCTGGCTGTAGAGGCTCAGAATAAATACGAACGAGAGCTCATGCTGCACGCGGCAGATGTGGAAGCTCTGCAGGCTGCCAAGAGACAAGGGCAGTTTTTAACACAAAGCTTGAAGCAACTGGAGGAGAAGTCTCAGAAAGCAGTGTCTGCAGTGGTTCAGAGCCGCACAGGTCTAGACCAACAGGAGAAGCGACTCAAGGTTAAATTTTTATTTCCTCGACTGAAGTGGATATAAAAGTGTGTCCTGGAGCTAATGCACAGTGTTATCCATCATTCATTAATAGTTTAAAGCTACTTAGAGTATTGAAAACCTTTCTCAAAAACATTTAATTAAAAAAAGTTATATTCGATTTACCATCATTAGGATTATTTTGTGTGTTTTGAGGGTCTTTTTTTTTTTTTTTTTTTTTAGATGGACCATGTGTGTAAACAAATTTTTTACCGGAAATTATTGTAATATTTGATATCTTCTCCACTCAGGAAGAGCTTTCTAAAGAGCAAAAGAGAGCCCAAGAGCTGCAGAAGCAGAACGTCATGCTTCATGAGCAGCTGGAGAACCTGAGCAGCAAGGTATCGGGCTCCACCCACTACTCTTCCAAGACGGAGAGTACTTTGAACATCTCTCTTAATGAAGAGGGCAAGTCTCATGAGCAGATTCTGGACATTTTAAGGTACGCATCAATTCAAATGTACTTTTTCCAAAATTTGAGACTCAAGAGCTGCTTTTATAAGGGATCGTTTTTTTTTTTTTTTACTATCTTGCACAATAGATATGTTCGACGAGAGAAAGAGATTTCCGAGACCCAGCTTGAAGTGGCAAAAGTGGAAAGCCTTCGCTATAAACTACGCATGGAGTACTTGGAGGGAGAGTTGAAGGAACAGCAGGACAGCCTGAACACAGAGAGGGAAAAGTTCCAGGTTTATAAAGAGATTTTATCACTTTTTAAATTTGTGGATAAAATTGAGAGGCTACTGTAGCCAGCAAAAAAAATTAAAGAACGTATTTAAAGGGTTCATTGCTGATTTTTACTCTTCAGCAGCCAAAAAGCTCACCTTTTTTAATGTTAGTTTTACATTGTAAATTGATCAGAAAAGAACACTTATAGATTCATTATGATCTTTTTAGGCTACATCAAAATCCTTGGTACAGCAGGAAGAGATGATGAAGAGGATGGAGAGCATGAGTGCTTTGACTGAGTCCAACAAATTGCTGAAAAATGAGAAAAATAGACTAGAGCATGAACTGCAACAGACTCAGGCCAAGGCAAGTCCTAAAAGCACTCTGTACATATTGTTTCCTTTTTTTTCTTCCCATCTTCAGAGATGAAGCTCTGTCAGAATTGAATGCATTTTTTTTTTTAAGTTCATTTTTTATTGGAAAAAGTTGATTTGTTCATCATGAGCCCATCATTGAGTTATTTTACGGCCCTCTAAAATTCTTATTTGTATTTTAAATATTGTTTTTCCAAAATGAACCATATGCTGATAAAAATGTTGACCTTTTGAATGATTTTTTTTGCCCTCACATAATGTAGCTTCGTAAGCTTGAAGCAGACATCAAACCCCTCCAGGACTCTAATGCTGAGCTGAGTGAGAAGAGTGGCATGTTACAGGCAGAAAAGAGACTTCTGGAGGAGGACGTCAAGCGTTTAACAGCTCGTACACAGGTGTCTGGATATTGCTGTACATTTAGTAGTTTATAGTGAAGGCCTTTCATGTATTTCTTATTGTTAGGGTTTTTAAGTAGTTTATTTCTTAGTTGAATAGCTGTGTGGTTTGCAGTAGCTGAAACTTTGATTTGGTTGGTTGGTTGCAGCAACTTCTAAGTCTCCAGAAGGACAGTGATCAGGAGGAAAGTAAGAAGATGCATACTGAGAGGGAGGCCCAGCTCAAACGCATCCAGCAGCTCACAGAGGACACGGCCAAACTCAAGAACGAGGTCGCCAGGTCAGTATGCCATAAAACCTTCTACTAGTGATGCACCAATCTTTTTTTTTTTTTTTGCATGGCTGCCTTTCATATAAACACCTGAAAATAGAACAAAATACAATAATTGGTTGCATTTCATAGGTAAAATGGGAAACCGGTTGATTTCTAGCTGGTTAAAGTTTTGCTTGCATTTACAATGTTGCGTTTCAAAACCGCGATAGGGAACCTTGTATAAAACAAGACCAAGAACGTTTGCAGTTAAGTATAAACTCTTACTGAGGGTTCATGATGAAAATTATCTAGCAGGTTCTATTTAGCAGACTTCACAACTAATCTACACGAGAACACCTCAGAATTAAACACCCAGTGCAGTTTAAAGTGAAATGTCAGCAAGAAACCGGGTAGAAATATTTAACAGACAAAAACAGTTTTCTGTACTCTGTTTAATCTCGCTCTTTGAATAAGGTTAAATTTAGAGTTTACCTCTAATGTTATTAAGGTCTACAAAAAAAAATCCCCCATCATATCACGATATAATACCGATACCATCTGGACAGTGGAAAATATCATGATATGAATTTTAACCCATAACGCCCTAGTGTGGATTAATATAGTTTTGGAGCTCAGGTCCTTGACGTTGCTCTCTGCTTTTAGGTCAAGGCTGAAAAGACCTTTTTAAAGTTTCCTTTAGAAGGAAGCTTGCAGAGACACAAGTTAACAAATTGCTTTTGTGTGGTATTAATTATATTTTATATGTATTAACTCTCATGTATGTTGTGTTATGTTTGAGATGTTGTGTGCCATCCAGTGTGCTGTTAAGTCCAAGAAACACAGAGATACTATGGTGTGGTGCTTTAGAAATAATAACTTGCCTTGACTTCTGTTGTACCACATTGTTGTTTTTGAATTTTTCTCAATTTTAGTTGATTTGATGTGTGGAACGTGTGAACTAACCCTCTACTTCAAAAAAAGTAAAAATAAATTTAATGCAGGTTTAAGCTAAGGTGATTTTAGACCTTGAAAGTATTGGCTTGCATGAGCTTTCAAAAGGTGTACCAACCCTAAATAATACTCTTTCAAAGTATATGGTTGTGCATCAAATTATTCCATAACATATTTTTCTAAACAGGAGCCAGGCTACCATCACCACAGCTCAGAGCCAAGTTCAGAATCTACAAGAGAGCCTCGGCAAAGTTGTCACTGAAAGAGACGTTCTGAAGAAGGAGCTTGAGATGAAGTCCCTGGACATTCAGGAAAAAATCAAAACCATTACCCAAGTCAGAAAAATAGGCCGTCGATACAAAACACAGTATGAAGAGTTGAAAGAACAGCATGAGAAGGTACATCAAATGTAATTTTCAGTTCTTCCTGAGTTAAAGGTGAAACGATCCAGATTTAAAGAGCCTTGTGCACATGTGTGTGTGTGCTAGATGGTGGCTGAGACTGCTTCAAAACCAATACAAGAGCCAGAAGAAAACAAGGCCACTGTGCAGGAGATCGAAAACCTGAAAACCTCATTGAGTCAGACACAGAACAGAACTTCGGAGCTGGAAACTCAGCTGGATGGTGTTCAGAAGGTAAACATGCGTTGTTGCTTAGATGAAAATCAAGAATACAGCATAATTAGGAAACTACAGCATTACTTTAGTTTTACCAGCTTCGTCGCTCCTGATATTGCATTTTTATTATTTAGAATTGAAGAAAATGAAAAGAATAAAACATAAATTTGTATACAGAAAGAATAATTACAGTTACAGAACTGTAAGAATGCCAGGTTTTGTGTTCTAATTCGCAAAACATTGCCAGAAGTTGTTTTTCCATTCCCTTCAATGGAAGCGATCGCCATGGAGTTTACACTTCTTTCTTTGTCATGAGAAAAACTATGGCTCTATCCTCTGAATTAAACCTCAACGAATTATAACACAATAGGGGACAGCAGTATATCAACATTTATAAGTCACCTACAAAATTGGTTCAAGATAGATTGATGATATAGTAATTAAATTGGTAAAACTACAAATTTGACTAAATTAACAACTACTTGTAATGACTTCGTTAAAAAAAACAAACCCAAACTGATACCGATTACAACCTATTCGTATGGAGATGTGTAACTTGCAACTAGCCTATTATAATATTGGCATGTTAAAGCAAGTCTATTTACTAGTATATTTAAGTCAGTGTGGTGGGAAAACTACTTCATAGCTTTAATTACATGTTATCCATTGATCTTTTAGAAAAACAAGAAAAATATACAACAATTTATTCACATTTTTTAAAATACAGACGTATTTTTATTACTGTTTTTTTTGTTGTTGCCCTTACAATAAATAAACTTTGTAGCTATTTCAAAAAGTTACTCTTTTTATTGTTAATAATTACTCTAACTGTATTATTACTACAAATTTTTTAAACTTGATATTAACTTGATATAATAACTTGTAATTAAAAGATCAATTACTTTTCAAATATTTCCAAAGTGTCTCATCCAAAACTGGTTATGAGTGAAGGAAAGCAAGTCGAATGGTCATAGCTAGCAGCAACACAAGGCAAGAGGGAAGGATTGTTCTCTTAAGAGACCAAGTAAAGGAAGTGGGAGAGTAATACAATAAGAGGCTAAAAGATGGTTGTGTACACTGTAAGTTATTCACCAATGGGAAGCTGAAGTAGTATGAAGTACATAGGCTTTCATAACCTGTTGTGCATTTAAGCTTACTGTGGTTCAGGTCATGTGTAATTTTGTTTTCTACCGGTTCATGAAGTCATTTAAGGCACAGTCTACTCCAGTTTTATCAAGTCAATAGCTAATGTGCTAGAATAATATTATATGTAGGATTTTCAGTAAGCACTGATTTACATAACGAACTGGTTGAACTTGGTCTTGCTCTAGGAAGTTTGCCAAAATAGATTGCTGGTCTAGAAAATTGGCAGCTCTTGTACTTAGAAAAGCATTTTACAGTTTTACAGACAAAGCTGTTGCGTTTTTATCTCAAACTCAATTTTTGCTCCAACCTTAACTGAACACAACTGACTCCACCATTTAAGTTTGATTGGGCTTGTTTGAAGATAATAGTTTAGTGGTACATCTCTTGAAACCGGTTTGAATCAAAAACCAGCAGGGGCCGTGGCCTTCCAGGAATTTAGTTTGCTAAGTTTTCTCCATCACCAGTAGTTTCATGATATTGCCTTAATAGCCATCCTGCCGATGAAAAATTAATGATTGGATGTTATGTCCACTTCATCCTATAACCAAAATTTTTTTTTGCATGTGTTTATCGATGGACTTGTTAATCTAGGTTCAGAACAAACCTTTTCAGTTATAACCTTACCTTCATTCTCATTTTGTAAAGAAGTGTCATCTGTGTATTTTATGGTGTGACTCGAACATTTAAAAAGGGGTTACTGGGTGTTTTTTTCTGTATTCTCTATGATTTACTGGAATAACACTTTTTTGGATGCAGACTGTGCAGGCACGCGATGCAGAGGTGAAGAACCTGCAGGAACAGCTTGAGCAAATGCAGCCGGAGGTCAGTCGTCTAAAAGCAGAGCTACAAGAGAAGACAAATCTGGAGGAGCAGCTCCGACAGCAGATGGCTGACAAAGAGGAAAAAACTAAAAAAGCTTTCATGGGTGCCAAACAGAAGCTCCACCAGCTCAACAGTACGTACATATAATTTTTTCATCATTTAAGGCCTCCACACACCTATGCTTGTAATCATTGCAAAGTAATGGGCGCGAACGGGAGATAACACATCTTGTTGTCATGTTGTAGTGAATGAAAAAAGATCCGGTCTGCCATGTCCACTTGATTTGATGCAGTACATGAGTTTGTGTTTGACTAATTAAATCTGAGTCTTTTGATCATGTGTTCATAGTCGTTTCGGGGGCATAAAAGAGCCCTTGCTTGGTGCTCGATACGCACTCGCATTGACTCATGATATGGCTAGTGAAGAATTTTGGTGTCCAGAGTTGTTCGATAAGTCCCATAAAGACTTCAAAAACACGGACAAAAGGGTGGAAATATGACATGGCATATTATTGTCTTAAACTTTGGCATGTCACTGTAGCCCTACAGCAAGGAGTGCCATTACATCATCAGAGGCCCTTTGCAGAGAAGCCAGTGCAGAATTTACATTCGCATACTCATGGATGTGTGGTGACCTTCACTTCGATGACCATTGCTTTGAATTTTTTCAAATCTTCCTGCATGTTCTTAGATGCGAAGGAGCAGCTGGGTAAAGAGAATGAGGAGTTGAAGAAGCAAAAAGAGGAGGTTGAGGTGAGGATGAGTGCACTCAAGTCCCAGTTTGAAAGCCGGCTGAGCCGCCAAGAAAGAGAGCTAAAGGAACTCCGTGAACAACATGGAGAGCAAAGAGATGAAGCCCAGGAACCTGGACAGAGCAAGGTATTGCACCACAAATTAAAACTGGTATTGTTCTATGAAATGAGCATTAATTTGACACTTTTTGTTTAAAAAACACTCTGTTAGGGCTGTAACTAACAATTATTCTCATTATCTCTTAGCTACAGTTAACACAATATATTTCTATTGTAATTTTCCCAGTTAAAATAAAAAGTTATGCTTGGAAATAACTTTTGCTTGTAACTGGAAATATTTCAATGATTCTAATTATTTATTTCCCCCTTCTTATCTAGGACTGGTTGACTTAAGGATTGATGGCTTAAAACATTTATAACTGGAAATAGAAACTTTAGTTGTTAGAAAATCAAGAAACAATGTTATTGTTGACAGATAGTATAAAGGATGTGAGATTATCTTTAAAACTAGTATATAAAATTTGTTTTTGAGCAGAGACAACATTAACTCTTAAAAACATACTACCATTTTAAGAGCATTTCCCTTCAGTGTTGTTTACAATATTGACATATATACATTATATTGTTATTAATAAAAGTTAATTGCAAGTTAATTTATCAATAATATTACCTTTAACTATAGTTTTAAACGTTTTTATTGTCAAAACAAGGCACAGATTTTCTAAACATGAACAGTTTATGATCTGGCTTGTACAACCTTCACTTCAGAGCAAAAACTTTTTTTTTATACCAAAATTAGAGATTTGGCAATATTGTGATAATTATCCCTATCAACTGATATGGAAAAAAATAATCGTGATACTTTTTTGGCCATATCTCCCAGTCCTATTAACAAGCAATTTTCTGAAACAAGATTTTATATATAAATAGCCCGTACAACGCTCACATTTCATACATTGAGGGGTAACTTTTTATATAGTCAGTGAGAGCTGACAATTATAGTTATTATAGTTAAAATTTTAAATTTCACATTTAGGATGCTTTTTGATAATGGAGCATAAGAGGCTGTTTCAGTTACGGAGCAGGAAAGTTGCAGGTGTTTTATCTCTTATAGTTCTGATGCTCATTCTGACTGACACAATGCACAACACAGCAACACAGAAGTGCAGTTGACAACATTCTGCTCATACATCATCAAGCACTCAATATATCTTTATCAAGAATTTATGTCATGGTAATTATCAGCATAAAGTTACCACCCAGCCCTAATGTGGTTTCTCAAATTAATTGATGTGTATTGAGTGTTTATTAAGTACTTGTTCTGCTACTTGGTATCGGCAAGTGCTCAGATGAAAATACTTGTACTTGTGTTGATGAAATTTGGTATCACGGCATTTTCCATTCACATGATTGCAAAAGCTACCATTTGTCAGTATATACCAGCTGCAATGGGAAAGGCCTTGAATGTAACTGTAACTGATCTTGAACCCATATTTGTGAAATACCTTAGAGCTTTGACCCATATAAACTGAGCATGTCTGTAACAAATTCCATTGACAATAATTGATTATGCGTCACGGTGGCGCAGTGGGTAGCACGGTCGTCTCACAGCAAGAAGGTCGCTGGTTCTAGGCTCGGCTGGGGCAGGTGGCATTTCTGTGTGGAGTTTGCATGTTCTCCCCGTGATCGCGTGGGTTTTCTCCGGGTGCTCCGGTTTCCCCACAAGTCCAAAGACATGCGGTATAAGTGAATTGAATAAGAACAATTGCCCCATAGTGTTAAAGTGTGAATGTGTGTGTGAATGTTTCCCAGCGATGGGTTGCGGCAGGGAAGGGCATCCGCTGCGTAAAACATATGCCAGTGAGTTGGCGGTTCATTCCGCTGTGGCGACCCCGAAAGGGATTAAAGCCGACATGAAGATGAATGAATGAATGAATAATTGATTATTGCAGCCTTACTCCATGTAATTATTGTAAGTGTTGGTCTCTTACCCATCGACCAATTTAGCTGTGGTCTTTCCAGGTTCAAGAAGCACAGCGGTCATCAGATTCTCGTCAGATCTCTCTGAAACCTACCCCTACTGCTGACAGAGGAAGGTAATGCATTATGTTCTATTTATAATAATTAAAGATTTTGGTTCCATTGTTTTTGCTCTTTACACTTTGTTTCTTTGACCAGTGCAAGTACGTCTGAGCCCCCAACTGCTAACATCAAGCCCACACCAGTCGCTGCCGCCCCCAGCAAACCTTCTTCAATCACTGGCAGCAAGTCCACCCCAAGGGCAAGCATTCGTCCAATGTTAACACCTGCTCCTGTAACCACACCCACAGCCACAGTCATGCCAACCACACAGGCCGAAACACAGGAAGGTACAGCTGAAGGCTACATCTAATCACGTAGTCACTTCATTAGTCACAATTATGCTATTTATGTTCATTTTTCTTGCTCTTATCAGCTATGCAGTCCACAGAGGCTCCACTAGAGCATGTGACTGTTTTTGGCAATACCAGTGGATCAGTGCGTTCCACTAGCCCAAATATACAGTCCACACAGCCAATCCTCAGCCTGCAGCAGAGTCAGGCCACTGCTTTCGTCCAGCCTACTCAGCAGCAGGCAAGTCAGGACCCAGCAACTACTGTTGTGGAAGCAGTACATAGCTCACAAATGGAGAGGCCGTCCACTTCCACTGCTGTCTTTGTTACAGGTACACAAATCTACAAACACATGCTAAACCTTTGAAGTTGTTTTGGATGAAATGGAACCTTGTACAATTTTTGATCAGGAATTGTTTTTCAGCCAAGTAGGGAAATCAGCCCAACACAAAAACAATGTACTTTAAATGGCCCTCTGCTCAAAAAATGTTGTATGTTCTTTACATGTATAGTTTCCAATGTAATGTAATTTCAACAACCTACTACTAAAGGAGGTTTAGCTAACCACTGGATAAATCTTATACATCCCTTCAATGCAAATGCAGCTAACTAGCTGAAATCTACTTTTAAATTTGTTCCAAGAGTAATCGTGAGACGTCTTGAGTTGTAAGCCACAGAGCCAGTTGTACTAAAACAAGGCTTGAGGATGTTGTATCTATAAGCAATGCTCAAGACAGACATTTTTCTAATTAATTTCTTACCAAAAACTTTCCCCTTCAGAGTCAGAGTAATCAAAACGTTTGAGCTTTCAAAGTAAACCATTAGGAAGATGACTCTACAAAAACTTAAAATTGTCATTGTCTGTTAAATAACTGTTTAATTGAAAAGCTGAGTCTTTGACATCAATGAAAAATGTAGTAGAACAAGTAAAACAAGGTTGTGACCCCTATTTATACCAAAATAAAAGATTTAAAAAAATTATTTGGTTAAAAAAACATGACAAAGTCACATAAATTAGATGATATAATGGTCTTACAAGCTTTTTACTAGCCTTTTAGTTATATATATAGAAATAATAAGAACTAGTATAAGAATAAGAACTAGCAACGTTCTCTTATAATGAGGTGTTTATCGAGACAAGCCGTGCTTGTGCCATTTATGTAGTTTTAAATGTTACCGTTGTCATGGTCTTATTAATGCATTATAATAAATAATATGGATATGCTTGTGTAGAGCATTATTGGAAATGGTGGTAAATTCCTAATTCTTGTAAGGGTTTAGTAAAACTCAATGGCAGTAAAATTATTTAATTCCTTGAAGTGTTTTTTTTTTTTTCCTTGACGTGTGATATTTTTATGGTTTGGGCTTTTTTCCTTTTGTCAGTGTCTGCCACAACTAGCTCATCACTGATTAAGCGAGTCCGAGAGGAAGAACAGGAGAGCTCCGCAGAGGTGACCGACACCATGCAGGATGACCCAACTCTGCCTCCCATCACTAAGAAGCTCCGCATCATTAGACGAGTCGGCTTGGAGGTCCCCAGTGTATGTACTCCTGTAACTGTGTTTTTCCACTATGGATTTGATCTATAAATAATAACTACTGCTTTAGTTCAACAAATAGCATTCAAACATCAGCAGCATTTGTTTACAGTTTAGATAACTGATCTCTTTTGTTCTAAATCTCCTTCTCTAGGATGCTTCGGGTACTGAGGAGAGTAACGATGCAATGGCGGATGCTTCCGGAGATGTGCAGCAGCCGCCTGATGCTAGTGAGGTAAAAATGTTTTTGCTTTTACAGCACAACATAAATCTTCTTTCACCCTCGTGATGCATAACTAGGAGCATCCTCTCTCACAGGAAGCTTATCCCGTATTAGGAGTGGGAGACGAGGAGTCGTTGTCTCAGTCTGTCCCAATGGATCAAGTGAGTGAGTCCCAACTCTCTGAGTCTCAGATCTGTGGGCAAGATTCGCCTGATGAGTACAAGCAGGCCATCATCGTCATTAATAGTGACAGTGGCAGTGAGGAGGAGGAGGAGGAGGAAGAAGAAGAGGAGCAGGACGATCCTCCACAGGTTGGTGTGTTTACTAGATAAACAAACTTTTTCACTGCAACGTTTGAAAGTATTTTTTTCTTCAGTATGAAGAGGAGGCAGAGGATAATAATGATGATGATGATGATGATGAAGAAGGGATGGCTGAAGCAGCTGAGGAGAGCAATGAAGGCAGTGGGAGTGCTGATGCCAGTGAGGCCTATGCAGGAGATGAGGCAGAGGTGACTGGAATTATTTTGATATATGAGCGTACAGAATAACTTGCCTTTCCTGTCATTTTGTAGTTTTAAGAATGCATTTGAGTTTTGCTTTTTATTTTCTTCTGACATGATTTTCATGTACACAGGGAAGTGAGGCAGCTGATGCAGGGATAGAGACTGAAGAGAGTCAAGAAGCATCGGATTCAATCCAGAAGCAGGCAGTCTCACAGAGCAGTAATACAAAGTTTCCATCCACTCTTTGTTTTTTTGTTTTTTGGTGAAAATAATGTTTTTGAAGTTGCCTTTAAAGTATCTAGCCTTGTTAATGGGAGATGGTTATTAACAGGCATGAGGCAAACATGTAATTTTCATTTGACTGACTTGATTAGACAAAACCATGTATAGCTCATAATTGTGTGCTTGGTGTGTAATGCAAGTCGTTTACATTTTTGGGGTTTAGAAACACTGACCAAATCATGTGTTTGCAGATGAAGCCAGTGTCAGCAACATGGAGACCTTCCCTTCTGAGCCAGTGAGAGAGCATCAACCAATGCCCAGTACCACCACCTCTTCCCTTGGCCCACGTCTACCCCAATCCCCCCGAAGACCCCATCACACCCCACCTCCCCGTCTCAACATTCATCCTGTACCGGAGCTTGGGCCTCCAATCATGCAGGTAGGAAAATGAGCTGAATTGTTAAAAAAAAACCACACTATTTTTCTACAGGTGTCCCTGTATCCAATAGCATCCAACTGCAGATTCACAGTTTCAGACCACTACCAGCTTTCGTTGAGTTGGAGTAAGGGAAAGGTAGTCATTAAAAGTGTTTGGGGTCTAAGGTTAGGGTTAGGAAAAGGTTGTTGTTAAAGAAAATCTGCTACAGTGAGTTGGGTTGTGGGAATAGTTTGTTTCTTGAGACT
This sequence comes from Danionella dracula, assembly GCA_900490495.1. Classification (NCBI taxonomy): domain Eukaryota; kingdom Metazoa; phylum Chordata; class Actinopteri; order Cypriniformes; family Danionidae; genus Danionella; species Danionella dracula. The sequence continues at coordinate 3,249,205 of UELW01000100.1, forward strand.
TCCATTAACTGTTCTGAAACAGGTGGTCTGTGAGGCTGCATTGTTGTAAATATCACCTAACATCTTAATCATTGGTGAAAGTAGGGTAATATCTCTTGTTTTCCTGTTTTTTTTCCCCCTTCAGAGGCAGTCAGGACAGAGTCGGCGTGCTTCAATGAGTCGTGTACCTCAGCTCACACCTGGAATTGGGACCATGGTGAGTGAAATTGAACATTTAACCAATCACACCAATGTATTACGACATTCAAATTTCTCACCATATTTTTTTTGTAGCAACACTTCTTTGATGATGATGACAGAATGGTTCCTAGCACTCCCACTCTGGTGGTTCCCCACCGAACCGATGGCTTTGCTGAGGCTATTCAGTGAGTCCCAGCAACCTGTCAGTCTTTTATTTCATGAGAAATGTCCCAGTAAACATCTCAATTTATGATGCCCACTTCCTTGACAGTTCGCCTCAGGTGGCTGGAGTTCCTCGTTTTCGATTCGGACCACCCGAGGACATGATACCTCAGGCCAGCTCCTCTCATTCTGACCTGAGCCATCTGGCCACACATGGAGGTGAGAGCAATACAGAAATGCTCTTCCTTTCAAGTAAGAATAAGTGGATATATGGATATGCAGTGTTTTTTTAAAAGACTATCAGATGAAATGCCTCTAATTGCCATAGACATGATGCTTAACTTCATTATTTTTATGAATTATTTTCATTTTAAAGGGAAAAGAAGAAACTGTTAATTGTTGTGAAGTGATATTGCTGAACCTTCACTCACTAACCTGAAGAAATTAACCATTTTAGAGGAAAAGTCTTGATGGCACTTGATGGCAGAATTTGTTGTGTTTTTGAATGGAAAACTTTTCAAATATTTAGTGCAGGAATCTTGGCTTTACGTCAGCATTTTAAAATTATTTCAATGTTAGTCAACTATTTATAATCAAGTGCGTTTTATTTCTAGTAGCTATTACCTAAGTTGAGGCGCATAGTCTTTAAAGATTTTTTGTTGTTGTTTTTACACTATCAGTAATTTTATTTGCAGAATTTTTATTTATTTATTTATTTTTTCATTTTCATTATTTTTTTCACCCCAAAACTTGTTAATGAACATGACCTCCTGCTTCACTACTGTGCAGGCCTGGGCATGTATGAAAGCCCTCTCTTCCTGCCCTCTCACGATGAGGAGTCTGGAGGCAGGAGTGTACCCACCACGCCTCTGCAAGTGGCCGCACCAGGTAAGTGCCAGCTCATCTCATTTCTTCTGATGTTGAGGTTTGGCTCCTGTCTGACCGGTATAGTTTTTCTTGTCTATTCTGACAGTGACCGTGTTCACCGAGAGTCACATTTCTGATGTGACTGAGACAGCCTCTCAGTCTGTGCCCATGGTGAGCACGTCCAGCGCCAGCCTAAGCGCCCCAGGGGAAGCTGTCCCGGGAGACGATGCTGATGATGTGTTTGTGGCTGAGGCTGAAAGTGAAGGGTACAACCTCAGCAGTTTTTTTTATTTAGCTTTTAATCATTTTGGATGTTTTTGGATGTCGATGTTTTTTTTTGTTTGCAGGGCGAGTAGTGAAGCTTGTCTTGAGAGCCTTTCAGAGATGGAATCAGCCCAGCCTTCTGATGATGCCAGTCTGCCTTCCACCAGCCAAGAGCCCACATCCAGCTCTGCAGGTATACATTATTCATTGCTCTTTTGTCCATTCACAATTTTAAGCGGAAGGAAAAAAGTGGAAAAAGATTTAACTAGCTAGATGAGTTGTGCATGGCTGTCAACAGATGTTGATTCATGGAGTTTTACAGGGTCGACAGCAATTAAACCTTTCTACTGTTAAATAATTGTAGTATATTTTGTATCAAAGGTATTCGAAATTGTTGTGGTACAAATAAGTACATGTTAAAGAATAGTCAGTTTTCACAATTTACAGGGTTTTTGCCGTATTTTGATACTTGTGTAGCATTGGGGTACAGACTGCTGCCTGAGTGAAAGCTTTAACTTTTCTACTTTTCCAAAGAAGATAACAGCTGTTAGCTGTTCATCTACTAATGTACGCCTGCTGACTAGCGTTATTTTTTTCAGTTGCTCAGTAGAAAAGGTAAAGCTTAAAATTCTTTGCTTAAATACCACGTTAAATAACATGTTTCAGTTCAAATAAAGTCTTTGGTAAAGTTAAATGGGAGCCTAATGGGTTTTGTACACAAGTCTTACCTGGCCCTAGTGTAAGTCACTTTTAAGAAAAACATCGGATTAATGCATAAATATAAATGCTTGCAGGTCTTGATTACAAATTAAGCTAGATAAAATGGTCAATGGTTTGATTGTGGCAGTGAACCTTCGGTTCTGAGTTTTAATCCTGAGCCCATTAATGTTTCCTTTCCTTGCTTCTTTCTCTTTTTTTTACCAACAGTCCTATGTTGTTAAGGGAAACATACTTACAAAAAAGTTATAGCGTGAAGATTTTATATACATTATGCAATTCTTAAATATCTGCTAAATTAATAAATGTTCTGTAAAGTTATTGAAATGTATTTTATTACGCAAATGTTTGTTTTAAAATAGAGAAACAATTGAAAAGCTGATTAAAACGCTCTGCAAGCAATGTCTCTGTTTTTTTAATTGTGTGATTTAAAAATATAGCCACCTTATAATAGAAATGTGTGCTCTGCGGATTTGTTAGAAGCTAGATGTGCTTAAACTCAAATTTTTAGTCGAATATTTGAAGAAGTTAGAGGTGTAGTAGAGTGGGTTCTTAGGTTGTTGAGCTAAATTTAACTTATTTTTAACTTTTATTTTAATTTGATATGAATAAAGTGTAGACTTTAATTTAAAATGTTTTTATATTTAGCGACAAAGTTTACAAAAGATTTGGTAATTAGACATGGATTATTTTATAGCTTGTTGTGGAGGTATGTGCTCTCTATTATTATTATTATTATTATTTATTTATTTAATTTTTTTTACAAAAGCAAGTATGTTTTTTGTTTTACTGTTTTTTTTTGTTGTTTTTTTTTTTCTATTTTATTTCTGAGGCGTGTTCATGTTCTGCTGAAGAATATGTTTCAGAAGGTTTCTCAAAGTTGTCTCCCCCTCAGACACAAGCACTAGCAGCAGCTCTGGTCAAGCTAAACCCGGTAGCCGAACGCTTCCTCAGCATCAGCTGCCCCGCAGGAACCAGCTCATCAGAAGAGGTACGGATGGATGCTCCTAACTCTTACATGCTCTTTAATGCACCAAAAACACCTCAGAGGCTGCCGGGTAAAGCTTTTGGTTTTAATGAAGCTTTGATCACTGCTCATACATACAGAAGCGTTCAGATACGATGGTGAACATTTGTAATTTACTCTGAATTTGATCATGGTTCTGATTTGTCCTCTAGGCTTTCCTCGTGGAGGTCAAGGTCGGGGACTCAGCAGAGGCTCTCCGTTCTGAATCCAGCGTCTGTCCTGCAGTAACACTGATCTCATTTCCTGTCTAAACACCGTCTACTTTGTTCAGTTCAATGTTGTTGAAAGCGATGCTTAGATTTTTTATTTTATACTTTGTGAGTAATTATGCTTGCGCTATGTTCAAAGATTTTGATAATAAATGGAGAATAAATATCAGCAAGCTGCGGGTCGGTGTGTTTCATCCTGAGAAGTCAGGCACACTGCAGCCACTTGCTGATGTTGTTCTGCTGTGAAGAGTGGCTGGCAGGAGCTGTCAAAGCAGGCAGATCCCCACTTATCTTCACATTCAGGGCTTTAGCTGAGAAAACAAAAGCAGACACCCATCAATCAATTAAGATGTTTTTGCAGGTGCCAAACAGCTTCACATATGAGGCCAAATGTGGATTTGATAACATTTCAATTACATTTAATATTGGTTAATTGTAAGGGGTAAGAATATAATTAGATTGTACAATAAAGTTGGGAATTGGGAGTTCCTTTTGAAATTATGAAATATATAATTATTCTTGTTCACTCTATGGGGTTTATCCCTGTTAAGATGAGGAAGAAATTGCTGTAATGATTAACATGTTCTATACATGGTTTCTGCATTGACTTAAAAAGTCTTAAGTTCACTGTTGTAGGTCGTAATCATTTTTCACAGTCAAAATCATAAAAGTGTTTGTATATGTTGCCGGTGATTGGCAGCATTTTTGAACATTTAGGAGCATTTTATCAGAGTTTGAGAAAACCTTTCTAATGCTCAACATCAAAAGGGATGTTTAGCGTTTCAAACAATGTTTGTTAAACATATTGTTTATTATGCAAGAAAGTTTTGTATGCATTTTTGGTGGTATGATATAGGTCTTAAATTAGATTCTTAGCCGTCTTTAACCTGCAGTAACCCTGTATATAAGCCTACGTTGAGGGTAATGTAGAGTAAACAAATCCATTTTATTTTATTTGAGATAAAGATAAGGAGCATTCTGAGTAAAAAAACCTGAACAAGACCCATGCACACATGAGAACATGAACTCTTTTCAGAGAACCTTCTCTCTGTGCGGTAATCTAAGTCGAACACCTTTTTTTTTTTTTTTTTCTTTTGAGGTGGTGAATGTAAAGTTTTTTTCAAGTAAAGTTTTCTAACATAGTGGATCAAATGACACTTACGTCCAGAGAAAACATAGTGATCAAATCCATCAGACTTTCTGGGGTTGGGTATGGTGAGGGCTGATCTCACAGAGGTGGGGAAGCCCTTCATCTTCAGCTTGATGTTGATTTCTCCTGAAAGCTGGATATCTGTCCATTGAGACCAATTAAGAGAGTAAATGACTTCACTCCTACATGTTAGAAATAAAGCAAGCCTAAAATGCCTAAAAGAAGCAGATCATCATGGAAATAATCCAGATTGCTTGCTTCCCAAAAACAGAATTTTGAAAGTGTATTATTTCTATTTTAATGTTTTGAATGTTTTACATAGTGCTTTTAACTAAATTTAATAGAAACAAAATACACCACCTTGTTTTCCATTTTTGGAATTCTTAGCAGTATTCTTGGATCTTTTCCCACTGCAGTTAGGGCCACTTCCAGGAGGAAAGGAGAGTTTCTGAACAGTGCCTCCTGAAGAGAAAAATCAGCTTTTAGTTAAAGGAGCAGTTTTTGAGGTTCATAAAAGACGACACAATCCTCCTTCCTTCCAGACTAAACATTTCCAGCTACATGCTTTCTATACAGTCTGTGAAGGCTGAAAGACAACTCTTTTGTCTTCCTAAAAGATGAGAGGTTGCACACTTGGCTAAACCAGGGATCACCAAATACAGTCCGGGAGGTTTGCAGCCCTGCACATTTTAGTTCGAGCAACAGGTGTGTTTCATGACTGGACTAAAATGTCCAGGGCTGTAGAAATGTACCGGCGTAGTTGACCTCCGGTATATAACATGGACATGTAACACACCCATAGGTTCAGATTTTGGATAAATCAGCTCCTTCGCTAATCACTACTGGATATTTAAAAAGGGGCAAAAAGACATGATTTTATGGCTTCTGGAATTTGGTGGCTCAGAAGTGACTACAAGGAAATTTCAGGGCTGGCGATTGGCTCTCACTTGAATAGCCTCACCCTTAATTCTGCAAAAATGTAAGTCTTCATTTATCTTAAGCAAGTTAGTAATGTCAAATGTCATGAAGGTCAATTCAAGCAACATGCAAGGAAAAACCTAACGGAGGCAAGGGTGCAACATGTTTTTAGCTGCAAAGTTGGCCATTTTTAACATTGCTGTCAATGGGAACCTGCTAATTTCTGTCGTCCGCGTCAGCCTGCAATATGAAGATGAACTGCAGTTTGAACATAGATTGAGAGAAAAAGCCTAAGGTTCCCTCTCAAGCAACATGTAAACATTAACATTATTTCAGGGCTTGTTACTTGGGATTTCAAATATAATTTTTTAGGCTGCACTACTATCAGTGAACATGTCTCCAGTTATTACCTTTTTTGAAGAAGAAGATCATTTCAGGCTTTTTTCTAGTTGCTGGAACAGAAAGAGCAGCGGTTATGGTCCCGTTTAGCCCACCAAAATCCTGGGACACTGATCTTGGATGCCCAGCCTCCATTACACCATTGTCCAAAATCCAGTACTGGTCACCCTGAGTGAGAACTATAGTTTTAGCACAGAGAAACTGTAAATTAGAGCTTTTCGTTGCCCAACATACCTTGATAATGTAGATTTTGCCCTGACAGTTGCAGCGAGTGAAGGCTGCATCGATTGGTGATGGGACACCCAAATCTTCACTAATGCTACGAGCTGGGCCAGCTTTTCTGGTTTTGGGGTTCAGGAGCCAAAAGAAGTGACCTGATGGGGAAACAGCCTCTATTACTATGTCTTAAAGAGTCAGTAACATATATACAGCATACTGTATGACTAACCCATACCTCTGAAAACAATGACCGAGCCATTGAGGACAGTTGCCATCCCATCAACGGCATGGTTGCTGCAGAGATTTGGGTCTGAATTGGCATCTTTGGAGTAAGATTTGAGATGTTGAAGTTGTGTCAGCAGTTCCAAAGGTTTCAGTCATTGAGTTTGTTACTATGTTTATTAATACCTTCTAAAAAATCATACTTTGATTAAATTATGAAATGGTTAAATCAAACAAACAAAATGTCAAGTATTAAACCTGTCGGATGTGGATTTCTGTTTGCACGGTTAAAGTTGTATCCCAGTACCTTGCTTAACGGGGCTAGTTGGGACTGGGTCAGAGGCACTGGCTTTCTCTGACCCCGGAGCAGGTGGAGCAGCCAAGCTGGAAGTCCCATCATCAACATGTGCGCTGATTTCGATGGACACTTGCACCGGGATGCTCTGTGGACTCGTGGAGGACTGTCCTGGAGCTGACTCTGACTGTGGGAAATCAGAAGGGCTGGAACCAGGACCTGTGACTGAGGTGGTCACAGTTTTCTTTCTCAGATGATTTGCAAATGATAGCCTACAGTTTGGTAAGAGAATGAAGTCATTGATCGTTTGGAGAGATTATTAAAGCTGTATGTTACTTGGTATGTCCGAGTTGGAGGGGATCAAAGGAGTGTCATGGCTGTCTTGGACAGCGGTGTCTTCTGGAGCTACTGTTGGTCCATCAGATGGTGCTACAAAACCATCGAGTCCAGTCCCTAAATAAATAAATAATACATGTTTTTGTCATGTTCAAGTACTGAAATAAGTTTCCTCTTCCTTAACCCTTTCAAACCCTCCATTCATTTAGATGGGCGTTACACGTCTTGTAGGATGTTTTTGAAATTGTAGTCTATTAAGTCCATTAAGTTGGATGTTTGTCATGCAATCAAATGGCAGCAATACATTGTAAGCCACTGTAAGTCTTATTCACATTAACTGACGCATTTGGAAGTACCTTTTAGATTGTGAAATAGAAATCAAAGTTTCAAAATAAGATAAAAATTTTAATTTAAAATAGCAAAATAAACATCAGGATCCCCTTAACTTAATAATGTAAACAACAACATAAATGAATGGTTAAAACAATTTTTTTGCTTTGGAGTTTCTTCACCAGATAACGGACACATTTTTATCAGACCTTAGCAACGTTTGCATTTCTCTAAAAACTGGAGAATAAAATTGGAGAGTAGTTATATTAAAGTTATCAGATATATTAATGCCATTTAATCAAGTCTTCTTGTTCATCAGATAATGAGAGGATAATGTAATTTTACTGAACCGGAACTAGTAGTTAATGAAAATTATGTAATTACCTATGTCAAACTAAAAATGTTATAAAACCTTTTAAATTAAAGTAAAAGTTTTATAAAACTTGAACTGCTTTTCTTGTCTGAACTTACCAAGTCTCATGAGCTCTGAATTTTGTTGAGCTGCAAGACATGCTGCCACACACTCCTTTATGTAATCTAAAGACAGTAAATGCAAATCATGTTTTTCCTCTGCCGAACTATTTATAGATCTAAAGTATTGATCCTTATCCTTATGTGAACAGCTCACCAAAGAAAGATGAGGTTATTGGGAAACCACTGACTCACCCTGCGCAGCAGACAATGATGGGGAAAAACACAGTACAGCCAGCAGAGATGAAGCCAGCAGAAGACCATTCATGATGAGTCTGGATTTTATAAATCCCTTAAAGTCTGTTGAGATACATCAAGCTGACCTGAGCAGTGGAATCTAAATACACACTTTCAAATTCCTTGCAAATACCTGGCAACATTGACAAGTTAATGAAAAGGATTATAGTGACATTCCTAATAATCTGTAGAAAATAACATCAATGGAATTTAAAATTTTATCTAATAATTTATTTTCAAATGATTGCACATGATGTTCTAACATTAATGCAATCTACCCTAGTTCATTTTAACCCATCTTCTTGTCAGCTTAGTCCCTATTAATTTCAGGGATCGCTCCAGCTAACAAATTTATGTTCCATAAATGTTAGTTTGTCCAGTTTTTGATGTTATGGGATATGTTTGAATATTATAGGAATGTTCTGAGAATATTGTTCCCAAAACGTTTTCTTTCAACACTAAGAGACCATTCATAACTCACAAAAATATTTTTGCAATGTTCTAACAATGGTGTTTAGATAGCGTTTTAGTTTACAGTTATTAGAATGTTACAAGAACATTCTTTTGAAAACGTCATGAGCTAATATTTATACAACCTTTAACCAACATTAGTGAATGTTCTCTGTTAGCTGGGGACACAGCGGAAGACCCACCGACTCACTCAGCACATGTTTTATTCAGCAGATGCCCTTTCAGCTGCAACCCACCATCAGGAAACATCCATTCTCACTCATACACTATGGATCATTTTGTTTACCCAATTCCCCTGTACCACATGTTTTTGGACTTGTGAGGGAAACCGGAGCACCCGGAGAAAACCCACAAGAACACGGGGAGAACATACAAACTCCACACAGAAATACCAATCGACCCAGCCGAGGCTCGAACCAGTGAGCTTGCTGCGAAACGACCGTGCTACCCGATGTACCACCATGACCTTATCATACGTAATGAATTCTAATGTGTATTATTCATTGAACATAATGCATTACTTATAATCTGTTCAGTTTAAAGATATGAATAAACCCAGACAAGTGTAAATATGTATAGAATCACTTACCAAAAACGAATGTGTATTGTCTGTGTCACCTTGTTGTGTTCCCAGGCGCTTCTGTCTCTTTTATATCAAATGACAGCTGGATATTTAACGTTGAGCAGGAAACATAATTTAACCACCCAGCCCAATTAAAGCACGATGATGTAAGGCCTAGAGGACCTGAAGTCCCCCACACCAGAGAACAGCAGCCGTCTAAGTGTCTGCAGTACCGTCAGCGTCAGTGACCTCAGTGAAAATATCCTCAGGTTTCATTGTTGCTATAATTGTTTGACCGGTTCATTAGATTTTCTTATGTATTTCACTAATTAAAACATTCTCTCACCAGTGACTCTACTACTTGTTTTTAGTGGACAATCGTATGGTGCTTATTAATCAACTTCTCAAAACACAAACAGAGAGTGTTTCTCTGTTAAAGACTTTATTCTTTAAGTCTGTTCTCCAAACTTTATTTGATGGTTTGGTGTGATAGCTGAGTTTGAATGATGCCGAATATTGTTGGTGGGAGTCAGGAGTGATGTTAAAGTGTTACTTTCTATAAGTAGATAATGCCGTCTCTACATGGTAACATTTTCAGAATAACAGCTTTAGAGACAATTTTCCATAATTTCCGCATCTTTCAAAAAGATACATCTTTCACTTCCTAAATAACATTTCTTAAAATGTCCACAGGTTCATAGTTTTGCAGGGTGTGTTTAGATCTGTTGATAGTCTTATTGCTTCATGCTGTACTGGCTTTTTTAATTGGCTTTTTGTTTTCTTTGCTTTGAATTTGCTTTGCAATACATCTATGTGTACTCACCAATTATTATATTCATTCAATATAAATGATATTGAAATAGAATTTTGAGTTTCAAATAATGTGTATCATATAGGGGACGTCCCAGTCAGGTTTTTTATTAGCTCCTGATCCGCTCCGGTCATTTGTGTTTAAGTATAACTGCCGATCGCGATACTTCCAGATACGATCAAGTTCTTTTCTCTCGATACAATTCCGATCATGTTTCTTGATTAGATACATTTTGGCAATGCAATAAGAAATAAACACTAAAACTAATTGAAGTTGTCACAAGTTTCAGTTTTATTTTTTATTCATGGACAGATAACCCTATATTTATTTTCACTGCCATATTCAATCAAAAAGAAACTTATACAAAATATGCAGTAGAACCTTTGCAACTAAAAATAATTAAGTCCAAACTAAAAAAACAACAACAGTGCGATACCAAAAAATAAAAATACCTCTTTAGGTTTGAAGACATTTAAGTCAAAAACTCACAATCACAAAAAAGTAAATACAATTTTGGCTTAGCCTTATTACAATCCTATAATGAAATGAAAGTGAGCAGTTGCCCAGATATGGAGTGACCCATACTCATGTGCTCTGCATGTATCTCATCCCAGAGTACACACACAGCAGTGAACACACACACCCGGAGCAGTGGGGAAACTGTGCCTTGCTCAAGGGCACCACAGCTGTGGTTGTTGAAGATGGGAGAGTGTTTCATCGCTCACACCATCTTCAACTCAGTGGATCTGGGGATCGAACCGGCGACCTTCTGATACCAAGTCAATCTCAATAACCACCAGACTGCAACTGTCTCTGAGGTGCAACTAAGCTGCTGCTGCAGCTTAATGCAACATTAACAAAGTATATACATCTCACAACTTAAACTAAAGGAATATAAATAAAAAACTGAATTGAATGCTGAGAAATGACTTGATTTAAACCTCATATGAGTGACTGTCATGTATGTTTTTCTCTCGCAATCCAATAGCAGTATCTAGAGGAGTCTCTAGATTTAATCACCAGCTTGTTATTTTTTCGCCACTTGAGCTCTGTTAGATGTGGAGATGTTTGTGTCTCAAATAGATTCAGAATTCAAACACTTAAGTCATTAAAAATACTGTGTAATATAACTTCAGCATTACTCCCAGTTCCTGTTGAACTAAAAGTCCCATGCGCTGTGGAGAAATGAAAGTGTTTGTGAGGGTGAAAACATCCTCTTTGTGGGAAGTGGTTTTGGTCATAAACTAAAGTCATGGTAAAGCAGTTCTACTCTCCGACCACCTTCATTATTTTTGTCCTCCAGTTTGGTCATTCACTCCCAAAACTCCACATTGCCTCAAGGATCACCCACTATTCAGACATACAAGTCCAGATGTCCTAAACGATCAGAGGTTTTCTGCAGACAGTGTTAATTGTTCTCAAAACACTGTCTGAACAAATCTAAGAGAGACAAAGAAAACAAATCCTTTCAAATGAGTCAAGATTGAGCCGGTTAGTTAATGTTCGAGAAAATAGCATTTTTTTCTTCCTCAAAGATTTAACATAGTGCTGTTAAGCCATTGGAGGGCACATATACTTAACAAATGGGGTGGACAGATGGTGCAGTGGTGGAGTTGGTCGTCCTGTAACTGGAAGTTTGGCGGTTCGAATCCCAGTTTGATCCCCTGCCGTTGTGGCAAAGGGCAAGCCACTTCACCCACATTGCCCTGTATGGATGTTTGTGACTGGTGGGGTGTGTTTGGTGGTGGGCCATATGCACAGGGCAGCTGAGGGCTACCAAGGTCGCTTATCATCACCAGCGTGTGAATGTGGAGTTAATTTAAAATGCTCTGATCATTGTAATGCGTCTTTGATAAACATCTAACTTTCTGGAAAAGTGCTATTCAAATTGAAGGAATTATTAAATAGGGTTATTTTGTGTGACCAACTGTGTGTCATCAGCCAATGACTGGTGCAATAAATTACCTCATATATCATATTTACATTTCATTTAAATGTATTCATTTGGTTTTTATTAAAAGTGACTTACAATTGACAGATGTTATTGTACTCAAAGGCTAACTCCGATAGTGACAGAACAAAGAAATCGTAAGAGGAAGGGAATAAGATTATCTATTATTGTTTGCAGAAGATTCACATCAAATTTACGAGACAAACTACTTTCTTGGCTGTCAGATTCACTCAGGTTTGTAAAAGCAAATGATTTGAAATTACAACACGCATCCGATTTACATTTCCTTAAATATATTCATTTAGCTGTTATCAAAAGGGACTTAAAATTGACAGAGGCTATTGTACTCAAAGGCTAAACTATTAAATATCAGTTAAAAAAATTAACTACATAGCCTTTTTATAAAATATAAAATTATTCACTATTGTCTTCAGAAGTATCACATCAAATTTATTGACAAACTGGTTTTAGGCACTTTTTAAATTTACTTTTGTGAAAGCAAAAGTATGTTTTTAGTAGGGCTGTGAGTTTTTCTCCTTAATTTGATTCAATAATCATTAAAAAAAAAGTCTCTATTTTTTTAACGCTCTTAGTATGCAATCTTTTACTTGCGCAAGCTCCTAATCAGCTTTTTTAATCATGTTATTGGTATAATACAAACTGCAGCACTAACACACATCTAGTTAAGTGAACAATTTAAGTGAACTATCAAAAAATAGCCATGCATGCTATTATGTAGTTTTATATATATATATATATATATATATATATATATATATATATATATATATATATATATATATATATATATATATATATATATATATATATATATATATTATGAAAATGTTGTCATCTTATTAGGCAGAGGCAGATGCAGACCCAAGTGCAGAGGTAAACTTATTTTATTCTTCTTCTCAACAAGAACACAAACTCTGTTCTCTGGGAGGAGCGAGAAGGACCATATACACTACTCACAAACCATACAATAAATGATAAACCAGTACCAAGAAAGGAAAGAGAACAGAATAAATAAGGTAGCTAACGAGGAAAATTAGAGACACGTGAGCTAGATGAGGCGCAGGTGTAACACATCTGGCGACAAATGAACAGGGCCCTTAATTTTTAACTAATTTAATGAAAACAATATATCTATTTAACAAGTTACTTTTTAGGTAGAGTGTACAGAGGTTAATTCCCTTATGGTTTTACACTTTAAGTGTAACAATATCAATCTATGAGCTTACAGCAACATTTTTGGGTGGTTTTTGTTGTTAAATTTCTCATTCTGTAACATTTCGAGAGTAGAAATGGTCTATTCCAATTTTATATTTACCTGATTTATTTATTTACAGCAAAAATGAAAGGAGTAAACGAATTTTCTTCATTCCATTATTATGTACCGTAACCTACTAAAAAGCTCAGGGTTTAATCAGCGCTAAATATAGCTAAAACTCTATAACAATTTTCACTCATCACATTATACAGTTGTTCTCATAGTGTCTATTTTAATATTGGTAAAAAACTTATCTTTTTTAATGTCTGTATGTGTATGCCACCTTTTTTCCACTTCAAGCGTAATTAAGTATTTACTACTATAGAGAGAGCCCAGCTTTTACTTCTTTTTAGCTTAAAGGTGAAAAGCATCCACATTAAAGAACTGCTTCACATTTAAACTGTAGTAAAACAGAAATTGATTTGCGCAGGTAGTTCATCTAGAAACCAGAGTCCCTCTTTGATATTGAAACAGCTGATCACATGAGGTTCTCTTTCAGGTCTATAAATCCCAGCAGTCTAGACAGATGAAAGAAGCACATTTCATTCATGCCTCCTGTGAAAGACATTAGTGTCATTCCTTTCCTGCTTCTCCAGACACTTTACAAGTGCTTTTTGAATCTAGGGGAAAAAGTGAGTCAAAATGAAGTGATTTAGGACAATCAGACAGAGCTGCATAACACAGACAACTGGCTTCCATAAAGCTCCAGCTCATATTCTAATTCAACGCATGATTTCATCTTTTCTGCTTCAGATGTGGATGTTTAATATTTTGGTATCATTTGTATATCATTGGGCGTCACGGTGGCGCAGTGGGTAGCACGGTCGTCTCACAGCAAGAACGTCGCTGGTTCTAGGCTCGGCTGGGGCAGGTGGCATTTCTGTGTGGAGTTCTCATGTTCTCCCCGTGATCGCGTGGGTTTTCTCCGGGTGCTCCGGTTTCCCCACAAGTCCCAAGAAACATGTGGAATAAGTGAATTGAATAAGAACGATTGCCCATAGTGTTAAAGAGTGAATGTGTGAATGTTTCCCAGCGATGGGTTGCGGCAGGGAAGGGCATCCGCTGCGTAAAAAATATGCCAGAGAGTTGGCGGTTCATTCCGCTGTGGCGACCCCGAAAGGGAAGAAAGCCAACATGAAGATGAATGAATGAATGTATATCATTGCATGTAATCTAAACAGGTATGCCCAAAAAAAGGGAAAATCCGTTAATTCATTTATTTTTCTTTAAAAATTAAAAAATTTAATATTTTACATTCGTTATGACTTGAGTTATCGGAGCGCAAAGATGGCGAAGTGGTGGGTTGGCGGTTCGATCCCAACTAGGTCCTTTCTGCTCTTTTGGCCCTAGGAAAGCCACTTCACCCGCATTACCCTGGTGTGACTGGTGGAGTGTGTATGGTGGTGGTCAGGAGGCCGTAGGTACAGAATGGCAGCCACGTCCTGTCAGACTGCCTCAGGGCAGCTGAGGGCTACCAAGGTAGCTTATCACCACCAGAGTGTCAATGTAGAGTGATTGAATAATGCTCTGATAATTGTAAAGCGTCTTTGAGCTCTGGAAAAGTGCTATATAAATAATTATTTTATAAAAATATAAATCGTCTCACAGCAAGAAGGTCACTGGTTTGAGCCTCAGCTGGGTAAGTTGGCATTTCTGTGTGGAGTTTTTCCATTCTCTCCAAAGACATGCAGTGAATTGGGTAATCTAAAAATGTCCGTCGTGTATAAGTGTGTGTGGATGTTTCCTAGTGAAGGGCATCTGCTGCATAAAACATATCCTGGATAAGTTGGTGGTTCATTGGCGACCCCAAATGAATAGGGACTAAGACAAAAAAATTACGAATAAACATGTATTTAGTGAAAGATCAAAATATATTCATTTTTATAGTGAAATGAATCAACTTATCACCTGATATAACAATAGGTAAAATAGGTTCATGTACTCAAAACAAGTTTAAAAGCCATTTGGAAAGGGAAATGTAGAATTTTCTTCTCAATTTTAGCCTGGTAAGAAAAGGGTTTTGTAAATAAACCAGAGCAAATACATTGTTTATAACTAAATAAATTTATTTGAAAAGTGATCTGATTGTGAATTCATTTTCTGTTACAGAGAAAAGTGAATTTCTTTCTTTTTTTTTCACAAAAAAAAAAATCTTGAGGAAAATCACAGTTATTCCATTAAAGTTCTAAACACTTTGCTGGTGACAGTTGTATACAAATTTGCTTTGAATTAAATACATTAAGTTCTTTTCACATTAAGTTCTTCAACTATTAAAGTTGGTAAAACTATGTACAAAATAAAGGTTTACAGTATGCATAACCTTGACTTAAACAGTATCTCTCTCTTGGAAAATACCAATACAAATCTTTCATGTTTGGCTTTTATCTCCATATTGTGCTTGGTAGAAAATAGGCTCGTTCTAAAGGGGTAAAGAGTGCTCTGGGGCTATGTACAATCAGGAGGTGGTGTGTCATGTGATCTGATGAGGCGCTTCCAGCATCTCCATGAGGAACGTGTCTATGGGAGTGTCTCCGATGAGCTTGAAGAAGAACAGATGCTCCAGGCACTTCAGGCCAATTGAGCGCAGTGCAGGGAGACGCAGAAGAAGCTTTGCAAATCTATCAAAAGGAATAAAGAAAAGCACTTTTCACTCAAGATTCAGTTTTTCTCCGTTTATATCACTTATATATAAGTGATAAGGCTGATATACATATGAGTGCATTTCACTACAAAAGGTTTTCAACTCGTCTTTAAAGTTCATGATCTTCCTTTTCTAGAGCTTCCCAACAAATATTCATTTTTAATATAGTTATTTTGGTTATTGCTTATTGGAAACACAGACGCACTGGTATTCAGGGTGTGGCTCATGATGTCTTTTTAATACTGAACACAGTTTACACAACATTTCATTTATTTATTTTGTCATTTAAGGTTATTTTTAACTTCTATAAAAACTTGAACATGTATTTAGTGATTTTTAAAATTATCTTATATAATGACAAAATATACTATTTAAAAAATGAAATGGATTACCTTATCTCCACTTATAACGACAGGTAAAATGTATGTTCATGTACTTAAATTTAAATAAAAAGTTTAAAAGCCATTAAGAAAGGCAAATGTAGATATTTAATCTCAATTGTGGCTTGGTGTGAAAAGTGTTTAGTGAATAAACCATAGAAAAGATGTTGCTTATAACTAAATACATTTATTTTGAAAGTGATCTGATTGTGAATTAATTTTCTATTACAGAGAAAGATGAATTTCTTTTATTTTCACAATTTCTTTTTTAATAATATAGTAATTTTGCTTGTCTATTGGAGGTATGTTAGTCGGTATGTGGTGCATTTTTTGTACCGGACACAGTTTACACTACATTATTAAGAATATTTTGTGTTATGATGCCACATTAAACATTATGAACAATAAATATTGTAATGAACAATGAACATATTCATTTGACAAGCAAAAAAATAATTCACCATTGCAGGACCAAACTTTAAGTGCCCTTACGATTTTATTTGTTGACACACATGCGAGAAACAGTCTGAAACAAACTATAGTAAAAAAATAGCATCACTCAATAATAAATTCTGTTCACTTTCCCTTAAGCACATAAATACTGTGCTTTTTCAGAAACGGTAAAGAAATTGGGTACTAAATATTACACACACAATTAGTTTTTTTGCTGTTGATCGTTCACTGAGACTGGGTGAACTGATGCCTTATAAAGGGTTGAACTCCAGCGCAATAGAGAGACCGCCCTGCGCTAACTATGGGTGCATATTTCTCTCGAAACTTTGTTTGTAAGCATCACTATGAACGACATGTGCGAAAACCTTACATTTTTTTCATTTAAAAATATCACACTATATCTATTGTTTGAGGTCCAAGAGAAACTTCTCCTGCTTGAGCAGTGGATTCTGGGTAAAATCAGCTGGTTGAGCGTCCATCGATCTGCACTTCAGAATCTAACCAGAAACAGTACACATCTGTGCTCCGCTCGTACACTTTTTTATGGTTTAGGACACACCAATTCTCATTTCACACCCATAAAAGTGTGGAAAGGTGTGCCGATTGGGACGCACAAAGTGCTAAGAGCCCAGAGATCACTGGCATGATGATGTTTATTCATGAGTTTGCATTTGTTTGTTAGCTTTTGCATGGTCTATGATTTGAAAAATGTTTGTCTGAAGGTTAATTTCTAGATATGATTTCAATTGTTTACACATTTGTACACGTTTAGAACCTAAGCTCAGGTTAAGACCAGAAAACATCTCAAATCTTAAATCTTTTGGAAAACTTGACATTGTGGAATGGAATTAAACTGAAATACTCAGTTAAAAGAAATAAATACTTTAAAGTACAATTCAGAACAACAAACAATATATTTGTTATTTTATTCATATCTATCTGCACATACAGATGACATGTTTTATCACATAATCATACTAAACATGTTTTTCAACTATAATCTTGTGAGTTGCACCGCTAAAGTTGTATTAATCAAAATGACTGCAGAGAACTAAGATAACTAAGATTTCACAAATTAATACATAATAAAATATAATTTTGTAAAGGCTTGTAGATTCTGGATGTGCTCTTGATGTGAACTTACACCTTAACCAACCTAGAACTAGTTAAAGGTTTGTTCACTACACCTGTGTGCCCTACAAGCAGATATGCAACAAAGAAATAGAGTGCAGCGGCATCAATAAAAGATGAAGAAGAGTACCTGCCCGGCTGATCCGGATAGTTGTGTTTTGTGTAAGCTTCTAGCGATGCGTACACTTTCTCCCGTAATGCCTCAACCTCGGACGGGTTCGACAGTCCCTTTGCATCTGGGACAGAATCAAACACAATTGCATCAAACACAAGAACAGTTCCCTATTCTTCAGCTTCAAAACTGATGAACTGAGGAAACACTGGACTGACTATACCTGAATGATCTTAGTCATTAAAGAACAACATTTTATTTGATCCTTGTCTTAATCCTCAGCGATGTGCTGAAATATCAACTAATAAACACAAACATTTGATATTGAAAACAATATTTATTTTCTCCTAAGTTAGAGTATTTCGCGTTAAACTGTAATTTTGTATTAATCCCTTCATATGAAGAAATTGTAGAAATATTTCAGTATGAACTATATACATGCACTATACACTAATATGAAATCCTTATGTCCTTGAAATCTCAAAATTGTGAAGACTTCATCTACTGTACCTTACTAAGGTCTGTTTGGCTTGTCTTTTCTTTGTTTTGTTAATTCTTGTTAGTTATGCGTCATCCACATAGGATGTGGTCTATGCCTATATTTTTGTTACAATTTTTTTTACAAAAGTTATACAGTTGAAATGCATTTTAGAATAATTTATACCTGGGTTAAAAAGAACGATTGCTCTTAGACAGCCCAGCTCCGTCTTATCCATCTGCATGTCCCTCATCTTCGACACTAGCTCTGTTAATACCCTGAAAGACAACATTAAAAGACATATTAGACACTTTAGATATTTAAATTTTACATTTTCAGAATAATTTGTTAGAATAATTTGTTCCAGAACCAAAACAATCAATAAAAATGTGTGTTTTTTTATTTCACCACAAAGTTGGTTTAAACTGGACCTTTAAGTTAGACATTACTGGTTAGTTTAAAAACATTTACAATCTATAGTAGTTCCATTTCTACCCTATATAGTTATCCAATAAGAAGTCCTATAATATTCGTAATCCACATTAGGCCTTTGTGAAGACGCTTTGAAGCAACTGCTAAAGAAGCGCTCTATAAAAACATTTAGATTATTTTATTTATTAAATGTTAGATCCAAACCAGATTGAGGCAATATTAGTTTATGATCCATAGTTTTTCCATTTATCTATTAGACTATCTATCAGATTTGTTGTAAAAGTTGGATAAAAATGACTGGTGCTGCTGCTGCCAGTCAAAAGAGAATTTTGTCATATTTTGTATTTGAGAAAAGTGTTCCATCTCAGACCTTTCAAAACATAAACATTTAGAAACAGCAAAGGCTAACAATGGATCTAATTCTAATAAAAATTATTAGTACAAATGCTAACACAAGGTGGAATAGTGTTGTTTTTGCCAGCTATCTAAGTCTTAGTCTTTTTGACGAAAATTATTTCAGTTTTAGTCACATTTTAGTCATTTCAAAATGTAATAGTTTTAGTCATGTATTAGTCCTTGAAAATCAAAAATGTTTTAGTCTAGCTTTAGTCACCTAAAAATAAAAGGTTTTAGTCTAGTTTTAGTCACCTAAAAATAAAAGATTTTAGTCTAGTTTTAGTCACCTAAAAATAAAAGGTTTTAGTCTAATTTTAGTCACCTAAAAATAAAAGGTTTTAGTCTAGTTTTAGTCACCTAAAAATAACAGGTTTTAGTCTAATTTGAGTCACCTAAAAATAAAAGGTTTTAGTCTAGTTTTAGTCACCTAAAAATAACAGGTTTTAGTCTAATTTGAGTAACCTAAAAATAAAAGATTTTAGTCTAGTTTTAGTCACCTAAAAATAAAAGGTTTTAGTCTAGTTTTAGTCACCTAAAAATAACAGGTTTTAGTCTAATTTGAGTAACCTAAAAATAAAAGATTTTAGTCTAGTTTTAGTCATCTAAAAATAAAAGGTTTTAGTCTAGTTTTAGTCACCTAAAAATAAAAGGTTTTAGTCTAGTTTTAGTCACCTAAAAATAAAAGGTTTTAGTCTAATTTGAGTCACCTAAAAATAAAAGGTTTTAGTCTAGTTTTAGTCAATGTAGATGAATATATATTTAATGAAAACATGAAGAGTTTGAGATAGTGTTTTGGATTGTAAGTTAGCTGACCTGTCAAAAATGGAGCCCACTCCAGCACTGTGAGCACTGCTGCGGTGGACATGTAGACCTGTGGCCAATAGAATCCCATCTTTCACTGTCACTGACCGGTGTGAGAAGGAGGCGATCAACAGCTCGTTCCAACCTAGAAACCCACGCATGTGAAGCAATACTCAAGCAACAAACAAACGCTGTTCTCTCAGGTGTGAGTCGAGGGCTGGCTGACCTGCTCGTAACAAGATGACCTGGTCATCCAGAGGAAGATCAGAGAAGTGCGGTATCCTCTTGGCCCATTCCACAAGTGTGAAGAGCTGTTTATCTGCAGCCTGGCAGATGTTGGTCACTGGGTCATTTGTCTGAGAACCAGAGAAAGACACAAAGAGGAGATTAAGTGTAAGAAGACACTTTTTTATGCTGCTTTTTCAAATACACAAGATCGTTTTACATGTTTTAGGTTGTTTCTCTGGTTATTGAACCAGCGACCTTATACTTGAAATAAAAATGTTTTACTAAGATACAGGGACTTTGTTGCTGTCTATGATGTAAGGGGCTCTTCTTCTTTTTTTAATTATCATTAAAATATTTGCACATTCTGTTGTTCCTGCTGTCCTGAAACTTCTGTGAATTACATCACAAGATAATGTTTGTGGTATCGGCATGTCTTTATGAGGAGTCGTACGCAAACTCTAGCTTGGTATCAGGCCCGATATCGATACCAGTATCTGTGCAGCCCTAATGTATAGGCATGTATGTATAGCCATTACAATAAAGCATAAATAAATGAACAATAAAATAATACTATATAAATTACAAAAAGAAGGTTCCTGGCTGGTGTCCTTACTTGAACAACTTTTTTTGGCTTGATGTTTTTGGTCGAATTGTCTACAATGGGTTCTTCTAAACCTCATAATATTAATTCACAGTACATACAAACGAATGGTGACAAAATGTGGCACACCTATAATGTCCCCCTTCATCCTTAGCATCTTGTGAACACATAATTTAAACCAGAATTGGTGTCCCCGAAACCCATGACCCTGTTAAGTAATCTTCAACATATGGTAGAATCATGTTCATCTATTTCTCTTCTACAAAACAACAAATTTTCTGACCTTGCAACAACAAGATCAACAAAGAAGATATTTTTACTTTAGTTTCCATGAGCTAGTGAAAACTGACCGAGTTGCTGATGCTGGACTCCAGGTAAGCTTCAGTCTTGGGCTCCACAGCTAGCTCTGCATCCAGGATCTTCTCCACTGGCATCTCCTCATTTAAGCTGCAGCTGGAGTCCACCTCACTGTCACTCTTCTCCCGACCTCGCTGCCTCTCTTCCTGGACCGCTGGAATGAAAGAGCACAGAAGTCAAAATAAATGGAAAAGAAAATGATCTGCATGAAGGAGAGTGTGTCTCTGGTGCTGGCACTCACCTTCTCTCTTCATACCCATGGCTAGACACTTCTGATAGCGGCAGTACTGGCAGCGGTTCCGCTGACGCTTGTCGATCTGACAGTTCTTATTGTCCCGACAAGTATATGTTAGATCTTTCCGAATGGTTCTCTTGAAGAAGCCCTTGCATCCTTCACAGCTGTAAACACCATAATGTTTCCCTAAACATAGAACAGAATCAATTATACATTAATTAGTATATATATATATATATATATATATATATATATATATATATATATATATATATATATATATTATAAAAAATATAAGTGCAAACCTTTTTTTTTTGCTTACAATAATAAATTTTTAAGATATTTTCCCCCATTGTCAGTTATCCCTTTCTTATTAAGCTCCTGTACCCATTTTGCCTCATTTTTCTTTTAATTCACTTTTGAAATTAGTTTTTTTTTCTGGGATGACAGTTAGACAACGTAGGCTCAGGTGAAACGCATCCTATAATATGCTTTATGTCATATAAACAAATAATTAGCGTAGAATTAGAGATGGAGAGGAGAGAATGTAGCCAGGTTTAACAACAAATAAACTGACCAAAGGTTTGTTTTATCGACTAAAACGTAAAAATGTTATGTTACAAATAGACAAGAGTTATGTATGTATGGGGGCTGTTGTGGTCTGGTTGATAAAGAGATCGACTTGTTCGATCCTCAGATCCACAGAGTTGAAGGTGGTGTGAGTGATAAAACGCTGTCTTCAACATCCACAGCTGTGGTGCCCTTCAGCAAGGCACCAGTTTCCCCACTGCTCCCCGAGTCATGGCTGCCCACTGCTCCGGGTGTGTGTTCACTGTGTGTTTGTTCACTGCTGTGTGTGTTCACTGTGTGTTTGTTCACTGCTGTGTGTGTTCACTGTGTGTTTGTTCACTGCTGTGTGTGTACACTGGGATGGGTTACATGCAGAGCACACATTCCAGGTATGGGTCACTCCATGGGACACCTCACTTTCACTTAACTTCACTTTACAAATAAAACTGTTTATTTTAAATAGCATGCAGGCTATTTGACTCAACAGCCCTGTAGCCATCCTATCAGCTGTTACCACTAAGCCCCTATTATATAAGCAGCTCTAATGCTTCATTCATGTGACAATTAAATAGCACCCCTTCAGGTCCAGGGGTCATTTCTCAAGCAAGTCTGTACGCTTTATCCACCACTCACGCTTGTGGTATTATTATCTGGAGAATAGTACTTTCATTCATGTAAATATATTCAGTAAACAATGGTTCAATTTTCATAAAAATACAATTCAAACTAAATGCCCAAAATTCGGAAAAATGAAAGTAAAAATGGTGAACACCATGGTTAATTGTACAACACCATTAATTAAAAATCTCTTTATTTCTAATTAGGTAACAACACATCTCAAGATATATTTTGTGGAGCGAAAGAAAACCTCGCTGAGAAATGATTTTGATGCGGCCGAACTTTGCCTGCTACGGATTATGTTACACACCTGTTTCTAATTAAGCTAGGAATTGTCCACTTCGTATAAGAGTTCTAACACTGTTAGAGCTAAAACCAATAGATACGAACATCCAAAACTTTGGTAATATGGGCAACCACCTGAGGATCGATCTCCGCAGATGGCACAGATGTGTTTGGACAGGGATCCGGGACTGGTGCAGGAGTAACTTCCCATCCCTGCTAGCCCTGGAGGAGGTTTAATGTCTTCTGAGCTGCTAACACTGTTCAGAGAGTTCATCTGTGAGGAAAAAACAATTATACAGTCAGAAAGGTGTTTTTTAAACAACAGGTTTCCAATGACAATAAAATCCCTTAATGACTTAATTTTGATTTGCTTTTGATTATCTGTAAGACACTGTGAACATTTTATCTTTATTAACAATGTTTATGAGAGCTTCCTGGTTGATTCATGTCACACACTAGCTCTGATGATTAAATCAATTAGTTTAACAATACTGTGTATTACGAGAGATGTATCATAACATTTTATTCGAATGACTAACCTGAAATACTCAGCATCACAACTTGAACTTTTAATGGTGCAAAATAGGTTTTTATATTAATACAAATAAAAAGGGTATTCCAACATGTGCTGATCTAACTCTATACTTAATGAGAATGTGCTTCTATCTCAAGTTTACTGATGTTTATCTATGTTAAAAGTGTCTGTTTAGCGGAGCAATAAAAAAAAACATAGATAAAAAAACTATTCTTGAAAAAAACAATTGATTTGAATCATTTCTAAATGTTCATTTTCAGTGGTCTAAATATTTCAGTTTGATTAATTATCTTTTCAAATTTAGTAACCTTACAAAGATTATATTTACATTGTAACATTATAAACATTGTGCTTATATACATAAACATATGTTTCTAAAAGAACTGCACTGCACTTTTGAACTAGTTTTTTTCTGTTTCTTTTTTTTAATTCTATGAAATGTAATGTGTTTAATGCTTTTATCTCAGATTTTTGATCGTCTGTTTTATCTATGATCTGTTTTATTCTTTGGTAAGGTTCTATAATCTTTGAATTGGCAATATGTATGAAAATATATAAATAAAATGGCCTGGCCTAAATGTAAGATTCTTTACTTTCAGGTAATTTAATGACATTCAAAGACAAAATCAAGATGAAAGGGAAAAAAATATATCTTGAGAATCGGACTAGACGAGATGATTGACAGGCTTGTAACAATCCAAACAAATGGTGGATGTGGAGGAAGTAGTGCATCTCATAAAGCAATTTTTTTTCTCCCAAACTTTTTGTAGAAGAATTAGTTGGCATAATTCCAGTTAGAGGGGTATTCCTCTGAGTGACAAGATTCCAGGGACTATAGCAGCTATGGTTGTTTAATTTCTGCTAACATTAGTGTGTTCATTTCATCTACTGTTTGTGTTACTTGAATAAATTATGACATCAGAGCTAGTCTCTGTCATGTAGAGATCAAGTCTTTGCAGTGTTTCTAGTAGACTATAGTAATAATGTACAGAGTATTCCTCAATTTCTGTCTGATGTTAAATCACATATTTGACTGCTCATTTGCTCTGTCAGTAAAATGATTCCCTATATTAAGCATGTAATATGAGTGAATGGATTGTAATATGGCACATGAAAGTGAAAGTGGCATTGTAAAACCACATCTGTCCCAGCAGCAGAGGGCAGCAAACAGTCATTCGTGACATTGCAAGTGAGTGGAAAAAGGTCACGGTTAAGTACATCTACAGCTGATATAGAATTAGCCACTCATACCCAGAGGGCCATAAAGGTCATAATGTCTAGACTGGTTTAGAGTTCAAATTAAAATAAAAGTCAGTATGTGCATCAGGGACGGTTCTAAGAACCAAGCTTTAGAGTTGCTCAGCCTTAAAGTAATCCCAGCATGCACCTTGTTAAACTCATGATAAATGTAATGTAAATGATTTTGGATAAGGGAAACTTAAAAAAAAAAAAGAATATTACACAAGCGTGCGCCAGCTGTTCCACAGCGGAATTATCTGAATAGTTTTTTAATATTTTAAGTTCAGTGTTAAGTTTAGTGCATTTTAAGAATGAAAAAGTGGATTTAGTTTGGAGGATTTTAAAGGGAAACATGTGAGCTTCTTAAGACTGAGACTTCACAATTTTTTTTTGTTACATTTAAAAATTGTATTATCTAATAATTTGATTTCTTCTATAATTCTATAATTTATTAGTCCCAAAGCATTATTTGCTTTTTTAAATAAAAAATTTAATTGTTGATGTTTTTATGTGCAACTCTATACAATTTTTATTTATTATTATAAAATGTACTTTTACCTATCAAGAAAAAACTTAGCTAAAGATGTAAACTGTTGTTTGCTGAGCTGACAAAACTATATTTAACAAATCATGCAACTGTGACGTCAACATTTCATTTTTAGGCTAAAGATTTTTTTTAGAACAAATACTATCCACTTAAGCCTATTCAAACTTTCAGATTTAGCAAAGTAATAAATGATTGAAATTTTTAAATTTAATGAAATAACAACAACCAATACTTTCCATTTTTCAGTAACCTTTTAAATGTCACTAAATGTCCTTTCAAATAGAGGTTTCTTTAGGTCAGGTTTATTTCAATGACAAAATCCTCGCTGATTATCATACTGAAGCAGTCCTCGTCTGTTTGGTCTCCAAACAACCAGAAATTGATTAGATGTAGAATAGATTAAGCTGAGCAAATCATGAGTATACAGATGTGAGAAGTTCCTTTTTGATTGGGTGAATTAGCTGCCAGTCACCAGCAGACTCTTTCAAACCTGAGACAAAATCATCACAGTTTCAGCTTTTCTTGAAACTTTGACGAGAAACCTACATTTATAATGAGTTGGCTTAGATTTAGACAATCTAATATTAAGTGCAATAGCTACAGCACACCTAAAAGGACCCAAAATCTAAATTAAAACCCAAAACCAGCTATGATGAGCATTTTAACCCTACCACAAAACCAACAAACTCTTCAATTCCTTTTAACGTAAAATGTCAAACCTCAAATTTTTGAACACAAATACTATACTTTGTTTGATGTTTATAAAAGCATTTGGACATAATGCATGTAAAATGATCAAATCATAAGTATCATTTATCTGCCAGCAGAACTCATTTCAAAAATTCCCAGCTAGCGCTTGCTTCGCGAGAGGCGACACACATCATGAACTCTCTTTAATCTGCTGCATATAGAGCATGCATTATTCAGAGATCCCGGGCCTCGCTCAGGACACGGGAAACTCTCCAGTCAGATGCTATTTACAGCTAATAGTATGGCAGCTCTCCATGCTTCTTGAAGTGTTGCATATTGTGGCCGATGTTGCGCAGCATCAATGCAATGATATCTCTCTCTGTGAGCCAAGGTTATACTGAGGCTGTCCGTCATGCTACATTAGCTCTTTTTAGACTAGACTAAACCGACAGGGCTACAGGGAGGCCCCGCAAAGGACAGGAGAGAAGCAATAAAACTAAAAGAGCATTCTGCAATTTCCTCGCTCCTAAACTTGCTGATTGGAAGCTTGGGTGTTTCACTAGCTCTTCCGTGAAATGGCGCAAATGACCCGAAGCAGGGGAAGGAAAAGGAAAGGAAGTGCCTGTTATTCAGCTAGGTGGGAGGGAGTGGTGCTCTTTAAGAGAGGATATGTATCCTTTCGTGGAGAATGTGAGTGTGCTTGTGTGAGAATGTTTGACAATATTTTCAAATCTGCATGCTTTAAAAACTATTTTGAGATGGAATTCTCAACTTTTTTTTGACCCCTAGCACGTTTCTTTTTTTTGTTTGTACTTGCAGGAATTTTACAAGTATTAAACATTATGGTACATACTAGCTTATAACTTGAATTCATAATATGAATTTCTACAACTAAAAATGGAAAAGGGAAAGTTTATAAGAATCCTAAGAAAACATTTTTTTCATCAATTTGACAATTTATCACTGCCCATAACAGGCCACCCTAACAACTCCATATACTTCATCAGACCATGCTTCTATCTCAAGTTTACTGAAGTTTATCTATAAGAAAGTGGACAAATGAGTCTGTCCAGTGAAGCTATACAAACAGACAAAAATTTTGTTATTCAGAGTAGCATTCAATTAAATTATGTTGTCATAGTTTTGTCAGTTATTGATGAAATTTGTTTTGATAAAAACATTTTCTGCCGTTATTTGGTGTTCCGTATGAGTCATACGAGGTCATGAAGACTAAATTTACTTAAAGGAGACCTCTGATGCCAATTTAACACAAGTTAATTTGTTTCTTTAGGGTATACATTTAAAGCCTGTAACAATCTAATTTTATATATTTCTGAATGGTTTTGTAAAGAACTAAATTTTACCGCCGTGAAAACGTGCTGTTATGGACACTGTGCCAAACGACTCGCTCACCCCGCCCCTCTCTGCGTGGAGGATTGTTTAGCTGTCTGCCGTTTTCATAAAGCAAGTTTGGAGGAAGCATGCAAGAGTGATATAATAGTAATACAAAGTAAAAATAGGCAATATATATTTTTCTTCATGAGGAATGCGGAACAGCAGGATCTCGCGTAAGAGTTTTGAATATTATTGGTGCCATTATTGGTACAGTTTGCCAACATTAATAGGATTGCTATTGTGAGATTGTTGTGTTAGAAATTAATTAATTTATTTCTAAATGCATAAATTATTAATTAATAATTTACTTACTTGTTCTGGAGTTGGAGTTAACGTGAGGGCCTTAAAGTATCTGAGTATTCTGAGAAGGCATCCAATTACTTTTTTTTTTAAATAAACTTAGCCTTGTTAATATTGGCTAATAAAAAATATACGTATGATTAAAATAATTTTTCTCTAAAGTTTTGTATCAAATTTTCTGTAAATGTTAATTTAGGGTTTCTGCAGATTTCATAAAGTCAAATTTAAGACTATTTAGGATTCAGACCTATATCATAACATCAAAAACACACAGAGCTTTTTTTGTATAATAAACAGTTTGCTTAAAATACAATGTTCTAAACCCTAACCATCACTTTTATGTTTTTTTAACATTTACAGAGGTTTTCTCAAACTCTGGCAACCCCTAAAATCTCTTTCATGCTTTTAAGCATTAATTCAAGTTCTCAATCTCTGGCAACCCTTACAATGCATTTTAGGGTTTTAACATTCATTAGCGTTTTCTCAATCACTGGCAACCCTTAGAATAAATTTTACATTTGTTAACATTTATGAGCGTTTTCTTAAACTCCAGAAACCCTAACCATCACTTTTATGTTTTGTTTTTTTGTTTTGTGAACATGTCAACGATCGTATATAAATTGTCAAATAAAAAAGACGATATGAATGATGGGGGTGCAATGTCAAATCAATGCAGATTTAAGTAAGCTTCTATAATCTGTTTGTTCTAGTTGCATCCCTCATCAGGTCAAATTTGAATCTAGCTCAACTTTTTATCGAAATGGATTCTGGAATTACGCCGCACCCCTCCGAGCTTCCAGATTCTCATTGACACATATGATTCCATTTAAGTGAATTTTTCTGATGCCAGATCAGCGGTGTTTAATGAAAATATAATTCCGCGACACTTAACACTTGCTGAAACAGTTCAACTATAATATATTTGGCAATAGGTGAAAGTTTTGAGAAAACCCTTAAAAACAATTAGATTTGCTGCAGTGCAGAATAGCATTGTAAATATAGATATAACATAAACATTTTTAATCCCAAGTCTTTGGATTACCGCTGGCATATTGTGTACCTGTGGACTGTTGAGCCCTCCATAGCTCATGCTGGAGGTGGTGGGCATGGATGCAGGAGAAGAGCCTACCGAGGAGGACGTGATAACGGAGTACGGCGACCCGATACCATTGATGATGGATGAATGATGGTGGGCTACCATGGAATTGAGGTGATTCTGGGACGGTGCAGAGCTCAGGTGGCTGTGAGATACATGCATTGAAGAACCTGAGAACAAAACCAGGTGATTAGTCAGAGTAATATCAGGAAGTGCCACTCCACAGTTTTTTAACAAATACTCTGTGAGGATGCTTAATCATGTGAATAATTAAAAATGTGGCGAATATATGCTTGACTTGTTCATGCCACTTGCACATCGCCTATGTAAACACATAAAGGAATAGTGACAGTTTGACATTTTCATCTTGATGGTGCTGTGAGACATAGTGCCGAGTCAGTGATGGGGTAATGGTCATTGACATTTGCATACTCATAGAGGTCATAAAAGTGACTAGCAGTGACTGGAAGCGCTAATGGATCAGCAGACGTCAGATTTCAGACTCACATCAAATGTCAAATCTCCCATCACTGCTGAAATACGTCCAGAAGCTTATTATTTATATATTTAAAAGAACACAGACAAAATTCAATTTGATAGGGGAGTTTGATTTGCTCTTGTGAGTCATAACCGTATAATGACAACTGGATTATTATTGTCTTGAGACCTGTGATGTTGAAACCTCCGATGTTGGCCTTTGGCCTGAGCACAGCTTTCTAAAAAAAGTATTTTTTATCAAAGATCAAACTACTATTGGTCATCACTCAGGCCAAATTAAATAATCTGAGTGTTTTGGTGATTTCTTCACAGAATTGTTTATCAAAGTCTGAAGAATTCTGATGAAGGATTTTAATTGTACAGGAGAACAAAACAAAAGACTAATTCATAGTCTGATAGTAGACTAGAATTTTAAGAATTTAAAATTAGAATTTTAAGCATATGCACCATACACTAATAGCAGAACAAGTTTGCATTCTCAAATAACTATAACTTCTCCAACTTCTCCAAGTTCATGAATTTCTTATCTGTGAAGTGTTCAACAAATATAACAAACATGAATATTAAAGCCTATTTTCTTCACACAAGAAGAATAACAATGCGCACACTAAATCCAGCAATCCAACAAAACATAGACAATTCACTGAAAAGTCGACTTACTCATAATTAATATTATCTCAGCGCCTTGGAGTTTGGAGAAACACGTTAGGCCATTTAGGGAGGCATTTTTAAACGTTTCTTTGATTTTGGAAATACAACATTTGACCAACACTATTTTGGGGGAAAGTAAAGAAACAATCAAACAATCAACAATCTATCATCAAATAAACAATGATAGAATTATGTGAATTTGTAAATAGTAAGCATGATTCAAAGAGTTTCCAGAAAGAACTCAATAGTCTACTTGCAGTAAAATGATAAAGCAGAGGTGGGCAAGAAGAGTGGCGATCCAGAACATTTTAGCTTCATCCATATTTCAACAAACCTGATTCTAATAATCAACCTTGTTTGAAGTTACTCTTGTGTATTACCAAAGGGCCCAGAAGAAAATCACAAGAAAGATGAGAAGACAAACTGCAGGTAGTCTCAGTCTCAGACGCCACACGGATTGTTAGCTAAAGGTCTGACAGTTTTCATGCATTTTTCTGGCAGGCACACTAAGAGTCTTAAAGTCACGATCTAATTTGTTGAATCTATCAGGATTTCTGGGAGAATGTCACTTTTGTTTTCATTTAGCTCAGAAATGAAGTTGAGGCTCCTGATCGAGAAAGACGATTTTACTAGATTCGATAACGAAAGATTGTTGTTCTAATCTAGTAAATTTGTGTTATCTCTTGTCTTTTTTTCCAATGGCTAACTTATTGCAAATTGGTCATTTGTTGTGGTGCCCATTTACATGATGCTATGCTAAAGTCCTGGGATTGGTTGTTTGATATATCAGTCAAACAGCATCATGGGTGGGTAAGAGCCAAAGAAAGCCGCCACACACCAGACCTTCCCTGAAGATCTGGCTACACAAGACTAATGTTAAGGGAACAAGGGTACAAAAACAAGGGACTTGTTTACATCATGAACAATGGCGGTTTTTGGAGGACAATAGCTCTGACTGGGGTTATCAGCAAAATTGCAGCGCACTCTTAATTGTTAAAATTATACTATATATTTGACATCCATGCAAGTAATTCAGTGAACATTTAAATATGGGCACAGGTGTGTAAAGTAGGATTATTATTATTTAAACATGATTTTTAAAGTTACAGAGCACTAAAATACTTCCTCTGCTTAAATTCACTTTTGTAAAATTATCAGAAGCTAAAATAAAATTATATATAACATGTCATGAGTGAATGCTTTATCACAAATATATATGAATTTGCTCTTTGTGGTAAATGTGAGTAGATTTGAAGTAAATAAAAGTACAGTCAATTAAGCCAAAAGTTCTCAAAAGCAATACATCTCTGAATATGGGTACATTTTTCTTTTAAACTTTGTTCAATAATAGAGAAGCTTTTAAATTATAATGTTTGAAAACAGTTCAAAATAAAAATGAACTTGGACAATTAGTCAAAAATTAAACATTGGACTATTCCTCAGTGCCATACACATTTTAAATGAATGGGTTATCTAAAATAGTAATCTCAACATTATTTGGTCTATCAAAGTCCAAACCAAAACCATTGATCATTCAATGTTGCGCCTAATGTTGTTCAAGCAGTAAGTTTGCTTTATAATGGCATGCAGGATAAAATAATAATTTGACCATCCTTAAAATTGCAAATTAAAATATATTCCATAGCTTGTAGAAATAATCCAGATTGATCGTTGCCCTATGAAAGAAGTCAAAATGTTTGTTCTTTAAAAAAAACATGTCAAAAGCAGCAGGAAATGTTATTTAAATTGTTTTAGCTACATAGAAAAAAGTTTAAATATCTGTGTTTAACAGCCAGCCTATGGGAACACATCAAACTCGATCAAATACATAATTTACAAATAATCTCACCATAATTTACAGGCATTGCAAGGTAATCGTTTTCCAACTGTGCTGCTCTTGTGATGCCTTCTGCTCTGTCTGAGGCCCGGCACAGAAAGACACACATTAACGCTAGTGATAAGAGCCTCAAACTCAATCGTGTCATAGGAGAGTAGTCTTGGCAAGCTTCTTGAGGTATTTATGACCTCTAAATGTCACATTCTGATCAGAAGGAACATCTATCCTTAGATGACTGGATGAGTATGTTCAAAAGCACAATCCTGGCACTCTCACTCATGTTGGCTAGAGATCAGATGCAGATTGAAATATGATATGCGATCAAATTCTGCTAGAAGCAACCTCTAGGTCCTGAAGAATAAAGATGCCAGAGATCCTCAAAAACTCTGATTCAATAAGAAATCTGTTGGGTATTTTTTTTTTTTTTACAAAGTGCCATTTTCATTTTAATGATGCCTCTTTAAGCACAGCTTCTGTGGAGGATTTATTGAAGAAAATATTTAAAATTAACCTACATAACTTAACAAATTATGCGATCAAGTGGTTTACACAAGATGCCCTTTCTTTCCAGACATCCTAGACAAATGTTATAAACTTAAGACGAGCCAACCCAAACGTTCATCATGCGGAATGCAAATGACTATTAAATATATATATTTAACAGATTGTGAAACTTTGAAACCTTTAGGAATTTTTTCTTTAACAAAAATAACCCTATTAAAACTAGTTTTCTAGTTTTCTATTGCAGAATGAGTACTTAAATTATTTAAATAAATTATAATAGTTGAACCAGAAAAATATGAATTTGTAAATAAAATCCCAGTTAGTGTCACAAATATTCCTTTTTCTTTTCCATGCAACATGAGATTTAATACCAAACCAACAACTTTCCTCTGTCCTTTTGGCCAAATAAACACTGGGTTCTGCTTGTTTGAGAAATGGAACCTCTCCATAGCAAAATGTTACACACAGTGTACCTTTAATGGATTATCTACTATGTAATCAGGGATCAAAAGAGTAAACAAATATTGTGCACAAGCATGCGATGTTGACATTTCTATTTTAAAGTATTTTAAATATTTAAAAGGTTTATGAGAGAGAAAATGCACTCAAGTAAAAGTAAAGTTATCTGTATAAAAATCAACTCTTGTAAAAGTAAAATGCAGTTCATGAAAAATGTACTCAGAATAGTTGAGTACTGGGTGACTTTTTACAGCAGCGGTTTTTCTTTGTTGTCTAATGCTATGTTAAGACAACAGGTCTTAATGTTCAATTCAGAATTTTTATTTTATGAAATACTATTTTTTGTGTGCTTTTTCATATTAAACAAGATATGTAACTTGTATCCATCCTGTGTATAAATGCAATCTAGCTCACTGTGAAGTCCGCATGTGCAAAAATAGGCTTTGATCAAAATGAAATTAAACATGCAGGAGAATGTGAAAATTCCCATCTACGCCCAGATATGTGACATCTGTCCCCATACAACTATGTCAAAGTCGGATAAATGGCTGTTCAGAAGTTGCATTACAAACCAAAAATCAGATGTGTATCGAATTCAGGAGCTCATTTGAAAGCAGCCTGGATCAAACAAAGAAAAAACAGGTCACATATGGTCAAAAAATTTGATTTGGGTCACTTTGGGCAAAAGTCTGAACATTGCATAAAGCTTTGTTCGGACTCGGAAGGATTGTTGTTCCTGAATGAACACTGAAAATGGTCTACTCGCTCTCTTTTACCATAGGTGTACTCACACCTTTGACGACTATGTTTTAGACGTCCAATATGATTAGAAATATAATGTTTTGGAAAACAATAAAGTTTTTTTAACAATAAAGTTAAAGAAAAATGCATTGTACTAAACATCTCACAAATGTTAAAGATTAGTCGCCATTAACCAAATTATAAGCTTTTTTTAAAAGTCAGATTCAGGTAATTTGAGAAGTTTCCCATCGTTTTATCTTTTAGCACAGATAAATGAAATTGATCATTACGCAGATCTCTTACTACATGATTGTCTTAAAATAAAGATTTTGAACAATTAATATAGGCCCTCCTCAAAATGTTCATTAAGCTCCGGGGGCGAGTCTGGAAGATTATATGGCAGTCAAGTTCTACATGCATCATTTTGTCAAAACTAAAATATTTATTAACTGATGTTTTACTACAATGAATGCCTTTGAAAAACAAAACAAAAAAACCCTCCATAAACAGTTTAAGACTAAAGCAAAGAGTCCACTTCATCTATTTCCAAAATATGCATTTTAGTTCACATTTTGATATAAACTGAAGAGACGCAATCAGACGAGAAACCTTAAAAACAATAATAACCAACTGGTTTAAAATATCAGAACATAAATTCATGGTTAGCTACCAATTCACCCAAAACCAGAAATAGTTCAAACCGCAACTAGAGCACCAACTTTTTGCATGCTGTCCCCTGCATGACCTGCTAAGCAATTCGGACAATCTGCAGCTAGTTAATGTGTTTGTTTATCTGTTAGGGAAGATAGATAGACTGAGCTGGATCCTGAAGTATCCACTGTGCAGCTACAGAAGGAGTGAGGCTGGACATGCCAATCCCCCTGAGGGTGTGTGCTCAACCAATGCTGGATTACCTACTGAGATTAAAGAGATTAGAAGTGGAACTGCTTTATTGATGCATTCAGAAATCTGATAGTAACGTCTGGGTTCAATTCAAAATGTCAGAATCAGACTGTGAGCTGATTTAGTTTTCTCAGCGTGTTTAATCAAATTATTTAACCTTTGGCCAACTAGAAAATCCAAACATTACATTTGAGGTGAAAAACATACAGCTGTTTTTGCATTTAGCTTTAGAAATAATACAGTAATACCACATTCTGTTTAAACAAAACATGGCAGACTCAAAAAATGTGTTTAATGTCCCTTAACCCCTTCAGATCCTGCATCCATTCCAATGGATACCACATTTAATCTATTATTTAATAAATAATTTAATTAATTTTGACATTTTGTACTTTATATTTCTCTACAGCCCCTGTGATTGCAATGACTCTTTTATGAATTTACATCCATTCATCCATCTTCTTGTTGGTTTTGTCCCTTTCAGGTGGCGCCACATCGGAATGAACTCCCAACTCCTCTGGCATATGTTTTACGCAGTGGATGCCCTTCCAGCCGCAACCCATCGCTGGGAAACATCCACACACACTCATTCACATACTAAGGAAAATGGTTTTTAAACAATTCACTTATACGCATGTCTTTGGACTTGTGCGGAAAACAAGAGCACCCGGAGTAAAGCCACACGATCACGGGGAGAACATACAAACTCCACACAGAAATCCAAACTGACCCAGCCAAAGCTCGAACCAGCAACTTTCTTGCTGTAAGACAACCATGCTACCCACTGCGCCTTCATGGCGGACTGCTTGGGAATGGGAAACAGTAGAAATAAATCAATAGATTATAGTTATAATTAAATTAAAATTTTATTAAAATTAGAAGTTAGTATTAGAAGGCACAAACAACAAGCTCAAAAGCCTTGGAACAGTAATGGCAACCCAAGACGAGGGTCATGAGATATGTGAATCATGGCATTTCTCCGAGACAATCCTTGAGAGAGACTGTCATAACTGGGGCAGAAAAATCATCAATTAGCTTAGTAGGCTGAAAAGCAGCCCGGTCTGTGTTGAAAAAACTCACCACTGATGCAGGAGGGTTTGGCAGACTGAATGTTATCTAATGGATCATGTGTTTCACTGTTTTGTGTGGACCTAGAATAGCTAAAGTCAAGAGTCTGCTGAGTCTGTAAAGGTTTCTGCACAGAAAAGATGCTGAAAGAACACATTTTACAGAGCAGTGCTAGCTTTTGTAAAAGAAACCGCTACGGAATAAACCCAGTCTTTTTTAAGCACAAATGAAGCTGCATATCAAAGGTTGCCAGGTTCGGTCTCAGGTTGTGGAACTGGAAACATTTAGGCTTCAATAGTGAGAGTGGAATTTGATACAGCAGGCTTTATCTAATGAGACCTCCTCAAGGAAGTCTTTAAACTGCCAAGACACAACACTGGCCTTGTATGTGGTCATTAAGCTCTCTATGCGCTGAACACTGGAACTTGAGATGAGGATAAAGCTACAGTATCAGATTGTTGTACTACATCTGCCAAGGTCTCAACTTCTCAAATGACTTCACAAAACAAAATATTCCTGTCTTTCTTTCTACAATTTGGAGAACACTACAGTTCTATCATTAAAGCTATTTACATTTATGTATTTGTTTTATTTTTATTATTTAATCATTTTATTTAAAAAATACATAAACAGAATACTGTTTTAGGTATTTTACCATGATCTACAGATGTAAAACATTTCCTTTGAAAATGTTTTATTTTATTTTATTGAATATTGTTTACACGTAGGTTAGGGGTGGGCGATATGGGTTAAAATTCATATCACGGTATTTTAGACTGTCCAGACAGTATTGGTGTTTAACGGGAATAAACTGGACATGACATTTTAGTAGGCCTTAATAACATTAGAGGCAAAATTGTATTTTAGCCTTATTTAAAGCGCAAGATTAGACAGAGAATTAAAACCACAGTTAAATATGAAAACTATTTTAGTTTTTTTTCTACCAGGTTTCTTGCTGATGTTTCACCTCAAACTGGACTGGCTGTTTAATTCTGAGGTGTTCTCATGTAGATTAGTTGTGAAGTCTGCTTCCTAGACCCTGCTAGAATATTTATTATATTATACGTCTTTATTTATACAGAGAGAGATGCCATCCTCACAACTTGTCAAGTGTTGCCAACTTAGCGACTTTGTAGATCTTTAAACCGCCTAGTAATTTTTTTCATAATCCAGCGAATAGTGACAAATCTAGCGACGTTTTCTGCTGTTCCTATCGACTTTTAGCAACTTTGTTCGTTCTGGCTGATGGGTTTCAGAGCTGCCCTGATTGAATCTTTGTTACCTCACTAGTGTTCCCCTCTGCTCTTGGCGCAAGCGTTCATGTCACATCACATCAGCTCCTGCGGAGGACAGCAGGCGATACATCTTCTCGTCTAAACATCAAATAAATTGAGCGTGTGCAAGTGAAACATTAAGCTGAATTCATGAAATTTATGAATGTGCGATGGTATTCAGGGATTTGCAAAATCCATATCATGGCACATCAGAATACCAGTATTCACGTTCATACCGGTATAAGGTCCACCCCTAATGTAGGTTTAAATCTGAGTTAGTGAGTACTTATCCTATGCTGGGAAGATCCACGATACTGACTGGAAGGCATCATTTATAGCACAGGTGTGCATGCGACAATAAATGGCCACTCTAAAATATGCAGATTTACTCTATCAGGGTCTAAAATCCAGTCAATAGCTGATGTGCATGAAAGTTGTCTGAAGTGAAAATCTGTAAGGGTGTGACCTTCTAGGAGTTAAATTTGAGATCCCTATTGTAAACTGATTGATTATATTAGTTGGGCTGTTAGGTGCGTGCTGATCTCCAGCTCCTAATGGCACAACAGAGAATAGGAAGGTGTGCATATTTAACAGCTAGAAAGCTCAATGGGCCCTAATGAAGTTTCCAAATCATAACTAACAAAGCAATTTCCCTAAAGAAAAAAAACATTTTTTTGCTAAGTTCTAGCACAACTTGATTAATTATAACTCATGCCTAACCATACTATAAATTAGTTACCAACCATTAATTAAAACACAACTGAAATATTGAAACACCTTTTGCTCAATTGTTGTCCCCAAAATCAAAACTGCAAATATAAAGCCTTATTTAATCTGAAAAGGGCACCCGTTTCATGACCCCACACAATCTGTCACACATGTAACACAAGTAAAGTGGCTTGAGGCATTGAGCGACATTAAAAAAAATCATGAGTAAAACAAACACTTAAAATAGACTTCACCCCCAATTTGTCTTGTAATAACAAGAGCATCAGGGGCGAGATTAATAAACATAAGAGGGAGAGTGTTAATGAAGGCAGGAAAATGACTCCAGGCAGAATATAATTTGCTGTGACAAGCAGTAGACCACATAGTTCTGTAAGAACACACTTTCACTGCAGAAGCCAGAGTGACAAACTGCACAGGTGACCCGATACTGCTGTATAAAGCACACTGAATGACAATCCTAATAGGGCTGCATCTCACGATTATTCCAACTATTGATTAGTCAGCATTTTTTCCCAGATTAATCAACTATCGGATAAATGGTTAACATGCTTAACTGCATGTAATGTGAACACAATATATGTATATTGTATTTTTCCCAAAACATGAAATTTGGACATGAAACTTGCTTCTATAAAATTATATATATTATTTACTCAACTCTTTGTAAGCATGTGTTTGTTATTGTTTTATATCAAGGTTTATACAGAATACAAGGGAAGATATTTCACAGAAAAGTAAGAAAATAAGCTACATCTTGTGCTTAGCTACTGTGTTGAATCTGAGCGATGCAAAATGGTTTTTTCAGGGTAGAAGAGAGACTCTCAATCTTCTGTTGGAGGAGCACACCCATGCCATTTTTTTCTCCAGGTAATTGTAACAGTAGAACTGTAGTCATGTAAAAACAACTTCTGATAACCCATAAGAAAGAAGTGTTACATTGGTGATCTCGGAAGCTTGTTCACGCGACCACAGAAGCGAGGTCATTACCATAAACAGACTGTGCCAGAGAAGTTAAAATAGAGCCTTCAAATGACCTCTCTTGATTACATCTCTTGATGTGTCTGTTTGAATTTTGCAATAACCAACATATTTTGTTGTCGACGAATTCCATTGCCAACAAAAAATAACAAAGTCAAATAGTCATTGCAGCACTTAACCCTGAAATGACAACCAGAGAAATTGGCAAATTAACTCAAAAACTATAAGTAAAATTAAGTTATTAGTGGTTAAATCCATGACAATTGAAGACAGTGGTCAATTAAATGCATTGCCAAGAACAAACAAAAAAAATATTTCAGTTACACCAGCTTAGAACAACAGGATAATGAAAATATTTTTTAATGAAAAATGTCATGGTAATATACAATGTAGGAAATTATCACAGCTGGCATCATACTGCCTCGGTACAATAAACAAAAATGGGCTTAAATTTCCAGGGAGTGAATGTGAGAGTAAAGGCCTACACACATTTATGCAGTTGCGATATGCAGCAAGTACTTCATACTTGCATTTTAAAATAACGAAAAACTATATTGTGATGATTGTCACCAGCTCTTCCCAACACAGTGCCTCAATGTATAACTTTTTTATGAACGCAACAGTCTCTTTTTTGAATTTCAACGCATTGCGTGAAATTGCAGTGATCGTCCCTTTTATTCACAAGATTAAGGTTGCTTGACTTGCCTCTTTAAGGTGCTAACAGCACAAATGCTGACAACCAATGAAAAAGTATGCATTTGTGAGTGAGCTAATGATCAATCCGCTCACAATCTCTCAAACATCCAGAGCTCCATTTGTGTTTTATTAAAAGTGAGGAATCGCTCTGTAGGCAGCACGAAAGAGCTGTCTCCGGTGTCTAAAGGGTTTCTGAAAGGAACTAAAAAACATAATGCCGATTTTGTTAAATTTAGGAACTAATGAATTTCTCTGTTCATTTGCACACATCTCTAATCCCTTATCTATATTTAACTATAAATCTATAAACTCAAACACAATGTATTCACCCACACAGAAATGTAAGTAGGAGATGCATAGGTGTGTGTGGAGTTTATAAGTAAATGTGGTACTGCATTGCACTGCATCCATATACATGTATAGCGATGAATGCAGTTTTATTTTAAAGTCAATTTGTATCTTGAATTTAAGCTTTGTTTCAATCTGTAGATATGTGTCTCCATCCAGAATGTGGATAATATATATAAAACTTAGATGAGGATTTAAAAATTGCTGGATGTAAAATATATCGTGATATCGTAAAGATATGCATTTACAGACTGAGTTACAGAAACCACAAATCTCCACACAAGTGTAAAAAATATTATACAATAATTATGTCATAACGAGATCACTTTTTGTGGAAATTATGTTAACTAGTAAATTACCGTAAAATCATTTATTCTGGGGTTAATGTGCACAAAATATACTTAAAAACTGTATACACACAAAAAAAAAACTATTTTAACAGAGAAAAAAATATCACGTTTTACTAATGTATTGCTGCAGTAACTGGATCAGCCAGATTGGGAAGATTGTGGTAAGCTCGCACTGCGTGATGTGTCCAAATCAAGGTCAAGAGAAGTTTCAAACAGAAGCACTTCTTCCATTTGTTGTCTCTTTAAAAGGCAGCTCTGATCTAGACTCGATTCTGAATAGATGACCCCGTTTCTGCGGCTTCTTCTGTTTATTGCATGCAACTTATGAGTCGAAACAGTTGCTGAAAAAACATCCCCAAACAAACAAGCCAAGACAAACTGCCGTCCA
Organism: Danionella dracula; assembly: GCA_900490495.1. Taxonomy (NCBI): domain Eukaryota; kingdom Metazoa; phylum Chordata; class Actinopteri; order Cypriniformes; family Danionidae; genus Danionella; species Danionella dracula. The sequence continues at coordinate 3,289,223 of UELW01000100.1, forward strand.
GAAACCAACAGAGAGCCATTAATAACTGCCTGACAGCAAACAGTTTAACAAGAGGCGCTCTGGAAAGCTATAAATTACATAACCGCAATTAAAGTGCCAACCCCTGACCCTGACTGAGAGGCACAATCTTTATCACCTGATTTTAACATTGGCACTAGTTCCAAGTCAATACACATGACACGGCCGCGCCGATAACTCTGGCACGTACAATTTATGAGCATTTCGTTCAAAGTCCGCCAGAAGAATCCCCGAGTTCAACAGCACCCAGACGGCTCGGCACGGGGAGCAAACACCGAGGCAGGGAAATGGACACGCAACACTCACTTCCGGGAGTGCGAAAAACAAGACAGAGAACAACAAAGCACTTACTAAGATGGAGATACGTGTCGTTATGATCCATTTTTGGACGAATGTGAGAGAAGTGTCCAGAATTCGGGTAAAGTGGCTCGTCTCGCCGCTCTGGACGGCGGCAGCATCTCCCCGCTGCTGTCCGCGTCTCGCGATCTGATTCTGAGAGCGCTAGCAGCGCGCTGCTGGGGCCCCACCGAGGGGGGAGGCGAGGGCTAGCACTCCGCGAGCGACAGCCTCCCGACACTGCACGATTCAACCAAAACCACGCTTCTCTTCACCTATTTGTTGTGATTAATTAGTGAAGTAAATGCGTCACAGAACAAAAAGTCTATTCAAACTGCCCAAATACAATAAATTGATTCTTGTCCAGAAGTTGAATGGGTCAAATAAAAAATGTACACACAAGGAAACATTATTTGAAAAACATGGTAATTAAAAACAAAGCAATGGAAAATAGGTATTTCTTACCCATCAAAAGAGTAATAAATAAAAACCTTTCGTAGAAGAGCCGTGCATTCAAATCTATTAGTTGATTGACTATTTTATCGTTGTTGTCAATGCATTATAGCAACAAAAAAAAACCTCTCAAGTTGAATCGAGTCTGACGGGTGTTTGCATGTTTCCTCAATGCCTCAATTTTAATTGTATATTGTACAGGTATTATAACTCTCTTTTAGAGTAAAAAAACATGCATCAGTTCAATTGAGTGAATGTGATCCTATGGACTGAAGACGTATCCTTAATGCATCCTGGCTTTCACAAAAAAATAAAACAGGTGACTTAATGCAATTCATATTTTTTCCAGCATTACATATATTGCTTGTTTAATACATTTCAGGTTTAATAAAAAGATAGTTTTGTTTTGAAAATGGCAGTGAATTGGTTCTTAAGTGAAGTAACATGATGCCTGAGTTTTGACCCTGCAATTTAGCAATAGGCGGCAAACCTTTGCAGAGTGTACTCTTTAGTTCATGAGAAGCGAAGTTTATCAGTAGCAGCCCATCAACTCAAACAACACTAACAGTGCATTTCAATGAGCTCAATCTGGATTTAATGTTTAAAAGAGGGAAAACCAACAACAGTAATCTTGTGTAGAATCTATGTGGCAGGCATTTTCTCTCTTTCCTAAATAATCTCCAAGAAAAAAAACTAAATAATTTATTTAGACAATATCTACATCATCCATTGATTTCACACACTTCTCTCCCTCTCTCTCTCTCTCTCTCTCTCTCTCTCTCTCTCTCTCTCTCTCTCTCTCACACACACAATCACAAACACACATACAAACTAACACACACACACTCATTTAGTCAGATTTGCTTTCAAGCAAACTGTTCAGTGTACATTTTGCTGACCGTGGCCTTTGAGATGTTGGAGAACTAGAGGGGGTGTCAAAATAAAGAATTCTCTGAATTCCAAGCCCTCAGTCCCCACAAGGCAAGCAGTAGGTCTGAAGACCCCTCAATGCCCCCCAAGAACTCTTCAGAGTGAGGGGTCATTTAAGGGTGAGCTCCCACTACCTCAGGAGGTTATTCAAAAGTCAGCAGCATTCAGAGTGTTGGAGGGGACACTGGGACGGAGAGAGAGAGAGAAAGAAAGAGCTAGCCTCGGTGATGAGCGCTTGGTCAGTCCATGAGCCGGACTGTCCAATGAGAGAATCACAGTGGCTCCCATCCTTGTAAAAACGCAACATAAAAGAACACAGGGGGACGCTAACAAAGACGAATGGCTTCTCTTCTAACCCATTCCACACAATCAGACCCTTTTCATTTGTTCCCTGTTAGATAATGTAAATTTGTGGAGTCAAAGAAGAGGACTAACAGGGCAATTTATCAAGCTCTCTTTTATCCCTCTAATGGAGCCACATGTTCTGGAGCGTCACAATTGGCTCAGGCTGCATAAGTGCGAACAAGCATGAGGAGTGAATTTCACTACAAACATAAATGATACATTAATTTACGTATTGATAAGTAGGATGGCCAGGACTTTGCTAACATTTGACTTTTCTAAAGCATGATAAAAGCAATAAGTGTTTTACAAAAGCTCTAAATCACTGTAAACTTGAGTGAAGGCTTGTGGGATAATCTAGTGCTGTTTGTCTTCCACAATAGCCACCAATAGAGTATTGAATGGCCTGGTGTTGGAGGGCTCACCCTTGCCATCATCGATCACGAGTTAAAAGCAAAGCGTCCCAACCCTTAATCTAGCGGTTGGGACTTTGGGACTGACCAGAGCCAATAGCAGCTCTGTTTCAGGCAACGTCTCAGGCTTGAGGACAACATGTGGCAAATAGAGAGAGCGAGAGCAGCCTGATGGATAGGTGAGGTATGTGAAGTGTACAGATTTTTTAAATAATTCATATACAACAGAGCATAATTGTTTTATGAAATACAAAGTAAAAACATACATATCTAGTAACACAAAACAATCAAATAATGGTAAACCCACTTGTTGAAATGTATATATTCATACATAATTTATGTGTCTATGAATTGTTGACCTAGAAAATAACAATGTCCCAAAAAAATGGTTAAAATGGTTAATATAAAATGTAAATGAATTTTTTTCTAAATTCTATCAAAGGGTGGTGAAATGTGATGTTTGGGATTAAATTTTGAAGTTTCAAATCACCAAAACATGACGTTTAACCAACAATGGGTAACCAACATGGCAATGTCCAACAAACAAAAATAAACATTTAAATAAATATTTAAATACAAACAAATATAGACAATTAAGCCTTTTATTTGAAGAAAAGAAGGATCCAGTATCATTTGGAAACTTCCACGGTAGTGCATGCATATTGTAACACTATGATAAATAGTTTCGTCCTGTTTCACTTAAATAATGAAGCTTTGAAGCTCTTAAGTGTGGAAACTACTCTTCAGAAACTGTCGTGCTTCGCAAGCAGCTAGAAAGAGCTGCTCTCAGAAGTTATTCTAAATGGATCCATGTTAAACGCACACTAAATGGCTCCATGTAAAACACTTGTATTGTATTGTGTCATATTTGCTATGCTCAATTATGGAAAAAAAAGAAGCAAAAAAGTAAAGTTCAGCATTTGGTTTGCTTGCAAAAGTATTTAACAATTTCTGTCTACTTAAAAAATGTAAGTGTAATCATATTCACATAGAAAGTATGCAAGTATTAGTTTTTTGAGCATTAATATGGTGCTGTCTGAACTACAAGTCTCTGCATAGTTTTCTTCGTTTGCTTACTTGTCTTCTCTTCTCCTATAAAAGGGACAGTTTGATTGTATTATTTACTTCTAAATTCCCTCTAAATTTCATTTGAGTTGCTTTCATCTTCGTCAGATCTTTCTGAGGATCTGAGAGCATTGGAGGGAGAGGGTTCCTCAGATGAAGGGCAAGAAGAACTTGGATACACTGCTGCACAGTAAAATCTAGATGGTTAAATGGATTCTGCTCCGAGTCTGTTTGTTCCTCTCTATATAGGGTTAAATTAACTCTGAGCTTCTGAATACGTGGCTTAAAAAGTAATTTTACATTGAAAAGAAAAAGAAAAAAAGATTTGTATGAAGCACAATGCAAATATTTCTAATAAAGTACATGGTTTCTATAAAGAATTTGCTGTTTAGATTAGTAGATGCTATATTTCAACTTAATTTGAGTGTTGTTTGTGCTCTATTCAGAATGTATTTTGTTTAACTCTGGAAAGAGTTCATTATACTCTTAAGATTTTACTGATGTGTTTTATATGGTGAGTGTTTTTTATGGTGAGGAAAGAAAAGAATCAGATTCTGCAGACATGGATGTTTTACTTTGGAAGCAGACTCTTCATGAGGACATTCATCTGGTGTTTAATGAAGAAACACCTAATGAAGTTTCTATTAAACAAAAAAACTAGATAAATCTAGTTGGCCACTTAAATAAACAACTTTATTGGCATTCATTGTGTCCTCTTTTTCCTGGATTTCTTCATTCTTGATGGGTGTGGAATTACAAACATGTGCCAGAATAAGCAGTGAAATATAATGAAGTGAACTGAGGGAATCACCAATTTCAGCAGAAAGTCTCAAAAGCAGTGGAATAACACAAATCACACGAAACTAATGAAGACTACAACTCAGGTTTGTGTGAGCAGGGCATGTTGTCATCCCAGAGATGATATAAAGAAACAGACCAAATATATGACACAAAGATCACATCAAATCACCAAGATCAAGATTAAGTAGAACTGACAGAGAAAAACACATTTTGGCATAAATAAAGTGTCCTTGTTTTTTTTTTTTTTTTTTTTCACATTGAAAAGCGCTGCACTGCCTGTATACCCTGTTCCTTGCAATCTGATATTATCTGGTCATGTGAAGTAAAAACCTGTTTTGAGGAAAAACCGTCCTCTTTGCTTGACTGATTGTGTCATTAAAGGCGTGTGCGTCTCTGTTATTGTCAAAGCGCATGTGTGTGGTTGGGGAGTGGTTCTCCATCTGTCTAACATTCATTAACAGAGCCCCCGTCATGTTTTAATCAGTCCCCATTCAAAAACCTACATGCACCCACTCTTGCGAGCATACACAAACATACGCACACCCATGCACGCATGCACACAAGCGCACATCACTTCAACCACGCTGTGTATCATCAATCTCACAGCTCATTAAACCAACAGCACAAAAGGAAACATGCTGCAGTTGTGGGGTGTGAAATCTTCTCTCGCTAGAGTGTGTCAACAGATCACAAGCAAGCATCAGCTTTAAATCAACTATAATTCATCTATGTGCTTACTTGAATGGCGATGTTACAACTTACTACATAGGAATGAGCTGATCCAGAATTTACCTGAAACAATGTAAAACAATTATTTTTCTTCTGTTTAGTTACTACTTGTAAACCTTAACTTACTTCTAAAATGAGCACTTGTAGATTGTTGACACTTCTAGCTGAGCAAGTTTCTGTAGCATTCTGCTTAATGTGTATAAAGAATGGTGCTGCTCATTTATGTTTTGGTTGGAGCTCAAATGAGGGACCATAGCACTCCCATTCTGACGTCCCTTCTTGGGCTTCCTGTGCATTTTAGAGTTCATTTCAGGACTTGTTTTAAATAGTCACCCAACCATACCTCCCTGAGCTCCTGACCTCATATATGCCATCCAGGTGTTTTAGGTCAGCTGGCCAGCTCCTCCTGAAGCTCCCGAGATCCAAAAAGAAGCTCAAAGGGGAATGTGGTTATTCCAATGTGAGTCTAAATTATGGAACTCCTCAGGGATGACCTAAGGTCTCAGGAAGACATGAACAGAATGTTTGGGTGTCCTCTGAAAAACCATTTAATGAGTTCAAGTTTATATAAAATTCACCTTAGTATGGCAAACGTATTTGGCCTATTAAGGAGAAGCGTTTTAGGATTAACTACTGGGATTTGTGCTGCTTACATTGTTTGTTTGTAGTATAAATATGAGATTTATTAACATTGTGCTTGTTTTGAGACTTGCTTGTTTATTGATGGTTAGTGTTTATGTTTTTTGTGCATATCATTTTTGTGAGAGTATTGGTAGTTTAGTTTGAGACATAAGAGCTGCCATGTCTTTCATGAAAATTACAGCATTGCGCTGTGTTTTAAAACATGATACCTGGTTTAAATTAGTCAGATACCACGTTCCACAAATATAAAGGGGTCGATAAAGAGTCCTAGATTTCAATAAGATAAATCAATCTATTACTCACACCAAAACTTATAAACAGGCTGAAGAAAAAAATAAATACATTAAATTTAGTCCAATTGTATGGTTAATTGGAGTAACATGGTTAAAATCCAGCAGTGTTACACAAACTCCTACTGCTTAGGAAGAGAGACTTTGCTGTTAGCTCTAGGATCAGCTCAATCACGGTGAACTGGGATTCTTTCTCCACAGGAAGTGCATCATATCTCCTACTCAAGATGGATGACAGAGCAACTCATGGGACACAACCCATGACATACCCATCAGCATGGGAGTTCTAAACGTAATCAGTGGTCCAGCACAGAACCCTGGACAAACTATCAAATTTATACTACAGGAAGTCTATTTGAGGAAACCATTGTGAAACCGGCAAGAGGAATTTTGAAAATGTAGGCCAAAGTTTTAAAGTGAAGAGTTCAAGTTCAAACATCTAACACTGACTTTTGAGAACGGTTTTTGTTTTATTCCAAATGAAACAGCTTCGTTGAATCAGAACTTTGCACAAAAATGCTTCAAATTGTTTCAGTCTAACCCAAATAAAACAACAATTCACATCCTTAATAGTGAGTGTAAACATTTTTTCAAAGAAAGAGTTGTAAGACTATTCCAATTATAAGATTTACAATACAGTTTTGACCAGTAATATAAAACAGTAAGAAATTCTAAATGCTATAAAAGATATAAGGTATCATAGAGCAAACAAATGTTCTCAGTCTCCATTTTCTCTAAATACAAAATGATCCTATTTATGAACTGCAGTATCAAACACTTGTGGCCACAAAACTCTCTAGAGAGGAAATCACATCACGAACCTTGAAGTACTTTATTTCCTCCAATCAATCATGTAGAACTCAAGGGATGATCCTTTCTGTCTCTCTCATCCAACTTGCTGGAATTGATTAATTAGCTAGTTTAAGTACAAACAGGAAACAATTGTGAGAACATCATTTCAGAGAAGATTAGCTGTAAGGTTTCAAAATCAAGGGAACATGAAGTGAGAGTACATTTCTGTCAGCAAGATCACGGGACACTTTCTCCACTGTCAGGAAAACAGGAATGGGTTGGCATATAAATAGAAAAGAGGAAACAACATAGGGACTGAAAATACATTATTACACAATGGTTTAATTTATCAATGCAGCCCAATGCAGGAACACACTTGGCAACAGAGGGCTCGTTTCTCAAAGCCCTGAAATAGAAACAGCAGAAGTAGGGCTACCCTGAGTGAACTTTAAAGAGGAAGCAACAGGGCAAATTTTACAATGCTCGTCAAACACGCAAAGGTCTGAAAGACATTTCAATGAAAGAATGATGGAATAAATTAATCATTTGGAAAGAATTAGCAATTAAATCAATGTTTTCATGTGAGCCAATTTAATGTAACACTGCAGGAATGCAGCACATAATGAGACAAAGAAATTAAGCTTTTAACCAAAGCAGCAAACTAATTTGAATTTCAAGATTCTGAGAGTTTCTTCACAGCAAATTGAGAAAAGCTAAAATTTTAGCTCTAACTCAATGCAAAAAATCTCTAAACTTATAGTTCTTTGGCGCTTTTTAAGACTTTGAATTTTGAAGAACATTTGTTTTTAACCCAGGATGCTTCTTATATACCTAAATGATAAAAACGTACAATTTTAGAGTCCAGTATGATACTATACGAATTGAGATTATACTCTAAACTTTTATACCTTTTTTTATTTGCCTTCTCTTCTCCTCTAAAAGGAACTGTTTGCTTTACTTTCTTCTCAGTTAGTTTCTCATTTGCCTGTACATTTTATTTGAGTCTCCTTCGTCTTCCTCGGATCTCTCTGAGGATTCAAGAGCCTCGGAGGGAGAATGGTTCTTAAGATGAAGAAAAGACAAACTTGGAGACTCTGCTACACTTTAATCTGCTCTTACAATGTAAGGATTTCAAACTCTAAGTGTTAGGTCGGCACCTGGGCTTCTGACATGATACAAGATACTCAGTTTATGGTTTACAATTTCATATTCTCAATCTTCTTATTCTCAGAAAAAGAACCCCACACACCGCTTATTCAACACCATACATTTTAAATCTGTCTTGGACCACAATGTGAAATGTCTCAATCTGTTTTTTTGCACTGCAGTGCTTAGTTGGCATCTGCAGATAGCACAGCAAAATTTGATTGCTGACAGTAGTTCATTTAAGGATGTTAGAAACGGAAGACTTAGGGTTATGGCTTATACTCAGATGAGGTTACTCAGCCATTAATGGTGAGATTAAACAGCGTTTACAGTTTATGTGGGAGATTTTATTAACAAATTAAGTTTTAATAATTTTAAAACATTTATTTTAATAGATTTGCTGACAAGATAGTCATTTTCATGTGGCCCACATGTGACCCAATAGACTTTGACTTCAACCTAATAGATGTTGCTCAAAACTGTATAACCTATAGTTCTGCATTAAAAAAAACTCTGCCAAACTCTGACCATGTTTGATCCATATTCTACAGCTCAATTACGTTTACTGACTGGAACTGAATCTATTCGCTATACTTTAATGAAATTACTTATCTAAGTCTTTCCCTCTTTGCCAACATTGTGGGACATTTTCTTGCATTCAATTTGGCAGGAGCTGATTTAAGGCCAATAAAACAAAGTAACAAGGGCTCAAAAGAGTACATTTACTCCATAAGCGCAAGTCAAAGATTTCTCATAATGTTTCTTCTATTGTAATGTTGGTTTTTGATATTCAAATGTATACCTACTTGTCAATATACATATATCTTATTATAAACGATAAACCAGATTTAGTCAGTGTATGTGCATAAGTGACAGACAACCAGCACTGAACAATTGAATTCTTCTTAATTTTGTACATGCATTATGTACGGATGCTGATTGCTGCCACACACACATGTTTTTCCCATGCTTTTATGTTGTAATAACAAGATCACATTTTGTCGTTTTTACAACTTAATTATGTAGTTTTTCAAGTTAATTATGTTATTTTACAAGATAATTATGCTGTTTATTAACTAGTTTGCTTTGACTTTTCCTTGTCTTAACCTACAAGACATTATCAAAATTGAGTCCATGGGATCATATTAAGCCTACAGACTCCATGTTGCCATTTGAAGACTTTGAAATTTTAAGATATATAAACATCCTTGTTGTCTGGTTGGCTTGTTCAATGACTGATGTGCTATGTGTGTTGTTTTGTCGTTTTAATACATCTTAATTATGTTTTCTCATAATAACGACATAAGTCATATTTCCAACATAATATGTCATTTTACGAGATAAGATCTTATTATTACGACATAGATGAGTGGAGAAAATGTATGTGTGACAGCAAAGAGCTTCCGTACTTATGGATTATTTTAGTTATAATATCATTTTTTTTTACTATTTTAAACAAATAAACATCATTATCCATGCCTTTTTCCCTCCTTCAGAAAGGTCTTGAACCAATCACATTTTCTTCATGGGAAACAGCGAGTTAAGCAAAAACTTTCCACGTTGATCAGCTTGTTCATTTCCTATGTCCTGATGCAAGAGAAAATGAACTTGTGTTACTCTAAATGTCACAAGCACCCATAAAGTGTACTATGGAACAACTTGAAGTATACTGAGGTCCAAACAGATGTTCATTTCTAGGAAGCAACAGTATAGCTTTAAGCTCTTAATCCTACAGTAAATCTGCCATCATGAGCCTAGACAAATGAAAGATTCTAGTGCGCATTAACAATGATCCTACCAAAATCAATAACTCTAATACTCATCACATGATAATAGTTGAGCACCTGACATCTGAAGACAAAAGAATACCAGATGAACAATTGTGTTTTCTGGTTTGCTGTGTTAATGGGAAAAAGCTTTGCAAGGCAGGAAAGACGTGCGTCCAGCAGGTTTGGAAGGGATTCTGAGGGACCACACAAGGTTAAGTTGGTCTTGTCCTGAGAGGACCAGTCAGATTAAAGCACAAGCATCTGCTTTGGAAGGGAATAGACTTGTTTATCATGTTAATAAAGAAGCTTGTCTAAGCATTGTATTTCTTTTAAAAAGTACATCTGCAACCTTCAAAACTTTGATTTGTGGTTTTTATTAGGTTATTTATTTATTATAAGTAAACTACTGAGAAGGACATGAGTGATGCTAGCAAAATGGTTTTTAATAAACTTTTTTTATTTTATTTGGCTAATTGTTCTGTGCCACCAGTAATCCCTACAGGCTATATTATTTTTTGCAGTGACCAAATCTGTAAAGATCTGTGGTATCCGTGTAAACATATAATTTTTTTCTCAACCGTTTCAGTCAATTGCAAAAAAAATCTGATTTTGTTATTTGTACATTGATACGTTTACATTTGCTGCATTAAATTCAACTTATGATTATTTTTTTCTTCACTCGTTTTTTGTTTCATCGATGAAAAATGTAAGACTGATGAAACAAACAATATGTAAAGATTATGTAAAGATATGTAAAAACATTTCGTCACGATAGACAATAATATAAACATTTTTTTCCATGAAAAACATTTAAAGGTCATTAGAGTACAGTTTCTTGATTTAGAATATGAACCTGTAAATAAATTTTTAACTCTTTTGGAAAAGTTATTTTAAAAACACGTTCTTAACGTAGAACTTACTGTACCCCATTTCTAACTGGGATTAGCCACGTCTGATGTCTGAGTCAGATCTGTATATATTTAATACTATCTCATATCATATTATTGGTTCACAAAATGATATGCCCTTTTAAAACCATGCGCTCAAACAGACAAACAAACAAATAAATAAATAAATAAATAAATAAATAAATAAATAAATAAATAAATAAATAAATAAATAAATAAATAAATACAGAACTAAACTGGGGAAAATGCAAGTAATCACGAATTCTTCAAAACGTCAAGAAGATAAGACGGCTGGTTTGATCTTGTTTTCCCTTCAGTGTCGCCATGTCTCCATCTAGAGGCCGTTGGAGATCATTTTAACGCAGTCTCGTCCGGAACCAACCGATGATTCTTTGTTTCTAACGGACTTTTCATTCTTGAAGGACCCTTATCTTGACATGAAGTAACGCGTGAGTTTGACTGTGTCGTTGTTTACGACATGTCTTTGCATAACTCTGTCAAAGTGATACATTAATAATTTAACCTTTTTTTGTGGGAAATTGATATTAATAGTAATACGTTTAATTTGGAGGTGTCTTTCTTGTCTTCCAAGAAGCGTGCAGACGATAAACAACATTCCCATTCAATTTAAAACATTAAAACACAGCAAAAAGAATGTGGTTTATAAGGATCATATTAAACGTCCCATAATTACAGAACATGCGTTTTTGTTTTAGTGCACTTGTGAATTAATTAAACAGTTTAGATACCTAACCTTTGACGTTATAGTGGTTGTATTTTTTGTTGCCTTTAGTGTAATAATATGAAAAGAAACACAAGTAGAAAGAATTAATGTTTTTCTCCGTTTTTGGGAGGGGGGTGGGGGTGACGCTTACCTATACCAGCAATTGTGCAACAGATTACTCTTTTAATAATAAATATGCTTAATTCTACCTAAAATGTGACCGTTTACACACAGACTAGTAACAGCTTAATAGATTAGATGTTACAGTTTTATAGCAAATTTCAACAGTCATGGTTGAAGCCTGTAGATGTGAATAAATGTTCAGAACCATGCAATTGTTTGAAGTTTGCATCCATTACAGCTATTCGAACTCTAATAAAAACATTCTATTGATAATTAGTGATCTGTTTTCTTTCTAATTTGACGGTATTGTTTTCACCTAGATGACCATGATCGGAGTGGCGCCTGGACTCTACATTGGGTCGGTATCTGATCTGAAGGATGTGGAGAGCCTGAGAGCAGCAGGGATTACACACATTCTTACCGTGGACTCAGAGGAACCTGCCGTTGAAGGATTCCTCACCAAATTCATCAAAGCTCTGGATGATGCTTCCACGGATCTGTTGAGCAGATTGGATGACTGCGTGTGTTACATATCTGATGCTCTCAACAAACAAGACAAGGCTCAGTCATCGGCAGTTCTAGTGCATTGGTTGGTTCCTTAGCAATTTATTATGACAATATATTAGAATATGCAATATAACCCCCTTTTGCTGAAAAGACTGAGGTGGGGCAGTGGATATAGAGTTGCTGATAAATTTTCTGTTAATGATAAACTAGGTATTTATGAATGTTTTATCTTGACATTTCAACTATTACATTTCACTTACGTATACATTTCATTTTGCTAGCCATGTTGGACAAAGTAGAAGTGCAGCTGTAGTGACAGCTTACCTGATGAAGATGGAAAAGTTGACTTTACAGAATGCATATTCAAAACTTCAAAGTTCCAAACCTGATGTGAAGTGAGCTTTTAGCATTATTGCTTCCGCAATTAAAACGTTGTGAGTTGCAGTATGATGGAGGTTTATTACTCTGGTTTTCTCAGAATGAATGAAGAGTTTCTGGACCAGCTGGGACTTTATGAGTTAATGAACTGTGAAGTGGACACCACAAATCCTCTATACAAACAGTTTAGATTGAAAAAAATTACAGAGAAATATCCAGGTATACGGTCTCATTCTTGTTTATTGTTCTTGCACAGTTGAATGCTACTTACTTTAGCTTAATGTATCTGTTAGTCATTCATCTTGATCTCCTCAGAACTCCAGAATTTACCAAAAGAAGTCTTTGCTGTTGACCCTGCGCAAACTCAGGACGCAGAAGTATACAGATGTAGAAAGTGCAGGTAATTTTTGAATAATTTGGTGTGATTGTTGAGTAGTTCCGTTGCAGTTATATGCGTCTCTCTTTGCTCTCAACAGGCGCACCCTCTTTCGTCATTCCAGCATCCTCAGTCACTGTGTGGGAAGTGGAGCATCTGCCTTCTCTCACAAGAAGCCAAGAATACAAAGCTCTACAACGGAAGATCTGAAACTCTGCACGTCTTACTTTATAGAGCCGGTTCAGTGGATGGAGCAGGCCTTACTGGGTGTGATGGATGGACAGGTATCACCTGAACACTCTGTACACAGCTGGATCTACATCCATAACAATATTCAGTTATCAAAAATATTCACTTGTTTTAGACCAGGAGTGTCAAACTGTCAGTTTGGTGGTCACTTTGAAGAAAATCCTTTCAAAAAGTGAGCCGGACCATTAAAATAATGATAATATATTTTAACTTAAAACAAGAACTTGCTTTTCTTTGTTTTAATACAATCAACATAAAACTGAACCTTACAGACAGTGGTTCCAAAAACTTCACTATTCACCGTAAAACACCACACATTTATTTGAAAATTCTAAAAATAAAAAACTATTTGTTTCACATAATTATAAAAGGGTGTCATTTCTCAAGCAGAAATAAAAAGAATGAATGCCTGTTCCCCAAATAAGTCAAGAATAAAAAATAAGTCGGAAATATATAAACATGAATCTGAGGGCAGTATGTCCAAAATTGTTCAAGAATAATATTACTAATGAAACAACCTTAAAACACCTAAGTGGTAGCCATGTTCAGGATGTAAACTTCGGGTGTATGAGCTATGTTTTTTTTATTTATTAATGCTCATTACAGAGAAAAGTTGCTCACAAAGATGTAGAAAAATATATGATGACATTTTTAACTTACAGAAGCTAAGATAAATGATGAGTGTGACTGACAGGAAATTTGAAACCGCTAAAATTACTTCATCAAACACACTCGAAATCTATTGTTTTGTCTAAGAGACAGTAAAATGATAGACAGCAACAACTGTGTAAGCCGATCAGGGGTGAGGGGTGAAAACTTTCTTCAATATATGTGAGAGATAAACGGGGAAGAGAGATGATGAAGTCGGGGCAGAAGGAGGGCAGACATAGAGTGTATTTACAGCGACGAAATCTGTCTCTCTCGCGTGACTCTCACTCTCAAATGATCACACAGACAGAATTGGATCTGCTGGACGGGTGTTTGACACCCCTGTTTTAAACATTAATTATTAGCAAATTAGCAGAAGGAAATGGCCTTCTAGATCAAATATAATGAATGTTTTAACTTGATATGTCTTTTGCAGCTTCTGTGTCCTAAGTGCAGCTCAAAGTTGGGCTCCTTTAACTGGTACGGGGAGCAGTGCTCATGTGGACGCTGGGTGACTCCGGCCTTTCAGATGCACAAGAACAGAGTGGACGAAATCAAAAACATTGCTTTAACTACCCTCAAATGAATAAATATAGAAAAAAGTTTAAAACCTCTTGGTTGCTTCATGTTTTTTTTTCATGAATTGTATTTAAAGGTGGAAAGCTTGTGGAAAAAATATTTTAATTTTTACATAAAATGTATGTAAACAATATTTAATTTTTTGTAGTGGTTGAAGAGGGTTTATTTGATGGTACACATTAAGAGGGTTTTCCCATACCATAAACACGTCAAAACATAACCCTGATGTTTTATGCAATAATTAATAAACTTTTCAACAAACTCTCTAGTTGTTCAAATTTTGGATTGTGTGCTGTCCTATGTACAGATCTTGTGGTTGGCTATGGCATTGACGTAAGATGTCCTGTTCTCTTTGTAATAATAACAAGACATTTTATTTGGAGGTGCCTTTCTTTTCACCCAAGAAAACCATGCAAAGTAAGAATACAGAAAACAAAAGAGTAATGCACAATATAAGCAGGTTTATTATTTAAAAGCAGGTTTATGAGGGCTTTTAATACTATATTTTCATCCCATGATTACAGAACTCTTTGATCTGTGCTTTACTCGTATGTTTTTGTTTTACTGCACTTGTAGTTTAATTGAACATTTCATTTGCCTGTTTTAAAAGGTTGTTGTAATTATTATCATGTAATGGAATGAACATTAGGCTAAAGCTTATTTAACTGAATGACTTTTAATTCCCAAAGTTGTTCAACGAATGGTTTTTAAATAAATATGTACAATAGTACTAAACTGTATCTGTAAATATGCAAATATTCTACTCTACAAGGAATGACAAGAGTACAGTAAATGTCAGAGTCACACTTGAAAGCTGTAATTAATATCGAACACCAGAGCAAATGATTGATTCCACTCATTAAAGTGCATAATAAGTTCAGTAGTTGTAATTTAATCCAAAAATAGTCAGTCTTTTGTAAACTTTTTCTTTTCAAGACCACGTAGGAAAAAATGGCTTGCAGGAATGTAAAGAATGTGGTACTGAAGTTAAAGTGTAGTTATCTGTCTAAAAAATATATTAAAGTAAATGCAGAAAAACAGTTTTTTTTTTACCAGATTTAGTTATTTATTATATAAGTGGAAAATTTTGAGGATTTACAAATTAAGTTTGGAAACTGCAGACAAGCTAATTCAATGGCTACGTTCAGACTGCAGTCAGAAGTGACCCTAATCTGACTTAGCCAATATGTGACCTGTATCTGGTATTTTCAGAACAGTCTGAACAGCTCAATTATGTTTTTTTTTTTATCTAACCCAGGTCACTTTCACATTAGATGCTGAATTTGATGTGTTCTTTTCCGTCTCAATCTTTTCTTAAAATTATTTAATTCTGATTAATTTGGCTCTGATCAGATGTTTATGCCCACAAAGCCTCAAGTGTTTCTGAGCAAGAACGCATGCTTCAGTGATTAGATCCATTACTCTTCCTGTGTTTCGCTGGAGCCTACTCTTGACACGTGAGCGATCAGCGAGGTTTTTCGGCCGGATCCAGAGGGGGCAACCACTGAATGCCACAGACTTCAAGTATTTCACTGCCTTCCACCAACAAGTAAGACTCCTTCTTTTAGTAGAGGTCGACTGTTTGTAGCGTGTTCCAAACATGTCGCGACCGTACAAGTCTGTTGGGTGCGGTGGATCAATTGCATTGATAGATAGCCACGATCATTGCCTCGGTTGTCTTGGGCATAGACATGTTGAGGCAGCAATTGAGGGATCAGACAGTTGATTGCACAGTTCTGTCCGGTGCATCCACTTTCCGCCACAGTGAGTTATCGGATGACACGCTGCTTGCATCTTCTGAAGACTCCTGTGAGCCTGATGATGTATTCTCCACTGCTGCATCGGAGAGAGATGGCGCATCTCCCGAAGGGGACGATACATCGCTCTCCCCTCTGGGGTGACGGCAGATTGTGCTGCAGAGATGGCCGAGTTGCTTACCCAGGCTGCCAGAGAAATTGGTGGCTCTGCCTTTTGCACCCAAAATCTCCAGGTTGGATGCGTGGTTTGTGGCGTTGCGTCGGGATGATACCCCGCAGCCACCTCCTATCCCCTTCTTCCCGGAAGTACATCGGGAACTGACCCACACTTTGAATGCACCTTTTAAAGCGAGGTTGTTCAGTCTCCCCTCTCTCGCTTCCCTTGACGGCTTGGTAGCTAGGGGGTACGAAGCGATTCCCCAGGTAGAGCAGGTGCTGGCGGTGCACTTATGCTCGGAGTTTAACCCTGCCGCCAGGCATGAACAGCCAAGGCCTCCATCCCGCTAGCTAAGCCTGTCATTGGATCTGACTTGGACGGCTTATGCTGCTTGAAGACATCGACCAAGAGCGGCTATGAGGAGTCGACAGGGGAAGAGGTCCCATCGCCAGCGGCCCTAAAACAGGCTGCCCATGGAGTCCAGCTGCTGCTCGGGCTTCGTCAGACCTGTTCGCCACCACAGAGAGTGATCGGTGCTGGCTGTTCTACGCTCTGTCCCAGGCTCCTCTCGGGAGAGATGCGCTGGCACATTACTGGCCCAGGAAGAAACCCCTATTGCGTTTCCCCCAGTGAGCCTCCTTGCACCCCTACTGTGCAAGATCAGGGAGGATGAGGCAGAGGTCCTAGTGGTGGCACCTTATTGGCCCAACCGACCTTGGTTCGTAAAACTCTGCTCCCTGGCCAGTTCCCCTGCTGTCTGACCTTCTGACCCAAGGATGTGGGCACAAGCACCCGTGCCCAAACCTCTGGAATCTTAGGTTAATGCCAGGCTCTGTGGTTCAAACACTGAAGCTCCCTCTACTAGGGCCTGTTATGCCGGCAAGTGGGGTCGGTTCGTCGACTGGTGTCACTCTCGCCAAGTAGACCCAAGCAGCTGCCTTGTTGAACTCATGCTAACCTTCCTTCAAGAGAATCTGGATCGAGGACGGTCTCCATCCACCCTGAAGGTTTAACAATGACCGGGCTATGACGAGAGAAACTTTGGATAAAAGAACAACAGTACCTCAAGAATCCCAACAGAAAGTATTTTTTCTTCTGCTTCAAAAAACGGCTTCAAGATCTTTGGGATGCTCCTGGACTCTTTCACTCATGACCAACCGTCCCAAGTATCTTATTTGGCATTTGAAGACTTCACATTTGGTCAGACATAGCTATTACCAAGTTAGTGCAGGCAGTGCAACACTGGCCTCAAGTCCTAAGCATGGTCCCAGAAGCTTTTGGAGAAACAAAGCACGCCGTCCAAATAAGGGGAACAACACTCATCTCTCAGTCCTGCAAGCACACCTTTCATTCACACCTCCCTATAGAGTGGCTTTGGGATGGCGTTATAAGATATTTGTACTGGGGTTTTGTCTCTCAAATTGATCCTCAGTTGTAAATCAGGGATCCATCCTTCATAGAGCATTTCTCTAACAACTTATTCTTCCTCTAGGTGGGAAAGATCAATAGGAGAATGCCACTTATCTTTGGAACTGATCTTAGCATTACTTACTAGTTCTGGACTACTGTGACCTGAAGAACTCACTCACTCTCTCTCTCTCTCTCTCTTTCTGTCTCTCTCTCCGTGATGCTTGCAATGTGATCACATGCGTCATTGTTATCAAGGTACGATGTTAATTCATGTATGGATTGAGTAATAAATTGCTGTTTGTGGCTGTGTTCATAAATCATGTCTCTTGAGTACTGATTTCCATAGCAAACAATTCCAAAGAAGTGTGTTTTCGGATGTCTGGAGCCTAAACTTTAGTTTGAATTACCAAAGAATGAGTTTATTCTTCAGAAATGCCTCGATTTTGTGTCTGCCCATCAGCGAAAACTTGGAAAGATCCCTTTTGTTTGTGGGCAGCACTTCACATTCAACTGTTTTATCAACACAGAATAGTTCGATAAAGGAATTATGGCTCTTACACAGTTTTTCCAACTGTCCCATGTTCATTGATTTAGAAGTCCACAAAGTAAGTGTTTTTTATTTTTTTTTACTTGTGTTACGCTTAAATACATTAATGAAATACACTATTTGAACTCTTCATACTTCATGCCGAGCGCACACTACATGACTTTAATAATCATTTAAGGAAATCTGGTTTCAGCACACACATAAGGAGACTCTTTGCAGTTTATCTTCCCTCTAAATTCTAAACATGCACACAGTACAGGATTCTACAATAGTGTGGAAAGCACACTACAGAATATTACACGATATTGTGCAAGGCTAGAGCGTCATAAAGTAAAAATTGTGACCAGAAGTGCATTTTACTGCATTTGTCACAAGTGCACCTATAACAAAATAAATAAGTAATAAAAAAAATGTACACCAACATTAGAAATCATACAGTGTAAGAGTAAGTGCGTCTGATTTGCCTTGTTAATACAGAGCTGAGGAGCCTTTTTTCCTCCTGCCGTTTCTGGTTCATTCTGAGGTCTCTGTGTCAGACTCTGGTTAACACATATTGTCAGACTCTGGTTAATACATATAAGGTGCTGTTACATCATGTGTAGTTGATGTCTGTCGATTATCATGTTTAAAAAAAATAACTCATGTTTAAAGCGTCACTTTTGTTTTTGCTAAAACCGCGCTAGTCAGTAGGGACGTGACGAGAGCATGTCCGTGGGAGGAACAGGTGAAAGGTCCAGCCACATTGAGGCGAATTAAATTCACTGGCGATTTTGCATTCCTGAACAATGGGGGGCCGTTCGCCCAGATGGAGAAAAATACAGATGAAATAGCGCTCCTTGCTATGTGATGACGCAAGTGAGCAACGAAAAGTCTCCAAACATAGAGTGGCGTTACAGAGCTAACAGCCCTTCGATGCTATCACTATTTACCCCACTATCTGGTAAACAAACAATTGATCGCTGTGGTAGAGCTCCAGAAAGCAGAGTACTCCCAGCATGTATGTTCCAAAACCTCCAAGAAGAGATCCGCGCCCTCAGAGCTTACATAACAACATGTCGAAGATGTCACCGAATCAAAGATTTCTCGTGAAAACTCAAGGTTTATCTGTTATTTAATAGAATCAGGCTAGACGAATGTGTAGATGTTGATTCACGATGATACGAAGCTAATTATTATTATCTGCAAAGTTATATGGTTAATCAATCGTTTTGCAAACAAAATGGCAATTAAAATAATTTTGACAAATAACGTCTCAGTGAATTCTTCCATCTCGAGTCTTTTATGAGCTGCTCCTCATCGGTGCACATAATGAGGATAGCACCTGGAAACTGTATGAGCTGTTACACTAAACTGTTATATACATAGTCTGAATGGATCTACATACAGTTTTCATTCCTACATGCTCTGCATAAACCACTAAATTTACTTTTTTTGTAATTTATCATGCAACTTGTTGCATTGTTTTAGTTAACTAGAAAAATAATCTATTTTATTTAAATAACACTTATGATGAAACAATTACATTTAATCAATAACACCACCAATTGTCTTACCTAAAGTTGTTACCCAATTTGGTTATACATAAATAGTGACATATTTCCACTGCTGACATTTTATCACAGCATCCAATTAATATCAGAAGATTTTTATTGTACACATTAAATATTTCAAACCTTTCCGTGTCTGGGATACATGTTGCATTTTAAAAGTAGTAAATTGAAATTTTTACTTAACTTTGTCAAACAGCTAAACAAAGACATTACCGTAACTAACTCAATTATATTTATTGTAATAACAAAATATCTTATACGCACTGAATATGCACATTTATAACAACATAGTCACAAGTGCGATTACACATAACAATTTTACTAATTCTAGATTATAATTCAAAATCAGCATACACTCATATTAACAGGCACAACATAGAAGAAAAGTAATAAAGTAACCAGTGCAACATTGAGTAAAAAGTTTAAGAAAAAGCGTTCCCCTCTTTCCCAGCGTCTATCAATAACACATCATGAATCGAGTCCTGCAGAGAGAGAAGTTGAGCCATACCTTCGCCCTCCATTGCATCAGACTTCTCACTCTTGGTGTAGTCAATGATGAAGTGGAAGAGCTCTGGTTCACTCAGCCCTTCAGTACTTTTATCACTGTCGCCAACCACCTTTGTTACCAGCTGTAGCTGACTTGTACTTAACTCTAACAGTTTCTTGTGGATCTGGAAGATCAACACCTGTCGTGGGCTTGCAGAAGCCATCATGTCACCTCATTGGTGAAGTGCTCTCTGGACGATGCTGATATAACAGCCTCCCTTGAACTCAATCACACTGCGACCTCTATGTGGACCACTCTCAACATTTGACAACGGTGAAGATCAGTATCCTAGACGAGACCCCAATTGTTACCAGCGCCAGACATAAGAGACTTTGGGCCGGCACAAGACACTTCACCAACAGTGAGCTGTAAGTGAAGAGGAAATGGACTTATTATGCCTTGCTTAGATCGCAGCTTAATGAATTTCAGAAGAAAAAACAACATACAAGCAGCATCTTTTACATCAAATACTCATAATATTCCCAATACAGGACATCCAAATAATTGGACTTCTCACATTAGTAATTACCAACTTACAACAACAGCATTCAGAATATTTCCGGCGCATACTGTCACAGTGAATTAACACTTGAACAATCACATGAATAGTTAGAAAATATGAACACTGAATACCTAAAAATAGCTAAGTTAATATCTCAAGTTCTGTGATTTACGCTTGACAGCATAAAAACATATGAATTGCATTTCTCCAGAACTTTAATAAATGAAGCTGCATTCATACAAAAATGAATTATAACCTTTACTGTTCTATAGGAAATGGCGAAAGATAAGTCATGCTTCAGTGGAAACGCTTAAATTTAGCTCGCGTTAATTAGCCTCGCTCCGTTAGCGGTGACACATTAAGTATTCTCAAAAACGATTGACTCACTTTACACAAAAATGCATTATGAACACAACTTTATGAACGCGAAATGAAAATCTCTTGAACAACAATCAATTATTTAACTGACCTTCAAGTGACGATGAGACGGTCACGTTATGTCTTACTTAGATCGTGGTTTAATATGATCTGCCTCAAGCACGGTGCAGGCTACCCTCTACCGGAACGGCCCGGCAACGACATACCCAGTAAAGTTAAATGCACAAAAGAAAAGAAGAGAAAAATAAAAGAAAAGAACATAAAAGAAAAGAAAGAAATCCATATCAATGACCATCTACATTTTCTGTCCACGTAGAAACATCTTCTGTTAGTCACATTATACTATCTTTTACAATGATGCAAATGCATTGTCCAAATAACCACATGACTGCAGCCTCGTTTGTTTATTCCAGAAAACAAGAGTTTTTATTCCCATAACTATGATGGCATGGCATTCACCTATCGCAAAAGTAAAAATGTACTGGAAGATTATCGGAAATGGTTTAAATGGCGCCTTTTACGGCAATTGACGCACGTTACGCTACAAGCTTTCAGAGTCACGTGACTCTGCGGTTGCGATCTTGCGTCGCTTAGGAACGCAGTGTTTGCGTTGCTAACCAAGTGGAGATTTTCGGATCGAAAAAATCGAGACAGATTTGACATATTTTTAGATTAACAATGAGACGAAGTACTTTTTGGAGGACCCCTGCTTTCCTCGCTAACGCCAGAAAGCGTCTAAATGAATTCTTTCGAGGTCAAACAGAGGTGCAAAACATTTGGTTGCCACCTGAAAGAACTAAAGGTAGTCAATTAGAGAATACATGGTATTTATAGAATTCATTTCATTGTTTGTGTGCAAAATGTGACAAAAGAAACTACAACAAAGAGGGACCCTTACATCAAGTATTATTATTAATAGTATTTGCCGCTATACCCTCGTGATTGGCTCTGTTTGAGCGACGTGCAACCGTGTAACACGTCACATAATTACTTCAGTTTACAACCGGTTACCGGTGAGTTATTAGCCTTTTAGATTGTATTTAGTTTAAGTCGCATTTACTTAACAGATTATATGAACAAGCATTTAATTTACATTAACATCTCTGTGTTTGGTCAACGGAGCTTTCAAGTGGCCCAATATCAAATAAACGTACATTTTTTTGACACGAGAGTTCTTTAGAAGCCAAACTGTAATGTTAAGTTGCTCAAAGAAACGCATAACATTTCCTTTTCAAATTTGTTCAAACACCGGAAACGCACAGAAATGTTTTCTCTAACACCTTTTCTCATAATCTGCAGCCTTAACATTAACATTAATTGTTGCACGAATACTTTCTCTCACACTAATTTCAATTAAAAATCTCTTCTTGTATGGAATTTTATCTTTTTGAAGTCTTTGATGTTGTGGTATTTTTTACTGAATTTCACCTGCTCACAACTGGATGGTGCAAAAATGTAATCAAATTATGTAATTTACACATACACCAGTGATAACCCATCTTTCTTTGGGTGCAACTAATTAGTTTAATAAAAAGAGTTTCAATAATTATAAATTTCTTCTTATTAAAAACAGAATTGTATGTTTGTATAATAATTTGTACATAACTGTTTGAAAATTATATTATATAACAGTTAAAACTTTAGTCTTATAACTCACTATGTTATTAAAATATAACTGATTTCTGAGATTTTTTTCAATTCTAAGAAAATGTATCTTTTTTTTACAGATGAGTTTCTTGACGAGTACATTCTTGGTAAACGTCTGGGAGTCGGTGGGTTTGGAGTTGTTCATGAAGCAATTCGGGCGAAGAATGGCTTGAAAGTAAGAACAATTCAATCTTAATGTTTTAGTGCACAGACAGTTGTTTACCGCCTTTGTCATCAGGCCAATTGTTAACAGCATTGCTTATATTCCACCATTAAAACCTCTCTTTTTTTGTCAGGTGGCAGTGAAAGAGGTGATGAAGACACCTCATCTTCAATACATACCAATTGTAATTCAGATCTTTTTTCTTCTTTTCTCATTTGTCACAGTTTACCATAATTACTCTGTTATTACAGACAACTGAAAAATCTAACAAAATATCTGTTTATTTTTAGCCTGGACATCCAGAACCTCTTCCTATGGAGATTGCATTAACAATACGGGCCAATCAAGAACCTCGCAGCAACAACATTATAAAACTCTATGACTGGATTGTCAATAAACATACTTTTACGATGGTATTTGAGTATCCTTCACCATGCGAGGACCTGGCTTCTTATCTGGACAGACACAGTGGGAAGCTTCCTGAAGGTGAAGTTAAACACATCATTCAACAAGTAACAGAGGCCATTCACACTTGCTGCCAGCGGGGTGTGTTCCACGGGGACCTGAAACTTGAGAACGTCTTAATCAACAAGAAGACCCTTGAGATCAAGTTAATCGATTTTGGATGTGGAACCATTATGAGGAGCTCTTCCCACACCACACTCTATGGTCGGTGCTTCATCAAAGCTGTGAGAAGATGTTTTTTGATCACAACAAGTGACTCACTTCAAAATCTCGTTCATCTAGGAACATCTCAATACTACCCTCCTGAGTTTCAAGTCAAGGGAAAGTACCACGCAGAGTCTGCATTGGCTTGGTCTCTTGGAGTGATGACATTCATTTTGCTGTGTGGCCACTTCCTTAACTCGGATGACCTGGAGAAGATGGCACACAACGTGTGGTCAGAGCCTGGATTATCAAAAGGTGTGATTCTCTTCAAAAACATAAAATGCAGTCAGAAAAATTATGTTAAAGGTCTGACCACATTGGGGCAAATTATATAAAACGAAAACGAAGCATTGCTCACATCTGGCGATTATTCACGTCAAAGGATTCCCCAATCTGGCCTTAACTTAGGGAACGGGACTGAAAATTGAATGTGTTGGTGAAGTGCAAAATTTGACTAAGAAAGTTGTTTTTTTCCAGAGTGTTGCCAACTGGTCTGCAAACTCTTCCATCCCAAGCCAAAGCGTCGACTCCATTTAGAAAAGATTCTACGTCATGACTGGTTTCAGGTATGAAACGTACTAACAGCTTGGTTTTTAATAGTTGCTCTTGCCAATCATGGTAAGTAAAGAGTTGGATGAAATGTACACAGGTTGATATTTTGTGTTTCATAACAGGAATGTTCTCACATCTGCATGGAGCAAAGTGTCGTTTCTCAACCCTACAATACCGTTGTGGGTGATCAACTGCCCCATTGCAGCCATCAAATACCTTTCCAACACATCTGAAACGACGGACAAGGTGATGAGCTGGTGCAGGACAAGAAGGCAAAAAAACGAGGCTGCAGGATCCCCTGTTTCCTGCAAACGACCAAAAACAAGCTGTTCTCTAGAGGTCAAACAGAGGTGGAAGTCATTTGGTTGCCACCCAGCAGCACACAAGGTAAAGAATCTTACAGAGATTACACTTTATTTGTTCTTTACAAATGGATTGTTTGGGAGACGAGGGTTCACTTATAAGTTTAATTATTGTTCCAAAAGTGGAAGAGCCTACAGAACCAAGAGAACCAACAGAACCGGCAGAGCCAACAGGAACAAGAGAACCAAGAGAGCCTACAGATTCAAGAGAACCAAGAGAGCCTACAGAATCAAGAGAACCAAGAGAGCCTACAGATTCAAGAGAACCAAGAGAGCCTACAGAATCAAGAGAACCAAGAGAGCCTACAGATTCAAGAGAACCAAGAGAGCCTACAGAACTAACAGAACCAAGAGAGCCTACAGAACCGACAGAGCCATGTGGCCAAGGAGGACAAGAGGGTGAGAATTAAACCAATATTTTTTTTATCACCATACAGTCTAAATTTGTGTATCCGACTGTAACTTTAAATTATTTAGATAATTCCTTTAATCTTAAAATGTACAAAATGTTTTTATTAACTCTTCAATTTGTTCATGTTTGATCAACTACAATTAAAAGAACGAACCATCATTAGTTCCACATGTTTTCTATGTTTATCTCCATTTTGCTGAGACAGATCCTTACTAACTACTGCTGTTTTGTTTGTCGTTTCAGGTACCTAAATGAGATGTGCAGCATTACTTCAGGTTTCTATCTTCGCTGAAACTTGAAGGCTTGGAATTGTCTTCTTTTATTGAGCCTCGGCGTCTTGCGGGACAGGTCATGATAGCGTCTTGCGTCATGGCTCAAAGCAGCAGTGTTTGTGAGGGTGCAGGTCCAGATTCCTTGTGGCCCAGTGACTGATTTTATGTAGTTGGTTTTTATTATCTGATTGTGTATTAAATGATTTATAATAATTGCTTTGTATTATATAGTTATTTATTCATATAATTCACAATAAGAGAAAACATGAATCCAAAATCCAAACTGAAATCTGTTGTTGCTTCTGTTGGTCAGATTTGATTTAACACATTACCAAATTAAATCTGCGAGGTTATAGAAAAAGTGGTATATATAGTGATACATATTATAATAAAATAATAATATTTTATTATCAATGTGATTTCAACTTATATTCCTTTTAACCTCCAGCTACCAGATTTTGAAATTCCTTTTATTTTGAAGCAAATCGTCTAAAAGCAGCAACAATGATTATAGTGATAGAAAGTGTGGATTAACTTGAAGCATTTTATTTATTGTCGTCGACATGAATGTTTGCACTTCTTGGTTAAGGAAATGTGGACCGAATTTACAAATAATCACAGATGAATAATTTCTATCCGTAAATGTTTTATCAGGTAAAAAGGATGTTATATAACACCATCTATAAATGTAACTTTATTATGTTCCTGATTTTTCACAAATGCCTGATGCAATTAAACCACAGAAATAGGAAGATACGAGCTGGTATAGTTCTTAATCAGTCTTCCAAATATACAGTAGGTTTATTTACTTGTTTCATCTAATCTTTTTATTCAAGAAAGTTTATTACGATGAGCTGGATTTAGGCTTAAACTTTCTTTGCATTGGGCCGCCTTTTAAAGTCAGCCCAAGACATCTCACAACGATACTTAATCATTTGCAACTCAACTGGTACCAACTTGTGTATGTATTTGTAAATATATATATATATATATTTTTTTTTTTTACGTAAGTTATATTAAATATAATTTTTTTAAAGCTGCCAACTATTCTAAAACTGTGTCTTGGTTTTTCACTTTAAGTCTTCATTGTTTAACCATTGTCCATATTTCATAGTTTCTTTGATGTCACTTACCTTTATAATTACTGTTTTCTTTATACTTAAACTATCAGTCAAAAGCAATCGATTGGCACGCAATGTTTCTCCCAGACATTTTTTTCTATATTGTTAATACAGACTCCAAGGTGATGAACTCTATTGGTAATAAAGAAAAAGCACAAAGTAAAGAAAAATATATATCCTTGTTTAATTTAAATGGTTTGTTACCTTTTTAAAGTGATCTCAAATCATTGATGGCATCACAAATGTGTTCTACTTTTTTGTTCTTTCAAGTGTTTTACTGAATGTCTAGCTAACCTGACAGGATGCTTCTCCTTAAATGAGCAGTTAACTACAATCCCTTATTTTGATGTAATTTTGATGTGTGCATTATACCATTCCACTAGTTATTTATGGAGAGCAAAAATGTGCTATTTAGATCAGCATTTTTTTGCTGAGTAAGATGGTCTTTTTCGCTCAGACATCTCTTTTTCCAGTTCCAGAAAACCTTTTTTTCTTCCTGTATAGCTCATAAATGGCATCGCTCCCAGATTTGAAAAGGTTTCTTCACAAACCAACAGTGTGGTTGGAACTTAAACTGCTTAAAGTCATGAGATATTAGATCTGCATCATCAACTGACAACAGAGAAGTCAGAAGATGAGCTGGCTGAATAAGAACACCAAGGAAGAAACACTAAAAATCTGGATTTGTGGAGTGAACAGTGCATGTTCATTTGCCTGAGAAAACAGATGTATTTAGAACCATGTGCCCCAATAAGAAGATTACAATAAAGTTGGTATTTTGTGAAATCTGTTTAATAAAAGGTCATAAACAGATACCGTACTGTGATTCAATTCAATTTAGTTCATAGTCACTAAAACATCTCTCATGTACTTCATCAAAACGAGGTCTCTTTAAGCTTGGTCCAGCACTGTCATCAGTCTCAGATGAAACTGAAAGCGTGTCAGTTTGGGAGCTACTGGAAGAATCAAAGACTGTGCATTCTGGAAGCAAAAAAAAAAAAAAAAAAAAACTTTAACAAAATGTAGAAAATGAATAAACTGGATTAATGATGGTTTTTGAACCACATTTTGTGCAAGGATAGAAGATAGAAGATTAGCAAAGACACAACAGGTGTAAAGAGTCTATAAACATCCTTTTCCTAGAGATCTATTGCTCTATTAATGTTTAAAACGTGTTCATTGATAAAAAAAGTGAAACATAATAAAGCACATTCTAACAATTTAAATGGCATAATCAACAATTTATTAACAACATAATGAATATAACTGGTCAGCCTTAGTATAAAAAAAAATAATTTTTAGGGGCCAAGCCCGAAGGGCTATAGCCCCTATTGTAATTGTATGTTTTCTTTATTATTATTATTATTATTGGCCAATGTGAGTTTATGGCAGCCCAGTGAACGCAATATAGGAAAATTATAAGATTTGGTAAGATTGTAGAGATGGCCATGACAAGACCCATGACCAAGCTTGGGGTCTCTGTGTCCAACTCTATTACGCCACCAATCATTCAAAAATTTAACACTGAAATGGGAATAGCTCTTGAACCGCTAAATCTAGAAAAATTATACTTAGTACACCTGATTGCTCTCCTCATGCTGATCGAAGTCAATGGCTTACTTTAAGACTCCACCCCTTACAGTAGCGAGAGAATTGTGTGCGATTTGAAATCACCAAAACAAACACACACCCTTTTTTAACTTAATTTGAATTGGACGACGCAGAGCACTAGGTAAATATAGCATAGTCAGAGATCTGCCTGGAACCAAATGACGTGGATCGCCTTCCTTATTATTGATTGGCTACACGTTTGTTTTGTACTCTGCCCCGACTCTGTTTTCAAAAGCATTTGGAAAAAGATTACTGCACCTTTAAAGGGATAGTTCAGCCAAAAATTATAATTGATAATATTCATCATTTAGTTACCCTCATGTTATTTCAAACTCATATGACCTTCATTCATGTTCAGAACACAAATGAAGATACTTTGGATTGGATCCGAGATCTTTCTGATCCTCCCATATACAGCAAAGGATGTGCATGGACATGCAAGTCCACAAATGTACTAAAACCATAGTCAATGTAGTCCATGTAACATGGTTCAGTCAATTTGAACATCATGAAGCAACGAGAATACTTTCTGGCAAAAAATAATACAAATAACGACTTTATGCAGCAATTTCCTCACTTCGATTCTCTAGTGGACGCGTAATCACGAGAGTGTGATGATGCTGTTGACGTATGATGCCGATGCCGTGTTTTCCGATGCATGTGTGCACATCCTCTGCTGTCTATGGGAGGATCAGAACGCTCTCGGATCAAATCCAAAGTATCTTATTTGTGTTTCGAACATGAACGGAGGTCATAGAAGTTTGGAGGTAAATGATGACAAAATTATCATTTTTGGATGAACTATATCTTTAAGTATATTTTAAACTAAATATTTAACTGTGCTTACATTCTGCATATACCTCAAATAATAATTATAATAATACAACAACAAATATGTGGACTGTTTAATGGACTTACTAACATGGACTTTAGTAAGCATTTGTTGATGATATGTATGTTTTTGAAAGAACACACTTGCCTGAATCTCTGTGAACAACTTTCCAAAGAATATCATGTGATCTCTCCTGCAGCAATTCTGTGAATACATCTTCATCCACCTCCACACCAGTATCATCTAGCAATATCAAATCTTCAACAACGATTGAAAATTTCCTCTTGACTATGTGGTTAAGAAGAGATAGATTATTAAAAAAATTAAAACAAAACCTGTAGAGCAACAGATACCCCATTGCAGTAAATAAGCAATAATAATATATTTTAATAATTGAAATTGAATACCTTCAGTCATTAAACTTTGGTAATCTGCTCCATCAACTTTAATCAATTTCTTCTTACCTTCATAGGTCACTTTGAATAACATTGTTAGTGAGTGACAACAAAAACAAAACATTAAATTAAAATGACATCTAAACCAGTTAAAAGTTATAATAAGTAATAAGATAAAAGTCAAACAATTGTCAGGCTTCGTGATGAAGGATCGGACCCAGATGCGAGGTGAGTTTGCTTAGCCGCTTTTATTGTACAGAAACTAAGGCGTTCAAACAGAATAGGCACGAGGGCCAAAAAAAACAAAACAAAAATAGCTCTCAGCTTAGTCCGTAACAAAGGAAGGAATCCCACCGGGATCCTGGAATCACTCCGTTAGTCCCCGGCCCACAAGATCGCTCCGTCAACAGACAGGAAGCCGTTTAGATGGTAGCGTTGACAACTCTGGAAGTCAGACAGAACTGGACACGAAACAAGCAATAGGCAACCCATTAGGCAACATGCACAAACAATAACTCGCACTGAGCAAAGGCAGAGTGAGCCCTTAAAAAGCCAGTGCTAATTGAGTTCAGGACGAGGAGAAGGGAGGGCATAACACGAAACACCTGACGATAATGATTAATCATAGAAACACACCAGAATAGCAGGAAAACGAGAGAGCAATCAAGATAGAAATTGAGACAATAACACGACATTACCCCCCCTAAGGAGCGCCCCCAGGCGCTAAGCAAGAAGAACCCTTAGCAGACCGATAAAAGTCATCGATCAGGGAGCGGTCCAGCACATCACGAGAGGGTATCCAACTTCTCTCTTCCGGGCGGTAACCCTCCCAATCGACCAGGAACTGATGCCCCCTACCTCTCTTGCGAACATCAAGAAGGCGGTTAACCTTATAGATAGGCGAGCCCTCCACAATGGGTGGAGGAGCGAGTGATTGAGTCTTAACACGGCTCGCAACTGGCTTGATGCAAGAGACATGGAACACTGGGTGGATTCGAGCAAGATAGAGAGGTAACCTCAATCGAACGGCCACAGGACTGATAATCTTATTGATTATGAATGGACCAATAAAACGAGGCGCAAGCTTGTGGGAGGGATACTTCAGGGGAAGGTTGTCGGTGGCCAGCCAGACCTTTTGACCGCAAACATACAGTGGAGCCGCCTTCCGACGTCGATTGGCTGCCCGACAAATACGGTCTCGAACCTTACACAAGGCAGCGTTAACCCATCCCCACGTCGATTTGGCACGGCGGATGAAGGATTCGACAGAAGGCACCATGACCTCCCTTTCGAGACTCGGAAATAAAGGAGGCTGATACCCCAAGCAGCCTTGAAAGGGGGTCAAACCCGTGGAAGACGAAGGTAAGGAATTGTGGGCATACTCTGCCCAGGGTAGACGATCACACCAGGAAGCCGGATCCCGATGGGCTAGACAACATAGAATGCGCCCCAAATCTTGATTAGCCCTCTCGGCCTGTCCGTTGGTCTGCGGGTGATAGCCGGACGACAGACTGGCCGTGGCGCCAATCTGCCTACAAAACTCTCGCCAGACCTGGGAGGTGAACTGAGACCCCCGATCTGAAACGATGTCTAGAGGCAAACCATGCAACCTGAAGACATGTTCAACGGCCAGTTGAGCAGTCTCAATGGAGGATGGAAGCTTCTTGAGGGGAATAAAATGGGCCGCCTTGGAGAAGCGATCCACGACAGTACAAATGACGGTATTGCCACTAGATTCAGGTAGGCCGGTGGAAAAATCCATGGCAATATGAGACCATGGACAAGACGGGATGGGCAGGGGTTGGAGAAGGCTCGCTGGCGGCTCATTCCTGGGTTTACAGGTGGCGCAAACAGAACATGACCTAACAAATCTCTTAACGTCCTCACTCATCTCCGGCCACCAGAAACGCTGTTGCAAGGTGGCTAAGGAGCGTCGGACCCCAGGATGTGCGTGGAACTTAGAGTTATGCCCCCAGCGCAGGACTGCACGTCGGACCGAGGGAGCCACAAAAAGCCGGCTAGCCGGGCATCGAGCCAGGGTGGTGGTGTGACTAAGGGCCTGTTTAACAGCGCGTTCGATCCCCCAACCAATAGCCCCCACTACTCTCTCCCTAGGCACAATGGGCACAGAATCAACTTCCTCGCTGTCGGAAGCGAATTGGCGCGACAATGTGTCGGGTTTAAGGTTGCGTGAACCAGGTCGATAGGAAATAATAAAATTAAATCGTTCGAAGAAGAGTAACCACCGAGACTGACGAGAGTTCAGACGCTTGGCCGATCTAATATACTCCAAATTTCGGTGGTCTGTCCAAACCACAAAAGGGAGCGTAGCCCCCTCCAGCCAGTGACGCCACTCGGCGAGGGCAAGACGAATAGCCAGAAGTTCTCGATTACCCACATCGTAATTACGTTCCGCGGGAGATAAACGGTGGGAAAAAAAAGCACAGGGATGGACCTTACAATCGGTGGCGGAACGCTGGGACAGGACAGCACCCACTCCACTATCAGAAGCGTCCACCTCCACGATAAACTGCAGGGTGGGGTCAGGGGTGATTAATATTGGTGCAGATGTGAAACGTTCCTTAAGACTCACAAAGTCCTCGTGGGCCGCTTTAGTCCAAACAAAACGCATCTTACCGGAGGTTAGCACGTTAAGCGGTCCGGCAATTTGACCAAAACCCCGAATTAACCTACGATAAAAATTAGCGAACCCCAGAAAGCGGAGCAAGGCCTTACGCGAGTCTGGAATGGGCCAGTCCAGGACAGCCTGAACCTTGGACTGGTCCATACAGATTCCCTCAGCGGAAACTACATAGCCGAGGAATTTGACAGACGGGACATGAAATTGACACTTCTCAGCTTTGACGAACAACCTATTCTCCAGAAGACGCTGGAGTACTCGGCGGACATGAAGGACATGAGTCTCCAAATCAGGAGAGAAAATAAGAATGTCGTCCAAGTAGGCGAAGACAAACTCATTTAGCATGTCCCGTAAGACATCATTAATTAGAGCCTGAAAAACCGCTGGAGCAAGAAAGCATCTAAATGAATTCTTTCGAGGTCAAACAGAGGTGCAAATCATTTGGTTGCCACCTGAAAGAACTAAAGGTAGTCAATTAGAGAATACATGGTATTTATAGAATTCATTTCATTGTTTGTGTGCAAAATGTGACAAAAGAAACTACAACAAAGAGGGACCCTTACATCAAGTATTATTATTAATAGTATTTGCCGCTATACCCTCGTGATTGGCTCTGTTTGAGCGACGTGCAACCGTGTAACACGTCACATAATTACTTCAGTTTACAACCGGTTACCGGTGAGTTATTAGCCTTTTAGATTGTATTTAGTTTAAGTCGCATTAGCTTAACAGATTATATGAACAAGCATTTAATTTACATTAACATCTCTGTGTTTGGTCATGTAGGACTTTAAGGCGTCCAATGCATGTTCAAAATGACCAAGAGACAGATTGCCAACTGATCGAATTTAATTGACTTCAGCAGGGAGAAATCAACAGCAGTTTACAGCGCGCTGGAGAAGCTCTAAACAGCTTCTGAGTCCGTTTTCCAAAACCCTAGCTCTTTATCTCCTCTCAAGCCGTTTCTGGGGAAACGAAACCAGGTGTTATTTTTTCGTCTCCGCGACTGGTACAGGCGGCTCCTCTGACGTAGGATAGTCAGCTCCCTGCCTGGTACAGGATGCCTCCTGTGCTCCTCTTTCCTCTTCTTATCTGCTCAAAAACAGGATGTGCCATGGCCTTCAGACACACAAAAAGGCTCACAAACCTTCATGAATCTCTTCTTATTTAACTCTTCAGTTTTTCTTGATCAGAATTTAGAAGGTAAAAAGTTGGTTAACAAAATAAGTACTTTTAAATATATAAAAGGTAAAATATAAATCCCACAAATCCCTCTCTTGGCCTCTGAAAGAGGCCACAATTCAAAACATAGACAGAGTAAAATGCATCCTAAACTATCTTCATACTATCTTAAGCCTGACACATTTGCTGGTGCGTCCGAGAGTGCTCGGGCCGAAAAACCTCTGTGAGGAAAAAAGACACCCGAGCGATCCCCAAGTTGGCTTGTGGGTGATCACTCTTAGGCTCTCTCGTTCACACCAGATCTATACACAAAAATAGAAACAAAAGACTGCGCTAAAACCTATCTGCTAAAGCATCCTTACTACCAGAGTGCCCAGAAAGGGTTGGAAAACCCTTGTGTGCCCAATTGACCCCCAAGTTCAGCTAATCTAAACACCACAGATGATTTCACCTTAGATTTTAACATTACTATCAAATCAATAACAAAATTGTTTTTATCCAGGATGTGAAATAAAGCAGAATTAATGGAAAGCATAGCAGAAAGAAACAAACAAACACAAAATACAGTTTTTTCTTGTCTTGAGAAAATAAATGACATTTACTCATACAGTAACCAAAGTAATAATTAAAAGTATTCTAAACACCATAAAAATTAATAAATGAGTCATAAGAAAATTAAATGAATCATAAGAAAATGAATCAAAAAGAATTAATAAATGAATCATAAGAAAATGAATCATAAGAAAATTTAATTCACTTAATAAAAAATAAGAAAATTAATCATAACATTAGTCAAAATGTTAAGAGAAAAACTTAAATCAACAAAAAATTTAAGAAGGGAAAAAACAAAATCAAAATTTGATTTTACTCCAAAGCATAAATTGAGATGTTTTCTTTTTACATCTCCTCCTCCTCTATTTGCTCAATCCTTTAGTCACATTTGGTTTCTTCACTTCTCGTTTGGTTCTGATTAGGGTCTGGTTAGATCTGTGCACCACAACTGTGATGTTTCTGTTGGTTTCTAGATCATGACTTTTTCCTACAGTGTTATACCCCCTACTCTTAGCACTGCAATTATTCCAATGAGAATCATTCATTTCCAATTTTCCCACAATTTCTCCTCTCGACCTGCATTTTTGCTGTCGTTCTTCTACTACTGCTATTATTACTTCTTTTTTAAGTTGGCCAAATTCTTTTGAAGCTTCTTCAGTCCATTTTAAAGGTGCATTTAGTTGTTTGATTCCTGCATCTCTCATGAGTTGTCTCATTAGTTAACATTTTTCTGCATACTCTGTGATTATATTCACTGCAGCAGCCTGTTGTTCCTAAAAACCCTAACATTTTCCATTTAATTTTATCATTTAGAAATTTGTTAATTATTTTACAGTCCACATTTATTTTATCTATAATTAATCTCGTTATTTTTATCAGTTTTGATCATTTTTACTTTATGTTTACCATCTGTTGATTTAACACATTTAATGAATTCTACCAATTTAACAAAACTCATTCTAGAGTTTCCAAAACCACACACTACAATTGTTTATTCAGTTACAATTTGGATTGTAATTTCAGGTTTAACTTTTAAGTAATTTAACTTAAATTATCATCATTCAAATTTATTTTTCAGATTCTACATTTAGAAATATTATCTCAATAATCAATTTTCACTTTAAAGTGCTTAATTTTTCATCTAAGTTCTATAGTCTATCTTTGCTTTACTTTGTGTGTTTGAGTTTCTCTTCCAAGAGAGCATTTAAAGGCTGGGTGAACTTATCAGTCTCTGCGTTATTTTGTCTAGGCTTTCTCACACATTCAAACATTTTAGTTACTCATCTTCATCATAAATTTTTTTTATTCACAAACATGTTCTATCAATTCAGCCTCTGTTTCTTCTATCTGCACAAACACAGCACACATGTCCAACACAACAACTTTCTCCTGCTTTCTGTCTTTGGCTTTTTCAGCATGCAGTTTAGACTGCTTTCAAAATCTTGGTATGTTAGGAGATCTCGTCCAGATGTTTTAGTTACTAGGTGAAGGACAAGCCTGTCTACTTCATGTGTTACAGCACATTCACCTTTTCTTTTCTTTTGGACCTCTACTTTCTCAACTCCGTATTTTTCTCTAAATCTTTTTGCAATTCCTGCTCCGAAGGCACAGTCTGCGCTTACACAGTGTGTCACTGGTTCTCCACTAGGAGCAGTAAAGAGATCTCCCACTCTGTGAACAATCTGTAAAGCCTGTTGAGGGAAATTTTTAGTCAAAATTTTCTTCACTCACGTGTCCTGTTGTTTCTTGGTCCTCTTCGGGTATTTTCTTCTTCTTGTGTATGTATATGTGTTTGTGTATTACCTGTTGAATTCTAAGATGATCCTCTATTCTCCCTCTCTTGGACCTTAGAAGTAAGGTCCACACTTGTGTCTTCCAATGATCGTGATGGCTTAGGTGATACCAGGTATCACCTTTTCCTTCCATCCTACTTCCCATAGCCTCCTCAAAATGCTTTCTGTCGCTTCCATACAGGTTTCTGGGGTCGGTGCTGCTAGAAGTAGATCATCTACATACATAATATCATAATAGTGATTTAAACTCAATACGATCTCACTCCTGGATCTTTGTTTTCTCCTCCAATCTGAAAAATCCTCATCAAACAATCACAACACAAATCAGGTAACGATTCAACACACACTGCTCCCACCATCTGCAACAAAAACAAAACTTAATTGTCAGTGAAATGTTTATCAGTGTCATTTTTCCAGTAAAACACCACCTTTTCCCATGTCTCCAGCATCTGTAACAAAGTTATCACAGATTTCAGTCCTTGAAACATTTCCTTCTTCTCACTCCACAATCTTTGTTTATTATGGAATCTAATAGTTGATTGATAAGTTACCATTTACAGCTCATCCAAGAACTTCATAAGACATCATAGACCCATGTTTTCTCTTCTCAAAGTGAACCTGAATTTTTTCATCTTGTCAAGATTCATGACACCTCATTTACATTTTTCTCTCTTCAATTATCAGGTTTGTTCTGCAACAAAACACAACCAAATTCTAACTAAACTATCGCTAACCCCATCAGTCCTAAAAGAAGATTCACAACAACCTCGACACCTGATGTGTAAAAGCGTAGGATTCATCTCCGAGAAACAAAGAATAAATAATAAAAGAAAATAATAAAACACACACAGTATGCCCCGTCGACACACTTTCAAAAAAAAAATTGGGGGAAAAAATGAAAAAGTCAATGGCCAGATTTTCCACAAAAATGCTAAAAAATATATATTTTTTAAAAATTCCCTGCAGAAGCAATGTACATTGGTTAGTTTAGACTTCATTCAGTCTCATTCATCACAAACAATCATCTCCCCAGATTTGGCTAAATGTTACACTTTCTTTCTATTAATTGTTTAAAAGCCTCTACTTTTAGATATTGCCATTGTTTACCCTTCTATTCTCTCATAATTATCAATTTGTCACTGCAAGTTGAATAATAATTTCTCTATATTGTTTTAGGAAATGTCTTCACTGTATAGTCATTTTTCAAGTCCACATTAATTTCTATTCTCAATTAGCATCTTCACAAGACCGTCACGTTTCAGTCCGTCCACAAGCAACACTTGTTCTTCATTGCTTATTATTCAGTCTTAAGTCAGGTATCCATTCAAGATCTCTCATTGAATAAACATTCACATAAAATGGCACACTACGTGCTCCTCTGTTACCGTTAACACTGTGACTAATCAGAAATACCAGTAAATATCATGAACGTTTTAATGTTTAGTCAATGAAAATCACAAAATAGATTCCTCTAACATGAAAGGTTGGAGTTGGGTTTCAAATTCTAATGATTTCCCCTTTTCATTGTTAAAAACTGATTGTTGATAATTCTCATTCATATAACCCCAAGTCACTTCAATTATTTGTCTCTGAATGAGTTGTATTCGTTCAAAACAATTCCCTGTTTTCATTTCCCCCAAAAAATCATCACCATTAATATAGGGATGTCATAAGCAACAGAAGTCTTCAGACTTCACATTAGTCATTTTAGTTTATTAGTATTTCAATTCTTCATAAACAAGAGTGGTTTGGTTACTGTCAGCCCATCTTAATATCAATTTGTCACACCTAGACGCATTATAATGAGTCAGAGTATTATAAAAAACTCTGTTTTTCTGGTAGAACTCATTACATTAGTCTAGATGACATCAATCTACACCCAATATAATTAGATTGCAACTCTTTTTAGTTAGGAATTAAAAATTTCAACACGTTTATGTTATATTTTCTTGCAAAATCAATATCAGTTGATTTAATTCTCCTTTCAATGGATCAGATTATTATCAGTCTAAAAGTGATTTGTTTCAAAGTCAATATAATTTAGAATTTATTTCTTTTAAATTCCCACAATCCCTTTGGACGTCAGAAACCAGTCACTCAACTTCTCGCTGAAGTTCATAAAATAAATCCTATTCTATCTGTTTGCACCCCAATCAGCCTAAATTTTACTTTTAACTTCACTCATGGTTTAAGTTTGATAAATGCATATGCTCAGCAGAGTTTTACAGGTTTCAGTAATCCTAATGATTACAAACCCATTTCAACTATGTTAGTTTGTTAGTATAAAAGTACCTAATGTTGTAGCCATTTTCCGCTTCCCAGCTCCAAAGCCTTCATGATTCTGAACCATTCTGAGAGAGATCAGGAGATGATTGATGAAGGTCTTTGATGATATCTTTGCCAGACGAGTGATTTGCACAGTTGATTGTCTCTTCCTCAGATTTGACCCCGGTCCTCTCCGTTTCCCCTTCTCTCTTCCACACCTCCTCGTGAGATGCATCCTTCCTCCTTTTCCCTCAAGTTGCTCACTCCAGGCCATAAACTCCTAATGGACTTACAGGAATGTGTGTGAGAAACAGTCTCTGTAACCAGCGCAAGCTACGCCATCTCAATGTCACAGTCTGCTCCACCCCTTCCTCGGGTGTACCACCATGTTTGTGTGGGTGGGGGGGAAAAATAGAATGGTACTTGTATCAGAAGATCCGTTCGCATGCAGATGATGTTTGCATACGCAGACAAGGCCAGAAGCCTGTGCAGTCCATGGGGCAGATCTGAACACCGCCATGATGATTCCAGGTGCTTGAAGAACTCCATCATCTCCACTCTCAGAAGGCCATCCGCATGCTTCGAACTCAGAATTGATCAAGATCTCATTCAAAATAAACAAAACAAACAAGTTAGTTCTTATTCAGATTTTATCTTGGGTTGGAACATCAAACTCTGCTTTGATTAAGTTGCACACAAAATAATTCCCCAATCAACTTAATGTTTCAATTTCCTTTCAATTAGGGTGCAATTATTTATTTATATATATATTAGTATTATTTATTTTATTTATTTATTATTATTATTTATTTATTTAATATTTTTTTTTTTTTAAACAAAAGTCCCTCTATCTAAATTAATTCTCTTAGGGAAGAACCACAACCTTTCAATTAAACACACTAAGTCAATTGAATTTATGCAAAAAGGAAAAGTCACCTCAAAGAGTCTTTTACATGTCTTTAACATAACTATTATGAATTTTCATGTCTACATTAGCAAGATTTGTCTTCTATAGCATGTTTGATTTGTCTTTTGCTAAATTTAATTCAACACCAAAGCAGTTAGTTTAATTTATTTTCCTTTTACTTTTTTACTTTTTAAGTCTTAACCTCTAGTTTATTTTCCCCAATTTGTAGATGTATAAT
Organism: Danionella dracula; assembly: GCA_900490495.1. Classification (NCBI taxonomy): domain Eukaryota; kingdom Metazoa; phylum Chordata; class Actinopteri; order Cypriniformes; family Danionidae; genus Danionella; species Danionella dracula. Next base: position 3,327,903 of record UELW01000100.1, read on the forward strand.
TAATTATGTAGCAATAATTTACTTCCACAAATTTAATCAAAGTTGTTTGATAGATTTATTTTATGCTTGTTCTAATTTATACTTTTTATAATTTAGTAACTAAATATTAATGTTTAAGCTTAATGCTTCTGAAATGTAATAATTTTCCCCAGTGTTATTAGGAAAGTACATCCCACTGCACTCAACCACTAGATGTCACTCTCACACATTCTCAGATTTCATTACACATTTGTGTCATATGCAATGAAAATCTGGGCTTTTAACTTATTCGCATGCGCTATAACACATAAAAATATGTGTAGTTGCAACCAAGCTTCTCTTTTTTATTGGCCCAAAAATGTTGTATTAGCTCTTTTTTGGCAAGTCTCTAATTCTTGCTGGCGCGCTTTGATTTCCCTGGGTTCAACTTGGGTTGTTATGATTTCACTCATATTTTCCCATTGTTTCCCCAGAGTCACCTCAAAATCTTGTTCCTTCTCAAAATCCATGATTGTTTCTCAAATACAGTAGGTTTTATAATTTTAGAAACCCTATCTTTCCCTATTTAATGATTTTAATCCTTTCCCTATTCTTACCCACTGTTTAATTTAGCGTCTAATAAAATTTTTTATAGTGGGCACTCCCCACTACCCCGCAGACCAGAGGATTTCCACAATTTTCACCTTCCACCAGCCTCGTCAGAACTAGGACTTTTGAAAACGGTTCTGCCCAATTTTCTCTCAATTGCCAAACACAGTTTACTACCCGTGAGATGTCCTCACAAAATACTTTTCACAAAGTATTTTCTTATACCTTTCACTTATCACAAAGTTTTCCTTAGGTATTTTACTTATCACGAAGCTTTCTCTTTATACCTTTCACTTATCACGAAGTTTGCGCTAGGTATTTTGCTTTTCACGAAGCTTACATATCACAAAGTATTTTCCTACCTCCACTGCTGATTTCTCTCTGCAGTCAAAAATTTGGAAACACGGAAAAGATCGCTTTTTCTCTTTAAACTTCAATATAAAATAATCGACGGTTCTATAGAGAAACCCCAATTCAACACTTGATTTAATGTAACCAATAGCAGAATTTAATTAAAAGGTTTCTGCTTACCTTTTGAAAGGGCGGCCGCCTCTCGGGTGTTGAATTTGGGAATCTCCTCACATCCAGGAGTCTCTTAGAGTCATCACGTCGGGGTCACCAATTTGTAGGACCTTAAGGCGTCCAATGCATGTTCAAAATGACCAAGAGACAGATTGCAAACTGATCGAATTTAATTGACTTCAGCAGGGACAAATCAACAGCAGTTTACAGCGCGCTGGAGAAGCTCTAAACAGCTTCTGAGTCCGTTTTCCAAAACCCTAGCTCTTTATCTCCTCTCAAGCCGTTTCTGGGGAAACGAAACCAGGTGTTATTTTTTCGTCTCCGCGACTGGTACAGGCGGCTCCTCTGACGTAGGATAGTCAGCTCCCTGCCTGGTACAGGATGCCTCCTGTGCTCCTCTTTCCTCTTCTTATCTGCTCAAAAACAGGATGTGCCATGGCCTTCAGACACACAAAAAGGCTCACAAACCTTCATGAATCTCTTCTTATTTAACTCTTCAGTTTTTCTTGATCAGAATTTAGAAGGTAAAAAGTTGGTTAACAAAATAAGTACTTTTAAATATATAAAAGGTAAAATATAAATCCCACAAATCCCTCTCTTGGCCTCTGAAAGAGGCCACAATTCAAAACATAGACAGAGTAAAATGCATCCTAAACTATCTTCATACTATCTTAAGCCTGACACATTTGCTGGTGCGTCCGAGAGTGCTCGGGCCGAAAAACCTCTGTGAGGAAAAAAGACACCCGAGCGATCCCCAAGTTGGCTTGTGGGTGATCACTCTTAGGCTCTCTCGTTCACACCAGATCTATACACAAAAATAGAAACAAAAGACTGCGCTAAAACCTATCTGCTAAAGCATCCTTACTACCAGAGTGCCCAGAAAGGGTTGGAAAACCCTTGTGTGCCCAATTGACCCCCAAGTTCAGCTAATCTAAACACCACAGATGATTTCACCTTAGATTTTAACATTACTATCAAATCAATAACAAAATTGTTTTTATCCAGGATGTGAAATAAAGCAGAATTAATGGAAAGCATAGCAGAAAGAAACAAACAAACACAAAATACAGTTTTTTCTTGTCTTGAGAAAATAAATGACATTTACTCATACAGTAACCAAAGTAATAATTAAAAGTATTCTAAACACCATAAAAATTAATAAATGAGTCATAAGAAAATTAAATGAATCATAAGAAAATGAATCAAAAAGAATTAATAAATGAATCATAAGAAAATGAATCATAAGAAAATTTAATTCACTTAATAAAAAATAAGAAAATTAATCATAACATTAGTCAAAATGTTAAGAGAAAAACTTAAATCAACAAAAAATTTAAGAAGGGAAAAAACAAAATCAAAATTTGATTTTACTCCAAAGCATAAATTGAGATGTTTTCTTTTTACATCTCCTCCTCCTCTATTTGCTCAATCCTTTAGTCACATTTGGTTTCTTCACTTCTCGTTTGGTTCTGATTAGGGTCTGGTTAGATCTGTGCACCACAACTGTGATGTTTCTGTTGGTTTCTAGATCATGACTTTTTCCTACAGTGTTATACCCCCTACTCTTAGCACTGCAATTATTCCAATGAGAATCATTCATTTCCAATTTTCCCACAATTTCTCCTCTCGACCTGCATTTTTGCTGTCGTTCTTCTACTACTGCTATTATTACTTCTTTTTTAAGTTGGCCAAATTCTTTTGAAGCTTCTTCAGTCCATTTTAAAGGTGCATTTAGTTGTTTGATTCCTGCATCTCTCATTAGTTGTCTCATTAGTTAACATTTTTCTGCATACTCTGTGATTATATTCACTGCAGCAGCCTGTTGTTCCTAAAAACCCTAACATTTTCCATTTAATTTTATCATTTAGAAATTTGTTAATTATTTTACAGTCCACATTTATTTTATCTATAATTAATCTCGTTATTTTTATCAGTTTTGATCATTTTTACTTTATGTTTACCATCTGTTGATTTAACACATTTAATGAATTCTACCAATTTAACAAAACTCATTCTAGAGTTTCCAAAACCACACACTACAATTGTTTATTCAGTTACAATTTGGATTGTAATTTCAGGTTTAACTTTTAAGTAGTTTAACTTAAATTATCATCATTCAAATTTATTTTTCAGATTCTACATTTAGAAATATTATCTCAATAATCAATTTTCACTTTAAAGTGCTTAATTTTTCATCTAAGTTCTATAGTCTATCTTTGCTTTACTTTGTGTGTTTGAGTTTCTCTTCCAAGAGAGCATTTAAAGGCTGGGTGAACTTATCAGTCTCTGCGTTATTTTGTCTAGGCTTTCTCACACATTCAAACATTTTAGTTACTCATCTTCATCATAAATTTTTTTTATTCACAAACATGTTCTATCAATTCAGCCTCTGTTTCTTCTATCTGCACAAACACAGCACACATGTCCAACACAACAACTTTCTCCTGCTTTCTGTCTTTGGCTTTTTCAGCATGCAGTTTAGACTGCTTTCAAAATCTTGGTATGTTAGGAGATCTCGTCCAGATGTTTTAGTTACTAGGTGAAGGACAAGCCTGTCTACTTCATGTGTTACAGCACATTCACCTTTTCTTTTCTTTTGGACCTCTACTTTCTCAACTCCGTATTTTTCTCTAAATCTTTTTGCAATTCCTGCTCCGAAGGCACAGTCTGCGCTTACACAGTGTGTCACTGGTTCTCCACTAGGAGCAGTAAAGAGATCTCCCACTCTGTGAACAATCTGTAAAGCCTGTTGAGGGAAATTTTTAGTCAAAATTTTCTTCACTCACGTGTCCTGTTGTTTCTTGGTCCTCTTCGGGTATTTTCTTCTTCTTGTGTATGTATATGTGTTTGTGTATTACCTGTTGAATTCTAAGATGATCCTCTATTCTCCCTCTCTTGGACCTTAGAAGTAAGGTCCACACTTGTGTCTTCCAATGATCGTGATGGCTTAGGTGATACCAGGTATCACCTTTTCCTTCCATCCTACTTCCCATAGCCTCCTCAAAATGCTTTCTGTCGCTTCCATACAGGTTTCTGGGGTCGGTGCTGCTAGAAGTAGATCATCTACATACATAATATCATAATAGTGATTTAAACTCAATACGATCTCACTCCTGGATCTTTGTTTTCTCCTCCAATCTGAAAAATCCTCATCAAACAATCACAACACAAATCAGGTAACGATTCAACACACACTGCTCCCACCATCTGCAACAAAAACAAAACTTAATTGTCAGTGAAATGTTTATCAGTGTCATTTTTCCAGTAAAACACCACCTTTTCCCATGTCTCCAGCATCTGTAACAAAGTTATCACAGATTTCAGTCCTTGAAACATTTCCTTCTTCTCACTCCACAATCTTTGTTTATTATGGAATCTAATAGTTGATTGATAAGTTACCATTTACAGCTCATCCAAGAACTTCATAAGACATCATAGACCCATGTTTTCTCTTCTCAAAGTGAACCTGAATTTTTTCATCTTGTCAAGATTCATGACACCTCATTTACATTTTTCTCTCTTCAATTATCAGGTTTGTTCTGCAACAAAACACAACCAAATTCTAACTAAACTATCGCTAACCCCATCAGTCCTAAAAGAAGATTCACAACAACCTCGACACCTGATGTGTAAAAGCGTAGGATTCATCTCCGAGAAACAAAGAATAAATAATAAAAGAAAATAATAAAACACACACAGTATGCCCCGTCGACACACTTTCAAAAAAAAAATTGGGGGAAAAAATGAAAAAGTCAATGGCCAGATTTTCCACAAAAATGCTAAAAAATATATATTTTTTAAAAATTCCCTGCAGAAGCAATGTACATTGGTTAGTTTAGACTTCATTCAGTCTCATTCATCACAAACAATCATCTCCCCAGATTTGGCTAAATGTTACACTTTCTTTCTATTAATTGTTTAAAAGCCTCTACTTTTAGATATTGCCATTGTTTACCCTTCTATTCTCTCATAATTATCAATTTGTCACTGCAAGTTGAATAATAATTTCTCTATATTGTTTTAGGAAATGTCTTCACTGTATAGTCATTTTTCAAGTCCACATTAATTTCTATTCTCAATTAGCATCTTCACAAGACCGTCACGTTTCAGTCCGTCCACAAGCAACACTTGTTCTTCATTGCTTATTATTCAGTCTTAAGTCAGGTATCCATTCAAGATCTCTCATTGAATAAACATTCACATAAAATGGCACACTACGTGCTCCTCTGTTACCGTTAACACTGTGACTAATCAGAAATACCAGTAAATATCATGAACGTTTTAATGTTTAGTCAATGAAAATCACAAAATAGATTCCTCTAACATGAAAGGTTGGAGTTGGGTTTCAAATTCTAATGATTTCCCCTTTTCATTGTTAAAAACTGATTGTTGATAATTCTCATTCATATAACCCCAAGTCACTTCAATTATTTGTCTCTGAATGAGTTGTATTCGTTCAAAACAATTCCCTGTTTTCATTTCCCCCAAAAAATCATCACCATTAATATAGGGATGTCATAAGCAACAGAAGTCTTCAGACTTCACATTAGTCATTTTAGTTTATTAGTATTTCAATTCTTCATAAACAAGAGTGGTTTGGTTACTGTCAGCCCATCTTAATATCAATTTGTCACACCTAGACGCATTATAATGAGTCAGAGTATTATAAAAAACTCTGTTTTTCTGGTAGAACTCATTACATTAGTCTAGATGACATCAATCTACACCCAATATAATTAGATTGCAACTCTTTTTAGTTAGGAATTAAAAATTTCAACACGTTTATGTTATATTTTCTTGCAAAATCAATATCAGTTGATTTAATTCTCCTTTCAATGGATCAGATTATTATCAGTCTAAAAGTGATTTGTTTCAAAGTCAATATAATTTAGAATTTATTTCTTTTAAATTCCCACAATCCCTTTGGACGTCAGAAACCAGTCACTCAACTTCTCGCTGAAGTTCATAAAATAAATCCTATTCTATCTGTTTGCACCCCAATCAGCCTAAATTTTACTTTTAACTTCACTCATGGTTTAAGTTTGATAAATGCATATGCTCAGCAGAGTTTTACAGGTTTCAGTAATCCTAATGATTACAAACCCATTTCAACTATGTTAGTTTGTTAGTATAAAAGTACCTAATGTTGTAGCCATTTTCCGCTTCCCAGCTCCAAAGCCTTCATGATTCTGAACCATTCTGAGAGAGATCAGGAGATGATTGATGAAGGTCTTTGATGATATCTTTGCCAGACGAGTGATTTGCACAGTTGATTGTCTCTTCCTCAGATTTGACCCCGGTCCTCTCCGTTTCCCCTTCTCTCTTCCACACCTCCTCGTGAGATGCATCCTTCCTCCTTTTCCCTCAAGTTGCTCACTCCAGGCCATAAACTCCTAATGGACTTACAGGAATGTGTGTGAGAAACAGTCTCTGTAACCAGCGCAAGCTACGCCATCTCAATGTCACAGTCTGCTCCACCCCTTCCTCGGGTGTACCACCATGTTTGTGTGGGTGGGGGGGAAAAATAGAATGGTACTTGTATCAGAAGATCCGTTCGCATGCAGATGATGTTTGCATACGCAGACAAGGCCAGAAGCCTGTGCAGTCCATGGGGCAGATCTGAACACCGCCATGATGATTCCAGGTGCTTGAAGAACTCCATCATCTCCACTCTCAGAAGGCCATCCGCATGCTTCGAACTCAGAATTGATCAAGATCTCATTCAAAATAAACAAAACAAACAAGTTAGTTCTTATTCAGATTTTATCTTGGGTTGGAACATCAAACTCTGCTTTGATTAAGTTGCACACAAAATAATTCCCCAATCAACTTAATGTTTCAATTTCCTTTCAATTAGGGTGCAATTATTTATTTATATATATATTAGTATTATTTATTTTATTTATTTATTATTATTATTTATTTATTTAATATTTTTTTTTTTTTAAACAAAAGTCCCTCTATCTAAATTAATTCTCTTAGGGAAGAACCACAACCTTTCAATTAAACACACTAAGTCAATTGAATTTATGCAAAAAGGAAAAGTCACCTCAAAGAGTCTTTTACATGTCTTTAACATAACTATTATGAATTTTCATGTCTACATTAGCAAGATTTGTCTTCTATAGCATGTTTGATTTGTCTTTTGCTAAATTTAATTCAACACCAAAGCAGTTAGTTTAATTTATTTTCCTTTTACTTTTTTACTTTTTAAGTCTTAACCTCTAGTTTATTTTCCCCAATTTGTAGATGTATAATTAATTATGTAGCAATAATTTACTTCCACAAATTTAATCAAAGTTGTTTGATAGATTTATTTTATGCTTGTTCTAATTTATACTTTTTATAATTTAGTAACTAAATATTAATGTTTAAGCTTAATGCTTCTGAAATGTAATAATTTTCCCCAGTGTTATTAGGAAAGTACATCCCACTGCACTCAACCACTAGATGTCACTCTCACACATTCTCAGATTTCATTACACATTTGTGTCATATGCAATGAAAATCTGGGCTTTTAACTTATTCGCATGCGCTATAACACATAAAAATATGTGTAGTTGCAACCAAGCTTCTCTTTTTTATTGGCCCAAAAATGTTGTATTAGCTCTTTTTTGGCAAGTCTCTAATTCTTGCTGGCGCGCTTTGATTTCCCTGGGTTCAACTTGGGTTGTTATGATTTCACTCATATTTTCCCATTGTTTCCCCAGAGTCACCTCAAAATCTTGTTCCTTCTCAAAATCCATGATTGTTTCTCAAATACAGTAGGTTTTATAATTTTAGAAACCCTATCTTTCCCTATTTAATGATTTTAATCCTTTCCCTATTCTTACCCACTGTTTAATTTAGCGTCTAATAAAATTTTTTATAGTGGGCACTCCCCACTACCCCGCAGACCAGAGGATTTCCACAATTTTCACCTTCCACCAGCCTCGTCAGAACTAGGACTTTTGAAAACGGTTCTGCCCAATTTTCTCTCAATTGCCAAACACAGTTTACTACCCGTGAGATGTCCTCACAAAATACTTTTCACAAAGTATTTTCTTATACCTTTCACTTATCACAAAGTTTTCCTTAGGTATTTTACTTATCACGAAGCTTTCTCTTTATACCTTTCACTTATCACGAAGTTTGCGCTAGGTATTTTGCTTTTCACGAAGCTTACATATCACAAAGTATTTTCCTACCTCCACTGCTGATTTCTCTCTGCAGTCAAAAATTTGGAAACACGGAAAAGATCGCTTTTTCTCTTTAAACTTCAATATAAAATAATCGACGGTTCTATAGAGAAACCCCAATTCAACACTTGATTTAATGTAACCAATAGCAGAATTTAATTAAAAGGTTTCTGCTTACCTTTTGAAAGGGCGGCCGCCTCTCGGGTGTTGAATTTGGGAATCTCCTCACATCCAGGAGTCTCTTAGAGTCATCACGTCGGGGTCACCAATTTGTAGGACCTTAAGGCGTCCAATGCATGTTCAAAATGACCAAGAGACAGATTGCAAACTGATCGAATTTAATTGACTTCAGCAGGGACAAATCAACAGCAGTTTACAGCGCGCTGGAGAAGCTCTAAACAGCTTCTGAGTCCGTTTTCCAAAACCCTAGCTCTTTATCTCCTCTCAAGCCGTTTCTGGGGAAACGAAACCAGGTGTTATTTTTTCGTCTCCGCGACTGGTACAGGCGGCTCCTCTGACGTAGGATAGTCAGCTCCCTGCCTGGTACAGGATGCCTCCTGTGCTCCTCTTTCCTCTTCTTATCTGCTCAAAAACAGGATGTGCCATGGCCTTCAGACACACAAAAAGGCTCACAAACCTTCATGAATCTCTTCTTATTTAACTCTTCAGTTTTTCTTGATCAGAATTTAGAAGGTAAAAAGTTGGTTAACAAAATAAGTACTTTTAAATATATAAAAGGTAAAATATAAATCCCACAGTCAACGGAGCTTTCAAGTGGCCCAATATCAAATAAACGTACATTTTTTTGACACGAGAGTTCTTTAGAAGCCAAACTGTAATGTTAAGTTGCTCAAAGAAACGCATAACATTTCCTTTTCAAATTTGTTCAAACACCGGAAACGCACAGAAATGTTTTCTCTAACACCTTTTCTCATAATCTGCAGCCTTAACATTAACATTAATTGTTGCACAAATACTTTCTCTCACACTAATTTCAATTAAAAATCTCTTCTTGTATGGACTTTTATTTTTTTGAAGTCTTTGATGTTGTGGTATTTTTTTACTGAATTTCACCTGCTCACAACTGGATGGTGCAAAAATGTAATCAAATTATGTAATTTACACATACACCAGTGATAACCCATCTTTCTTTGGGTGCAACTAATTAGTTTAATAAAAAGAGTTTCAATAATTATACATTTCTTCTTATTAAAAACAGAATTGTATGTTTGTATAATAATTTGTACATAATTGTTTGAAAATTATATTATATAACATTTAAAACTTTAGTCTTATAACTCACTATGTTATTAAAATATAACTGATTTCTGAGATTTTTTTCAATTCTAAGAAAATGTATCTTTTTTTTACAGATGAGTTTCTTGACGAGTACATTCTTGGTAAACGTCTGGGAGTCGGTGGGTTTGGAGTTGTTCATGAAGCAATTCGGGCGAAGGATGGCTTGAAAGTAAGAACAATTCAATCTTAATGTTTTTGTGCACAGACAGTTGTTTACCGCCTTTGTCATCAGGCCAATTGTTAACAGCATTGCTTATATTCCACCATTAAAACCTCTCTTTTTTTGTCAGGTGGCAGTGAAAGAGGTGATGAAGACACCTCATCTTCAATACATACCAATTGTAATTCAGATCTTTTTTCTTCTTTTCTCATTTGTCACAGTTTACCATAATTACTCTGTTATTACAGACATCTTGTTCAACTGAAAAATCTAACAAAATATCTGTTTATTTTTAGCCTTGACATCCAGAACCTCTTCCTATGGAGATTGCGTTAACAATACGGGCCAATCAAGAACCTCGCAGCAACAACATTATAAAACTCTATGACTGGATTGTCAATAAACATACTTTTACGATGGTATTTGAGTATCCTTCACCATGCGAGGACCTGGCTTCTTATCTGGACAGACACAGTGGGAAGCTTCCTGAAGGTGAAGTTAAACACATCATTCGACAAGTAACAGAGGCCATTCACACTTGCTGCCAGCGGGGTGTGTTCCACGGGGACCTGAAACTTGAGAACGTCTTAATCAACAAGAAGACCCTTGAGATCAAGTTAATCGATTTTGGATGTGGAACCATTATGAGGAGCTCTTCCCACACCACACTCTATGGTCGGTGCTTCATCAAAGCTGTGAGAAGATGTTTTTTGATCACAACAAGTGACTCACTTCAAAATCTCGTTCATCTAGGAACATCTCAATACTACCCTCCTGAGTTTCAAGTCAAGGGAAAGTACCACGCAGAGTCTGCATTGGCTTGGTCTCTTGGAGTGATGACATTCATTTTGCTGTGTGGCCACTTCCTTAACTCGGATGACCTGGAGAAGATGGCACACAACGTGTGGTCAGAGCCTGGATTATCAAAAGGTGTTATTCTCTTCAAAAACATAAAATGCAGTCAGAAAAATTATGTTAAAGGTCTGACCACATTGGGGCAAATTATATAAAACGAAAACGAAGCATTGCTCACATCTGGCGATTATTCACGTCAAAGGATTCCCCAATCTGGCCTTAACTTAGGGAACGGGACTGAAAATTGAATGTGTTGGTGAAGTGCAAAATTTGACTAAGAAAGTTGTTTTTTTCCAGAGTGTTGCCAACTGGTCTGCAAACTCTTACATCCCAAGCCAAAGCGTCGACTCCATTTAGAAAAGATTCTACGTCATGACTGGTTTCAGGTATGAAACGTACTAACAGCTTGGTTTTTAATAGTTGCTCTTGCCAATCATGGTAAGTAAAGAGTTGGATGAAATGTACACAGGTTGATATTTTGTGTTTCATAACAGGAATGTTCTCACATCTGCATGGAGCAAAGTGTCGCTTCTCAACCCTACAATACCGTTGTGGGTGATCAACTGCCCCATTGCAGCCATCAAATACCTTTCCAACACATCTGAAACGACGGACAAGGTGATGAGCTGGTGCAGGACAAGAAGGCAAAAAAACGAGGCTGCAGGATCCCCTGTTTCCTGCAAACGACCAAAAACAAGCTGTTCTCTAGAGGTCAAACAGAGGTGGAAGTCATTTGGTTGCCACCCAGCAGCACACAAGGTAAAGAATCTTACAGAGATTACACTTTATTTGTTCTTTACAAATGGATTGTTTGGGAGACGAGGGTTCACTTATAAGTTTAATTATTGTTCCAAAAGTGGAAGAGCCTACAGAACCAAGAGAACCAACAGAACCGGCAGAGCCAACAGGAACAAGAGAACCAAGAGAGCCTACAGATTCAAGAGAACCAAGAGAGCCTACAGAATCAAGAGAACCAAGAGAGCCTACAGATTCAAGAGAACCAAGAGAGCCTACAGAATCAAGAGAACCAAGAGAGCCTACAGATTCAAGAGAACCAAGAGAGCCTACAGAACTAACAGAACCAAGAGAGCCTACAGAACCGACAGAGCCATGTGGCCAAGGAGGACAAGAGGGTGAGAATTAAACCAATATTTTTTTTATCACCATACAGTCTAAATTTGTGTATCCGACTGTAACTTTAAATTATTTAGATAATTCCTTTAATCTTAAAATGTACAAAATGTTTTTATTAACTCTTCAATTTGTTCATGTTTGATCAACTACAATTAAAAGAACGAACCATCATTAGTTCCACATGTTTTCTATGTTTATCTCCATTTTGCTGAGACAGATCCTTACTAACTACTGCTGTTTTGTTTGTCGTTTCAGGTACCTAAATGAGATGTGCAGCATTACTTCAGGTTTCTATCTTCGCTGAAACTTGAAGGCTTGGAATTGTCTTCTTTTATTGAGCCTCGGCGTCTTGCGGGACAGGTCATGATAGCGTCTTGCGTCATGGCTCAAAGCAGCAGTGTTTGTGAGGGTGCAGGTCCAGATTCCTTGTGGCCCAGTGACTGATTTTATGTAGTTGGTTTTTATTATCTGATTGTGTATTAAATGATTTATAATAATTGCTTTGTATTATATAGTTATTTATTCATATAATTCACAATAAGAGAAAACATGAATCCAAAATCCAAACTGAAATCTGTTGTTGCTTCTGTTGGTCAGATTTGATTTAACACATTACCAAATTAAATCTGCGAGGTTATAGAAAAAGTGGTATATATAGTGATACATATTATAATAAAATAATAATATTTTATTATCAATGTGATTTCAACTTATATTCCTTTTAACCTCCAGCTACCAGATTTTGAAATTCCTTTTATTTTGAAGCAAATCGTCTAAAAGCAGCAACAATGATTATAGTGATAGAAAGTGTGGATTAACTTGAAGCATTTTATTTATTGTCGTCGACATGAATGTTTGCACTTCTTGGTTAAGGAAATGTGGACCGAATTTACAAATAATCACAGATGAATAATTTCTATCCGTAAATGTTTTATCAGGTAAAAAGGATGTTATATAACACCATCTATAAATGTAACTTTATTATGTTCCTGATTTTTCACAAATGCCTGATGCAATTAAACCACAGAAATAGGAAGATACGAGCTGGTATAGTTCTTAATCAGTCTTCCAAATATACAGTAGGTTTATTTACTTGTTTCATCTAATCTTTTTATTCAAGAAAGTTTATTACGATGAGCTGGATTTAGGCTTAAACTTTCTTTGCATTGGGCCGCCTTTTAAAGTCAGCCCAAGACATCTCACAACGATACTTAATCATTTGCAACTCAACTGGTACCTACTTGTGTATGTATTTGTAAATATATATATATATATATATATATTTTTTTTACGTAAGTTATATTAAATATAATTTTTTTAAAGCTGCCAACTATTCTAAAACTGTGTCTTGGTTTTTCACTTTAAGTCTTCATTGTTTAACCATTGTCCATATTTCATAGTTTCTTTGATGTCACTTACCTTTATAATTACTGTTTTCTTTATACTTAAACTATCAGTCAAAAGCAATCGATTGGCACGCAATGTTTCTCCCAGACATTTTTTTCTATATTGTTAATACAGACTCCAAGGTGATGAACTCTATTGGTAATAAAGAAAAAGCACAAAGTAAAGAAAAATATATATCCTTGTTTAATTTAAATGGTTTGTTACCTTTTTAAAGTGATCTCAAATCATTGATGGCATCACAAATGTGTTCTACTTTTTTGTTCTTTCAAGTGTTTTACTGAATGTCTAGCTAACCTGACAGGATGCTTCTCCTTAAATGAGCAGTTAACTACAATTCCTTATTTTGATGTGTGCATTATACCATTACACTAGTTATTTATGGAGAGCAAAAATGTGCTATTTAGATCAAGATAAGTAAGATGGTCTTTTTTGTTCACACATCTCTTTTTCCAGTTCCAGAAAACCTTTTTTTCTTCCTGTATAGCTCATAAATGGCATCGCTCCCAGATTTGAAAAGGTTTCTTCCCAAACCAACAGTGTGGTTGGAACTTAAACTGCTTAAAGCCATGAGATATTAGATCTGCATCATCAACTGACAACAGAGAAGTCAGAAGATGAGCTGGCTGAATAAGAACACCAAGGAAGAAACACTAAAAATCTGGATTTGTGGAGTGAACAGTGCATGTTCATTTGCCTGAGAAAACAGATGTATTTAGAACCATGTGCCCCAATAAGAAGATTACAATAAAGTTGGTATTTTGTGAAATCTGTTTAATAAAAGGTCATAAACAGATACCGTACTGTGATTCAATTCAATTTAGTTCATAGTCACTAAAACATCTCTCATGTACTTCATCAAAACGAGGTCTCTTTAAGCTTGGTCCAGCACTGTCATCAGTCTCAGATGAAACTGAAAGCGTGTCAGTTTGGGAGCTACTGGAAGAATCAAAGACTGTGCATTCTGGAAGCAAAAAAAAAAAAAAAAAAAAAACTTTAACAAAATGTAGAAAATGAATAAACTGGATTAATGATGGTTTTTGAACCACATTTTGTGCAAGGATAGAAGATAGAAGATTAGCAAAGACACAACAGGTGTAAAGAGTCTATAAACATCCTTTTCCTAGAGATCTATTGCTCTATTAATGTTTAAAACGTGTTCATTGATAAAAAAAAGTGAAACATAATAAAGCACATTCTAACAATTTAAATGGCATAATCAACAATTTATTAACAACATAATGAATATAACTGGTCAGCCTTAGTATAAAAAAAAATAATTTTTAGGGGCCAAGCCCGAAGGGCTATAGCCCCTATTGTAATTGTATGTTTTCTTTATTATTATTATTATTATTGGCCAATGTGAGTTTATGGCAGCCCAGTGAACGCAATATAGGAAAATTATAAGATTTGGTAAGATTGTAGAGATGGCCATGACAAGACCCATGACCAAGCTTGGGGTCTCTGTGTCCAACTCTATTACGCCACCAATCATTCAAAAATTTAACACTGAAATGGGAATAGCTCTTGAACCGCTAAATCTAGAAAAATTATACTTAGTACACCTGATTGCTCTCCTCATGCTGATCGAAGTCAATGGCTTACTTTAAGACTCCACCCCTTACAGTAGCGAGAGAATTGTGTGCGATTTGAAATCACCAAAACAAACACACACCCTTTTTTAACTTAATTTGAATTGGACGACGCAGAGCACTAGGTAAATATAGCATAGTCAGAGATCTGCCTGGAACCAAATGACGTGGATCGCCTTCCTTATTATTGATTGGCTACACGTTTGTTTTGTACTCTGCCCCGACTCTGTTTTCAAAAGCATTTGGAAAAAGATTACTGCACCTTTAAAGGGATAGTTCAGCCAAAAATTATAATTGATAATATTCATCATTTAGTTACCCTCATGTTTTTTTCAAACTCATATGACCTTCATTCATGTTCAGAACACAAATGAAGATACTTTGGATTGGATCCGAGATCTTTCTGATCCTCCCATATACAGCAAAGGATGTGCATGGACGTGCAAGTCCACAAATGTACTAAAACCATAGTCAATGTAGTCCATGTAACATGGTTCAGTCAATTTGAACATCATGAAGCAACGAGAATACTTTCTGGCAAAAAATAATACAAATAACGACTTTATGCAGCAATTTCCTCACTTCGATTCTCTAGTGGACGCGTAATCACGAGAGTGTGATGATGCTGTTGACGTATGATGCCGATGCCGTGTTTTCCGATGCATGTGTGCACATCCTCTGCTGTCTATGGGAGGATCAGAACGCTCTCGGATCAAATCCAAAGTATCTTATTTGTGTTTCGAACATGAACGGAGGTCATAGAAGTTTGGAGGTAAATGATGACAAAATTATCATTTTTGGATGAACTATATCTTTAAGTATATTTTAAACTAAATATTTAACTGTGCTTACATTCTGCATATACCTCAAATAATAATTATAATAATACAACAACAAATATGTGGACTGTTTAATGGACTTACTAACATGGACTTTAGTAAGCATTTGTTGATGATATGTATGTTTTTGAAAGAACACACTTGCCTGAATCTCTGTGAACAACTTTCCAAAGAATATCATGTGATCTCTCCTGCAGCAATTCTGTGAATACATCTTCATCCACCTCCACACCAGTATCATCTAGCAATATCAAATCTTCAACAACGATTGAAAATTTCCTCTTGACTATGTGGTTAAGAAGAGATAGATTATTAAAAAAATTAAAACAAAACCTGTAGAGCAACAGATACCCCATTGCAGTAAATAAGCAATAATAATATATTTTAATAATTGAAATTGAATACCTTCAGTCATTAAACTTTGGTAATCTGCTCCATCAACTTTAATCAATTTCTTCTTACCTTCATAGGTCACTTTGAATAACATTGTTAGTGAGTGACAACAAAAACAAAACATTAAATTAAAATGACATCTACACCAGTTAAAAGTTATAATAAGTAATAAGATAAAAGTCAAACAATTGTCAGGCTTCGTGATGAAGGATCGGACCCAGATGCGAGGTGAGTTTGCTTAGCCGCTTTTATTGTACAGAAACCAAGGCGTTCAAACAGAATAGGCACGAGGGCCAAAAAAAACAAAACAAAAATAGCTCTCAGCTTAGTCCGTAACAAAGGAAGGAATCCCACCGGGATCCTGGAATCACTCCGTTAGTCCCCGGCCCACAAGATCGCTCCGTCAACAGACAGGAAGCCGTTTAGATGGTAGCGTCGACAACTCTGGAAGTCAGACAGAACTGGACACGAAACAAGCAATAGGCAACCCGTTAGGCAACATGCACAAACAATAACTCGCACTGAGCAAAGGCAGAGTGAGCCCTTAAAAAGCCAGTGCTAATTGAGTTCAGGACGAGGAGAAGGGAGGGCATAACACGAAACACCTGACGATAATGATTAATCATAGAAACACACCAGAATAGCAGGAAAACGAGAGAGCAATCAAGATAGAAATTGAGACAATAACACGACATTACCCCCCCTAAGGAGCGCCCCCAGGCGCTAAGCAAGAAGAACCCTTAGCAGACCGATAAAAGTCATCGATCAGGGAGCGGTCCAGCACATCACGAGAGGGTATCCAACTTCTCTCTTCCGGGCGGTAACCCTCCCAATCGACCAGGAACTGATGCCCCCTACCTCTCTTGCGAACATCAAGAAGGCGGTTAACCTTATAGATAGGCGAGCCCTCCACAATGGGTGGAGGAGCGAGTGATTGAGTCTTAACACGGCTCGCAACTGGCTTGATGCAAGAGACATGGAACACTGGGTGGATTCGAGCAAGATAGAGAGGTAACCTCAATCGAACGGCCACAGGACTGATAATCTTATTGATTATGAATGGACCAATAAAACGAGGCGCAAGCTTGTGGGAGGGATACTTCAGGGGAAGGTTGTCGGTGGCCAGCCAGACCTTTTGACCGCAAACATACAGTGGAGCCGCCTTCCGACGTCGATTGGCTGCCCGACAAATACGGTCTCGAACCTTACACAAGGCAGCGTTAACCCATCCCCACGTCGATTTGGCACGGCGGATGAAGGATTCGACAGAAGGCACCATGACCTCCCTTTCGAGACTCGGAAATAAAGGAGGCTGATACCCCAAGCAGCCTTGAAAGGGGGTCAAACCCGTGGAAGACGAAGGTAAGGAATTGTGGGCATACTCTGCCCAGGGTAGACGATCACACCAGGAAGCCGGATCCCGATGGGCTAGACAACATAGAATGCGCCCCAAATCTTGATTAGCCCTCTCGGCCTGTCCGTTGGTCTGCGGGTGATAGCCGGACGACAGACTGGCCGTGGCGCCAATCTGCCTACAAAACTCTCGCCAGACCTGGGAGGTGAACTGAGACCCCCGATCTGAAACGATGTCTAGAGGCAAACCATGCAACCTGAAGACATGTTCAACGGCCAGTTGAGCAGTCTCAATGGGGGATGGAAGCTTCTTGAGGGGAATAAAATGGGCCGCCTTGGAGAAGCGATCCACGACAGTACAAATGACGGTATTGCCACTAGATTCAGGTAGGCCGGTGGAAAAATCCATGGCAATATGAGACCATGGACAAGACGGGATGGGCAGGGGTTGGAGAAGGCTCGCTGGCGGCTCATTCCTGGGTTTACAGGTGGCGCAAACAGAACATGACCTAACAAATCTCTTAACGTCCTCACTCATCTCCGGCCACCAGAAACGCTGTTGCAAGGTGGCTAAGGAGCGTCGGACCCCAGGATGTGCGTGGAACTTAGAGTTATGCCCCCAGCGCAGGACTGCACGTCGGACCGAGGGAGCCACAAAAAGCCGGCTAGCCGGGCATCGAGCCGGGGTGGTGGTGTGACTAAGGGCCTGTTTAACAGCGCGTTCGATCCCCCAACCAATAGCCCCCACTACTCTCTCCCTAGGCACAATGGGCACAGGATCAACTTCCTCGCTGTCGGAAGCGAATTGGCGCGACAATGTGTCGGGTTTAAGGTTGCGTGAACCAGGTCGATAGGAAATAATAAAATTAAATCGTTCGAAGAAGAGTAACCACCGAGACTGACGAGAGTTCAGACGCTTGGCCGATCTAATATACTCCAAATTTCGGTGGTCTGTCCAAACCACAAAAGGGAGCGTAGCCCCCTCCAGCCAGTGACGCCACTCGGCGAGGGCAAGACGAATAGCCAGAAGTTCTCGATTACCCACATCGTAATTACGTTCCGCGGGAGATAAACGGTGGGGAAAAAAAGCACAGGGATGGACCTTACAATCGGTGGCGGAACGCTGGGACAGGACAGCACCCACTCCACTATCAGAAGCGTCCACCTCCACGATAAACTGCAGGGTGGGGTCAGGGGTGATTAATATTGGTGCAGATGTGAAACGTTCCTTAAGACTCACAAAGTCCTCGTGGGCCGCTTTAGTCCAAACAAAACGCATCTTACCGGAGGTTAGCACGTTAAGCGGTCCGGCAATTTGACCAAAACCCCGAATTAACCTACGATAAAAATTAGCGAACCCCAGAAAGCGGAGCAAGGCCTTACGCGAGTCTGGAATGGGCCAGTCCAGGACAGCCTGAACCTTGGACTGGTCCATACAGATTCCCTCAGCGGAAACTACATAGCCGAGGAATTTGACAGACGGGACATGAAATTGACACTTCTCAGCTTTGACGAACAACCTATTCTCCAGAAGACGCTGGAGTACTCGGCGGACATGAAGGACATGAGTCTCCAAATCAGGAGAGAAAATAAGAATGTCGTCCAAGTAGGCGAAGACAAACTCATTTAGCATGTCCCGTAAGACATCATTAATTAGAGCCTGAAAAACCGCTGGAGCAAGAAAGCATCTAAATGAATTCTTTCGAGGTCAAACAGAGGTGCAAATCATTTGGTTGCCACCTGAAAGAACTAAAGGTAGTCAATTAGAGAATACATGGTATTTATAGAATTCATTTCATTGTTTGTGTGCAAAATGTGACAAAAGAAACTACAACAAAGAGGGACCCTTACATCAAGTATTATTATTAATAGTATTTGCCGCTATACCCTCGTGATTGGCTCTGTTTGAGCGACGTGCAACCGTGTAACACGTCACATAATTACTTCAGTTTACAACCGGTTACCGGTGAGTTATTAGCCTTTTAGATTGTGTTTAGTTTAAGTCGCATTTACTTAACAGATTATATGAACAAGCATTTAATTTACATTAACATCTCTGTGTTTGGTCAACGGAGCTTTCAAGTGGCCCAATATCAAATAAACGTACATTTTTTTGACACGAGAGTTCTTTAGAAGCCAAACTGTAATGTTAAGTTGCTCAAAGAAACGCATAACATTTCCTTTTCAAATTTGTTCAAACACCGGAAACGCACAGAAATGTTTTCTCTAACACCTTTTCTCATAATCTGCAGCCTTAACATTAACATTAATTGTTGCACGAATACTTTCTCTCACACTAATTTCAATTAAAAATCTCTTCTTGTATGGAATTTTATCTTTTTGAAGTCTTTGATGTTGTGGTATTTTTTACTGAATTTCACCTGCTCACAACTGGATGGTGCAAAAATGTAATCAAATTATGTAATTTACACATACACCAGTGATAACCCATCTTTCTTTGGGTGCAACTAATTAGTTTAATAAAAAGAGTTTCAATAATTATAAATTTCTTCTTATTAAAAACAGAATTGTATGTTTGTATAATAATTTGTACATAACTGTTTGAAAATTATATTATATAACAGTTAAAACTTTAGTCTTATAACTCACTATGTTATTAAAATATAACTGATTTCTGAGATTTTTTTCAATTCTAAGAAAATGTATCTTTTTTTTACAGATGAGTTTCTTGACGAGTACATTCTTGGTAAACGTCTGGGAGTCGGTGGGTTTGGAGTTGTTCATGAAGCAATTCGGGCGAAGAATGGCTTGAAAGTAAGAACAATTCAATCTTAATGTTTTAGTGCACAGACAGTTGTTTACCGCCTTTGTCATCAGGCCAATTGTTAACAGCATTGCTTATATTCCACCATTAAAACCTCTCTTTTTTTGTCAGGTGGCAGTGAAAGAGGTGATGAAGACACCTCATCTTCAATACATACCAATTGTAATTCAGATCTTTTTTCTTCTTTTCTCATTTGTCACAGTTTACCATAATTACTCTGTTATTACAGACATCTTGTTCAACTGAAAAATCTAACAAAATATCTGTTTATTTTTAGCCTGGACATCCAGAACCTCTTCCTATGGAGATTGCGTTAACAATACGGGCCAATCAAGAACCTCGCAGCAACAACATTATAAAACTCTATGACTGGATTGTCAATAAACATACTTTTACGATGGTATTTGAGTATCCTTCACCATGCGAGGACCTGGCTTCTTATCTGGACAGACACAGTGGGAAGCTTCCTGAAGGTGAAGTTAAACACATCATTCGACAAGTAACAGAGGCCATTCACACTTGCTGCCAGCGGGGTGTGTTCCACGGGGACCTGAAACTTGAGAACGTCTTAATCAACAAGAAGACCCTTGAGATCAAGTTAATCGATTTTGGATGTGGAACCATTATGAGGAGCTCTTCCCACACCACACTCTATGGTCGGTGCTTCATCAAAGCTGTGAGAAGATGTTTTTTGATCACAACAAGTGACTCACTTCAAAATCTCGTTCATCTAGGAACATCTCAATACTACCCTCCTGAGTTTCAAGTCAAGGGAAAGTACCACGCAGAGTCTGCATTGGCTTGGTCTCTTGGAGTGATGACATTCATTTTGCTGTGTGGCCACTTCCTTAACTCGGATGACCTGGAGAAGATGGCACACAACGTGTGGTCAGAGCCTGGATTATCAAAAGGTGTGATTCTCTTCAAAAACATAAAATGCAGTCAGAAAAATTATGTTAAAGGTCTGACCACATTGGGGCAAATTATATAAAACGAAAACGAAGCATTGCTCACATCTGGCGATTATTCACGTCAAAGGATTCCCCAATCTGGCCTTAACTTAGGGAACGGGACTGAAAATTGAATGTGTTGGTGAAGTGCAAAATTTGACTAAGAAAGTTGTTTTTTTCCAGAGTGTTGCCAACTGGTCTGCAAACTCTTACATCCCAAGCCAAAGCGTCGACTCCATTTAGAAAAGATTCTACGTCATGACTGGTTTCAGGTATGAAACGTACTAACAGCTTGGTTTTTAATAGTTGCTCTTGCCAATCATGGTAAGTAAAGAGTTGGATGAAATGTACACAGGTTGATATTTTGTGTTTCATAACAGGAATGTTCTCACATCTGCATGGAGCAAAGTGTCGCTTCTCAACCCTACAATACCGTTGTGGGTGATCAACTGCCCCATTGCAGCCATCAAATACCTTTCCAACACATCTGAAACGACGGACAAGGTGATGAGCTGGTGCAGGACAAGAAGGCAAAAAAACGAGGCTGCAGGATCCCCTGTTTCCTGCAAACGACCAAAAACAAGCTGTTCTCTAGAGGTCAAACAGAGGTGGAAGTCATTTGGTTGCCACCCAGCAGCACACAAGGTAAAGAATCTTACAGAGATTACACTTTATTTGTTCTTTACAAATGGATTGTTTGGGAGACGAGGGTTCACTTATAAGTTTAATTATTGTTCCAAAAGTGGAAGAGCCTACAGAACCAAGAGAACCAACAGAACCGGCAGAGCCAACAGGAACAAGAGAACCAAGAGAGCCTACAGATTCAAGAGAACCAAGAGAGCCTACAGAATCAAGAGAACCAAGAGAGCCTACAGATTCAAGAGAACCAAGAGAGCCTACAGAATCAAGAGAACCAAGAGAGCCTACAGATTCAAGAGAACCAAGAGAGCCTACAGAACTAACAGAACCAAGAGAGCCTACAGAACCGACAGAGCCATGTGGCCAAGGAGGACAAGAGGGTGAGAATTAAACCAATATTTTTTTTATCACCATACAGTCTAAATTTGTGTATCCGACTGTAACTTTAAATTATTTAGATAATTCCTTTAATCTTAAAATGTACAAAATGTTTTTATTAACTCTTCAATTTGTTCATGTTTGATCAACTACAATTAAAAGAACGAACCATCATTAGTTCCACATGTTTTCTATGTTTATCTCCATTTTGCTGAGACAGATCCTTACTAACTACTGCTGTTTTGTTTGTCGTTTCAGGTACCTAAATGAGATGTGCAGCATTACTTCAGGTTTCTATCTTCGCTGAAACTTGAAGGCTTGGAATTGTCTTCTTTTATTGAGCCTCGGCGTCTTGCGGGACAGGTCATGATAGCGTCTTGCGTCATGGCTCAAAGCAGCAGTGTTTGTGAGGGTGCAGGTCCAGATTCCTTGTGGCCCAGTGACTGATTTTATGTAGTTGGTTTTTATTATCTGATTGTGTATTAAATGATTTATAATAATTGCTTTGTATTATATAGTTATTTATTCATATAATTCACAATAAGAGAAAACATGAATCCAAAATCCAAACTGAAATCTGTTGTTGCTTCTGTTGGTCAGATTTGATTTAACACATTACCAAATTAAATCTGCTAGGTTATAGAAAAAGTGGTATATATAGTGATACATATTATAATAAAATAATAATATTTTATTATCAATGTGATTTCAACTTATATTCCTTTTAACCTCCAGCTACCAGATTTTGAAATTCCTTTTATTTTGAAGCAAATCGTCTAAAAGCAGCAACAATGATTATAGTGATAGAAAGTGTGGATTAACTTGAAGCATTTTATTTATTGTCGTCGACATGAATGTTTGCACTTCTTGGTTAAGGAAATGTGGACCGAATTTACAAATAATCACAGATGAATAATTTCTATCCGTAAATGTTTTATCAGGTAAAAAGGATGTTATATAACACCATCTATAAATGTAACTTTATTATGTTCTTGATTTTTCACAAATGCCTGATGCAATTAAACCACAGAAATAGGAAGATACGAGCTGGTATAGTTCTTAATCAGTCTTCCAAATATACAGTAGGTTTATTTACTTGTTTCATCTAATCTTTTTATTCAAGAAAGTTTATTACGATGAGCTGGATTTAGGCTTAAACTTTCTTTGCATTGGGCCGCCTTTTAAAGTCAGCCCAAGACATCTCACAACGATACTTAATCATTTGCAACTCAACTGGTACCAACTTGTGTATGTATTTGTAAATATATATATATATATATATATTTTTTTTTTACGTAAGTTATATTAAATATAATTTTTTTAAAGCTGCCAACTATTCTAAAACTGTGTCTTGGTTTTTCACTTTAAGTCTTCATTGTTTAACCATTGTCCATATTTCATAGTTTCTTTGATGTCACTTACCTTTATAATTACTGTTTTCTTTATACTTAAACTATCAGTCAAAAGCAATCGATTGGCAGGCAATGTTTCTCCCAGACATTTTTTTCTATATTGTTAATACAGACTCCAAGGTGATGAACTCTATTGGTAATAAAGAAAAAGCACAAAGTAAAGAAAAATATATATCCTTGTTTAATTTAAATGGTTTGTTACCTTTTTAAAGTGATCTCAAATCATTGATGGCATCACAAATGTGTTCTACTTTTTTGTTCTTTCAAGTGTTTTACTGAATGTCTAGCTAACCTGACAGGATGCTTCTCCTTAAATGAGCAGTTAACTACAATCCCTTATTTTGATGTAATTTTGATGTGTGCATTATACCATTCCACTAGTTATTTATGGAGAGCAAAAATGTGCTATTTAGATCAGCATTTTTTTGCTGAGTAAGATGGTCTTTTTCGCTCAGACATCTCTTTTTCCAGTTCCAGAAAACCTTTTTTTCTTCCTGTATAGCTCATAAATGGCATCGCTCCCAGATTTGAAAAGGTTTCTTCACAAACCAACAGTGTGGTTGGAACTTAAACTGCTTAAAGTCATGAGATATTAGATCTGCATCATCAACTGACAACAGAGAAGTCAGAAGATGAGCTGGCTGAATAAGAACACCAAGGAAGAAACACTAAAAATCTGGATTTGTGGAGTGAACAGTGCATGTTCATTTGCCTGAGAAAACAGATGTATTTAGAACCATGTGCCCCAATAAGAAGATTACAATAAAGTTGGTATTTTGTGAAATCTGTTTAATAAAAGGTCATAAACAGATACCGTACTGTGATTCAATTCAATTTAGTTCATAGTCACTAAAACATCTCTCATGTACTGTGCTAGTATATATATCTTTCCATCCATCCATCCATTTTCCTGTCGGCTTTTTCCCTTTCGGGGTCGCCACAGCAGGATGAACCACCAACTATTCCGGCACATGTTTTACATAGCGGATGCTCTTCCAGCCGCACTAGTATATATCTATATAGTGTTAATTGTGTTATTTTAAAGGCTTATTCATATAGTTAAACTGAGGCTTTACAAAGAGAGGTTCAAGGAATTAGCTCCACTTCTCCTAAAAGGGTTGTGTAACCTCTCCATTCTGGGTTTTCCATTTCCTGCCCCATTGCTCCCTACTCACTGAAGAGAAATCCTTCCATTTTTTTTAAGTTAGGATGACACTTCACAGTCACGCTGCTTTAACATCTATGTATCTTGATTTATCTTGGTTTTTCAATGAATTAGCCTTAGCCTTAATTATCCCTTTTGGTTGAAAATCACAATAAATAACTTAAAAATAACAGTTGAGCATTGAAATCTAATTGGTCACAATTGATAAGCTCATAATAGATTTTCCAAAATACAATATCGACTGTATTAGAAAGTCCTATTTTTTGTCAAACCCATTTCTTGAAAAAAAAAAAAAAAAGAACGATTGTGCAGCAGACGACTGTTATATCATTATGGATGTTCCACCCGTAGTTTCACAGGGACTCAGGGGGCATGGGGAAAAGGTGTATAGCAGATTTCATATTTCCAGGAACCAGTGCCAAGAGAGCTACTGGAATGCTAATTTACAACTGGTTATGTAAAGTGTCTGGGAAGTTTCCTGAAGCGCTTTCTGGGAATATCCTGAGAGAAGCACACACTTATCCACAAAAACAAATTTTGTTTCGATCAACTTTTGCAAGCATTTCAATGATTTACTGCTAAATTCTTCAAATCACCTATTGCTTGCATACTGTAAGTCCTTATGAGGCATGGCTATTTTCTTCTAACATATAGACAAGGCTCTTTTGAAACAGCAATTTATTGTCATTTTTAATGGAAAGCACAGTTTTTTTTCTTTGATGAATCTGGTTGCTAAATCTCAGCTATGGCACGGGGAAACATAATTATGTATTTAAGTACAACGTGCTCAAAAAGATTCTGAACTCAAAATGTGCTGAAAGAGTTTTGTTAAAGCGTAATTTTAATGTTATTTTACTCAGGAAGTTGCAATACAAACATTTATTAATGGAAAGGAAATGTGAGAGAGTACTTCATGCTTTTTTTAAGACTTGAATTAGCATCGTTAGGTTCCTCCTTATATGCTTTAGTCTGTTCAAAATTATGCTGCCTTGTTTCTCAATGCTTACAGAAAATACTACCACATCACACCAGTCCTGTACTTTTTAAAGATTCTGCCAGATGAGTATTTGTCTGAGAAAACATTGATGGTTGCTTTTAAATCTGTTCACTAAACAAGACCTGCTTACATTGCTTTCTGGCAGGAACGCTGTAATTAAACACCACAGATCAGTCACTCTTAAGATTCCATAAAGCCTCCACTAAGTACTGAAGAGAATGGTATTTTAATGTCTCAGTTCCACAACTACGGACATCACAACTATCTTGCTGGTTTAAAACCCTAATTAAAAACCAGTCTATCGTATTGTGTCTGACACAAAAACAGAGAAGGGTTGTTTTACAGTTGAGGGTTTTTTCTTTGCTTTTTGTTCAATTAATATCTGTTTTAATCGTCTAACACATTGGTGAGCTTTGAGTTGATTTATATTACTATAAAGACTGATTAACTATCCAGCATCAGTTTGTGCCACACACTAGACAAAGAAGTTGTCTCTATGACCTGAACACACAACTTTAACGGCCATGTCTATAAATAGAAAAACCTGTTTAAAGAGAATACAGTTTAGCAAAATAGCTCATGCTCAAGCTTTGACATGGGGGCTTGCTTTTGAAACTAGCACTCATTATTTATGGTAAAAGCATGCCCATTATTTGAGCCCAAAATAGTGTAATAGCACTGAATCCAAATAATAGCCTTTAATGCCTTTACTCCAAGAATGCCAAGTGATCCATAGCAGCCAAAGATTAGGTAAAAGCGCGCGATTGATCCTGTTCAGACACATTGTATTGTGTTTTGATACCATTCACTTATGACACTTGCAGAAAAAAACTCTGTTCAATCAGGTTTTTTTTTATGTCATCTTCTTCTTATTTCAAGCTTATCATTACTATATGAGCAAACAAGCCGGTTTATGACTGATGATTTTCCAAAGCAGGCAACATCAGAAGAAATATCAATGATTTTCCTGTCTTATTAGGTTTTAGATTTCTCTAATTTCTCTCGGTTTGTTTATCAATTTTTTCTTTTACTTTTCAACAGCATTTAGTATTTTCAGTCATTGAAAAAAACACAATAAAAACAATCTTTATGTAAGGTTATCGCTTGTAGAAGCTTCGTGATAATAAATGTTGACTGTTGCTTCAATGCTAATCTTAAGAGTAATACCTTTTTACCTCAAAATTGAGAATGAGGCAGCTTTATGCAGTAAAAAATACAGTGTTTCTTTGGTGGTTCATAACAAAGCAGAAAAACACAAACAGTTCTCATAGACTACAGTTAATGGTGCATGCGAACCACCTTGTAAGTTCATGTCTTCAGAGGCCCATTGCAGGAACCAGCCACAATCCCAAGTGTTTCTAGCTGTTTATGACAAAAAGGCAAGATATATGGCTAGCTCTTACATCTTACCTTATTTTCTGCTTGACACTTTAACCTCAGTTGTGTAGAGATCAAATGAAGTGTTCATGAGATTTATTGCCAAATGTGGCCTTAAGGTCATCATCTTGGTCTGTAGTTCCTGCAATGTATGTTTTGTTAGCTCTAGAGAATAACCTCCAGTACAGAGGAGTAATGTCTTAAAACAAGCATGCCTGATGAGAGCCGCATGGGACCCTTTCTCACTCATCTTGATCGAATGAGAACATCCTCTCAATCCTTTCTCATTTAAACTATGACCTCAAAGAGGAACAGTTTAGGAGAATTTGTAATACTTAACGTTTATTTTTAGAGGTAATATATTCAAAACGATTGTGCAAATCAGCCCATGAATAAAACATGAATAAAAGAAGGTTTAGAGAACACATGAACTCTGTTAAGCAAAGCGTGTCAAGGCAAAATGAGCTTGCTTAGGCAGAAGGTGGGCCTCTCCAAAGCTGCCCAGATGTTGAACCCGCTCAGGACCCTGACGATATATTGTTGTCTCCATGATTTTCCACAGCCATTCAGTTTTTGCTGCTCTCTTAAAATGATTTCTTTGTTGAAAAATATTTTTGGCTAACTTTATTTATTTAGTTCAATCAAACTGACCTTAATGAATCAGCAGGAAGTCCCCATTATGACTTAAAATGTGGATTTTGTTTTTACATGATGAGAAGTCAGCTTTCAACTAACTCTCAATAATAGAATATTTTCTAATAAAACAGTCAGATTTAAAAACAGTACAAATTCTATTACACATAAAATTAGTTTTACAGTCCATGAGAAATCTTGACCAGTGGACCTGTTTTTAAATGAAAAAAAATAGAGTTTTACTTGATTAAAGTAAAGTGCAGAGGGCATAGATTTCTGCTCACTTAATTCTATGCCCTGATTGCCCTCTGTACTGATGTTGTATTTTAATTTTACAATTTCTCAAAAATTTAACATAGAATATATAATTTAAGATAAATCTGTCAGGTCCGAGAGCCAGGCACCTGATGAGCAACTTAACATTGCACCAGAGTCAAATCAAGAGCTCATCAGGTGTCACATGGCAGCCAATCACCAGAATACTAATCCAGCTCTTTCACTATAAAAGTCTCAATCACCCACAATGCCCTGTGCACAATGCTCACTATCACCATTGTGATCGATCCTGCACTCTTTATCTGCCTGTACTATGAGCCTGAAATTTCCTTTCATCTCTTCTACATCTGTTAAAAATTACTTGCAAACAAACATCCACAGTGTTAGAAGGGTTTGTATTACAGTAAATGAAATGGTATACAGTACATTTAAGTCAGCAGTGTCAACCTTTGTCTAACAAAAAAAACATAGTTCATTTCAAAAAACAATATTTTAGAAAAATGTAAAAAGAAAAAAAAACATGAACGGATCTATACCAGGGGTTATTAACTTTTTTTTGTTATTAAAAAAATTTTTTGTTAGACAAAGGTTGACACTGCTGACTTAAATGAAATGGTATACAGTACATTTAAGTCAGCAGTGTCAACCTTTGTCTAACAAAAAAAACATAGTTCATTTCAAAAAACAATATTTTAGAAAAATGTAAAAAGAAAAAAAAACATGAACGGATCTATACCAGGGGTTATTAACTCTGGTTCTAGAGACTACCCTGCACATTTTGATTCAACCATCATGAAACACTTGTTGCAACAATCTTTGCTTGTCTGAAGTTAGAGTAGTTTACATACTAGAAGAAGGTTGGAGCTAAAATGTGCAAGGCAGTAGCCCTCCAGGACTAAGGCTGGTAGCTCATGGTTTATACAATATCGTTTTAGCTCTAAACACACCAGATCATTCTAATGAACTAATTCAGGCATGTTTGAAATTTAAAGAGCTGTGTGTTTAAGCAACGTCAACTCAAAATTTTTACTCCAGCAACCTATGAATAAACTATTTTTAAATGTTAATAAAATAAATATTTTGACAACACTTTACAATAAAGTAGCATGCATCATCGTTAGCATACACTAACCATTAAGTGTTACCATTGAGTATTGCCTATTAGATTGAAGTAAAACCACCTTTTTTTCCCCCTGCAAACTAGTTTAGATTTGCAGTGCTTTAAAAACTAAGTGTTTGTTTAAATTACTGTTAATAAGCAAATATCACATCATAGGTGACTTGATGACCATTGTCCCATGCATAAAGCATGCGCTCCTTAGGGTTGTAGTCAATCTGTGTGGCGTATGTGTAATTGTTTATAAAAGGAAGGCCAGGAATCATCTGGGTGTGTGTGTGGGTATCGAATGCATAAGAAATATTGGCATGTGTGTGTTTGAAACTGTCGACAGCATACAATACCCCACATATGACAAAGCCATTTCCATAGTAGCTCCTTCTCAAGCCGGTTCTCCAACTCTTCTCCTTCTGTAAGTCAGAGGTTCGGAGTTTGCTCAGGATGAACACTTCTGGTTGAAATCCATCTTCGTCCAGAGCGGGGTATGTTAACCATAACCCACTCTCGTCCACACTAAAGTCAAGGTCTGTAAGACCTCTCTCGTCCTCTAGTAATATTGCATCATGAAGGGTTGTCCAGGCTGCTACATTCCGTAGACGAAGATCAAACCTGATTATATCTCGAGAAAACGCTCGGTTGTAGAAGAAAGAGCCACCATAGACAACATGACCAGTGCCAATCCAGTTATAGGGGAGTTTGTAGGAGTTGCTAATCTGACCTGTACGGGAAAAGTACAGTGATGAATGAGCTTGATCCTTTATTAAACCCCATCCTAAAGATTCCATTAAACATGCTTTATGTTATGTTGATAAAGATCAATGATGAACATTAAAGTACTGTAATGTTTTCTCCAATTTAAGTAAGACAAATCGCTAAATTTTTACAGCTGAAACTTTTCAAATCAGTATCGCATTTAATGTTAATCCTTCACCCTCTATTAGAATAATACAGAGACTATGTCCATTTGCAATTTTATTATGGCAAGAGGGAAATCAACATTTTGTGTAGCTCCGACTTATTTGATGCCCTGTGAGGAGGAGCAAGGTACCATAAAATCTACACCTCTCCTTATCTAGGGTAGCTTACTCTTAAAGGATATATTTTAATCTTGTAGTATGTTTATTACCCTGTTTTTTTATAACCCTATCCATATGACTGATATGATCCATGTAATGGTTTCAATCTGAGTAAAAGTTTGGTTAGTCTACTTTTTTTTTACATACATACATACATACATACATGCATACATACATACATACATACTGATGCAGACTGCTAAAGGTGCTGTATCTTGTAAAGGAACAGGTGGTGCACAGCTAGGTTTGAAGAGCACAACAAGTTAAGAGGATTCATAGATGTGGTTTACAATAAATATTGCCTTTTGAAAGTAATTAAGGCTACAATGATAGTCTAGAAGGGTCAGCTATTTCTAATAAATAATTTTAAAAGTGCATGATAAGGCTCCTTTAAATGAAGATACTATAGGTTTATTTGAATTTGCATGTTGACCAGTATGTCAAATGTTGTAAAAAAAGTATGTAAAATGCAATACTGAGAAAATTCCAGGAATCTTCAGTGGGTGCATACAACACAATCAAATGATCACAGTAAAAAAAACAAAAAACAATTGAAAACGTTGGAACTGTCAATCGTATTATATTTGACCATTTCTGATAAAGTACGTAGTACTTTTATTCTAGTAAGTACTGCATGACCTGGCAGTAGGTCAAGTTTTTTCATACAACATGGAAATACTAGCACTTCTCTCTGTGTAGCTTTTGTAAATTAACATAACACAATAATTAGCAACAAACCAATAGAATCAATGCAATGTTTGTTGATGGATCTCCAATGTGAGAAGAAAATTTTAACTCACCAGATTTTCATCCTCTTCGCTGTGCTTTTTAAAGATAAGGGGTAATTTTTTGTCTAGACAGAATCTTTAGGGTGTGAAATGTGAATATGCTATTTCCAATTGCCAGACAATTTCTAATATTAATAATCCACTGCTCAAGTACAAATTATTTGGGTGGCAAGCATAATCTGTCCCTTCAAATTTGAGTTAGACTGACCACGAATCTCTTCCTATCTCTGTAAATTTGTACTTTCACTGTCCTGTAGCTGTTTTATCTGATTTAGTTTTAATATGTCTCTAAAATTTAGTTTTAATAGTTCTCTAATATGTCAAGAGATAAAGTACCCTTTGACTTCTCAGTTCACAACCCCTTTAAGTAGATGTACTGTACCTTGTTTAAAAGTGTCCAGGTCACGAAACTCAAGAAGCTGATTCCCATAGTAGTAGTCAGTCACATAAATAACCTTTCCATTGCCTTTTGGGTCTTTCATCCAGGCACCTTCATTTTTACCATAAGTGTTGTGTGTAACAGGGTCAGCAATGGTTGCTAAAGTGTCCTTGCAGACTCCTGTGAACATGGAAAGGGATATTTAACAACAGGGTTGTGGCTTATTTAATCACTTTAAATTCTTTTGGTAACACTTTAGAATAAGGTGACATGAATCATTATTAGTTGCTGCATGAATTAACTGATGTTAATTTATCACAAGTTAACATATGAATTTATTAAACCTGTATTTGACTCATTAATTACTGCCTCAATGAGTTAATGTATTACTGCCTTAGATTATAGTATGATTTTTAATGCAGGTATTAATTGACACAGGTAGACTAAATAAAACATGCTCTTGTAGAAATGTAAATCGTAATAATTCAATATTGATGATTAAATAATAATGGTGTGCCTTCTAAAGTAAGGTCTCCACCTAATAATTAACTAATCATTAACTATGTGAGAGAGGATACATATTATTATTTAGTTAGTTAATAGTTCATGATTAGTTCATTATAATTAGGTGGTGACTTTTCTTTAATGCGCACACTATCATTACCTAATCATTATTAAATATATTTATACAAGATATTTTTTAAATATTTATTTAACATTCAAAATGGCAGTTTAGGCATTAATTACCAATCAGAAATTTAGCACGAATAAAGGCAGTGGTTTGATGTAGTAAATCACATTATTAATGTACAGGATTAAATAGTTCATTATCAATTCATATGTTAACTATTCATTGAAGAACCATTAACTGATCATAAATTAATGGTTAATGTATGCACTAACTAATTAGTATTTATATTAACTTATAGTAAAGTAATTATGTAGTTTTTAGAAAATATGAACTGATATAATGTGCTCACCTTGTTCTTTTGGAGATTTTGCGCTTGTTTGAGTAGTAACCTCATCCCAGCTAAGTTTTGATTTCTTTGTCAGTGATGTACCACTTGCCAGATGTTTTGGCACTGCCGGTGGAGCTGTGATGTTGGCTGTGCTTGTGCTGGTGTTCAATGTGCTGGTTAAACTTGGTGAGGTTGGCTGTATAGATGTTGCCATGGTAATTGTTGAAGTTGTAGTTTTAATAGTATCCATGTCTATACTAGATGTTGAATTTGTGATATTTTCAACTTCTTCATTTTGTGTTTTGGGGTTTAATGTAGAAATCTCAGTGGCTCCAGGTTGTGTTACAGATAAAGAC
The DNA here is from genome assembly GCA_900490495.1 of Danionella dracula. Lineage (NCBI taxonomy): Eukaryota > Metazoa > Chordata > Actinopteri > Cypriniformes > Danionidae > Danionella > Danionella dracula. The sequence goes on from UELW01000100.1 coordinate 3,360,486, forward strand.
AGATCTTGGTTGAGCAGGTCCTCAATTATGAATTCAACAGAGCCGTCAGCACTCAAAATCTCACGAATATCCTGGGGCGCTATTAAAAACAGAAAATGACAGTTTACTTTTTTATTGTAGTATATAATAAGCATGGTGTCCGACAAATATGGAATTATTTCAAGGTTGTTTCCCAAAAAAGCATAATATTTTAACGAACACAATGTTACAACTTAGTCTTCATCCCTGATCTGTTGAAAATGCTGTTAAATATATAAAAAGAAAATGATGTTAAATATATAAAAAGAAAATGATGTTAAATATATATCTAACAATGCAAAAAATGGATAGAGAGAAATAAACTTTATGAAGTTCCAGATTTTATAGGAAAATCATTTAGAATGGTCATGAACTATTATTATTTTGCCCTGTTTAAGGAAAGAATTTTTAGAGCATGAAATTTCATTCTTATCTTTGTCAGTTTCTAATATTTTCTTTTTCTTTTGAATCCAGAAGCCCACCCACACAATGCAGAAGTATGCACATGTGTGGATTCAATCTGTCCAGCAAAATCATAACAACAATAATGTATACTGCAGAGTGTGGTGGAAGAGTTATATATCAGTTATCAGTACATTGTGATCAAAATTGCACAAATCACATATTAGTAATAGAATAACTATACCAACTGAAACAGCATTAGTAAAATACGTTACTTGAAGAATATTTTGGGCACCAAAACTCCAAATACTGACAATCCACCCCTATTTTGTCAACCTCTTTTTTTTTGTTTTGTTTTTTTTTTTGCAAAAAAAGTAAGTCCTGTTCATTTAGTGTTCCACTGAATAGCATCCATTTTTTCAGGGATTTTAGTCACTTCTTGCTAAAAATGGACTTTATCCGTTCTTTTTCTGAAAAGGATCTGATGGTACTGAGTAAAACTGTTCATCCTATTCTTCAGTTTTTCTACTTCTCGATGACCTCTTTAAAAGCTGATTTCAGCCTTGTGCAATTAATACTAGTGTCTTTCCTTTGTTTATCGTATGTGGCTAGCTAGTTTATGGCTAATTCAATGTCTGAGACACTGAGTGGATATCACATTACTCTAGAAAAGGGCAAAAAAAGTGTCTTTCATTATGGTTTTACTGTTGCATCAGCTCTTATATGCAACATTATCAGGTGCTTTTTGGTTTCTTGGTCTATGACCCCTTAAAGGTTTGTAAAACATATGAGTAAACAAGTTCTCATTGAAGTAATTATAATGATTGATGTTGAAACATAATGGGATCTGACAATCTACAACCTTACTGTTATAATCCTTAACATTGAGAAGAATTAAGGAGACAATTGTCATTAAATTGAAATCACAATATTACGGTTGACAGTAATAATTCAAATGTGTTTATAGCTCAGATCTGTACTGTAAAAAGACACTTTCTCCCTATGATTTTGCATTAGTCTTATGACAACAAAAATAGATTTTTTTTTTACTTCACACACTAAAACACTAAAGAGAAAAACCTGCAGTACTCAACAGAAACACTTGCAGTTTAACCCATCTACAGGAAACATGCACCTAACACTCACTGTGCTCTTCCTCCTCACTGTCTTCCATATTGCTGGCTTTGTAGAAGGTCATGCCTCTGATGCTCAGGTCATTGGCTCCTGCTTTGGTCTTCACAGGATTGTATGACTCCTCCCGGCCATTGGTTCTCCTTTTCTTCTGCTCACTAGGATCTTGAATCCCAATGAACCTCTCCTCATATTTTCTCTGGCCAGAAATACGTTGACAGTTAAATTACCATCTTCACAAATGCAATGGATTCAGTAAGCTGGACAAATTGTCTCTTTGTGGCTTTGTAGGTCTTCAGTGTGAAATGAGGAGATTTATTGTGTAATATTAACTTGAGCATCTGGTGAATAACTGTGACCTCATTGGTCTTTTAAACTCATTGGAAAAACTGGAAGTCTGTGTCTGGTGGAAGTTTTCAACATCTTTTTCTAAATGACCAATAATCTATTTTTCCTTGATGTACCAGTTTTTAGGTGATCCAATTTTGAGTTTACCTCAGAGGGAATGAAAGCAGCTTCTACATTTCTCCGGAGTGAAGGCTCCATGGAATTCAGACGCTTCTTCTTCTCTTGTCGCTGATAGAAGCGAGGCCCCTTCCCCTGCCCCTTTTCACCTTTCAGGCTCAGTTTCTCCTTTGTCAGATTTCCGGAAAAGGACTTTGCGGACAAAAGAGAAGACAGATGTAGGAAGTTTCAGCCAATTAACTAAACTTAGTTACTTTGTGTTTTTATAGTAAGCAGCAGGGATGATGCATGAAAAGGAACTTTGTAATCCCATAGGATTTTTTTTTAATAACAAAGTTTTGCTTTCCTGATAAAAGTTTCAAAAGTTTGGGGTCACTTAGAAATGAGTAACTTGAAAATAATCAGAATTGTACTCAATACAGTGTTAATGTGGTAAATGACTATTCTAGTTGCAAATGTCTGGTTTTTGTTGCAACATCTACATAAGTGTATAGAGGCCCTTTTCCAGAAATCACTCCATGGTTCTAATGGTATAATTTGTTTGCTCATTGTGCCTGAAGGCCAATAGATGATTAAAAAACCCTTGCGCAATCATGCTAGCACAGATGAAAAGAGTTTAAATGGTTAGAGAAGCAATAAAATTCACCTTCCTTTGAGCAGGTTGAGTATCTGGAGCATCACGTTTCTGGGGTTGATAGAACTCTCAAAATGTAATGAAAGACAACTTTCGTGTAAAACACGACAATCTATTCTTGTTTCTAGAAAATAAGTTTATTCCATCTGAGGACTTGCCAAGAAACTGAAGATTTCTTACAACAGTGTGTGCTACTCCCTTAAGGGAACAGCACACACAGGCTCTAATCATAGTAGAAAGAGAAGTGGGAGGTTCCACTGCACAACTGAGGAAGAAGATAAGTACATTAGAGCTTCTATCAGTGAGGAGGCGACTCTGGCATGGTAGCCTTCAGGCTGCCCAAGAAAATAAAATGATGAATATGGGCAAGCTACAAAGACTTTGGACAGAGGACAATTAGAAAAAGTGTTATGGATGGACAAATCAAAGTTTTAGGTGTTTGGATCATATAGAAGAACATTTGTGAGATGAGGTATAGCTGCTAGAAGATTAACTGATGCCATCTGTCAAGCAAGGTGGGGGTAACATGATGGTCTGGGGTGGGAAGGTGGAATACGTGCTCTGGGTAAAGGGAATTTTGACTAATGAAGGCTATCACTCTATTTTGCAGCGGCATGCTATACCCTGCGGACAGTTCTTTATTGGAGCAAATTTAATTCTACAACATGACAATGACCTAAAGCACAACTCAAAATTATGCAAGAACTATTTAGAGAACAAGCAGGAAGCTGGTCTTCTATCTAAGTGTCCATTCAGTCAATAAAACCTGTGGGAGGGGCTTCTAGAAGCATGGAGTGAAATTTCACCAGATTACCTCCAGAAATTCTGTAATGCGGTAATTGCTGCAAATGGAGGATTATTTAATGAAAGGAAAGGTTGAAGGAAAAAAAATAATTAGTCTAACATTGTCAATGTCTTGATTACATTTTCTATTCAATTTACAACTCATGTGGATAATAAAAAAGTGACTGCTTGAAAAGCACAAAATTGTCTAGGTGACCCCAAACTTTTGAACGGTAGTGTTATAGAAAATCTCTTACTTTGTCTAAACAAAAGTAAAAAACTAAAAGTTTGAGCCAAAATTATCATTGATTATATGTTAAAAGACATTATCATTGATTATATGTTAAAAGACATTATCATTGATTATATGTTAAAAGACAAACATGAATTTATAATTGTTTTAAACTGTTATTCAAAGATCTTGTCTGCTTCACTCACCTTCTCCATTTTATCAACACGATCCAGAAGTTTTGTTGTGATGGAATGAAGCTTTAACAAGTCCATCCCATAAAAGGATCCCTCAAGCAGATCCATTAGGGTAGAAAGCTGAAAAATCAGGATTACATCTACACAGTTAATCAACAAAAGGGAAACTTGTTTGTTAATTTATTTATGACAGGTTTATTGTTATAACACCTTGATGTCATCCCGTGAAGCCTCCTGGAGCTTCTTAAACCTGAAGTCCCCCTCGCAGGGGTTGAGAGCAGATGGAGGAGCAATGCATACGCACTTCTTGCAGTCTGGGCCAGCTGTGACTGTCTCCACAGTGTAAAAGTCCTCAGTCCTAGCCTGGCCTTCCTCGATGCGTTGACATGCAGTCCTACTCAGGGGTCTGACCACACACCTACACTGACAGTCTGAGCCCTCAGAGAGAGTCTTTACTTTATCATAGTCCCCGATCAACTGTGGGATGAGCAGGGGGGTCATTGTTGTGTATCAAAAACGAATACAAAACTTACATTCACATTTTCAAGTGGTTTGTTCAAAAAACTTTAATAAATATACCATTTTACATAAAGAAGTTAAACAATGATACTAATGACAACATCTTAACCTCTAAAACACAGGACTCTTCAACTCATGTTAGATGAAAAGTATATAGTACACCTAAGATCAGTCATCGCATGGGCCGCATTCATTCACCATTCTCTCTCTCAATCACTCCTCGGAGGATTTAATCACAACTCCTAAAAATGGCTCATTTTGGACTGTGGAAGGAAAACAACGATTCATTGATTATTGATTAGAAAATATGTGCCGTCATGTAAATATTACTCTATTGAAATCTTTAGATTTTGACATTTTACAAAAAACAAAAGTGTAACTCTTAATTTAGGTGTGTGTGTGTGTAATTAATACTATAATTAACATTTAAAATAATGTTGCATTTGAAAATGTCAGCAAACAGCAGTAAACATATGAAGAGTATTTATCCGAATACCTCTCTTACTTTTATATAATTTATATAATTATTAGTAGATTTTTCATTTACAAAAAGTCCGTCAATAATCCGTTTTGCATCAGACTTTTTAATATAGTCTACATGTAACTAAGATAAAGAAACAATCACCTGGGTTAGAATGTTTTCTTGATTGTCCATTTCATCTTCAAGAGTTTCTAGGTTCTCTTTATTCTCAGCTGGTTTTTCCTCCAGAGACAACACACTGGCTTGGGTCAAAAGACACAGATGGCAAAATATAACCAACAATAATCCCATGATTCAGTCTGTCGGATCCTCAAGTCTGTTTTTGCTTTGTCTGTGAGGGAAAAAAATCCAATAAAATCTTCTCAGTGTTTTATCATGTGTCAATCCCAAAAAAGTTCTTGTTCATGTCAGTTTAGGGTGGAAAGTGATGAAAACCTGCCCTGGGCTTGTAGAGCCGAAGAGAGTGGAGGCTGAGAAGGCTTTGCTGCTGGATTGAGTCAGGGCAGAACTGCAGCCACGGTCTGGAGAAGAAAACAGGGAGGGGTCAGTAGCACAGACAAAAAACATGCACTTTCCAAAAGCACATGCCTCTCTTGATTCCTAAACATGTTTAAAGAACAAAAGTTTTCAACCAAAAATACTTTAATACTTTATTACTAATTACCTCTGAACTTAACCATAAACAGCGAAGACGGATTCATTCATCTCTTTTTTAACATTTTGGTTATTATGATTATGTTTTAACATTTTTGCTTCATAATAGTAATATAAGAAATAACAATTAACTTGTATATAAGATTTAATAAAATTTCATATTTATATCTGTACAAATATAAAACATATCCTGAACTAATTGAATCTGCTGATTTCCTATATAACAGGGGTGTTGGATATACTGTCTAAAAGACAAAAATGGCCCACCGGCGGTTTAATCTAGCCTGTGATATAACTTGGCAAAGGTACCCTTAAAGACTAAACTGTTCAAAAGTTGCCACAGCAAACTGTTGGGAGTGTTGGCGACACATTTTAGTCATCAAATTTCATCAACGTTTTTGTAATATAATTGTTTATTCAGAATTGGTCAGTTACAGATTTTTTTTTACAGATTACAGATCTATAAATTAGTGTCCTTGTAGAAAATGAACTACATACCTAACATTGAAATTGTGCTTATGTTGATTTTTTTAACAACATAGAGCGGACAGTTTGTGTACAGAATGCTTTGTGATATTCTGATGAATCAAAGGTGAAATCAGAATGTTCTTACAGATTTTTCCTATGAAGAAGTATTAAGAATTTCAAGCATTATGTAGATTTTAGATATTCTGTCATCAAATGAATAAAAATGAGTTAGATAAACCCCCATTGGTTCACAACCTATAGCTGATTTTTACAAAAGAGACCATGTAAATGAAACACCATCTGTTAAAAGAAATAATGTCACTTATGGACCTCTGACGCCACCAGCTGGTAGTTAGAATTCAGTGCAACTCATTGCAGATAAGTTTTTAAATTAAACTATTATTGGAAAGTTTGAATTATTGGAGAGAGTTTGAGTTATTGAGTAGTCAATTCTCAAATGTTAAATAACCACATTTGGCAATTTTAAATCAAACTAAATTTTAATGGTTATTAATGGTAATAAGGTTTTCAAAAGTCAGCTCACTGTCAAAAAAGAAAAACAAAAATGGTATTTCAGAAATGTCAGCAAAAAGTCAGAGTTAACCAGAGTTGAAGAATGAAATGTATGTAAAAACCTTTCCGTGAGATCAACAGGATATGGAGCAACATTTCAGTTGAATTTAAATATTTTACTTTTCAATAGAAATCTATCATCTGAGAAATGTGTAAGAATTAGCAAATTGTTTCATAACATGTTTGCTTCTTTTAAATGCAACAACACATTTTTTTCCCATCGTCTTAAACTTCAGTTCTAATAATTGCTGCATCACTCTTGTCTCAATGTAACACAGCATATCAAAACATGATGGCTTTGTCAAAGATTTCAAAGTTGTGATTGAGGTCTGAATAAGCAGGTACAGTTTAGGATTCTAATTGAATTATTTCTCATCCAGATTATTGAGACTATTGAAAAAACATTTTCTTTATCACAAGTCTATTGTAATGCATGCCTGACTTCAGTTCTATTAAACTAGTATAATTGCGCTAATCGAAAATATCGGATCCTGTGTTATAAAAGTGACTGGAAGTTATAAACAGTATGTTTACCATACAGAGCTGCTTTTCCTTCAGTCTGAGTAAGTGACACACGAGCTTATCAGCTTTTCATTGTAATGTGATGACATTTTTAATAAACTTGATCATAAATAATGCTGAGCTTTTTTTTACATAAAAAGTGAGAATATTTGTGAGTGCATATAGAATTATATCTAAACAGGAATATGTATCTAATAACTTACTAATTAAGATCACAAAGATCTGCTGGAGAAATTCAGGTTTGAGGTTTGTAATTCTGGAGTATACGCAATCACATCCTCACTGACATTTGTTTTTATATTTAGTGGGAAACAAGATAAAAAAATCACAGGTCGATTGAATGAGTTTGAGTAGGGACTCAGTAATAGCCAATAGACCTTTCAATATTTTATTTTAATAAAATATTGTTTGATATAACGTTAATAATTAACATTATCGAAACAATACCGAACATGAATAAATAATATTTATTTGTTTACTTTTATAGTTGTTTATTTTGAAATAGACCAGCATTTAACTGGGAACCTGTTCAGTCATTTGCTATATTGATCTATAATAAGTATTATTTAGTAAAAAAAAATGTCGTTTTAGGTACTTTTTTCATTTGTGTTTAGGTACTACTGTTATGAAAATAATGGGGCTGAAGTAGAATAAATCTGGTCTAGCGTTGGCTCAAATTAGGGTCAACTGTGGTCTTACAAGTTGGCTCAGACATGGCCCATATTTTGGATGGTTTTCGGCTCAGATTTGGAGTCTCTAGTTAATATTAGAATGGTTTATTTATGGTTAAAGCTTTGTATATTTATCTGTATATGCCAAGTATGTCACCATCTGTGGCCTTTGTTTGATATCAAGTGTACTGTACATGTACTGTAACTCATTGCAGTACTTGGGCCAAATAAAAGCTGAAAGTATGGGCCAGAGCTAGGCCAAAAAATAAATAAAATAAAACTTCAAACAATTCATCAATGTGGCGCAATCAAAGGACTGGTGATCTATCCATGGAGTAACCTGCCTTTCACCCAATTTTAGTAGGAAATGGGCACCAGAAGAACACTTCTGACTCTTTCGAGAACTATGAGGTGGAAAATGGGTGAGTTATGCCAACCATGCATAATGAAGAGATACCACATAAACAATGCAGCTTAAAAATTCAGAATAATATTAAAGGAAAAACATCAACAGGCAGTTTATGATCAGCCCACAAAATTCTAGGTGTTGATTCTGATACAATTAATGTTACATTATCCTGTCATAGTAGAAGTCCACTCAGGTCATTCATGACAAGGCAAACCTGTAGATGCTCTGCTCAATAACTGGAGGTCAATATCTGTGCTTTGACCAGCCCCCTTTTCTGTTCTGCTCCTTTCTTCCAGCAGGTTGTAAAGCCATTAATGCATGAGGGGTTTCCTCAAAGCGAGAGCCCCTTTCTCTCTCTCGCTCTCTCTCTAGTCTGTAGTCTTAGCTGGAGATCGGGGGGCGAGGTCTGCTTCTTCTCAAATGAACCATGTACTGGCTTTGGACTGCAAGATTCGGACACACTCTGTTTAGCATTGTTTTACACTTATGGATTATCAAAGGAGCAGCAGGTGCAAATGTTAAGGTAAATGGCGTGGATTTTTTGTTCACAATAATGAAACTGAGCTTTTATAGAGATACATGTCTTCACTAATGCTGGTTTGGCTAAATTAGCTAGTTACAAACACCGGTTCCTGAAGTAAAGCAAAGAGCCGGAGCTGTGGTCCGAAATTTTACCCCAAAATACACTCGAGTTAACAACCCGAGAAATCCCAAAAGGTTCTAAAGGTTACAAGAAAACTGTTGATAGCGAAGCACAAAAGGCGCCCGCACGTGTTGCTAATTGATAAGCTTCTTGTACCAAAACGTGATAAATCTTTTGTACTTTGCATCGTGTAGCTAGCAGTTTGATACCGGTGACAAATCGGTTTTATCTCTCGTGTCAAGTGAGTTGAATCAAGGTGAATCTCTCCGATGGGCTGCCGGATTAGATGAATCGATTCTTTTGAACAGATCTTCATATGTTTCGAAAAGAGGAATCTGAAATTCCACGTTGTAGCTGGTAAGCGTAACCCTGACCAAAGCAAAGTTAGGAAATTCTGCCTAATTTGAGCTTGTTTACGGTCCATTGTCATACTATAGGTTTCATAAGGCTAGGGTTTGCAATAAAGTTACAGTGTTAACAATGCTTAGAAAAGATGACCCAACAGAAACAGCTATTATACTATTTTAAAGATGTTTGAACACAAATACACTACAAAACAAAAGTTAAAATATCACCAAGGAATGTATATAATAATAATATCTAGTCGCTTTAAAAAACACACTAATTACAAATAAACAAATGATTTATAAATTCAGAATTTGATGCCAGGCTTTTCCCAAACTTCAATTCTGTTCTCTTGTTTTTGCCTCTAAAGAGAAGATGTGAGTGGGATCTAGTCCTGTTTGGGATCAGCCTCAAGTGTAGAGACAATGAACTTTAGTTTTAGTCAGTTTAGTCGAGTGAGAGCTTTGTGTTATTTTTGGTTTCATGCTCAATATTTTGAGAATATTTTGGAGAAGGTTTTTCAACACAACTCTTTATAGGGATGAATTTACATCTGAAAGGTACAGTACTATATACGGTTTCCTGTCTGTTCAAAATAAAATGCAAAAAAAATCGGGCACTTCAAAACATTTGTCATTTTTTTTGTTCCTATGATGTGCTGCATGACAGAAACCTGTTTCAAGAAACATTTTGACAATTTGAAAGATCAAAGATTCAGTCTAAAATGGGTTAATTAATAGAAAAGGGCTAATTAACACAGGTTTAAAAAAAGGGGAACAAATCAGTGGACAAATCTATGGAACCATTTTCGCAGGTTAAAAAAAAATCTATGTCTTTGTACACACACAGCAGTGAACAAACACTCTGTGAACACAAACCCGGAGCAGTGGGTAGCCATGGCTGCGTTGTCCGGAGAGCAGTCAGGCGACTGGTGCCTTGCTTAAGGGCACCACAGCTTGAGGATGGAGAGCAAGTGTTTCATCACTCACACCACCTTCAGCTTGGTGGATCTGGGGATCGAACCAGCGACCTTCTGATCTCCAGACAATTTTCTTATCACAACATCACTAATACCAGACAACAACTGTCATAATAATGGTCTTGCTAATACAAAATATTTGATAAATAGTTGACATTTTTAGATAAAAAGTTAAAATATTGACTTATAAAGACTTGCTGGTATGCAGATGCCCAATCTAATGCTAAGTGTTTATTATCTCAAAAGTGCCACTTCTTAAGTCAACATTTTGACTTTATACCTAAAAATTATGACTTTATAAACTAATTTCACAGTTAAAATGTGTATGCCACAAAGCAAAAAGTTCTGCTGTACATATGCAGCATCACTCTCGGCTTCAACTTGGCCAGATTTAGCTTCAAGCATTACGAGACTAAACGCTTTTAAACAGACAACCTGAACCTCCTATTCCCCACAGTATTTGTCCTTCCAATGAGGTCTATTGTACAGAACAGCATTTTAGAGAAAAGGATAAGTTTATTGACAATTTAGAATCTAAACATCCAGAGGGCAGTCAGATAAAAAACACATGGGCATGCAGGTTCTTGTTTGGACAAGATCTGTTAGAAATTTTCTGTGTTTTAGAGAGGGGGTGCCCTGGAGTAAAATTGTTTGGGTTTCCAAATCCTTCTAATATTAAACTTCCCGTTTATCTAATTATTAAACACAAAAATCCATAGCAAAAGCCCTTTCAGATAGAAAGTGTTCCAGCTTGAATGTAACATTCTAAACATCGGGAGTGAACTATACAAAGCACTATTCAGGAAAGTTCAGTGGGTGCACAGACCTTGAGGAGGAAAATGGCCTTTGTGTAAATCTGCCTCTTTATCCCAAGCTCCAAACGCTTACCATTAAAGTAGTTTTGAGATCAACCATGCTGAGCAGCTCTTCTCTCAGAGCTTCACAAGACTTTCCTTCGAGCTGTGCCTGTGCTGTGTTAAAGTTCACTGATCCAGAGTTTGAAGAGGAGCGATTAACCTGCTGTCTAGACAACAGGAGTCTGCTTAATTTGTCTAGGGTTGTTTGGCCTTTCATCTGCTGTTAGCGGGGATTCATCTAGCTTCAACTCTATCCCTTCCCAAAAACCAACAAGCTGTCTGTTTTGTTTGAAATTAAACTATTCAACTAGGTTTTATGCATCTTCATAATTTTTTTTTGTATTTTGTAGTTGGAGAAATGTTCCATTTATTTGCGAGACAAAAAAAGCACATATTTATGTTTATAGAAACAAATGCACATAATAGAATCATCTATATTGATGGCCATCTCTGTTCTATAACACATTAAAAAGTTCTTCAATTACTACTTCATACCGGGCCTGCAAAAGCAAGAACATTTCTTCATTCCAAAAGAAAAAAAGATTGTCCTGAGATCTATTATAACATAAATAAGTGCTAGTGTCTGACTGTTCTTGCAGCATGTTATTACTCTGTGTGTATCCTGTGCAGCAGTGAAGCATGTGTGTGTGTCTTTGCCAGGACAGCAGTGAGGTGAGGGAGAACCTCCAGCAGCAACAGGACGAGGTAGCGCAGTGGTGGGGTGAATGGAGCAGTTGGTCCACCTGTTCCAGAACCTGTGGTGGAGGAGTGCGCTCTCAGGAGCGGCACTGTCTACAGCAGAGGTAACATGCTCCACAGATCCTTCTTGTTATCTGTGTGTTAGCTAATTGGAGTTGACAGGACTGAGGTGTTGAGCAAGGTTCTCCTCTATGGGCTAGGAGCTGTCAGTTTGACCTTGGTCTGAACCCTCTTTTCAAACATGCAAATGTCACTCACGATCAGCCTGAAGGTGACAGAATTCAATTAATGTGAGAATGTTTGGCCAAAATTCATGTCCAGACACTGAATTTTTAAAGAGATGGTACATATAAAGTCTACTTTAGTTTTTATTAGCATATTCTCAAGTTAAAAATATATTTTATTATAAGATGTAAAAATCTTTTGATGTAAATTTTTTTTTGCCAAAAATTAATGTTAAGTCCCAACCCCTGTTTTGTTAAATTATATAAAAATTACAAAGCTTACATTGAGCAAAATATTTCATCTGTCACTACTTTTGTTTTTTCCCACCAGAACCATGCTTTCATTCTCAAACTGGCCGTGGAGTGAAATAAGCATAGTTATTGCAACTACGTCTACAACTTTACTAATAATAGTAATTATGTTCCTGTGTTTCGTTGATTTTGAAATCTTAAAATAAACTTTCAATGTAAACTTTCAAGAACACTTTCATATCAATTGCAAGCAGTACAACTACTATACTACTAATACTAATACTGCTAGTAGTATTTTTTATTACTTTTACTACAACATCTACTTCTACTATTAGCACTGGTACTCGTACTGCTGCTACTACTACTACTACTACTTCTACTACTACCACCACTACTACTACTTCTACTACTACTACTACTACTACTACTACTACTACTACTACTTGCACTACTACTACTTCTGCTACTACTACTACTACTACTACTACTAATTCCTCTACTTTACTACTACTACTACTTCTACTTGTACTACTACTACTTCTACTTGTACTACTACTTCTGCTGCTACTATTACTACTACTGCTGCTACTACTACTACTACTGCTACTACTACTACTTCTGCTACTGCTACTACTACTTCTGCTACTGCTACTACTACTTCTGCTACTTCTGCTACTATTACTACTACTGCTACTACTACTACTACTACTACTACTACTTGTACTACTTGTACTACTACTACTACTATTACTACTACTGCTACTACTACTACTACTACTTCTGCTACTATTACTACTACTGCTACTACTACTACTACTACTACTTGTACTACTTGTACTACTACTTGTACTACTACTACTACCATCACTACTTATACAACTCCAGAGTTTACATTGGTTGTCTTCACACATATACTACACTTTCAAAAAGAAATTGTCAAACACACTGTTTTGTATTGTCATACACCATATTCAGTATCATGTATAAAAACACAATAGCTCAGAATACATTCACTTCAGTGTATTAGAAAGCTTCATCATCTTGCAATAGGCTGCCAGACCTTTAATTTTATACACCTTTCCATAATTCTGCATTGTGTGCTAGAGAGCAGAGGCGAGGATTGGAGTTTCCAATCTTACTTAAATTGAAACCGAACACTACAGTGAGGAAAAATTATTTTTCTATATTAGCACATACTAATCCAAGTAAACCGACTTTTGAGGGCTAGAGGGGAGCTGAAAGAGCAAACTCCCCTTGACTAATATCCTCCAGAGCACCCAGAGGAATGTCATGTGGAATGAACATGAATCCATCAGCCCATATGATGGAGGGTATGCTGCTCTCAATGACGAACATATTTATAAAGTGGCTTTAGAGCAAATGGTCTGAGATTTGGAGGAGATAAGGACTCTAGCTGAGCCAGTCCAGCTGGCTCCCATTAGCACGTCCCAGTACAGTGGAGGGAGAGGAAAAAGGTAAGTGTGGGGGAAGGGCTGCAAAGATCAGGAGATTCAAGTAAGGGGGAGTTTTTGATTATTAACAATTATAAATAATGAAAATAATGATCTCTTTTATTGGATTGAAAAACACCATCTGAATCATTGTTCAAGGGTGTCTAGATAAAAACACACATATTGTTCTTCATACAAAACAAATAAGATACAAAACAACGTGACATGATAAATATCACAAAATGCACAGCTGAAGCAAAGATTTCTGCATTTTTGAAGAAGGTTTTGTCTCCCCTAAAAGAACGATGTCCATGACTGTTGGGATTGTTTTTGTTGTTCAGTGGTAGATTATATTAGGAGAAAGGGTTGCTTAGGAAGATTGGAGACTGTGTCAATTTAATTAATGAACTGATTTTCTGATGAGCTCCTCCAAAGTTTTTAAATGAAACATCACTAAGTAATCCATGGCCAAATGTTTCTTTTTTGTTTGGAAAAAGTGAGCCAATGTATAAATGTCCATTGAAACTGATTAACAACTACTAATAATAAGACATATTCCCAAGGCAAGATTAGGAGTTGCATTAATCAGCCAGGATCCGTTTGTTCCATGGCAGGTCTACATGTGTGCATTAACTGCCAAAACTGTATACTGCAGCTTTCTCTAAATGCTACAAATCTCTTAGAAACATGGTCTTTAATGCTGATCACCTGTTTTCAGATTGATGGCGACCCAAAACATCAACAGTTCCTTTTGCGCTGGACCTTCCAAACAGTATCAACTCTGTACAAATCAGGTAAACAGTTTATGAACTCTTCCTAAAGATGTTTATCTATAATCTAAAGCTTACCCATAGTAATGTATTTGTTTCTGGGTGGAACACTTCATCCAAGCCAGCTGGCAGAATAGTGCATTTTTACACATGTTGGCTTGAAGCAGTTTGACTCTCTGCCTGACTCACAAGTTGTGTCTTTCTTGTTGTCTGGATGATTGCCTAGCCATGCCCAAACAGCAGAATCAGCTTCAAACAGCACCAATGCTCACAATTTAATGCCAAAGCCTTCGGGAGAAGGCATTACGAGTGGGTTCCACTTTATCCGGGTAAAAACATTTTGTGGTCTTGTTTCTATCTAAGTTCAGAGTTAATTTACTTTCTTTTCTTGTCTTTCAACCTCTCAGTGTTCTTGACTCCTCTGAACCCCATTTGGCCCTTGGCCAGCTCTGTTATAGCTCACAGATGCCCCTTTAAGATTATTCTTTCAGCCTAGTGTCCCCTTGCACAAAAGAGGCCTCTAAATGTCATAAAGACCTACAGCATTATCTCCAAAGCTTTTAGCATAATGATGTTTCGCTGATGTCACCTCCTGTTCAGATGATTACATCAACATCTCCAATAAGCCATGTGACCTACAGTGCACTACAACCTCAGGAGAGAGGCAGCTGCTAGTTCCTGCTCATGACGGGACATTCTGCCGGGACAGGCTCAACCAGGGTGTGTGCATTGAGGGCCAGTGTCAGGTGTGCAAGGTCCATTATATTTTTAAAGTCTTGTTAAGTCTCAGTACTTTCTAGAAGCGTACGTTCTAGAATACGTAAGCGTAATAAAGTAGCACATTGTTATTTTTACTATGCTTCTTCTGAGCCAAATTTCTGATAAACCTATATTCTTCAAATTCAAACCTTGGTCAATTTTCAAACCAGTCTGATTGAAATTACTATGTATTTTCAGAATGGTACCACTAAAGGACATTTATGTTTTTGATGATAAATTTTGCTTTAAGGAGCTGTAAGTCAAACTGAGGATTTCACATAAGCTTGAAACAAACCACACTGTGGAGGTTATCAACATGTGGAAGAATAGACTAAGCAGTGTGCAAAAGTTTTTAATCTCATAAGACAAGAGGGAATCAAATTCTTATATAGCTGTATAAAGGCCATTGAAAAGGAATGGGAGGGAAAACCACACATTCTTCACCACTGTAACACGATATTCTAATAGGTTTCCACTGTTAAACAGAATTAACAACATGCAAAAGTATTTATTGTGCATTATTTGTGATGTTACCAATACGCTAACTACTTGTCTAACTACTTAGCATCATTGGTAGATCATAACATCAAGCCACTGACGCCTTTCAAACTATTTTCATACTTCTTCATGTTATTAACATATGAAGTCATGATACCATCATGCTTAATGACAATCTATAAGTTATATCCTCATTTATGTTTGCATCATGGTAATATATTTACTAATTCTAACATCAAACTAATGATGTAAATTTGTGGTAGAATTGTGCTAGGTTCATGCTAATTAATGTTAGTAACGTCCTGCTAAGTGCAAAAATGACAGCTTGTTCAACTATAAATTCCATTTTTATAGTTCTTTAAAATGAAAGATAAACAGTACAATGGGGATTTAAAAGAACACAATTGAATGCTGTTATATATTATATAATATTTTACACCCTATTATCTTTACGTTGTATTGTGTTACTAAGACGTGTTGTTTAACTGGCTAATCTGAGGTGTTTCACAAAAAAATTGTAGACTAACTCAATCTTATTCCTTCACTGTTACCATTGAACATCTCCTAACATTGTTGAGAAAACCCTTAACCTGCTTATTAGTTTCACCAATAATGCTACATTGTTTTGGGGAAATCAGCTCTTATGTTAGTAGCAGAGCAGAAACTAGTGAATAATGCCAGTTGAATCTAGATTATAATGTAGCTAGTGTGTTTCTTGGTTGCAGGTAGTGGGATGTGATGAGAAACTCTATTCCAGCAAGACAATAGACAAATGTGGAGTATGTGGAGGAAATGGAGGTTCTTGTCAGCGTGTCTCAGGATCTTACCGAAAAGGAATCACACAGTTAGGTATACCTTATATCAGATTAAACAAAAAAAAAGTTATTACCCAGAACGAAACTTTCATTCTTCTGCTAAATAAAAAAATACTACATTAACATACCTTTTGTTGTTGTTGATTGAAGTCAGAATATTATTGGTTTTTGTTCCTTAAAACTGATTTTAATGTGCTCCCATTAAATGACATCAAAACTATCATTTTAGAATTAAACTAAAAGATCTTTTTGTTTTTACAAATATCTTTATGTTTTAGGTTATATTTTCATAACCACTTTACCATTTGGTGCTACTGACATCCAAATCATAGAGAGACGGAAAACAGAAAATATATTAGGTAAGAGTGTCATTGAATCTTCTGTCAGAAATGAACGATTCTAACACAATTCTTCTTCAAGCTCTGTCTGATGAAGCTGGACACTTCTTCTTTAATGGGAACAGTATGATTGACAATCCAAGGAATTTCCATGTCGCTGGGACCATCTTTAAGTACAGAAGACCAGTAAACCTCTTCTCTGATGGCTTCGAATACATCATGGCTCAGGGTCCCACTGAGCAGGCCCTGAATGTCATGGTAGGTATATAGGTATGTAAAATATCCAGCACCCTGTTTCATTTGATCTTGTTTGTAAAAGATCTGACTGCAAGTTCTTTTGCAGATCATGAAGAAAAAGATTCACTGTGGTGAAAGTATAAGCATAATAAAAGAGGTTTTCCTGTACCTATATGTTTTTCAACTTATGAGGAACATCAAAAAAATGCTAGCATATTTAATGCTATAAAAATTGACAAAGAAGTGAAATAATTTGTTGTACTATCCTAATAACCATCATAAAGATGATGCTCAGCTATTAAATTTGACTTGAGCTCAAAATCCAAGCGTTATTCCTACAACAACCGCAAAAAAATGCTGAACATTCTTTTTAAGAATTCTGGAAATGTAGAAATGGCATTTAGGTACTTTCACTCTTGAATATATGTTTTATAGTGTAGATCTTACTTTTTTTAGTTTAGCTCACAAACCTTCCAATTCTTTTCAAAGGTTACAGCTCAAATCTTTTTTTTGTTTTGTTTATTGGTTTTATTAATTTCTGACATTCATCCGTCTACTTAACTTACACACCAATCGTAGTTGCTATACTCAACTGACTCTACTGGAACTCCTCTCCATAGCAAGGACCATTGAAACTTTTATTTCCGGCTATTTCTATTTTGCATTTGATAAAATCAAATAAAGGAAAGCAAAAAATATGTATTTATTTGTAATTTATTTGCTTACATTGCTTGGAAGAGTCTTTCAGTCATATCTGGTATTGTTTTAATTTATCTGCAGTACTATAACCTGAATGGAAAGGTGCCTCACATTACATACGAATACACAGTTCCTCAAATATTGGAGCTGAGAGTGGTATCTCCAATGAGCTCCACACCAGAGCAACCTCAGATAAGCAACCTGATGTCAAAGATGTCCATAGAACCACCAGGAGCAGAGCTGAAGTCTAACAGCTCCTCTTCAGAGCACGCCACCACTCATAATGAAATCCAGGCCCTCAAGGACCTTGAAAAGAAAAGTAATAAGAACACGTCTTTAGTAGTTCAAGATCATATGACTGTGCGTGATGATGTGTTGAGGGATCTTCAGACCGCAGTTAATCTGAGTGAACAACATGCTCTAGACCTGTTCTCACGACCTGTCAGCGAGGTCCTGCAAAATGAGCTTGAGGATGAAATGCACCACCTGGACACTCAAGGCAATTTTGGTAAGTCCGTCTTAAAATGGAAAAACTTTTATTTTGATGTTGACGTTTTAGTGAAGTCTTTGACTCTCAGTAACTTCAGGGGACTGCATTTAGAGCATTTCTCTTTTTTTTAGCGGACTTAAGTTTTGTATACATTTTTTCAAACCCAAAGACATGCGGTATAAGTGAATCAGGAAAAACAAATTTGTCCTTAGTGAATGAGTGTGTATGGATGTTTTCTGGTGGTGGGTTGTGGCTGGAAGGGCATTCGCTGCGTAAAACATATGCAAGATGAGTTGGCAGTTAATTCCCCTGTGGCTACCCCTGAAAAATGAAAAGGGTTAAGCAGACAAGAAGATGGATGGATGGATGAATGGATGTTTTAAGACCATTTTGTAAAATTGTCCTTGTTTGTTTTAAAAAGTGTTCCTTAGATTACCACATTAATAGAGCTTTCTTTATATTTTTTTCTTTTTCAGATTGAAGTAAATGTGTTACCCTTTTCCCATTAATAATAAATTTTGTCTGATTGTTGTTGTAGAGAAAATTTCTGAACTTCCGTGTTACTTTCACCTTCCGCTTGACACTCAGTTAAAGGAGCACTAAAGCCCTAAAGTCTCATTCTCCAATTCCCCTCGAGATAATTGCAGTAGTAGGGCTTGAAGTAGTATTGAAGTAGTAGGGCTTTTCTATTTTGAAGTTTCTCCTTTTTTGGTCAAACCTCTGCAGATGATCCAGAACTCTGCTGCCTGTCTTATCTTCAAGGAACCGAAACGAGCTCATGTTACTCCCCTCTTCATCACTCTTCATTGGCTCCCCATTGCAGCTCAGGTTAAATTCAAATCGCTAACGCTGGCGTACAAAACTATCTCCAGATCAGCCCCTGTTACCTCCACAAATTCATGCATTCCTACATGCCCTCCAGAAGCCTTTGCACAGAGAAGGAACAGTGACTCGTGGTTCCGTCGCACAAAGGCAGAAAATATCTTAGCAGATCCTTCTCTCTCACTGTCCCTGGCTGGTGGAACAAAAAAACAAACAAAAAAACTACTTTTTTCTCCTCTGTCTGTATTTTCTTTCTGCTATAGCTTATTGATCAGCTGATACAACTTCTATTATGAGCAAGCTGAGATAGACTTTGACGGTGTAACAAATTGCATATTGTCTCTCTACTACTGAAAGTCGCTTTGGACAAAAGCATCTGCCAAATGCATAAATTTAAATGTAAAATGTAAAAAATTTATACTAGCTTTGCTGTTATCCAGGCCCTGATTCCAACCTGATTGATGGTGATTCGTCTAGTTCCAGTGACTCCAATCAGACCTCCAGGCCATTTCTGAAGGGTCTCTTCTATCATGGGGAATCATGGCCATCCAGCTCCAGACAGCCCTGTAAAGAGCTGTCTGACATCTCCGACTGTGCCATCCTCCAGCTCAACTCCAATTCTTCACTTGATAATAGCCTCACACTGAAGATCTTCCCGGGCAGCCTGGACCTGCACAGTCCCGATGTGGAGGCCAGGAACAATGACTCCATAACGCGCCATTCTAATGTTCTCCAGCTCCAGAATGTGGAGCCTGTGCAGACCCCCAACGCTGAGAGGTCAGCTGGAGGATCAAGACTTTATTAATACTCTCAAATATTTATAGCCACAATCTGGCTTGAGTTGTTATGAGTAGAAACCTGCAGCAATCCTTCAAAACTCCACTACAGCCTTTCCACGAATGTGTTTGTTAGATAGAGAGCTTTCCATTGCCAGAGGGAAAATCCGTACGAAACAAGCCTGTTTGTAGGTTCCTGGATATGCAAGATGTCGGGGGATTTAGGTTATTGTGGTAGGAGTGTTGATGGGAATGTGCCCAAATGAATCAAATTCTGGCTCAGACATTTGACATATGTGCAAGTACTTACAAAATACACTTTCAAGTTGCAATGATTTATTTAGGAGTGCTGAGTTTAGCTTGTGTATTGTAAAAATTTGATTTGTTTTGTGTTTTGAAGATTGGAAGGTTCAAACAGAGACTAGCACAAGGGAGAAAATATGACAAGGAAAGAAAAGAGAATTATAGAGGAAACATTGGTTTAATTTGGCTAGACCTATTTTTGGCTTGTATTGTTAAAAAGCACATGACTTAAACAACTAATGCCTTAACAATTTGAATATCTAATTTATAGCTGGCCCACAATCTTGTTTAAAAATATGACTACAAGAGTATACTTTTATATTGTACTTTAAACCACTTCAAAAACAAGACACAAGCCCTGGAGTTCTGAGTTGTTTAATAAAATATATTGAATAAACATTTAGTTTAACTATTATCCAGAATTAAATTACGCTTTTAAAACACATTCTATGCATTCAATGAGGTAAAAACTGAATTAAATAGAAAATTCCAAAGTTTGCATTGAGATTTCAACAGGAAGTGGAATTCCATCATTATGATGTTTATGACACATATTCAATGTTTATCTAATAACGAAGCTTTACAGACATATTTATTTAACCATGCATTTCATTAAGATTTCATTAAGATAATATTGATCAACTGTATTTTGATAAATGAACACTACAACTTATTCAGATTTCACAGGACTATATAAAATGTGAAGATTGGGACAACATGCCCAGCATACAAAGCTCTAAGTCTTCAAAACTGGTTTTACAAGCATGTTATTCACATTTACTTGTGTCATTAGGTGCATTTCCTGTGAATTAGAGAATATTGGGATTATAAAAAACACAATTTCATTTGATTTCTTAGAACATATTCTACTGGTTCACTATTTAAAGAGTTCATACTTAAACAAATACTTACATTTCATGAGTAACTATATCAGATAAATGTAAATATCAGATATGATGCAACATTACACTTCTCAAAAATCTTAGTAGAAACTTTTAAAACTAAAGAGTACCAAAGACTGAACCCTAAGGAACTAAAAATCAACTCAGTTAAACTACAGTAGAAGTAAAGGATAATATGTTAGCTCAAGATAGTATGTTTCTCTGTCTCCTCTGACAGTAATGAATTCGAAGTGGAGTCTTTGGATCCTGACATCAGCATATCAGACATGTACAGATGGAAGGTCTCTGCATACGCACCCTGCAGCTCCACCTGCACCACAGGTGCAGTTACAAGCACACAATCATGTGGACACGCACAACACTCATCAAAGCTGACTTTCTGCTCTGTCTCTTTAGGTATAAGTACATCTTATGCGTTGTGTGTGAAGTACGATGGGTCAGAGGTGGACGAGGTTTACTGTGACGCTTTGACCAGACCGGAACCCACACATGAGTTCTGTACAGGGAAAGAGTGCTTGCCCAGGTCTGACACTCACTCAATCATACTGGTTTAAGTGTTTGGATACAATTTAAGTGTTTAAAAAATATATCTATGATAGATTTATTTAGTGTAATAATATTGTGCATTTAATTCCATGTTCTTGAGGTGTGTGTTAAAATCTTCACATTTCAGCTGCTTGCAACCTTTATGAAATAATGAAAATAGATTTTAAAAGGGTACAAATAAAACTCTTAACAGTATTTTTATGAAAGATATTAAAGTGCTGGTATGTCATGTCATATTCATAAAGATCTTATGTATGTCAGTAACCAATATGGCAAATTGAGTGTTGGTTCAGTGATGTAGAGTTATTTTGGTTTTCTTGATGGCAGCCATAATATATCAATGAAATGGCACATATAAAACAATAGAAACATTATTTTTGTTCAAAGAAATATATTTTGTTAATATTTAAATTGTTTCAATATATAAAATTTGCTTTAATTCCACAATCTGAAATTTGGAAAGTTATCGAGCGGGACCAGTAAGATGTCTAATATTTTCTTTTTGGTGGGGCTTTGGCTGTCTTGTTCTCAAAATGGGCTTTATATCAACTGGTCAAAACATCATACACACGGTAACATATATAAACCATTCTGATTTAACATCGATCAAATGAAATCTCATGTATGAAATTCCACAGTGGTCACACCTTAACTGTCATAAATGTTTGAGCACAAGGGTTGAGAGTGAATGGGTCAGTTAACCCCATTTTGTCGTACCTTTTCAGCAGCAGAAGATTAAACTGGCAACCAACGGCTCCATTGTACCACAGAAAATTCCTAGTGCACACACACACACGTCCGCGCTTACACACATACATATACACGCACACGCACACACATACACACACACTTGGCAATAATGTAACTTTTTGTGTGTGTGTGGAAGGTGGGAAAGCAGTCGCTGGAGTGAGTGTTCACGAACCTGTGGTGAAGGCTTTCAGTTCCGCACTGTGCGCTGTTGGAAGATGATGGCACCTGGGTTCGACAGCTCAGTTTATGATGAGCTGTGTCAGGCTGTAGATCTGCAGAAACCGATGACCAGGAAAGCCTGTAAGAGCAAGAGCTGTGGTCCTCAGTGGGAAATATCTGAGTGGTCAGAGGTCAGTGTGAGTGACATGAACTCAAGAGGTTTCAAATAGTAGGCATTGGTGCAAAGATATGTGTTTTAGTCATCTGATGCTATCTTATCACTCTATTTTTCACTCTTGATTTGTTTAAATTTGTCATATAATGCATATTTGGGATTTTATAACATTACAAAGCAATATTTAAAAAAAAGGTTTTATATAGATCTTTCAATTTCACTACAGAGACAAAATAGAATGTTGCGGGGCAAATTACAGTTGTAGGAGCAACTGACATTAACATTTCCAGTGAAAATAGATAACAGCTGTCATATGTATCTTTTTAAATCTATTGCCAGAACAGTGGTTAATCGTATAAACATACAATTTAACAATGTAAACATTTGATAGTGAATGACATTTATTAGCCAGCATGTTTTGTTACTGGTACTGTTGCTGTGTGCTCATTGCAGGCACCTCTTACACTTTTTTTTGTTCTATGCTCTTTTTGATAAGCAACTCAAAGGTTCTCAACTTTTTGGGTTTCAAGTGTAATTACCATATTGGCCACATCTCTCACTTGCCCAGGTGTGTAAATACAAATTAATGGAGCATCACATTCTTGAAACAAAGCTTTCTTCCAATTTTGATGCGATGATAATCATTTTGTCCTGTCCATTTTTAAGTTCTGTGTAAATGTTTCACTTTTTTTTTTTGATGTACAAATGAAAAAAAAATGAACGTGTGAATTCCAAATCATATAAAATAGTTCAAGTATTCATAGAGATGCTCATTTTCTGACAAAATTTCAAACGTTTTGCTATTTTTGCCCATTGGTCTATATACAGCTTTATCAAGTTATCTCTAGAATCTATTTCTTTATTATCAGATTTGTCTGCCGCAGCTCATTTAGTGTGTTACTGTGTTTTACACACACTGTACCTTTTAATACCACTTATGTGAAAGATACTAGAAAGGCTGCTGTTTCTCTTCCACAGTGTTCAGCTAGATGCGGGGGTCGTGGTGTGAGGAGTCGTGAAGTGCGCTGTTCAATGGAAGCCAGACTCTGTAATGAGTCCAGCAGACCAGTCAGCCAGAGAGAGTGTGAGGGGCCGCCATGTGACCGTAGGTGGACCGTCACTGACTGGGGGCCGGTGGGTTAAAAAGAATGTTTCACTAGTATTTGATCATCTATCACATTTGTCATTATGTATCTTTAATTCCTCTCTAAGTGCTCAGGGCCTTGTGGTGAGGGCAGGATGAGACGCTATGTGGTGTGTAAAAACAGTAATGGAAAAGTGATTTCTGATGGCCAGTGTGATCCCGAGTTTAAGCCACTGGCGGTCCACCCTTGTGGAGACAAGAACTGCCCTGCACACTGGGTGGAGCAGGAGTGGGAACAGGTGAGCTCAAGTTTAGTATACCTCTGCAGGCTCATTTCAAGACAGAAGGGAATTCTGTCTTTCATTTCTTGCCTTCGAATGAGTTGCAGATTGTTAACTTTTACATGCAAGCAAAACTTCGACATTTGGACAACCAAAGACCTAAAAAAATGGTTCACCCATAGATTTCTGTAGAGTAAGTTTAGTAACTCGTTCGTAATAAACCCCTCCTCTACATGACACAAACGAAACAGCTTATGAAGCTGCTGAATTAAGCTGAATCTATTGAATCTGCTGAATTAGAGTACAATCAACACATCATTAAACTGCCTGTGATTGAATAAAGAGTCAAGGTTTGAGCCAAGGTCACCAGAGAAGCTTGAGGTTCAGCATTCAGGGTACTAGGTGACAATATGGTTCCAGTTCCTTACTAAAGGTGTAGTATGTAAGATTACATACATTGCTATGTAGAAAAACCTACTGTGTATGTGTCGTTTCTTGAGTGGCGACATAAGTATTTGTTGAGAATCTTTATTGTGCTGTTTGTCTTGAACAGTGCAATGCAACATGTGGCCGTGGGGTGAAGACGCGTCAGGTGGTGTGTGCAGGGCTGGAGGCTGGGGTTTTCAAAGAGTTCCCTGAGCGTGTGTGTGACGGACCCCAAAGACCAGCAGACAGCACTGCCTGCTTTGAGAGACCCTGCTCCAAGTGGTTCACCACATCCTGGTCTCAGGTTAGCAGTGGTGAAACAGCCTTTCTTTTGAACTCAATCCATGTGTTCACTGAGATGTCTGCACATATGCTTCATGGGAAGTCACAGCAGTTGATAATACACCTGATACAGTTACTTTGTGTTGTGACATGGAGACAAGAGGAGACTAATACAACTAACTGATCATGGCTATTTGCTGTTGATCAATGAAAAGCTATATAAAAGTAAAGTTTTTAACGACACTGCAGCAAGTCTAAAAAGTCTAACAGAAAATGTGTCAGTTAATTTACAGTCAATGTATGGATGATTAAAAATATTTCATTTCTAAAGACAGTTTTACCATTGTATAAACTGTATACAGTAGACAGTCCTGGTAAATGGTTGGACCTTAATAAACACTTTTCTACAAACAGCGTTAAATCTGCAGATGGGAAAGGTGTTTTAATTCAGTGAACATGGTGTTAATTCAACTCTCCTCATGTTAAATTTAACACTGGGGCACTGTTTTATTTAAGTGCCACTATTGACATCAGGACTGTTGATTTTTCTGTACACTGTGTTGTTTTTTGTAATAACAAGTAAACTACTCATAAAAAGGGATTACAATACATTAATAATTAAATAAATTATTGTGTCATTATTTTTAACAGCTTACTTCCTATTATAAATGTTTAATTGCATGATAAAATTTAACATACGTGTACATTTCTGGTAATATTGGGGAAATAATACCATAATAATATACTTGGAATAATGTTGTGGAATTATCATTATTAACAATGTACTTCTACCCTAATTACGAATACTAATTTGTAATTATACCTAATTTTGTCTGGTTTATCAATATTACACTGTAATTACCCTGTAACTACACTGGGTGGAAGCAGCAATTTAAAGTGCAGCTTGTTCTCTATTGTTGAATTAAAAAAGTAACATTTTCCGCAATAATGCATTTTATTGTTACTGTATCGTTACCCTATTCGTTACTGACAAATGACTTGTTATTACAATTTAAATAATAATACTTTTTGAAAAGTAAGCTGTTACTATTAATAATTGACCATTAAGTACACAGTAACGACCCTGTAATTTGCAAGATATTACCATGTAATTATAATTTATTCAGGAAGTACCCTGTTATATGAATAGCTACCCAGTAGTTACCTTGTAATTATCATGCAATTTGTGGGCTGTAATCTATAGTTTTACCATTTATTCTTCCTGTGCACAGTATGTTTTTATTTTAATACCATAGTTTTTTAGAGGGATCCTGTGAAATAGGTAGCATAGGTTTTTTTTTATAAAGTTGTTTGAGTACTAAAGATTTGTTCAATAAGTTTTTCCATAATTTCCATAAAACGTCTTGAAACCCCAGATGTACATGTTTTGCCGGAAGCCATGTACAACATTTTAAATAAATTGTTATTAATCACATTTTTGGAGGACCATGCAATTAGTTAACTTTTAAAAATAGTTTAACAGCACTAAAATATTTATTTTCTCGCTGCCTTTTAACCCAGCCTAAAACTATGGTTGCATGTTATTGTTTTGATTATTTTAGCTTTTTTAAACATTTGTTTGTACTATTATATGTATAATTATACAGTATAAGTATGTATTGCATCACCTGCAGTATTATTGTGGTGAAGAGCCTTATACAGAATTGATTTAAGATCTGAGGATGTTTTCAAACTGTTAATTAAATTTGCTGCTCCCATATGTGTCTGGTTATGAATACACATGCCATGCAGTGCAGTAAAACCTGTGGAACTGGAGTTCGGGTACGAGAGGTGAAGTGCTATCAGGGAGAAGAGCTGGGGCACAGCTGTGACTCAGCCCTGAGACCAGAGGCCCGGCAGAGCTGTGAGGTTCAGGCCTGCACAACAGATCCACCAGGTACTCTCACATCAAACCTGTCTGACTGAGACACCTGAGAGCTTAGAAGGGCTCTCTTTAACTTTGAGATGGCTCTTGGTAGCTTAGGCCATTTGTTTTATTCTACACAAACGTTTTAATGAATCACAGTAACAAGTCTGTGTTAAAATGTTGGGCTTGATTAAAAGCACATCTGGATCTATCTGAAATTCAGACCAGATGAAGGCTTTGTTGTTCCTAAGCTTTGCACAGCAGGTGCATCAAACATTTCTGTTTGGCAGCCAAGTTTGTGATATATTGGTTGTTCACAAGGGTATTTAGAGCATGATACAGATGTTCTAGAGCTATTTAAAGCACTTGTATATCTTAATATGATTTAAGACCGAGTCATGTGCTGGTCTTAACAAAACAGCACAAATCACATTTACATCTGTTCATTGCATTTTCCACACTTGTTCTTTTTAGAGGAATGGCTTTGAGAAAATGCTGATAGGCTTGAAGTACAATGCATCTTTCTAGTTCAAGGTTCTTTGCAAGTCTCTTGTCTCCCTTTAGTTTTTTTCATGGTACCCAAGACAACTGTGCTAGAAGTGCCCTTGTTTTTGACATGCACAGAGTTTATGTTGCCTGCACATGAAGTTTGTCTGCCTCCTGAAATGGGCAGCTTGGAAACATTGAATTTGTCTAATGTACTCACAATAAAAAGGAAATATGCTACCTAATTCGAAATTCATAATTCATAATTCTAAAGTAAAGGCATTAAAGTTTAACTCCATTCTATCATGGCCTTGTCTGCCATCTGCCTTTGAAAGCTTATAATAATAATAATGATAATAATAATATTAATAATAGTGATAATAATAATAATGTGTTGAGTTTATATTGAGCTTTTCCAGAGCTCAAAGATGCTTTACACTGAGTGAATGCAAGAAATGGCAGCAGTCTGACAGCAGTCTGCCAATGGCCTCCTGTCACACAGATCCATACAGGGCAATGTGGGTGAAGTGGCTTAAGGTCATAAGGCCACAACGGCAGAATGGACTTGACGGGGATTGAACCAACTACCCTCTGGTTACAGGACGACCAACTCCACTACTGTGCCGCCTTTCTGTCCCAGACCACCTTTTTCTTCAGACCAATCTCCTCCCTGAGACGTGTGACTTAATAAGGAACGCAAACAAGAGAGCATCAGAGAAGTTGAAATGTGTGTTTGTGAAATACAAAACAATGGCTGAGAGCTACAAGCATTTGATGTAGACAAAGGGTAAAGAAAAGGCATCCCATTGTCTAATTAGGTGAATGCTAGAATAAACACCCAGATTCATGCTACAAAACCACGGTACAAAAATTAGTCCAAAGTTAGTCCAGAACGCAGCAGCTAGAGTTCTCACAAGAACAAAGAAATATGGTCACATTACACCGGTTTTGTGCTCTCTTCATTGGCTTCCTGTAAAATATAGCATTGACTACAAGATACTGTTCCTTTAAGGCGCTGAATGGCTTGGCTCCGGCCTACCTGAGCAGTCTCCTATCACGATATATTCCAGCTCGCTCTCTCCGATCACAAGAAGCAAGACCACCAGAGGGGGAAGAATGTTCTCATATAGAGCCCTGAAGCTCTGGAACAAACACCCGGATGGTGTCAGGAGCTCAGCTACGCTCACAGAGTTCAAAACTAAATTAAAAACATATCTGTTTAATCTAACAGATAAAAACATATCTGTATAATTGGCTCCTGGTAATTATCTAACGGATATGGTGTCTGAGCACCATATACAAACAAACTGTTGAATAAAACAATGTGGTTCAATGATCCTCTCTAACCTATCCTCATCATTTATCACTCATCCTGCAGCTGATGCTGATCATTTGTTTCTTGTCTGTTACTTTTTTCTAACCATTGTTTTTCATTTGTTAGTTTCTGTTTTGTCTTTGTTTGGTCTTGCTTTGTTTTTGTTTTTTTCAGGAGTTGTTCGGCGAACTTAAGTTTGTATATTCTTTATGCTGAGGAGGTGATTAGCACTTGCCTCAGACAGCGAGAATCCCAGGGGCCTCACAGAGGGAGCTCTTGCTTACTCTACCTGATCCTCACGAGGACTTTGTGAAGCTGCTTTGAAAGCAACTGTCAAAACAGCACTATATAAAAACTTGATTGAGCGATGAGGAGGCCTATCATTTTCAACCTTACAAATTTGTGTAATGTTATGGAAGCTCCTTGCAAACTTTGTTGCCCCATGTTGTCCAATGCTCTGAGATAACCTCATATATAGAATTGTATCCTAAAAATTTTACCTTTAATCACAAACATCTGTTATTATTTAATAATCCAAACCCTGTAAAACAAATTTGGGATGGAATGAGTACAAAAAAATCTCACGGTTTGTTTCCACTGAAGTCAAACACTATACTTTACAGGAGCACATTCCTTAAATCAAAATCCTGTCTCTAAGTGGACAATAAAAATTTCCAGATTTTGTGTCGAAAAGATTAGGAGTGTAACCCTAGCATTCCCGGCGATGTTTTCCCACTCCTAATAATCCCTTTATTTTAATTGGCTACATTACTCTGGTTCACCATTAGTTGGTGTGTGATGAGTGTTCTGGTGCAGAAAGGCTTCCATAAAAATGACTTCCGTGATGTTTTCAGAGACAGCCCCTTCAAGATGTAAAGTGCCTATAAAACCTGTAAAGTGCCTTTCTCTAAATGTGAGAAATTTACTTCATTAACAATGAAAAAATGTACTCAAGTACATGTAAAGCATCCCATCTATGATTTGCTTAAGTAAAAATAAAAAGTGCTTAGTTAGTTATGTAAATGGCAAGCCTGTTCACTGAATAATAAAATACAAATTGTAGTTAAAAAAGTAGTTAATAAAATATATGCCCAAAGTACTTGAATAACTTTTTACAGCAGTGAACTGTGTTGGAGATAAGTGCGCTTGTTCTCATCACCATTGCTGTAGTATCTAGTAAGTATTTTTACCTTAGAGCTGGTTAATAATCAACTTTTAAAATATTTTTTTTACTCAAGTAAAGAATCAGATCTTATATGTAGAGAAGTACTTTACTTTGAGTAAAACTGACTCAAGTAAAGGTTAAAAGTACACCTTTTTTAAAAACTGTTTAATGCAGCTCTTTGCAGGCAATGAAAAAACAACCAGCAAAGAAAAGTATGGAATTAGATTACTTTTAGAGGAATGTAGCACTTAAATAAAACCAATCCTTTATCAAACATTTGACGAGATCGTAATTAAGCAAAACACATTTGTAAGTTGTGATAAAAATTGAGCTTTGGCTTAAAAAAAACCTGGTATCTCAAGTGATACTTTTGTAATTTGAATGCAAATTGTGTTTTACATTTGTAATTTTTTTCATGGTTTAGTTAAATTTTGAGCGTCACGGTGGCGCAGTGGGTAGCACGGTCGTCTCACAGCAAGAAGGTCGCTGGTTCTAGGCTCGGCTGGGACAGGTGGCATTTCTGTGTGGAGTTTTACATGTTCTCCCCGTGATCGCGTGGGTTTTCTCCGAGTGCTCCGGTTTCCCCACAAGTCCAAAGACATGCGGTATAAGTGATTATCGTAAGAACGATTGTCCATAGTGTTAAAGAGTGAATGTGTGTGTGAATGTTTCCCAGCGATGGGTTGTGGCTGGAAGGGCATCCGCTGCGTAAAACATATGCCAGAGAGTTGGCGGTTCATTCCGCTGTGGCGACCCCGAAAGGGAAGAAAGCCGACATGAAGATGAAGATGAATGAATGGTTAAATTTTATTTACAATATAATTTTTCCACAGCTGAGGATGACTGTCAGGATAAAGCGACAGCTAACTGCAGCCTGGTCCTGCGGGTGAAGCTCTGCACACACTGGTACTACAGAAAGGCATGTTGCCTGTCCTGCAAGATCAAGGGCCAGTGAAGAACCATTTCCTGAAGCCAGTCTCTGCCCCTGGCTGATCCTGGTGCTTCAAAAAGGTGCTATATCAGAAGGATGCTGGTCCTGCTAGCACCCGGTCAAGGCAGCTCCTGTTACTTGACAGAAGATGAGCCATAGGTCTACTGATGATACAAACAGGGACTTCTCCCTCTTACACACACGACATGGTTATGTGCAAACGTTTTTTTAATGTATTTGTGCTCACTTTTGCTATAAAAATTAAATAAAACTGAAGTGATTTTTACGTCTTGATGCTTTTTTTCATACATAAAAGCAAATCAATTTGAATGATTTCTTAAATAATTGTCGGAATTATACTTTCGGTAAATATAAATACATGGAACATAGAAATATTATTATGCAACATAGAAATAGATAAAGTACATAAATATATTTAACTAAAATAGACTTTTTATACACACAATTAAATAAAAAATATATTGTTTACTAAAACAAATACATGTGAACAATTGATTAAATAATTGTTTGAGTGAATATTTCTACAAATGAAAGTTTAAACAAACTAATAAATAAATAAAAACATATCTTAATAAATAAACAGATGATGTTTATATGTGTGTATATTTTTATTCTTTTAGTTAGTTACTTATTTTTCCACATCTATTTTTTATTACGATAATGCGGTGGCAGACAAATCTTTATCTAAATTTAAGCCAGCTGTGGCTTTTGCAGAAGACCATCCACATAGTCAGCATACAGACATAGAAAAAAAAATGCAGAAATGTTTAAAAGAGGATAATTATAAATAACCATATAGATGTGTGTTGTTCCCAGCAATGGGTTGCGGCTGGAAGGGCATCCGCCGCGTAAAACATATGCCAGAGAGTTGGCGGTTCATTCTGCTGTGGCGACCCCGAAAGGAAAGAAAGCCGACATGAAGATGAATGAATGAATGTGTGTTAAAATGTAAATTGTTCATTCATTCATTCATCTTCATGTCGGCTTTCTTCCCTTTCAGGGTCACCACAGCGGAATGAACCACCAACTCTCTGGCATATGTTTTACGCGGCGGATGCCCTTCCAGCCGCAACCCATCGCTGGGAAAATGTAAATTGTTTTTAAAATATAATTATTTATTGTTTTATACAAGTTTTTATTTATTTATTTACATATAAACCTTTCTTTAGACATGTTTTTATTTAAGCATTATGTATTTATTGTTTGACTAATTTTGTCTACTTTATTTATATATTCCTTCTTGACATATGTCATCTTCCATAAAAAGCAGCTATGTTCTTAAATTTGATTCCCATGTACTAACTCATTCCTAATAAGCATATTCCATGTAAATTATGTGACAAATCATATGTTCTTGAAATTTGAATTTATTTAGCATTCATGACAACATAGTTTTTTTTTCAGGCTCTTTCAACAACATGCATTGTATTTACAAAGCAATTTATAAAAAAAATAAAATAGTCAGTGTTTAACAATCACAATAAAAAGTAAAAAAAATACATTGTTTTGATCAGTGAGGGCGTTTGTGAAGTTTTCAGAGCACTAGCAGCAAAGGTAGAAGAAGAAGAAGACAGCTTGAATGGGAAATCGATGGACTTGAGCTGTCTGGGGTTGTGCTGAGGGTCGGACCATCTGTTGTGATGGCTGTGGAAATCATCTCATTAGAAGTGGAATTATCAGAGTTGGGTGTGGACGCTGTCTCTGTGGCTGTTGAATTGAATCCACCAGTCAAGGAATCTCTTGAGGTGAGCAGGGAGCCTGGAGTTGAGAACAAGGAACCTGTGGCATTGGGCAAGTTTTCTGTCTCAGTAGGCATCGAACCAGTTGGATCAGCCAATCGCACTCGCAGTTGTTGATTGGGAGACTTCGTAGCCATGTATCTAACATGTTGACTTTCAACTCCTACCCATATTAAAGACAAATTCTGGACAAAAGTTGCCCTGTAAAAAGAAAAGATTTCATGAATGCAATGTTTACTACAATGGAGAAACATGTGTTTAGCACTGACACAATACAAACAAAAAAAGTCCAAACTAAACATCATAGAAGAAAAAAACTTACAGATGTTAACGTATAGATGTTTAACCCATAAACATCACAAACCACAAAACACAAGTACATGATCTACATCAGGAAGTTATTTACTTCTGACATCAAACATTGATAAACCATATGACCATCCATTATTGAATTTTAAATGATGGACAGTAAATAATTAGAAACTCTTTCAGCAAAGCATGGCTTATTAATAGTGATGTGAACATAGACCATAGTAATATGATCTGTGTGGAAAAGGCTTCATAAATGAAAGGCATTAATATGTTTATCTTTTACCATCTTCAGAACACTTAACAGGGCTTTTGGTTTACCTGAAACGAATATCTGAGTTGTTACCGACAGGAGCTTTCCATTGAACCACTACAAGAAATTTTTCGTCATCTGATGAATTGGTAACTGCCGACCTCTGAAAGAATAAGAACAAATTGAATTAAACTATTAGATAAAACTCTTGATTGTTGTTATTTCATTTTCAGAAATCCATACTAGGGTAAACAAAGTAACTCTTTTGAGTCACCGTTTTATAAAGGTTTTTATTTGACCATACTGTTTACCCTAGCAACCATTTTCAAATATAATTTTTTTCGCTTAGGAAAAGAGTTAAGACAAAGGGTTTGGTTTACATCAGAGGTCTCACTTTATTCCTGGA
This sequence comes from Danionella dracula, assembly GCA_900490495.1. Classification (NCBI taxonomy): domain Eukaryota; kingdom Metazoa; phylum Chordata; class Actinopteri; order Cypriniformes; family Danionidae; genus Danionella; species Danionella dracula. Next base: position 3,393,696 of record UELW01000100.1, read on the forward strand.
GGGTCACAGCTCTGCATAGTTTTGCTCCAACCTTAACTGAACACACGTGAATGGTTGAAGCTACTGGTGTGTCTCCTGAAACAGGATTGGAACATAAACCTGCAGGGTCTGCAACACTCCAGGAATTGAGTTTGAGACCCCTGGTTTATATGATTCATGTTGACAAGAAGAGTATAGCAACCAAACTGTTATAGCAGTAAATCATAGCAACCAGCCTGTTTAGCCTAGCAACCATTTTCACCTATCTATATCTCAGCTCAGGAAAAGAGTTTAGACACAGGGGTTGGTTTATTTGACTTATATAGACAAGGTGAACATTACAGGTTGTCACTGACTCCTCCATATAGCAACTATAGTGCTTATGCTAGAAAACATTTTCAAAGATCTACATCTCTTGCTAATAACATGATGGATTGTGTCTTATTAAAGCATCAACCTGTTTAAACTTTAAAAAGACTTTTTACACTTATTCAAATTTGAAACATTTTTAAGCTTTCAAATGGCTAAAGGTTTATAAAACTTTTAAAGATCAGCTTTCTCAAGAAAGCATACATTTTTCTTGCAAAACATTGAAATCTAGTTTGCGTTGACATTTTTTAAGCTTTCAACACTTGCTAGAAAAAGATTTCCAAACAGGTTATTTTAACATCGGCCACATTTAAATGAAAAGAATGTTACATCAGGGTTTTATCTAAAATCAAGCAAGAGTTGAAAATTAATAATAATAAAATAAATAAACAAATAAAATTGAAAAAATAACAAACAACAACAAAAAAAACCTCACCTCTGATCCACAGTTGAGCAGTTTAGCAGCATCATCCATGACTAGGAATGTTCCAACAGGACCTATCTCATCCCTGGCTTGAAGAAGAAAACCCCGGAATCCAATCACGCTTGATTGAAGAGTAACTGCCATAAAAAACCCCAAAGAACAGTGTGAACAATGAGAAAAGCCCTTTAAAGCATTCCAACAACATTCCAGACAAGTTGTTTTAGATTAACTAACCAGAAATAACCTGGCCATCTGTATAATGTGAGACATCTGTGGTGATCTTATACGGAGGTTTTGCTGTAGAAGGGTTAAACCAATCCAATCTTTTAACCAAAGATGTACATTCATCATCTGCTCGTCCAGTCAGAGCATGGAGATTCAGCCCAAAAACCACAAGAACAAACTGCACCTGCATCTAAAACAGAACAAGTCTATCATAAGGTCAAACAGGATTTGAATTAAGTAAAAAAAAAATACTACTAACCTTCCCAAATCTAACAGCGATTGAGTGTTGGTCTCCTGAGACTGATAATGATGACTTTCAGGAAGACATGCTTTATATGCTGGAGGGTAAACAATGAGCCGGCAAGAAAATATCCTTATTGCTTTTTGAATGATAAAATGGAACAACCATATTGATTCTAGATGGGTTTTATGAGAGAAGAATCTATTTCAGGCAGCTGGACTAACTGATTGAGCAACCAAGTTAAAGATAAGAACTCAATGCTATCATTTAAAGATGTTTGTTCAGAAAATCACAAGATTATCAACTGATTATGATTCATATAAGGAAATGTGCTCCAAAGAATTCAGCCTACTTTCACTTCAGACCTTGTATGTTTGCCTGAGCATTGTTTCTTTGAGAATTACATGCCAAATACTTGTTCACCATACTCTGTTAAAGGATTTATCAGCTCAGAAAGCAAGAGTGTATGTCAAAACCTGTAGATTTACAGCATCAGGAAAGAAACTGTAACAGAAAAGGTCTTCGTGGCTGAATTATAATAATAAATTAACCAAAGTAAACTAACAGATAAAAAAAACTATGGATTATTGATTTTCCCTATTCAGAAAATCCATATTAAGGTGAGCAAAGTATCTATTTTGTGTCACCTTTTTATAAAGATTTTGATTTGCTTTGGTAGTTTCCTACAACTGTTGTGACCAAGATCTCAATACTTGATAGAAAAAGAGAACATATGAAAGTTAAACCTAAACCAGTTTTAACATTGGCTACATTTAAATTAAAAGAACATTACATCAGAGGGTTATCTAAAGTTACAAATGAGTAAAAAAAAATAAATAAAAAAAAGGAAAACAACAACTGTGTGATCCACAGTTGAACAATTTAGCAGCAGCATCCATCTCATCCCTCATAATTTATCAAAATATATTGACAGTTAATTAGTAAACAAATTGGTAATAACACTTACAATAAGTTATGTGTTATGCATCGGTTCATTTACAAGTACATCTGCTGCCTGAGTTTTAGGTCACAATTATTTGTCATTTAAATTTGTATAAAACTATTTAATATTTTGATATAATCTTTCCTTGTGACACTTGCAAGCCTTAAATTATTGCTTTATATATAACAGTGGGTTTAACGAAATAAGTTCATATTTTTGTGTTAAGAATGTGTCCAGCCTCACCCAAGACTCAGCCTTTGAATTTCACAGTGCACGTCATTCTTTCCCGTTGTTTCCTTATTGGTTTATTAGTAATCAATTCTTAGGTTTGCCATGGACAGTCTTTCTTCTCCTGTGTTTGCATTGCATTAAATTCTTTCTTCACATTTTCACATGACCAGTTTGTAATCTTATAAAAGGTAAACCATTTAAGATGTTGCTACTTTATATTGTAATCAATTCTATCCTTTAATTTCGTTTTAGACACACAGGCAGTTGAACAGACATCAGCTTGTTAGCATCTTTTGCACCCCAAAATAAAAGAGCACACCCCAACACACATTGTTTTATTTCATAGTCATATTGTTTTGTCTTAAAGGTACATGTAAGCGGTGTGCCAATGTAGGGTTTTATCTAATATACACTGAACTAGCATTATTTGGAAATAAAAGTGGATTTATAACATAAACAGCCTCCTGGATTGGTTCATTTTCTCAATTAATACTCAATTAAAAATCAGTTTTTTTGTAATTGTTAACTTTAGGACAAATCTTCTCCATGAGCTACAGTGAGAAAGCAAACATAGCTAATAGGCTGTATTTTTGTTATTGTAAAATAAATACATGCCTTGTATTAGTATTTTTTAGATCTGTTTCATTGCTAATCAGACAGCATAAAAATATAATCTCTGAGGCCAGCATCAGACCATTTCATTCTCTTCATGACTAGACCACAAAAAGAATATGCGGCAACAGATTTCCACAGAATATTACAGATTGTACTGATTCGTATTAGTAGTAATACGATAATAATGTATGTCAGGGGCTGAAATCTTAAGAATCGAGTGTTGATAAACATCATTATACCTTAAATACCAAAAAACTCTGCGTGGTTTTTATATATCACTTTTTTAGCAGTTGCTTCAAAGCAGAGTCAAAGTGTGGATGAAGTTGGGTTAAATAGCAATTCCTATTAAATAATTATATGGGGTAGTAATAGAACAACCATATAATGCTTTCTTAAGGCTTGCAAAGTAAATATAATCAGTATGAGGCGAATGTTGATTTAAGCTGACAAGTAATTTCTGACTTTCTTTAATAGATTGGTTTAAACTGATTTTGGGGTAGAAATAAAGTGACCAAGACACTTATTTTTTATTTTATATGCGGGGAAAAAAACTAAGAACACAGAGTTAGAGACTCACACACACAAGTCAACAAGACAAAAGATCTCCCCCAGTGAAGAACCCCTCTGTGAGTTCACAGGGAGCCTCGCTGACCAGGGCTGGTGCTAATCACCTCCCCAGCATAAAGACTATTTGAAACCCAGCTTTAGAAGGTAAAGTTTGTGTTGTTTTAACTTTAGAATGATCCAGAATTTTTCCACACTAACTTGTGAGAGGATGCCTTTAAAACCTTTAAACAGTGCCAAGATAAACTATGAATCGGGTCTCTTATTCAGGGTTTTCAGAAATTATGATGGCTGTGTGACATGTATAATATTTAGTCATTCACATGTCAATATTGATATGAATGTAAACAGCCTACTGGTTTGATGTGCAAGATCAAATACTTTCCTGCACAAACAAGAAGTGTAACATAAAAGCCAAAAGAAGCCAGGTTTGGAAGTGCTGATACTGTATTTAGAGATGTGAAGAAAAGGTGCTTTGTTTAAAAACATGCTTTGAAGAAGTTTTTTTTTTTTCATTTGTAGAATTTTTATTCTTCAGCATTCCTGCTCTTTCTAAAGTCAGTTGCCAGTATTTCTCTTTCTTTGTGAATAACTTTCAAGACTGTTTCCTGTACGGCAACCAGCAGTTCTGAGAGCCAACAATATCCAAAGTTCATCACGTAGCAACAAAAAAAAATCATCATGTTCTTTACCAATAAGTCTGTGCTCTTCCATTCTCCCTCCATGAATCCTCTAAATAATGTTTTATGTTGAACCCTCAAACTAAAAGTACTTTTCCCTGGCAGTAGACGATAATAAAAAAACAGGAAAGCTCAGCATGTTGCAATCTGCTGATGTATTTTAATAAAATAAGAACTTTATTTCTAATAAAGTGACAAATAGACCTTCTCTTGGTTGAGATTCTTTTTATTTCACATATATTACAATTTAAAATGTTTCTAATGCTTCACTCATAATAGGCAAACCAAAATTGTTTTCATTATTACAGTGAAATAAGCAGTAGGCAAAACTCAAACCGTGGGTTAATTATGACTACTAGATGTTACCATTTGCTACACACCTCAGCTCAATTACACATAGTCATAACTCAAAGTCTCTAGATGTCTAGCGAAAGCAGGGAGGAAGACACCAGGGACAAGGAAATGTGCAGGAATTGTGTTGTATTTTACATTCTTTACTACCTGATAAAGAGCACATGCACACAAACACAGGACAGCAGAGAAAGACTGCACGGAAGACTGGGACTTTTCTAGTTCCTCATCACAGATCATGAAGAACCTCCAGCACAGTGGCAAGAGACCAGGCTTGAGATTCACAGCTGAAGGAGCAAAACTGGCCGTTCTCATTGGTGAGCTCTGGCAAACCCTTCCAGGAGGACCTAAGAACAAGCAGAATCTCTGTCATTGTCATTTAAAGCTTTTTATATTTGTATTACTAGAATTTCAAAAATAAAACTCTTCAAGTCTCAGTTGGAGGTGTAATGGTAGCTGTATTGGTAGCATAATGGTATATGGTAGGCATGTAAAATCAGAGATTTATAAAAAAAATTGTATATCATTCAATTATTTAAATAATCTACAAAGAGACTTTAATTATAAAACTATACTTTGAAATGCTACCATTTATTTTTCTATCTGAATACTCAATTCTGATTGGCTGGATATGCACATACATAGTACCAACTCATTCAAATTACTCCATGTATTCTTGCGCGCTTTAGAAACCATGCATTGTTAAGTCCATTCGAGCATTCACGGATTAGCTCAACCTGGATTGTTTAGCGACCGTATTATTTAGGTTTTATGGTCAATTTCTTACACCCACTGTCGCTTGAGGAGCTCTGCTGGACTAAAACCAAGAGACTGGATTGATAGAGCTGCAGGTGCGAGCCATGACAACAAAAGGTAACGGAGACCATGAAGTGGTGTAACGTTACTGTACACTTATCTTGTATCAATATTAACAGGAAACAAGGATCTTCATGTTTGCCTTCACCTGTTTTCATTCAGCTAGATATGGCTATCACAGTGCTTCATGGGAAACTCTGCCTGGATGTATAAATGCTTGCATGACACTCTTTAACATGAAACCTCCGGAGACAATAGGGTGTCTCAGCGGGGGAATCTTAGAGTGTTATACACGATTGTTTAAGTAAAGAATAATGGCATTGAAAGCCCAGTTTCTATTCAAACTTATAGACTTAAATTATATATAGACTCTCAGAAAAGAATTGATGTTTAGGTTCAATATTCTGATGGTATCTGGATTGAACAAAAATACTGAAAGATCTTAATAAAACTAAATTTTTTATGATGTTTTATTTTAATTATTTCTGATAGAAAGAATGAATAAAATTGGGCTTGGTTTTTAAACATCTGCTTCACAATGCTTGCCTGTAAGCATTAATAAACATATCTACACTGCAAAAAATGAATTTTAAGCTCTGGTCCTTCACTGATCTTCTCCCCAGAGCTCTACTAAATGTTCTTCCGCTCTCCTATCTAAACTGTACTACCTAAGAATGCACCAATAGGCCTAAATAATATATAATATAATTATTTAAAATTAAAATTGTAAGCTAGAATTTCTAGTTTTAAGAACCCATATTCTACTTTAAGAACTAAAATTAAGCACAAACTTTCTTAATTTAAGGTCGTATATACTTATTTTAATACTACATTTTCTAAGTTAGTCTTAAATAAAAGAGAAAACATCCTAGATTTAAGACAGATTGCCTAGTTTTAAGACCACTAGAGACTAGATACAAGTTGAAATATTCTAGTTTCAGTGCAGTTTTACAATTTGTAAAGTCTTGTTTTGAGAGTTTTTGTCTATTTATCAGCTAGATTTTTTTTCAAATTTTAAGAAATCTTGCCAAGTCAAATTTGCTTACTCCATTGGCAGATTTTTTGCTTGATATAGGAAGAGTTTAACTTTATTAGAGGGTTTTTTTTTCTTGTTCCAAGAGTGCATTTTTTGCAGTGTATAGATTAATTAATTATATAATTACTGAAATAGCTTTTTGTTAAAGTTGTAATTGGATGAAACATTCTCTTAAAGTTTCCATAGAAAATGAGGGGTTATCAGAACCTTCCAGTTGGTGGAATAATCGCCTCGATCCAGTCAGGAAAGCATGCAGTAACGAAAACATTATTCATTATAACAATTATGTTATTGTTAGTACCACTATGAAAACATAGTTCTCTCTGTGTTACATTCTATTTATTCAATTATGCTAGAAATTAATAAGTTAAAGTAAACCCGGGAGAATTGTGTGAAATGACATGGTAGCATTAATGTTAAAATATATATATATATATATATATTATTCAGATTTTTGCTTTTGCTCTTGATTAGTCATTACGCGGATTGTTTAGCAGTTTATGTTCGTTCTAAAGTGATCCATTTTCATTACTTGTAATGAAATTATTTTCATCATAACATATTATAATACATCATATACACTATTATATATTTTGCTAATCTCTCTCTTTTTACACCAGGCATGTTATCTGTTATTAAAACTGATAATTGAATACAATGTGTTACAAAACATTGCTGTCTTTTTGTGAAGAGACTGACATTAACATTGATTTACCTTTCCAAGTGAACATTGTGACGAGAGAGGATGTTCTTCACCAAAAGCACAGTCTTTTCATAAGTGTCTTTTCCCAGCTTTTTTGCAAAGTAGACCTTTGCACGCAGGAAGTACCCAATTGGCCATAGCCACTCCTGGTTAAAAAGAAAACTTTAGAAAATCCATAGATTGAAAGCATTATTCTTATTTACAAAGAAGCATATATATGGATCTTACAGGGCCCTGATGGTAGTTGAAGCCCTTGGTGATATTGTAGTTGTCATTGTCCAGAGAATTGTCATAGATGCCGCAGTAAACCATGTCACTAAGAATCAATCACACAGACAGCAAGGATGAAAATTAAAGTTCATCCAATTTAGTCCAAATTGCGTTAAAAGAAACATGGCTTCCTCTCACTCAGGGTCTAAGGTCTTCATCCCAAGAGGTCCGAGCAATTTCTCTTCAGCCACACTCAGAGCATCCCATGCATACTGGACAGTGAACAGCTCTGGAGCCTGGGGCAAAAGCAGTGTAGAGAAAAAACAACAACATGAGTGTTGTGCAACTTTAAAATTGAAACCATTCGATGCCTCAGCTGTGTTCATTTGGAGAGGATTATGGCACTACCCTCTTAAGCCGCTTTTAGAATAAAAAAAATAAGCAACATGACTCACACACCATGGTTTCAGAATACTCTGTTTCAAAAAGCACTCAATAAAAAATGTTAGAAAACTTAAAAATAGAACTTATATTTTTTTATATTTATATAGATTCACTACATAAACATACCTGGTTACATCTTGTTTCCATAGAACTACAAAATGAGCTCATCAGTAACATTAAGTTAGGAGTAAACATTAAGTAAGGAGTAAAAATTATTATAATTTTTAAAAAAGCTACATATTTTAATGGTGATTGGTTGGAAAAGTTATGTGAGGCCATGAGCCAATCACGAACTCCCTTAAGGGACTTGTATGCGTTGTAGATTTAAGTTCCAACACCCATCTCACTTAAAACTTTTTTGAACTACTTCCAGTTGGACCTATTAATACAAATATTATAAGCAAAATTGTTTATTCTATATTCTTTAAAAAATGTGTTTTTCACTAATTCTGAACAGAACACAGAATTTTAAGCATATTAAAAAAAAACTTATTGTTTTCAATAAAAGGCATACTTTGTAATTAACATTTTTTTAACTATAAAAACTTCAGTCTTCTTGAAAGGTTAGACAAAGATTGTGTTCCTATGGCAATCAATATGAGTAGAGACAACAAAAGAAGGAAACATACAAATTTGAATGAAATGGCTTGTGAGCTATAGATCATGTGTATATTACACTTATACTCATCAAACTGTAAACTGCACTTAACGGATTTTAAATAAAATTACACAATGTCTTTAATTTAATTTTATTTAATTCAACAGAATAATTTCACACATTTTCAAGATTAGGATGATACCTTTTGTGCTAAAATAATACAATTTGGCCTTCTTATCTTACAAAACAGCTCGTGTCTACAGCAAGTTGAACTTTAAGTAAGGGTGCTCACCACCACCATGGCAATCGGGAAGTTAGGTCTGAGCTGGTAGTCACACCAGGCGCTGGATGCACCACAGCTGTCTTTGTAAATGCCTCGCTTATGGACCAGCTCAGGATGCTTCTCATGGGGGTTGTTCGGGTCACGGGAAACATAGAACATCTTCTCAAAGTTCTTCTGGACCTTCATGTCCCATTCTTCATAGGACACGGAAAGCTGTTTGCCTGTAAAGATAAAAAATAAAGAGTGAAGGATAGTAGTCATGCAGCTGCCTAATATTGATTTTAAATGCTGAAAATGCTAATTATTGGATAACTTTCAGATTAAAACAAAAACTTTTAAAAATGTGATCTTTTCTTTTCAATTGCAAGAGGCACAATCATTTTGGTTTTCAATTTTTTAGACATGGGGAAGAATTTTAAACGGTCTCTGTTTTTGTAATTGAAATCTTACTGAATACACCATGCGAACAGAGTAGTAATCTGAGCTCACCATTCCTGTGTATGGTCACAGAACTGTAAGGAAAGAGTCCTTGTTTATGCAGCTCCACCAGCCAACGCAAAGTAGATTTGCACAGACCAACGATTTCAACTGCGGACCCATCTCTGTATTCAGAGAAATCATGGAAACAGTCAAAAAAAAGTTTGCAGATAGCGAGAAGAGATACGGTCATACATCTAATATGTAAATAGAACATCGTGCCTAGGTGTAGCAGGTATCCCTTTGTTGCGCGCCCTCTCACTCTCTCCCATTTTGTCCATCCAGGTTCCACAGTTGAAGCGATTTCCACCATAAACAAAGCCAGTATCTGGGTCCACTTTGGCCTCTATGTTGAAGCCTGAGAAATACAAAATACAAAAAAGTGCCAGATTACATAATGTTAGAGTGATTAGCTGGTCAAACAGAAAGGCACCAATCAACCTGTTAAGCATGGTTTTGCACTGTGAAAGCAGAGTTCTTGGAGGGAATAATCGGAAGACTAGAACATGTAAACTCCTAAAACTTTCTCATAGAGAGGCAGCAATGCTAACTGTGAGGCTCTCTCCCATAAATACATAAATCTCCTTTTCTTCAATAATGGTTACATTAAAAACTAAAGTGGTTAACATGACAAACTCATTTTAATTGTAAAATAGCTCTATCTTTATTTTGCTCTCCAGAGTTGAAGTGATACATAGAATATATCATAATAACCATAAACCAAAAAGGCAAACATTTCTGGACTGACAGGAAGACATATTTCAGTTTCAAATCGAGCAGAGAGTAAACACAATCTAAGCAGCTAGAAAAGTTGAATATGAAATTTGCCAATATTCTTTCTTCAATTCTTTATAGTATATTATCAAAAGTCAGCAACATAAAAATTAAACTTAAGGCAACAACCTTTTTACCTTCAAACAAATAGCTCTATTTAAAAACACTGGCCCTTTAAATAATTCTGAGCTACTGCTACTAATTCCAGCCCTTAAGCAATGCAGAATTGTTAGTCTTTTATAAATGAACATAAGTATTTTTCCCTTCTGTTAATATTAGTAGATAATTACTCACATATGTTAACTTACATAATTCACTCAATTAAAAATACAGCATACAAGCTCAAAGGTTGGTGGATAAAGTCATATAGGACAATCAATAGCTTCCAAGTAGTAATCGACAGTTACCAAAACAAAACAAAAACAACAAAACAACAAAAACAACAACAACAACAACAACAACACAATGTTGTACCCAGCATTTTTTATAAACTTCACTTTGGCCAGCGTTTTGAAAAATGTGTGGTTGCTAGAAAAGCACAATGGGTTTATGTGTGTATTAACTTTGAAACCACATAGAACAATTCTGTTTTGAAAATAATCAAGCCTGGTCTCCGTCTTTACACTACACATCAGCACTAAACCATTGCATGGCATCAGCTGCACTGTTCCATATGGAAAACATATTCACTGTAGATGAGAAATCCCTAGAGCAGGAAAGATGGTGTCTGTCAAGAGCCATGGGCAAAATTCAAAGGTTTGTGAGATCATAAACACGGCAATCTGAGAAAGGTTTGTTTTTAGATTGGATGTATTTTTCTGGAATTAATAAAGTAAATAATTGCAGACAACGTAACAAGTAACATTTCTGTGGCAGTGAAAACAAAGTCAAGTGTGATTGTTATACGAGGTCCACCTTGTTCCAAATTGAATGGAAAAGGTGATTTTTTGCATTATTTATTAAATGCATGGTTCATCAAAGCTGTATATTAGCATATATATATATATATATATATATATATATATATATATATATATATATATATATATATATATATATATATATATATATATATATATATGCTAATATACAGCTCAATTCATCAAAGCTCTATTCATCAATGCTGTATATTAGCATATATATATATATATATATATATATATATATATATATATATATATATATATATATATATATATATATATATATATATATGCTAATATACAGCTTTGATGAACCATGCATTTAATAAATAATGCAAAATCACCTTTTCCATTCAATTTTCCATATATATATAAATAAATATAAAAGAGAAAACGCTGTCATCAAATCAAATTAAACCAAAATGTATTTATATAACACAGTTGCTTCAAAGCATCTTCTAAACAAACAGGGCAAAATTGGATAAAAAATGTTTTAATTAAAAATCAAGTAGTAAAAAAATCAGACATAAAGATTCATTGAAGAGCAAATCACAGTACAAAAAATGAAACCAGACTAGAACAGCAAGAGAGAAATTAGTTTAGAAACCATTTACCTTCATCTCTCATGTGGCGGTCGATTTTTTCTCCAGCGTTCCTTTCTCTGAACTCGATGCCCTGCATGTGGCGCCCCATGGCCTCATGAATGACCTCATAGAGCAGCTGATCCTGGAGCATCATCAGAACAATCAGTACTAATGACAGTATTGTATCGATATAGTAAGATTGCAATGCAGTGTACACTTAGTTCTGTAGTCAATCATGATGCGAGTCTATATTGTAAAAGTGTGCTCACCACAGTGCCAGCAGGCTGTGCCTTTGACTCATCAGTGGGGTACATCCTGGATACAGGACATTGAAGGATGTCAGTTCCGTTGGGCACCATAGTACAGTAGTCTTGAATGCACTGCAGCCACCACCACACAGCATCACGGCAATTGAAACGAGCCCCTATGCCCTCTCCTAACAGATTAGGGATCAAGCCATGTCTCATTGTGCCAGCAAAGGCCAAGATAATGTTCCTGTGCAAAGGTTTAGAAAGAAAAATTTCAGGGATTGTTGTATTGTATAATTAATTCAAAACAAATTAAATATTTGAAGCTTGCCCGCAATGTCTTTGTTTTACTAATAACAAAAACATAACATAACATAAAAAAATAAATATAAGTTACACAGAAATTATCACCTGTCAATCGCTTTTTCCACATCTTTGTCATTATAATGGTGTTTAGGATTGTGGTTGGTTAAAAAATGAGTAGATTCACCTATTTGGCAATACTGCATGTATTTTTTTTATCAATGCTAATATTGTCGATACAATAACGATGTCAAGTAGATTCAGGTTCAAGAACAGTAACAACTAATACAATTTTAAATGAATTAAAAAGTGTTTTCAATGGTGACTATAATATCCAGATAACCTTTTACAATTAGGAAAGCTAAGCTGTGCTTGACTAAAAAAAAGTTTCCTCAAGAAACATGCCTTATTTTGATTCTAAGCTTTTATCAAGATGATTATTTAGTACCTGGCCTCCAGGTGACGACCGGTAACCAGCAATAATCCTCGGAGGGCAATGAATGTGTCCCTACCCCAACACCGGAAGATACCAGCTGAGAAATGAGGCAAGCCTATGAAGTGACAAAATCATTAAGACGACAAACAAGAAAGCAAACAGGTTTTTTTATTATCAATTCTGTCTTAACACTGCGCCACCTGCAGCTAAGGAGACACAACACTGCTCCTGTTCCTTCGTGAGTTCATTAACACGGACAGGCACATCACTGAGTGCTGGTGAGAGTGGAGGAAGAGCTGGAAAACGTCCAACACCGCACATCTGGACTGATCCCAGAGCCAAGAGCTTGACAAAGGATGAACTATTCTGCACAAAACTACCAAAGAAACATACATACAAAGGATAGAACATTACGAGAAATATCACTGCCTCTTGGAAACAAGAGAGAAAGACGAATCGAGGATTAATTAATTACTACATTAGATTGGTTACCTTAAATGCAACATGAATTTTTAAGTTAAAAAGGTTTACAGATGTCATTCCCCAATAAGATAAACATAACTACCACCACACTACAAAGCATCCACCAGAAGGATTGTGCTTCGCAGTTGAAACTGACCTTGACATCAGTTTGAAAGTTGCATCAAGAGCAGTAGTGTAACCCCCAACCAGAACGGCATCAAAGTAACAGGGGATCAGATAACGAGGAACATGCTTAAGGTAAGCAAACATAGCCTGGAACCACTGACCCACCTAAGTACAAGACAGAAACAACTGTTGTATGAATAATCGGAGCAACAGATGTTAAATTCTTTAAAACATGGCACTATAAAGTATGTATTATGAGAACTCGACGTATTCACCTCAGCTAGCATACCCCCACGTGATATTAATCTATTGCAGACGTAGTCTATCATCCAATCCCCTTGCCTTAGGTTGTCACAGAATGGATGACCAAGATCATTTTTGGGTCGTATGTCAGCCATAACTGACAGCAGACCTGATTATGTGGAAAAACAACATTTAATGCTGGTTTCTTTCTTTAAAATGAGAACAAAAATAGTTGAATGCATATCAAAAGTTGTAATTTCACCTTGCAGACCCCCATATTTAAGGGTCGTCCAACCAGGGATGTTATAGCAGCCTCCTCCATCCTCCTTCTCCTCTGCATCACAGCGAAACAGCAGAACGTTCATATCAGCCAGAGTCAATTTAGACATAATCCTGGAGAGATAAAGACACAAAGTTTTTTTAACTTGAGGAAAACCAAGCGATACCATATTTGCTAAAAGTATAGGTGACTTTAGAGGGGACTTCAGAGTTGATATTTTTTTACAGTAGTTACAGTAGTTGCTGAAGATATGAACTAAGAACTCAAAATGTATTTATTCCACGAGTTAACATTCCATAAAATTGTCTAGTGTTGCAAGCAGTTTTGGTGAGTAAGAAGAAGCGAACTTAGACAAGCTGTCCGAGGAGGGACTTAGACGTGGGAAGGGACCAGAGCCCCGAGACTCCCCTTTACCACATAAGATTAATGAGTTAAGGAGGAGGTGGGGAGTCATCGTTTTAGTCATCGAATGAAGGAACGTGAAGTTTGCTTAAACCCTGAGGCGTCTAATGATCTGATGAGCACCAGCTGTTTAAGGGATGTCAGTTATCTGTAATGATCCTTCCGAATCTATTTCAAGGAACTTCATTTAATGCATACAATCCAGAGTGAGCCCAGAACAATACAGAACACTTAGGCAAAAAGACAAGCTTAGACCGCTATAAAATAGTCCAGATGTCAATAGTTCCATTCATCCATTTTCATGTCAGCTTTTTCCCTTTCGGGGTCGCCACAGCAAAATGAACCGCCAACTCCTCTGGCACATGTTTTACGCGGCGGATGCCCTTCCAGCCGCAGCCCATCGCTGGGAAACATCCACACACACTCATTCACACTTTAACACTATGGACAAACATTCTTACTCAATTCACTTATACCGCATGCCAACCGACCCAGCCGAGCCTAGAACCAGCGACCTTCTTGCTGTGAGACGACCGTGCTACCCACTGCGCCACTGTGACGCTCTGTCAATAGCTCATTTTACACCATTGAGTAAGATAAGCTACATCAGAAACAGAGCCTTTTAGAAATCTCTTCAGTGCAGTAGGCTATGAGCAAATTAGGGACTTTAAGAAGCAATGGCTAATAGGGTGGCTAAGACAAACAGAGCCGATGTAGATAATGGGAAAATTACAGGGGAGTGAAGTGGAAATAAAAGTTACAGAATGTAATTTAACAACTCATCCAGAGTTTTTATATAGTTAGATAAAAATTAATTACGAATAAAACCAAATAATATGCAGTTGCTGTTTAAATCAAGAATGCACCATACAACTCAACAACTTCATATTCGTAGCTGCTGAAAAATTCTATTACATGACTGGACTGTCAAACCATCACATACCTTCCATTACAGCCGATTTAAGACAGACTCAAGATTGTTTAGATGTAAATAAAAAAGCAGAAGTGGTGCAAAAACATCCTGACTGGCAACCATTCATGCTTTCTTAGCTCTCAAGATATATGAGGTTGTCAGATATCAGTTTAAGGGTTTCGCGTTGATTCAAGCTAGGCCTGATCTCTCATTGGCAGAGGCTTTCACGCCCCCTTCAAGCTTGTGCAGGTTAGAAGCAACTACATAAAATGTGGCTTTACTCAAAACAGTGCCTTTTGATGTAGAAAATCCCAGCAACCAAATAACAGGAAATCTAAAAACAACAAAAATTTAAGTTTTACAGACCCTGTAAAACAAAAAAAAAAGTCATACAAGCCCGGAGGAAATGTGTGGAACCAATCACGAACAGCCACTGGGACTAAGAGTGAAGAAAGATTGATAGGTCATAACACAATGCACTTTCTCTGTGTACTCACTGTGCCAGTGGAGTCTTAAGTATGTCTGGTGTGTTTGGATCAGGCTGGCTTCCTGCTTTATACAGTGGATTAAACTGAATCAGATGGTTCCTCAAAACACCAACTAGCTCCTGGGATTTGGGGTCCAAGCTCACCCTGACAACGGAACAAAGTTACCTCTAAAAATATGAACGCTATTAAACAAGCTTGTTATTGTCTTCAGACATATTTAACTTCCACCTTCTTTTTATTTTGTAATGCCAACAGAGTTTGTGAAGAGAACTTTATTATTGAACACATTGATAACACAACTAACCTGAAAGCAATAACGCTTCCAGGAGTCAGCTTCTCAAACAGGATCTCCTGCACATACTCGCTGCGCCCTTGAGACGTGACCCCAGCCAGCCGCACAACCTGACTGTCCTTCAGCTGAGCAAAGACAGATACACACAAACAAAGGCACACCTAAGAGCCAAAGATAAGATTGACTTGTGCTGTGTTGGCTCAAAAGCTAATCAAAGGCTCTGCAAGTCCAGACACCAAACATTTAAAACCAGGCAGGAAAGGGGAGGTTTACCAAAAGCTTTCTGAGTGCTGTTGCGTTTAAACTGCAGGGAAGGGGTTGAGCTTTGTCTGTTTGTGAATGAATGCTCATAGCGCAGGCCATTGTGTCTCTTGGACAGCTATAATTAGAGTGGTCTCACAGCATTCGGGTTACCTGGATGTGCTCTTTAATCTCCACCGTGTACTCAGGCATGCCATTAATGCTCCTCTCATTTTTTTTGTAGGAGCCCGCCTGCCTCTCCACAGTCCGCGCCTCCAGCACCACCTCCTCGATCTTCCCTGCAAGAGAAGAGTTGCTTATTTAGTAACTTTATAGACTGATTTCCAATAGTAGATGCAAAACAAATGTTTAATATTAATCCCACCTGGGATACACATTGGTGGGACATCATCTGTGTAGCGATGGTGTTTTGGGTTCTTGAACGCAGTGCGACACACAGCCACTACTGATTGGTGAATGCTGGGACAATGACGAGTGACAGCTACAATGTCTTCATCCACCTGGTCCACAAAAACCTACAGAAACATCCATTTGAAAATATTTTTTTAGTTCTAAACGCTCAAAAAATTCCTTACAAGGTATTCATGTAGAGTTTAAAGGCCTGCACACAAGCCATGTGCTTTATCGCCATCTACTGGTGTAGTTATGATGTTACATTTGAGCTGTGTTTAATGGATTTACCAATCTCATAAATAATAGGTCTAAAAAAATTCCACACAGTTTGACTGAGATGCATTATTTCATCAACAAGCAGTTGGAATCAAAAACTAATTTTTGCGCCCCATGGTGTGACAATTAATTGAGAAGTTTGGGTCTGTGAATGCACAAAAACCATGGTAGAACTCTGGTTTTACTTAATGGATCAATCACTGGATATCGTCCATGTGGAATAAAATCTGATCTACTGGTAAACTGACAAAAACCCATAAAACAGAGCAAAATACAAGGATTTGGATAAATGAACTCCTCACCTGTGTCTTCTGATTTTAACATTGTAATCCGTATTCACCAAAGAAAATGATTCATTCTCCAAGAAGAGTTGTTTACTCACAAGTAATTTTTAAGAATAATTATTTTCATGAATGACATATCACTACCCCTAAGGGCCATCCATGGGCAAGACATCTGCATTACTGCACCAACAATAAAAAGTAGAGGAAGGAAGCTAGGGAAAAACCACCCTGCAGAGAAATCTTTGAGGAGTTTGTGGGAATCTCAGAGAGGCGTATAGAGACCGTAAGACTCCATGAAGCCATGAAAGAGCTGGTTTTTCCTCATATTCGCACACCTTACCCAAAGATTATTTTGCATCATAGTAGTACCTGAAATTACACTTGAAACCAAATGACTAGTAAACCACTCACCTGGCTGAAACCTTTGGCGGCTAGTTCCTGGTGTAGACGATTGACAGCCAGCTTTCCAGCGATGATTCCTGACTGTAGATTGACTTCATCAGAAGACGACAACTTAGCCTGAGGATTCCACTTTGTGTAGAAACGCTCCTCTGACACCACTGAGATCTAATAGCACAGATGGTAAAGAATTAAAAAGGCATTCCATGTCTAGTTTCTTGCTAAAACTCTCTTACCTGATGAGGAACTAACTCATCATAGCCTCTGGTGCTGCCAGTGGCACAGCAAGCCATGGACACAACAGCAGAGCTGGGTAGTGAATCATATACAGAGCGTGTCTACAAGACAGAACATTGAATTAAGAACTTAAGCTCCACCAACGATCATCCTCTTTTTATGGTGTGTACCTGGATAGGGCACTCGTTATCATGAGTTACATCCAGAAACATGGCGTGGGCGATGCTGGGCACAAGTGGCCTGAGACTAGGCTGAAGAAAAGCACCAACTGGTTCTCCTCCATAACGATAGACCAGCCGGCCCTCCTCATGACTGTCTCCTGCACTCATCGCCTCTAGAGCACATCAGTTTAAAAAGAATAAACATCAAGGTACTGTACTTCTGTAATTCTTGCTCTCTCACATTTGTTTAAATTCTGACATTTGTTTCTAAAACAGCACACAAAGTCAACAATCATTTAAGTATTAGCAGTACTAACAATAGTGAGTAGAAGTAGTTCATGAAACAGGGTTTCTGTGGGTCTTTTTGAAAATTGAAAGCCTAAATTTTAGGCATTAAAAAGTATGGAAATTCACTGTTCTGGGTCTTTTCACTTATTTTTCTGATGTTCATGTAAAGCTCATCATATGTGTTTTTTTTCTTGTTGCTTGTTCTAAATGCTAATAAAAAATAAAAATAATGGTTAGGGTTGTCATAGTCAAAGAAAATGTGCATACATGCTCAAAATAATTTAAGTTACGGTTATAGTTGCCAAACTTTGAGAAAACGCTCGAGGACACTCTTGAAAGTGATTGTTGGGGTTTCCAGATATTGACATAAGCCTCAAAAATGTTAAAATTCATAAATATAATTGTAGGGGTTGCTATAGATTGCCAAAATGCTCCTAAATGTTACATAAAAAAAAAAGATTGTTAAGGTTGCCAGAGTTTGAGAAAACCGTTGTAAATGCTCAAAAACATAAACGTGATTGTTAGGGTATCAAACAATGTATTTGAAGCATACTGTTTAATATGCAAATAATTTTTGTAGGTTTTGTTGAAGTTATGAAATAGGTCTTAAATTTAATTCTTAACGGTCTTAAAAAGTCTTACGTTTCACATTGTGAAGCCTGCAGTAACCCTGAAGACAATAGGTCTAGTGGTTTTAGTAGTAAAAAAAGATTTAAGAAACTTCTGCATCCACTGTTAGCAATTAATGTACACACATAGTAATTTTTTTTAAATACCTTTAAAAACTTTTTAATTAAATTTACTCAAAATAATAGTGCACTTTCTATTTGTCAAGAAAATCAAAGGGGGCAGGGTTAAAGTTTTTTAAACATAAAGTTATTAGCTCTATTAAAAAATATAATAAATGAGTCAACAATGTTAAAATATTGTATCATAAAAACATTGCATCATTCAAAAAAAAATTTATTTTTTAAACTGAGCCTACTTGCTGGTCTTGATTGTAAATAAACATTGTTAAATACTACAAAATGTGGATTATACATTACATTTTATTTTATTTGATATTTTGTTTTATATTTCAATTTATTTTAAGGCTTCCAATAAAGGGGTCAATAATAATTTTGCATGTTTAATTTTGTATCATAGCAAATTATATCTTAACTCTAAGACCCCACACCTCTTTCCCCTTAAACAAATTTTGACTGCTAAAATGTTTTCTTATTTAAGTATCAAAATCATAGCAAAATGCAGAGAAAAGGCGAATAAACACATCAAAAAAAGCCACAATCAATGGAAGGCCATACCTCTGATGAGTGAAGAGATTCCTAATTTAGTCACAAAGACATTGTCCAGCTCCTCGCTGCCTGTGAACAGCTCAGCCACCACGTACAAGTCAGGCCTGAGGCTGCGTGCTGCATCCAGCATGAACTACAGCATGCAGCGTAACAGCAAAAGACACCCAAAGCAGAAGGACAGTGTTAGTGTGTGAGATCAGTGAAAAAAGGTGCAAAGCCAAACCTCAAATGAAGCCAGAACAAGAGGAAAATGAATCAAGGAAAGAGGAGATGGATTTAGAGAGGAAACAAAGAGAAAGCAAAGCAAAGAATAGGAGAGAAGGACATCAGACAACTTTAGCATCATGCTAACGATACTCCAGTACCTCTGATGAGACTGGTTATTCCCAGCCGGTTTACAAACACATTATCAATCAGCTCGCTGCCTGTAAAGAGCTCGGCTATCACATAGAGATTGGGTCTGACTGATCTGGCTGCCGCCAACATGGCCTGCAGGGCACAGTGGGCAATCAAATCAGAAAAGCTTACCATCCATTCCCTTTTTAAATTTTTGATACATACTATAAAATACAAGATGATGTGTGAATCACAATTAAAATGTGAATGTGATAAAAAAAAACACCTCATGATGTTGTACTATTTTTTTAGTTGATGATGAATAGTGAAAAAAATTGTTTATAATTAATTTAGTGCTGATGATTGATTTAAAAAATAAAAAAAAATTGTTCTAATAAATTAATCTTGATTAATCGTAATGCATTTAAGTAAGCGCGAGTAATCGGAATGCATTTACAATATGTTCAATGCAAATAGAACAGATTATTATTTCTTCTAAATAATTCTTCTAATATACTTCATAACACAGAATAGGAAAAGCTCATTCTTTCCTTTGATTTAGACAGTTACTAAATCCTCAGAAGAGCATTTAGTCTAATACGTCTTCACTAATTGTACTAGACTTTTTTCTTTTACAACTGAAACTGACGCCCAAGCTTTTGTCAGATCTTTTTCTCAGAAAAATAAATAAACATTTCACTGAATTCACTAAAAAAAGTATGACTGCTTCATCTGTTTTTACAGACAAGGCATGTGATGAGGGCGTTGTGTTTGTTCATTGTGTTTATTTTGTTTTACTTGTTAAATATAAATGTTTATATACATTATATTTTGAAAGCATTAAATAAATTTTTAAAAGTACTAATCTAATCATAACAAAACATTTTGAACAATAATCTGTAACATTTAACACTACCATTCACTACCTCATCAAATGTTTACATTTGATATTGTTTAGAACCCAAGCATCACCCAGTCATGATAAACTACATAGAAGGTTGGTCACAAACCACACACTTGCATAATGTTTGGTTTGTGCACTGCAGTAAGTCAAGCAGTGCATTCAGAAGCAACTCTAATGAGAAACGGACACCATCAAGTGAAACAAATTCAAAACATGAGAGAGAAGTATATGCAGGTAGGTCTGGCATTCAAACGTAACTCATAATATCTGCAGTACTACCCAGGATTCCTTTTAGACTTTCTCTAATGAAATACTTTTTTTTTACATATTCATATTTAAAAAGGTGGAAGAAGAATATTACTAGTGCTGGAGAGGCCTCACTCAATATTTTTTACAATAAAATATCACAGAAGAAAAATCTGTAAGTGCAGGACTAAAATGTACATGAACTAATGCAAACGGCAAAATAGAAATCCAGTCCCCATGTTTTTTTTTTGTTTCATCTTTATAGCACGTTATAATACTATATCACTAATCTAGCAACAGTAATAGTGAATCTTTTTGACACTGTCTGTACCTCAGCCACGTGCAGAGGAGTTGAATGGCAGTTGTCCAGACGCACTCCCACAAAGTTCTTGGCTGTGATCTCAGTGTATTTCTGCATGTGGGCCCACAGGTAGGGGCAGTCCTCGGGTCCGGAACCATAGCGCAGCTTCACACTGTCACCCCAGCACACCAGCTCCCTCCGGATGTAGACATTGGAGCCTGAGAATGGTGAGAAGAAGCAGAAGAAGCAGTTGACTTATTGTTAGAGTTGTGAGAAGCTGACAATGATGAGAGTTATCGGGCTATACTTGTAGTCGTACTCATACAAACATGTCAATACCGAAGACGATACCATGTGACATCAACAGCAAACGATTTAGGAACAGAATGTCTGGTTTAGTTGTGTAAAAACTATTTAATTTGAATACCTATTGATAACAACACATGCATGACAGGCTGTCGGGAAACTGGTGCCTTGTTGTAGAGTTTCATCACAAACCACCTTCAACTGTAGGGATCAGGGGATCGAACCAGCGACCTTCTGTTTTTCAGATCTTTTTCGATCTCCTTATCCGAAGGATGCCCTTATTATCAGTATTGGTACACATACTCTGCCTTTAAAATGTGTTAAATTTGTTCAACCCCAGTCGGAGTTTTAGAGGTTGTACCATCACCACCTTGTGATGTTATGTAAGCATGGATATAACCCAAAATGAGGAATGTAGGAATAAATTCTGGGTTCCTCAAAATTTTTTGGGAAAAATAAAAGCTAACACACCATAAGATTAATCTATATTAAATATATGTTTGTATAAATATATTTATTTACATTTAGAAATATAATGAATGCTTTAACATACTAATGATGATTTAAGTTGCTTTGGGTAAGTATGCTTTTGAAGGAATATTTTTTTCTCAACACCAAACAACATTGTGGTTCTATGAATTGAATAAGCTTCATTTTATTTAAGCTTTGTGTCATTAATGTGAATAATTAACTGCTTCCTTGCTGTTAGTTTAGTTGTAGTCCAGATGATGCCCGGTGGTATAATGGGCGCATGATAGACATGGTGGCTTGCACCAAACTACTCCCTTTTATACCACCACTGCCTGATTTCAGGAGAAAAATATATGGCTCTATAGACTCATAAATTATCTATATCTTGTAATTCTATTTTGCACCTTAAAACAATCTAATTAGACATTTTTTTCTACATTGAACAAAGCTTTGAAAAAAACTGGAAAAAAAACTGACCTGACCATAAAAACTTACTGCCCTCATCAAAGCAAAATATTTTTTGTAAAAAACTATTCTTTTATAAAAGATTATGTTATGATATATAATAAATCACAAACTAATAATATGATATTACAGGTTTAATTCATTGTTACAATTTACACAAATCGTACACATAAACATTACATTATTTATTTTACATTATATTTATTACATTTCATTACGTTATTTGAAATTTAAATGATAACGTCCATGGCTCTGTAAACCATGAACCTGATAGGTAGTGTAAATAAAGATAAATCATTAACATCAACTTCACCTGGATTTGAATCTCTTGTTTCATCATTTGAATTTGTCTTTTCAAACTAAATCAGCTTTTTTTTCAAACTGAAATATTCATATTCTTAAAAAATAATCGACTAAAATCTCAATCAAAATGGGAAAAATAAATTAAGATGGAACAATTAAAGCAGAAAATATGGTTCAAATAAACTAAATCTGTTTTTCTTGTTTTAAGCCCTATTTAATCAGTCAAAATAGCAGCTTTACATATTTGGTTAAACACATTAACAATTTAATAACTAGTTTTAAAAAAGTTAAGGCCCAAAATCAATCAGAATCAGCATTTGATTACATGCACAGAATTAGTATAAACCTTATCTTTTAACTAGGTTAGTTCATAGGATTAATTATAAGCTGCTTTGGCATAACTGTTATATGCAGCAGTAAGATAACAACAAACTGTTTTAGATTTGTTAAACATATACATTAAGCAAAAAAGCTCCTAAATAAAGTGAACAGATATTCCAGGAGCATCTTCCGTGTATCACACAAGAGGTAGCAAAGCTCTCTCAAATCTCAGTTCGGTCAGGTAAACTCCTGTATGTTGTGAACTCTTGAGAGAATAATTATACAAAACCTCTAGCAAACCTAACAAAATGCAAACCTGGCTCAGCGAAGTTCCTCAAGGGGTCATCACCCATCACCCATCCGTTGTGAGCCAGGAAGTGACATGACTTTTCAGGTCGATTAACCAGCTCCAGATCTTGTTCCAACGTTGACTCTTCGAATGGGAAAGTAAAATATCTATGTATAAACAAATATAACATTATTTTATGCTTGTGTTCGCCTTTATTTGGCATTTGCTTTTAGCTGATGGAATAAAATACCTAGTAACCAGAGGATGCTTCCGAGTGACAGGACCTAGCTTGGGCCCGTTGTCAGCCAGTCTTTCATAAGACACCGTTCCATCAATGCAGTTAGTGGCCTGAAAGTCAAGAAATGCCATTATAGTAGCACATGAGACAGACCTCCCTGAAATTGTGAGATAAAGATGAAGAAAGAGAACGACCTGTTCCTGATGATGCTTTACTTCATGAAACTGCTCGCCGTTGAGTTCATCTAGTTTCCTTCTAAACCAATTACAGCAGTCCTCAATGGCACCAGGACTGTTCCTGCACCAAACACATTAAACCATGCATCACTAAAATCCTCAACCTTGCCTGTTGATAGATTTGCTCACACGTACCCATTGGGCACGAAGATTTCAAGAGCTGTATTCATGTCCACAGTGTTACCAAAGCGTCTGTACTGAGGGTCCTGAATGATCTTCAGTTGCTTTTTAACATCAGTCTTGCTTTGGTGAGGCTTGGCTCCTATATGGAAAGTTAAGAATCAATCATGAAATACAACATTAACCTAGTTCAAATCAAGACAGATTTAATCAGATGTCCTTTTAAAAGTAGCAATAGAAACTAGATGAAAGGCCTTTTCGTTAGAAAATGTGTGTGAATGCAGAAAGAAATTAGCTGAAATTTGGTTAAATATCGAAATATAGCTAAAAGAAAGTAAAAATATTTAGTTAGAAATATTTTAAAACTTTGCAAACCTTCCTTAATAAAAAAATACTTCAATGAAAGAGTTCAATGTTTGCTTAAGAACTTGAAAAAGTGAAAAAGAAGTTTTTACTGTTGAAAAAAGTATAAAAAAGTCAACTAAAAATACTAAAATTAAAAGCAGATGATTTAACAATGTGAAAATAGTTCATAAAACATAGAAATAGTCATATAAATTAGTTTAAAGAAGATCTAAACACTTTTAATAAAGTAATGGATTTATGGATATTAACTTATAACTAACGAGCGTCACGGTGGCGCAGTGGGTAGCACGGTCGTCTCACAGCAAAAAGGTCGCTGGTTCTAGGCTCGGCTGGAGCAGGTGGCATTTCTGTGTGGAGTTTGCATGTTCTCCTCGTGATCGCGTGGGTTTCCCCACAAGTCCAAAGACATGCGGTATAAGTGAATTGAGTAAGAACGATTGCCCATAGTGTTAAAGTGTGAATGTGTGTGTGAATGTTTCCCAGCGATGGGTTGCGGCAGGGAAGGGCATCTGCTGCGTAAAACATATGCCAGTGAGTTGGCGGTTCATTCCGCTGTGGCGACCCCAAAAGGGAATAAAGCCGACATGGATGGATGGAACTTATAACTAATTATAACACTAAATTAAGGTTAAAAGCAGGAAATCCACACAAGCTTATGCCAGTAGGATAAAACCATCAAATGTCAGGCTGATAGTAAGAAATCGTAACCACTGTAAGGGATACAGGGCTTACGACTGGTTCTTCACGTAAGCTGTTGATCTGGTCACAATGGACCAGAAAATCCAACCAAATACAACTTTTTTTCCCAGTAAACATTGCTCATCAAGCTGTAGATGATACAAATCATGTACTCATATTAGGATTCTGCTACTTTACACGATAGTTTATATACCCCCTTGCTGCAGTCAGTGTCTTGTGTGGGAGTGAACTGATGGATCATTCTTCTAGGTGTGCTCCTGTCAGTTGACCCAAAATGAGCCATAAAAAAATATTTTGAATGATATTTGGGTAGCGGTCGGTTGGATCGTTTGAAATAAAAATGACAATTAAACCTTTGTCGTTTATATAGTACTAGACACAATACTGTCCATAAATATACTGATAATGAAAATACATAGGCCTACACTTTATCCCACCATGATTGAGCTCGACTATGCAGCTACCTGTTTCAAATACAACATTGATGAGCGCTTTGTTCAGAGTTTTTTCAACTCCTGATTGCGGGTGCTCGAAACACCAGGTTTCCCTGACAAGTTCATATACACGACATCAGAAAATGTCTGCTTAGTAAAATGAAGTTTTAATCAAAATTTTCCAGAATTGGTTCGACATCAACCTGTGTCTATATCTGTGACTATCAGGCACCACAAAGAAAGTTCAGTCAGTCTCTTATAGTTATATATCTCTCAGTTAACCTGCTGATGAATTCTTCAAGCAGGGTCGAAGCATGAACACTGTATTCATCAATAATAATATGCATCTAGACAGCTGAAATAAAAAATGACGGGTCGGCTCAAGAACTGCCTGATCTCCACGTCAGCGAGTGCACCATTTGAAAAAAAATGCATGCGAATCAGGAAGCAGGTCTGGTACAACATTTTTTTTTTTTTCGGCTGAGTTGCGGGCGGATTCGATGAAAACGTTAGTCGGGTTTGGGTCATTTATACATTGATGCATCACTGGCTCCTGTGTCTTAATTCCTCTAATCTGTCCCCTTTCTTGTCTTTACTGATCGTACGGTTATGATATAATTGCACTGTCAGTTATTGTCTATTTGTTCCATTTTGTTTTACCTTTTACCAAAATGTCATTGTAGCGGTTCTCATCTTCCTGTCAGCGCTTATATCTGGTACTTCCATGATTGGTGGTTGTCTGCTTGGCATGCTAATGTTATGGTTTTCCCCTTGACAAGTGATCAGTATTACTCTCCCATTTTGTCTCCCTTCCCATTGTCTTTTCAGTTGGAAAATCTGTCCATCCCTCGTCTGCCCTGATTTCTCCTTTTTATATTCTCAATGTTTTTTTTCTGGCATTCTAAAAACTAAAAACACCCATGTTACCATTTACACTAAGAAACTAGAAGCTTGAGAGACCTCCATTTAACATACACGTCTAAAAAATGTACCAGAACTCACCACTTTGCAATAAAGTTCTGAACTGCTCCACCACTGTGTCAATTTTGACTTGGAAGAATTCCCAGAGTTTGATCTTGGGAAACACCTCCTGCCACAGAACTCCACGAATGGCCTAAAAAGACCACCAACAAAAATATCTAATTAGTCACAATAAATTATTTTCGATTCTATAGCACAGATGATCGCTGGCTAGCTCACATGCAGGTGTTCATGCCCCTGGATGAGTGCTGGTAGTCCTCTTTCTTTATATTTGCCATCAGCTAAAGCACAGGTGACATGCCACAAAGCTCTGTCCAGGACCCAGGCCGGCTTCAGATGAGGAGAGTTCACCAGGTTATACCCACACTCTGGGTGCTTCTTGATCCATTTACTGTTTGCCGCTGAGAGAGAGAGAGAGAGAGAGAGAGAGAGAGAGAGAGAGATTATTATTTCACAACACACCACCGGAACTTCGTGAACCTTTAATAACAAGTACTGTTTGTTTACATCCATTTGTTCAATAAAACACCCCTCTGGGGTTTGTTCACCCGTATTTCCATTGTTGCTCTTTATTCGTCGCTACAATCCCCATAAATAGTAGAACAAAATATCCTCTTTCTATTAAAGCCATTGACTGTATATAACATGGACAGAGTATTTGTGACGTCACCCATAGGTTTCTGGCAAAGTCAAATGAAGCTCAAAATAGGCGGAGCCAGAACTCAAAATTGGGTCCTCACAGGTGGGACATGGCCACAATGAAGGCATGTGATTGGCTGAATTTTTTATTTTATAAATTCGAAAACAAACGTAAAGATTATTCACCCCTTTCAGAGTATCCATGAAGATCAAAAGGCAGCCAGGTGAGGAAACATTTTTTTTTCAGCTTGTTTAATGAAAAAAACCTGCTCCCTTTTGGAAGTAGTGCGGTTCGCTCGAGCTTCTACAGTTTAGTCACTTCCTATCACGCATCAAGAGGGACTCAATCATCAAGAGAGAAAGAGAGAGTTTAGTTATAAAGAGCTGTTTAGTTATAAATGACACTTTAAACTAAATGCCTGTTCAATAGCACAATATGCCATTTGAATTAATTACATCATAAATCCTATTTATTTCGGAATCTTTAACAAAACAAGTACATGGAGTTCCAGAAGAACCTCATTTAGCAAAATCCTATATAGAAAATTGAACAACTAATGAAAGCTGAACATTTGAATTTTTTATTTTTACAATTTTACAGACCACAATTCACATCATACTGACTAGACTTCCCCTAATTTTAAAGTGAGGAACGTCTGACAGATCCAGATAGAGTTTCAAACAAACATGCACACACAGTCTCTGACCTTTAGCTTAGCTGAGCTCTGGGAGAAACAATGAACTCTGAACTTTACTTTCAGAGAAGTCTGACTACTCTTCCAAATCCATTAAAGCATGAACAAATAAAGAAGAAACAAAAATGAGCTGCCTCATTGATGAAATAAAGACTAATCTTTTAATGCAATTCAGAATTACTGTAAACAAAGCAAAATGACAGTTCGCTTTTAAGCCAAATCCAGTTCTAACCGGAGTCAGTTGGAGAGTGTGAACAGCTCATGTCTGTTAGTATGCTCCTCACACACTGAGACTCGCTGGCAGTGTTACACTCAGTTTAACCACAGTGAATCAGATTGGTCAAATATTACACGATTTGCTCATGCACACTATAAATAATCTATTTATCTATTCAAATCAAAAAGTTTCAGGGGGGTTTATAGGAGATTATGGTCCATCCTTTTACTTTGTATGTGTTTCAAATAGAATAAAATAACTGCTTTTCTGAGCCCCAAAAGCAACAACTGACAGAATCAATTGTGTTTGGCTGAGAACAGCTATATTAATTTCAAAGATAATTAAAGAACATTTGAAATATGTCATTTATTTTTACTAGGTTTTATTTACTTATTTATTTATTTTAGATAAAAGTGTTTGACACCAAGCCACAATTCTTTTTTGATGAAAGGGAATCAAAGCAATTTATTGACTGTTCAGAACTGCTCTTCTGCTGTGCATTACATGTAAAAGAACAATGAATGTAGAATATGATGTATTTGATGGTGGAAATCAAACCCTACTCTGGACTTGATGTGGCTGAAACTTTCAAGTCAGTGACTTAATTCACTTAATTAACGAGTGACTGATATTTATGAGTGACATAAAGCAGGATTCTTCTGCTTTTATCCTCCTTGTTAGTGACATCAAGCCATTATACTGCTCCATGCTAAAAGAGTCACAAAATATTAAAAGTCTAAAGACAGAGAAGGAGACACACACCTGTATGATTGTAAACCACATCTGTGATGCAAAGCATATTCCACTCATTCTTCAGTTTCTCCACAAGGTTGCCAACATCTGTCCAGGTGTGTGTTTGTCCAGCAGAGGAGAAGTCTGGGTTGAGCTCCAGCTGATCAGCAAGAGAGTAACAGGAGCGAGACTCGCCCAGAGTCTGCAGCGGTGTGAAATGAATCATGTTGTAGCCTTTACAAAAAAAAGAGAATCACTCTCTTTGACAAAGAATCTCAAATTTAAGTTAAATCTATATTGTAAATGAAGATCTAGGTCTAAAACATACTAAAACTGTACAGTCTAAAACTGATCTAAAACATAGCTGTTTTGGGGTTATGTTCCTAACCTCTTGTTTAACTTGCATAACTAAACTGATCTGATGGGACCCATTGAGGTAAATTTCGAGCATACATGTATATTACATGTTAACTGATATGGAATATATCTATCCTGTCTAGTTAGTAGTATGTTTTCACCAGCCATGTGATCTTGATTGTTGCAGATTACTGGTGTTTTTTCCTGTATAGTATGAAACCATCATCATGTTGCCTTGCTATGTTTGTTCCAGTCAGGCAGCCTGTCCCATGTTTGGTTAAGGGTTCGTCTGCTCCACCTCATCAACTCATTGATTATTTCTATGCTTGGTCACGATTTGTGCTGGATCATGTTCTGATTTCTTGACTATCCTACTTAAGGCAAATTTAAATTGAAGGTGTTCTTCTATAATCCCCAATACTTACCGGTCTCTTTGGCGACTCTTAACCTGTCTGGCCACTCATCCAGGGGACCAAGGCATTTGGAGAGGTAGGTCTGAATGCTGATACAATCTAAGGGCAAAATGTGGTTGTCTGAACCCACCCGGAGTACTGGGTCCACCACAATATATCCACCACCAGACTTCTCCTCATCTCTACACAAGATGAAAAGAAATGAACAATAACAGGTCTGATGCTTGTCTAATAATGTTTCTTTTTTTCCACTGAAACGCACCCATGGCCAAAATAGTATTCATAAGAGCCTGAAATCTTCAGCTCAAGAGTGCAGAACTTATCAGAGTCGTCTTGTCTTCCTGTAGGGTTGACCCAGTCTAGAATCAAAAACTTGTGGCGGTCGAAGCGCTGGCCTTCAGTGGGATAGTTGGTGTAAACCTTAACATGCTTCCCTTGAAGAGTTGGACCCAGGCGAAACTGCAGCTCAAACCCTGAGCAGAAAAAAACTCTTACGGGTTCCAAGAAAAAAATAATTTTAAAAATCAATATATATGCATACAAGGTAATGATTTCTTTTTATTTGTTTAATCTCATTTGATTGCGTTAATACAGTTTTTTCCATTGTATGTGTTTAATTTTGTATCTAAAGCTTTTACAGTGATTTGTAACTGAATGCTTTAACAATGTTTGGAAGAAAAGGATCAAAGAATAAACAAATCATCGGTCAAAGAGTCACCTTTATTCGAATCCATGATGCTACAGTGAGCATCAGCATACTTAAAGACTATAAAGGAATGAATATGTTTATCATTTTATCTATTAATATTCACTCTCTCCAGTGGAAGCACTGGATGATACAATTGGAGTTAACTAATGTTATAGTAATTGTATATGAGATTAGTCAATGACTCCCGGAATGCCTGAGCAACTATAAATAACCCCAAATGTTCCACACATTACGAGATGACTGGTCATCATCACACCACAAAACACTGTCCAGATCACACAACATTAAAAGGTCTGAGACTACCTTGTTCCAAGCGGAAGAGGGTTCTGCCTAGCTTCTCCATGTCATTTAGGACCAGCACTCTTGTTTGTTTTGGTGTCATGACGCCCCTCTTAATTTAGAACGTCCTCACTGCAACAATGATGAGGATCATCAACTAAACCATTCAGATAATATCAAATTTAGCCAAGCTATAGCTGAATATAAAAATGGCAACAACATTATTATAAAAAAACTGTGATATCTCACACAACTGAAAAGGTCAGGGGAAACCTATAACGATTTTAAGACTAGACATCTTTTAAAGGTGTAGTAACTGCACAGTTCAACCGCTCCATACAATTCCTGAGTCTTTGATTCGGTTCTTTACAGTTGTCAATTAATAGAGCCAATCGTAGTGAACTTTGCAGTATTTTCATAGATTTAAGCAAGTCAACAAGTCATTATTGCAACAAAATAAACAATTGAATAATGAACACTGAATTAGACAACCTTGTGCCTAAAGAGCTGGGGGGAATGCACTTCAGCGAAAATGCACTGAAATGATCACATTTTAAAAGATTCATAATCAATAAAGAAATCATGCTTTGCATTTTTTCAGTTCATATGATTATCCAACTGAATATGAATTTCAACATCTTCTAATTAATATTTATTTGAGCTAAATACGACATAACCACAAACTAAAATACTCTTGCTAAACCTTTATTTTTGCTATTGAAAGATTATTTATTTGATGTCTATTCAATCTCCACTCAACTCAAAGCCTATAAAACGATCTCTAGGAAGGATATTCTGATCCCTTCAACTGTTTACTTTAAAATTATATAAATTATATTACAACATTTAATTGTAATACATATATTTGATTTCACTCTTACAAAAAAAATCTAAAAGAACCACTGAGTCGGTTCTTTAAAACCAACCACTCATATGAACCGAGTATCAAAATTGACTCGGTTTTGCTATCGGTACATTGAGCAACAACAGTGTTTATTGCTTTTACAACCATAACATCCTTAGCAAAAAAATATAAGTATGATAAAAAAATGCTCGAAGTGCACAGAGCTATATCTTTATTGAGCAGGCTAACCGCTCCTAAGCTCAATCAGCGGAACAACATGCATTTTTTAATATACAGACACATGACAGTCTTAAATCTTAACACATGTCGGACGACTTTGCGCATATATAAAGCAGAAAATCTAGCGGGTTGTCACAAACCAGAGTAATGTTCCTGTTTTCGGCTTAAGGACGTTCCACAGTCAGACACTGGCGTGAAGGAGGCGTGTTCTCGGCTGTTATTCTCCGCTTCCCTTTACCGTAAACACACGAATACGAGAGTCGCACAAAATCAGAGTCAGTTGTATCGGATACAGTTTCTCTAATACAAACATTTAGCTGATTACACATGGGCATATTAAAGACCCGCGCTTAATGTGCATGTTGTGTGGGAATTCACAAACTAACACATTTCGTGTTAACTAAGCAAGTTGGTTCAGAAGTCTCCATCGCCTGGTCACTGCGGCGCAAAGCCTGCTGTCCTCCACACAGAGGAACCTCTCGTTCACGTACAGCACGGAGAGAATCAATTCTGCTCGGACAGGGCTACAGCGCTGGCCAGGAGCCTGTCAATCAAGACTTATATAGAGGTCATGTCATGTCATTCATTAGACATTAAAAGATAAAAAAAATGTACATTGAAAGATAGTGTTTCTAGGCATCAGAGAAAAAAGTGCTTTTTAAAAAACAAATGGCTTTTTGATAAACTATGTAAAATATTCCTATTGAATTTAAATAAGCAAACAAATAAATACATAAAAACAAACAGACAAATGCATAAATGAATAAAAAAACAACAACAACAATACATAAAATCAATAAATAAAGAATAAATACATGAATAAGTAGGTAACATGTTAACTGAAGCTTATACCATAACAGGGAGGATAGAGACTTTGAATAAAGGGAGTTTATCCTACAGTTAATGTTAGCAAAACCTTTTCAAACCTAAATCAATGTGTGTTATGTTGAACTTGTTTTAACGGTTATGTTTTAATTTACACACAAAGATAATTTTAAAAAGCTCCCATCTAAACTAAATGATGAACATGCGTTGGTTTTTTTCTCACTCGTCAAACAAATAGTAGTCCTTTCCTATTCTACTAATAATTTTTAATTCAATAATAAAGGATTGTGATTTGAAGCTTTCGAACATCATGGTTTTAAACTCATTTTGCTTTATGAATGCCTGATGCATAATGGAGTTCCTCGCTTAAGACTTATATTACTAAATTATTTAAACCAAGAATGGAGGAAGTTACTACTTGTACTACTACAGTGAAATTATTATTAATACCCTTTTTATTATAAAAGATGATTGAAGAAAGACTTTCAATTCACTTTCAAATATTCCAGGACTTCGGCTGAAACGAAAAATAGCAAACATTTACAGCACATTTATCTCAAACTTAGAGAGAACTTCCATTCTATAGAATTAACCATAACCAGCATAACTTTGTCAAAAGTTTAGAGGGGTATGCCCCAGTGTTTTTTATATTTCTAAACTACGTATGTCTCTCTGCTAGTTACTATTGGGGATCTGACCAAAGCATTAAATAGATGCCTGTTTATCAGGATGAAGATCTATAATAATTGACACCAAAACACACATTTATTAATGTATTTTTATTTGACTTCATGTCTTTAACACTGTTGCATTGAAGGTAGCCTATAATTATATTTAATATATAACATTATAAAGATAAATCCACACATTTTTTATTCATACATTTAAACAAGAATAATGTTTTACTATATACTGAGGCAAACAAAGCATAAATATTTTAAATAATCAGAATATATAGGCACAGAAACGGCTACTGGTTACATGACTGTATTGCGGATGCTACAAACAATACTGCATTAACACCCCAGTGATTTACTCTTATATTAAATTAATTAAAGATAATGCATTGACTTTATGTTAAAGTGAAAACAATGTTGAAACATAAACTGATGTTAAACTTATAATGTAACCTTTTAAACAATATATTGTGTATAATTTATAATGAAAATAACCAACACAATTCCATTTATTTTCCCTTTTTTTTGTTAATAGTGCAATGTAGATAATAGTATCCTATTAAACAAATACTCAATCTGCATTATATAAACAATTTCAGTTGATTATTTGGACTTACCTATGAACCTAACTTTGTACAACAGGGACATAACCAGGTAGCCGTGTAATTGGATTTTTGAGAGAGCAAAATTGCTAAAATGTATTTAAATTTATTTATTTTGTTATGGTGCATTTTGCTTACTTTCAAATGTATTAGATTCTTCCACCTCATAATATATTTTGGGGGCGTCACTGTTGTACTAATGCTTATATAAATGTTCTAACTACATCTCCAACCATCATTTTGTTTAAACATTTCAATTCAATCTTGCTGATGATTGGCGAAGATGCCTGCCTCCCACTTCTGAGCCAGGGCACATTTTCTTCGGACTCGCTGGAAAGGTGCTGCAGGGAACTAAAGGAAAAAGCTTCATCTGTAAAACTGCATGCAGTTTCCAGTTTGAAGATGAAATGGGGTCAGGTCAATGAGATGTCAAAGAACACAAAACAGAAATGCTTTGCAATGCAACATTTATAAATTATGGTCTTAGAGAGGTCAAACACACAAAAACATATGAAGGACTTTAGATACCTTCTGGTCACATGACAAAGCGAAGCGGTCCATTTTGCGGCTCTTTGATGGAGATGATGGGGAGGATTTTGATTTTCTTGGTGTCTCACCTGTAAAGTGTACAAATAAAAAAAAATACTGCCATTACTGTACCTCTGAAAGAGCCCCCAACCCCAGACAAGTATTGAGCTTTACTATTAACTAATGTAGTGGAGCTTTACCATCATCTGGTGTTTTTGAGCATTCGCATCTTTACCATAGCTTACCATAGATGGTAACATTAATGTTTGGCAATACGAAAAAAAAAGCAGTTCAGCAAAATATGCAGCAGAATGTTCCATGTGTGCAAGGAGGCTCATGGGAACCCATAAATTCAGCCACCAACCTGTCCAAAATGTCCAGTCTGCAGCTCAACACTATAGAAATTCAGTGCTTGTCAAAGATAATTCCATTATCTGTTTAAATGTTCTCTTTCATTTAAAATTTGCTTAAAAGAAAACCCACTGCTTACATCATTTCTTAGAATAGATACAAAATGGTAAATCACCACATAATATTTTGAGGGAGATGGAGAACGAAGCTACTTCCCAACGCGAAGTTGTCTTTTAACTTTAAAGCTCTCTAACCCAGAACAACGTGGCTACTGATTAGCTGAATTCAGAGTGGTAATTAGAATCCCATAGAGTTTATATCTGACTTGAGACAGTTGTAAGTAGGTTAGAGATTCCTGCTTATTGTTTTCTAAGTCCTTTACCTGATCTCCCATAGGCGAAATTATGCAGTTGATTGGGGGACACAAGCACAGTGTCATATCTCCCTTTCGCGTAAAGTAGTGCCCTCTGCTTCCTAAGCTCCTCGTCTCTTTGTCTCACCAACTTGATCTCCTGATCAACTAGCGATTGCGTGCTGTGGGAGCGAAGTTTGAAGAAGGGATTGTTCTGAAACATGCTCTCTTGATCCTGGCACGCAGTGCTCAGACAAAACTCAGAGGCACTTCGAATTATGACATTTGACGTTTCCAGAATGATCACGTTGTTCATGTCAGATGGCAGTTCTTGTATGCTGCTCGTTCCAGGAAAAAGCAATCCGCTTTTTCCTCGATTCCACATGCTGCTGGGGTTTGAATCTGGTTCTAGTATAATGACATTGTCGGCAGTCATTTCACGGTATGTTGGACTACTTCCTAATGAAGTGGTGATTGACAAAGTTGGAGTTCTTGCACTAAGAATCCTCTGAGATCTGCATCGATCCTCTGGTGTGTCAAACATCCGTCCTTTCTCCCCAGGTTCTGATTTACTGTGGGGAAGAGCAGCAGGCCTTGATCTAGCTTGGGTAGCATCAACAGTAGACATCTTTGTCAATGCTCTCTCTCGTCTAAAACTTGCCTCTCGCTCCAGTGCTTCACGAATCTCCCGCTCCACTGGAGTTTCTGGCTCATCATAAGGAGACCTATAGCTTACATCATCTAGACCAGAGTCTACAGAACATGGGCTGAACTGGGGGTGCTGGTGATCCCCCTGACTTAGACTCACTACATCAGGGTCTCTTCGTGGGCGATCAATGTTACGGACAGGAGTGTACATATAATTGTGTCCTCCCTGAGAAAATCCATGTCTCATCAGTGGTGGGTGCATCTGACCTTTGCCTAGCTCTTCCATGTCCTTCCACTGCTTGCGAGCTACGCTGAAGTCCAGGTGTTCTGTGCTTACATTCTCACTCTTCATTTCCTGAATCACACAAAAGTCTTTTGGCTGCTTCTTGTCCAGTTCTGAAGTTGAACAGGACAGACGCTGGAGGCTGTGTTTGGTGGGTTTCCCAAGTTCTTCATCGTCTTCTGCAATCTTGGTTAAGCTGCTATAGTGGACAGAGGTGTCCAAGGAAATGTCTTGGAGCTCACATTCTGTGGGACACTCTGGTTGTTCGAGAATCTCCCTTTCAACTTGATCATGGTCCAGAGGTCCAGGAAAGTCTTCTATTTCTTGGTCTTCAATGCTAAAATCTGCTTTATCCAAGCCTATCATGTTTCCTTTTGTCTCCTCTGCATCACTGTCTGATGAAATAAGGACAGTCTCAACAACGAGGGAGTCACCAAGGTAATTTGAATCACTCTGTGGTAAAGATTTTATTGTATTTTCAGAAATCCCGAGCTCATCCATTTGATCCTCCAACTCATACTCTTTTTGAGAAACCAACATTTCCACTGATATATCACATTCTTCCTCTTGGATACTACTTGAATTTTTGGTTTCCATTTCTATTTTGGGTTGGTCAATCTTTTGGGAGTCTTCAAGGTTGTTAAAAGGCAAAGATTCAATGTCACTTGACTCTCTTTGATGGTTGAACATGATCGAATAGCCTTCTTGAGAGTCTTTACTCCCATTTGACTCACCGGAGCTATCACATTCAAAGCTTCTATGTTTGTTTTCTTGACCAACTTGATCTTCGTGAAGGTTACCCTGTCTTGTTTCCAGGCAATCTGAGAAATAATTGTCCATGCATTCATCTTCTTCTTCTTCCTTGAAGCCGCATGCCTGGTTCCCTCGACACCCAAGATTCATTTTACAGTCGTTTACATCAGCCATTTCTGAGTGCTCCATGGGGGCTGTGGCTGAGATGTATTCTTGCTCTTTTTGTTGCTGATTTAAAAGGGTTTCTTCAACTTTGTTTAGTTCAATCCCATTTGACCTTCGGACACCAGCTGTGGCTCTCTGAGAAAGTAAAAAGATCAGTTTAGAATTAAATAATCCTCAAACTAAATAAAAAACTAGCTTATTAGTTTATCCCTGATGTTTATCTAGACATAAAAATGTACAAGGTTTCATTGAATCTTGCTATGCTTGCAATTATGCTCTTATTAACACCTGTTTTTACACAAGATAATGGTTTATCTTAAAATAATATTTTCTAGTTCACTCACAGATAATTAAAATTCCACACACAATTTCAGCCTTTCACTCAACATTATCCTTGCATTTCAGACTTTTTTAACAAGAGAATAACTTAGTTTGGTACAATGCGGGGCAACATACTGGGTGGCACTTCAGCTTCTCAGTTACAACGTCAGGGGTTCAGGGCCATCTATTGGCTATCCTGCATGTTTGTTTCACCTTCCAAAACATTCTGAAGTGGAACTGAAGACTCCATAACCCATAAAAGCCTAACCCATTTTCCTTAACAAAAAATGATGAGTGCTAAAACAAACAGAAGAACAAATGGAGCTAAATAAAGACATTTCTAGATAACTTTAATGATGGGTAACACCTGTGTTACCATGGGTTAAAGATTGATGAGGTTGAGAATAATGAAAATGAGGAACAGGCAAGCGATCTAATCCAGAGTATACTCCAATTAGGCATTACAAATTGTGGATTCCCAAAATACCACATTTTTGTAAGAATGTTATCTCAAGCTCATTGTGTTAAAGTCACATGACTTCCTGGAAAGTTGCAATGTTGAGTTATTTTTTAAAGTAAGGAGGATGTTAAATAAATGACCAGCACAGAACCCTATAAAGGTGTTTTGAATGAGCAATAAAGGATGTTCTCTAAGGTCATATCAGGAACATTGAACAGCAGTACTTTTAAAACCAAAAGACAAAGTTTTTAATAACACACAGAAAGTTATTTGATGTCTTTGGGAATGTTGCAAAAGTTGCAGGGACATTGTCTTCCACTGAGGATAGAGGAATAATTGGGAAAATTGTTAGCTGTATACATTTTTTTTCGCATCAATAATATGGATTAAAAATAAACAACATTTCTTTTTCTGAATATGAAGGAAGAAAATGGCAGTATGATCTTGTTGGGATCATAAAAAAAATTCTATAATGCAAGTATGTTGTAAAACACAATGTTTTCAGCTGGGTTTAAACATTTTATAGTTTGAGAAACATTGTGAAGAAATTTTGCACATTATTACTTACAATTATTTTATATATATATGTGCGTTCTTTTAGGGCAAGTCAGAACAAGTTATCAATTTTCAATTGTATATAATTCAGTTAGACTCATAAATAATTCCCAAGATTTGAGGGTATGCAGATTTTAGCAAAAAAAAAAAAAACTGGTTGCCTAGCAACATGATCTAGATGAGGAGGCTGTGCTGTTTATATACACTGTGAGCCAAAACAGCTCTATCGGCTGAGCATGCCTATCAGAGTGTGCAGTACCATGCTGCAGGTTCCTTGGGGTTATCAGCCTGGATTCATACAATGACAGAGAAACAAATCTATCTAAAATATTGACCGACTGTTCCTTTATTCATGCCTGGTGGTACTGTGACCACCATTAACCCCAGATCTATTTTTGGGAAAAAACAAATCATAGATTCTGATGTTTGACCATTATCAGATCAGTTTGCCAGAGGTGAAATTATGTCATCAGCTGTTATCAATAGGTGAATACTCCACAGTAAAGCATTCCATTAAAAACTACTAATTGCACAAGAAAATATTATGTACACACTACATTTGCTCCAAATATTTATTTTCCATAAATATGCTATTTGAGCTATTTCTTACCTTTTTGAAGTTAATAAAAATCATACGTTTAAAGGATAATCATTAATAATTTGCTTAAAGCTAAAAAGTTAGTTATCTTGCATTTTACCAGAGTCAATTTTGATGCAATAAGAAGTTAAAGTTTTAGATTTACATGTTGAAGACAGACCAGACTGAAACACAGCACACCGTTTTCCTTGCTCTTCGCTAAGCATCATTCATGCAGATCCAAACGAAGAAGCTTGAATGTAAACCTACCAGCAGCTTTAAAAAGAGGAGCCAAACGGAGATCATCTCCAGCGAGCCGCCATTCGCGCCTGCCCGGGTTATCTGAACAGATAACGAGAGGAACCGAATGAAGACTCGTCGCGAGTAATTCATGGAGTTGAACTAGAGCCGGAGATTCAAGCGCGCGACGGTTTATTCCGCTCATATCCGTCAGCCATTGTGACATAACAGAGCAGATAGAACAGATATTGACTAAACGACAGCATTTCTATCTCTGGGTGCTCTGCTCCGCTCCGCGAGAGCTGCCCGAGGGCGCCCACACTTCCCCAACCGAAAATCGAACGTTTGGATTTGCCCACGCTGTTTTGAACACGTCCATGTTTCACCAAGGTCGTTCTTCTTCAAATATATTTCTCTGATAAACTTTACCAGTTGGGCTAGATTAAACTTTTGTTCAAGTTTAGCTGTAGATGATACTTGTGGTTTATTCAGCATGTATTTGGAGCTACATTAGCTTTTAGTCTGACTCAGAATTGATAACATTGTATGTTTTTAGTAAGTTGCTTTAAACAGATGCAAAAATATGCATCTATAATGTGCATAAATGCGCAAAGTTTAATTAGGTGTAAATAGTTTGAGGCGAAACTTGTTCTGAAAAGTCGGGTGAGATATTTGATGCTTTTGCTAATAATAATAAATTGATAATATAGAAATAAATTATTAGCGTAATTAATTAAGTAATTACACAATATATTTTTATGTGTGTAGACATTAATTAATGGTTATTTGAAATATAAAAATATAATGGAATATGTATTGATTCAATCAGTTAACCTGCTCATATAGTTTGATAGTAATATTATCGGTTCACTTCATGGTTTTAGGATTGATTGTAGAAAGACAAATGTTATTCATCACATGACTTCTTGATTTTCATTTTTAGCTACTTTATAAAGCTGTTGGTAAAAGCCCTTTCTTTTCGTGGCAGCATTACAAAACAGTTGTTTTTATCGACAACAACAAATAATATTATGTTTTCAACGTCAGTCCTGTCTGACGCATCATCATGTTAGTTTCTTGTAAACCAGAAGTCTCAATCTCACCAGACACTTTTCTTTTGGTCCATACTGTGTGTAGCATTTTCTTTTGTTATTGTGTCTAAAATATAAAATGAAAAATGAATCTTCACCAAAGAGCTGAAAAAAAAAGCAGCGAGGAGGTATGTCTCTTGAGATCATCTTGAATAAGTTTGGTAGTTGTTGTTTTTTTCATCCATGACTCCCATTGATGTAATAAGTTCTGTGCATTTGTTGAAGAACTTTCTATATTAGTTTTTTCAATACTTGCTGAGAAAGCATGAGTACATTCCAGTAAAGGAAAACCAAAAATATACCCACTGTTTTTACCAGTTTTTCACAACATAATTATACAAAAAAACTACCAATTTATGGCAGATCAGCTTGTAAAACCTTTTACTCCACCTCATCATTTCATATAAAGAAATATGAGTTGAAAATTGAGAATTTGGATACTTACTTTAAGCGATGAGGATTGAGGTCGGTTGGTTCCACTTGAGGTCTGGTTTCCTCCTCTGCGGGGCTTGTAAGTGTGTCAGAAAAGTGTTTGACAGAAGCACTGATTGAGTGCGTGGGAATCTACCAATGGCAGCAGAGAATTCCCACTGACAGACAGAGGAGAATATGGCTAAAAATATATTTGCACACAGTCCTCATGGTTATGAAAAAAAAATCTCACACCAGACATCTGAGACCAAACAATTCCCTGAATGCTATATGAGAACCAAATTACAGAAGCTTTAATTATAATGGATGTTTTATTCTACTTTGTTAGCACCCAGACAGTGTTACCGTCATCAGTTTCGAGTCTATATTCATAAAAAAAAAACAATTTTTATTGATTACTCCTGTGCTCTGCACTATTGTGACCTATTTATATGATTTGTATCCAATAAAAACAATAATAAACATGGTAGTTATTGCCAGAAGAGATTGTATTCCTTGTTGAGAATCTGTTCAGAGGAGGAACCAAACATTCACATAATCGTAATCCAAGAAGTTCAGGGTAAACAGCGATAGTCAAAGGTCAGGGTCATTAACACCAAGAGAAAAGTTAAAATTGAGACAGCTTTAAACGCATGTTTCATATTAAGCAAGACTATTTTAAAATAGGTGAAAAAGAGCTACAGCTGGGTTGATTGCTGATCTTAAGCAGCCGTGAGAGACCAGTCCACCTGGGTTTATGGCAGTTAAAGCTCATTAACATTGACCCCTCTTTATGCCATACAATACTTTCATACTATACAAAGTATAAGCCAAGTAGTGAAAATAAGCAGAAGGCAAGAATCCAGTCTCTTGAATCGGAAGAGTGGACATGAAAATCACATTTTTAACGCATAATGGGAGAGATTTTCAAATCGGGAGAGATGAGACATAAATTACGAACGGTGCTATGGAGACTACATTTAAGAAAAAATGTTAAAATGGTGTTATTCCTTTCCCAGCATTGGGTTGCGGCTGGAAGGGCATCCGCCGTGTAAAACATATGCCAGAGAGTTGGCGGTTCATTCCGCTGTGGCGACCCCGAAAGGGAAGAAGCCGACATGAAGATGAATGAATGAATGTTGTTATTCCTAAAAATAAACATTAAACAAGAAATCAAATAAATAATGAAATATGTCATATAACTAACTAACATTTTTAGATCTTGGAATACTAAAATTTAAAAAATAAATTGTTTAAGTGCTACCTTAGTTTAGAAAAAGTTGAGGATAATTACCCAATTAACATTTCTTTTTTGGGAGAGTGTCTTATAATTGGCCACTAATCAGGTGGTTCCCTTTTAGGTTGATACTAATCCAGTATATTAAAACAAACTAAATTCCAACAATCAAAGTTTATGCAAGTTATCCCAACTTCCACCCCTTCACAACTTTGGGGAAAGATCATGGTCTCAAAGCCGTTACTCAGACAGCACGCCAAGTTTTCTTCTCCATTGCGTGCTCTGCTTG
Organism: Danionella dracula; assembly: GCA_900490495.1. NCBI lineage: Eukaryota > Metazoa > Chordata > Actinopteri > Cypriniformes > Danionidae > Danionella > Danionella dracula. Next base: position 3,435,459 of record UELW01000100.1, read on the forward strand.
CAATACTGGGCAACTTTAAGTAGGAATGAACTTTTGAAACCCTTACAGTTCAGATGTCTGATATCTTTAATGCTCTCAAATACTTTATTTCAAAACAGTGTTTAATTTAAATTAATCATGTTCTCAAATATTGTTATTTTTTAACAGCACCAAGTTCTGTCTTAATAACAAATAAAAAGCAATATGCCCATATTTTTTATAAAAATGGGCTACAAAAAATAGATTTGAACAAAGATGTGATTAAATAAAAAAATTCTGAAAACATCCAGATTCCTTCAGTTACACAGATCATAAAGGCACCTTAAATATATTTTAGCTACATGCACCCAAATCATGAGGTAGTCATGTAAATCATCATAGTCTTAAATATGATAGTTATGTCAACAGTTTTATTTTTTTAGTCCATAAATGTCTCAAAATCTTTCTACGCAAATATATTGTATGGTTTATTAACTTAGCTGAGGTCTGCTTACATGTATACATAAAAGGCAAAAAACTATATGTATATGTTCTTAGACTGGATTAATAAAAAAAGAATTAACAAAAAAAAATTGAATTGGAGATTTTCAGTCAGTCTAGATTGTTTTTCTAATCAGCAAAAGAACATTAATCCAAATTTGCGAAGAATATTCTTCAGCATATTTAATCTTGTTGAGATCTTCAGATCTTCTGGTGTTCTGAAGACTTTGATTTCCTCCTGATCAATTTGCTTTTGCCCAAGATTCTCAGACTTCCAGGGTGCTGTATGTTGGCCACTATGAGGTTTGCCCCAGTTTCTCCATCTGCCTTTGTAATTCTGTAGAGGGCACGAGGGAAAAGACATTGATTTAGCAGCTCAGTTCAAACCTTCCAACCAATCGGATGTTAATGGACAGCATATAGTTGATGATCCACTATATCTAATGATAAGGAACAACATATGTAGACAAATAGTAATAGTAATGATTGCCATGAAAAAATATCAATCAAAGATATCTTACTCTGACAATGTTAAGAGGATCATTTAAGTAAAGCGAGGAAACATTTACCCTCAGAGAGAAATACAATTATCAACTATTTGCTAGTACAAGTGGGTTTTAAAGCATACCTTGTAAAGCTTGACAGACTGGAGATTGGGGAGTACTGGTGTGAATGTGTTAATGAGCGTGTTTGTGTGTGTGGGTGTGTTACGGAAAAAGACAGGAAGGACTGAATTGCTAGCTTTTCTAAGACAAGATGACAAAATTGAGGTCAGCTGTAGGAGTACAGTATAGATTCTTCAAATACACTATGTAAATCAGGTTTTGAGTAACTAATATGGTTATACACTATTTAGAATTTTATTATAAATATTATATGATGCTACAATAATAAATAAATATACATTTAAGTCAGATATGTGGGTGGTGAAGGATACATCTGCCATGTTCTCAGCTTTAACTCTATGATGTTCCTCTCTCAACATGAATATAACATCATTGATCAGGTAGGTTTCATTTTTATGTGTGTATTGTAAAAGTTGCATTTTACACACCACCCGTCTGCAATTAATATATACACAAAAAGATATGTGTGTTCACATTTACTTTGAAAGAGCTGACAACGTGTATGTTTTGAGTCAATACAGCATGTTTTGTGCTATTTCCATATAATATCTATATCTTTGTTCTGCAGGCATTATTTTATACAAATAAATATGGTTTTCTCAACCAACTAAAATGTCCTCCCTCTAATCAACTAAAACAATTAAAAGAAAATTAAAAAAAATTGCATTACATAATTTTTTTGTCTCGAACCAAATCACATTATTTTTAACATATATTTTTAATAGTAAATCTCACTTAAATCTAGGCAATCAATTGACATTTTCTTGATTTATTGATTGTTCTGAATTTACTTTACCCATGCTGTGTCCAGATGTTGGTTTAGTTAAACGGCAATTTTAAAGCACATAAAATCATGTAATGCTTAAAAACCTTAAGTCAATTAATGTTTAATGTTTTAATAAATATTTTACCTAATTAAAGCATGAAAAAAAAACAGCACAGATTAGTCAGTTTTATAAAAAAAAGATTAATCTGGTTCTTTTCACACAGCATTCATACTAAAAATGTAAAACTCAAACGAGAAATTAAGCTTCAGTGATTGGCAACATGACTTTTCAAGCAACACAGACAGAGGCTTTCATGCGTTTTAATGCAAGCAGCTAAATGACAGACAAATGAACACGTGCAATAATGTTTGAGGAAAAAAAAGTTTGGCAGGTGAAAATGACTGCATATGGGGATATTTTGAATCTCCACTAGAGGGAGGCTAAAGCTTTTTAACAGGAGCCTTGAAGCTTGTGCGCATTACTTATCAGGTCATGCAGAAAAAAAGGAAAATTGCACCAATAAATACAAACTGTAAGTATATGGAGTACGAACACAGGAATGTTTATTTTAAACCCAAGGAAATCTCAAAACAAGAGCTTAAAAATTGCAAAAAAAATGTTGTCTTCCTGAGGTGAAAAGACAACATGTGTGGCTCTTTTAAAAGAGTATTAAACTTCTGGAGAGGAACAAAGACAATTACACAATTCTTAATTCTTCATTTTCTTCTTAATAAAAGATTTTTGTCATTACTACACCTTAAATGAAAATAATATGTAATAAAATATATTTAATCATAAAAAAGGAATTGCAAAAGTTGTCAAAACTCCATGCTTTAAAGCCTTTCAAGCATCCTCAGCCATCAAGAATGCCAGAATGAAGCATGTTAAGATGTGAAAAGAGTCCAGCATGCAGAATAAGGGATGAGAAGAGTGTTAGTGATCTACGTTAGCACACAGCAGGGCATGAGTCTCCTTTTGATCTTTCTGATCTTTTGGGTACCTGTAACCGATGTGTCCTCTGTGTTTTCTCTCTCGCCTTTACGACTGGATTCGTGATTACTCTGACAGCTCTTATTGGCGTCCTCTTCTCCATCGTCTATGATGACCAGCTCTGCCCGAACGGATCCCTCATAGGTCTGGGTATCTTCATCTGCATTCTGGTAACCCATAAAGATCATGGTGACCGGCTCATCAGATGGCATGCTGTTCAGGACACTTATCCTGGTGTCTTCAGAGTAGGCAGAGCAGGAGCTTTGGTTTCTGAGGTCATGGTGTAAAAGCTGATTTCCTTGGGAGTTCTCTCTTTGGTTGTAGTATTGTCCATGAGTTTGTCGTTCTCCTCTGGAAAACTCCCGACTAAAGTTCTCATAGTACCCATCTGGCCTATCATCATAATTGGGCATTGGTAGAAGTGGAAGTCTATGGCCTGCATCCTCTGGATAGCCAGCAGCATCATTATACACCAGTTCAGGCCATGCAGATAAGTCAACGCTGTAGGGATCTTGGTGTCCGTTTGCTTTGAGGTTTGCTCTGTTGTTTGGGACTGATGTGAGTTCAGGGGCCATGTTGAAGGTGTATGAATGGTCCATGTGTTTGGACCTCTTTTTTTTCTCTGAGGCCTGTCTCAGCAGCTCCTCCACCTCCACCGGGCTGAGCTCGTCTACTCCATTGGCTCCAGGTTGGTGACCGTCACTGCGCAATGCATAAACGGACTTTCGGCCATCGTCGTAGACCTTGATTCCTCTCTGCTGGAGCTCTTGAGGAGAAATGGTAGAGGAGGAAAGAACCTGGTTTTCTCCAGTGCGCAAATCCTTTTGAACGCTAATTTCCATGGCAAACAAAGCTGTAAGATAGGAAAAAAGTTTTCATAACATTTGAATACTACAAGTTCAATGGTTGCAATGAATTTCATTAAGGTTCTTTTTTAACTTAAATTTCCTGAAAGTAGGAATGGATCTGGGTTGTTTAATGATTAGATTGCTGAATTCCACATTACCTTGGTTATATTCATAAATTTTTCTTTCTTTTTTTCCTTCTCCCTCATTCGTAGTACTATACCACTTACATATTTATAAGTTCAGTTTGAGATCCCTTTTAATGGAACCCGCTGAACCATATCCAGGGTCATGTCAAAAAAAGAATAGAAACCCTCCCAGGTCAGCAGTTCATCACAGGGCCACACAGACTCATACTCAAACAATTTGGAAATGATGAGTCACAAAAAAACCCGTAAATATATGATTTTGCACCTGGAAAGAAATTCTGACAAACACAAGGCGTATGCATAATAATAACCCCATATGTTTATTGAGAGAAACCTGTTCTAATAAAGTCAGGAACACAGCTGCTCATTTAAATGGTTAGGTAGCAGGGTTTCGGCAAGATTCATAATGTCAAATTAAATACATTTTAAGATCTATATCATAACATCAAAAACACATACAAAACATTTCAACATATTAAACAGTATGTTTAAAATACATTGTATGAAACCCTAACCATCAGCTTTATGTTTTTCAGCATTTACAAAGATTTTCTCAATCTCTGGCAGCCTTAATAATCTTTTTTTAAGATTTTGATTGTTTATGAGGCTTTTCGCAAACTATGGCAGCGCCAAAAGTCATTTTTATGTTTTTGAGGATTTATGAAAGTTTTCTCAATCTTTGGCAACCTTAACCTTGACTTTTATGCTTTTGAGTATTTTCTCAAACTATGGCAACCCTAAACAATATTTTTTTTTCCTCAGCATTTAGGAGCATTTTCTTAATCTCTGGCAACTCCAAGAAATAGCCAAAACATTTTTTAAATCAGCTTTACATGGAAATGAAAAAAATAAGACCTGTGGAAAGTCGAGACCTACAACTGTGATTTTAAGACTTTTTAAGGCCTAAATTTGTGATTTTTACATTTAACATTTAAAATGTTATTTTACATAAAAATGGAGACATTGCAACCTATCCATGTTGTTTTCTTGAATTTCATCAGTTTTGATCTAGGACAGATGGAGTTTTATATTATAAATAATTATTTATGTATTGCTTGATAAAGATTTCAACCAATTAACCAGATATTGGACAACATAGTGCTTAAATCCTCAGATTTACATTTTCTTTTTAATTTCTTCCTTTTTAGTCATTTGAAAACGTTGACTTTTGGGTTTATTTTAGGAGCTTACCTGGTTTGGCTTGGTCCATTTTCGCTTCAGCTTCTATGTCTTGTCTCTTTCTCTGGTTTAGCTGAGGTGTACTGGGATTAGACATGTTTGGAATTGTTGAATGAACATACATTGGTTCTGCAAATATGAATAAGAGTAACAAGTTGCATGAATCAGAGGACTCTGTTTAAAGTGGTATTAGACGTTCAGCATTTCACCAGTGTTTACCTGAAATAAAATCTGCATTCACCGCCTTTGAAAACACACACAGCAATCAATTTAGATAGAGATGAAATACAATGTACCAATTTTTAATACACCTAAACACTTGAAAACCACTATACCTTGATGATGTCTTCTGGAGATTTTTCAATGGCTTTCAGTCTATTTAATATGAACCCCTCATTTGTACAGATGTTCAATTCCTCCCTCTCCAGCGCTTCAATCTCTTTCTCTATCCTACAGAGAAACAAAATACTCATTAAACAACACCCCAACACAGCTCACTCTCTAATACTGTACAATCTTAAATGGCAAAACAAACCACTTCATGATGTTAAGATGGTTTGTGCGATGTGTCCAGTTTCACATGCAGAATCAGCAATCTGAAACTTTATCCCACTACCCAGTTAAACCCCAGGTGGAAATATTTGTGCCAGGGTGTGACCTCTCTGTAGCTGCTTTTCAATGACACGAGAGAATGTTTTGGCATCCCTCTTAGCTTTCACAGATAGTTTACTACAATGCAACGTATTTCCAAAATTGCCTCATCCTCCTTTAATCCTCCAGAGTGACATTCATGGAAAAGCATCGCACCACCCCTTGACATTCACAACAGTTAAATACAAAACCCTGAACATTTTACACAAATAATCAGACTGAAAATGTATTGACTCTACTGTAGGTATCCACATTAGACTTTGAAAGAAATAGACTTTGTAATCAACTTTTTAAAACATCTAATTGATTTAATTTAAATCCATAAATAAACAGACTCATTTTACTGACCGTTACTGTATAGTTGCTCTAATATGAATCAAAATACTTTAAATAAGTAATATTGTGTTTCATTAAACATTTTTTTACAAGTTCTATACAGCACCAGTGGTCCTGACCTTTTTGTGTTGTAGACCGGTTTAACAAATTAAAGCATTTTCACATACCTTTAAAGTACCCTAAAGGAGTATGGTTTACATTTTTTAAATGTTAGTTTAACGTGACCGCATGATATTATGGTGGTAACATCAGCATCTTCCTTTCTGTCCCAAAACTCTTAATAGCTATGACAACATTTAAAAATACCTTCACTATTAGAAAATATGCCTCAAACGCAATTTTTTTATTACGTACAAATGTATCTCACTATACTGCTGAGCCATTAGGAGCCATGAGGATGCTTCTCTGTGACTCCCATCTGAAGCTGTTGGGAAGCACTAGTAAACTGGGACAACAATGTTCCGTTCAGTTGAAATAACATTAAAGTTCTGGTTTCTACCCCAGCATAAATCCTGATGCACTCCAGTAGGATGTCATGAATGGAAACTGGATGTTAAGTGCCTTTATGAAGGTCTCACGGTATTGTACCATGACTTTTATGTTTATGTTGTTGGGTTTTTTACATTTGCAGTCCCTATTGGTTTGATTTGGTGCTAATGTGTCACAAGACAAGTGTATTGACTTGCTCTGGGTGAGTGAGATTAAGATTTCATTATAGTTGTAGTTCATTCAGACGATAAATAAAGCAGAAACGGAAGGCACTGGGTTTCAGAGACTACTGAACTATGTGTACATAAGACAGGGAAAGTTTAAACTTAAAAAATGTAAACATTTAAAATGAACATTTTAAGAGTGTTTTTATACTGATGTATGTAGCTCTTAAGGTTTTTTGTTTGCTGTGCGTCTTCAAGAGCTTTCTGTGTTTCCTGTGAATCCGCCCCGTCCATGAGCCACAGATCTCGCATGGATCTTTTCTGTAAAAAAAGGATATTTTAGAATTAAAAGAAAGTAAGATTAAAGTTAGATTTTTAAGTAGACCCCAATAAAAATGATCAACACTGGATGGACTACTGGGAAATTTCTCTGCCTCCCTTCAGGATTTGGAGACGCTAACATCTGACAACATTTTTATTTGTGATTAATAAGCTATTAAGAGCTATTAATAAATAATATGGTTAAAGACGAATGCATGAATAGTGAAGGCAGTACCCTGACATGTTGAAGCTTCAGCTTCTCTCTGTCAATTTCAAGACGTTTAAGAGCAATTTCTTCTTGTATTTTCTTCTTCTTCTGTGGACACATGAGTGACATATTTTTAAAGCTTGTGATTTCTTCTGGAAAAAAAAAAACTACAGACAATTTAGTTGAAAGCAGTTTAAAACAAACCTGAAAGAAAAATTAATCTATGGTAAAACATCCTTAATGTATCCTTAATAAAACCCTGAATAATATAAAAAATACTATAACATTTTACCAGTAAATTCTAAAAGTGTGCTGTTGCATACTTTGCCTATACATTTTGTAGAATCCCTTGGAATTTAAACAAAGCAAGAATTTATGTTAGGCTTGTTGTATAACTTCAAGAATTTGCAATTCTCCTTCTTTTAATAACTTCATTCTCATGCCTAATTTAAAGACATTACATGAATTACGGTACTAAATGAGGATGTGCTTGCAAGAGAGATATGTTTGAGTTGCATTCTGCATGCGTAAAGCAGATATAGGTTAAAGGTGAAGTAAGTAGGCCAAAAAGTTAACTCTGTGCATCTCTGAGCCTGCCTGGTGGGCAAAAGAGGTAGTGTGTGTGATCATGAACACTCCATGATCTGGACACGAGATGTACATGCCTAGAACACATGAAAGACGAGCCAATGAACGTTCGAGATCGGAATGAGTCATAACGGGTATAAAAGATGAAGACATGCACAGAGCGTACGGATTTGCTAGCGGAGCGGCTGCGTCCCCAGAGCCAGGAGACACCTGATGATGGACGACCGAGCGAGGAAAAAACTTTAAAGACGATGAAAAGACATTTGCTTTGAGAAACCAACCAACCAATTTTTATCCACGATGGATGAGTACTATTTTACTTTATGATGATTATTATGTTTTGTAATATATTTAAAAAGCGATTAATTAAAAGAAATATAATTAATTGCAATTACTGACTATCGAGTTTTTGATTTAAAAATTATTTTTAATCTTTGATGAAAGATTTTTAATGTAAAAGCTTAAGAGAAAGAACTGACCACAAAGGAGTCTTCTGACCAAGCTCTAAGCATTTAAAACTTAGAATTTAGGGCAGATTCGACTTACTTAACCTAACCTGAGAATAATAAATAAAAAGGTTGAAGGTGTAAAAGATTAAAGGATTAATTGAACACCATAAAACAGGCTGAAGAAAAAAACGTCTATATTGAAACTGTAAAAAACACAAAAGGGATAACCCGACCAACACGCTGACCGGGCTGCAACCTCAGTAAAACACACATAATGCTGCTAAATAATACTCCAGTCTTATTTCAAAGACAGATATATCTGACCCTGAATGAAATCTGCTTTAAACCACTGCTCTGCATGAAAATTTGAAGAAAGTCTACACCAACCACTAATCCAGAATACACACTAGAGTTTTAACGTTCTTACACACATGTACTCCACAAAAAAATATACACTAGATATCTCTGAACAAAAATATTAAGCATTTATCTCACCAATAAAAAAGTAATGTAGAGAGGCTCAAAGAATAATAAGTTACCGTAATAGCTTGTAGACGTTCCTTTAGGAGGTCTTCCTCCTCCATCCTGACCTTAAACAATAACAATAAAGCAATAAATAATGAGAATAACACAGAGCATTACGCAATTGTTGTGGTAAATTAAAACGGCTGTGTACTGACAGAAGTGAAATGTAGTTTTGTCTGTGAAATTAGTAAGGTATAAATAATTATTTTAAAGAAAAATAAAGATCCTTTTTTGCAAGTCTGTTAAAAGGGCGATGTTGGATTCTTAATCCTTTTTTAATCATTCAGCATATATTTAAATTTTGCCCATCAAAGGCTTCTATAACTATGCTTATAGAAACGGTTTAAGTTGACCTGAGGTCATCTACCTGTTATATGTATTAACTTATATCTTGGCTCAAGAATTCTGTCTCAGGTTTCTGATTGACATGAGCAACTTTTAGATACGGGGCTGTCTTGTACAGAGACTTTCCAGGCTGAGTTTTTTTTAAAGAGTGACCCCAGACTTCCTGTCTCTGTGCTTGTTTCATTTATACAGTATAGTGATGACTCAACACAAACCGTCTCATCTGTTGTATACAAATGCATGCTACAGCCTTTCCCTGCATGAGAAAAACATTCCTAAAGTTGCTATTATTAGCGAGACCAAAAAGGGAATGTGTTTAAACTGAGCCTGAAATGAAATAAAAATTCATGAAATTATTATTAATATTATTTGTTAAAATCCTTCCAAATCAATAAACTGTATATTGGAGGTTAGTCCTACTGCATCTCTGCAAAAGGTGCAATTTTTAGTTCTAGCTCGGGGCCTTTCATTAGTGCAAGTGTGAGTAAATTTTGAGTGACTGAGGTTCTAAAGTATTTGTATTGCATTCTGTAGAGAGAATGCCTGTGCCTTTAACCAAATGTAAGTTTGGAGAATGACACCAGGAGATACACATACACTCAACTCCATTTAAATTGAAAAAGTTGGTGCAAAAAAGTAATGTAAATGCACTGCACAGCTGTTACTTTAATTATAAGTACAATAAAACACTAAAATCTAAAATAGTTACTTCATGTACTGAGCATTCTTCAATGTCCGAGGGACTCCACATTCATGTCAAACATTTTAATAAAGGCTTTGTGCTGCCTGCCACAAAAAAGTGCTCTTATAGTTTTTAAAGTCAATGACATAAAAATTTGATGTTGTGTATTATGTAACATAAAAACATTGTGATGCCTAAATGCATCAATCGATAAAAAAATTAATTACTTTGCATTAGGAAGCAATATTAAATATCAACCTGTGTGGTTCTGTTTGAACTTTTAACTAACTCTATGCAAATACATATCTGATCCATAAATCTGTCTCTTTATTTCAAACTAGTTTTAATCTGTAAATGTTCTTTAATCCTTAAAACTCCACACAAGGTTACAAATATTGTTACAATAATAACCCCAATGAAACGGCTTTTTGTATTTTGATTCTTAATGAAAAAGCATTTCGAATGATACTATGAATAACAGCTAGTTCTTTTACAGGCAGAAAGTGTTTACTGTAAGCACAATCTGATATTGATTTTGTTTTCTCTAGCCGCTGATAAAGCTCTTAAATCATGCTATAAGCAATTAGCCTAAATAGAGTTCCATGAGGAGAAAATGTCTAACGTGAACTGATTGACTTTAAACATTGAATAAGATCTACATTTTTGTATCAGAAATCATTTATTACAAGCAACGGAGGTCTGACAGAAACATTTTCCTGAAGATTCTTAGAGTTATTTTTTATGCCAACCATTTTAGAATGCAACTTGAAGGTCTCACAATTCTCTTTGGCTGGCTGTATATAATACAAATATATATATATATACAACAAAACATCACTAGTGCTACAATTATCAATACATCTGATAAAAAAAAAAGATGAAAAAGTGTTGAATGTATACAATTCTCTAAGGCAGTCACAGGTATGGAACCAAACACATGTCAAAGCTTTTAACATAAAATGATTCTTATAATAACCATGGAAGGGCAGTAGAAGGTTAGGTGAGGTAACCCTTGCGCTCCAGAATTCCACCACATCACATCCACATCTTAAAAATAGCAAGGCCACCCAGAGGTACATTTCCTAGCAAGTCTGAGAGGCTGCACTGCTTTCTGTCCCCCCAGCCATAAAAACTCACTAAAAATTCTGTAGGAATCAAAGAGATAAAAAAGAGGTGCACCAGAGACAACTATGGATCACAGCAATCTGCATTTAACTTTTAACTACCATTGAGATTTTTTCTAGTTGACTCCTAGTTAAAGTCAACGTGAATTGCTGCCATAAAAACAATGACAACATTATATTTTTTAGGTGCAGGCAGCTGCATTCTGACTTCAAAGTAACAGCTTAGTTATCTTAATTTTGACTTCAACTAAAGTAAAGTCTATTTTACACCTATACGTTTATTTTGCAGCCTGCACATGACTAATTTCCATGTCACTTTCAGCCAATAGGAGGGTTCCCTAATCTCCTCTAATCTGATCACAAGCCTTTTAAGATGTAAATCTCTTGATGCATCTGCTCCAGTAACAATGTTCTGAATCAACAACAAAAAACAACTGACACGTTATTACTGTAAGCATATATCCTGACAATGCAAGTTTACAAAGTGATTGTGATCCAATTAATCAATAATTTACATTTTTACAATTCTATTATTTCTATAAAATGTTCTATAATATTTTTCTGTGCAAGTCGTTTCAAAATGTGAATATTTAATGCCAGTGTTTGAAAGCCTTTTAAAAGAATAGGGGAAAGTTAGGCGAAAATATTTCGATATATACCTTCACTCAATCCATTTAGCCTTTTCTCAGAGCGGCTCTTATGACGTTTAAACGCGTATGAAAACTTTAGACAACGTCAATGAAAAGAAAGATTAATGAAAAGAAGTTAATGAAAAGAAACGTATCTCGAGTACAAACGGAAAACGGACTCACCGGGGCTGCTGAGGGGTGCCGGGATCCAGCAGGGTTGTCTGAGATCACGCTGGCGTGGCGTCACGCAGCGAGGCGTGTATTTATTGGCTGCGGAGAGCGCAGGTGCTGGCGGCTTGATTGGCAGCTCTTCCGACAACCAATCAAAGCACATAGAGTTTGTGAAATACTTTTGTTTTTGTAGTTTCATTAGTGAATGTCTTTAAAAGCCACACCCGGGCACAAGTATTGCTGCACAATTTAGCCCACTTCTCTTGAAAACAAACAAACAAACAAACTGATTTTAGACTGGAAGATATAGAAAGTGGTAAAAGTCCACCAATAAATCTTTCATTAACCAATGGAATTAAACAAATAACTATGTTATAACGTGGGATGAATTGATTAAATTACAAACATTTTCGTAAACTAGAAATACTGTATGTAGGATTATTTCTTTTTCATAGCTGCTTTTGTTATAGTTGTTTTCTTTCTGGGTGCGTTAAAGCAACCGAAACTGAGAAACTTCAGGCTAATAAGCACCACCCCTTATTTAATTTTTTTTTTTTTGACAGGCTGGTACATTGATTTTAATTTTGACATTTATATAAATCTGTTCTTCATATTACATGCTTGAAAAAAATAATGATTTTCATAAATCATGCTTGAAAATCTTAAACAGACTAAAAAGTTAATTTAAATATTGTCTGGTGAGTCATTAATTTAGCCATTAATTTTTTTGATGCCATTTCTCATTATTGCAATCCAATATGCAATCCAAATTATTATTTTGCCTTTAATTCCTTATTGGGCAATAGAGCGGGTTAGATCCTCCTCACAGGCAGATCGTCGCTCTTAAATCTGCAATTTAATGTTTTATATAATACTAAATAAAAACTTATTTGATTTAGTTTCTGTTTCATATTGGGTTTAAAATGAAGTATAAGCAAGTTAAACTTTTCAAAAACAATTTTTTATCTGATTCAGATATGATTGACAGCTTAATCAAATAAAGTATAATTTTGGGCTACTCCTCAACTATACGAAATTTTATTTCAAAAGGAAAATGGCTAAATTTTCCAGTTCTTTAATTGGATACTTTTAATTGTGAAAGTGATTGAATTATCGGAGCTTTACAATGCACTTCAGCTTACTCAAAGGAAACACCAAATGCTTCAAGGTAGACTTCAGAGAGGCTTTCTAAGCGGAAAACAGTGTTACAAATCATTCTGACATGCATGGGGCGACTCTCAAGCTTCAGTCGAGTGTCAGACATTCCAACAGTATACTGTACAAGCACATGCTGTTTATTCACACAGGCTTTAGAAACTGAGAGCCACAGCAGGACGGAACATTCCTATAGCTGCAGCTAATGAAGAGAATCATACTGACTTCCTCATCAAACGTCTGGCCAGTGACTTTACATTAACTCCATCTGGATTCATTCATCTCCCATTACTGCTGATTTGAAGAATTTATGGAGGAATTTAAAGTTTAAAGTTAAACTTGCCTTGAAATAAAAATATAATTGTCAGCACTCATAGAATTGAATTTGATTTGTCAGTTATTTACATGTTATTCAGATTAAAGAAGACATTTTTTCAAGTTTTGTCTTGTGACGTTATTGGCAAAGAAAGAGGCAAATAATTTTGCAACTGTCAGACTTTAATCTTCCTGATCAAATGACTCATATGTTGAAATATTTAGGACATCTGTGAGGTGGGGCTTCTCTGACTCCTGCCCTCTGACAGCTGAGGTCACCCAGAGCTTTTACTGAGACCTTCAGAAAAAACAAACCAACTATACACATTTCATTGAGCTTTTTCTCACTTTTTTTATCACTTACTCACACTTCTTATGAAGATACCTACTCTAACTACTTGTGCAAATTTCCAGAGAATCCCAAGTTCAAGATTTTAACCAAACATTTCTTTCAAAATTGTAACTCCTCCAAAACAAACAGGATGGAACACACTTTCGTTGACACTTATACAGACTCCGTTTGAACTCATACATTTGAGTGATGCTGCTAACACATTAGATAGGATTTTGTGAAGTCCTTGTTATACAACCTAAGTCTGGTCATGCTAATAAAAACAGACATCTGACTTTCACACTCAGTTGTAAAGTCATAGACAGGTCTTCCTTCCAAGGACTGTTCAGTGCTGAAACACTCAAAGAAAAAGATTTGTGACTGGGATGACATGGGCCCGAAAGGGCTTTTTATGAACTGCACAATAATCACCATTTTTTATTAGTGAGTGATTTATTGAAACATTTCTCATAATACAAGGAACACCTGTTCTTTAGCGTTTTAAGTGAAACTCCATGAAGTGCTCACTTTGACAGTTTTAATAAATGTTTAAAAACTCTTTTTGATTTCATATAATGTTTTTGTGCAATTAAATATATTATTATTATTATAGGACAATTGTTTTGCCTTTTTCCAGAATTCTTTTCCAGATGTTTCTTATCAGTTCATGACTTGGGTCTTACTTCTGTGTGTGTGTGTGGGGAGCAATCTGAGAAGAGTACTAGACAAGCTGTCCGAGTGAGGAGTCCGAGATCAGAACCCGAGCCAGGGCCGGGAGAACACTCCCCCTGTGGTAAAGGGGTGGAAGGAGACATAGCTTGCACAACATTGATGTTGTCCCTTAGATTCTTCCTGAATCCCAATCTGAACACTATGAACTGCACCTTTAAAGTAGATACTCATTTTCAGAAACGTTTTTGCATACTTTTTAGTGTGTGAGACGAGAGCTCTAAACATCACGTGGCAGAATTAGTTGTAATCACATGATTATGCATGACATACTTAACTACTTTTTTCCATCTCCTCACAAAAAATATTCTAAGAATAAATATAACACTCTCTATATTGATATTGTTTATTTATGTGCATCTTCTTTAAAAATGAGTCATATTTCAGAGAGTGCTCGTTTGTTTGGGTCCAAGAGAAAACTCCTTCCACCCGAGCACAGTGAATTTTGGGTAATATCAGCTGGTTGAGTGTTTATGGATCTGTGCTTCAAGACCGCTCGGATACTTACACTACAGTTTGGGACGCCCTCATTTTGCACCCATAAAAGTGTGTATAGTGCACAGATTGGGACGTATTAAGTTCTTATATGCTGGAAATGGTATGAGTAGGAGGAACCATACTCAAAATGTGTGTATTGTCAGACAGATATGAAAACATGTGACTAGCACTGATTGCTGTGTAAGTGTGCTTGACTGGAAATTCCAGCAGATGGCGATGTTCTGCACCAAAATATCTTCTTTGGATAGAGGCATTACAGCTGTTTTGCGTTTGCTAAGGTAAACATGTCAACAAACATTACAGCATAATAATCTTTAAATCAATTTAAGAATTCCATAACATCAAATGCAAATTACTTGATCAAGGAAAATTGATCAATTCCTCATACATAACCACTCAGCCTTTCATATATGAAGACAAAATTAAGTCTTAACATTTATTCTTGGATTTAATGTTGATTTTGTATTTTGTATTTAATGTTTATCCTCATGTGAAACTAAGCACATATAATGAATTGCACAATGCAATCATGAATAATTACAAAACTATTTACAGTTAATTTCAATGGTCCACTTTATGTATTGCTTAGTCCTGTGCAAATTCTTGAACACAGATTTATTAATGAGATCCCTCCTCTATCTCAAAAACACTTTCCTTTGATTCACAAAATACCTCAAATTTTAGAATCACATTCAGTTTGGATTGCAATAGTTAGTACTTGTTCATCTGTACAGATAACCTTTAAAAACCTTTAATTATATCAATTGGCTTCTTGATCAATCTCACGCAACCTCCATTTCTGCTGGTTTTAAAATAGATTTACACTGCAGTTTTTGATTAGATTATATCCACATATTATATTCAATAGTTGACATTTGATCTTCTTTCAAGATGAAAAACATTCTGCAAAAAACTCTTATCTTTTCATTCCTTCCCCCAGCTATGTTTATGCTTATAAATGACTACATTTTTCTCCACAAGCTCAAAGTTTTCTTGGCATAAGCTCATATCTCATAATTAACTTTAATATCATACTTGTATTTCTTTTTAACAATCAATTAAATGCCGACAAAATCACCCTTGATTTGATAAAATGTGTACTGAAACACACATTTCCTTCACTGTTTTCACACTTGAACATGTGGTTATTCACAACACACAAAAGGACCAATCATTTGTCTAGAAGCTGAAAACATAATTGATATGTTCATCGGAATAATCAGAAAGATTTTGTACCATGAAAGGATCGTGTCAGTGCTGTGTCAAGCTGAGTCGTCTATTGCAGCGAACGACGTTCTAGTGGCTTCAGTAGCATGGTTGCTATGGTGAATTTTCACATGGAGAACGTTGGATTGGATGTTTTCGAGTGCCCTCCACAGAATGCCATGTGGTTACTATGAAAACGCTTTGATAAAGACGATTGAAACATCATCAAAGAGAAAACAAAAAGAAAGCAAAACAATTGTTTTAAAGACATTGCATGAATACTTAATGTCTATGCCACATTCAGTATCGCAGGTGTACAGCCAGTCACCTACAAAATGTGAATCTGCAATCTGCTAAAGAATGTTTAGTGAAAAATCATATTCCATACATTTACATTACATTTATGCATTTGGGCAAATGCTTTTGTCCAAAGCGACTAACAGTAGGCGAGATACAATTTGCAATTTGTTACACAGTCAATTCTAACTGGGGTTGTTTTCACTTGTATCAACTAATCAACCAATCATAGAAGGAAGGAAATAAAAGGTAATAAAATATATATATATATATACATTTTTTTTAATGTATGTTCTTTATGCCACAATAAAGTCTCAGATTACAGGGTCAGGGTTGTTAATCAAACCAGAGATCCATTAAGTAGTAAAAATAAAGCGACTTGTTCTGGAGATTTGTGAAAGGAAAATATTTACAGCAGGGGTCTTTCTTTTCATTCTATTTATAGACGCCCTCCCACATAGCAATTTTAATCTGAGCCATAAAACTGATTTTGCTCAGCACACATACTTTAAAGAATAGGGGAAATTGACTGACAGGTCTGGATTTCAGGCATGGGCCATGTCTTACCTGAGACTCAGCAAAGAAGACATTCAATTTAATGTCTGTTACATGTTTTCTGCAGTATTTAACACCTTTATCCCTTCTGTCAGACTGAGATTGTGTTCCATCATTCTGTGAACCATAGATAAATGCCAGATGTGCCAGACAAATGACAATATTGGGCCAATTCTTTTGCTTACTGGTCTCGCTTCTATACTGCTTTTCTGCAGTACCTAATACAAAATGGAACCTAAGCAGGTTACCATTCAATTTGAAAATCTTCTAATAATTAATAATCATTATCATTCATCTAAAATATGGTTTGAATTAATTACTCAAGTAAAGGGTGTCACAGCTGCACAATGGGTAGCATGATCGCCTTACAGAAAGAAGTTCACTGGTCAGTTTCCATTTCTGTGTGGAGTTCTATCCATGTTCTCTCCATGTTTGCAACATATGAGTGTGAATACGTGTGTGTGGATTTGGGCGGAAAGGAGGCGCAGTGGTGGAGTTGGTCACTCTGAAACCGGAGAGTTGCCGGTTCAATCCCCGCCAGGTCCATTCTGCCGTTGTGAAGCCACTTCACCTGCATTTCTCTGTATGGATGAGTTTGATGGAGGAGTGTGTTTGGTGGTCAGGAGGCCTTAGGTGCAGAATGGCAGCCACGTCTTGTCAGACTGCCCTAAGGCAGCTGAGGGCCACCAAGGTAGCTTATCACCACCAGAGTGTGAATCTGGAGAGAATGAATAATGTTCTGAACATTGTAAAGGTCTTTAAGCATCTGAAACAGCGCTTTATAAATTGAAGGTATTATTATTATTATTATTATTATTAATAATAATAATATTATTATTGTCGCTGGTTCTAGGCTCGGCTGGGGCAGGTGGCATTTCTGTGTGGAGTTTGCATGTTCTCCCCGTGATCGCGTGGGTTTTCTCCGGGTGCTCCGGTTTCCCCACAAGTCCAAAGACATGCGGAATAAGTGAATTGAATAAGAACGATTGCCCATAGTGTTAAAGAGTGAATGTGTGTGTGAATGTTTCCCAGCGATGGGTTGCGGCAGGGAAGGGCATCCGCTGCGTAAAACATATGCCAGAGAGTTGGCGGTTCATTCCGCTGTGGCGACCCTGAAAGGGAATAAAGCCGACTTGAAGATGAATGAATGAATGAATATTATTATTGGTATTATGCATGTTTCAAATGCTGAATAAGTTGATGTTTCTAGCCACTTTTTCAGGGAAGGAAGTGTAGAAAGAAAGGGAATATGTTCAAATTTGTATACATGATACTATATACTTTTGCATATCATGTAAATAGGACCTTTTTAAAAATGAACATAAATATTTACTGAACAAACTTATATATGCTTATTTCCCTGATCTTAAATGCAGTGTGGTTCAGCATATTAAATGTATTGCTTTTGAAATGTGTATACTGTTTCCACACATTTCTAACACTTTAACACACTTGTTAACATGTTCTTCTGATAATCATCCAGGCCAGGCAGTAACTTCCTACTCAAAACCTGAGCTTCTGCCAATTCTGTTGCAGGCTCTGTGTGCACGGCTCAGCAGGGGGGAGGATTAGATTTCTTTTTTCTATGCAAAAAGCCTTCTGCACTTTCACATGCATAAGAATCGTTTCTTTCCCTGAAGGCAATACAACCGCCTGCTGATCACCCAATGTACAAGCAACCACGATACTCGTTTCTCTTCATCATTATGGAGCAGTCATGCATAAGCAAAACATGACCTACAAGTTTCATGTTTGTCTCATAATTACATGATTTAAACCCTTGGATTTGATTTCTTTCAAATTAAAGGGATTTACAGTTACAGTTTTCACTCTATTATATATCATCATTAATGATGATTTATTAATTGGATTCTCAATATCTTATCCACTGTCATCCCTCACATTTTCAGCAAATCTCAGTCTCACTTTAGAGAAATCATGTACTAGATATCTTAATATAATGCAGAAAATATGAATGAAACAGTATTTTAATTCTATTTGGTTTTTGCTCAAGAAGGGGAAAAACAATCTTGCAAGAGAGTAAATGAGGGTCTGTGAAGATGTCTAATTTTACTTTAACAATATTATCTTTAGCAGATAGAGCTGAAAGCCACACTGAACGTGAAAGGGTGTTGGGGACTCCTGGTAATTGACTGTGAATGCAGAAGACTATTGTAGAGTACCTTCCGCATACAATGAATAAAAAATTATTTCTCACCCACAAATGACTGCAAAAACATTAAATGGCAATAATTTAATGTGTGAAAAAGTGTGCTAAACTTCAGCATTGTACAATGCACTGTTTAAAAGGTTAAAAAAACTAGATTTAAAAAAATTAATAATTGAGAACTATCTGTGGGGTCGATCTACATTTTATCCAACTTTTTCTGGTAATGCCATTTGAGTCTTAAAATTTATTCAGTCTTCCCTGACTGGTTAACAATTTCAAACATTTCTAAATCGTTTCTTGAATCTATAAGTAGCCCTATGAAAACTGTAAACTTCTGCTAGTCTTTAAAGTAAAAAAAGCCTCCTCAGTGAAAATGAAGCCAACATAATCCATTCCGGAATCCCTGCTGTTGTTGAAGATGTTTAATGGTTTGGCAGTTCAAACATTGAATTTGTTTTTTGAAAACTAACTGTTGGGTACTAATTGTTTTTCATATTTCATCTAACGGACAGTAATTGTGTTATTTAACTTCTCTGCAAAAACAATGAGATAAAACTTAATATTTTTAGAAGTTAATGATGAACAACTAAAAATCCCTTGCAACTTACAGTAATAAAAATATTCAGTATTGTGTGTGTGTGATAAAAGCTATGACTATACAGTATGTTTTATTTACAAATATATGAAACAAACCCCAAAAGTTCAAACCACTGGAAGAATGCTCAAGCCATATACAAGCATCATTATAGGAAAAAGTGTTTTGCTCTCCTTGCTTAGACTGTGTGGAAGCATTCATGGAAGATGAATCCCAAAAAAGATGTGAAGATCCCAAAAAAATCATTCACTATATTCATAATGCAAAAATAATAATTTACAGTCATTATTAGCTTCACATTGGTTTGAATGACATCACATAAACTAGTGTCTTGATTTTTAATGCCAGGTTGAGCATGAATCTATTTTTATTGCTTATTTGTGGATCTCCATTCTTAAGCAGAATGTTATGCCTTCCAGATGATGCAGTTAAATTAGAAAAAAAAAGTCTACAGGAAACAGAAAAACAATTTCCTCGATCCGACTGTGAACAAGTTTTCATTTTGCTGTTAAACCCCAGGCTTGCTATTATTTCCAGGTTTCTTATAACTTCAGATATATTTGCTTGTCTTTATTGCTCTGCATCATAGTTGGTTCTTGCAAGAAGTGTTACACGCAGACAAGTTCCAATGGGATGGAGTACTAAAATAAGTAATTTTATCTAAGGATAAGTGTCCTGAGATTATGAAGTGGTTCTGTGAGGCCATTGGCTCAAACACTCATCTTACAAGGGGAAAAAGCCTGGATTGGAAACACTCCGTCTGTACCCAGAGTCTGCTGCAGAGTTGCCATAGCAACTCTCAGAGATGGCAAACTTGCCTAGCAGATTCATCGCTTGGTGGTGAATAAATAGGGCAATATGTGGAAAGTACTGTGTGATGGATGGACCTGATAAAAATGGTACATATAATGTCATTGTAACTTTATATATGTGTATACTGAAAATAACCACTTTTTTAAGCAGATCCAAAGAATATTATGTAACACCTACCAAGATTCCGTGGAGACCCCTTCATTATGTCCAGGATTTTCACCAAACTCATGTTCAATGGGAGGCTGAATAACCTTTTTACCTGTAGTTTACCTGTAAAATTTACCTGTAAAATTAACTGGCAGGTCTAAATGATGAACTTCATATAAATCATTGTTTATCTAGAGAGGGATTAAAATGTTTTATATTTTATTTAAAATACATACAATTGCAAGAAATGTCTAAAGGTTATCTTTCGATAAAAGAAAAAAACTGCAGCTCTTATACATTAATACCTAATAAAATCTAGAGAGCTTAAATTACCCTTGTTCTGAGTTTATTTGGTCCTTTTATAAAAAGATTTATGTTGAAAAATATCAAGTTTAATGATTTTTTATTACAAAAACCACAAAAAACAATTGTGATTTTTGTATAGGAAAATACAAATATTCAATCCAATAGTGAAATGTCTGTTTGTTTACACATTTTAACTCAAGTATTTTGTACTTAATCCAGAAAAGGACCAAATATACTCTGATTATGATCCCATTTTACTTTGTAAATTGCTGCACCCGGGTTACATTGGTAACCAACAATGTGGAATCCAAGATGGCAGGGACACTTTATGCAAAACCTTTAATAAAAATCACATAAGTGATTAAAATAATCATTGTTAAGTCAATAGGAGGATGCTTCCTTGAATAGGAACAGAAAATGTGAAGCAGATATCACAGGATTTGGGGTGTGGATAATGTTTCACGTCAGTCACCCCGCTAAGTACAAAATGTTTGAACTTTGGTGGATATGCAAAGTGGATATTCAAGCCAGCCAATAATGAGTTCCTCTGATGTGTGAAGGCTGACCCCCTGTACTTAAGTCACTCAAGTGTCTGTGGACTCTGAACCGTTTCGCAGTGGATACTCAAAGTGGAAAAAGTGGAAAATGAACATAAATCAGAGACGTTCCGCACATTTACCAACTCTTGGTAGGAACACTGTGTAACTCTCTTCTTGCCTGCATTTTTACCCCACTGTAGCCTTGTTGTGATCTTGGCCTTTCTCACATTTCTGCATCCTTAGTATTTTGATGGGGACATTAATGGTTTATTGAAATCTAGTGGAGTTGGAGTTTGTAAAAAAAATAAATACAGCATTTGTGTTTGTTTGTGACTGTATATGTGCGAAAAGGATTGTTCTGGAGAAAGCTTTTAAGTTGTGAGTTGTGAAAGTCAATATCCTCTTTGAAGAAAAGGTTATTTCATGGTCACACGCTAAAATTATCAGTAAGAAAATTTGGGAATTTTGCAGAATCATCTCTCATTAGTCTCATCTATACATGCAACAATGAATTTATTTCTTTGATTACAACTTTTGATCACACATTTAATTAAAAGTATAAATCTGAAAAGTGACTAAAATTAATCGTATTCCATTTTAGAAGAGCTTATGAGTATGTGCAGTGGGGTGACCAGTCAAAATGTGCCATGTTACCTACGTTACCATGGTGCTTTTGGCCCCAAATCGCTGTAATTTTAAGTAACCCGTCGTATGGCGCAATGGCCGATGGGAGATGTGGTATTGAAAACTTAAAAAAAGTAAAAGAATAAAGCTGAAGTAATTGAAATCTACTTAATATTAGCAACTGTACATATAAACCTATATTTAATTGGCACTTATAAACATTATAACCTACAAAATGCAAATGATTCAGATCCTCAAGATTTATGGAAACCGCTCATATTTATTCATCAGTGCCTTTCAAAGGACAGAATAATCATGGTTGGTTTAGAACAGCTTCTACTGCAATCACTGCAGCTCTATATAACTTCATCTCCAAGCAAACACTGATGGCCTTTGTTGTACCTACTTTATCAAAACCCTGAGAAGAAAACCTAAGGCATGTATTTCACCTTGTTCCTTGAAGAGGGTAACAATACGGAATGCTAATGCATATTCTACTCAAAAGTTGTTGGTAAACAACTTGAGACTGAAAGGCATCATATGCATGTCTTTTTAAATAACATGTTTGTTGAGTAGAATGCAAAATATAATGGACATCTATATGGATTTCTATAATGGACGCTCCACCTTGAAATCACTTTGAAGGGTCATGCCTGACAGCCATGAAATGAACCTGACTTAGTTTCTCCCTTGCAGCTGATTGGGGATGCTTTGTCTTTGCCCAATGACCTCTCCATCTGTTCCGCTCAGTCTGCTTCTTTTAGGAAGTTCCAAAACCAAACTCTTTAGACTAAGTTCAACCTATTGTAGATACAATTGAATAGTTTTAATGTTGAGATATTTGTTGAGTCTTGAGAAATACGATAAATACAACATTTGTATGTTCATAAATCAGAGAGAAACAAACAAACCAAAAAAGTGGGCAAAGATCTTATATCTTATAGATCTTACACAAATATAGAGCACATTTATTAGTTTTTTAAATGTGACTATTTCAATTGTTATAATTATAGTATTAACAAACTCATCACAATTTTCATGCGGTTCCGCCTGCTACTACTTCTAAATGTTTTGAATAAATGCAAAGTACTACTTGGGCTAAAACAAAAAAAAACATAATTTGATAACAATGGCACAATTTGTCCAGAAATAAAAGACAATCCTAAAAACTAGTGCAAATCTAGGATGCCATGGCACTCAAAGCGTCCTTCAATTTAAGATTAGTTTTTAATTTTAGAAATGCCTTTTGGCCTCAAGGCAAGAACACGATGTTCATTGGCCCGATGATAAACCTGAAAGAAAGGAATTGTATCTGTTTTTTTGGAGCAACTCCTTCCTCTAAATGCTTTGTTCTCTTGTCGTCCTGGTCCTGGATATATTACAGAACTGCTTATTCTCTATTCTCCTCATACCACAATGCACTGGTCTTCAGGGAATGTTGTCTAATATAAAGTGGAGTACAAATCTCCTCCTCAATTGAGGTCAGCTTTCTAACCTACTTAGGACCCACTGATTGGAATCATCCAGACCCACTTTTCCTCTTTACACATCCAAGAGGAAGTTTTACATCCCAAAAATTGAGCTTGTCGTCTCATTTACTGAAGACATGATGTGCTATTAGAAGTGATGCAAGCTTGGGGAGTATGTTATAACTAAACATTTTTTAGCATGTGAACTGATCAAACAGAAACACATAGTAAAAGATTCCGTTGGTATTGGTGCATATGCTAGTTCTGCAATGCTGAACTGAGACTGTGATTTAAAAAAATGTCTATGCCAATTACACAAATAAACAAATTTGCTAAGCTAAGAATGATATGCAGTATACACAAAAACAATTAGCTATTTTCTAAAGCCACCAGCAGGGACCTCTCTTGGTACTGAGGACATTGAGGGCTGAGCCCAGACCCTGAAAGTTCCTAAACAGTATTAGTCATTTAAGGGATTCGTACCGAAAAGAATAGCTTGATGTCTATCCTTTCTTGAACCTCGTTTCATCTTTTAATCAGAGATCTACAATATGTTATAGAATCTCAAAAATATGTAAGATTTGATACATCAGTGCCATTAATTTTCCAACAGCATTCGTCTTCAGATTAACATCAACAGTTTCACTTACAACTAAGTGAACTCAAGATTTTAAGTAGCAGCCAAAATGAGAAAGGCTACACATAGATGGTGGCAATTTGTAAACTACTAACAAGCACTTAGTTTTCAAATGTACTTAATTCCCAATGGATTCTGGGAATGTTTGAGACTGCCTGCATTTGACTGGAAACAAGCATGCGTCTCATATTTTGCTCCCAATAGTGGTATTTATGAACACTTGTTCCGTATTCTCTACAGAAACATGCTAAATTATGCGCATGTGAGTTTAGTAAGTTTTTAGAATTTCTTCCGATTGTTCATGTGCTGTTAAAATAAATCTTTACATCAAAAGTTTTGCATATGACAAATCTTAAATTATTGAGTCAGAAAATACTAATCGTTGAATCTACAACTCTTTGTAGTTTTACTACCTTTCTCCTGTAAGTGTCCTGGGCTTAAGAAAAAACATGAGAGGCGATGTTACTAGCCACCAGCAATACTAGCCACATAATGAATCAAGTCATTTAATTTTAGGAGCTTAGTTTATAACACTGGGATTGTGAAAAAAATCAAATTTTTTGTCAGTGATACCAAACATTTATTTAAGTAAATTATTATATCGTAACTGTTTGCTGGCACTGTTAGAAAGAGACACGTTAGTCAACTCAACCTACTGGCAGAGCCGGTGACCCTTGCAATAGGCTTCATCCATTCATTCCAATCTAACAAAGCCACAACTTGGCCAAAAAAACTAAAGTAATGCATTTTAATATTGTATATATATATTAAAATAATAAATATAACATATAAATATTTTGTTGGGAACATTCCGTTTCATTTGAGCACAAATTATACCTACTGTACAGACCTCTCTACAAGTAGGTGGAACTTGACCTGCTTGGTTCATATAAATGGTTTGATAACAACCTTCTCAAGCTGCCAAGAATGGAAAGTCAACATCCAAAAAAGCACATATTTTCACAGGTAAAAATATTCAACAATTTATATTGAGTATTATCAAGACACCAATATAGATTTCAAAGGCATCCTTTAGGAAAATCAAAGGAAAACATAAAACAAATTAGTGTAGATACATTTTTAAGTCACCATGCATTTGTACGAACAGCTTAAACAATATTGTTGTGTACAATTGTTCAATTTGTTGTAGAACACATTAGAATATCTCATTGAAACTTAAGACGAACAATTAAATAAACAAATCATTAAATTAATCATAGGTAATTATACGATTGAATGGTTTGAGACAAATCTGTTCAACATACAGTACATACTTATTTGGTACTATGATGTATATCTTAAAAAAAAAAACTATTATTAACCAATGAGTTTAGTACAGCCAGTTTAAAACTAGATCGCAATGCAAACCCGCCATGAGCCATATTATTAGTTACTGTATGTTTACTTTATCAAAACTTTATTTAATAAGCACTTTTTTCTAGAGTCTATTGTTCAATGCCATTTGATGTAAGACTCTGGAATCAATCACCGTATCAACTGCAGCAGCAACATGTTCCCGTTTTCTACAATAACTGTAGGATGGAGCTAAGATATCACTTGCTAATAGACATTTGTCTCTATTTTGAGGCACTCAATGAATGATAGTATTCTATTTTTTGTAACATTTACAAAAATATCCAACAAATTCCCATAGTTACACTTGGGACCTCCTATTGCTCATATTATACATGTACTTCTTTGCGATGTGCGGCGAAGTATCTTTGTTTATTTCCCATAAGCTAATAAATGAAGAGGAGGAGATACCTCATGATCGGGAAAACACTTAGACAAAATACATCTCTGCAAATATACAGCATTAGGACATACACACAAATATTTTAGTTCAAAGCACACAAGTAGAAAAGATACGGGCTTGCAAAAATCAGTATCTAAAAGTGAAACAATGTCCCACTGTAAGATTTACAACAATCAATAATAGGTAAAAGCTAATGAATCAATTTCTGAACAATGTATTGTTCTCAGCAGTCAACATCAAAGGCTGACTGAATGTCTCTGTGCCAGCAAAGAGAGCGTTTAGCTTTTTGAACAAAAATAGCTATTACACAGCCACTAAATCACACGTTGCCAACAAATGAGTAAATTTGTCTTGTATATGCAAAATCCATTTGGTTGAAAAAACATCCCTCTGTAAACATCACAAAAGCATTCTTATTTTTGTCTAAAAGCAATTAAAAGCCGGGTCAAACATTTCACACGTTTCATCTTTAAGCAAGAAAAGACATGAGTGAGTGGTTTAATACACTTACAAATGGTAAGCTCAGAAAATATATATATTTATACATTTACAAAATATTTAAAAGCACCCTCGTTGCCATAAGACATACAATTCCAATAGACCACTGGTTTCTATAATCAAGTCACTGAGTGAATTCACAATTACCAAACAGCTCTGATTAAAGTTTTGTGCTTATGTCTTTCATGAGATCTAAAGAATACTGATTGTTAAAATTACACCCAACTATGAAGAAAAAGTCTTCATATTACACCTGGAGCACTCCTAAAGTTATCATGTGACATTAGCTTTTGGATAATTACAAATCTAGATAGTTCACTGTTTAATCAAACTCCATTATTCATTAGGAGAAATTTGGTGCATTAATGGAGTGTTAAAGCCCTATTTTATGCCCTTTTGACATGATGTGAGTTAAATATTGTTATTCTAGTAAACATGTCAAGTGAATTTTAAAATAATACTTTTTTGGTTAAAAATATGTCTTTTGTAGCATGGTTTATGTAGAAAAGAGCTTTAGAATTCTCTAAATATTAATTTTCATGAAAGAAAATGGAGGCTTGGCACACAGCTGATTTGTTACTTGAATAGCCAAACAGGTTGGAGGGGAGTAGCACCAATACATGCCCATGGCAATCAACATTGGTGGGCATGGATAATACATCACAAACCACACGTAAATGAGGGGAAACTTAAGGTTTTCCCACTCAATGTGTGATAGGTCAGTGTGACTGTCTGGAGTGGCCGTTGTGACCTTGGGCAAGCAACTGTACCTGTATTGCCCTGTACAAAGGTGTGTGGCTGATGGGTGTGTTTGGGGTTGGTCAAGAGGCCGCAGGTACGAAATGGCAGCCACATTCTGTTAGACTGCTGAGTGCTAGGAAGATAGCTTACCACCAAAAGACTTTGAAGTAAATTAATAATGTAAATTGTAAAGCGTCATTGAGCATCTGGAAAAGCGGTGTATAAATTGAAGGCATTATTATTACTAAGTGAGCAGGAGCTCATTGACAACAATGTTAAAAATGTTCAATGCAAATTCCTTGAATTGATCTTCATCTGATGTCTCAATGTCTTTAATATTTAACGTTTTTGAGTGTACACATGATTCGTCCTCGTCATTTCAAATCTTTGAAATGTCTTTTGTACACTTCTGACTCTTAGGTAGTGATGTTTTGACAAGGAGAAAAGGGGAGACTTTAGCATTCTGCTAAAACCTATCTTGGTTACTACATCCATGTTATATAAAGTTTTAGTAATTAAACAAAAAAGACTTGATGCATTTTAACAATCCCAACAGGTGACCTTTCATGTACAGTTCATGTATCTCCAAAAACCTTACAAAAGTTGACTTTCATTATAGGTGGCCCTTTAAAGCTACTGGGTTATAGATATATGTGTATGGGTTCCAAGATGAATATAATATGGATGAATACCTTTTATATTTTATGTTTAGATTTAATTCCAAAAATGATGTCAGTTTGTTTATGTATGCATCTGAGTCAACGTATGTGGTACATTTGTAAAATACATTATGAGTAAAAAATCTTCATTTGAACTTTGCAGGTCAACGCCTTCATCACCTCAGATGTTCCTTCATCCAAAAGATTGTTTGGATTTGTCTACCCTTCACTTAAATTTGCAAAATGCATGTATATCTATAGGTAGAAATTCAAATAGACCTCAGTCTCTTAACAAATCACACAATCTCCCCAGTTTTAAGAGCAAGGCAACTTTTAGGACTTGTCTGAAGTGATGTTTTTTTTTCATTCTTTAAAAGTCAAAATAGGTGGAGGTGTAGGGGAGGATTTGAAAAAGTGAGGCAGGTTCCTTGCGTTGTCTGGACTTGGACCTCTTTCAGGCAACAAGATGATGTTCCCTTTTCTACGTAACGTAGAATCTCGACTGGATGTGGTGGAGAGTGTTTCTGAGGTGGCTTCGCTGCTGGCTTCCACTGGTGTTACTCTGATTGTGGTGATACTTTGTTGGCGGTGGTGATGGTGGAAATGTGGATGATGGGGGTTGCTCATATCAGGTAGACTCCGATTGCTATCTGCAGAACCATATGCATCTTTTAGTGATTCAAAGCTTTCAGAACCCCTGTTTAAGTCGTTTAGCTCAAGGGACTGCCGAAGACTGCCCCGCTCTTGTGGCTTCCATCTCCATGACCCACTGCCATCGGTGGAGGGAGGCTTAACCACGGGTTTGCTCTCAGGGTGAGCATCCACTCGAATGATACCGGTGTTAGGCTCTTGATCCATCAGAGCTTTGTAGCGTATAGATCCTGTACAACTTACGGTGCTGGCCTCACTTTTAGGACTTCCATGCAACATCCCCTGTTGCTTAGACATGGCAATGACCTGCATGATACGTGGCTGGCTGTTAGTTCTGCACACCGTGCTCTTCTCTGCAACCTTCAACCATTTTGCTCGAGCACTCCCTCCTCCACTGTCATTCATCTCCTCACAATCTTCATGTGGTGGAGAGCACACATTCTCTTGTGTCTCTTCTGGGATATGGACCAGTTGAGAAGACCCCGGTCGAGATTGAATTGAAACCCTGGCTCCACCAGCAATGCCGCCAGAGTTATTATGATTGGCCAATGGTACCGGACTAGTAGCAAGCTTCATATATTGCGGAGGTGGTCCACTACGAAGATCGCCATCTAAGTACATAGCTACAGGTTCTGAACTGCACCGCAGCTCCATGCTTCTCTGAGGAGACATTTGTCCAGGTTCAGGATCCATGACCTGCAGAGAAAGCTTTCGGTTTTCATTCTTGATCTTCCATTGTGAGAGGAGCTGCTTGGATCGCGTGGAGTCAATGGATGTATGAATGGCAGCGTGCCGTCTAGGTACTGGTTCTTCAACTCCAGTGGAGTGCACCCGAGGAAGGGTGTTGCTAAATGTCACAAAACTTTCCTTGGTAAGAGGACTAGGTGGTGTAATGTACTCTACCTCAGTGCTTGACCTCTTCATTGAGCTGCTTTCTCTGTAAGATGGACCACGAAGCAGGATACTCTCAGAGCGTGCTGAGGTGGGACGCTCCCGCATGCTCAAGCTCTTAGGTGGGAGTAATCTTGGGGGATCAGTGTTTAGATTGGGAAGAGGTCTAAGAGGCTCTCGCATGGCTGGTGGAGGCACCGTTGGCTGGGGCTGTGGAATAGGTTGCGGTTGTAGCTGTGGTTGTGTAAATGGTTGACGGAGAGGAGGATGCAGATGTGTCTTTAGAGATGTATCTTCTCTTGCTTTGAAATTCCCAACTGCATACAGACCCTGACAAAATGTGAAAAGCAGACATTAATAAATTGATTTTTATTAAAATCATTGTATACATGATTTTATTAATAATTGAAACTATTCATGCTTTTATATTTCTAAATATTCTATAAACCTATGTACATTGTGTTTTAAGGAATACAGTCACTTTCAGTATTTCACAGTCAATATTTTGTTGTGTATTTAGATGATTATAGCATGTCATGGTTGGACAGTCAAAACATGTAACTACTTTTAAAGTCAACACGGAACTAATTTCCACTAACAATAAACTAGTACCAAAAATTTTACAAACTAGTCCAGACAACTTGACACCAGTGAAAATTGTGACTAATATAAACAGTTAAGGCACAAAATACTACAATCCCGAATTCACAGAATACATAGCATTTTAAAAAGCAAATTAATCTAAGCAATTCCGCTATATTAGACATTCGTCCAAATGTAAGAACAGCTCTGGGTTACTAGAACCAGTTAAGGGGTACCACCAGGGTTGCTTCTATTTTACTGAGGTCATTCTAGGCTTTTGTTTAGAAAGTTTTCAGCTTGACAAAGAGGAAAATTTATTTTACAGCCTTTTTATTTCTCAACTGACACAACAACCATATTTGTACTGGGCTTACTCTGGTGTGTAATTTTCTCATTTCATTTTTGCACCACATTTCAACATGACATTTTGTATGTTTATTTTATTCAGTTATATTTGTGATCTAAAATTCATTTCGCTTGTAAACTGTAAAAACTTGTGTGACAACATAAAAACATGCATGTAATTGGTGGCACTGCTGACTCTTGATCAGGAGGTTGCTTGTTCAAGGGAGGTTCGGGTCTTCATGAGTGTCTTCATGAGTGTGCTTTGTCTGCTTTCGATTGTGTCTGACTGTTCCAGTTACTTCAGGTCTCTAAAACATGTTTCATAAGAATAAAAGACGAAACGTTCCTTTCTTCATGGTTTGTGAATTCTGCAATGGATTCGTAGACTTAAGGATATAGAAAGTTCTCTTTCAACCATGGTTGTTGGCATAAATAATATGTTGTTTACACAACACAAGATATCAAACTGGGTTGGTTTTTGGTGGAGAAAAATGGCGTGTTTATTTTTTTGCATTGGAGTTGTATGGTTGCAACTCCAACATCGATTGCAGCAGATTTTCATCCATTTTTAATAGTCTCGACATTTCTTTGTGTAGATATTATTAAAAGCTGCTTCACATTTTGTAACACACTCCAACAAATATTCATTTACAGAAAAAAAATGTATACATTCCTAAGAGTTGCTTTCTGAAATAAAAAGTTCAGACAATAATTTCCCTTGTCAGTACTAATACATACATAGAGATATAGATGTATGGCTGAATGTGTATTATATAAAAATAAAATATTTTAATCGAAACAGTGCCTAAAGGAGAAGGTTAGGCAAATTTTGGTGTGCTTTGGGATTGTTTATACTAGATATATGTAACAAGGTGCACACAACATTGTTGAATGAGAAAGAAAAGAAGAAATGGATGAAAGTGAGGGTCTGTGTGGGTGGAGTGTAGAAAAGAGCCACAGAGATTAGCATGTGTGAGCTATTTTTTACCTCTATTAAATCAGCATTGTCTTATAGCGTCTCAACTAATTCTCTTTGATTCTATGATTCTTCTTTGTCCTCAAAGAGTAAGATAGTTCAGTAATGAGAATAAGGAAGCCTTTATATCCCATGGTGCATTTGAAATTCTCTGCTACAGCAAGACTCACCAGGTAGATGGCTATGCCCCCACCGAGTAGAAAGCCACAGTAGACATCCACTGCATGGTTTTTGAACTGAATGATACGTGTCAAGCCACAGATAATTGCACAGATGATGAAGGAAAACACCAGGAGAGGCTTGAGAAGCTTGGATGAGTCAGTCAGAGTGGCATTAAAATACATCTGAGGAAAAAGACCAGCAATTCGTGTCCAGTTTTAAGACATGTGGGATACTTGGCATGCAGTTAGATGTCAACTGAGTCAACCGTGCCATGTGTCAAGTGGATTACTTACGGAAATATACACAGCTGCAAAGGATGCCAGAGTGGCATGCTGTGATGGGAAGGACTTCCTGTAAAAAAGATTAAAGATAAAAAAAAACATAATACCATTTTTCAAACTCAGGTGCTATAAAATTCTAAAAAAAGCAACTGGCAACCTTCCACTTTCTTACTTTTAGAGAGTTAATAAACTGTAATTTGTCAACCATCATGCAGCAATAGTTAGATCATTTTCAACAAATGACTAATCACCAACAAGAAAAAGGCCACTTGAAACCACATCCCCATGTACTATGTAATATGTGCAATGAAAGTTTGCAGAGATTAAAGTGTAATTTTCTGGATAAAGACACATGGTTACTATTGACCAGGAGTGGAACGAGTACAGACATACTGTACTCAAATAAACACAAGTCTAAAGTTTAAGTCTAAAAATATACTAAAGGACATTTAAAAAGTAGGGTTAGGGTTAGGGAGGGCAGTGAAGGTATGATTCAACAGTAGTTCTTTAAAAAATAATAATTGTTGTTGAACGTTTTTACAGCTTTAAGGTAGATGACAGAACTACATTTAAAAATGTAATGCATTCTAATAATATTTAGGTAATAAGACCATGGCTGACAATATGCTGCAGTAGAATATTTTGTTCTAAAACTCCTTTCACATTAATTTGATTTTGAAATGAGAAACTGACTGTTCTTCTATTAATTAATAACATAATCTGAGACTGTCCATTTTGGCTTAACCTCATATTATGTGTACTAATCAGAATTTGAAAACATTTGGATTTCATTGAAATAATACCAAGAGTTGGTGTTTTGCCTGTCAAAATTAAAAATATTAATTGTTTTGTGGGTGATTCACATTTACGATGAGAATAAATTGGGAAATTTAATAAAGTTGATTCAAGTTTATTTAGATTAAACTAGTTTATTTAAACCTTCATTTGACAGCAGCCAGTTGAATCAACTTTTCCAATTTTTGCAGAATACTCTATAGTAATTTTTTTTTTACAAAACCTGTTTAGTCTTTGGAGGGTTAAATTGATATCTCTATTGATAAATATATCTGAATGTGTTGCCTTGCTGTTTTTTTCTGCATTAACAAATAAAGTTCAGTGAAATTTTGGACTCTGGACACACACCCCCTGGTAAAACGATTCCATTTTTAAACACCAATCTTCTACATGTATGCACAACATGTATGCACAACCTCCTGTTTAATCCTGAGGACTGTGAGGGTATAAAATGAAAAAAGACTGAAAAGACTGAAAAGCAGAGCTGTGGAAAGTGTGTAGGCGTACAGGAATGGGCAGCCGGGTTGTGAGCAAAACATCAAGTCTGAACTCTGTGTGGGCTTTGTAGGAATACCATGTGCCAGAGAACAGCACCACATTCACTCTGTTAACTGCTTCTTTACCTGAATGGTTCACAAAAGAGGTTACATAGTATACATACTGATCAACTGAGATATTTTAATTACCAGTCTCAGTACATTTTATGGTCTTGTAATCTATGGGTACATTGCTAGTCATTCACACTCCATTCACTGACATTTCAGTTTCACAGCTTTTTAAGTGGATCACTTGTGCATCATCTCATCATCTTTTCACTGTAACATCTTAGTTTTCAGCAGCATACTTAAGACTTTTCATAAACTGTTGCATGGAAGAGAATTCCCAATTCGTATTTACTAAATAGGGAATTTTATGGTAAAATCTGTTAACTTTCTGGAACAGTTACAGCTGTGTTGACAGTAAAGTTGCATTTACTCCAAAAACAGAAAAACAGATACACTACTTGTTCTTGTCAAGATGGACACATAAAATCCTAAAAATATCTGCTCTCAAAAATCTGCTCAGACCGCATATCAAAATAGCCGGGTTCATGAAGAAGGGGCTTCAGTCACTGTTCTCTCCTTCAAATAAGTGTCCCTCAGTTAAACAACACAACAAGCACAGCGATATCTCTATTCTCGTCTCTTCAAGGAATTGTATTTTTACCTGAACTCAGTTTGACAGCATTGCTGCTTGGATGTTTATTTTGGCATGCTTTTACTCTTCTCTAATCTCCTTCAAATCTTCCATCTGTACTTCTGTCTAAAAGCTTCTATCACAGGCACTTCTCATGTCTGATGCCTCTTTAGATGATTGATCTCTTTTTGTTTCTAGATAGTATTGCATTATAAATGACCCAATATACTGTATTTACACAGAACACGATAACCAACCGTCAAACACTTTTACATTTACTTGGATTTATCCAATTAACCTCAGAATAAAATCCCACTTCTTCCCTTTAAAGGGAACCAACTTCTTCCTTTTATAGCATGCACCAAAAACAAATGCATCAAGCATTTCAATACGAAAAGGAGTCAATGCTCTGACCTTCCAGCATTGATGACTGCTAGATCAGATCCAGAGCAGATTTCATCCACAATGAAGGAGTTCTCATCACAGGAAGAGTTAATATTGGTGTAGTTGGGCTTGCACACTGTGAGGAAGTAAGGTGCGTGGTATCCTGTGGCCAGTTGGATAATATCAGTGATGAGGGCTGTGATGCAAAGGCCAAAAACATGGATGCCTGTAAACAGCACAAATGTAAGCGCTCAGTAAAAAAAGTATTGCATAAATAGATGGAGGTTAAATTACTAAAGCCATAGTCCACAATCAAAATGCTGAATGTTGAAAGTTACAGTGAAAATCTATAAAAACGAAGCAAAGTAAAAGTATTGCCACACCTTTAAGGTTTGTTTTATACTAATTTCAGTTAATAAAACATTAAAGCATTTACACATTTTGTCCATTAGTTTTTTTTATTAAATGATCCTAATTCAATTGTGGTTATATGTTGTTATATTGGCATCAATCAATCATTCCGTTCATCCATCCATCCATCTAACCCTCGACCGGCCGACTGATCCATCTATCAATCAATTAACCAACCAATCCATCTATCCTTCAATCAATTAACCAATCAATCAAAATAAATTTACTTACATGCGTTTTTGATTCAAAGCAGCTACACAAAGGCCTCATATGGTTTAAATAGTTTAATAAAAAATCTTACTGGATCATTCAAAAGGGTAGAAATAGAATTAAATTATACTATAAACTTAGGAACTATAAAGATCCATTTGAAATCATCTAATGTCATTTTCCTTGTTGTTTCAATAGGGGCCAGTTTAATCATTTTCTACAATGATGAACAAGACCTTTCAAATCCAACTCACTGTTTTTGGTTGTTGTCTAAAACATTAGTCATAGAGCTTTTTATAGAGATTCAAACGCCACAGGACTGAGTACCCACCCACAAACCTCACAGCTCGTCGGATGTAAGAGTTGAAATTGCAGCCAGCTGCATTTATGTTAGCCTCTGTTTTGATGGCGATGTTTCTTCTGGCCACACAGCAGTACAGGATTCCCTCCCCAATCATAATCTGTGGGAAGATGGTCATCTGTGTTTACCCATACAATCTTTATATTAAAACATCACCTCTCCCCTCTAGAGATGATAACTCTATTACAACAATTATAATAATCAGTACCTTATACACCATTCATTCTGTGTATGAAAAGTGATAGGATTTCATCCAAGATTGCATGAACAGACAACGCAAGTACTCTATCTATTAAAGAGACAAAAAGATGTAAAGATGCACCTACACGCACACACACACACGCACACGCACGCACGCACGCACACCCACACACACGCGCACACACGCGCACACACACTATAATGTCATGTTTAGTTTAATATAGTGACTTTTTATAGTGAGGTAACTACATAGCTAATACAGAAAACCTAAACCAATCAAATAATTTGCAATTCATAATGTACCATAGTCTGGTATTGCTTAATTTGTTAATGCTGTAAAAGTGGATCTTTAGTCAGATAGCTCATCACTTTACTAAAACATTAAATACTAAAGTACTGACAAATTGTTTACGTGTTTGAATAATTTAAAATATAGCATCAATATCTTAAACGGTTTGAATAAGAAAGTCTAACATAATTTCTTTATAACAGTTTTTTGTCATGGTTTGAAACGAGCTAATGTTAACATTATTCCAGTCAAGACACCAAAATTTGTTTAATGTTAACTCTGAAAAAAAAAAACTCTGTGTTGAAGACAACCTTGTCTTTTGATTTGATCTTGAAATTATAGTCAAATATATTTAAAAAGTTGTTTGATTGATTAAAACCTAACTAATTTAATAATACCTAACCTTTATAATTAACTCATTATTGCAGAAATTCAGTGGGAAAGAATCTGAAGGAGCATCTTGTTGCTGAAGACAATATTTTTGGACTATCTTTGTACTTTTATTCTCTGCTATTCTTGTGTTTTCATTGTCTTGTAAATAAACCTACATTTTTTTACATGTGTAAATAGACTTCTGAGAGATTCTGAAAATATACTCAAATAATTCAATTGATTCTAGCTAACTGCTCATTTTGGGTTCAGAATATAGGAATTCAGTTCATATTGATTCATAATATTCTCCCTATTGATTTATTTTCCCAACAAGGCTAGCATAAAAGATGGGGTTTGTACATTCTGTTCATATGTGGCTAGAACCATCTAATCACAAATGGTCATTTGGAAAACTTTGTATAAATTAAAAATATTGCTTTTAAACTTGCTACAGCTTACCACACATTTGGGGCTTCCATAAATCTAATTTACAAACAATAAAACATTCTAAATTGAGTTTTTCTGTTTATTTTAGTGGACACCAAGTGTAAATCTATAGAATAAAAAATCAACTAAAACAACTTTTTGGTGAATCGTTTAAATGTGTAATCTATGAGCAAATACATCAATAAACATAAATAAAACAATTGAACATTTTTGAGTATTTTACATCAAAGATGTAATATTTATTATAAATTACAACTATATTTAGATATATTCATGATGATAGCACTGCATTCCTCTCTATATCCCTTCAATGTTATTAAATGTGTAAAAAGACTTCAGAGATTCTCTGATTATATACTGAAATAATAGCTAACTGCTCATTTTGGGTTCAGAATGATGGAATTCAGTTCATATTGATTCAAATTATTCTCTCTATTGATTTATTTTCCATCCATCCATTTTCATGTCGGCTTTCTTTCTTTTTTTTGGGGGGGGTCCCCAAAGCAGAATGAACTGCTAACTCTCTGGCATTTGTTTTACGCAGCGGATGCCCTTCCAGCCGCAACCCATCGCTGGGAAACATTCACACACACACTCATACTCTATTGACAATTGTTTTTTCTCAATTCACTTATACGCATGTCTTTGGACTTGTGGGGAAACCCACACGATCACGGGGAGAACATGCAAACTCCACACAGAAATGCCAACTGACCCAGCCGAGGCTTGAACCAGCGACCTTCTTGCTGTGAGACGACCGTGCTACCCACTGCGCTACCGTGACACTCTGATTTAATTTCTACTATTACTTGCACCTTTTAGACAGTTACTATAACCTAAAGTACTGTTGCTGCTGCTGCTACTACTACTAAACTACTGATATTAATACAACTATATTTAGATATACTCATGATGAAAGCACTACATTTCTCAATATAGAAAAAAATACTGAAAAATATGAAAATCTGAAAAAAAAAATGCTAACCACTGTTTTTGTTCGAGTCATACTCAACACTCCCAGATTTTTATGAAGTGTACAAAGGCACAGTGAGTTATAACAAGGTTTGAAGTTCATTGAGCCCAGTAGCCTAGCAGAATTAATTATGCCAGTTCCATAGAGCTCCTAATGTGATGAGAACATCAGATTGACATGCTGGGGTGTTGATGAAACAAATATGCCATTAAACATTAATCAAACAGCTCCTCTGAAGATCTTAGGTAGAGGAAGGAAATTTTGATAATATGCCGATGAAGAATAACTTGAAACAATTTAAATTGTGTAACTATGAACATTTAAATGTTTTACTTCTAAATTAAAGCTAACATGGTCTAGCAATCCAAACGTTGAATTTGTTTAACCTTTATAACAACATTCGATATTTATTATTTGTAGCACAGTTATTTTATTTTACAAAATACAGTTATTTTTACAAAGTGAAGTTTATTAATCAAGTAACATTTTTAAACAATGCTGGTCTGGATGAGTCCATACCCCTGTTCTTCGCCAGTAACCATGTCATAATGAAGAGGGTAAAGAACCATAGAACTAAAACCTTACTATGAGTTTAAATAAAGACATGATCAAAAAAAGTTTGCCACGACGATGAATTTGAAGGTTTAATTCCACAATAAAACTGCTGTGTTTTTGAAACAAACAAAAAAAACTATAAAAGTGTTTCAATGCTTGTGTGTTTATTCAGCCGCTCAGGTATCCACTCACTGAAAAAACTTTATCTCAGGCTAGAAACAAGAAAATGAACAAGAAAACAAGTGATCCACAAAGGGAAAACCGAACTATTAAACTAAAACTGAACTCGATAACTTACAAACACTAAACGAGAGAAGAGCAAATGACACGGTGGCAGTAAGTTATGTTCACTGAAGCAGACCAACTGAATAAACTGTGAGGAAAATAAAGCAAACAAAATCAAGGGATATTGACGGGAAAACAGTGAAGAAACTTAATATTAACAGCAGTCTAACACAAGGCAGGTGTGATAACCCGGCACTCTAGACAAACGCAAACTAGACAAACACAAAAGAGTAGACAATGTAAAATGTTAAGACAAATGGAAATACTAAAGGTAAACCAAAAAATACACAAGACAGTGGAACAAATGTGACACTAAGCCAAAAACAGAACTGGAGAGCAGAGAGCGACCGAATGTGAGATGCCAATTTTAAAGGGAGGTGCCATAAAATAATTAAATTGTTTCAAAATATTGTATTTGATTTATTCAAACAACACCCGGATCTCATGTTTTGAGTGTATAAATGTGAGCAGATGAATCCCGATGATGATCTAGCATACTGGTACATTGTCTATAATCATGAGATGGGGACAATGGCCAGCAGACTCTCGTAAACCAAATAAGGGTAATTATTCAATTAACATTGTTCGGGGGGAGCTTGGCTGATAATTGACCATCCAATCGTATGGTCCCACCTATAATATTCCAATATATAATACATGACCTAAGCGGACAAAATAAACGTTGTGCAAGCTATCCCTCCTTCCACCCCTTCGCCTCTTCAAGGGGGGATTGGTCGATTTTCTCCGGTCCCAGGACGCTTCCTTGTCCCAGACTCCTAACTCAGACAGCTCACCCCATACCCTTCTCAATTGCTGCCAATCACACTTGATTACTTGATTTACTTGATTACTCGTGATACTAGGCTATTTTAAGCGAGAGCGAAATCATACAACTAGGATTCACACAAATATTCAAAGATGAAATAACCCTTTTATGGTGTTCACATTATTGTAGCTCAGGCAGTGTTTGTGGGTCTGGTGGAACCATCGATTTTTAATCTCAATCAAGACATTTTATGTTAAAATACTTAAAAGAGATTTACTTTAGCCAGAAAACAAGTGATTTAAACAGCAAATATACTTTATGTATTGTTTTTTTAAACTTATTTATTCACATTTAGATTTCAAACCATGTGTGCTGTTCTTATTATTGTTACTTTAGTAGGGTTGGCCGGTCTGCTAAACCCATTGCATTTTGGGCCTTTTCATTCACACAATTGTAGAATTTTATACTAAAATTTAAAATAGTATCTTTTTTTTTTGTGGGAAGGCAGAATAAATACCATTTTCACCCTTTTACATACCCTGGGTCCAGTAGACCCGAACACCTTGCATGTAATATACATTTGTA
The DNA here is from genome assembly GCA_900490495.1 of Danionella dracula. Taxonomy (NCBI): domain Eukaryota; kingdom Metazoa; phylum Chordata; class Actinopteri; order Cypriniformes; family Danionidae; genus Danionella; species Danionella dracula. The sequence continues at coordinate 3,474,894 of UELW01000100.1, forward strand.
GGGGGTATACAGTGTGGGGTTATAAAAAAGGGTTCTGATAGATGTTTTTCACAGAAAATGAACCAATGCCAATGAATCTCAGTTTCAAATAATACTGTCATGTGTAATTTTTCTTTTGATGACAACTGAAAACGGGTCCCACAGACCCGAACACCATACAAGGGTTAAAGGATAATTTTTTTATATGATTATTTTTTCTAACAATGCTCATATGTCATCAGAGTACACTCACTGCTCTGTTGTCAGTTCTGTTAAAGCAAACGAAAATACTAATTTTCGATAATTGACATTTAACAAAAATGTTCTATGTAAATTACAAATAACAGTCATAGAAAAGGACTTCAACTATTCTCTAAAATATCCAATGTTTCATGATCTCTCTCTTCAAACTGTGATCAGCGAGAGCTTGAACCAATGAAGTGTCCCCTTCACTCAATAAGTGTGTTAATTGCTTTTGGGTGTTTTACCGTCACCGCTGGTGCAGCAAAAGCCAGACTGAAGAGCAGCAGGAAGGGCACGACCTCCTTTGTGGGCTCGATGTAAGGCATGCTGAGACTGCGGTCATTGCAGCTAAAGCCTGAACGCACTGGCTTGAAGATATCCGTCAACTCCAAGAAATACAAGGTGACCACTGAAGATACCAAAATCGGGAGCTGTAGAGAAAAACAGGAAACTTAGTTTGCCTGTTTCTAACCGATGCATGTGATGCATGCTCCCTGAAATACAACATTAAAGGTACAGTAAGAAATATGGTAAGGTTTATCTGTACAAGTATGTGGATAATCATCTATCATGCTGAGAGAAGCCTAACACTTAAAAAGATAAAGTCTGTGCTTGATGGTTTGCATGAAACACTGCTTGAGCTGCTATACTGTAAACAACCCCTGAGGCTTTACTCTCTTCAACAATACCGAGTTCATGCCACGGTTAGGAAGAACATGTGTGATCACAAGAGAGTGAAGGTTGTTCTAAGGTTAGTGTGAAGATTAAACATTTATAGCTAGAATTTGCATACACATTGTGACAATTGAAGCTACAGAGGTCTTGACTGACTAAATGTTCTGTGTTATACAATGGGGAACCATGAGATGGACACTGTAAAGACCTGAGGAGGGGAAAGGGGTTCTGATTACTGTTATTAACCTCTTCTAAAAAGGGGAAGCATCTGCAGGATAAAAAACGGCTCTGCAGTTTAAAATTGCTTTAATGCTACATCAAACAGGAAGTACTTTTTGTATAGTTTTTTTAAACATGTGCACAACACTTATTAGCATCACAATTGGTGACTTTAGTTTTGAGAAAATATATTTAAACATAAATAAAGGCTATAAGTAAATAGATTTTCCGATCTGGAATTGTTTACTTGACAAAAGTGATTTTTTTATCTATTCAAGTCGTCAAAATATTTTCATTACATAATATATACATTTCATTATATACAAATATCTCAAATTAAACTTACGTTTTGAAAAAAAGACCTGTCAATTTAAACTCCAGCATAATTGTGTAAACACACCATATGAACACTGCATTATTTAAAAAAAAAATATCATTATTACCAGAAACTACAGGGTAATTTAAATTTCTTTGTAAATATGCTGAATTACTATCAAAATTTAATTATAAATCTTCATCCGCAAGATAGTTTTTTTTACGTTGTCAATGGTGCTAATAAATATCCTGACTGACATTGTGTTCCAAACTCTTTGGTAAATTTAATCAACTCTAAAAAGCTTTTTTTTTTGGTTGCAACCAAAAGAAAACAAGACATGGGCAAATCAGATAAAACATTGTTAAAGAACAACAAGGCAAACTGAATCATACATATCATAAAGCTCAAAAAATATATATTTTGATAAAAATATTGTCCTTCCTGTTCCACCACCCCACCCTTCACTACAACACATTAATGAAACAGGGAAGCTAAATACGATTCAAATGACACTTTAAATCTTCTCTCAGATTCAAACAAGGTCTCTGTAGTAAGGAAACAGACCTCTGCAGAAGGTAACCAGGTCACACCTGCGTACATGAAACCCACTGAGCTTTCTTTCTGTCATGGCCAGCGATTTAAGCTTATCTGTTTTAAAACAAAAGTCAAAATGCATAGTTTTTGATAGGTGACAGGTTCTGAGAGTAAGTTGATGAAAATAAAACACTTTTTCCCCTAAAACAATTAATTCTTCCATTATTATAATGCTTAGCAAAGTGGTGATTGATGTTAATGTGTATTATGTAAATTTTTCATAGCACTTCAGATGTTAAGAGAGATGTCTCTGAATCCCCTGTCTGAGTGCAGCATCAATTTTCAGTTAACCAGCCAATCAAATCAAGTCTTTATACAGCGCAATGAATGCACAGATATTATACAGAGACACTCTGGTTCGTTTGGTTGCTTACCAATTTCTTCAAAACCCTACAAGCAAAATTCCACTCAAAGCTTTTAACCCAGACTTTTCAGGGTTGATGTATATTGTAGACATTTATTTATATATGGCTTTCATTTGTCATTGGTTCACATAACACATTCATGAAATAAATTCCATAGCAACTATACTTTAGTTTAGTTGAAATGAATGCCTCTTAAAAACTTTTTACAAAAATTCACACGTAAATATGGATCTAAATCTGGGATATCGTGAACTAAATCCCAGCTTCATTCACACAAATATCAACATTGGTTAAAAACACATATTAATATTAATATTAAAGTCAACTGATGTGTTCCTCACTGCTCAATTCTGTACGTCCAGATTTCACTGGATATTTTCATCATCAAATGTTGTCCATAAGCACCTCTGACCCTATGAGGCTAAAGATGTAACCTCTGAAAAGGGAGTACCGCTCAAATTTCTGCTATCTCAATCCAGCTGCCTTGCAGTTTATGTTCTGGTTTCATGTCTTTACTACTCTGAGTAGCATAACCATGATCTGAACAATCCCATAATTCAGTTGTCCATAATGAGCTGGCTTTCTTGCACACAGCAAAATTGTAAAACATTTTAAAGTGGAAAGTGAAACACCAAATAGTGTGGAGCAGCCATTTCGGCACAACTTGTATCATTTGATCTATACTGAAACGTCTAAGATTTGTGTCTCCCTTTGCTTCAAGAGATATGCAACGATTTCATTATGAGTCCTTGTACTATTTGGGTATTGAATTTTGTAAATTAAACAAACACAGGGTTTTCTCAGATGTAATGCATGAGTTGTATTTAAATGAAATAAATTTTATGTCAAATGGCTTTAAATTCAACAGGGGATATTAGTTCAATGAACAAAGTAGTATGTTTTATTAACCAAGCAAACTATTATTATTTTATTTCATGTAATGATTGTTTTTTTAAATAGTACAAAATACACTAAATATGAATTGATATTTCTAAAAAATAGCAGCTTTATACTATCAACAGGAAGTTAACACTACACTAAATACTAGACCAGAAGGTGGAATCTAATTAACTTCTAAAAACTTACCCAAATCATTACTAAAGATCAATTCTGATATTGAATTTGAAATGTGTGTTTAGAAACAACCCCTGTATATTGGATTCATCTTCTGTCCCAACTTATTCTACATGATTTCTGCATGTTTGCAGGCTTCAATAGTTGAGAGTACAATGTCATGTTCACATTGGAAATTAGTAAACGTGTGAATCATTGCTGAATCAATGCTAAAAAATCAATGCAAACACGAAATGAAGAAAAAAAAAATCATGTGTACTGCTTGGATCAGTGATATGAGTGCTGGAGAAAGAGCTTCCAGTAGGTCTTTCTCGAGGCAACATGGCAGAGTTGAGACAAATTCTGCTATCTATGTTCTCTGAAGGCAGAAAAATGATAGATATGCCAGCAGAGCTCCCACGGTAAATAAATATTATTGTCCTCCATGTTTGTTTGTTTGCTTTTCTGAGGCAAATCCCGATAGGAATATCCATCGTGAATGTTCCGTACAATGGACAATATAAGAGGCGCATGCAAACTCTATTGTATTCGTGTATGGTAGGGTTACTATCAGCAGATTTTAATTGAAATAGTGTGATGAGGTGCATTTCAAAATGGTTGAAACTCAAATGTGCCGGGTTCTGCTGAGACAGAATTGCTTCACAAAACAGCAAACATATTTTTTTTTTCTTCAGATTTTCTCTGAACAAAATCAAGACATACTGAAGCTAAATATGCATGCAAGACATGCAACACATTTACATACTCCAGTGTAAATCCTACAGGTTGCCATTCTGTCACAGGAAAATATAGTTCTTATTCGTTCGTAATTTGCCTCATGGCTGTCCTCAAACCACCGATGTTGTGAGGCAGCAGCTTCATCATCTATGCTGCCCTGAATATATTGCCCATATACTTCCTCACTATATGGTTTTCCAATGTTCCAATGCATCATTCCAGTTTTAAACAAACTACATGGTTTTCTTTCATTACTAAATAGATGATTCACTTTTAGTGATTGGGAAAACAAGATACGAGAAGAATGTCAGCATTATCACGTCATAGCAGCAGTCGCCAGCACTCATTCCGACATCTAGGCCAGCCCAGAATGGCCTTCACAGGATTACTCTCCTTTTTTTGGACTACATAGGACCAGTAAACCTAGAAGCAATACACCTTTGCGAAAAACTGGCAACTGGCAACAGAACAAAAAGGTTGTGCTATATTTTCTATTTTTCTACAGTATATGCCTGATACATTCTGTAAAACATAAAACAATTTTTATAGTTTTACATTTAATAACTACTAATATCTATTTGACATTTGACAATTAAACATGGAAATCTACACAAAACTGCTGAATATGTGTAATATAGATGATCTAACCTGATAGGATATAGTCTAAATAAAGTTATTTAGAAATACTGACAACTGGGGTGTATTGATTTTCAACATGCCCACCATTTGAATGAAGATCACATCCTCTTTTCCGTTCAACATCGAAAGGTCTAGACATCTCACTCAAAAACTGCTCTCTGGATAAACCTGCCTCACTTACCTCAACGAAATAAAAGCATGGCAACAAGGTAACGCTGTCTTTGGTCATCCTGGCTTTGAACCTTTCCTTTGCAGACATGATGAACGCTTAATAACTCGGCGCGTGTGGGAGCACCGAAGACCAGCTCGAGTGTGAGTTCTCCCGTGTGCAGCAACTGCGCTTCTTCAGGCTGTCGCTGTCTCCATCGCCAAGTGCGCTTTTACTGCGGATGCAGGCGGACTCCGCGGCTCTGAAGCAGACCAGGCGACATCATGACTGAAACCATGACAACACTACATCCCGCGAGAACGCGCCGATTGACATGTCTACTATGCCCAGGACTGATGAATGTTTGATGCCAACCTTCAGCACTCTTGATCGAGGCAATATGCTGACCAGATGACGTCAGAGCTGCTCTAAAAACCCATTTACTGTAGAAGTGAGCGCGCTCAAACGTGTGGGCTTGAGGGGAGGGCTTGGTGAAAGAGACCCAGATTGTGCCAAAAGCCTCGAAATTTCACGTCTTACGTCTAAAATATTTTGCAATTCGTGAATTCGATTTTAAGGAGCAATTAACTGATGTCATAGTTTGTCAATTATTTGCTAGTAAGAGACTGAGCTAACGCACCAAAATGAACCCTTCAGACTACATCCTTTACATGCAAATCACGTTTCAGCAATGATTATACTTTTCTTCTTCGTAAGAATTTCCTCAAACGAAAGGGATCAGAAACTGGTTTTGTTTGTCTTTGTACAAACACGTCTGTCAAAAACCTTTCAAAATAAAACAAAACAAAAAATAACGAATAGGCTACAAGCACAATGCTTTCCCTAAAACTGGAATTTCCCTAAATTTACCAAATATTTGTTTACTTAACTGTTATCAGCGCTGTTGACTGAATGTAAAAACTCCATGTTTTGACTCAAAAGTAAATGCTGACTGAATGTAAAAAAGTAATAAAAAAAAATTCTAAAGGCATAATTCAGTCAATTAGTTATTTTTAGTTTGCTTCAATTTTTGTTGAAGAGTTGTTGACTGATCGAATATGGTTAATACACATTTATATATTTAATTAATGATCAGCCAATTACAAATATGTGTTAGGTTAATTTGGGGAAAGACAAAACTGACTGAACATAAGTTTTCTTTAGAATTTCAGTAACGTGTCGAGTCAACATTATTTTGGAGTTTATGTATTGTGTAATATTGCATTACAAATCAGAAATAACTCTGAACTGAAGAATTCTGGTAATTTCAGATCCATATGGACAAAAAACGTATACTTCAAAATGGAACCAAAGTCATTTAAACTTTTATTTTACATGGCTTAGTTGTTTACAAAAGTAAGTAATCAATAAGGCCTTACACCCAGCAATGCCGTAACACACACGCTAGGAGTCAACAATCATTATTTATCAAAATGTGATCATTCATTGCCAAACTTCAATTAAAATCTTGTTCAAGTTAAGTCTTCACTGAATTTCAAATATTTCAGTAGTCACTTATGCCATCTGGTGGAAAAGTTATGACTAGTTTATTTGGTCCTGCATTACCCAGGACCAAATTTTATTTGAAAAAAAAAACAATAATAATAAATAAATAAAATAAATAATTATAATAATAATAAAATAAAAAAAATGTAATGCTATAAATGTGCACGTTGTCAGCCTGGTATTTTATGGAAGCTTTTTGAAAAAATGGAGTTGGGAGTGAATGTGACTCAGCAAGAGAACCATGCACTGTACCCAAAGTGAGTTGAAGTTAAGAGCTGATATGATTATTAAAAGAATACCCTTACAACTTTTTAATTTATTATGTCTGGACTACTTCTTTCAGTGAAATTACTGGAATGGAACATGATTCACGATATCAGGACCATTTGATTGTTTGACCTTTAGCTCTGGAGGTGATGAAGAGTCTGAGAACATAAAAAGTAGTTTGTGGTGAATATGAAGCGTTTTCCTTGCATGTCCTCAAGAATAGAAAGTGAAGGATTGAAAGCACCTAATGCGATCCAATTAGAAGTTCACGTGATGTTAAGTCAATGGCAATGGTTAAAATAGTAACAATGGGAAAAGCCATAATTTTACTTGTTCTGGACTTATTTCACTTTCCACAAACTTGAAGAAAATATCCCAATAAAAACAGCCATCAATAGAAAATATGGATCAATTTGTATATGAAAGGTTCCCCAAACAGCCAAACTTTAGAAGTTAATTAAAACCATAAATTGCACAAAAAGACGTAAAGAAGTGTAAATGTAAAATGTGCAGCTATGGTGTAACACTCCTTTTTCCAATGTTAGCACTGAGCAGAAGAACAATATAAACAGGAAAATCTTTGACATAATCTTTGACAAAACACACACACACACACACGCACGCACGCACGCACGCACGTACGCACGCACGCACGCACGCACACATTCGTCAAGTCAAAAAAAGTCTGGGCAGTTTAGCTGTGTGTAGTAGGCTAATACAGTCACAAGAGGGCAGCAGAGCCCAGATCACTGTAAGGAGTTCTACTGCATGGTCAATTTTGTTAAAGTCAAAAAGTATGTATATCTGTTTTGCTTAAAGTACATTAACCACACGCAAACTTTTAAAGCTTTGATTACCTTTAAAAAGTATTCCGTATTGTCAAGACTATTTGTCTTATTCTCATTGGAGGCATCACAACTATTCAAGAACAGAACTTTTTTATTATATTAATAAATGAAATTGAGAAGCAACTGAACTGATAAAACAAAAAAAAAATATATTTCTAAACATTTTGCTTTTGATCACAGCACAGCAAACACGACTTAATTTAGTTTCAGGATATATGTATTCACCTAAAATACAATCTCACTTCTCTTACATGTCTTGCTAGGCATAACCTGAACATGAAAATGACCTTTCATTGTTACCATATTAAACAATCCTAATGGTAATTCAACCAGGAAAGAAAATAAATTGAGTCATAGATTGAATAAAAAAATCAAATCAAATCAAGCCTGTAAAAAAAAAATGTGGTCAGTACTTGGTTGCACTTGGTGACTCGGCATCGCATCCTCCGGGGAGGCGAGGCACAGGCACGCCTACAGCGCAGAGAGCGCGCGGCTGCCCGGATCACATCGTTTCAGCTTCAGCTGAGAAGCAGCAGAGACTCCAGCGCTCTTAACGGAACATAGCACCGACACAATGCACTTCTGTTTCCGGCGGATTTTAAGAGCCCTGACGGTGGAATGAGAGAAGACCATGGCGAAACCATCTTAGGACCAACAGATGACTCCGTTATCTCGCAGGATCTCGCTTTGACCTTTCAGGACGATGCTTTACTTTCAGCTGGTGATCATGGCAGGGACTGTCATGCTGGCATACTACTTTGAGTACACCGACACTTTCAATGTGCACATCCAGGGCTTTTTCTGTCATGACAACGCGTATACAAAGCCCTATCTTGGTCCGGAAGAGTCAAGCGCGGTCCCGCCGGTGGTCCTGTACGCGGTGGTGGCGGGGGTCCCCGCGCTGCTGGTGAGTCTGGGACGGAGTTTGCAAGTCGTGGAGACATTAGTTTGTGATGTGACCTCCAAACCAAGTCAAGTAGAATGTGAATCATACAGTGCACAGGATAGCTTGCGTTCATGTCGGCGTCTTTATTGCTAAAATTGTATATATCGTGGCTTTTCTCTTGCTTTGAGCTGCTCTTTATTTAATTCTATTTTTCATATATTTGTAATTGAGTAAAGCTGAAATTTAAAAAACAATTTTTGGTTAACTAAAGTAAAAAAATATATATAATTTAAAATGATAATTTGCAGTTTTATAGAATTGTACTGTTTTCATTCAGTTTCACATAGACATGATTGAAACTGTAGTTTTTCATGTAAAAAACACAGCAGATTACCGTTTTTGGCTGAATGTCAGGTTCATTATGGAATCACTTTAGGATCTAAATGTTTTGCAAACGCCAAACAAAGTTTTGAGAAAACACAAAGGAAACCTCAAATGCAAAAAAACATTTTGTTGATTTTTGCATTTAGGTTTTCTTTACAATTTCTCAAAAACAAATTTTGTGATTGCAAACATATTTACCTTAATTGATTCCGTAAGTTCATTTGAAGATTTCTGAAGTATTCTGGTTTCCCAAAGTAATAACTCTCTCATGGGTTCCCACTGCACACCTTTATGTTTTCCTTGATATTCCAATTAGTTCACTCATATTTTGGTTGCTTTCTGAGTGGTGCAAGAGTCTTATCTTAATTGGTCACTTGTTCTAGTCTCCAAGTTGTTGAAATTTCGCCTTATTAATCAAAGTATTGTCATCTGTAGGATCGTTTAATTTAAGCAAGTTTCTTCATGTTTTGAATGTAGTGCTTTGGATAACTGTTGCATAAATGCATAAATCTAAATGTCTGTCTGTCAGGTTCAGATTAAAATTAAATGGTTTAGATTCTTTTTGCTTTGGTTTTTTAATTTTTACACTTTTTATTTAAATTTTTTTACATTTGTTTACAATTATACCACGATTTAAAATGATTGATATTTGACCTATAATTATTTAGTAGCTTTGTTTCTGGCTTTTAAAAATGTTCTTTTCCGGATTTTCTTATGCGTGATTAATGTTTTGCTTTGGCTCTCTGCACCGAGTAGAGCCTGCGAGAGAGTAATTGCAGCTTTGTGTGCATTCCCACAGTATATTAAAAGAGAATTTTAGATGACCTCATAAAAATTCCAGAGCATTTGCTTAGTTGATTTGGAAAAAACCTTATTGCACTTAGTTTGAAGCTACAGAGTCACTCGTCAAATACTAATTAATCAGCAGAGTGTTGAATTAATCACTTTTGAGCAAGTAGGAAGAGAAATCTTGATCAGGTCTCAAGTGTGCTCTGAGAGGACTTCAGTTCATTCGGTTCAAGGATTCGGAAGTTTCTGCTCTTTCAGAAAGAGGTGGGTACCGCTATATTTCAGACAAGACAATATTAAGGGTTCAACTTTAGAAAGACATTGATTTCAAAAGTTTGAAAAAATTAAAGTAGAATAGATTAGATAGTATCTACGATAGATATCAGATAGTACTGAATGCTTAACCGTCAATGCAAACTGGACCGTCTTAGTAAAATCTGATGAATATTGTGTATCAACAGTAATTCATTATTTTGAAAAACATTAATAATTTGAAATTCCTTTTGATAAACTTTGATTATAGAAATGAAGACACTTATTTGATAATCTTTTGCTTGAATTAGTCAACACTTTTTTGGGGGGATAATATCGACATGGCGATGGTTGTCAAAAAAACCCTAAACAAATAACTGACATACTTAATAAATAAATAAATAAATAAAACCAGAAGTTGCATCAAAGTAACCCAAATCATGGTCTTTATAAATCATTTTTATGCACTATTGTTAACACAACAAAGAAACAAGAAAACTAAGAGTTAAAAACTAATAACAGACTAGTCCAAACTTGACATTGATCCAGCTGAGGTAAACTAATAATGACACAATATATCAGACTGATCTTATGAGGACTCAGCCTTTGCTTTGTTTACTTTAGAGCACTTCTTAAAAATCATCTCAATTTTAAGACTGAAGTAATGATATACCATTTGCATCAATTAATAACTATTGCAAAAAAATTTGAGTCACACTAGCTTTTGAGAGCTCTGATATACATCGCATGGCTGTGCAAGAGTAAAGAAATACCAAGCTGTAATAATAATCTATGAGACGGTATCTGGGTTTAGTCTTGTGTACTTTACAAAACTCTACAAAAGGTGCTATATCATGTACTTTGTAAATCATTTATAATAAATGTTTGACCCCTCTAGACGATCACTTTTTAATCGCCTCTAATGGTTTTGTCCCGCCAAACGAGCCGTGTACCCCTTGATTATCCCACTGCCTTGCTTCCTCTGTGCCCTTGCTGGGTTGTTGGTTTGTTGGCACACAGAAAACCCATTTCTGACAAATGAATTCATTTTTTGGTAAGCCAAAAGACACATTTATTAAAAAAAAACATTTATTTTTGTTGTTTATCCGATCACAGTTCTGCTAGGATTATATAATCAATCAGTGCAAACATTCTTCATTGAGATGAGATGCATTAGCGGTTCATCTGATTGGTTTGTGGGCACTATTATGGCTAATTGATGTGGTTGCCAAGCCATTGTTTCTTCAAGAAAAATAAAAGTGTCTGAAAATGACTTGAGGTATGTTTTTATGAGGGAACAACACTAAAACATGTAAAAAATGTCTGAAAAGTCGAGTTACATGAAATGACACCTTTAACTTGGACTTCTATAGTTATAATTCTATTACCTCTATTTCTAGAATATGACTATATTCTATTTACTTTTAACTTTTTTTTTTTTAGCAATTTACTTATATAATCTGTGTCACTGTGTTACTGTGAACGTTATTGTGTCAGGTTTTTTGTACCAACACTGAAGATCACAACATATTCCTTGTGTGTGTGCTGCACACTTTGAAATAAAGATCTTTCTGTTTAAGTCTTTAAAAATATAACCTTCCTTAACTTATATCGCATGTCTTTGGACTTGTGGGGAAACCGGAGCACCCGGAGAAAACCCACGCGATCACGAGGAGAACATGCAAACTCCACACAGAAATGCCACCTGCCCCAGCCGAGCCTAGAACCAGTGACCTTCTTGCTGTGAGACGACCGTGCTACCCACTGTGCCATTGTGTATTAATAAATTTAAAAAGAAAAATAATCTTTGGTGATATGTTGTATATTTTGACAAAGGGTTTTCTACTAGGCATGAAACATGCATTTTTTGGAATCTTTATCCTTTTATTCTTTGGAAGTTTTAGACAGCACAGAGAAGCTTTCAATAGTCCTTCAAAAACTTTACCTTACTGTAAACCTTACTGTTCTTTTCCCTATAAAGTGTCCTTGCCTTGTGTGAGTCATTTTTCATCTACTTTGACTGCTGCCGGTGTAAAATATTCTAACCAAATTCATTTATCAATGTTATCGCCCTGATTGACCTCCAGAAATGATTTCCAATTGGATTTAAACATACTGCAAGGTGTCTCCTCGTCATGCGCTCCCACAACTGTAAAACACAGAATTTAAATATTTTTATAAAGCTTCTTTTCTCTGAAATGAATGTTGATTCTATTTTGCCTCTGCAGTTCATAAAATGATAATTATGCAAAATGATCACAGAATGTTCTACATTAGTTCTTTCTATTTTACCTCAAATAGGCATTAAGCATTTTTAAAAATTGCTTCCAGACATTTTTTTCTTTTTAGATGTTTTATTACAATAGATGCAAGCTAAAGAAACATTTGCTTGCGTATGAGTTGAGTGAGAATTTAGATGTAATTGTATATAACTTCAAAAAACTTAAATACTTCAAGTACTTGTGCAGGTCATTTGGTTAAAAAAAAGTCTTTATAATAAGCTTAAGTTTCAACAGAGTGAGTAAAAAAGCTCAACTAGCAATTACTTACCTGTTTATGTGAGTTCATGAGACTTGTATTTAATTTAAAAAGCACCCCTCCCGCACCCCCACAGCCTTCTGGAGCTAATTGCAAGTGTGTCTCTTGTTCCTTTCTTCTGATTTTCTATGATCCTAGAAGTTGGACAAAATCAAGTTTAAGTCTTGGCTGGGAGCTGGCTCCTGGCCGGCACAAAATCAGACCTCTAATCAGTCCCTTTGTGCTCATGAATTGCTCTTTGAGCTTGCTCCAGTGATGAAATTCCCCTTGATTCTGGCCTTTGGGGCCAGAGAATTAAACCTCTGCTTCCTTTATATCCTAAATCAAAGTAGAGATCAAGGAAAAGATAAAAGATGAGGGGAGTCAACAAAGATGTGTCATTAAATGACTCCTGTTTGACTTAATCGTCTGATTTGTCTGCAGATCACTGCAACGGAGTCGGTGCTTTTCTTGCTGCAGTATGTCTCTGAGGATCTAGACAACAGAGAGAAGATCATTGTGATGGGTGACTGTTGTTACCTCAACCCTCTGGTCAGAAGGACATTTCGCTTTCTGGGTATGTATAAACTAATTAGGACATAATACTTTTAAGAGGTTTCTTTGCATCATGATTGTATTGATGCAGCAGAATTAAAGTGAAGTAATTCAGAAATGTATTTTAATGAAGAAGACAACACGATGGTTCTTCAAATTGACCAAATGCAAAAGCATTCTCTTAAATTGTTTCAATTATTTCTTTAGAGAATGAAGTCCACATGCTTTTTGCTTAGAAATCTGATTAGAAATAATGTAAAAAAAAAAAAAAAACAGATTTCAAGGAACCCATATGTTTTAATTCTAGAGTATTAATAATATTAAAATACAATAACTGCATAAAAATGTTGTGATCTTTAAGCTATCTGTTGGCTATTTTTAACATGTGTTTAACAAGTAAATTGCCCAAAACACAGACGCCTCAAGACCAATAGCACCTTGTATCAGTTTTTATAGCTGCAGCTGATTAGCTTAACATTTGTTCTAGTTCCGGAGGAGTTTACAATATCCTGCTCTCTGAAATTTTCCTCATCTCCAAAATCTCACAAAAAAGAAAAATATATTGCACAATTCAGTTTAATCTTTGCTTCCTCTTTGTGTGATTAGTACGATTAGAGTTTATTTCTCACAGTTTTTAATCCATTTGCTGCATGCGGAAAAATTAAATACAGATGTGATTTTCTCGAAATTCAAGAATCTAACTTTTGTCTCCAGATCATCGAGTCAAAATATATCAATATTGAGTTGAGTTGTTTTGGTCAATAGGTGCCTTGATGATAATTAGGAACACTTCTCCTTACTTCAGATTTAACCAAGCATTAGTTCTCAGTCTACAAATACATATGTGGAACATACACTTAAAGACTTATCTATTAGACCAGTTTCTTTTTTTATTTTCCTGAAACAAAAATATTTAAATAAAAACTAGCTAAAAAGAATACTCATGGAGCTACTGATCCAAGAAAGATCAAGTACAAACTGAAATATTCGCATGATAGCATCATAAAAGTAGAACCATTTGATTTCACTTGTAAAACAGCTTAACAGTTTATGTGACACAGAGTCTAAATTGTTTTGTACTGAAGTGTAATAAGTAAACAATACTCACTTTGCAATTTAAAAAAAACTATTTTTGCTTATGACTGTTGTAGGAAGTTCTTTTAATGCTCAAATTGCTGTTAGTCCTTCACTGTTATTTCATAGTAAATCACTGTTCCACGTATCACATGATTTTAAAGCAGATTATTTCACTAGAGATCAGAAACTCGCCGCTGAAATTTGATGTCATACCACATTAGATTTATCAGAGGCTGAATGAATGAATTTTATAATGGGGTGCTTTAGGGACAATCTAAACATAAACTGACAACAGTAAAATGTACAGTCCATTAAACTATTGTAGTTTTAAAGCTGATTTTGTAAGCTCTGCACAAAAACAGTATTCAGTGAAACAAAGCATATCTACCCACGCTTGCATTCTGAATTAATATCGTGTTCCTCTTCAATTGTGTGCAGTGGCTTCTGTATATTACTGCATTTTACTCTAGCTTTAGTCAAGCCAAGATAAGTTTAATTAATTCAACAGGTGGCTTTCATGATGGTTGAACAAAAAATGGGCTCCAAAGCTCCAGGATCAGACTTAGTGATACCTGATTTACAACAAGATGATCTTAAAAACCTGAAATATTTCATTGATATTGAGATGCTAATTTTGTCTCTGGATAAAATAATGCATTTTGTGTCCTAAGGTGTGTATGCCTTCGGCCTGTTTGCCACTGACATCTTTGTGAACGCGGGGCAGGTGGTAACAGGAAGTCTGTCTCCATACTTCCTGACGGTGTGCAAACCGAACTACACAGCGCTGGGGTGTCAACAGGTGGTCCGCTTCATTCATCAGCAAAATGCCTGCACAGGCAACGATGATGAAGTTCTTCAAGCTCGCAAATCCTTCCCCTCCAAAGATGCAGCCATCAGTGTCTATGCAGCTCTTTATCTCGCTGTGCGTAAGCATTCCATGTGTTTATAATCTATAGGAGGGGTTATGTCTGGTTTTGACACAAAGTGAGCAAATGTGAAGTGACTCACATGATGGAACAATAGCAAGGTGGACTTTTTCAAAACTTGTTTAAATGGTTTAGCACCTCATTTAGTTTTCTGGTCAACATTGTGAGAGGAGTTGAAACAGTTATTCTGTCCCTGCGAAGATGCAGCCGGGGCCTGCTGGTGACTGATCTCCCTAAAAGAGCGAACACAGAGCCTGCTCCCACGGATCGCAACAGATCATCAACAGATGATTTGCTCATCTTCTGTGTCTTATCAATATCTGCTCATTTAGAGATGAAACTGAGGCTTTATTCAGCGGCATTTAGTTTTTTTAATCAGTTTAGAAACCATATCAAGCATTTACTGAACAGAGTAAATGATTAATAAAGTCAAAGCATTCTAAGCATTACATTTAAAATGTTAGATTGTTAAAATTGTATTTATTTCTCCACTTAATCAGATTTTAGTATATTTGTTCTATTAAAAATAGTAAAAACTGTTTTTAATAAGATTTTTAAACTAATTTTAAAAAGTCATTTATTCTTGTTATGTAAGTAAAACATGCCCACTTTGACCACTTTGACACAAAGTGAAGTGACCAGAGATGCAGTAACTCACATTGTGGAACAATGTCAAGGAAGGCTGGTTTTTTAAGTGTGTTTAGATGTTACCAAATGCATAAACTAATACTTTTTTGTAAGATCCTGATGCTCATTCATCATCAGCATTCCTGTGATTTAATAAATGCCTGTTCAATCTCCTGGCAGCACAAAAATCTACAGCAGACACTAACATTGAAATAATCTATATATGCTGTTCCCTAGCCTTAACTTTCATTCATTTTTCTTTACCCACTTACATCATGATTAGGTGTATCTCATTTGAAAAGCAACACTTACTCATTTATTCCCTTTAGAGGGCACTTTAGAGTCTTCAAATCATCTTATGAATGTTTTTCTAATGTAAAATTGAAAGTAAGGCACAGTTTGTTACCTTGTCTATACAGTTTTGAGATTACTTTGTGAAACTTTTCTCCAACCCACATTAGTTATGATAAAATGTCACTTTCCCCCTCTTTTTTTCTTATCTATCTATCTTTCTTATCTACTAGCCATTTGCGTTTCCGATGAAATCAGAGTCACAAACCAGGTTTACACTTATAATTGTAGAAGTGTTGGTGCTTGATGGGTGGACTTCATGGTAATTATTGGAGATTTGATGTGTCACAATCAAGGAATATGAAAATGGATAGGTATCAAACTGCATTAAAGATCTGTAAAATATATATATTCTTAAAAACTGGATGCATTTTGATCCCATTAGGCAAGGCTTGCATAGAAATAAACCTAATACACTTTGTTCACACATCTGCTCCTTGTCCACTGTACCGCACAAGTATATAAAGTACTAGTTAATTATACCTTTTTAATTATAATTAATAATAATAAAAAAATAATAAAGTATTTTTTCTGTTAGAATCAGTGATTCCATAGACCTGGGTCTAGGATTTCAGCATCCTTAAGATGAGGTTTGGTAAAAGGTGCTCAAGATATTATGTACTGAAATTGATCAAACCTTTATTGTAAGATCCGATTCTAGACTCAATCCCTCCCTATATTTAAAAACCATAAATAAATCAAATCAACACAAAAGGGGCAGCTAAGCAAAGAACCCATGGCAATGACTCACGTCTTACATAAAACACCAGGCATTGTAGAGGCTAAACCTAAAAAATGATCAAAATTGTAGATCGACACATTGAGGGGAATGACTGAAAACAAACCAGTATTGCTCACAAAGGGTGGATATACAGGGAATTAATCAGGACTTGGTGTTCTAAAGTAACCAATGTTCAGATAACGAGAGGGGTGGGATCACGGCCTAACCAAGGAGCATGAGGGAAAGGAAAACATGACAACATCATTGACAAGAACTAATATCATAACTACAAAACAATAAATCAATAAAACCACCAGTCATGTTGTTAAAAAACAAGACACGTGACTGAAGAAAGGGAAAAGACAGGACTGGACTGCATGGTATGAGACTGTATGAAAGTATTTTCCAGACTGTATTTTCCAGATGCTGTGGATTAAACCACCATCCATTTTATAATATGAATAAAACAACAAAAAAAGTTCCCAGAAAAAAGTTTGCCCAGTTTTTGTCCAACAAAATAGCAATAATAATTTTCATGACCTTTAAGGTGCCCTTTGTTAAGACAAAATATCTTATATCAAATGTTTATTGATGACCCTTTGCTCACTTACAGCTACATAGAAGGGACAACAGGACAAATTTAGGAGATATTTTCTTCAGTTTCCCACTATTGCTTTTTTGCTTTGTAGAGCGGAATATTTAATATTTTTATTATACATATATAATATGTAAAATTTTACCAAAGCCAATTTTAAAAAGGGTTTTAACTGTATAGGTTTGGTTCACTTCTTGAAAGAAATAAAACACTTTTATAATGTTGATGTTGATTTCAAACAAGCATGACCACATCTGAAAAGAGACTGTTAGAAAGCTTTACACTGGGGTACAGGATGAAGATGTAATAACAAACAGCTCTGTTTTCTCATCTCAGATGTACATCACCTGCTCAGTGAGAGCCAAAGGGACACGGCTGGCCAAACCAGTGCTGTCTCTGGGGTTTATGTGTCTGGCCTTCCTAACTGGGATTAATCGAGTGGTGGAGTATCGCAACCACTGGGCTGATGTCATCGCTGGCTTCTTCATCGGAGGATCCATTGCCATCTTTATGGTGAGTGAAAAAATGCAGGGAATAAATGTGATCTAAAATATTATCAATAAATGTTTATGTACACTTTCATAAGCACTTTAAGGGATAATCATAAGTTATTTTAATTTCTGAAAATGTGGCAACAAGCATAAAAAGTCTGATTTCACTTTCCTTATTGGTAATTATTTTGGCCCTATCTAATTTTTTTTTATGTGATATGATAAAAAACTTCAGATTATACTTTTCAAGTTTCAGTTTTGTGTTTAATGAAGCATAATATATCACATTCTATAAAAGTATAATGAAATTTGAACAAATGAACTGACATTCACAAATCACAAACAAATCAAACTGATTTATTAATGTATTTCAAGAGCTGTTTGTAAATTAATTTAAAACCAATTTGTAAGTGGTTTTCCAATTTTAGTGCAATTTAATAAAAGAAAATATTTAATTTTATTTATACATCATTAAGGCGTCACGGTGGCGCAGTGGGTAGCACGGTCGTCTCACAGCAAGAAGGTCACTGGTTCTAGGCTCGGCTGGGGCAGGTGGCATTTCTGTGTGGAGTTCTCATGCTCTCCCCGTGATCGCGTGGGTTTTCTCCGGGTGCTCTGGTTTCCCCACAAGTCCAAAGACATGCGGAATAAGTGAATTGAGTAAGAATGATTGTCCATAGTGTTAAAGAGTGAATGTGTGTGTGAATGTTTCCCAGCGATGGGTTGCGCTGCGTAAAACATATGCCAGAGAGTTGGCGGTTCATTCCGCTGTGGCGACCCCGAAAGGGAATAAAGCCGACATGAAGATGAATGAATGTACTTCATTATTTAAGTGTAAAGTGGGCCTGCTATGATTTAAAAGGTTCACCATTAGACAAATGCAATTATTTCCTCAACCTTTTGCGGCTTGCATCCACAATGGCAGATTTTACTTTTATGTTTGAGGGAAGAGTTAGATTTCCCAGACTGGTGCATATGTTGGAAGGTGTGCTGTATAGACAGAAGGGGTATATCCGGGTTAAAAGTTTTGCTTTTAAGATGACTCATTTCAGCCCTCTAACCCCTAATGTCATCTTTAGCTCATTGTCTATTTTAAAATATTCATTATCCAAGTATTTTTTGAGAAAGTTTCATGTCCCATTTACTGTGTTCCACTAGTACATCATGCTGACAAGCTGCTTAAATGCAGGCGACTCGATGGTAGAGACAGGCTGCATGTCATCAAAAACATACCATTTGCTGACTTTGTTGAGCTCTCCCCGGCTGAAATCTCCGCTAAAACTGTTGTTTGGGTGCAGGGGCTTCACTAGTATCGCTTGTGGCCACCCCCGATGGCAAGTTTCCTTCTAGCTTCGTTGACGGATGTTTTTCTGAAGGTTCGAGTTGTCGCTGTTGACAGGACCTTGGACTCTGAGGCAGAACGAGGACACAGGTTGCATTTCACTAATGTGAAATAATCCCCGTTATTCCACTCAGAAAAGCTGGTTTTGCTCTTGTGAGATGATAGAGATACGCTCACAAGTTGGCATTCACCAATCCAAAAATACGTTTTCTTCTTTACGTACATTGGCATCCAGCATTTAATGTAACGCAAGACAGTAGTAACAGTAACAGAGTTATTTTATTTCCAAAGTTAGACTTTAGAGTATTAGTTACTGTACAAAGCTGTGACGTTAAAGTAACGTGCTATTAGTAACACCTTACTGTCCAACACTTGTTACTTACCACTTGAACCATTAATTTCTAAAGTCCATAATAGAGGCTACTTAAAGCAAGACTAAATTAGTAAACATCATTTTATTTGAAGCTTTAGTGCAGCTCCATCAAATATGTGAACATATTTCAGTTTAAATATAAACATGGAAATCATATTTGTACCGAGTTGAACTGAAGCACATGAAATTGACTGTGTGACATAAAAAAACGGCTGCAGCTGTATATGTTGGAAAATGTGTTTCGCTCAAGAAGCAATATGACATATGGGTAGGTAATTAGGTCAGGCCACAGGATAGGCACATGTGTGCTACCTCTTCAACAAAACACAACAGTTTGTTCAGTACTGGGCTCACTGTTGTGTGAAGAGTGTGCAGCGACGGAGAGAAATCTATTGTTGAGCTTTAGAGGTGTATCAGCTCATTTGTGGTTGCCTCATAGGCACAACAGTATTGAGAGGGAGCTTGTGGAAGCATTTTTTTTTTAATTTCTCATGGTGCTGTAGGAAATAGTCACTGACCTATATTTCTGCTGTTCTGTTTCGTTGGAGGAGGTGAAGACTGACAGACGAGTCACGGTCAGAACAAATCTTGAAAAGAATCACATCATCAAATATAAATTTGGTTATAAAATGTTTGGTTCATTTTTAAAATGATTGTGTTGGCCTAAATATCAACAGACTTCTAATTTAAGCAGACATCCAAAAAGCAACTGACCTATATCCCCAGTAAAACAAATGAAGAAATAAATGGTTACTTAAGAGTATTTAATTATATACTCATTGAGAGATATAGTGCTCTCTGTAGTTTCCAAAATACATTGTAGTCCATTCACTGAAGGATTATTGCCTTTGATGAGGTCTGTTGTCATGAGGGACTGAAGGATGGATTTTATATTGAATAGTAAGACAATATTTGTACATGTGGACTCAATCTCATTGCTTGTTATGTTATGCTGGATCAGATTCCTTTTGTGTGGTAAATGTAACAATGTAGTAATAAATGTGTTATTGTTCTTATTTTACTTGATATTTAACAACTTTCATTAAAAATGTAGTTGGCAGTACTTTATCAGTCATGTTTATCTGTGGTCAATTTAAAACTTTTTCTGAAATGTTATAATGTACACATTTTACATTTTGGCCAACAAACTGAACCCCCCACCATCACCATCTAAGTTGTAATCAAAAAAGAGAGAGAGAGAGAGAGAGAGAGAGAGAGGATAGAGAGAGAGAGAGAGAGAGAGAGAGAGAGAGAGAGAGAGAGAGAGAGAGGAGATATTGAGGATTGAGAGAGATGTGATTGAGGATTGAGAGAGAGAGAGAGAGATGTGATTGAGGATTGAGAGAGAGCGGCGAGAGAGTGTGATTGAGCTTGCGCGCGCGAGAGAGCGCGAGATGATGTTTGAGATTGAGAGCGCGCTCGTGAGAGCGTTTGATTGCGGATTGGCGAGCGCGCGCGCGCTCTTCTTGCGGATTGCGCGCGAGAGCGAGCGTCGAGACGAGATTGTGCTTGAGGCTTGCCGCGCCGACGCGCGCTTGCTTGCGGTTGCGAGCCGAGCGAGCGCGAGCGCGAGAGAGCGGAGAGAGAGAGAGAGAGAGAGATATGATTGAGGATTGAGTGTGTGCGATGGGAGGGTGGGGGAGTCTTGGTGGATCTTTTTTTTTTCAGAAAAGATCCACAAAACTGGAATTCGAACATTGCGTTGCCTGTATCTACTGTACCATTATATCAGGGAGCATGACAAGAATATAAATATAATTAATAGATTCTTCACTCTTCTTTCTTTTAAGCTAAATCTGGCTTGATCATGTGAATGTCAGGTTATTGTGCACCAGGAAACCGCTCATAGGGAAACTCTCTCCCTGGCTGAAACAAGTCTGTTAGCCTCGCCATAACCTATTCTCGGTGTATTGATTTTGAACATTCTATCACCTTTTTCTGTAAGCTTGTTTCTGCCAGTGATTGTTTTTTTGTTTTGTTTTCAGAAACCTTGTTTACTTGGGATCAACATTGATTTATTGGTTGCTGAGTTTCATTAATGCTGTGAATGGATCCATACACTCTTTTAGTTACACAATGTTTTCCACACTTTTTAAGTTTAAATTTTCGTTTATTTAGTCAATTATTCCATTAACAGGTTAAATAAAGTGCTTGCTACTGTGTATCTATCATAACATATTTCACACTGGCCCGTTGACACTCCTGTCACTGACTTTTTTTTAAAAACATAATAAAATGTCTCCATATGCCATTGATATGAATTTAATATCATAACAGGAACACAACAGGGTTTTACACATGCGCAAACCATGAAGAATGTCACCCAGGAGCGTCTAAAGATATACTGTGTAAAAATCCAGCTATTGTTCCAGTTTAAGGATGAAAATTGTGCCAGCGAAGACCTGGAGATGATAATGTGAAGTTAAGTCTAAATCATGATTCTTTTGCAACCAGAAAGTGTTAATTGACATTTTTTTTACTTTTAAAGTATTGCTTAAATTGTCTTATTTTTAAAAAACACTCCCTATCGCTCTCTTGAGTTTTATGATGACACATATAAATACTCTAGACTTTATGATGCACATTTCAAAATGTTGAACTTGGGCTATGTAACTATGTTTCAATAGTTACAAAAACTTCATAAAACTTGTTTTTCCAGGGTCATCTTTATTGTCCAAAATTGCTGCTTATGGGTCCAAAAAACGAAGGGCATGTACAGCTCAAATAATGAATGGTTTAACTTAAGAGTCCTGAGAGAAGAACAGACCTGGAGACACTCTCCTCTGAACCCCCTTATGGTGGGAACCTCCGCAGTCTTCAAGAGTTGTGCCTGTAGTATCTCATTGAAAGTGCTCATTTAAGCCTATAATGGACAAATCTTCTTCAGGGCCTGCACTTTTCTCTTCTGATAGAGCATTGAGCTGTTTATACTCAATGCTGCAAGTCATGCGAGCATCTTTGCCCTTTGAGATATTCATAAGTCAGCAAGAAAAAGCAAAACTTGTGTGTGAGTTACAAAAAGCCTTTCAGAAGTGTGAAAACTTTCCTCTTTCATTCCGTTTTCCCTGTGGGTAGGTGGTGTGTGTGGTGAAGAATTTCAAAGGGAAGCCCTTATTGGGTGAAATCCCGCCTGAGGAGAGTGTGTCAAGCGGTCCTGTGATTTCTCAGCCCAGGATGGAACACAACATGGAGAAATACATGGCAACCCAGGTATTCAACCACAGACCTTGAAGAGTCGTGAAAGCAGCTGAACAAAATATAAATGACGATGAATAAATAGCTCTGTTTGAGTTTAAAACTAAGTAGGAGTTATCATTAATGGTCAATAACAACAATGCATTGTCATTTTAAACTCCTTGACTGTGCTTTTCATCAGCTGCTATACTAGTCACATGTATTTTTTGTTGGGGCAAAATATCAAGCTTTAAATAATTTTTGTAAGAAATGTAGTAATATATAATTTTATCTGTTGCATTTCTTGATATTAAAAATATCACAACAGTAACTTTTTGATTGAAAGAAATCTGAAATAGTAAGACATTGTCACGGGTCACAGAAGGTAGAGGCAAAAGGTATGATTCACACAGTGTTTATTAAACACAATAATCTTCGTACCGAAGTACTAGCAACAGTTCAATGTAGAATCAAGGTGGTTAGTAGCATTACTTCCCTCGAGCAGAGCAAGCCGTTAACAGGGGTTAGTCTCTGGGTGCAACGAGTAGCAGAAGCTCTTGGCAGAAGATCGGGATGAGAAGACGGAGAGAGATGCAATCCTGTGAAGATGATACCTGACGATGAGTGAACGGCGTGGGTGAGTCTTTATAGTGTGGTGTTGATGACTGGAACAGATGAAGGTGATGAGTGCCCAGGTGTGTCTGATTAGTACTCGGGTGATTGAGTGCGTTGTGTATTGGCTGGAGAATGTGACTGGTGATCGGGGCTGATAGAACGTGCAGGGGGTGTGACAGTACCCCCCCCTCCACGGGTGACTCCTGGCACCCTGGACCGGCGGCGTGGACGGCCGCGACCTCGAGGAGCCGGACGGTTGGGATGTTGCTGGTGGAATGTTTCGAGGAGAGAGGGATCTAAGATGTCCTCCCGGGGTGTCCATGACCATTCCTCGGGACCGAATCCTTCCCAGTCAACTAAGTATTGGAGTCGGCCGCCCCGCCGCCGGGAGTCGAGGATTTCCTTGACCTGGTAGATGTTCTCACCCACGACTTCGGGTTGTGCTGGAGGGGGAGGCAGCTCTGGGTCTGTGGAAGTAGGAGAGACAGGATCAGTGAAGGGTTTAAGGAGTGAAACATGGAAGGCATACGGGAATGAGGTGGCAGATTGAGGCGGTAGGTGACAGGGTTTATCTGGGAGTGGATAGTGTATGGCCCTATGTAGCGGGGACTCAGCTTCCTACAGGGCAGTCGGAGACGGATGTTCTGGGTTGACAGCCACACTTTGTCCCCGGGTTGGTATACTGGGTTGGGTAACCTGCGGCGGTTAGCTGCATCGGTATGTCTCCGTACTGCCCGTTGGAGGTGGACGTGAGCTGAGCCCCATACCCTCTCGCTCTCCTGGAACCAATGGTTTACCGCGGGCACATCCGAGACTTCGCCGGTCCACGGAAACAGTGACGGTTGGTACCCTAAAACACACTGAAAGGGGGTTAGTCCCGTGGAGGCCTGGCGAAGGGAATTCTGGGCATACTCTGCCCACGGTAAGTACTGGCTCCAGGTGTTCTGGTGATGGGCACAGTAGGTCCGGAGGTAGCGAGAGATTTCTTGAATCTTGCGTTCGGTCTGTCCGTTAGTCTGTGGATGGTAGCCGGACGAAAGACTGATGGATGTACCTAGCAACTGGAAGAAGGCCCGCCAGACCCTGGAAATAAACTGAGGTCCTCGGTCGGAGACGATATTCTCGGGGAGACCATAGTTGCGAAAGAAGTGATGAAATAATGTCTCAGCGGTTTCTAAGGCAGTAGGTAGGGCTTTGAGCGGGATGAGCTTGCACTGTTTGGAGAACCTGTCGACGACCACCAATATGGTGGTGTGACCCCGCGATGGAGGCAGGTCTGTAGCGAAGTCGATACCAATGTGGGTCCAGGGTCGGCGGGGAATAGGTAATGGCTGGAGTTTGCCTTCAGGCAGACGGTGAGGAGTGGTGGTTACGGCGCAGACCGAACATCTCCGGACATACTGGGCAACGTCCTTGGCCATACCTGGCCACCAGTATTTCCCACGTAGGAGCGAGAGGGTTCGCCTGCTGCCCGGATGTCCTGAACCGAGGGAGGTGTGCGTACTTTTGAGGAGGGTGAGACGGTGACTGGACGGAACGTAAGTTGAACCGGGTGGTAGACCCGGAGGAGCTGGCTCCGCGAGAGTGGCGGTTCGGATTTCATCGTCAATCTTCCACAGGAGGGGAGCGACGGAGATGGAGGGTGGTAGTATGGGTTCGGGAGCATCTAGAACGGGATTTGGTGAGTAAAGACAGGAAAGGGCGTCCGCTTTACAGTTTTTGCTCCCCGGCTGGTATGTGATAGAGAAATTAAACCTCGCGAAGAATAGTGACCACCGAGCTTGGCGGGGGTTCAGGCGTTGGGCATTCCGTAGATACTGGAGATTTTTATGATCCGTGATGACGGTAAAAGGGAATCTTGCTCCTTCCAGCCAGTGTCGCCATTCCTCGAGGGCCAGCTTGATGGCTAGTAACTCACGGTCCCCTATGCCATAGTTCTGCTCAGCAGAAGTGAGTTTACGGGAATAGTACGCACACGGATGGAGAGCTTTGGGTTTGTTAGACCATTGGGAGAGTACGGCCCCCACTCCTACGTCTGCCGCATCGACTTCGACTACGAAGGGTAACGTAGGATCAGGATGTCTGAGGATGGGTGCTGCGGTGAATTTGCTCTTGAGGAGTCGGAAGGCGCGATCCGCCTCGGAGCTCCAGACGATGGTTCTCCGACCCCCCTTGAGGAGTGATGACAAGGGTGAGGATATGGTACTGTAGTTCTTTATGAAGCATCGAAAGAAGTTGGCAAATCCGAGTAAGCGCTCAAGCTCCTTGACGGTTTGGGGTACCTTCCAGTTGTTTACGGCGTCCACCTTGGCGTTCTCCATCTGGACCCCCGCAGCGGAGATCACGTAGCCGAGAAAGGAGATGGTGGGTCGGTGGAACTCGCATTTTCCAGCTTTCAGATAGAGTCGATGCTCACGGAGACGTTGCAACACTTGGCTGACTTGGTCACGGTGGTCTTCCAGATTACGGGAATAGATGAGGATGTCGTCAATGTATACAATTACGCATTTGTGGAGGAGGTCTCTGAAGATTTCGTTCATATAGTTTTGGAAAATCGATGGGCTGTTTGCTAACCCATAGGGCATTACCAAGTATTCATAGTGACCTGTAGGGGTTATGAAGGCGGTCTTCCACTCATCTCCTTCTCGAATACGGATCAGGTTGTACGCGCTGCGGAGATCCAGCTTGCTAAACACTCGCGCCTCCCGAAGTTCCTCAAGAGCTGCGGGTACAAGTGGTAAAGGGTAAGCGAATTTTACCGTAGCCTCATTCAACCCCCGATAATCAATACAGGGCCTAAGTCCTCCGTCCTTCTTGGTCACGAAAAAGAAGCTCGATGCGGCAGGAGACTTGGATGGTCGGATGAAACCTTGGCTGATGGCTTCGTTGATGTAGCTCTCCATCGCCTCGTGTTCAGGACGGGAGAGAGGGTAGATACGACCGTGCGGTAGCTTGGCATTGGGCAGCAGGTCGATGCTACAGTCGTAGGGCCGGTGAGGAGGAAGCAGTGCGGCACGTTCCTTACTGAAGACATCTAGGAAGGCGTGGTAGATGGAAGGAACGTGCCGAGTGAGGTCCGTTGAAGAGCGATCTAAGGCGGTTGAGTGAAGGGGAAGAGATGACTGGTGGTTCGACGAGTGACGAGTGTGATCCTTGCAGGTCTTGCTCCAGCCGAGAATCTGTCCAGTGCCCCAATCGATGGTGGGTTGGTGTTGGACCAACCAAGGTCGACCCAACACAATATCGACATTGGCCCTGGGCAACACTAAGAGGTGGAGTTTCTCCCGGTGGTCTGGGGAAATTGTTAGAATGACCTGACGGGTCCGACGGGTGATCTGGCCTTCGCCCAATGGTGAGTTTTGAATAGTGTAAATGCGGTACCGGGTTTCGTTGATTACTGTCGGGAGGCGATGTTTACTGATGAAGTTTGTGGAGATGAAGTTCCCAGCGGCTCCGGAGTCCACCAGGACATTAACAGGAAAATCACAAGAGTTCATTGTTAGAGTGGCTTGCAGATGAGGAATTTTACACATTGATGGAGTAATGGAACAGGCACTCACCATTGGACGAGGAGGGCGAACTGGACAGCAGGAGAGTAGATGGGACGCTTCTCCACAGTACAAGCAGAGTTGGAGACGGAGTCGTCGGTGGCATTCCGCGGAGGTAAGGTGGTAGGCATCCGTGATCATAGGCTCCTCCGAGTCGGGTGGTGAGGAAGCAGGGTGAAGATGAGGGGCTCCGATGGTGGTGAGTGCTGGTGAAGGGTGAGGATGAAATGGTGCTCTATGGGGAATGGTAGGGAGGGAACAAGCGTTGAGGTGCTGGGAGATGCTGATGGCTTTTCGGATGAACACCTCAAGGTCCACGTTATCGTCGTAAATGACAAGATGTTGGCGAACGTTGGGGGTCAATCCGCGCCGGTATGCGGCTAACAACGCTACTTGGTTCCACCCACTACTGGCGGCGAGAGTGCGGAACTGAAGAGTGTATTCGTGGATGGTTAGCTTTCCTTGGGTGAGTGAGATGAGTTCGTCGTGGACTGATAGTGATGTGAGTGCTGTGCGGAATACCTCCTTAAGGTGCTCGGTGAAGGAGCGATAAGAGTGAAGGACTGGGTTGTTGGCGTTCCAGAGTGCGTTTGCCCATTGCAGTGCTCGACCGGTGAGGAGAGAGATTACGAAGGCAACCTTGGAGATTTCGTTGGGGAAGGATGTGGAGTTGGTCTCGATATACAGCGAGCATTGCAGTGTAAATCCAGCACAGGCTTGAGGATCGCCAGCATAACTGGCGGGACGGGAAAGAGCTGAGCTCGACATCGCGAGCGGATTTGTTGGAGGATTCACGGGCTGCTGGCTCAGCGCCGCTGCACCCGGGTATGAGTCAGCGGGGTTTCCGGAAGTATTAGCGAGACCGTCCATGTTCCGGGAATCTTTTATTCGGTCAGGTATCCTGTCACGGGTCACAGAAGGTAGAGGCAAAAGGTATGATTCACACAGTGTTTATTAAACACAATAATCTTCGTACCGAAGTACTAGCAACAGTTCAATGTAGAATCAAGGTGGTTAGTAGCATTACTTCCCTCGAGCAGAGCAAGCCGTTAACAGGGGTTAGTCTCTGGGTGCAACGAGTAGCAGAAGCTCTTGGCAGAAGATCGGGATGAGAAGACGGAGAGAGATGCAATCCTGTGAAGATGATACCTGACAATGAGTGAACGGCGTGGGTGAGTCTTTATAGTGTGGTGTTGATGACTGGAACAGATGAAGGTGATGAGTGCCCAGGTGTGTCTGATTAGTAAACGGGTGATTGAGTGCGTTGTGTATTGGCTGGAGAATGTGACTGGTGATCGGGGCTGATAGAACGTGCAGGGGGTGTGACAGACATGCCATTGGTAAAGGCACTGAAATCAGTTGGTTAATAAGCTATGCGACCCACTTTTGATTTTATTTTAGATTATCTGTTTTGAGTAATACATTGAAACAATGTTGATCTCAGTTCCTTCCAGAAAGCACATTTAATTACAGCCGTTGGATACTGGGTATGTTCAGCATTTGTTTTATTTCTAGTTAACCCCATTATTTCTTTTGAGGATGTTCATTCGCCGAGTTTGCCTCAGGCTTAGAATTTCTTGCATCTGTGTCAGAAGTGATCAGAGGGAGGTTATCATCTAGCCTAAAAACGACTAAAAATATGTAGCTAAAAGATATATTTCCCGTTCTTTGTTTTTGACGTAAATTCTCTTCTTCATTTTAAGTTTGTACAGATTAAAGTTGTGTTCCTTCCAATTCCCAAACTCATTAGTCGGAACGTCTGAGAGTTGGAACTTGTAATTCCTGTATTAGTTGTTTATGGAGCTGTTTTTCATTTTTTAAGAGCATATGGCACCACATTGATGACATCAATTCCAGACATCCCCTTTATCTCTTACAGTTTGTGAACCTTCAAGATGAGCCTTGTTGCATTCATTGACAGATATAATGCTATATTGCCAAAAGTATTTGCTCACCTGTCTTGACTCGCTTATGAATTAAATTGACAACCCATTCTTAATCCATTGGGTTCAATATGTTGTAGCCTAACTTTTGGAACTATAACAGCTTCAACTCTTCTTGGAAGGCTGTAGACAATATTTAGCAGTGAGGCAAAACTGATGCTGGAGGGAAAAGACCAGCTCCCCTTTTCTGTTCTAAATCATCCCAAAGGGGTTCTATCTGGTTGAAGTCAGGAGTCTAGTTCACCCACACCAGTCATCCATGCCTCTATGGAGCTTGTTGTTTGAAATAGTTTGCAGTCATGTTGGAAGAGGAAGGGCGAGCTCCAAACAGTTCCTACAGAGTTTGTAGAATGAAATCTTGGCTTGCTGTTGCACATTCAGAACTAAGGGACAAAACCCTGCTCCTGAAACCCCCCGGCCATAATCCTCCCTCCACCAATGTTAACACCATGACGTCAGACAAGTTCCGCTCTCCTGGCAACCACAAATCCAGACTCATCCTTCAGAATGCCAGATGAAGAAGCAATATTCGTAATTCCAGAGAAGCATCTCCACTGCTGTAGACTACAGTGGCTTTACAGCACTTATCGATGCATGCTGCTCTGCCATGGAAACCCTTACAAGAAGTTCTCTGCTCAATGTTCTTAGCTAATTGGAAGGTCTACTGAAGTGAAGAGGCCTCTAGTGATTGACTCAGCAGAAAGTTTGCAACCCCTTGGCGGTATCCGTTTCAGCATTTACTGACTACTAGTACCGATGAAATTGGATTTGTTGCACAGGCGGTTTCCTATCAAAGTTACATGCTGTAATTCGCTGAGCTACTGAGAGCAACCAATTCTTCTACAAAGTCATAAAACAGTCTGTCTGTCTAGGTGCTTGATTTTATGTACTTGTGGCCGTGGACATGTTTGGAACAGCTGATTGTAATCATTTTGATGGGTGAGAGAATATCTTTGGCAATAGTGTCTATGTAAAAATGTACAATAGAGCTGCAGGTAAATCTTTAAACATTGAATTTGACCAGACTTTAAAATGTTTGTTGTATTTTGTTTTATTTTTCAGAATCCTATTACCTATGCGGAGATCACTTGACAGTGAAGACCTCAGTAGCCTGATCGCTGTGGATAATGTATTGTTCCAGGATGCACTTTTCACTTTGGGTGCAACATCAACATTACCTATTTTTACATAAATACTTTCAAGTATGTGGAAAAGGTCAATAGATCATGTCTTCATTGTCTATTTCCTTGTTGTGGTAGTGTTATATATCTTTTTTATACAAAACATATCAAAGTTACCACATTGGTTGTCAAAAGAGCAGGGTATTCTTACTCACTGGTGTTTAACATCATACCCAAATAAAAGGTTTTTAAACTCTCTGATGCTAATAGTATTTATAAATACGGTATCCTAACAAACCCATGCGTTTATTTATTGATAAAATATGGATCTGCTATTCTTTTAAAAATCAGTCTTTTATGAATATCCGTGCTTAACTAGGCATCAGGGAGCTTCATTAACACTCAAGAGAGGCTTTTTAGGTTAGTACAGTGAACTAGAGAAATCAATATCTTGATTACGATTTCAGGAAAAGGTTTTCAAAGGTCTCAGAGGACATTAAAAACTCCAAAGTGGACTGATGCTGGCTGTAATCATGATTGATTGGGGTGTCATTTTGACATAGAGCACCCTGGAAAGAACTGGTTACTTTAAATGTTACAGTCTATAGCTGATAGAGCTGACAAAAGAATAGCCAGCCGAGCTTTTTTCCAAAGAGGATGGGAAGTTATGAGAGAAGGTGAGTTTCTGTTTGTTTGTACATAATGGTGAGCCCTTGATGTTGAAAAGAGAGAGGGAGAGGGAGAGAGAGAGAGAGAGAGAGAGAGAGAGAGAGATGTGATTGAGGATTGGCCTTGCGTACTTTATCAGCAATGAAAAATTTGTTAAATTGGTTTCTTATTGTAACAGATGTTATTTTAAAGAGTTGTTTGGTTGAAGCAAATCTTACAGACAATTCTCTTTCATTTATTAAATATAGGTTATCATTTTGTCGAGAAATAAAAGAGGAAAAATGTAAAGCAATACATTTTTACATTTTGAAAAAATGTCAAGAGAAATGTAAGATTCCTGTCCAACCAGACAATTCACAAATGAAAAATTGCAGTACTCAAATAATGTTTACATCTACAGCATATTTTAGGTTTTGGACCGACCACTGAATCCGGGCAAACTGACTCTAGTTTCCTCTTTCAGTCTTTACGCATAGAGAGGAAAGCCTTCAGCTGGCATTCAGCTACTGTACCACTCTCCAGTGTATTTGTTATTTCTTAATTTTATGGAAGTAAAAGTTTCCTCCACAAATGTACATAATGTGCTTTTCATTTCATGAATTTGCAATATTACTTCTGCTTTCACCATTTAAAGTTTTACAAGATAACTTTTTATTTAATGAATTGAACAATAACTATTACATGAAAGGTGCTGCATTATTGTGGGAATTCATGTGAACCATATCATTTATAGATGAGATTTGATTGCTACATCTGAAATTGATGAATTGAATAATTAACTGACTTAAATTAAGTATAAAATAAGAAATAAACAGCTTTTTTTAAACCTGGTAGAAAATATTTAACCTCAGTGACTCCCAAATCTGATTTTTTTTCCCGATGACCTCTGTAAAGAAATGTTTTTATTAAATTTGGTGTCAAATTTTGATACAGCACGCTCTTTTAAATCTCAATCTAAACATGAACGTCTGAAAGAAAACTTTTTGTATTTTATGCATTAAAATGTATAATTTTCTGGTCCTAGATAGCATCTTACCAATCTACATTATTACCCTAAAACCCCTGACAAGTCAAAGCAATGCATCTGTTTATCATCTTCTATGTATAAGACAGTATCTTTGCAGAGCCAGTGTTGCAGGTACGAAAGTAAGAGTTAGAGAGAGATGGAAGAAAGATCTTCCTCCAGCCCGAGGTGTCAAGCAGTAATAAAATATTTACCCTCAAACTCACTGCGACTCTGTGACTATCTTTTATGTATGATTTTCCCATGTTTAGTCTGCGATGTAATGTCCATTAAAGAGATTTTAAAATGTATTTTCCCATTTCATATGTATAATTTATTGTTCTTTATATAAAAAAGCAGTGCTGGGTGAGATGTGCTGTAACTACTCTTCTGTGAAATAAAACATATTTAATACCTTTGTAAAGCAGACTTTTTGATTTATGGATATTACATTTTTAGGTCTGGACTGCCATCTACAATATTATATTTGTGAAGATTTCAAGATACAAAACCTAAATAATCATACATTTAATTGGTTTGTTTTTTCTTTGTCCATGGGTTAAAAATAGTTTGATTTAGTTTTTATATTTTGGAATACATGGTAAACATGAAAGACTTGTGTTTAACTGACTAAAATATGGGAATCCTGGAGACAAAAAAAACTTGAATCATTGCTTTGATATGAATAGTCTAACATAAGCCTTTTCTATTGAGACAAGCTATTTTTCACTTATCAACTATCATAGCTGTATTCTACTTTAATTGTGTACATAAAATGTTGCATTTTTAAACATACATAAATATTTTAAAATTAGTATTACATGTTAGGCACGACTTATAATATACAACTTGAGATGTATGTAACATACACCATTTTCTGTAAGTCCACACATTCCCATCACGTTTTCATTGTATTATTTTCTTGTACACGGAATCAGTTCTCTGGTCATGTACTGTGTTCAAAAGTACAGAGTTCATCTCCTCCATTAATGCAACTGGTGTGTAGTGAGAGCGTTCCTCTCTGCTTCATTCATTCCATGGGAGCGTTGCACGGACGGAATGTAAATTGAACATTCAGAAAAGACATTTCAAGAACTCTAGACCTAAGGGGAATCTATCTTCATTCCATTTTGCAATATTTCATGCAGCCTTCTCCTAAAATGAAGTTAAATCAAAGGAAGGACAATGCAAGGACACAAGCAATTGTCTGTATGAAGAACCAGAGAACAGAGCAGGTGATGCGTCATTGAATAGCATGGATGGATATAAGTACTTTACCCAGTAATTTACTTAGCAGACAATTCAACACACCTTGACACTCTTCTGTACTTTTGAATGACAGCAAATGTTTTTTTTTTACCTTAGTGTAGTAAAACTTTTATTTAGAACTGGAGACAGCACAGTTTTCACCTAAATGCTTGTATGTCTGATGCAATTTTTATTGAAACTACCACAGTTTAGCTGAGTAATAACTGGTTGATCTACACTACCTTTGCCACCACAATCCTGTAGATTGTAAAATCACAGTGTTAAATTAACACTGCTGGTGTGTACCTAATGCACTGCCTATTGAGTATATTCAAATAAACTATAATGTTAGATTTTACCTCCCTGTTTGTTCAGATTTTTTAAAAATGTGAGTGTTTTGTACTTTATCTGGAGAAGGATTAAAATACTGTAAAAAGATGATAAAAATAAAGTATATATATATATATATATATATATATATATATATATATATATATATATATATATATATATATATATATATATATATACTAAAGAAAGTTTACCCTATTTTGTCATTTAATTTCAATTTAATTTCATTCACACAATTAAGTGTCAGAAAAGACATTGATCTGGAGTGCTTTCATATTTTATACAATTTTATTGGTTTTAATCCATTCAACACATCATCTGCCAAGTTCAAAAACCTTCAAGGATATGTTGAACATTGAGAATGCTCTTGAAACAGAAGAGTTTTAACTATGAGGAAGGTTATTCACATCTGAGTTTGCTGTTGGATCGACTTTTAAGTTGTAACCATGCACAGTGTAGAGATTTTTGCAAGTCATGTTCTGTACGTGAACTCTGTTGGGTGATTATTCGCATTGTGATTTCTCGAGTTAAAAAAATCATCAAATCTTCTTTCCTTGATAATAAAGGGCCCTTTAAGGTCAGCTTTAAAGTAAAGGTATTGATCCAGAAGAAAGTCCCTTCTGTGCATTACTATAACACATGCCATAGCAGAGTGAGGTGAATAACAATCTCACATCTGACAGTGGCAGCTGTGCAACAGTCTCACAAATCTCGCAGCTCCACTGCGTCAGCCTCCATGTGCATACTGTATGCTTTCACTGGACTGCAATAATTGAATGTTTTTCTGTGCACAGGCATAATCTGTGCATGACATAATGCTCTGATATGCATCAAGAGCCATTGCAGTGCTTTTTCTGGATTCTATTTTTAAATGAGAAAAGAACAGTTCTTGACAGTCAGCTGCAGTTGCCAAATAAATACTCTAAATTAACAGTCAAAAATAAACACTCCCAAAAAATTGTATTTTACATATTTTCAAAAGAAAATAATATCTTTATTCATGTTAGAGTGATGAGGCAATAGTGCCATTGTATTACATGTTTGCTCTTTAATTCTTTGGCTAAAACCTCACTGTTGTGATTTTACAGAAAAGTGTCAACATTTTGCAAAGATTACTATTAAATTTTAAGTTAAGCTTCAGTATGCACCTTTTAATAAGAATAGAACCTAGAATAAACTAACAATGACATTTCTTATGAATTAAGTTTTAATGTACACATGACAATAAAATGAAGAAAACAATTAAATGCATCTTAACGTAACAGAGTATAACAATTAAGTTTGTCATTGTATAATGTGCAGCATGTTTTAATATCTTTATTGTTTTATTTATAGATGGATTGTTTTGTGAAATATGATGTAAAATAACTTTTACCTATACGCAGGTTACTACGTTATTATTGAAATGTTCTATGTCATAAAAGGTGGTTTGATCATTTAAATAAACATTCTGAGAGAAGGAACCTGTCCCACAAAGGTAGAAAAACTCCAAGCAGAGCCTTCTCTCTCACTGTTCCTGATCCAGTCAGCAGAACACTAACAGCTTTCAAATAGCAACTGAAAACTCTTCTCTTCAAGGAACACTTACTATGAAAAATTATTATTATTTTTATTATTTTGCTCTTTTATTTCCTTCCTGCTATGGTTGACTGACAAGCTGACACAACTTCTAGTAAGAGCAACCTGAGATAGACTTTGACTGTGTAATGTAATGTTCTGTTATTTTACAGAGTTGAATTATACAGGGTGATACCAAAAGAATACCAGAACTTTAAAAAATCTTTATTTAAACAAGGAAACAAAATGGAATCTTTGGTAATTAATCATTGTCAGCGACCAAATGAGCAACCAAATGAAACAAAAGAGCTTCCTCAAACTGACGATAAAAAGAGTTAAACTCGCCTTTTCTTCTTTACACAGATGTTTTATTCTTTTAAAATCACCATGTATTTATAAAAACTGAAAAAAATCTGTAAAATGTTTTAAGTTAATTTCCTTACATTTAGAAGTATACACTTTTTTTCTACAATATAAACAGTCAAAACAGGTGCTAATGCACCTGGACACCATACTGTAAGTTATATCTTAAGACATTTGTTTAAAATGTTGTTGTTTTTTTAACCTTTATAAAGTAAATTACAACAACCCTCTGAGCAGTCAACATGAGCAGGACTTCAATTTTACTAGTTCTGAACCAAAAGACATCATATAGACGTGATATGAACGTCTATTTAAGGTTACTTGTTTGGTGGGAATGTGGAAAAGGTTGTAATAAAATGATCAAAAGATCTACTTTTTACTCTCAGATTTTGAATCGTTTACAATGGAGCAAATACAAACAAAAAAAAAAGATACAAATATGTAGCTAGTTGAAATGGAGTGGAAAAAGACAAGTAACAAACTGGATTCAGCCTCAATCTGCTGTAAGCAAAATGATAGCTACATAGTACAGAATTCTCAATATGAAGATAAATCCATTGATTCGGTTCAGTCAATTTATACTCTTCTCCGCATATATACACGCCACAATGCTTCATATAGACAGATAGATTTTCTCGCACAAACACAGACTTAACCCATTGTAGGTGACAAAAAGAGTGACCAGTTTGATAGGCCACAAGAAACAGACAATGTACAGACAGATGAATTTTCTTTTAGAACGTTCAGGCTGAGCTGGCATTACTGATAGGAACAGTTCTATCAGGCTGATCCCAGAAGCACTAGGAACACACACGCACACATACACACACGCACACACGCAGACACACGCGCACACATACACACACGCACGCACACGCATGCACGCGCACACACACACGCACACGCACACACACACACAGAAGAAGCCAAATTATTGCATTTACACAAGGACTATAATCACCTGGATTAGGAGGACAGACACTAAGACTAAAAAAGATAGTCCAAAAA
This sequence comes from Danionella dracula, assembly GCA_900490495.1. Classification (NCBI taxonomy): domain Eukaryota; kingdom Metazoa; phylum Chordata; class Actinopteri; order Cypriniformes; family Danionidae; genus Danionella; species Danionella dracula. The sequence continues at coordinate 3,510,970 of UELW01000100.1, forward strand.
TACTTGTTAATAGAACCAAGACATTATAAACCATACCGGCTATTTCATTTCCACTACAACGTTTACTCTGCACAGCTTGGTTTTAAATATTATTTGCTAACTCTAAAGTGTATCTGAATAGTGTAAATGTGTTTTTTTTTTCAGTTACAAAAATCTAAACATAATTCCTTAGCCTTTTGGATGTACAGTAATCAGTTGAATCCTGAAGCCCTTTTACCTGTTTGAGTCTTGAATGAAATATGAAATATGATGCAGCATTAATTCCCTTGGCCTAGTATCATATACTGGGTAGTTGATTCTTGTGTTTTAAGGGCTTGTTTTTAACACAATACAATTTTAACAATTGATTGGATGTGAGGCATCTTTGATTTTTATTTTGAGTGCTCGAGTCATTCTGTTCCAGGGCTTGATGCTTTGTTCATTCTGATTGGCCAGGATTGTTTACAGTATTACAGTTTACGTTTAACTGTTATCATTTTCATTTTAGACACTATTAGGTGGTACTACACAGAGACATTTAGTTCAAGCAACAAGGCAGGTTTGTAAAAAGTAAACCTATTTGCAATGAACTCTATACTTCTGGAAGCAGGCTCAGTGGGTCTCTTTAGACTCAGAGCTGGAGGCTTTTTAGAGAGTTAAGGCGAAAGAAGAGAGGGATGTGCTGCTTGCTTCTCTGTCTCATTGAATCAGAGGATCTCAGTGGCCTGAATGCATCCGCTCTAACAATGAGAGTTTTCACTGCAGAGATCAAACAGAAAGCAGGAAGAGCCTAGTGAGTACAGAAAAAAGAGAGCTCCCGGCGCTCACACTTGCATGTACTTGCATTAAGGTCTCATCACTGGAATGACCTCAAGCACAAAGTACAGAGAATGTGGTATGTTTTTATTCACCTCGTTTCTAAAAATCCTTTAAACCAAATTTCTGTGAAATATTACTTGTTTAGGAATATAAAAGGAAAAGTAAATAAAAAATGGCTCCAAAGCCAAATACCGGCGCTTTACTGGAGTTGTTTAGTGTAAAATAAAAGGCTGAAAAAATATAGGACAATGGTCTGTTAAGTTTACAGATTTTACTTTTAATTTTACATTTTCATAATTTTCAGGGATTTATCCCTTTTTTAAAACTTGTGTTGCATTCTATCCAGATTCTTTGGCAGCCTTAAGAGCTTTCTGGTTTATCTCATGGTGTCATCAGGATTCAGGTCTTCTCTTCAGGGGATGCCTTGCTTGGAAAGTGTCTCCTCCTGACACGTCTCTCTTTGTTACTGTGAGATGTGGAAGCTCTGCTGGAGGACCCTATCTGTGTTTTTTTTTTTTTTCATCGTCAACATCAGAGTTGACAGGTCTCTGCTTTTGTCACGTCATGACCTCAGGGTGAGCTCGGAGTGTCAGGATATCATTCTCTCTTTCTCTCATTAATAGCATTTTCTCCTCAAAAATGAAGGCTGCTCTCCCAAACCCTTTCTCAAACTATTTTACATTCCAGAAAAATATTAAATCATTGGTGTCTAAAGCTGAGGAGGAGCCATAAAATCTTTTAAAGGATTTTCACTTCCATTAAAAATACATTATAATGGTATCACGTATAATGGTAAAATGGTCAAATTAACAAGTCTTGTGGTAAAACCGCCTAAGAAAATGGGTGTAAAAACATTTCTCAAGTGTATGTTGCAAAAATCAAGAGTTTGGCGTCTGAACAAGTCACATCTGAATAACTAGCCAATGCTAGGTTACTTACTGTGGTTAGAAATTATTTCTCCAGGCAGAAACAAGGGGATCCGCCCACAGTGTTGATTCTTCATAAAATCAACTTCTATTAAAAAAAACACAAAAGCATTGATAAATGTGACACAAGATGCCAATAATGATGATAAGTACTCATAACAGGGTTATTTGATTAAGATGATGAAATAAATAGATTTTAAATAAGTGGGAAAACATTCTACTTTCTTCTACTCGTTTCAAATCCTTCCACCAGCTGCAGATTCTGAGACATGTTCATAGGAATTTATATTGTGAATTTTACAAGCCCTTCATGCTCCAACAGATATTCTGATTGATGTAAGAGTCTGCTTGGATCTGTGTCTAGTTGTGGTGTTACTGTGATGTTGCCCCTGTTGTCTGTGTATTTGAGGACAAAAAGAACTCACTCTATCAGAATAATCTCATGTCAGACGTCAGCTTTCTTCTAACACTCTGTGTGAAAGGACTTTCTTGAACTGCATGACCAACGAACAACACCAATGAACACACAAGGGAAGAATTACAAGATGATACAAAAAAACCTCAAAAATGTGTGTGTGTTTTTTAATTGTAAAATAACGTTTAATAATGTGAGAGACAAGTCTTCGTTCTTAGCAGCTAATTCGATTTTTGTACATTTACAATCAACAAAGCTATACCATTATATGAGAACATGGGATGAAAGAATAGGTAGTTGTTTTCTCTATTAACTAATAATGTAGTAACCTTTGTATAAGATAGTATATGTATAATTCCCCTTGACTACAAGTCAAACACATGCAAATGAAGCAGAGGTAGGGAAAAAGATACAAGACTTAAATAACAAGGTTTTTATTTCTATCATTCTTGGACAGAGCAGTTACTCAGTCAGGACCTCCAGATCAGTGTTAATTAGATGCTATTAGCCGTAATTCACACAGCTGTCGGTGGAGCTGCTGGGACACTCAGGCAGAACTGTGCGAAAACTCCTTCTCAATCCAGACACAGACACACTTGCTAAATTTAGCTACACTGTTGATTTAATATGACATGCAAGGTCAGAGCACTACATAATGCATATGAAAATATACATTATTATGCAGTAATGACGAAATAGAGTATCTGGGTGAGATGTTCAATGTGTTCAAGAGATTTGAATTTGAATGTTTAAATTCACTTGTTTCTCGTGTTAGACCTCGACCACTTTAAAAACTGTTTATTAAAATAATGTAATTCAGTTATTATTATAGTATAGTAGTTAGTAGTTTGTATAGTATAGTATTGTATTGTATTGTATAGTTATCCATTGAATAATTTAAACAATTACTTGGCTTACTTCTGATCTCAGAACACATGTTACAGAATTACACAAGCTGGCATTCACTACTGTATATTGTTGCAACACTTAATTTCTTTAGTGTTGTTACATAAACTGTTTTCACTACTATTTTCAAGAAATGTTAGAGGTGTATTTACATCTTTGAGTCACTTTGTCAAATTACTAAAAAAACTACTTACTCATGTCGAAAAGTGGAGGAGAAGGAATGTTTCAGGAATGTTTCATTTTTGTTACTTTTTTCCGAATTTACAGGCCAATCCATTTCTTTTTATCTTTATAATTTGTTTCTGAAGGCAAACTCCTATTAGCTTTATCCTTTATATACCATTCTAAGAGCGGATCTGACATAGTGGACTTGTAATTTGTAGCTCAGTGGCTTGATCTCCAGCTCTCGTAGAGCAGTGATGGCTGCCCACTGCTTTATTCAAGGTCTGTTTGTCCCCTGTTGTGGGATGGAAAAAAAGCAAAGCCCAACATCATAGTAAGACCCATACATGGCCATCATGCTGTTTTTTTCTTGCACGCTAATTCAAATAAAAATTACAATTAAATCAGATAAAGCTATCTTAATTTGTATTTTATTTCCATGTTTGCAAAGCTACTTATAGTTTTCCATAGTCATTTTTATAACAGCTTACAAATATACTCACTGGCAAGCATGTTGAAAATAAAGTATATTCATCAACTCATATAATAAAGACTGTGATTCAGATATCTGTCCACAGATCAGTTTGTTATTAAAAGAAACGGGCTCAGACCTGTCAAGATTTTATTGATCCAGATCAGATATTCCTACAGCAAGCTTGAAATGCAGGCCATGATGCAACAGACACAAAAGAATTGCACGATGTCTCTCCAAAAGAGTTCTCTTGACCTAGAAACTGGGAATCCACTGTTAAAATAGGAGAACCCGTTCATAGGGAAGCACCCATATCAAATCATATGTGCATCTGTAAGATCAAACATATGTAATACTATCTATGTTTTGAGGATAAAAAGAGTAATACTTTTTTGAAAGAGGGGTGTGTATTTTTGGGTAATAACCTTTTTTAAAGACAGACTTGTACTGCTCTATATAGATGGTCCTTCATGTTTTAACCCCTGATAAACCACTGGCATTAAGGTTTTTAACCTGAAGCCAGTCTTATAACTTATAACCACATACAGAGTTTTAGGACAATTACCTCTTTTGGAAATTTCGGGTTGAATGCTTTATTTTGGTGCATTGTATAGGTTGACAAACAATCTCAAAACTTCATAAGTCTCAGAACTTCATAAGAAAAGTTTTTTGTTTGTAGATGTCATAGGTAATTGCTTAAAACTGGATAAAAAAATAAACATTGTGAGTTCTGGAGCTTCCTGATGAAATTTTCATTGAATTCTCATAATAAGTTGTTCTTTTTTAGCTATCTTAACAAAATAGGGCTCAATAGGAAGTGTAAATCTCCTCTAAATGATGAAATTTTTCTAATAATCAATAATTTCACTGAAACACTACTTCCCACCTTATTTTCTATTTGCCACTTTAGTGATAGTCAAAGTCATGGTTTGGGTTTAATGCTGCTTTTCTGTCAGATATTTTTCAGTGCACAGCCATGAATCAGAAGTCAACCACAAGCTTGCAGACTTTTTTTTGAATCCAGCAAATGTTATTATCCATTTCTGCAAAAGTAATTTAACTGCATTGCCCTCAATAAAAAAACTAGCATTTAAAACACCCATGAATCACTTTTTTTATTTAATGAGACTGATGACGGTTTACCCACTGAGAGAAAGACGTTGTCTAGTTACATGCAGCTTTAAACCACAGGCAGCGTGAAAATAACAGTGACAAATACATTTATTACATTGCGGGTACATTTGACCCACGCTGGCACATTTATGTAAGTTTTAGTATGTACACTTTTGTTTTTGTTTTAGCTAAGAGTTTTTAACTCTAGGGGATTGTAAATCATATACAATTTTAATAATTAAATTAATGAGATTTCATACTGAGTGATTTATGAAAAACCTGGTATGTACATCTTGAGTATAAACATTTAGAAAACTGAACAAAAATGAGATGATATTGAAAATTAACAAAATTAATATTGTGTCACATGTGTTGTTGGTCTATGTTTCTATTGCTACGTCCAAATCCGCACACTATTCACACTTGCAGGAGTGCGAAATGAGAATAAGGGTGTCCCAAACTATAGTCTAAATAAAAAAGTGTCAGAGCAGTGCCTGAATGTGTCATTTATTTGTCTTTTTATTTTTATATTTGTCTGATATTACGCCTAATTCACTGCGCTCGGGCGGAAGGAGTTTGTTCTGAGACCCAGATAAACGAGGGCTCTCTGTGATATGATTAATTTAAAAAAAAGAAGCACATAAATAAACAATATCAATATATAGAGTGTTATATTTATTATTAGAATATTTTTAAATAAAGGAATGGAAAAGAAGTGTCACACCTCCTGTACGTTCTATCAGCCCCGATCACCAGTCACAGTCTCCAGCCAATACACGACGCACTCAATCACCCGAGTACTAACCAGACACACCTGGGCACTCATCACCGTCATCTGTTCCAGTCATCAACACCACACTATAAAGACTCACCCACGCCGTTCACTCATCGTCAGGTATCATCTACACTGGATCATATCTCACTCCGTCTTCTCATCCCGATCTTCTGCCAGGAGCTTCTGCTACTCGTTGCACCCAGAGACTAACCCCTGTCACCGGCTTGCTCTGCTCGAGGGAAGTAACGCTACTACCACCTAGACTCTCTACTTTGAACTGTCGCTCGTACGTCGGTACGAAGACTAATGTGTTGAATAAACACTGTGTGAATCACACCCTTTGCCTCTGCCTTCTGTGATCCGTGACAGGATACCTGACCGAACAAAAATTCCCGGAACATGGACGGTCTCGCTAACACTTCCGGGAGCCCCGCTGACTCATACCCGGGTATGGCGGCGGCGCTGAGCCAGCAACCCGCGAATCCGCTCGCGATGTCGAGCTCAGTTCTTTCCCGTCCCGCCAGTTATGCTGGCAATCCTCAAGCCTGTGCTGGATTCACTCTGCAATGTTCGTTGTATATCCAGACTAACTCCGCCTCCTTCCCCAACGAGCTCTCCAAGGTGGCCTTTGTAATCTCTCTCCTCACCGGTCGAGCACAACTTCCTCCTCACCGGCCCTACGACTGTAGCATCGACCTGCTGCCCAATGCCAAGCTACCGCACGGTCGTATCTATCCTCTCTCCCGTCCTGAACACGAGGCGATGGAGAGCTACATTAACGAAGCCCTCAGCCAAGGGTTCATCCGACCATCCAAGTCCCCTGCCGCATCGAGCTTCTTTTTTGTAAACAAGAAGGACGGAGGACTCAGACCCTGTATCGATTATCGAGGATTGAATGAGGCTACGGTAAAATTCGCTTACCCGCTACCACTTGTACCCGCAGCTCTTGAGGAACTTCGGGAGGCGCGAGTGTTTAGCAAGCTGGATCTCCGCAGCGCGTACAACCTGATCCGTATTCGAGAAGGAGATGAGTGGAAGACCGCCTTCATAACCCCCACAGGGCACTATGAATACTTGGTAATGCCCTATGGCTTAGCAAACAGCCCATCAATTTTCCAGAACTATATGAACGAAATCTTCAGAGACCTCCTCCACAAATGCGTCATTGTATACATCGACGACATCCTCATCTATTCCCGTAATCTGGAAGACCACCGTGATCGAGTCAGCCAGGTCTTGCAACGTCTCCGTGAGCACCGACTCTACCTGAAAGCCGGAAAATGCGAGTTCCACCGATCCACCATCTCCTTTCTCGGTTACGTGATCTCCGCTGCGGGGGTCCAGATGGAGAACGCCAAGGTGGACGCCGTAAACAACTGGAAGGTACCCCAAACCGTCAAGGAGCTCCAGCGCTTCCTCGGATTTGCCAACTTCTATCGACGCTTCATAAAGAACTACAGTACCATATCCTCACCCCTGTCATCACTCCTCAAGGGGGGTCGGAAAACCATCGCCTGGAGCTCCGAGGCGGATCGCGCCTTCCGACTCCTCAAGAGCAAATTCACCGCAGCACCCATCCTCAGGCATCCTGATCCTACACTACCCTTCGTAGTTGAAGTCGATGCGGCAGACGTAGGAGTGGGGGCCGTACTCTCCCAGTGGGCTAACAAACCCAAAGCTCTCCATCCGTGTGCGTACTATTCCCGGAAACTCACTTCTGCTGAGCAGAACTACGGCATAGGGGACCGTGAGTTACTAGCCATCAAGCTGGCCCTCGAGGAATGGCGACACTGGCTGGAAGGAGCCAGATTCCCGTTTACCGTTATCACAGATCATAAAAATCTACAGTATCTCCGGAATGCCCAACGCCTGAACGCCCGCCAAGCTCGGTGGTCACTATTTTTCGCAAGATTTAATTTCTCCATCACATACCAGCCGGGGAGCAAAAACTGCAAAGCGGACGCCCTTTCCCGCCTGTACTCGCCAGATCCCGTTCTAGATGCTCCCGAACCCATACTACCACCCTCCATCTCCGTCGCTCCCATCCTGTGGAAGATTGACGAGGAGATCCGAACTGCCACTCTCGAGGAGCCAGCCCCTCCGGATCTACCACCCGGCTCAACTTACGTTCCGTCCAGTCACCGTCTCACCCTCCTCGAAAGTACGCACACCTCCCTCGGTTCAGGACATCCGGGCAGCAGGCGAACCCTCTCGCTCATACGTGGGAAATACTGGTGGCCGGGTATGGCCAAGGACGTTGCCCAGTATGTCCGGGGATGTTCGGTCTGTGCCGTAACCACCACTCCTCACCGTCTGCCTGAAGGCAAACTCCAGCCACTACCTATCCCCCGCCGACCCTGGACCCACATTGGTGTCGACTTCGCTACAGACCTGCCTCCATCGCGGGGTCACACCACCATATTATATTGGTGGTCGTTGACAGGTTTTCCAAGCAGTACAAGGTCATCCCGCTCAAAACCTTACCCACTGCTTTGGAAACCGCTGAAGCACTATTCAATCACGTCTTTCGCAACTATGGTCTTCCCGAGAATATCGTTTCCGACCGAGGACTTGCATTGTCTGGCGGGCCTTCTTCCAGTTACTGGGCACATCCGTCAGTCTTTCGTCCGACTACCATCCACAGACGAACGGCCAGACCGAACGGAAAATTCAAGAAATCTCTCGCTACCTCCGGACATACTGTGCCCATCACCAGAACACCTGGAGCCAGTACTTACCGTGGGCAGAGTATGCCCAGAATTCCCTTCGCCAGGCCTCCACGGGACTAACCCCCTTTCAGTGTGTTTTAGGGTACCAACCGTCACTGTTTCCGTGGACCGGCGAAGTCTCGGAGGTGCCCGCGGTAAACCATTGGTTCCAGGAGAGCGAGAGGGTATGGGGCTCAGCTCACGTCCACCTCCAACGGGCAGTGCGGAGACACACCGAAGCAGCTAACCGCCGCAGGTTACCCAACCCGGTATACCAACCCGGGGACAAAGTGTGGCTTTCAACCCAGAACATCCGTCTCCGACTGCCCTGTAGGAAGCTGAGTCCCCGCTACATAGAGCCATACACTATCCACTCCCAGATAAACCCTGTCACCTACCGCCTCAATCTGCCACCTCATTCCCGTATTTCTTCTGCCTTCCATGTTTCACTCCTTAAACCCTTCACTGATCCTGTCTCTCCTCCTTCCACAGACCCAGAGCTGCCTCCCCCTCCAGCACAACCCGAAGTCGTGGGTGAAAACATCTACCAGGTCAAGGAAATCCTCGACTCCCGGCGGCGGGGCGGCCGACTCCAATACTTAGTCGACTGGGAAGGATTCGGTCCCGAGGAACGGTCATGGACACCCCGGGAGGACATATTAGATCCCTCTCTCCTCGAAACATTCCACCAGCAACATCCCAACCGTCCGGCTCCTCGAGGTCGCGGCCGCCCACGTCGCCGGTCCAGGGTGCCAGGAGTCACCCGTGGAGGGGGGGTACTGTCACACCTCCTGCACGTTCTATCAGCCCCGATCACCAGTCACAGTCTCCAGCCAATACACGACGCACTCAATCACCCGAGTACTAACCAGACACACCTGGGCACTCATCACCGTCATCTGTTCCAGTCATCAACACCACACTATAAAGACTCACCCACGCCGTTCACTCACCGTCAGGTATCATCTTCACTGGATCATATCTCACTCCGTCTTCTCATCCCGATCTTCTGCCAGGAGCTTCTGCTACTTGTTGCACCCAGAGACTAACCCCTGTCACCGGCTTGCTCTGCTCGAGGGAAGTAACGCTACTACCACCTAGACTCTCTACTTTGAACTGTCGCTCGTACGTCGGTACGAAGACTAATGTGTTGAATAAACACTGTGTGAATCACACCCTTTGCCTCTGCCTTCTGTGATCCGTGACAAGAAGGAGTTAAGTTCTCATACACGTCATGCGTGATGATGTGGCAAAGCTACTTCCATCATGTCACATTTTAGTCTCACACACTAAAAATTATGTACATTTCTTCTGAAAATGAGTATCTACTTTAAGGATACAGTGCAAGTGTTCGGATTGATTTGCATTAGGTTACTGAGACATCAGAATCCAATAACAATCATGATCATTAGAACAAGGGATGGGCAGTTGGTGTTGGTGACCCTGTGCGAACCCCTCCCTCCATATATCTTCATTCAGATGCTACATCTATGGATTTAAGCATCTGCTGTGGTTTGTTCACCCCTCAGGGTGAAGTTCATCACTCCATTGAACACAGCTGAGATAGTGGCATTAGCAAGCCCGAAGGGGCAGAAAGCAGAAGTTTACAGCTTATTTGTTGTAAATCACATTTGTCATAAACACCACATCTCATCATTGCCTAGAATAAAGTTCAAGGGAGAGGGCTCATCTGGGTGACTGGCTGGGTATTGTGATTGATTAGTTACGGTTACACTTTTCTGTCAAATTGGTCAATTCGTCATCTAGAGTCAGTGAGTCTGTCAGAAGAACAGTTTCATAGTGAAGCATCAGAAATGATCGATTAAATCCATTCAGAAAGCAAGGAAACATCACAGAGGTGAACGCATGGCTGTTTTGTGCATCACAATAGCTTATTTGAAACAATGGAGAATGTAATCAGGTCAAGTAAGAAGAGTTAAAATAATGTTTAAGACAGCAAGCATTGTATGCTTTGTAATGCCTTAGAGATAATTCCTAAACGATAGCAAAAACGTGTGTGCATTTGCCTCCATCTGGTGGAAATTTAAAAAATAACATTTGAAAGAACATTGCTACAGTAGGTCAATCTATTGCACGTTGCATCTGGGAAAATGTGAGTATGTTAAGGAGGCAATAAAACATCTTATGATCTTTTTAAGTAAGCATATTTGCCTTGATTGGGCCTGTATAAGTTTGTGTTTAGTTTTAATATAATTTATATGCATTCTGTAAATATACAATCGCAGGGTTAGTCTGCATATCATAGTGTATAGTACTGAGCTTTGGCTGACCTGAGTTTGAATCGCAGCATGTTCCATCATTGTAAAGTTAAGTAATGTTATTAAACAAGCCATTAATTATAAATATATATGGTAAATATGTATTTGCGAAACAATAGATCTGATGGTATGGTATGGTATGGCCATGGTCATTTTACAGAAAAGGTCCTTTTCATGATTTTCAGGGTTTTATCCATTTTTTTAAACTGCCCTCATGAATAGCTCACTAAGTCTTTGGCTTAAAAATGCTATATTATTTTGTAACACCTTTAGAATTGTAATAAGTTGTTTCCGGTGGTCAGTAAAGTAAAGCTTGCATTTCCTGTTTCTGTCTAAATAGTGTCTGTTTTGAGGTCACATGGAGCCCTGCAGCACCTCATTGATGTTTTTCCTCCTTTGTTTCTTTCTCTAAGTTTGACTCTACAAACTGTCCAATTCCATTAAAGGCAAAAAATATATATATATATATATAAAAAGACATGTTTCAATAGCAAATATCCATTAAATTAATAACTGTTCTTAAAAAAACAACAATAAAAGAAATCTCCATTTATAAATGTACAAAATACTTATTTTATTACAGAAAGAAAGTAATGGAAAAAGATTGCATTGTTAATATATATTTTGTTATTTAAGCAATTATGATCAATAGTTTTTTTAAAGGTTAATCAGTTATATTGTTAAATATGACCATGAAAAATGTGTTCGCTACAGTAGTGTTTGCATGTGTGCTTGCGCTCGCACGTGTGTGTGTGTGTGTGTGTGTGTGTGTGTGTGTGTGTGCGTGCGTGCGTGCGTGTGCGTGTGTGTGTGTGTGGTGTGAAATACTGCACCGATGTCTAAAAAGGCTCTATGGGTCTGGCTCACTGGTATAGTTGTTAGCGAGCAAGAAAACTTGGGCAACTGTCAGCCAGAGTTAGAGGTCTCTCTTTCTTCCAGCTCACTTACAAGTCAGCTCTACAATCCAAATATTCTCCTCGAAATCAGAAAAACCAGAAAGTGAAGCAGAAGGAATCTCTCGTTTTTGAATACCAAAAATGAACCGCATGTATTTTTAAAGCAAATAGTTTATAATTTTTTTTTCATAATCATTCACCCCAGATACATTTCCTAAGATTTGATTACATTCTTCCAAACAGTAATAAGAATGCATGTGTAGTTGAGTAGATTTTGGAAAGGGTCTTGTCAGAAACAGCTTTTCAGCTACACTCTTTGAGCAGAAGCCGTTATTTGAGACAGACTAAAATGTGACCACTTTTTGTTACTCGCCTGAAGATTAGAGAGCGAACTTGGAGATGAATATGCTTTCAGATTCTAAATCTTCAAAGAGTAAGCAGTCTTTGAATGACAGTAATTAAAAATGTATTTATATCATTTAAACTGTACTTGTGCATTCTTGCATGGGATTGCTTTTTGCACTCTACTTTAAAAGGCCCACTTGTCCAGCTAAGTCTCAGGTAGCCTGAAACACCTTGAGCTGGACATAATGTTTTTTTCTACTAGAGGCTACGAACCTCTAAAACATCAGTTTTCCCAGAAAATCATACAAATAAGATAAAAGACAAAATGTTGTGTTGTATGGTGTTACATTTGTTAATCTAAAATTATTTAATGACTGAATGCTTAACTGTTCACTTTCTATGTAATTCATTATCTTTATGTGCTGCAGTGTTAAACAAGACCTGCAGAAGTCACTGTTGCCTGCAGTATTTATTCTGAGAGGAAACTAAAATTAACACGAGTCCCTTAGGAACATGCAGCTACTGTACACATCAGTTGTTCCCTGTCTCTAGACATTTGACAATATTTTCATCCATCACAGATCTCAGTTAAGTACCATAAGAAATTATATTTCAATGTTTTAATATTCTAAAGAAACATTTACAGCTGTAAACTACCTTTTATAGTGATAGAGGGATGTTCTACACTGATAGAACCTTTCTATTTTAAAGTATTTAAATCAAGCTGTTAGAGATAATTACATGGTTAATCAAATAATATGAAGACAGCAGCTGGTTGGCAAAGCGAAGATGCCTTTAGAATGTCACCCAACTATGCGATTTTAGTCAAACAGCAGTACAAATCCTGTATCAATTGAGGTTTCACATTATTTATGCACTTTGAATAACCTTTTGTAAATCTGTAATTGGCCAGAGGGAAAGATCCAGGCAGAAGGTCACTCTTTTGTTGATTTTGCAGTTGTTGATTCACGGAGATTCCTCCATTCTACTTTTACACAGAGATACCTTCTGTTCCTCATGCATGTCTGAAAGGTAATTCTAATGAACGTCCTCAAAGGTCACATCTTAACCTGACTAGATTACAGTTCTGTATGAAAAAGAGCACTAGAAAGGTCATCACAAGCCAGCCATAACTCTTAACTCACATTCAATAGATTTTTACTTTGATTAATAAAGCCATTATCTGTTTGCGAGCGACATCCGCTATGCATAAATATGCATTAACCCTGATGAATGCTTAGAAGCGAGCACAAACGTAGGGTGTGACATAAATAAATTCAGGTTTCTGTCATGACCTCTCAACGCATTGATCCAAAACCTTTTCTAGACGTAAATTGTTGAGGAGAAGAAGAATTCAAACCCTGAGGGGGCTTAATGCGTTTACAAAAGATGGAAGTCGTCTAGCTGGACAATACAGGAACAAGATGTTGCAAATGCTCGAGAGAGAAAATATTAAGATGAATGCTTCTTGGGACACCACCAAGCAGATGCCAATAGCGGGAAGGAGAACCATGCATCCTGATCCCAATTGAGCCTGGTGGCAGTGTCTCGTCCCTGGAGTGACTCAGGGCTCAGTACTCGGTCCTTCTTCATCACTGCCAGTCTCTAATCAGATCAACACTAACCTCCCCCTCAACAGCAGCCTCTATATATCACAAGGCATTTCCGTCCATTTGCTTCATTAGTGTGGCCAACGCAGACAGTCTCTGGAGCGGTTCTGGCTGAACCACATTGAGGTGAACGGGTGCATTATGATCCAACAGGGCCTGTGGTTCAGAAACCATCAAAAGGCTTTTACTGGCTGGAGATTTGATTTGAATGCATCTGCTGATGTGTGTAGGTGTTCTTTCTTTTGTTGCTTTGAGGAAATAACACATATAGTGACGCATTGTTGTCGCTAAACAGTCTTGAAACGAATATAATATTTATTCACTACATGTCTGTACTAGCTCTAAGTATGTGACATTGGTATGATATTCACTATCAAGTAAAAGAAAGAAAGAGAAAGAGATAAACAAAGATGAAAAGAAAAAGAAGAGATTTGAATTAGGAACTTCTGTGGTGAGCTTTAGTCACTCAGCCATGCTTTTGTTTTACTTTGACAATTTCAATTATATTGGTAATCATATACACTGTTCATGAACAAGGGTGAAGAATATATGTAATGATATGTATATATCTGGCAACAAGCTTTATACCAATGAGATTGAATAACCCGAGGGAGGAAATACGTAATATGGGATAAAACACACACACTGTACAAAAACACGAAGGACATGTTATTTCCTAAATTTCTAAATGCCAAAGTTCTTTGAGTACCAACTCTTACTTATTCTAGTACTTGAGTTGATTATAATAGTCTCTTGACGCATAATGAGCAATTATGTTTTGTTCATTTCTTAAACAGAGAATACTTTAATAATATTGATTATTGGTTGGCAATTATATTTTTCAAAATCTGATAGCATTGTGTAGACAATCAGCAGGTGCAACTGGACTAAGGTGTACAGCTCTGTTTGGACCTGTGACCAATTTCTTATAGAATCAAAAGAATAGTTTATATCGAACGGGACATTATTCATTCTTCCATCAAGCAGATATTCCCAGAAACTAAAGCAGAGCCACAATGATACTAAGCTCAGCTCATTTGTGTAAATGCTTCCCCTTAAGTCCGAGGTGAGAGCATGAAACCCAGTTCTTTATTTATTGTTTTTCAAGATATAAACTTTATTTTATTAAAATTTAGATATTTGCCTCTGTTTTGCACTTATTAGTTTTATGTAGGTTTCTGTTACAAAAATAAAGGCTTTCTGTACATATATTTGACCAGGAATTATTTTATTTATACAAATGTGGCTATAAAATACAAGCTAAATGGTCGGTACGTTTTGTTTTGAGAACATTTTAATAACTTGACCTTGGGGATTTTTAAATGAATGAGAAATAAGATGTGAAGAAAGATTAACAGAGAGTAAATGTCTCTGGGGATAACTAAAAGGGATATTCTGAAACACTAAATATAGAAAAGGGGGACTTTTTAATGCAATTTATTTGATCAACGCCTATTTCAACATACTTGAATAAAGTAAGCAACTAATTTGAAACAATTCTGTAACAATGGATACGATTTAAAGTAATAAGACTAGTAATCAAATCTCTTGGGATATTTTTATGAAACAGGTAACTTCTAAAAGCGCACACAGGTGTTTCCTGGAGAAAGCGACACAGCAGGGTTCACTGCTTAGCATACGATACAAAAGATGAAAACATGACTGTTGGGAGGGAGGGGTGGCACCTTCAATCCGTTTCTCCTCATCTCCATCCTCCCACCTTTTCCAACAGGAATCTCCATCTCTTTTCTCTCTTAGTTCATTTCCTGTGAACACACTCTCCTAATCCTCCTGCATGCTCTCGCTCTCAGACCGGCCAGGCCGCCCGCCTGCTGTTACTATAGCAACCCGGTCAGAGCTGCTGCACCCCAAATGACTCCGGTGTACAATTTGAAATTGATAGAGTTCTGTGTGACTTTGATTTGTCAGATTTAAATTATAGGTTGTTGTGGGCAGTGCTTCACAGGTTAAGGACTTCAGAGTGTTCATTGCTCATCATCTTAGATAGCAGACCCCCAGAGAGTGTATACATGCCTCGCAAACATTTAAATGGAGAAAATAAAGTAGTTAAATGGCCAATATCAGCAATAAAATATAAAAATGAAGTTACATTTGACAAAGAGAGAGAGAGAGGTTTGAATTTCAAAATCCATTTAGTTCTAACATTACATATATTTAAAAAATAATAATTCATTAATATTTTAAAAAGGTAATGACACTTATCCACACAGACAGAAGAGAGAGAGAGAGAGAGAGAGAGAGAGAGAGAGAGAGAGAGAGAGAGAGAGAGAGAGAGAGAGAGATCTTAAGCATGTTTAGACTTGTTTTATATTTTCCCAGAAATGGTTATCTATTTAAAGATCACAGTGAGATTTCTCTGAAACTAATGTCTTGAGTAATTACTGTGTTTTTCACTGAATCGCAGAAATGTATGTTCTAGCTAATCAAGCTCTTTTAGTTATCTAGGTAATTAAAGGATGTATTAAATAGTGGTCAGTTTTTCTTCTATACTGTAGAGGTGTTATCTAAATAATGAGTAATCATCACTCTATAGTGGTAAGAATTCCAGGTGAAGAGAGTGGGTGTTGTACAATCAGCATCACTAAACTCTTGTCAAATTAGCTGTAACAGCAGAATCTAGAAATTCATATTCCTTCTAGAATAACAATGAAAATCACTTAACCTTTCTTGAGGAGTGGCCTGGAGTCATTCATTAGAGTATTAAACATGTGTGCTGGGATGTTCTCAAATCTCACACACTAAATCTGGGATGAAAAGGATGTGAAAACTTCATACCACACACTCGCATATGTCAGGGTCAGTGTTAAAGTTTGTGATAAATTTGGTTTAAATGAAACCGGAATTCATAAGGCATTTATATGTTTCAAACAAATATTACATATGATAGTCTAATGTCTATTGCCATTACGTTTGCCATTACTTTACAATAAATTTATGTTACATTACATGGCATTACATTTTTCATTGAAAATACTCTAAGTGTAAAGATACAATACATATGTTGCTTCATACTTTAATAACGGCTTCTGCTTACCTAATACACCATTTTTCTTTTTCGTAAAATGTTTTTGCCCACTTAAAAACTGCTTTAATTGTTGAGCTCTCTTCACAACAGCCCAATATTGGAATGTAGAGAAAGTAGAGAAAACCATATTTTATTACGTCACAATGAAATAAACTGAGTGACAGCTTTTCTGTGATACTGTAGGTTTTAAAAGTTCTTTTACTGAATATGATTGAGTGAAAATTAAGGAGCATTAGTCTGTAGTTTCTTTTTTTGAAAACCAAATCTTCAGTGTTCGGTTTCACCTTTTTTCCCTCTAAAATATGTTAATTAGCATACCCACTTTCATTTTGGTGTGTGTGTGTGTAGCATCTGAATGTGCAAAGAAGGGAAAGAAAAAGTTTTTTCAGTAATTGGACTGTGGCAGTTCAGCAGTTCACCCTTACAAACTCTCCCATTATTTTCTGACCCCTCAACAGATCCAACACCCACTCCTCCCGTTTCATCCATCTCTCCTTTCCTCTCATCTGCTCTCATGCACTTTGTCTCCAGGTTGCTTTTATAACAGCAGACAGCTGAAATGTTGTCTTCTTTCTGAACATACAGTATACGGGATCCCAGCACAAGTCCAAATTTTGGATGATGACTAGAGCGCTGTAAAAGAGGGCACTGCATGGGACCCGGACACAAATATGGGCGATTGAGAAGGGGGTGCTGAGTGGGAGGCACCATGGTAGCTTCACTCTTTAATGAGGCCTTTGTGAGCGCACGGCAGTTTGGATAGATTTCATCGCCTCCTTCCCTCAAAAGTATTGACTGTAAACTCGGTCTGCAATTAGCATACACCAGGGAACGATATAACAAAGACAGGCAAGATGTGAAAGCCAAAATAATGGTTGGTTACAAGCACACCAGCAGTCATATTTTTAAAGGCTGTGTTCCTCTGCTTAGCTCAGCTTGTTAGAGCTGTTAAAAAGATGCTCTGCCTCTTTCTAGCACCACCTTAAATTCATTCTTTATACATCCTCTTGACCTGTATTTTACTGATAGTTCCACACAGTAATGTAAATGAAAGAGTGTTTCATCTCAAAAGCAGAAAAAAGTGTCATATTAAAAAAAGTATACTTACAAATAAACAAACAAACAGATAATAAATGAAAAAAATATATATAAAAACAAGCAAACAAACTAATAAATAAATAAATAAATCAATCAATCAATCAATAAATAATTGTCCTGTAACACTCAATTACTTATGTGTATGTGTATATATATGTGTGTATGTATGTATATGTATGTATGTGTGTATGTATGTATGTATATATGTATAGGTGTATGTATGTATATGTGTATATGTATGTGTATGTATGTATGTGTGTATGTATGTATGTATATATATATATATATATATATATATATATATATATATATATATATATATATATATATATATATATATATATTATATCTATATATATATATATATATATATATATATATATATATATATATATATATAGATATATGATTACTAATTCTATTTATTATTATTATTATTATTATTCTGCGTGTTTATCTGCATGTATGTATGTATATTTATATTTGTATGCATATCTGTAGAAAGATGCGAACTACTTGGATGTAATAAGGTAGGTATCTAATATTATTTATTTTACTTATTCTCATTTTCAACTCAATCTTGACTCCTTCCCCCACAATTACCTCTCACCTTCTCTTTCCCCCTCCAAAACTTCTCTACCTCTGTTTTCCCCTCAATTACTTCTCTCCTCTTTCCCCTTTTTTTTATTAACACCGTCCTGTCCTGATGTATGTTTATATGATTGATTAATGTAATTATTGTGATGAATGCGAATGAAATAAATTAAAAGCTTCTATCCAGAGGAATAATCAGTATATAATATCTTCAAAATATCTGGAAAGAGCAAAACTGACCAACTCATACGAAGCACCTCCCTTCTCATGGGGCTGCTTTGAAGTAGGACAGGACAGGTTACAAAAAAAAAATTAAAAAAAAAAATTAAAAAAATAAATAAATAAATAACTGTTTTTTTCTTTTGATGTATGATGTTTGTATGTTTTTCATAAATGATTTCTAAAACTAACTCAGAATACTAACTTAGGATACAATAAACCACTGACTGTCAGTTATATCCCTTTATGCGTTGTTTTGTGATATGTTTAGCTGAGTTTTCCCTATGTTTTGGTTCACTCATCCCTTATTATCCTCTAAGCACCCTCATCTGCACATAATCATGGACTCATCTAACTAATCAACACACACTCAATCACAGACCGCACTCAATCACCCAGTCTTCCTTAATTTACCCACATTACCCTTCATCAAATGTCCAGAGTTGTCAATAACTCCTTATTGTCAGCCTGACTACCTGCGAGTTCATGCCTCCTCATTAGTATACTTCCTGCATACCTGATCTCCTTGTTGTCTACTCATCTTCTGGGAATCCCACTCTTCCTCCTGTTGTTCTTGTCATGGATGGATCTTCTCGCTGCTAACCATCCTGGCTGCTCCAAGTCATACCTGCATATAGATCGGATGAGCATTGTTCTAGCTCAATCAAATGAACATTATTGTTCTGTACAACCACACAAGTTGGGAAAGAAATCCATGCTTTTGTCTTTACACTGACAGAGATGTGATAAAACATTTTATGAGAATCTTCCTCACTCATACTTTCACTTACTACATCTGCAGCTTGTTCAGAATGCCGCTGCATGGATGCTGAACAGAACTTGGAGCACATAACACCAGTTCTCAGATCTCTACATTGGCTACCAGTGATAGATTACAGTGCTTCTGCACGTCTCTAAGTCACTAAAAAGCACAGCACCAGAGTACATAATAGACTTGCTTACAGTATACAAACCTAAAATCAGTTAGAACTATGAAGGGTTCGTTCCAAACAAAGAAACTTCAGTCAAATTTAAATCCAGACTAAAAACATACCGATTTAAATGAGCATTTACTAACTGAGCATCTCTGTCCAAATAGCCCATCAAACTTGTTTTTTTTTTTCTTTTTTTGGAATTGTAACACTTTTTATTTCTTATCCCTTGCTTTTTATCCTACAACTGTTTCCTCTGTTTTATCTTTGATCGGTTTTAATATTTTTATTTACACTTTGCCTTACCTTACATGTAAAAAAAATCAGATGTGCTCTCAAAAGCATGATGTTTTAAAAACATTTTATTATTATAGAGATTGACATGTTTTAAATAGGCTCGATCAACCACATGCAGTTACATTACACCTGGTTAATTTTTATTATATTTTATATGGCTTATTTAATGTCTGTATCTGAACTTAATTACATACATAAAAGGGATTTTAATACTTTTAGATGAGGAATGGAAAAGCTAAATGACTAAATTACAGGTCAACCTGACTCCTTTTGTGAGGTCACATGCACCCCCGCATCCACCTCACAGAAGAGTGATTTGCCTGCTCTCATAACCGGGGCCACATTAAGGTCCCATGGGCCCCAGCACTGCAATTCTTTTGAAGTCCCTCACTGGGTTTGAACACAAATACACAATCAGTCTGAATGCTTTCATATTTATTGGATGAATCGGTACAAAAAAGTTTAACAACACAACCAATTGCACTATGTAACTAGTTAGTTTGTTTTTATTTAAAATGTCTTTTTTTCTGATTTTGCCACTAGAAAAGTGGCAAAGACCCCTTCCATAGTGGACATTGTCATAATATAGGATTTTTTTCTAGTGAGAAATCTAGAGTGTGGCATTTGAGCATGTGATAGAAAATCCCAGTAATTTATGTATTATGCTCATTCATTCTTTGAGTGCTTGTTTGAAACTTCTAGTGCTTTCCCTAAACCTTTAAAAACATTTTGAAAACATGATCTGGGACAACAAAACATTAGAATTGGGAATACAAATACCTAATATGTCAGCTGAAGTAGTTACAATGATTTTGTGCAGGGAAAACACATCTTAGTGATTCAGTAGCGAAGTGGATGAGTCGCCTGAATGTTTTGATTTGCGTTCTCTGTGATGTGGAATCCCATTGTCTTCTCATGGGTACACAAGAACAAAGAAATATAAATAATTAAATAAATAAACAACACACAGTGCAACAAACAACCCACAGCTATTTAGAAATGTGACAGAACAGCTGTGGAGCCCGTTTCGCTTGAGCACATCGGCCTGTTAATAAAGCACGCTGCATAAATATTTAATACTCCGTTGCAATGAAACAACCTGTACTTTTTGTCCTGCATCAGTGTATGAACTATATTCTACAGAACAGGAATCACTATTTTTGATGGCATTACATAAAAAATTTTTTTTACATCACTGTAACTGTTTTTGGATGTAATATGTTTATGTGTTTCCTTTGGGCACTTTAGCTTTTACCATAATGTAAGGTTCTGCATCTGTTGAAACTTGTTTTTTATGTTGACCTTCTAAAGTTTCAGTCATGTAATAAATCCTGGGTTTCATTTTGTTTATATTGCATTTGCATTCAGTGCATTTTGCACTGTCTTTTCATTTGTGTTTTTTGGTTCAATCACCCTGTACTCTGTCCTCTGTACTCTCTTCAGATTTCACCATAACTCTTTCTTTTGAAAGGGAGTCTGTCTCCCAGCACTTCCTTGTCAGAAAATGTGCTTTTCCCTAGTTGTACTTCCTGTATAGACTTCCTGACTCATCACCTACTCTCTTGCTTCAATCTATGGAAACTAAACTTAACTCAGGATGCCTTGTAGTGTTTGTCTTAGTCTTCACCTGGAACCATCTTTGAACACTGCTGCACCCAAACACTGATGTCTTAGTATTCACCTGGAACCATCTATGAACACTGCTGCACCCAAACACTGATGTCTTAGTATTCACCTGGAACCATCTTTGAACACTGCTGCACCCAAACACTGATGTCTTAGTATTCACCTGGAACCATCTATGAACACTGCTGCACCCAAACGCTGATGTCTTAGTATTCACCTGGAACCATCTTTGAACACTGCTGCACCCAAACACTGATGTCTTAGTATTCACCTGGAACCATCTATGAACACTGCTGCACCCAAACACTGATGTCTTAGTATTCACCTGGAACCATCTATGAACACTGCTGCACCCAAACACTGATGTCTTAGTATTCACCTGGAACCATCTTTGAACACTGCTGCACCCAAATGCTGATGTCTTAGTATTCACCTGGAACCATCTATGAACACTGCTGCACCCAAACGCTGATGTCTTAGTATTCACCTGGAACCATCTATGAACACTGCTGCACCCAAACGCTGATGTCTTAGTATTCACCTGGAACCATCTTTGAACACTGCTGCACCCAAACGCTGATGTCTTAGTATTCACCTGGAACCATCTTTGAACACTGCTGCACCCAAACGCTGATGTCTCAGTATTCACCTGGAACCATCTTTGAACACTGCTGCACCCAAACACTGATGTCTTAGTATTCACCTGGAACCATCTTTGAACACTGCTGCACCCAAACGCTGATGTCTTAGTATTCACCCGGAACCATCTTTGAACACTGCTGCACCCAAACGCTGATGTCTTAGTATTCACCTGGAACCATCTTTGAACACTGCTGCACCCAAACGCTGATGTCTTAGTATTCACCTGGAACCATCTATGAACACTGCTGCACCCAAACACTGATGTCTTAGTATTCACCTGGAACCATCTTTGAACACTGCTGCACCCAAACACTGATGTCTTAGTATTCACCTGGAACCATCTATGAACACTGCTGCACCCAAACGCTGATGTCTTAGTATTCACCTGGAACCATCTATGAACACTGCTGCACCCAAACACTGATGTCTTAGTATTCACCTGGAACCATCTTTGAACACTGCTGCACCCAAACACTGATGTCTTAGTATTCACCCAGAGTCATCTTTGAACACTGCTGCACCCAAACACTGATGTCTTAGTATTCACCTGGAACCATCTTTGAACACTGCTGCACCCAAACGCTGATGTCTTAGTATTCACCCGGAACCATCTTTGAACACTGCTGCACCCAAACGCTGATGTCTTAGTATTCACCTGGAACCATCTATGAACACTGCTGCACCCAAACACTGATGTCTTAGTATTCACCTGGAACCATCTTTGAACACTGCTGCACCCAAACACTGATGTCTTAGTATTCACCTGGAACCATCTATGAACACTGCTGCACCCAAACGCTGATGTCTTAGTATTCACCTGGAACCATCTATGAACACTGCTGCACCCAAACACTGATGTCTTAGTATTCACCTGGAACCATCTATGAACACTGCTGCACCCAAACACTGATGTTTTAGTATTCACCTGGAACCATCTTGGAACACTGCTGCACCCAAACACTGATGTCTTAGTATTCACCTGGAACCATCTATGAACACTGCTGCACCCAAACACTGATGTCTTAGTATTCACCTGGAACCATCTTTGAACACTGCTGCACCCAAACACTGATGTCTTAGTATTCACCTGGAACCATCTATGAACACTGCTGCACCCAAACACTGATGTCTTAGTATTCACCTGGAACCATCTTTGAACACTGCTGCACCCAAACACTGATGTCTTAGTATTCACCTGGAACCATCTATGAACACTGCTGCACCCAAACACTGATGTCTTAGTATTCACCCAGAGTCATCTTTGAACACTGCTGCACCCAAACACTGATGTCTTAGTATTCACCTGGAACCATCTATGAACACTGCTGCACCCAAACACTGATGTCTTAGTATTCACCTAGAACCATCTATGAACACTGCTGCACCCAAACACTGATGTCTTAGTATTCACCTGGAACCATCTATGAACATTGCTGCACCCAAACACTGATGTCTTATTCACCTGGAACCATCTATGAACATTGCTGCACCCAAACACTGATGTCTCATCTTTATATTGTAGTGTTTGTCTTAATTTTTAACTGGAGCCATCTTTGAACACTGCATCACCAAACTCTGATGTCTCATCTTTATATATATATTCACTGTGCTATATATATATATATATATATATATATATATATATATATATGACTTGTATCCAAGTCTGCTTGTCCTTATTGAAGAAACTGATAAAACTGTTTTATTGTTTTTGGAAAAACCTGCACACAGTCACTCACCACGTCCTGGTTTGTGAATTCTGAGATGAAACTTCCTTTTTACACATTGTGGGTTGAACAAACAAGAGGCTTAATGACAGACATCATTTGCTTCCAACGAGAACATTCCTTGATCAAACCTGATCCTTTCTTTATCTAGTCGGCCTGCTGCCTGAAAAGGTTCAATCTTATTTATTTAAACCATGACCAACTGAAAAAAAGGTCATTACCTAATGCACATCTTGCTTTTCTCCAGACAGATGCCCTACCCCCCTGCAGTCCATCTCTGAACAAATCTGTGATTTTCGATGGCTTTTAACACAGTGCTGCAATACAGAATTTAGAACAACATTCTAGAGCATTTTACGGACTATGTGAACACAGTTTATTTTATGGAATTTTGCATCAGCTCAGTTTCGTTGTTGGCTTAGGGTAAATGTCCCTGGTTGAAAAACACACTCTGCATCCTCTCACTTTCACCCCTCTAAACATGCACTGGTCATCAAGCTTTTCGGAGTGAGATTATACGTAACAGTAGCTGTTGTTCAAATTATCAACAGCTTCTAAAAAAAATACTTTTTGTTGTCGTGGTTATGGTCAAATGAATTGTTTAGTCACAATGATGCATCTCTAAAGTGGCGTAAGAAAGGAAACTCAAAGAACACCATCCCCATTGTCTATCCCCATGGAACCACACTAAACTGCACCGTGAAAAAAGAGCAATACATGAGGATTTACAATGACAACTTCAGGCCTCTGTAGAGAAACCTGGTACTGAGCACCAGTGGACATTTCAGCATGACAATGACCAAAAACACAAAGCAAAAGAGTTGAAGAGGCTGACTTGAAACCAATTTAAAATTTGTGGTGAGAGGGAAAAATCTTTCCCTGTGTGCGTGTGTGTGTGTGTGTGTGCGTGTGATTGTGTGCGTGTGCGCGTGTGTGTAGCTAGTATGCAATTATAGGAAGTATTTTATTAATTTAATAACCTTTATCTCAAATATAATTAAAAAGTGAGACTTTTTGTTGTTTCATAGGGAGACATTAGTGTTATTTCCTGTCAAAATAACTTGCTGGTTGAATAAAAGTTACTTTAAGTAAAAATAGGCCAAGAGTCTGATTAACTATAGACGTGACTGGGTATACAGGTCATAACAGAAATGTCTTTCTTTGGAGTTGCATGTGTATCACAAGCTGCCAAATCATGACATCACTTATTAAAGCTTCTCATATAATGCTTTCCTCCATTCCAATCAAGCACCACCCCCATTTAGAGCAATTTGTTAAGCTATTAGCACTCTGCTCATGACTGCAAGCATGGAGATGAGATGAGCACCACTGCATTATTTATGAAGCCAGAGTGGAAAAGCACCTCAAAAGGGCCTTTGGCTCATTCTCGTCTCTTGGCCCTCTCAGTGGTTCGACTCTTCCACCCCATTGCCCCTTCTGGATTATGAACCTCTTTAGTAATTCTTCTTCATAAGAAATGGCTCCAGTCATCCCAAAGTATTCTTATGTTTAATGAATCACAAAAAAGCGTAGGTCTCTGCATCAGGACAATTTTATTATGGTCTTTAAATTCAATGAAGGGACAAAATAGTCTGATTACTGAACTAAAGGTC
Organism: Danionella dracula; assembly: GCA_900490495.1. Lineage (NCBI taxonomy): Eukaryota > Metazoa > Chordata > Actinopteri > Cypriniformes > Danionidae > Danionella > Danionella dracula. Next base: position 3,536,169 of record UELW01000100.1, read on the forward strand.
TGTGACTAAAGTGGTGATTCATTGTCTTCGTCTTCATTAATTAAAAGACACACTATTCAACTATTTAGAAATTTGTTTTACATTGAATTGTAGAAAATGATGTCCAAACAGACCTTCAAATTCTTTTTTAAGGGAGTCTGCAGTGATTCTTGTTGAAATAAAGAGGCCCTCTGATATTTGAACCCCAGTGAGCTTGAATGTAGGGTACAAGGGGTATAGTCTTAAAACCAAAGTTTAATGTTTTAACAAGTCATTTTAAATATCAACTTTAAAGCAAACACATGTAAACACCATCAAAAACGGTTACAAAAAATATTTAATCCTATATAACAATAAAACAACCCCGAGTCACCTACACTCAAATAGAAGCCTCTTTCTTCTAACTATGACCTGAACCATGCTAGCGCTGTTCCAGAAAGACCACACAATAAAACTCTGAGAATAAAAAGAACTACTCAGAGTGGGAGCAAATACTTTTTAAATAGAGTACAAAAAAACATTCAAACTAATAATTGTAATAATTGTTTGTAATCCTCCATAAAAAAACACTTTTTTCATAAAAAAATATCGAAATAAGTGTTTAACTTAAAACACTTTTATGGTTCAAGTTGTGGGGTTCAGTGTTACTTTAACTCTATTTAGAGTAGGACCAAACAGACTCAGAACAAAGTCCATGTAACACTCTAGATTTTACTGTCTATAACTGAGATATTTTAGATTGTTGCAGGGACACTGACTTTATCTTCTCACACCCACATACAGGCAGCTGCCCACTTACCACTAAATCTCTGGAAGAAAACAATCAGCTGTAAGTTTTTTTTTGCAGAAAAAAATCTAGTTCCCCTAAAGTCTGGCTGTGATGTATGTTTCTAAAAACAGTATAGTTTTTTTTTTTATCAAAGACAGAGAAAGTCCACCTGGTCAGGAAGCCTTTTCTGCTCTGCTCCCTCATGTTAATTATCACTCCAACAATACTGTTATCCATTACCCTTTCTAACACCTAAAGCAGGGAGCAGGAGCAACTGCTTCTCATCCCATGTGAAGGAGAGCATAAGACAAAGAGAAATTCTCCAAAATTTAATTTGTAAAACTTAATGTGAAAAAAAAATGAAAATGATCAAGAGCAATAAACCATGACAACATATGCTGTTTCATCCTTCAAAATTATTAAAAAAGCCCTTGCTGGATTTTTAAGGTTTAATGAGTTTATTTTTTAACATCGCAAAATTGAGATACATCCAGTTGGAGTTTTACATGTTAAAGATCCCGCATGTATCAAGATATTGCCTCAAAAAAGACAACTTGTTCAATTAAATGGAACAAACACACCTAACGCTGTGTGATGTATGAACAAAACATTTCCTTCCACTACTGCTTGTTATACAAATCTTAAACCTATGTAGATTCCAGTAGTACAAAGTGCTTCAAGTCACAAAGATGCTGTTCTTTGAATTGGAAGAGAAAAGTTGTTTTGTTCCTTGACATTTACTGTTGAGAAGGGCTGTGCTCTAATCACATTTCATTTAAGGAATATCATCAGACCTCTCCCTTTTCACACGGCACATAATACAACAGAGTATGTCTGAAAATAACATAACTTGGGGAGAAGCTTGTATTTTTTAATTAGCCACCAACATTTTTTTTACACTTGAGGACGTTATTAATCCAGTATTTAAGCACAAACCAAAGAAGCAATTATTTATGTTTGTGCAAGCTATCTTAACTCTATCCTCCTGGTACCAGCCCCTAGTCTGAACAGTTTGCATAGTATGCACCACATTCTGATATGTATGTAAAGGACACGTTTAAAAGAACATGTTGCTGGATAAATCAGCCGCTGTGACAATTATGTGAATTAAATACTAAATATAAGACAATGGCAGTGTTTTTGATCAGTTTAGATAACACAACGTTTATTTTAATAGTTTAACAAATGCGGTATACTGGCAATATGACAATCATGGTGTCAAGTGAGAGACAAAAGCAGCTTTCAGTAACTTGAGATTTAATTTAATTGATAAAATTATCCCATTCCTTTTGGTCCCATGCACATCACTCTGCACAAGAGGGGATAAATCTTTCTCTGCGACAGCTACTAGGTTGTGAAATGCTCTACTTGCAGGTAAGGAGTAGAGCAATCTCTGAAGACGTTTATATAACTAGTAAAAACACATTTATTTGTACAGGCATTGAGATAAAGTTATCTTAATCTAACTTCTAAATTAAAGTCTAACTTGAATTAATGTTATAGTTTAGATGTGTACTTGTGCACTTTTATACCTGAGCATTTTATTGTTTTAGTGCTTAACTGTGCTTTCTTTTTTACTTTTATGTTTTTCTTAAACAACTGTACCCTTGGTCAACCAGTTTTTTTTATGTGTTTCTCAATTAAATGTTCATTGATTGATAGATTTTGTTGGTTGATCTATTGATTAATACAGCTTTGGTTCTACTTAGCAACATCTTAGATGTGTTCTCATCTCCGTGGCAGGTGAGACCCAGAAACAGGAAGGAACCCAGCAATCTTCAATCAGCGGTCCTCTCAGAGACGAAAGGGGCAGGGTAGATGACATAATGGATTGAGGAATGAGATCACAGAAGTGATCTGGAGTCAGAATAAAATGTTTGCTGGTTCCAGATGCAGTGGAGTGGAGAGGCCAGGGCACTTATGGGAGATGTAGTGATGATTAGTAAGCCGATGATAGAGCTATGTCTGAGTGTGAAGTGAGTTAGTATCTTAAGATGGGTTTCGTTAAGGAAGCCACATTGAAGAATGTTAGTCAATCCATGACAGGTTGGACCAGGAAAAGAAGATACCAGGTAATTATGTCAAGTCACATTACTATGATATGTCGGGATTTTATTAATTAACTTCACTATACTCTTATGTAATTAGTCAAATAAGACATATTACATCATACAAGCACTTCTGAGATCCGTCTCCCCATACAAGATTACAAGATAATTTCAGGTGTTGAATTAAGAACCTTCATAGCTGTTTACAACTGATAAGGCATTTGTCAACTGTACTGTAGAATTTTAAACAAGCTAATTTCATTGAACTACACAATAAGGTAAGCAACTGGTTGTTTAACCTCATGGAAAGAGGCATGTTCCCTGTGTGCCTTTCAGTCCAGAGAACTACTGTATGTAAACTCCTGAAAAGCTGGAAGGGTATCTATCAAGCACCATATTTTTCTACTCTCTCTCTCTCTCTCTCTCTCTCTCTCTCTCTCTCTCTCTCTCTCATGCATTACAGCTTCATAAGGCAAGGCTGACTTTTTGATGCTGGACTTTGATTCTCTTTCAGCCTCTCTCTCTCTTTCTCTCTGCAGGTTTTATCTTGCTCCCTGCAGGCGAGGCGTTCCAGTCCAGCATGCTCGGCAGGGGCTTCAGGAGAGCTGGGGTATTTGGAGAACATTAATGATTCTAAACAGCCAGAGGGGTTGCCAAGAGAGTTCCATGCCTCACAGTACATGGATTGAAACCTATATATACATATAGGTATGAAAAAAACCCATCATGTCAAATCATCTGCTGCACATCCACAGAGCATGACAACCTGCTGCGTGGAGCATGATGAGAGCTGTGGGCTTTAAAAACTGGCCCACTCGCTTGACGAACTCCTTTTGCCTTGATCAGAATGGTTTTACTTGGATGGATGCTTCTTTAAAATGAATGGCAAGATTCAAGCTTGAAACCCTGCAGGCACTGGTGCTGCTGACTTGATATTAATGAGAGTGATGTGTTCAGTGTTGTGTGTGTTTAATGATTCAAATGTGTTGGATAAGACATCAATAATTCACATTGTATGCTACGTCTGGGTAAGGATACAACTATTTTTGGTGGTTCATCATTTTTTTTCTGGGAGAATGCAGGGAATTCATGCATTAAGCAGCATGGAAAGTGTGTTTGAGATGGATTTCTTTTCTGGACAACATGCAGATTCTGTCATGGAATACATTAGCAAGATTCAGACTTCCCACACACAAAACAAATTAGTCACTGCAAACTTTCTCCCTGAAACACAAACTGATTCATGTTGTGAGATTTGCTGTCTAGATTGGCCTTGGTAAACAATATGCCGATTGTTTTCTTTCTGTTTTTGCCTCATTACTCACACTTGCAGTTTTTGCTTGTTAGACTGTGATTTGATTGAGTTTATTTGATTTAACTATAAATTAGTCTTCAATGATTTGGAGAAAGTACTGGAAAAGTGGCTGGATTGTCTGAAATTAACAGGATGGCTCAATAGATGCTAAGCACAGTATAGTCACGGATCTGGTCACGGATCTGGTCAGCCAGATGGACAAGGGCAAGCGGACCATCTTTTTTCTTACTAAGGTTGACCTGGTCGAGAAGAACCTCGCTAGCCCGAGCAGAATCCAGCAAATAGTTGAGGGTAACTTTTTTCCAATGAAGGCTGTAGGCTACTTTGCTGTTGTAACTGGCAAAGGTAATACCAATGAGAGTATAGATTCCATTAAAGACTTAATTCAAATGTTTAAATTAAACTTCAATATTTAATCCTGGAGTTTTAATGATTTTCTAGACCACACCAAGAATGTTTTTAGTATTAATGCAAGGTCTTTTTCCACTGATGTACAATTACTGAGACTTAACCAAGGAAACAACAAAATTTCAGACTACTCCGTTAAATTTTGTTCCCTAGCAGCTGGAACAAAACAGCTCTGACACAGACCCTGGAACTACAACGTCAGATGGCACTGTTTGACAACAACATCAAACTTGAGGCATTCATCCAAAAAAACCCTGCAATATCTCAGTGACTGACAGCTTTTTTTTTTTCATCATGAAAGTGGACTACACTTGTTTAACTCCAATAAAACGCTGATGTCGCAATAGATACAAGTTATCCCTTTCTGGTGGAAAGAATAATCATCTTATTCAGCAATGTCCCATATGCCCGCTTCAACCTTTGGTAAGTGCTTTAGTTGATGTCATGCCTCTCTCTAAAATGCGAGCAAACATCTTTACAGATCAGAAGTCTGCTTCTTTGCTTATGGATTCAGGTTCCTCTGGCAACTTCATCTCTTTAAACTGTCTCAAAGAAAGACGTCTAGATACTCTATAAATCCATCATTACCGAAGAGGCTATCCTAAGTCCCATTGAATGGAATATGATGTCCGAAATCATGACCACTCAAAATCTCCCTGTTCCGCTGGGATGTCCAGAAGGTGGAATATTTGTGGCTCAACACCTTAGACGATGTCTACTGGGGGACATACAACCTTCAGGTCTGGACAATCTGGTAGCAGACTTACCTTCTAGCTGCCCAAGGAAAGTTCTGGGGGCCAAACATGAGACAGGAGGTAGCCAAACATGTGCAGAGCTGTTCCATCTGCACCATTTCAAAGACGCCGTGAATTCTCCTATCTGGCAAACTCACACCATTCCAAATACCCATGCGACCATGGTCGCACATTGGAAATGACTTTGTCACTTATCTCCCTCCATCAAACAATAACAGCATCAGTCTAGTTGAAGTAGATAGATTTTACACAGGTTGCAAATGCATTCTACTACACAAACTAATGGAAACTAATCTAATGTGTATTGCTCAATTTTGGCGTAACAGGAAATAGTTTCGGACAGAAGACCACAATTCATCTTGTGGGTAGGGAAACCCTTCTTTGCCAAGCTGAGGGTTCGTGTGAATCTCACCTTCAGAGAGCCATCGCGACAAATAATAACTTCGCTGATCGTAAAAGATCAGAAGCTAGCAATTTCCAGCAAGGGGAGCTGGTCTGGTTTTCAACATGATGTTTATGGTCATCTTGCAAAAAGCTGAACCCTTGATATATTGGACCATTCCCCATCCAAGAAGTCATCAACGGGGTCATGTACCAACTGCATCTACCACCCAGGTATCACATTCATCCCACCTTTCACGTTTCTCTCCACAAACGATGTCACTCTTTTTCACCAGATCATCAGGATTTGCCAAACAAAACAAAAACAATTTGAACATGATTATTAGTATGATCGTTTTGAGTAACATCACAATAGAAAATAAGCCCAGCTAATGATAATTATTCACAGAAATAAAAATAGCTTCAACAACATTTTTAAGGGGATTGCTTAACTCACAGTGTGTTTTTCCTTTGAGGACAGTGTTTTATAACTGAATGTGTTTTTCTCTAACATGAAAGTTGTCTCAATCAGTGCCGATCATTTAATAGAATATTTTCTATACTTCTTCAGTCACCTTTTATATGGTAAAAATGAAGGTGAAGAAATGTCCTGTAAAAGATTAAAAAGGTAATTTAAATTTTAAGTTTTGTTAAGATAAACTCGTTCGTTGTAATCATACTTTGAACTTATATCTAAATGTTTCACTTCCTTTTCCACTCCCCCTACAATATTGATGAAAAATGCCCAGAATCAAATGATCAAAGTCTTTTGCCTACAAATGTCGAAGCTTTACATTGATATACCATTTAGTCTTCCAGTTAAAATATACCCTGCAAAGTCTTCATTGGATAATACTGAATTTCTGGTCTATAAATAGACATTGGACTTCCCTGGGACAGTCAGACAGAGCCATTAAAACACAAATCAGTGAGCATGGAGACGGTTAATGATCGACCCAGCAGATCTATGAGCAGCAGGGGAAATTCCTCATTATGAGCTATACACAGTGTCTAACTGCACCCACCTGAAGATAGCATTCTCCACATCTTTCCTCCTATCACCATGCTCACCGGCCACAAGCTGAATGCACCTGATCCAGTCATTTAATAAGATATTTTTCTAATACTAAATGGAATGTGCTGTATAATTCATCGCACATTCTATAGTTTGTGAAAAGTTTCTATTCAAATTTTGCTACAGTACACAAACAAACTGTACATACAGTTAAGAAGAATAAAGCATTTAAGGTTATATTTACAAACTGCTTATAAAAGGGTATTTCCATAGAAAGAATGGTTTAAAAATATGTATTAACTATTTGCAAATTCTTAATAAATGATTAGTAGTGTGTAGTTATTATAAAGTGCGAACTAAGTGTTTATATATGGCCACTTTGTAATTTATGTAAGACAAGCTTGTTCAAAGCTGATTACTTTTTTCTGTCTTCGAAAGTCTTCCTGTTTGTTTATTTTTTAGACCCAAACTATTTTAGTAACAGTATGACACTTTTATCTACCTTTAATATATATATAAAGTCATTTAAAGGTGCTATATTATTTTAAAGTGTTTACAGTAGAATAATAAGTTCCCTCTCACTTCCATGCTTCCGCCACGTCCCCTGTAGAGCAAACGTCAAGAGTTATTTTGAATTCGGCGATAAATTCTTTCTAAATAAAGAGTAAATTTGATAATCGAAAGAAAACTGCTATGTCTGGTATAATAGTCATTTCATATACAGCCCAGAATTTGCAAATAAATCTTTGTAAATAAATCTAAAAAGAAGATCAGTAAATAAAACGCTTTTGCTCTTTTAGACACATGCTATCTAGTTCAGTTAATATTTACTGAAATAGTTATTTTTGTGTGGTTGTGTAAAAATGCCAATAAAAGACAAAACTTGTTTGTTGCTTGATGCCCTCTATAGGTCACCACACATTTATGTGTATAATCAGTGCAAAATGACGCATGCGTACGTGCCTCGAGCCCAAAATAATGGAAGCGGACGGGAGCTTACACATCTGGCAGTCTGATCTGTGTGGTTGAAAAAAAAGATCCACTCTGTCAAGTTTTGGATTGTCACAGTGTGTGATCTTGTGGTTGACCAATGAAAGCTGCCTGTTTTGATAACATGTTCAGAGTGCTTTCAAAACATAAAAGAGCCCCCTGGGTGGCACTCAAAACACACTCTTGCATAGACTCACGACAGGAAATACATCAGAAGAAGAAGTTGACAGAAGAGAATAGATAATGAAAACCTTATATTGTTGGTGTCCAAGTGTTCAGAATTGTTTGTTTTGACCCATAAAGACTACAGAAACTCAGACAAAAGGGAGAAAATAAGGCGTGGCATTATCACGAAATTGGGGATCGATGGTGAGGTTGTGTTGTCTTACTATTTCACTGTATTGTATAACGTGATTGAAGTCCCCCCTGAGCGCCATACAAGGGCAAGAAGTGTCATTGCAACAACAAAGGTGTGAAAGACCCCTGCAAAAAAGCCGGTGTGGAATTCACCTTAGCATATGTTCACATAGGTGTGTGGTAGTCCTAAGGTTATACGTTTGTTCTTGATACACTTTCACCGTATTTAATAAGTAACAGTCTCCAGAGCCATCCTTGTTATAAGTCCTCTATTGAATTCCTCTTTGTTAAGACAAAAGTCAGAAGAGAAGTGTCACACACAAATACAAGCCATCTTTCTGAGGTTTGCTCTTTGACACACGCAAAATCTATATATGTTTATACACATGCTTGCTCTAATACTCTTGATACACTTCTATGTCAGACAGCAGGTTTGTTTTGTTTTTAGATGATCTTCATTAGCGGTTCATCTGATTGGTCAGTTGGTCAGCACTATAACAGTGGGAGGTGCTATGATAATAGCCATTTTGAGAAAATAGGACTTAACAAATATGTATGAATGATTCTGAATACAACTTGAGACACAAAACAACACTAAAACATGCTAGAAGAAAAAAACGTAATACATAATATTGCACCTTTAAAATGAAAAAAAAACTATATCTTTTGTGTCTTTATATTAAGTAAATGTAAAGTAAAGGTTACCGAGTAAAAATGTAATGTGGAATATATGGTTAATATTAAAGAATGAAAAACTACAGAAAGTAAGAACTGTGCAAAAGATGATGAAAATCTGATAGCGTTGCATCAAAAAGAAAAAAAAGCTTCAGGGCACGTTCGAGGGATGAAATGACCCTCGATTACATCACAAGCAAGGTGATCCGAACCTTCATATTTCACAAAGCTCATTTCTATTCTTTGCCACAAAGATTACACCTTGTAAACAAACAACCGGCAAAGGTAAGGTTGACTCATAATCACAAGATAAAGTAATGAGCGTCTATCGATACGGTCAGCTGTGAGTATCCAGCACGAAGCGCCAGAGATTAGCGTTGACCTTTGCAACTTTGACATTCGACCATTTGACTTAATTAATAGCAAGCGACTCCCCTGCATGCCATTCATCGTGTGTCTACTGTCGTCTGGCAGGTTAGTCTGACTGCACTATCATCAAGCTTGCTCACGCAGGAACAGGTTCAGACAAAGTTATCAGCATGGAGCTTAGCTGTGAGCCTGCAGGGAGGTGTTAGCCAAGTGTCTCAAAGTGGCATCCATTACTGTGTGAAGAACTCAAATGTCCAGGAGTGTGACTGTCGCTCCTGAGACAACCAAGGGTGAGAGCCGGAAATTATATGACAAACAACAGCAGGATCTCTTTCTGTGAAACCTGTATTTAGAGATTGTATTCTGGCTGTATTTGTTACAAACAAAATCCTCTGGTGATGTTTATTTGCAAAGTCCCTGCTGTTTAAAAGAGTTACTGAAGAATAGACAATTAAAATAATTCTTGACGAATAATGACTTCGAACTGCTTTCACACTTTTTAGATATTTTAATTAACCATTACAAATGTACCTTTTTATTTGCTATAGCACTAACCTTCAATAAAAACCAGAACATTTTGACAAAAAGCCTATATAAAAGAAAGCTTAACACAATGGTTTACTGTTTTATACATTTATTTACTCTTATCAATGTGTGTAAAACAATTGTATGGGATTTTGTCATTATTTTTTTTTAAATTGTGTGCGGTATAAAAAACACAACCGATTATTTATCAAGGGAACTTTTTAAACCAATAAATCAGTGTTTCCTGTTTGCTTTCAAACAGATCACAGTGGAAATATGGTTGATACTATTGTCACTCAACAAACGACGGTCTAGATGAGAAGATTTTGGATACTTTAGCCAAGGGGGGGTTCAGTTGAGTCTGAGTTCAGGATTCTTACAATAAATCCAAAAATTTACAGGCTACACTATAAAAAATACAAAATGAACATAAAAATGTCTTCTTGAACTGTAAACTGAACCATATTTTAGTGCCTCATCTTTGTTTCTAAAGTAACTAAGTGTAAAACTAGATTTGAAATTCTATATATATTTTATTAATTTAGTTTAAAAAGTATTGCAGTTTGTTAAAAATCAGTTTGTAGACCTGTAGATTATAAAATGCTTTCATGTTTGTTTGTACACCATTAATGCACACATTTATTGTCAAACGCCTTCTAAACTTAGATTTTTCATAATTGTCCTTTAATGGAATTTTGAGTATATGTTTTTTGGTTGTATTGTGTTTTTTGTTGTTTGTGCTATGTTTGTGTTTGTGTGCTGTGTTTTATTGTGTGTGTTATGCACTACTGTGCACCACACTTGTACCAATCTGTTTATGTTCCACAACAAAATGCACAACACAATATAATAGAATGAACGAGATGAGAAATTACATTGGGAGAAATTAAGGGATCCATCCTCCTCACAATGTCATAGCTCTCAGTCTGAAACTTTTATCACTGGCTCTGAGTGAGCAGGCCTCAGCAGTAATTGCTCTTGCCAGAACCGGCAACAAATCAGCAAGCAACCAGCTGCTGCTTCCAGGTCAATAATTTCTATTCAGGTCTAAATGAGCTTTTTCTTAACTTATCGGTATTCTTGTCCACCCCACCCCTTCCCACATCCTACAGGGGTCGATTGGCCAGCCAATCTCAAGGGAAATCTGCATGGAAAGGGGCCTTATGTAACATTCGCAGGATGCCATGCCCATAAAGCATTATTTGATTGGGCTCTTTAGAAGCTGTTTCTAAATGCCAGTGGGTGGCAGGGGTTGACTGTTGATGGCAGGGAGCTATAGACTGAGGCACAACTGTTTGTGTTCAGCTTTTGTCACAATCAGTCAGACACTATATAGAGCTATGCCATATTGAAGTGATTGTTTATCCAAAATCAGGTTGAAATCATCTCAACTATCATGCATAGTCAGAGAGATATTCAAAACATGTCTAGAGAAAGAAAGAAATTATTTTATAATAATAAATCTATACTTGAAATTAAGCAAATAAAGGGATAATAAGACTGACATGATTTTATCTTCTTACTCTATACAGAAGGAATCCCCAACCCATGGACCACAAACCTGAACCGGTCCATGGATTGATTGGTACTGGGCTGCCCAAGAATAATAAGTTATTTCCATTGTATTTATAGTCTGAATAATCTTTTATTTAGAAAAATTACAGGATTCTCTGGGCTTCATATTTGGTCAAAATGTCATGTTGTCAGTGCTATGTTACAAAAAGCTGCTAGTAAAGTTGGATATGAGTAGACAGTGGATTGATGTTCATTATTAAATTATTATAAAAATACCCCTTATTCCAGGTAAGTGGTGAAATTGTCAAACGGTGATAAAAAGGGTTAGGGACCACTGATATAGAGGACACTTGTCACTAAATTCTAAAATAGCATATTTTCTGTACAATTCTAGAGATCTGAATATGGAAAGCACAAACTGTAATTAGAAAGGCACCTATCTTTTACCCGCAGACATCCACGTTGTAACACATGATATTCACATACAAATGTGAAACATGTGGCTTATTCCTGCTCCTCGAGTTCTACTCAATCCCCCTCGTCAATCATCACAAAATATATATAAAAAATAATGTGCCAGTTTATTGCTTTGTTAATTATATCATTATTATTTTATAAAACTCAACGCTGAAATCCACTCCGGTCCTCCATCTGCACTCCAACACTCCAACAACACTCAAATAGTCTGATTCAAACAGAATGGTAAACACTTTTTTAATGTTTAACTAAATAAAAGTGTTTTTCCAAACAGTGTCTTTAAAAACGGCATTAACATAGCAGAAATGTGGGGATAAAATGACAATTCATTAAAATAAAATACAAAAATATGGTAGACTACCATAAAATTCACCGATCACTTTCTTTGTCTTCTACCTAAATCACTAAAGTAGCCTTCAGTTATGGAATTACATTACTCGGTCACACATTTTTTCATCAACATATAGAATATCTTTAATTAAAAAAAATGCATCAAATAAATTTGTCCATTTGGTTTCCATCAAAATGGGTTGTGTATTTCTGTACTAAATGACTGAATCTTCTTCTGTGCATTACCTGTCAGCTTGTCACTCTTTTTGTGAGAGATTGCCCCAGATGGAAAAAAATCATAAATAAACCGAAGGGTTCAAAGTGTGTAAATAGTAGCAGAAAACTATATATTTATGTGCAACACATGTGGTAACAGTTATATTTAATTATTGATTTTCCTTTTAAAGACCTCTGTGATTGTTAATAAAATATAGCACCAGAGTACACATGAGCTATCAAGAAAACCAAAAGTCATCCACTAGGGGCCAACACAACATGATGCTAACAAAATGAATAAGTGTCAGTAACCAGAGTCCAACAGATTCCACCCCCAACACACACACACCCACATGCAAACATGCACACGTACACATGCATACATAAACACTTCATCCTATGCGTATCTGGCTGAATTGGATTTGCAATCAAGAGCTCATATGTTTTGCATGATTTCACGGACAGTCCCCCTGTCAGGCTGTTTGACTGGAGTTGGCCTTGTCTGCTGTGATTAAGGTGTCCTGCGAGACTGTTGACTGCTGAATAGTGTAAGGTAGTATTGTTGTGCCATCATGCATGCTGAATGCCACTGTCAGAAGCTGACACTATATGGAGATGAGATGTCATACTCAGGGGAAAACTGCAAAAATAGTTCACATATACTGTAATTCAAATGATGTAGCATATGTTATCTTAAAAAAGGAAATTGGTATTATATATATGAGTCTTTGGATATTTTGAAACCTTTGCTGTAGGTCACAAATTACTTTTGGTTCCTGATCTGACATTCTGTTCACAGTTTGGACAAAAAATTTTACAAAACAAAACAAACAAAATACTGCTACTGCTACTACTAACAATAATTTTTTAAAATAAAATAATAAATAAATGTGTTACATGTAAAGGAATCTCTTTTGAAGAGACCTGTTTTTGTTTTCAATTAATATATAATAGCATTAATTTAGATCCTTTGCGTTTACCGTAAAACAAACAACAAAACCTCAGCTGATTCAACACTTTTATAAAGATATTAAAAATAAAAGCTCAAGTCTTCCTACGAGATAAATATGAATGAATCTGTTGAATAAATTACTGAAAACCAAAGAAATAAGCAAATAATCCAAAATGTGCTCCTCATTAAAATGCCCCATTGGTTCTCACAAACCAAAGTGAAATCTTAATCATTTGTTCTAAATATATTTCTATTGTTATGGATCTGGAATAATGTGATGGGGAGCAAGTGATGGCAGAATATTCTATGATAAAGAAGAACAGAAAAATACCATACACCGTTATCTCTGCTCAAAGATTGGTTTCAGCAGATGCCACTCGCACTCAATTCTAGCAAACAATTTGCATGAGAGAGTCCTCAATTAGCATAATATTGTTGAGGAGGAGGGGCAGAGTGAAAGATAGACGCTTCGCTCTGATTGCTTCTAATCTTTCAGGATGGCCAATCTCGTGATCAGCTTCAATGTGAGCGTGTTTGCATCTGGAGCCACATGGCAGGTTCAGCTGCTTTGAGAAACCTCCTGTATACTACAATAGGTGAAACTGCTGACACCGTTTAAATTTCATCACCATAATTATGTTCTTTTTTTATTGCTATATAGTGTCGTTGGTTTTTATAATATGTTGATGATAGGTAATACACAAAAGATATCTATTGCTCACAGCATGAAAAACGCTGATGGTGGAAAGTAGTTTTTAAAAATAGATTTTGATGGATTGTATGTGATCCCATGCCAAAATGTTGAAAAGAACCAGGCATTCAGCACCAGCACACAACCTTTAGTTAGAAGAGCACTATTGATTGTAAAGTATAGTGTTTCCTTGAACAAGAGAGGGAAAGGAACTGTTTAAATGCAGATTTGCCTGTCATTACAAATGAGATACAGAACATTCAGTAATGATACATAAAAAATAAAGAAATATTGTAATTGAGTTCCCGCATTTGTCAGCACTCCCCTATATATCTAGCTTGATTTGTTACTTTTATTAAATTATATATTTACGTTTTGCTGGTTTTGAAAGAAGTTACTAATAAATAAAAAAATACAACTAACAAATTGGAGTTGCTTATGAAATTATGTTAATTATTTAGAATGTGCTGCAGCCTCTACCCCAAAATACAATGAACGATTCTTTAAGACAAAATAAAGAATCATTTTTAAACGTAGCCAAACATGTTCTTACTTATTTGTCTTATTAATTGTAGGGTTACGTGGGTCTTCCAGAGTCTCTCTGGAGATCTCTAGCTTTCATTTGACAATTGATTAGGGGATAACTGTAACCACTGCCCCACTCTACTTTTAAAAATGTTCAGTTCAATTTAACCTAAACATAAACCATTTTAGATATGTCTTAATTTAATCTGTTTTATTATTTCATTAAACTTTTTCCCTGGTACTCGAGCACCAATATGTTTGTCCTGTAGTGTGTAGAGTATGATGGTTGAATCCTGGCATCTTGGAAAGTTGGTCTTTCTGGGGCTGAAGTTCACAACCATGCTTTGTGTCCCCCGGTGAGTGTGCTGGTTGCTTGTTTTCCTCATCATGTACTCATGTTCTTTTCTTGTTTTATGGGAGTTTATCAGCCATGTTTTCACCAGCTATTCATTCTTGACTGTTACACTCAGCTGATGAGTTTTTTTTGTGTGTGTTCTCCACGTGCCATGTGTGTGTTCTCGTGATTTGTTGAACACATAGGTTTTCCTGCTTGTTTCTATACAAAGTCTTCACTCAACCTTTCTGGTTACCTCGCTGTTGGTTCATTTGTTCCGCGCACCTGCCTGCCCTCATTACCTCTTTGATTTTTCCCCTTACATTCTCCCAGTGTGGTCTCTCCTGTGTTGGTTTGTTTTACTCAATAGTTGTGCCAAATCTTCTATTTTTAGTATAAGTCATGTTTTTTAAAGGACTAAGATTAACTGGTTGACTTGAACTTGGGTCATCAAAAGCTTAGACATTCTGAAGCCCCAACTGTCATAAAACACATTAAAGAGGAGCAAAAGCAGACATGACTATAATTTAGCTTTCTCTCTGGGCGTAAAAGAAGACACATATATTTTAAAACCAAAATGTTTTTTTTTTCTGGAGGGTCAAACTCTGGACAGTTTAGCTGCAATTTGAATGAAATGCACCGGGTGTATACTGCTTTACAAAAAAAGTCCTTTGTGTCTGTTTGAAAAGTGTTAAAGCCTGGTTGAAACAAACCTGCAGGCCAGCAGCCCTCCGGAATTAGTTAAGTGAAAAGGATGCTTAATAAAATCAACCTCAAGGAGTGGCTGATAGTTTGAGAACCAGAGCTACAAAAGCCAACAGAGGGCAGTGTGTAGCTGCAAAATGCAGGGAATTCTGTGTCTTTGTCTAAGCTGAAAGCAGGGTGTGCTTAATTATTTATCAAATAAAAAGTCATCTCTGAAATGTGTCCTTTCAATGACGTGATTCATTTGGGCTTTCAAAAAGAAGAGCGCCAACATTCTTCCTCTGACTTCTATTCAGTTGAAATAACGGCTGTTACTAATGCTTATTTCGACTGTACATCATTACCGAATATGAGTATGAATATAAGCATATACTGACACACGCTCTAAATGGGAGCTTCCTCAATATCATTTACTAACAAGCCATTTTATTCACCAACATGAAACAAATGTATTGAAATGTTGTAGGAAAAGGGACAACATTTTCAAACATGTAGACATAAGTATGCCCAATCTTTCAGATTTTTACTTCAGGACTCTTAATGACTTGCAGCAAACCAAGAGTCGTGAGAAGCGGTGAAGTCATGCATACAGATGGTAGTGCCGGTGTTGCTGGAAATGATGCTTCCTGAACTGTTGTAACAGAGCATGGTCCCTGAGGACTGAGCCACATCCAATAAGATGTCATGAAGACTAGAGCAAGAGGAGCATGCATCAGATCTCCCTCAATTAATCCACCATTAGATGCCTGAGAGTCATGGCTCAGAGCCTTTGCTTACTGCGTTGGAGCTCAAATCTAATTAGAGTTTCTCTCTCGCTTTCTCGTCCTCTCTTGGCTTTGCGTTTTCCATGTTCATCCCTCCTTAGATCGAAAGATAGACGGATCTTTCCTCACTGAGCCCTGTGGTTGGGTATTTAGGTGTTCCTCCCTCTCCCCCCTCTCCCTTTCTCTCTCAGCATCTTTTCCATATAGCCACACACTCACTCTCACAGTCTCTCTCTTCCACTCCTGCTTTTCCTCCCACTCTCTCTGCAACTCCCTTGCACGTCTCATCTTCTCGTGACTTAGTTTGCTGAGCGCAACACCTGGCAGATCATTTCTTCTCTTCTCAAGCAAGCTGGTGAGCGTGTTCTCTGGCACAGGAGGAGATCTTGCATCTATCAGCACATGGTCTTACAGCAGCGACAGTGGGAAGCTGAAGGAACGTCAGCCTCCCCATCACTGCCGGCTCAAGGCAGCGGACGGATGGGCGGCTTTGTGCTCAATGGATGCTGAGAGATCACTAGGGTAAGCCTGCTTCAGTGGAGTAAGGACTTGTGCCTGTTTTTCTTCTTTTTCCCCCCTCTACTTTGCCTTTTGTTCCTTTTGTGACTCGTCACAGTATCGTGAAGAGAAAGATTTGTTGCTGTGGGTTTTGTGTGAGGCAATTGTCAATGTGCAGCAGATTTGTGTAATCACGCTACCATCGGGGCGGTGGATATTTCTTTTCTTTTTTGCTGGATTTGTCAACTGTGTTTGCCGTATTAACATATTCATGGGATTCCTGCTCCTTCAATTAAATGGCAATCACTGGCAGGCAGCGGGAGCACTGTGTCAGTGAGCCCCTGTAATGATGTGTGAGTGGAATGAAGAGGAGCTCCACAAGAGACAGGGATGAAAAAAAGAAAAGAAATGCTTTTTGTGCCCTATGTCCATGTTTTATTTTTTTGTCTTTTGTTTGTCTTCTCTTTGTCCACCTCACATCGTGTGTTGTTGCTCTCAAGAGCTCAAATACGAAGGAGAAAGTCACAAAGGATTGGGACAGGGCACTCGTACTCCTCATTCGTGCACCTGCTGCAGGAAAAACACTTATGATGAGACTGAAGATAATGTGTTTTTGCTGTCTGGTCAGAAGATGTTTTATCATGTAAACTGGCATCGTGTGTATGCACATGAGAGTGGTCTTTAGCGTTGTCAGTGCTGTCCAAATAAGATAAGAGGGGAGTTTGCTTTCTGACAAGCCGATCCAGGGGTTGTGCTTCTGCCATTGTATGTTCAATGTGTTGCTTCTGAGTTTGGAGCAAAATGTTGAAAGCAACCAAAAAATGGGTGTGTCTTAGTGTTTTAAGCATGTTTGATAGCAGTGTTTTTCAAATGTTATTATATGTACTATGTTGTGTTGTCTTTGGCACATTGTCATGACTTTATTCTCGTATTTTGTGCATTTAAATGTTTAAAGCAGCAGCCTATGAGAAACGCTTTGAGAAAGGTGTTGTAAACGAACACACTTTCCGCATCTTTCGAAACGTATGCTCCTTTTTTGTTCCACGTGTGCCACTGTGTGAGCATGAATGAATTCCATAAGGCTTCAAAAATACACGTCCACCTTTTCCACGTCCATTTGGGAGCTGCTGCACCCCTCAGAAAATGAGAGCCATAATAACAGTCATTGTTCCCCGTTTCTGACAGCCATCATTGCATTCCCTTTTCCCCTCCAAACGATCTGTAATTTGCTTCCCGCTGCTAATGGATTTTCTGTATGACTCCTCTTCTGTGTCTCTCTTCCTCCCTCCCTGAATGCCTGTGATGAGCGTGTGAGGCTTTGAAGGTGACAGTGTTTGACTGTTAATGTGATGTGCAAAAAAATGCAGACAATTTTTGTTTAATGCCTCCTTTACATCGTTTCCAGATTTGGCCCTAGAACCCGAGCTGGACTGAGGACAAGCCATGGGCTCCATGAACACCCTCTTTCAGGTAAGTTGATCCCCCTCACCATCTGTCTCTCCACATAGCTAGCTAAACCCAGGAAGGGAAGGCTTTTCACATGCAATATCCCCTCTCTTTCTCTCTCCTGCTACAAATGCAAAGTGTGTTCATTTCTGTCTGCAGATGCAACCTTTGATGGGGGCCCTGCCTTGTGCTAAAGGGCATCTTCAATCAATCCCCCTAGAGAGAAAACTCTGTTTTGGCCTATGCCACTGTGGATGGCTGAAAGTCAGGCGAAGCCCCCTTGTTCTAAGGCTCTCTTCGGTGACGGGTATTCTTGGGTGGATAATACGGCTCTCGTTGTTATTGCTTAAGAATACGCGTAGTTGAGGAGAGTCGTTGTCGACTGTCTTCGGGGAGATAACCTCCACTGCTCCCAAAAAACCTTCTGGCTATGCACTGTGGCCATTTATGTAGCAACCAGTCTGCTAATCGTTTTCACAGTGGTTCGTTTGATTTTGCAAAAGAAGACAGACTGTTCTTCCTCTCAGTGTAGAGTCTCCACCTGCATTGGCAAGGCATTGATTTTATGTAGCACTATTCAACAAGCATCGTTTTGCATATTACTCAAGCTTGTTTTTCCCATGTGCACGAGTGTGTGTGTGCATGTAGTATAGTGTTTATTTTTGCTCTCTTCAGGGAGTGTTTTAGTATACATGCCTACTTGCCTGGCTGTTAGGAGAGCATTTACCGCTCTTTATTGTTCATCCTGAGCAGCAGCAGGAATTCTGGACTGCATAGAGTGTTCACACAGATTGATTTTGAGATTGCATTAGGCATACAGTTTTGGCTATTCAGCTGACAGCAGTAGGAGGTAAAATGTTAGTGGAAACTAAAGAGGATTTACAATGACAAAAATGCATTTTAAGAGGACGTACAAGGAACTAATTTCATTACAAACAAAGTACTGTTATAAACTGTGCTCGTAATATCTGGAAATACCTCTAGAATAAATGTGCTGGCAAGTATTGCTATTTTACTAACTGCTTTAGAATTATGAATTCAAATGACTGACCTACTGTGTAAAATCAAATCGTTTACTTTACTAGAAAAATGCGACCATGTTTGAATACATATTAAAGATTACTAATAAAACTTAGGTAACATTGCAAAACATGTTTGAGTATGCATATATAAATGTATAATTATTAGTAAATTTACATTACAATACTATTATTCAAACATACTTAGATTTTCCTCCTAAGTTTGCTTTTGATAAATAAGACAATCCAAAGGTTTTTGAATTGACAGTGAAGTTTGGACAAATGATTTTACTAATTGCATATATATGTAAAATTTGAATTAGTAACGTCAATAAACCACACAAAACTAAATCCAAAATTCTCTGAGCATATTTTGGAAGCCCATTTTGTAACTTTATTCTACTATGCAGTTTCTTATAGAAAACCTTTTTGTTGTGATTGCTTCCAGAGTTAATATTACAATACATTATTAATTCATTACTTGCTTCTATAAAAAATGTTGAATTAATTCTGAAATTGGATCCTAAACTGGTGTTTTAGCGGGTTAGCTTGAAAGATTGTGAAGTTTACTAGTGGCTTAATCTGAGACTGAAAATATTTTATACTTTTATATATAAAAATCTGTATTTTGTTATTTCATTCAGTGTAATTGTGCCTCTCTACAGAAAATGGCATTCTTGAACTCATGGTTAATGCTGTATTCCATGCCAGTTTGAAGATTAAATAAACATTCTAAAAAAGTCAGCATTCTTATGGATTTGTCTTAACTTGCATGAGTTTCTACTTCCCTCTGTTTTCTCTCTCTGTGCTAATAGCTTTTACACACCTGTATCTGTGCAGGTGTTTTCCTCTTTGTGATTACCTTCCCTCCCACAGAGTTAATTTCAGCTTGGGAAAAAAGAGAAAATGCTAAATGGTCCAAGTGAATTTTGATAAGTTGCTAAATACTGACATATTCTGTGGCTGGTTTTAAGCATTAGGTAAAACAGATCCGAGAGTCAGTGTCCTACTCATATTGTTCTACCTTTCTTAATTCTTAACCCCTTCATTTTCTGGGTCCCAAAGTAAATTATTCACGTTCTTAAACCAAGACTTAATTACAGTCAAAGGTTGTTTTTTTTCATAGAGATCAGATATAAACAGGTGTAATTTGGTGTATATATACAAAGGTGTCAAAAATAACAAAATGTGAGATGTATTTGTTCAATACATGTATTTGTGTATGTCCAGTACGTGTGCAAAAAATAACAATGCATGATGAAAACCTTTAATGTTTTTCATTATGTGAAAAAAGGCTGCCGTTCTTCTCCAGATTACAGCAAGCTAACTTTTCCTGACATTTTACTGCATAAAAATATCCTCTATCAGGAAAGTTACTTTACTTTTAGGTTTCAATCTTTCACAAAAAAATAATCAAATAGTATACTTTGCTAGGGAACTGTGATTTTGTTTTCTCATTTTTTCTCAAATGGTGAATTTACTTAAAATAGTCAAGTATTGGTAAAATGTTTAAATAAATATTTTAGAGGACTAATACAACTTAAGTAAAATTACGCAACATATAATCTGTATATTTACTAGCAACTGTACTCAAACTCACTTCATTCAATTTATACAATATTAAACTTACTTACATACACACCCTAAGTTTGCTTTGAATAAATTAGGCAATCAGTTACCTAATTTATAGTGAATGAACAACTGATGAAATGTGGTGTCCATTGGGAAGGATGCAAGGTCTGAAAGGCTTAAAGAATGCCAGGCAACCTCTACAGGACACAGACACTTAGGATGAAACCAGTATCAATCCTTTCAGTACGCTAGTACTTTACACAAAAACTACTGAAGGAAAAAATCTACTCTTTCATCAATCTCTCACAACCATTTAAAGTAGAAGTAGTGCTGCCAAACGCTTGTCTTTTATCAGAAAAACAACTGACAGATTCAGGCAACCCAGAATTTCGAGTAGGCTAAAGCAAACAGACATTAACACACACTCCACAAAATCTGCATACTTGACTGAGCTTGAAGAAGTGTTATATGTGACTTTACATTAGTTTTTGCAAAGAGAGGGTTCTATGTGTTGTTATCCATAATGGTGATAGAGAAGCTGGAGTCTTTAAAACTTTCATGAAGCTGTAGATGAAGAAATTCTTCACATTTTTAATTTAGCCAACCTTTTTCCGTTGTGCAAACTCTTTCGAAAGATCGGCATGAGCTATAAAATACATACTTAAAATATTAACTCTATTTGAACTCCTCCACTTTTAGAAGGGTTGACAGGTCAGTCTTTGGCTTACTTAAGAGGTCAATACCTGAAAGTTGGGAGTCTAACGATTGTTTGCTGAAAGCTATTAGTGTGTTGTGGGAACTGAAAGCT
The DNA here is from genome assembly GCA_900490495.1 of Danionella dracula. Lineage (NCBI taxonomy): Eukaryota > Metazoa > Chordata > Actinopteri > Cypriniformes > Danionidae > Danionella > Danionella dracula. The sequence continues at coordinate 3,557,607 of UELW01000100.1, forward strand.
TTCGGCAAGGCCATTGCGGGCCTCATGGTCAAGTGGCTGCACTTAAAAGATTTGAATACTCTGAAAAAGCCACTAAATTGTATTTTGCCCCTTCTCTGACTCTCTGTCTCGCTTGCTCACACCCTTCCCCCTCCCTCTTTTCTCTCGTATAAGCTCTGACCTTTTGATACATAATCATCTCCGGGGGGCTGCACATAGACTCTTTGTTTACTCTATCATCAGGACCACCTTCAAACAAGACCCCCCCATTCCTTCTGCAGTTCTCCTCTTCCCAAACCAAGTCATATCTTTAATTATTCTATGATAATTAGTCCAGCAGGGCATTATCATTTGCACTGATATATGTGTGGTTCAGAGTAGAACGCTTGCTTTGTGAGTTAAGAGCATGGTGAGGTGATCGGTATGCATGCCATCTGCCCTCCAATTGCCTTCGACAATTTTGCTGTAGAATAAATGGAGGCCTATCGGCACAAAACAAAATAAGCAAATCAATTATCTGCGCTGCTGCAGCTTTTTTACTGAGCACTACGCACTTGTCATGTAGTGTGTGAAACAATCTGTTGAGCCTTTGGTAACGGATTCTTGGAAGATTCAGCCTTATATTTTTAGATTTTTTTTCTTTTTAGTAGCTAATGCACTTCTGTTTGAACAATTTCATTATTTGACAATCAAATCCTATATAATACGGTAATTTAGATTAAAACAAATGTTTTAAAAATCTAAATGTTTGTACATGTTGTGCTGTTTTAAAAGCAAAAGTAGTGAGTAGAAAGGCATACAGAAAAAAAATGCAGACTTGAATGCCTCTTGCTGTAAAATGACATTTTGCATTGCACCTTAAATTAATGGTTTTAACCCTTGTGTGGGGTTCAGTTTATTGTTATTCAGGCAGTGATTTGCAGGTCTGGGAGACCTATTGCCTTTAGGGGATTTTAATTCAAACAATCAAGACATTATATGTTTAAAAAAGTAAAAAGATATTTACTTTAGCCAAGAAACAAGTTATATAAACAACAAAATACTTTATGTATTGTCCTTTGACCTTATTTTTTCACATTTAGAATATAAACCATGTGTGGTGTTCTCATTATTGTTACTGTGGCAGGGTTTGCGGGTCTGCTAGATCTATTTCATTTTGTGGCTTTTAAATCACACAATCATACAATTTTATTCTAAAACGAAAAATATTCTGTTTATGTTTGATTTACGTTTGTTTGGGAAGACAGAATGAAGGAAGATAATCTACATTTTTGTCCTTTTTACATACCCCAGGTCTAGGAATACCTGTAATATAAATGTGAAGGAGGTTTACAGTGTGAAGTAATAAAAAATGTGTTCTGATATATTATTATATACGTGCTTTTCAATCCATATTCTATATAAATCCATATTATATATCCATATTCTATATATATATTCTATATATTTTTTTTTTTTCACAGAAAATAAGTCAAGGTCAGTGAATCTCAGTTTCAAACAATAATTACTTGAATATTTTTTCTTTTGATGAAAACTGAACACTGGTCCCACAGACTTGAAAACCAAACAAGGGTTAAAATAACAATGAAGATAATAAATTTGCTGCCAATTCTTTACTTTATTTTGCCATTTTTACAGTATATCACTATATTGTGTCATTAAGGTGTAGAAAGGAATGCACTTTACAATCAAACTGTGAGATAAAATGACTCTGAGCGGCAGTTCACTGAGCCAGTTATGTTTCATCCACAGAAAGATTGACACCAACGGGAATTCCAAATCAACAGTTGCCAGTTTTGTGTGCTTAGAGCTGACACATTGACACACATAGCAGTGCATCTCTCAGTTAAACAAATGGCTCGTTGAGCTGCGTCTGACTCCGAGATCAAACAAAAGCTTGCTTAAATCCTCTCAAGAAGGACAAACTGTGTTTCCGTCAGCAAGATGAGTGACTCTTGCATTCGCTGCTAATCACACTTGCAGTGCAATCTGCACCCAAGCTGATGCATCATTCTGAAAACAGCACGTGCGTTGCTTCCAAAACTTTTTCAAGCTGAGCCCTGGCCAGCTGTTGTGGGTCCAGATGTGCATGCAGTGCTCTTTTCTCTCTTGTGTTTTTTTTCGCTTTGTCTGCCAGCGAAGAAAGTTTCACAGATCGGTGTAGAACAGAACGGTGTGGCTTGGCTTCTGCCTGGATCAGTTTTCATGATACATCTAACTCTCCCAGGAGTAGCCAGAACCCTGCTGAGAGAGTCTGTGCTGCTAGAGCCATCTGCTGTGCGATGGGTCAGAAATGCCGCTCTGCCCTCTGTTTTGGCCTCTATCTCAATCTTGCCCAGAGTTGAATAACAGGCATTAGCTGTTCGCTTGCCAATTGCATATCTTTATCAGTTTTAACTGTGCAAGTTTGGACTGGACTTCGAGTAGCGTTAGGAATATACTGCGTGCCTGGAAATAATTAGCTAGTTAAGCTTATTTAGCTGGGGTTTTATCTACTGAATGATAATCGCACTGGAGCAGCCAGGGGTCAAATGTCTCACTCACACATAGTGATTTTGTTAGGGGTCTGTCCAAATATTTTTGAAATTAATTCACTAACAGACTGTTAAACATAAATGTATTGTTTTTTTGTAATGGTATATACATTAGAATGTGCATTTTAATCCTAAAACTATGTTATATCCATCCATAACTGGAACAAATTCACATTTTTGTTCAAGCAAGTTTCAAAATAAAATCTAGCAAAAATATTTTGTGTTTAATTTAGTTAGGTGGATGAAATACTCATATCATTATTTCGACAGACATAATGGGAGCAAGGGCAGCATCACAGTTTTTACTGTTGATGGCGTTCAGTTAGAAGGTTGCAAGTTTTCATGGTCTACTTTAAGACCTTAAGTTGCCGCCATAAGTGAGTGTGGTCCACCACTGAACTAGCAATATATTCAGGGTGCAACTGAAGTGAGTGGGGAAGGGTCGCAACAGTCTGCAATTGGCCCTAAACTAAGTTCATTCATTCATCTTCATGTCGGCTTTCTTCCCTTTCGGGGTCGCCACAGCGGAATGAACCGCCAACTCTCTGGCATATGTTTTACGCAGCGGATGCCCTTCCAGCTGCAACCCATTGCTGGGAAACATTCACACACACATTCACTCTTTAACAATCGTTCTTATTCAATTCACTTATTCCGCATGTCTTTGGACTTGTGGGGAAACCGGAGCACCCGGAGAAAACCCACGCGATCACGAGGAGAACATGCAAACTCCACACAGAAATGCCACCTGCCCCAGCCGAGCCTAGAACCAGCGACCTTCTTGCTGTGAGACGACCGTGCTACCCACTGCGCCACCGTGACGCTCCCTAAACTAAGTTAAAACAGACAATTGATTTACAAGTGGTTTAATTTGTGCTTTCAGAAAAAGACCATGTAAAAGATAAACACAATGTAAAAAAGAATGCAAATATAGCCCAAATAATCAAAATATAAAATGCTGAATAGTATATTTGATACAATAAACAAATTGAACATATTAGTTTAAGACCATAATGTTTAACTTTCAAGAGGTTTTTGTTTTTATTCTTTCTCAGTTTTCATAGTCTGACAAACCCTGTTGATGAATTGTACATGTTTAGAAATCACTTATTCACAATTAATCTAATTTTTTGGAAGATAGTTGCTTCTCAGAACAATATGGAGCTAGAGACCTGACAAAACAATCTGAAATTGAATTGTGTTGATTAGATGTTTTGACATCTGTAATTTATTAAAATGGAATGTTGTATAGCATTAAAAGATGTTTGAACTTAAACTTCCTTATTTGAAAAATATATATTTTATAACTTTAACACTGAACATTTGAAATTTCAGAAAAATATTTTTTTTAAAGGAAAAATTATTTTTCGACGTAATTTCATCTTCTTATTTATTTTGTTCTGAATTCCTTGACTGCTGATCTGCAGTTTGTAAAAATGCAGTTTCATGTTTTCAAAATCAAGAAATTTGAAACGTCAAATTCAATATTCCAAAATTCTAAATGCAACATTTAGATTGTGAAATTCAGATCTAACACAAAGATCTTCCTTGTTTATGACACCTGACCTAGTTTCTGTTAGATCTGAATTTTGCCATTAAAATTCTAGAAGAAAAATCTGAAGTTGGAAAATACTGTTATTAATAATTATGAAATAAAAAATTGAAGTTGTTTTCAATTTCATAAATTCAATATTCAAGTTACAAAATTAAAATGAAGACATTTTAATTCCAATTAGAGAATTCAAATTCCATATCTGTTTGTAATGGCATATAATATTAAGTTTTGTTAAACTAGAATTGACAATAATTCAGATTATTTTTGGCATATCTCTAGCCCCTTAGAACAGACCCTTAACTAATCTAACTACAATTAATCTCCTTGGAATTATATGGTTCTATCTGACATTTTGGTCAAATTTGAGCTATTCAAACATATTAATTATTTGACTTGATTATATTAACACAGTGTGATGTGTTTAAGTTTTTTTTCTTCATGAAATCCAACATTTGAAGGTCAATATCTCAGACCCTCTCTAAACACATATAGAACCTTATAATTGCTGCTCATTTTCTCAACATCCCACTTCTTCTTACGCAGACTTTCCCTCTCAAAGACCCGGCTTTAAACCATGTTAGCAACATCAGGTGAAAGACCATCACAGAAATTAATGAACATTTCCGTGGCAACAGTCCTGCTAGTCTTTACAGTGCAGTGTATCATGCTGCTCCTTGTCACATACACTTAAGCTGTTCCTGCAGCTCCTGCTGATGGAAACCTGTGATCGACCTCCGTTGCGCAAAGGGCTCAAGTGAGAAGAACTGCAAGCCCTGATGCTTTTCTTTTCAAGTTACCCAAAGGTCAGCAACACCCAATCCTTCCAATCCAAGTAGAGCTACCGGCAAAGCTGTCCAGCACCTCGTTTATTCCCCTCAGTGCCCCCAAATCTTTGAGTGCCAGTCAAAATAGCCCTGAGCAGAATCAGAGGTGTAGTTGAGTGCCTCCCCAATACCCTTTGCAAAGAGTTTCCTCTAATCCTCTGCTAGCTCATCTGGCTGTGGCACCTTTAATCCCGGAGCTTTCTGGTGGAACAGAACTTAGACCTGAAGTTTAGCCTTGCTTGAAAGAAATACAGGGAAGATGAGAAGCATTTGAGACCTAAGTCAGCGTCTGAATGCATGCAACGACAATCAGAAGGCCTTTTATTGTCTGTTATCTGCTAAAACTTATCTTGCAATTTCCAGTAGACTTTTTATCAGTCTGGAAATCAAAGATGCTTCTAACTTGTGGCATTAAACAAATTGTATCACGTTAAAGATCAGGTGTATACATTTTCTAAACTGTTCAGGCCTTATTCTTTTAGAACCTTTAGTATTTTTAGAAGTCAACACCGGGTCAAGTATAATGCATGAAAAAGAGGCAATTGTTACAAGTTTTAATGTTTAAATATACATTTCATTTCAAATCAAAACATGTTTTGTGATCACAATTATTTCTCTGCTAATTTTTACTATTTTTAGTAACTTTAGCCTTTACATTCAAGTTCACCAAATGTTAAAAAAATTGCTTATATTATATGGTTTTATCTGCATTTTTGGAGTGGATTAATATGTTTATTTTAATTAGCATAGTGCAATATTTTGTATTGACACAAAAACAAATTTATTATTAAAAGTTGCCATTACAAGGTATGCATTAACAAGGTGAACACGTAGTTTTTTTGCACATTAGGTACAATTAAAATAGCATAGAACCCCCTCACTCGCCGACCAGTTAACCACTGATGTTTGAAATGTGCTTGCCTTGCCCAAGCCACTTAAATTATCTGCACAAAACAAGCATACAATTCACAATTATCTCATTATTTAAACAGCTGTTTTAGCAGATTTGTTTACAAATCTGTAAACCACTTTCTCATGACATTTACCTTCGTGAGGGGAGTCTTTATTGCAGATTTGAGTCAACCATGGAACAGGCAGCTCAGGTCCCTGTATCAGGACAACAGGGGTAATAGATAACAAAAATTTATATTTCTTTACAATACCTACAAATGCAGATTTTGTTTTTGGGAGAGGAGCCATTCTACCTATAAAACCCACCGGAGAGCCATTCGGCTCCACAGTTTTTATTTATAGTCCACAACAAAGTTTACTACCAAATCTGTTTTCAAAATCATTTGTTTAACAATCGCATTAATCTGAAAAATAATTGGCCAACTAATAGATTATCAAAGTAATTGTTAGTTGCAGCCCTAATCAACACACATGTTTTTGTCTTTGCTGCTGAGATTTATTGCTAAAAATTAAACAATTAAATAAAAAAAAGTACACAATAAAAAAAAGTTTATGTATATTTACAAATGAAAATAAAAAAATCTGAGGCATTTTAAGGAAACTTGTGTTTCACTTTGCCATCTTAGGAAGAGACCAACATATGTTTTTTTTTATTTAGGCCAAAAATAGTACACAATAAAATAAAAAAAAACATGTTTACATATATATATATACAAATAACAATAAAAAAAAATCTTAGCCAATTCGAGGAAATGTATCTGTATCTGTAGGAATCATTCATTCATTCATTCATTTTCATGTCGGCTTTCCTCCCTTTCGGGGTCGCCACAGCAGAATGAACCACCAACTCTCTGGCATATGTTTTACACAGCGGATGCCCTTCCAGCCGCAACCCATCGCTGGGAAACTGAAGGAATCAAGTCAGTGGCAATGTGAGAACTGGTCAATCAATATCTCTGCTTGCTTTACATGAAAGATCCTCACCTACACATTCAGCACAAAAAAACCCCATTCCTTCACACCTACTCCCTGCAGAGACCTTAGGTAATTAGCAAATTTACACGTGAAAAGATGCTAAAAGTTAGCAAGATTAGCTGCCTGTTGGCTAAAAGAGGCCTAGAAAAGTCTGGGACTTCTATTGTTAAATTTTGTGAGTTTTGACAATACAACACTATGTAATGGACAAGTCTCATGAAGCCAGAATTTAGAGAAGGTCTGGGGGGTTTTGGATGCTTTTTTGCTTTCATTTGGCCATTTGACTGACTTGATAAACAACCAATCCCATGTCGTTTCGCATAGTGTCATGTTTCAGAGTGTGAAAATGTCAGACATGCAAGTAAGCCATAGAAAAAATTCACAGAATACAAGAGATAAAGCAAATTTACAAGAATAGAACAACAATCTTTTATAATTGAATTAAGGAGCACAAAGTTTGTAAAATCATCTTGTCTCAGTCATACGATTGAATTTAGTTTCAGAGTGGAATGAAAACAAATGCAACACTTCTTGAAATCCGGACAAATTCAACCAATCAGATCACAACTTTTTTTAAACGTGTCTGCTCTAAAAAAGCATTGAAGCCATTGAACTTTTAGCCAACATTAAAGCAGTAGGCGTGAGGTCTGAGTCTGAGACTAGTAATAAGGCCACGATTGTGCATTACATCCCATAATCCAAACTTTTGTATGTCTCTGCTTTATTCCACAGAGTAAGAGTTTTATTTCAAAAACTCATTAAGAAAACATGGTAAAGAAATGTGACGTGGTTCACTGCTTCTGCTATTTATGTGAGGAATATGCCCTGTTAAAACAGTGTAAATTGCACAAACCCAAAAATTTTACTTTTTAAAGCTATATATATATATATATATATATATATATATATATATATATATAATCAAAGATCTCAAGTGTCTTTGAAACATTTAACTTGGCAATTCCAGAAGAACCATATGATAGATATTGCATCTAGTTAAAAGGGCATACATAATATGTGTCCTCTAACAAATACTTTTTTGAAAAGTCAGTTAAAATATTAGTTCTAGAGTAAAGCGCCAGGAAACATTTTGTCTGGCAACATCTTTTCTTGCATTAAAAAATAAGAGGGCCTAGTTTGGATGAACAAATCAATTGTTGAAAATGGTGTTGTTGCTCAAATGTCTAATATTTTAGCAAAAGGATCTGATTTATAATCAACTGGCAATCAAATCAGCCTCTAAATTTGACCTTTATGTTGAAACATTTTTCAGTCACTATCCAATACCTTTTCCATTTAATGGCGATATAACAAGCAACGTTTATGTGCATTCGCTGTTACAATTCATCTGAAGAGCCATCTCAGAAAAGTACCATTTCTTGGCAGAACTTCGCTGTGCTTGACTCATGCTCTTTTTAACTCAACGTTAATGCTCAAGGAAGATTCAACTAAATTCAGAACAAAGGTGTTTTTTTTTCTCACTGGGATTTAAGTATTCATGGGAAAGATATGCTTTTGGTTGTATTTTTAAAGTTAAAGGAGGTTTCAGCTTTTTGAATGGAATTAAAAAGAGCATGAGTCAAGCACGACGAAGATCTGGCAAGAAATTGTACTTTTCTGAGATGGCTCTTCAGATTAATTGTAACAGTGCATACACATAAACGTTTAAAAATTGACTTTATGTTTTGAAAATCTGTCAGATTTTCACAAACTCTGGATATATTTTGTGCTGTTTTGCAGTGGAGTGCAAAGGCTGACCCGTTCTCCTCTCGGCTCTCCTTGTTTATGAACCATGTTCTTTCCTTGTCTCCAGCTGCTGGATCCAAGGCTCTGTGGAACACTGAATGGAAAATGAAAGGGTGTAAATGTTTAATGCTGCTTCACCAATAGAGAATAGAAAGTTAATATCAAATGTAATGCATTCCTGTCTCAACACTTCATTGGATCTGAATTTTCACAGACCTGTCACTTATATGAATTACTGTATCAATTAATTGAAAGGACTTGGAAGCTGGTTCCTCCTGGAACAATATTGCAGCATATTTCTCTGTTGTTTCATCATATGAGGAATAGTTATGGTTTCCAATATTCTTTTTGTTCTAGATGTCTGCCAAGTTCGGCACAGGCATTCTTGCCATAGAGCAGAGTTTTTTTTTTTTTTTACAAGGATGCTTAACCAGCTCCGGACCTTTGAAAGAGAACGTGATCACATGTTGCAAATCATGGCTACATGCTTGCTTTGCTTTTCAGAATGTTACAATTAACTTGTTAACACTTGCTTAAATTTGTTAGAAATTGTCAATGAGAAGAAAAAACAAGCTCGACTTGAGTTAATGAAGCGTTCAACTGTAAGAAATAAGAGTAGGATTAACACCAAATAGGATTAGCTTGATGGAATTTGGGAATGGTTGGGAGTATAGAAAACATAGAAAAATGAAATCCCAACCACAGTCCAGAGTGAAAATTTATAAAAAGATTTGTCATCTTCATGTATTCAGGAACTAGGACATTTCCTCATGTTATTCCTTTCAGGAGCATCAGATGATGTTTGATACAAACATTTACAGAGGTTTCTGCAAAGCCTGAAAAGATAAAGAAAGTATAAAAAGGAAACTCAGCAAAGGGCTGGTATTTTTTCTTCTCCCTAGTTGCTGACAGTGTCACAGGAGGTAGTCTGTTAAATGCCGGAGAGCATTTGGTCTCTCTCTCTCTCTCTCTCTCTCTCTTTCTCTTTCTCTCTCTCTCTCTCTCTCTGACTATAACACAACGAACGCTGTTTGTCATTCGCTTTTGAACCGTTGCCTAGTAGATCAAAGCATGCATGAAAGTGTGCAGGTTAGTTAAAACCAGGAATGTGTTGAAGCACATTCCAAACCAGCGTTTCTACACACAAACACATGAACAGTCACTCTCAGCTCAGTCGCTAAGGATAGCTACACTCTGATGATGAAGAAGCAAGGTGCTTGTTTTTGAGGATTTGTAAGAGAGAAACTAAGCTGTGTATCGAAGCAAGCATTTTTGAAACCTTAAAAATGTTATGTTTCTTTTGGTCCATTCCTGCACTCATTGATTTCAAGATATTAGATCCACATGTGGCGCAGTGGGTAGCACGGTCATCTCACAGCAAGAAGGTCGCTGGTTCGAGCCTCGGCTGGGTCGGTTGGCATTTCTGTGTGGAGTTTGCATGTTCTCCCCGTGATCACGTGGGTTTTCCGGGTGCTACGGTTTCCCCACAAGTCCAAAGACATGCGGTAGAAGTGAACTGAGAAAGAACGATTGTCCATAGTGTGAATGTGTGTGTGAATGTTTCCCAGCGATGGGTTGCGGCTGGAAGGGCATCCGTCGCGTAAAATATCTGCCAGAGAGTTAGTGGTTCATTCCGCTGTTGCGACCCCGAAAGGGAAGAAAGCCGACATGAAGATGAAGATCCACATGTTAGGTTGTCCCCAAACTCACTTTCAGACTTTCCAAGAAATAAGCAGTCTATATTTTGTATCACATTGCGGTGAATAATGTTTTAAATGAACAAATATATTATTTTAGTTTTTGTTATTATTGCTGTTACAGTGTTTTGAAAGAGTTTTCATACACCTCATTGAGCTGGCTTTTAAAGGAAATCGTTGTTTAAATTGATGTTTAGCATAATACTTTCCCTCCGAATTTGCAAAAGTGCTTTATTCTTGCCATGAAGTTTGACACTTCAATTGTATATTTAAGTTATCCTTCATAATTTTAGATTGAAATTTTTTTTTTCAGATAAAATGGAAGTTTGTAAAAAAAAACTCATGTAGACCCTCTCCTTCTGTCAATTAGTCGACTTCTAAACAGCCCTTTTTTGACAGAAATATGTGGTTTGTGCACAAATTAGTCAGAGAGTCTTATTAATTGGGATCAATTATACTCTGAACATTGTAGACAGAATGCAAAAATAGGATAAAAGCTTTGTTGGTGATCAGACAGTTGTCTTGATTTTCTGGGTTTTATCCATATTTTGAAACTCAAGAGCCATTTGGCATAGCACGCTAACCTGAGGATGTTCATTATTTTGCCACAGAAGGGGAACATCCTACAGTAGCTTACTAAACTACAAAATCTAGCATATATCCATGGAGAGTGAATCAAAAAAGTCAAACGACCATGGTGAAGCATTTAAAGTAATCGACGCTCGAAGATTTGATATTCTACTATGATTGATTTCAGCATTTCAAGAGTTGTAAGATATTAGAAAACACAAATCAGTGATTTTGGACAATAATAACAGTTTATGAAGCCAGACTACTGGCCTCTCAGGAGGTCAAGAGGTTTTGGGCATTCCTGAGAAATAGGTATGTCACCAAGAGCCCCAAAATAACATCTAGCAAGTACTCATCTAAATATAGATTAATTACAGATAGGTACGCCCTCTAACATCTAGGATTATATTACCATGTAACATATAAACACTCCTATCAGTAACCCAGGTTATTCATAGTAAGATATCATTGTTTTGAATGATTTCATTTGCAGTCTTTACACACAATTCTGAGATTTTGCTAAGGGACAAGTTAAGGTTCTAGTGAGATTTAACTCATATAGTACACATGTCATCTTGTTAAATGCTTGTTTGAGAGAGGCGAGGGTGAAAAGTCTGGGATGGGAATTTCCTGTCTTCTAGAGCTGATGGTATGTTGCAGTGTGCCTCTCGTCAATCATCATTACTTTTGAAGAAATCTAGATAGCTTTCATTTCTCTCACACAACGAGAGCTTTACAACTTGTTGGGAGTGGAGGGTTAAATATATTTACACATTTTTTATACATAGAAATATAGTTACTGCAAATCAAAAAATAAAACTAAGTTCAAACTAAAATTCTTCCCTACACTTGTAATATAAAATAGTTCTATTACAATGAGTTATTGTTTCTCTTTCTTGCTTTTCTAAGTTTGCTTTCTCTCTATATACATTATGCCAGTCATCAATTGCAAAATGTAAATTAAAAAAATATGTAGTTATCCATCCATCCGTCTTCTTGTTGGCTCTGTCTCTTTCGGGGTCGCGACAGCGGAATGAACTGCCATCTCATCTGGCATATGTTTTACGCAGCGGAAGCCCTTCCAGCCGCAACCCATCGCTGGGAAACATCCACACACAAACTCACTCATACTCTATGAACAATTATGTTTACCCAATTCTCTTCTACCGCATGACTTTAGACTTGTGGGGGAAACCGGAGCACCCAGAATAAACCCACACGATCACGGGGAGAACATGAGAACTCCACACAGAAAAGCCATCTGACCCAGCCGAGGCTCTGTTACCCAGTGCGCCATCGTGACGCCAGTATGTAGTTATGTTATAAAAAATTATATTGAAATTATATATAATATAAAAATAACCATAACATTAATAAATGTTCTTTAAAATGTGCATGCATTTCTGTTTTAAAATGCCATTTAAAAAAAGTTAAATGGAAAAAAATCAAATATGAAAAAATGGGAAAATTACCATTAAACTTTTTAGTTGTTATTTTAGACTGTAAATTGAATCTTTAGACTTTTATGAGTGTCCTCAGATATTTAAACCTCCAATGAAAGAGTGGAAAACAGATTCTCTCACCTGTTCTTGTACAGTCCATTCACCTCTACAGAGAATCTACTTTACTGAGGCAGATTACTGGAGACAAAAAACAACCAAAAAACAAATCAAGCTGACCATAAAGAAATGCTTTAACAAAAGAAACATGTTTTCTCTTGATTCTCTTTTTGCTGAGAAGCAGCAGAGCGAATCATTGAAAAATGCACAACAAATGACAATTATCTTTATGAAGTGTAATTTTGACTCATGGCCTGCAAAATTTCTTTTAAAAACAAGTTGCAGCCTTGTTAAGTATTAAATTCAGTTTTTATGCAAAAACTTTTTTTTAATGAAAGTATTTTTAATGCAAAAAAGTAATTTCGATCAAAGAGATACTCTGTTCACATCATTTAAATACTCAACAGGCTGTTTTGTGTTTGTTCAGAGCTGCGAATTCTCTCAGTGTACCAACATGCTTCCTTCACAAAAGCCTCATCAAGCCTCATTCCTTCAGTTTGAAATGAAAGGGCACTTTATCTGAATTCAGGTTTGTTACGGCCCAAGGATTGAGATAATTTCTCTTTCAGAGCAACACCTCTCTGGCTGTCTAGAATCAATCAAACGCTGAATCACAGAACTGGAAGAGAGCAGAAACCCACCGGAGCCAAGTGTGTCATCTATTGCCAGAGCCAGTATGTGCTATGACAATTGTGTACTGCATGGATCTATTCTGTTTGCCAGAACACTGGCACTGAGCTTCTACAGCGGTGGGATTCTAATGATATTCTGACCCCTGCTGATTCCAGAGGATCCACAATCCCTCTGATCAGTGAGTTGCCTCAGGCTTATCAGCTCTCTGAGTGAGGAGGCTGCTGTCCCGAACATAAATATTAGATTTGAAAAATATAGGCCGAATATGTGAATCTAAGAGAGAAAAAAAGCAAATAGAAAATTCAGTTAAGGTGTTAAAGTTTTTTTTTCTCTGTTGATATTTAAATCACTGTTAAATTAAATGAAAACCTTACCAAATTCCGATTATCCGCATGAAAAAAGCATTCTGGAATACACACTTAACAGTGCATAGAATTATTTCTAATTGCTAATACACAAAAAAAAAAGTCTTGCAGTAAAAACCTATAGAAGAGCATGAACAGGCACACTATTAGAAGCTCTTTCGCTCACCAACACACATGCACGTGCATGCACACAATCACAAACGTACCCGATACACATCATTGAACACAAGCTCACACACAGCTAAGCTCAAGACCTGCTGATTTGTGAAATCAAGCTCCTCAGCAGTCGGCAGGTGTTTGAACATCAAGCCCTGCTAGTGTTTGGCCTGCTGTGGGTGTGTTGTGCTTGTGAGAGAAGTGATACCTCCTCTGACTGCTAAGATGATATGAGTGAGTAGGAAAAATGAATAAACACAGCTTAATGGGGAGTGAAGTGAACTATCTCTATGTAAAAACAGCACAACTTAAAACTAAACATTAGTGTGCAAGGTGCTCTGTCAAACAGCAGAAAACTGAATATATGTGTTATAACACAGAAGAAGCCCTTGAAGAGTGTTGGTTGATAAATCTAACTCAAAGACAAATTCCAGTAGATTTAAGTCAATTTGAGAAAAGTTATATATTTAAGGTGGAAAATCCCATTAACTTGGACCCAATTAATTTGGATGCTCAGCTTTTGCTTTTAGAAATGTTCAAACCATTCTTGTAAGTCTGAAGCTGCAGACTCTGATGCAACAAAGCAATTGTTGTGCTCTGATGTTTCACTGCAGCATAGTTTATTGAAGTAGTTACGTGGGATCATCAGACTTTGAACCTCAGGTTTACTGATGAAAAGCTAGAAAAGGAGGAGGAGCAGATGGTGTCATAGGACAAGCCCCTCCTCCTCTCACTATGAAGGTGAAGCAAACATTTTAACCGATCTATTCTGAACTGAAACAGGCTGAAATAAACCCAGTGCAGTTACTGGGTTCTAAACGCCATGTGCTACAAAATAATCAAACATAATGAATAGTCTGATGTAAATAAATTATTTATTATTATGTATACACATCATTTGACTATGGAGCCATTAATAGGTGTCAAAAATATGTTTTTGTACGTCATGACTTTTCATCCACTCCCAAAGTCCCATAAGGGGGTTTGTATTTTGCAGTCATTAGTCTGATTTATAGTAAATAAATTAATACAAACTAATTTGAATACAATTACAATAAAACATATTGCTATTTTTATTGGTAAAATAAGCAATACATATTACAGTATCACTTTTTAAAGGAATGCTTGTATAACATAATGTTAATGTAAAGACAGCATTTCTACCGGAATTAGCAAATCCTAACTAAACACCCACTACATGACAAATATCATAATATTACAGATACAGCCAGGACAAGTGTAAAACATTATAGATACAAACCCGAAGTTTACAAAACCATTAGCTTAAGAACGTGAGCCTTCCCTCCACTTTTAAACTTTGACCCCAAACTTCGTCAGCTGTCGGAATCTACCATCTCACCGAGGAAAACTCTTCCTTAAAAATTACACTTTCAAAGGTTACTGAGCTCAAATCGGACAGAATAACACTTGAGGTTTAAGTAGCTATTTTTGGGGGGAAAGTGAAAGTTTATGAAAAGCTTCTGCTGTTGTTTTTGTAGTGTTAGTGACCGCTGACATTTTAAACATAATGGACTAGTCGCATTTTTTCAGGCGCGCTCACAAAAGTTTAAAGCGCGTCACCGCGTTCACGGTTCTGCTGGCGTGAAGCGCGCACACGTCTCGTTTACGGAGCAGACTGAGATCGGATCTTAAACTGCAATTCGGATGATAATGGCTACAATGCTGAGCAAAGAACTACCGGATATCGAGGTAAAGCGATACGCTTAGTGTAAATAAGTATTCCGTAAGACGTTTTACCCACTCATCTGTTGCTAGTCTGTTTCGGGTACGTGTCCTTGTTTTAAAGTCAGCTGAGAGGATTTCTGTGGGAGACCCCGAGACGAAAGTTGAGCTGTTTTTAACAATACAGAAACCTCTTTCTATAGTTAAGTGCATAAACTGTAAGATAATAATATTCTGTTACTATACATGATCATAGTTAAAATAATGATAAATAATTATGTATTAATATTATTAGTTTGCTATTCAGAACACGATTAAGTTTTCTGATCTGTCCTTTAACCACACGTTTGGCATTTACATTACATTTATTTACTATTTTACACATAAAATTGAAGGGCCTGAGATCTAAATGAAAGATGTATAGATGGATGTTGAATAAATAATTTCATGTCGCTCTATTCAGAATAGGTCAGGACCTTGGACAGGGACTATCTTTTCTATGGAGCTCATCAGTAAATATCTCAATCAAAACTATATTTCCAGTATAAGCTTCATCCCCCATGAAAAGAAGCCCCATACAGAAACATCTCAAAATAGTACAAACTGGATCCCCACACTCCCACCCCCACATGAAAAATACAACACTCTAAAACAGAGATGTCAAAGTCAAAACAAGGGCAAAAAAACACACACTCAAAAAAAAAAAAAACGAATTGGCTATAAGCTGAGGGCCAGACTGGTCCAATGTTTACTAACCCTTTAACTGCCACACTGAGAAAAGGGAAATAACAAAAAAAATATTTGTTGTATTTCTTAGCTCCATTATCATTCCATTTTTTCTGACATCCCTCAATTTTTGTCCAATCAATGACTACCAAATGCTTTTATGTAGCTTTTTATGGTAAAACTGCCATACACATATATGAAATTCTCCCAAAATAAACTGTAATACTAATTTATTTTGAAAGATTATTAAAAAATAATTTATTTGAATTGATCAAACCAAAAAGCTCAACCATTTGGTTTAGTGGGAATTTAACGGGTTAAAACTTACTGAAAAGACCCCACATAGCCTATTGAACATATCTTATATGTCTATGTATATTCTTTAATGATTCAATCAATAAAGCAATATTTACTAATGGCTCTGTATAGCAATTTTTGTACCTAATCAAGATAAATGCATAAATTAAATTGAATGCTTTATAATTGAATGCGTCATTGTGATCCTACCAATCACTGCTTTCAAAATGAGAGAAAAAAAATTCAGTTGTATTGTTGAGGTCACAGGGTACTGTTTCATTGTGGGGAATGTAGTGTTTGGGTGTGCAAAACACCGGCATGTGGCTGTGATCTGCGTGCCGGTTTCAATATCAATTAAATATCATCTTAGGGGCCATAGATTATACCGCATCAGAGGTTTCCAGAGTTTACAGAAGCTGTCTATTGCACACTTTATGCACATATCCATGTTTAAAGTTATATAGATAACAGAAAACACATTTCAGTGGAAGTGACCTTTAAATTACCTCACTTCAGAATAAAAACACTTTGAAGGAAGTTCACTGACACTTCAAAGGTCTAACATCTGTTCTCTTTAGCAGATTCAACAGGTTCCATCAGTTTTCAGTATATTCTGATTTCCTGTGCTCCTGTGAATGCACAGATTTACTCTCCTTGTGAATAATTACAAGCAACTTGTAAACATTTGCTCGAATAATTCAGGCCGTGATATATTTTTGTCTGAACAACTCTCATTTGTGCAGCAAGTCTCTGTGTTCAAATCCCTAATTTTTTGGTGAAACAGTTATACAAATTCTGCTGTGAACACTGTACACATCACGGGAGTAAAAGTCAATCAAACATGTTCCACGGTGAATAACAAAGTTCTTCCATCTCATCTCACAGCTTTTCTTCCTGGTTCAAGTTATTGCCGTATGTGAATTCACATCAAGACTGGAGTTGTGTGGTTAATGAGTGATTCAGTGGGTAGACATGATCTTAAACCAGGTCAAACATGTTTTCACTCACATTGTCATGTGAGGGAAAACAGCATGTCAATGTTCACCTCCTGGAGAAGCCAACGAGTTGACATTTTTTGCTTCCACTCAGAAGCATATCATGCATTTAACAATTCTCAGCCTGAACATTACTTAAGTCTGCTAACAGACCTCCCAAACTCATAAAAGTCACTGACTTGGCTGACCAAGGATTGAGTGATGTAGTTAATATTAGGAGGTTAGGGATTTTCAGGATGTGCGTGGGCAACTAGGTATGAAATGAGTGTTAAGGTCCTTGCACATTATAAACGATTTTACTGCACAATTTATTTGCAAATCAATAAAGTTATTAACATGTCAGTGATTTCTTTCACATCATCAATGTGTTGCATATTTAATTCTCTGCTAGGACGATTTTTTTTCAGGCTTGTTAGGAAACTATAGGCAACTGCAAACATCTGACCAATCACAAAGCAGCTTGTTGAAGTCATTGAAAACTGTTTGATCACTGTGCTTACTCAGCTTTGTGGCTGAGAATAGCATTCTAATCATTTATATTCTTGAACTATTTGGCATGTGAGAGCTTCTTCTTCTTTCGGCTGTTCCCAGTTTAGGGGTTGCCACAGCAAATCATCTGTTTCCACCTAACTCTGGCCTCAGTATCCTCTACTCTTGCACCAATTACCTTCATGTCCTCCTTCAGCACACCCTGATATAACTTGTCTTTGGCCTTCCTCTTGCCCTCTTGCCTGGCAGCTCCATCTCCAACATCCTTCTGCCAGTATAACTACTATCCCTTCTCTGCACATGTCCAAACCATCTCAATCTGGCTTCTCTGACTTTGTCTCCAAAACAACCAACCTGAGCTGTTAGTCTGATGTGCTCGTTCCTAATCTTGTCCATCCTTGTCACTCCTAAACTGAACCTCAACATCCTCATCTCTGCTACTTCCATCTCTGCCTCGTGTCTCTTCCTCACTGCTACAGTCACTGCTACAGTCTCTAACCCATACACTCATACATCATAGCTGGTCTCACTACTGTTCTGTACACCTTTCCTTTGAATCTTGCTGACACTCTTCTGTCACACAACACCCCTGACACTTTTCTCCACTCACTCCAACCTGCCTGCACTCGCCTCTTCACCTCTTTTCCACACTCCCCGTCGCACTGGACTGTTGACCCCAAATACCTAAACTCCTCCACCTTCTTGACCTCAGCCCCCTGTAACCTCACTGTTCTACTTCCCTCCCTCTCATTCAAACACATGTATTCTGTCTTACTACGACTGACTTTCATTCCTCTTCTTTCTAGAGCAGACCTCCAACTTTCCAGGTGTCCCTCCACCTGCTCTCTACTCTCACTACAGATTACAATGTCATCTGCAAACATCATTGTCCATGGAGATTCCTGTCTGACCTCATCTGCCAACCTGTCCATCACCAGAGCAAACAAGCAGGGACTCAAAGCCGATCCTTGATGTAGCCCCACCTCCACCTTGAACTCCTCCGTCTGACCTGCAGCACATCTCACTGTTGTCATACTCCTCTCATACATATCCTGAACTACTCTGACGTACTTCTCTGCCACTCCTGACATCCTCATACAGGACCATAGCTCCTCTCTCGGCACCCTGTCATATGCTTTCTCTAAGTCCACAAAGACGCAGTGCAGCTCCTTCTGACCATCTCTGTACTTCTCCATTAGCATTCTCAGAGCTTTTGCATCAGTAGTGCTCATCCTGGGCATGAAGCCATAATGCTGCTCGCAAATATCCACTTCCCTTCTTAGCCTAGCTTCCACTACTCTTTCCCAGAGTTTCATTGTGTGGCTCATCAACTTTATACCTCTGTAGTTGTTACAACTCTGCACATCACCCTTGTTCTTAAAGATTGGCACTAGGACACTTCTCCTCCATTCCTCAGGCATCTTCTCACTCTCTAGAATCCTGTTGAATAACCTAGATAGGAACTCCACTGGTGTCTCTCCTAGACACTTCCACACCTCCACAGGATGGACCAACAGCCTTTCCACTCTTCATTCTCCTCAGAGCCTTCCTCACCTCATCCTTTCTAATCTTTTCAACTTCCTGCTCTACAATGTTCACCTCTTCCCCCCTTCTTTCCCTCTCATTCTCCTCATTCATCAACTCCTCAAAATACTCCTTCCATCTTCTCTGCACACTCTCCTCATTCGTTAGAACCCTTCCATCTTTATCTTTAATCACCCTTATCTGTTGCACATCCTTCCCATCTCTGTCTCTCTGTCTCGCTAATCTGTACAATTCCTTCTCACCTTCCCTCGTGTCTAACCTGGCATACAACTCATCATATGCCTTCTGTTTGGCCTTTGCCACCTCCTTCTTCACCCTGCACAGTGATTCCTTGTAGTCCTGTCTACTTTCTTCAGTCCTTTTGATGTCCCACTTCTTTTTAGCTAGCCTCTTCCTCTGGATGATGTCCTGTACTTCCTCATTCCACCACCATGTTTCCTTATCTTCTTTCCTTCTTCCTGCTGACACACCTTGCACCTTCCTACCTGTCTCCCTGATCCCTTCTGCTGTAGTTTGCCAGTCCTCTGGAAGCTCTTCCTGACCACCCAAAGCCTGTCTCAGCTTCTGTCTGAATTCCTCACAACCGTCTTCCTTTTTCAACTTCCACCACTTGGTCTTCTTTTCCATCTTTCCTCCCCTCTTCTTCCTGACCACCAGAAACATCCTACACATCACCATCCGATGCTGTCTGGCTACACTCTCTCCTACCACTACTTTGCAGTCAGTGATCTCTCTCAGATTGGCTCGTCTACTTAGGATGTAGTCCACCTGCGTACTCCTACCACCACTCTTGTAGGTAACTCTATGTTCCTCCCTCTTCTGGAAATAAGTGTTAACTACAGCCGTTTCCATCCTCTTGGCAAAGTCAACCACCATCTGTCCTTCTGGGTTCCTTTCCTTAACACCAAACCTGCCCATCACTTCCTCATCACCTCTGTTGCCCTTGCCCACATGACCGTTGAAGTCTGCTCCCACCACTACTCTATCCCCTCTGGGAATACTCTCCATCACCTCATCTAACTCACTCCAGAATCTCTCCTTTTCTTCCAGCTTACAGCCTACTTGTGGAGCATAACCACTCACTACATTCAACATCACCCCTTCAATCTCTAACTTCAAACTGATCACCCTGTCAGACACTCTTTTCACCTCTAAAACATTCCTCACAAACTCCTCCTTCAGGATCACTCCTACCCCATTTCTCTTCCTATCCTCACCATAGTAAAACAGTTTGTATCCCCCTCCAATACTACGCGCTTTGCTACCCTTCCACCTGGTCTCCTGCACACACAGAATATCTACCTTCCTTCTCTCCATCATGTCCGCCAGCTCTCTACCTTTCCCGGTCATTGTACCAACGTTGAGAGTCCCTATTCTCAGACCTATACTCTTGCCTTTCCTCTTCTCTCTCTGCCTACGAATCTTTCTCCCTCCTCTACTTCTTTGACCAACAGTAGTCCAATTTCCACCGGCACCCTGTAGGTCAACAGCACCGGTGGCGGTCGTTGTTAACCCGGGCCTCGACCGATCCGGTATGGAAATCGAATTGATGACTTGCATATTGGTTTTGGCATGTTTTACGCCGGATGCCCTTCCTGACGCAACCCTCTCTATTTATCCGGGCTTGGGACCGGCACAGAAGTCACTGGCTTGAAACCCCTGTGGCTAGATTGGCATGTGAGAGCATTTCTGCATAATATAGGTAACCTAGCACAATTATAAACAAGTTTGAGATTAGAAAATGTTGTTAAAACCATTTTGTTGTGCTTGTGAATAAAACAACTCAATACATCATGCACACAGCCTAGGGCTGGGCGGTGTACCTTTTCATGCTGAATACCGGCATTAAAAAAAAAAAGTGATATACATTTTTCATATACACAATACGGGTGTGTAAAGATGAATTGCCACGACAAGAAAATCAAACAGTGGAAAGATATTACCAAGGGTGTTACTACTGCTTGAGTTCACAGTTGAGAAAGAGGGTTTTAACTTAGTTGAATTTAAAGAAATATTATTAATGTTTAACAAAGCAAAAAGTTTCTCACCTTTGTCTGTATCTAGCTGTTTCAAAACTATTTTCATTAGTGAAAGTCCAGTGGATAACGAAGTTAGAGGAGACACCATGTAGCCAGCTTAAAAATGTTTCAAGTTGCAAAACTTGCTTAATAAAGTGTTGTGTATTTTGACTGCGAACAGCAGCATTGAATCCTGGGTTACCACTAGTCTGCTAATTCTAAACCATTTCACAACAGCAATCATTCTGTTAATTATTATGAAATGGAGTTGAGACCTAGTCATGCCTGAAAAAAAAAACTGAAAACAAAACTTCAAATATTAATTTGATGAAATATTAATAATTAAAAACATACAGTGATACCACCCAGCTGTGACACAGCCATTTTTGTTTTGGATCAATCAGGTCTATGAAGCTCCTTTACTTCCTCAGACGGGTGTCAGCAGCACCAAGAGCTCCTCAAACTGTCCCACGGATGTTCTAAAGTCAGCTCCTGCACCAAATAGAGAAACCCACCAGATTCTGATTTAATTCAGATAAATAGAAAATAAATATTTTCCGTTGTTGTTGCTGTACAATTGTCATCATCACTTGATGAGGAATCTTACAATCATGTAAGTTTTTAACAAACCATCTTGCCTACAGTATTCGCTTCATGACCGTTGTGTAAACTACTGTGTAGATAAATCGTGTGAGAATATTTATCTTTTTGTATTCTTCATTTACATCATTCCTGCTGTTCAAATGGCTGGTGAATATGATGGTAGGGGAAACAATACATGATATATTACTGATGTAGTATTTGTAGCTTTAACTGATATAGTTTCTTTTATTTTTTTGTGCTGGCACATTACAGTAGGTAACCTTTTATCCCTGTCTCCAATCAAATTGATTGTTAAAAGATGTTTTGTTTCTTTCAAGAGCACTTAGCCAGATTGTTAATTTAGTGGTTAAATTAGTCCAGAAAACAGAGGCATTGAATGACTTAAAGACGCCATGTCCTGAAATTAAAATCAATTAACTCAATCAAAACAAAACTGAATGTTATAATTGCATCACTTCTTGAAGTACTGTTGTATTCAGATCAGGCATATTACTCCCCGCTGTCCGGTGGGACGTCTTGCATTAGCTCATAATTTTCTTGATTCAATCAGTTAAAGGTGATTCTGAGAGAAAATCGCTCCTCCTCTGTGAAACCATGGTACGTTCATCACATGAAGGTTGACATCTCTGCGCAGGTGAGATAAAGCATTCTCTTTTAACTTGAGCAGATACGGGCATTGACTTTCATAGAGAAAATAGAACTGTTACTGACGACTCTCATTTGCATTTCTATTCATGACTGTTATGACTATGACAACATGACCTTGGCATCCAGAGTGCACTTAAAACGTGCTTCAAACGACTCCTGTCTGCCACTGAAAATACCTCACTAAATGTCATAATAAGGGCTGTCCGAAGGGGCAATTAAATTGGCCATTCATTTTGGCAGTGCTGGCAGACGTCTCATTTTAATATCCTGCTTTTCTGAGAGCGCTAAACGCGTGCCTTTGTGTGTGCTCACGGATTCATTAAAAAATCCTCTGGGATGGCCATCAGTGTTCGTTAAAAACCAGATTAATGTGGCCACTTACAAAAAGGGCTATGCCTTTTTTTTTTTATGGAAGACCCTGTACCCAACAATGACTACTTCCTGATAGCAAGTTAAGTACCGGAATAGGAAAGTCTGAACTTAAAAGCCCAAAATGCAATATGAATGTTATAAAAGATCCATTAGCTGGCTGACATCTATACCATGTGCATAAAAGCAGCCACTCTACATTCTAGAGCTTTTATCTTTTTGTCGAATTTAGGTTATAAACATGATCTAGACTATTCATAGTGCTATCTTAATGCCTATATTACTATAATATTATAGTACTATACTATAACTATAGACTGTTATCTTGACACATAGAAAGAGTATTAAAGAGCTAGTATTGCATTTCTGAAATGTTGATTATTTGTGTGATCAGGACATTAATGCAAGGTCAAATAATGAATAATATGCATCTATCGCTGCCTGATTTTTCAATGATTCCAAAATTATTATTTTTACATCTCGCTCATACAAAACTCCTCCTTTTATGTGAAGCATTGCTCAGTGATTGGTAGTTAGACTCAAGTCTGCTGTTATTGGATGACGTGTCAAGAGCTTCAGAAGTAATACATCAACTGCTAGCGTCGCACTTACCAGTTTTTAATTAGGAGGAAGATGCTGACCCAAATCAAGTGGCAACTGATCCAGTCTTTTTCAAAAGGCTGTTCGCGAAACCTGAGTTGAACGCATGTAGATTCGCTGAATCAAATTTTGTGAAAATGGCAGGAACACAACAAAAGTTGATCGTGGTACTCCTGAGGTAAAGCTGAAAAGACGAAGCTTAACGATTGCTCTCTTGCAGCCTCTTCTCTTGGCAGCGAATATAATAATGCGAATCCCTCACAAAAACAAAAACGCTTTGTTTGAGGCAACACCTTTTCAGGTAACCTCGTGCGAGCGATGGGAGGAGCTTAGTGTGGTTTGTACGTTACTTTTTTAAGATAACTTAAAACAGAAATAGTTTTCATGAATAAAGCTCAAACTGAATGTTTCTCTTACAGCTTTGAATTACAGACCACTGTATGAAAGATTGTTTTCAATGAGTCGTAATTCTGGCTCTTTAGTCAATAAAGCAAAATAGTCTCAGACACTAAATATAGTTTAAATACATAAAAATTCATAAAAGTGTAAATGCAACATAATGAAAAAAAATCTCATTTCAGGCACATTTTAAGTAGTAATAATTATAAATGATTTAATGATCATAATATTACCAAAAAATCCAATTAAGGTTTTAGACTAAAATGTTTCAAAATAGATGTTTTGTCAAATATGACTGAGAACTTCCAGTATTCTAAAATAGACTAAATATTGTGTTTAATATAAACAATTTAATTGTAATTTTAACATTTATTTTCTTCCAAAACGAGAGTGTACAGTTACTAACAGTTACAATTTAGCATTTTCTGTCTGAAAAGTATTTTGAAAACATGTATGAATGATATATGAAAATAAATATATAGATTAATTATAGTAAGAGAATACTGTGAAATAATATAGCTAGAACAATACAGCTATTTGAATCATTAATTAGCTGGAAACGGTTCTGTTGCTCAAAAGTGCACGTGTTTAGGAAAGTTGAGCCAACAACCCTTCAGCTTGGGTTATCATATTGTCAACCAGTTTATGTACCTCAAAGTCAATGATTATCTCAGGTACTAGAAAACAGTATTAGGAAATATTGTCACAAACACCCTTTTCTGAGCCTCTCAGGACAGAGCTCTTTTATGGAACAAGGATTTTGAACTTGGTTCATCCGGTTAATTTTACTGTAGTTTTCGCAAAACAATCATTAAGGCATGTGGCTCATGAGATAGCAGTTTTTACAAGTGTTTACAGACAAATACTGGGGGATTGGGAAAAACACATGGGGTTACTTAAGAACCGCCTTAAGTCAGTTTTTAGATAACAATATCCTTTACATTGAAAATATTTACTCTCACAAACCCCCAATCTAACCTTAACCAATCTTTTCAGAAAATATGTTATAATACAGTTTTAGTATCTTATCAATGTTTTGTATTGAATTATATGTTTTTGTAGCATACACAATTTTAATTTCCAACTTAACATTAAATGATATGTCGTGCATTTATTACAATATGAAATCAAACAATAATTTAGACTTAATAGATTTAATTGATCAACTGGCATCATTGTGTCACTTCACTGCTGTTTAGGAACTCTCCCTTCCTCTTTAAATGAAAGATTTTTCATACCTCATAAAATAATCACAACACTAATTTATCACATTTGAGTATTTTATGTCACTTTTAAAGTGTTGACTTGAGAACCAGTGATTGTTTTTAAATCAGGTATCTCCTAACAGTCAATGTAATAGGCACTAGTGGCAAAACTGTTGCAAATATTAGCTAGTAACGAGCCATAATGTAGTCCATTATCCTTTGTTAAAGTCTCTGAAAATTGGAAGCTTAAGTAGACGTTCAGCTGAGTGTGAGTGTGAGGCAAAATTTCATATGATTTGTATTGCTCTCTGTAATAATGTTACATGACTAAATGATATTCTGGGCTTCTGCAGTACATTGCTGGGCTCCTGGAGCAGTGTGGGTTCATTTCAGCTATAAAAGATCAATTCGTCTATTGATCTCAGATAGAAAGTCCCAGCAAGAGGCTCTGTAGATTGTGTTTAACTATTCTGCCTCAGGGAGGGAGCTGTGCTCTGGAAAGAGGTCAACATGCCTACACTGAAACCATTGCATAAATGTGTTACATTATGAATTTGC
The DNA here is from genome assembly GCA_900490495.1 of Danionella dracula. Taxonomy (NCBI): domain Eukaryota; kingdom Metazoa; phylum Chordata; class Actinopteri; order Cypriniformes; family Danionidae; genus Danionella; species Danionella dracula. Next base: position 3,583,247 of record UELW01000100.1, read on the forward strand.
CATTTTTTAAAACTTTTTTGTTGTTCTTGATTAATATAAAATAGTGGAGGATCTTCATCAGAAGTTATTCAGACAAGAAACACAAGCTTTGCTCATTACACATAGATGAAACCTATAACTCTTCTGACCTTTAGTTTGTTTAAACTTATTTCACTATCTTGCTGTTATTTTCTCAGTGTAATTAGGAAAGATGAACAGGCTTGTTTATAATTGAGTGAAATCATTTGTTCATACATTAGTATTCTTACATAATTAAGTCTAAAACGTTCTCAGTCCTTTTCAGGCAGCCAGATGCAGTGCACGCTCACAAGACAAGAAAGTACCAGAGGTTTCCTGAAGAGTTACATGCTCATGTTACAGCTTCTAGAGCTGTCAAAAATAAATAATTTATTCTATATAAATCTAGACAAAATCTGTCCCCATAGAGAACGAACACACGTGCCTCAAGAGGAGAGTTTTCCCTGAAGAACAAGAGAAAGCGAAAGTGACTTCCCGTGACTTCAAAAGCTGTGTTATAAAGATACGTTTTAGAAATCCACACATAGACAATGCTTTAATGATCAATTGGTGTATCATGTAAAGTTGATTTTTTTCAGATCATTTTTGCTAGTTTTCGGATTGTTGTTCAATACATGCCTTAAGTCATATTTAGAATAGTTCAGGTATGTTTGTGAAATCCTATTATGTTTTTTGGGGAGTCATAATGACTCAATTACACTATCCATGCCAATTGGCTAAAGCACCCTAACCTATCATGTAAACCGCTAATGTATCTCATCTCATTATGCATCTGTATCCGCTGACCGACCTGTAAGTTTGGATACACAATGAAAAGAATGTATTTTTTTGGATATATAATCAGAAATACACATCAATGCGTAATACAACAGATTTTTCATGCACCAGAACCTTATAATTTTATTGCAGTAAGAGGATCATTGCATAAAATTTCTATCTGAGACGGAGAACACAGAGTGGGATAGAAAACAATACAGAAACTGTTATAATCAAACTTATTGGTTGTTTTTTGGAGGAGGAAGATGGTCCAAATAAACGGGGGATTGAACCACCCTTGAGTAAGAGTCGTATGTAGATTTGCATAATTTAGTATCAGGAGAATGCATGGAACACAGCAAAAGGTCAGTGTTATACTGTGGTGGTATGGAGGAAAATTAGATGCTCAAGCACTAATTCCTCAGTCTCCTAACTTTGCATAAAAGTAAAGTTGCAAAAAACGAGAAAAAACTGCTCCCTTATGTAACTATAATCCACAGTTGCCAGTTGTTACTTCAATTACTTTTTTTCGGGTTGAATTGCTCAGGTGATAAGAGGGGCGTAGTATGATCTAACAATGTAATGCGTGGGCTAATATATTTCTTTTAATGCTGCTTCATTTCAACATCTTTTTTATTAAAGACAATAATTTTACACACAAATCACATTTTAAACTCTCACGAGGTGTCCATCTAACTTAAAGCTATGTTACAAATGTATTTCTTTGACTCTGTGCATGAGCAGTATTGCCAGCTAGATTCAACAACTTTTCAAAAAATCTAGTGACTAGGTACAAATCTTTCTGGGTACTTGGATACCTTTATCAGCTGACAAGTGAGCGTTTAGGGCAGCCTGTCCTCTCATGAAGGAACTGATGCCCCTCATGAAGCTGGAGAGGGATAAAAACCTTTCTGCATTCCAGTGAAAATAGTAGCAGCTGCCAGTAAACATGTGACATGTCTAGAATGAAAACATAGAGCTTTAAAGTTTACTTTTAATACTGTTAACTTTCGATACTGCTAATGTTTTTTTATTAGATGGATATGATTTTAACAATTGGGTAATTTTTTAAAATTTATTTACTCATTTCACATTGTGTTAAATTATAATTGCAGTGTATTTACTTTCTTTATTAAGATCATTCAGTTGAAAGACTATTTACTTTACAAGACTATTTACTTTAAAAAGAATCAAATTTGAATTTGTGAATTGATCAAACTTAATGAGAAAGTGGTTTTAATTCTCCACAAATCTGCCCAGCCCTAGAGGCTCAGCACTGCAGTTAATCAGTATATGCTACAGCTTATGAAAGGCTGTAAAAATATTTTCTTATCATTTGATCATAGTCAGTGTTCTTTTTCTGGAAAGGGGAGACTTTTTGCTTACTTTGGCAGGAAAGCTCCAATATTGATTTGTTGTCTCAGTGGATTTCTGTCACCAGCCGAGAGTGATAAAGCCAGCTTCCATAGTATCCCAGTGGAAATGAAACACAGCACGTTGCGTGCTGCTTAAAATGTATCCTCTTCCTGCCAAACCCTGCCATTTTTTTAATGGAGTGAATGTACTTGCTCTTCAAATGCTTATATGCTTAATTTTCAGGTTCTATTATGGAAACCTCATATAAGAACCCTTGGTAACATTTTAAAACCTCATTTATTTCTATCAACAAATCAACGTCTCCTCTGTTGAGCACCTTCTCATGGAGTTTTACTTTAAATATTCTGTACAAATCTTCTGTGACCTCATATCCTATGAGGTAAATACATAGAAAGCCATGTCTACACAGAGGGACTCTCAGTTTTCTTATAAAAATGGTCCACACATTCAGTTCCATCTTTGTTCCACTAAAAGCCTATTTGACCAGGAATAGACTATGATTTCCATCTTGAGCTTGTTAAACTGTCGCAGAGGGACTTTAGAGGAGCTATTGATCTCTTCATATATAGATCTTTTCTTTGTATGTATGTGTTTTCCCTCACAGAATATTGATCAAATTGGCAAAGGGGCACAATCTTTTTTTCATTGGTTACAAGAAACAGCTGCCTTTCTAAAAGCATTGGTAAACCTATCATATAGTCCATGATTTCATCCTGGCCTTGATTTAGTTTTTTGTTGTTGTATTATTAATATATGTGCATGGATTTGCCCTGTCCTTTGAGACCTCTTGTCAGACATGACCTATCTAACTAAAGTATTAGCTCTACTAAACAAAACCACACTTGGACTTACTCAGCAATTCAAACATGAAGATTGTTCTCTGCACTTGTTTTGGGACACTATTATTTCCTTTGAGCTTCAAAATACCTTAAAATACCCTTACATAAAAAAAAAAAATATATATATATATATATATATATATATATGTTATGTTTCCCCCTTATGTCGAAAATGAGAAGAGCAAGAGTGAATAGTAGTCCAGTGTTTCAATAACAGAATCTGCCACCAAACACAGATATTTATTTTATGATAATATTTTTGTATACTTAAAAAACAACAAACAAACAAGACAAAATTGATCTCTTAATTGAATAAACAACTGAAGAGTAATTTACTAAATCACACTAAATGTTACACATTAAAGTGCCCAGTATTGTTCTTCTGACATGTAGATTTTTTGTGTTTTGGTGCTTCAAACAACAGTTTCACATTAATGCAATGCCAAAAAACTGAAACTGCCCAAAACTGAAACTGCTCAAATAAAGTAGGAACTGATCCATTCTTTATCGAAAGCCTTTTTGCGAAACCTGAGTTTAACGCATGTAAATTCACAAAGCAGTCCACGTGAAAATAACGAGAACAAAACAAAAGGTTGGTGTTGAAGGGAGATTAGCAGGTTTTGTATAGTCCTACGTCATTTTTCGAAAAACTTATTTCAGTATGTCAGTGAATAAGAGCAGACACAATCTTTTTAGATGATAACTTGACATACAAAACTTTTCATGAATGAAGCTCAAACTGGATGTTCCTCAAACTTACAGCTCTCTTACCCATGACATGAAAGACTATTTTCAAGAAGTCAAACTACTGAATCTTTAACACCTGACTTTCCAATCCATTTCTATATAACACAATGGCTATTTATTACTGTGTGCTAATATTTTTAGAACTATGACTATGATGATATATAATTAAAAAAATGTTGTCGTTCATTTCCCCTTTATAGGATTTGCTTTGTGTACCTACATTTACATTTATGCATTTGGCAGACACTTTTGTCCAAAGTGACTTACAGAAAGCCTTATCTGACACCTGGCCAAGCAGCTTATTTCAATTTGCGCTCATTCTTCTGTTCTGGCCTTTGTCAGATATTGTTTCAGCACAGTGCAATGACTGTGGACATGGTATTCTTTTACACTACGAAGAGCATGAAATTGGTATTAGTGTGATGGTAATGGCTGCTTCTCCCTCACTTGTTCGCTTCTCCCTCAGTAAACTGCCTGTTAATTGTGTCCGTTATTAAACGAAGGCATGCTGGAGCTCCTGCAGTGTGGAGGGTGAAGGGGCTGCAAGGCGTGAAGGTGCTAGGCATTATTTGAAACGAAGGTGTATCTCCTCAATCGCATGCTTGCAATCACGGTTCTCATTTCACACTTTAGTGTTTCACTTGCCCCCTGCTTTATTAGCCTGCTCTACTCCGACTAATCAATGTTGCTACACACACCTTTGAAGGACTTTAGTTTGAGCAGACACTTAGTACTGCTAAGTTTGGCTAAGGAACTAATTACAAATGCTGTCAGCACAGAGTTTTTGATGCTTGTAGTGAAAAAAATAGTTGTTATATTTAATCAAGCTTAATTAGCTGTTTGATGTATACAAAGTGACAAGCACAGCACCCAAGATTGTTGAGGAAATTTTTTGATAGCATTTCAATGTTTGGACAAAATTAATGACTATAATAGATGTCTATAGTACATATTCCTTATTTGAGAAGGATTTTATGTTCGCCAGTTTATATTATATTAAGTAAAGGTGTCATGATTTTTTTTCTTTAAAAACATGTTTTCAGTCAAATCTCAAATATTGCAGCCATATTTTCCTGCTCATGTTTGGTTGTGAACTTTTGAATTATAAATTCCGATACCTCCATCCAATATCTTATGTCTGAAAACCTTTTATTTGAAGCTAGAATGAGAGAGTGAAAGAGCTTGTTCTTCTCTTGCCAGAACGTGGCGCCTTTTCAAGCAGTCAAGCTCACTCCACATGGGTCATCAATGCTCAAATGAGAAAAAAAGCTGGCTTCTTGGTTAATGTTCACAATGTATGCAAGGCTCATGGTGAACTTTCTTTTCAGTGACAGAGAAATGCAGAAGGATGTTAAGGAACACTTCAGGTACTAAAAACTGCTTCAAAATCATACTCTTGGAAAGATAACTCTGTAGCAGAACAGATTGTTGAATTACAATTATTCGTTTTATATAAAAAAGAATAATTGTAGAATTTCGAATTCAAATAAAAATTATGCTGTTCTTCTGTGTTTTTGTCACATTTAACATACACACAAAAAAAAAACACACTGGGAAACTCCTCCAATCAGGTGCTGATGCTATAGCAACCTATGCCAATTCTTTCTGACCAATCCAATCAAATTCTTTCAAATGTGCTTAGGTCAACTTGATACTTTTCTGGTGGGAGATCCTACAACACTCTGTAGGAGTGTCATAAAGAGAGATTGTAAATACCAGGGGTCGTAAGGTCTTGTCAAAATACACTCAACGTTTCCAAAAGCTGAAGTAAAATTTTTAATAATTATAATTATCTACTAATTATAGGTACGGCTTTATATAACTTTACCTAGACACAGAGACAGACACAGAGTCTCGAACCCCATCACTCACATTGTTTAACTATTCATTAATGTCCCTACCTGTTTACCTTTATTAACTGTATCTCATTAAATTCACACCTTGTTTTCTGTTCCATACAGGTTCGTTGTGGATTCATTCATTCGTTTATTTTTAGTTTGTAACTTGCAAGGTCTCAAAACCTTTGCAGAAATTCTATGTCTCTGTAGATTTTGCGTTTTTCAGTGTAACAAACACAGTAAAATGTTTTACCCAAGAAGAAGGCTTGCAAGGTTTTGCTGGTGGGTGTAAAAGCATTAGAAGTATTATCAGTTGTCCACATAAATGCAGACTCTCTTTTTTCAGTCTTTCCAACATTTGATAAAAAAAACCTGCTAACCCCCTTTTAATTAACCAAAGCATGAACACATTAAATTAAATTTAGAAAGGTGGTTTGCAATCATGTAATTGTTTGTTGATGCTTCATTGGGACTGTCTTTTCCTCAAATTTTTTCTGTTGTTTATCACATTGGAGTGGAAAGGATTTGTTAAGACCAGTGAGAGAAGATTTAACAGCAGAAGCATTATTGAAATTAGATTCCTGAGATGAAAATATTTTCCCTTTTTATTTGCAACATTAAAAACTCTAAATACATTAAAATACAACATTAAAAGCTTTAAATAACAATAACAGTCAATGTCCGACTCTACATGCATGTTCCCATGCAGCATTTTCCTTAAAAATATATTAAATTAAAAAAATGGAGAGCAAATTGAGTGTGTAAATCATTTTCAAGTGTTGTTCTTTTTATCTGCTCTCTTTATTTTGCTGTCTTGTATATTTTTGTGGATTATAGAAATGTATTTTTATGCTTCAGAGTATCCTGGCTTTGAACCCAAGGGTGAAGACCCATGCAAATATTCATTCAACAGCCTTGAAGAAGAATGAGAAGAAGCATTGGAAGAGAAACCCAGAGAGGAGCTGCAATGTAAGTTTGTTTTAAGGTTCACATTCCTCACCCACACATACACACCATACATCTATAAATCTTTCTTTCTTTCTTTTTCTTTCCTTCTTTCTTGTCCAAAAACAGAATTTCTTCACATGAATTCAGTTACATTTCCAGTCCACTATGTATTATTTGATAAGATCTATGTATCAAGATATATATTATATATTTCTAAACATAATAATTTAATAGTTTTTATACAACACCCCACACCATCCCAAATTCTAAAAGACATAATTGGAACCCTACATAAGAGATACTAAAGCATAAAGCAAAAATGTGGCAAATCCTTGTTTAACCACATTTAAATATTACCGTAATCTCCTTTTGTTGCCAAAAACAATTTTAATATGAGCTCTGTCAAGTAGTATGTTATCTAAATTTGTACATCACTGTTCCCTTTTATCAGCCATTGTATTTTTTCTTGATTCAATAAACTCTTAAAATAATTTTTAATGTAATGGTATTTTAAAAGAAATAAAGCATTTTAGTATATGTGATTGTGTCGTCTCAGAAGCTGTAGACCCCAAATCTTTTTCTACTACCCAACTTTACCCCAGTTTATTATGATCATGACTGCTCTGTAGTTTATGCTGTGCTGATTCAATGATTATGTTGGTGATGGCTGTGATCATATTATTCTGATGAGCACTAATAGGGCCCACGATTATAATTCCATAATTAGTTCCAGCCGCCTAGTTTGTCCAATTATTGTAGAGATTCACATTTCGACTCACTTTGCCCTTTTGCTTACAATTTGTCAGGGAGTAATTCTTTAGTACTCATCATAAAACTGCTGCAAAATCCTAAAAGAGAAATTAAGAAAATGCATAATAAGCAGATGACCCTCACCAATCCCCCAAAGCGTTAAATATTCCAAAGTTCCACTCAATTATTATCATATCGGGATAGTCCTTTGAGTGAAGGCTCATAAGCGTATTCAAATGTTAATTTTCAATGCTTTTATACCACGTGGTGAGTCTGCTGATGAAATATCAAATCTTGTTTCCAGAGCTTGCATATTAATCAGTTGTTAAATTATACCACCAATTCCCAGTGCTAAGCATTTTGCCTAATTAATAATAATAAAGCCCCCAAGATGTTGGATTAGACTAATCCTTTGCAGGGGAAAATGCTGCACATAATTTCAAGAGAAAATGTCAATGGTTATCCCAGTCCCAACAATGCCTCACCATAATTGGAAATGTAATTATGTTTCATTTTACTTCACAGATGAGTTTTAATACCACATAGAGGCTCTGAGATTAGTCTGCTATGACACATTGCTGACCAAGGTCAAGTATTTTTGCATATCAAATAGCACAAAATAACATATGGTGCCTCTGTTTGCTGTCAATGAGCCCTTCTCTTCAAAACCCTTTCAGCACATTCAAGTATTGTGTTTGCTCAATAAACCAGAATGAAACATACATTTTCTTTACCCAATTGATATTCTGTCTAGTTAATACTATATAGGGCAAAACAAAGGTATTCATTGTGGTCAGGGTGTTGTTTAGGTCCTCCAGTGCTTTGACCGACTTGTATCTGTGTCACACACTTGACGTCATAAACTTATCATAGCAGTTGAACACATATTCTTATCATCTGGAAAATTTGTGTTAATATATATATAATAGAAAATTATATATTACCTATCCTTACTGTGAGGTGCACAATCATCAAATTAACCTAACAATGTTTGCAGTGCACAACAATAGTTGTTTACTCAATAATTGATTTAATCTACTTTAGTTCATCAACACTTCTTCATAAAGCCGACAGACCCTGTGAGATTTTTCAGTCGCGGACTCCGCTGCTGTTTACACTGCGTTAGTAAATCGCAGGGTTAAAAGTTTAAAACATATGGTTTATGTTCTCACACTTTACGAGCCAATGCTCAGATGTGACCCAGCTGCTCACATTGTATGTCTTTCAAACCATTGACAGTATGGTCCAAATACGACTCGTGACTTTTCACATAACTGTAACAAGAAAATGTGTATGGACACGGAAATAGCTGACAAGACATGTTTGCGCATGCGGAGATTGAGATGTTTTATTAAATCGACTCGTATTCAACAGAGCAAGCAGGATCTCAAACTGGTTTGATTTTCTTGCACAACACACTTGATATTCTTACACACACCAGGAACTAGTGGTGAGGTGTTAATCGCTGCTCGTTACCCCAAGCCACGACCAACGATTCAGCCGATATGTAAAATAGTCAAACGACTTGAACGTAGCAGAAAAATGGACTTAAAATCACACATTGTCTTTAGGCAGATACATCTGGAAAGCGAGAGGGGATTAGCCTGATTACAACCAGCTACCTCGTATTTCATTCTCTCCTGTCCAAGTTCCAGAAAAATCACCAAACAGTGGTAGTTGTGTGAGTGAAGAAGTCATATCTTCATGCGCTAAGTTGGATAAGTAGTAGGTGTAGACTGGCAATAGTTTTATTCAGTTAGTTGCAGCTATTCATAACATTGTCAAAAATTGTATCATTGTAACTTGAACATTTGAACATTGTCAAATTAAATTATAAGCAAGAACATTACACAAAGATGTCATGGCCCTACTCCCAATGGGTTTTGAAAAAAAATTAAAGTTTAAATTAAAAAGTTTAACTAGCTCTGTTAGTTGCAAAAGAGGTGGCTAGGCAACAAGATAGTGACTCTAAGCCCATGGAAGAGTTAGCTGATCAGCTCTGTGTGCACCATGACTCAGACATTATGGATGGTTGCTTCAGCTTGATGTTCAGGAGCCCAGAGTCTTGGTTACAGAACCCCAAAATGGAGACAAATACTAGCTTAGTCTATGTAGCAGAACAACCCCATTGACATTGTCGTCGATGAGGTTCACATATTTATATATATGGTAAGTGAGAAGCAAAGCAACAAAAGTTAAGGTTAACGATTAAAACTGTAACTTGTAATGTCTGTATGACGGAAGCTTTATTATAAATTTGCTGTGTATGGCATATGTCATGATGAGACATTAGTGATTGGCTAAAAACAGATGCCATTCAAACAGGCCACTTTAAACATTTAAATTGATCAATAAGGTTTATAACATGAACGTAGCATGCATGGCTTCACCTATAAGTTTCAGCAGAAAGCAAATGAGGCTCGGAGTTTGGGTAAATCAGCCACTTCCTTCTTGACAAAGCATTAACAGGCAAAAAGATGCTAATTGGAAGTTCAGAAATGACAACAATGAAACCTTAGAGATTGATAAGTGGCTCTCACTCGATAAACCCAGCTTTTTATTATGCAAAAATTTATATTTTATTATAGCCTGAAGCAAGGACTGAGGGTCATGGGGGTGCAGTGGGTAGCAAGAAGGCCGCTGGTTCAAGCCTCGGCTGGGTCGGTTGGCATTTCTGTGTGGAGTTTGCATGTTCTCCCCGTGATCGCGTGGATTCACTCGGGGTGCTCCGCTTTCCCCCACAAGTCCAAAGACATGCCGTACAAGTGAATTGAGTAAACACAATTGTTCATAGTGTATGAGTGTGAATGAGTGTGTGTGTGGATTTTTCCGGTTTGGGTGCTAGGTTAGCACCCCGGTCCTGTAAAAACTTACAAAACCACTACTGAAACAACAAAAAATTGCTCCGATGCTGCGGAAAGGACATAAGAAAGAGAGAAAGAAAGGTACAATAAAAAGTTAACATGAGGGTCAAAACTATCTACAGGAGTAAATAAACAAAATTTGACGACCCAGGCTTTAACCATATTTTTTCAGCTGTAAAGTTGTCTATTGTTGAGTGTTAATGGAAATCTACTCACTTCTGATTCTGGCCTCAAGTAGAGGAATTACAAGTTCAGTCACTTTCTATTAAACGTAGGGAAAGTGGGGTAAAAAAAATATGATTTACATTTTTTTATAAAAAAATTATTCCATTAAAATTAGCAAATGTATTTGCTTTGAAGATGGAGATTCAACCTCAAAATGAATGCTTATAAACAATCGAACTTCTTCTGAATGCTTCTCCACACAATTCATATAATATGCTCTCATGTCAAAATTAATCCACACCACATGCATGAGAAAATAAAACCCCCATAAATCCTCCTCATGACACTTCCGGCATCATATAGAAGCATCACTTTAAAAATTCAATATGTGCTTTCCAAAAAGCCTCTCAATCTGAATTTTGGCATCAGTATATGTAACACAAGCTTGCCAGCAGAATCCAGTGGAGCTTCATAAAAGAACTTTAGCAGAATATCAGATGGCACACTGCTTCAGCTTCTTACACACCACGCATCTACATTATAATAAAATGTAGTATCTCTGCATCATACTATAAATTAACTCAGCGTGTGAAATTGAGTTAGCCTCAATCTCAATCATGTTGTGAATCTATTTTGTTGGTGCTATAGCTGCATATGTGTGCAGTTGGAAATTCTTGGCTCCTCTTCCCATTGAATTTCATTAAGTTGGTTGTCACAATGGTGTCTGTGAAACTGTATTAGCGTATGGAATAAAGAAAACAGCTTAAGCAGCGTGAACTTTGCCTCCTGAAAAGGGAGGGGCTGGGGAATCCTTTTTAATGCCTCTCTGATAATGTCAGGCATGTCATGTTACAGTGTTAAATGGCACCAATTAATCCTTCCATTTTAAAGTAGAAACTCGTAAATCTTTAAAAGCTGGATAATCTCTAAGTAGTGGTGTAATCCTTCAGTGTCGTCACATTTGAATCTTCAGCCTACAGAATATTATTTATACTCTCTGAGATGTTAAGGATTTGATGTTTGTAGGTTATGATCTCTGGAAGTGAGTCTTTGCTGTTATATTCACATAATATTTAGTATTCATCAGATTACTTTTTTTGAGACATGGAGCAAACAACAAACAAACAGGATCAATCAATAATTTTGATGGCCTTTTTAACTAGTAGGTAACTTACATACCAGACAGAAGATTCTGACATTTTTTAAAATTGATATCACAACAAAATATCTGGAAAAAATTATTGAGTTCTGCAAAAAGATTGGAAATAGAGCATGTTAAATGTTGATACTCAACTTCTTCAGATTTCAGCTCCAGATTCAGGATAGCCAGGCACATCTCAGTTTATAAAATTTTACAGAATTATGTGTCAGAAAAAAGTCTGAAGGACTCTACAAACCTACTGAATGAATCTCCTGCATGTGATTCCTTATCCATTAAACTATTGCATAGTTTTTTGAGGCAGAAGAAGTTCTCTCCTTGGTGCTTGATAGATGCACGTTCACTAGTAGAACAAATGATTGTTCTCACTCTTTGCTGCTCTGATATAAAGATATTTAAGTCCTATCAGATACCCTGCTGATTACTAAATACAGTTCTTTCTCATTCTCTAATAACCAGAAAGACTCATTAATGCACTGCATTTTGAGAGTTGGTGTGGAGAATCCCAGTAATGTTCTTGTTTTTGGCAAGATACAGCATGCAGCATCCATACAGCATGCACAGGTGTGTACAGGCCTTGAGACAGCAGCAAGATTCATGATTGACAGGTTGAACTTGGGAGTAAAACCTGACCCTGATGTTAACATTGCATGCCTTTTAAGTATATTCTTAACAATAATAGAAATAAAAAAAATTTAAATATCAGAATAATATCTACATAAATCACTAGGTTCTTGGTGACCTGCAACCCTAAGCAGCATGTTAAATTAAAATTTTTAAAAAGTTATCCTATTATTAACGGATAGGAAATCAACACATTTGAAAATTACCCTTCAGAGACTAAGGCATTTTTGTCTTCTTTTAATTTGAAATGTTGTTAAAATATGGTACCAAAAAAATGTTTTACCATTTTTTTCCTGACCTATATGTTTTTAAAATTTTTTATGATAAATTATTTTTTTTATTGTTTTGAGGTCTGTAAATGTGACACAAATATGTAATTATGAAAGATGTATATTTTGTTTTGAAACTATTTTTTGTACATAAAAATGTCTAAGCTGATGTTATCTAGTGTGGAGTGCAGCTCTCCACTTCTTCACTTCTACACCATGTATCCTTTTCCTCTCTTGTTTGTAGAAGTGTTTATACTTTTGCATATTTGCACGATCTACAGGACAAGAAAGTGGCTTCTCTGCATATTTGCCACTTTTCCAACTTCTTCCTATAAATCGTGAATGTGCTGCTTGGGTGGTCCCTTTTTAGATTTATATCAGGGCAAACAAGCTGAGCTGAGGGACTTCTCTACTACTGGTAGTCAAAACCTTTCTCAAATTTTGCGCACTCGTTTCCAGAAAGGACCACCACAGTTGACAGACTTTTAGTTCATTTTTGGTTTTGGTTTAAATGTTTATTTACTTCATGTTTGGTTTTATTTGGATGAATATAATTTTCCTTTTTTCCCCTTGACACTCTTTCATGACACTCAAAATCTGAACTTTTTCTGATAACCTAACTGCATGTAATCTAAATTCTTTCAATTGTTTATTACCTATTGCCAGTAGACTCTCTTTGTCATAGCTACTAAAAATGCCACCTAAAATCTCAGTGAATTAGTCATCTCTTTATGTGTTGTGTGTTTCACTCCCACAGTCATGTTCAAATTTGGAGAATAACTTCGATGACATCAAGCATACAACTCTGAGTGAGCGCGGAGCACTTCGGGAAGCGCTGAGGTAAGCACAGTCTCCATGACAACAGTCACAGGCGGCATGGAGAGGGCTTTCGGGTGGGCAGGTGATGGGCAAGTGCTGGCGTAGTTCATTCTTCATCACTGAGGGAACAGAGGGGTGTAGTGGCAGCACTGGGCTGAGTTTTTTCTCAGGGATTAATTTGTTGGAAGGAAGCTTCCCTTTGGGATTGGCCTTGACTCTTCAACCCTGCAGGAGACGCCAAGGCTCAATGCACAGTCAAAAATGTAAATGTTTAATTTGTTGGTTGAAAATGCTTTTGGGAATACCCAGACAACATTTGAATACTTGATCAAACGGATCTCTGGCGGGTTGGTGGAGATTTCGGTGTTGTCTCTTATAAGAGACGGAAGCTTAAAAAAAGACTTAAACAAACTGTAAGTTATAAATATTTTTTATATAACAACCCCATACCCTTTTTGAAGCTTATGTGTCATGCTCTATTGGAGGTTTTGGTTGAAATTATTGTAATATATTATATGTAATGCTTAACAGCTGAACCTTTATAGCGCTATCATTATGACTAATTAATTATACATCTGGTAAAAGATGAAAATATTGATTTGATTGATTGATCTTTATTAGAATGATTGTGTTGAATGTGGGAGCTTGATTTAATTGTGTTAAAAAAAAAAAAAAAAAACTAAAAATTATATTTTTAACAGTTCACAGTGACTCAATTCCAACAAACAGTTGACAACATTTCAGTACTTTTGAAGGTCTGTATGTATTGCCATTTATCAGATAAAAGTTTAGTAGAACAAAAGTGTCGAACAAACTTAGGCCTCACTGTGTGAAGCATCCTGTGGTCATTAATGAGGAGTCAAACGTTCTGGCTGTTTGGTGACACTGGGGGATCCAGACCTGGGACTCCCTCCACCAGGCCAAACAAACCAGCAACCCCCTGCCATGAGCATCCGAACTACTTTCATCTCAGGCATTATTACTGCTCTAAATGCTGAAACTTTCATCAAATCTGCTCTGCAGCACTACAGGGGAGTCATGTTTAGAGAAGCATTAAGATCCAACCACCACAGGACAAAAGTGTTTCCTAATGTCTGCCCAATGCTTTCTTCTCCCTCCTGTTAAATAGACATAACTTTTTCATTCTTAACAGACTTTCTTGCAGAATTAGGTTTTGGAATTCAAATGTAGTCTTTAAGTAACACTTTGCCAAAGTAGCTATCTGTATGTTTTTGTACAGATTTTTTTAAATAAATGTAATCAAAATGTATCCAGTAAATGAGGTCTTACAGTATTTATTTAGATGTCATTAGTGGTTTCAAAGAGCTAAATTAGAGTCTGTTTCTGAGTGTGTTGCTCTTGTAGATCTTTGACATTGAATCAGGGCTTTGCTGTTTTTGAATGAGTGATATTTCTGTTTAAAAGAAGTTATTTAATTATGTTCAGTGCTGTGCGCAGTATGATGACGAAGCATGCTTTGGTCATGGAAGAGATTTTCAGCTGTTTAAGAAGGGTCATATACTTCTTCAAATCACCAATACAAAAAATGGTTCTAGACCCAATTGGTTCTAGAACCCAATGGTTCTTGTTCCAATTTTAATAGCTCCTGCTGATTGGCTACACATTCGTTTTTGTAAGGACCGGTACCCCTTGTACACATCAAACATCAAACCTTTAAAGTCGTTAAAAGTCAGGTCAGTGAAGATTGGGAACAATTATAGAAAAAAAAAAAATTCACTTACTGATAGTAAAGGTATACCATAAGATAACACTCATTTTACAGTGGTGTAAATTTAGTAAAACTAAAGTACCATAAAATAGTCCTAACCAATATCTCGATCACTATTAAAAATTGCCTGGTGCCTCACAGTCCCCTTAGTTTATGAAACACGTAAAATCGCTCAATTCACAATTGTATAAAACAAGGAAACAACTCTCAAAAATTGTATTATTCAAATTTTTTATTAGTGCTTGCTTTAATGGCTCAGGAAACCAGCTTCTCATAATATATGTTTTCGGTTCTGTTAATTTAAGAATAAGAATAATGAGTATCAACTTTAAGGGTGCTGTAATCGGGTTGGAAAGTGACTTGTTAGAAGAATTGATGCTAGTTTGAAGGAAAAGGTAGCAACACCAAAATATACTTAACGAAAAGCATTTTTTACACATGCCAAAAATTTGCATTGTTAATCACACATTATATGTATCATTGTGCCCAAGTAGCTGCCTCTTAATGAACAGATTTTTTTTTTTACTTTTTTTTATACCATATCCTAACCTCAACCTATCCAATACCCCAAACACACTAAACATTGAAAAGATGGAACCTAACATGAAGTCAGAAATGTTACACACTATACAATACAGAACACATACACAAAAACGACATATTATAGATATGTTTACGAAATAACAATAAATAGATGTATAAATATATAGATTCAATTATCCATTAAAATATTGTGCATTACTTGGAATAAAGGCATTTACAAAGAGAGAAAGTAAGTTTGAATTGGAAAATATTGTGGCTAATTTATGATTAGTAAAGTGATAAAAGTAAATGTATATAGTAGAATGTAAATATCTTAAACTGAATGAACCTATGCCTGGCACATGGTTTGAAGGAGATTTTTTTTTTTACACACTTCTTACCAGTTACTACAGTTCAAAAACAAGTCAAACTAAACGGTGCTCTAATTTGAGGGGGGCTGAACCTGGGATTGACTGGTGACCCTTCCACTGCTGTAATGTGTACTTAAAGACCCCTGAGTAAAATTCATTAGTGGATACAAAGATGATCGAATAATAGATATTTTCAGTTTAAACAATATAAATCTTTTTATGAATCTTTTATTTTGCTGCCTCTCTCTGTGTTTGTAACGTTTGTCAGCTCGAATGGATCAGTAAAACAACTTCCCTTAAAATCTGTTTTCGGGTTTGATGATTTTAATCAATCTTAATGGGGCTTCAAAGTTGGTTGCCATCAAGAATAATGTTATTTCTATGCTTTTTGGACATTATATTTATTTTTAGTACCTGCCAATGGAGCAACCTTGTTTTGTTTGAATTGTAATTTACTCTTGGCTGCTGTCAGAAGCTCCCACTTGTGTAATCCAAATATCTTGTCTCATTCTACAAATAGAGTATCACCTTCCAAACCACATAATTCCAAGTGTGCCAACTTGAAATGAATCTAATAAAAAATGATTCACTGCTGCTCGGGCAGAAACATACCCACTTGAAGCAGCATAGATTGGACACTTCCTAAAAATCCGACTTTTATTTAGTTTGATTTTTAGGATTTTTAAATCTTGTTAAAACAGACCTAAAGTGAATCTTGAACTGAAACTTGACACATTTAGAAGATCTGTTATGCAAATGATGTAAAAAGTGCATAATAGGTGCCCTTTAAATGTGCTTTAAAAATCAAATAGAAAACTCACTGTTATGTGTGATGGTGACAGTAAGAGTATTTCCACATGTAAAACAGAAAATATTCAGCCTCAAGAAATCGGCTTTCCGTGGAGTTAATCGTAAAACATTTTTTTGCATGTTTGAGCATAAAGATTTTTCCGATGAGTCCAGTTTACCCTGTTTTGAGTTGATGAACTGGGTAAGAAAAGTGGTGGATAAAAGGATGCATCTGTCATACCTAGTGACCACCTAACAACCCTGTGGACCCAGTGCTATGATCTGGGATATTTACTGATTGTCAGGTCTACTTCCATCATTGTTATCTGCCCTAAGGATGAGGTCATCTGGCAACCTGAATATACAGAGTGACCATGTTTTTGTTCTCCCTGATTGCACATGCATGCTCCAAAAGTTCACTATTGCAGGGTTCATTATGCTATCAAGGCCAATTCCTGCACTAAACATATATAGAAATGAAATGAAATGCTTATCAGAATAAAAATATCTACTCTAAACCATGTTAAAAGATTAGTAAAACAGAGCTAATTAAACAGCTAATTTGAAACCTTTGCATATTTTCTTTAAGAGTCTTTTAAGGACATGTCCAACCATATCCTTTTTTTCAAATTTAAATTGCATCTATATGAGCAAGGTGGTTTGAAATAAAAAGGCGTATCGGCTAACCAGAGGCTGCCAAACTAGTTTGGATATAGTTTCAGTTTTTATCTCATAACTGCTTTATCTCATAATTAAAAATAACTGGGTATGTGTGCATTTGGCCTAAGATTATTTGCTTTGGGTTGGTGGAGACCTAAACATCAAGACAAATGATTGAAAAAATAAAAACTCTTTTTTTTTTTCAAGTTAATGTTGTCCTATGTATTGGTGGGGAGATAGACAGTGTAATGTGACTCTGCCATTGCATGATATCTGTTCTTTGTGGGGACTTTCCAAGCTTTGTTAGAACTTTGTTAAAGATCCATTTTTAGTGGCGAGAGATTTCACAGCACTTGTTCTAATGGTCTGAATTAGCCTTTATATGATTTTGATTCCTGCATGAAAGCAAGGCTCTCAGAGCTGACAGCTGCCTTTAGTGTCATCAAACCCACTTCACAGATGTCAGATGACTGAAGTCGAGTAATGTTTTGCGTTGTGAAAATGATGAACTGTAATGAGGAAGAACTCCTCTTCTTATGCTCTGCTCCAACACACCCCTGACAGCAGCTCTGCTTTCCCTTCTTTTGGATTTTCTTTGACACAGGAGCCACAGCGTTTAAAATAAAGGTGGATTGATCATTAAAACCACTGTCTCATCCCAGCTGTCCTGGCAAGAGTCTAAAAGAAGCCCCCTTTGATTCGAAGCCAGGCTTAATTGGTCGTATCTAAAATGGTTTACGTAATTAAGATGACAGAGACAGTGTGTGAGAGGACACTTTGCGCGTGTCCTCCAGAAGAGGTCTGGCACCTCTCTAGGGCCCTCATTATGACTCGCTCTCCACACGCTACTTGTGCTCACCAGTGAGGATTTTGATGCCTATCTCTCCATGTTGACCTCCCACATACACTCACAGCTTCACAATAAACTCATCAGCTTCACACACATGCATTTGGGATTAAGTTGGTAAAGTTGGTGTAGGTGCTTGGACAGGGTTTCTGAAAGCCCACATCTGAATTTAGCTTTCATTGAATTTGTTGTTTAGCAGTGAGTAATGTGTGGAGTGTAGGTTAGTGAGCACTTAAAGTAGAGCTGGACAGTTTTACAAACAATAAAAACTCATTTTTCATTAACAATACACAGTATACATTGTAGTCTCATCCTCAGATGTCACGCCAGCGGCTAAAGTAAAAATCTTTTAAGTATTTTAACATAACATGTCTTGATTGGGATTAAAAGTCATTGGGTTTACTTTGAGTTTTGCAATAATAAGTCTTTGAACCTTCTCTTCACTGGATTAATTTGCTAGAGGAAAAGCTGTCGGAGCTGCAGGAACATTGGTGGCGCTAGAGACAGCCTTCAGTTACATGAAACTAGAGTTGTAAGAAATGGAATCATGAGCTCGAAGTGATGTTTTGTGAGCGAAGGGTCAAAAATATGGTCAAAACAGGAAAATATAAAACCGTGCACTCACATGCTAGTTTTGTAATTTCTTGGGCAAAAATAATTCTTTGGCAAAATGTATTTGGGTGTCTTTGAATTTATGTTTCAATAAGTGTTCACATGTGTTTTTAAAACAAAATTTTACACATATTATTTTCCCTCCCATGCAATCATTAAGAAGAGAAAATACTCCCATAGGGTTAGATATATATATATATTTAATACCATGACAGGAACCCTTTTCTGTTTGTTGAAAAACCCATTGTCTGGCGAATCCCAATTGACTTTCATCATGTTCTGCGCATACTTAAATCTGAGACGTGAAGGTGTGAAAATAAATTAAACGAGTTGAGACCAAACATGTTAACACCCCAGAAAACATGTTCAATAAGATAGCTGGAAATAAATTGTTAGCTAAATTAAGTGAAATTTGAAATAAATACATCAAAGTAGTTATTTGATGTAAATTTACCAACATTAATGCTAAATGCAGACAAATCAGCTTCATAAGTATGATTGATGCCAATCTCGGTTGAAGACCATTAACAGCAAGTGATTCCCAACTGCAATGCTCTCCACATAAGTGGATGACTAGAACATACAGTGTATTTCCTCTGTGTCTGGAATAGGAGACCTGTGTTGAATGAAATGAGCACACAGCGCTCTGACATTGCAGCGACTTGTGGTTTTACAATCGACACTCTACAATCGACATAGCGTGTTATCCAGAGGTCATGTTTAGCCTGACCTCCCATAGTGGCTCATTTACTGGCTGGTGCTAAGACCAGGTAATACACACAAATAAATAATAAAACGAGGTGCTGAATTTAAGAGTGTGGGGGTTAGAGCTTAGCACCCCGCCTATGTTTGTACTAAAGAAAAAGGCAAAAATTTTATTCAAAATGTGAACAGGGGCTCCAGCTGATCAATGAAATGCAAACATACTGTACATTATAACAGAAGTTCATTTATGGGGTGTTTTTTTTTTGCACAAAAACAAAAAAACAAAAAACATGTTGTGTAAAATAATGACATTAATTTTCATCAGGTGTGCTTAGTTTTCAATATGCTTTAAGTAACCATCCATTTATAACATTTATTGCACCTTGTGAAGTATTCAAATACGTTTATTTGAATTCATTATATTTAAAGTGCTAGATCAGTGGTCATGAAGGATTTAGTGTGCCTTCTGCCAAATTCTGTAAGTGAGACATTTTCATCAGATAATTTTTATACACATTTTGACCTTCATGATTTAATGACTTGAACAATTGAGTCGTCCGAGTATCGTTTATTTATTACAAAAAAAAATGTTATTAGGAATCAGTTATTCAATTGAATTGAACTATATTGGTTATAAGAGATTTCTAGGACTATGATCCATTTCTCTTAAGAATCTACCCTTTTAATTTAATATGATTTATTTGTTTAAATAATTTTTATTACAGAGTTTAAATTAACTTTTTTAATGTTTTTAATGCTTTTTTATTGTTTAAAAACAAAGTATACACATCGTGCTCAACCAAGTAAAAACAATGCTGTATTGTGTTTGCTCAATATTTTTTAGAGACTGTTCATCAAATACAAATTTTTCTCCCTCAATGCACACATAAATTATTCTTATGAGCAATTTCCTTTTCTTTCAAAGAAAACATTGAGCACAAAATAATTACTCACCTGCTGTTAAATTGTTTTCATTTATTCTCACATAATAAATATTGTAGTGGCAAATAATTTGTGTTTGTTTCACATGTATTTTATGTAATTAGTTATTATACATTCTATTTTGGTTTATTTTATTTCAAACATTTATCTAAATGTTTTATTATTTATGCTTAACTAATAAATCCAGTCATGTCATGTTTGTGAAATGTCTATCCCATCTAAAGTGATAAAGTTTAATTTATGATTTTTTGCTAATTTTTCTTTGAGCATTATCTCAACATTACTATTGATCAAATTTGCCCAAAAACACTTCCTATGTTTTTGGTTCTTCAGGTCAGATGTACTTCAATTTATGCCAGGTCATTTTGATAAAATATTAAAAAAAAAAAAAAGTGAATTATAGGAATGACATGAATGATGAACTAGTTTTATTCTTCATGTTTCAAACACATGAGATTCATATATAGTCCTCAAATGCATTTCATGGCCTCAGGGATCAAAACGCACCTTACCTAGAGTACATTCAGATGCATTCCTCTCATTTTCACCGATGGAATGTGCTGCATGCCGTTTTGTTCCTCCATGAATATTTAATTGGCTGAAGCCAAATTATCCCATGTATATTTTAAAGCAGGCATGTTGTTTTCTAGCAGGATGGACCTCCTGGTCATTATGAAGTCAACAGTATTTATAAGAGGCATCAATCTTCACTGCAGTCAGAGGAGAAACATGTATAGATAACTCAGTCATTTGTTTTTAGCTCTCCTGTCTGTATTTCACAAAGAGTAAATACAGATGTATGTATGGCAGACTATTGCACAGCATCAGTGGAGGCAGAAATATTTTTAATGCATTTTTATGATTTAAGCATCGCATACTTAGTTTGAGTGGGAACATGGGACATGTCTCCATAAAAAAAGAAGGGTTAATTACAAACCCTAATTTCTCAATAGCATTTAGATGAGCGATTTTGCATTTACATTAAAATTAAACAAATACAAACAAAATCAATGTAAAACCTAAATGGAATTCTCCAGCAAGAAAGAAGCATTGCTGCAGAGTTTTAGTTAAAATAACAACTGTAGTCCAAATGTTAGTGTTGTTTTAAGAAAATGGAAAGCATGACATTTAAAATATGAGATACCAATAATATTGTGCAAAATGCAAATGTGAAGGAGTGGGTATGCTGGAACAGAGAGAGAATACCGAGTGAAGTAACTATTGTATATCTGTCTGTTTTCTACTTATATATGATCTTGCAAAGCTTGCACTTGTTATTCAAATAACAACACAGCTAGAAAACATGAGCAAAACATGTCTTGGTGTCATTTGTTCTTATGCACTAAAGGAAGACCGTTAGTCATCCACTAAAAATTAAGAATGTTTAATTTGTAAATATTCATGTTTTATGTATGAGTTTTATTCAACAAACAGCTGATACATAGGAGGGATCAAAGGAAAAAAGGTAATTTAAAAAGCATGATTTCAGGTTTTTGTTTGAGGAACGAGGCTTGAAAACCGAATCAAGGCAAGGGGTGGACAAAGTCATACTCTTTTTGGTTCAAACCCTGTTTTGAGAGACTCAAAAGTAGCTTCAAAAATGCCAAGAGGCGCTTACTTAGTGGAATCAAGTGTGTTGCATGAAGACTCCAGCCTTCTTTGCCCACTTCTTATCTAGTGAGCAGCCCAACAGGCAGAAATATGAAGGTATGAATATAAAAAATCATGACTGATTGTCAACATTATTAAAATTAAGGTGGACAATCTGCATATTAGTGTAAATATAGCATTCTATATTAATCTATTTGTTTTATTCAATTATATTTTTGGGGTTGCCACTTTACAGATGGTTCCTTGCCAACTTTCTCTGTTGCTTTCACGTATGAATATATGTAAGTGCAGAGGAAGATATTTTTTGACTAAAACAGTTTAGCAGCTTGTTACTTAGGTTACACAGTGTCACATGTCCCTTCCTTTTGCCAAATACAATCCTGTATCACCCACGACCTCAATCACTAGCGTATTGAACCCTGAAACAGCTGTAAACCATCATAACCATCGTGAACTATATATTCACCACTACACCCAGAACTCTTCATCTCTTGTCTAAAAAGAAACTTTTGTTTGATATTTTTTCAAGCCCCGTGTGTTTGTAATAAATGTATGCTTAATTATTCACTCATTACTTGTTGCTCCAAGCATTGGTTCAAGCCTGACGCACAGATGAAAAATACCTCTCTTAACAGCATTTAGATCTTGAGTTATTGAGTCAGGAAAAGCACATTTTGGAATCTGTCTCCAACTTTATTGATTTGACCTTAAAGTGATGTTAAAATTCCTCACTTCGAATGATTGGGTAGATAAAGTCCTAGACCAATAGTTGCAAAAAAGCTAGCCATCATACTTAATAAACTGCACAGTGGAAAAAAGGGCAAAATCAAGGAAATTGTGAAAGTGGGGACATTTACAAAACTGAGATTTAACGTGTGAATCCAATAACTATGAAATGTGCCAGTTTTGTGAAATTATGTCTTGAGAAATTATGACAGGAATTTTATCCACACATGTTTTCTTGAGAATAATAACTACTATTAACGTAATTTCAAACTTTTGAAATGCAGTTTATATTTGCAAATAATAAGTCTGGATGTAACAGACTAATGTGCAAACTAGCTATTGAGAGCTCCCAAGGCCACTGCATAGCTGTACAACATTGAAAACCCAGCCTACCAAGCAACACATTTTAAAAATACCTTTAAAAAATTAAATAATCTTTAAGTATAATATAAATATAATATAAATATAATATAAACAGCAGCAGGTTTCACTTTAATATACTTTATATTAACACTTAAGCCCTTAAAACAATTTCAGTTAACACATGCTCTCACCTCTCCAATCTGTGCTTAGTAGTCGCATCACATGATGCGGTATCAGAGGTCAAAGAATTCAGCTGAACTTTTGTCGGAGCGGAATCCAAAATCTTACAAAAGCTGGAGCTTTCGGTTTTGCACCATTGCATATGATCTTATTCAAGTTTTCATAAACTAAACTAGTTTCTAAACTAAAAAATCTCTAATATATACATTGAAACTAAGATGAGATATGCTCTCTGAATAGCTCTCAATAATCATACTCTAGTTAAAATATATCACTGAATAAACTACTCTCTTTATTAAAAGTGTCTTTTTTCACAGATGTCTGAAATGTGCGGATGCTCCCTGCCAGAAGAGCTGCCCTACCAATTTGGACATCAAATCTTTCATCACAAGCATTTCTAACAAGGTATCCCTTGCTCGTGTTGAAAATCACTCTCTCAGTAGCTGCGCTGAGCAGGCTTTATTGATGTTGGCTTAAGTGATAATCTCATAATCCTTTGTGTATTATATTTCTCAGTTAGTTAAGCACAAGCACTTATTCATTGCTTTATTTGCCCAGGTAACCACAGCATGAGTCTATGTTTAACACTTGCCCCATTGTGTGTTTTAGAACTATTATGGTGCTGCTAAAGCAATCCTATCGGACAACCCGCTGGGTCTGACCTGTGGCATGGTGTGTCCCACCTCTGATCTCTGTGTGGGGGGGTGTAACCTCTACGCCTCTGAGGAAGGACCTATCAACATCGGTGGGCTGCAGCAGTTTGCTACTGAGGTAAATGGGCTAGAGTAACAGTATGGACTAGTGATTATCAGGTCAAAGGTCTGGTAAAACTTTCTACCTTGAGTTTATAATCTATGTGAGATCATATGGCTCTTTTCCATTGTACAGAACAGTTCTGTTCGGCTCAGTACAGTACAGTGCAGTACCGCCCGTGTTGGTTTTCTACGTTTATGTGGTGACTGTTCGTGTGTGGGTGTGTTTACGGTTGTGTGCTGAAGACGCACCCGGCTCTGCTCTTTGACATCATTAGGAACACGGCACAAAGAAGGATGAAAAAAGAGGAGCTCTCTTACAATCCTAAATCATTTTCACAGTTAAATGTCTGTTTTATTTTAAAAGACGACGACACAATAAATACTGCTAAAAACGCAATCTGTCTCGTTCTGAAACCTGTTCTTATTAAACAGTAAATGGTGTGATATACAGGTCGTTTCTGGAGATGAAACCGATCTTCTGTGTTCTTAGATGAAGACCTAACACATGGATTTGCTGGTTGAATAAATCATGACTTATTTTGTATCAACTGTGATTTGTATTATTTTTGTATCTATATTTGTATTTTTCACTTTTTGCACATACATACTTAAAAAGTATGATTATCTGGTTGTAAGTTAGATGATGCATAACATTTTACAAACTGCAAAATTGTGATTAATGCATTATATGAAAAATTCCATGAACCAAATTTGTCCTCTCAGTGAAATATAACCGAGCCTTTAAACCCAACTGTTGTTAAATCACTAATTTAAAGCTGTCGTCTGGCTGGTATCATGTTAGATTATTTTAGTGTTTTTTTTTGTTTTTGTTTAAACCATTATTTATATAGCATTTGGTTACAATATAAATACATTTTGTCCCTTCAGATTATTTACAGAGGTTTTTTTATTGAATTAACAAAACATGTTCAGATAGATATCAACAATTAAAAAATGCAAGGTTTTAGAATTTATATGAATTAAAAATAGTTATTCTAATGCATGTCTTCAGCTGGTTTCTATTCCAGCAGAGAAAACATGGATCTTGCTAAATTCTTCTTTCCTGGAAAGTAAAGAATATGCAGATGGGTTACAGGTGTTTACATATCACAGGATAAATCCGTTAATAAATCCTATTTCAAGGCATTTTGATAAATAATCGATTGTTAGGTTGTATCTGCCAGTGTTTAATTTGAACACTAGTTTAAATATCTAATAGGTCATAAATTATACTATGAATATTATGTAACCATGTATGTTTTAGTGATGATTCATGTTTTAATTCAGATGGAGGTTTGTGGTAGTTTGCCATGAATAAAAGTTGTAACCATTAGTTTGGAGCAAGCAAAGAACTACAGCAACGACTTATATCATATGTTGTTATACACAACGTACCAATTCAGATTTTTGCGTTCATTTTAAACTTTCAATAACATGAAACATACAGTTTATATTTCTCATTCCCTTCAGAGGGCTGTTTACAGGTTGCAAGTCAGTGCCATTATAACATCTTGCAGCGAGTGAAGGTGTCCCCCGGTGCACATTTCATTCTCTTGGCCCAATCAGTGGTCTTGGATGTCTTTTCACTCCATGCTTGCTCTAGCCTATTAATGAGAATGAGGCCGGTTACAGTTTTTGCATCGGTTTTGAAACCAGCTGGAAGATGGCACCAAAACCGTTTTTGGTTCCACGGCCAGCACACAATGGAATAGCGCAAAATACTGTGCAGACCCATACTGAACTGTGCCGTGCGGTTTATTGGAAAAGTGCCAATAGAAACTGACTTTCATGTGTTCATTTATGGAATATGAAGGGTCTTTTTTAGTCCCTTTTAGAAAAGTCAGTTGTACAGATAAGTACTTATAATCATTTAAATAGAATTTACATCTATTAGTAACTTGTATGACTTATTATATATGTTTAAAAGTGCTATACATTTGACTTTTTTCTATGGTGATGAACCATTTACATACAAGTTTTAAAAGTTACATTTTAGAACGTTTGTGTAACCATCTAACAGATGTCCACTGTCCCATCTTCACTCAACCTTATATTCTCATCACCTGACATCAGCATATCAGTCCATTTTCACATCTTCCTCTTTAAAAAAGGAATCTCTGAGAGGTCTAGAGTGAAGGCAGAGAGAATAGTCTGGTCAGCGCTCAGTGAAGAGTGTATGGCTTGCCTTTTCTTTAATGCAAAAGGCCAGGCTTGTTTATCAGCCTCCTGATTAGATAAGCCACTGTTCTCCCTCCATTCTCTCCTCACATTGAGCTCCTGGACACACAGAGAATCTGCATTAGAGCAAAGCAGGAACTTTACTGTGCATCATATACAGTAAATCATATTACATGCCCAAGGCAGCTTCTGGTAAAGAGTCAGAGGAGAAGAGATGATGCAAACTGGGCCTGAAAGTATTTCTGGAACTAAATAAGAGAGGAAGGAGAATCATGGCATAATATTGTTTCATTTAGCCAGAGCGGATCCATGCTTTTACGGTAACAAGCTCATGGGAGATCAACTCTGAACAGTAATGTGCTCATCGTTCCCTTTCAAGCTGTAACATTTTTAGTGCTTTTCAATGCAAATTTTGGCATAGCAACCTCTGAAAATAAGCTTAAATGATCATTCTCAATGTATTTATTCTGGTGGTTTTAACAACTTCACTTAAAGCGTTTCTTTTATTCGGCATAGCTCTGGTTTACTAAAGTAGTATGCTTGGTTCACTACCATAATAAATCAGAGACCATGCCTGGCCTGTGTTTGTTATAAGGTCCTCAAATGGGCACATGTGGACCATGGCTAGCCCAAGCCTTATTGTCATTACATTTTGTGTCCTGCACAAGTCTTCGTTCCCCTGGGCCTTTGCTAGACACAAAAGGGGCCCTAGGCAAGAAGAGGCCATTTTGGGTCTCCACTGGTTTGTAAGTTCCATGAAAATTCATCCCAGAACCCTACGCAAAAAGACTACACAATAATATTTGTGTTATAGCGGTTTATGCTGATAATCTTATCACTGGTTTAAGAAAAAAAAAAACTATATATATTAAACTTTGAGTTTTAAGTGTGCTTTATCAAATTAATTTGGTAATTTCACTAATAACATGATTCATGTTTAAATGAACTAAAATAGCGATGCAGTTGCTTTAAATTACAACTGAAATGACTGAGACCACACCATCATGGTTGGCACAAAACGTTGACATTTTTCATTGTCAAAATAGCTCTTTAATAAAAGAAGCAGTTTTAGATACTAAAAGTATTATTTAAAGTAATTTTTGCTTTGTCTACAGTCTAGTTTGAATGATTTCAAAGTTGTCACTGCTTATGTACATTATGTTAGACTTTCTATCTAGCATAATACTTTATGAGCTGTTTAAAATCAACAACTTTTCGTCATGCCATGATTTGACTGAATACTGGCTGGCAGGTGTTGCTGACGTTGGATGATGATGGACAACAGCTAACGTTAGTGTGTAAAAATAAGTTTTACTTTTTCACAGCGGATTTATAAATCATGGATAATTTTGGCCCAATGTTATGTTTGTTTAGTGTAAATCTGTGTGACAATCTCAAATTGCATAAAGCGATTGGCTCATCCTGATGTTTCTTTTAGGGACTGCTAATCAACCTTCCCCTACCAATTATTGGTCAATCATAATCAAATCATCCCTAGATTTATTTTATGTCTAAAGTTTTAACATTTAATTTATTTTTTGCCTCGGTATGACACTCTATAGTAAGTCTCTTTATTGTCTTTACTTTATTATTTACCATATTTTATGTATTTACGTGTACAGTGAATGGATTTGTTTAACCATCTGAGTGAAACTGAGATGTTTTATTTCCACAGATCTTCAGTAAGATGGGCATCCCTCAAGTCAGGAATCCAGAGCTTCCCCCGCCGCAAGAAATGCCAGCGAGTTATCACACACCAATTGCTCTGATTGGCTGTGGTCCTGCCAGCATCAGCTGCGCCTCCTTCTTGGCTCGACTTGGATATGATGACATCACCATCTTTGAAAAACAAAATTACATTGGGGGTCTCAGGTTGAGTGATCTTATTTAAATATTTTTTTTTATTCAATTAGAAAAGTCACTGTTTCATGTTTGGAAAGGCAATTTATAATGTGTCTTAAGATTTTAGATAAAATATTTTAAATTGTATAAATTTTTTCTTTAAAAAGAGGTTAATTTCTTATTCAAATCTAACCTTTTTCTTAAAACCCCTACTGGCTATTTTGTCTGTTTTGAAATGTTCTCTTAAAACACATTGGATGTTTACAAATGTTTGTGTAATGATGAGTTATTGAATTTACATTTCGTTCACCGTAGTTTGGTTTGACAATCAGAAACCAAATCATAGAATCAGTTAAAACATGCATAATTTGTACAAGCTTTTATACCCCTTTAAATGTTAAAAGGACAAAGGGGCACAGTGTGCTCTTTTGTCTGGAGGGTAGATCCTTTCATACTGGGTTTATACATTTTTTTTATACATTTTATGTACTTTATGTATAGCAATGAACATTTACCTTCAGTAATATTTAAACTTATTTGCAAAATCATATAAGAATGAATAGTTTGGACTAGAGTTGCATTAAATTACTCAAACAAGTTATATTGGTCTCAACAGCAATAAATGCTCCACACTAATGGAAATATCAGTAATCAGTAATACCAGTAATATCACAATTTTACAATTTTCGGAATGAGTTAACATTACTCAAATACAAAGGGGTCATGAGAAGTTTTCTTTCAGTTTTTTTTCAATACAATTTTTAAATAATCTAAGATGTCATGCCTTCTTGTTCAAATGCATTGTGAAATGTTTACGCAACTCTTAATAGTTAGTGCCATAGCAGCTAAGTATTTTCAAAATAAGTGTGAATGAAAACAAGTCTAAGCTAAGAAGTTCAGTGAACTTATCCTTTAGACCTTACTCTTAGACTAATCAATAAAATGCCATGAAGAAGCAAAAGCAAATATTGTGGTTTCTTGTCTGTATTTCTTTTTTTAGCACTTCTGAAATCCCTCAGTTCCGATTGCCCTATGAGGTGGTGCAGTTTGAGATTGATCTGATGAAGGACCTCGGAGTAAAGGTACCACTGAGAGAGAGTGGGGGGAGGGGCCAAATTGACCTCTAGATGAAGACTGCACTCAATCGGTTTTTCTCTATTTTCCTTTTCCTAGATTTGATCCATGCCGCTGTCAACAGTATGCTTTTTAAGAAATATTAATTAGTCTAATTAGTTCATTCTAGTTCTAGTTTCATTCAGGCTCTTTAGGGTATTTATGAGGAAACATTTTGTAAAATTTTTGTAAAAATGTAGTAAAAAATGTACCTTAAAAAAACACTTAAATTTTTAAAAACTATTTTCAGCCTCTTGGCAACATGCTGCGCCATCTTTGAAGGCTTTCCTAGAGTCCAAGACCTTCCTATGAAATAGGAAGAATATTCAGAATTCAGCTGCTTGTGTCGTGACCGGGACCAGAAAACATGATCACATCACACCTGTTCTTAAATCACTAGTTGCCGGTCCGCTTCCGTGTAGATTTTAAAATGTATACCCTCACATATAAAGCACTACATTGTCTGGTCCCTCAGTACTTATTGTCCCTTTTAATCACTTACAACCCAAGTGGTTCGCTCCCTTCCTCACAGTCTAAGCTTCTGTCTGTTCCACATGTACACTAGAGCTATGGGAAACAGGGTTTTTTCTGTCTATGCTCCAACACTATGGAGCTCTCTCCCAAGTGAGCTCAAGGATGCACAAAGCTACGCCATTTTTAACTCTCATCTTAAAACTCGCTTCTTAAAACTGGTTTACGATTGGTGACATTTTATACTTTTGTATTGCTTTTAACTAGCCTGGGGTTAGAATTTTTTTTTCTGGCTGTTATGTTTGTGTCTTCATTTTAGCTCTGCTGCTAATATACTGTTTTACTGTTGCTCTCTGTACAGTGCTTTAAGAAGCCAGCTTAAGAAAGCTTAAAAAAACTAAAGTTTATTACTATGATTCTCTATTAAT
Organism: Danionella dracula; assembly: GCA_900490495.1. Classification (NCBI taxonomy): domain Eukaryota; kingdom Metazoa; phylum Chordata; class Actinopteri; order Cypriniformes; family Danionidae; genus Danionella; species Danionella dracula. The sequence goes on from UELW01000100.1 coordinate 3,613,264, forward strand.
TTTGAGAACATACTCAAAACAGATCATTTGTTGTAGTATTGTTAGTTCCAGATGTAGTTGCTGTATTTGTTTCACCAAAAAGAGAAAAACAACACTGTTTAGTAAACACTGTTTACTCTAGTTGTAACAATTAGTCGTAACTTCCATCACAATAGCTCTACTTGTTCCTCAATTGTGTTGCTAGGTTAGGCCGCTGCTTAAAGGGTCTTAAAGCTTGTTGCAGTAGCAGAGCAATCAAATAATGTAGTTATTTTTCCTATTTAAGATGCAGTTTTTTTTAACTGTAGTTACATTGAGAACAAAGACTGGGAACTCTACGGCCATAACATTGGCATGCATGCACAAAGATCTTGAAAAATCACAGAGACATACATTACTTATCAGAATCCGATTACCAGAGAATTCTGAAATCAGTATCCAGTTTAATGTTAGTGTACAGTAGTGAGAGCTCTCAAGCTGGTTTTAGAGACTAGCTAGATGAATTTCAGCAGACACATGGTTGATCTCCCACCACACTGATTGCACAAGCAACCAACAAGAATTATATAAAAAAGGTTACTTATATGTTATACATACTGTACAAACACACACTTAGAGAGTGATGGAAAAACTCAAAGGGAATTGTCACTTTAAAATATTACTTTAATAGGTATTGATAGATATGGATTTTAGTCACAACTTCATAGTTGCATGTAACCCCCTTCCAAGGTTCAACCTCAGTTACTGTAATTTGAACTATGCAGTATCCATCATGTGACTGATTTCATTTAGAAAGTGTTTTCTGATGTCGCATGGTATTGAAAAAAATATTTATTTTATTGACAGTTCTCACTTGAAGTTTTTTTAATGTGACTGTAGTGTCAAAGGAAGGTCCAGATGTGGGTGTTAATATGCAATTTTGTGGTTTTAGAGAAAGAACAATAAAAAGAATAATTATTGAGAAAAAAACAATGCTACAAACAATTTATGGTCTAGAGAATGCATGAAACAAAGCTTGTTAAGTTTTAACAATAATACTTATAATAACTATGATCCAGCAACAGTCAGTACTTGACTAAAGACACATTGAAGTGAAGCAGTTACGAATCATATCAATGAATGATAAGCTAACATTACAATCAATGACACCTGGGCAATAAGAGACCATCAGCGGCAGATTAACGTGGTTCGCATTAGAGGTGAATGGAAGTCAAGCAAATGTTTGTGGGGAAAACAGATTGGGAATTTTCAACTGTATCTTTTACAGACTTTTACAAAGCACACAACCTTAAAAAATTCTCCTGAAGTCTTGAAACAGAATACCCTTTAGAACCGAAGTTGATCAAGGTTTGGCAAACAGGAAATTGAGTCACTTCAGCTAACTTTTACATCAAGACTTGAGCTCTTTTAAGGCTGTTGTACGTAACATTCTGTTTTCATCAGTTTATTAAAGAAACATGTTGACAAAAAACATTAAGTGCAACATCTGTTTTTAAAACTAGGTTTATAAATGTTGTTCCAGACTTTTGAAATGCTTTGCTGTTTGGAACATGATTTTAGTAATTTAGTGTAATTGATTTTTAAGAAAAACTTTTATTGCAGGTGTGCGATACAACTCTGTGTAAGGCATGTGGCCAATGTTTGATTTACAATCGAAAGGCATGTTCAAAGTTAGAGTGCCAAGTCTCAAATGTTACATGAATAAATAAATATATATATATATATGATTTACATACTATCTGTGCTAGTATGTATTTCATTTAAACTGTTAAAGAAAAGACCTTTAACCTAGTGCATCTGAACCACATGCTGATTTATCAAATATACAAAAACTCAGAGTGGACCATGTGACCACAAGACTACTTTGTTTGCACTAATGTCTCATAACTATAGTCATCTGTATACTGCCTTCACAGAGGTTGCTGTATGATTGATGCAATTATGTCCTGCAATTCACAGTGGCCTAAAATAATTGATGCTAACATCCCATTATGTGAATAATACAGACAGATGGAGCCAGCTGAGACAGATGCAGTGTGATGTGTGTGTTTTTTCTGATAGGTTGTTCTTGAGAAGGGACTGGGGCAGAACGGCATGACTCTGACCTCGCTGAAGGAGGAGGGTTTCCAAGTGGTTTTTGTTGGCATTGGTTAGTCCCTAAAAGTTTTTTTTACTTCATTCTCTCTCCTCACTCACTCCTGAAATGCCCATGTCTTTTCCTTAAAGTTTTCATCTATAAAAGCAATAGCAAACAGCAAATATATATATATATATATATATATATATATATATATATAATTCAACCCTACCTGTCTCCAAGCGTAATAAAATTAATCTTTTACTCATAAAAAGGCTAGCACTTTATAACAACACACTACTAATCATTAATTAATCATTAGTAAATAGTTAATTGATCGTTTATAAAGCATTGTTTCTCTTTTAATACTAGTGGTGGGCCGTTATTGGTGTTAACATGCTGGATTAACGTGAAACTCTTATTGGGTGATAAAAAGAATATCACGGTTGATCTCACAGTTTGGGTGGGAGCTGGGTATATTCCACGACATTTGATTTTTGGCGAGGATGTATACAGTGTATGCCAACTGCGAATGCCTATCGTGACATGAATTCAGCTATTCTAAGATTTACACTGCCTCCGTGTCAGCGAGATCTGCATCTACTTAGCATGCAGCTCTTTTGTTTTCACACAAAACACATGTGTCGACAGAGTGGTCAACAATGTGTAAAGTTGAATTCTCAATACGTTTCTTGATTGAACACTTACGTCTTTGTTTAAAACTTATCATACTAAATAGTTCTTAGGATTAATTTAAACTCTTGTTTTCCATTCATTACTTATTATAGCATATCACAAGCATTGTTAATGTAAAAGCCTGATGAGAAATACATTTGATATGCAATGCTCTCATGTTTTTATTTCGTTTTTACCTCATGTTTTTATTAACAAATAAGAAAATGTTCAGCACCGACAGCCTCAACTACTTTTTCCCAAGCTCTGTCCTCGCCTAATAATTCTTTATAAAAAGTGTATATATATATATATATATAAAAAGTATATATATATATATATATATATATATATATATATATATATATATATATATATATATATATATATATATATATATATATATATATATTATAAGTATATATACAATGTTAGGTATTAATGAAAGAACGTTCATGCATTTTATTATTCGTACATATACTAACAGTTACTAATTGCTATATTAACACATCTTCCTACTGTAACTCATGATAATTCAGGTAGTTATAAAGCATTTTATAGCTGCTAGATAATTGTTCTTGAGAGCTCATCTAAAGTAAGGAGTATTTAAGCAGGATCCAAAAGTTTAACAACAGCAAAATAAAAATGCCTCATTTTTAGAGCTGGGTTAAGACTTGATTAACAAAAAACTCTGTTGCTGGTCATGAGAACTCCACACTCACACAAATAGACCCCATTTCTATTCAAACCATTGGAACCTTTTCTGAGAACAAGGCTTTTTTTCTTAGTTTCCTGTTTGACTCGTTCATATCTAATATTAAAACTTTCATAAGTTTATTTTTTGTCAAATCATTGCTCATTGGCAGCTTTGGGGTCATTTGGATTGTTTTATTGAAATGCAATCTTCTCTTTGAGTAATTTTGGCTCCTATGTTTGTTAAAGTAAGAGAATAATATGTGCAATGGTGTATTGATTTGATTTGAGAAACCCAACGTTCTTCAAGAGTGACTGTGTACTTAGTGCTCCCTTCTTCTACTTCTAATTAAAAGCAATGCGTATCATTTATTATGTTTGAATAAGCGCTACTTTTTGGTCGCTAAGCTTCATGCTTATTGAGACCGCAGAGTCTCGGAACTGCTCTGGGATTTGGTTTTCTCATAAAGCAGATGCAATAAGCTGGGAATCACAAAGGAAATGATTACATTTGCGCCTCTGTGATATTTTTCCACCACTTCTCTCATGTTTTCTTAAAGTCATCCTCAACAGTGATTGACATGCAAATGTGCACCTTTGGCTTTTGCAGAGAATGGTTTGAAAAACACTGATAAGGATGCTTCCTTTGGCCCTGGTAAAATAACTAACGTGTTCAACACAGTCATTTTATCATTTGATTGCCATGTTGTATGCTCTCTGTGTCTTTCTCCATAATGGCTATCATCAAAATGTACAGTTTTGGACCGCTGCCTTGAAAATATTGTGTTCTCCGTATACCTAGCACAAAGTCAATCACAAAGAAGGCAATTAAACCCAAAATGCTTTCAGGTTAGTGGCAGTCTTGGGGGTTTATCGGAGGCATTGAAAAAGATGAATGCTTCATCTAAATGACACCATATGGGGAGGCAGATTGTTTCGATGTTCAGTTCTAATGAGAATGAGTCTGAGGAGGTCTAACCGAGGTCAGTGCGTGTATCACACTGTCACATTAGTTTCTACATTGCTTAAATAATGCAAGTGTTGACTAATGGCTGTTTTCTTATAGCCTGAAAAGGTTTTTGAACCTTTATGAACTCATGAACCCTCTCCCTGTCTGTCAGATTACTGCGGCACCCTTGACATAAAAAGCTTGATTTTCTCAGTAACACTTATGCCTACTTTAATTAAGAGTGTTAGCTTTAACGTTACGAATTATAACAGACTTTTGTTTGACAGAAAGACATGCTTTCTGAACGTCATGTAAATGCTAGATTTTCAAGTCAATTCCCTGTGGACTTTATGTAGCACCTTAAGAGGCTCCTAGGAGAAAACTCTTCCTGTGAAGGATAAAAACTGTCTTTAAACTGCTTTGAGTGACTTTACTGCATATGGCATTTAAGCTGTAAAAGAAATCGGTCCAAGGATTACTTTTCACCTAAAGCTGAACAGCAGATGGCATATTGGATATCAATATGTTGGTCTTTCAATTTCTACAAGAATAAAAAAACATTTTTTTTGTGGATAGGTTACATGTGTTACTAAAGAAATACTACATAATAATTTGATTTTTTTTGCTTGGTGGTTTATGTACTCTAGTCTTGAACTAAATATCCGAATGAATAACAAATCACACTTTTCTTTGTTTCATATTAATAACTTGAAACAGTAAAACCAAATACATTATAGTCAATATATATACAGTAACCTACACATATCACTGCTTATCCCGGCTCGTCTGTCTCTCTTAGCCAGTTATCTTTTTCACCCCATTTACATGTTTCAATTAATGTCTCAACCGTAATTCATTCATCAACATCTTCTCCTCCTTCATGTCCAGTCTCCCTTATACATAACTTCTGTTATGGAAATTAATACTCAAAAGACATAATTTATAAAAACAGCAGCAACAGCAATTTTAGTAATCAAACTCAAACATGATAATCGTATCTAAGCTTTTTGCAATTATACACTGCAGACACTGGAGAAAAAAAGAGAGAAAGGGAGATAGAGAAGAGAAAGAGAGAGAGAGAGACAACGGACAATGGTAGCCAGAGCAGAAGAGAACCCACTAGAGATGCTACGCTGGATTCCCTCCAGCACAAGTCCCGCCCCACATTCGTCACTCCCACTTCTCCTTATAGGAATTGTCACCTTCTATATTACTGATATTAATTATAATGATTACATTTTTCATTACACCTCAATGAAATTCGTTGATGCTGCCTGCTAGTTTTATCATCTGGCCAACATTCAAAACTGTGTGTGTGTGTGCTTGCGTGCGTGCATGCGTGTGTGTGTGTGGCGGGGGGACTCCAAACTTATGGTCCAAACTATAAGCTTAATAATAGCAATAATAATAATAATCCAAATTTAAAATAATATAAAAACACATCTCTATTTCTACAATTTACCTGCTACCACTAAGGGTCCTTTCAGACTGGGAATATTTAAAATAATATACAATGTTTCAGAGAACAGTAGCTCTCTCTCCCAAGTCCCCCATAGTTTAATATTCATATATTAAATTGGGATCCTTTTCAAAGACGCTTGCGGGACTGGAGTCACATAGGCATCATCACTGGAGTCATGTGAAAGAAGAAGTTGTTGTGATGCCAGCGGGGAGACAGCTAGCAATAAAACTCTTCAGGAAGTAGTGTGTGACATGGAGTGGGTGCTTTTTTGCGGATACTCCATATTTTCACATTTATAGCGGTGTTCGGAAGATGAAAACATGCGTTTTCCAATATGTTGTTGTTTTTTTATTGCAATAGTCAACATACAAAAAGGATACACTGTATCAGATTTTTTCAATAAGATGTAGAAAAATAAAGAGAAAATAAAACATTAGGGTTACACAATACAGTTTATAAAACGAGAAGACTAACCTTGAGCTATAAATAGCTCGCCATACAGTGATAAACATTTGACTCTTATTTTGATTGATTTAAGATTGATTCTTAGAAAACAGACAAAAGCTCAGAGTTTATTGGTTGACTTATTTTGATTGATCTAAGACTGATTCTTAGAGAAGAGAGAAGATAATTAATATCAGCGCAGAAGAGGAGAAAGTATAGTGGAGATTTAAAGCATTTTTGTTTGTGAATAAAGAAAAAGAGAAAATTGACAATATATTATATAGATTATTTTTGGACACTTTTGTATGGGACACTTTTGTAAATCTAGACATAAATGTGGAGCTCAAATAACAAAAAAATATTTTAAAGTAAGATTTTTGAAGGGAACACTTTTATAAAACCTTACCTCTATGAGCCAGAGTCATATAGATGTTTGGTTTCTGTACACCCTGAAATTGATCATCTTCTTGTAATTCTTACAAGACCTTTTAATAACCTCCTTAGAATTCTTTTAATACCACAAGTCCAAGTTGTGTGCCGGTCTCCCGTTACACTCTGTTGATTCGCACGCGTTGGTGTCCGGATTTCACAAGAGAAGGTGTTGCTTTGTGGGAAGTGCATCACTTCCTGGGGAGGGAAATCGACCCTTTGATATCTGGCCGTGACATTACAATGAGACTCGTTTGATTTTGTCAATTGCTTAAATAAATCCCGTTTTTATAAGAAACTAATTATGTTTGGGAATGTGCATGGTTCAACTTTCTATTAAATCTACTCTTATAAATCAGATATAACAGCCACAAAAAGGCTCCCAATGGAATGACCCCTTTAACAATCAGTTTATAAAAGCTACTAAAGCCATAAATCAGAAGCAGTGTCTGACACCATAGGATATCTCTTTCTACTGTGATGTCATGCAGGCCTATGCTATGACTGCTACGATCTGCCCTAATAGCACAGATGAGTAATTGTCTCTGGGTCAAAATTACTATTATCAAGCTTCTAATGCTATTCAGTTCACAGCAGAGGGTGGTTTTCTTTATTTGTGTTTGTAGTTTGATTCAAATTAACAGCTGGATTAATGTATATTATGCTGCCACCAAGCAAAGTGTCACAGCGGGTAGAGCTGTTGCCCCTCAGTTTGTCAGATTGTTAGTGTAATCCCAGCCAGGGGCCTTTCTGAGTGAAGTGTGCATGTTCTCCTGTGATTGTGTGGGTTTGTTCTGGATACTTCTTTTCTTCCACCATCCAATCACACGCTTCTGGAGAATGTAAGACTCTAAATTCCACTCAAGATGTAATGGTGAGTGAATAAGGCCCTCATGGAACACATGAATTGTGGGTTTTACCAAATGGCTTAAAAAGCATGAATACCATAAAAAGTGTACAGTTGTTAAGTTTAATTTGTCTTGGAAAAGCAATTAGTTAGTTAAGCAATGCTTCTATTTTAAGTTATGCAACATTTAATTTTAGCTGAATTCCAATATTAGACGTTTCACAACATTGCAATGCTTTGTGGGTAATCAGCAAATTTTTCTTAAAAAGCTGTTTGTGTTGATTTTAAATGATCAAAGTAAATAGTTAGTTAGAGTTAAGAGTTGAAATAAACAAGTCAGGCTAGTCTGTGTTTGTGGTTAGGACAAATGAATTATTTTAAGTTCAATAAGCTTAAAAACTATATTTCAGCATATTTAACCCTATTTTTTTTTATTATATAAAAATTATATAATTAATTACTTAAAATTGTTTGAGTAAAAAATGCTAAACGAGATGGTCCAATCGAAGAGTGGACATTCTTAGAAATAATAGCAATTCTATTAGGAAACACTCTTAACTTTAAAACACACAAAAATATGAAAACTATAAAAACAAGTGAATTTCCTTTTGGAAAGAACTAAGCAACACAAGCTAAGCTTTCATGTGTCATGATTTTAAAATGCAAAGCATACATGACTAGATCTGTGAGCAATATTTGTACAAGTATAAACAAAGCTAATTTGCACTCTTGCAGTTTATTATATATTATTTACAACTCTGCATTTTTAGTTGGAGCAAAGCCAATTATTTTGACGGTTCTTAATGATATGAAAACTAGTACCTTTTTGTAATATTTTCTTGAAGAACTACAGAATCTTGGTCTGCCTCACAATTGCCATACAATTTTATTTTCCAGGTTGAAAAACCTGTCTGAAAATATTTAATAGTAAAATGAAGAGTATTTCACAAGGGTCTTAGAGAGCAATTATATCAATATCAGATATCAACATCTGTCGACAGTGGGTTTTTTTTTTTTTTTTTTACAAATTTAACACCACAATGACATTTTTTTCTGATTACAAAAGAAACAAAATAGAGACTTAACTCAACATTATTGTCTACCTGTATCAACTAACAACAAAGCTTGTGGACAAGTAGAGCACGAGCACAGCTTTGACATACCTGTTCTATGTAAATCATTTTAGAATTTTAATCAAACGTTATATTTGGAAACTACAAAAAATAAACAACAACAACAACACAAGTGCAGGAAATACAAGTTTCATGTATGTATTCTTTATTGTGTATGAAAAATCTTTAAAAAAGTTTTTAAAGAAAAGTAAAAAAATAGATTTTTGTGATATTCTTGATATGTCAGTGTAACTATTCAAATTTTGAAATAATGTGCATCTTTTAATAGATGTGGATAATGAACTCCACCCCCTCCCCCCAAAAAAAATCACTCTACAGAATAATCAGAAATGTATTGTTAATTCACGTAAAATAGTTTTTCTCATATCATCATTGTCTTTTTTTCTCTTTTGGATTTCTTAGGAGAGATTCCATCATCTTAGAGGGTAATTGTGAACAAATTTGTTCATCCTGTGATTTTAGCAATTATCCTTCTGTCCCTCCATATGAACACGTCTGAAAAATAGACTTGATATCATTGACAATGAATACAGAACACTTTAGTACCTGGAACATCTGTGACCCTTCCTGTTCCTTCCTGAAGTTTCTACATAGCAATCTGTTCCTTGATACTTCACCATGGAAAAAAAAAGTTTTCATCTGTTGCTTCATGACAGGGAAAAGTATCTTCTAGACACACATACACTCACACATGGCTCAGACAGTGATGATGGGCATAATGAGATGGTGATTGATGGCCTCATCACCAGGGGTGCATGCCAGCTCTAATCGACAGATTTGGAGTGACAGGGGGTTAAGTATCCCTTAGATCCATTTCTGTTTGCCCTTTGTCTTATCGACATGCTTCTTAAAGAAGCAGCCTGCCATTGCTCCAGTTCATTATTATACCTTACATGACTGAGAAGGACATAATTCCAGGCAAACTCTATCAAATCGATGATTTATATTCACTAGGTGAAGTGTAATTATGCTGCGTTGAGACGATCACTTACAAATGTTTGCTTTTGCAGTGTTAATAAAAATTGAGCCAATCGTGACTTCGCTATAAAGTTTAAATATGGGTCATTTCCACTTCCACAACACCGCAAATGCTTAATAATAGGTCTTAGACAGATGTTACTCAGATTTTGTTGCTTTTAGCGTTTTTACGTTTACTTTTTTAAAGTTGCACATTTGTAACAGTTCTCAAAGTGGTCATCCTACCAACATACAAAAACCTATAACAATAGAATATCATTTTAAGGCTATATAATATTGCGTTTCTTTCTTGTTCCTGTTTCCCAATGCAGGTCTTCCACAAGCAAACAGAGGCACAATTTTTGCAGACTTGACCACAGAAATGGGATTCTACACATCAAAGGATTTCCTCCCTTTGGTTGCAAAAGCCAGTAAAATAGGTATTTGAGAATATATGAGTGTAGTTGGAAAAAAAGGCATACCATAAAATCCAAATTCTACATTTCTTGCCTTGTTTTTAGTGCTAATCATGTTTCAATATAGTGCTAAACATGTATTCAGTGTAGTGCTAAACATGTTTCAAATGAATGTTCATATTGTGACATTTTCATCACCGATGTCTAGGTATGTGTAGTTGCCGTTCATCGCTGCCAAGGATGCACGGGAATGTGATCGTGCTAGGGGCCGGAGACACAGCATTTGATTGTGCCACCTCTGCCCTTCGCTGTGGAGCTTGCAGAGTTTTTGTGGTCTTCAGAAAAGGCTTCACCAACATTCGTGCTGTTCCAGAAGAGGTAAAAAGTTACTTTTTGTATTGAAACAAACAATTGAATACCACACACAATTTAAAAAGATGTTGTCTTTGTATGTACAATTACTTTGCTTTGTTGGGGGTTTCAATGAACCCAAATGTATCATTATCACCGTACAAGCCTCTAGAAAACTGAAATTATTTACATCAATTTATATCAGTGATTTATAAAAATAGCGGGGGAGATTAGTATCAGGACTTAATTAATACAATACAACTAATTGTAAAAATAAATGCAGTGTAAAGGTGAATTGTTTAAAGTAATTGTGAGTCACATTTTTAGCAGTATGTAGGAATGTTGTAGGAAGAATGCGGTAGAAGAGACCTCTACTACTAAGGTTTGTTGTTGTTGTTTATGTAATAATGGTGGTGATGATTTGAAGTAGTTGTTTTAGTTGCGGTAGCAATGGTGATATTACTTAGTTAATTGCCAATGTTTGCGTTCATTTTTCTATCATTCTGCCAGTCTGTAGGACAGTGTGTGCATTTAAATTGTTCTCCACTGATTAATGCAGGGAATCATAAACAAGTTAAAATGTTTCCCAAATAGATACAATTTAGTCTTTGGAAAGGAACTTTTAAACCCCATAATGAAGTAATATTTATAGTGAGCCTCTGTTTGTTCTAGCAGGCTGAATAAAGCAGACCAGTTTTGGATGCCATTGTCTCAGTAATATGATATTTTACAAAATACTATATGTACTGTGGAATAGTTACATGAAATATTAATGGTTTAAAATGGGCCTGTATCCAAGTTAACCCTGCTAGCTGTAGGAACACAAAGCAATAAAAGATGGGTGAGAAAAAGGGAAGGGGATATTATAATGGAATATGCTGTTGGGGAAAAGTACAATATTTGTAATAAATGAATTGAAATCTACAGTACCTGGGGAGGATTCATTTAAAATATGATTTATAATAATATTAGCTTGCAGACATTATACAATATTTTATTGAGAATGTTACCTGCATGCATGCTGATAGGAAGAGCCAGATGTAGCTTTTAACACATCATACTCATCGGTTTATAAATAGATTTAATTCCACACCAGCCTCCCAATGTAAGCTTTGTTTCCCATGTAAAATTTTGTCTTGAAAAGCAGCTTTAAATTTATTTGACAGCTTCAAGAAGGTGCTTGGTTTATTCTTTGGAGATTTTAGCCTACTTATCTGTCAGCAAACCAAACTTGTAACAGATGTGTTAAATGCACATCCGTGATGCAAATGGGCTTTTCCGGCATGTCCCAGGTGAGGTTTGTTCACTGTGGTGGCCAACTGAATCTAGAAACTAGTTTCAGAGGAAGCTTTTGGGAAAATGATGAGGATAAACCAAATTACATTGGCCAAAATACGCTAAATGAGGTTAATTAATGAATTAAAATACGTTTGAGCAGAGCTTGAATTATATGTGGGCTTGTGTATAAGGGTTTGTGCAAATTATCCTCCCTTCATTCCTTTGCCACTCTTATTGCCTAATATTCTTCACCTTTGCTACCTTCACTTAAAACACTAAGCAATAATAAGAAAAAGTGAAGAGAATATGAAAGCTTATGGTATGGATCAAATGGAAGAGGAGACTGAATTAAGACTGTTTTAAACAAGATGGGGTCATGGTTGCATGGTGCAAGAAGTGAATTAAGAGGATAGTCCTACTTCCTAAGCTTAGCTAATATAGAGCTGAAGTGCTTGATGCAGGTATGGAAACATTCTTGAAAGATCATGGGTAGAAAAATAAGATATATCTGAAGACATGCACCAATCTGTAGTTGTTTAGTCCAGGGCCGATGAGTGACTGCAACTGGCCTAGATGACGCGTATACCTCTTGACAGATGGTTGATGCATGACTCGATAAAACTCTACAATATTACTTACTGAAGGTGAGTGAAAGACCTGACTGGGTAAAGATGTATATTCTAGGGGAGAGAGCTGGACTGTACCAGAGATACATTCAAGAGAGAGTGTGAAAGGGTGTGATCTATACAGAACCAGCAGGGGCTTGAAAGAGTTGGTTATCAAGAAAAAAAGAAACTAAAGATAGTAACTTTCTCTCTCTCTCTCTCTCTCTCTCGCGCTCTTCTCTCTCTCTCTCTCTCTCTCTCTCTCCTCTCCTCTCTCTCTCTCTCTCTCTCTCTCTCTCTTCTCTCTCTCTCTCTCTCTCTCTTCTCGTCTCTCTCTCTCTCTCTCTCTCTCTCTCTCTCTCTCTCTCTCTCTCTCTCTTCTCTCTCTACATGGTGGAGTTGAAGCAACCTGGAGAATAAGAGAAAGGAAACAAGTTGAGGTTAATTTGTTACAGCCACCAATGAAAAAATCATTGGTTTCAAGCATCTGGTCTGTGTTGCTATTGTTTTAGTCACAATGGACATATTCAGCACAAATGCTCCTGTTAACTCAGTCAAGACAAGAGAATGAACATTTTAAAGTTACCCAGAGAAAGACTTTGATCTCAAGAAGAAAAAACAGTTGAAATAGAAAAAGAGTTTATGTAAATGTTAGAGAACTTTATAAAGGTGACCATGTTGAGCTGAAACAGTGGGCAGCTTTATATAATACAATATTATTTTTTTCCTGTGGAGTTTTTAACAAAGTAATTAAGACGTATTCTTCTCTCAGTGACAACTGTTGCAGTGCTGTCATGGCAACAGTGACAAGTTAAACTTAGCAATGTGTAACTACAGCAACTATTAGCTCTGCCTTTGATCTGGGAATGTTCAAATGAGGGGTGTGCAGAAGCTGTGAATTAACGCTTTTTACAATGGATGTTTTTTTTAAGGTGTAACTTTTCTATGGACTCATTTCATTTACATATAAGACAGCTTTTATCTAGAACAACTTAGGAAATTGGTTATTTTACTCATGCGATTGCTCGGATCAGTTAATGGTAACGATGCAGTTTGGATCTTTGTTATTTGAACTGCAACAATAAAAGCTTTCGACGAAAATAAGTTATTGGGAGTACAAATACATCAAATGTAGATTTACTATCAATGATTGAAACCCCTTTTAAATTATCATTTTTTAAATACACAGTATATTACATACAGTATCACTGAAAACAAATTTTGAAATTTTAAATAACATTTATTCATTCATCTTCATGACGGCTTTTTCCCTTTCGGGGTCGCCACAGCGGAATGAACCGCCAACTCTCTGGCATATGTTTTACACAGCGGATGCCCTTCCAGCTGCAACCCATTGCTGGGAAACATTCACACACACATTCACACTTTAACACTATGGGCAATCAATCTTATTCAATTCACTTATACCGCATGTCTTTGGACTTGTGGGGAAACCGGAGCACCCGGAGAAAACCCACGCGATCACGGGGAGAACATGCAAACTCCACACAGAAATGCCAATCGACCCAGCCATGGCTCGAACCAGCGACCTTCTTGTTGTGAGACGACCGTGCTACCCACTGCACCACCGTGACTTAAATAACTTAAATAAGTGTAGTGACAAATAAAGGTCAATCAATCAACCAATCAATCAATCAATCAATCAATCAATCAATCAATCATATTGATGTGAAGTGCTGAGCAAAGACAAGGCAATATGGCTGATGGGTTGACATCCTAAGGTAAGAAAATAGCTGACTATGGATATTTAAGTGTGGGGGATTGGCTGCTGTGAAGTGTGACACCAAGCTGTGGAGTTTTCCATGTGGTTTGTATGCTGTCTGGCTATGTGTTTTTTTTATACCTGGCATTCACAAGAATCACTTATCACATAATGCAAGATGTTCATCTTGGTAAAAAGTGGAAAGTGACCCATGAGATAATAAATTAAGAATAACTGGTCTGAATACTGAACCCTATGAAACGCCAGTGGTTATAAGAAAAAAAGAGGTGTACAATGGTGATAATGTTCATAATATCTCTGAATTTCAGTCATTTTGGTAAAGATCTTGGCGTTTGTAATTTCTTAACAATTCTTTTTGATGTAGGTCAAACATAATTTGAATTTACGCTATTGTTCACTCCCAATCAAGTTCCATAATTTTCAGTTAGATGTCAATGACTTGAAACCACAGTGAATGTCCTCTGGATAAAGAGATCAGGTAATTTGGGAATCAATGATTATGATTACCCTGTTATAGAGTCTAACTGTTTAGTCAAGACGTGAGATGAGGCAAAAGCCAGGGTTAATCCAGGATAGGGTCATACACAGCAGAAGATCTGGCTTTTACCACTTTAAACTGTTTGCACACCTAGAGTGATGTGGATTAACAATTAAAAAATATGAATGGTTTATAATTTTCAGATTCCTCATTAAGCGATGATAAAATGTTAAGGCAAAAGAGAATACTTTGGGTACATTTTTATAAAAACAGAGGAGGAATCTGAAGAGTTCCAGTTAGTGTGGGAGCTGAACTTCTATTGCAGTCACTTCAGCACCAAATGTGCTTCAGAAGTCTATGTGACATTTGCAGACTGAAATGGCAGAGGCGCAACTCTGACTGAAGAGACTTGATTGACCCAGAACAATTGATTGAGGTGACAGTTACTGCAGGTCATATTGCTCAATTCCGATTTTTTGAATGAAATCACATTTTTTGTGTGCTCGTTCACTTAACATGCAACTTGTCCTGTGTATGAACACAATCCAGCTTGCCGGAGGAGACATATCGAAACAGGGACAAGAATTCCATTTGCAGACATTGTGTGACTTTATTTCAGTTAATTTCCGATTAGAGCAGTCATCATTTCAGCCAAAATAAAAAAAATGTAGACAAAAAATAAATATTTATTAGTTCTATTACTTCACTTTCCTTATATTTAAAATAATTATTGTCTAAATTTTGTTTTTGATAGATGGAGGTTGCCAAAGAGGAAAAATGTGAGTTCCTGCCCTTCCTGTCACCTTGTGAAGTGATCATAAAAAATGGAAATGTTGCTGGGCTGCGGTTCTGTAGGACAGAGCAGCAGGACGATGGCACCTGGATTGTTGATGAGGAACAAATAGTCCAGATTAAAGCAGACTTCATCATCAGTGCCTTTGGCTCCATGCTGAATGATCCAGCAGGTAAGGTCAGAATTACAAAAAAGAAATTAAAAACATCTTTAGTGCATTGTAGGTTTGATTTCGATACACTGACATATTCAAATGTAAAAAATTTTGTTTTTACAATTTAAAGGCACGCTAGGTGTATTTGTGATTGGATTCTCGTATAGTTCAAAGAAGACATTTTTAATTACTTATTGACCATTAGAAAATTGTTCTCTGCAAACCATCCCTTATACTCAAATACATCTCACATAATAATGTCCTTAGTGCCTACCAACTTATCTTTTCAGTCTGATAACCATCACTAAGATGGAGAGATAATGGATGAAAAAAAGCTCTTTAAGGAAAGTATATTTTCAATATCAATCATATTATATATCAAATAATAATTTCCTTTTCTACTTTCACACTTTATCCAAAATACAAATGACTTTAAAAAATAAAATGAACTGTAAGGTGCTAAAACAAATGAAATAATGAAATCGTTATCCCTTATAATATTCAACAAAAACACCCATATTGTGTTTTTTAAACCTCTCTATAAAGTTACATTGCTTATACTAAATCTAAGTATGTTTATCATTAAAAGAGCTGCTTAAATTCATAATAAAGTGCAGATGAGTGATATTTCTGTGTACGCCAGGTTTTTCATAGTCACTGAATAATACAATCAATAATAAAGCTACAAAAACATCAATAATGCATCCTTCAAGTTGCTCAACGGTTTTCATCAGTTTAGTTCCCTAAAGTAAGTGTTTTAAATATTTTCTTCAAACAGTTCATATAGAAGCAATGCTCAGAAATAGCTCAGAAACAACTTTTTGTGTGCCAAAGGTTCTCTCTCTCTCTCTCTCTCTCTCTCTCTTTCTTTCTCTCTCTTTCTTTCTCTCTCTCTCTGTTTACAGGTTAATGAGAAGATTTTACTTTCAGTTCAGGCATGCCAACTGACACATCTTATGCTTAAGTTCTCTTTAACCCCATAAAAAATTATATTTTTGTCAGTGTTAAACATGTTCAGAAGATACATGTGATGCATTTACTAAATAGGCTGACTAGACAAATAAGAATGAACAGCAGATCACACATCATTTATTATGACACAGCCTTTTGTTTGTTTGTTGTATTTTTAAACATTTTCATCAGTATTGGATGTTGTGAAAGTCCTTGTACCAGGTCAGGTTTTAGTTTAGTTGTGCCCTTACGCATGATATTTGTCGGCATATATTTGTATGGTTATTTTTCCATCTCCCCACAGTATGTTGTTTTTTTCTACTCTGTGTTTTGTTGTACCAGCGTTGTTGCTCTCCAGCAGATCTGTCATCTATCCTAAGCGCAGTAATGTCGCTGAGCTGAGTCGATTCATCCTCTTCTTCAAACTCAGAGACAGCTAGCTTACAAATGCAGCGCTTTCTCCACTCTTGCACAAGATATGAATTACTTGTCCATTTAAATGGGAGGGTAGAGCAAGGCTGAGGTAGAGAGAAATTCCCCCTGCAATCTTGCTTGGGCAGGCACTGTATGATCAGATCACCTCTGGCAAACAGAATCAACAGCTGACTGGCTGCTTTTACCTCTATGACGGCCATTTGCTGGAGCCCAAAAAGCATGATGTTAGGCCTTCAGAGAAACACCTATTTAAAACTATAAATCGCAGAAAAAAGAAAAATGTGCAAAATAAAGCAACACTACAACCTTTGTAATGTGTGCTTGCAGGGTCTTCCTTAGTCAAGTAACTGTGTGTTTATGAACAACTGCCATGAAGCACTAGGCTACAATGAGAATAACTTAATTTATGGCCATGAATAAAAACGAAAACAGCCTGAAACACAGTTAGTGTAAACATATACATACTAATCCAACAATACCCCAACCAGTATCCCCTCTGTTTTCTGTTCACAACAGCGAGTGAACAGTGTGTCAATATTCACCCTAGTTTTGCATCATAATTTCTCTTTTTTTTTTAATGTTTTTTCATCAAAGAACTAGTCTACTTTCTTCTTAGTGACAAATTTCATCTCATAATAATTTGCCACAGGCCTGTGAGGTGGAGAAACGCCCTGCCAGAAGCTATGTGCTCAGAGCAGATGAACAGACCATCATGACCAAACAGTTCTGGGTAACTGTAGAGACGCCCGATTCTGCATAAGACTTTCAACACTCCCTCCATTTTTCCAAATAGAAATCTATGCAACTCTCACTTTTCAAATGTGGAAAACCTCAGAGTCTTCATTTACTCTTCACTGGAATCTTCAGGACAAGCATCTTTCAAATCCACCTGAGATTGACCAGACCCAATCTGAGATAATTACACAGTCATTGCTCAACTCAGTTAACCCTTCAGGAGCCCATATGTAAGCACTGAATGAATGGGTTACAAAAATTAAATTTCATTCAATATTTCATTCTCTAGTCTAAATCCTTAATTTATGTGTTTTCTAAGATCTTGTAATTTTTTATCATATTGTGTTCTATCTTGCAAGCTCAAAAGTAAAAAAAATAAATTTACAGTTACAGGTAGCATAATTCAGGGAGCGTTATCTGAGTCGACTCACTCAAATTAGTCAACGTAGAAGGTAAGCCCATTGAGAGGGTTAATTAATCGGTTTGCGTCAAGAGTTGTCAACTCCTTTGATTCATTTGAATCAATTCTTGATGATTACAAACTCTATTCATTTATATACATATGACCTATTTTACCTCTGTGTTTCTGAAAAGTATGCATACAATTGACAATAGTTTTTCAATCGTTGTGAGTTAAAACCTAAAACAACTGTACAATGCGAATGTATTCACAAAGTTTTAGCTCACTTCCTGTCAGCAATTTTCACCATTCATTATTACCTTGTTAAGGATCAGTTGTTTAAGATAATAAAATTAAATTAAAATTAAATTTGTTTAGCATCTTCACTGTCTTGGCTTGATGCTGATTAATGTTGGTTCATATTGAGGATACATTTTCATAGATATGTTTAAAAAAGGGTCTCAGTTTATCCATTTATTTGTTTAATCACTTTAATCAATGATTTTGTTTTAGACGAGTGCCTATCTTTCCCCATCATAGGAGCCTCATGCATGCATTTCATCTTCAATGGAGTTTGGCAAATACCAATTTTGTGAGGAGTTTCTCCAGAGAGAACCACTGGATTATGAGACGAGAAAGATCTCAGGAGTATGTTAGATTTGTCACACTTCTTGGCCATGGTGCACATCCTTGTGTGTGGGGGTGTGTGCATGTTTTTGAGACTGAGTGACAAATCGGGAGGGGGAGATTGAAACAAACAAGAAGGGTGTGAGGATGTGTTTCTTTTTTTCTCTGAAAGTGATGAGGCTGGCAGTGTTCATGATCACTGGAGCGTCAGGCAAGGAGAGCTGATGGAGGAACCAGGGGATTGGTCTTGAAAAAAAAAAAAGAAGGGGAAAATATTGAACTTCAACAGCCACAGTGAAAGCATCAACAGGGCCGCCAGGGTTACAAATTCCTCAGCTTTCTCATGCAGGCATCAATAGGGACTTTACTTTTTCCCTCTGTCAAAGATGTGTCTTCATTTTTCAGCTTAAGGAAAAGTCAGCAACCACTATGAGTGAAGAGTAGTCTATTATTGGTGAGACCACAGCGCCTGGGTAGTTAAAGAGGAAGTTCATTCCATATGTAAGCTCTAATTTAAAAAGACTTGCTACTTTAATCATCATTTTCATTCCTTCCTACCTAAATTTTTTCTTTTTTTCATGCATCCCTTTTATCATTTATTCAATTTATCCCTTCTTGTTTGCTTCCTTGCTTCCTAATTTCATTGTTTTTCTCATTCATGCATGTTTTCCTTCTTTCCTTGCTTCAAACATGCATTGTTTTCTTACTTCCTCTTTGTTGTCTTGCATTGTTGGTTATTGTACAGTTATTCATTAAACGTTCATTCTATCATTTCGTCATGCATTAATTCATTTATTCCTTCCAACTTTCCCTCATGCATTCATCCTTTCATGCATTTATTTCTCTCAACCTTCCTTCTTTCCCTCATACATTCCTTCCATCATTCATACATGAATTCATGTCTCTTCCATTCTTCCCTCATGCATTCCTTCCATCATTCATACATGAATTAATTCATTCATTTACTCATGCAGGTATACATTCCTTCTTTCCTTTATACATTGCTTTCATAATTTTTTTTAGGCATGTATGAATACATTTTTTCCTTCTTGCCATTTTTCTTTCAAGCAGACATTCCTCCCATCATTCATTTTCCATCAATCTTTATGCTTTATTCCCATTCAAAAAATTTAGATTAGAAAACCATCTCTTAATACTATAAATTAATAAAACAAAACAAAAAAATAAATTAATAAAACATGCCATAAGACACACCTACCAGAAGATAAATCAGCATAATTGTGAAACAAGATGACAAGATAATACCAGATCAATTGTCAAATGTTGAAATTTTGGGGCAAATGTGTATGAACATCTCAGTTTAACATCTGATCCAAGGACAGCACCTTAGGTTAAGCTCCTCTGTCCTCATGGACACCTCTGACAAATAAGCAGATGGACATTGGATTTAACCTCATCCTTTTACTTTCCAGCATATGAAAAAAAAAGTTTGCTTTCAACATTTTTCATCCTTCCAAGGTCTCTCAGCTGTGCTGTGCAGTGATGTTTCTTTACAGCATAGACATCGAGTCTTGAAGATCGTACCTCACCATATGTAGTTCATGTTCACTACACACATATTGTTCCAAGATATGTATATAACTAGAAAAGAACCTTTCAATATATTATGTAGAATAAATAAATAAATGCTTTGTTAGAAGCTCTTTCTCTCAGTGTATTATTGAGACAGATGCTATGGATGGAAACATTGTACAACTTTTATTCATAGCTATACTCGTCTCTATTATTTCAGCTTTTAGGAGGTCTTCACCATAACAGCCATGCCCCATCAGGAAATATTTTCTTAATCGACTCATTAAAGATGGTATATTTTAACAACCCGCATTGAAATGTAGAATAGCTGGTAAACTTATGTCAAAAACTAAATAAAAAAAATATGCATTCTCAAACTATTCAAAGAGTTTTTCTAACCAAGTAAAAACCCAACTTTTTTTCCCAAGCTGTAAAAACTGAACTATTCTAAAAGATTCCAAAAAACACTCCTGAACAAACACTGGGGAAAAACCTCAGTTTTCTCATTGCCGATTACATGCACTTTAATTCATTGATGCAATATTTAAGATAGTATATAATATGTTGATAATAATTAGATGATATTTAATAGCTGGCAACTATATTACAGTTTTCTGTAGTGTAAGTCAAAAAAACAAAGGAGTATAAAAACTGAAATAAACAGACAATTCTGACCCATGGAATATTTTGTGCATAAACAGTGAGGACAGCCCTGGAACCAGTTAAGATGACTGGATGGGGGACACCAGAGGTCAACAGCCAGACCATGCAGACCAGCGAACCTTGGGTGTTTGCAGGTGGCGATATCGCTGGCTTGGCCAACACTAGTGTGGAATCAGTCAACGATGGCAAGCAAGCCTCCTGGCACATGCACAAGTACATCCAGGTGGGCTCTCCTCTCCAGTCAACCCAATAATCCATCTCACCCTGGCTTGGATGTCTTACACATCACACTTAGTGCTTGGGCGGAGTGTTGAGAGCCAGCTTCACATTATGCACCGGTGCCAGCAATTTTCAGCATTAGCGTAGCACTCAAACTTTGGCACGCTCAGTTTTACAGCAATGCATTTTTTTCTAACAGTGAAATCTTGAGTGCTTTTTGGTTTCTTGCTTGGGTTTTGTGATGTCTGTTATATTTACACATGAAACTAAGCGTCAGTGTGTTGAAGAGGTTCACATAGAGGTTAATTGCTAATGGAACTGGCCAAAGGAAACCACACGGAAGTGTTCAGCAAATTCCATACTACACTACTGAGAAATGCTTTTTGTTTTAGGTTGAGCCATTCAAGACTACTAAGAATCATCGGAGGGTTTCATCACATTTGGTTTTGGCATTATGTTTAATTTTTCACTAGAGATTTTTTTTGTGGATTTTCTTTTGCAATGAGATGGTTTGAAAAAAACAAAACAAAAAAAAAACATGTAAAAATGTAACAGTGCTTGCAGAGCCACAAACCCAGGTTGGGAACCACTACTCTAGACTATCACTGTACCTTTCAAAAGGCAGTCTTTATTGTAAACAATGTCTTCTAATCACTTCTCGGCCCGAGGCTCTCCCATGGACAGCTCGCCAAGTACGCTTATCTTAATCTCGGCACATACGCTTGCGTTTTCTAGGCTAATTCTATGAAAGTGAAATTGTGAAATCTTGTGAGTCTTGAGTATAGGGCCACTCCTTGGATTGAACCTACTGGCATTGAGCTATATTTAATTTTGAATTTATTGGATTAATGCATTTGGCTTGCCTCACACATCCATGTTGCCTTTAAAAACAAACTACATGTGACTAAAATGGCCTCAAGTATATTTGTCGAAAATGTTGAAATAGATTATTAACCAAAAAAGTAAGTTTTTATTTCTTATTCTGTGACGTCTTTGAGCTATGTCTGTTCCCAATAATGCGATGTAAGTGCCTTTAGCTCTGCTTTGTCTCATATCTCCAGAATTTTTTATGATTTCTTATATGAGTTTTTATGTTTTGTGCATCCCAAAGCTCAATATTTTGTTAAGTTTAACTTCTAGAAGTGTATATATTACTGTAGTAAACTATAAGTTTATTTGTGTAAACCTCAAAATATGTTACATGTATTCGTGCTGTCTTTTTTCAACTCATCATTAGTGCTTAGTTGGCTTACTCTCCTTTTGAAGGGTTTGATTAGCTGATTGGCATGATGACTTACTACAATATCTTGTTTCTGATATAACTGATTATTTTTGATGTGTGTATTGTTTTAAAATCAGAGATTGAAAATGTAAACTACTTCCCTCTGTGTGCATTTTATTTATTGAATACACATGTCACACTTAGTCTCCAATACTGAAAAAATAGATTATACCAATATGTAAACATCTACTTTTTTAAACAGACTGTTTTGTAAAATATTCTGTGTGTTATCTCTCCAGTGTCTTCATGGAAACACAGTAAGCACAAATCCTCAGTTGCCTTTGTTTCACTGTTCCATTGATATGGTGGACATCAGCATAGAGATGTGCGGAATCAAGTTTCCTAACCCGTTTGGACTGGCCAGTGCTCCCCCAACCACCAGCGGTGCCATGATCCGCAGGGCCTTTGAGCAGGGCTGGGGTTTTGCCCTTACCAAAACATTTGGCCTGAACAAGGTAATTTTACATTACAACACCTGAGTTTTTGTGGAAAACCTTTCACACAACATTGCAGACAATGGTATCTGGATAAACATCTCTAAAGATTATATGTATATGAAGGTAACAGCTCTGGCCACTGCTAAAATCAAGCCAGTTTATTCATTCTGTAAAGCAGCTCACGCACAAAATCACAAACTTACAACAGCATCCATAATGAGCCACATTCTGGTGGCTTGGAAAAAAAGCTCTGGAAACCAACAACTCTCCCATTAGGCAAGCCATGCATCTGCCTTGTTAGCAAAGTAACAGTTGTTCCTGACAGGAGGCAAAAAATGAAACAGGGATGAGTTGTTTATTGAACTTCGGCTGAAAATCTTTTTTGTTTTAATTTACTTTCTAATTCAAGTGATGGGAAAATTAATCGCTAACATCTGTTTGTTCCGGGCTTACTGGCAGTCCTTGATTAGTGGAGCTAGAAATGGAAATAGAATTAAAAAAGAAAGAAGAGGGATAGAGCGCTGGCTTTGAGTGGTATCAGATGTCGCCATGGCAACAGCAAAAGGAGTTTGCGCAGCGCTTCGATCAGTGCGTCAGTTTCACAGACATTTCTGAAAGCAATTGGCAATGTTTAAGAAGCTTCAACAACAAAGTGACAACTGAAAAAAAACTTCCAACTCTGAAGATTTTAATTAATTGTTTTATTTTGGATGACCTCAAGTGACATAAACAAACGGACAATCGACTTGATTTGACATTTTAATGACAGTCAAGAACAATGTTTGTTGAATGACAATTAGAGGATTTTTTTTTGTTTTAAGCAATGCTCCAATTCCAATTGTTATAATATTTCTTCAACGTGTATTTTTTGCCTTCCACTGAACAAAGTGATTTTTTACAACTATAAAAAATCAGTTACCCTTAATATTAATAACACCTTCAAAAATGTAGAATGAACAAAGTTTTAGTTGCTAATAATATATAAGTTCCATAAAGTCACATAAAAGTGCTATAGATGTTGAATGACAAAAGCCATAACTTCACTCTGTGGACCTCAAACCATTGGGTCTTCTGTAAAGGTGAACAACGCCCCCTCCCTTTTTTATTTGACATTTATATGATTTATTCCACTGCTTAGATATACCATACACAAAAAACTGAGTTTTTTGCGGTCCTCCAGTTCTGCTATTGGGTACCACTTCGTTCTCTCTGATTGTAAATGAACTATACACCAGTGGCTAACCAACACTTCCCATTTTTTATTTTAATATGTATTTTAACACCCTTTACAATAATGTATAATATATGTTTAACCCGTCTAGACAATCGTTGCTCCCTTAATTTCAACCCTTAACTGTGACATCCCAAAAAAACTCTTCCTTTTTATTGCTTATTCAACATGGTTTTCCTATGATTTCTCTACCCAGTCAGTCAGTGTGCATGCTATTCATTGATATGCATTAGTGGCTCATCTGATTGGAAAGTTGGAGGTGCTATGGCCAATTTTAAATTGGTATCTGGCTGAAAGAAAGGCACTAGTTAGAACTACTTAAAAAGGTAAACACATTTTAAACAACCCAAGTAGTCAAAAGCAATATATTCTTCAACTAATGTACCAACTCATACAAAACTCCATAGACAATCGTTAAATTCAAACCAAAGAAGAACATGCCTCACCCAATGGCTACAGTGCATCATCAAGTTAACTCACCTTAAAATTCAGCAATACTGATTGTATAACCAGCTACAAAGTTTGATGTGAAATAACCTCAATATAGAGAGTAGATTTTTTCTACTGCCTGATACAATCAATCAGCCTCTGCCATCTTTCTTGAAAGGCTCAAGTCAGGTGACTTGCTTCTCCTAGTGAACACCTTGTTCATGTCAATGGCACAACCTTACTAATAATTTCAGGAATCTTGGGCTGTTTTGAAAAGTTGAGGCAATATTCCAGTAAATAGATTGCTTTTGAATGACTATACTCTCTGTCTCTTTCTTTCTCTCTCAAAGGCAGGATAAAGAAAACCCCTTAATGTCAACATGTTCCCTGAGCCACTGTGCAGAACTATCATTAGAACATATGGGACTTCTTTTTAATATCCTGTTATCTTACGTTAAGATGTGTTGTCCGTTGAGGCTACGCTGCATAAATAGCACACAGAAAGTCCTGCAGTTGTCATTCTGGATGTGAAAATAACTGCTCGTGGATGTGAGAAGAAAAGCTAATTTGCCAAGCACTAACAGAAGCACTGAGCAAACAGGCAGCACTTTCATTAATTAAAATTAATGAGATGCATCACAAATTTCAATGTTTTATTTTTCCCTTCTGTTTCAAAATATGAGTGCCTTTAGATTTGACATCAGTGACTTGGAACAGGCCCCTGGAAAGCTTTTGGATGACAATCAGTATCACTTCTCCATGTTTCTGATCATCTAAGGCTTCAGTGACCCTTTGGATTGTAAGAGTAGGACATTTGGTTGGATTGTAGGCATCAAATAGCTTGTGGAGGAGATTGATGCTGGGATCTATGATGGATCACAACGTTTACTTCCAATTAGACTTTAAAGTCATCTCTGTGTGAGAAGCTTCAGACAATGTCACACTCTTCCTCCATGGTGTCATTGTAGGCAGGGAACTAGGAAGCGTCATGTCAGAGCGTGAGGGTTGAGGGCCCATCACTCAGTCAGTGCTGTGCTAATTGTACATGAGAATGAATGATGGCTGCTATTGTTCTTTTATGCGAGGTTGATTGCCTATTACTCGTGTTCTCGAGCTCACAAGAGCACTATCCTCAGCCTGCAGATCAGCTGGTTAGAGATGATGTTAAAGCCGGCTGATTTTTGATAGAGTTCATTATTCCCCTGCAGAGTCATGATGAATTTTAAAGTTAGCGAGAAAGAAGGTGAGCCAGATTTTTGTGCTTAGAAAAATACATCCCCCTCTCGCTGACACATTCATCATAACATTGGCTGAGCTGCTCCTGACAAAGCTCCAGCACTATACCCACTTTCCTTTCTACTGATTTAGCTGGCTGGTTATGGATTGGAGTGGAGTGCGGAGACAGGACCCGCTGGCTTTCTGCATGAGAAATAAGCCCATCCCCTGCTGCTTAAAACACATTCAATCATTGTCATACTGTAGCTCAGACAGGAGCTTATGACACCTAAGCTTTAAAACACACCACTCCAGGCTGAGAGACTTAATATCTGCAACATAAAATTGTGACTGCAGAGCAGAGAAGAACCACATCTCCTAATTAGTGTCTAATTGCACAGTGCTTTGTCCAATTTAGTTAGTGTTTATGATGGTGGGTGTAAGCGAATTGTGTTCTCTCCAGTCTGCTGTCTTTGACTGATTGATTTGATCAGCCTCAAAGATGCCATCATGTGCACTTTCATATAACATGTAATTCAGAGTTAGCTGTGTAGACCTACTAACACCATTTGAGATTGACCACTAGATTTACTAATGGCTCAATGGCAACATTCACAGTGTCATTGGGTTTGGCGTAAGTTTGGTAGCTGATTTTAGGCTAATTTTAAAATAAGTGTCTTGACAGTGTTAACATTGACATATGTATTCACTATCAGTGTTGACTCTTAAAATCAACAATAACATAATTAGTGAAGGACATTTGTACTAAAAGGTTTGACTGTTCAAAGCAAATTCTATTCTGGTTGTTTTGAAAACCATGCTTACTAGAAGCTTTGACTTCTTAAATCTAAAATAGTTAAGATCACTTCCATATTTGCAAACATGTTCGTTCCTTTAAAGCTATTTCTAAGTTGCAAGTCACTTGTTTTTGTTCAAAGACACATTGACATCTAAAAGCTGTGTTCAAAAATAGTTTTGAATCTGCCATATCATTATCGGTTAGGTTCTTCAAAGCTAATTCTTAGCCAAGTCACTGGTTGATTTGAAAACTGTTTCTGAAAGAAGCATTGTCTTCTAACAGCCAAGATGACTTCTATATTTACTAACAGGTTCAAGTCTTTAAAGCAACTTCTCAGATTTGTTGTTTTAAAAACAGTAATTATTAGAGTACAACCTTATTGGCAAACTTGTTAGAAGCTTCGAAGCCATTTCACTTTAGTATAGACATGCTTAACAGGACACACCAAGCTTATTATAAATTAAGCTAAAACCCTTGCACCTTGATGTGGAGTTTTTATAGTCTGTTCTCTCTCTTCCCCTACTAAGCCCCTTACAATCAACCACTCTTTATAGTCCCTCGCGCCCATGCAGCCCAGCCGAAGTGGAAATCAATGGTGGCGGGGGACAGACGGTTGCCGTCCCACAATTAATGCCAATTTGTTATGTGCACGTATCTCTGCGGGGAGACATGGTGTGGGCGGAACGTTCCCACACTGATTCCGGAACCTTGAGTACACAGCTCCAGAGAGGGAGAGAGCGAGTGAGCTAGATAAAGAGTCTGCTCCCAGAGGTCCTTTCAGATTGCTTTACATTTGTAAATGTTTGCATGAATATGAATGATTGTGATGAATTATTCAGATGTCTTTCCTAGTTTTGTAACTCTCTGCAGTAATTATCACAATTTTTGTGGATTGCAAGTTACTGCTATCCGGCAGATATTGTTCCTTTGTTATTGCTGATTTGGAAGACATTGGATTAAAATGTGTTTTCATTCATTTAGAATGGACAATTTCGTAACACAATGACATAGGTCATCTCTGTATGAACAAGAAAAAGACTCTCCTGTTGTTCCAGAATGGTTTGTGTTATTTCTGAACTTTGTATGACATTGTGAATTTTTGGAAACCATTGGGTATTCAATATTTAAAAAAAAATATTTAAAAAAACGTTCAGGTTAGCCCCACTGTCAATTTGAAGTTTCATTCTTGACTAGGCGACCTTTTAGCTTCGTCCCACACTTTGAAGTGAAGCAGTTGTAGTTGATTCATGACTCGAAATATCCAACACATTCACATTTTTGAATTATGTGTCAACGTGTTTTAAGCAAAAGGAGAATAAACCTGTGAAAATGAATGATCATTAATTCATTTATAATTTGCCCTCTAATAATAATAAAAAATAGGAATATTTATATACTAAAGCAGTGGATCACAGTGACTTTTACAGTTTTTTTAGTTTGAAATCACTTGGAAATGATCAAGTTATTTTCTGTCTCGTCATTTGAAGTAAGCCGTTTGGTCTAATGCAAAATAAGTGATAGGTTTTCAAGAAATATATTACCTATTATATAAGGTGAGGGCATGTAATAAAAATGTCTACACTGTATAAAAACATTGTAATAAAGCATCACATTAAATAAAATACAACCTCTGTTGATTTTGGTTTTAACATTCATTAAAATTATTTTAATCATACCAAAATATTTTCATAGCATATATTAGTGGATATTTTTCTTTCTTTATTTCATTAGCATACATATCATTATGACCGTTTGGGGGGAATTTGTATGGGAGACACTGCTGTTGATATTCATTTGTATTGAAAATGGGGGAATTTGTATATTGTATTGTTTTAAATGCATTTTCATTTTAATTTCAAAGAGAAATACTGTAATTATAGGTCCACCAATTTTTGAATGAATAAAAGACAAATGTGTACTAAAGTGACATAAAATTAAACAGATAAATGAAAAGGATAAATATTTACTTTACTCTTCCAAATCTTGAGTATTATTTCACTATTGCCTCATGCATCCTTTTGATCGACCATTTCTGAATCAGTGTTAGATGCATGGAAAAAGCATATCAGAGGCAATTTCAAATTAAAGAACATGCTGTGTATATATAAGGTGAGTTTCTATTGGGATGGAAGAGGTGCTATGGAGAATCTCCCAGAGTGAAACGTGCGTGGGGATATTAGCATGCAACAGTTAATTTAATGTTTTCTAAATGCAGGTGTTGTGTGTGGGAAGTTTGAGTTTTATGACAGATGAGAAAGCTTCATAGTGACTTTTTAATCAGCGTACAAGCAGAGTGGGAGTTTTAAGTTCAACTTCTCATTCTTTACTTTGTTTCAAAGTTATTTTTATAAACTCACCTTTATGTGGGCTCCCAGTTAAGAGAGTTCAATGTTATTTAAGCAGCTTGATGTCTTTTTAAGAGAGGAAAATAAGCACTGCTTCATTCCCAGAAACAAATGAAGCACTTCTAAGTACATGGTTAATTGTAAAATCTATGTTTAAAGCATGAAATGTGTTTTAATGATAAATATGTCTTTTGCACTTTGTAGATGCAAATCATTAGATTAGATCGCAATGGACAAGAAATAATTATGTTTCCGTTTTAAAATTATAATTAAAACTTTATTATATTATTACTAAATTATGTATTTATTTTTACAAAAGTAACTAAAACAGACACTATTTTAATTTTGTAATGAGTTGTTTTTCAAACACATTGACAAAAAAAGTGTTGCCAGCTCCATTCTAGACTAGCTATACATCTTTCATCTATTTTATTGAACATTCAATTGTATATTTATTTAATTAATCATATAAATATATATTATTGGCCATTCAATAGAATATTTAGAACAAAGCAATGCATCTGTATTTCATGCAGGCCGTACAAGGTCTGACAGCATTTTGTAGCCATGTATCTTTTTCAGCTTTAGAAGTCTTTTCGTTTGAATTCAACCACCTGCGTGCCAGATTTTTATCAATTTGAAGTTATGCAGGGACATTCTCACCAAACGACCTTAGATTCCCTTCTCTTTACAAAATCAATGCCTAGACTGCTGAACTCTGAAAAAAGAAGGAATTGCTCTGTGAAGCCTGAATGTGTTAATTAGGAAAGTGGCCATGATTGGTAAAAGTTTTTAAATGAAGTTGAGTTCCACAGCCTATATACATTGTAAACACATATTTTACATTGGAATTCAAAGCAGACTAAAACGTACAGGTCTTTTTTTATCACATAATGCTTGAAATTGAGCTTGAACTTCAAATGAGCCTTTGTGGACTTCTTTAAATCTTGAGGAGTTCAACCAGATGAAATATTTGAATGAATAAAATACAGTGATACTGTATAAAATCTCACATTCTGAGATGGTTTACAGATCTCCATAAAACAATAATTTGGGTCTCAAGTAGATATGGGACATTCTCTCTGAATAATTTTGATTGGCTCTCAGGTGTTGTATATTTCTCGACATACTCACACGTAGCTCCGGCTCGTTAAAAAAAAACTATGTATTCCTGCAGGACCTTAGGAACCATGGATTGATCAGTCCATTCGACCGCACTTGTTCACAGATCAACTCAACCTGAATTGCTTTAGCGGCCGTATCATCTAGGTTGTACAGTATTTTTTTTTACACCAACCACCATTTGAGGAGCTCTGCTGGGCTAAAACCAAAAGACTTTATTGATTCAGCTGGCGGGGCTGGCTGCGACAACAAAAGCTAATGTTAACGGAGACCATAAAGTGATAAAGCATTGCTGTATACTTATCTTTTATAATTCCACATTAAAGGGGAACAAGGAGCTGAACATTTGCCTTCGCCTGTTTTCATTCATGCAAATATCTTACATTGAAGAGATTGTGGTCAAGTTTTAACTTGCTCTGAGGATGATTGCTTTAAAAGTGTTTAAATTTGTTTCATAGCGACATATTTCTCTAACTCCTTCTCAACGTGAGCTCATCCAGCTCAGTGTATGGTTGAATGTGGTTTAGTTAGGGTATGTCGTTGAAAATACGGGTTTCCAGTGACTTTATTCCATCATAATTCAGATAAATGTCACGTTCAGTGAGTATAAGTGGAGCCTACTATGGGAAGGGAATTGCAAATTTAAAATTATTTACAACGATCAACCCTGATGTGCTTTTTTCTGTATGAAGCTAGTGAGGGCACTGTAACATTAGATAGTCCTCTGGTGCTAACGTTATGATAAAGCTAACGTTAAATAACGTGTCTCCAATAAAAACAAACCATCAGCGTTTCAGTTATTGTCTAATGTTTGATCTCTTTTAAATGTCACAGATTTTATCACCGAAGTGTAGAAGCTGGAATCAGTTTCGTCTCGTCTCGTCTACTTACATGACTAAAGTGAACGTTATTTGTCCTGTCTAGGAGCAAGAAGCCGTTTACCAGTTTTCACTTGTTTATTGCAGCTCAGAAGTGCTGGCAAAGAACATAAACAGGATGCTTTTTAAATAAAATTTGAACATTACTTTAAACAGTAGAAGTTTTGTAGGTTAAATAATTTATTTTCTAGTTAGTGCCTCCTCTGAATGGACCCAATTTGGCTATAAATATTAGCTTTATGTTCTGAAAAAAGAATTGTTCCCATAGAATCCAATCCAGTTATGTGTTTACATGCGGCCATAGCATCAAATCAAGCAACTTGTGCTTCCTAGAACTCCCTTACATCAACCCACAGTCAGAGCTTGTGTAAGGTCTAGTTGTTTTACAATCTCCAGTCACGCCACTCATCCACAGAGGATAGAAGCTCATACGGCAAAAATCCCAGAGGACTTTCTGTTTCATCTATATCAACATAATGATGGTGATATAGTCAAAGAGATAATTGTGGTCCAATTCGTTTCCAGTGTCAGCTTTAAAAAAAGAGCTGTTAAATTTACAGCAAGGGCGATATTGAGATTTTCTTTTTTTTGGTGCCTCAAAGTGGAAGTGCTGGTTGGCAGCTCGTTGGGACAGCATCTGTAATTACCGGAATGTGCCTCAAGGCTGGCCAATCGCAGGCCTTTCTCAGATGCTGGAGTGTGGCGCATGGCATGACATTTGATCACTCTCTTATCATGCCTGTTCCTTTTGGGAGCTGCGCTGGCTTAAAAGGGGGATTACAGGGCTGTGGAGGTGTGATAACCACCCTCAGTTTGCAGAACGCCACTCACACACGGCCAATGCTAGCCGCTGACCCCGTCTCAAACTATGGGAGGGTGTGAATTAAACCCAGGCTGATGTTTGACAGGCTAACGCATGCTAATGGGCTCATAGAAGCAGAGATTATTTACTTGCTGCTGGATATCCTTCCCAAGCATTAGATTAAAGAGGCTACTCATGCTGAAAGTGTGAAAATGAAAGTAGATCGCTGTGTTGTCTACTCTCGTATTACTTTATTCACTGCAAACACCTCTAGACAGTTTATCCACATGGCTTCATCATGTGAAATGGCAGCATTTCTAAATGGAGAGTTTCTAACTAAAGCAGTATATCAGAAGAGAGGGCAGACATTGTTTTCGTAGGCGTTTCAGCCCCCAGTTTGTAAAGAAAGTTATTCTTGCTTCAATGCTAATCTCCTGGCATGTATGTAATGCGTTTTATCTCGCATAAATTCGATTTTTTTATATATTAGCTGTAATTAACACATTTACCTTATTTTCCATACAATAAGACACAATTAGAATCCATTAATTTTCTCAAAAACCATCACTGCAATTTATAATCCAGTGCTCCTTATGTATTAATGCTGGTCACTGAAAATGCAAAATCGACTTATTACGACTTTGGTGCACTACGAAGCCGAACAGTTGAATGGTTCGAGGTAGTTTCACTGCTACCATAGTCGGATGTCTTATTTTTAAAAGCCTTTTGGATTAAAACAAATATTTTTGAGATGGTTTTGTCCAGATAGGATCAAGGAGTTGGTTATTAAGGAATTTTGGGCTGCAGTTCCAACACACAGAATGACGCTAGTTGAGATCAAAGCCCAAAGACAAAATTTTAGACACTTGTAGCCAATCAGAATCAACTTGGCGGGACAGTTCTGGGTTAAAAACTGATTAACCAGGAAGTAACTCCATCTTTGAAGCCTCTGAGAGGAGAGGAAGAGGAGATGGCCAAGGCTGAATATCTACAAACGAATGCTTACATAAAGAATAATGGTATTGGAAGCCCTTGTCTGCTGTTTATATTTAAATAGTTTTTTTTAAGTAATGGACATTTAGTGTGTTTAAATCGATGACATTCGCTACAGCCTATATTATACAACCAGTCAGAGTTTACAAATCAAATATTTTAAAAAAATAATAATTTCATCCTAAATCTAAAAGATGGCACGACACACCTTTAGCAGAGGTTCTCTATGAACCTGATTGTCTATGCCAATCATTTTCATGTGAATTATCATATTATATTATCAGATCATCAGATTATCTTCAGCATCAACAGCTACAATGAGATCGTGGCACAATGTACAGCTACATTTACTACCGAGACAAATTTGAAGAATTATTTTGGAGAATAATAGTATATATTTGATGCAAAAATGATTAAAAATGCATTGAATATGCATTAAACTTGAGAGT
Organism: Danionella dracula; assembly: GCA_900490495.1. Classification (NCBI taxonomy): domain Eukaryota; kingdom Metazoa; phylum Chordata; class Actinopteri; order Cypriniformes; family Danionidae; genus Danionella; species Danionella dracula. The sequence goes on from UELW01000100.1 coordinate 3,646,270, forward strand.
GAAAAAACAAAAAGCCTTTCTAACTTTGAATCAGAGAAAAAGTTAAGATCAGTGTCATTATGCTACTGTCAACTTATTTTCAACCTTTTAAAGCCTTTTGTATCAATTAATCTAATTAGCTAGGTAAACATTCTTTATTTGAAAATCATCCTACTGTATTAACTGTTTTAAAATTCAGTTATTAATTGCTGTTTATAAACAGGATAATATACTGCTCTAAAAAAAACTTCTGCCTTCATTTGTAACTATGTGACCCTTGTAAAAAATAATAATTACTAGCTTTTATTTTCTTTATTCATGCATTAGCTTGCTCACACAAAACCTGTAAAAATGACTGAGACCTCGGGTTAATCGTAATTGTGTAAAATTATGTGGTTCCTAATTAACACATGCAAATGAATCCTAATTGCTATCACTAATGTGCCATGCTCTTTATCATTTATTCATCATAGGTTTTTATTAATTGTGGTGAAAGGCTGAAAAGTGCTTGCTTGATGCTTGTTCTGTGAATATATTGTAAATTTGGAGATTGTGACTTTCTAATAAATCTTTCTGGCTCCAGTTTTATTCACTTTCGGCTAGTTTGGTGAAACTTTCTCTTACTCTGTCTGTCACAGGATCTGGTGACCAATGTGTCACCGCGTATTGTGCGTGGGACCACCTCAGGTCACATCTTTGGCCCTGGCCAGAGCTCCTTCCTCAACATCGAGCTCATTAGTGAAAAAACAGCCGCCTACTGGTGCAAGAGCATTTCTGAACTCAAAGCTGACTTCCCTCAAAACGTGAGTTCAAATCCTCTTAGCTTGTGACTTCTCTAATTGTTATCTCTCTCTTCCTGCAGAAGTTTTGTTCTAATGTGATTCATCACTTTGTTTCTCACTCTTTGAGAGTGGCGAGCCTATCGGTGTTTTATCAACAGCAATAATTCTCTATAATAGAGGTTCCATCTTGTTCTCTCAGATTCTGTCTTTCTGTAATTCCAGAGGCTTTGCATAGAGCATGTTCACTACTTCACAAGTAATTGTGTAATACAATTTCACTAATATAAGTTCTTCCAAGTCCTTCCACTTTTTCTCTTTCCTTCACATAGTCAGACAAAAGTGTAGTGTTCTTTCATCTCAATCTGCCTTGAATCATTTGCAATGAGACAGCCCGTTTGAGCACAAAATAACTTCCTCGACTTTTGTTGGCTGCCTGCTTCACTCAAGGGTGAGATTAATTTTGAATCACAGCATGTAATAATCACATTTTACTATAAAACCTCAATCCCAAACAGATGTGTCTTTTCCAGATTGCCTTTAATGTTTTGTCTGTATGGAATGCTTTATGCTGTTAGCAACATATGCAACATATCAGAATGTGATGAAGAAGAGTACTTCAATAAATCTTATTTATAGAAACAGTTTTTTTAGGAGAATAACATCTAACGAACGGCTATTACAGAAATTGGTATACTGTTAATAGAACTAAACACTGTGCTTTAATTGCATTCTTCACCTCTATCTCAAATTTTAATTATTTGTTTATTTTTTGTGTTTTTTTATATATTAGCACCCTGTCCCAAGGGTTAACAAATTGCTACAACTCTTTAAAGAGTGAGCTTCTAAAATGTGTGAAGTCTTCAACTGTTTATAACAATTCTTTGAATAGATATATTTGAAGGAATTTTTTTAAATAATATGATCAATAGAAAGAGATATGTTCATCCCCAGTGGCTCCCTCATTTTCTATGATAAATGGGGTGAAAGGTTGGCCCTTATCGAATAGTGATAAAAAAGCTTTTCTTTTAAAAAGGTCGAAATATTGATATTCAATGCTGGAAAAAGGACTGTAGTAAGTTACTCAATTAGTAAATTACCAAACACATCCCAGGTAGACGGGTTCATTTGTATGTTTTTAATATTCATACCTTCATTCCACACATTAACCTGAAATTTGATCTGTTGGTTCACTGAAAATTATTTTTATTAAATATATGTTTTTAAATAGTAGAAATACATACATAAATACTTATATCTGTAGTATTTATGTATATGAAGTCATTTCATGTTAGTTGTAAGTAGCAGAGTTTTCGTACAGTTTACTTACAATCGAGATTACTTGCAAAGATGGTTAAAACATCTGTTTATTATTTCTGAAAATTACCCGTTACAAAGGCAGAAATGGACATATTTAGACATAACCTGGCATTGTTAGTTACACGTGCACTAACACTCTTTTTTTAGTAAGACATCGATTCAAACATAAACATGTTATTCTGTGCAATGTCATCGTTCAGCACGGTGAGGCTTTATGGCAGGACTTTACCTGTTGATTGAGATTTTGTTAATGAAGGACCAATCTTGGACCACAATTTGTTATCTTTAGAATTTTTTTTGTTTGTGTTTTTAAGTAAACATAACAATGAATGGAATGTCCTTAACATGTGTCAAAGTTTCCCCTACCAAACAACAAGGGCAGTACCCTGCCATGTTAAACCTGGCACTGTCAAACTAAAGAAATGTCCGCTGTTATTTCCCTGTGAAAACAGTATGTGCTTTATATGCCACATGCTGCTCAGACACAATAATCACAGAGAGGCACTACTATTTGCCATTCCGAATCTTGTAAAAGGTGACTGACATATGACTCATCCTATAATTAGTGTTTATATATCTCTTTGGTTGGAGTTTTCAGAATTAAAATAGCCCTATTAAACTCAATCACTGCTGGGTTTGCATGCCGACAAGCGACGGAAGCTCAATGGATGAAAAAACTCACAATCCGTCTCTTACCTCAGACAAAATTTTACTTAAGAAAAATATTTTTTGTCGTAATGTTAAATTGTAACATTCTAACATGGCTTAAAGTTACTTCTCTATACTAAGTGATTCTAGAGCAGCTCTGTTTTTTAGGTACTTCACATAAACAAATCTACTTTTAGATACACAGATCTGCTTTGTGAATAAAATGTGTGTTTGCTTGCGGTCAGCACTTCTTTTACTTCACCTCATCTGTCATCTGGTAGAGCTTCTCGCTCTCCATGTTCAAAGATTAACTTTTTGTATCCATGGAATACCTTCTCCAGGATAGATGTATGACCAGTATACAAAAAAGTAATCTGAGCAATCATAATTAAAATAGCTATTTTTAGCAAAAATGCTTCATCTGGAGACTGCATACCAGATATTAAAACGAGAATCCTGTCGCACATCCATTGAGAGAAACATTAATAAGCACACTGCAGAGTTGAGTGAGAATCTCATTGATAATGCTGTATGATTTTGGGCAGGTTTCAGCTATTCAACACGCCCATTATCTCCATTTACTATATGCAATTTCCATTTTCCCTGGGCGCTCTTCAGCAGCATGTTGTGACCCATGCAGGCCAGTAGCGAAAACACTCGAGGGAACCCTGAAGTGTGAGTTTGGCGGAGCTCATCACAGCGTGTGACTGGTTCATGCTCTAGGGTGATGTCTGCTCGCTGCTGGATGAAATGAATACTCACAGAAGCGTAATGAATAACTAACATCACTGCAATATTGACAAATTATACTGGCTCGCTCATTTTGGCTGCAAAAAATACATTCTCTGAAAGCTTGTGAAAGATTTGGTTATAAAAGAATAGGTTTATAGAAGAAGAAAAGGATATGGCACAGCCCTTCTGTTTTAATCACAGGAATGACAGTTTTCAACATGATGGGATCTCTAAGGGACTTGTGTTGCCAGTTTTGCTTTAAGGTTGAATTAACTCAGCTCTGTTTTATTAAAATGAAAACAAAGTAATTCCTGTGAATCTCAGAGAAAGTCAGTCTCTCGCTCTCTCTCTCTTTCTTTCTTTGAATCTTGACAATACAGTATAGACGTTTAGAATTTACTGTACTACAGTCCTGCAAGTTTTCTTTTGCAAATGATTACTTACATAAAATGGATAACATTTTAATATATACAAATGTGTGTGTGTGTGTGTGTGTGTGTGTGCATGTAATATAATAAATGTAATAAATATATATATACTTGACTGACTCTTGGTATTTCCGTATAAAATCTAATGATACAAACCATCTTTAGTCTATTCACTGCTTCTGCTACAAATTATAAATGAAGATTGACAGTTAAAATTATTAAAATACCCAGCTTATTTTTGTAATTATTTTAATTTCCACCACAATCATGGTAGGTATTTCTCGCTGAAGCACAATGGTGCTGAGAGCTCATTTAGAACTATTCAGGCTCTTCATGAACTGACACTACTTTGTGCATCTACCACTGTGGTCTCATCAGTTTGGAGCCTCGTACTGGCTCTAAACATGGCGTGATTGGATGGGAAGAAGGGCAGTTCACTGCAGTCTGATCTACTGATCCGGCAGTAGGTGGAGCTCACCTATTTGTGGATCTCTAGTTCTCTTGATGGGTTATTTGAAAACTCACCAATGTGGTCAGCGCTTCACAAATTGGTTTAGGAATAAAAAAAAAACATTCATGAACATCACAATTTTTACGTAACAATAATTATCAAATTATGAAAAAATGCTTCTTTATTTTGACTGCTTTAAAAGCAAATAATTCAGGAGCTCTGTGGGTTGGCCTTCAGAAGCAACAATTAGCGGTGTTGTTTCCATCATGCTCACTGTCGGCAAAGCACTGTTTTCTAGATAAGCTTCAAATTGTAAAATTGTAAATTCAGAACGTTAAATACTCTGTCTTTCTTGATAACCATACGTGTTAAAATGAAGATGATAAGCTGTGTTTGTCAAGACTACTCTTTCTTCAGTTCAGGATCTCAGTATAAAGCATTTGAATTCTGCCACTAACACTCTTTACTCTTGATTTTTTCTTTACTCCAATGAAAGATGTGTAATTAAAAAATTAATTAATAAGGGTAAAACACATTTCTACTAAGAAATCAAGTCCCGGGGTTACTTTCCCAGAACTAGTTCTGCTCATCATCTTATTAAGGTTGTACAATGACTTGACCTGATGTAATATTACAGACATACATGAACAGAGCGAGACCTGGCCCTCAGTGATCCTTCTGACTCTAATAAAATACAGGCGCCGCCTGTCTAACCCAGGTCAGAGTGTGCGCTGGAGTGCAGCTCTCAGGAGTGAGTGCTTGAGAGGAGCTGCAGATAGAGGCGCTACAGGTCCCCGAGGTCCTGCCGAGATCCACGATGGATGAACTCATAAACTTCCACACATGCTTTTACCTCCAAGTGTTCCACCCAGTGCTCTCTGTACCGATTTGTTTCCCTTAAAAGCGCCCAGCGAGGAGGAGGCACTGGCGTATATCTCACTGCTTTATGGTGCGATTACTGTGTCTCTGCATACAGTGAGAGTAATACAGCTAAATCCTGCTTGCCACAGAGGAGCTGAATAATGCCATCAGCGTGATGTTTTTATTGTTTTAATAATACAGTTGTGCCACTGGGCATTCACAAATGCACTGAATTATATAGCAGCACAGTTTAAGGCAGGGTAATGGCTTTTGCTGTGAGCCAGGTTGTAAAAAAAGAAGAAAAAAAATCAGGATTTGAAAAAGAGTGAAAAAGCAAGCATTTGTCATTTTCATCCCATCTAAGTTTTTTTTTCTTAGTTTTTTGTTTACATCCACTCACTCTTAATTTTTTTTCTCTGTCCAGATTGTCATTGCAAGTATCATGTGTGGTTACAACAATGCAGACTGGACTGAACTGGCAAAGATGGCTGAGGTAAGAACTCTTGATGAATGAAATGTATTGGAACCATGAATACAGCCTAAAAACAGCCAAAGTAAAACAGCCTAAAACGTAATATCATTCAATGTTTTTCAATTTTAATTTTAATATACACTTCCAGACAAATATTTTACATCACTCGAATGGTAGTGCAACACCAATTAATCTGAAAAATAAATATAGCTAGCTAATAGGACTGTTAAAGATGAAAAGTGTGTTTTCTTCAACACCAGACCTCTCTGTACCAATTGCATTATACATTCTACCAGACCTTCAGCTATCCTTTTCTAAATTAAAAATGACAGTTTAATAATTTCGTTGAAGCCTCTCACACAATATCAATTGACTTGATGAACTCTTACTGAATACCCCATGCTAAAAATTTCTAAACAAATCAATAGGGTTTAAACCCAGAGCATGTCAAACAAACAGGGTGCTTATTGAAATATTTGGGAGGAGAGTCATTATGTTGTTGTAGGTTTAAATTGTCAAGAAGCTACCAGCTTTTTCAAACGTTTCACTAGTAGTGTACACAACGTATAGATTTCTTTACCGCTTTTCTCAAGGCTATTCATGTGATGTTGATTTTACATTTTGGAAAGATATATTTGTTCAACACATACACAATAGAGTGATGAAAATGTTTGCATCCATATTCATTGTGTAAAGCCTCATTGACTCTTTGGAAAAGGCTTTCCACATTAAATTTGCATTAGATGATATATTGCTGGTTTTAAGCTTTTCAGTCATGGTAACCAACTGTGCTCACAAAATGAGAATGAAAAGTTGTAACAGTATTTAAATAGTTGTTTGTGTCAGACTTCAGGTTTTCATGTTCAAGTCCAATTTTTTTTAATGAAAAAAAAGTGTGTTTGTTCACATTACACATTGAATCGTCCTGTTTATGAATGCAATCCAGCTCGCTGTGAGGCATGCATGAGCAGAAAATGGCGTTGATATAGGTGAAAGTAAACATGGGTGAGAATGTGATTCGAGGAGATTTGTTCATTGCCGAATGTATTTGCTATTATTTCAACCAAATCATATACATATCAAGACTTTTTTTTTTAGTTCTATTAATTCACTTTTTTTCCACTGACAGCTTTCACTGCTGTAATAAGCTTCGGTTGATGTTTAACTTCCCATCCACACCTAGAAATGCAACATCTGTTCTCATACAATGCTGTAAAAGTCAGATAAAAGAGACCTGGCTGTTCATATTGACGTCACGTGACAATTTAGAACCACATTTGAAAGTAAACTGGTTTACATTTAAAAAATTGGGAATGAGCTTGAGCATCAGTTTGGGCTGCTGTCTGAATATAGCCAAATTTTCAATAGAAAGTCAAACTTTTCTCTTGATGTTTCTGTGTGAAACGACTGCATTAAGCTATTGTTTAACAACGAGAGACTACCCAAGAACCTATTCATAAAGTTCCCAAATATGATCCATGAGCTTGGATAATGAGTCAAGCAGAAGTGATTTACATGTTAAGTAAACGAGAAGCTATGATCTTGCAATAATGTGGACAAAGCAAAGCAGATCATGCGTTTTGTGCTTAATGCTAATACAAACTATGTGGAAAGATGAGTTTTGCGGATCCCAGAACATCCCAAATGTTTGAGACCTTGGAAATGTTGTCTAGAAAGTTTTCAGGATGTCAAGGGAAAGTCACAATTTTTAATTGCTTTTATAAGGTTAAGAGGACTTCATTATATGATCAACAGAGGACCAATTGTGACTTTTTTGTTAACGCCCAAAGTCAATTTTGTTTTTGTAGCATTGCATATGTTATCACAGAATGAACTATACAGGGCATTTCCCTGAAATCATATCAGGAACATTAAACAGCACCAAAATATAACATTTAAGAACTTCCAACAGGATAATTGAAGGGTATTCATGGTTACATCAACCAAACAGAAACTTGCTCAAGCATGATAAAAAAAAAAAAAAACATGATGTCGGTCTGGCATGGGAGATGCCATGATCAAGAAGGGCTAGCTGCTACCCCAATATCCTCCTAGCTGTTTGTGGATGCCAGAAATTGTATGACACAATTGATGGCAGCATCAAAGTTCTGTGTCTCTTTAGTAGAGAAGTTCACACACTATTAAACTATATTTTTTTTAGCATGCATTGTGTTAACTCCTTTTGGTGTGAACACACTGTAGCGATTGACATTATTAGGAAGGACAAATCTTTGTGTTCCCAGCAGCTTCTCTCTGAAAGTTTTTTTCTGCAAACAACAAGCTCTGATTTCTATGTATAACACTTTGGCAGTATGGTACCCAGAGCTCTCATGCATTCAGGTTTAACTTAACAGACAGATTGGCTGCAGTGCATTCAAACAACAGAGTTTGTCTTTCTCTCATCTTAGCTCCAGATTTGAAATCCACCATGGCACTTTGACCAATTACTTCTACCCTATCCGCATGCTTCTTGATCTCCAATTCGCTCACATGCTCCACCTGCCTCTGAGCACTGCCCTGCCCCTGCACATTCTTTCTTCCATAGATTCTGAAATCTAAATCATCAATCATCAATTTGACTTTTTATTGATTGTCTCAAAATATTTGATCAAAAACTCCAACAGGATTGCATACATATTTTGTCATCTGCATTGTATAAAGAATATTTTATGATTAGCACCACATTCAATGTGAGTTTATAAAAGATTTCAAAGATTTACCTGAGAGGAGATCAAGCAGTCCCTTTTATGTCTTTTAGACGAAAGATGGTTTAAGAAAATTGTTAATGAGTATCATTAAGTTATTAAAGCAGTGCGCTGTTTTAAGGGCCCATCAAAATTTCTTATCAAAGGTGCCTTGATGTAGCTCTGAGTTGGACTGGACAGGACAGCAGAGCTTTGATCACACTGCATTGGTTAATTTCAGTCAAAGTTAGTGTCAGTTTTCATCAATGTTTGTGTTGAGGCCTCTGGCTGTTTAATCGAGTATGTTCAGATATCTTCCATTCACCTACTCTAACACACAAGCGCATACACCCAGGTGCAGGTAGACACATTTACACAGGCATGCAGTAATTAGCAGTTCTAAATTCATTGTATTTACAATGTAAATAATGATCTGTATTTGTATTAATCAATGTGAAAACATTACAGTGAATAGTTTATTTGCTATCACATGGCTTTTATTTTAGTTTGATAAGAATGAACTTTTAGTGATTTAGTGTAGTGGTACAGTGGCGCAGTGGATCGCTGTCTTCGCTAGCGCAAGCCTCGGCTGGGTCACTTGGCATTTCTGTGTGGAGTTTGGATTTTCTTCCTGTGATCGCGTGGGTTTACTTCAGATGCTCCGGTTTACTCCAGGTGCTCCGGTTTCCCCCACAAGTTCAAAAACATGTGGTACAAGTCAATTGTGTAAACAAAATTGTACATAGTGTATGAGTGTGAATGAGTGTGTGTGAATGTGTGGGTTCTGGCTAGAAGGGCATGGCTGAGTAAGTTAAAGGGACTAAGCTGACAAGAAGAAGGTGTTTTTTAGTGGTTTAGACAATATCATATCAAGAACAAAGTAAAAAAAGAGCCACGAAGTGGCTTGCGCAAGTCCATAACAGCAGAATGAACATGGCGGGCTTACAGATCGAACCACCAACTGTCCGGTTATGGGACAACCAACTCCACCACCTCTACTAATTTACAAATTTTACAAAAGTTAAAAACTACTGATTCTAAAAAACAAGAACAAGGTGCCCATGACATCACTCCTATATTTTGGGTGAAGGAGGCTCTGAATGGGTGTAGTCAGCCATCACCTTGTTATTATCATCATCATTATTATCATCATCATCATCATCATCATCATCATCATCATTATTATTGTTGTTGTTGTTATTATTATTACTACTATTATTCAAAATATTTTTCTTAATGATTTTTTTTTTGTTTAGCAAGTTGCTTGATTTTTCCTCCCAACACTTATTTTTAGTTTTCTCTGGCCTCGTTCTTAAACAATTGCAATTTAGCCATCACTAGTTATTTCTAATGAAGAAAACATTCTTGTCCTCCACCTGTTTTTCATACCGCAGCAGTGACATCATCTGGAAGCAGCCTATGCAGTGTTAATTTAATTATCATATGAAGTATATAATTGAATAATTTTAGATTTTGATTCTACTGAATATAACATATGTGTAATTATTCAGTATAATTTTTTTCTGTGTATTTATTTTGATCCTTCTTTTAGAATGAATAAAAGAGAACACTTTTATTTAAATGGATTTTTCTGAAGCATCATTTGAATGTAGATCGATTGGATGTGTCTGGAGATTAAACACACATCACAATTAAATTTTGCCTGAAGGTATATGTTAAATATTACTACAAATTCTCATCCTACAGTTAAAATGGGTCCCAAGCTGCATGAGAGCATAGCAACACCACACAGAGCTACTGAATTGCAGATTGTTTTCTGTCTACCCACCTAACAAGTTCAATATCTTCCCATTCTTGTTTTGTGTTTCTCTCAAATAGTTGAAATTCAGCTTCCCTTGAGATGTTGAATTTAAACAGCATCTCTGGGTTCGATGGTGTCTTTATCCCTATGCATTCAACCTGCAGCTTTATAACCCTGGCAGCCAGATTGAAATATACAGACTATGGCTTTACACGGAAACATACTTACACGGTAACAAAAGAGGATGCTATAAAGTAAGTTATACAAGTCTTTTTCCGACTTAGGTGAAGTAAATGACTCCCAGAAACGTAGATTTACGAGGAAAAGGTGTAATTCCGTTTTGAGCACATGTTTGCAGTTTCTCAAAAGCATAATTATAAACATATTTGTTGATGGTTTGTTTCGGATACAGAAGATTTTTCTCATGATATAAAAGTGATTTTTTTTGTTAAATTCCATTACTTACAGTCACAGATCAAATAGTAATTCAATGGTTTTCTCATAAAAATAAGTTTGAAATATTAAATGTAGTTGCTGTAGGTTAAGGTGTATTGTATTGTCAGAGTATATCACCTGTCCTTGGTTGAGTCAGAGGATCAGAGAAGACCTGTTCATCTGTGGCCATGCAGCTGCATACAAATTTAAGATCACCATGAGGAATGGCAAGCATCAGCTGGAACGATGAAGAGCTCGTCACTGTCGGCCTCAGGAGCGCTAGAAATGCATTCTCTGATTAATCACTCACTCTTCACCATCTGGCAGGCTGACAAACGGATTGCAGACTGACGTGAGATCCAACTATGAAAGGGCTTCCCACATTCCTAACCTTCAACTCATGCATACTGTATAGCCAGCTGTGAAGTTTGTTGGAGGAGGAATATGAATTGTGCTTCTTCATTATTAGCATCATTCACAATGTTCTGCGCTTACACCCCCAAATCTGGAGAAAAAAGCATGAAAGATATTTGTTCTTATTATTTTTTTTTGTAATCATAGTTCCCTTCTTATTTCACTAGACTTGCAAACATTTTGTAAATACCGAGGTTTTTTTGTAGACACACCTTACTTGAAATCCAAGGCTACTTTGAAAAATCAAACAAATAAAACAAAGCTCAGAAAAGGAAAAATACAGATACGCCTACCAATACAGATTTTGGTATTTTGTATTTGAAGACCAAAAATATATATTTTTTAAATAAAGGAAATTAGATTCCAATTTAATCCAAATAAAGGATTTTTTTTTATCTGATTAACCTCTTCTTTATGGTCATGCAGCTGATAAGGAGCCAAGCTAAGGAGCCTTTTCTTTTTTCTTTAGATGCTTCCAATAGATGCTGGACTGTACAGTTCTAACTGCTCAGTCAACTTGTGTCTGCCACACTGGTTGCAGGAGTGGCATTCTCTACAGCATTCTCTCATTATTCTCTCCCGCATTCTCTCATTTTAGAATAGACACAGTCAAGCAATATCACAGAGCAGGATTAAGTAACAAAAAGTGAGTGCTGAAAAATGAAGAAGAATAGAATTGAAAGAGTATTATATGAGAGCAAACTGGGGCAGGTCTTAGGTAAGAGGCACAACAAAGCATTAGATGCATTTCTAGACTAATAAAAGAGTGTCAATTAAACCCTTCACACCAGAACTCAACACATTTTATTTCGTTTTTTTTGTTATTTTTCATGAGGTGTTTTTACTTGGTTGATTTAATAATTTGTCTGGAGCAACTGAAGTGTGTTATGTTTAAGATAGAAAGAGTCAAGGGTAAATTGGAAACATTGAAAAATGTGGAAGTTGAAATGGTTAAGGAAAAAAGAACATTGAAAAACACAACACACACACACACACACACACAAACACACGCACATGCTCTACTGTGTAATCCAACTAATGGTGTAACACAATGGTCAAAACTCAACTACACTATCTGTGTTCTAGTACAACATGGGGCACCCTTCTAAACTGATGTGCTAAACAGAAGTAACCACCTAACAAAACATACACACATGGAGAAAAGAAAAGATGCCGTAATGGTCCAAAAACAAAAGAATAAGGGATTCTGGACAGTAACAAAGTTAAAGAAAAATGTGGCTTGGTGGAAAACATAAAGAAGCATAAAGTAGTTGATATAGCCCTAGTTAGTGTGGGATTGCTGTAGCATCTTCTGCTGACTGAAACTCTATCATTAATTCTCTTTTTGGCAAAATATCTTTTTGGGCCAAGATTACTCATGATGTTACATAATAGTAGCATGCAAATAATCAATTGCAAAAGTGCTAGTAGACACTAGCATTTTTCAGAACATTTTGTAAAAGATGGAAGCTATGCGTAGTAGAGCAGTTTTGTTTTAGTTGCATGCATTACAGCATTTGTCTGGAGTTTTGTTGTTGATGTTGAAAATCCAATTTATCCTTCGTCCTTCATAAAACCTAAGACAGACAAAGCAGCTGTCCTCAAATAGCCTCTAGTATCAGCCAATCTTGGAGTAGATTTCCACAGTTTTGCCTCCCGCCACCTTTGCATGGTTTTGTGTCTCTTAATTCAGGCCAAATCTCTAATCTCTGTCTCTGTCTCTGTCTCTCTCTCTCTATCTCTGTCTCTGTCTCTCTCTCGCTCTTTCTTTCTAATGGCTGTCAGGCTTTGGGAAAGCAATGGCTGTGAGTCTGAAGCAGCAGGTTTGTAGGGTGTGTGGTGGAGAAATGGTTCTGGCTCTTCCTCATTTCAGAGCGCTTCAGAACAGGTGCCAGAGTGTAATTGCCTGTTGAATGCTTTCCCATTCGCTCGCTTGCTCCCCATCCACCTGTGCTGCTTTTTTTTTCCTTCCATTTTTTCATAAAACGACTCTGTGGCAGTTTTGACATGTCAAAGAGATCTTCAGGGTCTATTTTAAGAATACCATTTTATCTTCTCAGCTTGCTGCAAAGTGCTCAAGGTGCATTCTTTTCTTTTGTTATAACTGTGCCTCCCCTGCTGTTTTATAGTGACCTTAAAACTCTGTGTTAATAAATACAGATCAATATACTTTTTTATTCGGGATAGAAAATGTAGACACTGTGAGTTTTAGATTTCTTGCAACATTTATCTTGATTGACGTGATTGCAGGGTAATTGGTCACTTAAATTTGAACAGGAACAAAAATAGTTTTAAGGCTCCATCTGAAGACCTCTTAACATGTGGCAATTATTTTTTGAGTTTGGAATGTGTCTCAACCATGATTGCTCGGTGATTGAACTAAAGCTATTGGCCATGTGTTAAACCCCATTGTGAGATTGAGGGATTTAAATTGTTGTATGTACATTTATAACTGCATGAAGGGACCCTTTATGTTTTATTTATTTGGGTTGAGCTTCTTTCTAAATATGAATTGACTATAAATAATTCTATGATAATGATGTTCCATCTTTTGTGCTAAAACAGGAATCTAAAGCCGATGCTTTGGAGCTGAACCTCTCCTGTCCGCATGGCATGGGCGAGAGAGGGATGGGGCTAGCCTGTGGGCAGGTAAGATGACTTTAAAAATCAAATAAATGGGTAAGAGGCATTTATGTTTTTAATTGGGTCATTATTTTTCTAAAACTGTACTGTACCAATTATTTTGAAAGGAAACTATCTCTCGGGTTTCAATAGGGATGAATCCAAAATTACGTTTTTTTTTCTTGGAAAATATATTATTCTTAATATTTTTATCCAGGTCTTTTCTAAGATCATATCAGTGCAGTCCTGTTTAGACTTTCTTTGGCATATTTTTAACCTTTTAAAATCTGCAAACTTTGTTAAAAAGATTTGCTGAATAGAAAGTCCTGAATTGGTTCTTTATCAAAAAGTTACACCTGTCACTTCCTCTGAGCTTTAGCAACAAAGAGAGCTTGTTTTAAGTGTTTTATGAGCTCAGCAGGACAAGAAATGACTTATAATTTGTCTTTTGAACAAAACGTGACAAAAGAACACTATGACTTCAGAGTGTGAAAAGAAAAGAGAAACAGGAAGGAAGAGATTGACAGGTTCTGAAATATCTCTTTGGGATGACTGGGTATTTCATGTGAAGCTATGGGACAACAAGTTGTTGCAATATGATTCGTGGGACTTGTATAATTTCCTTGAAGTAAATGAAGAACATTTGCTTCCAGTTAGATGTGGATATTTTTACAATTTATAAAGATCAAGCAAGAAATTAAATGATTTATGAGAAATCTTGATTCTGAATGTTCAAGGAAGTTGAATGTGCCTAAATATATATAATTATATTCGGCACAGACAAAAATTACAATGACATTTAAAGCTTTTACCTGTGTTTAAAAAAAAACTTTTTCAAAGGGTTTTTTTTTCATTTGTGATTGTAGACCAGTTTATGTGTACATGAGAAGCTATATACTTAATATAAGGAACAGACACTTGAAAAAATGTGTACTACAACTGACTACAAAAACTTTATAATAATGTATCTTATTTTAAAACTGAAACTAGGCGAAGAAAATTGATTTGTAATTTATAGATGTCCTTATTTTGATGGTGAGGTTGATACTGAGGTTACTAACCATTTTGGTTTTCACTAAGAACATGTAATTTTGTATGCTGCGTCATGAAGATATTTACTTTTAATCAGATGTTCATAGTAACTTTTGACTTGGAACGTTTAAAGTCCCGCTGGAAGTGTAAACGTACATTTTTGAGCATTGCTTTTGAAAATTTGCAACTAAAATGTTTATATAATTAGCATTAACCTGTATAGCCATCGTAATAGAAGAGAACATAATACTCTGCTTAACTCTACAATGTTATTTACAATGAATAATCTTTACAAATTTTAATCGTACTCTAATTCCATTGACCTGTTATGCCACATGCCTGTTGACCCACACTGACTTGAAAAGAACCCAAAAATGTTAAAGTAAAGTATATTCTTCTTTATTACCTTTTATGCATGCATTAAAACTTAAACTCCACAAAGAAGACAATAATTTTATGTTCCAACAAAGCTGTTTGATATTTTTTTTTATTCCTAAATATTGTTACTTTTACTTCAAAGGCATTTGTAAGGTGCCTGAATAAAGCTTTGTGTTGCTGAATATGAATGTGGCTACAATTCTGAAAATTAATTAACTTATTTCATCCACCTCTAGAAAAACAATTATGACCCCCATACTGATGAGTTGTCTCTCAAGCAGAGCTCACATTAAACCTGTCTCAAAGAGCCCTTCACAATGAAGGATTTCTAATGATACAAGTGATGGACACTTTTCACTTTTGTGATTCATTGTGAATGTTAAATCTGGAAGATGGAATCTGATGCAAGATGTTGCAAAAGTATAAAAGTATGCTGGAAGGAAGGTTTGTTTTCTACACTGCTGTTTCATTAAAATCTGCATGCAGGCATAATGGCCACACAGTAGTTTTACAAAACTGTGTTTTAGACATATGTAAGAAAGAATCAGTCTGTTCAAATAAATTCACTGTGTCAGTAATTTGTTTTCTAAACAGTCTTTTCCTGAAGTTGAGAACTTTTTTTTTTGAGTACGAGATGGACTGAAAGATAAGAGAAAATTATAAACAAAACTAACAAAACTGTAAAACTAAGAGAAAACAGTATGTGTAAATGCAATAATAATAATAATAATTTAATTAATGAACGATTTTCATAGTAGGATTCTGGTATTGTCAATGACCACAGAAAGTCAGAACTTCTCAGATCAAGATTTGTACTTAGACTGAAAATATCTCCCCAGAGTTACAGTTTGCTGCTCAGGTTTTGTAGTTTAAAGAAAGCACATTTTGAGAGCTATTATAAATAACTCAAAACTTCAATGAAAAAAAAGAAAGACAGAACTGTGTTGAGTGTTTATGAACATTCTTTTTGACTGAAATTTGACTGTTATGCAATTCTGAGTGGAAAATCTTGCTTTCTGTTCAAACGACAAGCACCTCAAGTAGGAATCAATTGATGCTGAAAAGTGACATCAAAAGACATGTTATCCAGCTTCTATCTTCCCTTTAACTAGCAGGGGTTCTGTTTGAATTTGAACATTGACAATTCAAAAGTGGTTTAAGTAATATATACAGTAATGTGCATGTTGTCACAGAGCAATTTGGTTGGTTCCAGAACAATCAGTGTATTGTGAAAATAATACAAACTTACAGACAAATAGTACAACAGATTGCTGTAATTGCTAAAAACTAAATAAAATACTAGTGTGAAAACTCCCTTTGGACAAAACTCTCCTTTTGAATTTAATTTTTAGGTCAGGATTTATAAACAAGTGTAGATGAGGAATTGCTAAATTTCAGAAACGTCTGGCTGCAACATTAGCTGGTATTCAGTGGTAAACCCTGCCAAATAAATATCCACTTGTTTCAAGTCCTTTCGTTGCACATATTAGAACACTAATAATCCCTTACAGCAATTCTCTGTCTACCCACTAAATCTCTCGTTCTGCATTGTTACAATCACTCTATATTCTAAAGCCTGGCCCCATCTCACATTGGTTAACCAAGATATCAATCATTTGAGTTGCACTAAGCTACATGATTACGTTTCCATGACAAACACCATGCTTCATTTCCATAATGGTAAATAAGAGATATTTGTGGTATATTATTCGGTTTTATTTTTGTTTCTATATTGTCCTTTACAAATTTATTTTGATGAAAATGTTTTAAAATCCAATTTTGACATGCCAACTTTATACTCTTAAGAAAATCAGTTATTGACAACTTGAAATAGTACTTACAGCAGTTTCCCCCTATAGATAATAGTATTGTACCTTTCTTATGTATAAACGTATTGATAATCTATTTTTTTATTTTAGTATGTCTATGATCAGGGCATCTTTTTATATTGTGCTTTTATTTTGTAAACAACCGCCGGTCCAGACTGCATGTGGGGTAGTTTATGACAGAGCGCATGTGCCTCTTACGCTGCATGTCTTCAGCCAGACTATTGAAAATTTCCTGAGATTATTTACAATTCCCTTTTTTATGTAACTGTCTGTTAATGAGCTAAATGGAAACCATATGATTAGGGGACAATTATAAGCTTCTTCCAAACTTTAATTAAATGGTTAATTAGCCTCATGTGTTAAAGAGCAGCTTTCTGTTTTTTTATGATTTTTTCAGCCAGAGACCATTTGTTTTCGATAGGTGGAATTTGAAGAAGATGTAAAACAACTTACATTAATGAGCAAACATTTTACTGTTTAGTATTCATGAACTCTGACTCTAATGAACAAATTTTTCAATGTGTAGCATAACATGTACTAAAATGTCTAACACTTTCCACCACTACCTCTTATTTCAATATGGCACTATATATGTAACATCTGCTTTCCAAAGCATTTTGTGGATGTGTATTTATCTCACCATGGAGTCATCTAGACCTCACACTGCATTCAAAGACACAATAAATGAACGAGCAGAGCTTATAATGGGACCATCCCCTACAGCTTTGGCAAAAGGGAGTTGTTTGCCTCTCAAACAGGACACAATTCTATTTTACTCCTGCAGAGGCTTTAAACGACACACTCACAAACACACATGCAGCTAATGACAACCTGCTCTCTCCTGGCACCTAACCTCTGTTTGAACTAACACAAAGCAATATCATTTAATCACTCTGTATATCACACACTTTTTTTCTTTCACTGTCTCTCTCTCTCTCTCTCTCTCTCTCTCTCTCTCTCTCTCTCTCTCCTCTCGATCGCCTCATCTGTCTCTGTCTCTGTCTCTGTCTCTGTCTCTGTCTCTGTCTCTCTCTCTGTCTCTCTCTCGTCTCTCTCTCTCTCTAGTCATCTCTCTCCTCTCTCTCTCTCTCTCTCTCTCTCTCTCTCTCTCCCTCTCTCTCTCTCTCTCTCTCTCTCTCTCTCTCACACACATATATTTCAATTCCCCCATCCCCATCAGTATGGTTCTGTCCCTCCCCTTTACACTGCGCTGAACAGGGAGAAGTCTGGTTGATTGTTTTTAGAATAAGTAGGGAAATTTTTTAGTGGTACAAATCCGTATGATTGCAGACAGGGTACTGTTGGGTATTTAATCAGGGAACGAGGCCCTAGCTTTGAACCCTGGAGCGCTCTACACACTGGGCTAATGCAGCTCTATCTGGGCACTGGGCTATTTGCTGGAAAACTCATTTACATCTTACAAAGCCAGAAATCAACTTACAAATATGTATATATTGTAATTGTTGCCCCTCACTCACTCGTTGCCCATCCTTCTGAAAATAAATGCTGAAGTGTTTATGAAATCCTTACCTGGGGATTTCTGCTCAAGAAGTTCTGCTCTGTCTATTTGTGATTAATGGGACATGTTTATGCTTCACGTTTAAGTAGAGGCATTATTGGAAAAAAACACACTTTCTTGTACAGTAGTAGCTCTTCTTCAGAGCCACTGAAACTAATCGGTCATGTGAACCCCTATTAAACATTTTCTGTTGCTAATTACCACAGCATTTTGAAGTCCCTTAGATTTGAAAAAAAAAAAGATTTAGTCAAATTAAAGTTAGATCATGTGGTTAACTTTTGCATATTATATATGAAAATACACATTGAAAACATGCTAGTCCATTTCTGTATGACATTTTAAGGAATCTGGGCTAGTTTGTACAGCAATATAAATGTTTTATGGAGCGACAGAGCTTCTATTTCTTAATTACGCCTCAATTTGGCTTCCATTTTTGCTGGCTGTGTTGTATAGAGAGCTTTGTAGAGCATACTGAACAGCACCATATAGATCTTTTGAATCTTAAAATAAGCCTGTTCAAAATTATATTTAAATGCAGCTTCACTACCGAGAGGCCTAGTGTGGATTAACATTGAAATGAATGAAAAGTTCATTCAAGGGGTAGAAATAGAATAAAAATGTACTGTTGACTTAGGAAACATAGAATCTATTATGAAATCAAGAGAAATAACTTCAAACTACAGGAGCCAGGATAAGAAAGTTCCCCTATAATCATTTGTAAAGGTTCACAGTTTGATTTTGGGGGTCTCCAGCAGCACATAAGTACGGTCAAAAACACTTTCTCTTGTAAAATGTATTAATATTTGTTTTCTAACAACTCTGAAATGTTTGTTTTTGCAGTAAGTCTCTGTTTTCAAAAAACCTCCTTTACACGCTGCTCCTCGTGGCATTTAGCCCCATGTCTGTTGTGATTGGATAACGTGTTCAACGTGGATTGGAAGAAGCCAATCAAACACGATCCAAAGAGAAAAACATGGTGGCGTTTAAAGCTTTTACTGAAGCTTCCAGTTTTTACTCCAAGTCCTCCAGAAAACAGACCAAGAGCACTCCGAATCAAAAGAGCAACTAACTCGTGTGACCAGAGCTGATTATGAGTGCAACTAGTGGTTTGTTTACTGTTAGTGGAGAGAACATTCATACATCACAATAATTCAAGAAAGAGATTAGTTTGAATGACGTACTTCTAAAGAAATTAACAGAGCACTTTCGGATTTACAAGTCAAACGGAACGTTCATTAAACTCAAAACTATGTTGCCCACTAAATGAAATCTCATTTTCAAAATTCCAAAATAGAGTCTCTTTAGCTATTTGCAATAGGACACCATATGAACTGTCCATGGTCCTGAAATACACCCTACCAAACATAAAAAACTTTACCATAGTTTTATTTAGGTGTATAGATCTCCTGATATTGTCTGTACTGGACGACATAGTGCCTCACACTTTTATTCCAAAGCTTTTGTAGGATATCAAATGTGATTGAGTCGCCTGCGTCATATATTAGCACCTCAGAAGTGTAACATATTCATCGACCTTCCTCTGCACTTTCAGTCGAAGCCTGAGTTTGCCTACGTGTCAGACTCTGGACAGTTTCAGTGTGTGCAGGCATGCGTGCAGCGAATGAGCTCAGACTCAATCCCCTCTCCATGAGATTGATGCATCTCATAAGTATCTGGAGCCTCATTGGGATCTTTTCTTAGATTTTGAGGGAAAGGATTTCTTACGCGTCTAGCCAGAGGTGCCTCTTTCCCCTCTTCCAGAACACCAGCGAATCATAGGCCCTGAGCTCTAGGTCTTGAAATCCAAGCTTATAAACACTTGTCAGCCAGAGGCCTTTAATAAGCTGTCACAGGGCTTCCCAGCTCCGCCAAGCTCCCCTCTGTGAGGACATTAAGTTCCTACAAGCAGCATCTGTTTCAGGGCCAGGCACCTGCCTCTGGCCTTAGCGCCCCACTAATGCTTTTCTACCTTCCCTCGACCATACTCCCTGCAGTTAGCCACCATGTTTTGGCCTCACCAACATTGCACTATGCACAGATGGACCCACACACACTTGAGCTTGCAGACATCTGCTCGCCATACTCCATTATGCTTCTAGAAATTTTAATGGGCTCTTATGCTAGCTTGAAGGTAAAAAAAAAATTATCCTCATACAAACATTTCATTCCTCAGGTTCCTAGGTGTCTGGGGACACAGTCTCAGAACACCCTGCATACACCCAGAAGCTCAGCCACTTTGCTGTTTTGTCTTTATAAAATGTAGAGCATTCTGGTTGCTACCCTCTGACAAGATTAAGTGTGCGAGTTTGCATGTGTATGTGGTTGGCGGGCTGGTTATAAATGCGCACTGCCCACATCCCTCCCACGGCCCATACTGGTGGCTATTTTCCTCCAGTGCACCACATATCATCCCCTCATGTTCCTCAGTGCATAAGAAACTTGTGCTTCACTAGAACAATCGATTTCCTTTTCAGCATCCATATAAAACGATGCATTTCTACAGATATATCGACTGAATATATGTTAATTTTCACCTGTTTTTAGACATATTTAAACTTTTCGTTATATAAGTAATTAAATATGTATTTTTAGAATGCCGCAGGATCAAGAGTTTTTCAAATGTCCAAAGATATATTCATTACAAGACACAAGGTCCTAAAGTATCAGAATTGTGACAGAACTTTAACTATGAACCGATTCCTATGATTCTGTAGGAAGTGTTAGTCTGCTAAATAACTCTAATAATTCTCTAAAAGCTAAATATTACAGATAGAGTTACCAAACACTTGTAGACCACCATATTTGGACTACACAGCACAAACCGAAAGACAAAATCGTTTCAATGTATTTTTTCTCAAATATTCTCTATGGAATTTAAATCAAGGACATTTTATTTTACAATTTGTGTTGTTTTCCCTGCATTAGAACATCTTTATATTGCTGGGTGAACTTACAAAACAATACATTCTGTTAACAGAGAACCTCGGCACAAATTGTACTTAGACACAAACACAAATTGTAAAATCAAATGTCCTTGATTTAAATTCCAAAGAGAATATTTGAGAAAAAATACATTGAAACGATTTTGTCTTTTGGTTTGTGCTGTGTAGTCCAAATATGGTGGTCTATGAGTGTTTGGTAACTATATCTGTAATATTTAGCTTTTAGAGAATTATTAGAGTTATTTAGCAGACTAACACTTCCTACAGAATCATAGGAATCGGTTCATAGTTAAACTTCTGTCTCAATTCTGATACTTTAGGACCTTGTGTCTTGTAATGAATATATCTAAGGGATACACAATGGTTAAGCATGCATTATTGCATTTTAAACACACAACGTGAAGACGAAGAACCACCCGACTCAAAACGAAGGTTGGTTGTCTCAGTGAAGTGCGTTTAAAACTAAATAATGCATGCCTAACCTTTGTATATCCTATTTATGCCATGATCTTTTGCCAACACTCACATATTTAAGTTAGTATTAATATCTGAGCTGCAAAATCTGGTTTACATTTTGCTTTGACTAGGCAAAGGAAGTAGTGCTAAAGTTTGGTGTTGTGATGTCTGAACGTTTAACGTAAATTATGCTATTACCATGCTATTATATATTATACTATTACCATTAATTCTGTCAGTTTCACCACTTCTCGCTCCTGGCAGAGAAAAATAGTGTAGCATAATGTAACATAATATTAATCTAGATTGTGCTCCATTCATGGAAAGACATTTTGGTTACAAAATCTGTGACATTAGAAAGAGATACGGGAAAAACATTCAGCAATAACTGAAAGCTTTTGTGATTGGTTTGTTTTATCAGAGAGACATTTTATTTCTCAATTTCTCGACACTTTAGCATAACGTTACAGGACTGTTTACAGAGTGCTCACATACTTCACACACGAAAAGCACATCAGAGTTGATTATTCACATTTTTGAATAATTGTAGTACATTCAGGATTTTTAAATACACTGTGAAAATGTGAAACGTACATTAACACATGGATCTGGCAATTCCCTTCCCATAGTATACTTCGCTTATAATGTAATGTACTCGCTGAATGTGATGTTTATCTGAATGAAATGTATCACTAGAAACTATTACTTTCAATGACTACAACAAATACAACAAACAACTACAACAAATTCAACCTTCCACTGAGCTTGAGGAGCTCAAGCTGAGCGAGGAGTGAGAAAAATGTGGCTCTGCAGCTAATAACACGACACAAACAAACGTGAACGAAGAAAAACTTAATAACAATATTTTCAAAGTAAGGCATTAACATGAATGGAAAAAGGTGAAGGCCAATGTGAAGCTCTTTGTTTCATTTCAATGTGGAATGAAAGTCTAGATTATCTTTATTTTGCAAACAAAAATAGTTCCCATCTCTTCTTGAAGTTCTTGTTGAACCCCTGATAATAGAAGAATAGAGAGAATAGATGTTTTTATGCTTTTCTGGACCTTGACAATTGGAAGTCCTTGGAGCAATCACCTGCCTCCTGTTTTAATTCAAAATAACTAATTTTTCTTCTAAGGGGACAGAACAAAGTATGCATGACTTTGAAACAAGATGAGTGTATGTGATTAAAGTCTACATTTCATTTTCTGGGATGGACTATCTTTTAAATGATTTATTGGTCCAAATGAAAAAAAGTTAATTAATCTAAGAATGAATTAAAACCAGGAAACCAATGTGTTCATAAGCTTGGAAGTTTCAGACTTCAAAATCTCGATTCAAAAACACTACCTCAAAGCTTAAGATCTGCTACATGTCTTGTTCAGCGATTACAGAGTGCAGCTCAAAGGCTGTGTTTCAATCAATCGTGATGGGCTACAACAACTTAGACAAAAGAGCTTTTCTTCAAAAGTGCCTCATTTCTGTCTCTTTGTTTACTGCTTTGTGCTCATCCGCTTCCTTTCACTCACTCTGACACTTTTCCACCAAAAAAAGGAGCGAAAACTCATGAAAAGGGAATGTTTTATGAGCCCACACATGCAATGAACAAACACACACATATTCAGAAGAAAACAGAAATGCCCCAAAGCATCTCACTTCCAACAGATGTCTGAAGAGCCCGGAGCTGGTACGACGGAGGCACATCACATTTCCATTTGGCACATCTCAGCCATAGCTCTGAGTTATGACAGTTTGCGCTTCTCTCAAGATGCGTGCCATTCAAATCTCATTCATTATGAATCCCAGTGATTTGGACGGCTGCCATTACGCTGTTCTCCAGAACCAGTAAAAATACACTTTATTCTGCTCCAGATGTTCCCAGATATTGGCTATCATCCATTCATTTATAATATGTGAAGGAATAAAAGTGTTGTATGTTTTTGGCTTATTTTTGGTGAACATTATTATTGAGCTATTAATGTACACATCTTCATAAATAATGAACCTAAAGGCTTTACAGTTTTTGAGATACATAACTACTTTTCTAAAAATAGCATAGGCATGATTAATTAAAAAAACTATACACTGTATTTTTAGTGTTTTGTGATATAAAAGGTAGCATAACGTCGCTCTGGCAAACTGTTGTCTGGTGAGAGGAGGAAGTGGATCCTGTGCTTGACAGTACATTTTATTTGGTTGCAGTACCAGTTTTGGCCATATTCACCTTTGATTCAAAAGTTTTCTTCAAACTTGGCTCTCAAGATTTTCAAGTTGTGGTCACCTAATGGAGAAACTTGAAAGGTATTGAATGCAACAATAAAAAACTAAACTGCAAGACTACTCAATCAGAATCAGATTCCTCTCTTACCAAAAGTTCAGCTGGATTGAGTTTTGAGCTGCAAAACCACATCACATGACATAGCTTGAACTTCTAGTTTGCTGATGCCAAAGAGTAATTACATCTAATTACATAATAATTATCTACATTAAAAAGATTTTAATAATTATAGACTTCAGCATTGATTTAACATTGATTAGAGTACAACTCGCTGTTTTTCAAAACACAGTGCTTTGTAATTGTAACATCCGCTGGGCAATTCAGAGGCTTCTGGACCTCTCATGTTCAGACCAGAAATTGGTAAAGGCGGGGATTGTTCCTGAATGAATGCTTGAAACGGTCTACTCGTTCACTTTTGCTGTAGGAGAACTCCAACTGCTGCCATTGCTATGTTAAAAAAAATTCAGTTCTTCATAAAGTAGGGTGCATGCTCTCTGTATACCAACATTTGTTCTGCAGTACTCATCGTACTCGCACTGTCTCTTCCGCAAGGCATCCAAATCAAGCCTAGACATTGACTTGTGAAACACTTGCTAACCACGAAAGTACGCTGTTTGTCTAGATGCACAGTCAATGTGAAAGTCTTAAAGACACAATGCAGTTCATAGAGACAACACTTTCTAAAACAAAGACCAAACTTGTTTTTTATGACCATCAAGGAAAGCCCCAAGGCAATATGAGACTTTTATCTTTTTTTACCTTTTTGCAATGTAAAATGTACACATAGATGTGTAAGATACTGCAATTTGAAGACATCCATGGTTTACACAAATTAATATCTGAAAAGTAAAATGCTTCATATATGTTTTGACATTTGTATCTAGATGGGTTAATCCAAATTTAAATTTCCCAATTTAAAACATCCCCCAAAACCAGACACTATACTTCACCTTTCACTGAATTCATCACACACTTTGGCTTCTCTCTTTTCCCAGTTTGATGACAAACATTATGTCTCCCGTTCCATTCCATTATCCATATCTGGTTATTCCTAATTGCCTAATTAGGGACACAGAGGTCTGTTGGAGCCTATCCCAGCTCTCACTTGGCAGAAGTACACACATCCTGGAATCATTTCTAGTCTATCACAGAGCTTTTAGTCAGTTCTTGCTTTAACTGGTGATGGAATCTGAATCTTTGCTTTTATGAGTGTCATGCTCTACAGATCGATCTACTGCGGAGCTTTAATGCCTCTCATCAAACTCCAAAAACTGAATTTGTTGCCTGGTATCCATATTAACCCCTTAAAATCTGAAGGTCTCAGAACTCATCTCAATTGATATGGAGGAAACATTTAACTAATAAATCTTTGTTATGGAGCGTCACGGTGGCGCAGTGGGTAGCAAGGTCGTCTCACAGCAAGAAGGTCGCAGGTTCGAGCCTCGGCTGGGTCGGTTGGCATTTCTGTGTGGAGTTTGCATGTTCTCCCCGTGATCGCGTGGGTTTTCTCCGGGTGCTCCGGTTTCCCCACAAGTCCAAAGACATGCGTATAAGTGAATTGAGTAAGAACAATTGCCCATAGTGTTAAAGTGTGAATGTGTGTGTGAATGTTTCCCAGCGATGGGTTGCGGCTGCGAAGGGCATCCGCTGTGTAAAACAAAATGCCAGAGAGTTGGCGGTTCATTCCGCTGTGGCGACCCCGAAAGGGAATAAAGCCGACATGAAGATGAATGAATGAATGAATCTTGCAACATTCGTATAGCTATTTCCGATATTGCTAGCATTTCAGCAGGCAATGCTTGCAATGTAGTTAAGTTTTATACAAGACTTACAGTAGGTAAACATGCTTAACAATTGACCTGCGAGTCTAAATCCTTTTAAAACAAATCTACTTTAAAGGAAGGTATTCGTGTCTAGATATTTCATATTATATTTACCCAAAGATGGTGTCTTGAGCTGCCTTTTTGTTTGACTGGGTGCAATCTAAAGAACACTCGGTTTCTATTTAATGAAGTCAATACCAATGACAGATTATATCTGCTCAGTTCTGTTGAAAGTAGTTAAAAAACAAGGTACTTTAACATCCGGTGCTAGTTTTAAAAATAGCATATTTCTTATTATGTTATATTGTCTATATTGACCATACATTGTTATATTGTATAGGTTTTGTAAAGTCTCTCTATTTAACATGTAATAAGTCTAAGTGCTGACCTCAAAAAAAGGGAAGTTTTGATCATTAAATAGTTTTAATATTTCTTTGATAGAAATTATCATATACACAGCATGAAGAAAAATCTTAGACCCTGTTAATTTTTGTAGAACCCAAAATGCTTAATCTGTTAGCTAACTAATTCCTTGAAATCTCTCAAACCATATAATGCTCTACAGAATCTCTAAAGAACCATGTTTGTAGGGAAAAAGGCATGGAGGGGTACCTTATTTCCCTTTTTGTGTTTCCTCATAAAAATGTTAGCATTCTTTTGCAAAGATTATATTCTCTCATAAATATTAGTGTTCTTTCACAAGAATATTAGTGTTCCCTCACAACACATTTGTGTTCACATTTGCATTCACAAACAAAAATTATATTTACAAGAGAATGGAAATATATTTGCAAGATATCACTAAACTGCTCAACCATTTTTTTTTTTTAAATTCTTTTCTAATATTTTTTTCCCATGTCACTACCTGGGCTCTGTGATCCTCAACTTTTTTTGCTAAATAGATTAAGGATAATATAACAGTAAAATGTTTAAGTGATCATGTCTGTTTCTCTGATTAGGGAAAGAAAAGCAAAGGGGAATATAAAATATGAAATAACTTGCAAGGTTTGTTTTTGAAGCAGAATTCAAATTGATTATTGAAAATACTCATGTGTAAACTAACATCAACACCTGAAATCTAACACCTGAGAAATGTGTGACAACTTCTCTCGATGGCCGCTGCTGACAGAAACAGAGCTCAGAGTCTCTAACATTTCCTACATTGGATATGGCACATAAATGACTGCTTTCCTTTCCGAGATACTCACATGATATAGATTTAATTTGTTATTGCTCTCTGAAGGGGAGTTGTTGAGGCTGAGAGAGGGAAAGAGAGAAACAGCAGGAACACAAGTGAAAAGCACAGAAATGCAGGCGATT
The DNA here is from genome assembly GCA_900490495.1 of Danionella dracula. Taxonomy (NCBI): domain Eukaryota; kingdom Metazoa; phylum Chordata; class Actinopteri; order Cypriniformes; family Danionidae; genus Danionella; species Danionella dracula. The sequence continues at coordinate 3,673,433 of UELW01000100.1, forward strand.
TGTTTTAGACATGTTTAGACAGAGCTGAGTTTTCCCCTTGAGTTCATGAGAAGCTCTCTAAAGTCTTTGGACTAGGTGGTCTAGGTGTCAGCTAGAAAAACCTAGACATTTCCTAATGTACAGAAAGAACTGTGTTCAGTGGCCTGTTTTTTGTAAATATTTTAGGAAACCATGCTGTTTTGAAGTAGGCCAGCGGAGAAATGTGAATGAGGATTCTTGCGATTTTTGACCTTTGTTGTTTTGTGGCATGACATGGCTTCCTACAGCTTCTGAATTAATTACATTAGAATCTTAGTGAACAATAGAGAGCAAATTTGTCAACCTGCTGGGCTAATTCATAATCCATACTTTTCTCTATTTTTTAAACATTAAATCCAAATCATATATGTTTCATAGATGAAAACTGTTATTTGTGTGTTTTTTTGTCTGTAGATTTTTAAACTCTGTATTAATAAAACATAAGCTAAGTTTTTTTGTGTGTGTGTGAAAACACTAAAAAGTTAAATTACTAACAATAAAGGATTTTCCTCACAATTTAATTCTTGGGTTGGGTTTCCTAGTTCATGATTCCTTTAAAGACACACTTAACATATTTTTCTGCGGGTTCTGTTAAGCTTAGAAAGACGTATCATAGCACAAAGCAACACTGCACTGCACTCCTTTTAGTTTATTAGTGTCTGTTGTTTCTTGTAATTAAGGTTTATTATGGTCTATTTTCAGTTGTTCTTGTATTTGATTGTGTTTAGATTTAGAGTTTGTCTTTGTCAGTTATTGTGTTACCCAGAGTTTTCTTTAGATGCATGATTCATTAGTCACACCCCTCAATATCTTCACAGCACCTTTCTCTAGTTAGTTCCTTACCTCATTGTCAATAATCATCAATTTCCCACTCTGTTCAACAACTGATTAGTTTAAGGTCAACACTTCCTGGTCTGCAATCTTCAATTTTGTTATAGTTTCTCTCCTCTCTTTACCTGTTCCCCGTAGATATTGTCTCCTAGATCCCTGTGTCGTAATGTGGGGATTCACCGAGAGTCTTATGTTGTAAATTCAGAGGTCCAGAGTGAGGAGTTTGCAGTGAAGTGTGATTTTAATGTGCGCCCCACATGAAAACAAACAAAACAAACCAATAAACAATCAGAATAAGCGACTTAAACAAATACTGGCCTTACAAAACCAAAATGAAAGCATATAGAAAAAAACCTCACATAACTCACTCGAGGGCCTGCCGCCCTAAGCTAACTACTAGCCGGGCAGGGTGCAGGGTAAGTTCCATTCCTTTTTACAGTTACCGAGAGAGACTTTTTCTATCAGTCTTTTGAAACTCTTGGCAGCCAGAGTTCCTGCATAGCGCCTCCTTATTGACTAATGGCAGCCATTTTATACACATTCTACTATTGGGTGAAACCAACCATGGGGGTTACAATAAACACAAACAAGCATACAAGTCACACCTAATCATCAAAACAATACAATAGTAAATCAGACATATACACTTCACATACATCAAACAACATTATGAAATACCAAAAGAAAACTACATACAGAAAGAAAGAAATGCAGTTAATCCACTGAAAATACCCAGACGGTGGACTAATCCTAATGGTCCAATCAGGTTACACCACACCAGCACTCAAGGCAGAAACTTGCACGTTAAAAACCCATACCACTTCTGGTGCTATGCACTTGTCATTTAAAATACACAGTTCCCTCATCATACAACAATGTAAAACATAAGCTCCTGTTGACGGAGAACCATGGCTCAGGGGATGATGGGGTAAAAAAAAAAACACAAAACCAACTACATCATCACACCCTGTGTGTCTCCTCGTTGTCCATTGATGTTTTTTGCCCCTTGATGTGTTGTGACTTATGTGTTGTGTTGATGTTTGTCCTGTAATGCTTGAATTCAACTGCAAAAGAAAACCATAAGGAGTTATACTAATGTCTATAATAAATGTGTAAAGCTAGTCTGTGGATCTGTGTGGTTCTCAAAACACAGCAATGTAGATGTGCAGTAATAATTAGGTCATGGTTCACCTCTCTACATTGTTTAAATTCATTGCATCATGTGAGGCAGCAGACGGGTCGCTCACCAGCTCAACTCAAAGTAGCATCATGCCACTGGTGATATAGTTTTGTGTTTTCACTCTAGATATTTAAATGGAAGCCTATTAGGATGTTTGTGCTGTGTGTCCGGTCATTGAGAATTTAACAACATTCTGTTAAAAGACTATTATAATCACTTCAACCTTCTTAAGTTATTGTAAAGAAACTCAGTTCTCCTCATCACAGGATCCTGAGCTGGTGAGGAACATCTGTCGCTGGGTCAGAAAAGCCACCACTATCCCCTTCTTTGCTAAACTCACTCCAAATGTCACCAACATTGTTGACATTGCCAGAGCTGCATATGAGGGTAAGAGCAAATAAAAAATGGTTCTCTTGCTCTACTGATTGTTTCTTAAAAAATATCAAATGCATTTTCAAGAAATACTTTCTTTGGGTTGCTTTCAAAACTTGCTTTGAACCAAAAATTGGGATGAAATTATTAAAGACTACTGTCTGAGATAGAAGCTTGGTTGCGTCATGATAATTAGAGTTTAGGTATGATGTTTGAAAACTGCTTACATGTTTATTAGTACAACCCTTAGAACGGATTGTCAATTGTATATTGAATTCTAAAAAAAGTTACATTTATAAAATAGGGTTTGAGGAAAGTAGGACTGACTCCAGATGTTAGGGGAATGATTCATTAGTGGGGGTTAGGTACGCTGTTTTTGAAGACAATAGTGCCCAATGACTAATTTAACAAACAACATCATGTGGACGTTCGTGTACGTCTGACGTCACACATTGGCAGGAAATTTTTGATTACAATTCAGCGAGTGGCAGCAAGACAAAAGGTACACTAACATGTTTTCCTTTTAGCGTTTCCACAAGCACACTTACGGTATAAAAATATTCTGATAATAACAAGTCAATATTATTGTTGTGACATAGCCAGGATCCTGTCCACAGTGAGGTCTCTGACCAAATCATTGTCTAAAGCATAACATTTTTTTTAATTTAAATTTAATTTAAATTTATTAAAATACTTGTATTTTAGAACTATATCACAAACTAGTGCCTCTCTGGTGTATATATAATTTCACCCTATGTGATTTTATTCTATTTTTATTTTAACTTAGATATTTTATAATGATGAATGAAAGCCTCTATTGGTCGCTACACTGTTACATGCAGCGAATTTGGTCCCTCCGACCAAGATATAAACAGCACATTACAGGGGAAGACAAGTCGTCGAGAGGTAGAAAATGAAATAAGGAAATACAACAGGAAAAGTGGCTGAAAAAAATGCCCCTCTCAAAGAACTTCAGTTAGAGCAGTGTGAGATCAGTGGGAGAGGTGGTGCATTGCAACAAGCACATACAACACATTTACATAGACATAACATCGCATCACGAGGGGAACAGGGGATGTGGATATAGATCCGGTCACGATCAAGCAGACATCTGGACCTGCAGCTGGGGCTAAAAGCACAGAAGGTGTTAGAGTCCTTGAGGAGGAGTTCAGTGCTTCTCGTTATCTTGTTCTCTGGGAGAAGTTGTTTTGGCTCCAGCAACAGCATTGGCCAAGGCCGTCCTGAAGACTTGGGATGGAGCCGAAAGATTTCTGTGTGCAAGCATGCATGCGTGTGTGTGCATGTGTGAGTGTTTGTGTGTAAAAACATCACTCTGACTCCTATATTTTCAGGTGGGGCAGATGGTGTCACAGCCACCAACACAGTTTCTGGACTTATGGGCCTCAAAGCCGATGGGAGTCCTTGGCCTGGTGTTGGCAGAGGTGTCAGAACAACATACGGAGGTGTTTCTGGTAAGGGACAAAATGGATTTGGGTATTTTTGACATCCTGAAATGTCTGGGCTTGCTCTAGTTACCTTTACCTGCATTGATAGATGCTCTGGATCAGGTGCGAACTCACAAGGGTTTCTAAACTTTTTTTGAGAATTTGAATTTAGCACTGGCTATTAAAATAAAAAAAAATATCAACGGTTGACTAAAGATAGTGTCAAATATCAGTAAAAATATCAGAGTCTGCCTGTTTTGTCAAATATACAGGGTTTCTGTATTTTAAAACTTGTAAAACATTGTATTCTTACATACCAAGATGCAATCAGTTCAGAGTTGGAACAGAAATTACTTTCAGATTTTTATTGTAGCAAAATAAATAAATAAATAGAAAAGTATTGGTAAAAAGACTGAAAAAGACCCTGTGCCTTTCTGCTAATACTCTCTCTCTTTTTTGGAGTGTAAAAGGAAAAAGTTGTTTAATGGTCACTACTAGCTTGTGTTAAATAAAGCTAAAATATAATACAATTTTATATACAGTTTAATAAATAAAAATAAATGCAATATATCCATATATGTTTGGTCTGTAAATCTTAAAAATAACCCTTAAGCATGATGCATTCACAAAATATATTAATCAAATGTATAAAGAAATAATTTACAACATATAAAAGCTCAGTTATGTTAAATGAATTTAAATAGATTTTTAATTGTATAAATATTATCATTCTGAAAAACAAACGTTTCATTCTCGTGTCTTATATTTATAGTTTAAAGTCAATATTTATTCATTTCAAATAATATGAAAAAAGTTATGTTTATGCTTGCATGTTATTATTAAAATTTTTCCATCTTATTTATGAATTCATAATTTAAGCATTTTTGTATATCCATATTTGAGGATAGTTCATGTAGACCAGAGCTGATCTTAAACTTTAGCTGAAGAGCATTCTGCTTTTGTTACTTTAGCTGAGCTGCCACAGTGTCCGCAGAGCAAAGACTGTTGCTGAAATTGTTTTATGCTACAAAAACTGACCGGCTGTCATATTTTTACTTTTAAAGTCTTGAGAACCGTGCAGCTATCTCATGGGACTCAGCCTTGCTGCGGTGGTCTGAGATCCTGCCTGAGACCAAACTTGACCAGCAGAGCCTCAAAGTGTTCATGAGATCTCAGATTTTTATAGCTGCTCCCAGTGCTGTAGTGGTCCTCAGACCTTTTGCTTCAAACGCCCGTTTCCCGAGCAAATAAAACCTCGCAGACCATTCAGGGCTGTGTAAATGTATGCAGGTCTGAACTCTCAGTGGAAGTGGCTTGATTCTCTAATGTATTCAGTAATTTAATGTTGAACTCAGCAGCAGTGCCCGGGTTTAAGGTACTTTGATTTATGTGGCAACAAGCATAAACTCTGAGTGGGGAAGCAATCAATCTTTTCTGACATTTTTTTTTTTACATAAAACATTTTAATCACATTTTCCTCACAATATATTTGGCTAAAGAGATAGAGTGTTTTCAATGTATTTTTTCATTGCAGCTTACTAGCTGAATAAAATGCAAACGTGTCTTTAATAATATTTTCTCAATTCAGTTAAATACACTTACATTACTCTTTTTAGCTGCTTGTTAATGACAATTATATAAATTGCTTTACATACTATGTTTTATTACTTTTCTGCCACTTTTTAACTTAAAAAACATTCATACATTTTTCTGCTCAGTACATTTGGCAGTTTGCAATGGTTATAATTCATTGCTGATTAAAAACAAATACATTTTAAGATTTGTTACATTATAGTTAGATAATTAGCTAATTAAAATGTGAACATGTCTATGGTTTGTGTTTTTTATTTTAAGACACTTACTTACAATTTGGACATTTGAATATTAATTAAACATATTTAAATGACATCACAGTTTATCTTAAATTACAATAAAGGTAGATATAAAAAGTTTGCAATGTTTGTGATTATTGAAATTAATTACATGCTAGATGTATTTCTGCCTTATTCTAAAAAAAACAATTAGCAACTTTTTTTGCACTTCTAAACTCTGCTTAACTCTTAATTGCATTGTACTGAAGTTTTAACTTGAGCTTCAGTGGACAAGAGTGACTGAGGTGAGAAACTATGAGAATCTATACACAACATAAGGTCAATCAAGTCTTCTTTTAGTTATTTATTTATTATGTCTACATATCTTTTATTTTATTTTATTTATTTTGGGGGGGGGGGGGTTAAAAAAATTGCACCAATAGAGAGTGACCAATTATTAATTAATAATTAATTAAGACAAGCTCCTCCTGAACATATGTTTGTTAATTAAGCTCATTTCCAGCAGATCTAAAAACTTAGATGGAGATATTTTTGCACAGGAACAATTTAGTATAAGATATTAGTAAAATGATGTGATTCGATAGTTTCAAATGATTTTGTTTGATCAAAATGTCATGGGAGGGTGACACCAGCTACATATCTCTGTGTAAAAAATGTTTATTGTTATGTGATATTCATTCACGAGAACCGATTTATGGTCTGAATAAATACTAGGCCTAATTCTGGGACTCTTAATTGCTTAGTCTCGATCTTATGATCACTTTGTTTTACCCCTGGCTGGGCCTCCCGCTGTGTTTTCATTTAGCTGGCAGCATGCCTCTCATTTGATGTGTGTTTTAATGATGGGTCATGGCGACTGACTAGCCTGCTGTCATAGATATGTTGCATCTTTTTCATTGTGCATGGAAAAGCTCCTCCAGACACCCTGGCAGCGATGGCAGGTGTAATTAACTGGGAGCTGCAGCGTCATTCCTGTCTCTTTATTTGCTTTTGTTATCTGCCTGGCTCTTTTTGAGGAACAACATATTCAGGTGATGATAGAAATCGTAGTGGATGCAGAGACCCCACGCTCCATCTCCAGCTGTGTTTGGAATTATTAATCAGTGTCTGGCATTGGAAGCGGACACCCTGTGCTAACCGATGCCACCGATGGCCTCAGTGAGCTGTCAATCACCACAGTACGGAAGCAGACTGAGGATGCCACTCGTCCAGAGCTGTGCACATTCACATTGGATGCCGAGATAGGTCTTGTCCAAAGTAATGAGCTGATGTTGATGGGAGCAATGAAACCCCAACGAGTTCAGGACAGTCTCTTATTTGAGCACAGCCTGTGCTTTCTTGAAAATACAAGCTTGATATGGCTGAACACAGAACGACTGAAAAGAAGGGTAAATGTAGCCATGTTCTTCAGATCAGATAGCTATCTTACATTTTTAGAACACATATTCTGAGAAATTATCAGCTTTTTATGGTAAACTTAATTTTTGAAATATGGATGAACTGGCTTTTCAATCGATTAAAATGGATAATGGATAATATTTTCATCCTCGTGCAGCTGGGTCAGAATTAGAATCAGAAAGATGTTTATTGTCACACACACAAGGAATTTGCTGTGGTACAGGGGAACTGTCCAGTGTTGTACATTAAATGACACTTTACATTAATTGCCATACATTAATTGGCACAAATAATGTTGAAGAGTAAACACAGGTTTTTAAATGTATCATATTTACAGTTCTTAGCTGTTCCAGTAGTCCAGTTTAGCTAAAAGCTGAGCTGCATTCTCTGTTGTGCTTTACGGGTTGATAGCATTGAGTCAACAAAGGTAAAGGGTAGATAGAGTTGAGTATAAATCATATAGCAACAGCACAAGAATCTATGTTTGCGTGTGCATGGTTAGACTCTGGGTAGTGAACAAGATGGAGAGGAGATAACCCTTGTGAGCAGCAGGTGATGGATCTTTTGATGCTTTTCTTCCGGGTGTTAGCAACAACTCGTCTCGGTGTGATGCAGCGCTGCTCGACTTGCTGTGCTTCATGCTGTATGTTCATTGATATACAGATATACAGAGGCTGATCTGAGTGTGCTTGTTTTAGACAGATCAAAACATGTCACTATGCTACATAGTAAATATCTAATACACTATTGTTTTATTTGTCACAATATTTAGATTTTTTTTTATTTTATATCTGTAAACAACCATTGTGTATGTTACAAGGAAGCAATTTGATTGTAAAATATGACAATTAAACAAATGTTTGGCATACATAACAATTGTTTTTTTACACAGAATTAGTGCATTAAAAAAGAAACAAATGTATCATTATCAAAGTTGTTTGAATACATTTTTATAAAATTAAAGGAAGATTCATAATTCATTTTCCATCTTCATTTATACAAGGAATGTATGTAGACATAATCTGTTTGTGTAGTTAAAAAAACAGGTTTCACAGACTCATGAAGGCATAACGTTAGGAATCAGCTCAACGAGCCAGGACTTTCACCAACTTTCTTAAAACAATCAGGGATTCTCTTGTAAACCTTCTTTTCGAGCGTTGTTTTCTTTAGCAGTTCATGTGCTTTACACTCCATCAGTTCATTTCCTCTCTTCCATGCACTCAAACACTTCGTCAACTAAAGAAAGGAATGTCTGCAGCTCCTCATTTGTCCGTTCAACCTGATGTGAAAAAACTAGTTTCTCTCAATAATACTTACAGCAGTTACGAGAGATAGCAGTTGTGATGCATGCAGTGGTGGTTCTGGACAATCAGAAAAAGCCTGTTCTCTGCACACACAACAAACGGTGTCACTTGAGATATGCTGAAGCAGATTTGTACAAGCTAGCCTATTTTTCGAAGCAGATGCTGTGAACTGGTGAAACTAAAATAGAGTTATTTGGACAAAACCAGCGGCGTTTCAAACCAGAGCAAGCGATTGTGTATATCAGTGTGTGGCGCTGTCGTGACGGATGCAGAGATTTTTCTGGACAATCGGTGCTCTGGGGATAGAACAATCAGCGATCAACAAAATGTCATGTCACACCCTTCTTTCCAATTTGAAAAATCTCTTCAGCTTGATTGGACTCACTTTTATCACCTTGATATCACCTGAAAAAATTAAGCAAACAGAATGTGGTGGACTTGCCCCTAATAGCACTCAGAGTCGAGTGGAAAAAGCTAGATGTAAAAGCGACATTTGAAACCTTATTGGTTCTGGGATACCTTTACTCATTGGTTAATCCTTTGTTGACTTTGTATAGGTCTGCTAGTCACTAGCTTTAGTTTAGGAAAATCATTAAACAGCTTTTGAGCAATATTCTTTATTTGACAAGCTGTGTCTATAAACCCTGCTCCAGGGACCATATTAGATCAGCCAAGCTAAGTTTAGCAATTGCCTGGCTGGGCTGCTGTTGACATGCAGTGAACTTGTGCCGACAACTTCACCACCGGTACTGGTGACAAACAGGCGTGAGCGACCCTGTTTGACAAGGACATGTTGGGGTTGTCAGAGCAACAGGAGCTGTCAGTGCGGCCAGCGTGAAAAACAAGAACAAAGCACAGAGGAAGGACAGAGCCAAAGCCATAATAACATCACAACAGTATCAGAGGACTGGCGCTCTTCTTGAGTGGAAGTCCACTGCCTGATAATATTATCTGTGCCGCAGTTCATGACGAGCACTTTGATGGCTCTAAACCTGTGTGTATCCCATTATTGCTAAAGAAAGAGTCAGCTCTCAGCCGATGAATTAGATCCCGTTTTCAAACAAGTCTGTTTTTTCTGTTTAATAATTACATACAAATAAAGCACTTTCTTTCTCACCATTATATAACAATATATTTAATAGACTTATAAAACATGTAAAAGAGATATAAAAGTACAAATGTATCCAAAGTGGAAGTCTTGTTCAGGTAATGAGTTTGTTGGTTGGTCACAGTTTTTCCACAGCTCTGCCTCTTTCTCCCTCACTTTCCTAACATAACCTCTGTCCGTTCAACCTGAGGGTGGGCCTGGCCCTTTTTATCTGCTCTTACATCTTTGTCTTCTGGGGAGCCTTGTCTCCTGGGCTCTCAGTTTTTTTTCTTATTTTTCAATTCCTAAAAAGTTTTCTGCTCATTGTGTCATCCTAAACAGACGCCAGCTCCAGCAAAACCAACGTAAAGATGGACACAGTATGCAAACGTCTGGAGTAACTGTGAAAAGCTTGTTTGAGAGGGTAAACTGTGACCCTGTTTATCATTAGGTGTTAATATTATTAATGGTTCTAGTAGAGCTGGGCAATATGACCAAAATATATACGTAGTTATTTAGTTTGCATTGCGGTGTCACTGAATTTGACAGCATTGGGTTTTTTTAATTTTTTTTTTAACATGGCTACATGATAAACCCGCTAGGTAGAGGTAGAGTGTACTTAAAAAAAAAACAGATGTTAATAATTTTACTTGATAGTTTGAGTCCGATATACTTAAAGGTGGGTGTGATGTAATTATGTTTTTAAGATTGTTTCACTTAAAAAAAACTGTGTTTGGTCTAATTATATTTTTAAGTTGAATCCACTTAAGTAGGGAGTGATATAATTATGTTTTTAAGTCTAACTCACTTAAAAACTGGGTGTGATATAGTTTTAGTTTTATGTTTATTACACTAAAAAATGTAAGTTAAAGGTTAAGTTAATTCCAAGTACCATGTCATGTATACCTAAGTGATAGGTAATGAAAACAATAAACGCAAACAAATCTTTTACTATTATAATTGACACTTTTTATAATCAAGGCAACACAGAAACTAACTTTCAATTTAATTTTTTCAAACTATTACAACACAGCTTGTGCAGTTGATCTTCTGGACGAACGTCGAGCATTCCCACTGCATCTCAGCATACGTTTCCATATCGTTTATGTCTTAACAGAGAAGGGGTACAGAAGATTCAGAATCAAAAAAGAACAGAAACTGCTGTTTGTTGACTTTGTAAATAGTTCCATTTATAAACAAAAAGTTAAAATGGAAAAGTCTCTCATTTAAAATGATTTACTAAAAGTTGTGTATCAACATATAACCAACTAACTCTCATTCATCATACAACAATTTAAAGTCACTTGTTTGGTAGTTCCTGTAGGTGATTTTTTTAATGAAAAGATAATATTCAGGTTTTAATAAAACATTTTACAGAAATAAACCACTTGCTTTAAACCCTGTGTTCATCTTCAGTAACTCCTCTGAGGTGAACCAATCTGACTTCTGTTGGAACTTGAATCTGAAAAGATAATAGAGACACTGTAAATTGAAAACTAATTCAATAACTGACTGTAGCAGAAAAGTAGCAGAATAATTGTATACAGACATTTGGTATCATAGGTCACCCAAGATCTTGCCAACTTTGTCATGTTTGGTCCTGAAGAGCTTCAAAGACCAGGAGTGTTTAAAAAAAATTCTTTCAGATTTTGAATTCGCAGAACAGGAAAAAAAATCACTCACAGTTCAATATTTAGGGATAGTTTACAGTTATTGTTTTTGAAAATTGCAATGTCTGTTATTTACTAGACAGAGAGATTTTTTAAAAAGTCTCTTTAAAAAGCTGAAATCCACAACATTAACATGGTTCATAACTTTCTTTGACATGTTTTGAGGCGTGTGTTTTTAAAACTGACAAACCAAAACAGTGACTGAGAAAAAAAACATCTGGTTTTGAGGTGGTCTCCCATGAACTCGACAACCCGCACCGCTAAAGCTTAACTGAATGTGCGAGCACAGACTGCACAATTTTTGTTGTAACCATGTCACAGATCTTTTCAGACTGCAGGACTGTCTGGGGAAGCTTTCAGTCGCTGCTCTGTAACTGCATGATCGATCGGTTTTAAGAGCTTTCACACAGCAAGACTTTAAAAGAATCGCAACAACTTTGTCCTGATGAAACCCCCTCTCACATCAAAACAAGGCACGGTCATGTGAGACTGGAATTATTAACAATACAAATAGCAGGCAAGGAGTTTACATTACAAATTAAATGTGTGCTTATTTGGAACAAAAAGAAAAGAAGATTATGGATGATGAAATTGCTAGAAAGAAGCGAGGAACAAAGATTTCGTCTTCTACAAAGAATATTTTGGGTCAGTTATAACTATCCAGAAATGGAATCTATAATTATAAAGCAAGTATTAATTTGATGTTTCACATTTCAAGGTCTCTTTTTTTACCAATACTTTGTAAAAAAATATCTTATTTTGTGGTTAACAGAATAGTAAAAAAAATGTCATGTCTTTTGAGGATAGTAGAGATAACAAATTCTGTGAAGATGTGAAGAAGTTGCGAAGGCTGAGACAAGTGCCCATATGTGCATAATTAAGCATGCAGTATGGGGACATAAGAAAATAATGTGCGGTGATTGAATTTATCTCCATAATTTGGAAATAGTGTAAGTGATGAGCCTCGTTTAGCAAGAGTGGGGTAAAAAGAAAGCTGTCTCAAGCCATCAACCACTGAAAATGGAGTTCTGAGGCACGCAGGGAAATGAATGTGGACAAATGCATGGCTGTGATCAATGAAAGGGAACCTGCTGGGAAAATGAGGTTAAATGTAATGTGATAAACACTTCCATCTGTCTGGCTGATCAGAAAGCTGCTGTGCTTTCATTACCCACCATCTGAACACGGGCATCCAGAGAGTTGACATGAAGAGAAGAAAGGATTTACAGGAGTGTTCTACAGTATAGGTGAACTCAAACCTGTAGAGAAACAAAGTCCAGTTAGTGGTTTCTCTGTCTGTCTCTGTCACAACGTCAAGCCTTTTATTAAAGCCTAGTAGGGAAAGTTGTCTCTGTAACTGCCTTGCATTGTTTGTGGCAGAAAACACATTGAATCCAAGGCCAGCTTTAGAAATGAATAGTCACTTGTTAAAGGACAAATGTTTTAACGTAAACTCTCATAATTTCCTGTTATATGTGTGAGAACCTAACATATCTAAACTTTATCAGTTGTCACAGGATCCCTCCTCAGCCTTATGTGGATGAGAGCATATTGCATTTCTGCCAGTTTTCAAACCATCCTCCTTCATTTTGTGTATATCAAAAAGGGAAATTTTGATAGTGTTTTTGCTTAAGCAATGCAACTGAATCCATTCTACTTTCTTATTTCCATCTACTATCATGAAATAAAGGAGAATGTTTCAAACATAAATAGCTAAAATTATTTAGATTTATTTGGTGGAGGAATGCTCTCACCAGAAGCAGATAAACACCCCTGGGTGGATGCTTGAAAATCTTAATTCAGCCAGTTGATGTTATTTTTTTTTTCTGGTCTATACACCTGCACTCAAAAAACCAAATCGGTGGATCAACATAATAAAACTATGACACACATTTCCACACAATTTAATCATATTATCCAACCTTATTTTGTATAGATTGAATGGAATTTAACCTTTCTACATCATCCAATAAGATCAAATCATTTTACATTAAATTATATTAACTTACATTAACTTGTACACAATTTGGTCTCATTGGATCAACATATTATAATTATGACACACTATTTCCACACAGTTGAATTATGCTCTCATAACAGATTTTAGACTGAATGAACAGAGCAAAATTCACATTGAGCTGAATATTTTCACCAAAGAGCGGTTTAATCTACAAATAAACACAATAATCTCTGTGAAAATAGGTTCAGCCCGAATGCAACAGAATCACAGATGCAAACACAGTATAAAAAACAGCACAATCTAATGTTAATAAAGCTATAACTACAGCAAAAACAATGTCTATACTGTTATATTATATATATATATATATATATATATATATATATATATATATATATATATATATATATATATATATATATATATATATATATATATATATATATATATATATATATATATATATATGGCATCACGGTGGCGCAGTGGGTAGCACAGTCGTCTCACTGCAAGAAGGGTGCTGGTTCTAGGGTCAGTTGGCATTTCTGTGTGGAGTTTGCATGTTCTCCCCGTGATCATGTGGGTTTTCTCCGGGTGCTCCGGTTTCCCCACAAGTCCAAAGACATGCGGTATAAGTGAATTGAGTAAGAACAATTGCCCATAGTGTTAAAGAGTGAATGTGTGTGTGAATGTTTCCCAGCGATGGGTTGCGGCTGGAAGGGCATCCGCCGCGTAAAACATATGCCAGAGAGTTGGCGGTTCATTCCGTTGTGGCGACCCCGAAAGGGAAAAAGCCGACATGAAAATGGATGGATATATAGGTATATATATAGATATAGATATATAGATATAGATATATAATATTTAGACTGAATGAACCACAGAGCACAATTCACATTAAGCCAAAACATTTTCACCAAACAGCAGTTAATCTACAAATAACACAATAATAATCTCAATGAAAATAAGTTCAGTTTTTATTACAATTTCAAACCACCCAACTAACTTTGAAGAACTAGCAGTTTTGCCAAAGCCAGAACTGGAGAGCAGAGAAGAACTGAAAGTGAGATGCCAATTTTAAAAGGAGAGCGCAAGTGCCACTCGTTCTCCTGATGAGTCTCCGATCCCATCTCAATGACAGTCATGTGGAGATCCTTTATTCTGAGCACGCGCTATTCAAGTCATTGACTCAATTCAGTTCTTATTAGTTGTTTTAACATAAAATAATTAAGGAATTGTGATTACCCTATGATTTACTTCTGACTGATTCAAAATAACAATGTAGATACAATAAGCTGATTAATTGAATTAGTTTCAAAATATTCTATTTGATTTAATCAAACAACACCCGGATCTCAATTTTTTGAAGTGTGTGTAAAAACAGGTCCTCATCTATCGATCCATCATAATGTAATTTAAGAGAGAGTGTTCTGGTTAAATCTCCTAAATAAACTGTTTGAGTCATATATTAACAATGTAAAAAAATTATTTCAAATTAGCGTGTACAATAAAAGTGAGTTCCACTTTTCTTAACTCAGACCCTGTTCGTTTTCCACCCCACACCCCCGAGATCATGTAGGTTCTCATTAACACATATTTCTCTTTATCTCAGTTGTTTGCATGCATAAATCTCTCAGCATTTGGGTTGACACGTCACGCTGACAGCAGCTTGTGACGAGAAGGCACAGTGCGACCGAGCAAGCGCAGATCACTATTCTGTTGCCGGCGACAGCTCCGGTGTGAAAGGGTTAAAACCCGGTGTTCACTTGCATGAAGACACCAACTCCTTTCGCTTATGAGAATGACGCGGATCTCGAAGCGAGCTTGATGGGGGAGAAAGGGGAATGTCTCTACTCTTTTTCTCTTATTCCTTTCTCTGCTCTTTTAAAAACATGTTCCTCAACCCTTTTAATTTCATCTGCGATCCGTCCGGTTTACCATGGCTTGGCATTTATTCTAACCGAATCATCTACACTTGGTGTGAATGCTCAGTAAGGGGGGCTCAAGCGTTCTAAAAAGTCAAGATTGGTCACATCCATGTGCTTACTGGTTCATTCTCAGCTCTCTGAGAAGTTTTGGTTCTCTAGAGAGATAGTTTTGGAAGTGGTGGTGCTGAATACTGGTGCTCACCGGTCCACTTAAAGCACTGACTGTAGAGGGATTGGTTGACCAGACTGCCAAAAAGTGCTGACTGGCACTGAACTGATTTTCGCCCCCCCCAAAAAACTTGTTTTTGTCAGTATTTGTCTGGAAGTCTTCTATTGAACTTTATTTGTAAATCACTTGGAAATCATACCTGATCCTTTTTTGTGTGAACATTCAGTTAGAAATCATTTGGATGATTTGCGTCATGCAGATCAGTTCATTTACTTTATCTTCACACAACTTTGGTTATGAGTTGAATACCAACAAATTTCAATGCATGCCAATAAACTTTCCAACCAACTTAACATGGAGTTCTTCTCCAGCCCATTAAAGTACAACTTGGAAAACATCTTCCAAGCCTTCGGCAACATTTGCAGAGGGTACTTTAAAAATAAAACTGAAAAAGATGAAACCCTTTTTCATTTCCCACTCTTTCATCTTCAAGTTTTTTTTTTTCAGCTTTACTTCATTTTCTTTCTCTGTGGATTATTGTACAGAATAGAGAAATGTGAAAAGTTTGTCGGTCTCAAGTGACTCATTTCTACGAGAATGTTTGTGAAGGAAAAATGTTTTACAGAGCTTCTTGCAGATGTCAAGTAGGGATCATGACTGGCAAAATTGTGAGACTGATAAGAAGTCTGAATTTTAACATAATCTTTTCTTGTCTTAGGAAATGCAATCCGCCCCATAGCTCTGCGTGCAGTGTCTGCTATAGCAAGAGCACTTCCTGGCTTCCCAATCTTAGCAACTGGCGGCATTGACTCAGCCGAGTCTGGATTACAGTTTCTTCATGCTGGAGCATCTGTGCTGCAGGTAAACTCTTCTATACTTGAATAAATCACCAGGCATTATAGTTAAGCAAGATGTTTTAAAGCAATAAACACACTTTACACTGAAGTCACATTATGTAGGAGGTTTTAATCAATCTTTAATGAGTAGTCTAGTAACTGTTACACCCACACTCAAGGTGCCATTGCAGCTCAAGAGAAATCTTAAACCAAACTTAAATTTTACATTTCAAGAATAGTTTCAAAGCAATTTAACCTATTATCGCAACATGCTGCCAAATGCTCCTCACACACTTTTAAATAAATAATAACACCACTCTCATTATGTGCACAAAAATAACATTACACTTGCTGATGGGATTTTTAGTAAACAAAAAGCCGAAATAAAAAAATAAAAATTTAACTTTGGCCACACATGACTGCAGAGTGCTAGCTTGTAGTAGGTGAGAGTGTAAATGAACCATCTTTTTTCTAAACATCTGCTGCAACTGCCACCAGAACGTTACATGATCCCAACATGGTTAATGTCCTGCAGCAATTTAAATAGTCCATGTAACACAAAATTTTTGAAGACAGGAAGGTGCTGATCATATAATTAGAATATCGTGACAAAGTTGATTTATTTGAGTAATTTCATTCAAAAAGTGAAACTTGTGTATTGCATTCATTCATCACACACAGACATATATTTTCAACTATTATACATGACAACTAACAAAATGCCAAAATGTTCACTAACTGAAAAATATAAACACGTAAAGTATGAACATTTACAGGACTCCACATTTAGTCGGGGCTCCTTTTGCATGAAATAGTGCAGCAATGCAAAATAACAGGGTGGATCAGTATGTTGCACTGCTCTGATGATATGAGAGCCCAGGTTGCTTTGATAGTGGCCTTCAGCTCTTCTCCATTGTCGGGTCTGATGGATCACATCTTCCTCGTCACCATTCCCCAGAGATTATTGAGAGGTGAGTTTTCTGGCCAATTAAGAACAAGGTAATGCTAGCTTTGGCACAGTGTAAAGGGGCCAGGTCCTGTTGGAAAATGAAATACACATCTCTATAGAGTGGGTCAACAGTACAAAGCCTGAAGTGCTCTATAACTTCCTGGTAGATGGTTGTTCTAACTTTGGACTTCAGAAAACACAATGAACCAACACCAGTAGATATTTTGGCACCCACACCATCACTCACTTTGTAAACTTTATGCTGAAGCTCAAGCAAAGTGGATTCTCTGCCTCTAATCTTTTCCTCCAGACCCCTCAGCAGCTGTTCAGTCTTTTGTGTCTTTAGTCTAGGCAAGACACTTCTGTCTCTTTTTCAAGAGTGGCTTTACACAAGGGATGCGACAGCTGAAATCCATTTCATGCAACAGTCTGTGCTTGGGGGTTTGTGAAGCACTGACTCCAGCTAAAGTTCACTCTTTGTGAATCTTCCACATTCCTAATGGGTTTTATGTCACAATCTTTTCCACCGTGTTTCTGCTACTGCTTCTATTCTTTTTTACTGTTTACTTTTTTACCCTATCTTCTTCTACCCTTCTCTTAATTTCTAGACAGCAGTCCTACATGGTTGCGTAGCCTACAGTGCTAATCTGAGAGACCATTTTAAGGTTATTAGTCATAATTTGATTTATTTAACTGATCCGTGTGCCACCACTTGTCTTCAATATTGAACCTTTTTTTCAATATTCACATTTTCTAAGATAATGAATTTTGAGTTGAATTTTTGAGTCATTAGTTGTCAGTTATAAACATAAAAATTTCAATTTGTGTAATGAATAAAAACAATAGAAAGGTTTTGCTTTCTGAAAGAAATTACTGACATAAAGTGTACTTTTTTCGTGATATTCTAATTGTATGGCCACAACCTGTGAGGTGAAAAAAGATAAATGTTTTATAACTTTAGAATTGAAAATACCATAAATGCATAGATATTAAAATAGTTATTTCAGAGTCATGGCAAGATGATATTGTACGCTACAACACTACAACAGTGTAGTGTTGGGTTTCTTTCAGGATTGGGTTTTTCAGTTTTTCTGAAAAAGTGACATCATTTGTGAGATCAGTGAGAGACATGTGAATCCAATTTTTACCGACAGCAGTGAAAGAACCCGCAAGATGTGCAAAAGTTGTGAAAGCGATAATATAGTGTTTTACAAACATTGTTAATGTAGTTTTCAAATGAATGTCATTCACGAAGTAGATATCTGACAGGCAAATCCCTGAATCATTTATGTAATTCTCATTCTCTTTTGGGGACCATACATTTTTTTTTTTTGAGGAAAATGAAATGAGTTTGCGGTACAAATGACAGAGTTTGGCCCTTGAACACTGATGTGCTTGAACACTGGTAAGCTATAAACTAAATAATTATTCTAAATGTCTTTTTGTTTTTGTATCACCGACATGTTATGAGGAATAACAATAACTCATATAGTGAATAATAACATATAGTGAATAGCACCTGAATACTAATCCAGCTCTTTCACTATTAAAGTCTCAATCACCCACAATGCCCCGTATTCATCGTCACTATCACTATTGTGATCGTTCCTGCTCTCCTTATCTGTCTGCACTACGATCCTGAATATTTCTCGACAACCACAACACAGAATGAGATAAGCCTACTAAGCCTTTTTAAAGGGACATTCTTATTCTGTATCTTGATTTTAATAAAAGGTTAAACATCACTGATACCCCTCGTTCTGTGATCCCTGACAATAACCAATTGGAACTAAATTTCTAACCTATTTTTTTGTAATACAGGATTTGTTTTTAGTCAAAATAATTTAAATAATTAAAGGATTGAAGTATTTTACTTTGTATGTAGTGAACTGATATAAGGCTTTTTTTTAATTATCGTTGAAATAAATTATCGAAACTGTACTGCGTAAACCTGTTGAAGGAAAGGCAAGTCTAGGTTTGTGTCTGACTTTGTTTTGGACATAAGAAAGTATAGAATTTCCGGAATGTTCTCTAGTTGTCACAAAGAATTTTAATTCCAGTGGGAGCCATTAGAGATCTTTACTGTGGAGTAATTCCCCTCGACAGTAATGTAACAGTAAAAAAAGTAAAAAGAAGGACACTGCATTTAAGGTTGAAACTGAATAGTCCTTGATTGAACCTGGTGGGTTAAACTTGAAGGTCGATGATTTCCATTCCTGAGTAAGTCAAAATTTACTCGTTAAGATTCTGAAGTATGTTTTTTTCTTTGAGATTCTAACAGTGCTATGTTTTAGTGACATTGTCATACAAAATGAACTCTGAAAAAGACTTTGTTTCTCTGAAGGATACCAAACTTTACTCATACTGATCTGCAGTGTTCAAGATGTCTGGCAATTAGGAGAACTGTTTTGATCAGATTGGGTGTGTAATAGGTCATAAAAAGTACTGGCCTTGGTGAGTTTATTAAGCCTGATGATTGGAAAAATGGCTACATTATATTTTACTACACAAAGACATAGTATCTACTGCAAAAAGACAAGAACCAGCTCTGTCTTGTTTGATATCTGTAGATCGTATCAAAGGCTACCTCAAACTCATTGCACTCTTCTGCTGGGAAGTTTAAATGATATTTAAGGTGAGGGGTCAAACAGCCTCTTATTGGTGAAAAAGATTAATCTCTTTTCTGCTAAACTTGAAAATGTCTAGCTGACTTCATCTCATTATTCACGAGGTCGTGCCATTAAGGATACAGTTTTCCTTGATCTTCTAGAGGGAAAGAATAAGAAGATGAAACAGTCTAACTTTGAAATCTCAAAAAGTTATATTTATTGAGGCTGCAATTTGCATAAATGACTCATTTATTTTTATGTAGATTCTATGTTTTAAATAAAACATAACTTTAATTTAGTGAAAGATTGCTTTTAATCAAATCATCACTTTTTAAGTGTTGTTAAGTATATAACATCTATTTTCAGCATTATTTCAGATTTTGGTAATAATGCAAATTCAAATGCTATTTGGGTATGATCAATTTAGCTTTAAGAAATATCTTTGTGTCATGCTTATGAGAAATCAACAAAGGAAACAACAACTATTATTGGATTAACCCATGATGAAAAAGGAGGAAGTGGACTTGGAAGTGGACAGTTTATTTGGCTGGATAAACTGTGGACGTAGTATCAATAAAGATAGCATTTTCTTGATTTTCAGTTGAACACTACTAGACTGGCAAAAACAGATATAAAGGCAGAATGTTGGAATAGAAAAAGGCAAAACCAAAGATTATTGACCAAAGCATCTGTCGACAACTCTCACTCAAGTGCTTCTACTCTTTATTATGGACATTTTTAAGTCTTGATATAGAGAAAAAAAATATTAACAATAAAAACAGTTGGCATCAATGTTCCCTCTAAACTGGGTCCACAAGCATTTGCACACATGTCCTGTGATATTTTGAGAGAGGAATTTGGGGTTTTCATGAGCTGTACGCCAAAATCATCAATATTAAAACAATAAAAGGCTTGAACTACTTCAGTTGTGTGTAATGAGTCTGAAATATTTGAAAATCTAATGTTTATCAGTACATTAGAGAAAATAATGAACTTTATCACAATATGCTATTTTTTTAGGAGGACCTGTTTATCATTTTATGTTGAATTTGACAGTTTGTTTGCCACATTGTAGCAAAACAACATTAAATTAGTGTAGATTAGTGTGGAAAGGTGTAGATGTATTGTATTTGACTAATTTAAGTAACACAATAATCATTTTCCCTGGTAATTAGTTTATTTTATAAAGATGTAACTCAGTTACTAACTCTAGTTACTTTTTGTGAAAAGTTTCTAGTATCTATAACTAATTACTTTTTTAAAATCCAACACTGTTCACCATGGCACTCTTATCGGGTATCTGTGGTCCTAACTACCAGTGACAGGCATGAGAATTTTTGTTTGTTTTTCCAAAATTTCAATTGCCATATTTTCTTCATGCTTTTAAATATGTAAGTATATGTTCTTACTCTAAAAAAAGCCACAATTGCCAAATTAAGAGTATTTTTGTTCTTGGCATTTTTTGTTAAAGTATGGATCATTTCCATTGTTAAATTCCATTGTTTTAACACTTTATTTTGCATAATCATTAGATCGTACAAACATATCATTGTATCTATTCATGGAAAGCCTATAAACAATCTCACAATATGAAATGGAGCATTAATATGAGCTAAAACTAATGACCATTTTCATCCAAAAGACTACATTCATATTTCATATTTAAATAACTTGTTTGTAACCCACTATTGTTCTAAAGATAACTCCTTCCTACCTGAAAAAACATTATTTTCTTGCCAAAACCTTAAGGCACATATAATCATTAGATCTGGGTTTGTTTATCCGTGCTTTTACTAGGTGTGCAGTGCTGTGCAGAACCAAGACTTCACTCTGATCGAGGACTATTGTTTAGGCCTGAAGGCACTGCTCTATCTGAAAAGTATTGAGGAGTTGCACGATTGGGATGGACAGTCTCCCCCTACCATGCGTCACCAGAAGGGCAAACCCATCCCCCACGTCGAGGAGCTCATTGGAAAGGTAAGCATCTCATGCTCATTAATGACTCTTCAGCTGTGTGTTTCTGCTGAACTTATCATTATTTCTATCACCATTAAAAAAAAAAGAAATGCTCCTGGCATGCTTTCTTGAGTAATGAAGGAAGTATACGATTGTTGGGAATTGAGCCTAGCCAAGAGGATTCTCTAAAAACCTAAGTAATTTTTGAAAGATGCCCCAGGCTTCCTCAAACCTGTTAGTGACCCCTGACTGTGTGACCAATGGTGGTCTTGTGCTGTATGGTGTGATGTGCTGTAAAACGTGGTGTGAAAACCAACAAGTGCACAAACCTAAACCTTATCGATTTATTTTTATTTTTTTTTTTTTGTGTTTTGGATGCAGATTTTATTGCACAGAAATGGCACTGATTTGGAATAGTTAAATCAGTTTGGGTATGTCTTTTTTTCTATTTGTCTATCACTTATTGGGAACTGTGATTATTTATGTGTTAGTTTTTTTATTTTATAACAGCTGAACTCCGCCCTCCATTCAAGCTGCTTGATTGCACAAAGAGAAATTTTCCCCATCACTACCCTATATTCATGCATCATGAAAGCAAAAGCTGTCAAACATATGCAAATGCTTCACCCTCCATAAACAGCTTTGTGCTTGGGTTGAAAGTGGTGGAGGAGGAAAAAGACACTCTGAACTGATAACTGTTGTTGTTTGACTGTGACATGAGAGGTGAAATATGTCTTATCTCAGCAGGGTGTCTGTAGAGCTCTGGCCAGAAGCAGACACGGTTATGACAGATAGGGAGCAGGAGGATGCTTTTGTTCACTGTAAAGTACATTTGTAAATCAAGGCCTGCTGCGGCTTATCCCATCTCATGTTAGGTGGAATCCATGCACAAAATGTGGTCGGATCACCAATTGATCGCAGAAGCTTCAAGCAACAGCTATTCCCAGACAATCCTGTCCAGATTTTTACCAATACCAATAATATGGCGTCACGGTGGCGCAGTGGGTAGCACGATTGTCTCACAGCAAGAAGGTCGCTGGTTCTAGGCTCGGCTGGGGCAGGTGGCATTTCTGTGTGGAGTTCTCATGTTCTCCTCGTGATTGTGTGGGTTTTCTCCAGGTGCTCTGGTTTCCCCACAAGTCCAAAGACATGCGATATAAGTGAATTGAGAAAAAACCATTGTCCATAGTGTGAATGAGTGTGTGAATGTTTCCCAGCGATGGGTTGCGGCTGGAAGGGCATCCGCCGCGTAAAACATATGCCAGAGAGTTGGTGGTTCATTCCGCTGTGGCTTCCCCGAAAGGGAAGAAAGCTGACATGAAGATGAATGAATGAATACCAATAATTTTGGTATTTGTGAAGCTGATTTTGAAAGAAGGGTAAAAACCTTATTTTTAAAAAGTTGTAATTGAAATATCAATAAGGGCTGTGTTTCCAGTCTACACTAGTAGCTATTAATGTTTTAAACAAAAATATTTACTAAATAGTAAAGCCTTTGGTTAGCCACATCAAACTAAACTTACATTTTTTTTAGAGGTGGCATTTTACAGCATGAGGCTCTTTCAAAATACACTGGGAGAGTATTTAATTAAAAGTGAAAGGCATGATTAAAAAAAATAATTGAAAAACAAATGAATTTAGTTTCTGAAGCATCCATCTGCGTTCTCTGCAAGACTGTCTTTCTGAAGATTTGTTGTGTATGTCATGTTAGACCATGGGAAAAATGTGGTGCTTTGACTTCTGGAACTTGTAGTTTTAAGTACCACAACCGATTGTAATTAATGTTAATGCAGGATAATTTTGACAACTACCAGTCAAATTACCATAACATTGTATTGTATAAACATAAAATCAAAATTAATGTTTTCTGTTTACATATAATAATAATATCAGAAATAGTGCAAATTGTTTATTGCCTTCTAGAAGCTTTCCTAGAAGAACAGTACACTCTTTTCAGTGTGAAGAAAGCAAAAATCAAAAGAGTTTTTTAATGAGGTTAATCATCTGATTAACATAAACAGCAAATAAGACATGACCAAAGAGCTAACACCAACATTAAGTAAGCTATCCCTCCTTCCTCCCCTTAGCCAATCACAATGAATGTTCCACCCCATCACACTTTGTGGATATAATGGTCTTCATCTTGTTTAAACTACAGTAGTAGTTGGAAATCTAAGAGGGGATATTCTCCTGACCCAGGTCGCTGAAAGGTCCCGGACTAACACACCGACAGCTCGTCTAATACGCTTCTTTATTGCTCGCCAAGCAGGCTCGCCATACTAGGCAATTTTGAGCAAAAGAGAACTTATGAAATGGATATGCTTCAGGTTGTATAATGTACACAGTATAAGAAGCTTTGTATCTACCTTAAAAAGAGATTTCATTCATAGTAGAAGAATCAATACGGTTGGGACAAATTGAAGAGGAGCTTATTAGTTAAACAGGCACAAAGAAAAATCTATTTGTGTTTTACAGTTGTTAACTCACAATGAAATGGGATGGAATTTTGGGTGGTGTGTTCAAGTTCACTCGCGTAGCCAGACCTTGAAGGTATGGGGGTTTTGGCAGCTTTTTTTGGTCAGACCCACCCATGAGACTTTTTGACTGACATGAAAAACAACCAATCGCATGTCATTTCACCAAGCGTCATGACTTGCGTCAGAACTTAGTAAATTCTTGAAGTGTTTCCAACTTTCTGTACCAAACACATCAGGCAGTTATCTAGCGTCTGAGGCTCAGACTAGGTTCAAGTCTATATTTGTTGAGTCCAATCAAGACCAAGTCCTATTTCAGTCAAATTTGAGTCCAACAGGTTTTTGGTCAGACTTAATTTTTACCAAGCCTTACCAAGTTTACCAAGTCTGGTCTGGAGTCCAAACAAAAATAAAAATAACAATGTCTGTCTGTTTTTTTAATCCTCCCTCACATTTTTAAACATTTAATACGCTATGTCTGTCCTATCATCAATCATTTTATTTGTGTTTTACTTTTTACTTAAAAAGTTTTGAAATTCTGGTTCAGTCATGAGGTTAAGCATCCAACCCTACGATCAAATCTTAGATTTGAAATAGGAGAAATTCTTATACCTTCACTAAAAAGTTGGTTCGGGATCTTGCAGAATCTCCTCTGAACTGGAGTTTGCTTTCATAGCTAAAGTTTATTGATTTAATTTGTAAAGGGTCTAGTGTGTCCGAAATAAAGCTTCCTGTGTCGCTCTCATTCAATTTCAGGGTTTTAAACTCATGATGATTGTGAAGCTTTTTTAGAACTTTTTCATATAATACTTATGTGTTAAAAAACAGTTTGCACAATTTTTTACAGCTATTTTTCTGGTTAATGTTAAGGGGGTCACTGCTAGAGTATATCACCAGCTAATTTATAGGTAAATTAAAGGGGTATTCACTGCACAAGCTGCCATTTCATTTTTTGATCATATACTTGAGATGTTTTAACTGTCCAAGTTGCATATTTCCATGTGTCTGGAGGAGTGCCATTGGATTGATTTTTGAATTTCAAGGAACTCTGCATTTTTTCAGCAGCTTGTATAAAAAACAACATGCAAAACAGGGCCAAGCCATACACAAACCCCCACGCAGACAGTTCCCTGGATGTTTGCTGGTGTTTCTGAAATGAGGTGGGGACAGTGGAAAAGGTTTCCATTATTTTGCACCCTGATGAGAGGTGACACAAAAAGAGATGTGTGGTCTTGGCTAATACAGTGTTTCTTTATTCAGCAAACAAGAGCAACTTCACTGCCTGGAGCCAATTAAAGAGCAGAGATCAATGCTCACCATGATCCCAGCACTGAGCTCCTTACATTACCATCAGCTCAGGGATTAAAGTTTCTCATTTTACTTTCTATTATTTTGTGTCATTGCGTAAGAGGATCCTGTAAATTGAAAACACATGATTGGACTAAAAAGCTTCAATGATTATTAGGTACATTGTTTGGAGTTTGGAAATAATAGCTTGAGTTTTGCAAGCGCATTTATTCTCAACCTCGAGAGTTTAAACCCTTGTGTTAATAATATCAAGAAAAAAAATTTTAAACAAGAGATTAATACAAATAGCTTGTGCTTAGTAAATCAATGTGATAAATACAGAAATTCATCTTCAAATAGGCATGTTTGCCTAAACATTTTAACTACTTTTTAATCTAAAGGGTTTTAATACGAATAATGTCAGGATGCATATATGTATCTGTAGAACTCAAATGCTCAACAACCAGGGATCCAAGACAATACTCTATTTATTTTAACTGCTAAGCTGGAATTAAATGAACACTTTTCAAACACCAAACAGAAGAACATAAAACACTCTTCCTCATGAAATTGTGTTCAAGAAACTACACAGTACACTAGTGTGATTGGATTTTCTATCAGTTTTCAAATCAGCTTGGCTTCCAACATGAGCGACCGCTCAGGGATATAAGGAATTTTGTTACTAATTAAGACATTTCAAAACAATTGTATTTATTTTACATACCATTTCATGCATGTATTTATACCAGTTTACCTGGCAAGATACAAAATGATCAATGGTCAACAAAAGTGCTGCTACCTTCACAACTATAAATGGGCTTCTTTAGTTTAGATTTTGCTTTTGACTGCTTACCACACTAGGGAAAAGAGGTAGCGGTCAGTAAACTAGAAAGTTGAAGGTTTGGACCAAGAGGACACGTGTTTTCGTTTAACTTTGCCAGAAACCTATGGGTGATCTCACAAGACACTACGTCGTAGGTATATAAAGTCAATGGTTAGGGCAAAGTAAGAGAAACAGAATTTGGCCTTAGCATGACAGTGACAGCTAGGTCGCTCCAGATCCGACTCGCCACAGTAAATTAAATCATGTGATAATGTCTCGGCTGAACACTGCAGGTCTCACTCTGTTGCTCTCATTTAGACTACAATAACATTTTAGCCGATGCCTCTATGAACATTCAACAGCATGCTATGCTTTGAGTGAGGTCTGTTAAACTCTTAAAGTGTGATTAGCAGCCATTACAAGTCAAGGATAAAGATTAAAGCTACCCCCATCAAATCCTTCACATGCTCCAGAACATGGAGGCCTGGCTTCCATTCTAATTCTTGTATAATTTAAATCACTCAGCCCACCCTGACATAATGTGCGCTCTTTCCTCCGCTGCACTCCTGATTTACAATCCAGTGGGGAGATGGGAGAATTGACAAGCCCCGTGTTTTGGAAAGCTCTGCATCTAATTAGCAGAGGCTTTCTGGTTGCCCGGGACATGAGATTTGGCAGTGCGTGTAGCTCCTCTCATTAAAACAGCACTCCTTGTGGAGTGGACCCCCAAGAAAAAAAGAAAAGCAAAAAAACTCAAAAGAATGAGATAAAAAGAAAAGATTCCCTTTCCTCCATTATGTGTGAATAGATGTTATTTTGTATACACTTTTACAGAAGAATTCAGTCTTTATCAGACACCCAAACCAAATGGTGTTTGCTTTTCTTTTTAGTAACTCTTTAAAAAAAGATGTTCCTTTGTGAAAACTTCCATCATTATATTTTTCTTTCCCATTGTTAAATGGTTCGCTTTGTAGAGTCTTCTATGAATGATCTTAGAGTTCATTTGCATAAGGCATAAATGCAGTGGCTTGTCATTAAGCAGAAAGCAGAGAGAAGGAGAGAGTGCATCTAAAAAGGCTGAATTGGGTTGCTATGAGTCAAGCAGACTGAAGTTTGTTTGTCTGGGAGACATTATGTTAGTAAAGGTGCCAAGGGATTTCCCATCTTAGTAGCCAACATATTTTTTGTCTAGGCTACTGGAGGGAAACTGAGACATAGGATCATATAAGCAGCGGATAGTAATAATTAAATGAAAGCTGAAATAAACAAATGTGGGTTTCTTTTAATATCAACAAAAATAAATATTACACTAAAACTGCCAGTAGGTGGAAGCAAGTTGCTGTCTTAATAGCAAACAAATTTAACATTAACAGTTTCTGTTAATTATAGTATTGCAAGAGTTTTTCCAAATATGGGGTGAAATCTAAAACCACTATCTTTAGGCAAAAACTGATTTGTTCAGGAACAAGCATCACAGTGTAGAGATCAGATTAGTAATTGCTGAAAATCTTAGTTTTGATGTGCCTAGATATCTATTGTGAGCTGTTTCAGTTTATGGTTAAAGACAGTTTTCCCTAGAGAATGCAACCTTCCTACAAGCAGAGGGTTTCGATGAATTCTGCTGTACTCAACATGGTTTCAAACATGAACAGAAACCTACAAATGCAAATAATGCCACATAATTTATAAAGATAAATGTTGACTAAAACATACCTGTCAATATACATTTTGCTGCATTTGGGTTGAAAATTCACATAAAGGCCAACCAGCATTGTTACAGTGGGTACTGATGCTGCCACATTTCCAAGGCCATCCGATGTGTTCCTAGGGTTTGAGTGTTTTGCCATTGTGTGAGTTTGCCCCAGGTACTTCAGATTTATCCACAGCCCAAACCAAACTTCAATTGAACTGAACACTGTACTTTTTTGCACTCAGGAGTAAATTTGTTAGTGAATGGTGCTTTGTGGTGGGCTAGAAACCTTTTCAAGGTTGTCCCTTCCATTCACCCCAGTGTGAGATTGAGAGTCAGTTTTTTTTTTCCTTATCTTCTGTTAACCTAAACATTTGGTTTACAGGGTTGTATCCATATTGTGAAACATGTGTTGCATTCTGGGATAGTCTGCTGATTGAACAGGTGTCTTTATATCCCAAAAACGTGTGTCTATTGCTATCTTCTTGTTCAGTTGCTCAGTAGAGAAGATACAGCTTGCACTTGTTTATTAAAATATATTTGCTAAATAAATTGTCTCTGTCTAAATAGCATTTTGCTTGTATACTTGCACGTGTGAGTCTAATGCATTGTAACTGTGTATTGAACTCAAGCTAAAATCTAGAGCCTACAGACACTACCTCATGGTAAGTCGATAGTATGCAGGACTAGAAAACCCAGGTGCTGCTCAGTTCGGAGTTAAAATCCCTCAATGACAATCTTTCCGTTGATTCTGATTTTTATTGTAACATTATACAATACAGAAATATCCGTTAAACTAGAGTGCACTTATTGTGATTTTGAAGGTCTTGAACAACAAGTGAATTGAATCGTATTGAATCAAGCGTACTAAGCCCCCCTCTATGTGATGCAACGGACCTGTTAAATTAGCTCTCTCTAGCGAGGTTTTAATGCATTTCGATATGAGAGAACTGACAACCAATAAACAAAGATACAATCGACAAAGCATAAAGCAAAAAATATCCTTTTAGTGTCCAAATCAAACTGCCAATGATAGATTAAAGAGAGAGGGTTACCAGGGTAACTTGAAATTTGTGAGTTTGTTCACTATTCAGGGTCCTGGGTGAAATATAATTTGAGCTCCTTATAGCTTTAATTCATAAAAAATCAATCTAGTCTAAATCAGGTGCAGAAAAACTATGAGCTTTTCCCTACCTGCTTGCTTATCTCTGTGAAAAGCTTGTGTAACACTGCTGGCCCTGATGTGACATCCAAAATATAGAGATGTTGGGTCAAGATTCGGGGGAGGAGTTTGATTTCCTGGCATAAATGAACGACACAGGTAAGAGGTGTGGTGTACTGACATACATCAGAGCGGACCGGCTAAAAGATTCACTTTCAGAAAGAACTCGTTTCAGCGACTCCGAATCAACTTTTCATAATAAAGATAACATCTATATACACAAAGCACTTCCAAATTCAAAACTACATGTTCCTCAACCTCAAAGCTATCTTTCACACCACATAGAGATCCTTTTAGAAAAATCCATAATAGTGTTTCTTTATTAATGTTCTGTTAATAAATGCCCTGATTTAAAAAAGAGAACAAATGTGTAAAATTAAGTTACTGTGCGATAAAGATTTCAGGAGCAAGCTAGTGAGGAACTCTAGCAGGCTGTTTATTCTGACTGACGTTTAGTTAATGACACACCCTGACACACCTCTCTGTCTGCCTCGTGTGTTTCTGTTGGTCAGCCGAGTGTGTTTGTGTGTGTTTATCTGGCCAGTCTCCGATGGCTTCCTCAGCCTGTCTGCTGTGAGCCTGGAGCTCTTGATTCATTAGACTGTCAGCTTGCGCCTCCGAGACGAATGCTTTTATGCAGGATTAGAACAGGGCCACCAGTGTTCCCTCTACAGGGAAATAAATACATAGAAGATGCCCCCTCCCGCCTGCTCTAAGCTACCATTAGTCCTCCAGTCAACACAGCTAGCGTACATTTCTTTTTCTCATTCATCTGATGCATACTAGAAACTCACACTCTTCCTCAGAAATTGGTGCTTTTCTTTTCCTTTTTTTAAAGAGGAAAAATGTGGACTTTTTGACATGGTGTTCGGATTTTTTGCTTTCCTTTTGCCATGCTGGAAATTAAGGGTGTCAGTCACTTGTGGGTGACAGTTTTGAGGGAATTGTGTGACAGGGAATGCATTGAGGCAATTTAAATATCCTGAATGATGACGAATGGATTCGCAGCGGACGTTGAAAGCAAAGCTTGTTGCTGGGAAGGTAGAACAGGCTCTTGGTTGAAACTCGAAAAAGGCAGCAATTCTTTTGCAGAGAGGTCTCAGAAGAGAGGAGCAGAGTGAAATCATCATTAGGAACAATCCGGTGTTTGCTCAAACGTTTCAAATGATAAAATGATCATTACACTTCCAAAAAAAAACTAAAGAGAAGACCTCTTTGTGAAAGTGCATTTGTATAAAAAAATGAAACCATCAATGATTGGAAGCGGCAACCCATAAGTCCATTTCCCCCAAATTACCATTCATTACCATTTTAGTGTCAAACCATTAGTTTGACTAGCTAATCCTTGCAATTACCGGTGGTATTATACAATTTCCTAACAATTCATTGCAGATTCTCTTTATGACTCCATTAAAAGGATGGCTAATTTTGTGGCAAACTTGATTTGGCGTCAGAGTAGCTGGCGTTTCCTGTGGAGGTTTCGATTCCTTTGGGAGTAAAGCCTCTGGGCTCTTTTATGGCCGTCTCAGGTTCAGAGCATGGCTATAAGAGTGTGACTGTGAATATGAATGGCCTCTTTAGCCCCGCTGCCCTGCCACACTCTGAGCCACAGAGAGCCCTACGCAAGCTCTGCTCTAAATGGATGTGGGAAGTGATGGCAAGGAGGTTTTAGCACACTTCCCATTAGACTGGGATTAAAAGCCATGGTTTATTTAAATATTTCACATGCTTGACATTTTATAGCTCAATTTTCCAATCAGTTTTCATTGCAAAGTAGTTAACATACATTATACAATTTGGAACAGTTCAGTAGTTCATATACATTTATGTACATCAGAAACGTCACAGTCTATTTTCGTTTGCATCTATCTAAAGGCAATACTCTGTGTCTTTCTTCTCTCTGACAGAGTATTCCGAGCTTTGGACCATACTTAAAAACAAAAACTGAAGTGATTGCAGGGTACAAGAAGAGCCTGAAAGATGCAGTCGTTAATGAGGTCAGCAGCGCTGCTAGAGTTCATGTCCCCAAGAAACCCATTCCCAGCGTCAAAGTAAGTCAGAGAATCATGTTGTTTGATTTTTAAATAAATACGTTTATGTAAATATAGTGTACATAGTAAGTATGTATGTTGTACTACAGCCAATGAGAGCTTTAATAGCTTCCAACAGACAAGCACCTTTAAGTTTTGGGAAAACATTCTGTTTAGCCAAAGCTGTTTTTATCTTAGTAGAAAATGTGCTATTATTATTACTATTATTATTTATATTTCAGCATTGTTTAGCATTAAAAGATCCTCATGGATAAAATCTCCATCCTGTTTATTAGCAAAGACAGTTTTTTCTTCCTTCCTGACACTAACACGATCTGTTCCGCTTTTCTCTGAACGAAGGATGTTATAGCTCGAGCACTGAAGCACATTGGTGCTTACCAAGAGCTGGATAACACTGAGCAAGTGCAGGCCCTGATTGACCCCGAGATGTGTATCAACTGTGGGAAATGCTACATGACCTGCAACGATTCAGGCTACCAGGTAACAGATACAGACATGCATACAAAAGATTACTATATAACCACTTTTATCTATAAATCCTTTCCAATTTGTAAAAAGCAAATGGTCAATGAGAAGATATTGAAAAATATTGAAATTGACATTTATTTTACTGGTAAAGAAAAAACATTTACAGTATTTATTTTTCTGTTTAAATTGTCAAATTGTTTATATTTCTTGGTAAAACATTCTAACATCATTACAAACCTTTCAGGGACCTCATGCATAAATGTTGTGTGCAACACAAACCTTGTGGATAAAGATTTACTAACAATGAACTGATAGCCAAGCCAACTTTATTTATACAGTACTTAAAAACATATTAACAAATACATCAATATAAAGCTAGCAAAACGTATGCAATAAAATGTTGGTTAAAATATGCTCTAAAACAATAAAGTTTGGGTTAGGTTTCTTTCTCAAAGAGAACATGTCTGGTGTACGTTGTATTCTCTTGGTTTATGATTATTTGGTGACTCACAAGAAATAGATTACAAAAAAGTGAATTAACCTAACAAATATACTTTAAAAAAACAGTCAGCGGATTTTTCCTAAATGACTATCACTGATTATGTACTGCAAATATAATGGTTTTAACCCTGACTAGTCTCGATTTCATTCGTCAGCGGTCTGTAACATTGTACATCAATGGGCTAGAGTTCATTTATTATAACCCTTTTATAACTTTGAGGATGTTGTGTTGTAAGATAATATGAATGTTGTAAATAATAATAATGTTGTTTATAATAGCCAATAAATAAACCACAATTTACAGAGAGTACGCAAGGAAGGAGGGAAAAATCAAGGAAGTGCTGGCCTTTTTTTGTTGTTGTTTTTCAAAAGCATGTCATTTCCAAAAATGGTAAAATGATCTGCTTCCATCTCAACAGTTAATATTGAGTTAGTAAATATAACTATAATATATAAATGTTCTGCTTCTCATTTTTTATAACCTTTGAGATGTCCTTAACAAGTCTTGTGAAAATATTTCATAACCAATACATAGTTAAAGTAAATTAAATAAAAAATAATGTTTCTTCATCTAATTGCCAAGACACCCCTCGTATGAAATGAACTAAACAAACAACCTTGCATCACCTTGCCTCAGAGTAAGCCTTAATTCAAAATAGAGTTGCAATCATTTGAAATAAATGTGTTTTTCAATCAGAAGATTCAATTGTTTTATTTCTCATACAGTTTGGTAGGAACACTGTGATCATTAATTGTACTTTAATGATCACATAAATACCAGAGCAAGCACATTTAGTTTTTAAACAAATGAAATTAAACAAAAAAAATGTAACTAGGTTTGAATACATTGTGAATACATCCTCAAAGAGTGCGAATGACTTTCACTAATTCTGAAACTAAAATTGTCTTAACCAGGTGAGTTTAAGTATTGAAGTAAGTATTTCATAATCATAATCAAACTCTAGATTTAGTGATTGTCTAGCTTAAAAGCATTTTACAAATCAACCTTCATCATGCATTTATAGATGTGAAAATAAATAATCTTAAAAATGATGAATACTTTAAAAACATAAAAAAATTAATTATTTTGTTTTCTCTAATCAATCAAGTTTTTATATAGCGCTTCTTTAGCAGTTGCTTTCAAAGCAGCTTCACAAAGTCCTCGTGAGGATCAGGTAGAGTAAACAGGAGTTCCCTCTGAGAGGCCCCTGGGAGCCTCGCTGACTGAGGCAGGTGCTAATCACCTCCCCAGCATAAAGAATATACAAACATAAGATCCATCGATGAAAAGTTTGCCGAAGAGCACCTGAAAAAAACTAAAACAAAGCAAAACCAAACAAAGACAAAACAGAAAATAACAAACGAAAAACAATGGTTAGAAAAATGTAACAGACAAGAAACAGGTGATCAGCATCAGCTGCAGGATGAGAGACAAATGATCAGGATAGGTTAGATAGGAACATTGAACCACATAGTTTTTTTTAACAGTTTGTATGTTTAAAGTGCTCAGACACCAGCTCCATTTGGACAAATACCAAGAGCCAATTATTCGAACGCTAGATTAAACAGATATTGAGCTCTGTGAGCGTAGCTGAGCTCCAAACAACATCCGGGAGTTTGTTCCAGAGCTTCGGGGCTCAATATGAGAACACTCTTCCCCCTCTGGTGGATTTACTAATTTGGTTTGAGTTTACACCATACAACATGATAATAGGTAATGTGTTCAATAGTTTCAGTTATTGGTATGCAGTTGTTCGGAATGGGTTTTTAACCTTAAAGTCTATTTTTTTTATTTATTTATTTTTTGACAAAATGCCAGGAAAACTGGATGTCAAACGTAAATGTTAGAGAAACACTGAACTCATACAATGCTACAAATGTTTTTTTTTTTACATAAAAGCAATTACCCCAGAATTTTGTCAGTGAAAATCCAGGAAATGTTTTGAGATTACAGGTTGTCTTTGAGGGCACTTGATTATAGAGTTCATTCACCACGCTCTCTCGACAAGTTGAAAACATTAAGAGTTAAATGCGCAGGCTGAAATTAATAAACCCGCTTTGCAGGAAAGAAGGCTGGCTATTTACTCTGGCGAAGGCCAGCCTTGTGCTCGCTGCTGTCATTGTTGCTTTTTTCCTCCCTGGAGAGGGGAAATCCTCCTATGGAGAGTGGATAATTGCTCTAATGTAATAGCTTTTTTTCTCTCCCCATGCTCTTCTTTTGCAGGCTATTAAGTTTGACCCTGAGACCCATCTTCCTGTAATCATGGACAGCTGCACCGGCTGCACTCTCTGCCTCAGCGTCTGTCCCATCATTCAATGCATCCAAATGGTTACCAGGGCAACACCCTACGTGCCCAAGAGAGGCCTGCCCATGCCTGTTCACCCCGCCTGCTAAAAACACAGGCACGCTCCACCTGACTCCAAGCATCCATTCCACTTATAATTGCTATGTGAAAAATTACCTTTATTATGAGAGTGAATAATTAGCCGACAGAAATAATTGCTTTAGATTCCCAAGCCAGTTATGCTAAAATAATTGTGCTGGCACAAAAGAGTTGTATTATTTAGAAACAAAGAGCAATGTTGCTTTTTCCCTTTCCCTCAAGACAGAGCAGTCACTCAATTGTGAAACAGAGGAGAAATAGATGAGTAATGATGCCTTCTAAAATTTACATAACAATAAATATTGCATGAAAAAAATATTAATAATCTTCTAGTCTATGCAAATACTGTTAAAAATGGATGATTTTACTTCTAACTCTAATGTACTAATAATTAATTGTATGTACTAGTAAATCATGTATGCAGGCATTATTCACAAAGTAAAGTTGTGTGTTTGGAATTAATTTGTAGCTTAAATCTTAGCATTAGTAGATTTTGCTTAGTAGACTATTCTAGTTATGGACTAGTTAATGTACGTTTTATTGAAATTTCAAGGAATAAATTGTTATGCAATCATTCACCTGATTTTAACAGGTTAGGTACTTGTATTTTTTTTTGCAATTATATTAACTATTTAATTTGTTCCCCATGCTTTCAAAGTCCCTGCACTTGTTGCAGTTTTAGATCAATGCTTACTAAAAGTTTCTTCACTTAATGTTTTCCCTTTCTGCAATGAATAAATAAAAGCAATATGTTTAAAACACTTAAAAGTACATAAAGTAAATAAGATTTACATTAACATACAAATACCAGTTTGAGTACAGATAGGGATCTCATACTTGTAGGTCAGAGTTACTAATTGGAAAATTAATAAAACCTTGGAAGTTTCGAAACTCAAAATGTGTATTTGTGCTGTTTTTGGAGCCTGATACAAAAGCACATGAAATGTAGAAGTAGCAGTAGTTAGGCAAATAGACACCTACACTGAGGGACTGGGGTAAAATCAGCCTGCCATCAATCTAAAGTTTACGCTATTAATTTGGGCCCGACTTAAGCTCCTTTGTAACAATGTTTGCCTTTGAAAAATTAGCAGTCATACCTAGCACAATGAGAAGTTTCAGCAAATGTACTCAAGTCTCTTAAGCCTCTGCTTATTAGCTGCTAGAGACGCACTTCTGCAGACGCACAGATACTTTTTTTAAAGAATTGCTCACTACTTCTGTTTTCTTTTCTTTTTTTCATGTAATTGAACTGCTCCGGAGAAGTGGAGAGGGTGATATTCCTGATGTAATGAGATCACAAATAGCTGTTTTCAAAATGATGACAATTTGGCCACTTTGTTTGCAAAAAAAGCACAAAAAGCATTCACTGTGGGATGAAACTACATTCCCAATAGTTCCCATTCAAACCCTAACAATTTCATGAAATGAATATTCCCCTCAGAGATCCTACAGAGACAGAATTGCACCTGCGAAGGTTTCAGAAAAGTGTGAAAAACAGCATCCAGGTACTCCATCAGCTATAAGGGGATTGTAAAAGACAGTAAATCTTATTTTTATTAACATTTACAAAGTCTGCTCAGTTGCTTTTCAAATGCATTTCATTTTGAAGTTAGTGGAGGAGTTCAAAGAAGATTTGGGTTTTTTATTGCATGATCATAAACTTTAAATGCATTTACCATGTTTTACAAATTCTGTAACCAAACATTTGAGTTTGTCAGAGCAGCACAATTGCAGAAATTGTAGTTTTTTTTTTACTTTTGTAAAATAATTATAATAAAATATTTCTGTTTAAATAATAATACCGTTTACAATTATAAATTTGTCTATTTACCAGATTACACAGATTGTGCATCTTGCTATTTACATGTATGCTTGAGTTCGCCTTCATTTAAGGAAAAAATTAATAAATAAATAACAATAATAATAAATGTGTTTGTGTGTGTGCTCAGCGTGTGAGCTGTTGCTATATATGGATATTACTAGATGTGTATATAATATATAATTATATTATAGAAGAATATGTATATAATTAGAATGTTATAATTAGTTGTTTTGTTAACAATTCAATAAATGTGAGACTGGATTAGCACAAAAAAGGTATTTTTAATAAGGATGAATTTTTTAGTTTTTAGTTTATGACATAAAACATTCCTCTATCAAAAATGTGTGAATGCTAATAAAATAATCCACTCTTCTGATTGTGACTTGCTCAGAAGAATAGTACGTCAAAAAACTAAAGTTTAATTTCCAAAAAAGCTAAATTTGAACTAAGTGTACCGTTATTGTCACTGAAATAGAAAAAAAAAGCATCTGCCAAATTTGAAATGATTTAAATCGTGACTTGGCATAGTTACGATTTAAGTAAAAAAATTAGATACTTTTTTAAAATGAACTTGCTCTTTTTAAATAAAAAAAATCCAGATGTAAGCGGATCCTCAGGTCAGTATCAGTCAACGTCTGTTATATTGTATCCTCTTCTATCTGCCATTGATACTTCAGTCGACTTCCTCTCTCTGATTGCAATTAAGAAATGATGTGCCTGGACCATGGCCAGAAGTGCCAGCTTCAATTATTCATAAATGTTAATAAGACAAGCGAGAGCACTCCCTCACCCCTCCTGTTGCTCCTGTTCCAAAGGGCTATATTAGAAAAATAATGTTGACCTTTCAGTCGTAACACCCACATGTGACTGCAGGAAGCTGCTGCGCCGTCGTAACATCATCAGAATGTCATAAAGTCATAATGTCCACGCCTTTTACACAGGCACAGATATGCCTCACCTGTGTCCTCCTGACATATTCACAAGTCCTTAAGGGAGGGCTGTCTGCATGCAAGCCGCTCCAGCTCCAGGACTGAAACATGTCCAGATGTGCGTGTCAGTTCAGAACTTAATATGCTAATGGTGTCTTTATAGAAGGGTTTTCAGTAAGGAGGCGTAAACTTTGTTAACTGAATAATAATTGAAGAGGTTAAATGTCAGGGCTCTAGGCTGCAGCCATTTTTCATGCTGGCACGACTAGATATTTTTTGGAGGTTGCATCTGGAAAACCTTCCTTGGATCATAAGTGACTTAAAAAAATAATAATAATAATAACAATGAGGAAATTACATTGTAGCTCCTGTTATGGATGTAACAGATTTGCCATTTACCTGATGCTGAAAAATCTGGTCCTATGCTTCAAAAACTTGAAGCAAAACTTGTTTGGCTTTTTCTCACAAAGCTGTGCTAGCTTGCTCTGCAGTGAGACTGTCTCCCTGAATGTCACTATTAAAACATTCCAACACTTTTAATATCTGAATTACATTTAATTATTTCTGCTGGTTTATATAATGCACTGTGTTTATCAACAACTGTATGTGTGTATTAGAGCGGCCATTAAAGAAAGGCATGCAGTACTCCTCCCTCATGGCAGGGGGCAATATTTGCAACTTCCTAGTATCAAAACAATAGAACTGGACTTTCTAGCTAAGCATGAGATAATAATTTAATGATGACTAACACTGGAACTAAAATAAGTAAGTACATGATAATGTTGCCAATCAAATGTTGTGTACGCTGCTCTGTTGATATCAGTTCCTCACCAGACACAAACCTTGGCGCATGTCACAGGTGTTTATTATTGTATACACCAATGTAAATTGTTCTTTATTTTCAGGCCAAATATTTAACAACTACTAAATTGAAATATGCAAAAAATAAAAAACAAAGTATTGACATAAATGATGACATGATAATAATCAACAACCATTACTGCTATCGAATAAATGAGTTGGAAAATGTCTGGAAAAATCTCTGGATAAATGTTCTAGTTTTAGTTGTTGGTATTAAGAATAAAGAGCTCTTAGAATAAAGGAATTTGTTAACAGTTATCAGTGTGCAGAAAGATGGGGGGCATGGATGCGAACTAAAACTAAAACAAAATATAGGTCTCTTTTGAAAGCTTAACATATTGGTGACTGCACACACCTCATTTTGTGAACAAGAAAATTCATTAAAATGCCCATGACAACACGTGAACATGGTAAAAAACTGACCATAAAATATTTTTCTTTCTTTCAATGCTCTTAGAAAATAATTCTATTTTTTAGCATGGAATTGCCTGTGAGTATTTCGAACTGAAACTTAACTGCATGTCCAGTAGACTCGTAAGATTGATATTATGTCATTTAAAAAGTGCATAAAAGTTCCCATTTAATGGATAGAATTGTTCAGAATGGACACCGGACACAAGTTTGGGAGAAAATACAGAGATAAAATTCAACAGATGACCAAGTTTGAGCACTATGCTATCGATGCCGACACTATCACAATTATTAACATTCACTATCCTTTTTTAATTTATTGATCCGGATGTTTTTTAACATCCATCCTTTCAAAGTAGAATATAAAGTACATTTTAAATTGTGTTAAAATGACCATCAACACTCGCAAAGAAGATTTAAAAACAATAACAAGTTTAGGTCAGATAATGTTGTTGGGAAGGTGTTTTCAACGCTCTGTCTCTCACGCGCAGTCCTAAAGAAATAAACTCTTGTTTACTGCTTCTATTGGATTAGACCGGTGGAAGTAGGATGTCTGTGGAGCACTGGCCAATGCTAATTTCATTTCATCAGCCATTACGCCAGAGCTCAATCCTCGCCTGCTCTCAACATGAATGTTCTTTCCTGCCAAGCCCTGGCACAACCAGAGAGCTTTCACTCCAGTGCCAGTCTGGACTCATTCCTTCAGAGACCTTTCCTTCCTTCGTCTGTTGTTAGACCAGAACTGCGGGTCTTTCCTTTGCTGCAAGACCTTCCTTAAAAAGGCATTCTTCTCCTCTTTGATAAATATTGTCCTTTCTCATTTGACCATTCCCCTTTCCCAGATCACTATCTTCCTCTGCTATAATAAATTCAAATTGAAATGTTTCATAAAATCTTTTTGACAACCATTGTTGCAGACCAAAACCATGGGTAATATAGGACTATCATTCCTGAGGCCTGTACCATTAATGTGGCTGAAGAAACTCGGTATTTCTGGATCGGTTTCGACTTGACAAAACCTAATCCTGTAGTCTCAATCGTGCTTAGTTGGTACATGAAGCAGCTCATCAATGTTCTTTGACAAGTCAAGCTTTGATCCTGAAGCTGTGATTAGTTCACAGGCGCGTGCACAGAAAAAACTAATGTAGGCACCGAATAACCAATCACGGTGCACATGGATAGAGCAAGATCATTTTATTTCTCTGTGGAGGAGCTAGAGATTTTAGTGAATTTTTTTTTAAATTGCTGATTTTGTGAATGTGAGGTTAAAAAAGCGTATTATGTGTTAATGTAAAATTGAGTATCATATGTGATATGCGTATGATAACAGAAGCATATTTTTTCCCATGTTAATTCCAATATTTTTTGTATGTAGATTTTTATGTAATGTAAACATGTTTATGGTTATATTGCAAAATAAAGCTATGCTTATTTGTCTACATACTAAATGTATGTTTAAATTAAAAAGGTGAGTGTCTATATAATTCTTTTACTTTTTTCTTTTTTGGAAGATGTAACCCCAACAGTAAATGATCATTGCAGCAGATCAAATTAATGTCTGGAGGATGTTAGGTTAGCAGCAGGTAAGCCGTATAACGGACCATCTGCGGTACAAAAAGGGCGGAACTTCTACGTGCCATATTTCGTGTTAGTGGTCGAAGAATCTCAAAAATGTAAGCTATTCCTTCCGCAGAAAACCTGTATCTTTTATGCAAATACATCTCAAGGGATTGTGTCTGTCCCTAAAAACTCTTTCCCTGCAAAACCCTCGTCTAACAATATGCGCAGAAATGTGAACAGGATTAGGAAGAAAAGGTGAATCAGGTGTGTTACATTACTTAAAAGTTCCTTTACTTCCTACATTTCTCCAGTTTAAAATAAAACTCGATGAGAGATTGGACTGAGGAACAAAGTGCTAGCGCTTTTCCGAAGCAGCATTGTTTTGTTATCAAACACAATCAAAATCATTCTCGCAACTCAGGAGGGTCAAACGGCAAATGTACCCCGAGTCTGGAGGGAGGGACCTGTGATTTCATTGGACTAACAAAAAAAAAAAGTCAACCAATGGACCACGATTTCTCTATCAGATGCCCACTGTCGATAATTTTTAGTTTGACATCCACTCCCACAGTAATGACAGCCGCTGGCTTCGTGTACCATCAAGAGGTTTACGTGTACCACGAGTGGTATGCGTACCACAGTTTGAGAACCACTGGTATAGAGGTTGGCTTAATTCGTAACAAGGCACATTGAACCAAGCAGCATTTGTTAATCATGTTTTTACACAGAATTACCGTACATCAAAAAGTTGTGATAAGAATTGCCCACAATTAAGATTGCACTTCTCTCTTCGCATGCCACAAATGCTAACAAACGTAGAAAACAAGCAAGCAGTGGGGATAGATTTACTAAC
The DNA here is from genome assembly GCA_900490495.1 of Danionella dracula. Lineage (NCBI taxonomy): Eukaryota > Metazoa > Chordata > Actinopteri > Cypriniformes > Danionidae > Danionella > Danionella dracula. Next base: position 3,714,313 of record UELW01000100.1, read on the forward strand.
ATTTCCAATGCTCAGAAAACATCTTTATCAAAACATGCTAGCAGAGATTAACTTTTCTTTTGTAGCAGGCTGCTTTGTTTCTCCTCTAATTCAACCCACTTGAAATAAAAGCTTCTGCTAAATGCATGCATGTAGATGTACTTGCAAACAGGTGGATTACTTTAAACAGGGATCAAATAACCCGAACTGCAGCTCGCAGACCCACAGGTGTAAATACAGAAGCAACTCATTTTTCACTATTCTCATAGAGGATGGATTTTAGTCAATCAAGTGAATTCCAGTTAAAATGATGGTAGACGACCACTCTCACATCATTGATCTTTTCTTTTACAACCTCTATCAAATCACTTTTACAGTGTTGTCAAAATGGGCTTTACATGAAAGATCTAAATAAAAGAAATGAGATTTTCTTTAGCTGCTGCTGTTGTTTAGTGCAAAAAAGATTACAGTACCAAAAAAATAGGTCTCTAATCCAATTTGCATTGAGACTATAATTGTTTTTATAGCAAGCATACTACATGAGCAAACACATTAGAAGAAAAATAAACACAATTTTAGTGTGAAAGGAAAAGTACAGCACAGAACATCCACTTACTCTGTACATTATGAAGCAGGTTTTGTTATAAAAAAAAGAAGCAAGGAGAAGTTTTTTAGAATTGATTGCAAAGTCCCCTATTTATAAAATGTGCAAGCTATTCTGAGGACAAAATAGAGGTGCATGATAACTTTTTAAACCTCTGAATGGTTGATAAAAACTAAACAAAAATAACTTTTTCCAGTTGATTCAAGTATACGATTTTTTTTATCCCATAAGAGCCAACAAACAGTGGAACCAAGAACACAAGGAAGAAAGTGATGAAGGAAATGGAGTAACAGAAATAAGAAAAACCAGCGCTTGTTGACATTTGGGTCATAATTATGATATGCTAATTAAATCTGCATGGGATCAGAAAGCTGTTAAATAATTCAAAGCCAGTGCCATCATTCCTACCATTGGCAATTTCCTAAAGCAAAGACAGTGGAACCGCATACTTGTCACTTCTAAATCTTTAATTCTCTTTGGAAATCATTTTGGCCTATAAGGATCTAGGAAGGGCAAGACAATGACGCTCAATGTACTTACAGAGCAGGCAGCTCTGAAGCAAGCTACTATTTAACACTGAATAAAGTTTGACATGATGTATCCACACAATCCCATCAGCGGTAGAAAGGAAACAGATCCACAACAGGTCTGTTCTGAGCTATTTCGTTACACAGAACTTTTCATGGCAGCAAGTATGATGAGTATTAAAAGCTATGTGGAGAATCTGTTATTGATTTTCTATATGATCTTTCATAAGGTGCTAAACCTGTTTAAAATCTGAAAGTACTAAAGTGTGTTAAGTTATACACTGTAACAAAAAACAACTGAAAATACTGGCAGAAAATAGTTCATTTTGAACAGAATTTCTTTTTTGTACAAAGGAATTTTTAATTTAAAATACATTTCTTGACTATGCTACAATATTCTACAACTTCAAGAATTTGCAATTCTTATTCCTTTGTGTATATATACTTATTGTGAATGTTTATGCTTATTTGAAGTCATTTTCTAGAAATATATTTAAATGGCATTCAAAAGAGATGTAGGGGAAAGGTTGGATGTGAGACTGTCTGATGGACAGAGGGGGCTCTAGCTGTAATTTAAGATGTGTTTACAATGCTTCAGACTCCCACAAATAATTTTACCATTACTTTACATTACAGACTGCATTTAGACAAATGCGTGGATATTAGATGTTTGAGCACTCTTTTGTTTAAGCCTGCTTTTGGTCGTTGTTTTGACCTACTGTTTTGGCCTATTTTTGTTCTATTCCTCTATGGTTTTGATTTGATTTAATCTGCTTTTAAATTGTAGTATTTAATCAAAGTGTCATCGAGATCTATTAATGAATAATGCCATCAAATCAAACTTTCTATTGTTATTATTATTATTATTATTATCATAATCAAGATGTAATCTTCACGATGTAATGACACCTGTCCAATCAGCAGACTATCCCATAATGCAAAATGTCTTTCAAAATTAATATGAACCAATTCCATAACATAAACAGGGAAATGTCCTGTGCTTTAACATATTTTTACAGGCATTAAATCATAATTGAGCAATAAGCATCAAGACCTACAAGGTTAATAAATAAACCACTTTTTTTTACTTGTGATTGCTCTGTGTATACACTCACATATATTCAATAGATGTTTTGTTTGCTATTGCTATTTGCTATATTCTGAAAATGGAATCAAATATCTAAAACAAATCATTCTTACATTTTGATGAACAAATAATTCACTCATTCAGAATGTTACACTAGTGTTGAATTTGGACTAAAAATCTATGAGAGGTCACCTGAGAAATAGATGCTAAGGTTCGACTATTGGGTTAACGGCATTTTTTTTATCTTTACAAGTCTTTTTTAAATCAATTCTATTGTACTCCAACTAGGAAATAGAGAATCAGGTAAGATTAAGAGCTTCAGATAAGATATGAACAGAGAGAGAGTGAAAGAGCGAGAGTAGAGGTGAATACAAAGCAAGAATTTATTCGGCATGCTACAAGATGAAAGTACACCACACAGGGACCGTCGAGCACAAGCTTTGAAAAAATGGACTTTTAATTGTGCCTTAAAACTTCACATTCTTAATGAGGGAAAAACTTGTAAAAATGTACAGAACACCCTCTCCAGGCTTACACCTCATTTTTAGTAGATTACCACAATCAGGAACACTGAAGTACATTTTGTGAAGTTCAGAATTTTTTCCCCCCATTCAAGGACAAAAATACTCCAAAGTCGAATGGAACAATTTGTACAGAATAGAATAAGACTAAAGGCACACTTAATTTGGTCCCAACAGTCCCTATATTAATTTAAAATCACAACATCAAAATATTAACCGGACTCACACAGCTGCCATCAGTTCATGCTCTGAAGTTCATTGAACAGGTTTTACAAACGTCAGCGAGAAATATCAAAGCAGGTACCACTGCTACCCCAACCACCAGTACTTCCTTCACAGCGTTCAATAACAGATTGTACCATGGAAGCCTGCTGTAAAACAAAGAAAACTCCAAATTAAAGTAAAAGCAGAAAAGAAATGGCAAAACACAGTACATCTATGGATCCAACTTTCAACTTATTTTCAGATTCAAAATTCAACTAGTGGGTTAGTTTTCATTAATTTGTACAATGAAAAACAAAATGACCAGCCAGGGACATGTTGGGTGAAACAGGAAAAGCTCACTTTCAAAAACCACAGAAACAGCTCATTTAAAGGTAAAAAAAAAATAGTGCCTTAACTTGGGAAAATGTTAATCACAGGAGCACAGGTAAGGCACTTTTATGTCAAATCATTCTAAAATCCCATTACAAGAAGCATAACAAACAAATAAATAAAATATAAGTAAACCGTATTACATAGTGAGTTCTTTTAAGCCCGTTCTCATGGTAGGGTGTTCTGGAATGACTGGTTAAACTAACCAGTGAGTGAGGAAAGGCATAGTCGCAGCCCGGAATCCTCAGATGGTAGACTTTGAGAAGGACACCCTCAGACGATGACCACGACCCATCTCATAGTTGTGAAGATCCATGAGACCCTGAATGGCCTCCTCCACGGTGGACATCTGCAGTAGAGCCATTTTGCGATCTCTAGCAGGAAAAACCTCCATGTAAATCTTGACACTGAATTGCCACAAAAACAACTGAGGGAAGACAGTTCTTACTGGAAAAACTTGAACGCCTTCACTGTACCGCCAGAGTTTGAGAAGAGCAGTCGTACATCCTCCTCTGACACATTCTCACTGGAGGGAAGACCAGCAGTTATTAGCCTTTCCTCTGAATAAATCGTAAACTGTTGATTTATGAGCCAATAAAAAATAAAACTATTTTTACTTATGCACATTTTCACTTCAGACTTGTACTTAACAGCAAGAGAGAAGACTGATGATTCTATTTAAACTATTAGCAGTTAGCCCAGGATTTAAATGGAAAGGAAGCAAAACATTTGCATAAAGCAAGTGGAAAATTGAGGGGAAATTGTTATATGGATTGACAGACTATTAGTGGAAACAACAGGTTTAGCATGAACTCAACCATCATGATTAGGAAGATTAGGAAAGAGAAGATGCTCTGCAGCACACTTACGGTATATTTGAAAGATGGAGAGTAGCTGAGGGAGGGAAGATATTCTGAAAGTTCTTTGACCCAGGCTTTTTGAAGCGATGCAGCGGAGAGCTGGTGAAGTCCTTGGTCAGCCCCTGATCATCTAAACCCTCCCGGGGCAGCTGGACCGTCTGGTGCTTGGAGAGGGTCACGCGAATAATCTTGCTGTGCATCTTCTGACCATTCAAGTGACTCATGGCTAGATTGAAAGGTGAAAAATTAAACCTTAAGCTTTTTTTTTTATTTGTTTACAGAAGAGTTGACCATTTTGACTAATTATATTGTATCCACTCATTAAGTGTTGACTATGGTTTGTTGGGTTTACAATGAAAATTTGAAAGGTACTGCTTTTTTTCCCCACTTTAAGTTGATCCTACATCAAGTAATGTGCTAGTTTTGGAATCTGTTCAGATGTTCTCTGGTTCTGATGAAGGCACTTTTAGCATAGCTTAGCTCAGAGCATTGAACCTAAAGTTTTGTTGCTCAAAAACATTTTCTGTTTAAAATGTATATTATTTCTTTTATTTTCTTATACAGTTACATCATATGTCTACCATTAAAGGAAACTCCATCTTTATCTCCCTTTGTGATGATTAGGGGTGTTTTACCATTTTGAAATCAGTTAACGCGTTCTCCAGTTTTGCTTATAGAATATTTATCTTAGCATAGGTCATTGTATCATTTTAGACCAGTAGCATTTACAAATCAGGATTTTTTTGCTATATTTCCCATTAAAACTTACTTATTCTATGGTTACATTGTGTACCGACCCATGAAAAGATGATGTTTTTCCAGCCTAGCAGTAGTGGTTGGGACTATAAATCGATGAATTGCAACTGGCTCATTCTGACTCAATTAATAAAAAGTTAAGAATTAATAATCGAAATGTCAAAAATAATAATAATAATAATAAAAATGTTATGGGAAACAAGTATATGGTGCACTGCGTGACTCAAGCCGTCCTTTTCTCCTTAAAAGAAACTGTATGGACCCATGAGTTGGATCACACAAAAAAAACACAATACCAAAAATAAGCCACTTCAGCTGTTTTCATTCAAATCTGTGAAACCAAATGACAGACACAATAAAATCAGTTTTGCTACATCTGTTTAATTAAGTTAATTAAGGTAAATAAATATATGTTGTTTTTAATTAAAGTCAGCAAAGATGTGCAACATGTGCGTTTGTAATTATTGCTCAAAATAATCTATTTCGCAAGAGAAAATGTTAATTTAAAACTAAAGAGATTAATTATTTTGGTGATCGTTGTAACGGTCGTCATGAACTTTAACCTCAATAGGCGGTGATACTGAATAAACTGAACAAAATCACCTTTAAAATTATCTATAAATGTAACAGATCACTGACAGTGAGAATCACTATGAAGCATGAAGTGTGTATGTGAATATTTACATACACTGTAAATACAGTGTACTAAATATGGTTTCATTGTCATTGTCTCACTAAAAGGCATTTCCTTTTTCCATTTTTAAATGACATCCCATTGCTTTCCTTTGTTTTAATAATTACTCACAAATCCAAAAAAAAAAAAACACAACTTGTCAGCTTACCCAACTGGGCTTGGTTTCCATCAGACATTTGGATTAGAGCACTGTCTTTCTTATTGTAGAGGATCTTCACACGCTGCACATCACCATAGACACCTTCAGTTAAGTAAGAGGCAGACGAAAGAGGGAGGGAAGGAGGGAGGATGTGAACCAGGAAGGACAAGTTAGTACTTCAGAAGCTTTGGTTTTGACATGAAAAGGTGAAGATGATGGTACAAATCTTCCAAAATGAGTCCAAAAAAAGTTTAACAGACACAACATATTCTTAAAACGCCCTCCAAAACAAGCTCATGTGATATGGCAAAGTTCAAATCAAAACCCTACATGCAAAACAATCAACCATGCATTAATATCAGCTGTACACGAAGAGAGACAGATAGAGCAAGATAGAGACAGAGGCTTTCAGAGTCTAGGAAACTTAAAATAAATCTAACCTAAAATCTATTTCAATGAAATTTGCCAAAATAGAACTAAAAAATTAAATAGAAAAATTAGGAAACTGGGTAATCTATTGTCAGATTGACGTCTACGCTAAAAATGCTCAATGAAAGAAAAACAACTGAAATTAAATTAACAATATTATAAACAAAAAAAGAGGTAGATTTCTAACGATAACATACCGAAGAGGGTAAACAGACTTTGGGGCGTAACCATCTTTAGAAGGAGAGAAGAGCAAGCAGCGTAAGACAGGAAGAGAGAAGAGTCGAGGTAGAGCGGAGATGAACAGATCATCCATAACGGAGGGTGGTTTCCCGTAGAATGGTGAGGTGGTCATGGAGCATGGGTCAAGGCAGTTAATTTGGGGCAAGTCGGTCCAAGGAGGAACATTTGTTTTGTTCAGGCACAAAGCATGAATGGGGTGGAGGGTGGGGGGTAGATTTGCAGGAGAGAAAGGGTTGACCAATTACAGAGCAGTGAGAAGAGAGAGGAGTGGGGAGGAGGGGTTGAAGCAGTGTGGGATAAAATAAAACAAATTACAAAAACAGTTGGAAGGGGGAACAAAAAATAAATAAAAAACAGGTCAGTACATAGGAAATGCAGGAGTTTGGTCTGAAAATGGCAGGAATCTCTTTTTTCCCCAACTATGTTTAACAAACTTATTTTCCTGTGACCAAAAACTAGGCAGGCCTCAATGAATCATACTAATTATTGGACTTAAATTCTGAGGAGGAGAAAGCATGCAGAGTGGATAGAAATGTTTAGTACGTGTTACCAAAAAATAAAACAAAACAAACAATTTATATCTATAGGTTTAAAGGAGTGGGGCCATGCAGCGGGTAGGCATGAAAACCACCTTGCAGAGTTATGGCATCAATAGAGTGCACAATGTTTAAAACTCCACAAACCCACAAATTTGGGGAAATAAAACCATGATGGGAACACTTCAAAAGACAGTGAAATCAAACAGAGAGAGAGAGAGAGAGAGAGAGAAAGAGTAGAGAGTAGAGACAGAGAGAGAGAGAGAAAGAAAGAGAGAGAGAGCAATGACAGAAGCGAGTGGGACCATCATGTTTCATACCAACTTTGACTAGTTTAGAGAAAGGCAGTGGAGCATCAGGAGAGGAAGAGAGAGTTACAGCTTAGAGAGAAAAGACAGTTAGATATTACTTCCAGACAGAGCGCTCATGAAAAAGTGCAAGAGAGGGGGGAGAAAGAAAGAGAGAGAGAGAGAGGTCAAAATTTGCACAGAGAAGAGATTGCAGAGACCCTTCATTATGACCAAATATCTAACTGGGAATGCTTTCAGTATATTTCTGCAAGGAAATCTTAAATATTTGAAAATGTAGATTAATTTAAACAATCAATAAACTAAATTGCAAATATACTGAAATAACATTTAACAGATCCTATGAAATACATAGAGAATGGAAATGAGAGTGTGGCCAAATTGAAGTCACCTGCTCAGTTGCATTTTTAGCGATTGATTAAATCAATCCTTCTGATCTAATCCACAGATGAAAATTGACTGAAAATCAGCTTCAAAGCATCCAGCAAGAGTGCAAGGTTAACTCTGGGAAGGGATTTGAATGGTTCTCCAACAATGATTGAGAACTTATGGGGCTGGATTATTACATGGTCTGAACAGACACGTGATCTGAATGGACAGAAATTCCTAAAGAAAGCAATAAATCGACCAAATATCTAATGACTGTCATATACAGTTGGACCCCATCAGAATACAGAAAACATTTAAAAATGTATAATATAAACATCTGTACAAATCAAAGTGGCAAAAACAAAGGGATTGAACACGCAATAACTTTTCCTATTAAACTGTTCCACCACAGTCTGTTCAAGTGAAGTGCAGTATGTGATCTATTGGATCCGATGATGTATGAATTTGTACATGTGCCAAGACCATTAGCACAAATATTAGCTGAAAACTTCAGTTCGACTTCATAAAATAAATGCGCCCCTTTCTGCAGATTGGTTACCAGTTGGTAATGATGACAGTTCAGAAAGCATTTCTTTAAAAATAAAGTGCATCTTTAATTTAATTATATATATTAGGGTTAGGCGATATTATCATCAATATAAATTTTGTTGATAAGAGGTCACTAAAGAGTTTCGATAACTGCGTGAACAACGCTTTGCCAATTGAACTTCTGGCTCTCGTGAGCCTGATCCTCTTTTTCGAGTATATATGTGCTCTAGAGTCATGTGAGGTAACACTATTCATAAATTATAATTATCAATATTCACTGAAAAACATTTAGATCTATTTTTTGGCATTATCGCCCAGCCCTAATATATACCTTATCAAACCATAAACATATCGTGGAGCCATAACGGTTATCTGCTATACTTAAGCAAGGTGTCTAACATGTAGTTTACAAATCAAAGAAAGTGAGATTGAGTCCAGGCAAAAAATAGAAGTAAACCTTCCACACAAATTTCAGTAGGGTTGAACTAATATATTTTTTCAAAGACTGAGTACAGGTACGCTACCTTTTTTCCAGGTACTCACCGATATTTGACAGGGTTGTGACATTTTCCCAAATAATGACATGGTGAGACTAATAACTTTAGCACAGCTTTTATTTAGTTATGAACAATTGCAACGAAAACTATTTTCCTGCTCCTTAGGATTGGTTACAGAGGGCCAACTGTACTACTGTCAGTGTCTGATTTTTTTTCTTCTTATCACTTGTATGAGTTATGAAAAAAGAACTGCTTTTTGAACCTCATCTTGATTTCATAGAGCAAAGTTTGCAGACTGCCATACTGGTCATCATCATTCATTTTCTGTAACCAGGATAAAAGCGCATTAAGCAGTAATAGAAGATATGGCAACTCCTCTACCTCCACCTTTGTTTACTGCGATTGTTATCTGCATGAGAACAATAAATCATGTCTTGCCTGACTTTATCGATCTTAAAGTTCCTTTTCTACTAGAAAATTATTTTATGGTCTGTCATAAGCGCACAGATCCTTTTGCACGTTGCAGACCCTGTGTTGTCTGATTGGTTCTCAGAATTTAGAGGGGTTTTTCAATACAAGGTTGATTGGGAATGTACCATGTTATCTAAAAAAAAATTTTAAGTTTTATTTTTACCTAGTCCATTTTCCCAGAAGAAACAATCCTCAACATCAAACACTTAAATGAACCAACAACAAAAAAACAACAACCCATTTCAACGCTGCCTTTGTTAACACTGTGACTCTATTGCTGGATGATTAAAGATAACAGTCATCTTTAACAGACTGAACGTGTAAAACAGAGTGCACTGGTGACCTGATTGACACAATGAGAAGACTATGCCCAAAGAGAGAGAGAGAGAGAGAGAGAGAGAGAGAGAGAGGAGAGAGAGAGAGAGAGAGAGAGAGAGAGAGAGAGAGAGAGAGAGAGAGAGATAGAAGAGAAGTGTTTGAGTGAGAGTGTTTTATCAGGCTGTACTGACCTCGTCATTGAGGTTGCTGACCAGTAGAACACCACCAGGTCCTGAGTGTCCAGACAGTGCAACTCTCCCTGCTGCTGCCGCCGCTGCTGCTGCTGCACTGAGAGGGCTTATGGCCCCTACAGAAAAAAAGAAAAGACAAGAAGGTCCAAGTCAGCCCAAGAAGTCCAGAGGGTTTGCCCTGTGGCCATGCACTCTCCCTGGCTGCACCCACCACACCAAGCACACCCAGTTAACGTGCCAACACCATACCTCAGGCAATCTCACATTCCAGTTAATATCTGGCGCTGACCTGAACTGATTTCACACAGACTGGCACTCTTATTCAAGCAATATCTGAAAACAAAATAGCTTTCAAGAGGGGCTTTACATGCTTTAGTTAGCCGCTCTACTGGCTGTTCTGCTTTCAGTGAAGGGATCTTGTGTTTTCCCATTCGGATTGCCCATCTGTCTGAAATACAGCTCCCTAATTAGAATGTGTGTCAATCTTGTACGTCAGGCCCATAAGGCAGAATGGAAGGGCTTATTGTTGTAGCTTCGGCGTTATGCTTTGACAAATCGTTACTGTTTATGAATCTCACATTTCAAGTCAGGACAAATAGTTGGGAGTGGTATCAAAATGAAAGCCCTGCCAATTCTGACAGCAATGCAAAAGACCCTGTCTTTCAAAGGAAAGAGCGCATTCAAGCAGCGTTAAAACCCCCAAAAAAGTAAATAAAAGAATAGCTACCTAGAGAAGATGGAAACCCTCCACCACTAGAGTAGGAAGTTACCATTCCAGAGGGAGTACCTATGGAGAATGTGTAGAGTCAAAGTCTTATGGGACCAAACACAAACTGGGGGCTGTAACGGCAACACTGTAAAGCAATGTGTTTGAATGGCACACCATAAAGATGGGATTGAATTTCAGGAACCGCAGACCGATTTTTCACTAAGAAGTAGAAAAGTCATGGAACATAATGAAGGATTTCACCTCTCTACTCTACACTGAAACGGAGGCTATAGAATATTTAGGACAGATACAAAAACATTGCTGAACATACCAAGCAGGGAGGGAGAGTCTTTGTTGAGAGCAGCAGCCATGGATGGGTCCACTGTTGGCTGGCCATCTCCTGCTGGCAGCTCAGGTCGAGTATAATCCCTGCTTTTGTCATTGTTGTATTTGACATTCAAGTTCACCAACTTGGAGAAGTCAATCCGCAAAGTGCAGCAGGAGTTGTAAATGTTCTGGCCATCCAAGGACTTTATTGTGTGAACAAAAAAAAAAGAGATATTGAAGATGAATCAGAAAGGGAACTATTTGCTCAAATCATCTAAACAAAGAATATTTATTAGCTTCCACACTAAAATACACACCAAACAAAACACCATGACAAATGGAAAGCTGATAATTTAACATTGCTAATTATCACAATATACATTTTCTCGATAAGTTGATAGAGTTCGATAACAGCCTGAACAACGCGTTGTTAACTGCACTTCCATGTCCTGCATGCGAGATTGTTTTCTCATGTTTGCGTGAGCTCCAGTGTTGTGTCAGATAAATTATATTCTGAATTATAGTCAGATATTCTTTCTATCGTATTTGAGCATAACAAATAAACAATTGCTCAATGTCTGACAATTATGCTATTTCGCACTCTGGTGGATAAGAACGGCTTATGATCGAAAGGTCACCGGTTCGATCCCCAGATCCACCAAGTTGAAGGTGATGAGAGTAATGAAACAGTTGAGCAAGGCACCAGTTTCCCAACTGCTCACCGGGTGCCGCAGCCATGGCTGTCCACTGCTCCGGGTGTGTGTTCACAGGGTGAGTGTTCACTGCTGTGTGTGTACACTGGGATGGGTTAAATGCCGCGCACAAATTCCGGGAATGGGTCACTTCATATCTGGCCAACTGGTCACTTTCACTGTGAATTATGATAACGATATAGACCTTTCCGATCAAAAAATATATAATAACTGAGAAAAAACAATTATTGCGTTTATTATAAATGTATGCCTGTGCATGCCCATTGCCTCATAGCAGAAGCTCACTTAAGTCTTTTACACATTTATATAGCAACAGAGTTAGTTATGAGATTTCTCTATACATTATTTTCCATGTAGATAAATCTAGAATACCAGTTGTTCAGTTAGAGGTTACCGAACACAGTAATGTGAATATAAGCAGGAAGGAACACTCCATACAGAAAATAAACAAGACAATGACCAGTAGTTATGTTCTGTAGTCTAGATAGTTTTGCAATGATATGCGCTTGATTTTTTTCATTTTCAATGTTTTAGGATGTACTCACTGACTCAAATGAACCCTTCATTTTGCATAAAACAAATTTAACACCGATACCCCAGTCAGGCTGGTGCTAGCAGCCAATGTCAGCATGTTATAGTTTAGCGACATTCATTCATCTTCATGTCGGCTTTATTCCCTTTCGGGGTCGCCACAGCGGAATGAACCGCCAACTCACTGGCATATCTTTTACGCAGCGGATGCCCTTCCCTGCCGCAACCCATTGCTGGGAAACATTCACACACACATTCACACTTTAACACTATGGGCAATTGTACTTATTCAATTCACTTATACCGCATGTCTTTGGACTTGTGGGGAAACCGGAGCACCCGGAGAAAACCCACGCGATCACGGGGAGAACATGCAAACTCCACACAGAAATGCCACCTGCCCCAGCCGAGCCTAGAACCAGTGACCTTCTTGCTGTGAGACGACCGTGCTACCCACTGTGCCACCGTGACGCCAGTTTAGCGACAGTAATCGGAAAACAAATAAAACGAAAACAAATCAAATGGTGCCTAATATAAAACCTGGTGGAACTATAGTCTAGTCAACATGCACAAAAGCTGCTAAATATGTATGAAACCGGTGTATTGCTGCACTAAAGTAATAGTCATTAGCCACTGGTTTTTTTTGTGGTCCTTGACTAAAAGTAATAAAAATGCACTCATTTCATAAAATAAATAATAGACAGGCACTAAACGAAACTAAAATATTCTTCCCTGTGGCTATAACAATCATATAAAATCTAATAATGGTGCATCGGCAGATCATTACACATTTATTGAGTTTGGGATGGTTTTAATTCTCTTGCTTCACTCACCAGTTTGGCCTGCTGGGCATTTACTGGGTCACTGAATTGCAGAAGAGCCTGGAACTGATTATTTTTGGTAAAAGTGATTATCTTCATGACAGTCCCATACTTGGAGAAGATCTACAAGAGGTAAAAGTAAACTGCTGTTAATTCTGAGGGCATGGGTGTGAAAATAGATTTGGCTTGTTTTAACAACAGTTTATTCCAGATGGATGCCTGCTGTGGCCAGAGACCTGTTGGAGAACATCCAGGGTGACTGGGTAGAACATGTTGTCGATGATAATTCGTAGTACAGGGCTGGGGGCAGGTGTTAATACACTCTTGTTAGCCATGTCTGAGCTTGGAGAGCCGCCCTCTTGGACCGCAGACACGGCCTGCAGCACAGCCTGGGCTCTCTACAGAAAGAGAGCAAGGAAAATATTCATTTAACATAAATAACAGTCTTTTCGGTAAGTGGCAGAATTAATTGAGGAAAGTGTTGTTTTCTTACCTGGTTGAGTGTACTGTCGGTCTTGAGCTCTTTGTGGTTGGAGTACTGAATGAACACTGGGACATTACGAACTTGAGGTGTCACCGCTGTGTAGTAGTTCACCATAGTAACAGCTGCTTCTTCTGTTCCCAGCTCCAAAAATGCCTAATTGAGAGATTGTGAACAAAAGACTTTACTCAAACTGAAACACCGCTTTGTGACCACCCTGGCTACCAAAATAAAAAGCAATCGAAGTATTGATGAAGTTCTATTCATCTATGAATGGGTCTGTTAAGTTGGTTAAAAAAAAAAAGTTTAAGGGCAATGCTGCTTGGTTTGCCCTAATATTTGTCTCAGCGAAGTATTTATTTCAAGTAAAGCGAACAAACTGTACGAAATGTGTTACGAACTGTATTTGTAATTTTTAGAGTGGAAAACCTTATTGGCAGAGTGGCAAGCCATTTATACTGTTTCAGTAAAATTATATTTAAAGATCTCGGAATCTCTTTTTTCACTTGTGCAATTGCAATTACATCTGATATAGTCTTTATGACTTTTTGAAATACAAAAATTATCAGCACAGAAACTTCAGAAGATAAAAGACCACATACCTGATTCTTGCCTTTAAGCATCAAGATATTTGTCACTTTTCCAAAGGGCAAGCCCAAGGCAATAACCTCAGTCTCAGAAACTTCATTGGGCAGTTTCCGAATGTGAATAACTCTGGATGGTGGGCAATCCATGCCATCTTCCACCCTCAATTTCTTGTTGTCACTTCCATTAGCTGTCAAGAAAAATTTAAATTGATTTTAACATGTTAACAAAACATGCCCTATATCAAAAAAGAGGATTCTGTTTAGGGGCACATGTTTAAATACAGTAAATTCTCCTCTATTTTAAAGCCATTACAACTATTAAAGCCTTCTACAACTATTTTCATGGTGAGACTAGCTCATGCAATTTTGCTTTTAAAATGTCAAGAATCTTTATAAAACCAGGTTTTCCTACAGTTAAATAGTTACATTCGTACATAATCACATAAACTATGCTTAATAGTCAATAGCCATCAATATTCTTTTTTTGTAATGCCCTTGCAATAGATGTAGCTAGCAGCACCCGAGAGGTAGAGGAGCGTGATGAGAAAAATCATATCTGAATGGACTCTATTTGAAAGTGTTGCGTGCAGTCAAGTGTGTCATTTAAAAGATTGGATGACACAGCAAAGGAAATTTATTTTAAAAAGGAATCAAAAACAGTGAAAAATAAATCAGTTTTCTTCTATTAAACCTAAAAGACAGAAGCCTCCCTAAAAGATATTCAACATATAAATCTTCATAAATCTAACACCATTTCTTTTGAGGATCCCCCACCTATTTATAAAATGATTTCAACCATTTGCAGAATTTACATTTCTTTACTTATTAAACTAACTTTGGCATTTAAGAGCCAACTTACTGGAAGCTTTTCATGGATGCTTTGATTTATAACCAATAAATATGTGTAATAATCTTGAAAAAAAATCTCAGCAAGTCAAAGGTTTTAAAATGCAGACTAGCTATTACAATTGGTGGTTTTAATAGTTTTGCTTTTACACATGCATTTTCATAAAACATTCTTACTCAATGACCAAATTAACATAGCTTACCAGTGATTGAAGAGTTTGGACTGTTGTACAGACTGCCAGACAACTCATCCGAGCCTCTCTAGAAAGACAAATCAATACTAAAAATCAGTAACCATTAAAATGATTTCATATTAAGGGTGCATTAAGTAAAGGTTATTTGAATCTGAACTTTTAAACTGTGATATACCTCTTTAGGCATTCTTACATGTTTTATAGTCTCCAAAGAGTTTTTCATGGAATTCTTTACCATTTTTATGGAATTGTCAGTCTCAAATACACAGGAGTATTTATTTAATTGAATTAAATCGTATTTTCAACTCCAGTCATTGGCTGATGACACATTGTGAAATACTTAACCTTGCTGGACAGTTTGTATGTTTTGAAGATACAATAACGAATCACTGCTAGTGGCGACATATGACGTACTGTACTTTTAAGAAAAATGTGTCTGTAGCATATCTAGCATTAATGTGATTAGCATTACTCCCACTCGTTTCAGATAACGTTATCTATCTATTTCACTGATGTCAAGACAAAACCTTACCTTCACACCGACTGCAATGTCACTTGCAATGCTGAAAAGAAGACAATAATAATCTCAGACATGAAGGGACACAAGCTCTTGCATTGTTTATTCAAATCATACAACGTTAAGTTAACGTTACGTTAACAAACACGTTGATGTAACGTTATCGTGACAGCAATATTATGACAATTACATTTTTTATAACGTTAACGTTACGAGTCGCATATCAATAAATAATGATGTGTGGGGAAATGGGTCGAGTTTTACTTAAGTTACACAGTCAAATTAAATCCCTGTTTATCACGAGAGTAAACCGTGACATTCAAACAAAGAGATTTAGGGGCGCCCGCGCGCGAGGAAAAACCGTTAGCTGCGGAGGTAACGGTAATCTACGTAAAACAATACGTATCTGTTAAATACAAATAGCACTAACTAATAATATTAGTGTCACGTGCCGATTGACTTCCGCAGATAACGTTTGTCTTTAACGTCATATGCTTGTAATAACATGGTCTAACGAAGGGTGCATTGTTATTAGGCAATACATTGCTATGTTGAAGCCGAGAGGCCTTGTGAGGACGATAAAGACTTCGAGTAATTCGTTAACAAAAGCCAAGATCACAATTTAACAATAGCGTTAATTCAGCAAAATGCGTAGTCTTACCCGTCCATTGCAGTTTAAATGTTAATTTCAGAATGAAGCTGAACACGGGAGATATGGGTCCTTCTAGACACGCGCGGAACTTTGCAAAATGGAGGAGCGTCTGTCGGACTCTCGGAGACGGAAATAGCCGAACATAACCGACACTACACGAGCACAACCAAGAAGACGAGGTAGCTGTTGAAACTATTTTAACATCTACGATTTAGAATAGCTAAATATATTTAGAAAAAGTAGAATATATATGTCACAAAACATTCCATCAGCGAAGCAGTGTGAAGTTAAATGCAACTTAAAATTAATGTTAATACCAAATTTTCCTTTTTGTATTGTTCTGATTCATTTGGTTCTTTAAAAAAAATCTACATTATTATTGCATATTCTTAATAGTACTGTGTTGTAATTGTTTCTCTGGGTTTTTTTTTTTTTTTTTTCAAATTATGCTTGAAACCACACCCAACTATACAAACATGCCATGCATAATTGTTGTAAACCTACAGCACATTTATTTACATTATTATAATATCCTGCAAACATGTAGGATTAAATCTAATCTTCACAAAACAAATTATTTTTTGATCTGGCAGCTCACTGACCCTTAAAACGATGTAGCAGACTGCTATAACATCAGCCCTCAGCCTTCTGAGAGCCCACAGGGGAAACACAATCATCCGCTGGACACACAGGTGGATCAGTAGGCTTCAACTGACCGCAGATGAAAAGATTTTACTACAAATTTCTGCAGCAAAAGTAACAGCTTGGCCTGAGCATCATTATATAGCCTGTATTGATTTCCAATAGTGAGCACATGTGACTGTTGCCTCAGGGGTTGTGGTCACCAAGTGAATTGGGATCTTGCAGTCCTTTGTCAGTGAATCAGATTATTGATGAGAGAAGTGGGTCTTCTAGCTATAGTGTTTCACATAACCTTTACCTAACCCTCCTCCTCCATGTGTTCAACGCCAGTTTGGCCATCTGTGGAAGATTGCCAGTCCTGTGGGTGTCTGTCTTTCTGTAAACCTTGCTGAAACTCAGCAGAGCTGATGCTAGTGTTACAAGATCACGCAGTGACTGTACACAGCTCCGTGATAAACACAAGCTGTGTTGGAGGGCTTGGCCCACCATTGTTACCTGATATAGGGCTTGCTTAATTATTCAAACAGCGCTCTGCATCTCATTCACAGTAGCTTGAACTCAGGTGAACCGTTCAGGACAGTGAACCCACTGTCCTGCTTTCCTCGCAGCAATCTGCTCAGCTCAGCCTGTTGAGTAAAAACAATCTGCAGGCATGTATAGACCTTGTAGACTGCAATATTATTACAAACAGAACCATAAACGTCCCAGAGTCTGCTGCTCAGTACAGTCGATGTTTGACTTAGAGGAAAATTGAATCTAAGGGAGGAATCATTGACTGTGTTCTTGAATTTAAAATAAACTCTATTTTTGTTAAAGTTGCATCTTGAGAGGGGTCCCATTGTGTTCAATTTGATATCATCAGGCTTCTTCTGTTGCAGCACATTCTGTAGTAAATCACAAATTGAAGCAGAGTAGTGTGACCCAAAGAAGGGGTCTGAAATTTTTTTTTGAGAGTCATGAAGGTTGGAATAATGCACATTATCAATTCTTTTTGGCGCTGCATGTTAGTGAAGTTGTTGCTGCAGATTCCCTAGTTCAAATAAACATGATTTTCCACATAATCTGAAATATTCATATACGCACACTGATTGAGATCCTTCATCCACTGCAAATGGGTTTCAGGTTTTGACATAAAAAAAATTTATTTCTTTAAATCTTTTGACTTGCTTGATTTAAAAACCTTTTTTCTTAGTTTTTAGTTACAGCGTGCATCAGTGATCAGAAAGTATTTGACTTCTTTTTTCAAATGAAAAAAATTTATTCGGCTGTAAATTTGTCGATATCAGTACAAATGCGACTAGAAAAAATAATACAAAATAAGAAACAATAAAAGAATTCTCACCGCTTAATTGTGCAAGGACAAATTTATTTTAGATTATGATATTTATTAAACAAACAAAATAAAAATAGAAATAGTTTGAAATTTTGAACATCCAGAATACAACATTTTGAGATATATAAATATAAAGGAAGCATAAAGGAGTCCTCTTTCAACTATTACATAAAGTAAAAAAAAAAAAACCTATAGCTGGCAGCCTGTTATCTGGAAGGATGGCGTACCATAAAATATTTTGCGTGACTGCAGTAACAGTTTTAGCCACAAACATAAATATTGATGTTTTAGCCTGAACAATGACTAATTTTGTCATCAAATAAGGCGCAAAGAAATTAGTCAAGTGATTCCTTATTACAGTTTTTACCAGAAGGGCCATTTTGGGTGTTATTTTGACTGAAAATGGTCATTTCAGAAAGATTAAAAAAATGTATGCCAGAAAATGACATAATACAAAAAAAATGTAATTATGACAGTGATAGAATGGAATCCACACACATACCTAAATTCGGTGAAGGTATTTTTGAAACACTGACAGGGCACAACTTGTTAATGCCTACAGCATATACTACCTAAATAAATGTTATAGTTTCACAGAATATTTTACATTTCATTATGTTATCAACTCTTGTTGCAGCTATTTCTTTAATCTGTGTTGAAACTCGGAAACATCTTAGTACTTATTTAAGCAATTTGCTTGCAAATCACATGATACCAGCACTGGAAATTACTTATAGATGGTAATTACAGATCTCATTACAAAGTTCAATAAAAGCTTAATAGTTCTTTTTTAAAGAGTAAGTTGTATAATGTTCCATCGTTCCTCTTTGGCACAAATTGAATTGGATTCCCTCTATGCTAGTTAAATAAATCAATTCTTTATTCCGTGTTTCTGAATATTTGTTGCCCTGTTCTTTGATCTCTTTGGACCTTGACTGTATGCTGCTTTACACTCAATTTGACATCTGATGAAGAACAGAGTTCTATCACTTTCTCCATGTTGATTTTGATCTCTATTCAATCATAAAGGCTCCTCTATTGTAAAAAAAAAACTCACTTGACATCGAAAACGAAATAGTGTGCATTGCCAGGTGAATACACACAGATATTATACTCAGAGTCTTGTTGAGGCGAGTGGCCTTTGGAAGTGACGGCTGGTGATTTGAGACGTGTCTGTTGAAATGTCAGGGCACTTCACATTTCCACGTCGCTTCCTTCACCTGGACATTAGGACAGTTGTGTAGAGATTTCCTCTGCTCTCTTCTGACCCAGTATGATGGATCCACTTTAACATACAGTAGAAGGCCTGTCATAATGTCTATTAAGATATAAGACAAATAACTGTAATTCAGCTAGAGGTTAAATCAGATAAATGAAAAGAAAGATAGCAGAGTGTGGTTTGATGAGAGCTGTGTGTTGGTACTAATGGAGGTGATTTGCGGGTGTTAATTGGTAGATTAGAAAGTGTTTCAAGAAATCAATGCAGTGTTCAGGAGACTATCGGAATGGTGAAAATAAAACTTTTTTTCTTAGTAACTGCATTTTACTCATCCTTCATTTAGTTAGCTTGAAATTCTAAGGACATGCAAGCTTTCTCTCAGGAAGTTTTTCCAGTCAGATTTATCAAATGGTCAAGGTGTTCTCAAATGTCTACAAATGTGGAAATAAAATTATGAATTGTTGTAGGATTATAACAAAAAAAAAAATAACAGTGTTTTTTTGGCTAACCAAAAGTTATATATATTTGTTTGAAGTGGTTGGATTTTCTGTGAGCCAACCAGCAGGGGGTGTAGCAGACACATAGCAGTGGGAGAAACAGGGGATGCATGACTCATTTGTTACGGGTCCAATGATAGCGATTGATTTATTATCAATTATTTAAAAGTGGCATAATACCTTTACGGATTTACTTTTATATTTATGCATTTGACAAATGCTTTTTGTTCAAAGTGACAATAGGGGAGAGACCAAAGTCTAAATCAGGTTGCTCATGCTAAAAAAAAAAAAAGAAAAGGAAGAAAAAGAAAAGAAAGTTTTTGTAAAAAAAATTGTAAGGGATCTTCGAAGTGAAAAGCTTTTACTTGCTAAAACTTGTTAGTGTTGCTGCTCTCCTGACTGAATCAGGAGTTTGTTTCACCAGCCAGGGACAGTGAGAGAGAAGGTTCTGCTGAGAGATCTTCTGTCTTTCTGAGACGAAACCACAAGACAAGAGAAAGTCTTAAAACATTTCTTCACAATTTATTGAAGAGCCATTTGTTGAAAGCGCCTTTCAAAATTAAAACAAATTCATGATAAACCAGACTCATACATTTTAGACTGTTGCCACTCAACAGTTCTTTACAAGAAATGTTTTTTCAAGATCTTCTACGATTCCTTTATCGTTCATGTGTAACTTCAACAGAGCCTTTACCATTTACCATTATTCATGGTCTAAATGAGTTAACGAGTAAAGAAGATAAAATGTTTCATGTTAGTAATAATGTTATTAATAATTGTTTAACTCACTCATTGACCTTAAATTTCCCTTTACACTTAATGCTAATACTCTTATAACACTTAAAAGTGTCTCAGTTATCAACCCTTGTGTGGTGTTCATATTATTGTTACTCAGGCGGTGTTTGCGGGTCTCATGGACCCATTGCCTTTTGCAGATTTTAATTTCACCCAATCAAAACATTTTATGTTAAAAACTTAAACAATATTTCCTTTAGCCAAGAAACAAGTGATATAAACAGCAAATATACTTTATATATTGTTCTTTAACCTGATTTCTTCACGTTTAGAATTTGAACCATGTGTGGTGTTCTCATTATTGTTCCTTTGGCAGGGTTGGTGGCTCTGCTGGACCCATTGCATTTTAGTGCTTTTAATTCACACAATCACACAATTTAATTCTAGAATGTAAAATGTTATGTTTATGTGTGATTTATGTTTGTGTGGGAAGAGAGAATTAAGGTAAATAATCTACCATTTTCACACTTTAACATGCCCCGGGTCCAGTGGAGCCGAACACCTTGTGTGTAATATAAATGTGTAGGGGGGGCGTACGTGTGGGGTCATAAAAAATCTGTTCTGATATATGTGTGCATTTGATTATTTCTGATATATGCCAAGCCCAGTGAATCTCAGCTTCAAATAATAAATTCTTGTTTAATTTTTCTTTTGATTAAAACTGAAAATGGGTCCCACAGACCCGAACACCATACAAGGGTTAAGGAGTGACTTACGAGAGTTTAAACATTTTATTATAATTGCTGTGGAGTCAACAAGCAGTACATCAAATTCAATCAATATAAAATGTATCAAATGTGAACCAAAAGTAAAGTGTTAATGTCTACATCTAATTTTAAATTGATTACTCTAAAGGAAAGGTGTTAAAACTTAACTCCAAATGTTTAATATGTAATAATAATATGAAGAGCTCTAAAGCTGTTCCTATCACAGGCCAATTCAAAGATAAAAGGCCAAAAGCCCTATCAGTCTTCTGATTTTGAAAATCTTTTCAGACCAATCTTCAACCAGAGGAGTGATTTAATTAGGAATGCGAACCAGAGAGCATCATAGACGATGAAAATGTTGCTAGCTCACTCGTCACTGTAGCAGGGGGCTGTAGAATACTAAACATAAACTAGTTACATGATCAACTTTTTAGGAATATCTGAGGTGGATAAACAACTGGGAGGTATTTTGAGGGCGATTAGGCTTGGTCCAGGCTTCACGGATAAGAGAAGGCACCATATTGTTTCACTATGTGAATGCTAAGATAAACATCCAACGTAGTAGGGATCTAACAATTTTCCATCTTAAAGACTCACAAGGTGTTACAATATATATAAAAATATAATTGACATGACTAATTAAAAAGATCAACATTGTTTGCTTATATCTGCGCTGATAGTTTAGCTTTCCCCAATCATGTAGGTGTTTGTGGTCACTGCAGAAATGATGAATTTAACCTGTTCCACAAACACTTTCCCTCTCATTTTTTAAAGTTAGGTGAGGCATGTCTTGTCTCATAATTTACAACATGTAAACACGTCTTTATCTCCATGGGTGCGTGACACTGAAGCAGTTTCCATGGAGACATTCAGCTAAAAACACTGGTGTACAAATAAATCTCATTAACCTCTTCACCTCTGCCTACGTCTCTGGAGAACGGTTCTTCACAAACAGCAGCCTGGTTTCTTCTCTCTGACACACAACTTCATTTGAGACGCATCGTAACCTGACGAGGTGCCACCAGGGGCAAGCATGGAGGGGCAGAGAGCTTCACACATACCCACACACACTCACCCACGAGCTGAGGTCAGAATTACGATGCTCACAATAATGACTCCATGTCTGACTTGTTTAAAATTAAAAAAACTAACAAGCTGTATTAAATTAGTAAGGATCTACACAATAAGATTATTTAAAGACTTACAGCAAGTAATCTCTGTAGCTGTCTTGAAGGTAGGGTTACTAAACAAAGAATGAAAGCGATTTTACATATCATGAACTTGCCCAAAACAACATAACAATATGTAAATAATAAAAATATTTATGTAATCATAAACTGAATTTCCAAAGAAAATTTTGGTTCCATTGGAATACATTTACGTTAAAAACCTGACATTTTACAAAACCTGGAGAATGATAAAACATATTATTGTAATATGTTTGCATGCCGGTACATCATTTTTATGTTGACTTTCTAAGTATAGTGTTATTACACAATAATAAAACATTGCTTTTTGTAAATAAAGGGTTATTTTTAAAATGTTGTTTCATATATTTTATGACAAACTTTAATAGCCTTTTTGTTTGAGCAGTTAATTACCAACATTTTTAATGCTGAATTTTTCTTTGTATGTTCTATTATTATAGGATGCCCACAGTTTTAAATAAAGTAAATAAAACGAAAAATTATTTAAAATAGAATGAAGCTGTCTTATTATGTAACCTCCTCTTCAAAGTAATTGTTTAAATAGTTTTGGCAATTGATTCGTCTGAAAAAATCTTCTCTGGTCTAATTGGTCACATTGATTTTTTAGGGCCATCTTTAGAAACAGATTCCTGTGTGTTAGCTGCCTTTGCATTATTTGTTGTATGTGAATTCAGACGAAGAGGAGCTGATGCAGGGCTAAGAAATATAAAATATAGATATCAACTTTGCTTTTCTGGAGCAGGTTGAATGGCCGCCTTTTATTTGTTAAAAAGCAAAAATTTTACTTATAAGCAAATGAAGATAGAAGCAGCATTAATTAGGGAAATCTGCACAATTCCAATTACATAAAATGTGTTAAATAGATATGATTGTATATACCAGTATCTATAAACTCAACACATATGAAAAATTTTAAACTAAGCAGAAACTAAAACCGAAACTTCTAACCAAACCTAAGGAAACATTACACAGACAAGCTTTACAACCCATGCTGACCTGAAACCCAAGAGACACAAGAGTTCAACATATATAGTCAAAGAAACAGGTGTTGCTCCGACCCTTGATGAGTTTCTGACCACACCCCTTTTCATCCACACCATCTAGTTCATATCTTAAAAAAATATTCAATTGACATTTGATAATTTCAACCAAACTCAAAAGTACTTTTATTTAGAATTAATGTGTCCTTGAATGACAGTAGCAATAGATAGTAACAAAGCAATAGGTATCTTTGCAACAGTGCCTCTCAGCATTTATAATGTACCCAAATAATTCATTATTTGCTGCATTTATGTGTACCATCATTTGTGTTTTTCTTGCTTCTCATAATTGCAGTGATGCGACAAGCCTCTCTCTCTCCTATAGGACAAATCAACTCTGTGTATAATTGCTTGTCAGGCATATACTAGCAATGTTAGGTCAGGCAAACTCCAATGGTGTTAAATACTCATTAGAACCACAAGAGAGGTATCGCATCTCTGTTCACAACATAATGATCCCAACAGACACAGGATCCACCAGAGAAATGCACAGAAATAAAGACTTGAGTTGTTCTCCCTAGGAGTGCATAAATAATGAGCAGTCTATAGTTGCATGGCATGCGCGTACACAAACAGCAAAAGGCAGGCCACTGTTGCTCCCCCTCTGGGAAGCTGCTTGAGCACTGCTTGTTATCCTGTTGTGGGAGACAGAGTGTGACAACCCTTTAATCCAGCCAGCTTTGTGCCACTGGCCCCGACACCATGCTAAATTGTGTTTGCTTGAGGGAAGCCTCAGAAGCCTGCAGCCCGCACCGCATCTGTGACCTCCATGATACCTACAGAGCAAATACCACAGAGACCCAACTGATGGGAAGCTCTGCCAGCTCCGACGCAAGCACAGACTCTTTTGTCATAATTCGTGCATTGATAGCTTATGACGTTCCATCTTCCACTTGAGAAGGCAAAGCACTGAACTCAATTCCCTCTCAAGAGCACAAGCCATGTGGATATGATGTTTCGCTGGTGTGGGTTTCAAAGTGAGAAAACATGAGCAAAAGGAATATGTGCGATCAGTCGCAACATATCAAAATTGAGGTACAGCTTTCAAACACAGCTTTTTACAGTGTTTGCAACTTTCTTGACTTTTACAATGTGTTAGATGTGATGAGATCAAACCACTACAACTCTGTTAGGTTAAATGTAGAATGGTTAGGACAAGCATGAATACACTTGTAGTTTGGTTTGTAGCATTCACATCAGTTTTTTATGGTGAATCTAAAGGTATCAAATGTGAAGACAAAGAGTTGTCTGATTGAGAATTTAAGAATTTTATTAAAAACACTTGGTCTATTATTACCACAATAAGTAAAATTGGCTTACTGTCATGTCATGTTATATATATATATATATATCTATATATATTTACATTTACATTTATGCATTTGGTAGACGCTTTTGTCCAAAGCGACTTACATTAGGGAGAGACAATATGGAATTTGTTACACCGTCAAAGTCTATCTCAACTTCTCACAATAGAAATTGTATCAACTGATCAAAAAACCAAAGCAGTAGGGGAAGAAGGTAAAGACAGAGGAGGGAAAAAGAAGGTAGTAGTTTTTTTTTTATTATTTTTTTTATAGTAGGTGTTCTCTGAAGAGAAGAGTTTTCAGTTGCTTTTTGAAAGCTGTTAGTGTTGCTGCTTTCCTGACTGGATCAGGGAGTTTGTTCCACCAACCAGGGACAGTGAAAGAGAAAGTTCTGCTGAGAGATCTTCTGCCCTTGTGGGATGGAACCACAAGTCGCTGTTCCTTCTCTGAGCGCAGGCTTCTGGAGGGCATGTAGGAGCGTATGAGGTCATGGAGGTAGACAGGGGCTGATCTGGAGATAGTTTTGTATGCCAGCGTTAGCGATTTGAATTTAACCCGAGCTGCAATGGGGAGCCAATGAAGAGTGATGAAGAGGGGAGTAACATGAGCTCGTTTCGGTTCCTTGAAGATAAGACGAGCTGCAGAATTCTGGATCATCTGCAGAGGTTTGAGAGTAGTTAATGGAAGTCCTGCTAGGAGAGCGTTGCAGTAGTCCAGACGTGAGAGGATCAGAGCCTGAACCAGGAGTTGAGTTGCATGCTCAGTTAAGAAGGGCCTGATCTTTCGAATGTTGTGCAGTGCAAATCTACATGCTTGAGTTGTCTTTGTGATGTGGTCTTTGAAGGACAGCTGTTCATCCAAAAGCACTCCAAGATTCCTGACTGTAGGAGAAGGGGTGACTGTAGAGGATTGCAGCTGGATGGTGAGGTCGTGATGCACAGAGGGATGAGCTGGGATTACCAAAAGTTCTGTCTTGGCCATGTTGAGCTGTAGGTGATGGTTCTTCATCCAAGTAGAGATGCCGTTCAGGCAGTCAGTTATGCGGGTAGTTACTGACAGGTCATCAGGGGGGAACGACAGATAGAGTTGAGTGTCGTCAGCGTAGCAGTGGTAGGAGAATCCGTGTCTGAGGATGATAGGGCCCAGGGAGGTGGTGTAGACGGAGAAGAGAAGTGGGCCAAGGACTGAACCCTGGGGAACCCCGGTGAGTAGGTTATGAGTGTTTGAGACCTCACCCCTCCACCTGACACTGAAAGATCTGCCAGTGAGATAGGACTCAAGCCAATCGAGTACAGTTCCAGTGATGCCCATCGCAGAAAGAGTGGAGAGAAGCATCTGATGGTTGACTGTGTCAAACGCTGCAGAGAGGTCTAGTAGGATGAGGACAGATAATCTGTGGTTAGCCCTGGCCCCTCGTAGCGCTTCTGTTACAGACAACAAAGCTGTTTCAGTTAAGTGTCCGTTCTTGAAGCCTGATTGATTGTCATCAAGTTTGTTGTTCTGAGTCAGGAAGGCAGAGAGTTGATTGAAGACGACTCGCTCGATGAGTTTTGCAGTGAAGGGCAGCAAAGAGACAGGTTTGTAATTTTCCACCAGTGATGTGTCGAGTGTGGGTTTCTTGAGAAGCGGGGTGACTCTGGCCACCTTGAAGGTGTCGGGGAAAATGCCGGTAGTGATGGAGGAGTTGATGATGTGAGTGAGGGCAGGCGTGATGGTAGGTGAGATGGTTTGTAGAAGGTGAGAGGGGATGGGATCGAGGGGGCAGGTGGTTGGATGCGCTGAGAGAAGGAGTTTGGACACCTGATCTTCTGTGACTGGAGTGAATGCGGACATGAAAGGTGTCGGAGATTGTGGCTGAGATTGGGTGCAAGGTGGTGCAAACTGCCGGCTGATGGTGAGGGTTTTGTCTATGAAGTGATCAGTGAAGTCATCTGCAGTGAGAGAGGTCGCTGGGGGAGGTTGGGGTGGACCGAGGAGTGAGTTGAAAGTCCTGAAGAGCTTTTGGCTGTCCTTGGCATGTTCAATCTTGTCGTGGTAGTATGTAGTCTTTGCGTCTTGTACCTTGCTTGAGAAGGTTGAGAGTGCAGTTTGGTACGCTTTGAGATCTGCCATGCTCTTTGATTTCTTCCATTTGCGCTCTGCCGATCTGAGGGTGGACCTCTGTTCCCGGAGAGCGTGCGATAGCCAAGGGTTTGATGGTTTTATTCTGGCTGGCCTGGAAGAGAGAGGGCATAGTTGATCGAGGCATGTAGAAAGTGTGGAGCAGAAACGGTTAGTTGCATCGTGAGTGTTTAAAGAGGAAAAGTTTGCAGGTGTTAAAAGAGAAGAGGACACAGCGGAAGAGAAGAGAGAGGAATCAAGGGATTTAAGGTTACGTCGGAAGGTATATTAGATATATTGTAAAAGTAAATCTGAAGCAAGGAATGAAATCTTTGACATGTGTGAAATTTGAACTCTGAACCGAGGATTCAATTTGATTCAGAACCCACTCAGAAAAACAAGATAATGATAGCCGGCAGGTGTTCAGGATATATTGGCACCTAGCAAATCAGAAGACTTTCCCAGAATGCAATGGGAATTTAAAACTACAGATAGACCATAGTAAATCTTGAAAATTGGCAGATTGCATAAAATCAACACTGTATTTGTCCTGTATTGTTAAAGATTCTTTTTACAGTGTATATATTTAAATAATTGTTAAAAATTACTTTTTTGCCACTATAGAATACAATTTGCAGTGGGGGTGAGAATGCAGATTATAGCTAATGTTGCTTGTAAAAAAAACTGTTAAAAGTACTTGAATCCATGTTCGACTTAAGTACTTAATAAAAAAAAATCACATTTTTAGTATATGTTTTTTAAAGATAAACTTTATATTAAAAGCTTGAGAAGTAATCTCAGGGGCTAGTGTTCAAGAGAGAAAATCCTCTGAAATTCTAAGAGAGGATCAATACGGCTTCTCAGTTGTACTAGCAGACTTAAGAAGATGCTGCAGGGTTATAACTCATGTGGGACCCAGTACAAATGATTTCAGAGCTAAGGCGCTAAAGTGTTTACACAGAAACATCAAACAGCAATATCACATGTTCATGTGTCTCATCCCCAGGGTCTCCTTCAGAATACAGAGAAAATGATCATACCCAACATTGATGACACTTTAATTTGCATCGTATCTGTTTATTTATCAACTCAGATGTCTCAGGAATCTTAGTGTTACAGTTAATAAAGTAACCATGTGTTTTGCGCATCTGAATCTGAAAATGAATGTTTGTATAATTACAAAATCCACATTCCGTTAAACGCAAACTCCACATTTAATTCCACTAAACTGTTTACACTGCAACATGTAAATTACTAGCAAACCACACAACTTGTGGCTTGGTGAGAACAGTAAGAAATCAAAAGAATAGGAACGTCTGATTTGGTGGCACAACAAAATCAAACACTGAAGGACATTCAAATTACAATATTGGCTTGCTGCAAGTTACTTTATCTATTTCAATACAATTATTTAAAAAGTGTCACAGTATAGAGACAGCTACCTACAGAAATATTGTAGGCATTTTTTAAGGATTATATTTATAACCTTTCTGATAATATTTGTGGGAGATTTTTCCCTGTATTTAACAGGATCTCAGTTCATTTATCCAACATGTTGGTACCTCAATGCACACCTCAGCTTACACCTACTGCTCACATACCACTATAACAAGAAGCAGATCTACTGTGGGATAATTACCTTAGAGAATTCCTCCAGTTTTCTTTTCTATTTACTGTAAAAAAAATGAATTTACTGTAAAAGAAATTTGCCATTGACAAAGTAATGTACAGCTTTTCTCAGACGCGCTTGGTGTATAAGCAGCTTACGAAGTGTTACTCTGCATGTAAGTTACTTCGCATTATCAATGTAATTGACTTAACAGTGCTTTAATGTAAAATCATCATCTTCTTCTTCTTCTTCTTTCGGCTGTTCCCAGTTTAGGGGTCGCCACAGCAAATCATCTGTTTCCACCTAACTCTGGCCTCAGTATCCTCTACTCTTGCACCAATTACCTTCATGTCCTCCTTCAGCACACCCATATAACCTTCCTCTTGCCCTCTTGCCTGGCAGCTCCATCTCCAACATCCTTCTACCAATATAACTACTATCCCTTCTCTGCACATGTCCAAACCATCTCAATCTGGCTTCTCTGACTTTGTCTCCAAAACAACCAACCTGAGCTGTTCCTCTGATCTTCCTCTGATGTTCCTAATCTTGTCCATCCTTGTCACTCCTAAACTGAACCTCAACATCCTCATCTCTGCTACTTCCATCTCTGCCTCGTGTCTCTTCCTCACTGCTACAGTCACTGCTACAGTCTCTAACCCATACACTCATACATCATAGCTGGTCTCACTACTGTTCTGTACACCTTTCCTTTGATTCTTGCTGACACTCTTCTGTCACACAACACCCCTGACACTTTTCTCCACTCACTCCAACCTGCCTGCACTCGCCTCTTCACCTCTTTTCCACACTCCCCGTCGCACTGGACTGTTGACCCCAAATACCTAAACTCCTCCACCTTCTTGACCTCAGCCCCCTGTAACCTCACTGTTCTACTTCCCTCCCTCTCATTCAAACACATGTAAATGCTTTAATGTAAAATCTGGATTTGTTTAAATAATTTTACTATTGTTAAAAAAGTAAATGATTGGAAAACGTTTAACAGAATGTGTTTTTTTAACAGTGTAGCTGGAATTCCCCACAGCAAATAAAGACATTATTAATTTTTGTAATCCATTTTTAAATCATTATACTTTTCTACAGCATCAGTGGGCTACTCCCCAAAGACGAATGTACATACGACACATTGCAAGGTAACAAAATAATTTTTTTACTGAATAAAGATCTAAAAAGCAAGTAGTATAAATAAGAAAAAGTATCCTATAGTTGCAGATCAAGCTCAGCACCCACACAGCTGCAGACGTAAGAGAAAAGCTTGAATCAAAACACCTGCAGCCAGCAGCACCAGCTCCACGCACTCTGCAGAGACATCTGGGAACTAATGAAGCCACAGATGAGCTAAATGTTAATTAAAGTTTCTGTAATAAAAATCCATATGGTGGCCTACTGATTAGCCTACTCAAGACATACTCGACGTGTTTCATTTACCAGTACAAAGATGTTACAAAGACTGATCTGAAGCTCAATTCAGTGGATGGGAGCTTTTATAGGAGCTCATAAAAGGTTTTATGAAGATATTTCTTCACAAGACATCAATGTACTGTAGGATGATAGTACTTGTTCTTGCAGGGAACGGTAAAAATAAACATGTAGAACTGTTTTTTTTTTATTGGTTAATCATTTTTCCATGCAGAGTTTACTTATCGCTTATCATCTTCATAAAGGGAGAGCTCGGCCAATGTGAGCATTTTATGTAATTTGTACAGTGTGAGTGTGAGTTTCATAGAGGAGCTGAGGCTGAGAGTTTTTATCTCATCTTTGAGCTTTTTTTTGTCTCAAAAGAGGTAAGGCTAAGGGCAGATTTCCTGATGCAACATGGAAAAAACTGCATCGTTTAATCAATAGTGTATGGGTTAAATATCAACCTGTTTTCTCTGTTTATGGATTTACTTGTTGAACTGGTAACATTGTTTAAAACATTGTTGGTCACAGTGATGGTTAGTTTTTTTTCTTTTCATTTTTCACTGTTGAAATCAACCATCTATTTTTATGAAAAAGACATAAACTGTAAAAACAAAAACTTATTAAAATTATGTCAAAATTATTCATATTTAGAAACATGAGTTGCATTCTGGAATAGTGGGCTGATTGAACAGGTGCCATTATATCCTGAACACCTGCTGACTCAACAAATATGTTTCAGTTTATCGGGGAGAAGGTAA
This sequence comes from Danionella dracula, assembly GCA_900490495.1. Classification (NCBI taxonomy): domain Eukaryota; kingdom Metazoa; phylum Chordata; class Actinopteri; order Cypriniformes; family Danionidae; genus Danionella; species Danionella dracula. The sequence goes on from UELW01000100.1 coordinate 3,744,997, forward strand.
TAGCTTGTGCTTATTTCCTAAAATACACGGTTAAATAACGAGTTCCTGTCTAAATAGTGTCTGTATTGAGTTAGTGAGTTTTCTTGCACTTTGCATAAGTGTCTTGAATTAAAGTTAAAGCTAAATATTACAAGCCAGTTTCTTGTGGTATAGTGTTTAGATTACATGACTACGAAGCAGACGTGCCAGCAGATTTTTTTTAATGGAAATATCTGTTAAATGGATTTTAAGAACCTAATTTTGTTTATTATTCAATTTTATTTAAACCAAAATTTTACTTAAATGATCATTGTTTTAAATACATGTATTGGAAAGTTAGCGAATGGTTTATGGCTAGAAATGTCTCTGAAAACCTGGATCCAAGTCATTAATTAGCATCTTTCTCTACTGAAATCTGTTTGAGTAAATGTGTGTTTTCTTTCGTTTTTAAGGAAAGTCAAATATTTCCAGATTATTGTGTAATCATTTCCAGCAGGAGATTTGTGGTGTGAAAATCTGAGTGTTCATGAGGATATTTATCTTACCAGCTCCTGCTGACCTTGTAGAACTCCGGCAAGAACAGGAGACATAAATAACCTCGCATTATAGGAATACTGTGTTTACCTTGGATTTAATCTAGAGAATAACCAATTAGTACTTCTGAATCTATAATAATTTGTGAAAGGTTATTTCGTGTTGCAAAGGGCTTAAAAAAGTGGTACAAATGATTTTTATATGACAAATTAACAAAAAGTGTGCTTTTTGTTCCAAATAGTATATCTAGCTCAAGAAGATTAAATCGTAAAGATGTTGGTAACCTTTAAAGCACAACTATTCCTCATCAAATAGGTTCTGGGTTCAAGTCCTCTCTGATTGGAGTTTGCTAGTTTCCTAACTCCTTTTATCAGTGACTATGGTGAATGATGAGAGAAGAAGGCCCTGTAGTGACATAACAGCATGAACTCTTTCATCCAATAAGAGCTTGGAAAAGCGACAGCAGACATCTGGATCCTTATTTGGATTCAGTAGCAGACATGCAACATGAAAGAATGTTTTGCTTCAGTAAGTTATAATAAACAAGAAAAACCTGAAATATGATTATAGAAAATGTCTCACACTAAATCAAGCTCATAACAGCTTCAAAAGCTCCTGCTGCGAGAAATTACAAAGAAATCCATTCATTACAACAAGCCTGACAAGGGCAGATGGCAACTGGTTTAATCTTTTCACCCCAGAATCCTAGGCAGCCTCAGGTTTCCACAGAGGCAATCATACGCACTGAGAGATGGGATAATTGCCATTGATGGCAGCCAACTTTTCAGAGGCAAGCCTCATATTTTCACAAATAGCACAAACTGATGCTATGGTCAAGACCTTAAGCCAAAGTTTCAGACAGCAGTCCAGCTGGATGGTGAAGGAAGATAATTATAAAGTCTCTATGAATGACTTCCAAATCGTCCGGTTACTACTGGTATCTGCAGGTCATGAAGAAAACAAATCAATTTTGACAGTTTCAGACCTCATTGGATTACCTGAGATCATTCTTTTAGGTACTGATATTAGGCTTCCTTTGTACAATAAACCAATAATGCATCTAAAATCTCATATAGTTCAGTTAGAATTATGTCGATTATGTAAAATAATTATGAGAATTAAGTCTTAGAATATATTTTTTCTGTCTAAATATTCCTAATCAAGACCAAAGGGTCTTCTGGGGTCAAGTTACACTGCACATGTGAAAGGATTGTCATTGGTCTTCCTATTATCTCACTTTATTTTTACGAAATCATCTTGCATGATTTGGTGCTGAAGTTATCTGATCCTTGTGCTTTATTTTAATGATTAATGTAATGCAATGCATTCGAGATAATGCTAAGATATGCTATGCTAAGCAACACTACCCTGTTATTATGTTATCAGGTAAAGTTGCTCAAGCAAATTGATATGTTTCAGTTTTTGAGAGCTATCTTTGCAAATAAATACAAACTAAAGAGAAAATTGGGTCTCTGAGTCTGAAACCGTTTAAATGAAAGCATATTCATATGACAGCTGTTTATTACTGTTGTGGTCTTATATGGACCCCCAGAGAGCTGTCAGAAAAGAATGGTGTCATCCTCATAACGGAGCACAAATGACTCATTAAAAGCCGATGACATGGTAGTGATGAGTGTAAGGCAGTGGTCCACTCTTTCCCAGAATACCAAGCTGCAGTCATTAGCAGGGAGGTTGGGCAGGCTGAGGAATGAGGTCACTGTTTGCCAGGGCTAAGGGGAGCAGAAGGACAAGACCCACTCTGGCCAAGGCCATAATGAGAATGCTCTCACGCACACACGCACCCACGCGCACACACACACACACACCCCCCCACACACACACACACACACACTAAACATCCATCCATCCATCCATCTTCATGTCGGCTTTATTCCCTTTCGGGGTCGCCACAGCGGAATGAACCGCCAACTCACTGGCATATGTTTTACGCAGCGGATGCCCTTCCCTGCCGCAACCCATCGCTGGGAAACATTCACACACACATTCACACTTTAACACTATGGGCAATTGTTCTTATTCAATTCACTTATTCCGCATGTCTTTGGACTTGTGGGGAAACCGGAGCACCCGGAGAAAACCCACGCGATCACGGGGAGAACATGCAAACTCCACACAGAAATGCCACCTGCCCCAGCCGAGCCTAGAACCAGCGACCTTCTTGCTGTGAGACGACCGTGCTACCCACTGCGCCACCGTGACGCCTCACACTAAACATCTCTCTGCAAAACTAAAACTGTTTTGTGCAAGAAATGTTAAACAATACACCAACACTACAAATTTATGCATGAATTTGCAATCCAATATATTTCAAAGTATTGAATATACTCTGTGACATTTCGAGAGCCAAGTGTTGTCATTTGTTGTCAGGATCCAGTATTCATGAGAAGTGAAAGGTTAGTTTTCATAAGTATGGACACAAGAGCATATGTTAAAATTTGCAAGATGTCATGCATCATGACCTTATGTGTATGTTCCATATATGCAGTCTAAATTCCATAATTTCTGTAGTTTATGTACAATGTATGCATGACTCAGTTTCTGAAACCCAAACAAAAACGAATGTGTGATTACCAAGACTCTGCTTTCATCAGCTCTTAGAATATAGGCACAGGTTTGACCTTCTCGTCATGCTTATTACGTAAATCACATCAAACTCAGTTAACACAAATGATGCGAGAGCATTATGTGTTAACCTGACTGTAAATATAAACTATTTAATTAAAAACTATGCAACTTCTTCTCAGGAATACAGTTTTTAACTGAAATGATTGGATGCCAAGAATGTTCAAAGTCTATAAAATATTCCCGTTTAGAATTAGGGCCTACAACACAAATGACGTTAATTATTGACCATCCAGTCATAGGGTCCCACCTATAATAGACAACATCAACAAAGATGACAACATCAACATTGTGCAAGCTAACCCTCTTTCCACCCCTGCACCACTTCAAGGGGGATGTTCTACAGACGCAGGTCACTTCCTGGTCCCGAACTCTTCACTCAATTGCTGCCAATCACACTTGCGATACTAGACACTTATATAAGAGCACACTTGTGGAAAGTCACATTAGAGAGAAATTTCTGCCAAACTTGTGAATAAATAAATCAAACACTTTGACACATTCAACTGATTATGTTGAACTCATAAATTCCTAAACGAATGTAGCAAATGCTAGTAATCTTCAGGATTATTTTTACAGGTTTAGCTATATTATTATCAAAATCTCCCTTTGAGAAGGGACAATGACAGTCAAATCTTTATTAAGCAGTGGTCAGTGGTGGATTTTTTTAGGTTAAGACTAACAAACGCACAGTGGGGAGGCATATTTTAATATATTTAATTATTGATATGAAAAAGTTTGTTTCTGTAAAAAATATATTTTTTTTAGGTAAGGTATCATAATATTAAATTACATTTCAGGTTAATAACAAATTGCTGAAATCTTTTAGTGAAACATTTTCAGTTCCAGGAACATTTAAAGAGTAAAAAATAAAGAGCCTTGAAGCATCTTGAGAATATTGAGAGTTTTCACGTAAAATGCTACATTGTGCGTTTAATGCAGAGTCGTTTTAATTCTCTGTATGTGCTGAACATGTAACAGGATTGATAAATTGTACATCACTGAAGAAACAGCAAGCAATTTAATTCATTTAACCAATGACTAAACGACTTTATTTGGTGGTCTGAACGACTAAAAAGTTGGTGGCCAAAGGCTGTCGCCTACCCTTGCCTAATGGTAGTGGTGTCTTTTCAGATTGAACTATAAATGACTTTGGCAGAAGCATTTTGAAAGGAAATATTTGATGACAGAAATGCAGTGCAGAAAATGTTTTATCTAGAACCAGGGAGACCACTCAAAACATGACTCCAAAGATGCCCTCGGGCCGGCACATTTCTGGATGGCATAATAAAAAAGGTTCCAATAATTGTATTATTACACATCAGAGCTGAAACCATACTTTAAGTAACCCAGTGTTTCCATTAAAACTTTATTTCCTTTCTGAAAACTTGTTATCAGTGCCATGACGATTATTCAAAGTATAACTATCCAAAATAAAAATATATACAACACTCAGAAACAACTAACACTTTTTTACATTTGAGATGGAGTTTCAGGATTTCGTGATGTTCACTTTATCTGATGGTTGAAAATAAGTAATATGTAAAACTGAGGAATGTTTGGTGATAACATTTACCTCTTCTCACAGGACCAATCAGGCAGATACCATTTTATTGGGCATTTTTTATTCATTCATTATTGAAATGACATGAATCTTTAGGGAATTTATTTGAATGGTCTTTAATATCCTAAATTCATTCTTTATTCAAAATGTAAATTTGCACATGCCTTTTAAATAAATGGTAATCAGGATGTGATCCTTTGCATTGCCAGAGTGTTTTTGGGGTAAGGGATGACTGGTATTTTCATCTTAACATCCAACACCATCTCTATTCTGCATGATGAAATAAAGGATGACTTAAATGGGTGTAGAATAATGCCTCATCTATTTATTGAAAAAAAGTTATGCTGTATGATTGTTTGCAACAATCAATTTTACTTTGGTTATCAAGGACTGAATGCTCAAAAACAAATCAGTGATAGTCCTTCAGCAAAAAAAGACTACTGGATAAAAAGCGTAGGAAAATAAAATACATTAAAGAAGAAAGAATAGAACAGCATGTGGTTGCCTATTTTGGAATAATTTATTTGCTCGCAAAATGCACACCTGATGGCGCAGTGGTGGAGATGATCGTCCTGTAACTGAAAGGTTGGTGGTTTGATCCCCTCAGGGCCATTCTGCCGTTGTGGCTCTGGGCAAACCGCTTCACCTGCATTGCCCAGTATGGATGTGTGTGACTGGTGGGGTGTGTTTGGTGGGGGTCATGTCCTGTCAGGGCTACCAAGGTAGCTTATCACCACCAGAGTGTGAATGTGGAGTGAATGAATAATCAAGTAAGCTGAGCAATGTTTCTGTTTTAAGCAGCACAGCTTATTTATGTTTATCTAAATTGAAATATTTAATCATTTACAAGATTGCCTTGAGGATTGTTTATGTGCTTTTATTCACAAATGATCACTGTAAAGATTTAATGCACGGTTATAAAATGTGTTTCTGTTTGACCAGTCATGAAGGTGCTTTTTCTTTATGGTGATGTTACTCTTGTTGAGAGCGAGGAGTGAGATATGGCTCTCGAGGGAAATGTGTGTTGGACTTGATGTGATGGTAATAGTTTGGGACCTTAAAGTGAAAGAAGGTATGCTTGGAGATTATAAATCTGAAACAAAAGGGGTAACTGTGGTTCTATCTCTTTTCTTAAATTAAAATTTATGATAAGGTTGATGGCAGATCACTTATGCTTGGCAGCACCCCACTTGGAGTGGTGGAATGAAACATTGATTACTATAATAGTTTAGATTGCTACTATAACAAATTTATAAATATTTGTAAATTTATAAATAAATGTTTGTACAATTCAACAATTTAATTTAATTGAATTGTAAAAGTTGGGCCAGTCTGTATTCATAGTTAGGATAAATAAATAATTTTAAGTACAATAAATAAAAAAACACATTTACGTAATTAGTTTCATACATTTTACAGTTTCATACATGTAATGTTTCAAGTTACGTATGCAGAAATTATTTTTTTATTGATTGTATTTTTTTTTATTTTTATTGAAATTTAGCTCAACTTGTCCGGGTTTACAGCGCAGATGGAACAGTTAGGTTAAAGGTGTATGCTCAATTTATTCTATCTATTTATCTTATGATATTTAAATATAATTCAATAAAAACAAATATGTTCAAAACTTTCTTCAATGCTTCATCTTTTCAAATATGTTCACATGTTGGGAGAGACATACCATAAGTAATCAGCAACTTATTTCTCTATTATTTGGAATTTTCTTGCATGCTCTTGCAAAAGTTTTTTCTGTTTGTTCTAATATCTGAACTTGCTTCTCTCCACTAAAAATGAATGGGATTTTTTCACTTGGTCACTGTTGGTGTGAACTTGGTTTTAACCCTGTAGACGATGACTCTATGGGATGGTTTTGGAAGTCTCTGTCAGGAATCATGAAAGGATCCTTAAGTTTGTGATGTCACAAACAAGCAATCTGATTTGGCTTGCTTTAATAGGGCAATAAAGATTTGTGGTGATGAATAACAAATAAACATGGAATAGATTTTAATAAGGTCTGAGTTTGTGGTTTACATTTCAAGATTTAAAGTGTATAATAATGCTAGCGGTAAGAAGTTACAAAGCCAAAAGAATGAGAAAATTGTTTGTAATCTTACTAATCTTTGATGAAGGCAAATGTATTTTTTTTACTCAACAAACAGTTGTGTGATTAAAATCCATCAACACTTGTGGCTAATTAGCAACTTCTAATGTTGTGAGTGAAGCAGCAATGATATGACCCTCAATTCCATTAATATCTCACATCTGCATGAAAAGAAGCACAAAAATCATTGTGTAAATTTGTTTCTGTCAATCAGGACGGGCTGAAGTGGATATGCAGTCACAGGAGAGCGTTTCAAAATCATAATGCTTTGTCTGAAATGAGTAATTACACAAGAGAGGCAGCAATTAAAGAATGTTATCTCCCACCTCTAGTTTTCTTTCCTCTTCTTCAATCACATTTAATTGAAGTCAAGAGGTTTGAGGAAAGAAAGGGAGATTGAGAAAGAGAAGGTTAAGTGATATTCAAAATGCATTTTAACAGGATTAAAACAATTAAAAGTTTGATAATGGAACTGATTATAGTTTACTTTCTTCTTTTCCTCTTGCATTTTTGCCTTGTTTTCTGCTAGATACAGAAAACAAAATAAATAGTTTGCTGTAAAATGTGTCTAGCTTCCCCAACATCAATTTGTGATTTCAGACAAATGGATGCTTTTTTAGGACTTCATATGTAATTATTCATTCATTCATTCATCTTCATGTCGGCTTTCTTCCCTTTCGGGGTCTCTCTGGCATATGTTTTACGCAGCGGATGCCCTTCCAGCCGCAACCCATCGCTGGGAAACATTCACACACACATTCACACTATGGACAATCGTTCTTTCTCAGTTCACTTATACCGCATGTCTTTGGACTTGTGGGGAAACCGGAGCACCCGGAGAAAACCCACGCGATCACGGGGAGAACATGGAAATGCCAACCGACCCAGCCGAGCCTAGAACCAGCGACCTTCTTGCTGTGAGACGACCGTGCTACCCACTGCACCACCATGACTCCATATGTACTAATGAGACAAAGACTAGAAAACTGGACATGATTCATTGGATGCTATTTGGAAGGATTACGCATCCCCAATCACAATTCTGATCTGGCTTTATAAGCTTGTGGGCTGATGTCCTCTTCTTGCCTGTTTTAGGATTTGGCTGATATGTAGAGGATATGAAGAACCCCGTGACGGAATTTATTATTCATAAGTGGGCATTTAGAGTATTTAAAACCAAAGCTAAACACTCAAAACTATTATGGAAGAACCAACAATCATCAACAAAATAGTATGAGACAGATTACTGGACTTGCTGTCAGGAAACAAAGTGGACCAAGGATTTAAGAGAACTGAGTGGGGTTGTTTACTTGCATACACTAATCAACAGAAGCAAAAATGATTATTAGGAGCATTGTTAAACCCATCATCTTCCACAAGAAGACTTTGAGACAGTGAACCAAATAGGAGCAGATGAAAGAAACCAACAGGATGCAGATGAAGAAGGAATGAACGATGATATGGAGGTGCAGGCAAGTGGTGATAGTGAGCACTCAGAACCCAATTGCAGTTTATCAAAAATTTATATATTTTTTTCCATAAAAAGGTGTAATCAAAAAACAAAATACAGCCAGACAACTGAAAATCAGTCTATTTAAAGTCCAAACAACATTGCTGGATTTGCCTATACCACCAGAGTCTGCCAACAAGCCTTATGGCTCTATAGCTGTGGAAACACTGTGGCTTCTCAAGAGATAAATGAGAGTAATAATCAGAGAACTTAAAAAAACGTGAGGTAATAAGTCAAAACGATATACAACAGCAGATAGAGGGCAAGTAAGTCTGTATTTCTTCGCAGAAAAGACAGTGACCAGACAAATAAAAAGCACAGAAAGTTATGTATTTATGAGTATCATGGGAATTGGAGTGCAGGCTAGAATATCCGTGATTGTGAAACGCTCAATGAAACTTTGATTAATCTGAGGTGCAGGTGATTCCAGTGACGTGAATAAGTGAGTTTATTCTGGGGAGTTTATTGAGCTTGTGTCATTGAAAAGAGTGTGTCAATTCCTGACAATAACATAATGAAGAGAGCTATAAGTGGCGCTGACCAAAGGGAAGGCTAAGGCACTCATACGATAGAGAGCTGAAGTTCCACATGCCAAACCATAACTCCACTTCAAGAACAATTTTCCACTTAAATCAATCTTTCTGTAGGTTGACCCAATCAACCAAGTGACAGGTCTCTATATTTTATTTTTAAGTCAATAGAATTCCCAAGAAACTGGTTAGACATTTTGATCATTTGAGAGCAACCTGTCAATGGTTGTTCAAGTGTTGGTAAGAAGTAAAAACGATTCCTGGGATAATTATTTAACTTTTTCCGGGGAGCACCTGTCACTGTTGATGTTGCATTTTCTCAGATTAGTTGTCAAATAGTTTTGAATGTCACCTTGGGAAATCTCAGTAAAAGTGCCCCCTCTCTGAACCGAATCAATACCTTTGAGGTAATTTTTTTCCAAAGTGATGTATTAGACATTGTTTCTACACTCCACTCATTGGGGACGAGGCTTTGAAAATCAATGATTTCTTGACATTTGATTGTCAAATGACATGTTAACTATATGGGGAAACATAGACTAATGGTTTATTAGTTTTTTTACTACATTAGAGTAACCACCACCAAATTGTCATTTAAAGAAAGACTATCATGAACAATGTTACATAAATCAAAGGAAAAACACTCAAGCAGATAAATGATATTCTTACACTGTAAATCGTAAAGTTATATGAATTCAAAAAAACTATTTACAATAAATTAAAGTAATGTGTACTTTACCCAAAGTTTTTAATTAATTGTACGATTTGCATGGTTCCCCTGATTCTAGGGAAAAGTATAAATTGAATACATTTAAGAAAGCTTGCTTTTGAACGATGTCGATGACGCGCTATACAAGGATGATTCTTATTGGCTCTTCAACTGACTGTCTTGATACCTGGAAGGGAATGATGGAGGAGGTCGCTTACACTTCTGAAGACAGTGAGTACTAACAATTTTTTGACACTAACAGACAAAACATGTTTCAATTTCTACCTATTATGTTGAAGACTTGTTTTACTGTAAGTAAAATATTAAACAAAGTAACAATGGCACCACATTCTGTCTGTCAATGCCTTAACGCGCATTTCAACAGCTCACAACGGTGGACATCAAGCATATTAGTGTCATACAGCCAAGATAAAATAACTCATTTTCTGTGGTTTATAGCTGATAACATAACTGTTGGTGGCTTTTGAAGAGGCTTAGTTTAACCCATGTACATCTTCAACATTACATAAAACTGACATTCGCTGTTATCATATGTGTGAGCAGCTTTATGATCAGATCAAACGCAAGGAGGAAACGCCATTTGCAAAATGTGCTTGTTTGACGTTAGTTACTGAACCTATAGCAAGTAAGTTGATGTTTTTATAATGATTCAATAAATATTTGGGTACTACAGCGCTTGTTATCACATTAAAACACAAACATTAAAAAGGTTCCATTTTGTGACATGACCTGCATGGGATGCTATAACTATATATAACGCTATAAATCTCTAGCGTCATAATTTCTGTAAATTCCATCTGTTCAGAGGTTTAGAGGAAAGGTCTTGTCTAGAAAAGGTTTATCTAGAAGAAATAAAAGTGTTCTTTTACTTATTGTCAGTGTATTCACTTTCAAGTGAAACTAAATTCTATCTAAAAGATGAAACACTTCATTGATTCACATGAGGCTTTGCTAACCTTGTGCTCATTAGCATTATCTAACATTAAAAGGGTTTCAATTTCAATTTCAAGTGAAAGTGACCAGTTGGCCAGATATGGAGTGACCCATTTAACCTCTGCATTTAACCCATCTCAGTCTACACACACTGCAGTGAACAAACACACCGTGAACACTCACCCGGAGCAGTGGGCAGCCATGGCTGCGGCACCCGGGAAGCAGTCGGAGAACCGGTGCCTTGCTCAAGGGTTGTTGAAGATGCGAGAGCAAGTGTTCATTACTCACACCACCTTCAACTCGGTGGACCGGGGATCGAACTGGCGACCTTCCGATCTCAAGTCGATCTCCTTATCCACCAGACCACAACAGCCCTTTTGCACAATTCTTTTAATATATGTTGAGAAACATTTATTCAAATGGTATTGCTTTCCATATTCCTGACCAGGTTTCTGATGATGGAGACAGATACATATGCCAGTTGAAAATCTCTGTAGAAAAACTGAGAATGTGGCTCAACCCCTAACTGTTCCTCCGGCTGTACCCACGCTCGGAGGGAATCATCCTGGAAGGGGATGTAGTTGTTGACTGTATGGACAACATTCCTCAGGCCATGGTAATTCTTTTTGGTTTTTGAAGGGCAAGATCCTGAATCTATCAAATCAGCTCAGTGTGTAAATTGTCATGAAAGGTAGAAATATGTTTTACACAAATACTCCACCTTAAAAGGAAAATTTTGTCATTAATCTCTTGAGATTATGCAATTCCTTACAGTAAAGATTTTATTTCTTCTTAATTTTTAATTTAAGAAACATAAAATCTTGAGAACACAAATCCTAAAATAATTGTCATTTCAACGACACAAAATTTTTAGGGCAGCGAGGTTCCATAAATTTTACAGTGTAGTAGCTACACAAATGGGTCTGATCTAGGTCACCATTATCTGGATATCCTCAGATCAACTCATCATCTTACATTCCTTCAGTTTAGGTCACAAGCATCTGCTGTCATCAAGCCAGACAGACTCCTGATTTACCACCTTGTCCTGGAGAATCTGCCATAACTTGAAACAGAAGTTGACAGCAATGCCTGCCCTGTCTGCTGAAATAAAGAGACTCCTGATGACTTTAAAGTAATTACTACCTCTTAAATGCACTGTGCGTTACATCAGCTGACTTGGGAATTCCATTGCAAACACCAGAGCCAGTCACACATCCAGATGATCTAATAACATGATGGCTTTGACAGGCGAGTCCAAAGAATGATGGATTTGTGCATGTTGAAGACTTGATTCTAGGCTTGGCTTGCCTGCTTGCTTATATTAATGTGTATAGGTCTTAAATATTTGCGTGCCCATTGGCTCCAGATGTGACAAGGCTGGATGTCGCTCGATACACACTCTCATGTCGACCTCACGACGAAAAGCGTGATGAACAACCTGATGATGAACCAAGGAAGAGATTACAAAAGAGAATATAAACATTCAGAATCTTGTCTTGTTTGTGTTTGACCATCAAGAATTGTTCGACAAAGCCCACAAAAATTCTGATACAGCCGGGCATGGGGCTGTAGTCCCCTGAGTAGTGATGGGAAGTTTTCTTTATTTTTGCGCTTTGTTTTTATAATCTTCATCATTTAAAAGAAAGTTTTCAATTGAGCGATTCATTTATATTCCCACATTTATGTTTGGAGGTAACATTACTAAACATCATCAAGACTGACGAGTGAACAATTATGTACAATTTACAGTACATTTCAGTCTAATGTTGAATCCGCCTTTAAAAATCAGACAGAAATCAACAAACTTAACCCTCCAAAAGAGTAGAAAGGAGCAGCTGCCAGTTTGTTAGTCAGGTTTTTTTGTCAAATCAAAGTGCAGACACCCCAGAAGCAGATAACCTAAAGTCTCAGTGAGAGGTTGATGGGCTCCTCAGGAGCTGATAATGTGAAACCGAAGGCCTGTGAAAAATGCTTTCGGTCATAGAGAAAGAGCTAAGAGCATTTGTCAAATCAGAACAGATTTAGCTATCGTGAATGCTGGAAAAAAAAACATGTGAGTAATCCAAAGAGATTTTTGAAAAGAATGTATGAGGAAAGTGCTGCTGCCTTTCACTTAGTGGTTGCCGGTTTTAATTCAGTCATAAGGTTTCAACATATCATAAGAGTCTACATGTTCATTGTTTGCTGCTTGTATGAGTTTCCTCCAGTACTCTGGTTTCCTCCAACAGTCCAAAAAGTTGGTTCATGTTAATTGAAGACTAATTTATCTTCAGGCTTTTGAGTGAAATTTACCAGTGAACCAGATATGGAGTGACCCATTTCAGGAATTTTTGCTCTGCATTTAACCCATCCCAATGTACACACACAGCAGTGAACAAACACACCGTGAACACACACCCGGAGCAGTGGGCAGCCATGTAGTGCTCTGAAGTAATCGGGAAACATTTGCCTTGTTCAAAGACACCATAGTTACACCATAACAAAGACACCATAGTTGAGATTGTTGTAGATGGAAGATTCTGATCTTCAGGTGATCTTCTTATCCACCAGACCACAACTGCACACAATGAATGAATTAATATAGCCCCCTAATGAACTGATGATCCTATAGGGTTTACTTGAACTTCTTGAAGTGAGTATGAAAAAACTGATAATAAAATAGATGAAAAGAGATAAATGATAATGTTTTCAATAGAGCTTAACAACTAACACCTTTTTTACAGAAGGGTTAACTTTCCGCTTTCCCTGTAATGTGATATGACAGTGTTCGGCTTAACTACCACATTAGTGCACCTATTGATATGAGTTGAATCAATTTTAAAGCAGAACATTTGGATCATTAGTGCAGATATGTTGTGCAGATAGGCTTGTCATAATTCCACTGCTTTAGAAAATATTTAGTTAAGCCACTTTCAAATCTATGGAAATTGGAATGCTTTTCAAGACAGACTCAATGGCATGCTCTGTTGTGTGAAAACGAAGGATTTAAAAAGGATTTCCCTCCAGTTATCATGAGAAGTTCTTTAAATTAATTTAGTCCACAGGCTCAGAGGTATATGGACTGATCTGTGCATCCTTTTCATGGTCTTATAAATGGTGAGGAATTACTAAACTTGTACTTTACTAAAATACGTTTCCATTTTAGACACGTGTGTAACTGTGTCTCTTGGTTGTAAATTGATTTATCAAGATTAACATTTCTCCCTCTCATGTGTAAGATTTTTATGTTGCACTGTGAAGAATCTACTTAGAATTCATGTAGACTGTGAGTGTGGCGCCCCCTAAATCTACTCTGACAATCCGTGAAAATGTGATTTGCAGGCTAAGTCAAATCCTGAATTATTAGCTTATCCAGTCTGGAATGATGACAGGAGTGCAAATCAGAAAATGAATAATTGATTTTCTTTCTTTTTGATTTTAAGCACATGTTTGGTGTCATAGTAGGTCTCTAACCAAATGCAACACAAAGAGGCAGAAATTAACAGGTTCTGCCAGTAGGAGTGTATATATAAGATGAATGAATATATATATATATATATACAGTGGTGTGAAAAACTATTTGCCCCCTTCCTGACTTTTTATTCTTTTGCATGTTTGTCACACAAAATGTTTCTGATCATCGAACACATTTTAATATTAGTCAAAGATAACACAAGTAAACACAAAATGCAGTTTTTAAATGAATGTGTTTATTATTTAGGGAGAAAAAAAATCCAAACCCACATAGCCCTGTGTGAAAAAGTGATTGCCCCCCTTGTTAAAAAATAAATTAACTGTGGTTTAACACACCTGAGTTCAATTTCTGTAGCCACCCTCAGGCCTGATTACTGGCACACCTGTTTCAATCAAGAAATCACTTAAACAGAAGCTACCTGACACAGAGAAGTAGACCAAAAGCACCTCAAAAGCTAGACATCATGCCAAGATCCAAAGAAATTCAGGAAGAAATGAGAGAAAAAGTAATTGAGATCTATCAGTCTGGTAAAGGTTATAAAGCCATTTCTAAAGCTTTGGGACTCCAGCGAACCACAGTGAGAGCCATTATCCACAAATGGCAAAAACATGGAACAGTGGTGAACCTTCCCAGGAGTGGCCGGCCGCCCAAAATTACCCCAAGAGCGCAGAGACAACTCATCCGAGAGGTCACAAAAGATCCCAGGGCAACATCCAAAGAACTGCAGGCCTCACTTACCTCAATTAAGGTCAGTGTTCACGACTCCACCATAAGAGACTGGGCAAAAACGGCCTGCATGGCAGAGTTCCAAGACGCAACCACTATTAAGCAAAAAGAACATTAAGGCTCGTCTTAATTTTGCTAAAAAACATATCGATGACGGCCAAGAAAATATTTTGGGAAAATATCTTGTGGACTGACGAGACAAAAGTTGAACTTTTTGGAAGGTGCGTGTCCCGTTACATCTGGCGTAAAAGTAACACAGCGTTTCACAAAAAGAACATCATACCAACAGTAAAATATGGTGGTGGTAGTGTGATGGTCTGTGGTTGTTTTGCTGCTTCAGGACCTGGAAGGCTTGCTGTGATAGATGGAAGCATGAATTCTACTGTCTACCAAAAAATGCTGAAGGAGAATGTCTGGCCATCTGTTCGTCAACTTAAGCTAAAGCGATCTTGGTTGCTGCAGCAGGACAATGACCCAAAACACACCAGCAAATCCACCTCTGAATGGCTGAAAAAAACCAAAATGAAGACTTTGGAGTGGTCTAGTCAAAGTCCTGACCTTAATCCCATTGAGATGCTGTGGCATGACCTTAAGAAGGCGGTTCATGATAGAAAACCCTCAAATAAAGCTGAATTACAACAATTCTGCAAAGATGAGTGGGCCAAAATTCCTCCAGAGCGCTGTAAAAGACTTGTTGCAAGTTATCGCAAACGTTTGATTGCAGTTATTGGCCCAACCAGTTATTAGGTGCAGGGGCAATTACTTTTTCACACAGGGCTATGTGGGTTTGGATTTTTTTTCTCCCTAAATAATAAAAACATTCATTTAAAAACTGCATTTTGCGTTTACTTGTGTTATCTTTGACTAATATTAAAATGTGTTCGATGATCAGAAACATTTTGTGTGACAAACATGCAAAAGAATAAAAAGTCAGGAAGGGGGCAAATAGTTTTTCACACCACTGTATATATATATATATATAATTTTATATAAATATATTCATTCATTCATCTTCATGTCGGCTTTCTTCCCTTTCGGGGTCGCCACAGCGGAATGAACCGCCAACTCTCTGGCATATGTTTTACGCGGCGGATGCCCTTCCAGCCGCAATCTTTCCCATCGCTGGAAAACATTCACACACACATTCACACATTGACAATCGTTCTTACTCAATTCACTTATACCTTGTGGGGACTTGTGGGGAAACCGGAGCACCCGGAGAAAACCCACGTGATCACGGGGAGAACATGCAAACTCCACACAGGAATAGCCGAGCCTAGAACCAGCGACCTTCTTGCTCTGAGACGACCGTGCTACCCACTGAGCCACCGTGACGCTATATATATATATATGCTACCCACTGAGCCACCGTGACGCTATATATATATATATATATATATATATATATATATATATATATATATATCAAAGTTCAGGAGTGTATTTCTACCAGCAGATTCACAGGATTTGACACAAATGCATTGATATAAAAGATGTGTTTTTTTAAAAAACTAAGAATTTGTTTACATTAGTTTAATGTTGGTATATTTATTTAGTTTAATTTATCTACCCGAGTGTGTATTAGAGCTCCATTTTAGGACAGTCAATCAAGAGACCGGCTTAGATCAAGTCGATCATACTAAGTTCAAATTACTAAAGCCTGCTTACCAAATCGTCACTATTTCTCCCCCTGTCTATATTCACAAGCTCTTATAATATTTTACTCTTATGAATATTTTCAGAGAAAGATCAGTGTCTAGAACTTTACTAGAACTTTAGTCACTAAAACTTTACCTCTCACAGTCACCAGCTGGTGGAACTACATCTCCAGCCCAGTCAGGAAAGCAGCAACAAACCCTTCTCTTCCATGAGTAGCTCATATCTAATAAAATCTTATGAATTTAAAGACATATTTTTCTTTCAGATTTTTCCTTTCCTCAGAACACATATGTCTAGGTGATCACTGGAGAAAATGTGTGAACTACTTGTGTTAGTCTTTTGCTAATTGTTTATTGTCTCTTTCTCTCTATATAAGTCACTTTGGATGCAAATGTACACACACACAAACGCACGCACACAGGCACGCGCACACACACACACAAAACTGTTTCCTGTTGTATATGGTGTTGGTCTACCGTTTGAGTTGTTACCTGCGATTTCTTGATACAATGCTGTTCAGTTTAGAGCAACATCTGTAAGCCTGCACCTCTAACATTTAATTATTCCCTTTATCCAAATCAAATTTTATCCATTTGAGCCTAATAGCATAATCTTAGTGAAAAGTAAGAGATCCACAAATAAATAAAAAGGAATGTATTTGTGAATCAGATTGTATATCTCTTCACATTTATTTGTAGGTCATAAACTTATGTATAAATTCAATAGACTCCAAGACTATTCCTCTCATTCCAGACACTGCCAGCTCCAGTTTGCAGACCAAAGTTTTGCTTCCTGTTTACTTAAGCTGAGATCCATCTACTTGTTTCCATTGCTCATGCAGTCTGGATCTCCTCATGACTTAATGTGGATGCCAATCAAGCAAATAGTCTTTGTGCATGAGATGAGTCTAAACCTTCAAATATCCTTTTGTTTACATAAACAAGATTTAATTGGAATTCCAACTGCGAAATTTGGATGAAAGTAAAGTATGTTGCCTTTCAACCTGCATCGATCTTTTTTTATTGACCACATGACTCTCAATGGTGCTATATTTATACAGTCTTGTCACAAGGAACTGTTTTGATTCTTATTGACACGATTCCTGTCAGCAAGTTTACAGAGAAGCTAAACTGCAGAGGGGGGAAAGAGCCCTCCAACGTTCCGCTTTTCTGAAAGCCCTATCTAATGATCTTCTTCTCCCAAACACACTGCTCTCAATCAATATGTTTGTCTGGACTGGCAAGAGCTAGCCCACACCAAGTGCGACAGCTTTGAGTAAAATGGCTAAAAGAGCTCAAGGTCTCTTTAGCATGGCTGACACCCGGACTCACACAAGCATTCTCTCTATTGCTGGCTGTGTCATCATCAGTCTGAAGCCTTGTCTGCCCAGTGATAAACACTGTCAAAGAATACACTGTGGTAGATGGGAGCAAGTGACCTTCTGTAACTGAACAAAGCAGACAAAAGGAAAGGATGAGTGCACAGTGTCAAGTGCTTGCTGCTCTGTCCTTCCTGTTGAGCAATTAAAGCTGTACCAAGACATTTTCACTTAGGAAATGTACATATATGTGTAAATCGTAGATATTGTTCAAATAATAAAACATAAAAAGAATGTGCAAATCTCACTTGCCCCAGTGTTTTTAAGTCATGCTGCTTGACCCAGGCGTCACAATGATATATGTCTGGATCAAGCCCTGATTCATGACAAAGGTCAAAGATGGGCTACAGTTGGCCCATAACTGGCCCATGATTCAGCCAAGTTGCTGCAACACAGTTTCTCATAGATACGAGTTGCTGGAGAAGACACTTTTTACTGAAATAATTTCAGAAAGATCCCAAAGATGTATTTGAAGCTTAATGAAGTTGCAGTAGTTATCCGAGCACTTTTAATTCCATACAATATGTGTTCTTTTCAGTATCAATCTTTTCCTTAATTTTGTTTAATACTATTAAAGTTGGGTCTCATTAGATATTTATGCCCACAATGCCTCAAAGTGCCCGAGAGCAGGCACTTCTTTGTCTGTTGGCAGTGCATTCAAGGGGATGTACTTTCCTCTTCTGCTTGTCCGTGTCACACTGGAGCCACACTTTGTTCGCACAGAAGATGGATAGCAGACGCAAGTTATTTGTCATTTGAACAACCCTACAAAAATTTCACCAGAAAATCTGAATTGGGCATAAAGACCTGCAATCTGAACGTAGCCTTAGCTACGTATTTTTGACACACTATAATACAACATAACCATTTTCAAATTTGGTCCATGTTTGGCACTCATATGGCAGTGCCGAATAAATGCCAGATGTGCAAAAGAAATGCCAAACTTGACCCAATTTGTTTTGCTGACGTGGTACCAGGTTTAGATTTAATCACGTTCAGGCTAAAAACAACTCTTAACAACAGAATCTCATTGAAAAATAGGTGCATAAGAGTGATTGGGCTTTTATTTCTCAACAACACAGGCCACAATAAAATACGTCAAGTATGGTGCATCTATGAGCTGACCAATTAGAGTTGTGACAACTAATATAAAGCAGGGTCTTTTGAATGCAATTGCATTTTGTTTAATTGAGATCAAATTTGTACAGATGAGAGTGTTTAGATATTTCATGGCCCTAAATAAATAACAATGAATCAATATAAAAAAATCACCACGTTCAGCTTTTAGCCCAAGTGTCCTGGACAATGTAAACGGTTATTGTCTATATTTACTGTCAGAAACCTTGCATTTCGTGAACGTTATCGTGAAAACCTTTGAATTTTTGCCAGGTTGTGCATGAAGGAGGACCCAAGCAGGTGAGTTCTACCATCACAGGGAAATGCATAAGCAAAAGGAGGGTGAGCTGTGGATCTTCTCCTGGGCTCATGAAAACTAAACAGAAATGACCCTCCTGGGGAAGATAAGGTAGTCCTTTGGGTGGCACCAGTCTTAGAGCTAGGTTTAGTACACAATAAACAATTGATTTATGACAAACCGGACAAGAAGAGCAGTATGCGACACAGAAGCAAACAACACAGGAAGAGCTGATTGGAGATGACGAGCAGGTGGATCATAATAAGCACAGATCAGAAGGGACATGACTGTCAAGTGTGTCTGTTTAACAAAGTTACAGGAAAAAGACACAGGATAACAGAACAACACAAAATCACAAGTCTTCCTAACAATATTTGAGTTCTTTTATCTCACAAAATTCAGTAAGATTAAACCAACTTACCTCAGCAAAAATTACGAAATAACTCCGGAATAGTACCAGGCAGGACCAGCAAGCCCTCCAGAACGAGGTGATTTCAGCCAGACGTACTCTCCCCGATCCCCGATCCCCAATCAATTTGGTTTCTAAATCAGGAAATACTCAACATTTAAACACCTTATTCCAGACCACTAGCATTTCACTCACTCATTCTCATTCATTTTGTTTTATTTATCACTTATTTACTCTTATTGCATTTACCATTGAACTTCTAAGAAGAAACATGTCACTATTAACTTGTACTATATAAAAATATATATTAAATGTATAAATAACATTTAATTTGTTCAGCTGGTGTATATAATGTGCCGTGTTTATTATCAGCATTAATTACTATCAACATCTGTCCATTTACTGTGCTTTTTTTTTCTCCCATTATTTGCCCTTATTTTAAAATGGATGATTAAAACTCTAAACTAAAAGAATTCTCTAAACTGGACTTTCAGTTGAAGCATGAGGTACTAAATAAAGGACGACAAACACAAGACCCAAAAGAAAAAAGTAAACGACGATTATAAAAATGTTTATGTTGTTTATTTCTTAGTTATAGTTTGTATATATAAAAATAACTGTTATACAAAACACTGTAAATGTTGCCAATCAAATGTTGAATAAGCTATTTTTTTACTTTGAAGGGTTTAAATATTTATAAACCTGTCTATGAGGATGTTTAAATATGTAACTGTATATATATATATATATATATATATATATATATATATATATATATATATATACCATTATTATTATATAACTTTCCAGAAAGAACCTTTACGTACATAAAGTTGCATTTGTAGCATGTAAAAATGTTTTATTTTGATGCATTTTATTATTCAATGATGCCAACACAATCACTACAACAAATCATAATTTAAGTCTGAATACAATTCTTTAATTTGATGAGGATTAAAGCACCTCTAGAATCATGTTGAGTCAAACACCTCCTCAAAGGCACCTGACAGCGACTGATTCTCACCATTTTTAACCATTTTATTTCTCTCCCCCTGTCTGTGTCTTTGCCCCACCAGCCTCCCACAGCTTGTTAAATCACAACATGTCACGCTGCTTGATTGCAACAGTCAAGATCTAACATATGCCACCTGTGGGTGTGCTTTAAAGCCTGTAAATTATATTAAGCCTATAAAAAAGATCAGCTATCACAGGGCTGTGATGGTCTGGAATAATTACGGTGAGTCTCACTTTGACTGTAAACCTCATGCAAGACAAAGAAGGATAGGGGAAGAATGATCGAATAAAACCAAATATATACCCCAAGGAGACAGCATGTATGATTCAGAGCAGCAGATTCTCATCATGAGACAGAGGGGTCTCATCATTTAGCCATAAACAATTGTTATTATATCACACAAACCATTACATCAGAAAATATGTCTCAATAGAGAACTCAATGTAAAGTGTGCACATGATGCCCAGGTACACTATGCCAAGGAAATTTTTGCAGACTAAATTCAATCCTTTTAAGTAAGAATTTAAACATCAGGAAAGAAACATAGTCATTTGTCACAAAATTGTGCTCTTTTGCCCAAATGACTAATCGCATATAGAAGTCTTTTGGTAATGATCTTTTTTTGCATAGCTGGTATTGAAAATGGTATTGACATGCTTGATTAGAAGGATGGACGATATCATTATAACGTTGAAACTCATTAGACATCACTGTGATGCTGTCTTAAATGTAGTTTGTGAAAAACAGTGTGCTGGCCAAGCGGGTTAGGTTAAATTCAAAGCATTTTAAAAGTGAGTGAGAAGTGCACAGATGACCTACTACGTCTAGCAAGAGTCTGAAGGGTGCATGCTTTGTACACTTATTGATGTCATGATGCAACACAGGAGAAATTCTGAATGATAGAGGTGAATAAAAGGTTGGTCACAAGAAACTAAAACACAGACACACAGTGAAATTATCTCTATCCAAAGTGAACTCAAGTTAACACTAAAATTGATTTAAAACATTAATGAGACTCATCTAAATATCCGTCATCATCAGTAGATTATTCACCTAAACCTCACCTCATTTTGTTCCTAATTCAACAACAATAAAGAGATTAACTTAACACATAATACAAGTTTAGAGTTAATTTACTTCTGTATAGAGAAAGACCAAATAGATGTTTCAGGGTAGTGTCAATCAGAGAAGCAAAGACAGCATTTTTTACAGATTTTTTTTAACTAGATTCAAAAAACACTTTTGATAAAGGTAGTTTTATAACTTGTATGAATGACATAATAAATAAAAAATAAATTAAGTAAAAGATTCAAGTTGAGTTTAAATAAATTAAATCCAAAGCTTATTTTAGTGAAGCAGAATAAAAAATCTCAAACATGATCTGTGATTCAGTGGGTACCAGTAGAAACCTAAATTTAAATTCCAGCCTAGATCTGTGAAGGACTAGGTGAAGAAGGAACGAAGAGTTGGACTGAAGATAAAGGTATGTTTATTGTTGGTAAGCTGATAGTTATGCGGGTAAGGAGTCCAGGTAGGTATACGAAGAAAGTCTAGGTATGTATACGAAGAGAGTCTAGGTAGGTATACGATGAGGGAGTTCAATAAGGTATACGACGAGAACGTCCAGGTAGGTATACGACGAGGGAGTCCAGGGAGATATACGATGAGAGAGTCTAGGTAGTTAAACAACAAGAGAGTCCAGGTAGGTATTTGACGAGGGAGTTCAGGTAGGTAGACGATGAGATCCTCAAGTTAGGTTTATGATGAGGGAGTCCAGGAAGGTAGATGACGAGGGAGATCAGGTAGGTGTTTGAAGAGAGTCTAGGTAGGTATACGAAGAGAGTCTAGGTAGGTATACGATGAGGGAGTCCAATTAGGTATACGACGAGGGAGTCCAGGTAGGTATACGATGAGAGAGTCCAGGGAGATATATGATGAGAGAGTCTAGGTAGTTGTACAACAAGAGAGTCCAGGTAGGTATTTGACGAGGGAGTTCAGGTAGGTTGACGATGAGAGAGTCCAGGTAGGTATACGACGAGATCCTCAAGTTAGGTTTATGATGAGGGAGTCCAGGAAGGTAGATGACGAGGGAGATCAGGTAGGTGTTTGAAGAGAGTCTAGGTAGGTATACGAAGAGAGTCTAGGTAGGTATACGATGAGGGAGTCCAATTAGGTATACGACGAGGGAGTCCAGGTAGGTATACGATGAGAGAGTCCAGGGAGATATATGATGAGAGAGTCTAGGTAGTTGTACAACAAGAGAGTCCAGGTAGGTATTTGACGAGGGAGTTCAGGTAGGTAGACGATGAGAGAGTCCAGGTAGGTATACGACAAGATCCTCAAGTTAGGTTTATGATGAGGGAGTCCAGGAAGGTAGATGACGAGGGAGATCAGGTAGGTGTTTGAAGAGAGTCTAGGTAGGTATACGAAGAGAGTCTAGGTAGGTATACGATGAGGGAGTCCAATTAGGTATACGACGAGGGAGTTCAGGTAGGTATACGATGAGAGAGTCCAGGGAGATATACGATGAGAGAGTCTAGGTAGTTATACAACAAGAGAGTCCAGGTAGGTATTTGACGAGGGAGTTCAGGTAGGTATACAACAAGAAAGTCTAGGTTGGTATACGACGAGAGCATCCAGGTAGGTATACAATGAGGTTGTCCAGTTAGGTTTATGATGAGGTAGTCCAGGTATGTAGATAATGAGGGAGTTCAGATAGGTATACGACGAGGAAGTCCAGTTAGGTATACGACGAGGAAGTCCAGGTAGGTATACGACGAGGGAGTCCAGGTAGGTATACGACGAGGAACTCCAGGTAGGTATACGACGAGGGAGTCCAGGTAGGTAAACGATGAGAGAGTCCAGGTAGGTATACAATGAGAGAGCCCCGGCAAAGTATTCAACGAGGGAGTCCATGGTAGCTACATGGCTAGAAAAATTTTAAGAAAGGTTAGAACAAATAGAACAGGATCTCAAGAAAGTTTAGGACAAATAGTAGAGTACGAAGGGTGAGGAGCTAAACAGGTGAGCAAAAAAGTTTGACAAGGAGAGGAGAATAAGAGGAGGAGAATGAAGGTGAACCGGAAGACGACCAGTACCTGCAGAGTGAAAGAGCGTCTTTCCAGAAGCCAAGGTACAATCAGCAGAAGTCTTGTCCAAAGAGAAGAAAATCAATTTCCAAGAGTCTAATGAGAAGCGGGTGAGAAGGTTTGTTTGTGATTTTATTTGTCTTGAGAAGGTTGAATTAATTATTTGCTCTGTGTTAATATCTCACACAGAGCATAGCCTGACCAGATCAAGTGGTTCAAGTTTACAGAAGATTTGGTAGATGATTATAGCATCTTGAGTCCTGCTACTCTCAAACTGAAGAGAACTTGGAAGCAACAAACTCATTCCAACTCAACTTTCATAATTATGTCCATGTAGGAAATACACTGTAGCACACGACAAATGCAGCATAACAACAATTGACCTTTCTGACACTTCTTTTTAAAAGTGGACTCTATGTGCACAATCAAAGGTCATGTCAGTGCATTTTGACCGTTTTACCTGTAACTTATTTATAGCTGAGCTAATTTATTGTATCTTTTGAAACCCTCACCATACAGCAGTTATTAGATAGAACTAAACACAACACTAACCCTGAGATGTGACAGCTTCTTTTCTTATTTGTGAGTTAAGGGTCAGCTCTGCTAATCAGCTCTCAAAGAAAGCCCACATCTCATGGTCTGATCTGTGTCTTTGTCTGCCACACTTCTCAGCATTAACTAAGTGCTCTGTGGCTGGTAAAAATAGGTAAATGTACAAAATGCACAAAGCACTAATTTCTCTCATTTACGTTATAGTGTAATTGGCATGGTGGAAAGACCTATGCATGGTTACCCAGACCTCCCTCTTCCTGGACAGGTTTTCCAGAAAGAGGTGACGTAGGCCTTGACCTGTGAAAGCATGCTTGGAGCTGATCCCTATGAAGGCCTCTGTGATGAATCTGACAAAGTAGTAGTACTATGATGCTATGCTCATTTCAGAATCTAATAACCGTGCCATCCTCTCAGGAACATTTCAGACAAGTTCTTTAATGAGACTCTTTACTCCGCCTTTTTCAGAGGTGGTGAACCGTCTTTACCAATCAGAAACCTCCTGCTTACCCGAAGCTTTTCCCTAAGCGTGACCTTATCTGTCAATTTGATTCTTTAAGAGATTGAACATTTGGGTGGAAAGACACATGTAAACAAAGTTTATTATTAAGTTAGATATAGCTGTTGCTGTCAACCTACTCTATTTCCTCACTTGCCGCCACAACCTCTATCGCTATGAGATGACATCTACATTGTGAAAAAAGACATTTAGACACCCTTTTCTTTAGAATATATGAAAAGTCTAACAAACTGACGTTTCATTTAGAATTAACAGAGTTTATAGTAATAAGGGAGGGATGTTCTGACGTACAATGCTACAATCAATGCATTTTAAAAAAAAGACTATCTATTAAAAGTGTCTATTAAAAACAAACTTAGATTGATTTTGATCATTTAAGGAGAAGTTAAAAACACAAGGTCCAACAAAGTCAGGCTTGAATGTTTGTAGGCAGCTGTTGTAGATCTGACCTGGTCAGAGGAAAATTCTTATCATTTAGGTAATGGTTTGATCTGAAGGACTAACACAGAGGACTAATTGCAGCAAGATTTACCTCTGAGGAACCAAGGGTTAAATGCATCGCTCCGAAACTCAGGAATCATTTAACACTGGATCTTTGCTTGGATTCCTCACTCACATCATTGCTCATCATGCATGTTACCTTAGTCATTTTAAACTATAGACATCTCAAAATTCAAGCAAAACAAATTTCATGTCAACCCTCAATTGCTGTATATATCATCATTATTTTGAGTACTTCTGTAGTCAAATGGATATAGCTCCGTGTAATTTACTAATAATCATCAGTCAAATAACAGGATTGGAAACTATACAGTGTTTATGAGTCAGAACGATCAGTGCCATAATTTATCAGGTTTGTAAGGTCCAGGAATAATGCAGGTAATCACATAAGTTTTCTCTATGAAGACAGAATTAAATCTAGTGGGTTGTTTGTAGCTGATGATTAAAATTTAGGCATGCATCAGCGCTTTAGTCAAACATGTGGTTAACGCCTCCAGACGTCTGTGCTACCTGTTTTCAGATTCAGATTCGGCTCTCCCAGTGAGCTGAAAAAAGCTCCTGAGCACACCAGAAAGTGAAAGAGCATCATCTGCTCCTCGCATAGATCATCTGTTATTCAAATCTACATGTGTGCTCTGTCACCTGCAGTGCGACCCAAATCCGGCAGTAATGGACACAGCAGTCTGTTGTGTGGTATCCAGCATTTAAATGATGCAGGGGTTATGGGGTCCAGCTCATTATGAACAATGAGCAGTTGCGTTGGTGCGTATGTGTGTGCATGTTTGTGTGTTGTTGTTTTTTTTTGGGTCTGTCCTCAAATACCTGACCATAATGAACATCTGCTAGATACTGTATTTCTGTAAATGCATTACAGTATTGTAATTCATTGTGTAATTCAACCTAGGAAGTGAGGTTGCGGAGTTTATGTAATCCGAACATGCTCAAATAAAAAGAAGAAAAGTTTGAGAAGATATCAAGGCCACTGGGAAAAAAAATGAATAAGCGCGTATATTTTTAATTGCCACCTGTGAAATTTACTTTCAGTGAGTCATCGTCATGTGGTATTTACATTTAATATATTACATGCCTCTACAGAGTAAGTGTACTTATTCAAATAGTCAACAGTTTTTTTCTCAAGAGTTTCACATCAAAATCTCAATATGGAATGAACAGCAGTCGAGGAAACTTTGAGTTTGTTGCCAAACTTTATTGAGAAAAGTGGTTTCAAACATTGTGAGAATTAAGCAAAAGCTGTGCTTTAAAACTATTTATTTCATCACCTAACAAAAATTAACATTGCTTAAATCTGTGTTAGACCCCTCAGTTTTTAAAGCTACCCCTATAAAAGGGTATCCAAAACAAATTATTCACGTAAAAATAACGTTTTTAACAAGTATAAATATAAATATCTTCAAGTAAGAGTAAATGCAACTACAAAATAATTTACTCAAGTAAGAATAAAAAAGTACCTCATAGAAAATGTTCTCAAGTAGTTAATTATTAGTTAATTCTGATCTGAATGATACAAAGCAAACACTCTGAAAGCCACACTAGAAGATCAACTAGTTATCTCCTCAAAAGTAACTTTCTCTATCTGTTAAATTGTTAGCTGCTTATTGTTAATTTAAATGAAATCCGAGTTTATAAAATTTTACTTTAAAAAACTGTAATTTTGAATTTAAAATTAACTTTCTGTATTGTTTGCATTTAGGTCTTGCAGCACAGACAGGCTTAGCGTTTACAAGGGAGCATCTTTGAGAGTAAATAACTTTGAACATGAGACCAGGGGTGATTTGTTGCTATTGACCGAGTAGTTGGCAAAACAATGTCCTTCGGCCTCTTCAACGTCTTGCAAGTTAGCTAGACTTAATAACTTTTTAAAAATAGCCTTCTATCAAAAATAATAAAAAAGATTAGTAACAGCGAAAAATAATGTTGCTACTGCATTTCAAATCATTTCCGGGAATCTTACTTTCAATTCAGCTACCAACTGTCATGTTGTGTAATATATATATATATATATATATATACATACATATATATGTAAATACAAAAAAGTCCTATAGGTTCTCTTTTTAGCCCTTTCGGGGAACCTAAAAGTAATGTTCTCAGAACATTAAGTGTTTTTAGGGTATCTTGAGGATTTCAAGAGAAACTCAAACAATACATATTTGACAAATAAGTATTGGTTTGTCTGAGACTGAGAAGGAGGTACCTTGATTTGCATGAGAGATAAAGAGAGAAAAAGCCTCCAGATCAAAGAGCTAGAAGAGTCCTTTCATTTGTCAATGACACACATCACCAGTTTCTACATAAGAGCCGCCAAACTAATCTTTGAGCAGCTTGGTGTGGCTGGAAGGTGTAGTCGATGCGCATTAACACTGTCCACTCAGACCAATGATTTTAACAAAACAAAACAAAAGTGTTCAACCTTCCCTACAGAAACACACACTCTGTGAGGGAAGGTTCCTCCATTTATAC
This sequence comes from Danionella dracula, assembly GCA_900490495.1. Taxonomy (NCBI): domain Eukaryota; kingdom Metazoa; phylum Chordata; class Actinopteri; order Cypriniformes; family Danionidae; genus Danionella; species Danionella dracula. The sequence continues at coordinate 3,772,716 of UELW01000100.1, forward strand.
TCACACTCATTAATTAACTTGCCATAATATACCAATATAATTGAATCACCAAAATATACTACCCAATGTATGGCTTTAACATAGAATGCAACAATAAATCAATATTGAACATTTCAGAACTCAAAAAAAAAATTCAATATTAGAGTGTAAGGCACCATTCCTTTGCCCAAAGATTGAATCAAAGGTGGCAGGAAGGTGATTTTGCGTGCTACTGCTCTCTGCTGGATAAACATGGCAAGAACAAGGAAATACACAAGAATCCGCTAACCGCGTAGTAACATTTTAATTTTGGATAAAACAAATAAAACCTATAAATCTGACTCTATTAAAATTGATAATTCATAGTCACGTTATTTTCTCTCCTTTTCTCGTTATATTAACTTTTACAGTTAGGTCTATTAATTTAGAAAGACATAATGGTTCTTAGAATTTGCCTCTCATCAGTATTTAACATTTCTCGAGGTTCGGAAGACTGTGCTCTCCAGAAGTCTTAATTCACTTAAGCTCTGACGATCTGGAGCCAGCTGCAGACGTGTACTTTAACACTGCGTGACATTCTCCAGGTAATAGACGATACAACAAAAGTTATGATAAAAAAATGATTTCTGGACAAACTTCAAAACAAACGATTATGTCAAATTATTAATCAGGTAAATCATAAACAAATCCACTTCATCAATTCATTAAATTCATCAAATACATTTAATTCAGTACAGTTTAAAGTACAAATGATGGATTTGTAGAAGAATGACTTTCCAACTAAATGTATTCCTATTAACCCAATAACAAGGAGAAAACCTAATCAATATTTACCTGCTCATTGAGAGAGAGAGAGGCTGCGCACCACATGACCTGCTGCGGGAGCTCTGATTGTAGAAACTCCTCGAGCTTAGGGAGAAGTCCCTTTAAATACAATTACATCATTTACACTGAATGGTTCTTTGACTCTGGAAGGCTGTCCTTCTGTGAAAACCCTTTATTTAAAAAAATGCTCTTGTGTATAATTGGTTCACTGAGATAGAATGGTGGGAGACCAGACATTGTGGTGCAAAGCAAAACACTTGAGGGTTTGGTTAATTCAATAAACTCATATACAGATTCAGTGCACAGTGGGGCACACATTACACTTTTACACCTAGAACCAGTCCCTTGGCTCCATGCATTGTCTTGTAAATGTTTGATTCAAACTGTGAGGTCACTCTCGGCTCTGTTCCAAAAGGACCATGTCTAAATAAAAAATGTTTATTTAATTCGCATGTCCATATCAGAGACATCTCAAAAGCATCTGGCTAAATCTGCCCAATATGCATCTGAAAAGGTGGTAGTCCTTAGTTCCTGCGTTCAAAGCAAATGGCCAGGCCTTCTCAAGCAGATCACACAAAGGCATAATTTGGTTTCTTACAAGAGTGATAACGAGTATAAAAGTTCTTGTGACACAGTCTAAAGATATCTAACAATCTCCCCCGGTAGTGATGCAATATCCACACAGCTCCCCCTTCTCTCAAGTTCAAATCAGCTGAGCCAAACATCATAGACAATAGAGGGCAAATGCCTGCTTGGGATGTAAACATTGGCTGTCATGTAAAAAAAATTAGAATGTTACAATGAGTCGTAATGGTGGTTTTATTTTGGGGGCTGGTGTGTGTTTGGTTTTTTTTTGTATTGTTTTCAGGGGTGGCTGTTAGGGCTTATTGGATCTATCTGAGCCCTATCTGGGTTCTCCTGAATATAAACTGTGGATCTGCAGTCAGTCGATGCCAGTTTGTCGATCTAAGCCATGTCAGCAGCAGTCTTTTTTCTCTGATTGTTATGTCCAGAATTCTTGATTTTGTTTTTTTTCTACTCTTTTGATGCTTTTCCTACTCTTTGCAGAGCAAGCCACACTGAACTCTCACCAGCAAAATTAACAGATGAGGACTTTTGGTGTTATTTCCTTTTCTTTGGAGTTTTGAGCCCGATTGCTTGTATCCTACTTGGATCTGCTGCATTTTGATACTTATATACATTTTCCTGTTTTCCCGTTGTAACAGAGAATGTTGAGTTCTGGAACTTTCAGGATTTTTTTTTTTTTTTGTTGTGTGCTCGTGTCAAAAATATCAAAAACTTTTTTTCTCAGTTCATTACCTTTTTAGTTAGAAACCACAAATGCCTGGCAGACAAAACTAACCCATCAAACTCCCGCCTCGGAACAGGAACAAAAATGGTTTCTGATCACAGTATGGAGTTATTTAAGTTCTGCCTGCTACGCAATTTCAGCATGCTGACAAGTATGTGTGTATTTGAGCATCTCAAAGAGAAGAGGTGACACATGTGAAAATGTGCCATTAAGCTGGCAGGTGGCTCAATTATCCTCTTCCCAGCAATTAGGCAGCTCACATCGTCATCTTCAAGGGCATTGGCAAATATGTTTTCTCCCTTGTTTTCCAGAAGGATGAGTCAGCCGCAGCCAGCATAATTTTCCCCAATTGTTTCCAAGCCGGAGGATGACATTCTACAAAACTACAAACTTCCGGCGCTCACCCTAACAACTTGTGGAGTGTAGACCAGCTTTTTGTTTACTCTCTGCCAACAGCAAATAACAGACAAAACTGCTTATTTGCACTTGGCAGAAGGAAAATGTTCACACCATCCCCCGCACACCATGCAAATCTAACAAACAACATTTTAGGAAAACGGCGCTCTAGTAAACTAAGCCTGCCTGATTTAATGATGTGTTATTGTGAGACACATACGCTGACCCGAGAGAGGCTGTGTGTGTGTGGAGACAAGGAGGAGAAAGCTCTGTTTGGAAATGTGTCTCGATCCACAATGATGAACCATCTCATCAGAACATAAAGAGAAGGTCACGTTCTGTCAATGGCTCCCGTGAGATGGAAATAAACATTGTTACAGACACTCTTCAAACACAAGCGAAAGGGATGCTTCATGCACAAATCATTTCATCCTGATTAATGCTGTCATTGAAATATTGCATGGTTCCTCTTTTTTTAGCCCAAAAATTGGAATATTAGAAGTTAGATAAAAAAAAAATTGGTCTTAGATGGAAATCACACCTTCTCATGCCAGGTGCTTGAGTGGAAATATAGATTATTTGTGATTCCCCATAAAATAATTTATGTTGCTCAAAGAAAATCTTCATCGCCCTCTGAAAAGCTTTGTTATGAAACTTCCTGAATTATCACTGTACATCATACTGTATGTCAGATTTTCCTTTCATGGTTTTGTCTGTGTGAACTATTGTACCTTTATTTATACTATATTTGCATTATATTTGCACAATTGGCAGCTTGGAATGAACTAATAATGAAAAGGTACATCATTTATTTGCACTTCTGTTTTTTATAGTTGTGTAATATAACCCTGTCTTCAGAAAAAACGTTCTTTGTTCATTCCCTATAATCAATCAATCCTAGATTTCACTGAGGAGGTCTCATGTACAAATTCCCTCTTGCATCAAGCAAATCGCTGGATTACACCTTAAATATATCACCAATCCATCAATCAAGAAACACTCACTTGTGTCTTTAAACTTGTTTGACCATGAGAAAACCAGAATGCCCAGAGGCAACCCACATAAGCATGGGGAGAAAATGTGAGCAACACTTGCAACTGCCTGATCAGATTCACCAAACATCCATATCATCTGGATGAGAGTAGATCAGTGCATTACTTTGAAATGTATGTATAACATTTACATGTAAGTACAGTAAATCCTTAGGTTGCTTTTAGGCTCAATCTAATGTTTTACCTCCTTGATGCACATTTTTTCCCTTTAAACACTTAGTAAAGAAGTAAGAGCATTTTATTCCTGGAGCACATTTCCACAGTCAAGTCATCTAAAGTGCTGTATGGATGATCTGAAAACAATTAGTAAAACAATCTGTGAAACAACTAAATTAGAAGGCCTCATTTTAGATTGAGAAACGCATGCGATTAATGCAATTTATTTTATAACTGTGAAACAGTTATTCCTGTTTCACAGCGCACTTTGTTGAAATTGAATTCATTTGGTCTAACTGTGTCTCAAACTGAGGAACGGCAGTATGTTGAGGCATGTGTGGATCATTGTCTTAAATGGGCGAGAGAATGGAAAAAGCGAGGTCAAGGTAAAGCACACTGATGGTGTTCGGAATATATTTGCTACCACAAGACTAACGTTACTTCCATGTGAACACCTCTCCTGTACATGTGCGTGCGTGTGTGTGTGTGTGCGTGTGCGTGCGAGCGTGCTTGTGTGTCCACTGTCAAGGTATGCTGCATAAAATAAAATTAAGTTCAGAAAACCTGCAACAAATTAAACAAAAAATTCAATAAACAATCACATTTTGAATTTAAGTAGTCTCTTTGTCTTCAATTTACAATTATTTACATATAATTATTTACTTTGTAATTATATTAATTTTACATTTATAGATTTTAAAAAGTTTCAGCCTTGTCATTAAGATTAATCGTGATTAATCACGATTATTTACAAAATGTGCGATTAATTCATTGTTATTTTTTAATAGATCAATAGCACTAAACACAACGTTTTCTAGCGGGCAGTTAACTGGTATGTACAAGCTCATTTATATTATAAACAGAAAAAGTCAAAAGACAGCTCAGAGGGAACTGGACCTTTGACATATCTTGCGTGTAAATTCTTAATGAAATTCATCATATTCAGCATATTATATTTAAATGCGAACACACCAATAATAAAACGTTTTAAACTATATTGATGAACTGCTTACTAATGTGGATTAACATGTAAAAAATGCTTTATAAAATATTAATTAACTACTTGCTAATGCTTAATTAGTTATTCACAATGTGTAGTTATTATAAAGTGCTACCTAATATTGTTGTTGAAATAAAAATTTGGAAAAGGACAACATTTACATGTAAGCATTTGAGCGGTGATTTTACCCAAAATGACATGGGAAAGACAAAGTGTAACTCAAGATGTTCACACAGAGGCTGTGTCAGGTGAGCACCAGGACAAAAAGTGCTCTAAGAATATAAACAATAAAAAAAGATCACATTTTATTACTATGATTTTAGGTTCTCATTGAAGGTTTAAATTGCAACAAACATCCAATTGATTGTGACAATTAGATTATACTCACCAAACGATTCAAGGTTTTATCCATAAAATATTAAGTATCCAATTCTAATTCTAACCGAATTAATTCTCTTTAGGAAATATTGTGTTTTAAAGGCAAGATAGTCTCCAGATTTTGATCTTGGATGCAGAACGTTTTTTGTGATTATTACATTGATTAGATCCTGTTTTTACAAATCATACATTATAACCTTGGTTATTAAGCAGGCAAAATCCACATCCTAATTCCAAAAAAGTTTACATTTTCTCCGACTCATGAATTCAAATGTGGTTATACACATCTATGGAGAGGAACACTTCCTAAATGAGGTCCACCAGAGCAAGCCAAAAGTAAACTGTTCTGATTGCATTGCTAATGACTTTCTACCCTGGGACCTTTCAGCAGCTCACCCTGGCAATGACCTCAACTTCAATCCCACCCAGTGTGAAAAGACACAGGCCGATCTGGACATCTGGAACGACCAACAGAACATCCAGATCCTCATCAATATAGGACACAGCTCAGGATCTCTGGATCTTGAATACAGCACAGTTGAACAGATGAAAGGATGTAGTTTGTTTAATGGCTCTTGGATAATAAATGATTCAGTAGCCATTATCACCTATCAACACCATTGAGTGCCTACTGTACCTACTGACTCAGTAGGTGCAGAAAATCTAACAAAATAACAGCATGGGCCACAATTTAAGCTACCATTTCCTTCACTTGACTGGTAAATAGATTTCATGGCCATTTCTAAATTTAATAAAGGTGTGAATTTGATTTCTCAGTCATTTTGACAGTTGAAATCAAAGGCATAATTGTTAAATAGCACCCATCCACATTTTAATTGTTAATTTTTGCTCTGACAGGGCCCTATCATACCAAAGTTATAAATAAAATCTCTTATCATTCATTTAACGATGTGAATGTTTATTTAACCTTTCCAAAACTCAAACGTAACTCCAAACCCATTTTCATAAAAAAATATTTTCTTCTTTATATGGTGATATTCATCCCATAATTGACTTAAACTGCCAGTAGGTTTGCAAGCGATAATAATTCTGAATAGTAGAATCATATCCAATATCATCAGAGGTGGAAGGTAAAGATTTACTCATACTGCTATAATAGTCATTTTCTGTGTAAATCTTCTTCTAAACATGTGCAATTTTCTTTTACTAGAATTGATTTAATAGTAAATCACTTTTCTGCATCTAATATCAACCTTCTTACTAAAGTACAATACTACTAAACTTACTAAAGTGTATGTGTTATTTTATATAATAATCTATGAAAAAAATAATAAAGGGATCCAAAAATCAGTTATCGGTGCAGAGAACAAAGACCAAAGACCTCGCATAGACTGGACCAGGGTTCCCTAAATAATGCATAATACTCTAGCTTCAATCAGAGGACCCTAATTAGTAATTAGTGCCACAGATGTGTTTCCTGGTGGTTGAACCAAAAATGTGCAGAGCTCCGGCCCTCCAGAGCATGCATCAGTTACATCTTGCAGCAGAAGTTATATAATAAAGAACGACCAACATGACTGTTCTCACCAGCAGTCCAAACACAGAACGTCAATACATAATTTTTTAGAGATCACATCGCTATTGTTTCACAATTTCAAAACACTGTATGAAATATCTTTGATTGTTTCATCTGTGGGTAACTGATCGATCCACTCACTGTGACATAATCTCTTAAACACACAGTGCACCTTTCCCATTTTGTCTTCCATTAATAAATTTTTTTAATTTTTTTAAACTGGGGAATGGCTAATTACATATAGATTAAGACCATTCTTCTGTAACTATGGGGTCTGTGAAGGGGCACACAACATCTCACGTAGTGACTCCTTTCATAGTGAAGGACTGGAATGGTTAACACAGCAGGCAAAGAATATTTTCCAAACAGCTACAGATGCACTCAAATCAATGTTTCTCTTTTTGTTACAGTTATAACATAATAAATCTCTGAATAAAACATAAAAAAAATCTATTTTTGCCATGAATTCTTGCACACCACCTAGCACTGAGGAGCGAATCTTTAAACAATTCACAAATGCACAAAATGCATGAAGTAGATAAAGTCTGCAAAAGGATGTTTCTTGAAAAGCTTGTATCTTCCTCTTCTGATTTGCTCTCAAGCAAGTCTGGACTTACTTGGTTTTAAAACATATTTAATATTTACAATCAGATTGAAAACATTAAACTATGGCGATTCTTCTAGCTCATACAATTAGGGTGTGGATTACTATGTTTATGTTATGATTAAAAACAAAACTAGACCCAAACGTAGAACGCAGATGAAACAAGAGCAAGAGCAGATGAAATGAAATTAAATGTATTAACACAAAAATGCTTAAAAGAGCTCAAATCTTTCTGAGTAGGCCTTGGAGCAGTACCACATAGCAGACTGAGCAGTCTGACACTGGATGGTTGAAATCCCAGGGCTTTTATTTGCTTCCTTCAAAAGAGCTGACAAGCCACGTGTGATCCAATCCCCATATGATTAACAGTTGAGACACCAGAACACAAACACAATGATATAAAAAGAATATAGGACACAATGCTTCAGAATATAACAGTTTAATAAGCAACACTGAATAGCTCGAGAGCAGAATAAAGTTACTCAATACTCAAGTACACTGAGTAAATTTGACATGGATTACTCTTACTTTTAATGAGAAGCTTTTCGCTCAAGGTAACTTTACTTGTACGTGAATATATTTTCACTGAATTAATTGGGATTTTTACTTATGATCAAAACTTGTGAACAAAATTGTTTGGGTACAAGCACCCCAGTGCAGTGACAGTAACCCTGTACAGTACAGTAGCACTGTCTTCTGGAAGAAGTCCAGACTCTATTTGTTCATTAAAAATAGCAGGATCTATACAGTAAAGAGTCGGGAAAATTCCTTCTATTCTAATTGGATACATATGTCTGCTGTTGACTATCTAGCTGGTGTTCTAATGCAGAACGGCAGCTGTCACATCATCCAGGTGGATGCAGCTCACTGGGGATTGATTCGTCTAGAAAAGTGAAAGTGCTACATAGTTTTCATGAATTTTTCATTATTATTATTAATATTATTATTGTTATTATTAATAATTGTTGTAATACTGATAAGTAAACATTTTCCAAAACCTATACATTTGCATCTATTTTAAGATTTTTTTTATTATTTGAAAGGTGATGTGTGCTACTTAAAATCCTATCTTAGACACAAGGTAACAACTATCTTTGATAGAGTTTAAGGTTCTCTCCAGCTGGTACAATTCAGCTCTGAACCATTTTAAAATATCAACAAAGACCTTTCATTCAAACATAGAGCTTCAGCAAGTCCTGGCTGACTCACAATAAACATATCACTTAAACCTAACAAGCAGTTTTCAATCAAATGAGGTTTGACCAGCCAGAGACAGATGTTCTCTGGTTGGCCCTGTCAGGTCACTTTTCCTCAAGTCTACCTTCAAGGAGATATAAAGAATTAATTGAATTCCCTTCACACAGGCATAGGTGCTCACTGGAGCCCAAAGGAGACGTTTGCTCAGGGCTCATCTGGAGCTCTCAGCTGCTAGGCTTGTCAGGACTCTGTGATTTCCACACACGTCACTGGATTGAGAAGGTTAGTGGTGAATCACAAGAGCAGGGAGATATGGATAGAAGCAGCACAAAATCAGATAGCCTGGCAGGTGCACCTTTATCATTTAACACACTTTCTTGAGCAGACAGGGCTGCTGTGAGTGGTCATGCAACTTTAAAGAGATTCTACCTTAATAAAAGCTCAAGGCCACAGTACTCGTCCTCTTACAGTCCTCAGTTTTGTTCCTGATTTTATTAATTTAAGGAGGTTTTAGTTACAGGTGTGTATGTCCAAGTGTCAACAATAGCTCGCAAATCCAATAGAACATCTTTAAAGCTACAGATGCCACTGTAAAGAGCAATCTTTTCATAGTTTATATCTAGATTTCCACCCCTGATAATCTACGTAAAAAAGTTTGACTGAGCCTACAAAAAAAAACACCGAATAAAACAGAAAACAAGTATTTGACAGCATTGAAAAGTAAATAAATATTAAATTAACCCGAAAATATGACATATTTTATAGACACATATATAAGTTTGTGTTTTAAATGGCTGTTTATAAAACATTTTTTATGTATTGTTGTTTTTTGGTGTTTTGTAGATTTTTCTATTTATTTAAACATATAAATAAAAAGTATGTGTATGCGTTCTGGTTTAAGGTGTTATTTAATCTGTCTGTCATTATGTTGAATCGATGTTTGCAGAAAAAGAGCAAAATGACTGCGAGCTGCGCATGCCCAATAGCACAGCAGCACCCTCTGCTGCTCATTAACACTTCACACATGTTCAACAATGTCATTGGTTGTGTTATACAAGCTTTAAGCCAATAAAAATATCTGATACAAAAATAAACTAAAAAGATTTACAAAGAGAGTGGCTAATAGTTGAACAATCCTGCATTCTGCTTTCATGTGAAACCACAAGACTAAATAGTTCTTCTATGTCTTATTAATTTTTTTTCTTAATTAACATCAGGTTTATCTCTCTTTAAAAAATTCCTCTGTGCTCAAGTTTAATTAAAAGGGGAGCTTGCGTTTACGAGCCACATTATTCAGAAGTGTGTCTCTGCATGCAAACAAGCCAGTTCATCTCTGTATAATGATAATTGGGAATATGAACTCAATAATGAAGAATATAAAGTTAATTCCTTCTAACGACAAATAAGCACCTTTGCGACCAGACAGAATCTGGAGTCTCATTTATAAAGAGTGAGTACATAAAAAAATTATTTAAAAAAAATCTTTATTTCTTATTTATAAGAACGCAACATGATGTAAAAGTATTATAGTCAAATGCGAGGCTTGCGTTTTGCCTGGCATAACCTAACGCTGACTCTTGATAGAAGCTTAGCGCATGCCTCTTCAACACTGTCTATTTAATCTTTGCATACATGTTTAAAAACTCCAAAACATTTTGCTCAGTTTCAGTAAAAAATACAAGTGCAGAAGGTCAACGCAGCTAAACGAAAATATGCAATCACTTGTCATAGAACGCAGATGCTATTGTCTGCAAGTCTCACTGAGTGAGCTCCCACATTGAGAGAAGGGTCCGACAACGTAAAAGGAAACACTTACATGCAGAACGTCATTTCATCTCATCGGTCTGATGTCTGCACCTTCTCAGGGTGTGAAGACAGAGGCACATGCACCTCGAAGTGGCTTTTAAATCTGTTACTATAAATTATTATCTTGAATAACAAGTCACTTTAACCCAACCTAATCCAACATTACAAATAAGGTGATCTTCCACATACACCCACATTAGTAAAGAGTCCCCTTTAACCAAAATCAGTTGTATGTATTACTCTTATTTATTCTTACACCCAATTTGATCAATCATTTGACACAAATAACTCAATAGTCCCCTTTACACCCAAACCAGTCATTAGTCCCTTAACACCCAAACCAGTCATTAGTCCCTTAACACCCAAACCTGGCATTAGTCTCTTTACACCCAAACCAGTCATTAGTCCCTTTACACCCAAACCAGTCATTAGTCCCTTTACACCCAAACCAGTCATTAGTCCCTTTACACCCAAACCGGGCATTAGTCCCTTTACACTCAAACCAGTCATTAGTCCCTTTACACCCAAACCAGTCATCAGTCCCTTTAAACCCAAACCAATCATTAGTCCCTTTACACCCAAACCAATCATTAGTCCCTTTACACCCAAACCATTCATTAGTCCCTTTACACCCAAACCAATCATTAGTCCCTTTACACCAAAACAGTCATTAGTCCATTTACACCCAAATCAGTCATTAGTCCCTTTACACCAAACCAGTCATTAGTCCCTTTACACCCCAAACCAATCATTAGTCCCTTTACACCCAAACCAGTCATTAGTCCCTTTACACCCAAACCAGTCAATAGTCCCTTTACACCCAAACCGGGCATTAGTCCCTTTACACCCAAACCAGTCATTAGTCCCTTTACACCCAAACCAGTCATTAGTCCCTTTACACCCAAACCAGTCATTAGTCCCTTTACACCCAAACCAGTCATTAGTCCCTTTACACCCAAACCAATCATTAGTCCCTTTACACCCAAACCAATCATTAGTCCCTTTACACCCAAACCATTCATTAGTCCCTTTACACCCAAACCAGTCATTAGTCCCTTTACACCCAAACCAGTCATTAGTCCCTTTACACCCAAACCAGTCATTAGTCCCTTTACACCAAACCAGTAATTAGTCCCTTTACACCCAAACCAGTCATTAGTCCCCTTTACACCCAAACCAGTCATTAGTCCCTTTACACCCAAACCAGTCATTAGTCCCTTTACACCCAAACCAGTCATTAGTCCTTTACACCCAAACCAGTCATTAGTCCCTTTACACCCCAAACCAGGCATTAGTCCCTTTACACCCAAACCAGTCATTAGTCCCTTTACACCCAAACCAGTCATTAGTCACTTTACACCCAAACCAGTCATTAGTCCCTTTACACCCAAACCAGTCATTAGTCCCTTTACACCCAAACCAGTCATTAGTCCCTTTACACCCAAACCAGTCATTAGTCCCTTTACACCCAAACCAGTCATTAGTCCCTTTACACCCAAACCAGTCATTAGTCCCTTTACACCCAAACCAATCATTAGTCCCTTTACACCCAAACCAATCATTAGTCCCTTTACACCCAAACCATTCATTAGTCCCTTTACACCCAAACCAGTCATTAGTCCCTTTACACCCAAACCAGTCATTGGTCCCTTTACACCAAACCAGTTATTAGTCCCTTTACACCCAAACCAGTCATTAGTCCCTTTACACCCAAACCAGTCATTAGTCCCTTTACACCCAAACCAGTCATTAGTCCCTTTACACCAAACCAGTCATTAGTCCCTTTACACCCAAACCAGTCATTAGTCCCTTTACACCCAAACCAGTCATTAGTCCCGTTACACGCAAACCAGTCTTTGGCCCCTTTACACCCAAAACAGGCCTTAGTCCCTTTACACCCAAACCAGTCATTAGTCCCTTTACACCCAAACCAGTCATTAGTCCCTTTACACCCAAATAAGTCAATAGTCCCTTTCCATCAAACCAGTCATTAGTCCTTTTACACCCAAACCAGTCATTAGTCCCTTTACACCCAAATCAGTCAATAGTCCCTTCATACCCAAATCAATCAAGTCCCATTACATCCAAATCAGTTCTTCCTCCTTTACTCTAATCAGATGATCTTTCTCTAACACCTAAATAAGTTGATAGTCACCTTACACTGAATTTCCTTACACTCAAAAAATCATTAATCTTCCCCTTATAACCAAACCAATCAGTATTCCCCCTCAGGGCTGTGCAGAGACCTTCTTAGGGGCAGGTGTTCAAATATAAAAGGGGCATATAAAATATTTTGATATTGCTTTATTTTTGTTTATCCTCTTAAAAAAAGAAACCTGCTCAAACTTTTTAATTGTGTAAAAAAATCCTTTCAGATTAGTTTAAAGAAATCTCTCAGATTTTATGTAATGCTTGAGGATGGTTTAACTTAATTAGAGATCAAGTTTACAGGTGCTATAGCACCCCTAAATAGGACCTAAACCATGTCCTTAACAATGCAATACACTATAACAAACTATACAATCTACAAACTATATTTAGACAAACTATAAATATGTGAATACAATTGTAAAAGATTTCCTCTTTCCTTTTTCAGCCCTTTTTAGAATCTAGTCATGGACATTACCGATTCGACTACACCAACTTTTATCTTCTCAAAAATCTATTCTCAAACTTACATCGGTTATAGCCAAAAAGCTGTTAAAATCAACAGCGGTTGCTATTAATTTACACCATCAATTGTTGGAAGATTATTGAAAGGTTTAAAGGGACTCAAAAATTGTACGTTATCATGCAGGCGTACCAACTAAAAAATTTGAGTACATGTTCACCAACTAAAAAATGTGAGTACATGTTCAGCTCTCTCCTAATTGGTTAGTTAATGAGGTAAATTGAAAACAACTAGGCCTCAGTTGTGCCTCTGCACTGACTTACCTCATCTTCAGCAGTTACATAGAAATGCAAATTTTACCAAGAAACATCAAGGAACAAAAGTCATGAATATAGCCGGAATTTGACACATTAAAATGTCATTTAGGCAATGAATTTTAAGCTCAACCTAACCTTTGTACATTTTAATGGGACGTAATTAAAATATTCAACAGGTAAGAGGCACACTGAGGTCGCTGAGCGTGGCCCCATGGCCTAGGAAAGGTAGAAAAGTGTGCTGCTCCTCTGGATCAAAGCCCTGTTTTATACAAGTAAATGCCACTGAGTGGATGACATTTAACAAGCAGTGTTGTTTTGTAAGAACATGTCAGGGAAAAGGTCAGGCAAGGTGAATTTATAGTTCAGAGTGGATCATTTGAAAGGGCGAGGAGGTGATTTTCATTAAGCCATGTTAATTATGTTTAAAAAAAGTAATTTCATGTCAATTGCTCCCGGACCCACCTCAGCAGCAGCTGTGGGCATGATGTTTTTAAGATCAATATAAGACGACAGGCAGCTATAAATTCTGTGCATGTGGGTGGATGAAAAACAGCTAAAAGTAGAAATGCTTCCAACCTATCATAATTATCATTGATATTAAAATGATCTCATACATGGAAAAAAAACTTATTGCACCATAAAAAAAAATAAGCATCCTCAAATTAAAAGATGAGTCTTAATTTGTTTCAGGTCTTGAGATCAGTAAGTGTGCTAAATTAAATTTACAAATGTAATTTAAAGAGAAACTTTACGTCTGTGGCTTGGCAAAGATGTACTTTCTTTTAATTGTGTCAAAGAAACACACTTCAAAAGAAAAAATAAATTCTCAAGTGTTTCTTTTAATAGGTGTATAAGGCATGTGCTTTAAATAATATTTAAGTGGGAGCCAGCATGGTTTGTTCTTGCCCCCTAGAGTGTTGGTTGTGTTATTGCAGTGTACAACCTTTCTACAATGTGATGAGTTTTATGACACCAATTGCGAAGTTGGAGACTGCATTTGAACTGTGAGGTAAAAGTATTATACATTTGTGAAAAATTCTGCTATTTTGTCCAGATTCTCGGTTGAAACTCTTGAAGATGGAAATGCTTTTTCTTTATCATTCTTTACAACTATTGAATGTAGTTCATGGTGTGGCTGATGCACATTTCAATGTTCCATTTCAAAGTTCACACTGAAAAAAAAAGAAATCATTTACTGTTCAGCAGAAAGTGAAAACAGTCACTTTATTTTACACTTCTTTGGTTAATGAACATTATGTAAAAATTTAAATTCTAACATCAAAGCCCATCTTTGAAAAAAAAAAACACATACACCCTTCAGAGTGGTATGTTACAGAAGTTATAGAAAAAAACTTCTCAGATTGGTCAACCGCAGATACATTTCAAACATTCAGCTTCTACATGGCTACATCTTAAAGGGGTACCTTTAAGAAATGAATGAATATGAATATTTTGAAAAATGAACAATCAATAAACGTCCTTCGAACAAAAGCTCATATGGCTGGCTTGAGAAAAATGTTTCTCAAGTCATTTTGAAGATATGTTCATTTCATAAACAGCACATTCTACCCCTGAGAGTGATGAGCTTCACTGCATCAACATTAAACTGCAAAGATGTGACGCTAGTAAAAGTCACCTGCAGAGAAAACATTCAAATGATGATGCAAAATTCAGTTCATCTAGGTGTGGAGGGCTTTACCCTGACATCATTCTAGACCTGTTAAGGCTTTGAACACATTTTGAGTTAACCCAGGTCAGTGAATGCTTCGTTGACACCAGGAGCATCAGGAAATACGGCGCCTGATCATGAACATGGGCTCAGCTAGACTTCAAGATGATAGACTGACAGAGATGATATGATATTGTAGATTTAAATCTTTATTTAGTGTCTTTTGTAATCATAAAGTGTTCATGTTAATGTTTAAGGTTTGTAACTAATCCACGATGGTAAACATCAAAGTATGGGATTGATGAATAAATGTTTATTTTTGGGGTGGAGTATCCCTTTAAAATAATGATAATTTTTGATTCTCACATGCTCTTTGAGGTTCCAACACATTCTGTGAAATCAATGTGATTGGTGAATGAAATTGTTTGACTCGCCACTTGGTGGCACTAATAGAACAAAAGCTCACTTGAGCTGAAAACAGAAATCACATGGTCAAAACTACTTCTGTCATATGATGTTTTGGTGCATCCCAGATCATGCACACTCTCGTCTTACACACTAAAAAGTATGTACATTTTCTTCTGTCTACTTGCGCAACATCAAGCATTGAGGAGACCTTTAAGCTTGTTTCTTTTGTAAATGACAAACGAAGGTTGTATCGTTACATAATATATTAAAATCTGGTTTATTTAGTTATTTATGTGTTTTTATATTTGATCAATTCATTAACAACTAAAACAAAAACACAAGTACATCCTTTTTAAAATTCGGTTAATGTACACTCATGGACTGAATTTTCACCTTTCACCAGCGTTAAAATACATGGTTGATATCTTTCACACTGCTGCTCATTCACTTGTTATTTTGAACTTTCAAAAATAGTTTACAGTCATATATTTGACAGTTATTTTTGAAGGTAAATAAAACATACCAAACATAAATCTCCATAAAAGAAATAACCTTACGTTAGACGTTGGACTTGCCAAGATTATCTGCTCTCTGACCGGCCCAATACAGTAGTCTCCACCCAGTGGAGAGAGTGTGTGTTACATATCATCAATACCATCAGACTAGAGGTGACACGCACTGCTTGTAAAGCTCACTTAAACCAACAGCATCAAACTCTGTCTTTAGCTCATCAAGTGATAGAATGTCTTTAACTTCAAATGTTGACATCCTAAAGGAAAAGAAGAGAGAATGGTAAGAAAGTGCTCTTTGAAATCAGCACCACATGCTTTGTTACTTTCAGGCGTGTTGTTTAAACTGACCAAAAACATGTTGAAGGTGTTCTTGATTGTGTACTTACATTGTGTTTTCTTGTGCCTGTGGACTCTCACTCAGAACACGCATCATCTTTTCCTTGCAGGGCTTTCCAGAAGAATCCACATCAACCTTCACAGTCTTCAGAAGCTGAATGTAATGCTACAAAGAGATACAGTTTTTTATTTCTATATGGGTGATCACAGATTAAGCTAAATAAAAACACTATTGAAATTAAAGAAAGCTTAAAAGAATTTGGGTTGATTGAACAAATTGTAAAGAGAAAAGATATTTTGAGTTGGTTGAAAATCATTCATAGCTATAGCAACATTTTAAAACCATTATTCAAAATATAATTGGAACAACTTTAACTTATATTGTAAATAATAATCAATGAATACATTAATAAATAACTGTCCAAATTCTGACAACAATATAAATACTCTTATATTTTATAAAGCTGTAAAAATACAGTCACAAAAAAATACAGTTTCCCTAACCCTGTCATTACACCCATTTCTCTACATCAATAAACTGAAACAAGGAAAAGCAATGTTTGAAAATTACATATTTAAAAGGTTTTATATAAATGATTTTACAATCATACTTTGATGTTGTCCTTTATTCCTTGTAACAGAATCAAAATCAGCTTCCCTGTAAAGAGTCTGCCATTCAGACTCAGCTCATGAGCCCATTTCTCAATTGTTTTGCTGTATTTTGCTTTGGATCTCATGTGATCAAGATTGATTAAAGTAATCCAGGTTTTCTCTGTCATTTCTGTCCTGAGATCCGCCGAATGGCAGCTTGTATTTTTAATCAAGTCTGAGAAATATTCCTGAAGCCACAGAATCAAGTCATGGACCATGGGCTCTGGTGGAAGTGAGCGCGCTCTGTTCAGCAGACTGTGTCTGAGATCATGACATTGTTTCCTTGAGAAGAGGGAAGAGCTGATGCTGATGTCTGGAGGAGTCAGGGGGTATTCAGGTGAGATGTGGAAAGTAATGCTAAGTGGAATCTTCTCATTGTTGTTTTCTACCAGCGTGTGAATGCAGCACAAAATTCCTCTCTCCGCTGCATTGAAAGAAGATCAGATGAAATGTCAAATTTTAGTTAAAAGTAGAACTGTTGCGTTGTATACAGAATAGTACAAAACATATTTCATGAAACTATTAATTATTTGAAGTAAATACAATTCTGTAAGTTAGAAAACCTTGGTTATTTTCTTATGTAATTACTAATTTATACAAGATACAAAATATTATGACTAGTTCACATTGTCAATATTTAGTCGGTGAAGTAAATAGATGTCAACTTTTAGATTAATTGCATACAAACCTGCATTACTCTTAAATTATGAACATTTTAACTATTTCTGATCTAAGTCATCCCTATTTTGGCGTGTGTCTTATGAAAGCCTCTTTGTTTTGTCTATATTTATATTTAGTTTAATTATATTACTACCATTGTCTATTTATTTCGTTTAAAGAAACATAGTTAATCGATGAATATGTAACATTATTTTTGTTGTTACGTCCGTCATTATGCATATAACCACTCATTTAAAGTTAAATTGAACTTTATTACCTTTTGTCACAATAATTTATTAGCCTTCATTCCCACTTTGCAAACTTTGGGACTTGCCTAGCTAAGAAAAGTTCCCATTAATAGAGAGCAGCAAAGCAGCCTAACTTTAATTTATAACGGAACACGTATAACATATAAACATATATTAAACATATAACATAATTTTAATAAAGGAAACTTAAAACATTTCTCGTCCCATCTTCTTTGAGTATTTCTTAATCATTCCAAAGGTTATAGAAAATACACCAATAAAAGCTATAGGTAACATTGCTAAAGTTATTTTATTTTTAAGGATTAACGTAACCGAACTGTTGTTTCTGATAATGACTCTCGTAACATTAAGTTTAACTCACGCGACTCTTGCAATAGCTTGAATTCATCTGGCTCGCAGAAGATAGACGACAAAACGGACATTTCTTCATACGCCTCCTTTGACATTTTTAGAATACCAATATTAAAAGTGTGCCGTACGTGAGTATTATAGTATTGTTTATAATACTCGGAGTTTTTAATGAACGACGCGATAATATTCCGAGTGGAAACAAAAAAAGCAGATGAACAGTTCCGTTTTAAATAGAAACAAAAAAAGAGAGAAGTAAGGCAAGAAGCAACGAGAGCCAGGAAAGAAAAAAAGTGCAAGTGGAAGTTAGTTTAATACTCGACTTTTCACCTGTGGTGAAGTATTGGCTACCAAAACAAAAGGGTTTCGATCTTATTTTTATTGTTAAGTTGTAATATCAATCACCCTTTGCTCCTGACACTGGCAGGTTTCCATTGTACTTCTCTACCACTATATTTTCATTCCTGTATTAAAATATCTGAGACAGTTTTAAGGACAAACAACCCCTTTTTTGTAAACTGCATTGTTTAAAAGAGGTAGACTTCGTTTAAAAGATGACACTTTAACAAGACAGGTTCTCTGTAGTGATGATCTCCATGGTAAAACTGCCACTGGGGGTGCAACATAGCTTTTTCTGCCTTGATCTGAACAAACACTAATGAGATTCAAACATGCTGAATGTCACATGAAGAGATAACGGTGAAGGGATTCTTAGCTGCAGAATTGTAGCTCTATAACCATTGCTGAATTTCCGTTACTCACAACACTCATGCTACAGAATAGTGTGAGACAATAGAAGAATCAGACAAAATAACAAACTTTAAATTATGTTCAACAAACCTCCCTCTATGGATATGTATTTTTTACTTACCTCAAGACCTTTGTTTCAAATACAGAATCTTTTTTTAATCAAAATTTACTTTGAACCTTATTTGCAGCTTCCCAATGTTCCCGATCATAGTGAAGCTTCATGGACAACTGCAAAGGACCAACTGTCATCTTCTGAACATCTATAACTAATCGAAAAATAAAAATAAATATTTTTGATGAAAAGGAGATATAAAGTAAATGTTATACCCCCAAAGCTCGTCTTTGATTGTTTTCAGAGGGTTTGGAGAACAACTTCAACCAGCTTTTATTTTCAAGAAAAAAAAATAAATCAAAAGGCCTGCTAACTAGACAATGTGCATAAATTAACTGGACAAAGTGAATGTGTTTTTCAGGTTTTTTAATGGCAAAATGTTCAATGCCATTTTATCACAATATGTCTACTTTCAAAGGAGACTAAAAAGTCATAAATATGTCCCTAGATATTAAATTTCATGGCTATTTCGTTTTTTTTACAGCTCATCACAATGATTTTTTTCTCAATAGTAAAATAGCTTATAGCCAAACTACAGATTTTGAAAAATAGGTTTTTATTCTTATCATATTATCACCTGATAATATTGATTCCAATCACCATTGTTTCTCAGACATATTATTTAACACACAGTATAGTCATAATTTAAGTAAATTCTCAGTCTTTGCATTTTACTCATTAAGACCTTTATGTTTCAGTTGCATAATCATTTGTTAACATATGCAATTACTGCCTCGTACAGACAGTCTGTAGATCTTGCTGGCGTTTGTGCTGTTGCTAGTAAATTACATGTATAAAGGCAAGATGGTTGATCTTTCTAGCAGCTTAAACGGTGCAACCACAACAACTGTCCTGATTGTTCATGTGATCATTTTCACTCCATTCTCAAGATGTCTTGCCAGCCATACACTTGTGTGAACTGTGACAGAAATGTTATTTGAACTTTAACATTAGTTGTGTGGTACTTGTCAGTTCGATCAGTCAGTTCATCTTCTTGGTTTCAATCTCCACATTTGCTTTTCTTGTCCAGGCTGAGCAAAGGACTTTGAGGCACCCACGGAAGATTCTGTGCATCCAAATGATGTTCATAACATCCAAAGACAAACTGGAAATAACCCAGGCACATCTGCCCCCCAGAGGCAAGCGATAGATGTCATCCGTGCAAAAGACTGCGTACATATGAATGTAGTAGCCTGGAATGACTGCAATCCGCACTAAGAAGAAGGTGAAGGTCATGGCGACACCGTTTACCAGGCTTGCTTTGGAAACTTTGTTGTAGCCTAACATGTGAAGAAACCAACTGAGACAGAATAAGACAATAAGGTGAGGTTATAACCTCATACTTCAGATTATTTTAACTACATACCGCTGGTTCACAAAGGGGGTAGAGAACTCTGAGAGCAGCCGGAAATTAGCAAAGTAAGGCAGGATCCCTTGACTCTATAGAGGACATAATAGAGCATTGTGAACTTTGCAAGCTTGAAGAAGTCATGTTACACCTCATCAACTGGATACACAACTCACCAGCACATAGTAGTATGCATAGAGAGCAGCAAAGTGATGAACAACAAAGAACTTCTCTCCAATTGATCCCCAAAAATTAAACATGAGCAGGAGATCTGAAACAGGAATGGAGCCGAACTGAATCTGAAATTGTTACAGGACACCACTTTTAAACTTTTCCTATATTTTTAACATATACTCATTCTACAACTACCCCAAAGAATGTGTAGTGTTTTACCATTTTGGAATCTTTTCAGCTGTTCTTTGTTTCTGGTGATAGCAATATTATTCATGTATATGCATATTTTAAGGATATTACAAACATTGTAGTACTAATCCAAAGCATATCAAAAGTTATGTGGCAAAAAGATTATTTATTTATTTTTGATGTAGGGGAAAGGTCAGTTATGTGGGGGAAAAGGCAGCTGTGGACATCTGTGAGGCTGCCCGATGGACAGAGGAGGCACTAGTGAGCAGCCCAAGAACTTGGTATACTCAGTGCATGCATCTAAACTCATCTCTGAGAATCAACAACAAATTGTATTCTACATTGCTTGAGTAGTGTTTAACTTTATGCAGAATATTATGTTTTGTATAATATATAAAGAGTGACTCATTAAAATAATTTGTATGAATTGAATTTACAAACTATGAGTTTTAGATGTAAAATGTTCTAAGACTTTGGGATACGAACGCTTTGAGAGAACAGACAAAAAAGTTTTCAGACCAAAAGTTAAGCAAATAAATGCTTAGAACTTAACGTAGATTCTACTTTACCTAACCTGAGAATAATAAATAAAAATGTTTAAGGTGTAAAGAATTTATTGAACACAGTAAAACAATTTGTTTGTTGTATTTAACCCCCTACAAACCAGCAAGATGTATGACTCTCATGTATCTTTTTTACAGCTAACTAGTATCTAACTAGTATATCATTTCCTCTAAAAAAATACATCTGTCAACTAAGCCAGTCTATCAGCATAGAAAGTCAACCATAGCCAAAATTAAATTAAAACAATTGTTCCCTCTGTATGATGAGTGAAGGTCCTCGTGTTTGGATGGTGATTTGTCTGTGGTGTGTAACTCCTATCCTGTTATCCAGTTTGCTGGGATAGGCATCACCAGAACCTTCTGAAAGCTAAAGCAGGCTTGTCCAAAGTAATCCCTGGAGAGAACCTTAACTAATGTGGTCTGTTTCAAAATGTGCTGGACTCTAAAATCCCATCCAGGAAATTATAGAAAAAGTGGAAAAAGAAGCCAGTGAGAGGCACTCACCTGAAATGAGGTACCCTGAGGTGATGGCCACATTTAACTTCACCAGTGTTGCATCTCCCCTGGAAGAGGTTGCATGTGTTTCCCTTATGTTTGTGAGATCACCTAAACCTCAAATGTACTCACACTAGAATATATTGCCAAGTCTAAAAAAAAAATCATTTTTAAAATAGACACTTTTTAAAACAAAAGTTTAAAACAGCATCCGGCGACTGCTGTTTTATTGCTAGTGGTATCGGTCATGGTAAAACATGATTGCAGGAATATTTCTGTTAGCATGCATGAAAAATGTCAAGATCAGATTAGATTGATCTGTTATGTAGCCACATCACAAAATGCACATGTGTGGATTCAGGTTATTAAACTAATTTAATGTACATTTTAGGACAAAT
This sequence comes from Danionella dracula, assembly GCA_900490495.1. Taxonomy (NCBI): domain Eukaryota; kingdom Metazoa; phylum Chordata; class Actinopteri; order Cypriniformes; family Danionidae; genus Danionella; species Danionella dracula. Next base: position 3,794,768 of record UELW01000100.1, read on the forward strand.
GGCTGCATATCACAGGTGTGTCACCACAGCTACATTTCAGTTTAGTTCAAATCCTCACCAGACTGGATCTCTCTGGATAGCTTCATCAAAGATGTAAATGTACAGACAGAAAAGTCCTACAATCAAGGCATGGACAGTTGAGACGGCCCTTAAAAGATAAAAAGACAAAAAAACATGCCGTACAACTTCAGCCAAAATTACAACAGAGAACATGCTTTACGAATATCAAATCCTTCACCTGGAGTTCCACTCTGTCCTCTGTCCCAGGCTGAGACTCAGGAAACCTCTGCAAAGGTGCTTAGACACCCGGGGGCTTCCTATATGAAAGAGGCACTGGAAACCTAAGAAGCTTCCAGAGACAAGCAGCAGCAGCACCTGGAGGCTGAGAGGTTCCATGCCTGCTTAACCCTGAAGAGAAACAGAGAAAGATGATCCTTGAACACCTTCCAGCCCACATAACAACCATCTTTTAATAAATCCAAATCTTTGTATCACTCAATAGCCAATAAATCCCCAGCCATCACCTGAGCAGCTGCAGTACCTCTCTACTGCCAAACCTCCCATCCACAGACACATTTGCATTTGTGCTGACACAGCCATCCCTAGGTCAGCTGACTCAAAAACGTCTCAGATTCCTCCATCTGTGATTTATAGGAGCCATGCGTGGCTTTTGTGCTCTGTGAAATGGTGCTTCATACTTACACAAACAGCTGATTGTGTGGGTCTTCAGAACTTCCGGCCAGGGTTTGAGTGTGTAGAGTACAAGTATTTTACATATATCCCTAGCTATACATTTATGCATTATGGATAGTGGGCGAAGTAAACCAGCAGGAAATCAATGTGTTTGATCAATGTGGAGTTGTTCACGTCCCCTGGGACACGACTAACTCCACTACTTTGTCCTCGTTGTCCTCTGAAAAAAGAATCAAGCTTCAGTCATGTAGTAACTGGAGAGGAAGAGGAAGGCATGGTGGTGTGACCTTGTCAGGTCTGAGTTCTGCTTACATTTTGCAGTCATGCACTTTTCGTTTTAGGTGTGAACGATTTAGGAAATTAATACATTTTATAATAAATATATAATGTTTTGCAATATTTTTTTTTTATTTTGCTATGGAGATTTACGATGCAATTATTTTTAACAAACCTTTTTCGGTTGGATATTTTTTCAACAACGACTAGTAAGAAATGATCCCAAAATGAAAATGACAAAAATATTTAAATGAACTAAAGATAATCAGAATGAAATCCTGCTAAAAAATCATTAATATGAGCCTTTATTAACTACAATCAGGCCTTTATGCATACAAAACCAATTATCTTTACAAAAGAAAAAAAAACAATTTATTGGGTACCATATTTTAATAAGTCAATGGTGCTATTTAACCGTGGACACTGTGACTATGATTTTTATTACACCAACTGATAAATAAAACATTTTCGAGTTGCTAAACTCCAACCTGCTTGTGTTGAATAACATGATTGTGTAATTGCAGTTTCTGCAATTTGAAAATTATGTTTAGTCATATTGCAAATTAATTGCAAATGTGACTAATTGTTCAGCCCAACTTCAAATAAAAACATATGATTGGAAGTACAATGCATGTAATCATTGATTATTTAAAAACACATGACAGCTACACATTTGAATAGAAAATTTGAAAGTTTATGAGTAGATAGGAGTGTATATTGTTAAAAATAAGAGTTAGAATTTGTTTTAGTTTTATCCTATTCCTCGTAGTTAGTGTCTCAGGGTTCTGATGGTGTAAGCTCACTATTGGTGGAGGCAGGGTAAGGGTACATAGTGGACATTTACTCACCACTGAGCTCACAATTATTCCAGAGGGGAGTCTTAAATTCACCTTAAGCATGTTTTTGAGTAGTGAGAGGACATCGAGTTTTCCAGAAGCAAACTCACACAAGAAGTAGCCGAACATTCACTTAATTAGGTCCTCTGTGGAAGTTATCTAATGCAGCTCTTTTCCAACAAAACATTTATTAAATTACAACACATCCATTTTCTAAACCATTTTTGGTCCATTTTGATTAAAGATGTTTGAAACTGGCTGCAATCACTCGTTTTTAACTTAAACATGTCAGTGTGCTTAGCAAACAGAGCTTCACAGCTGTCTGATTTTCTTACAGTGTAGGCTACAGAAGATAACATTGTACTATATAAGCATGACATAATAACTTCAGCTGAGATGATCAATATGAATTAATCTGAGGTGAATTATTAATGCGAGCCAAGTGTCTGATTTCTCAAATGAATAAAAAAAAAGATTTTCAAACATTACTCTGTTTAAACACTTAACTCTGCTTAAACTATTTATTTAAAGAAAGTCTAAAAGAGTCAATTTTGACATTCAGTGAGAGAATCATGTAGTAATAGTAGAAAATAATACGGAAAATGATAGATAAAGTCTTACAACCTTTTGAATTAGTTAAACCCAGAATTGGAAGAATCTCTAAAATCGAACAGAATGTTTGTGAATTATGAAAGATCTTGAATGAACTCACATTTTCACTTCAACCTTCATACAGCACAAACGATTCCACCAAATATATACATATATTGGTTTGGATCTTTAAATAGTATACATTAAAATCACAAGAAACCATAATAGATAGTCCTGGAGATTGGTCCAAATCTCCTCAAAAAAACTCATTTTGTAAAATAGACATCAACAAATCGGGATCAAAACAGAAGGTCCTGCTATCTGTAAAATGTTACTGTTCACTTGATCTTGCAACTGCATCTTGAGCTAAACAAAGAAACTTATCTTGCAACACCATGCATGTAAAAAAAGACTGAATTATAAAGAAATACCTAAAGAGGAAGAATCAGCTCACCCTTTCCATTATGAGAGAGCCATGTTGAGCTGCATTCATAAACACATCTGAGCTCTTGGCTTAGCACATGAGGTCAAAGCATCTGCAAAGGTTAGGTGATCAAATCAAGCATGGCTGGCATGGAGATGTTAGTTCACATCCCACAGTTACTCTTCTCCTCTATATATGCATTCAGTGTGTGCTTTCTGCTAGTGGATGGAATTGTAAACCTACATTTCAATGAAGTAAACTGCATCTCATACAGCAACCGCTAGATGGTGGAAGAAGGGTTTGAGATGGAGCCATACATATGTATATTTGATGCCTTCAAGTCTCACAGTAAAAAAAATTGGGATGCCAAGTGTCTACCTTTTAACAAACATACACCTGTAAAGCGTACTTTAGGATGATAAGGGAAGTCACTAGATGCTAAAAGAGGGAATGCAGTTTTTTTGTAGACAAATCAGCCTAAATCAATAAACAGGAACCCCTTTTTGACACAGTAGATTGTGAATTCTTCCACATGATAATCCCACTGCAACACAAAACACATTGTTCAGGTATGTGAGGCTCGAGGGCACTGTGATCAAGAAGTCCCCTTGAGCTGTAAACTCCCAATCCCTCGATCTAGCGGAGGATCAACAGATTTAATCCATGGGGATTCCACCCCACTAATTGAGTGGTGCCAAGAACACACTTTAGGCAGCAAGGAATCCATTACATTTACATTACATTTATGCATTTAGCAGATGCCTTTGTCTAAAGAGCCACCATTTAAGGATGAAATCTTCTGCTCTTCTGTGAATACATTACTCCAGGGCTTTGGCTTCTAAAATAAAACCATTAGTGGTGCAATGAGATGTATATTTTGAAAGGGTAGCACTGTTATCTTTAATTTCCCGACTCTTAATTTGAGTCTAATCTCAAGTAACCTTATTCAACATTGAACCAGCAGTAAAGCTACAAGGCCCTGTTTTGTTTTTGGCTTAAAGTAGTACATTTAAGGCAGAAGAGTTCGCCCTGCAGCTTTGGCTATAATAACTGCCTCTAACACAGTTTGTTGTTGTTCGTCAAGTATGTTTGTGTTGCCTAAGGGATGAGCCAACTATGCATTCCTGTTTGATGAACCATAGACCCCAAAGGAGTTCGGCGAATGAAAAATAGAGGGATGTTGTTTATAAATGTGCTCTTCTAAAAGACATATATTAGTTATTTGGAGTGTATAACAGGACAGGGGAAACAGTTGAGTGAAATTAAATGTTTGCTTAGACAGATTGACAGGAAAAACTACAACATTAGTAGATTTTGAGGCTGAGAAATCATCTTTTATCAATTTTGTTGAGTGAAAGAACCTTTTAGGAAACTTTACAGATGGGTAGAACCGACGCTAAGAGGTAAAAATTACAGTCTTAGTAAGTCTACAATAGCACTGGCCAATTTTAAGGGTGTAAACACATGTATCACATTGCTGACCTTAAATGGACCATTGGACTGAACATGTGGTGCCCTGACATAGACTGAGAGTCTGTAAAGTGAGTCTAAGTATGAACATGATTCTAAAGTACAATTTTTAGATAAATATTCCTCATGGGTAGCTAGCTCAGTGGTAGAGTGGGTAGTGCTGATGATGCAACCTACCAGTTAGAAGGAGGTCCGTTTTTGGATTTGCCAGGTACTCCTGTTTTTTTTAAGTAAAGTTACAACATATTAACAAAAGCACAATTGTATACATATAAACCACCTATAGACGGTTGCTTGAGCCATTTTGCTAAAGACACTGCAGTGAAACTTCAAGTCTGACTTTCAACCAATAAGAAAAGTAGGCTTGGTTCTGTCAGACAGCCTAATAAACATTAATTTAAAAAGTATTCTCTGAGTGGAAGCCATCTCCAATAATATCCAGCTGCAGCCCCGGAGACCCACTTGCTCACCCTGACCTGCACGCTCAGTCCTGCACGTCAAATGCTCAACTGTTATTTTTCAGACAGTGCTGCTGTGGTGGATATAACATAAGGAATTGAATTGCAGACAGATTGCAATGTATACTACATTATTTAGTGTTAGGTAGTAGAGTTAGGTAATGATGAATAATAGCTCTATATTAACATTCAAGATTAACATTCATAGTTTTATTGTCCCGGATTACTCCACCTGCTGTGTTGGGGTTCACCTGTGTGAATCTGGAATAAAGGGCTAATGGCTAGTAGTAATGCAATCAATAAAGAGTCAATAAATAAATTAAGTTAACTAATTTGGCACTAAGTATTACTAAAGCCAGTTTATAAACATTTTATTAAACTTGTAGGCAGTATTTGACTTAAAGCCAACATCTGAGCATTGGACCTCTTCAACGGCAAAAAAAAAACAAAAACCTGCCTCCAGAGTGAAAAAAAAGAGTTATATTTTTCCTCTATAATGTAACAAAATAGTAATATAAAAATCATAATCGGTCTACTTTCAGCATTATTTCTTCACAAGCGTGAATGATATTCTTAATTATCAAAAATGTATTATGTTTTAGAAATGTAATCACATAAATATTGTTTTGTTCACAGAATATGAGTTTGTTCACCAGTTTGAGCAATAGTTTACCATCGGTGATCATAATTCTGATGAATATTGTGCAAAAGGATGCTATTGAGTGTGCGCTTGCCTGCGGTATCATCTTCACACAGCAGGTGGCAGTGTCGCAGGGCAGAGCAGGTCTGCTGAGACTAGTGCAGTTGCGCCTCTGGGTCTGCAGTCTCTATTCTAACCCTCTTTCCTTCTCAGCACAGTCGAGTACTCACTTCTACACCAAGTAACCTCACTGTTTGCTTGCTGAGCACACTAGTGCATCCTCACCTTGGGCACTCGGCAGTCATATTTGACTAGCCTAAACTCACGCTTCAACTCTTTATTTTAACCGTTCAGACGAAAGTAACTAACGTCGAGGAAGCAACCGTTAAAGTTAGATTTGTGATCACTCTTGCTCCACATCAGGACGATGACTCAGTTCAACAAGGGCCCCGCTTATGGTTTATCTGCTGAAGTGAGGAGTAAGGTAAGAAAAGTTCTGCAGTTTGTGCACTTAATGTCGATTTTAATGTTAGCTGAGCGTTGTATAACAAATGTTCCCACGAACTGTCTCAAATCACAGACCGCAGTCAAACATGGACGCAGGTAACAGGCTGTTGATACCAGCAAACGCGGAGTTAATTCATTGTCGTGGATGTCATCAATTACTTCGTCAAAGCGCAATTAAAAGCATTTGAATGTTTCGTTCGTAAACCTAACGTTTGAACTTGTAAAATGCGGAGTGGAAGAGTAAACGGGTCGAGTGGAAATGAATGAAACTTTCTTTCGACCACGTGACTTGTATCTCCTTTGTCATTGTGTTTTATGCACTGTTTAATTTTTCGTAGGGCACAAAGCTCGGCCGTTTAAAGCGGTATAAGTGTAATTTACCGTGTTTTATTCATTCGTGAAACTGCGAGGAGGCGTATGTGTTTGGAGAGCATCATGGGGGCCTTTGTTGAGGTCGGTCAGGGTGGAGCTCCTGCTTCAGCCTGACGAGAAACTGCTCTGAGAACAGCTGCGCTACGAAATAAAACCCGAAAGTGTAATTTCACAAGTTTTCTGTTGTTCCACATCTTATAGGCTTAAGGTATACCAGTGCGGTTTCTAATGCTAAAACATGTTTGTATCAAAATAATTAAATGTACTATACGTCTATCTGCATTAGACTAAAATATGTATTATTAGCTGTGGGAAATGTTAAGCTTTTAAGACCTTTTAATATACAACTGGTTTCTCAGGAAAGAGGTTACAACCTCCTCACAAATCACTTCCCTGCAAACTAAGTTCTCAACTAAAGTTACCTCTAATGCTTGTGTGTAACACTGAAAAGAGAATTTCATCTCTGTTTTTTAAAGTATTTTTAACACTCCAGGATTATTACTTTACAATATGTGCAATAAATTAGTTAGAATAAATGAAGCCTAAGCAAACAGTGTCGTAAAAGTACAGTAAACTTTTATTTATGCAAGGTTATACATTATCTAAAGCATAAAAGTATCGTATGCCAACACACAACTTTCACTAACACTTTAACTAAACTTTTCCAACATTAAGCATTTTGATATTTAAATTAACACTAGTATGCCATGTTCCCCCAAACTCATTCAACATATCCAAAAACTATGCAATTCTTCGACTTTCTTAGACTTGGTCTTAGTTTGGAAATCATTGACAATGTCAGGAAAGATGTCATTTACCTGTCTGAACAGAAACAACACTAAAAATTGCAAATAACATGGAAAATCTGAGAAAAATAAGCTAGGATTCTTAAATCTTTAAAAGTACATGTTATAAATCTAATAACTAATACTAAAATAATGAAAACAGAATAAAATAAATGAAAAATAACAACTCTTACCTTTCGAGTGAGGTGAAGTGTGGGAGGAGGGGGTAGCGGAAGGAGAACGAGAAAAAGAGGGGAGCCATGGCTATAAAAATACACTTTGCCAAAAAATATCAAGAAAATATTCACGAATTTAGGACACCAACACGAAACCAAAAGTGTGCATCAAGACAGGGAGAGCTCTTCCGGGAAGACATCAGGGGACCAATAGGAGGGCAGGATACTGCACACAAACATGCAGCATCAGGCTGGAACTGACCAATAGAAGAGCAGAACCTTTGGTGAAGCGGTAAATGCAGTGATGTGATGCCTAGTGTTGTCTTCCGCCAGAAATTCAAATGTAGAATTTGTCGTTTTTCCCATCTTGAAATGTTTTTATTATCATGAAACAAAATTTTCTTTGAGTGGCCTTTTGTATCTTGAATTTTCTGTAACATGCCACATTCATATCTCGGGGGTATCACTTTATTGTTTGTTTTAAAATATAGAGATTGGACTATACCTAGAAAACTAAGTAGTTGTTCAATAATTGAACCCGATGAAACATACAAATTTATAAAGAACTATGTACACTTAACTATTTTAGATGCAATTTAAAATGAAAAACTAACTTCAACGTAGTTTTACAATGGGAACATTATAATATAAATGTTCCCATTGTAATGTAAATAACAATTTTTATTCCAATAGACTGTAGATTCTTTGTTTTTTTTTTAGTATCACAGACGGGTCCCATATGTTCATCACCGAACACTGTATTTTATTTGTTAGATATTCCCAGAGCACCAGAGTGGATGAGCAGAGGAAGCAGCTGTCCCACCAAGGCCAGAATCAGAACTTTTTTTTAAGTACATTTCAGACAGGATGCTGTTTTCTGTGTCTGTGGCTTAGCTCCTATATTTCCTGCTAATTTCGATTTTTTTTTTTATTCGCTTCTAATTAACACAGCCAGCTAAACCTAAATGCACACAGCCGGCTAAACCCAAAACAATTGTTTCAGAGGCTAAATAAAGATGCTCTGTTTGTTCTCTAGCTGTCAGATCCTCATTCTCTTCTTTGAGCAGTGAGTAGTCTGTCAGTTTACTCCTTCCGTAGTTTCTTTTCATTCAATGCTTTAGTAAATACTCAGTTTTAATATGCCTATTCGTACAGTGACCAACTGTTAGTCAGCTGGATATAAATACAGTATTGATGTCATGAATGTAGATACAATTTTATTTATTAAAACAAATTGTATTTTATATTAATTTGTGTAACAAAAACAAAGTAATCCATAAAACATACACAAGTAAAATATTTTTTTATGAAGCACAATGAAAAGAGCAGAGCTGAACATAATAAAATTATATTTAAAGTATATATTTAGCAATAACAAGTGAGAATTTTACCTTTCATCTTATAAACACCACACATTTAAAATGCCTGCAAATACAACATGTAGTTAGTTGTTCACTTGTGGAGATATACATTGGTTGTTGATTTTTAACTTAATAATAATATACTAATAATATTAAATCTAATGCAGATAACTTATGATGTAAATATGCAAACTCTTAAACCAAAACTTCCTAAACATGTAACAGAAATTTGAAAACTGAGTTTTTGAAAAAATGTTTATCCACAAGTGTACCTGTGTAAACATGTATAAAGAGAAAGTACATTGATTTATGTTGTTGTTTTTGTTAAATAAGACACTAGGAGATTGAGTAGCCAAGCCTTTATTTTGGTTTGTAAGTTGTTTCTACCGATGGGTTTCAAGACCAGACTTGCTAAAGCAAATAAAAGTGAAAGTTGAAAAGAAAAAAATGACTATCATTCAAACATGAAGTGGCTTGATGTAATTGAAATACAACAAAAGTGAAACCTTTCTGTATAACCCAGGAAGATAAGTCCTTTCAATATTTTTATGTTTGCTAGATGGTAGTAATCGAGTCTGACAAAGTGTCTGCCGGATGGTCCTTGGAGCCTGAGTTCATGGATGGAGCGATGCTCTGTGATTTCCTGTCTTACAGCGTTTGGCTCCAATGATTACTTCATATACTGGAATAGAGAAGAAGAGGCGATTAGTTTACAAACCTAACCTTCTCTGTGCACTGATATTTTGGAAGTTTATGAATTCATGAACTGGAACTGTGTTAAAAAAAAAAAAAAATTCCATGCACATGATCTCAGTTATAGTTTTGAAGTCTGTTATTCTGTGTATAACCATGCATACACTGATTCTTCTTTTACCTCTAGATTGCACAGAAGTATGACCCGCAGAAGGAAGAGGAGCTAAGGTATTGGATCGAGGATGTGACTGGAATGCCAATAGGAGAAAACTTCCAGATGGGGTTGAAGGATGGCGTCATATTGTGCGAGTGAGTTTCTTAGCTTGAAGTAAACTGTGTGTGTGCGTGTTTGTGTGTGTGCACGCGTGTGTGTTTGGCTCTAAATGTCTTTCAGCCCCCTGTAAGCCTTTGTCTTGGGATGTGCTTTTCATTAACATGCAAATGAGTTGATCATCATATTCAGGTGCAAGAGCTGTCGCAATGTTCTGCTACACTAAAACCATGTGTTGCTCAAATGCTTTATTCACGTTACCGGAAAGGACTTGGAATCTGTTCTTGTTTATATCTGAGGAGCACCACTATCTTCTGTGGATTTAAATAGGATGCATCCTCACTAAAAGTTGTGGTATGTCAGAAAAATCAAATTTGCTTGCACCCCAAAAAAATCCGGATTTATTAAACTGCTACCGATTAGTCATAGAGATGCACGAAGGCCTTTATACACCTGTGCAGCTGCTGAAAAAAGTCCTGAAAACTGTGAGACTTCCGGGACACAGGCATTTTTTGTTACTTATTTAATTGCTGGATCTAGTGGACATAACAAGCACATTAAACACAGCAAAACACCATTCCATAAAACCATACCTAGTACAATAAAACTACAGCATTGTAATTTTAAATTATATTTGTCCCTTTTTTTTAGACTGATTAACAAACTTCAGCCAGGATCAATTAAGAAAATCAATCACTCCAAACTGAACTGGCACAAGGTAAGCATTTAGAATTTGTAAAAATTTGAGTTAGCTTTTGGATTATAATTTTTTTAACAGTTAACAAACATTTACAACAGAACTCCAGTTTTATTATTTCCTTTCCATTAAAGCTTGAGAACCTGGGCAACTTCATCAAAGCAATTCTTGTCTATGGCTTGAAGCCTAATGACATTTTTGAGGCCAATGATCTGTTTGAGAATGGTAACATGACGCAGGTCCAGACCACACTCCTCGCCCTGGCCAGCATGGTGAGCTTTGAGCATCTTCCTTGCATTTCCTTGATGAGGTGTAAATGGTTTAGTGTCATATAACGTTTATTTATTCACAGGCAAAGACCAAGGGATTAAACACAAAAGTGGACATCGGTGTGAAGTATGCAGACAAGCATTCCCGCAGCTTCGATGATGAGAAGCTCAAGGCTGGTCAGTGTGTGATTGGTCTGCAGGTGGGGAGCAATGACTTCTTATTGTTACTTTAATACCGCATGTGTTGTTGAATCTTACCGCCGTTAATTTTCTCATTGCTTAGATGGGGACAAATAAATGTGCTAGCCAGGCTGGGATGACTGCTTACGGCACCAGGAGACATCTGTATGACCCAAAGACTCAAGCTGACAAACCTTTTGACCAAACAACAATTAGCCTACAGATGGGCACAAATAAAGGGGCAAGCCAGGTAAGTGATTTCTTTAAGTCTTCTGTGTACTGCAAATATTTACTTTACTTATATTTCAAACTTGGTTTCTCTTAGGTTGCAACCAATCGATTATTGTTATTGTTTAAATTCCACCTTTTCTATGCATTTAACCATATTAGTATGTGGCTATTCTCAATCAATGACATTACCTATTTGAGCATTTTAAAACAGAGTCCATGAAGTAGTTTTACAAGTTCAATAGCACACTTTAACCCTACACCAATTCTGTTAATACGATTTCAACTTGTGCATTTGATTTCCAACCAGAATTCCTTGTGAATGACTAGAAGATTGTTGGGAGTACCTCACACAGGTGGGAGAAATGATGGGAAGAGAGCATTGAATTTACTCGCAAACATTTTACACAAAATATATATATATATATATAAAAATATATAGATAATACTATCTTTAAAATCGTTCAATACATGGGACTTTAATGTAAAAAGCTGATTGTGAAAGTTTTATCTAAAATGACAAATCTTCCAATGTTCCAATTTCACAATGTCTTAAAATATAATATTATATATATATTATCAAATATATTATCACCTCACCTTATTGCCACTTTGCCATTGGCAAAAGTGTTCTTCCCCCTGTCCAGTTCCGAAAACCAATCTCAGGTTAGGAGTTTGTAAATTAGGGTTTACTTTTTAAAAACCTCAACAGCCAAAACAAATGATCAGAATTTGATTTTCAATCTAAGAGATTTCTAAATCATTGGTAAGCCAATCAAAGCCAAAATTTGGGATGAGAATCCCCAAAAGAAAAAAAGAAAAAACCCTTCAAATAATTTTAATTTCTTCTCCCAGGCTGGCATGTCAGCTCCTGGTACCAGAAGGGACATTTTTGACCAGAAAGTGGCCACTCAGCCTCTAGACCACTCCACCATCTCTCTCCAGATGGGCACCAATAAGGTGGCATCGCAGAAGGGCATGAGCGTTTATGGACTGGGCAGACAGGTCTACGACCCCAAATACTGCGCCTCACCCACCGAGCCTTCAGTCCACAGTAACGGTAGCCAAGGCACAGGAACCAACGGCTCTGAGATCAGCGACAGCGACTACCAGGCCGAATACCCTGCTGAATACCCAGACGAGTACCAGGCAGACTACCACGAGGAATACAGAGCACACTACGACCATGGAATTGACTATTAACCTTTTCACACAGAGTACAGAGGAATATTTTGGGATCTTTACTTCAACAGAGCGATGTAAATTCCACTCTCTGGCCTTTTTTTCTGGCCTTTATTCTTATCTTGTATCATTCCAATAGTGAGAGTAACTTTTTTTAGGTAGATGGACAGTAGATTAGTTTTTATATTTTAAATGTTGTCCCTTTTTAAAACCGTTTTTAGACCACAATCTGATTTCTACAACTTTATCTGCATGTGCCACCTATTTGGTTAATCATTGGAAATTATAGCAGATGACTTATGCAGATTATAAAATATTTTCGTATTGTGACCTCAGTACAAAGTCATTCAAGAGGCTAATTTAAGCCAAATGTCTTATTTTAACTAATTGTTTATTCCTTTTTAATTCCTGCATTTTAGCAAATGGCCCTTTTATGTGTAGACTTCTGCTTATAGTCTTCTCTGTGATCTTGTATTTATTACAAATAATAGCAGCTGAAGTGCAGCTGAATGTTTATTACCAAATAAAGTTTTTAAAAAATCTGGCAAAGCTGTTTTTTTCCCGTGATATCAGTTTTTTCTATGACTGGGATTTTTGGAAATCACAAGAAAAAGAAAATCATACGCTTTCGGCTCTTTAAGGAAACCTATGTAAATAACTTTTTTCTATAGAAGAGTTGCAATTAAAATGATAATCAATCCTTGAAATGATGATCCTTGATAATTTAACGATAATTTGGTGTTTGCTTGCTTTACGCATCTCCCTTGCTTTTTATACTGTTTTAACTTTTTTTGTTGTTGAGTTTGTCCATGACCGGTTGCAATCTCGTAATTATTCATAAACCTGAGTTCTCTTATCCAATGAAAAGATGTGATTGGTCCACTCCTGCCCTCATGCTGCAGCACATTTCATTGGTTGAGTTAAAGGAAACAGGGTTTCCTAACCCCTTAAACTAAATCCTTTACCAGTAAACTTGTGTAAAAGGAATTGTGTAGTAAGTGATTTAAGTTGAAATAATTAGCTGGGTTTAATGAATGCGTTGTTGTTGTTGAGAACTGTATTGTGCAGAACCTGTTTTTACTGCGTTGACGTATTTAGCATTTTAAAATATTAAGTCAATTTGAACAAATGTAAAAACACATCAGGGAATTGTAATTTAATGCAAATGTATAACACTCGCTTGTTCGTGTTGTAAAGATGAGTCCTTGTTTGGACAGGTCAGCTGTGAATGTAGACTTGTGTAGGCGTAGCAGGAAACCAGAGCTGTGCAGTGAGACACATGCAGCACAGTCCAGCTGATCTCAGTACAGCAGTGAGACTGTTCTAAAGTTTTCGTGAGAAATGCACCAAACCCCCTCCTCTTCCCGCACAACACCCTGACTGGGAATAATCCGTGCACTGTGTGCCTTTGGAATTTGGCTGAGTTAATACAGCACTCAATTAGCCAGTCTGACAGACTCGCCCAGATCTCCCAGCAACCCTCCTGTACGATAAAATGTGACCATACCAGCAGCTTAAAAGTGTCTACTTGATTTGGAAGTTTTTTCTTCTCTCTGAAGTCTTTTCTCCTCTCATCTTCTGTCTTCTTTCTTTTCTTATCTTCTCTTTTCTCATTTCCTACTTTGTCTTCTTTCCTCTCTTTTCTCCTCCTCTTCTGTCATCTTTTCTTTCCTTCTTTTTATTTCCTATTTTCTCCTGTCCTCTTCTGTCTCCTCTTTGCTTAATTTTTGTTTTCTGCTCTCCTCTTCTGTCTTTCTCACATCTTTTCTCCTTTTCTCTCAACCCTCTTTTCTCTTATTTTCATTCATTATCTTCTCTCATCTTTTTCTTTTCTTTCTACTCTTCTCTTTTTCTACTCTTTATTCTCGAACACTTGCCTTCTATCTTTCTTTGCATTCTTTGGCAAGTCATTTTTGTGATGTTTTTTAATTGGTAAGATTTGATTGAAACAATTGTTCGAATAAAGGGTGGAGTAGTTCATGGTTTATTGTGAATGGAACATATGCTGGCGTCTAGAAACATGTTAACATGTTAGTCACCAAAGCATTCATGATTATAGTTCTCTGTTGCTTCCATAGAAGGCATGGAAAGCTATAGTATTTTCTTATTAATGTTTTTGTATATAAATGTACAATCAAATGTAATAATTTAAAAGAATCCAGCCAACTTTTAAATAACATGCTATATGTAAAGAAAACTAGAGACACCAACCCTCTGAAAGAATCTGCATATTTGGATTTAACATAAACTTTAAAGAAAATATGAAGATAAAGTATTGTATTTCTTTGTGCACAGTTTAAATTATATACAATCAACTTTTATCATATTTATTATTAATTAAAATTTAATTTAATGTCCAACAGATTTGTGCAGTTAAAGTTTTGCTTAAAAACCAGAAGATGGCACTCTCATAAAGAAACCAGAAAATAATGTTACATAACACAAGAGTTCCTCCATGTTCTTCACACTGGAATGTTTTGCAAGCCACTTCAGCCGTTGAACTTATCAGTAAAGCCAACCTGAAACTGCTGATAATAGAGACCGAACACTCTTCAACATTCCAGAAAAATAGCATTTCATCTTTAGAGAGTGAGAAAACCCAGTTAACTCAGCTGTTAGTGAGCACACTGCAGAAAACAGAGTTGATCATGAGATTAGTGACCTTAAAGCTTTCTTTGAACAAAAGCTTTTGAAACTCTAATTCAATATCAGCATATGATCGCTTAGAGCTGCTTTTATTTTAAAAATGAGACCTGTCAACATGGATATTTTTAACTTTTTTTTTTTTTTTGAGGCAATATAAGCAAAAATACTAAGAGTCCTTTTCAAATGTAGTCTCCGGCTGCAATCTAAAAATGTGTGTCAGGTGATTGCTGGCTCAAAATCAGGGATGTCCAAGTAGGCTCAAATTAGCTCTGCAAAGAAACAACTGCCCTCACTTCAGGGCTAGCTAGTTTGTTTAGTTTGTTTTTATCAAACAGATTGAGCACATCTTTAGCTGTTTGTTATTACATTATAATGTTTTTAAGTGTATTTCTATCTATATAGATCTGGTCTTGTTTAGGGCCCTGCTCTAATCAGGATTGAAGAAAAAAATATATTTTTTAAAAGATAAACAATAGAGGAAATAAAAAAATGTTCTACCAAGTACAACATTTTATTTTCAGTACAAAAGTACAATATTTAAGATAGTTTAACAGTTGTTTAACACAACAGGAACAGCTTCTTCCCCTCTGCTGTTGGACTATTGAACTGTAGCTAATCATCATGTTCTACACCAAGGGTAGGGAACTTATCACTCGAGAGCCAGATGTGGCTCTTCTGATGCTCGCAGACAAATTGTTCATAAAAAATATATTGTTCAAAATATAAATACATTTTCTGTATGTTAATCAATTAAAAGAAAAAATATGAGAGGTCTTGTCAGTGTGTCTAATATGCAATGATCCGATTGGATCAATAAAACTTTTGAATAGGAAGCATGACGCTTAAGCTTGCCATCAGTAAAACCATGCACCACAAGTTGCATTAATGTTCACAAGTACTGTTTTCATTATTTGTTGGCAACAACATAACTGTATGAAAAATAATTCAGACTTATTGTATTTAAAAAGTGGTTGGTCTTACATAAAAAGGCACACATGTACCTGTATTTAGTTTTAAACATGTATTCTCTCACAGGATTACGCTGTGAAGTACAATGTAAATTCAATTTAAAAACATAGGACACAGATTGCCTTATTTATTCAAAGCAAACTTTGGAGTTTATTAATTATTGACAGGTAAATTGAATTTATTATAATTGAGTACATTTACTGACTATATTAATTCATATATGCATGCTCAATGACTTTACTAAAATTTTGAGTAAATGTACTTGTTTATTAGCACTCTTAAACATTTATTCAGCATTTATCATGCTCCAATCATTATAATTCTTCTGATAAGTATTTGCACTGTTTACTCTTTAAGTGCACTGCTCAACATCCTATGTCCTGCTCTTTATATGTGTCACAAACGATATAGGTTTATTTAGTTTTAAATGCCACAGCACCACTTTAATAAAAAATTTTTATTATACTTACTGGTTAGGTTATCTTCTGTCTCTGCAGTCACTTACTCATAAAGGCAAAATCCTAGAAATGTGGAAGCTCCTTCATTACCAGGCAATACAACATGATTCTGATTCATTTAAAAATCAAATCCGACTTGCATTGTGTGATGTATCTCCAGCAGTTGTGTAAGTTTCTTGTATCATTTTAAAATATTTCTTGTATCAAGTTTAAAATATTTTTGCAAACCAGATAATAGATAATTTCCTAGTCCTTCAACTTCCTGTTCATGATTTTGTAACAACTGTAAAGCCAGTTGTTGGCTGATAACACAAACACAATTACGCTCTTGACATTGCCGTTTAAACAATAAGTAATTCATTTCCTTTCAAAATTTGGTAAATCTGGAGGGAATTTTTTTTTGAAACAGAAGAGTTGTATCATTTTAATGGAAAGAAGAAGTGCTACATGAAGTTTGTATTGAGGTTTTAACATCATTTTTATGAATCAGAACTGATATCTAGAGGTGATGAGGTCATGACCTGAGTCAAAAAGGAGTGACTACCAAAAAGTGTCAAAGCAGTAGGAGTCAGGTCACATGACTTGTCAGTCATGCAGTTGCTCTGGAAGTGCAAGGCTAATATAACACAAGCATTTTGGGAGTAATCAGATTATTTTTTATTTCAACACATCGAGAGGAATATGAAGGTTAAACCAGATACATCAGATTTCATCTTGATGCAATTAGCAAGTTCAGAGATTACTTGAGAAGGAAATAAACTTTTATTATCTTTTTTATTTCTACTCTTCACATATATCATTTTTCTATCAACAGAACTGTTCATTGTTTTGGTGATTTGGGCAGCATTCCCAGACTCCATGGATGTGAGTGTTCAGGAGAGCATGGGAAACTCAGAAAGAGATTTCTTTAGCAGCGAGCATGATCACATATCAGTGTGTTTTCAGTTTAATGTTGTTAGATTCACAGTAATCACAGATATAAAATCTGTGAAAAGGGAGAATGAATCATGAGGCAGAAGTCTGAGCTGGAAACAGAGCTGAAGGATGGTAATAGTTCCAGTAAATATTTTATAGGCATGAAATACTTGTTGGGATTGAGTAAAGCTCATTAGTGCACACTTGCCACAAGCATGTTTTCTTCATTAACCAGAGAGAGAGAGAGAGAGAGAGAGAGAGAGAGAGAGAGAGAGAGAGAGAGAGAGAGAGAGAGAGAAAGAGCACATTCAGGACTTACTCAAATTTCTTTATAGGTTGACCCAAGGTCATATACTGACTTCCATTCCCTACTTCACAATAATATGACAAATAACAGATTAGAGGAATGCACCCTTTAAAATTGAGAACCTAGTTCACAGCATATAAGACCTGTATCCTCCATCCAGACCTACTACATATACATAGTATTGTTCAACTCTTACTGACCTACCTGAATGTTATAGAATCCACAGAAGATTTTAGACTCCCATTTTAGACATGATGCACAGAGAATGTATCCATGACCCATAGGTCATTATTGTATACCTCTATCCATCCACCGTCTCATTCACACTGCAGAACAGACATAGTGACAGCATCCTCTCTGAACCAACAGGAAGAGGCAGCATACCTAGGACCAAAGTCAGTTGTAGCAGGAAGGACACGATTGGACGTGGGCTAACCTATACTGTACGTTACCCACATTTACCCTCATTTTGTCCAGGGTGATCACCTAGACATTATTTCATTACTGTAGCTACATGCAGGAAGGGCAGAGAGAAGCTCTTTTAGGAGAGGTTAAAGAAATGTCTGATAACTAAACCAAATATGCCATAACATATGTTTGCAGCATTCAAAGCATTTCATTGTTAGAACTGTATAATACTTACAAAGCATTGGAAAGATAACCAACCTTTTGTTTTAATCAATCTGATCAAGGTCAGGATTTAAAGACACTCAGTTATGGTCCAGCACTGCATGGAACTTAATGATGTCACTATTCCACTTTTATTTCATTCAGAGGGACGAGAACACTGAGTGAGAAACAGACCAGCACCGTTGACAGGCATAATCAGTTATATCCTGCAGCCAGAAAGGCACAGACACCCGCTCAGCGTCTCTGAAACGGAATGCTCCAGACACATGTGCACTATTTCCTCTCATCGAAAAAGTGGATGTGCATCACAACTGGAACTGAAACAATGCTCTGAGATTCTGTAACCCTAGCCTGAAAATATCTGTATTCTTCCATGAGCAGTGAAAGTGTGTTTGTACTGGACACAGAACAGACTTGTTGGAGTCTGTGCCACATCTGGGATTTCTGAAGCTTGGGGTGTAGTAATTTCCGCCCTCCACAGTTAAATTCCTCAGGATAAAGGGTTGTTTTAGGCTGTCTCCTGGGTGGGTTTGAGAGGGGAGGTTTCGGGGGCATCTGGTAATTTTCTGTCTGTAGAGACAAACTCACATCATAATGAGAAAACATGTTTCAGCTAATTTCAGGCTATATTTCCAATTGATAAGCTCTTTTTTATGGATTAGTTTGAGAAAAAAAAAGCATTTCGGGGTCCTTGACACACTTAAAAACTCAACAAAGGATGGGGGCAACAGATTAAGTGGAGTGCTCAAGTGGCGGTAAACAATAGCCCATCTTCCAAACTAATTTTGAAGCTTTCTGTATCTCAAACTGTTCCACCTACTGCCCCTATACTGAAATCACGTAGATCTCATTAAGTGAAAAAACTTTTGTCAAGTTGTCAGGAAGTGAGTTATTTTACGTGGCTTCAAAATTGTAGGCTTTCTTATTTGGAAATACTCCCCCCACAGCTTATGTTTGCCATAAGCTACTAACCAAAATTAGTCAGAAGCTACTCGAGGCATTGATGATGTTTTTGAAAGGGATCTTTTGATATCTAAAATAGTTTGTGATAAAGAATGCCAGGAAATCAGAAACAGGACGTGGCTCTTAAGCTACATTCAGACTGCAGTCCAAACTGACCAAAATCGAATTTTTTCGACAATATCCGACTTGTATCTGATATTTTGTCAGTATGAACAGCTCAATAAAGATTTTTAAAAATCTAATCCACAGGTCGCTTTCATATGTGGTCCTGAATTTAAGACATATCTGATTTTTTGCCACGCAACCTCAATCTGAACAGCAAAGTCACATTTATCCGACTTTTACATCATTGTATGGGTACAGACTTCTGGGCAGAAAGTTTCACAACAAAACCAAAAGTAGTCAGTGGAAGGAAAGGAAGTAATTGAGTTGAAATGATCCATTCGGAAATGTATACTGAACAACTGAAAACTCTTCTATTCAGGGAGCACCTACTATAAAAAAACAAAACTAAAAAAAGCACTTTCTTTTTCCTCCTCTGCCTTTATTTTCTTCACTGCTATGGTTTATTGATCAGTTGATACAATTTCTATTATGAGCAAGCCGAGATAGACTTTGACGGTGTTACAAATTGCATATTGTCTCTCCCCTTCTGTAAGTCGCTTTGGACAAAAGCGTCTCCCAAATGCTTAATGTAAATTAATGCAAATGAAGGTATAAAATTACCTCAACTTGCATTTTTGTCTATGTTTACTTTCGTTTTGGACAAAGCCATTTTCTGCACAGGCGCACCTCACAGCAAGCCGGATTGCTTTCATACACAGGACAAGTTGCATGTTGTGTGTAACGGGAACGGGCACACAAAAAACGAATTTCATTAAAAAAAAAAAATAAATGAACGGAGTTGAGCATTTAGACCTGCAGTCTGAAGATAGCCTTAGTCTCCTCATAAACAGTTTACATTTCATGATACCTTAGTTTCTTTTGGTTTACTGGTTTATTAGAGTATGATCGCATTGGTGTGTTTACAACAAAAAGTGCTACCCACCGGTCACAGTAAGCGTGTCACTCAAAACATACTGCAAATGTGCCAAGCAGTATATTGAGTGATGCTTTATGTATCACTCGAAAAGGTGAGATTTTCTGAAATCGTGTTGCTATGGTAACGGTTTAAAATGTGTAACTTCTTAGGCTGTTTTGTACACTTAAAATCATTTGACTGTTGGATTTTGTGATCATATAGATGAGACAAAAAATAAAAAGCAGAGGGGCACAGGCCAAACTGATTTATGGGGTTTTGAAACAAACAAGTATTGAAATAAAACCCATAAATTGTCAAATCTGGATTCCAATCACACGGTTCAGACTTCAATATGTCATAGAGTGTGGAGACATAGCATATATCATCAAGGATTCATTTAGCCTACCAGGCTTTAGACTTTTGGTCAAATGAATGCCATTGAAAACAGTTTTCATGTCTCTGTGATACATTTCTGACAGCCTTATGACTAATAAATAGCTGCTGTTCAGAAATATGTAGACGGTGTCTGATATCTCAGTCACATGTAACTTTCACACATGCATGTTTTATAATGATAAAAAATTATATTGTAATACCATTCAAATTAAACGTCTTCAAGAACACTGTCGTATCTGATAATCTACCATAATGACTCACATTTTGGTGAACATAGTATTATTCTAATATTTCCACTTTACTGTCATCACAGACTGATATTTGCATTTCCGTCATGAGTTTGCCACATTGCCTCAAGTAAACTTTGGAATGGCGTAAGATGGGCATGGTGCAAGACATGCTTTCCTGAAAATAGTTCCTCTGCTTTGATTCAACTGAAAGAATCAAGTTATTTTTAACTAATAAACTTTTGCAGTATGTTATTTTATAAGACTTAAGAGCTTGCTTTAACTGTAAACAGCATAAGTTCAATTCAATCAATCCATGTTTTTATAGATTCAGAGAAACAAAATTAAAGTGATTGACACAAAGGCAGAAGATTTGATCGAAATGTAGTTTTTTTACAGACAATCTGAAAATATTGTAGGTGGAACAGCATGTATATCAGTTAAATAAGTATTTGTCCCTTTCTCAAAAACAGCTTTGCCCTGAGGGGTGCCAATTCCATGTCAGCTCTAACTCTACTTCCTGCTCCTGGAAACCAAGTTATAAGGAAAAATGTATTGAAATGTTACAAGATGTCAAGAGGCTTCCAATTTTATTTGTGATGTATAAAAGAGACCTCACAGACAGATCTTACAGATTGATATGAGGGATCTAGTACTTATTTATAAATGAAAATCACTTTTAATGCCTTTCTGAGATGTCCATTTGTTAATCTGTCTCTCACTGTTGTAAATGTAGTGTTTGATTAAAAACAGATTACTTATTATTTCATCTTAGCTGTTACTGTCACTGCTAGTCCAACTACTGCAGCTGCTTCTACTACTACTACTGCTACAGCTGCTAATACTATTTCTACTGCTACTGCTGCTTCTACTACTACTACAGCTACTACTTCTACTGTTGCTACTACTAATATTACTGCTGCTACTCCTATACTGCTGCTGCTTCTACTACTACTACTGCTACAGCTGCTAATACTATTTCTACTGCTACTGCTGCTTCTACTACTACTACTACTACTACTTCTACTGCTGCTACTACTAATATTACTACTGCTACTCCTATACTGCTGCTGCTTCTACTACTACCACTACTGCTGCGGCTGCTTCTACTACTACTACTACAACTACTACTACCAATACTCCTACTACTACTGCTGCCGCTGCTACTTTTACTGCTGCTGCTACTGCTACTACTACTGCTCCTACTGCTAATACTACTACTGCTCCTACTGCTAATAATACTGCTGCTACTGTTACTGCTAGTCCTACTATTGCTGCAGCTTCTACTACTACCACCACTACTGCTGCCGCTGCTTTTACTACTACTACTACTATTACTACTGCAGCAGCTGCTACTACTACTACTGCTGCTACTATTATTGCTACTACATCTCCTACAGCTGCCGCTACTGCTTTTCCTACTCCTAATGCTACTGTCACTACTACTACTGCTACTCCTTTACTGCTGCTACTCCTACTACTGCTGCAGCTTCTACTACTACCACTACTGCTGCCGCGCTGCTTCTACTACTACTACTACTACTACTACTACTACTACTACTACTACTACAACTCCTACAGCTGCTGCTACTGCTACTACCATACACTAATACTACTAACTACTATCGGTCCTGAAATGTTATTTAATAATTTTTTTTGTTCAATTCATTCCCTTCAAATGACCTAAATGTCCTTTGGCAATTAGCTGGGGTTCCAAGCTATGTGGTAAAGGGTAAAAAAAACAAACCTTTTGCTGATGTCATTTCAACCTTCAGACCAGAGTTAAAAAAAGAAGCCCACCACACACGCATTCCATTTAGGCTCAGTCTACTATTCCTTTTCCTTTTAATGTAACTGAGACCAGACAGTTACTGTATGGCTGGGTTAGTCATGGAAATTATACACAATGCAATATTTTCATTTAAAATGTGATTAGAT
The DNA here is from genome assembly GCA_900490495.1 of Danionella dracula. Lineage (NCBI taxonomy): Eukaryota > Metazoa > Chordata > Actinopteri > Cypriniformes > Danionidae > Danionella > Danionella dracula. The sequence continues at coordinate 3,817,347 of UELW01000100.1, forward strand.
TCTGCCGTTTCGTAAGAAATATTTCAAGACCCTAACTTCTTCATTCTTAATGGTTACCATCAGAGAAATTCTGAATTATGTGACACGCAGGATTAGTCGTTTTCCGTTATGTCAGCTTTCTAATGGTCAGCCAGTACAGTGTTATCATTCGGGCACCATGCTTGCTGTTAAATATTCTACTACTGAATATCAAATTAAACCTAGACAGTAGTCAAACTAACAGAAAGAAACAATCAAGTAATCGTCCACTGAAGTGGACTTTGCAATTAAATGTGAAATAAATGATTTCATAAATATATATTTTTTAAAAATAATTTATGAAATAAGCTTCAAATGGACATGTACATGTACCCTGTATAATGAAATTGAATGAGGCACTTGTAGCCCAGAACTATCCATTTCTACTGTAGAACTTACATTTTAATGTCTGCAATTGTTTATAACCTTTAACAGGTAAATATTATCTTGGAAATGCTCCGTGTTTGTGCACGGAGATTGTCATCACTGAGTTATTCGTCAACCAGGGAGAAACTGACTTCCTCTTTAGAGTTTAGTTGGGTAGGATGGGAACCCCAAAATGACTTAAACAGCTTACATTCTTTCACATGTTTACCTCTAAAAAAACAAACAAAGTAAATATGTAACTCAACAGTCATCGTTCTACTCCAAACATAGGCAATCGGATTGGTCAACACACTCATTAACTTTATATAATCCTCAATCCATGTTTTACAAGTTCCAATGATTCTTCCGCAAATGACCTCCGTTATTGCAATAATCAATCTTATCTATCAAAATCAGAATGTGATCAAAGACAAACATTTGGCTGCATTAGATTTTGAGGTTTCTTTTAGTTTGAAAAGCTTCCCAAGGGAAATATAAATATTTACATGCTCCAATTCCTCAAACCACACACTGCAAATTATTTACGTTAATTAAGTGTTGTTTTCAGTATACGGTCATAGTGAAATTGTTATTGCATTAAACAGCTGTTTCTCACCAAAATATTACAATATTTTCAACAGTTAATATTTACATCAACATTATAGAATCACACACCACATCTTCACTAATGGTCAAAACATACAGTTAAATCCTGTTTGCATTTTTTTACAGTTTACGGAATATATTGTAGGTTGAGTTTGAGTAATTTTTATCAGTAAAAAAATGGAGAAATAAAAATTAATGGAGAAGTCATTTTTGCCATTAAGTTACTTTTAATTGTATAGCATGTTTTACAATGTCTGCACATCTTGATTAAAACAACTTGATTAAATATTTGATTCTAAAGAAGAAACACAACACCGTCTAATAACAATAATAACGATACTAATAACAATAATTTATATTCATAACTTAAATACACTTACATTTTTAAATACAAGTTTCTTGCATTCATAGAGTTACTTGCCTTTTATTTAAGATGTGAGCCAAAAGCAGATTAATATTCAACCAGTTGTCTGATTAATCATTAAATATCTTATAGTTTATAGTGTAAACATAATCTCTGATAAAAGGTGTTTTTAGATCTGCTGAAATGTATATTATATTATATTATCGTGTGCAGTAAAGTTCCCCGGATGACCATATATGGCCACGTGGTGAGCGTCCACTGGATGCCCAGCCAGTGACGAAACCCCAAAAGTGAAAAAGGGGCGGAGCGTCGCTCCTGACTCAGACGAAACGAACTCCTGAGCGGGAGGCTTGCGTGCGCGTGCGCGTGCGCGTGCGCGTGCGCGACCTCTCTCTTAGTTATAAAGCCAGATGCTGCCTGCGAGTTTTATTAAACCAGCTCCCCTCAGAACAACACGCAAAGTACTTCAACAAAGCCACTGTTTGGGAGGAAATGGAAAGGAAGAGTTCGGAGTTTTCGGTACTTTTTCTTACCTTTGCTTGGCTTTCAGTGGTTCTGGGGTCTCCAGGTAAGAAATCTCTCCTCTACAGTTGTTATATTGTGAACCATGAAAAGTTATTCTCGTGATTTGAGTATATGGTGTGATGTGTTGCATGTCGTAGTAGTGTAACAGTATCTCACGTGTAAGTGCTAGAGTGTAAACCAGTGACGTTATGATACTTTACTGATAGTGTTCGTCTCTGTGTCCCATTGAGCAGCACTGCTGGAAAGAAACCTCCCCAAAGCAAACAATGTTTCCTGGACGTCTTACAACTTCAAAACAATTCTCAGATGGGGACCAACACCAGTTAATTACACACACACGGTTGAGTTCTCAAGGCAAGCATCGTGCTCTCTTGTTCCAAGCTTTGTCTTCGTTTGAATTAAATATGTTTTAGTTTAGCTCCGAATAAAACACAAATGAAATTGGGTACTTGACTTTAAAAAGTCAATAACTATAGAGACCTATAAAAGGGTTAGGGTTATTTATTTTATGGTATAAATAATTTAAAAACATTACAGCTTTTAAATATATTGTTTTACATGCTATTACCATTTAAACTCATTTGTAATACACGATTGTTTAAACCCTTATATAATATAAAATGATCCCAGATTAAATTACATATCAATCAAATCAATGTTATCTATGCACTATTTATTCAATAATGAAAAATGTTGTTGTCATATGTTAAACTTTTTTTTTTCTTTAGCTAATATTGATTTTGTTTTTAGTTAAATTCCAGTTGTTGGAAATCCCTCTATTTCCTGAGAACCAATCAGAGTGCCGGATCGCATCTCCAGACTTTTATCAACATTGCAGAGCCATGTGCCAATGACAAATTTGCTACCCTTTTTGATGTCTGAGCTGGGTTTGTGAAAAATTAATAACTAGGTTTAGCTGACTTTACAAAATATTGTTGTGAGGTTGGCTATCACAACATTTCTGAATAAAATAAGTATTTAAACAAGGGCTGAGCAATTAATCTCATTTGTCGTTAAATTGCAATATGAATAAACACAATTAACACAGAAATGTTTTACTTTCTATTTAGCTAAAGTCTGTCTGATAACATTAAAGTTATAGCTCCTAAAAAGTGCAATGTACAGGGTTAAATGTTTGCTATGGGAACTTTGAATTACTAAAGGCAAATACTTTTTTTATTTTACATAGACATAATATTACATATTACCTTAAAGTGTGTATATATACACATTATTAGTTTGTTTAAATTTAAATCTACACAAGGTTTTATATGTATTTAAGTGAAATGAAAGTTCCCCAAATCATTCCATTTAGGGCTATTGTAGGATTGTAGTTTTTAAATGTTCATTTTATTTATAGGGATTGCTGCATCACATGATTGCATTATATTTGTTAATTTAAATATGACTCAATACTTCAATGATTCATTATTTGTAATTGTTGGAAAAATATAGAATCGAAAAAGCTTTAGAAAAAAGAATTGCTTTGTAAGTCGCTATCACAATATTAGTTAAAAACGACAGCAATTCAATTATTTTGTTGTTTTATGTATTTTTTTTACATACTTGTGCAAAACAATGGAACAACATTATACTTTCATTTTCACCAACACCTTTTCACCTTATCGTTTGTGTGTAAAACAACCTAATGGTTGATTACTTTGACCACATAATTTAAACACTTACCTTCATAACCAAAATGTTATTTTTCTGTAGAGTCGGTCAAGACAAAAAGACAACGCCTCACTGCATTAGAAGCACTGAGACTGAGTGTGACTTGACTAATGAAATGGATATTAAGGGATCTTATTTGGCTGAAGTGCTGTCAGAGCCTTTACGTGGAATGAGATTTGACCAAGTGGAGCTTCCATACACCAGATCAAAGACCTTCTGCCCTTACAACGACAGTGAGTGTTCAAGAGTTCAGCTTTACTTTGATTTATTGACTCATTTATTTAACACTTTCATTCTAATTTCCTCCAGCATTAATTGGAAGGCCTCAGTTCAAGCTGACAGTGAATGAAAATAAGATTATGCTGATCATTCAAGACCCCATCACAGCTCTGCACAAAGAAGGCAGGTCTTTGAACATCCGTGATGTCTTCAAGAAGAACCTAAAGTACAAGATAGCCTACAACAAAGCAGGAAGCACCGGCAGAGTATGTTATTTCAAAGATGTGCATCCAAAACTTTTCCTATATAAAGTGTTGTACTAATATACTTGCCGTTAACAGAAAACCCAGATTGTGGATGAGAGCAGAGCAGAGTTCAATCGGCTGGATGAGGATCAGAGTTACTGCTTCAGTGTGGCAGCGTTTATTCCCTCCCGTAAAGGAGACAAGCGCCTCGGAGACTGGAGCCTCCCCAAATGTTCCCCACAGGGAAACAAAAGCCTCTTTGAGGGTAAGTTATAAACTTACTTCAAATTTACAAGAGTGTTGTTCTCCTTTGAGAGATGGAAGAAAGTAATAAAAGGAGAAAATGATACTGGTTGTACTAAAAGATGTAGAACTGATGTAGATGTAGAGCGGGGCGCTGTGGAAAACCTAAGTCTGGTAGGAATGAAGAGGCCAGATGAGGGGCGACTAACAGAGTGGAGGATGACACACTGAGCAGGGAACAACAGCTGTGCTTGACTGATTCTGTTCAGATCTGTGGGAAAATATTTCTGCACCTGGATAGTCTTAGTTAATATTGGACAACCTATTGTCCAATATTGTGGTGTCACATGCTAAAATTATGAACTGAATTATTTGAAAGAAATGCACTTTTAGTAAGAATTTCACTAGTCACATGCAGCTTTAAAATCTCTCACGTCTTCTTGTCTTTTGTTCTTGTGTTCGGTGTTGGCTGGGGAGATTTCCATAACCGATGCAATCCACCTCTGTGTATTAAACAACATTTCTTTTTTTTTTAGGTTCATTCTCTAACTATCTTGGAGATATTATTTCATAACATAATAACTTTTCATTTCAGTGATATTCAATGTAACTATAAAAGTTATGAGAAATATTAAACATTTTCTGCTACTGGTACAACCTGTTACTGGTCTAATCCAATGGATCTAATAATGTAATTTTAGGAAGTGAAGGATGCTGTAGTTTGTCATCTGGCCCCTTGAGGCTGACTCTAGAAGTGAGTGGGGTCCCATTGATGGCCATGTTAAAAATGACTTTTCAGCAAAGAAAACCATGTTTAGATCCTTGGCACCATTAGGTTATTTGATGCGTATTTGTTGAATTGATGTCCTTAAGCATTCTGAGGAAGGTGATTTTTTTTTTTTTTTACTTTTTTGCTTAAGTGATATTAAGATTAAAAGTTTTGCTTAGATAAGGGTGGGGCTACTCGATTATTTAATGAGTGATTACCCACACTCATTTATTTCTGTTCCAACCTAGGGATTAATGAATTGTATTCAATTATTTATATTAGGCTATGCTAAAAAGTGCTAATAGGGAATAGCTGAACGGTTTGTCGTTGGTTTGATTAAACTTTGGTCAGTGTAATCTTTCCATTCAAGGTTGACCCAAACAAGTTTCTCCACAGATAGAAAGCCTACTGGAGCTGTATCAAACATTTATCACCACAATGCAATATTTATAATGTTAAATGAACTAGTTTGGAGTAACAACAAGACAATTGGCATAAGATCAAGGTAATTGTGCTTCCCATAAGCTAGCACTCTACAGCAGCCATCCACATCTCATCTCCACGTTAATTCCTCTATTGGACAGCTCACCAATTAATAGTACATTTATATAAATAGTACCATTTAATTCTTCCAAATATGCTTGGTTTTGTTAACCAAGTTAACTGTGTTTGCTTTTTTGTTGTTGTTGAACTTTAAAGTGCAATAATCATTCATAGTTCCTCCACTTCGTGATTCCTGAATAAATATCAAAGTAGAGTTTTGTGTTGTATGGTAGCCAATCAGAGCAAATATGGTATGTTCATTGTTTGTATGTGAGTTGAGCATGATTTTATAGTTTGGGAACGGTAGTGTCAAGGCTAAGTTGTTAAAACACACTGAGCCTTCCCTGATGATGTTATTTAAACTTCTCGATTTGGCATAGTTCTCCAATAACATAAAACGTACATGTTTTATTTATATATGTCATATATCATATATATATATATATATATATATATATATATATATTATATCTTCGTGATGTCACCCTTAGGTTTAGGCAAAGTTAAATGAAGCTCAAATTGGGCAGAGCTAGTACTTGAAATTGCCACAGAGGCGGGACATGGGCGTAATCAAGGCATTTTAATTTTACATATCTTAAACAAAGAAATGTAATTCACCCCCTCAGAGTTTGTTCAAGATCAAAAATAGCAATCTGAATCAACAAACCTGATGGAGGCAGCTGTAGAAATATGTTTTTTTCCAGCTTCAAAGTTGGTCAGTTTTAACATGGGAGTGAATGAGAACTTGCTCGTTTTTGGAGTCAGCCACTCTGCAATCTGCAGCTCAGTTACTTCCTGTTACCCATCGAGAGGGAAAGCAAGAGGTTGCCCCTTGTTAAATATCTGCACTTCTTTGCTCCATTACTCTGCATTTGTTGAGTTGACAGCCTGAAACCAGGCGTGAAATGTTTGCTGCATGTATTACAGTGACGCTCTGTTACAATTGGCTTTTAAGGCGGGGGGAGGGAAGCTGAAAAAGAATTAATTCAAATAAAAATTTTGTAATTCTAAAAATTTGTTTAAACCAGTTAAGGAATTTTTTTGATCAATTAATGGCATTTAAAGTTCAGTTTTTTTACGAAATAAAAATTGTATCAATAATGTTTATTAATAATAGTGTGGTTAAAAAAACTCTTTCTGTCTGTCCTACAGAGTATGGAATGGGAGTGATTGGAGGAGCAGCACTCATCTTACTGGTTCTTGTGACTGCCCTTATCATTCTGATCATAATCTGGTGTAAAAGAGCACAAAGGCAGAAAGCAACATGTAAGGAAACCACAGTGTAACTCAAATTTATTCATTTGGAGCTTAAAGAGGGATGTCCAGCTGGACTGAGAGCATCCCTGCATCGCTTCAAGCCTGCCAAAGCACTGCAGGTCTGCTGGTTTCTGTGAAACACCAACACTACAAAGTATGTTGTACATACTGGAAATGCTATTTTATTTTCTTGATTTATTTAATTAAATTATTATTTATTGCATTCTTTAGGAAAATGTTTTATAGCTTTTTATCCATAGGAAAGGATTTGATGTACACAAAGCATGTATTTGATCATTTTTATTAAATTGACAAAATAAATAATTGTTTCCTGGTTTTTTTTCCTTATCATTTTTAACACAGTCCCAAACATCTTACAGCAGCTGCTCTTTTTCTGCTGGTTTTGTGTAGTTCCTAGCAGCTAGGGAACTTTTTCAAGTTGTGCAACACAGTCTGACCATTTAAAGAAACAGAGACGATGAACTCTGCTCATGCATTCTCATCTCGGTAGCTCACTCTTGTGGCTCTTGATAGTAAAGAATAGAACTCACACCATATGTTCATTTTACAACAGATTTACCACAAGTAGGAATTGATTAGAAATAATTACAAAACAGAAAATAATACAAAATAAAGCACTATGACTTTGCACTGTAACATGCCAGGAAATGGTTCGTTTAGCAAAATATATTTGCAAGGCACAGGTAGATCGATCCAAAAGGGTCACACATATACTATTACGGCTTGGCTGTCTCTTCAAATGATTTACTCTTAAAAAAACAGCTCATAACTGTAATAGAAAAATATCACTAAAAATATAACAAAAGTTAACAGTTTCATATTGGAGTGATGAGGTAAAAATAACTGTCAACTCTTAAGAAAATAGCAGCTGGGTTACATATTTTAGGGAGCTTTCCATTTAAATAGGCAAGTTTATTAATTGTGCTTTTGATCAGATTTAGTACTTGGAATATGTTAAGAACAACTCAAGCCCAAAACAACAACAAATTAGAGCCTACCTTAAAAACAACATTATAAAAAAAAAATATCAAAACCTACTCATAATATATTAAAAAAGACATTGTATTATATTCTATTCTCAACAAAATCAGAACACCTTTTCAAGAGATGTCTGTCTAATATTTAATAGTCTAATAGTTCTTTACTCCTGGTAACATATTTATATTATGACGACAGTCAGTGATGCTAATTTGAATTTACTAAATTTACTATTTGGCTTCCATCAAGAAATGAAAGTCTTATTTTCAACTTAAAACCAATTACAAAATAATAAGCAAATGAACATCTAGTCATCTTAGTACTAAGAGCCAAACTCCACGGTTTCTTTTGTGATTGGTTTGAACTCGTAGTTTCCTCTTCCATCCATGTGTAGGTAATACTGCAAAATGAATAAAGTAACAGTTTAGATTTTTAATGACTCCCAACATTAAAGCTGCAGCCCAAATATATTTTTGATTCTAATTTAACAATTGACTAAAACCAGGTTGATCTGCTAGTAAAGTCAAATTCAGATATGCTCCAGAGATGCTTTCATTTCAGTGGTGCTGGTAGGTTTTTGCAAGAAACTAAACTAAGGCATGCCTTTTTATACACAACAGACTTGCTTTAAGACTTGTGAATAAAGTGAAAATGTTTTGGCGTGTGAACTGACATGTGAGCCCTTAAAGCACTTTTACTTAAAAATGAGTTTTGAAGCCTTTTGTTTGTGGTGACATCATGGTCCGAACCAATCTGATTACAAAACTTCACCCACCCTAGTCAGTGAAATTATATGATGAAAAGTTCTAAAGATTTACTAACAAAACCTAATGCAGGTCATGAACAAGTCTGGGCTTATTATCACCAAATCAAATAGCTGAAAACAAGATCTAGCAAACAAAGCATCCACCGCATTTTTGTACACCCATTATTTACTTCGGGTTGTTTTCTGGGTGTCTCTTCTAAATCAGAGCAATAGAAACGCAGTTTAGGAAATAGTTTAAGGACTCCCACCAGACCAATAAGGTGATGTGGATATCATGGCACATGACTGCAGTTTGGTTTGCGTTGAGTATTACGGACCAAAGTGGTTTGAAAATGAATCATAAGCACGATTTCCAGTCTGGAGCAGACCCTGTCTGCATGTACCCATTATTTCAAAACACACATTTTCGCTGTCCACAAGTAAACGCAACATAGTTTTCTTGTAAATGCTTTTTTTCTGAAAAAAAAAAAAAACAACGAGGGTGTGCCATTTTTTCAAACACTAGATAATGCGTTAATAAAACTCTGACATCCCCAGTTCTTTTTTGAATACACAAAACTTATACTACATATGACAAAAAAATAGTCATAAATATAAACATATAAAAGTGCTACCTGCAAAAGCAAGAATGTTGCAGTATTTTGACTGGCAAGACTGTATCCACATTTTCTTGCATTTTGGATGTTTCATACTCCAGCGACATGTTAAGAATTAATTTAACTTGGTTGTCTGTTCAGACAAACGATTCAACACATGCTCTCTGCACCATTGTTGTTAATCGTATGCTGGGAACTTTTTTGGAGGCTTTTAACTGACTGATATGATTTCAGTGTTCTAATTAACTGCCTCCTGTTGTTTTGGCTTAGCCTTTACAGCATTTTTGTGTGGTATTTTTGTGTAAATTACATTGTTATTTTCAATAAGTGTGGACTTGGCCTTGTTCTAAGATGCATTAAAACTGGCCAAATTAGAGGTATGAAAGCAAATTAAAAGCCTTTTTTTACGCAGATTGGTCACATCAAGGTGCTAGTGTCCGTAAATCCAAACTTTATTTACGCTACATTGTATTCTCTCTGGTTTTCAAGTAGCTTTTGATTATGTTTAGAAACAAAAATCTAGTATGTAGAATAGGATGAAACTTTTAAGTGAAAGGCAAGAACAAAGCTGTACCTCGTGATGCTTCCAAAGAGATTTCCTGTGGGAGACTGTGAAGAGTGTGATCCCGACCTGAAAGCAGGAAAAGGGATTAGACTGAAGCATATTTCTGGAGAAAAACGAAAGAGCCACAAAAGGACTCTTCACCCATTTCATTTGGACTGAGAACTGTCCTAATGTAAATCTTTTAAATTTCAGTGCTTCATTAACTTTGACAACATTTTTCTAAATATCTCTTTGCTTTTCAGAAATATTTGGATCAGTAATATGCCCTGTCACAGCAGGCTTGTTTTACACAAGATCATACAAAATGGTTTCAAATATAGTCCTTACGGTGAATAATTCAAATAAGCTTGCGGTGATTGTTTGTAGCATTACTATTTGTATATAAACTAAAGCTTGAATAACTTTTAGACAAACTGTTTTCTTTTAACAGAAAAATAGAACAGACTACCTTATGTTGCACATCCAATTAAACAGCAATTACATTTCCTATTTTTTATATAGAATGAGCACTTTCTTAATTTTGCCTGTGTCAGATATTGAAATAAATCGATTTAACAAAAAATATATTTTTTTCCAGACCATAAGCTGCAGCTTTTTTTTTCACACTTTTAAGCCTGCAGCTTATATTAAGCTCTAGCTTATTTATTAATTTTTCCAGCCAGTCACCTGTGGAAACTCTCTCTCAAGAAGAGGGATAAGAAATGTGACGGGTTTACTGATAATGCACTGAAAAAGAAGCAACTAATGGATGGGCCAACCAATCAGGCCTTTATTCAGACAGTTGTATTACTTTTAGTTTTTTTTTTTAAGGTAAAATATTTTGTTACGTTATCAGCACATTTATTATTTTGAGCTAGCTTCTCAACAAAAGGCATGTGCTCCTGTTTGCAAGGAATTTTTAGAACGTAGGTAAACCAGATGTTTTTGTTTTTTATTCAACTTTAATTTTATAGTCAAATTACTGGTGTGCTACTGATGTGGTGTGGCTTATACTCTGGTCTGGAAATTACATCATTTGGGGTATTTTTCTTTTTTAGTAATTTTTTCTAGGCTGTATTTATGAAAAAATATTTTAAAAACCTAAATCATAGCTAAATTTAACATAACAACAATCAAAAAGCTGCTTTTTAGTTATTTTCTTGAGTTGAATACCTTTCGACAGTGGCTGTAGATAAAGTCCTCCACATCAACACTTACAGCACTCGTGCACTCATCCAGAATGGCAAACTGAGGCTTGTGGTAAAAGAGACGTGCCATCTGTGCCAACCCATAAAACAGGTGTCTGATTAATGAGTACAATATAGTATTTAAACCTGTTATATATAGATAAGATCATATCAATATTACAGCCATCCTCTGCTTCTCTCCTCCGCTGAGCACGTCCATCCAGTCCTGGACACTCTCCCAGCTGCCCTCTCTCTCCAGGATGTGTCCCAGCTGAACATTATTCAGGTATTCCTTCAGAACCTGACCAAAGCAACAATCTTAGAAATAAACAGTAACCTGGCACTCTCTTTTAAGATTTTAGACATTGCCTGCATTTAAGGAATAAAAACCTCACTCGATCAGATGATCCTTTCTTTCTTTGCTCTTCCTGCATGTCAGGATAAATCACCTGATCTCTGAGAGTACCTAGTGTCATATATGGCCTCTGCAGAACAAATAAAACCAATGATATGTGAACTTAAAGAAAAAGCTTTACACATGCAAGTGAAGGCCTACCTGGGGAACATAGAAGAGCTTCCCTCGCTCTGGTTTTGTGAGTTTTCCTCCACACAAAGGCCACAGCTAGATTAGTAAAAAGAGATCATTTAAATAAAGAAAAATAAGATAAAGTTCTTAAGCCATATCTTTGGTGAACCACATGTCTAACCTCCCCCAGCACCCTGAAGAGTGAGCTCTTTCCACATCCGTTGGGACCGCAGACCAACACATTTGTTCCAGACGACACCTTAATGAAATCACAAGCAGATCATAAAGAGGCTCTTTTCCAATCCAAGCAACAAGTTCTGGGTAAAAAAAAAACGTTTTTGAGCACTTACCTTGAAAGACAAGTCACGGATTAGGATGTCTCCATTGGGAGTCGCTAAAGGAATGTGTTCAAACCTGAGAATGAAAGCACGGAGCTCAACTTGAAACGGCTGATGATATGCTAGATCGTGTGAAAGTGATCTGGGAACTGAAAGACCTTAAAAATGGCTTACCAATGTAGCTTACCTGATCATGTTATCTGCGATAATTATTTCACCTCTACCAGGGATCAGAGGCACTGTCTGTACTGTGGTGTCTATGTAAAAGGGAAATTATTTCATACTTTGGTAATTTATTTCATATGCAAGGTGACATGGTTGATGTATATGTTACCAACTAGAATGCTGTTATTTTTCATTTACATCTATGGAAATCATTAGGTTGCAAAACACTTTTACTATCATTAAATGAAGAGGTGCTGGGAATTATTTTGAAGGTGGATGGAGATATAATATTATAAAGATATTGTTGAAGAATTTAATACCCTAGCTTCAAGTGATTCACTTTGTATAATGAATTTATTTTTGATAGGCAGGGAAACAGCAATGTGAAGCAGCTCCAGACTGACAAATCCTGCTCACACCCTTGAAAATAAAAAGGTGGGATATATAACCTGTTGTTTTCAGTGTTATTCAAAATGTAATGTGTGTCCTCATGTAATGCCCAAAGATATTTAGTTTAACCCTTGTGTGGTGTTTATATTATTGTTACTCTGGCAGTGTTAGTGGGTCCGTTGGACCCAATGATTTTTAATCCAAATTAAGACATTTTAAGTTAAAATATTTACATTTTTAAATTAAAAATGTATTGTTTTTGAACCTTATTTCTTCACATTTCACATGTGTTCTCATTATTGTTACTTTGGCAGAGTTGGCGGGTCTGCTAAACTAATTGCAATTTGGACCTCTTAATTTAGTCGATTATTAGTTAAAGCTTGAGCTCAGCACTCCTAAATATTTTATAGTTATACTGTCAGCTGTTAATGGAACTGTTTGGAAGCAATGGAAACTCAGTCACAAAGCAATAGGCCACATACACTTTCTGTCTTATAGCCTTATATTAATTGCTTGTTAGTTGTGTTGCACTTTACTGTACTTATGTTGTTTGTATTGTCCTCATTGCACTGACGGCTCAATTGTACCACAGGAAGTTCCTTGTGTTAGCACACACACACACACACCCCCCACACACACACACACGCACACGCACACACGCAATAAAGCCGATTCTGATTCTGAAATTGGGGTCAGCAAATGATGAAGAGTATACTACAAAATGTCACCAACTTGTGAAATGAACTTTAAAACCTTCTAATCCTATCATTAACTTTCAAGTCCAACACTATACTAACCCCAATTGTTATTAAATTTTTGTAATTTCACCCCTGTTTTTAAGTTATGTTTGATTTACATTTTAATATAACAAAAAATAAGACAATCCTCATATCCTGGAAAATTGTTACACTAGAACAGTTTATTTGTATGTTATTGTTTTTTTTATTGTGGCTTTGGTGTCCATACACATATTTAACAAAAATAATTTAAAGCACAAACCAATAAAAGCTCAACAAACATACCTTTGAATCGCTGCGTTATCATAGTCTGCTCAAATTTCCCTGAATTCAGCTCTTTCAGGACTTGCTGAATCTCTGTGATTCGTACAGTGAACCTAACAAATGAATAGAGGCTCAAGATAAATGAATGAATCTCTCAAGAGATGAAAGCCAGGGAACAGTTGAGCTGGGCTAAGGGCATAAAGAGTGGCTGGAGGGAGAAACATTTAGAAATTGTACACACCCAGACAATCGGGTCATCTCTCTGCCTGCCAGGACGATCCTTCCCAGAGCCTGCGCCAAACTCATCAGCATCCGTCCGCTCTGATAGTAGTCCTACCGTGGAAAGCAAATAATTTGTGTAAACATTTGTTCAAGAACTCACTTTTCGAACAAATACGTCTCATTAAACTATTAATGGTGACACAAAAATAAAAGAAGAGATGCACAGAGTTAGCATGCACAAGAAAAAATTATGTTGCAGTTATGTAGTGCTACATCGTCCTAATGAATAGTGCAAATTATGTGCACCAACGTAAAAAGTATTTGACCCCCTGGTGTGAAATAAAATTGTAGAACTTATCATTTAGTCAGTGGAAAAAAGTTCAAACACTTAATACAAGGTGGTCAAATACTTAATTTCAACACTTTTAATAAAAAAAAAAATTGTTTATAAAATAAACTAAAAAAGAACGCAAATATTAAAAAAAACATATTCACTTCAAGTCTCTCTGCGTATGTACTGTTGAGATGCCGTGGGTTTGAGAGGTCCAGGAATGGCCGGCTTATTACCAGGTATCCTACCACCAAAGCAATATCTGCAGAATTGCAAAGCATGTTATTGTAAATTGTTAGGAATATCCAATATTTATGCAAAACAATTTCTATAGCATTTTATTAAACTCCATTTATGAAATCAGTGCTTCTTTAAAACACATTAGACATTGAAACATTGGGCACCTGTGCAGAATTCAATGGAACTAGAGCTCTTGCTTGTTTTAGATTACTCAAATATTACTATAGGTTAGAAGTGACACCATACTGGAGCGGACATAATGGTAGGAATCAGGTAATAAACTGTAGGATTCTGGTTTAAAACACTACAGAATGTATATCAGCAAAGGCTGTTGTAGGGTTCTGTCTCTTTATGAGAAACCAGGTACTGTCGCTTTAAGAGGAGAGCTCTTGAGTGGGAGCAGGGTTTTAGAGTTGATTCGTCGTCATAAAAGATTACAAAACGTTGAGACCAACTTAAAGTTTATTCATTTTATGTTCCCAGCGTTGGTGAGTTGTTGGTATAAATGTTTGAATATGTTTTCTTAGTTTTATAGTTCGCGATGCGCTTTATAAGCTTCCGCCTACGCGCAAAAGATGTGTGTTGTTTTTTGCTGTCCATTTTCAGTTCAATAGGGGTTTATTGACATTTATGTAAGATTTAAATGTATGATGCTGTGATATTTTAAATCTAATTTGATAATGTGTCGTAGTGTGCAGCGCATTTAGTAATCTAAATGTTTTTGTTCTGTTTAACAGTTTGACCGCAAGTGCGCAAGTACGTACTTGTGAGTGCTGCACGAGGGAATAAAACAAAAACAAAACTAACAAAAATTCCACGTTAATGTTGTCTTTATTGATAACATTAAAGTCAAACAACGGGGATTCAAAACCAAATTTAAGAAATGAAGATGGATTCCGAATCAGATTCTGCCCCTGACCAGCAGCAGCATCAACAACATAGTCTCAAACGTCAGCGTGGAGTTGCAAAAGCTGCTGTAACTCGTTTAATTACCCAGATTACAAGAGCTATGAACTCAAATCAACCACAAGAGGTGGAAATTAAGCTTGTTGCTTTGGATGAAGCTGTTGTTAAATTCAAGGAGATGCATGATGCCTTTGAAGAAACATTACAAGATGAAGATGACCTTGACGTTTCTAGGGGTTACTTTCTATCAGTCATGCGTGATGTGCAAGATTTGCAACATTCGGCTTTGAGCTGGTTGGAGGATGTGAAGGTAGAAATAAATCTTTCTGAAGAGCTCACTACACCATCCATATCTCAGGAAATAGCGGACACTCCCAAAATGGCTTCTGAAAGTTTGTCAAATCAACTTCAAAGTCTGCAAGAGCACAGAGAAGAGGAAAGACGAGAGTTTTATGCACTCATAGAGAAACAGGAAGCAAGTCTTCGCTTGGAGTTTGAGTCAAAGCTCAGGGAAGCAGAAATGGAGAAAGAGGATTTAAAAAATCTGTTAAAACTCAAAGAGGCTGAAACAACAACAAATAATTTTTCAACACCAGTGACAGCCAAACCCGCTCTTCATTTCTCTTCATCACTCTCAACAGTTAGCGAACATTCTCTGTGTCAGTTACTGGAAGTATCAAAACAGCAATATCAGTCACATATTGACGCAATGCATTTGCCACCTGTTGATATCATCAAGTTCGATGGTGAACCATTAAAGTACTGGCAATTTATGAGGCTGTTTTCTTCTGTGATTGATAAGCAGACAGTACCTGACCAAGAGAAGCTAACACGATTGTACCAATACACAGTTGGACAAGCAAGAGAAGCCATCTCGCACTGTTTGTACAATGCTGACTCCAGTATTGGCTTCACTGAAGCTATGTTAATCCTGAAAAAACGTTTTGGCAACCCTTATGCAATCTCCCAAGCATGGGTGGATAAGGTGCTGAATTATCATGCAATTAAAGATAACAAACAGCTACAAAGCTTTGCAGATATTCTGCGCAGCTGCAGAGACACTTTGAAGGCGATGCACTGCGAGGAAGAACTAAATGGTAGTCGTACATTGCTGCAAATTGTGGAGAAACTGCCAGATGATCTAAAAAAAAGATGGCTTACAATTAATTATGAGATCACTAACTCTGGCCGCTTACCAAAGTTGGATGACATAGTTAATCTTGTGGAGTCAGAGGCTGCTAAAAGATCCGATCCTATTTTCGGAAATATACTCGATCCTCACAGCCAAACCACTATTGCGAGCTCCAAGACTACCACTAAACCAAACTTTGGCAAGAAAAGACAGACTTTTGCTACAGTGGCTGCTCCTGATCTGTCTAATGCCTCATCTACACCAAAAGCAACTACAGGATTTAAGTGTCCAAAATGCACAAACAAGCACTTCTTAAATCAGTGCCAAGAGTTTAGAGCTCTGACTGTGAATGAACGATTGATATTTGTCCAGCGACAAAACCTCTGCTTAAACTGCTTCATGAAAGGTCATCGCAGTTCAGTTTGCTCCAGGAAGTGGGTATGCAAAGTACCTGGGTGTGGCAAGAAACATAACAGTTGGCTGCATTCTGCTATCATCACATCCAATGATGGTGAAAACCAATCTCCAAAACAAAACATTAGTGATGGCTCAGCAGGGGATTTCCCACAAGCAATTCAAGCCCATGCCACCAGGAGGTGCACTGAAGTCAATCGTAAAAAAATTGCACTTCCCATCCTGCCAGTAGTGGTTTCCGACAAGCACAACCAATTCTCAATGAATGTGTTTGCTTTGCTGGACAGTGGTTCCAATGGAACGTTTGTATCGAAGAAGCTTGTGCATTCACTTAAGTTAGAGTCTCACAAAATGAACATCAAACTGAATACCTTGGAAACAAAAAATCTCAACGTAGTAACTCTGGCAGTAGATTTACGAGTTGAGGATACACAACGAAAAAATTCCTTCATGATGAAAGATGTTCTGTGCCGAGATCAACTCAACATAAGTCTGGAGAATCTTGTTTCACAGCAGGACGTACTTCAGTGGCCACATCTTCAAGAAATTGCTGATGAAATCAATTTTCCTGATGTTGATCTTGCGGATGAAGTGCATCTGTTGATTGGACTTGACCAGCCTGATATTCTTGCTCCTCGTCAAACCTGTTGTGGTAAATCAGGTGAGCCTTACGCTATTTTAACTGGTCTAGGGTGGACACTTCACGGACCAGTAGCTGATGGTTCAACAACAATTTCTGCTAATTTCGTCCAAACCGACAGTTCTCTGCATCAAGCTATTGAGCGATTCTGGAAGATTGATGATCAAGCACATGTAAACAATAAATCGATGTCTATAATAGACAAGCAAGTGGTGGACTTGTGGCAGAGACAAACAGTCAAAGAGAATGATCATTACATTATTCCCATTCCCTTCAAAGAGCAACCTCCATGTCTTCCAAGTAGTTATGCAATGGCAAAACACCGTCTAGATCTGCTTGGAAAAAGGCTAAATAAGGATCCAGAGCTGAGACGAAAATACACTGAAGGAATCTGTGATACCCTGGAAAGAGGATACGCAGAGGAAGTTGTAGATATTGACCGAAGAGATGGGTGTGTGTGGTATCTACCACACCATCCTGTTGTACATCCTCGTAAACCTGGCAAGATAAGAATTGTGTTTGATTGTGCGGCACGGTATCAAGGGACTTCATTAAATGACAGAATCCACCAAGGCCCAGATTTAGCAAATAAGCTGCTTGGGGTTCTACTAAAGTTCAGACAGGATCCAATTGCCATCAATGCTGATATCGAGAGCATGTTTTACCAAGTCAAGGTACCATCTCAGGAAAGAGATGTTCTGCGCTTCCTGTGGTGGGAAGACAATGATCCAAAAAAGCCACCAAAACACTATCGGATGACCGCTTATCTGTTTGGAGGTGTTTGGAGTCCCAGCGCAGCTAACTTTGCATTGCAACAAGTAGCAGAAGACAACCATAATCATTTCTCTGAGGAGGCTGTAAAAACAGTAATGGGAAATTTTTATGTGGATGACTGTCTCAAGTCAGTAAAAACAGAGAATGATGCAATAAAGCTGGCTTCTGAGCTCTGCGAGTTGCTGAATCATGGAGGCTTTAAACTCACCAAATGGTTAAGCAACTCCAAAGAAGTAATGAAATCCATACCACCAGAATTGTGGGCAAATTCATTGAAAGAAGTCAATCTTGATCAGGAAGATTTGCCTTATGAACGAACACTAGGTGTCCTCTGGGATGTAGAGCGAGATTATTTCACCTTTGATGTCAAGGCAGTGGACAAGCCTGTAACAAAGAGAGGAATATTGAGCACCACAAGTTCGATCTATGATCCTTTAGGGTTTGTCAGCCCGTTTGTGCTCAAAGCAAAAGCAATTTTTCAAGAACTGTGTCGCAGGAAAGTTGAATGGGATGAGGAGATACCATTGGATGTCGCAGCACAGTGGCACAGGTGGATGAATGATTTATCTCTTCTCTCTGCAATGACAATTCCAAGATGCTTTAGACCTGTCTCTGAAAACAGCCAGCCAATAGTTCAATTACACCACTTTTCTGATGCTTCAGAACTTGCATATGGTGCAGTTTCCTATATCAGAATTGACAACACCTGCAATCTTGTAATGTCAAAGTCCAGACTTGCACCCATCAAAACGATCAGCATTCCACGGTTGGAGTTATTGGCAGCAGTAGTTGCTGTGGAGCTGGATCAATTTATCAAGCAGCATCTGGAGATTCAGGTTGCTGAAACCTTCTTCTGGACTGACAGTACAATTGTTCTGCAATACATCAACAACAGACACTGTCGCTTTCAAACTTTCATTGCAAACAGAGTTGCAAAAATACTTGAATGGTCAGAACCCAGTCAATGGAGACACGTGGACTCTAAGAGTAATCCTGCGGATGATGTTTCTCGTGGAATGACAGTGAAAGAGATTCTGGAAAGTAAGCATTGGGTGTCTGGACCTGCTTTCCTTCAGCATGAAGAAGAATACTGGCCTGTACAGCCTGATTCAAGTGGATCGCCAGAAGAGACTGCGATCAAAAGAACAAAGGAGGTATATGTAGTCGACAAGAGATCAGTTAAGACTGACAAATATGCAACTGATAGGTTCCTTGAGAGATACTCGGATTGGCATAGATTAAAGAGAGCTACGGTTATTTTACTGAGGCTTAAAGCTATGCTACGCAAGAGTACAAATGTACGGCTTTCTGATCCAATCACAGTTGAAGAGCTACAAAACGCAGAAGTAGCTATACTCCACTACGTTCAAAAAACCTCACTAAGCCATTTTCAAGAGAAGAACAACACTGTTGTTAATCTTAAGCCATTTATTTGCGAAAGGGACAGTTTGCTGCGTGTTGGAGGCAGACTCTCAAGGGCACCAATTTCATTTGACTCAAAACATCAAATACTTCTGCCCAAAATTCATCATATCACAAGGTTAGTAATCGAGAGTTATCATCTGAAAACAAGTCATGCAGGAACAGAGAGAGTTCTCTCAGAGATTCGCCAGAAGTTTTGGATTCTCAAAGGACGAGTGAGTGTTAACCAAGCTCTAAGATCTTGTGTGAAATGTCGAAAACTGAGAGCTAAGCCACAGTGTCAGCAAATGGCAGACTTGCCGGAGTCTAGAGTGACACCAGGTGAGCCCCCATTCAGCCGTGTTGGCATAGACTACTTTGGACCTTTTTTAGCTAAAAGGGGACGTAGCGAGCAGAAAAGATACCGGTGTCTGTTTACATGTTTAGCTACCAGAGCCATTCATTTGAAAGTAGCACACAGTCTCGACACAGACTCATTTATAAATGCTCTGCAGCGTTTTATTGCTAGAAGAGGCCCACCTGTTGAAATAAGATCTGACAATGGAACAAATTTTGTGGGAGGATTAAGAGAATTGAGGAAAGCTATCAGTGACTGGAATCAAAAGAAGATCTCAGACCATCTCCTACAGAAAAATGTCAAATGGGTTTTCAACCCACCAGCTGCCTCTCATATGGGAGGTGTCTGGGAACGTCAAATACGGACAGTACGTTCCGTTCTCAACACTATACTTTCACAGCAGACACCAGATGATGAGGGTTTGGCAACGTTATTCTGTTGTGTTGAGTCTATCGTTAATGGTAGACCGATTACCAAGTTATCTGATGATCCTTCGGATGCCTTGCCACTCACACCAAATCATCTGTTAATACTCCGTGCTGGACCAACTCTGCCACCAGGAGCGTTCGTTAAGGAAGATTCTTATCGACGTAGATGGCGCCAGGTGCAGTATTTGGCTGATGTCTTTTGGAGCAGATGGCTCAAAGAGTATCTACCCACTCTGCAAACACGTCAGAAATGGCACCAACAAAGAAGAAATTTTAAAGTGGGTGATCTTGTGCTTATCCTATATGAGAACGCACCACGAAACAACTGGCCATTGGGATTAATCACTAAAGTTTACCCAGGATCAGATGGGATTGTGCGAACTGTGGAAGCAAGAACACAAGCAGGACTGTTTATTCGACCAGTGGATAAAATTTGTCTGTTAGAGGCAAATTTAGTTGATATTGGCAGTTAAGATGTCATTAGGACATAACCCTTTTTTTCCAGTTTGAATGACTTTTAATGGGTTAAAGAGTCATTGGGGCCCGGGATGTAGGGTTCTGTCTCTTTATGAGAAACCAGGTACTGTCGCTTTAAGAGGAGAGCTCTTGAGTGGGAGCAGGGTTTTAGAGTTGATTCGTCGTCATAAAAGATTACAAAACGTTGAGACCAACTTAAAGTTTATTCATTTTATGTTCCCAGCGTTGGTGAGTTGTTTGTATAAATGTTTGAATATGCTTTCTTAGTTTTATAGTTCGCGATGCGCTTTATAAGCTTCCGCCTACGCGCAAAAGATGTGTGTTGTTTTTTGCTGTCCATTTTCAGTTCAATAGGGGTTTATTGACATTTATGTAAGATTTAAATGTATGATGCTGTGATATTTTAAATCTAATTTGATAATGTGTCGTAGTGTGCAGCGCATTTAGTAATCTAAATGTTTTTGTTCTGTTTAACAGTTTGACCGCAAGTGCGCAAGTACGTACTTGTGAGTGCTGCACGAGGGAATAAAACAAAAACAAAACTAACAAAAATTCCACGTTAATGTTGTCTTTATTGATAACAGCTGTAAATACTCATTTTCACATGATTTCAGTTTTTTTTATTTGTTAATAATATGAAAAAATATCAAATGCCCTTTTTCATTTTAGTATATAGTGACAGTGAAAATAACTTCAAGGGCAAAAGCACTTTAGTTCCTTTTAAACTGGGCAAAAATTGCAGCGTAGCACTCAGTTCTCAGGTCTACTGTAAAGACTACTGATTTAATATGGAATCAGTTTTGGTAAAGTGCAAGCAAACAGTCAGTTTGTGTGTTGATTGAATTATTTCTTTGTCTTGACTTTGCATAAGGCACACACACATTGTTAATTAGTCTGAACACTCATTAATAAAATATGAATATATTTGATACTTTGTTTGCAAGTTTCTTCAAAAAGATTCAACTTGCATTTGGCGATGATGCTGTCCATGACTCCCATCGAAAAACGAAAGTGTATGAAGTGACTCATGTGGTCAACCTAAAACACACAACACGGTAGATTGAAATATTTATCAGCAAATACTTCAAGCATATCTGATTTACTTTAGTTTTCCTCACCAGTTTCTGGAAGGTTCCAATAATGGTCTGCTTTTCTCTCCTGTTGCCATTGTAAAAAGCAATCTCCTCGCTGAAACAACACAGAGAAATCCTCTACTCTCTCCAACAAAAACAGTTTTGTAACACCTTAATAAATACCTGTTAGTGATGAGTCGAGAATTGATATATCTGTATTCCCCTTCATATTTCTGTTCGTTCACGATCATCTTGCCAATTGGCCTGCGCAGTCTGGTCAGCACCAGACCAGACAACAACAGGTAACTCAGCAAACTGGCAGGACCCTTCAGAAAGCAAAAAGACTTTAAAAACACAGCAAAGATCAAGTGGTTAAAGTAGCTTGAGATGTCTCTCAAACCGTCTCACCAGACTCCCGATGGCTGTGTTGAGTTTGCAGATATAGATCAGTATGTCAAGTAGAGGCTAAAGTAAATTGAAAAATCAAGGATTCCATAGGGACCTGAATACATGATTGAAAATGAAAAGATTTGTGCTGGTTTTGTTTTTACCTTGCTGACATTTGAATACAGGTCCACCACACTGTTGCAGAACTTCTCTACGTCTTGTGTGATCAGTTGATCAGGGTTTGCAATGCGATTGTCCAGGTTGCCGATCTGATAGTATGTGAAGCCCCTGGAGTAAAGCACTTAGTATATAAATGTGACCATCATCAGAAAATAGCACATTTTTATGCTATGGAAATGACATTTCTTTTTTTTTAATTACTACATTTGGTAGGAAATTAACTTAAGGGCATTGGAACTCTTGATAACAATTCATTACATTTTCATAGCAATTTCCACATCTAGACGGGGTTTCCTAATCTACCACCAGGGCTGATGAAGATACTACCATGGTGATAGCAATGCATAAAGATACAGCCTGGACGATGACTGCCGTTCTGCGCTAGAACTGTTACCACACACTGAGTAATGGTAGACAGGAGACAGGGACTAATGGGAGTGGCTAAATTTGGCAAGGAGCTTACATTCATACTGTTACTTGTAAGTAACACCCAGAAGATTTCAGTAAACACAGTCAGGAGCTCAGTTTTTATGTTGTATTTTGAGCATATCCCTTGCTGGCCTCACTATCACCACTTTCCAAAGTTTTCCATGTAAATAGTAAGCTCTACTTAGCTTTAGTGGTAAACCATCTTGGCTCGCGCAGAGCTAAACTCTAATTTCTGAGGAAATGTGATTAGAAGAAAATAATCCTCACTTAAAAACCAACACACAAAATGACACAAGAGAAAGACAAGAGATGATAGTCTAAATCACACTGAATATTTATGAGGTTGCTATATTATGACTAAATGTAACTTACGTCAGGTACTCATTGTATAGCTGATTGGTCAGTCTGACTCTGAAACACAGTTTCAATTGATTGATCCCCAGTTTTAAGAAGTTATTGACTAGAGAAATCTGAGAAGTAACAAAAACATGAAAAGGTTGTTAGAGAAAAACAACAAATAATTAAAAACCATAAATGCAAGGTTGCAATAGGGCTGTGCAATGAATCAAATTTTGATCATAATGTCAAATTTGAGTGTTAACCAAAAATTATGATAATAAACATAAAAACTATATAATGAGTAAAAAAATGTTTTATTGCATTTATTGTGTATTTGTTCCTTGGTATGTGCATTACCTCACTGCTGAAGCTTTTCAGACCCGGCGCTCTCATTCTTGAGCAGTTTATATAATCATAGCTTTAATTCTGGGATTACCAACATTATTATTTCAACGCAGCAGATCAATGTATCCAAAACACTCATTAGTCAGTTATAGCTAACCGAACACAGTGTTTAACAGCGAAGACGAATGTTGCATACAGGACATAAAAAACTATGCTCAAATAAACCATTCTTTATGTATTTCATGTTTTTGTACTGCTCAGAAAAACTGATAAATTATTAATAAAACTGATAGGCTAGTACTAGCATGATAACGTTAGATAAATGTTATGGTTCTGATGATGAGAGCACTGTCAAGAAAAAGTAGAAGAGAAGAAATATAATCTCTGTGTTTTTCCGTGTTCAAATTCATTTATTTATACATTTTATTTACTTATTTATACTTTATTACAATTAAACGAACAACTTTAAAAACTAAGTGTCTTTCAATTAGAGACAGTAATAGAGTAGATGTATATAACATATCTGGAAAACATTATATCATTAAATGCAATGATAATGGAATATATCCAAAGACAAAAATTATCGCGATTTCAATTATTACTTAAATAATCAGGATTAGAAATTTCCAATAACCGAGCAGCTCTAAGTTGCAATAAAGGTATTACTACAGTTTTATTAAGCTGTTGCTTTCATAAATTAGTGATTCCTGCTATAATGAACAATCGCCAAGTTTTACACACTAGTAACAATTCGAGTAATAACGTGTTTCCTTTATTGGGGTCACTAAACATCCTGCATCATCAGTGCAACTTATTTTAAGTGACTGGTGTAATCTAGAGCACAGTGACTCTATGTAAAGTTCACTCCACTTACGAAAGGCATGGCTGTGATAAAGTTGCCCAAATATCTTTTGAATTCCGTTGTCGAGCGTCCAATAATTGCACTGCGAATAACACAAACCCAGATTGAGGTACAGTCTCTGTAACAGGTTATATATCTCAGTACAGGAAAAACAGGATAAGCAGCATCTAAGTGCTCAAGCACGTTTAGCTTGCAACGACACCCGGGGGAGAGCACGCTAGCCCACATTTAAAATAAACAAGTCTAAATATCAGGTCAAATAAACCTGGGGACTTTGCATTACTAGATTTGGACTTGATAGAACTGGAGATAGAGATCTAGTTATACACAAATATATTTGACATCAAGCACCTGATCACCTCTCAATCATGGTTCCATTGTGAATCATCCAGACGTCGCAGTAGGTTCTGGCCATGAGCATCACAGCGATCAGCAGTAAATATCCTGACTGGACATAAAGCCATTGCATATGTAGTAGCATCACATAAATGTACCCATATGTAGCTTAAAATAATAATAATACTTAAAATACATAGCAATGAACAGGACACTATACCTCTTTGCATAAAAACTGTGGCATCAGGATTTTTAAAATATGACAAATCCTTCTGAAGAACACCTTGTCGACTGCTGCCTTATCTGTCTTCTTATCTTCCTAAAGAAATGCCAAACATCTGCATCATGCTAATGTATCATTGGTCAAAACACTTAGTGTCAAGGAAAAGAGACTTTTCAGTATTTATGAGAGATATTACTTCATTTTTCAAAAGTGGTTTGGAAGTCTTCTTTTCCCTATTGGTGAATACAAGAACAAGCAGCATCAAAACCGACTGTTACGAACCATGACGCAAAAAGCATGTCAATGTCAAAGATGTTTCAATGTCGAAGAGGTTATTTCGGTCCCCGAGAAAATAAATAAAAGGCAACAGGTGTGTGAGGGAGATCTCTTACCCATTAGGCTCGGCGGAAAGTCTTTGTTTTAGTAGATAGACTGCAAACAGCAGCGCACCTGCGACGGAGGAATTGCCGGCTGTTAGATACTTACTAACTGCCGCCATCTTCACTGTGGAACCAATCAGGAAGCGACGCAAGGAGGAACCCGCGGCGGGGAATTGAGGCTCCTCCTTCAAATTATTGCTACATAGGTTCCTTCGATGGAGCTATACTCTACCAGCACGGGAGAACGGAAACAAATGTTTAAGTGCGCCTTTGGGAATTCAGAAGGAACAATTAGTTTCGCGCAATCCATAAAATGATGTAGTGAACAACTCTGCCACAAGATGTCGCAAGAGTACTATGCAGAAAGAAACAAAATGAGATCGCACTGAATTTCACATAATCTTTCAAAGTATACTTTCTTTCCTTTAATTGTTTTCTTTTGTTTCGTGCTTTTTTCTTTTATTTTTTACTTTCATAGTTTTTTTAAATAGATTATTAGATTTGTGCTGAATTTACTGTTCATTCGCGGTTTATTATAAGTGTTCATTAGCTGTAAGAATATTTGTTTCACGTATGTTTTTATACATTGTTTTATTTTTGTTTGCATATTAATTGAGCTAGTTTTATTGGCTTTGATTTAACGTCTAATGTTTTTTTATTTGTATAGCTTACCAGTATTAATATTATTGTTTAATTTTTACAGTCTATGTAATTAAATAGATCATTTGCTTTTTATAATATTTGTTTAGTTCTATATATTTTAACCACAAACTACTGTAATATATACGGTGTTTTCACTGTTATTTTAGTTCATCTATTAAATACGTATTTTACAATAAGTAAGTTTTCAAGCCACCATCAATTTGATATTAAGACAATTTATCAATTTAATCATGATAAAAATTTATAAAATATATACTTTTATGCCATTTACTTCGTCAGTAATCTGTAATAATAAAAACTCGGTATCACCCTTTACTGAGCTCCATAAACTCATCTTCAGTATGAAAGTCTGGGCAGCAGCACATGTTCAGTAACTTCGACGAAGAAAACAAGTGGGCTTGCCCAGCCAAACTCTGACAGCCAATCGGAAGTTTACGTGCAGGTCACGTGAGGACGTTTTGAGTCGAGACAGTTCCAGGGTAACTTTTCTCTTCAAATGTGACGAGAAGATCAGACTGTCGGTGCGCATCCTATCTGACACTCATTCATGGATTTACCGGGGGTTTTATTTCTCAAGGGCTCGGAATGATGTTCTTCATGAGCTGCTTGAGTAAGTACTGTCCGCTGGAGTTCATCACTCTAAACACTAAACAGACTTTTAATTTGGTGCGGTTAGCTAGCACCGCTAAATGAACGTTTTCAAGAGCTAAGATTGTAAAGTTGGAATTTAACGTAAAGGAGGGAGAGGAATTGGTTATCTTTAATGTCTATTTAACAATTTATTTGATTAATATAGGTTAAGAAATTAAGTTTTAGAAGTGTTTAAAAAGTATTTAAAAGAAATGTTTCGTGCTATTTAAAGAGCCAAACGAGAGCAGATTACTGTACGCGTTTAAAATATATATATATATTTAAACACACAAGTGATGTTAACGTTAGTTGTTCATTCTTGCCAGAACGTGCGTTTTTGCCTCGTCCCTTTCTTTACTTTGCCATTATATGACTGAAGTCAAAGTAGAAGAATAGTTTTGAGTGACAGGTGTCAAGCCCCTTCATTGATTGAGAAGTATCGGTGCATTTCTCGCATTCTGCAGAAGCCGCGCGTCGCCTCGAGACAAAGGCAGTCACGTAAGCAGCGTGCGCATGAATGAAGACATGCCTTCTCGGAGAATTACAAGAGATCGTGAATGAATGGATGAATGGATGCTCCAGTAGGTAAAGGGTCCTGTTGTGCGAGGGCCTTAAAGCTAGTGTTTCAGCTTGATCCTCATGTTGATAGGGAAGGATCTGACTTCAGGGTTGTGAAAACTGGTTTTAAAACCAAGCGCCTGTTTCCTCCCAAATTTGGAAGATTGTTGCAGGGTGCTTTTTTTAACAACTTAACGTTCAAATTCAGCAGTTTTAGTGAGATGGCTTAACATGAATTAAGCACAACAATAAACAGAGAGAGAGAGAGAGAGCGCAAAGCTCACTTTTATCTCAGATACTTAACATATCAGATACAATTAAACACAATAGAATTTTTACAGGCCAAATACATCAAATAGTTCCAAATGAACATAAACTACATCCCATTAAGCCTACGTCTTCTCAATATACTTCCAAAAAACTCACAAACACTGCAAAAATGAAATGACGAAACATATTTTAATTTAGATTTTTTGCAGTGCTTTCAAGTTTTTTCGTTGAAAGAATTTGCTGCTTATTTATTCGAAGAAGGCCATGAGAAAATCTAGCACGTTTATTGTATTGGAACTTCCTGTGATGATTAGTTGGGTATGTTTTGTTTAATAATGAAAGTATTTTGTTAGTGTTTTTTTGTGGATGGGTTTTCTGCCTTTTGTTGACATCTTTTGTTTACTGTAATTGTTGGTGTTGCGTGCAAAAATGTTTTCACATTTATAACTAGCTGTAACCGTGTTTACATTTCTAAAAAATGGTGACTCAAGCAGTTAATTTAACCTCTGATATATCGAAGATCAGTTTGATCAGCTTCATTCACATTAGTAGAAAGTATTTTCATGTAAGGGACAGGAAATGTAAAAAATTTGAAAATGAACGCAGTCCCTTACTAGGTAAATTAGTCTTCCTTGTCTCAAGATCCATTTGAAAATTTTTTAAAGATTGTAATTAATACCAACATATACTACTGCCATATGTGTTGGAAACACCTTTAAGACTCAATAATGTTGTTCTCACTCATCTTAAAATTCTGCTGAGCACAAAATGAAAAGCAATTGCACAAAAGTAATTGACATAGTGTCTAATATTTATTTGTTTTGCCACAAAAACACACAATGTTTAAAATGGCTTAAAAATGGAGTATTTTGTGCCTATAAGTCTCACAAAGATTACACCTTACCCACCAACACTGGTGCACTCTTCTTCTGGCTTATACCAAAACTATTCATAGACCCCGTTCACTTGTGTTTTAGCACAATTTGGAGTAAATGTTGGCTCCCGCTTCAGAGTTTTTGACTCATCGGGAACTTGTCAATCATCATTTGGAAGCATCTAGTTTTACTCTATGTGCCGTCCTCTGAGCTGTCATACACATCATTTTCAATGGACTGAAAACTATGTTGATGATTGTTGATGTTACTGTTATTATTTTCAAAGCAGTTAGGAAACTGGGTATTTTATAAATATCCATTTTAGTGTTAACCGGGCCCTGAGCCAGGACTAGCACCCTATTGGGGTTAGCTTGGCTGGAAATGCTAGACAGGAATTACTAGCTCTGTTTCCAGCACACATGTACGCAATTTTTTTTTACAAATTTATAGAAATTAACATGCATGGACTAGGCACAGCAGGTCATGTGACTTATTTAATTTGGAAAAAAGTGTTTCCATTGCAATTTTGCGAAATGTCAATTTGATACCAAAATGTAAATGCAAAAAAAACTTTTTTTTAATAAATGGGAGTTTTTTTTTTTTTTTTTAATGTGTCATGTTTTCATTAGGTGACTACTATCATAAATCCAAATTCAGGGTCAATGGAAATGTGAATACTGATACCGTGTGGGAGTAGTAGGGGATATCAACCGGTCTGTTTCTGAACCTGATCTATAAACCGCCTTATCTGCTTCCTTTGCCTGTCAGTTTTAAATCACAAACTGTCTGAAAATAAACGGAATTCATCTCCTTTAGAAGTAGACTGTACAAAGACTGTTAATGAGCATCCATCATAATGGTAACATCAAGAAAATACAGATTTCTGAGTAAAGACTCTAAACCCTCATCTAATCCCTCATTTTCTTCTTTCAGCTCTCCACTGGCAGGAGAGTGCTAGGATCTGGGGCTGAGGTGGCTCTGTGACGGCAGACACAACTGCTGGAATGTTTCGACAGGGGACCAATAGTGGGAATAGACGCTTGACAAGCGGAGCTCGTCTCTCCCAGCCAAACATCCCAGTGTTTGTACCTTCTGGCTCTTCTAAAACCCAAGGGATGGGTCGCAATTCCAGGACGAAGACTCTGAATACGCTGGGCTTGGGTCACAGCATCCCCCCTCCAGGAGGAGATCCTGAATATATCATGCAACTGGTCAATGATGTGCGCAAGTTTTCAGATGTGCTGCTGAGCTTAAAGGAGGCCTTTCACACCAAAGGTGAGCTTGATGCCACTTAAAGCTGTTTGATTTCAGCTGGAGTTGATCGTACTTTATTACTGTTTATGAGGTGGTAGTCTCTTTTAAGTGTGTTTATGGATCATCAACAGCAGTGTGTCAGGATATGCTGACTTAGAGTTTTAGAGGCTGTGTTGGGCAACGTTCCTCATTCCCATCTTTGGAGGAGTGTCATGGGTGACTAATAACTGCCATGCTGTGTTTTTTTTTCTGCTGTTGAAGGCATTTCTGACATTGTCCTCCTTGAATTTCCTCTCTATCTCAGGTTCTCAAATAGATATACCTTCAACAGATACATAGAGAGTCTTGGAAGTTGGTCATGTTGGGTTTTTCTAAGTACTACTTGGGAAAATGTGTTCACTATCTATGTTATTGGAAACAATTATGATTTTATTGTCATATAACCCAATATTGAATAAAATCTCGAATTAAATCTTTCTCTTATGTTGAGCTGGAAATATATTGTGTGGTAATGTAATAAACTGATAACTGTGTAATGAGAAATACTGTTAAAGGTTCAAGTTTCACTACTCATGTTCCCACTGTACTGACTGATGCTCCATAAAATATATTTGTCTCTTGTATCCAAATACAGCAAAATTAAGCACAACATTCAAACACTATAAAAAGATACATTGAGATCATGTCCACATCTATCCAGTTATTTAACAAATATATTTAATAAAAACAATTAAATAATTAGCGTTTGGAAAACAATAGTGGAAAGATGGTGGCAGCCGCCTCTTCAACCTTTTAGTTATATCTTTCAATCAGAAGCTTCCAAACTAGTTTCCCTTTTGACTCATCCTAGTGTCTTCCCATCATTGCTTGGGCAAAGCAGTTTTCCCAACATTTGTGAGATTTTGAGCTTAAAGCTACCCTATAATTTTGAAATGATTATTCTTTCAAATCAGGAACAAAAAACTGCCTTTAGGTGCAGAACTGCTTGGCTCCTTTACTGCAGTTCCTTCAAATAGTGCTAAGACCATTGAGTGAATTTGCACATAGAACTGTTTCAACCCTCAAAAGGTGCTACAAAAATGTTGAAGGTTTATATTGAACAGTTTTAATATTTGTTTTATTATTTGACCATTCTGAATATAAAGGGACAACGAACATTGCTTTTAGTTAAAAACTTTACATTTCATTTGAAAGTATGAAATAAATAAACAAATATTCCAAAACCTTTTTTTATTGTCAAATCAAAGTTGAAACATTCAATCCTCCATGCAGAGAGTTAGAGGCACGTTTACTCCGAAATTGGGATTCTGGCCTAGCGGCAGCTCATCAATTAATGCACAAATGGCTGCATTTTTTATATCATGCCTCCAAAATCTTGTCATTCAGAATTAGGAGAATGTTTTGTACAGTCAATCCGGTCTTCACACAGGGAAGATTTTTCACTGCTATTATTTTGAAAGATAAACATTTTAGTTTAGGACAGACGATGGAGGTTTTCCACACCCCCCTCTGCCAAGTGTCCCGAATGACATTTCTCTCAAGCTTTTGAAATCCCTACTGTCCCTTTGCCCTGTTTTCTATAGCCGCTGACCCCCTAAATTCACGGATTCATGCTGTCCGATCACTGACTGATACTCACAGCTCCTTTAACCTTATGGATTTTGTCATGCAAGCAAACATCTATACTCTGCAAGGAGGAATGCTGCATTGACTCATCCGCATACTATTTGCTCAAGACTGCCACTGCCACAAGGAAGTCCGTTCAAGCTAAAAAGGAAGTTCATCCAGAAACTGCTGTCAAGTTACTTGTGTGTTGGCATTTGTTGGCTCATCACTTTGATTGGTGTGACCAAACTCTCGTCGTCTGTGATTCCTTCTCGATGAAGCCCCCTCCTCCTCCATACCCCAAATTCCTTCAGAACAAATGTTCACTTGTTGCTATGGTGCCTCCGATTGACTGTTGTTAGGTGTGTGAAACATGTCTCTTCTTTAGTGAAATTTTATCAAGGCCATCTTTGCACTTCTTCATGGTTGGCTGAGTTTCTGACTGGTGGGGAATTCGGCCACAGTTTTCATAGTCAAATTGTTTTCTACGGTAAAGGATTTTGTTAGGTATTTGCATTCATTCTTTTCATTATCTTTTGTTCAAATCCTGTGAAAAATTATAGAATTTTTTCAAATTCAGATTTTTCAACATTTGTTTTTAAAGTAATGTGGAACTCCCATGACAGCTTTGCATGCAGACGAGAGGGGTTCTGTTAGAGGAAAGGCTGAATATTAAATACTTTCCTCTGTGATTTTTGGTCATCTCCTTCAAGGAACGTACGTGTCTTGTGGCCTGTTTACACTCATCGTGTGGGTAGCTGAAAGAATGTGCTGTTCTGTGTTGAAGAAGAGCTTTTTTTAAGTGCTTGGAATTTAGAAGTGCTGTGATAACAACCAGAAAATCTACCGCTCTGTTACTCACTTGGTTTTTCTTGGAATGATTGTTACTGTTTAAGGACATGTCTTCCGTTGTCTGCCTTTAAAGCACCACAAGAACACTTTTTTGAGGTCTTACCATGTTTACATTGGTCTCTGTCTGTTGAACTTGAACCGTTTCAAAAGTTTCACCAAGAAATGTTGTTCCTGGAAAAGCAGACAATAATCTACATTTCAGTATTGTCGCCATTGTTTGAATTGTACTAACATCTTTAGGTTTCTGAGAATATAAATACTCAAATATTATTTGAGTGTGAACATTTTTTACGATGTATTGTAGTGATTTATAATATTCTGAAATGTTTGTATCAATAAAAGCTAAATTAACTTATTTAAATGGTTGTTACCCTGCTTTCAGCTTTACAGTTGTATTCCAATAGATCTTAAACAAACGAGGTGCTGATCGGTCACATTCTGGAATTGTATGAAAGAATGTACAGGACCGTTGGCGGTCTTGATATAGGAGGCCCCTTTGGCATATTGTAATGGTGTTAATCTGGGGATATGAACAAAACCTTCCTAATTGAAAATGTGGAGAAAAAGAACCTCCTTCATGTAATGGGCTTACTTCACAGAGTGTTGCGGGTGGCACCATTGGAGTAACCCTGTGGTTGGTGATATAATGGCTCACTGGGCCTGTGAAGTAGAGAAGAGAGATTTGTTGGGCTGTAACTTTCCCACTGAAGGTGAAGGATGTTTTTGTGTAGGCCTGAGATTGGGTAGCGTTTCCTGCGGTGTGGATTTATAGCCCTAGTTGAGTAGATTGGTCATGGAGATGTGCCAGTTGGCCCATGAAATCCAAGCTATGTTGAGAGGCATCATTAGTGCTATGTTTGGTAGGCATGTCTTTTTTTGGCCCATCAATCGGGATTTGGTGTCATATTGTAAATTATGGAATTGAACTATAAACTGACTGAAAATGTGTTTTTGTCCTAGAGCGATAAATCCAGTGTTTCCAAGTTCGAAGAATGTCAAAGATTATATTGAGTCTTCCATGAGAAATGAAACATTCAGTGTGAGAAAGGCCGCCAGGCACAACGACAGACACAGTGTTGTTTCTCGAGGATGAATCACACGAAGGCGTCGCTAAGCTCGTCTGCTGCTTGGACAGAACAGAATGAAGGCAGGTTGAGACCTGCCTATTGATTACCTGTTGTTAGTAACAGAGGAAATGCCAGCAGGCATGCATAAATGCTTTGAAGTGTGTGATGACATTGTGTCAAACTGCTAATTTTCTAGGAACAATTTGGAACGGACTTGTGTGCTTGAGGAAAGTATATAGTTGGGAAGAGAATGACATGTTAGTATCTATCAACAGTAGACTTTAAAAGCAGCTGAAATCATTCAATAGAGTTACATTCTAAATCCTGAAGGTCATCAAAACAATTTTAAATGCTGTTAACTGAAGAACATTTCTGCTAACTTGACAAAAATTTGAAGTTTTAAAAATTTGAACTCTATGAAAACATAATTAAAATAAAGAATATGGTCATATCATTAAATTTTCATGAATTTTTATGCACTATGATGTAACAAATGTGGTAAATATTGTGTAGACCAACATCTACATATCTAGGCACAGGCAGAGGTCGTGAATGTTCTCAGTTCTCACACTGCAACACAACACTTGTTGTCAGTTGGGTGAGATTATGTTAAATGGCTCTGATCAGAGACAGAGGGATGGGGTGAGAGCACAAGAGAAACACAAAGAGACCGAGCGTGAAGCGTGGCTGGGCCAGCATGCAGGCTGAGCGTGGGAGGGACACAAACTCGCTGCTGGAGCCCTCGCTGGGACATAGAGCCTGGAAGGAGGGCCATCAGTAGGGGGCTCGTCCGGAACAATGCATATGTCCCTCTCTGGCTGTGTCCCCAGTGAAACAAAGCTGCTCAGTTCCCCCTGAACCGTTTTCGGGCATACTTTTAAAAATTGCATAGTTTTGACAGCGCTGAAGTGTTTAGGGGCCCAGATGATGCATTATTCATAACAGAGGAAGAGTAGTACTGATTGCTATGCAGGCATGAAGACGTCCTGGGGCCCCAATCAGCTCTGACACATGACCAAGTCCCCTCTGTGCTAGGCCCTCATTCGAGAGATACAGAAGTCTAGAAGGATGGATAACCACTTGTCAATCAAATTAGCCAGTGTTAGATTGCAGACTCTGTTAGGCTTAAATAAAATTTTTGTCAATTAGTATTCATTCATTTATGCCCCAAAATTAATTAAACTATAGTGATACAGTGCTTCCCTCTTTGATTGGCTGCTCGGGTCCTGACCCCTCACCAGTAATTAGGAGGGCAGAGAGGGGAAGACCTGTAGACGGAGTTAGAAATACTGGTCAATTTTTCTGTTTGACAGACTTTTCAAAGTCAGAAACAATAGAGGATGCTCTGCAACCTGCCTGGGGCAAGAAAGAGCCCCCTTGTTATTACTCGGCTGGAATCTCTTAATTCTTTTTGAGTGGGCTTAGAAAAGACCTTTGGGATTTCTGTTGTTGATTTAGTTGTCTAGTTAACTATTGTAGTATGATTTTTTTATTTTTTTATTTGGTAACATGTCCAAAAATTGTTGTATGTGGCTACTTGTTCACAGAAGTTTTCACAGAAGTTTTTACAAAGAGGTTTTCACAGGGTAGCACTGTTTTTCCAAAATGAACCCTGATACAAGCAATTACTAAATCTATGACTGGATTGGAATTACTAGAAATAGGTCAACACAAATAATCCCTTTTGCACAATATTATGACTTTTTAAATGCACTGTTATTGGCCATCAAAATTTAGAACAGAGAGCAATCAACAGTGACGGTTTTAGTAAAACCAAAGGTCATTTTAGTTTAGAGCTGTTCGATATTGGCAAAAATATCAGAAGATATTTATATTTTGAAACTATTTTAATTGTAATAATATCTATCTAATAATTGTATAAATAAAATTGTTTTATAATTTGCACAATTATTTCCCTCAAACATATTTTTTAATGGTACTTAATCCTAACCAGAAATACCATAGTAATTGTAGTTTTAAATGCTGTTGAGTTAGTTTTGCTTTTTATCAGGATACTGCCATACATCATGTTGTTACAGCATCCTGAGACTTTAGATTTTTGTTTTGAATCAATTCTGATGTAAAAAAAAATATTTGTTAGTCCATTTCTATGAAAGAATGATAAAAAAGGGACAATTAAGTTTGCTCCTCTTTTATTCTTAAATCAATGATGCATTGTATCTAATCAGAAAAAATGATCGGAATTTGTCAGGAGCAAAAAAAGGGATTAGATCAGAAAATATCATGATCAACAAATATTTAAATGATCAGTATCAGATTTAGAACAAAAAAAAAACTGATCGGAACAACATTTATTTCATCTTTGGAGATACTACGTCTGCTAGGAATTTTGAGCCGGTTTTTATTTTAAATCTGATAACCTCCTCAAACACTGAAGAACTGAGAGTATCATCATACCAAGTTTATATCTCTTCAGTTTCTCATCCATGTGAAAAAAAGACAGGAACAAGACTATTGTGAATCTATTCTGAGCTCTTCTCTCAAGATTTACTGTAAACGCAGAAGTGGTGTTATTAGAAATGATTCAGTAACTGGAAAATAAACTTAATGAATTTGGTCTCACTACCTTTTTAAATGTTATTGAAAGCTTGACTCTTAGCAGGTCATTTTGTGCTTGCTGTTTTCACATAACTTATAGATTGAAGCTCTTCTTTGAGCAGCATTTTGAGACCCAGCAGCAATGTTTGTTTAATCTCCAAAGCATGTAAGTATGTGCTTAACTAACCAAAATGAGTTAAGGACTAAATGCATTTTCTGCTTTCAACATTTCCTAAAATGAGTAGAGCATAGAGCAACTCTTATATCTAGATCAACTGCTTTTTAATTTTTCGACAATATTGATCAGTGATTTTATGGTATGGAAACAGTTTCATTGTTTCCTTTGTATGTGATTCAGATTGTACTGTTTGTTGTTGCATTTTTAGACCAGAGCTGTTGGTAATGTAATCAGTAAAAGCAGAAAAGTAGAATTTGTTGTTGATTTTGACATTGATTTTGCTATTCAGGTTCTGCAACCTGGTCATCTCCTTCAATAATTCATGTACAAGATATACAACCAACAACATCACTGTGTGTGCAGAGAAACTATTAAATTGTTACAAATTTTAGTAAGGAATTGTTTCAGTCATTTTTAGGTAAAATTGCCCAGTTCTACTCTAGATTCGAGCAGAAAAACTGGTGGAAATCAAATTGAATTGAAACAATGGATTAAAAACTGTTGAACCAAATTACAAGATTCAACTCGTCCAGTGAAAAGTCATATATTTTTTTGTTCTCTGACCTACTGTAATTTGCTTTCATTCCGAGTGGAATCTGGGTGGAATATACATTGTGGTAACTATGTTGAACTGAAAGAACAGTTTTAGCTTGCCTCCAGTCTTCTTTCTTCCCGTTTCTACAATGTACACACACCCACAAACACTTGCACACACTCATAAAACTCCTCTCTCTTCTCTGTGTCATGATGTACATCTGCACAGAGGATAAAAAAACAGATGCTCCTGCTATCAAGATTCCTGCCTTTCTATTGCCCTGTCCTGCAACCTGCAGTTAGATATGAAGTCATTTGCTGCATTGAGCGAAACCACCATCAAAAACATGGTAACACAAGAAATAGCACAATAGGGAAGTCACAAACGATGTTAACACTCATGTTTGTTCACACAAAGTCTAACAGATGTTTTACTTAAAATCAACAACTATTAATATAGTTGTCTTTTTCAGAGAACATTTGCACCAAGCAATCGTGCATAGTTTTGTTAAAACTCGATGGCATTAAACACACACAAAGAAAGGCACTTTCCCTCCTCCTTCAAACATGTGTAGTTGTTCCTTGAGTAGCTCTGTCTGGCAGGTTTTAAACCAAACCCCTGCTTCAATACTTACTTTAGCGCAATTAAATACGGTCAGTGTTTTAAAGTTTGAAAGCTAACCGGAGTTAGATTGGCTGGGTGAAACCAACTTCAGGACTTTTATTGTAAAAAACACATAAAGCAAGCCTCAAGTTGCTTTGTCTTGTATATTTTTGCTTATGGGCACAGGTTACACACTCAAAAACATTTTAAAATTCCATTTTGTGTTTTGTGCTTCTGCTTTTTTCAGAAATATGGTAGTGAGACTGGAAGTGACACTTGCCAGTTCCGAAAAGCAAGCTAAACCAAAAGCTTTGATGGATTTCCATTTAGTGCTCGACGTTATAAATGTTTTGTAGAACACATTTGATAGATATAATGACATAAAAAAAGCACTGGGAAATCAAATTCAACACAAACTTGCTTTCAAATTCTTAAATATATTGTAATAATAATGTTTAACTTTATGTATAATAATAATAATAATAGTATAATACATATGATTAACTTGTAATAAACAACATAATAATGTGTAAATAAATTTGAAAGGAATTGTAATAAAATAAAAATAGTTGTAGTGATAGATTGCAACCAGCATTAATGAACAGCTCAGTGTTTGAAGAAAGTCTATAGGTTCGTTCCACATTTAGTGTGCATAGCTGTTGTCATGTTTGTCTCTGTGCGCTTTTCTTATCTTGACAGAGGTCATGCCTCGAGTCTTTAGTGTATCGTTTGCATATCAGTGACACCACCTCTTCACTATCTGCTTATCCTCCCATAGCCATAGTGGGTTCAACCTACAAGCTTAGAAACAAGCTAAATGAAATAAAATACTACTATTTTTAGGATGGCCTTCCCAAGAGCACTGTACCAATGTACAAACTTGCCTTTTGATAAAGCACTCATTAGCTTATTTCAATTAGTATTTTGATTGTACCATGTTGATTTAAAATGGTCTGTTGTACAACACATGTAGAGAATGGAAATTGTTGCATAATATGTTGTGTCTTGTTTTTCATCCACAGAGAATCAAGAAAGCTGGCAGCACACAGTGAACGAACGACTTGGAGAGCTACTATCTGTACTGAAAGCGGTCATTGGCAAGCACCAAGCCCTCAACTCTTCAGAGATCCTCGGTGCTGCTGGGACTGTTATTGCTAAAGTCAAAGGTTAGCATGCTTTTTTTTTCGTTTTCAGAAATAGTTACAAATGTATTCTCTTCTATTGGAATACAACGGTTTCATTGTCCTTGTTATTTTCATGGCTGAAAACAAGTTGGTCACTACAATTTTAAAGCATGTAGATTCAAGTACAGGGATACCTCAAGATATAAAAGTAATCTGCTCCGGTGTGGCCTTCATATGCTGAATTCTTCGTATGTCATAGCAGGTTTTACATGTAATACCAGAGCAGAACATTTGGTGGTGGATTGAATGAAGTCACGTGATGCCCAGTTTTGTCTTTCCCCAAATTTCAAATATCAAATATATGTATACCTCGTCCGTGTTTTTCGTATCTTGACATTTTTTTCATAACATGAAGCATGATAACAAAGAACATGATAACATTCTTTGTGTGGCCTGATCTATCTTGAATTCTCCATAACGTGAAGTATTCGTATCTCGAGGTACCATTGTTCTCAGGCAGTCACATGAAGCTCACCTCTGTGATGGGATAGTTTGGAAATCGCTAACCTAGCAGGGATTGAACGAGATGAGCACTTTTATAACTGCATGCAAAAAGTCCTTGAATATTTCTCAGATGTGTACATTTTCCATTAGAAACAAGAAATTGGAGAATAAGAAAAAAGATAAGAGTAGAACTATGTGGATCAGG
This sequence comes from Danionella dracula, assembly GCA_900490495.1. Taxonomy (NCBI): domain Eukaryota; kingdom Metazoa; phylum Chordata; class Actinopteri; order Cypriniformes; family Danionidae; genus Danionella; species Danionella dracula. The sequence continues at coordinate 3,856,047 of UELW01000100.1, forward strand.
GCAGATGATTGGGGTTCAGACAACGTGGCTAGCGATTTTGCAGAAAAATTTGTTGCATATTGAATGAGATGTTATCCTACAGAATTTTAAAGAACTCAAAAACACCAGAACAGTGAGCTTGCTATAAATGTTTCTTTCTAATGAACCATAATGTGACTTCATGCGTACTTTGTACCGATTTTTACAGTTTGTTGTTGTGTTTTCAAAATGTTTATTTTGATTTAATAATTTCCGTGATGTTTACTGAGTTGTTTGTTTATTTTCACTTTTGCTGGAGTGATTTCTTGATTGTTATATTGTTTTTTAGTTTACATTTATTTTTATTTACATTTTTAAGTGTTCATCAGCCAATGTAAATCTGTCACCTGGACTCCAAATTAATTTACTTACATCTAATTTTGTTATTGATGTTGTTTCATTTTGTTATTTTTATTTTTTACATTTTATAACCTTTTAAACTCAGGCTTCTTCTGAAAGTTGACACATAATCCCTTTTTTATGAGTCATTCATTTATTTAGCGTCAGTCAAAAATGTCATTCCATGAATACAAAGAGTGTGACTAGATTAAAAACAAGTCAACATAGCTGCTGGTTTATGCAATATTTACTCAAAAAAAGAAAGCAATTTTCTATAATGCTGCTACTACTCATTCTGTGATCATTCCATTTCTGACACCTCTACAGGAATTTCCTTTTTCTGAGACTAAAACAAGAACAACTCCCCATTAATTCACACATTTAAAACGATCAATGGTGTCTTGACAAAGGTGTCCAGCAGACTACTTTTTTACCACTAGAGGGCCGTTGCCGATTTTCAATGTCACTGTTCATTGTTTATGTCAAAGGGAAGTTTGACAAACCCACAAGGAAGATAATGTGCATTGTGTCTTCCTGACATGCCAGAGGGCTTTTTGAAAGTGAACTAGAGAGAGAAAAGTCTAGTCTCCTCAGATTCTTGAGTTACCTACCTTTCTTCAGAATCATACTTTACTAGATAACATTTAACAACTGCTTGTCTGCCGCTCTGTTTCCTTAAGCATCAGGAAATCAGATGCATACTTCTCTCTTTTTGAAAAGTGTTGGATAGTTCACAGAAGAATCACTCTGGGGCTCAGCAATAAGTGTCAAGTGTCTCAAGTTATTGAAATTCTTTCTTCCCCCGCCCCTGTCTAGAGCGAGTCAGTGGCATCTGACTCAAAGTATTTTTATCTTTGCTTAAGATCTGGATAAGACAGATGTATTATTTTATGCTTTTCACCTTATCATCTCAGACTGGAATGCATTGAATTGAACACGTGAACCATTTATAACAATCCTAACAAAACATTTATAGATATCTTTCCTTTATTAGAAAAGCCTTCTTTGCTAAGATTAAGTAAATGCTTTCAAGGTTTTCTTCATTGAAAGATCTGCTTTCATAAAACAGCCATTCTCGTATCAGAGCAGGGATGGGGCAGGAATGGAAGCATTGTTGTGGAGCTGCAGGATGTCCTGAGGAAGAAGTCAGCGTTCCATTGCAGGAGCTATTGAGTCTCACGCTTGCATTCAGAAGCAGAGAGGCTTGACCCAGGAGCCATATAGACGTTCTCCGACACTGCTTCTTCTGCGAAAGTCTTAGGAGGGGTGTCAGATGAGGGTGAGGATTTTACCTTCGCTGAGAAACGGTGGATCCATCGTCTTTGCGGAACTGAAAGTGTTTTTCATTGCCTCGTCTCTTTTTTTTTTTTTTGTGGTTTTTACAAAAAGTGGAAGTCCGCTTCGCTTGAATGCGTTTGAATCATGTTTTACGCTGTGTGTTTAGTTCCTGACGATGCCTGACAGTTTTATGTCTAATATATCTCAAATCAAACATGGATATGACAACAATTGCAAGTTTAGGCGGTTGGTAAGTTGAGTGAAAGTTATTTGATTGCACTCTCAATGATTCTAGAACTCAAGCTTTGTCTGGGTTTCCTGTGAAGGGGAGGCTCAGCTAGAAGACAGGAAGCTCTTGCTTAACACAAATGTTTGCAGCTTTGGTTTCTTTTGTCAAATGTGCTTGTCATATTTTGTACTTCAGGAACAAAACCTGTATATTAATAAGATTGCAATCTGTTAAACTTCTCTAAATATCTTAAACATGTCGATGGGGGAGTGTTGAAAAAAAAATGATGTGATAGAGGTTCCTTTTTTGCACAGTGTACTTCAACAAAAGGCTAACTTTACGACATGTTTGTGAATGAATGACACCAGAAGAGAATATTTGAGTGTACAGATTGCAAGAATGGTAATATTTAGATGTACGCCTGAGGCTTCATCCACTTGAGCAAACTGGTTTTTGTTGGCCGCACTTTTAATTTGGTTTTATCACTTCCCACAGGCGTGAACTTCAAGGAAGTCACAACAGAAAACAAAGACTCTCAGTTTGCTGAGATTTATACATCGATTGATACGTTGGCATTCACTTTTGGCAATGTGTAAGTGCATCATCTCTGCTCTAGACTTGTCATGAATGATTTTGAAATGCTTAGGAGTTGAATGTTTTACTTTCAGTTTCTATAGCTGTAACTTACTGCTGTGTAAGCCAAGCATTTTTAAAGTTATTTCATCATCTCTGTATTTTGATATTTTCATAAATGTTTAAAGTACTCTGATGCTAACTTAAACCAATAATAAATGCTTCAATATGAAAGAATGAATCAGGTTTTTAAACCTAATTGGCCCGTGCTGGGATTAGCTTAATGGAACCTTTGTGCAACGTTTGTAATATCTTATAATGAAAAAAAAAAAAGATGGTGGTTAAAACTTGCCATTAATATAATATAATTTCTGCAGATGGACAGTTATGACACATTGGTGCTGCTTAAATATTAATTGCTAGAGCCATATAGAATCTGTTAGTATTTTATTTCTTGTGATTTTTAGTAAACATTTTTAAATGTAGGTGAGAAAAAAATCATGGTCTGACAGTAGAACCAAGAGTCTTAAAGCTGACAAGCACTCAAATTATTCTAATTACAGTTTCTAAACCACATTAATATATTAGTACTTCTTTAGGCACTACAATCTGCAGAGTTTTTTGTTAAAGTATGTCGTCGCAAACCCCAATCATGCCAGAGTTTTCAAAAAGCACTGATCCACAAACCCACAAAATTGTCTGAATTAAATGTAAATGTGGGGCAGAGCCTGTGATGGGGCATGTTCATTTTATATAGCACACCAGTAAATAGCAATTACTTATTTATTCCTGAAAGTAATAGTCCTTTATTAGTTCAATGTCCAAATGTTTAAACAACAAATTAATACCACATAGGAATTCTAGCGAATTTATAAAACATTAAGAATCCAATTAGTATGTTGTGAATTTACATATCATTTTGTAGAGAAAAAAAATATTTACTGAATCTGGTACATTATTGTTTATATGATCTATCTCAAATTAAAATGAGAAAAACTGTTTTAATATTCTTGTCAGATTTTTAGTTTTTTTCTTTAATGGTAATTTCTCTTTTTTTTTTTTGCTCTTCAGAGTGTCTGACTTCCTTATGGGAGATGTGGACAGCGGTTCCAGTTTGGGGTGCCCCCAAGCCAGAAGAAGTCGTGTAAGTTGTCACCTCTGTTTCCTTTCTTTAATACTAATTCCCAAGGGCATTTCTGATTATTATTTTCAGACACAAGTCAAATTATAAAATGTATTTGAAAAACATTTTTCTTTGTGTATAAATGTTTTTGTTTTGTTTTTTTTCATCTGCCAAGATTTCATTGACAATTTGGGCTCTCCTTTAGCCACTAAGGGTCTATTTAATACCCGCACTTATCACACAGTAACTGAATGGGAAATGTGGAAGTTGTCAAAATGTATTTACACACACTTCATATATTTGGTCATTTTTGTATTAATTGTGACATTAAAATTAAATATGCATTAGTAACAGAATAAAAAAAAACAATTTCTACAACAAAATGGGTTAACAATGATCAAAAAACTAATTGTCTTTATTTTATTCTGCCTGGTCCTGACAGGAAAAATTTTTTAAGCTTTGATCGACTTAAATGTTGAGAGATGAGATGAAAAACAAGACCTCAAAAGAAGCGGCCTCTTTTTCATCCTTCCTCTCTTTAATCAAGCTCTCCATCTCATGCGGGACCTTTCTCCCTTTATCTCCTCTAGTCTTTTGAAAACCTCTCTGAAGATTCACGGGGCTGCAGTCAAAGTGATCTGGCAGGTAAATAGTTCTACTTTTCGTCTTCTTGATCTAGTCCATCCTTCTATGGCAGCTTTTATCATGAAGATGGAACACTTTTGGCACTGAGCTCTCGTGATTCTCATCACTTTTTTTTTAACCGAATTGCAGAGTCCTCTGACAAAGCTCAGAATCAGTACAAGCTCTACACACCCTAAACCTTCACACTTGTGCTGTTTTTCATAAAATCTAACAGTCTTCTTGTTTGCCAAATGGCTGACATTCTTAGGGTTTTTTTGGACATTTTTGTGAAGAATGGAAACCACATGTGGCTTATTGGGCGGGGTGCTTAGATTCAGTGAAACTTGGTGCATTTATGGAGGTTAAAGCCTGGATTTTATTAGACTTTCATCCCACAAAATATACGAAACATACATCAATGGCTACTGTTTGTTCATGTCCATTTTAAGAACACTTCATCACTCACCATCAAGGGGATTGTGGAGAAGATTTTAACACTTTTATGAGCAATTCTGCCCTTCATTTCAAAATCGTTGCGGTCTTTAATAAAGCTGAGTTGTTAAACTTACCTTGTAACTTTTTGCTTTTAAACTACATAAGGCTGGAAATTTAAATCACATTTTAAGAAAAAGGAAAAGTGGTATTTGTGAATTGGAATTGTCTTCAAAGACCATCTCTATGAATTTACAGCTCTTCTTTCAAACCGTCTTTGGGCGACCGTAGTCGTATATGGTGTTCTTTTTGCATTCTAAGGTCATGCAGGGTGTCCAGAGCTCTCCAATGAGGAGCAAGTGGACCTTCTTCTCTTGAAAAATCACAATGGTGTAGAATCAGCTCTCCTCTATGCCAAGGCCTGGTCCAAATACACCAAAGACGTGCTAGCCTGGGTGGAAAAACGCCTGAGCCTGGGTTAGTTTATTCTTAAAGTCTTGCTTTGTTTTCTGTTGCTACAGTTACTAACTTCTACCGCTATCGTGTTTCATATTGAAATTCTGTTTTTGACAGACATGGAATGTGCCAAAAGCTTTGCCAAGATGGCAGAATCTGCAAAAGCAGTCGCAAGCCAGCAGGTGATTTTTGATTAAATGTATAAACTCAGTTTTAACATAATTCTGTTTAAGAAAATAACAATCTTTTCTTTTTAGGATGCATTAAGTAAACAATAGTGGCATTCAAACTGAGATATTTTCACTTGTAATGAAATTCAAATTTTGCATTCAAATTACAAATTACTTTTTAAATTAACTTCTCAGACACTTGTTTTTTTTTTTAACCAAACTGATGGTTTTTATGCGCTTGTTAAAACCATTGGTATAGTATTAATTGGTATAGTATTAATTTCCATTTCCGCTTCTCTATGGAGTGCACGATAAACACTTTTAATTGTTGCAGTGACACTCCCTGTCTATTTTTATAATACTTGTGCAACTTATTGAATAATTTTTGATAGTCAGACAACAACATGATGAGATTTTCAATATTAATAGTTCTTCTTCTTCACTATTTCCTGTCGCGAGTTGGCGGAAGAGTTTTATTAGATCACTCTTTTATGTCTCGAAAGTACTCGAACCATGTGATAAAAAGAACCAGCGTTCCTTGGTCAGCCATGAGATGACTCACTGTGACAAACCAGGACAACATGACTCAGTGGAAAAATTTTTTTCCCTCGTTTCTACTTTCTCCAAATTTGCCCACTCCTAATTATCCCTGTAGTTTAATTGGCTACATTTCTCTAATTGGCTCTCCATTTCCCTCGTCCACTATTACCTAATGTTTGGGGAGTGTTCTGGCACAGAATGGCAGCTGTCACATCATCCATATGTATGCTTCACACTGGTGGTGGATATAGAGACAGGCCCCTCAAGTTGCAAAGAGATTTGAATGTCTAGAAAAGCGCTATATAAATGTTAGGAATTAGTAATAGAATTTCTCATTCTTTTTCAGTATTAACAATACTGTTCAAACTGGAAATAAACATGATTTTATGAGTGAAATAAGCTAGAAAATGTTTAAATTAAGACCTGCTTGTAAATAAAATGCTAAATACTGTCTATTATATGTTTGTGATGCGGATCAGTATTTCAAAGGTCAACATTGATAGATATGATTGTGTATTTTTTGGCTGTCTTTTGCTAGTAACAAGTAGCAACTCTTCATACTTGTGTGTCTTCATCTATAGGACTTCATGCCATTTCGAGATATTTACGTCACTGCTTTTAAAAATGAGATCGAGTACAATCAGGTTCTGCTCCAAACTGCTGCAGCTCTTCAAACCAACAAATTCATTCAGGTAAGATCTAATCCTTTGGCTGTACCTGATGTCTTTGGTATAGAGTGATCAGTTCCTTCATTTCCACATGTATCTCATGATCCCAACAGCCTCTACTAGCCCGCAAGAGTGATCTGGACAAACAAAGAAAAGAGATAAAGGAACAATGGCAAAGAGAGCTGAAGAAAATGGTTTGTAAGACCACCTGAGTTTTAGAATAAATCGAAGAAGTCTTGGCACTGAATTAAAACTCAAGTGTGTTTTCAGAGTGAGGCAGAGAGTGCTTTAAAGAAGGCTCGACTCCTAAAGGTGCAGAAAAAGGAGGAATATGAAAAAGCTCGCACCTCAACCAGCCGCACAGAGGAGGAGCAGTCGGCTGCTGGAGGCAGGACGCTGGAAAAGAAACGCAGGCTGGAGGAAGAGGCCCTGCTGAAGGTACAACTGCAGAAAAATCTACTGAAACATTCATTCAAACCATTGAATTTAGTTTTGCTGTTAATCTTGTTGATGGACAGGAAAGCAAAAAAACAAATGTAGGAATGCCATTAATTCCCACAATCAATTAATTCAGTTATCAATGTATTAATTTAAGAGAACAAAAGCAGTTTTGAAACTCACTGTAGTCTTGAGGATTGTTCATGGTTTCTGCAGGGTCTTAAAAAGCCTAAAATTTATAACGCCACAGTTTAGGCTTTTTAAATTCACTGTTCTGGATCCTAAATAATTTTTTACAGATCTTATTGACACTACAACAAATGACACAAATAACATTGAACTGTAAACAGAGGTTATATAAGTAAATTGCTAAAGTAAAAAGGTGTATGAGGAGTGAAGGTAGTAAAAATATAAAGTAATATAAGAAATGTGCATGTATCTGATATGTGTTTATTGTTGTTAATTGGGTTTACCAGAGATTGAGGAAATGCTTCTAAAGGCTAAAATAAAAGTAAAAAATAAGAGTTAGGGTTGCCATAGTCTTTGAAAGTGTGCATAAATGCTCAAAAACAGAAGTTTTAGAAAATCTTCATAAATGCTCAAAACAAAATAGTGAGGGTTAGTATTTGAAGCATAATTGATTATTATGCAAAAAGTTTTGTGTGTTTTTGATGTCATAAATTGTCTTAAATTTGATTTTTAAATTTTTCAAAAGTCTCAAATTTGACCTTGCAAAAACTTTGATTATTCCAAATGTTATACATGTTATGAAGAAATATTTCATATCTTGCATGAATCAAGAACAAAAGTAGGTTCAATTAATTATAGTTTAATTAAAAGTTTCAAAATGTTACTAGTTTTGATGTAGCAGATAAGACAAGGACATTCTGTTCTGTTTGTCGCTGCAGCTAGTGACTACTAGTCTGTGGCATGAAACAGACAAGGAAGATGACTGTGCTTTTGTTTTAGTTGGCTCACGTTCTGTTTTTGTGGTGACTCAAGGCAGAAGAAGCGCAGGAGCAGTATAAAGCTTGTGTGGCCGATCTAGAGGCTAAGAAGGTCAGCCTGTCGAACGCTAAGAGGGAGATCCTGGCTCAGATTCGGAAGCTGGTCTTCCAATGTGACCTGACCCTTAAAGCGGTGTGTATTTTTTACATATTACCTAAATAATAAACCTAAATAAATTTATTTATAAAATTAATTAATAAAAGTTAACCATCAGTTAACCCTTCAGTGCATTTTTGACACAGTTGGACATTTTTTGCCTACTTTTGTTTTTAAACGCATGTTTTACCTGTTCATAATGAAATGTTTGCTATCATTCTTGCTAACAGAAAAAACATGCAGATTTATGCCAGATTGATCAGAGCATCCATCATTTTAACAATGTTCTACTGTCATGGTCTCATTGTCACAGTCTTTCTGATTCTTAAACACTTGTAGGTGACGGTTTACTGGTTCCAGATGCAGCAGACTCAAACACTTCCTCTCTCGGTCAACTATCAAGCTCTAAGTGATCAAGCAAAGAAGTACGAGCCAGGCAACCAATACTCTGAGTTTGTGCGTAGCCTCCCCAAAGAACGTGTCTGGCTGGAGTCTCTGTCTCAGGACATCACAGCTTCCTCAAAAATGGGGTAGGTCCTCACTCAAGGTTCCGTGCGAGCCAGAGAAACACAAGCATTGTTTGCATCTTCCTCAGGAAGAATGATGAACGAAACAGCGGCCAGTAATGGCGGGTTGTTTACCCAGTAGTGCTGCCCGGTGTAATCTCTGCTATTCAGCTTGACCTCTAAATCACACCCATTTTGCAAACATACTGGGCAGCGCTATCACATTTCTTTATAGTACATTCAGATCTTAAGCATGCCTCTTGAGTAATGCTTTTCACAATCTGCACTGAATTTTTCGCCTGCTGTCATGTTTTAACAAGTGGGTTTCCATTACAGAATGTCTTTTCACAAGAGGTCTCAGAGTAGTACACGCTCGTCCCAAGGGAACCTGTCGCAGGACTCTGTTACCTCTGTGGATAACCACAGCCCGGATGAGGTCGAGGGTGCTGTACCACCCTGCAAGGCAAAGATTTCAGCAAGAAACTCCAATAGCAGTGTAGACATGCAAGGTAAGAGACACTTCTTTAAAGACCCTGAAGGAAAAGCAAGTTGTTCTTTTTTTTTCTAGAGAAGTGATTGATGCATTTTGATTGGTTGTTTTGCACTGCGCTCAAGCTTTATATGTTAGTAAATAAAAGGTTTCAGTCTTTAAAAGCAGCCTTAGTTTAGCTAAGACCAAAACTATGCTGTTCTCTTTAAGTCTAAATGTGGACATAAAATGAAACACTTAGGTAAAACAATAGCTCCGCCCCAAATGTAGACCATTGGCTGAGCTAAAGCTGGGATTTTTTTTAACTGAACCGAAGACAGAAAATATTTACAGGAAGACATTCAAACGGCTAAACCTACGTTTGTTCTAAAAATTCCATTTATTTATTCTCACTTCAACATCTTCCATGACTTTTTGGCAGTAGCATGCAGCATTTTCTGCCAAGCTTCAACATCCTGTGCAAATAATTACTTTATGATCACATTAAAGCAGTCACTACTCAACTTTTCTACTGCTGAGTCTGAACAAAAGCAAGCCACTGCTAATGCTAAATCCCAGATTCACATTTGGCTTTAGAAAAATCCCATGATGTTGTAACTTAATGAGTCTGCTGGATTATAGTCTAAGCTCACATTCACTTTGGCATCATGACCACTTCAGAAGTTTTTTTTTTAACTCTAGAAAGATTTTCTTTAGTTTTTATAGAAACGAAAAGTGAAAGATGAGGTGAACTGAATTTGATGTCTTTTGTTTTAGTGTCAAAAACCCAGAGTTCCCAGCCGGCCTGGAGCTCGAGCAGTGCTGGTGGAGGTGGAGGAATGTGCAGCGACTCAGAGAGCGCTGGAGGAAGCAGTGAGTCTCGATCCATGGACTCACCTACAGCTAGCCCAGGTGCTTTTCTGATGCATTTTATGACATACTATATTATTACAACATTTTAGTACATCTTATTTGAAAAATTGTAATGACATGCCAAAAAGTCTAAGGGTGCTTTTCACACCTGCTTCATTCAGTTGGGTCATTCAAAACAATCTTTTCACTCTTAACAGGGTTTAACAAGGTCAATTTCAAGGTCAAGGTTCAATTCACTATTCTAAATCTTAGATAGTTTTCAGTTTCAGATGGTTTCAGTTTTCCATGTAAACTCATACACACTCAAAATTATAAAAGTAATGGTTAGGGTTCCCAGAGTTTGAGAAAACGCTTGTGAATACTCATAAATGCTCTTAAGTGATTGTTAGGGTTGTTAGATATTGAGATAAGACTCATAAATGTTAAATCTAGAGATTATGAAAACCTGCATAACTGCTCAAAAGCATAAATGTTCACCTAAGTGCACCTAAATGTTCAAATATGTAAAAATTATGGTTAATGTTGCCAGAGTTTGAGAAAATGCTCATGAATGCTCAACCTTATAAAAGACATGGTTGGGGTTGCAATGTACTTGAAAATGTATTTGAAGCAAACTGTTTTTATTATGCAAAAATGTTTTTTATTAGTTTATTTATATAACGTAGATCTTAAATGGTCTAAAAAACAATCTTTAATTTGACATTTGACCTTATTAACTCTACAGAATCCTTGCTTAAGTTTTGAATTGTCTCCTGGCTTTTATTCTTTCAATGTTTTCTTCTATGCATTCTGACCAATTGAAAAGTAGTACATAAAACTAGTTCAAATATGCATTTAGCCAATTGTTGTCGTTGACTACCTTGTTGCAATTCAGGGGTTTTTTCAGCTAGTTGGAGTGTTCTGTGTGGTATGAAAAGAACCATAGCCCTTTAAGATCTTGCTTCCATTTCCACAACAAATCGTCTGTTACTTACAGCTTTTGAAAGTTTCCCTTAAGTACGTTTTCCTGACATGATAGCGGCCAGCCAAACTCTGAAAATCTAGAAAAGTGTGAGCATTGGCTACTTCATTAACAGACTCTGTACATTTCCTAATTTAGGTGACCATTTCCTGTTTTTTGTTGATCCCAGGATTTGGATGATTTTACAATAAGGATATATTTTAATGAGTAAAACTCTCTTGAACCACACTTTTTTGAATTTCAGGTAATATTACTTTCAGGCCTAATTGTATATTTTCCCCTAAGTTTCCAAAAAACACTTTTCTTCTTAAAGTCTCCAAGTGATACTATAAATCAAAAACATCCTTCCTCTTGAAGAGTTGGTTTAGGCAGGTTTTTTTGCTTTTGTTATCAAGTGTTTGACCTAATTCTCATTGGACAGGAAGGAGAAATGCTCTGCAGGACGGAAGTATCTAATGCGTGTGTTCATTCTTCAGGGGATTTCAAGCGTAGGCTTCCCAGAACTCCCTCCACTGGTACCATGTCTTCGGCGGATGACCTGGATGAACGGGAACCTCCTTCCCCATCAGACAATGGTTGGTAGTCTGAAGCGTGATTATGAGCGTTTGTGTTCAAACATAGATGTGTTATGAGACACCACAGGTTTGTGTTTATTAGGCAAATCCTGAAATGTTAGCGCCCATGTTTTTGCTTTCAATGCAGCTGCACAGATGGGGTGGATGTTGACAGTGGCAAGATGCCAGAGTTAACACTTCCTGTCACTTCAGGAAAAAAGTTTGTTCTTGCAGAAATAATTGGTAAATGAAAGTTCAGCACTTTTTGTTGAGGAGATATTTGTAAAAAGTTTAATATTCATCAAAAGGTAACATATTTCAGCCAGAAGTGTCAGCACTCAACTGGATTCCTTACTCACCAATGAAAATTTAAACCAGGAATTGGTTCCAAAAATTCATAATTTTTTTTATTACACTATTAAGAAGTAGCTTAGTGGCTTAATGTTTGATACTTCTGCTTCTTAGAGTCTTATGGGTATAGTCATCAAGTAGGGATTCATCAAAATTTTTGTGGGCGGAGCAAGGACTGTGTAAATTTCTGTCGATAACAAAATTCTTGTTCAATAAAGTTTAAAAATGAAAAACTTCCTAAAAACAGGAAGTGTACCTGCAGGAACCTTGCTTCTTTTTCTCCCAGTTTTGTCCATGTTTAGTGGGAATATGTTCATGAATATTAATTTCTCCAAAAACTAGTCTCAAATTTGTTTCACAATTTTTTAATGATTGTAGCTTTGAGGAACTTGCATTACAAATTAGACACATGCATTTCACTCATGTGTTTATTAAAGTGTGAAAATGAAACTATTAAATTACTAAACAGTAAAATTGTTATACTTTTGTCTGCTATGTCATGGACCTGGAAGTGTTTATTCTCATTCTAGTATCAAGCCCAAGTCCTCTAGCAGCTGTTTGGCAGGCACTCGTACATTACAGTGGTGTACTGTGAGAAAGTTCAGTTATTAGTTTGATATTTATATAGATATGTCTTTATCTGCATCAATCCAAATCAACAAATTCATAGGATTTAATATTTAAATAAAGATATGATTTATGTAAAGTGTTTAAGTGATTCGAATTGTTACTTTAACCTGCGCTTGTATGCTCTGAAAGTGTACGATGTCACTACTTAAAATATCCACAAAATGCCTAAGTGTGCATTGTACAAAGGTTTCTTGAGAATAGAATATGCACATTCACATCATTTGGTACAAATGCCTGTTATAAAAGCAAAGCAACCACAAAATATCTTCAATTTGAATAAACTATCTTTTGAGAAACATTGTTTTTCTTTCAGGCCTAGCTGAGATGGTGATGGAAACAGCCAGTTCTCCCGGACCTTTTCGAAATGCTCAGATGTCAAAAGCAGCTCACACTCACAAGCTGAGGAAACTGAGAGCACCTTCCAAATGCAGAGAGTGTGACAGTCTAGTGGTTTTCCATGGAGCGGAGTGTGAGGAGGTATCATCTTCATCATTACAATCATCATCAGCAGCAGCGTTCACATAAAATCTGTTCATGTTCTCAGTTCTTTCATTTTGTTCTTTTACAGTGCTCCTTGGCCTGTCACAAGAAATGCCTGGAGACCCTTGCTATTCAGTGCGGTCATAAGAAGCTCCAGGGCAGATTGCACCTCTTTGGAATTGACTTTGCTCAAGTAGCTAAGAACAGTCCTGGTGGCATTCCTTTCATTATTAAAAAGTGCACCTCAGAAATTGAGAGCCGGGCCCTGAATATTAAGGTAAACTGCAGTTGAAATCAACTTGTTTAATTACGAATTTTGAGTCATCATGAAAGTAATACCTTGTCTTTTTTTTAAGGGCATTTATCGAGTGAATGGAGCAAAATCTCGTGTGGAGAAGCTCTGCCAGGCTTTTGAGAATGGAAAGGACTTGGTGGAGCTTTCAGACCTCCACCCACATGACATAAGCAACGTGCTCAAACTTTACCTGAGACAGGTGTGGTTCAACAAAGAATCCTAGTTTCAACATCCTAATTAAACTTGCCTTAAAAGATGACAACTTTTTATGAGGGTTCGGTGATGGTGTAAAAAATATTCTGATTGCCTTGCATTGTTAAAGTAGCTCTACAACAACAATATTTCTAAATTAATTAGGGTACAAATTATTTTGGAAATATAGTCTTCCAGTCTTTCCAATAAAAAAATCTAATTAGATAAAAAATTTATTAATTTTATCTAAAAAATTTATCTCTTAGTTGCCAGAGCCACTGATTCAGTATCGGTTTTACAACGACATCATCGGGCTGGCGAAGGAGACTCAGAACATCGATGAGACTGACTCAACACGAGAACAGTCACCAGGGGAGTCTCTGTGTCTCAGCATTGAGCTCAAGAGAGTGCTCTTTAAAATAAGAGACCTCCTCCGCCAGCTTCCTGCGGCTCACTACAAAACCCTACAGTTCCTCATCACACACCTGCACAGGTATGCTTACATAAACCGTTAACAAAATGTGTTTGAAAAGTGCATGTTTCAAAGAAGCAGAAGATATTAGCAGGACTTTCTCAAAATTATTGTTTAAGATAAGTAGAAATATAAGTGCCAGGATTTAAACCTGTTCCTCTCAGTGTCTGAATGTCTTCTAAATTCTCACTTTTTATCTGTAGAATTCTTCCTTTAATTTTTATCTGTGGCTCAACCTTGCTTAAAGTAAATACCCTCATCTGGAAAGGAAGCAGAGAACAGCAGGGAATTTAAAGGGGCACACAATAACTCATTTCAGTAACTGAAACCCAATTTGTATTTCAGCTAAAGCTTATCAGCACATGTAAAATTTTAACAAAAAGGGAGGTGCATGTTTGTCTTCATTTACAATTAAAAAAAACTTTACTTTGTATGATTTAGCTACAACCTTAATGTGATGTGTGTAAGCTGCTGATTAAGTCCTTCAAGAGCGTTGTAAAACTGTGAATCATGTTTGTTGAATAATGGTTGGCATTATTTGTGAGTTTCACAACTTGGGTTTAAAGTAAAATGTTTCTCAATTATGCTGTTGCTTATTATTCTGCAGAGTGTCAGAGGAAGCTGAGGAGAACAAGATGACTTCTAGTAACCTGGGGATCATATTCGGCCCCACACTAATCAAGCCAAGGCAGTTGGAAGCAGAAGTATCTCTTTCGTCTCTGGTTGACTACCCTTATCAGGCTCGAATGGTGGAATTGCTTATCAAACACAATCATATGATCTTCGACATGCCCCTCAGCCCTGTCTCTCCCACTAGTCCAACCATTGGACCAAACATCCAGGAGAAAGAACCCAAACTGAGCAGGCACTCCAGATCTCTCATGGATATTAAAGAGGTTAGTCACATTTTTTAAAGAAAGCTAGCTAAAACTGCTACATGGACATTTTTGAGCAGTCTTTGTTTTCATACAGAGTGCAAAAGTATACAAGAGACACTCATCTGTGATTACTTCAGAACAACTGTTGGAAGAAATACAGGGGGTAAAAATGGAAGACAGTCGAGGAGCAGGTAAGCATGAATGTGTGTTTCCGACATGGTGATCACCCCTTTACAAAGTATGTCCATGAAGATTATTTACTGAATTCACATTCACTTGTTTGCTGTTTGTTGTGTAGGAGTACTATTTGTATAACGAGTGAGCCGGAAAGTAAATTAATGAAAAGCATATGTTCTACAAATTAGATTTTTGTCTTTTTCAACCACATGAGCAATTAAACTATTATAGCAAATCTTTAAAATCTTATGAATGTGATTACAGTTACTTCTAAAAAATTTTGACCCTACTTGCTCTCCTTTCACCAACTGAATCTCAGGACTGACAATGTCACATGCCATCTTTTAATGGAAACAATTGCAAATATGCAGCTAACACATATGAATACTTTGTTTGAGTTGAACACTTTCAAATAAATTATAGGAACACTAATAAATTATAGGATATTTCCCCAAGGTTAATAAGTTCCTTTTTTGACTTTTTTAGTATGTTTATGGTTTCTCCTTTTTTTTTTTTTTAGCTTAGATCAGTGGTGATGGAACTTTTAGCATAGCTTAGATGAGGTGTAATATAATTTTATGATCAGGGGTTATAGGAAAGGTTATCTTTGATCAGGGATGGTGTCATCCCTGATTTGATTTAAGCTAAGGCATGCCAACATAGCTTAGCTCAGATCAGGTGTGATAGAACTTCAGCATAACTTGGCTAGATCAGGTTTGAAACTTTTACCATAGCTTAACTTAGATCAGGGATGATAACAAAGTTTAGCTCAGATCAGGTGTGATGAAACTTTTACCATAGATTTACTTAAACCTGGGGAGCATAGCTTAGCTTAGATCAGGAGTGATGGATCTTTTAGCTTAGTTTAGATCAAATGTAATAGAAATTTTGTCTTCCCTTAGATTAGGGATGACAACGAATCTTATCTTAGATCAGCTGTTATGAAACTTTTAGCATAGCCTAGATCAGGTGTGATAGACCCTTTAGAGTAGCTTGGTTAGATTAGGTTTAATCAAACTCATAGCTTAACTTAGATCAGGGGTGATTGAACTGTTATCTTAGCTTAGATCAGGTGTAATATAAAAATTTTATCTTAGTTTAGATTAGGGATGATAGCATATTTTAGTCATAGATCGGGGATAATTGCATGACTTAGCTTAAATCAAGTCAGGGATGATGGAGTAGCTTAGCTTAAATCAGGGATAATAACATAGCTTAGCTTAGATCAGGGGGGATGGAACTTTTAACTTATCTTAGATCAGGTGTGATTAAAACTTTTACCATAGTTTTACTTAGACCAGGGATGATGGCATAACTTAGCGTAGATCATGAAGGAGAGCACATCATAGTTTAAGTCAGGGGTTATATTAACTTTTAGCTTTGTTTAACTTAGATCATTAAATTTTTTGAGTTATTTATACATTTTTGACAGGTTTTGCTGTTCTCAGTTATATTTTTTTTCCAGTGCAAACTAAATCTATAATAATGTCTCTTAAGAACAATTCTCTTGGATAAGTTTAAGATTTTTTTAATTGAATGAGCTGTGATTTTTTTTTTTTTTTTTTTTTTTACCTTGACTGTCTCAAAGTATTTTTTTATGTGTGAGATAATTTGGGTTAAAACTTCAGCCACCTTTGTGTGACACTTACATTTTAATAAGTTAAATGTGACACCGTTAACAGGTCTATATATGAATAATTGACATTGATTACCGTTCTTTTCTCTAGGTGAGAGTTCAGACATCAACGGCATTGGCTCAGCTCATGGAGATGCACCAAAGTCCACATCTGTGTTTAGCCGGCCAGCTGTCAGCAGCAGAGGTGTGCAATTGCGCCCTCATCGTGCTAAGCCAGTTTCTCGTCCAATCAGCATGCCAATCGACCGCCTGTTGAACGAACGAAACAGCCGTAACACCGCAGAATTGGATGGTATTCCTGCACCCATTCAAGAGTGCAGCGAACCAGAAAAGCCCATTGCTGCACGACCAAACAGCTTCTACAGAAGTCCTTTCATTGACACACAGACGCTGAGGAGAACTTGGGACCGGCAGTACCGCCATTATGATGTCACACCAAGGACTGCGATGATCGTTGCCAACCTGCCATCCTCTGGTGTGCAGAAACCTCCCGACATCACAGTCGGAGCCCAAAGAAAAGATGGTACAAGCCCTATAACGTTCCGAGCTCCACGAACGCTAAAACCTTCTCCTGGAATGTTCTATAGACCTCCAGCAGCAGGCCAAGGAAAGCTGTTTGAACTACTATCAAAATCTGCTTTAACAGCCCCAACCACTTCCACAATGTCAGCAACAATGACAACTCCACCGACAACACCAACAAGCCCTGTGATTGTGGCTTTGCCATCGAGTAGGAGCAGTGTGTCAGGAGGAGCAGAGGAAGTGCTCTCCGAAAGTGACTCGCTCAGTCCGATCTTGCTCTCTCCACCTCAGTCACCTAGTTCTAGCGGTGAAGATAAACCAGTTTATCAGAGACGCAGTCAGCGTGGTCATCAGCTCGAGCAGCGAGAGGCACATTTTGTTTAGTGACCACTCTGTCGGATCAATCTGTTAGATTGCTTTTGGTACAGGAATTTAATTGACTCGTATGTCTGTCTGTTTTTGCTTTTGTATGTATTTCCATTTGCTTTTGTATGTTTTGTAAATTTTTGTGCCATAATGTGTATATATGGAATTGTTTTAAAATCCCTTTAAGAAAGGGCTAAAATATTGAGAGGTTGAACGTCTCCATGAAATGTTAATATTGTTCCTTTTAGCTACTGTTTGTGTCTGAACCATAAGCAAAGGTCCAATACATTTGTGGCAATCACTCTTCTCCATAACTGAGCAGTTTTATGCTTTTTTTACTCAGTGTTTTATATTCAAATGTGTCTTGTTTTCATATTCTACTTAACTTGGAGGAGAGAGAGAATTCTGACTTTGGTGAGTTGTCTATTTTGTGTTGTTCTTGGATCAAATCAATAGAAATGTGTATAGCATTCTTTGTGATGCAACTGTTAACCCTAGAGAACTGTTTTAACAAGCCTGTCATGATCACTGCCCTCTTTTAAGTTGTTTGTATTTTTCTGTGGTTTGATTATTTTGTTTATTCAAAGATTCATTCAGAGAATTATATCATTTTGTTTACATTTTGAACACAGTAACCTGCTGCCAAAACTATGTTTTTGAAGGAAAACATGTTTGATAATTAAACATTTAGGTTTAAGAAGTCTGACAATTTTTCTTTTTTATGTATATTTTGGTGGATTTAGTTTTTTCCGAATAAGCCATACTGCGATTTTTAGTGTAGCCAATGTGTCAAATTTGGTTTGTGAAATTGCTAAAAGCTTACATACCATATTGCTTACGAAGTCACTAATTTATTGTATAAACTCATTTATACGAGTGATAAACTATGCTGCAAATGTATTTGGAGGAATGGGTTCGTTCGGAGAAGCACAACCTTCTGAGGTTATATAAAGACATTGTTTACAATGAATACTGCCTTTTGAAGGTTATTAAGGATGCAGTGATAGTCAAGGGGGGGTCAAATATTTATTATATATTATTTCAAATGAGCATATGGCACCTTTAAAAAACATTGAAGTGATTACCTTGATGGCATCAACATTAAATCTGAAAATCTAAAAAGTAATTAGGTCAAAAGTAATTAGGAAATTAATTACATATATATTGTTTATTGAATTGTTGTTGGTGTAGTAATTGAAATACAGTATATTACCAAAATTCTGTGGATTGCTTTCATTTTTTCTTTTGTTTCAATCTTTCACTTAAATGCATAGAAATGCTTATTCATTAATATAGCTCTTTCATAAACTTTTATGATTGAAAGATTATTTACAGAAACAATTAAGCAAAACACATTAAAATGATTCGGATGGATATAATGCAATCTGATATATTAAAGTTTTCATTTTAAATATCAATGAAAGTATGTAATAACCTCATTAGGCTTACGAGGATGGTTAGCCATGAAGTCACTAAGCACAGGGTCTCCTAGAAAAGAATGGTTTGGGTTTAACTAAGTGTTCTTATTGGGAGCTCAGGTTTTATTAATGCAATTACTTCAGATTTGTCTATTTAGTTGACAAAAGATTCAACATAATCTTCCAAATCTTCCATAACCTGTCAAAGAGAGTTTGATTTTTAGTCGTTTGGAGAAACATGTATTAAGCATAAGCTCCATTGATGCCTCATCATTATTGGTCAGATATTATTCGAATCCTTTAACACTGTGGGAATATGTACAGGTTGAACAGGAGAGGTGCAAGAATTGAGCCTTGAGTTATACCAACATGATAGTCGGACAGTTGGACAGTGGTTGCTTATAGCCTCACTGTTTAAAATTTGATGAAAAAAATTATATTACTGGCTTTCAAGGAGGATGCTGTAATAGTGTGTCAAAGGAACCATTGAGATCAGGTAATCTTTCACATATTATATCACCAGAGCTCTCTCTAAACTAAAAGGAATATTTTGATCCCCACCACTAGTTAACCAATTGCTTGGTTAAAATCCATTGATATTCTTAAAACAGATCCACCCCATATTGGTCTCCCTCTCTGTACAATCTGAAACACTCGGTTTCTCCTCATCCCTATAACACAGGTCATCTGAGCTGTCCAGACCTGGCTCTCCTGGTTCCAAAACACACAGACACAGAGAGCACAGATAGCCACAAAACTGTACAGAATACACACCCTTTGATACCATACATAGGTTACAAACTATGTTATTTCTATGAACAGCACATATAAGCATGTAGTGGTATTGAAATGGAGGGCTTTGCTGCTGGCTATGTAAACCCTGAAGATTAAGGCAATCAGATTAGATGTATCAGGTGAGCTGGTTAAGAAGAGTGCGTTTGGCTTTGTGTTTCAGCGACGATAATGGACTCGAGTTGTTTACTATTATATACGAATGTTGGCGACTGAAATCATTTAAGTGCTGAGGTAAGTACCCTATTTTTATTTATCTAGTGCCATTTAGAGTTGAGGACAACCTTTCTATATTAATTTTGGAATAAACATAGTACTCCTAGTGCTGATCGGTATAGAGACATCTGAGATGAATTTATAGCTTCTTGATGTTTGTAGTTGTGGCAGAATTCATATGGTTTTTCCAGAAGAAATGTATTTTTTTGATTGTCTGAAGAGATTTTGAGTTGCTTGTTGAATAAAAAGATGTTTGAAGTCTTTGTTTTGTAAGCCTGTAGAAGGAGACTTGGAGGCTTGGAAATCTACTGCTGAAGTCACAGAGCTTTAATCAGTGTTTGTGTAAAATGATTTCAGCGGAAAATTAGACGTCTAACATGTATAATGACAGCTCTCTTTGGGACTGCTGTGCTAGTTTTATCCCTGATGTAACTGTCACCGAGACTCAAAATAGCTCAGTGGTTCGAAGCTAGGCCTGTATTTTCCTTCAAAGATTTGTGACTCACATGACTAACAAAGTCTAAAATGACTTTGTTTATAAAGAAAGCCTGCTGGAAATCTGATTACATGACCACATGGTACAAGCACTACAATGCTGACAACATGTTTTAGAAAAAAAAACTGCACATGATCTGTTAGGATGTTTGTGATTGATACTAATTTTTGAGATTTTGACCTTTAAATGCAAAATTCACTGGGTTTAAGTTGTTTATAATTGAATATTTATAAAGTTGATGAGGATAATTTAACACTTTAAAGATACAGGATTAGCTAACTGGGAGGTGCTTAACATTGTAGCATTTTACATTTAACAGATTAGCGATGACTGAACATATCATATAAAATTCAAGTAACTCCAACTAAATTTATGTTGCAGCTAATTGTTTAGCTGGTTCAAATGTGATTCATACTTTTTTAATTTCTACTTTTAAATGTGAATTTAAATACATTTTTAAA
Organism: Danionella dracula; assembly: GCA_900490495.1. Classification (NCBI taxonomy): domain Eukaryota; kingdom Metazoa; phylum Chordata; class Actinopteri; order Cypriniformes; family Danionidae; genus Danionella; species Danionella dracula. The sequence goes on from UELW01000100.1 coordinate 3,876,784, forward strand.
GTTTGTTTTACTCTACTTGACAAGAAAGATTTACACTAAAAACTGCACCTAATTACATCTAAAGTAACACGATGTGCTTTTCTTCAGGTTTGTAAGAGATTGGTGGCCCCTCTGTGGGCTTAAACTGGTACCATGAACACAACCAGCCAGATCCGCCTGCTGCTCTGGAAAAACTGGACCCTCCGCAAGAGACAAAAGGTACAAGAAGGCCCTTCATTTTGGCACTGGGAGTCTCCAGAGTATATTTAGTGTTCTTCTGAAAAGGAAGTATTATTACTGTTATTTGCTTCATACAGAATGGCCCAATGCGCAAGAAACATGATTTGAATCTTAAACATCCACTAATTGTCAGATCAACATGTGTTAGTGTATAATTCACAGAAAAATAATATGAAATGTTCCTTTTTATATAAATGTTACTATCATATCATTTTACATGCTTTTTTACTGTCATACCATTTTAACCCCAAAAGTTAATTTCTTATACTGAGAAAATTCTTATTGTTGTCAGATTCGCTTCCTGGTTGAGATTTTGTGGCCTGTGTTTTTATTTATTGGACTTGTGTGGCTACGAAGAGCCAACCCCTTGTACCGTCAGCATGAATGTAAGAACAAAATATGCTATTTTTTCAACTTTACATTCAGCTATTCAACCAAACCCACAAACATATAACTATATATTATATATATATATATTTTTTTTACAAATGCAGGTCATTTCCCCAGTAAAGCAATGCCGTCTACAGGAATCCTACCTTGGATCCAAGGGATTTTCTGCAATGCAAATAACCCATGTTTTCGTCATCAAACTCGAGGAGAATCACCGGGAGTTGTTTCCAATTATCACAACTCCATGTGAGTCAACCGCTTCCCAAACCTCATATCCAGAGATACAGCTGTGTACTGGCTTTTTGTTATTGTACCCTAAACAAGAAGATATTTTGGTTAATTGATGAACATTTAGGTTTTTCAAAACAACAACTACAGATTGTTTTTAGAAGAAAATAAATAGAACAGGTTCCACAATAGGGTGGTGTCCAGTTTTGTTCCTGAGGGCTAAGGTCAGGCAGAGTTTAGCCCCAACTCAGTTGCCTGGAAGCTTCTAGTAAGCCTGAAGAGCTTGATGAGCTGGTTCAGGCATTTTTAATTAGAGCTGGGGCTAAGTAAGTGACCCTCCACCACCTTTGGAGAACTTTGAGGCTAGAAGGTGGTTGATTACAGAAGTTTTTGAAGAACCTATTGAAAGGAATGCAGTACTTAATAGAAACAAATTAGGTCGAATACCAAACTACAGTCTAATTTTACAAATGGCGAAGACCACCGCACACAGAGATTTCACATTATATTTTCTAGATGCTGGCTCAGGGGCTGAAATATAAAGAATTGGAATGTTCATAAGCTTCTCTATTGGTTCTACCATCAGATTTTGAATTATTATATTTTTTTACTCATACATTTACCCTTCCACAAATACCCACAGAATGTACCAAAGATTCTGTCATAAATCACCAAAAAACTCGCTGTCTGTTCCTGGTAATGACAAATTATGTTAATTTGCACTCAAAATGAGACCCAAATAAGCACAGCCCAGAAACTGAACATTTAAGAAAGCTAAAGTGATCTTTTTGGGTTAAGTTTTTGGTTTGTCTTGAACCTAGAAGTAACTAAAGGGTTGGAATTACAGTTTCTCTTAAAATGTTTACAATAATCTTGAGAGTGTTTTTTTAGGGCTTTCGAGGGAGAGGTATTTCTTCATGTTTAATGAAGGAAAATAAATTGTTTAAAAAATACCTATGTCAATGTGAACTTTAAGTAATCAAGGATGTCTTTGTTACAAGTGGTCTAAAGTGATTTAACTCTTAAATTCTAAATAATTGGGCTTGATCCTGATCTCAATTATCACACAACTCAACTTCATTTTTATAGCACTATTACTAACACATTAAAGCACAATAATAAAAAAAAAATTTCTTTGGTTTTTAAGAAACTCCAGCAGCTTCCCTCATGCAGATAGAGTAGAATTACGTATTTTTGGGCCTACAAAAGAATAAGCTCGATATCCTGTTGGACCTTTGTAGCTCCAAGAGGCTTTATAAGCCCACCAGAGGGATCTTTATTGCAAATATAGGGCGAGCAGCACATGGGAACGAGGTGGGACAGGTCCAATTAATTAAAAAATATAAACAATAAAATATTCTTAATTTGAATTCTAAAATCTATGGTAGCAGAGAGAAGCCAGTATGGGGCGATTTGGTTCCTCTTTTGCTTTTTAACAAGCAGCAACGATATAGAGAAAATGACAATAATCAGCCAGTATGTAATAAATACTGTATGAAAACAAGCTGGGGTCTTATTTATAAATAGTGCGTGCATAGTCACAAAGTTCTAAACACGGGTTTTAAGGAATACAGAAGACGTTTGTTATTTCTTTAAATACCATAGTCTGTTTGAAAAATTGTTCCCAGCGATGGGTTGCAGCTGGAAGGGCATCCGCTGCATAAAACATATGCCAGAGAGTTGGCGGTTCATTCTGCTGTGGCGACCCCGAAAGGGAAGAAAGCCGACATGAAGATGAATGAATGAATGTTTGAAAAATTAAGTCAAATATCTCTCCCTCAGATTGGCTCGGTTTTACCTGGACTCTCAGGAACTATTATTCAAGGATGGCGAGCTACATCAGCTAGGTCGGCTGTGGCATGAAGCTTCCATCATGAGTAACTTAATGGAGACTCTGCGCACCAGTCCTGGGCGTGTGGCAGGTATGTAAAACAGAGATCAGGCAAAACAGTCCTCAGAGAAGCTGATTGACAGCTTTACTGCAAAAGAGTGAGGGGAGTGAGGGAGTGAGGGAGGGAGGGAGTGAATGAGGGAGTGAGGGAGTGAGGGAGTGAGGGAGGGAGGGAGTGAATGAGGGAGTGAGGGAGTGAGGGAGGGAGTGAGTGAGGGAGTGAGGGAGGAGGGAGGGGGGTGAGTGAGTGAGTGAGTGAGTGAGTTGAGTGAGTGAAGGGAGTGAGGGCGTAGTGCGTGCGTGCGTGCCGGCGTCGTGCGGGCGTGCTTGCGTTGCGGGCGTGCGTGTCGGCGTGCTGCGTGGCTGCGTGCGGCGGGCGTGCGGGCGGGCGTGGCGTGCCACGTGCGTCGGTGGCGTGCGGGCGGGCGTGCGTGCGGGCGTGCTTCGGGCGGGCGTGCGGTGCGTGCGTTGCTTTGGTAGCGGCGTGCTAGCGGCTGCGTGCGTGCGGTCGGCCGTGCGTGAGGGCGGGCGGGCTGAGTGCTGCTGCGGCCGGGCGTGCGTGCGTTCGTGCGTGCGTGCTGCGTGCGTAGCGGGCGGGCTTTCGGCGGGCTGCGTGCGTGCGTGCTGGCTGGCGTTCGTGCTGGGCAGTGCGTGAGTGGCGGGTGAGTGAGGCGTGCGTGGGTGGGGAGTGCGTGCGGGTGCGTGCGGGAGTGAGTGAGTGAGTGCGGGAGTGGTGGTGAGTGGTGAGTGAGGGGGGAGTGAGTGCGTGGTGAGAGGGAGCGAGTGAGGGGGTGAGTGAGTGAGTGAGTGAGTGAGTGGGGGGGGGGGGGAGGGCGAGGTGAGGGAGTGAGTGAGTGAGTGAGTGAGTGAGTGAGTGAGTGAGTGAGTGAGTGAGTGAGCGAGCTTCTTTCCACACTTCCACTCTTTTCATACTGTATCTATTTCCTTTTCCTGTCTTTCTTTTTAAATTTTTTTTATAACCTGTCCTGTCCCTTTTCCTGTCTTTCTAATGTGGTGAAGAGAAAATATGTCAAAACCAAGTCCAGTCTTTTTGTATTTTTATTTTTTAACCTATTTGTTAAAACACTACGCTTTTGTTGTTCCATGTATTCATTCAGTCTCTGCTTTATTTTAAACAGACATTTTGCATTTAACTTTAATCTTATTGATTTTGTTGTCAAACAATAGATTGAAAAGCTTAAAATTTGAATGAAATGAAATGTTGCTGTTTTTCCCACAAGAAAGTATAGGGAAAAGGATTTCGGGAAAAAGGGTTTTAGAAAAAAAATCTGTTAAATACACATTTTATTTTGTTTGAAATGTAGATTTGACAGGATTCTTTTTCAGACAGGATTGTATCATGAGCTGTTAGAGTGTGTACTGTTGACCGAGAAAGCTGAATCCATTGAAATATTTAGTCAGGCTGGTTTTTTACTTGGAGTGAGTACATGTCAGGGTAATTTATACATGCTGATCAGCCTCTCTCTGCAGCAATGTGAAGAGCTCTTTAACGAAGAAGCTCAGGAATGCCTTCAAGTTGAATCACTTGAACCCGGACCACAAAACAGAACGTTTGTTTGCCTTCGTGTCTGTCTACATTCATCTTTCAAAGAATGTGTTTTGAAAAAATCCCCTCTTTCATGTCTCAAGTTTCAATTACATACTTTTTCTTTTAAATAAATATGTAAATGATTTTAATACTGAACTTCTCTTTAAGACAGGTCGGGTTAAAGGTAGAATATTTACCATTTTTGTAACAAAATACTACAAAAAAAAAAACTGGTGGAGTTATCAGTTTTGTCTACATTTTGGAGTTCCGTCTTTTTCATTGATGTTCCTGAAGACTTGAGCTTTTAAACAGCATCACATTTAACTGTATGTCACTTTCCTTAGGGAAAGACAAGGACCCAGGTGCAAGTGGAAAAAAAGGAACTTGGTTTATTGAGGAGTTTAGCAGAACCAAAAACAAAGTAAATCAAAAAGAAACACTACAAGTGGATTGCACTCCTCCTGTACCAAGGCTAAAACGATAACCAAATTGTCCCTAAAGGGCAACTCCAAAAACTCAAAAACCCCTTCTGGGGACGTCCAACTAAGAGGACAGGATTTGACGAAGGCAGCACTACACAGCACAGTGAACTAAATTACTTACAAAAACAATGCAAAAATATTTAACTGCATGATATACAGGACTAGACTGGGACAAAATGACAGGATATCAGAGCAATAGTCAAGCAACTGAAGTAGGGAAAAACAGCCAAATATGTACTATTAATCACAATTGGGAACTGGTAGAGAGCAATGAATGCCACACAGCAGATGATCACACCCTGCTAAACAGAATGAGCCTAATTACAACTAAAGTGAAAACAAAGCAAGAGAAAAGGAAGAATATATCCCTAACACAGTGAAATGCTAGCATGACTCTATCTTATGTCCTTTCCACCCATCAGAGAGCATTGGAGAAACACCAATTTCATTACATTATGAAATTACATTACATAATGCTCCAAAGTGGAAAATTCAAGACGCCATTTATGGAAATATTGTCACTGTAATTCAAACAAAGCTTACCATGTTGACAACCGATGTTAAAGTCCAAAATAGAGAACTGAACAACACATTTTAAATCAGATCTCACCCACTTTTAGTTATATACATTTTCAGAAACATATGGGTTACATCACAAACACTATGACCACATTTCATACAGTTTTTGACATCGCTTTTAAAGTTGCAATGCTTGTTGTGAAGCTGTTTTATATTTTAGCTAAAAATCAACACTCAAAAAAATTGATCAAATTAAATCAAACAATTAAAATAAATTGTTATTTTGTCTGCTCAACTATATACGTCAGTCTGTTGAACTAAATCAAAGGGTGTTTAAAATTCCTTAATTATTTTATGTTAAAACAACTAATAAGAGCTGAATGTAGTCAAATCAAATAGAGATCAACTTGAGATCGGAAGGTTGCTGGTTTAATCCCCAAATCCACCGAGTTGAAGATGGTGTGAGTGAGCAAGGCACCAGATACCCAACTGCTCCCTGCTGTGTGAATACACTGGGATGAGTTAAAAGCAGAGCACAAATTCCGGGTATGGGTCGCTCCATATCTGACCAACTGGTCACTTTCACTATTTGCAGTTATGTGGAAATGTCTTAAAACCATCATTAATGGAAGTGATCAGAGGACTTTTTTAGAGTGGAAAGCATCACTATAAACTGTGACCTTTTTTCAATGTTCAGGCTTCGAACAACCGGATCACAAAACTTGAATCATGTTGCTTAGTATGAGCCCAAATATCTCACTAAGATCACTGATTTTTACTGTTTTAAGATCAAGTTCATTAAGGTCATTTTGCATTTATTTGTTTGGACAGAAATCAAGAAAGGACCGTGAGCATTGGACTCAAACTCGAAGCACAGCCGCTCAATCATATCCTGTTCGACTTCACTTTTTAAGTTGAGCTTTTCTCAAAAAAGAATTTCAACATTTGTGAACAAATGACATTATTTGTCATTTTGTGTTATTCTCAAACACGACGAGTTCGTCTCTGCATTGCTCTGATTACTTCTAATCAAGACAGGAAAATAACTCAATAAAAATGAGTTTAGGTTATAGTTTGAAGTAGCTGATCTAAATTCACTAGATAGCTACCATCAACGTCACTAATAGTTGCCGATAGAGTGCCTACTTAACTGCAAAAAAAATTCTCACACAAATTTCAGGATAATTCAAAAAGAAAATACACTTTTTTCTATAACCTCTCACTCTATCTTTGTTTTCCATTAGGTAAAGGATTGAAAATGGAAGACATTCTGAAGGACGATGAGACTTTGACATCGTACCTCCTGCGAGATGCGGGTCTTTCTGAGGGAGTGGTGTATGATCTCACACATGCTAAAGTGCGGGTGGAGCAAGTAAGTTATTACAGATAACATTTTTCTGGTTTACTACTTTTTCAAAAGCACAATAGCTTGTTTTCAGAAATATTTGACCTGTTTCCACTGCTCACGCAGTCACATCCTCACCATGCCTGTGGGAACTCACTAGATGTTTCCAGATAAATGAAGTGGGCTTGTGTTTTATGGTGTTTAACAGTCATTGAGAGCTCTTCCTGAGGTGTATGTCAGTGTCTTCGTGAGGTAGATCTTTTGTTTCTCGCTGGCCTCTCACACACAGGCTGATTTACGGCAGACCATTGTACCAGTTATTCAAGCACACTTGAGTAGGCGTTTTTGATCCAATGCTTTTCAAAGTGCTTCACAAACTATTGAGATGCTTTACAATGTAGCCAGGTCAAACAATAATGTCCTGGCTACAACCTCGCTTTGAATCCTCGAGACATTGTCTAAGTCTAATTCAGGTCTAAGACCATTTTTTCATTCTAAACAAATATTTTTATCCATTTCATTAAACATTCACACCTTTTAATTCTAAAAAAAATGGAATGGTTCCAACCTGAATAGCACCAGTTAGTCTGGTGAAATCAATGAAAATGGTACTGTCTATGATCTAAGCATTTGAAGTCAACATATTATTGAGTAAAAGTCATTTTTGCAAATGAAGTCAAAAGAGTGTACAAGTATCAGCCAAAATTTACAGTCTTCTGAACTACAGTCAATTTTGCAGTCTTCTCCATGATTCTGAACCCTACGGAGGATAATTTGAAACTTTGTCAGTAAATTTTAATTTAGCAAAAAACTAGATTTAATCTTCTAGAATAGTCATTAAAATTTAAACAAGAGAAGACTTGAAATATTTCAGTTTGCGTCTTTGTGAACTAATGTAACATGGAAGTTTTACTTTTTGACTTTCTCTCTATATTACATTTTTTGACACGTTGCACATGCCTTTATGTTTCATATTTATGCAATAACACACTGAAGGTTAATGTATTTTTCCTGTTGTATATCTTTGCAAATCTTTCCCGGAGGGCCACAGACCCTGTCAGCTTTTGATCCAACCCTGTTTTATTACATACAGTAGTAACGCCAAGCACACCAAGAGGATCTTGGTGTGATCAGGTGTGTTTTTTTAGGATAAAAGGTAAAATCTCCGGGTCAACTTTGACTACACCAGCTTTAAATCTCACTCGTGTTATCTCTGAACCAATGCTTGGGGACCAGTAATCAGTAAATATTTCAAGAATTTTAAACTGTGTAGTCGACATTTAAGCATCTGTTAGTGTACAATGCATTAGTTAAACATTAGTTGATCATATTTGAAGGTTAGTTAAGTGCTACTATACACATAAAAAGTATAAACTGGGTCGAAAATTGGCCAGTGGTGAAGCAAAAATAAAATAAATGTTGAAAGATTAGTGGGTTCATAATTAAGCCTTGTTTAATTGGTAGTGAGGTATTTATTTTTGAGGTTTGATGTGTCAATAGTGTTGCAAAAATGATTTTGGATGGATATCCACGTTTATTCAAAGACATAGCAAATAATTGAGGCTTGACCACCATTAATTTATTTCTTATTTAGACAAATTAACCACCGTGTCTTAAGTGAATGCAAAATATACATTTTAATAAAAATGTTAACTATTTATATGCTTCTGCTAAATGCTGTTGATAAGTGGCAAACGTGATCAATGCACAGCCTATAAATTCCACATGAAATTGACTTTTATACTCCCAACAAGTGAAAGAATATATGTGTTGATCTCTAAATGTGTGTCGAAAACTAATTGCATAAATTAATACTTTAGTTTTTACAAGACTAAGTGTTTTAGTAATGTAAGTCTGACTGTTCAGTAATATATAAATGCATAGTTAGTTAGTGTCTGGCGGTGGAGGCCAAGAGAGAAATGCGGACCTCAATTGCATGGCAGTTTACAGATATTTTTACTTGATGGGACAAATAACCACCCAGTATGACAAGCAAAATAAAACCCACGAAGGGGGAAACAATAAACAATATTCAAACTCAAACTAGATAAAATATAAAAGACATAAAACCTCCTCAGCAATGGCGAGGAATCAAATTCAAATAAATTATGTCTATCATCAGCACACCAGAAACCAAGCACAGATAAAGACTAATGTGCTCACAAGGGAAGCTTATGAAGGTGAACTAATGAAAAATAATAATGAAACCCAGGTGTACTACCTGAAAGCTCTATCTAGAAAACAAAAAGGGCGGGCAAAGGTAGGAAAACATCAAAAGACCATGTGCTCCAAACAGACAAAGCAAATCAAAGATGTCCACGTCAGTCACATGACCCGAGCCTTGTGGCTGGAGGTGGTAAAGGAAAAGGGAACAGATTAAACAAACAGTAATAAAAATGAAACAGCACAGTTAGGTGTGTGGTTATTTTTTAGCAGATGCTAAATTATGATATGTTCATCTAATGTAATGTATTTCATGCTTGACTAATATGGCCTTTAAGCAATTTTGGGAACACGTTGTAATAATTACACACTATGAATCATAATTTTTGCCTTAGCAAAGAGTTAAGAAATTATTTATAAAGCATTTTTCCTATGTTAATACACATTTATAATTATTTGTTTAACACTGTATTCTTGTTTTATAAGCATCTACTTCTACTACTTGCATTCACTTCACTTTTTTAATAAATGCTTTATAACTTCCTGAATAAATCACATGTTTTTAAGCATTTATTATCACACTGAGTAACTGTTACTATATGTCTGAATAATAAAGTCGATTTAAATTGTTTAATATGAATTTATTAACATATTCTAAATGATATCATGAATCACAACTAATAACAGTTTTTTTTTATATTGAAAAGTGCAATTTATAATTGTTTAACTGATCCTCAATCAAGCATGAAATTAATCTTATTAGGCATTTATATGGATGCTTACAAACCAAGAATAAATCCTTTTAGGTTATAGATAAACGGCTTACAAATGTGTATTGATATAGAAACAATGCTTTATTGATTCCTCATAATGTTTGTTTTAGTGTTTTGGATAAGATTGGGTATGAAATTACTTTGTAATTAAATTGCTCTATGAATCATTTTATGTTCCATTATTACATGCCAAATATATCTGCATTATTTTTGATACTTCAGTGAAACAGACTGAAGAGTCTTTTTGATATTGCTAAAACGTGTGTATGATGTGTTCAGTTTGCTCATGGCATCCCAGACCTGACCTTGAAAGAGATCGCCTGCAGCCAGGCTCTTCTGGACCGCTTTCTCATCTTCCCCAGCCGCGGAGGGATGCTGGGCGTCCACAACGCCATGTGCGCCCTCACCCAGCACAGGCTGCAGATGATCGAGGATGTCCTCTATGCCAACATCGACTTCTTCAAGCTCTTTCGTCAGGTCAGTTTTTGATTTGCTAAAACTCAAGCTGCGTTCTATCTTCACTTAATTTTCATTCGTTTTCTAATTGGATGTTGGAAATCAAACTGGCAGAGATTTCAATTATGAGCCAATGCAGACCAGAGGCATAGAATTAACCTAAAGTTGGATGTGATGTACAAAAGTGATAGGAAGAAACTGTCGAGGGTATAATATTGTGTTGTTCTAGTTATAGTTGTGATTAAAGTAGTACATGGGCCTTCAAGGAAAATCCTATGTTGATTTGTGAAATCAAATAATTTTAAATTCAATGTGAGACTATAATCAATCTAAAATAGTATGTACATTTTTCTAAGAGAGTAGGTATAAATTAAATTTTAGAGCTTAAAGACCTTCTGCACATAATAAATATTAGATTTTATGAACTATATATCTTAAGAGTAATTGTTTGTCTGTTAATCAGTTAAAATGACTACAAGTCTTGAATACTGGAAAAAAAAATGTACACAGATGATGCTTGCTTAATGCTATGCCACGAGATTAGGGGAAACAGTTTATTAATACTAAAAGGACAGGATGAAAAATAAGAATGTTAAAAATTACATAAAAGAGACTTTTCATTTCTTTGTCAAACAAAAATGCTCAATGTGCGGTTTCTCAATGTACATGAGAGTCAAGTCAAAAACGTAGCTATAACTATCAATGTTTATGACTATAATCCAAAACGCTGAACTTAATCTGCCCAGTCAGAGGCAAGTACACAAATACATCATGGCAGAATCAACGGTTGTCTGGAGCTTGAGAGTCTGATTATAATGGTTTTTAATTATGGTTGCTGTGGGGTTTTTTTTTGCGTCTTTTATAAGTATACAAAAGAGCTAAAAGAGCTTTTTAAATGAGAGATGTTAAAATATATTATACCAGATAGGCAGTTAGGCAGTTATACCTGAAAGCAGTTTACAAATAAACCATATTAACAAAATATTTAATAAAAAAGTTTTTTAGAATTGTGTCTAATAAAACATAATATCCTACGAAAAAAGGTTTTTAAGAGACATTTCAGAACTCTTATAAACTAAATTAATACTTTGAATTGATTGGGTACTTTTTTATTGAACACACTCATTTCTTGTTTAGGAGAATCTATCCTTTACCCCACATCACCCAGCATGACATTTTAACCAATCACACTGAAGAGATCAGACCGAACCTCTGTGCATTGCTCACATGATAAAGACAAACATAGCATTTTTGACTTCAAGCTATTGAAACTTTGTAAAAGTTGTGAAGTACACCCAATAAAAAGTTGGATTTAGTTGAATTTAGTGTTCCGTGTCAAATGCATCTTGTTTCAGAAACTATTTGCTGTAGCATATAGTAACAATATAACACTGTGTTTGTTTAGTTTGCGGGTTAACAGGACACGCATGCGCATTAACCTCATATTTTGAACACAGGAACATTTATTTTTTACAAAAACAATAAATTATTTCTGTTATTTTAACTAGGATATATTGGTAAATCGATGAACACAGTCTCACCCTCTGTGTTTTCCCACATCTTGCTTCAGAAACTGTTTTCTGTAACATTTAGTAAAAGTAGAACATTGTGAATGGATAGCGTGCTGGTTTAAGAGGACACTTAAGTGCACCAATTCCATATTTTAGCCAGGATAGACATGCATCACATGTAGTATGCTGTAGAATCATGGGAAGGCTGTTCTAAACGTTTCAGAAGTGTCTGCAGGAGGTGTGCTAAAGTAAGAATGTGGCTCATGAGCCAGATCTGATTAGCGCTGTTCATCAGTGGCCTATGAATACTACTGCTGAAACAACATTACCCTAGAGCTTTCTCTTTCTTAGCCTGTCTGAGAGGGCATGCGTCCATGAAGGTGTGTGTGTGTGTGTGTGCGTGTGTGTGCATGCGTGCGCGTGTGTGTCTGTGTGGTTCAGACAGGGTTAGGACGCAGCAGATGGTAGCGTTAGCATGGTGACACACTGCTTGGCCTCGTTTGCTAATGAGATTAATGAAGGCGTGCTCTGCTCACAGGGACTACTGTGGAAACACTTTTAGATCTTCAAACTGTTTTCTTGTCACTTCTGATGTTTGGAAATTGAGAGAATTGTTTTGCTCATCTCGGATGTTTTAGATAAAAACTTTGGATGATTAGTTTATGTGCGATGTGCTTTGAAGTCAAAATGAGAGCGTGTCTAGAACATGTTTGGTTTCTCTGATGTATACTTTTTACTAAAACAGGATAATCATTGAGAAAGCATAGAGGGTGGGACTGTATTTACAGACTTTCTCCTATTTTTTTTAAAAGTTTTATTTGTTGTTTGAAGGAATACATTTCAATAAATCAAAAATGCACATATTAACATATGTATAGGTTAAAAAAACATAAATATAAACAGATACAGTGGCAGATTTAGTCATTTTGTGACCCAAGGCAAGCTAATGCATCAAAATTATTAAATTATTAATTAAAAAAACATATTTATGTAATAACTTTTCTAGTGAGGCGTTAAACCATACATTTGGTGCATTTAAAGAGTAGAAAAAAGTAGAAGGCCTTGAAACCTAAGATTATTGGTTAAATGCTAAAAGGTTTTCTATGTGCATGTTTAAAATCTGCATTATTTACATTAATTGTATGTGCTGTGTGGCAGAATTGATGAAGCTTACTTGATGAGACTAAAGAAAAACATGTCAAGCAATTGAATTGTTTAATTTGTTTGATAAACTCTATATTTTAGGTTGGGTTTGCGCTCAGATGCTCTTTTTTCACATTCCACAAACATGGGATCTTGGCTATAATAGAAAGTGAAGTGTGCATTTAGTCTTGTGATGGAGTGGTTTCTGTACAAGTGTACTTCTACTATCCCTTCTCAATTCTTGATAACATCAACAATAAAGTTACCATTTTAATATATTCATTAATTAACAACATTTGTAAATGTTCAGATATAATAAGTGATCTTGTTATAAATGTGGTCACTTGACTGTCAAATGTCCCTCCAAGTGTGTTTCTCTCATCTAAAGAGTGTTTCCAATATATTTATATTACCGTGTGTGTGTCTCTCTCTCTCTCTCTCTCTCTGAATTTCATACTAACATTATTTTTAGGATTTTTTTTTAAAGAATATACTATATTTACTTTTAATTTAGAATTCTGAAAACCTATATGATGTTACACCATACAGTGTCTTAGAACACAAAACACGTTTAAGAAAGTCATTCTCTGTGTAAAATGTTAAACTCCACCTTAGAGATATGCTACAATTCTCGAGAGCATTTAATTAGTCTTTAAAGGCAGATTTTTACATTTCAATCATCTGCTGGTCACACCCCTTCACCTAATGTTCAGGTCAGAGGTCAACAAGGCTCAACATGGCTCTCGAAAACTTTGAAAAGGCTTGGACTTCCAGGCTCCAGCATTTGAATATTTCTCTGAAAAAAGGTCAAAAGTGTAGAGCGGCTGCACAATATATTACATAATTATGATTGCACAAACAATTATGTCATTTTAGACTAGACCATTGTTTTCTTCTTGATGTATTTGCCCCGAGACTTGTCTAAGCAGTCATAAGTATGTGTTCACATTTTTCACATACTGTACTGTCACTTTTTCCACAAAATCACGTTATTGAACCATACAAAGAAAACAAGGCTGCTTTCTTAGCTCCAAATTAGTTTTAAAAGGGCCCCAATGCTTCTTTATGCAAATGAACACATTTGAAACCAATGTCAACCAGGATAAAAGCACCACCCTTCACAACATTCACTAAGAGCTTTTTGAAGTTGACACTAAGGACAACTGACTAGTCCTAAATGTCCTCATTGGTGTATGAAACTGACATTTGGAATGTTTGCAGAAGGGTCACTCTTTGTTATCTTAGTCCTCTGGTTTTGAATGATTTGCTTCCTTAAGCATTAAGGCAACATCCTAAATGTTCCATAAAGGTTGAACATACCATCCCCTTCACTTAAAAAAGTTTTCTTGATGTCCTCAACCCTTGTTGGTGGAGTTCTGAAAATGTTTTGACAATGTACGATCTCTAGCAGGTATGGACCCATTTCATGACCAAACAAGTACAAACAAAAGCATATCAATCGTTTACTTTTTTGTCTTATCAAATAATCAGTTTTTATTTGTTTAAATGATGCTCATTCATCTACAAGACTTATTTATATGTGGAAAAGTCTTTAAAATAAAACAAAAAGATACAAAACCTACCTTTCAATTAATTACTGGTGCAATTAAGCAGAATAATTAATAATTCGTACATCACATCAGTTGAAAGCTACATTTTATATAGCATGTTTTTGTATTGTTTTTTAATCAAAAACATGCACCAAGTTGAATTCAGATTCCTACATTCATGTTTGTGTGATTATATTTTCATTTTCTCAAAACAGCTCGATGATCATAGCACCTCCTATTATTATAGCATCGCCCACTGACCAATCAAATGGACCGCTAGAGATGGGTAGATATTATGCCAACAACAAAACCTCGTAAAGATGATTTGTGTTTGTAATCTTCGCTCTCTTCTTCTCTCACTTTTTAAACAAAGTGAAAATCAATAGATGTTATGTATTTAACTTTATTTATAACATACCAGCCAATTAGATTGACCAACAAATTTACAAATGGATATTGACCCATCCCACCCTCTGCCCCATGCTTGCTCTTGACAGAGTCCCTTTTTATACAATTAATTTATATTGCTTTGTGAACATAGGTTATAAAACGTTGAACTAAAAAAACCCCACAAAATTGAAATTACATCGTAACTGTATACTAGCCTAAGAAGATTTGAGAATGACAGAAAAATTCTACTGAGCTACATTCGCATAAAGTTGGGGGGCACTTTTCTAACGGTTCAAATGAGTTTCAGTAAGAGCAGCAGAGGTAAACAGTGCATTTTGTAGACCTAAACATTTTTTTTACAATAAAATACTGCATTTTGAAGGTTAGTGGGTCATATATTTGAAGTTCAAATATTTATTCTTAATGAGTTAAAATGGCATACTAGAGCACCTTTAAATTGATGTTATGGGAGTGAGTAACTTTGACCCTCTTTTCTCCCTGTTTACCTAGATGCCTTTGGTTCTGGACAGCCTCTCCCCTGGAATCGACCTGCAGTTGTGGGGTCGAGTGCTCTCAGCCCTCTCTGACAAGCTTCTGGAGGTAAGAAGCACTGCTTTCGAAATCTCCATTCCTCCAGTTCTCCTTTTTAAAAGTCTTATTTTAGCCTCCAGGAAACTCCTCACTTCCCTTCAGCCCTTCTGAAAGCTCAGAAGATGTGAAACAGAGATGTGATTTTCCACAAATCAGTTTTACCAATCAAAGCCACTCATTAAATCACTGCAATCTCTCTGTGTTTGTTAAGCGGGCGGAAGGCATGTTTATGATCCCTTCATGTGTGTGCATGCATGCATTTCACCGCTTCTTTTTCACTGTTATGTTGAAAGGACATTCCACTGAGGTCACGTCCTGTAGGTGGAGTGCATTTCTTTCCCTTTTGCTCGTGTGACAGAAAGCCTGGCCAGCTTATGCTATCACCCTCACTAAATCTATCGGCCCTGAATGTGTGGGTCTGTACAGTGGGAATGTGTATGAATGGGAACAGGGAGGTACAGTTATTACAGGCGAGCTTGAGCAATGACTCATCCCTCATTCTCAAAACCTCTGTGGAAATCTTCACGTTCTTCTCAAAACTTATCTTAACCTGTTTTCACTCTTTTGGTATGCATTAAAGTTCATGCCCTGTGCAAAAGAGCTGGGTCTGGTTATTCCTTTAGTTAGAGGAGGCTGGAGAGAGTCAGAAAACTAGGAGCTCCGTGATGTTTGTGAAAGTTGAATCCTTCGATGGCACTAATGCAAATACATAGCAAGTTATTACGGGTGTTTTCTTTAAAAATGGTTATCCCTTAACATTGTATTACATTAATTAAATTACTGATCGGTTGCAAGTGATGCTTTACTTAAAAAAATCTTGGAAAATTCATAAAGCATAAAAAACTTACATGTGGTCAGTGGAGGATGATGGAAAAATATTTTCTGCATGCCCTTTGTTCAATGTATTCAATTAGCATGAAAGAGATTCTATGATTCTCAATCAAAATGTATGTATTTAGTATTTTTGCATTCACATAGGCAAGGCAAGGCGAGTTTATTTGTATAGCACATTTCGTACACAGAGCAATTTAAAGTGCTTTACATAGGAAACAAGGAATAAAAAGAAAGTACATTAAATAAAATCAAGCATAAAAATCAAGTTATGTTAAAAACTGAAAATGAAGACAAATATTAAGATAGTGAAGTGCAGAAAATATATACTATGGTAAATATAGCATATTTTTGTCTCACAAACAAGAGGTTGGGGAAATTAAAGGACGAGGTAAGACAAGGCAACACAAGGCCACAGGTTTGGCATTTCATTTGTTTGTTCTTTGATTTAAAATCATGTTTTCTAGGTTGATTTGGCAGTCTAGTTTACTTATGTGAGTGTACTTTAGGCCTCAGATTTCCTAGCCAAGAATCCAAGCTTTGTGTACTCTTGCTCAGAACTGACATGGCATGGGATGGGCTCCACTAGACTCTCTCCACACGTATCAGATTATTGCGCAGACTATGTATTAATGAGCTCATATGTATACAAGCTCACAATTCTTTCTTCATCTTGCAACACTTTGTTTAAAATCCCTCACTTCAAAGTTTAAAGTTCATCTTCTTCAGTTTGAGTTTACATTACATAATCTTGTTTTTGCATATTTGAGATTATATTCCACATTCCTGTATTTTTGATTTATGGAAAAAACTACACAACTCTGAGGAAAGCTTACATGATTTTTTTTGTGCTTATTACAGTTTTACCAGTATAAGTTAGAGTTTAGCACTTGTGTTTGAACTGGCAAGTCAATGGCTGGATTAAGGCCAGCTTTAGACTAGTTTAAACCTGCTTCCCTCCTTATTTACAGTATGCCACACTTGGTGTAACTTTGAATAAGGGTTGCCTTAAGGATATCCTCTTTAACAGCTGCGCATCTAGGTTGCCACGTGTGTTTAGAATAGCTCTGGAAGATAAAAGCTGCGAGCTGAGGTGAAGTGGTTCAGACAAGGCAAGGTTCAAATATCTAAATAGGTGAAGTTAGCAAGTATCTACACTTCGGGTGTCTACATTACAATTACCAAGAAAACCAATGTGCATGTAGTTATCTGTAGAGGTCCGGGACTTCTTCATTTCTAACAATATGTAGAAATAAATCAATCTTATAGTTAATAAAATAGAGAAACTAAGGAACAACCAAAGCATCAAATAAATAATTAAATAAATAAATAAATAACGCATTTATTATTGTATAATCGTTATTCTAAAGAATGCAATTCATTTATGTTCAAATGTTCATAAAAGCTTCATAAACCAATAATAAATTCACAAAAAAAACAAATCTAATACTGCCTAATTGTGTAAAAAAACGTGTCTGTAAACATTTTTATTGATGTGTTCTTTTATTCTTAGCTGGCACAGCGTCCAAGTGCTCAGGACTTGATGCGAGTCCTGTCATCCATCTTTCAGCCTGATGGCCCTTCGTCCTTCAGCCAGCTTATGTCCAGCGTGTCTGATCTATTCTGTGGTTATCCTGAAGGAGAGATCACCCGCGTTTTCTCCTTCAACTGGTACGAGGACAACAACTACAAAGCGTTTCTCGGCATCAACAACTCCAGGGGACACGACAGCTACACCTACGACCATGCTGCAAGTGAGGGCACTGAATCTGTTTGGGTCATTTTCTTTGTTTTGTGTCGCTGGTTTCATAATCTTACCATTCTTGCTTTTCTCCTTCTTATGCTGTTTCCCCTTCCTATGTGTCTCTTAGCTCCGTTCTGTAATGCGCTAATGCAGAATCTGGAGTCAAACCCTATAACAAAAGTCGTGTGGAATTCAGTGAAGCCTCTTGTGATGGGAAAGATTCTGTTCACTCCTGACTCACCGGTTGTCAGAAAGATTTTAAAGAGTGTAAGATACAATTTTATCATTTATAAATGTATAAAAATATGCTTTCGCTAAACATCACTCATAACATCACAACATGTCTCATAACTGGCAAATATTTAAAACGTAAAGCCTCTGTTGATCATCAAGACTTCCTTGCTTTAAATTATAGAACGATAAAAAAATCATGCACTGCAGTTTTTTCACTTAATTACACTAAACCTTTTGTCTTTAAATGTAAAATTTATTTATTTATTTATGCATTTGGCAGACGCTTTTGTCCAAAGCGACTTACATTAGGGGAGAGACAATATGCAATTTGTTACACCGTCAAAGTCTATCTCAACTTCTCATAATAGAATTGTATCAACTGATCAATAAACCAAACCAGTGAGGAAGTAGAGTAAGAAGATAAAGACAGAGGAGGGAAAAAAGAAGGTAGTAGTGTTTTTTTTTTTTTCTTTATAGTAGGTGTTCTCTGAAGAGAAGAGTTTTCAGTTGCTTTTTGAAAGCTGTTAGTGTTGCTGCTTTCCTGACTGGATCAGGGAGTTTGTTCCACCATCCAGGGACAGTGAAAGAGAAGGTTCTGCTAAGAGATCTTCTGCCCTTTTGGGATGGAACCACAAGTCGCTGTTCCTTCTCTGAGTGCAGGCTTCTGGAGGGCATGTAGGAGCGTATGAGGTCATGGAGGTAGACAGGGGCTGATCTGGAGATAGTTTTGTATGCCAGCGTTAGCGATTTGAATTTAACCCGAGCTGCAATGGGGAGCCAATGAAGAGTGATGAAGAGGGGAGTAACATGAGCTCGTTTCGGTTCCTTGAAGATAAGACGAGCTGCAGAGTTCTGGATCATCTGCAGAGGTTTGAGCGTATTTAATGGAAGTCCTGCTAGGAGAAAATCAAAAATGCAATGCTGTATACAGTATGAACATGAAACTGTAAAGCACCTCTTGACCTTCAAAACCCATATTTTCTATATGAATACTGTTGAAGAGATTTGTGATACTGAGCGTCCCTATAGCGTGACGTAAAAATATTGTTTCATGCTGACAGTGAATTGTGTTCTTGTCATCTCCAGGCTAACACTACCTTTGAGGAGCTGGAGAGGTTGCAGAAAATGGGGATGGTCTGGGAGGAGGTGGGACCACAGCTCTGGGAGTTTTTTCAAAACAGTGTCCAGATGAACATGATACGGGTAAGATTTAGGTTTTCATCTTTTCACACAAACACTCATAATTTACACTCACAATATAATGTTTATTAAAGTTATAACATGAATTAATTGTTTTTGCAGCATACTGATCAAATGATTACATTCTCGTTGAGCAAAAGCTGATTTTGATCATTTGATCATTTATTCCCTGACTCTGTGTTATTCATATTTGCTATAGGACACACTAAAGAACCCCACAGTGATGGACTTTTTGGACAAGCGTCTCAAACAAACAGAGATTTCCACCAAAGACATTCTCAACTTCCTGCACAATGGCCCACAAGAGGATAGATTTTTGAACATGACAAACTTTGACTGGAGAAATGTCTTCAGTTTGGCTGATCAGGCTATCCGGATGTTCAACCGGTACAGTGAGGTGAGGGATGCCATCCGATCAGATTCACTTTAAAGAAAATATGAAAGTTATTTTGAAATAAAGATGGATTCCCAACAATAGTATTACAATCATGCAATCAAACAAGTATAAACATTCAAACATGCAAGTAAACAAACAAATTAGTAGGTAAATCCCACAAACATACAGGCAAACAAACAAACTATCTAACCAAAAAGATGTAAACAAATGAACAAGCATGAATGCAAACATGCAAGTTAAACAAACAAACATACATTCAAATAAAATAAAACAAACAAACTTGCAAGTACGTAAACAAAAAGAATGAAAGTAAACAAGTAAAACAAACAATTAGACAAAAAACAGGCAAGTAAGAAAACAACCAATGAAACGAACTAACAAACGAATACCTACATTTGTTGATGTTTAAGTCATGTAGCTTTCAGCAAGAATGAACATTTTTAAAAACATTGGACTTTCACTTTTTTGTTTGTTTGTTTTACTGCCATTTAATATAATAAAACGGAGGGCCGCAGTCCACCACAGTTTAGGTTTAAACCTTGCAAAACATCTTATGCTACTAATTAAGCTCATCTTGGCTTGTTTGAAGCTACTAGTGTGTCTTTTAAAATAAGGTTGGAACAAAAACCAGCAGGGTCTGCGGCCCTCTAGAAATGACTTTCCCCACCCCTGGTCTAAGGACTACTAAAAGTTGCTTCAAGAAACACCAGGGGCATGATATGACCAAATAATGTTATGCACTGTAATGTCAGCCAGTTCTTAATGCCTCTAAAAATTGGAGTTCTAAGTGAAGAAATTAGATTAGAACTGTATAAGGTCACAGTCTTAAACCAAAGTTTCTATAGATGTGTCTGTGTCTTCAATGGACATCAACCAACGCTTAAAACATTGGTGGCTATTTTCATGCACTTTGATAATATCAATTTAAATTCATTAGTTAGTTATATAGTAATTCGTTGTAAATTAGGAAGAGGAATTAAGAAATTGAAAATACATTGAAATGTGACAAAACATTTAAATCCAAAGTTCAGTATTACTCTACTAGTGTGGTTGAAACTGTTTAGTACCACCACATTAATAACCTTACAAATATCCAGACAAGGTAACGAATATTTTATTTTTTATGAATAATAAAAATTATATTAATAATAATCTTGAAAACTATTTTTTCAATCTAAAACAAATCTAGATAAAAAAATTTAACCAAATCTAGATCAAATATAAACCAAATCTAAATCAAATTTAAACCAAATCTAAACCAAAATCTAAACCAAATCTAAATCAATTCTAAACCAAATCTTAACCAAAATCTAAACCAAATCTAAACCAAAGGTCAAGACCAAACATAGATCAAATCTAAATGGCTACAATAATATATGGAGAGTAGTTAATTCGATGTAAAATCACCGTTAACAGGTAGCATACCACCTAATGTAGCATGTCTTGGGAAGTGTCCTTGAATATCATGTTTTTGAAAGAAAGAAAAAAAAATCTGTATGCATCTACTATGTCCTCAGTAAAGTTTAGCTGTTCCTCATTTGAGAGATGGGTACTCTTTAGCTCTAAGCACCATCCTGCAGAGTACTGATTGCTCTCAGCACATCACTAGAAGAATGACCACTTAGCACCACTCTATAGAGCCCACCGCCGCCAGATGGGTGAAAGGGAAAAGAACAAGTAAGCTGTCAACAGCATGCAGGCCACTCCATTGTACAGCTGTGATTAAGTGGATTGTGGGTGGGAGAGCCACTCTTGGCCAGAACTGTGTTGTTTTATTGACGAGGGGCTTCATTGAGAAACAAGAGAAGCAAATCACTCAGCTCACCCTGTTACCTCACCTCCCCAGCTATGACTGGCCCCTGTTCATAAGCGCAGAGGCCTCTTTGAACAAATTGATTTGAGTGGGATGGTGATGGTGGGAGACTGCTGTCAGATTGCAAGCCAGCCTCCCTTTGTCTCCATACCATAGATTGCATGCCTTAAAAACAAACTTAGTCTACATGGGCTAATAGCTACGTAAAGGCATCACCATTACCTTCAGTTAAACGGTAACTAGAAGAGAGGTACCATCTGAAAAATAGGATTTTTGTTTTATTTGCTGTAATTTCAAGCTGAGCGCATGTGAATGTTATGGTTTTAGATGAAATACGTTAAGAACAAGGGAGTCCTGCTGGGTCCCATTGATTTGTTTGTTCAGGAGCTCTGGTGGGACTGTACTTTACTGTGAATGACTCCATTAGATATGGTGCAGATGAAGCGGGAGGCCTCTCGGCTCGAGTGCGGTGGCATGTGATGAGAGAGAGAGAGCCTATCCCTCAGCTATTGTACAGCAATAATCCGATGAAGAGGCAACACAGATTCTGTGATTTTCCCATGTCATTGGAGTGCTTTGAGAACAAGAGAGCTTCTAGATTGAGAACTGCTTTGACTCTGGAAATCTTGACACACTTGCATACCAATGTGCACAGGGCTCTCGATCAGGGGTGCCCAAACTTTGTCCCTGTGTACAATTTTTGCAGTGATGACCAGCAACTGAATGCTATTTACTTTCAATCTTGTTTTTTTTTATTATTGTTTTTTGTAGTTAAGCTACGATAACTATAAAACTGTTTGAATGGTTTTATTTATTTGTTCAAATAGCTACTATTGGCATTTTTGATATGCATTTGAGTGGTCATTATTACATGAACAATATATAAATAAATATGGAGCCTAATTTTTCTGCAACTCACATTGTGTCAGCCTTGGTAGCCTAGGGGTTAGTGAGCATGACCTTCCATCCAGCACAGCTACAATTTTGAAGACCTATAAATGTTTTTCAATAAATGTTGTAAAGAAGACTCATTCATTCATCTTCATGTCGGCTTTCTTCCCTTTCGGGGTCGCCACAGCAGAATGAAACGCCAATTCTCTGGCATATGTTTTATGCGGCGGATGCCCTTCCCTGCCGCAACCCATCGCTGGGAAACATTCACACTTTAACACTATGGGCAATTGTCCTTATTCAATTCACTTATTCCGCATGTCTTTGGACTTGTGGGGAAACCGGAGCACCCGGAGAAAACCCACGCGATCACGGGGAGAACATGCAAACTCCACACAGAAATGCCACCTGCCCCAGCCGAGCCTAGAACCAGCGACCTTCTTGCTGTGAGACGACCGTGCTACCCACTGCGCCACCGTGACGCCTAGCTTTAAACCAATTTAACAGTATTATATTATTTACAAATCCTGTGAAAAAATCTTAATTCACCAGTCTCGTTAATTTAGGATTGATTAACCATGACATAGACTACTGTTGAGCTTTGAACAACCATAGTTTGAAGCCTGGCCACATAGTCCTTCATACATCCCTCCCCACACTCTCTATCTAATTTCCTTCTTATCTTTCAATTAACATTGTTAATGTGAAATAATGAAGTGAATATTACTAACAAAAACTTGGCCAACGATTGATTGAAACCAACTATTGTTTGAGGCAACATGCTTCCATAAATAAAATCAAATGATTTTTGGGAACGTAATGTTTTTTCTGCTTTGGACCCTTCAAAAGAAAAGTATCAAACCTCTGTACTGTGTGGAATGAGGAGATTTGGGTGGTCTGTTAGTTTACTTGTTTTGGGCCCCAACAAAATCAAAGAAACACTTATTCTTATCCATAGTTAAACAAATAAACCAGAACTGGCCCAAATCATGTTTGTTTGCTTTTTATTCAGACTCAGACTGTCCAAACATTACTCTCAGAAAGTAATGCAAATTGGCTCTTATTTTGCAGATTTTGGACATGAAACAAAGCCAGAGTAAAGATATTAAGTCTGCAATAAGCAAAGCCAGTAAACACTAACTGGCACACATTTAGTTCAATTGGCTCAAACATGAACCAGATCAAAAACCTCCAATCCTCTACATATGCACTTTTTTATCATCCATAGTGGAATAACCAATGAAAAAATGCTGTGAAATAGTTATGCTTTTAAACTCAGCCATTCAGTAGAGTCAAAAAATCGATTTGTTTCTGTCCACAGTGTTTTAGCCTGGATAAGTTTGTAGGCCACATGGATGAGAATCTCATGACGCATCAAGCTTTGCACCTGCTGTCAGAGAACAAGTTCTGGGCTGGTCTGGTGTTTGTGGACATGTACCCCTGGACCACAGATCTGCCCCACCATGTGAAGTTCAAGATCCGAATGGACATCGATGCAGTGGAGCGTACAAACAAAATCAAAGACAGGTGAAAAAAAATACATTTTTATAAAGTAAGGTGACTAAAGGAACCATTTTCTTCTAACTGTTGAAATATGTTTTCTCTTTAATGATTTAATCTAACTGTTTAACTGTTCTGTGATATATTCCTTAAGTAACGTTACAATATTACGTGTTAAAATCAATGGCAAAATGCTTCTTTCATTGTGAACAAACAGGGGCAAGGACTTCGCTTTAGTGGGTCCAAGGCTCTGGGATGAAATGCCTCTAAAAATATGCCACCCTCCCAATTTAGTTTTGTTGAATATACACTAAACTATCTGCAGGTACTTTAGCCGTGTGGGGTTTTTCAGGACTTTGGTGTATTTATTATATTTTTAAATGTAACTTATTGCTTGAGTTTTGATTTACTCAAATTATTTTTTAATGACTATCATGTTTTATGTTACAACATTGGCCAGCTCTCCTCTTTTAATTGTGCTTTATAAATACATTTTACATACTTAAAAACACTTTCAAATCGGAAGCTAGTGAGTTTTGCAGACTCACATCTATTTTCATACCATGGAGCTGTTTTTCAGCATGACATACACAACAGTGCATTTTTAAATGTAAATTCATAAATCACAGCTAAATTTAAATACTTGGTAATGTTGGGTTGAAATTGTTAATGGAAAAGCATACAAAATTCAGCATTTTTTAATAAAACTACATTAAATGTAACTGTAGTGCTAAAACAATGTGCTTACCAGTTTAAAAATCACTCTTAGACATTAATGAAAGTCACAATTGCATTAAACATTTAATGACAACAAGAGAACAATGTATACCATTTCCAGATACAAATTGTGTCAACATTTGTTGATCAGCTGGATACTTGAAAAAGATGGGGTTGAACTTTTCATTTGAAAATGGGACAATCGTAAAGTGCAAGTGTGCACTGAAAGGTTCTCTCAAACGAAATCATTTATGTGTTTATAATTTGACCTTAGAATGGGAAATCAGTAGCACGTTTAGCATAGCTTAGCATAGATAACTGAATCATATTAGACCTGTAGCATTTTTGTTAGTTTCCAAATGTTTCTTATTAAAACTGGGTTTTTCTTAAGTTGCATCGTGTATTAAAAAGTTGAAAATAAACTTAAAAATAAAAAGTTGATCTCTCCTATGGCGAGGTTGTTAGGTTATAATGTCATTATAAGGCATGTAAGCTGCTGTAACATGGGTATGAGATCGAAAGGGGTTTCATCCACTGTCAGATAAACAGTATATTACTCTTATAGCAAGTATGGCCATTAAATTAAACGGTCTTCTAATTATAAAAGTCTGTTTCTCTTAGATACTGGGACCCCGGGCCAAGGGCAGACCCTTTGGAGGACCTTCGCTACATCTGGGGAGGATTCGCATATCTCCAGGATATGATTGAACACGGCATACTAAAGTTGCACACCGGTCATGACTGGCCTCTTGGGGTTTACTTACAGCAGATGCCGTATCCCTGCTATGTGGATGACATGTGAGTGAAAAAATGTTTGCTTTGTTGTCATTTGAACAGCTTCAGTTCATTTTAAAGTTGAAAAGATCCTTTTTTGGATGTGAGGGAAATAATAAATACATTTAGTTTATGATACATATTTGTCTATAGTGATTATCAGCAGCATACTTCACCTTTTTACTCCTTTAACCTCTCAGACTTCAAACACATTTCACCGCTTGTTTTTTTCTGTCATGAAATTTCACTGAATTTAAAGCATGTAGCATGTTTTTTTGTAACATTGGTTATTGATTTTCAGTGTGATATACAGCTCTCCAATATAGACCGTATCTGAAACAAAAAATCATTGTCAAATGTGGAGCTTGTTCATTGCAAAATACTTTTTATGCAGAATTAAAGATCACACTCATGGTTTGTGCATAAAAAGCATGCACCAGTATTTGTTAATTTTTTTTTGTATAAGCCTTACATTGTTTTCATGTTATTGTTACTTTGACAGTGTTGTCAGTCTGGTAGAGTGATTGCATTTTGGGCTTTTTAATTCAAAATTTTAGAGTAAATTTTTACATTGTATGTTAATTTTAGACAGAATTTACGTATAGAACTAACAATTTTTATACTTTTCAGATGTCCCAGATAGAGTGATCATTAAACATGCGTTCTAATATGTGTTCTTCACAAATAATGAGCCAAAGCCAGTAACTTATTTAGCATTTTAAATAATAACTAAATAAACATTTATTCCACAGTTCCAAAAACCATATGATGGTTAATGTGCTTATTTAGTTTGAAAAATATGTTAGTTCAGGCCTTATTTTACTAAAAAAATATAATTAGTTAAATAAACTCAGGAGACTTAAAAAAGAAACTAACCAATCCATGAATACTTCTTTCATCAAAAGGGCACCTGAACTGCTTCTCATTGGATTTGCTTTACACCTAGTAGTCGAAATCTCTAAGTGACTCACAGTAGAAAAAGCACAGTTGTTCTTATTTTAATTCATAGGGAACCATAGGGTTATCATCGAATCTATATATCTTAATGGAGAAGTCTACTACCATGTGATCGGCTCTTTATAATGTTGAAGTTTGTTTGCAAACACAATGTAGCCCATGAGAGGTTCTCATGTCATATCTGGAATACATGTCTGTTTTCTTCCCACTTAAAGGTTCATGCTGACCCTAAACCGCTGTTTCCCCATCTTCATGGTGCTGGCCTGGATCTACTCTGTATCTATGATTGTAAAAAGCATTGTCCTGGAGAAGGAGACGAGGCTGAAGAACACTTTGAAGGCCATGGGCGTCTCCAACGGAGTCATCTGGTGGACGTGGTTCATCGACAGCTTCCTCATGATGACTGCCAGCACTGGTCTTCTGACCGCTATTGTTATGGTAAGAAGAGTATAATAATAATAATACAGAATAACATATATATAAATTAATTCTTTCTGTCTGAGCCTGTCTCAGTATTGTTGTATAGGGACCTCTGCTGGATGTGAGTTGTCAGTGCAGTGTGTAAAAAGTTACTCTTGACCCTTTTCTTTTCCTTCTCAATTATTTCCTAAAGAAAAGTGCAATTTCTTCAAATCACAAAAAAAACAAACAAAAAAAAATGCTCCCAGACTAATTGCACCTTGTTTCGATTATGATAGATGATAATCGGCTGCAATTTTGTTTTAGTTCTAACATGGCCAGCCACTCTATTTTTTTGGAAACACATTTAGGACATATTTAAAACAAATATACAGTAATAAATATGGAATTTGCAAACATATGGATACATTCTAAATAAGTGTCTTCTTTTGAAGAATTGTACTTATTGCAATGATTAGATTTTACTGTATTTGCAGAAAAATCATTCCATTAATATAAATATATTTTTTCCACAATGCATGCACAAGTTTTAATTTAACTTTACATGTATAATGATCTATATTGTTGACTGTCTGAAGCCACTTAAAGATAAACTTGTAATGTATTTCTGCATTAATAAAAAAAATCATGGCAAATGCAAAGAAATAAGTACTGAGATTAAATCAGAGTAGGTTCAAACCCTCAAATGTATCAGAAGCGAGGAAATGAGAGCTGTTAGGATAGAAATACATGCTGGATGTGCTTGTATTTAACCTCGATTTGTTTTTTGTTTTTTTCGTTTTGTTTGTTTTTGTCCTCAGGGTGGAAAAGTGCTCAACTACAGTGATCCCATCATCTTGTTCCTGTTCCTTCTTACTTTTACTTTTGCCACGATCATGCAGTGCTTTCTGATGAGTGTCTTCTTCAATAAAGCAAACCTAGCTGCTGCTTGCAGTGGTATCATCTACTTCACCCTTTACCTTCCTCATATCTTCTGTTTCGCATGGCAGGACCGGATCACCAAAGACATGAAGCTGGCTGTTGTGAGTCCATAATTTTTTCTCAAATAGTTAGTAAAATTCTGCCTTGATATATGAATAAATGAGTAAATTAATAAGACAGATTTGTAACAGTAGGTAGTCTAAAATTAAATAAGATCCAAATACCATTCAGTTTTAAGATAGGGATACCTCACAAGCGAATGGTCATGTTTTGGAGGCTTTTGCACCAAACAGCTTCTCAAAACAAACAATTAACTGTGTTAATTCTCACAGTTAATTTTTCATGTCTGTATTATTCTTAATGTCTGTTAATTCGATGTCTTTATTTCGGTCCACTTTCTTCAGAGCTTTCTTTCTCCGGTGGCCTTTGGTTTTGGGACAGAGTATCTTTCTCGTTATGAGGAGCAAGGCCTGGGTTTGCAGTGGGACAACATTGGCACAAGTCCACTAGAGGGCGATGAATACTCCTTCTTTACTTCTATTTGCATGATGCTATTGGATGCTGTTCTCTATGGAGTTTTAGCTTGGTATCTTGACAATGTCTTTCCAGGTCAATCTTCCACCATGACATGTTTTTATTAAGCTATGTAACAGTATTATTTTGAATGTCTGTTTTTTATTCATTGCATTTTCAGGTCAATATGGCATCGCGCGGGCATTTTATTTCCCTCTCCAGCCCTCTTTCTGGCAGAAGGCCACAGATGCATCTTCAGAGATTCCAGATCCTGGTATGATAGGCTCATTTCTCTTGTATAGCATTATCTTAAGAGACATTTTTATGGCTAAATATACAATTGTTCTAATTATATTACTTAAACAAAGCTTTCTGTATCTAACTGAATAGCTTGTCTTTAAGGAACAATCCACTTATTAAAAATCCCACCCCCAACCAAGATAAGTTGAGTTTTTGAGTTTTATGGTTTTATTTATTAATCTACCACAATGTATTGAGCCGTTCTCCATTCCAAGCCATAACATGTTTAGCATAGCTTAGCATAGATCATTGAAATGGATTGAAATGGCACCAGTTACCGTTATGTCAGGGACAGTAGCAAGTAATTAAACAATCTTTAAAATGTTTGAGTTTATGGTTTTCTTAACAGATGGAAGAAAATTTCTTTGAAGTCTACTGAAGTACAATTAGAGAAGAGTTCTTAAAATACTAGCCTAGAAAGAGACATTCATGAAGTATGAAAAACCATTTATTGTTCTGCTACAATTACTGATTAAAAAATGCTACCGGTCTAATCTGAACCAACAATCTATGCTAAGCTAATCATCACCAAACCAGAACTGACGGAATCGACAATTCAGTGCTTCTTTGATGTTAAAATAATGTATCTTCTAATGCACCTTTTTTCTGGCTAGCCCCACAACCTCCTGTGATGAATAACGTGGAGAAGAGAGAGGACGTGGAGTGTGGCAGGGTTTCACCAGAACAAATAGAATGCAATGGGTCAGGCAGCAGCAAAAACTGCAAACACAAAGACAAACGAGAGAAGAAGGAGAAAGAGAGAGAACGGGATGAACCGTTGAAGATGCAGGAAGGTGATGAGCAGGAGGAGGACTCTCCTGTGCTTGACGGTAATGACACGACCGACTGGAAAGCTTAGAATGACCTTTAAAATTGTGGTTTTAAAAGGAATGGGGTTTTAGATATGTTCAGTAAAAGACGTATACTGTTTGAGTCATGAAAGCAGATATTTGAGGGATTAAGTTTCTGTATTTTATATAGTATTGAGTTTCATATTTTAATAGAGTGAGGGTTTATAATTTGTATATTTAAGAAGTACTGAGTAATTTTAGGCTGTGTGATGAAGTTATTTTTATTTTTTCATACTTTTGTTGACAATAGGGCAACAAGAATTTTGCAAAGGTTAATTTGAGGGTGTATAGAAACAGCGATTAAAAGTGACACCAACCTATGCTAAAAACTCAAATAGTTAATAACCATGTGATGTTTAAAAGTTAATAACCACGTGATGTTTTAAAGTGACGCTGTTCATGTTGTAGATTAAATGATTAATTCCTGTATTTAGAGATGTTTAATGAATCTAGTTAGTTTGAGTTACAAGTGATGCGGCAAAAAAATAAACACAAGGACTTGATTTAATAACTTGAGAAGAACTGAGAATGAATAATCAACACATAATTAAATATAACACATTGTTAAATCATTCGATTACCTGGTATATTTATATATATATATATATATATATATATATATATATATATATATATATATATATATATATATATATATATATAGATTTAAGATTTAAAGTGAATAAGACATTCTAAATTATTAATGACAAGTCAGAATTTTAGTTAAAACAATAAAAAAAACTAAACATTTTATATAAATGAGTGTATATATATAATATATACACATATATATATATATATATATATATATATATATATATATATATATATATATTATATATATATCTTAAAGAATTAATTTAAAATCAACCAAAAAATAAAACAATTCTTGTTTAGATGTATTTTATTATATTGAAAATTATATTTTGAATCTGAAGATTTTAAATTGTTGAACTGAGTAAAAAAACTTATTTGAGTAATAAGAATATTTTTTTTCGGCCCTAACATATGTGTTCTATGTTATATGTGTATCTAATAATTAAACATTTAATAGATGCATTTATCTTGTCGTGCATGAGTTTAGTTTATTTCAAAACTTTAGCTGCCTTTATATGTGATCCAAAACCTATTAAAGAATAACTTATTTTGCTATATCAACAGGGAACACATTCTTTGAACCGGACCCAGAGAGTTTGTTGATTGGGGTGTCCGTACAAGACTTGGTGAAGGTTTACGATCGGTACTCCAGACCTGCAGTCGACTGTCTCAATATGAACTTCTACGAGGGCCAGATCACTTCGTTCCTGGGTCACAATGGAGCTGGAAAGACCACCACCTTGTGCGTCATCATCATCATCCTCATCCTCATCTATTCTTCTATTAAAAACCTTTTTATTTGGGCACCTTGTTCACGTAAACTTCTTCACCGTTGTAGGTCCATCCTGACCGGGTTATTTCCCCCCACCTCTGGCACTGCTTACATTTATGGCAGAGATATCCGAACAGAAATGGATACAATACGACAGTCACTGGGGATGTGTCCACAGTACAACATCCTCTTCAACCAGTGAGTCTGCTTTTTTCATGAATGCACACAATATCATGCGAAAACTAAGATATGTGTGGGTGGTGTTTTTCTTAGTTTGACGGTGGAGGAGCACATTCTCTTCTACTCTCTGATGAAGGGCCGTGATCGTCAGACTGCTGAGCAGGAAGTTGAGGACATGCTGGAGGATTTGGGGTTGCCTCATAAAAGAGACGAGGAAGCACAGAACCTTTCTGGTCAGTTGCAATGTTAAGCTGAGATGATTCAGTTCTCGAGTTCAAAGGTCTTCAGTTATGCTTTTTAAGTTGTGTTTAACCCATTAAATTTGTCACATCATATCTTCTGATCTAGTCCAGAGGGGTAGAATTACCAGTGTGGTGTCAGCTGCGTAGGGTGCAACAGAAAAAAATGGCGACAATTTTTCTTGTCCAATTTTGGGAAATGGAGGCACGGTTAGTTTCAAACTTTGCTCAGCTGAGCGCTGAATTTCATATATATCTATGGAGCTTGAGTCGCAGTCTCAATGTGTTAAAAGCTGTTTAAAAGCTGTTTCAATCATTTAGCTTTTCGATCGATGTAATTGTAATGTAATTGTGCTTATTTAGAGGAACTTTATTTCTGTGTAACGGTAGCTTCACAGAGTAAGAGGCGATAATGACAAACAAATGAACTATAAAGATTAATATTTGAAGTTACAATAAATATTAAATTTTTTATTTACATTTAAAGGCTGTAATATAAAACAAACGAGTGTGGAATGTTTTTAATAAGAAAAACAATTTGTAAGTTTTGGAGTGGCATGATTTTGAATATCAACAGTGCATTAGTTATGATAAATTATTAGACATTATTACTTTACTATCCTATTACTAGTATCCTGCAAATACTGTGGATACATTAGGGTTTTTAATTTTCATTTGTAAACAAGTGTTTACGTGTAATAGGTTTTAAATTGTAGACAAATACACAATATTATAAATAAAATAAATAAAATATATATTTTCTCCACTGGCAAAAAGATTAGTTTGTAAAATAGATTAAATTTGTAAGTAAATAAATACATAAAAAACACAAAACTGCCAATATAAATAAAATATGATTAGTATTTCTAAAGAAAGTGCTTGAAAGGAACATGAAGGATGATGCACACATGACCTCTTGTTATTTCCCTCCAAAAATCTAATGATAATAACGATGATATCTAGTTTATTCTCTCTTAATGCACACTACCTAGATTATTTTTGTAAATTACCAGTTTATTTTTGTAAATATTCTAATTTTCATGCAATCGTGGCACATCTGACGAATTAAATACCTATGAAGTGCAATGGTGCCAACGGCTTTTTTGGAAATACTCAAGCCCTTCAAGAACCACATGGTGGCGAGATGAAATAGTGACACCACTCTGTATATCTACCACTCTGACCTAGCCTATATGATCGCTCACAGTAGTTAAATGTACATCTTTTGAGTGTTGCTTGGTCAGTGGGAAGATGAGGTGGAAAGTTGAGGAGACAGTGGAACAGAGGAGACAGTAAGCCTCTTACTTTGAGCTGAGTTGAATTAAAGAGATTAGATGAGATTTTCATTAGGTGGACATGGAATATCTATTGTCTGGTGACACTGATGATGGAACCTCTGTGGCTCAGTAACGCATGATGTATGCAATGCTAAGCGTAGGCTTGTATCAAACGAAGAGCTTTTTGATTGTGTATAAACTGTAAGCTGTATATGGTTCTCTGCATCTGGTAGCAAGCTGTTCAACTGTTCTCTACATCTGATAGTAGCAAGTTTAGCATAGTTTAGCGAAGATCTTAGAATCTGGAAAGATAAAAACTGTCTACACCAGTAGTCATTGACATTAATGGAAAATTGCTTGGAAGCACATTGCAACAATAATGTATTTTTTTATTTTATTTTTTTCTTTTTTTTTTTTTTCTCATAAAATTAAACCTGTTATTATATTATTAACCTGTTATTATACATATCAAGACACAACTTTCAGTGTGTGAAGGGAAACAATAATTTAATGTCTGATAGTAGCCTTTTTATTGACCCTCAAATTCTTCTTATTTCTGCCCCTGAGCTACATCGATATCTTATATTAGTACTAATCATTAAACACTACAATCTGCAGAATTCTGTTTAGTTTTCGGCGCAAATTTTGTCTGACCCTAATCATAAGTAACAAGTAACTAAGTACTTCATTTCTTTTTTTTCCATTGAAAACACTAGTAAATACAAGTAAATAAAAGCAGAGTAGATATTTTCAGAACCATTCCTACTTTACATTCAGCACATTCCATCGCTTACGCTTAAAAAAAGTCTTTCACTATAAGATTATTTTGTTCTTTTACCTTCAATGATGATGAGATGGTAGAGAGTGGAATAAGGCCAGTAAAGTATCATTCATTGGAAAGTAAAAAAAAAAAAAAAAGACCAATATAGCTTCCATATCCAAAATAAAGAGGAACCGCTATTTTGATAACTAGTAAAGGAACAAGTGGGCTGTTAGCTAAATTACAGGAGACATAGATGCTATTCAATTGCATCAAACTTCATATGACTATAATGGAAGCAACAGGGAAGAGTTATACTAGCTAGGGTCGTATTATTTAAAAAATATTTTCAAATAAATATTTTCAAATATGCAAGCACAAACTTATTGACATCTGTGGCTCAATACATTTAGATTTCGGATAACGGGTTTGGAAAAATGTACCTTGAAAGGCTGGATTTATTTCTATCAAGGTGGGATGCAGAGGAAGCTCTCTGTTGCCATGGCTTTTGTTGGTGGCTCAAAGGTCGTGATCCTGGATGAGCCCACCTCCGGAGTCGATCCATACTCACGCCGCTCCATTTGGGACCTCCTCCTGAAGTATCGAACAGGTCTGGCTCCGGAAAACACTGCAACACAGCATATTGTTATTATAACGCATTCATCATTCTTGCTCTTGCTTTTGTTTTTGTCTAGGACGCACAGTGATCCTGTCAACTCACCACATGGACGAGGCAGATCTGCTGAGCGACAGGGTGGCCATCATCTCCAAAGGGAAGCTGCACTGCAGTGGTTCTCCAGTCTTTCTCAAGAATTGTTTTGGAGTGGGTTTCTACCTCACACTGGTGAGGCGCATGAAAGACCAACGCAAGAAGGAGGTGAGGCCTCTGAGATGTGAACAAATGCAGGAATGAATCTATAGCATTAACTGTTTATTTTGCACAAGATGCATACACATACTAAACTATTTGGCTACATGTTTTCTTGGCCTAGTGGTCAAATCTGAAAATGTGCAGCCATTTGTAAAGTGGTATAAAAATTCCACGAGATTTAATGAGTTACTATAAAATCTTGAATATGAACTTAAACACTCTAAAATACAACAGGTGTCTAAGAAAAAGTGTGTCTTTCTATTTGTATTTTTAGAATGAGTGTGACTGTGCATCTGAGTGTTCCTGTACCTGTTCAACCTGCACTAAATATAAAGAAGAGAGTAGCACTCTACCTGAGAGAATATTGGATGGTCAGTTCACTAAAAATGTTTCATTTTAATAACTTAAAATCTTTTTAAATTTGGTATCTTTTTCTCTCTTTAGGGAATGTTGAGAGCATCACTACTTTGATTCATCATCATGTGCCCGAGGCAAAGCTAATAGAAATGATTGGACAGGAGATGACCTATCTGCTTCCCAATAAGGGCTTTAAATATCGCTCTTATGCCAGCCTTTTCAGAGAACTGGAGGAAACTCTTGGCGACATGGGCCTCAGCAGCTTCGGCATCTCGGATACGTCTCTGGAAGAGGTGGGATAATGAAAGAGGATGCTGATGAATGTTTTGGCTGTGTATGCTCAAAAATAATTTTTTTGGTCGAATCAAAGACTCTTGATATATAGAGGATAGAAAGTGCCAAAATAAAATTAATAAATGCAGTTTAAAATTGTATTAAAGTTAAATACTAGGTTTTAATAGCCAATAAAACATTTTATTCATCATGTAAAGGAAATTTGGTTATAGAAAATAGATTGACAACAATGTGTTGCTAATCCACTCGACATACGATAGAGGACCATAACTCTTCTGGATCTGAAATTTACATACTCTCAGTATAACCTGTGATATACGCCGACATTGAAGGGCATGCCAACACTGTGGAACTCTCTCCTGGGTGAGCTCAGGGATGCACAAAGATACACCATTTTTACATCTCATCTTAAAACTCACTTTTTAAACTGGCTCATGATTGTTGACATTTTATACATCATATTGCTATTAACTAGCCCTGGATTTCATTTTCCTCATTTGACTATCAATTTTGTTTGTATCTTGTTTTTCTTCATTTTATATCTGTTACTAATGTCCTTTTTTGTACTGTTTTACTGTTGTTCTCTGTACAGTGCTTTGGGAAGCCAACTTTAAAGGCATTTTATAAAGCAAAGACTATTATTAATATTGTTATGTTTAAAAGATAAAATTATTTCACTTCATCAAAGAACATGAATTAAATAAATGAAATAGTTAATATCTGTCCATTACTTAAAGTGAATCGTTAGTAACATTAATAAAGAACATTTTTCTATTTAATTCCTATTTTATCTAAATAAACCGATACATTCATGTAGTTATGGTATTTAAGGAAAAAATGTTGTTGAAAATTATTGTTAAAATATGGTGATTTCATTAATGTTTTTTAAAATATCATTTGACTTCTGGTATTGGGAACTTTGAATGTGTTTTGCTAAGAACGCAAGAGTCTCACTTGACTTTTAAAAGCTTTGCAGACTTTTTATAAACCGAATAATTGTGATTCAATAAAAGTAATTCTTTTTTTAAAGAGCTCACTTTCCATTTTTTTGTAGAAACAATTATATTCCAAATTATAATTTTTTTTGTGTTGTGTTTACCAAAAAGAATAATACAACATGGATCAAAAATATTTATTTAAAAAACCTTGCTTAATATAAAAATATGTTGAATATACATTTTATTAGCTAGTTATTTTGTTTTGTGTGTAATGTTTGATATAGATTATGTAATTATTTTTAAAGAATGTTTTTAAACATAGATATTCTGATAAAAATAGTAGATCAAATCTGTTCTTTATAGTTCCTGTCAGATGGTGTAGTATTTGATAATGTAAGAAGCTTTGTTTTTTTCTAGATCTTTTTGAAAGTTACAGCAGATGGAGAGGCATCTCACAGCTCGGTTACACCAGGTAAAGACTCTAAAGCATTAAAAAAACATTTTATATAGCTAATTAATAATAATAGTGAGTCATTTAGTTTTCAAAAACATTATAACCATGTGTTTGACTGTTATACCTTAGAGCAATGGATACTTAAAAAAAGGAAAAATGGCAATGGTTTCTCAACAGAAAGGTTGGCTACGGGTAAAGGTGAATTGAGATCCAAGCTTAAAGCTTTGCTTAGCACTCATGCTAACAAGACACTTTGTCAGATTTTACCGGCTTGCTATGCTACACGAAGAGCAAATGTTCAGAAACATTCAATTGCGAGTAGACAAAAGGAATAGAGCAGCATATAAAAGAATATCCATGCTAGGGAAGTAGTGCTGAGGATCCAATGAGTTCTGGCTGAATTGGCTACTCACTAGCAAAGCTAAAGCTAATCATTGGCTTATGGTGAGTCTAGATATGCAATGCTATCTAGCTATGTACCATGAAAGTAAATGTGTAATTATACGCTGTGTTAATCTTAGTTTTCTTGTAAAATCCAGATGCTAATGGTATGGGAAACTCGGCTGAATCTGACAGCAGTGCTGGCCGAGCCTCCAGACAGGTCAAAGGATTCTCCCTCATCCTCAAGCAGTTTCACGCTCTTCTGGTTAAAAGATTTCACCATGCCACACGCAGCCACAAAGATTTCCTTGCACAGGTAATGTAGTGTGCAAAGTGAGACTATCCTGGATACGTAAGGTTTTCATAAAAAAAAACTGTGATGGGAAAACTTCTTACAATAAAAGCATTTTTAATAAAAAAAAAAAAAAAATGTGATTCATGTTTATAGGGTGTCCAGGCCAAAAATATACACTGTAAAAAAATCCATATAAAACAAACAAACAAACAAACAAACAAACAAACAGAGAAAATACTTTTCATCTCATGTCAAATTGGGCCTTTGTATGTTTAATTTTCATAAATACTGTACATTTCCATGATGAAAAAAGGTATAAGATATACTACTTACAATAAAATTATTTTTTGACATTATTTAAAAAATGTGAGCCATATTTATTGATGTCTAAATCAAAAACATACACTGTAATCGAAAAAAAAATCTATTTAAAAAACAGAGAACATACTTTTCATTTCAGATCAAAATGGGCTTCATGGGTTTCATTTTCATAAAAACTGTACATTTCAATGATTTTAGACTAAATGTATTAATTTAACAGACATTTCCATATTTTGTAATGTTAACAAAAAAGTTTTGAATTAATGGTAGTAGCATTTCCCATGAGGGGATTTCAATCCCCATCAAAGAAGCACCAGAGCTTTGCAGCCAAGTAGACTACCTACTCTCATTGAAGATGCTGATATCACATGGTTTTGACACAATTGGTTTCAAATTATTTACACATGAATCCAACACACAAGACCTCCTTAACACAGACACTATTTAGACAGAAACATGTAATTTAACCAAGTAAATAAGCATAAGCGTTACCTTCTCCGCTGACAAACTGAAAGAGAAAACAACAAAATCAAGTCTATTATGGCGCCAGTTCAGTCAGCAAATCATCCCATAATCGAGTTTGAAAATACAGATGAAACCCTGTGAATAACGAAAATGAATAGATTTCCTAAAATTTATACAGGTGCCTTTTCTGTAATTGTATGGATTTTTTTTACAGTTTAGAGACAAATTCAAACATGACAGGCTTCTTATACAGGTTTCAATTTGCCAACTGTTATCGAAATTCACAATTATTGCTTTTTTGTAGATCATTGTACCATACAGGGATAAATATCAAAATCTTGTTGCAGATTGTTTTGCCTGCCAGTTTTGTTCTCATTGCGCTATTCTTCACAATGATTGTCCCACCATTTGGGGAGTATCCAAGTCTAACCCTTACACCATGGATGTATGGACCTCAAATTACCTTCATCAGGTCAGTGCTCATAGACAGCCATTTAGTAAATTCCAAATTTCCCCAAAAGTTTAATTTCTCTCTGCTCCAATGTTTGCAGCAACGAGCAGCCATCACATCCAAAGATGAAGCACTTTATACAAACACTGCTGAAAGAGCCTGGCATGGGAACACGCTGCATGGTCAACCAGCCCTTAGAGTGAGTGAAGTGGTTTTCAATCTTTCAAGTGTTAAAACGTCGATGTCGTTGTTGTTTATAACAAGAGGCCTTTATTGATGGCTCTTGGGCCTTCACCACAGGAACCTTTTTACCTGTTTGAATGCATCCTCTGATTGGGAAATTCCTGAAGTGGCTCCCGAGGTAACAAATGTCTTATATAGTCAAGAGTGGGATATCAAAAACCCATCACCTTCGTGTGAGTGCAGCTCGAATACCAAGCTCACCATGCTGCCTGTGTGCCCGGCTGGTGCTGGAGGATTGCCACCAGTCCAGGTCAGTGTCTAATAGTTTGCCATTAATCTAACCATCAAAAGGGATTCATATGATCAAGTGCCTGTTTTTAATGGACATCTCTTTCTATGTCGCAGAGAAAAGAGTCAACAGGGGATATTTTGCTTGACATGACCAACAGAAACATCTCTGACTACTTAATGAAGACTTACCCCAAGCTCATTAAGACCAGGTGAGCTGCACATACACTGTAGAGACAGTATAAATTATCATATTAGATATGTTTTATTAATGTGAACTGTTCTTCCTTATCTGCAGCTTAAAGAGCAAGTATTGGGTGAATGAGCAGAGGTGAGAATATTGTTTTATGTGTTGTTGGTGTCAAGTAATTCAAAGTTATAGAAAGTCAAATTATAAACCATATATTGCATTAAGTGGTGTACATTTCAAAATTTTCATATCAAACTTACAGTATAAAAACATTCTACAATTAACATTGTATTATATTCATCATTATGATGAAGTTTTCTGCTTGCTTACCGATTAAAATTTTTGTAAATTTTGGTTTGAAGAATGTAGATCTCCAAAGAGATTAAAAACAATTTAAGTGAAAAAACAACCCCCACTACAGAAAACAAACTCAAAATAACTTGCCCTTATCTGATATTCTGAGCAATTTCACTCCAGATTTAGCTTTTTTCCTGAGGCTGCATGACTTTAAACTGTAAACTGTAAGAAAAAAATGTTCATGCAATTTTTAAAAGGAACTGTACTATTCTTCGCACACAAAATTAAAGACTTCCCTTTTTTATTTTATTTAATATTCATATTTTTTTAATATTGCTTTTGACATCTATTGGACTTTTTTGTGTTGTTGTTTCAATGATTTTGTTGTTTACTAATGGTAAGAAAATAATTTAGGTCTGAAGGGTTTAAATAACCAAAACAATCACTGATAAATGAGCTAAAAGCAGCAATCAATACATGACAGAGTAAATTGGTCGAATATAAATGGAACCAATCCAGAAAGACCAATAAACATATAATTAAAAAGATCCTTAACACAGAACAAAGTCATGTGCTCAACAAAATAAGAGACCTGAGAACTAAAAAACAGTTCATTTACAAAACAAAAAAGAAAAATAAATATATTTACCAGCCAAAACCAACAATAAAGAGCACATGGCTGGTGTAAGAGTAGTGAACTAAGCTCCAGAAGCCCCAGGTTTCCCAAGAACCAGGGTTTGTCAGCATGCTCTACACAGAACAAGACTAAACGTGATGTTGCTTGAGTGTTTTCTTGAAGTTTTAAGAGTGGGGAAAAAATCTCAAATGGAACATCTGGATATGTTTCATGCATAGATATGGTGGCATCTCTGTTGGTGGAGAGCTACCAATTCTTGATGTG
The DNA here is from genome assembly GCA_900490495.1 of Danionella dracula. Taxonomy (NCBI): domain Eukaryota; kingdom Metazoa; phylum Chordata; class Actinopteri; order Cypriniformes; family Danionidae; genus Danionella; species Danionella dracula. The sequence goes on from UELW01000100.1 coordinate 3,916,558, forward strand.
GACCCTGACGAGATTCGGGATTTTTTTTCTCAGCTTGGACGAATGATGAACATCACAGGGGTATGCTAATGTAATGATGACATGGTACATGTATCAATAGAATAAATGCTTTTAAATACCCTTTTGATCTTTAGGGTTCTTATTCAAAGTCGGTCATGAAAGAAATAGGGACTTTCTTGCACTATATGGAGAGTGAATACAATGTTAAGGTATGTTTTTTCATACTGTGTTCGTTTATTGCCTGAAATTGAACACAATAACGTTCTGATTTATTTTATTCCTCTCGTCATAGGTTTGGTACAATAACAAAGGCTGGCATGCAATGGCTTCTTTCATGAACATTGCAAACAATGCCATTCTCCGTGCTTACCTGCCACGTCATTCCAATCCATCAGAGTTTGGCATCACTGCCATCAATCATCCTCTCAACCTCACCAAAGAGCAGCTTTCAGAGGTCACTGTGTGAGTGGCAGTCTTGATTTCTACGTAGGCTCATTATAAGATCTCAGAGTGGTCCAAAAAGTATTTGTAGTCATTTTTGCAATGGCATGTAAAAGTTAGATTTTTCATCCAGAACCATGATTTTAATCTCTGAAAAAGTTACATTTATTACGGTTTAAAAAGGTGGGGCTACATATATAGAGTTCAGATGCAAAATCTTATACCTAAATAATCTCCACACTTTATTTTTTGAAAGCATTAAATATTCTCTTTAACAAGACTGAAATATTGTGTTACCTTTTTTTTACTCCAGTTTTTATCACCAGCAAAGGCCTCAATGTTGTGAGAATCAGAGCGCAAAATTAATGTTCTTATTCAAACATTATTGTCTCATTGTATGGTGAGATCGTTCTCCTAAAACTGCTAGATACTTTTTGCATGAGAACTATTTGGTTATGATTTATTTTACTTTAAAATGTTTATTTTTTTCCAACATGTTGGAAAATTCTGGATTATCATTAGTAACAAAAAAGGGTAATGTTTATAAAGACTCTGATTTAGCCACTTGTAACCTAACCTAATCTAAATTGGCATTTAGTAAGCCGACCCTCATTAAATGAAAACAAACTAAAAAAGTACCCCTTTCAGGGTTTGAATTTAAATTCTTCACATTTAGTACATTCTATTAGAGGCATCTTCTTTAGAATGATCCATTCAATTCATCAAGATAGGACAGGACCAATTTCATGAAAACTCATGAGACCAAGCACATAATAGGGAATTATAACGGTATTCAAAAAGTACATGTCAGTCCTTTCAACAAAAACAAACAAAACAAAAAGTTTTGTAAGAAAGAAGTAGGGTTTTGACAATTCTACACTTTCTCTTGGGCAGCCTCACCACATCAGTGGATGCAGTGGTGGCCATCTGTGTCATCTTCGCCATGTCCTTCATTCCTGCCAGCTTTGTCCTCTACCTCATCCAGGAACGTGTCACCAAGGCAAAACATCTGCAGTTTGTGAGTGGCGTCAGTCCTCTAGTCTACTGGATTGCTAACTTTTTCTGGGACATGGTAAGATGAAACAACTTCAAAATGAATACATTAGTACTTCTAACATTTTCAGTACCTAACGCTCTTTCGTTTTTATCAAGCTGAACTACTCCATCAGCACTGCAATGGTTGTTGCCATTTTTGTAGGGTTTGACAAGAAGTGCTACACATCACCAACCAATTTACCAGCTCTGGTCGCACTGCTTTTTCTCTATGGGTCAGTTTTCCCATAGATTTAAAATAATTCTTTAAATCATTGTGTAAATACACTGGGCTGATTTCTCTTGTCCTCTTGTCAATGCAGGTGGTCAGTGACGCCCATGATGTATCCCCTGTCCTACATGTTCAATGTCCCTAGCACAGCATATGTGTCCCTCTCCTGCATCAACCTTTTCATTGGTATCAACAGCAGTGCCATCACCTTCATTTTAGAACTCTTTGAGAACAACAGGGTAAAGTCTTTATGTATTGGTTCTCTTAAACCTGTCTCAGATATAGTTACATAAAAACGATTTGTTTAATGACAAGTTTAAATGAGCTTGTCTCTATTTTTAACCCCCCTCAGTCCTTGCTGAAGGTTAATGAGATTTTGAAGAAGGTGCTACTGGCTTTCCCACACTTCTGTCTCGGCCGAGGCCTTATTGATATGGCAATGAACCAGGCTGTGACTGATGTCTACGCTCGGTTTGGTAAGTTACCACAACCTTATATTAGTGTTAAAATTTTTTAAGTTAATTAAAAGTCCTTAAAATACATGCCATTATAATAATAAAGCATTGCTTTGAAATGTTGCTCAGATCTTCAAAGTGGTTTTAATTTGAAGGCAAGATGATGGAAATGAAAACTGAATGTGTACAAGACCCTGAAGCATCTGCAGTCTCTGTTAAATGTTCTGACCTTTAGAGTTGCTTGATGTAATTCGGTTTCATATAACATGAAAAGGAAAAAATATATATATATTATTTAACATTTTAAATACAATTTAATAAAAAACAAAGCAATAAAATTAAAAATAAATACTATAATAAATATTTAAATAAAAAAATTGCAATTCATAAAATTAAAATTACATTCAAAATAAAACTAAAAAGTAATAGATTAAAATGAAAACAATAAAATAAAATAAAATAAAAAGTTGCTGTTAAAAACAGATACTAAAATTAGATGAAAACAACAAAAAATAATTTGGAAATAATATTTATGTTTTGATAATTATGACATTATTTGAAACAAAAAGAAAATGAAAAAAAAAAATCACAAAAATTAAAAAAAGATTAAATAAATGTAATGCCAAGCACAATCCCACTAATGATAGTTTTTTTCTTCTTTGTTTCACTTAAGAATTGAACCAGAGTGCCCATTCCTCTTCTCTTAATTTAACATTACATACTTTTTGGTTAAAGTCTGTTCTCTTGTAACAGGGGAGGAGTTTTCCATGGATCCATTCAGATGGAACTTTGTTGGCAAGAACCTCTTCTGTATGGCTGTGGAGGGATTCATCTACTTCATTGTTAACCTCCTCATCCAGTACAAGTTTTTCCTTGATCATTGGTGAGACTAAAATACTATTTGATTACACTAAGCTCCTTATAAAAAAAGAAATAAATAAATGCAAAATAAAATTTTTTGATGGGGTTAAAATGATGTTTGCATGTAGGACGTTAAACCACGGAACAAGGCTTGCAGCTGATGATGATAGCGACGTGGCCCTGGAGAGGGAGAGGGTTTACAAGGGAGGAAACAAAAATGACATTCTTCGTATCAGAGACTTGTCTAAAGTAAGTCATAACTTTCATATGTGGGTGATATTTGGTAATACTCCAGTGGTACCCATAACAGCTTTAAGTAGGTGCAGGAAAGTGAAAGGTATAATCAGAAAGCTACTGCTAATGTATGCTGTCTGGTTTTAGACATACAGGCGCAGAAAAAGACCAGCCGTGGACAGAATCTGTGTCGGTGTTCCTGCTGGAGAGGTATCAACAACACACATAAAATATTTTATTTAGTACCAACCCTAATATATCAATATATTTTTTTTTAATTACTATTTTGTCAAATGTGCAGTGCTTTGGGCTTCTTGGTGTAAATGGGGCAGGCAAGACAACCACCTTTAAGATGCTAACAGGAGACACCGATGTGACGTCTGGAGAGGCTTCAGTAGCTGGTTACAGGTCATTTACAACTTACAATTTGTTCTTCTACAAGTTAAAGTACTTCAGTATTTTGTGCATGTCTTAACCATGATTTGTGTCTTCTACAGTGTTCTTACCAATATCTTGGATGTGCATCAGAACATGGGCTACTGCCCTCAGTTTGACGCCATAGATGAGCTGCTGACTGGGAGGGAGCACCTCTACCTGTATGCCAGACTCCGCGGGATCCCTGAATCAGAGATTAGTCGAGTAAGTTTCTCAAACAGACTGATGAGTTAATGGTGGGCTAAGACATTAGTGTATAAAGTGCCAGTTAAACTAAACAAACTTACCTGCCTTAATAAATGTGGTTACTGAAATTTTGTTAATGTGTTGATAAAACTTTTGGGGTAAAATAAATCAAATATGCTCTTCAAAAAAAAGTTTAGAGTTATTTTCACACCTGCATCTGTCCAGCATAGTCTAAAACTTTCTCAGACTCTCTAGACATCACCAACTAAACGTCTGATGAGTTTGGTATGGAAAGATGGAGACACTTTAAGAATTCGGAAGTCATGGTTTGATTGGTTAAACTTAATTGAGTTTCGGGTTGTAGTGAGTGTTACAGTTTCATGTTATGGAGTTGGAGTTCTTTGCTAACTAATGTCTTCTTTTACCATTAACGCATTGTTAAGTACTCAGTAATTAACTAATGATAATTTATGCTACAAGTCTTTACAAATCGTGAAATGTGGACAGTCGCCATATTCTTACCAAGAAATAATCCCATATAATTTCCCTATGTAATTCCTTAATGTACCTGAAAAATTTAGCATTTTGTTATCTGATCCATTCATCTGATACATTAATCTGTATTTGAACTCTATGCATGACAGTGACAAAAAAAATCTCCCATTGTTTGTTCATAACACACATTGTGCTTTTGTCTAGGTGGCAGAGTGGGGCATTCAGAAGCTGGGTCTGACTGAATATGCTTCAAACTGCGCTGGCACATACAGCGGGGGAAACCGGAGAAAACTTTCTACTGCTATAGCCATGATTGGCTGTCCTCCTCTGGTCCTCCTGGTAGGTTTTTCTCAGGTCATTTTTGCATATTTGCAGAAAACTAATTAACTCATCCATGTAAATTTGTGTAGGATGAGCCCACCACGGGGATGGATCCCCACTCTCGCCGCTTCCTGTGGAATGCCATTCTGAGCATCATTCGAGATGGGAGAGCAGTTGTTTTGACGTCTCACAGGCAAGGGCATGACGTTAATGTACACTGGGTTTAATAGAGATCTTACAATTGTTTGAAAATATTTTATTTTTATGTAACTATCAAATCACACTAACCACAAAACATTTAAAATGTGAAATTGTTTTATTGCATAAAAAAATTCCCTAAATGGTTTTAAAGACCTATTATTTATGCAAAATGTTTTTGTTGTATTTAAATGCTTTGAAAAAAACAATTGTCAATATTTTTTTTAACCTTCTGTTTGTTTTCTTTTACAGTATGGAGGAGTGTGAAGCTCTTTGTACTCGCTTGGCCATAATGGTCAATGGTACATTTAAATGCCTCGGTACAATCCAGCATCTGAAATACAAGTAAGTTTAGTGAAGTGGATTAGAGTGTTTTTAAAAAACTGTGATTTTATTAAAATTATTAAAGATTTGCATTAAAGTTAGATACATGGGCCCTGTCAATACCAAAAACAAGCTTGTAGCCAGGAGATATCAAATATAAATATGAGGCACTATTGAATACTAATGTTACAAAACTGTACTAATGTTACAAAACTTTTTTGACAAGATTTGACACCATGTACCCCTTATCAATTATCCTTATTTGGAGTTTATAAAACATTATATGGCTCACAGAAGAACTAACAAAGAAAAATTGACATATGCAAATGTTCCTCACCAGCTCAAAATGCGTTTTTTTTTATCTAGCAGTGCATCCAAATATCAAGTGATTATGTTTCAGAGTGAAATTTGGAAGTCATTGCTGCTTTCTGAGGTTCACTCTTAAGGTTTTCACTCACAGACACAAAATTCTTCAAAAGGTAAAGATGTTTCTGTCCCTAAAACGGGTAAAAATAATTTTCGAACAACTTACTGACGATCTGTTTCCCAACCAAAGCAAACTGCATTTTAGATAAACAGTGAGTAAAAGAGATGTTAATCTGACTGAAATATTATATTGGATATAATTTGAGAGGTTTGAATGTGTTAAGATCTATATTGGTTCAAATGTACATAAAACTATGCAGATTTTTTATTTTTAAAATATACACTGTATCTTTAAAATGCTAATTTAAATAACTCTCTTTAAAATATCTCTATCAAATCAATGATTAAACCAGCCCCATTTTCCATGATCTGTCAACAGATTTGGAGGTGGCTATGTTGTCACGATGAAGATCAAAGCAGCCAAACCAGGTCTTTCTCCTGACCTGGTTCCAGCTGAGTCCTTCATGGACAGTAGCTTCCCAGGATGCATTCAGACAGAAAAACATTACAACACTTTGCAGTATGAGATCGCTGCTGCTTCACTGGCACGGGTCTTCCAGCTTGTGCTGACCAACAAAGAAAGACTGAACATTGAGGACTACTCTGTCTCTCAGACTACGTTAGACCAGGTAACTTCAATCCATCCGCTAACAGCCACTTATTGGAACATCAGGGCTTGTTAGTTTTAACTTATTTCACTTCATCTTCGAACTTGAAGAATCACCTCATGTTGTAATCTTGACAAGTTGTATTTTTATGGATTTTCAAAAAAAAAAAAATTGAAATTCCTCAGCTGAGATCGCCTTGAATTTATTCACACAGATAACAGCTCTGTTTTCATGCATTGCAGGTGTTTGTAAACTTTGCCAAGCAGCAGGCAGGAGAAGAGGATCCTGTCCCATCCCGAGTTCTAGCGCTGAAACGAGAGAAAAAGATCCTGCCACTGCAAAGGGTTTCATCAAAAAACAGATGAAACTTATTTCAAACTGACTTTTTAGTAGCTCACGGCTGACCGCTTAGTGCACCATGTTGTAAAGCTCCCAAAGCCTTTTATATCTGTGGTTATATGCTAAATTAAATTATTTTTTGTAATGTTATTTGACTTTTTTTTTAACAACGTTCAATGTAAAACTTATGTTCAGTTCATTCAAAAGTGTCATGATCTGATTTCATTTGTTCAAAATGTACTGATGATCCCTTGGTTTAAAAAGACTTTGAAATTGGTGGTGAAGGCTTGCATGCTCAAACCAGTGCCCACCAATGTATGCTTCTGTAAAATATAAAACAATAATGATCATGCGTTTAGAGACAACTTCATTCAAAAGAAAATAAACTGGCAATTCAAATTTTGGTGGACTAAGCTGGACTAAGATCTTGAAAAAAAAACTTTTTGCATTAAAACTTGCTTTTAGTTTTACAGACCATGAAATAATAAAAAAGAATTTGCATTTGTAAATGTTGCTTTTGAGTATTTTGTTAGTTTTTCAAATAATGATCAGCTATTGTTAGATGTGTTCATGGACAATTTCACTACAAAATCAAACTGATAAATGAATGACTTCACACCATCTTGAGAAGGATTACAGTACATAGTTGGGGTGCTGTCCAGAGAAAGCTAGAAAGATGTTTTCTATAGTGCTTTTAAAGACGCTGAAAGACACATAACGTTCTGAGCATTCACTCATTTCACATTCACACACTGGTGGTGATAAGCTACATTTGTAGGTCTCAGTTGCCCTGGGCCTACCAATGTAGCTTACCACCACCAAAACACACCCCACTAGTAACACACATTTATACAAGGCAATGCGGGGGAAGTGGCGTGCCCTGTGATGGCAGAATGAACTTAGTGGGGATTGAACCGCCAACCTCTGGTTACAGGACAACCAACGCTACCACTGCTCCACCTTTCCACGCCACTTCACATATTCCCTCATTGATATTGAAAGTCATGTTTGGAGAGCTCCACTCTAGTTTAACTTCAATCAATGCAAAATAGACCTGAGTAAACTCGCACAGTGTCTGTCCAGCGTTAGGTATACCATTTATGGCTTAAGAATCTACAAATTGACCAAAGGACATATACTGCAATAACCACTCTCATGTTCTACAAAAATGCTTTAATAAAATAGAAAACTGTCGAGGTCACGCACTGTTCTTGGCATAAGTATACAACATAAATGTATTCTGAAAATTTTTAAATGATTGATTCGGTCGATGTAAAGAAACCAGTATTTTCTGACATGTTGGCCTACCAACCACAAGCAGAGGAACTGCTTGCCAGCAGGTAAATGCTCGGGGATCCAGAATAGATGGGCCGCCAAGGGCTGACCAAGTTTGAATAGTATCCAATAACACTTGAATTTGCATATTCCCAAAAGGGTCCCCATCCCCACATGGTTTTTAGTTGTGCATCAAGTCTCCAAACTGTCTGTCGTGAGACTCTGTGTGCACTCATTTGTCATCAACAAAGTTCTGCACTCTGCTGCTGCTGTAGAAGTGTAGTCTTTGCAGTGATCATTGGCAAGGTCATATATTTTGTATAGTTCATACATATTGGGCTTTACAGGAGAAGGGCTTTACAGAATGATAAAAAACAGATCAGAGAATAAAACAGTTTCATGCATGTCTTTGTATAGAATAGAATGTCTCCTCTTATGCAACTCTAATATCCATGGGTACCTCTTCATCTTTATCATGCAGTAGCGAATCTTAATAAACCAAATTATTTTTACTTGTAACAGCAAGTTCACGGATCTTTAAAACAGGTATGTATAACTTAAAACTTAAACAAATCACGAATGATTTTACCCTGCAATACTATTGAATTAGCATAAATTAAAACTCTGCTTTATCACCGATCTTACTGTTAATGTTGTATAGAGTAAAGACTGTTCCATGCCTAACCATGGTGTAAACAAACTTGTGAGAGTGAAAGAAATTTAATTGAAACAAAATTTTCAAAGAATGAAAAAAGAAGAGGAAAAAATAAAGCAAGGGGAGTAAAATTGTTGTCTTAGATTTACAGTGCGCACAGTTTCTGTTTTGACAGTTATTTTACATGATATGCAATCAGTTGTTTTCTAGATAAAAATAGTAATGTTGTTCTCAAATAATGTTTTTTCCATTCTTAGTTTTCAAAAGAAATCCTTCCCTGGTCTATATTAACTGTCAAGATAAGTGTTAATGATAAGAGAGTCATTAGAATGAAGGCCTAATAAATCCTTAATATTGAACAGTCAGTATGCGCTACTTAATGCTAACTGCTAATATTGTTAGCATTATTCCACTGTGGCAGTTGACGTAACGGTTTCCTAATTGTTGGTAAGCTTGATTTTCACACTTCACTTCATTTGATGACTGCAGAAGCATCTGGAGACAAAATCAGATGAGGGTCCAACCACCTGTGCACCCAAAGCTCTAGAAGAAGAGAGGAACGATGGCTGTCCTCAGCTCAGGGTAGTTTTTGAATTCCTGCACGTAGGTTTTATGCATGGCCCGAGCCCATAGAGTCATCTGAATGAATCTCAAAAATGTGAAAACTCCAACTGCAGGAAAAAAATTAGTGCTTTGAGAAAAATCCAATTTAAATGCAGTAAACATTACAAAGTAGGATTTAAAAATCAGAGATCACTGAGGAATTGAAGTTAGTAACGATGCAAAGAAACATATAATTTAGTTCCAAATCTGCACTCACATCTTAAGAGATGTGTCTAAAACAAGCCCACTAAGAACTCTGTCTGGATGATTGTAAAAAACAAACTGTTACCAACTCAAACTTAGCTGCATGCGTCTGTCATGCCAATACTAAAATCAAGTGTTCCAAAGATCAGCTCCCTGGAACAGAAAGGTTCTTTCACATTTGATTCACAACTGCGACATTTTTGTTATTACTAATACAAATCAAGAATCAAGAAAATCAAGAAAAAATGACAGAGTTTAGAAGAAGTCATTTTCAAGTATACAATCAATGACTGGCCAACACATCTACTAATCTAAATGCATTTATATAGCACTTTTTTGTGAATGCTTCAAAGCAGCTTGACATAAACAAAGCTTGACAAAACAAACTCAAATTAACAACAATAACCAGAGTTTCAAGGGAACAAAACTATTTTAGCATATAATTAATTTAAGAGTCATAGAGAGTCTGTTGAAATCAGAAAACTATTTTGTCCTTGTCTTGCCTTTTTAACAGGGCCATTAGAGCAATAACAAAAAACTTTTTATTTTTCATTGTGATCTGTGATTTTTGAATTTCACTCTGATGATGTTAAAAGTGTACCTGGAACACACTGCGTCATGACTGCAAAGCTGATCCATGATCCCACCTGGAAATAAAAAAACTTTTTTTTTTTACACACAAGTAATGAGTATGCTGCTTTCTGCTGGTATGAGTATTATGATAAATACTCATGATATATGAGCACTGTGTTTTACGAACCTCATATGTGTAGTTTGGGCAGGACACAAAGAAAAAGAGCCAAGTGAAAGGATTCCTCGTGGGACATGGGATTTCTTTAGGCCTGGAGCCTGTCAGCGTGAGATTGTGAGGTCAGCCATTCTCACAGATTTAACATAAATACTGAATGACTAAAAAATACTGAAAACGCTGGCAAATGAAATGCTGATTGAGCGTAAAAGTACTTTTTACCAAAGGCATAATTCTGTCAATGAGTTATTTTATAGTTTTAAAGTTGGCTGATTTTGTGTTGATGAGTTGTTGACTTAAATAATAATTTCTAATGGAGTTCACATTCTCAGTGGTTGTTAAATCAATAAAAAAAATCTGTATGTTCAGACGATGATTGAATTGGTGATTTTTCCTGATCATGACATTAGCTTCTCTCTCCTAGTCCAACTTCTCTCGACAAACTGTCATATCTCATTAAAAGGAAAACCTTTATTATTGTGTATATGTTTTACTGTTATTCAATCGAGTATCTGTATTCATTGAAAAAATATTCATTAAGTCAAGTTTGTGAAAGTTATACTTATTTTAATTTAATTGATTCAAGTAACAAATAAATTACATCTATTGAACTCTCACATTTAATCTCCATCATTATCTCAAACCACACAAGCAAGAAAAAAACGAGACTTACCATTACAGCTAATTCGATTCAGAATCACATGAACTGTCAGGTTTCCCAATTCACAAAGCTGAATGAAATACAGGCAATTAGTTGAAGAATATAAAAATAATTTGTCATTTTGAGTCAAGTGGTGTGTCATCATGTGAGCATGTCTGTTTCTCTCTGTTACCATAATAGTCATATTTTAAAAGGACATTTTTATTTAATTTAAAAATGCTACCGGTATAATCGGTAGATCAATCAATGTTAAGCTACGTTTCAGATCAGGAGGATGGACAAATTATAGATAAAAAATATACAAAATTAGCCTATTTCCAAAATAGTGTTTCTTTTATAGGTAAGTCAGAAGTTATTGATCAAGTGGCATTATATATTTTTGTATAATTCATTACAAGCTAATATTTTGCATTAGCTATATATATTTTATGCATTATATGGTTTTAATGTTTTCAAATATTGTGTTGTCCATGTAATTTCATAGTAACTCCCAAGTTTTTGTCAGGTTTCCTTTAACTTTGTTGGGTATTTTGAATGTCAACACTTTGCTTCAAATGACTTCACACAAGGTCTCACACGGTCCTAGGTGAATTACAGTTAAACTCAATCAGCAATATTTGACAAACATACCAAAAACATGGCCAATGCAGAGTAGATCTGGAGTTTTCCATAAGCTAAAGAAAAAGTCTTGAGTTAATATGAGACACATATAGTTTGAGTTTACTCAAGGTGTAGTATAATGAGTACTCACATGCAGGAGTATAGAGGGGATGGTTGATATAATAGGCCTGCCATCCAGCAAATCCCCAGTAGTACAGACACAGCTGTTAAAAAACCCACAGGTAATGTCAGCGAAAAAACAAGAGGTAAAATAACTTACTATAAACTGACAGACTTTCTGATTAACTTTTCTGCTTTAAGAAGATTAAGAGTTGGAACAGCATTTGATACAGGACTGAACTAACCTGCACACTTAGTCAGACTCACAAGTTTTATATATATTTTAAATAAGGTAATATATCCGCACATTACTTAACATTTATTTCTTGGTCAGTATGTCACAGATTTAAGCCACATACTTGTTTTTTAATGCTTTTAGTCATATATTTGGTGACTAAGTATTACATTTGCTCTGTTTGCTCTAACTGACAAAGTAAAAATTACCTTATTTCAGGAACATTTAGCTAAAGAACATTTAACGAAAGATTGTAAACAAATGATGTTATGTCATGAATCAAATCATTATTAATTCTTTAAATAAAACGTGTTGTTTAGTCATTTCATTGACAAATCCCACATTTTTTAGATACTCCACCAAAAATTAAAACACAAAATATACAATAAATAACATTTAGAAAAATTGTGGACTGTACTGCAACAAAGATTTTTTTTGTTGCATTCATTAGTTAGGTCTTAACTTCAGCTGCTGAAATGCTTTCGTATCAAGAACTAGTTTGCAATACCTTCAAGAAAGGGAAGCATCTGAACGATTCTTCCATATGGACAACCGTATGTATTCTCAGTGTATTGAAAGGCACTGTGGGAGCATAATTTAAACCAGCAAGAAGATACAGTATTTCATGGAAAGTTGCCAGAAGTTTCCCTGAAAGCTCCCCAGGGCTCCATTGACACCCCTGAAGCACTGCGGTGTCATACTTCACGTTCATTAGCTAACCTGCCATTATATAAGACAGTGTGTCATAAGACTAACTTTAGTGTTACAAACAGTAACTATAATTCACAGGCAGAAACTTACCAGCGAGATGGTTTGCACGGGTAATGTTCCATCAGAAAAACGATGGATGAAAATAGTCTCCACTAGCTTCTTAATGTAATGAAAAGAGTGGCACCAGCAGGCTAGCCTATTAATTAGCAGGGTCAAAAACAAACTGGTAATAGATAGAAACATGAAGACTTCATCGAGATCATTTCAATAACGTTTTTCTTTCTTTTCGTAACTCACCTCACAACTTTAAATGGACTTTGAGAATAATCATACTCATGTGTGTAGATGAATGGAAGCCGAAAGTAGAAGAGAAGGTAAACAAACAGAGGTCCAAAACACTCCGCCAGGAAGACCTTCAATCATGTCAACGCCAATAGTCACACACTCTAAAGAGCTGCTGACATTTAAAGGATTTTACTGATTTATCACCTTACCATAGTCCAGCCTATCTGTGGGCCGAGGTCCTGGAAGAACATGGTTGCAGTGGTGCCCACCGGTAGATCCTCCAATACCTCATCATCACAGAGAGCTTTTCCCTCTGCGAATGATAAGCGAATAATGAATATATATGACATAATGAAACATAAAAGCAACTTCAAATTTCATTGTGAAGCAACACTTCATTCACTAGTGCATGCTAGTTTTTAAAACTATCTGCTTATATTAGTAATACTATTTTTATTAAATGAGTTTTTTTATAGTAATTTATAGCCAACTCTATTGGTTTGGTTGAGGGCTGGTGATTTTTCAATAGTTATTTTTAAATAATATATATTTATATTTATTTTATATGTGTGTGTGTACGTGTGTGGGTGTGCGTGTGTGCAGGCACGTGTGTACGTGCGTGGGTGTGCGTGTGTGCAGGCACGTGTGTACGTGCGTGGGTGTGCGTGCGTGTTGGTGTGTAATATTAACATTAATAATATATGTACAAATTTCTTCTCTAAAACTAAAACAAAACAAGAGAAATCCTAAAAACATTTTTTTCAATATTCTGTTCTTAAAAAAGCGTCACGGTGGCGCAGTGGGTAGCACGGTCGTCTCACAGCAAGAAGGTCACTGGTTCGAGCCTCGGCTGGGTCGGTTGGCATTTCTGTGTGGAGTTTGTATGTTCTCCCCGTGATCGCGTAGGTTTTCTCCGGGTGCTCCGGTTTCCCCACAAGTCCAAAGACATGCGGAATAAGTGAATTGAGTAAGAATGATTGTCCATAGTGTTAAAGAGTGAATGTGTGTGTGAATGTTTCCCAGCGATGGGTTGCGGCTGGAAGGGCATCCGCTGCGTAAAACATATGCCAGAGAGTTGGCGGTTCATTCCGCTGTGGCGACCCCGAAAGGGAACAAAGCCGACATGAAGATGAATGAATGTTCTTAAAAAAATGCAACAAATAAAACTTGTTCGGATTCTGTAGGATTTTTTCTCCCTTTTTTTCTTTGTCATGCTTTCAGAATAGGGTTGCTACTGTAGTTCCATCTCTGCGGAGCTTTTTAAAGGGAGTTTTATTTAAAACAAACTTGTTCATTTCTGAACTTCTCTTCATGCGCTTCAGCACCTGCTTCTTATAACGGAGACATGAGTGTGACCAGATTAGAACTCATCTCAAATATGCTCAAAATATGAAGATAGAAGAGTTGGAAGCATAGATCAATTACAATGATCTACTTTAAATAAGCACTGAAAATTATAGAAGAATTTCAACTGGTTGCATTCTGTCAAAGAGCGTTCATAGAACTTAAACCTTCTAGAATTCAGTTTTTTCCAACGTGTATTGAAAAAATATGAGTCCGGGTTTAAAAAAAACAGCTGTGAATATAGGAATTTGATGAAAAAATCATATTGGAAAAGAAAAAGTTTACCGGGATGGAGCTTCAGTGCTTGCCGGGATGGATACAGCTTGGGATCTGCAAAGAATAGTTTTAGTGTTAAAGAATAGTGTTATAGTTGTTAGGATATCATTTCATATATTATGTTGATATTATGTAGATTTTTTCATTCAGCATTTATTTACATTAGAAAGTATTATTGTGTTGTAAAATAATTTCTTTAGAAGTGAAACTTTTTGGGTTATTGTTAATATTATTGTAATCATGTGCTAATCAATACTAAACCCTCTAAAGCAATTGCAATTTTTTGTGTAACATCAGTCTAAAATGAACCTTAAACCATGTATTTTAACTAGCCTGGACTTGACTGAAGGGAGTGAGAACATGATGGAAAATAAAATATTAAACTATAAATCAAACACCCAAACTGAACTTGTCACAATTCTAAATGTAAGAATTCTTTGGCTGTTTTATTCTAAATGAAATATAAAACCAGAATCCACTTACAATTTTTATGGAATAAACTCTTTATCTCAGCAATCGTTGCACTAGGATCCACCTGAGAAAGATTGAAAACTCAATGGAATGCAAACAAGACCCTTTTATTTATATATCACATCATGCTGCATTGCATCCTATAGATGTTGTATACATATATGACTGTAGCATGTCCTTACTTTGTTAAGCACATATTACAACAATTCAATAATACATAAAGGAACTAACAAAAACACCCACTACACAAACAATCCAATATTTTTGAAAGTTGTATACTACATCAAGAACAATCTTACAGAAAAGATGCAGCATAGAAGTATTATAGATACTAAATTCTAAAAATAAGGGATGTTTTCTAAGCAAACTCATGCGTAACAGGAAGTGACTGAACTGCAGTGCCCTGAGCAACCACTTGAGGCTGACTCAAAAGGTCAGCAGGTTCTCATTCACTCCATTGTTAAAACTAACGTTGGAGTTAAAAAACATGTTTCCACCCCTGGCTCCATTATTTATTTATTAAATAATTGTTTATTCAGATTGCTAGTTTTGACTGTCATGAACACTGTGAGGGGGTGAGTTATTTTTAAATCAGTTTGCTTAAGATATATTAAAATGTAATCATTCAGCCAATCAGATGCCTTCACTACAGCTATGTTCCACCTTTTCAATTACTGGCTACACGCGTGCACTCTAAGCCTCACTTAACTTTGCCAGAAACCTATGTGTGACGTCACGGTTACTCTGTCCATGTTATATACAGTCAATGGCTTTATGCAGCTTCTTTTTTTTTAATGGTTACATTTTGAAATGTGGAAAAAAAGCTAAACTATTCTCCAAACACAAAATGAGACATGAAAAACATGAAACTCACATTTTGCCAATTGAATTTTTTTAATTCAGGTCTAAAGTGGTTTAAGGGTCAAAACATTTTGTTCTCTAATGCCTTTTAATCTATCTTAATGTATATTTTTGAACTGAATATGCATTTTTACTGTCGGCATGTTTATTTTTGTTTGACTGTAGAGCACGTTGACTAGCTTGCTGTGTGAAATGTGAGTAGTAAAACATTTTACATACTTTTTTTTTTTACTTTTCCTTCAAATGAAAACTGTTCTCTAAAGAAAGGATTTTGTTTGTAATCTTTTGAGCACTACATTATTTGTTGTGTAATCTATAATAGTGAAAACCTGGCAAAGCAAACTTCTTCCAGATCACATGTGAAACATGGCATGCCTTAATAAACCTTTACTTAAGGCTGAAGCAAACCTTTTTTAAGACTCAGTATAAATTACTTTTAACAATTTTCTTTCTGAAAGAATACAGCTCTTTGTGCTGCTTTAATTCTGTTTTGGTACTCTGTTCTGGTACTCTCCAGTTTTTAAAATGTGAGCCAACGCATAAAATCAGCTGCAGTTCCCCTTTACTTAAATAGAAACAAAAACAATTAAAGTACACTAATAGAGCTGATGTAAAAACTACTGTGGTGATGGTGTCATCATCAAACCTTTTTTCTTGGTCTCTTTTGTGGAACTTTTTTGGTGATGAACATGGCTTGCCATTGTTTTAAATTGTGGTGGAGAGTGTTTATAGCTTGATCTTAAAATAGACATGCTTTCTCTGTTAAAAGCATGGCAACACTATATTTCCATATCTACTTGACTTCAGAATGTTTACAGGTATTTCTAAAAAAAAGAGAACTTAGGGAAAAATGTTGATGTTGATTGAGACTGAACAGCTTCCCATGTTTGTGCGTCTGTAAACAAATCCACAGACTACACAGAAGTACTTTAGTGAAATTAGCTTGCCTTTTATAAACTTGAAAAATGTGTTTGAATTTAAGAGGATGCTGTTTAAGAACGTACACTTTCAATCTAATTTTCCATCAAATTGAGAAAACTCATAGTTGATTAGATAATTCAACACATGCAAACAAGTTTGTTCATGCAAATAGTTGAGAACAAAGACTATGAAGCACAATCCACTCACTTTGTCCAAGAAGCAGAGTTGAGTCTTGTTCTTGGGATCCAGGATCTCTACCTCAAAGAAAACATAATTCTTATCTGTGGTATGTCCCGCTTTCAGGCCATGCTCGCACCTGATCTTAATAAACTGAGCTACAGTGAAGAGGCTTTTTAGGTCCATTTTGCATGGTGTCTGTAGAGAGATGTCAATGCAGGTGAGCCCTGAGACTGCTAGCTGCCAGGCATCCTGATCCCAACTGATCACATGGTGGGCACTGGCATGCTCATGATGACCTAACAGCCAGATCGAGTTGAGGATCTTGTTGACACAGTTACATGATTTCACTCGAGTTAGCAAGATTTCAGACATAAGCAAGCATGCAGATCTTCAATCCAGAGGACAAACAGGGCCTGGTGGAGAACACCATATTTCTAGAATTTTTGAGTCGCTTTAGAAGAAATTAGAATTTCATATTTTTGCAACATTTGGTGTAAAGCTGAAACAAACGAATGAATGTAAACACGTATACACACCCTGCACAGAACTTCAGGGGCAAATCCAGGCCAGTCTATATTTGTCTCTGAATGAGGGGTAATTCATCAACCAAGCTGGAGCCTGAGCCCCAATAACACTGTCAGCAACCACATTATCAGGTGATGAGAGTCTTAATATTCTTAACTATTCTAGCCTTGATCATCAGCACTTTAAAACAAGATCAAATTTACAGTGAAACGATTATACAGCCAAACAGAGATAAGTCATTTTCGCCTCTTTCTACCTTCAAAAAACACTTTTTGAATGCACTTTTAGGGTTTCATACACATTCTTCAACAGTTATTAATATTATGTTAATAACATTTGTTAAAAACTTCTGAAATGTTAATTTTTTTTTCATAAATAAAGGAATGTTTTAAAATAGCTTTACTAAATAAACAAGTCAATAAACAAATGCATCTATTTATGTAAACAATATAAATACAAACATAAAAATAAACAAACAAATGAATGAATGGATTTATGGATGAATGAAAGCATGGATGAATGAATAAATGAAAGGATGGATAAATGAATGAATTAATTAAAGAATGAATGAATGAACAAACGAATGAACCAACAAACAAACAAATGAATGAGTGAACAGATAGGTGGATGAATAAAATAATGAACGAATGAATTGATAGATGGATGGATGAATGAATGAGCAAATGAATTAATGAACGAACAAACGAATGAATGAATGGATGAATGAATGAATGCATGCATGGATGAATGAACAAACGGTTAGATGAATGGATGGAGGAATGAATGGATAGCTTAAATGAATGAATGAATCCATGCACGAATGAATGAATGAATGAATGAAAGGATGGATTGATTGATTGATTGATTGATTGATGGATGAATGAATGCATGGATGGATGAATGAACAAATGGTTAGAAGAGTGGATGGAGGAATGAATGGATAGATTAAATGAATGAATGAATCCATGCATGAATGAATGGAAGGATGGATTGTTTGATTGATTGATGGATGGATGGATGGATGGATAGATGAATGAATGGGTGAATGAATGAAATACAACTTTATAATTGACAGATTAAATAGATAAATACATGCATAAACAAAAACAAATCAAACAAAAATCACACCATCCATCCATATTCTTGTTGGCTTTGTCCATTTCAACCAGCGATCTTCTTGCTGTGAGACGACCACACACACGCATAAAATAAAATAAATAAAGAATTAAACTAAAAATAACAAACTAATAAATAAATAAATAAACATTGACAGCTTCAGTGTGGATATTTTCATTAATTTACAGTAAAATGTTTTTTCTTCTTTTTTCATATTTATTCATATTCAAGTTTTTAAGGATTATTTACATAATTTGATTCTTTTTCATTTATTTATTATAGATCGTTTATAGCGTATGTGTTCAAAAACAGTTAGACAATTTCACTGTTATAATAATATCTCAGGTCCCTGAAATGAGAACCTATCGAGAGTGTATCCCACCCTTCGTCAAATTTGACGGGCTATGTGCAAAACACTGTATAAACCCTACAAGGATAGATAATATAAAATAGAAAGATTTTTTAATAAATTTTTATTACTGTCTGCCTGTACTCTTTTGATCTCACTAATAGTTAAATGATGTTTTGTGGGTTCTAAGTAGTCATGGGGATCAAAATGCACAATTATTCAACTACTACTTCAATTAAACCCTGTCAATCTATTAGCATATGTAAATTTGACCAAATATCTGATTACCTCAAAATAGGCAACTCTGTTAATAACCCCATGTCTCCTCCAGTCTTCCAGATGAAATCCACTCCACACAATGTTTTCCCAGCCTCTGAAAGAATCAGTGTTTTCATCCAGCATGTCCATGTGAGCAGAAGAAGCTTTCACCTCTCATTCAGGCTCCAACTGAACTAGGGATGGAACTATCCTAGTGAAGGGGTCGAGCAAGAAGCGAATACAAAATGGTCTACAGTGATCAATAAAGTAGGTAATTAGCCATGGAATCCGATGTACATCACGAGGTGCTGAGATTGGGACAACTGCACTAATTACACTCATCCAGAGCTTGGTTCAGGAAGTAAATGCTGATCTCAAGGAAAGTATTCTTCTCTTTCAAAGAAAACACAAATAATTTTTAATTGCCACACTGATTTGTCTCTTTTGTTTGCTTGAATTCGTATGCCGTAATGACCACTAGAAGGCAGCATTACTAAACATAAACTAAAGCTATCATGTTTTACAGTCACAGATCATTTGTACTCCATCTGTCAAAATAAAACCTTAAAACTTAATTTAATCCATTAATTTTGGTTTATAAAACTGTGCCAATTAACTGTACCACTATTTAAGCCAAGCCATTCATTTGTTGAAGGAAATGGGAGAGAAAATAAGTCTCCTAACCCTCATCTTCCTAAAAGTCATTCTAATGCTGTATTGAGACAAAAATAGAATATGGACAGACTTATTTCTAATACAATCAAGAGTAGTTTGTCCATCCAATTTAATGTTTGTGTCTGTTTAAAGGTCAATTGAATATTATTAGACAAAACCTTTTTTGTATTGTATTGTGTATTTTGTTATGTTTTCTCTGAAAATGTATTTGTTTGTTCACACTTGTTTGTTGTGTGCTTTGAACATTACCCAGAAAAAGTACCAAATACACCCATTGTCTCTCAGGATTTTGCTGTGTACAAATGTCCAGACTTTAAACTTCCAGAATTAATCACGAGTTACTGTAAGATTGTGTGTAAATAAAAGCATTCATCACACTGTGTAACTGTTAATATATGTCTGAACAAAAAGATATATGTATGTGCTTTCAAATAGTGTAATAGTCTTTTATTAACATATTTTAAAGGACCTCATGAATCACTTCCAAGTAATAACTAACATTTTATTTAATTCATTTAATTTCAAATTAAGAAACCGAATGTGATTATTTCTCTAATTTAATTTAAGTGTTTTAGCTTAATGAGTTTGTCTTTGAGAAGGAGAGAGTGTAGCTAAAAAAAGTGAAGCTAAAAGAAACTTTAGATAATGGCTCTGCTGTTACAGCTTACATTCAGAACTTTAGTTACAACTATTCTGTCATTAATGAATAATAAATCCAATAGATGTCCAGTGACATGACTTTCTCATTTCAGCATGTTTCAAACTCAATCTAAACACTACAGCTGAGTCAAACTCCCACCGGCCTCCTGCTCGCCCACACAAACACCGGGCCCTTCACCCACTGCCTTTTCTTTTCCTCGCTTCATCTTCTACGTCAGGCTCAGCCCTGAAAGCCCTGCTCCTCTACAAATGAGTGGAGAGCCAAACTTCCACCTTAGTATAAAAAACACAAGGACAAATACAAACTAAAACAGGTTTGCTGAATTACTTCAGAGTTTTTTTTTTTTTTATTGTGAACTGTTTCATCTCAAATAATAAATTGAGAGGAGCTATTTATAATTTTAATAATGTTAATCTAAGGGGAAGGTTGAAATTGTATACACATCTTTTGTACTTTTGCACAAGGAGAAACCCACAAATTAGTTGCAAACTTCTCAACTGAACAAGAACAGGTTATCTAGGCTTTTCCATGTTCACACTGATACCAATATATATATATATATATATTTTTTTTATAAAAAAAAAAAAAAAAAAAAAATATATATATATATATATATATTATAATATATATATTTTTTTCAATATATATATTTTTTGGAAAAATATCCCAGGTCCTTTTTATGATCTCCTCTGTGAACTCTGTTTATGCTTAATATCAATGAGCACAAGTTCCTAATCTGAATTGATTTATTGAAAATTTAATCTCTGAAGCATTACAGTTTGCAAAACACGGCAGATTTGTTTGCTAATGGGTTTAAACTTTAAACAAATCAGAAGAGCTTGGAGGCCCAGTGACCTCAAATTTTATTATTTCAAAAGAAGGTTTCAGAAACAAATGCTAGCAATGTTTACAATCTGCAAACTGTGCTACGAAACTAAAGAGTTAACATGTCTGTTGATAAAAACAGTGAATTATTTAATGAAACACATTTTTGAGTTTAGAAGGTAAAATTGGCTAGTAACTGCACTAATGGTTCTAAAGTGAAGGTCTTCCTGGCACTGATTACTTCCACTGACATTTACTTTCATGAAAACTTAATTTTCTCTGGTGTAGCCTCTTCTTCCTTGATTTCGCATCTTCTGCATATCTTTCCACATTATAAGGGTTCCATTTTCCCCTAAAGACAGTTGTATAACATCACATTGTAGTGAGCAAACCTCTAAACCATGGCAAATTGAAAAATTTTAAAAAGATGAATGAGAGTTAAAGATCTTACTCAAATGTCCAGACTTACTGAATGTTAATGGGCTCTAAGATTCTTCAGACAGTGCAGCAACAGAGTTAAAAGTTCAATCTCAAACTCATGACTCATGTTTTATAGGAAAATTGAATGTTTATTAGCAAAACATTAAAGCAAACTTTTTATTTTGGGTTTAACAATACATTGAAAGTCACAGCGTCTTTAAAAGTAATAAAATAATATAGGTAAAGCAAACATAATCCCTTAGAAACAAAACTTTTCTAAAATTTTAAGTGAACATCATCTTAATTTTTTATAAAATTGAAAGTGAGACAAAGTCATACAATGTGAATGTTCAGTAAACATTTGGGTATTTTCTAAGTTGTTTCTAATAAATACATTCTTTATGGCATCTCAGATGAAAACTAAGCAACAAAAAGCTCATACATTAGCAATGGTTCACAAATTCACCTCACAGAAATCAAAAAGAGAAAAATATTCAAATATCTCAGATATGAACAGATGAGAGTAATTCTCTCCAGTTTCCTCTCTAGTCTCAGGATTCCTCCTCGGTTTTAATAACATGGAAAAGCGTGACATTAAATAGAACTTGATGGCCATTGTTCCAGCCGTACAGCATGCGATCTCTGGCATTATAATCCAGCATGGACATGTGAAAGTACTGGTTATGGATCGGGATGTCCGTGTATTCATAGCTGGAGGTCTTGGTGGAGTAAGAATAGTAGACCTTGGCCCCGGTCAGGTGGGAGTTGGTGATGTATAGTGTGCCACAGATCATGAAAGACTCCCCTGCGTTTCTTTTGGAGTATTCAGTATTCCAGGAGTTCAGTATGCGGATGGTCACAGGATCCAGCTTGCTTATAACTATATTCCCTGCATTCTGATTGGTTGCGTAGACGGCCCATAATCCAAGCTCGTCGACCATCAGATCGATGTCGGAGAACCCACCCCAGGTGTACGGGTAGACATTGTGGAAGCCTGCAGACTCTAGAGCTCGCTGAGTTGTGACCAGGCCGCTCTCAAAGCTGTACCTGACGATGATGTTGCTCTGGTATTTGTTGAAGTACAAAGAGCCATTGTAGACCACATGATTGGTTCCCGCCCACTGGAATGGGAGCTTGTAGGTTTTTGAGTCCACTCCTTTTATGAAGTCACTGACCGATTTGTACTCCCGCACAATCTTATTGTTGGTATAGCTGTCCATGTACCAAACCTGCATTAGGATATCATAATTGTGATTAACTTTCACATATCTCAAGTGTTTGTTATGCATTTTTTTAACCTTAATATGGTTTTCTGGCTGGTAGGAAAATGTAAAAAAATGTTTGACTTCAGAAGTGAGAGGGTTCCTATTGACAGCCAGATTAAAAATGACGTTTTAAACAACTTGTTTTTGATGCACATTGTTTGAGTTATACAAATATGACTAATTTAACTAATTTAAGGAAAATTCACCTGCAGAGAGGTTTTGTTCAAGTCATTTCTTATCTGCATCTGCACCCAAATCCAAAAAAGTTTCTATTGTTTTCTGCTAAAACCTATGGGTGATATCTAACTACATCCATGTTATATACAGTACAGTCAATGTTTCACAGCTGTCATTTCTGCAAAAGGGTTTATCAATGTTGCATTTTCAAATACTGTCTGCTCCTACACCTCATATTTGATATAATATCTTGCTGGAACCAAAGTTTTTCTTTTTACTTTATCCAAGCAAAAAATTGTTTAACAGAGTTAAATGGAGATTTATTGGTCTGCTTTTTCATCACAACAAGTCAAAGATTGACTAAAATATTCACTACTTACAGACACAAAAACCTTCTATTATATCTACCAAGAGGTATTTGATTGTGAGGATAACGTTTTGGAAAATTTTGAGACTGCAGAAGAGATTGAAAGCAACTACTTCCAAAACAACCGTGCAGTACTCTATGAATGTGCTTTTTAAAATCACTTGATAGCAAATTTTACAAACAGCTTGTTGAATAATTAGTCAATGAATGAATTGATGGGCATATAGATTTGGTATCCTCTGTCACACAGCTCACCTGGTGTGCCGATTCTATTTAAAATAAAATAACAAATCAATTCTCCTTTTATTCCTGTTTTAAGGACATGTGTTTTAGTACTAATCCAAACAGTGTTAACGTTATCTGGCAAGAACTGTATTTAAACTGTGTTCAAAGGAGAGTTCAGATACGTAGGGTAAAAGTCAACTATAGACATATGTGAGACTGGCTGGTGGACAGAAGGGGGCTCTAGTGAGCAGCCAATGAACTGGACATACCCATTGTATGCACCTGCAACGTGCACAGCAGTTGAAGTAGAAGTCAATGAACTTTTGAGTTCAGACTGCGTCATAAGGGTTATAGAAATAAAGACACACAGTTTTCAGATAGATGAGAGAAGATGTAGCAGCACATTTTACAATTGTACATTGTACAATTAATTTTAAGAATGTAAATCAAACTCCTAAAATGCAAAGTAAGCTAACTGCCCACTCCATGTTTAACTCTAACATAAACTTTAACCAAACTGTTGAGAAAATAGTTTGACAAGTTATTTTTACATACCTTGTTGTTTTTTAGTGAAGCTTGGGGATCTGTCATCCATGCTCCAAACCTTGTTCCTGAGGTCTTCACAGTAATTGGTCCAGTAATTTTCATCAACTTGCCACACGCTGAACCAACAAACAAAGATTAGAAATATCTATGCACACCTGGCATTCTTATAGTATTAAGGATATTAAACACACTCAGCCTGTTCATGCAGTTTCTCAGTCTTCCTTCCAGGGCTAGAACTCTCTGCAGCAGTTCTTCATAATCATATGCTCCAATCTCCTCTTGGATAGCCAGTAGCACCATAGACAGGTTGCGGAGCTCCAGTTTGAATTGGGAAATGAGTGAGGCATCTGTTTTATACTGCTCTAACACAGGAAACAGAGGTTGCAACTCACTCATCTTTCCTTTCATCTCCTGCAATATAAAACACACTTTTAATTCAATTAAAGAAGCATTATTTTTTAGTTATTAGCCCACTCCTGTCTATTTAATATTTCATTTTCAAAGCTGAGATAAACCAAAAAATAGAAGAAAAAATCTCTGGTTTCATTGTGCCCTGGTCGTAACAAAAAAAAAAGGCATTATGCAGAATGCTGATGTGAACCTAAACATAAAAATTAGTCTGACACCCCTGATTTAAAAAAATCGAATAATGAAGGTTGAAGATTGACTTCATAGATAAAAGCACACAGATTCAGAAGATCTTCATTGAAGTTGATATCTCTAGGCTTACATCACTCTGGTTTATAAAATGGTGTTAAAAATATAATTGTCTCATCTGCCTTCAGCCCAGGCCTTCTGTCAGTGAGTGCAGGTGCAATTAAATTAGAAAAAGCTTTCCTTAATTATCTCCGTGCTTTCGACTCCACTTGGAATAATTCCAGGGAGTTCTAACACGGATTGCAAACATACATTTAACATCAAATGTAAAATTTAAAATAAAACGTAATGTTGTTTTATATAAACGATATAGTGAATACTGTATACCAGTATACTTGATAAGTAAGATTACATTAATGAGTTTGCACATACATAGAATATAATGCAATATTGCCATGATATCATATGGAAAATTTGGCCTGAACATTCCTACTTAGGAACTGTTGTGTGTAAGGTGATATAAATTTAAGGCGTAGAAGGGATTAAAAAATGTTGCCATTAAATAAGGGAAAGAAGAGAATTTATATATTAGCTATCTCAAAATAAATCTAAAGATAATCCTTGTAACAAATGTGGTCGGTATTTTGAATTGAAAAGTTTAACAATTTAAACAATATTGTTTGCAATAATTTGTGCAAAAACTCAAAATGTATTAATGTAAAAAATTTTACAATAAAAATGCATACTTATCATTGAATAGACTTAGAATTATTTAACTGGTGTTGTAAAAGTATTCGTGCTCGAAGAGTTTTCTAATTCCAAACACAGAGTACAACTACTGCTGGATCTGTCAATCCAGTGTATTGTTAGAAACAAGATTAAGGGATTTTTTATCCTTTTTATTCGTTTGCGTCATGTTTTATCTACAATCAAAACAATTCCTACTTTTCTATTCCTCTGATCAGCCTTTCATCCACTTCCATAGAAAAGTATCAAAAATATCAGACGTAATTATGACTTAAATTACACTTGTGACAAAAAGAAGAATTGCACTTGCATAGTTAGTTTGAAAAAATTATGACATTTGCAATTTTATCTTATTTCAAGGATTGTTAAACTACACCCGGCCTTTAAAACAATCATACAGATTGAGAAAATGATTCTTAAGTGACAATAATGGTAAGAATTACTTAGATTTTCCCCAAGGCATCACTTTAATGGAAGCCCACCTGGAAGTTTTTATTCAATAGAGCTCTTCGGTTGGACTCGATTTGCCTGAGCTTTGATCTGAATCCTTTCATCCGGCTCTCCATTTTCATGACATACTGGAAATCCCTCTGGGTCCTTAGATTCAGAACTTCGATTGACTGCGACATGTTCTGAATCTCGAGAGAAGATCCAAAATAACGTTAGGATCCATAAATCATTCTTTACAAGAGGAAAGATTTAAAGCACATTGTCTTCTAGGTTAAATCAACCCTGAGACAGCTTCTCTGTGGAATTCTGCATTGCATTCTGTTCAACACAATCAAGAAGAAAGGAAACGTGTTTGTTTTTTTCTAGGACTAAATCCTTCTTACATAACAAATCATAGGTTTGTGGATGCAAGAGTAGAAGAAATGAAAAGCATAGTAAGTAGAAAGATGGGGACTAAAATGCCCTTTGTTGTCATTATCTTTTATGCTCCTCCACAAAGAGCTGCAGAGAGCCCTTTGGAATTCTCAACAGATAACAATGGAAAGCTATCTTTACTAAAGCTTTCAAATCAATGTGATGAAAAGCTTTTGTTATCCCAACCAGATCTCAGACTGACACAACACACATTTGTCTGTGCACCCATACCTTCTCCAGCAGCTGCCGGAGCTGTTTGGTCTTGGCATCTCTGGAGCACAAGCTTTGCTCTGGAGCCACTACTGTGCAGATGCAGCGGCCATCTGAGTCTTGTGCAGAGCTGTACACCTGCCAGCCTTCTTTTGGTCTGCTGGCCTACAACCAAATGTATTTTAACAATGTATTAAAACGAAAAACATTACAGTTTAGCACAATTTGTCAAACGTAGTCTATATCCACTGTATATGTCATTATTTGGCAGTGTCTATTTATTGCATTTTTTAAATGCTAAATATTCTTAAACATAGTTGTTTTATTGTCCATGGGATGGACTGTGGGTAAAATTAAACTAAAAGGTAGATTTAGCCTATCATATTTAAAGACACGACATAATGACTAGACTTCAAAAGACTTTTTGGTTTATTTTTTATGAGCATTTTATGAGAGAAAAAGCCTTGTGATTAAACTTCGGACTGACAAATTCTGCTCACACCATTGATAAAAAGGGTTATATGTACACTGCTTTTATCAGTGTTTTGTAACATATAATGGGTTTGAATTCAACATGCGATGTCCATATATATTTACTTTAACGTCACATATGTACACGTACATCACATTATCTACCCAGTGCTGATCTTCAATAACCTTTGAGATATAAATGCTCTTGAATCATGTTGATTTATTTCATAAACAATACAAAAAAAAAGTTAAATCGTACCGAAATCTTTGATCAGTTTTTCAGTTGAAAGGTTTCAAAGGTTTGGCAGCTTTCACGCAGCCTGCTGCACTTAACATTGATATCTGGTTCATTTTAGACCCAATGTTTGTAAGTATTTAACCCGAGCAGCTAAAATGGCACCATCTTATCAAACAAGTCTGTTGGCAACCTTCTGGTCATTCTGTCTTTCACACTAGTTATAAAGCGCTGCTCAGTAGTGGTGATTACTCTGCTTACTTAAGGATTTCTTTCTCTATTGATCATTACTGGTTTATTGCTTGTACTGTACTGTCCTGTTCTATGCTCCACAAGATTATTGAATAATCTTTTCCTGTCCACTCCTGTCCTGTGCTGTCAACTGTGTTGCCTGTACTTTTTGCTCTGCTAATTATCTTCTGCTCTGCTTAGAGTCTGGGGCTACCAGCAGAGGCAGTGAACTCTAAAGACTGTTGCGGTTCCCTGGACGGGAAGTGCCTTTGTTAAGTTTGGCTACAATCTTTTTTTGTTAACTCCATTTGGTGTCTGCACACACTCATTGCCTACTCAAGAAAAACAACTGCAATCAACAAAGTTTTCTGAGTTTTTTAGAATAAACAAACTTTTAATGAAACTACTGATGTTTTAGTGTCCAAGATCCCAGTCAGATAATACACTGAAGCTTAACTTGGTAAGTTAAAGGAAACCACCACAAATGGCACTAGAGCCTGTAAAAAGGCCAAATAGTAGCTATGTATGCATTTTACTGAATATAATTCCTCAAATGAAAGTATGTTTAAAGTATGGTGTTGAAAAAAACATTTCTTGATCAGCCATAAATAACATATATTTAACGGTTTTTGGCTGAACCCCCTGAATCCAGCCATCTTTGATACCTAAAAAGGGTCAAGAAGTTCTGCCGGCACCTATAACACAATCACTTTGAATGAATGGCTTAACTCAGAAAGAAAGTAAAGGGGAAAGTAAACTCACCCCCCTCGCAAAAAAGAAGAAGTTTGCATTAGGCTGTAAGAATTTTTTTTAATGTAAATTTGGCCAATTTCAAGATTAACTCCAATTTAAAATCGCTCACTTCAGACTCTTGTCACCACTGGCAGGTCAAGGCATTGCATTTTCTGTCACTTCTGCATTAGTCTTTCATATTATGTTCTTTTTGCTGCTACTAATGCATCTTTTTTTGTGGAACATCAATTGTCAAACTATTCAATTAGCCACGATATGTTTATTATTTTAGATAGAAAATGTGCTGAACATTCATCAAGCATACACTTAAACTCAAGTATGTAAGTTCTAAATAGTTCTTGACTGCAAATGAATAACATTGCAACACTCTCACAACAAACCCCCTCCCCAACCCCTCGAATCCTCTTCTTCCCTCTATATTCATCTCCTCCATATTTCCCTAGACTGTCTTCAACAATAAAGGCCCTTTCATAAACAGCTACATTCATTTTTCCTTGCTCGCAGCAGGCAGACTCTGGGGACTTGGGGAAATAGAGGGTGCACACACTCTGGCACACTTCCTAAAGCTGCTGCAACTATCAACTAACTGCAATTTCAGCAAACTATAACATATCCAAGTTGGATGGAGCTTCCTGCTAGCTTTCTGCCATTGGGGAATATGAGCCAAGGGGTTCGGCTTTTCAAAAAAGACCTGCAGCTGGGTTTCTTACAACTGGATGAAAGGTCTTCAGACAGCACAGATTTCTTTTGTTTTTACTCACATTCAACTCAGTTTCTGGATTTTGCATGACAAAGAAGGGGTTGCTTATCAGCAATGCAGGTCTGATCTTGACCCAGTGTTCACAAAGAGCATCTTGGGGTTCTAATTTTAACAGCGAGATTAATCGACCAAATGAAATGTTTCTCATTTTAGCACAACAACAACAACGTCAGTGATCAGAGAACCTTTATGCTTTTTAGAGTTCTTAAAAGCAGGACTAAGATTTGATGTGAGGTTATTTGATGCTTAAAAACTCTCTGTTTAAACACGTGTGATGTTATATTATAGTCTAATTTTAATTGTATTTATAAAAACACACTATAAAGCTATACTGTAAGTTTAGAAAAAAATGATGTACTGTACACACATGAAAACAGCCCATGATGTTTCATTTATACCATTAATGTCAATTTGCAACATTCTTCATTCAATTGACAACATTAATAAAGCAGTTTCAATCAGACTGACTAATCTATACCGATTCAACTAAACAGAGTATTATTGCTGAGTTTAGATGGTTCTGGAAAGAAATGTGCATCCATTACATTTCCCTTAGTGTTCAATGCTGCTGTGTCTCAGTCAAAAAGAGTTTGTTTTTATCAATATTTTGGTCCTGTTTTTTGTTGACTCCTCAAACGTACAAGTCTCTGAAAAAAAACATGTTTTAATTGACAACGTCCTTTTTTTGTGTGAAACTAGGTTGAAGAGCAGACGGATATTGAGTTGTTAAATTAAAAGGTGAGACCAGGGTAAATAAGCAAATTAAAATAAATGTTTGCATGGCTAAGCCTATAACTGGCTCCCATCCCAGTATTTTACAGTGATTTTTTTAATGGTGTAAACAAATGCCCAATGAAATGCTAACTTGAACAAATGCATACAAATAAAGTGGAAAGTCGGCAGCACAGTTCCAAAACATTTACCTTACTTTGACAGAAAAGGAAATTCCCACACACAGAACACATGTGGATATTTATTTAAATTATGTGGGGAAAAACAGTAAAAAAAACACATTATTTAAAAACAGTGCAATCCTGTAAAACAACTTTCAATTTAAGATTTTAACAGAAATTTTACACACCTTTTGAAAAATTCTAATAAGAACATGTACATGTTTATTACAATGTTATGTGTTACAGAAGCATATGCTTTACATAAGTACACCACTATTATTAGTTAGCAGGTAAACTACTTAATTATGTGTACATTTAAATGCTGACTTCTTGATCTTACATTCTTTGGGTTACTTTTAATGGCACACATTTACACATATTTAAAGTTCTGTAGCTCAGCAATCCTAGTTATTTACAATAGTTAAATTTAAATGTAATGGGCAATTCGTTGTATGGAAATCTCCCCTTTTCAAAGAAAACAGCATAACGCAGGAAATATTAAACATACTTTCTGTCTTCTGTTTCTGTTAAAAATACTTTTGGTACCCCCGACGTATTCTCGCTGCCTGAAATCTGTTCCTTTAATGTGAGTTAAAGTCGGGGATTGAGGAGCGCAAGAGAGGAGCGGGACTCACCGCGGAGGAGCAGCAGCCGAGCAGCGCGCAGAAGCACAGCGGGTTCAGCACCACGAACAGCGCCCGCATCCTGCCTCCGGTCTCCCCGGCTCAGTCCCGTTTCAAGCAGATTCGCCCTCCGAGATTTCACAACGAGCTTCCTGGCCGCATTGGGAGTTCAGAGACGTTCAGAGCCCGAAACCCAGACACGGAAAAGTTAGCGAGCTGTGCGACTCTCGACGGATGATCCTTCTCTGGGTTTCAGAGGCTCAGACTTCCCATCGAACAAACACACTCGAGTTTAAGAAGAGAACAGCGCGAGAAACACACGATTAACTTGTTAACCCATTTGTGTGGAAGTCTGACTGTTCAAATAAATGAAAATTCTGAAGAGGCACGTTTTAAACTAAAAGGTTTTAACAATTTTTTTTATATTGTTCTTGTGCTTTATGAAGTAAAAAAAAAAAAAAGATCATCTCAGTGAAGCTTAAGTAGATATGTACGAACTAGACTTTTTCCAGTATTGTGTGCCAAACCAGCATAAAAAGGGTTGAATGTAATGTAACACAAACACATTTTTAAACAGTCCATTAATTGCTGTTTAAGCTTAGCTGAGATTTAGCATTAACGTTACAGGAGTTCAACATGCTTTTTTCCTGGTTCATTTATAGGTGTTTGAGACTTCATAATTACATTATAAAATGTCAGTAAAAACCGGTTTCATTCCTAATAATCTGTCGATTGTATCATTTATCCGTTATTTAAAATTCACATTGCTCTCTGGGATGATATGCTGATTGCTGTAGTCTGATTTTGTTGCTTACTCTTTCAGTTGGTCAGTGGAGAAAATAAAGCTTACAATTATTTATCAGAAATGTCTCTTGTTGTTTTAAAATTACTCACATATTCAGTTTTTAAAACTATGCAAAAGTTTGAAAAATCGGGGGGAAAAAATCTGTCAGTAATTTCCAAGTTAATTTTTTTAACAGCGAAGGTGTTTGGATATAAATCTATGCAAAAAAAAAAAAAAAAAACTATGTGAACGAACTACTTACACCATTGTTAAAATTGCTAGTATAAAAGTGACTTTTATAAATCAGTAACAGTAAAAGCATCAATATCCAGAAATGTTTTCAGACCTGTCGGTTATGAGCAGTTTGTGATGTAAAATCTCCACCCATCAACGTTGAATGAAATGCATGCATAACTGTGGCCCTCCCCCCAATCTGTTTCTCATTGCTTTATATCTGGACCTCTCAAACAAAAGCCTCTGCTTTGTTTATTAATACAAGAACTTCAGTGAAAAAGCTATTGAAGAAAAGTGCTTGGTTTAAACAAAGAGTGTGTTCACTAATGTATGGTTGTTGAAGGATGTATGGACCAACCAAATGTTGAATAAATGGCTCTTTACATGGACACGTGACAAATAACACATTCATATTTTAAATGAATTAACCCAGAGTTCTTTAGACTCTAAATGTAGTTTGTCTTTGGCTCTAAATGGGGCTGGTACTTTTGAAGCACCTTAAGTTGCCCCAAAAGGTTCCCCATATGATAAGCCAAATAACCAGATTCTGTGCTTCGCAGCACTGCATTCAGAGTTTATCCTTTAGGAAATATATTCCTTCGTTTGCATTTTCCTGATTAGAGATATTACTTTTTTGCAGCAATTTTCTCAATACATTTTCAAATTCAGATGGTATGGCAAATGAAAAAAAAAACTGCTTCAGACAAGTTATGCTTTTATAGCCATTGTGACACTTTTTAAACACTCTCTTTTATACTGTACAATAATAGTCATAGTAATAATTAATTCTTGGCCAAATAGTTGGTTAGCTGAGGAGGAATATTCTATGAAGGTACAGTAGAGAGAGCATGTGCTTTATTTTGCAGTGGTTGTTTAATGTGTTTTAATCCACTGATGTAAAAAGTACTAAAACATATGACGGGCCTCCCCATGCAAGCACACAAATCATACTGTTGCATACTTTTACATGGTGCTTCCATATAGAGGCAGTGGATATATAATAACACCCATTTTGTGATCACTGGTATGATATTATGACTATATGATGAAAAATTATTTATGAAAGCAGTGTCTAAAGGAAATACAATTCAATAATCTGCATCCATGTTATAAATATCATGTCAAAACCAAGTCTTTCACTGTGATAGCATCATATAAAACAAACCATGGAACAAATGGGTGTGCTGCTCAAATAACAGGTGAAATAGGTCAACCAAGATGGAAATGTGACTTGTGACTAGTGAGTGGCTATGCCATCTACATTGAGGTTTGGAACCATATGTTCTTTCAATTATAAAACACAGTCAAATATCCAGAGAACTGACATCAGAAGAGTGAGCTGACTTGGTGTAGAGATGCTTACCAAAGAAAGCATTGGTTAAGCGCAGAGAGTATAGAGTTTTTTAATACCCATTTAAACAGGAATGACAGAAAAGGGCTTCCAATTCCATTATTCTTTACTAAACTGTTCTTTTTATCTTTCTGCTGCTGCCTTTCTGTCCTCTCCTGAGATTTGATCTCTGAACAAACACATACTGAAAACTACACGGCGATCCATACCCTGTAGTTTCAGAAACAATTCTACAACTGACACAATGATCGCCATCCTTAATTCACACATTTTCAATTTCTAAACTCAACTTATTAGAGACAATAACTAGGATGTAATTGATAAATGAAATGATGTGTTCATTAAATTAACCCAAAAACAGTCACCAAAGAGACCACATGCAAGGCAGCTTCGAGGGCAGACAGAAAAATCTAAAATACACTTCATAACTAGAGGCACAAGACTGGGATCAAGAGGAGTCATGATGTGCAGTTATGTGGGACTGCCCATATATAGAGATATGGAGAACAGATGCTGAGCCAATAAAAGCAATGAATTCTGGCATTTTAAGTCCAGATGGAGAGTTAACAAACCACAGAGGGCCTAGTGCCAATGCCAGGTGTGTGCCTTCCATTATAATGTGAATATGTCCCACTGATCAGCTATCAGAAAAGTACACCCAGCATCTCAATAAATCAAGTCCTCACAGATTCAATTAATGTCCTTGAAAGGGCCTTCCAGACCATCATCCAGCCTATTTGTACTTATTTGGTTTGCATTGTACTTGCATTGCATTGCACTGACGGCTTTATTGTACCAAAGAAAATTCCTTGTGTGTGCACACACACACACATACATAGCAATTAAACTGATTCTGATTCTATTTATGAGGATAAAAGATTAGTGGTTAATGTTTATTTTTGACACCTGCTTGCATCTGAAGGTATACTGGTGTGATAGACGGATGTTGCCTAACACTAATTGTGGGGTGCCTTTTATTGGGGCCTTGGTAAACTTAAAAAAAGATTACTGGATTAAAAGAAACTGTGCGAGAAAAACAACTGCAAAGCAGGACTTTGACCCAGCAGGATGTATGCTTTTTGCTTGACTCACGCAAACACATTAAATCTGACCATGAGGGTGTCTGGCTGCTGTTCACATCTGTTACCTGAATGAATTGTGTCTCCGAAAGGTGCGGGGTGCCAGATTTATAGACAAACAAACAGCACATTAATCATCAGACCTTATTCAAGAGCTGTAAAGTGCTAACTGAACAATTTTCAGACAGGAGATGTCTCACTGAATGCAAACACAGTTCTATATTTTGGCCATTAAGGAGAATCAAACAAAGAAGATGAAGAGAGGCTAAACATAATGGAGTTATGGAACAGCTAACACCATTTATTTGACAGACATTTACTATAGAAAACAGTACAATAAAACACGTTAAATAGAGGAAATCTGGATTTTTTAAAAGTTGATTAGGAAAGATACAGTTGAAACAAACATTTTTCATGATGAAAAATAAGTGAATTCATCCATCTTCTTAGTCACTTTTCTGCGGTCGCCACAGTTGAATGAACAGCCAACTCATCTGGCATTTGTTTTACGCAACACTACAGACAATTGTGTTTACTCAATTCACTTTTACTGCGTGTCTTTGGACTTGTGTGAGGGACCGGAGCACCTGGAACAAGCACACATGATCTCAATGAGAACATGCAAACTCCTCACAGAAATGCCAACTTAACCAGCCGAGGCTCGAACCAGCAACCTTTTTGCTGTAAGACGACTGTATTAAAAAAAGCTAATGATGAGACAAGACATGTTTTTATACATTGTCTTTTATTTTAGCATTCTCGCTCAAATCATTATCTTCATGACACTTGGAGAATAAAAAAATAACCCTTTTATTACATTTAGCATGAAGACGGTGAAATATTTTTGGCACATTCATCTCATTTTCAGCTGATTTATTTAACCCTGAAGGAGAAGGATCAGGCAATCCTATTTTATGAAGTGTTCAAGTACTTTTGAGGTTTGGAAGGAATGAATACGCAATAAAGGTATTTCAAGGCAATCTTTCATATGAGGCATCTTTGATGTGACTTTTTTATTATTAAACTTCTGAATTGAGATTGTTGTCCAAGTGGTACATTCAGCTCTGGCACTTCTTTAGAGCCAGAGCTTCTGTCTCTAAATGGCAGTGTGACAATGTTCACAGGCTTATTGTCCTGTAAGACTTTTTTTTTGCAGTCAATAAACTAAACCCTCTGACGGAACTTAATTAATGGATGGTGCAACAGAAGCTCCATGTTGTACTGATGTGGGGCATCCTGATTGGCTGATGCTGGAAGATTCCAACCTGAAAGAAAAAAAGGGGAAGCTTAATTTAATATTCATTTTGAGATATCCTATTGTAATTGTATTTTTTACTTGTGGCATAGTTGGCTTTACATATTATATGTTTGTACGATAATGTGTATTTTGCTGCTCATTACAAGTTCTTTTAAGTTTATGTAATGTGTTAACTTACCTGTGTTTGGTTTGGCTCTGATTGGCATGCTGGGAAACCAGCCATATTTAATGGCCTGGTTTTGAGTGTTCAGGAAGGACGATCCTGAGCGAAGAGAAGCGATGTGGTGCTGTTCTCCTGCATTTTGACTCTTATATCAAAAAGTAAAAAGGTGCTATATCTTTTTATAGCTAAAATTACTTTTGAGAGAAAGAACCCCAACTGACTGCATCTAGTTAGTTTATTCTGGAGTCCTTACAGTCTAATTTAATGTTGGTTTTGCGGTTTAGCATTTGTTTATTTATGTTTTTGAGCTCAAGTGTTTTGTTTGTAGACCTTTCTGGTTTTTTTATGTTTTATGTTGGTTTATTTTGTTGATCACTGGTGGCACAATAAAAGTACGGTTTTGGGAAGAAAACCTTGTGTACTTACGTCTCTGCATACAGATTAAACGCTTTTAAATGTATTTTCTACTGTTCATTTCTGTAAGATCTACTTGATATTCAATGTGTATATGAATAAATGAAACATGTAAACATAACTGTAATATCTAGAAGACAAGCAAGAAGATTAGCTCAACAAGAAGCATTGTTCTGTGTTTTGAGCATCAACTTTCTGGATGAAGCTGATGGGTACTTTATACTCAGATTATTGAATTTTGTGATGAACAGCAGAGTCAAAACATCAAAACCAAATTCTCTGACTTCTAAAGTAACTTGTAAAGTAACTAAGTAATTGTGTCTAAAATTTTACAACTTGGACTCAAAAATGGCTTAAAGTTCCATTTAATTCCTTAAAAAGCTGTTTATTACACCTGGCAAAAGCTTCAAACATATTGTCTTCTCTGTATGCATGAGTCTTTTAGCTCAACTGAACTTTTTTTAAACCTTATTTCCAAATAAAATATTTTAAAAATAAATTTATTTAAGACAGTTACAAAATGATATAGCATACCAAATAAAAAAACCCTAATCAAAAAGGAGAAAGGCTGATGTAATATCAGGTCTTTAATAGCACCTGATTAATGTGTTTTCTGATTAAAATGTAAAGTTTAACTATACGCTGGGAGTGCCTTTTTATCTGAGCCAATAATTAGTATTTATGAATCTTCATTCAACTTCAAGATTTACTTCTAGTTCTAGTTTTACTCTAGGTCTAGTATATCATTTCTGACTTTTCATTTTCAGCCAGCTCAATAATGTACACTTATTTAGCTCATGTGCAATCCACCAAATTTTTTAAATTGTGATAAAATTAAATTTTATACATTTCACATTGTTAAAAGAATCTCTATATAAATACAGAAACATCAATTTGACCAGATCTCCTGAGGCATAGAATAATGGATAACAAATAAACAAGCTACACACCTGTTGTGACGAGATGTATAGATCGTATTTGGTTTGAGTGAACAATTTGTTTTCGCTAATTTATTCAACTATGTTAATACATAATATTTGTTCATTATTTGTTGATACGGTCTTCCTAACTAATTCATCATTTTTTTAAGGTCATTTTAAAGATTTATTTCAGTTTACTGCTGCTACGTTTATTGCTGCCGATGAATCATCAAACTGACTGCACCATCTGAACATTTCTCAACTAATGGTTGCTTATGTGCAAAAACTGATTTTTTTTCTCCAACATTTAACTCCAACATCATCTTAAGATAAAGTGACTTCATAGTTTTTATTCTTTAGCACACCCTGCTGAAAGCCTAGGCTGATGTCTGATATCGTTACTGTTTCTTTTGTATGCTCTCACAATAAAACCTTTTTTGGATTTTTTGGAAATGCCTCTTAGTGTCTTTAATAATTTAGTATTTCTGACTCATAAGCCTTCTTTTTTTAACAATGACAGAAATGCAGAATGGCCAAAAATCAACAGGCTGAAAACTCGATAAATCTATTTTCATAATCCTCTATTTAAAAATTTCACAAAACACTACGGTAACTCTGGAAACTAAAGATAAAGCAAACCTTGTCTCCTGGAGTTCTATGATCAGCTTGCGAGTTACCTTATCTGACAGAAAGATTTTTTCCAATCCAGACACTTTTGAATCAAGTACAAATTGTACAAATGTTTTGAAATGTAATCAATCTTTTATTCCAAGTTTTACATAAATTATAAGTATGTTACACAGGTGTGTAAGTTCCATTTCTATTGCCATATATTTGAAGGATTCTTTGAGACACAGGCAGAACCGCATGAAGCAAATCAAAACAGCTTGAGCTTTACAAAGGCACACATTCTTTTTTTTACCACAGACACGAAGAAAAAAAAAAGAGAAATAAACTTATGCACATTTAGCACAGAAAAAGCATGGCTTGATGAATCACAATTATATCAAAAAGTAAAAAGGTGCTATATCTTTTTATAGCTATACTCTCTAAAATCTTAACTATTTTTAAAGCTCCTCTAAATTTCTGTTTTACTGGACGTCTAGAAAGGGTTTATCCAAGAAATCACGAAATATCCATTTTTATTTCAAATTCCCTGGCTGGAGGGAGTGTCTTGCTGAAGCTTCGTATGTACAGGGTCGATTCAAATAGATCTTTGAGGAGCTTGAGGTATTCTGTCAAGTTCTGTCTGACATCAAGTTACTTTTCATCAAGTTTCTTTTACATTGCAGAGTTACCGATGACCACAGCATCATTGCAAGCACTTCAGAACAACAGAAAGCTAGTGGAAATCTGGTTATCCAGTTACTCCTTCACTATGCTACACATTACCCAAAATCCTAGATAGAATGCAATCTCCAATTACTAAATATTTACAGAATGTAGTCTTTGTGAAGACAACTCTGAATGCTTTGAAATGCTTGCTTTATTGAAGAGTTGCCAGTAAAACTTTACTACTTGACATCTTGCAAAGAAATTTCTTTCACTGTTGGTTGCCAGACAAAAAGAAAAAAAAGATTTAAAACGGCATAACATTTAATTAAGTTGCCTTGTAAACATGCATGAATTAAAGAGACAGTACAGCTAAAAACAGATAATTCACCACATTTCTTTACCATAAATGCGTGTTTTTTTGTTTAACTGATGAAAGCTGTGTTGGCTGAGAGAAGACACAGTGGGGACCTCTGTGAAGAATATCATAACTTTGTTTAAACTGAAAATATTTGTGCTGCAATGTAAGGTTTCAATTATTCTTTGTACTTATATCATTTTGGGATACTGAACAACGTTTAGGTCATCCAGAAATAAACATCATCATACTTTAAACTTTGTGAAAGTGAATGAAGAATTATTTTTTTCTGCCTGATGCTGTATAAAAATACGCTTTACACACATATGGAGTTAGAACAATACATTTTATACTGTATTAAAATCTAGAAAAGGACAAAAGTTGTTTAATAAGTACTCTCATTTGAGAATTTATAGAATTTATATTGATTGCATGTTATTGTTCACAATGCTGTGAAAAATATGAAAGATGAAACTAAATGAATAAATTGATGAATAAATGAACAAATAATCATTATTGAAGCCACTTATTTTCTATAGAAACGTAGAACGTAGTCTTTCAGATGTTTATTTTTTTCTCACTAGGAACAAAAACATTTTCATCAATGTTTCCGGGGGCCCAATAAATGTCAGTCTTGGCTCTGACATGTTTTTGTGTGTTTTTGAAGAAATAAACTTGTGGTGATGATGGATTGTATAAAATTATTAAGATCTTGTGCTGAAATTCCACGTTTATGCATGGCAATCTAATAAGGATTGCACAACATGTTTGCATGTTACCAATGCAGAAACAAGTTATGTTTTTTTTTTCTCTGTGATGAATGAATCAAACTAACTCGATAACTTCCCAGCCCTACACAAATCAATAACTAAAAAGTATACCGCAGCACAAGAATGGCATTATATGTTTTTTAATAATGCTTTGCGTGGGCTTGGGGGTTAACTTCACCAAGTAATGTGGTGTTACATAAAATCCCATATGCAAAAAAAAAAAAAAAAAAACACACCAACAGACTAAGAAAACACAAATAATCTATACAACCCACATCCCCAGAACTAAAATCTCTAATGCTCTGAAAAGCTAGATGGTTTTAATCTGGTTCCCACAAAGTCTAAAAAGAATTATTTGATTTGGGGACTCTGATTGGTAAGTGAATGTGCTATTCTAAAGTTCTGGCAAACACTTACAAGTGTATCCTGCTAGTAAACCAACGTAAGCTGGAGATGATTGGCTAACCGGTGCTAAATGGGTAAATAAAGGATGGATTGATAGTGTTCTTAATTTTTTGGCCTTTCCATTTTTATAAAATCTTTTTAAATGGCAATGAGCATCTGTTCAGTTTTCCATTGAAGAAATATACAAGCGTATATGGTGAATTTTCAGTTCTGATTAACTGTCCCATTAACAGCAATAGCGAAAGAACAGAATTGCACAACACAATAATTACATTTTTATCAAAAACGCACTTTCAATAGCACCTTTAAGACTTTGGGTGTCTTTCTCTGAGCAGCACCTGGAGGAGGATCCGGACAGGACACTCATCTGAATTATTTAGTTGAAAATATATTTAGGAAGAACTAGAAATCAGATTTCTGAATATTATGCAAGGGATGGAACACAAATGAGAAAACTTCAACTAGAGAGAAAACGGAAATGGAAAGAATCCTATAGGCTCTAAGAGTTGAGATGTTAGAAGTACGGGTCCTCCTTCATCTGAAAGTGTGCCATTGTCCACCAGGTAGTTCTTGTCTTCTTTTGGATTCATTCAGTTGGAAGCTTTCCTGGGTGAGAGTGGGACCACACCTGGGAGATGAATCTTTCCCAATTGCACTTCACGGTGCTAACGGTTTGTGGCACGAGGAGGGGATGGGTTGAGGGTCTTTTGGCAGCATACACTCCTTGACCTTTGCCATAATAAAGCGGTTGAGGTGTTGTCCTTTAGCCGAGGAAGCAGACGGGGCCCACCTCAAAGCCAAATCTCTGACTAGACTCCCCAAAGTCATTCAACATGACGTCGATGATGGG
This sequence comes from Danionella dracula, assembly GCA_900490495.1. Classification (NCBI taxonomy): domain Eukaryota; kingdom Metazoa; phylum Chordata; class Actinopteri; order Cypriniformes; family Danionidae; genus Danionella; species Danionella dracula. The sequence continues at coordinate 3,956,946 of UELW01000100.1, forward strand.
AACCTGGTCGATGCGAGGAGTGTTGATCTCCATCACAGATTTAGAGTAGCCCTGCTTCAGCTGAGAGACAAAACAATTCATAGTCAGAATAGTCGGTAGAGATTCTAATTTCAATGGTATTAATTTGAACACTGTAACGTACATGATGCTAATATATACTGTGAATTTATCAAAAAATCTATTAACCCCTTCAGACCCTTCATCCATTTTTTAAGATCACATGAGTTATGTTTGCTTCCTGTGGATTTCACGTAATACAAAGCCTTCTGTCATTCTAACAATTTGTTAGATTTCATGATGTTACAAAATTGGTATTTTGTTGGATATAATTGTTTAACCTATCTGGATTTTACACTTAATTCTCGTGTAGTGTTCATATTATTGTTACTCAGGCAGTGTTTGTGGGTCTGGTAGAGGCATTGATTTTTAATCCCAATCAAGACATTTCATCTTAAAATACTTACTTTAGCTAGGAAACAAGTGATTTAAGAGTAAATATACTTTATTTATTGTTTTTTAACCTTATCTCTTCACATTTAGAATTGAAACCATGTGTGGTGTTCTCATTATTGTTACATTGGTAGGGTTGGCAGGTCTGCTAGAGCCATTGGATTTTGAGCCTTTTAATTCACACATTCATAGAATTTTATACTAAAAATGCTATGTTTATATGTGATTTATGTTTGTGTGAGAAGACAGAATAAAGGTAAAGATTCTATCACTTTCACACTTTTACATGCCCCGTGTCCAGCAGAGCCAAACACCATGTGTATAATATAAATGTGTAAGAGATAAACATAAAAATGTGTCCTGATAGATGTTTTTCACGGAAAATGAGCCAAGGCCAGTGAATCTCAATTTTAAATAATAATTACTTGTGAAACATTTCTTTTCATAAAAAGTGAAAACGGGTCCCACAGTCCCAAACACCATACAAGGGTTAAATAATAAAAAAAAACTGACTGGGATCTGATTGGCCAATGAGGATCAAATACCACTCCTCCAGGCCAGATGACTAGATAAAGGAAATGGAATCATTGTTTCAAGTGTGGAACAACACAATGAAACACCAAAGTATCATCTGGAGGAGACCACCATTAAGATGATGTCTATTCACAAGCTTGCATTTGTTTGTTAGCTTTAGCACAAGTTATCATTTGAAAAAGTTTGTTTTTTGAAGGATGTTTACATTAATTGTTGTTTATGTGTTTTTATAGGTTGATAACCTAAGCCCTGGAAATCTCAGTGTGTTGAGTTTGCTTTAACTCTCAAGTTGATGAAAGCTTTTTTTTTAGTGTGGCCAATTTGGCTCTTAAGCACTGAAATCTTTTGGAACCTTGACAATCATTCCTTTCACTGGCTTCCCTCTGGATTGACGGTGAGGCCTGTGTCTGTGCATGTGCACCTCTTTTGGACATTCTAGAGACATTTTGATGAGCAAATGTCTCTGTCATATAGCCCTGTAACTAGCGGCTGGTGAGTGAAGCAGATCTAAGCCGGGTTAGTACTGAGTTAGAGGGGAAATGCTGCTAGTGAGGCCACAGGCTGTCACTCTATGGTCCATGTGGGTCCTATCACCCTCAGTACAGTAATCGTTTTTGTGATGAGCAGTTAAACTAAGGTCCTGACTCTGAGTACATTAGAAATTCCAGGATGTAGGAGCATTTATTTGCCAACTTCTAATAATCCCTGTATTCTTTTTGATTGACAAATATGCCTTCTGACTATTTGAAAATCAACATTGTATTGTGACTTACTATAATAGTAAGATGGATGCATCACTTTGCACTTTGTTGGAACCTTGTAAAGGCTGGTGACATTTTTAAGTTCTATAAATGAGGAATAAAAGCAGCATTGTCTGAAATGTTCAATGGAATCCTGACAGAGAATTCCCTAATTATAAGACAGAGAGTGTTATTACTGTAGATTCTTAGATTCTAGTAGATTCTGTCAACTTTCCTTAAAGGTGGTTTGTTATGCAAACCCAACTTTTCAGATTTTCTACATTTTCATAATTTAGTGCTACTCCCTCAAAAAATTAAATTGGATTCTAGGTTGTTTATACATATTTGTATATTGATATATAAATATAAAGCTTAAAAAGACTTAATACATTTATCTACATCACAGAGCATTATCTAATTTCATCGGCCAATCAGATTAATACAATCACAATTTATTTTCAACACAGAGCAAACATGCTGTTCACTATATTCAAGAGAAGTATGGCAACAAGTGTCTCCAAACACAGGGGAAAGCAACCTTTTAAATGTTTTTTTTTTCTTTTGCAATATACAGTAGGTTGAAATGTATATTGACAATATTTATACAAGCATACGTCTTAAACGCTTAAATATAAAAACATAATGACATTTAAAAAATAATACCAATATGAAAAAATGTAAATAATAATAAAAATAGAAAGAAAAGCTTGGTTGAAGACTAAATACATTTTGGTGTTGATGGTTGATAAAGTTGATGGTGAATTAAACTTTTTTTTATAATGTTTTATATATACAGATTTGTTTGTATTCTCTCACCAGACATTTTAATATCAATGTCTTTCTATTATGCAGACCTGTTCAGCTGGAACAAGCAGATACAGATCTCTCTTACCGAGCAGCCATCTGAGAGAGCCTTGATGAAGGGATTGTTGTCGTAGGACATCTCCTCATCATTGGAGCCCAGGAAGCGCAGCGCCTTGTCATAGTTGTCGGCCTTGGCATCATACCAGGCCACTGACTGATGGCAGATGTAAGTGAAGTTCTGCCGCGCAGAGGAGCTGAGCAGCTTGAGGAAAGTCATCTGCACTGAGCTTATCGAGCTCTCCTCCAGATCCACATAAGACAACTGAGAGATGAAGAAACACAGAAAATCAAGCACGATTCTCATACATCTGAAACTATATAATCAAAATACTTCCGGAAACTCATTTCAAACAAGTATGCAATATCAAAGTTGATTTTGTCTTTTAGATTGGAACCAGTTTACTTGGCTTTTTCTCACTTTTCCTGCTCATTGGCTTCATTTTAATTAAAAGAATTCATTCATGATTACATTTTTATGAAGTGATTAACAGTGTTGGCTTTGTGTTAGTAGTGTCAGCTTAACCACATTTCTCAGTGGTGTTAGCATCACTTCTTTATGTAGCTTTTAATAGCTTTTCATTAGCGAAGCTATTTTATTGATCAAGTAGTGCGGTAGCCTCTGTACAAAGCTGACATCACACCCCAAGCATTTCTGAAGCTAAAGAAAAAAAAGGCTACAGAACACTGATCCTAGATCAGTAAACCAACAGACTTCTTCTTACTGCAGTTGGCACTGAGCTTTTTGGTGTGTTACCGCCACCTGCATTGAGCGGATACGTGATAATTTAACAGCACGTTGAGTCACCGTGGGTGTATCTTGACAAATACATACTATTAACTAAGACAATTCAGATACTTACTCTGCAATCCAAAGAAGAAGACACTGTCAACTTCGAAGCCATCAAACACAAATTTGAGAACACATTCAAGTGTATCCCAACACAATCTCTGTACTACATAATCTCTAGTACAGCGTGCAGACACAAGCTACTTGTCAACAGCTAATACTCAACAAGCAGCCTCGTCATCCTGAAAGATGATGAAGTGCATTGAAATATGATATTTGTTTGATTAAATAAATGTATAGTACTAAATGCTGCTGTATATCTGCAAGCGCTGTGATTTGGAGTTGCTTTTATCATTTATTTGAATAACACCCCAAACGTTACCAAAAAAGATATTTTAATAAAATAACTTTAATCTGCAGAAGTTGATTGCACACTTGCCTATTTTTTATTACTGAGAAAGCATTGATTTGAAATTTGTTCAATATACAAAAATACCTTAGATGTAGTAAACTATTTTTACCATGTTTCTGTAGCTTAGCTTACTACATTTCTCAGTGTAGTAGCTTAAGAGTTGTTAAGCTACATTTAATGAAGAATAGCTGTTAGCTTAGTTTACTACATTTTCCAAGTAGCTTTCCCAACACCAGTGATTAAGACCTTGTTTGTGCAAATCTTGATAAATCTATCTCTTCTATAGTAGTTTTGACCGATCACCGATTTTTCTCTCATGATCGTTATAATCAATCACGAAACCAAATCTCAAAATCGTTTTCTGTAAATAAATTCTAAAATAAATTTATGTTTACATAAAAAGACATGATAAAAGTCATTTGCTCTAATAAACATCAACAAACTAAACCAAAAGACTAAATGTATTTATTTACGGAAGATGATTTAGGAAATTTAATAAATGTTTTCCTCATTAGTGATCATTAAGTTGAATTAGTTGCTTAGAACAGAGGGTTAGGTGCTTGGAAAAGTACACAAGCCAATTAAAAAATGTTTTACTGACATGAATAATAATGAACATAAAAAATACAAACATAAAAAAAGTCAAACATGTCTAAATGAACTGATTTATTGTGTTGACATCCATGTATCCAATAGAAACAACCCCTAACATATATTATTGAAAGAAGAGTTGGCACTTACAATTTTTCCACGCTTGAATTCACTAAACCAAGATCCCGGGGACTCCTTTGGCCAGTTAGAAATTCTAACCTGAAACACAAGGGAAGTTTTATTAAAGAACACACTGTGATATGCTAATCTTGATAAGTATTAGGTTTAATTATAGACTGATCATGAGAGATGAGTTCTTCTTACCCCTGAGGATTTCTTATCAGGGTAAATGCATGTTTCTCCTCCAGCTGTGAAGTTACAGTACACTTTGAAGGCGTCTCCTATACATCCCATATTTGGATCGATCCAGTAATATCCTACAGTCCAAAACACACAATGTGAAATCTTTTGTTTAGTTTTAGTCCTGCTTGTGATGTTTTTTTCTAAACAAAGTTCAGGAGGAGCATGTTATGTAATAAGTTACAAAATCATCACAGGTGTCAAGACCTAAGCTCATCGATGACTTACAATGTAAACAGCAAACCGACACCTTCCTAGGACAGCTGGGTTAGTACGTTTTGCCATAGATTTCAATTATACTTACACTAAGATTCTATTCTTTTAAAAAGGTTAAATTATGAAATCTCTGTCTCACCATCAGCAAAGTCTGGCTGGCTGAGCTGCAGGTCTTTGCATGTTCTGGTCGGGTTGTCCTGAGTTCCCAGAGGAAACTTCATACGTTCAATATCTTGCTTCAGAGTGTTGAGGGACCCAAACACATCCTCCATTCCCTCAGTTCCATAATCCACAGCTCCGGCTGCTTCATCAGCCTGTTCATCCGGTGACCTCCGGGATTTCTTACTGGACTGGATCGGAAGGGACTGGATAATGTCACTAGTGGGGCCCTAATGATTGAGATTAGAAAAACAATTGCAGTTATAATTTCAAATTAGGATTTTGTTATGTAAGACACATGAGCAGCTCTTCGTAATAGATTGTGCTCATGTAGTATGGTAAGTAACTTACAGGAGGACCTGGGGGTCCAATCAAGCCAGGCTCTCCTTTTTGTCCTGCTGGACCCTAAATAAACATGCAAGCAAACAAAAACAAAAAGATTGATTTAACAGAGAAATTGAATAACTTACTATAAAATAGCAGGTTGTTTGATAAGAAAACTAACCAAAGATCCTTTTGATCCCTTCTGTCCTTGTGTGCCCTGAACAGAGAGAGAAGGAGAGAGATGTTCACACTGCTGATCTACCTGAAGCGACTGTTACCCGGGTTTTTAAATAACTGACCCTCTTTGAAGAGAGTCATCTCCTGAATGAGCCTCACACTAAATACTTTTCGATCAAACTCACTCTTAAAATGAATGAGCTAAAATTAACAAATTGTAAACAGAAATTCTAGCGGAATGTAGAAGGTTTCATGGAGACCAAAAATAAAAAAGATGGCTTAAATCTGTAGAAGATCATGAGCATGAATAAGAAATAACAAATGCATTACCCACACGTTCAACATAAAACAAATTTTACTTTCTTTTTATTATGTTTAAGTACATTTGGGTACGCTTTTGTCTTTTGATACCTGTTCACTGGGATGCACAGGAATTTATTTCATTAAAAGCTACAATGTTCAACAACATTAACAATAAACCATAAATAAATAATTTATAATCTCGTTTCTATGAAGATTATGTGACTTTTAAAATCCATCTCTCAGTTTCCTCAGCAGCTGTACATACAAAATGTATATGTTTATATATATGGAGATTAAACAAATGCCACAAGGAAAAAAACGTAACCATAAAATACCAAACAAAGCTCTCCTTAAACTGCAGATTAAAACAATAACTAAAACTGAAACAACTGAAATAACTGAAATAACTGAAACAAACCCTCTAAACGGCAAAGCTAAATAAAAATAGACAAATCTCAAAACAAAACAAACATGAATACAAAATACAAAACAAAAAACACAAACTACAAAAACACAAAGCTTTTAAAGCAAAACAAAAATAACAATTACAAACCAAGAAAAAACACAAACCACAAGGAAATAAAATGAAAATAATTACAAACTAGGGGTTTTCAAACTTATTTGCCTTTATCATTAAAACCAACTAAACAGTTAAGATTAGTAGTAATTGAAAAAGATTTTAACAGGTAAAGTCAGAGCAAATAACGAGCTTACAGGAATACCAGGAGGACCAGGGGGGCCAAATGGGCCAGGAGAACCAATGAGACCCTGCAGAAGATTGTGGCACAAAACATCAAATCAACAAATACATTTGTAGTTTATAATGTTAGATAAAGGTATCCATAAAGGGCTGAAGCAGACACTTACAGAATCACCCTTGCCTCCCCCAAGACCTTGTGGCCCTTGAAGACCTCGATCTCCTTTTTCTCCAGCTTCTCCAGGAGGACCAATCAGACCGATCAATCCTGGATGACCCTGCATGTGATAAGAGCAACTTTAACATCAGGAAACAAAACAATAAACACAACAGAGGCCCTGCAAGCGGTCTATAAGTATCAAACAAATACCAACAAATATTTGTTACATCTTTAATTCATTGTTTTGATGTTTGAAATCTAGTTTTCTCTTTGAGAATTATACTCCATATTGATATTGACCCCAAAATCTGGCTGCCACAGTCATTGGGTGAGCCATTTTACTATTTTAAAAGGATCAAAGAATTTGACATGTGCTAGAGTGCTTTAGTTACTGCAACCGCTTCAGCCAATTCATATTTTAAAACTTAATACGATCTGGCATCCCAGTAAGTCTCCTCTCATAAAGCATATTTATAGAGGCGTGCTGTATTGATTATGCATCGCAGGCACAGTAACAGTTCAATCATTGCTGAACACTGAATTTAATCAACTGAGTTAAAAGCTTGTTTGTACCTTCTCATTATCAGACAAAGAAAAGGAAGGAAGTCATGCTATATTGTAATGTATTCTAGGTGTGGAAAATGTAGATGATGGGAAAGATGCATGGCTTCTAATTGAAAGTAAAATATTCACAATAAACTTGTTCTGTACTGAAGAAGTCATTCTGCACCAAAATGTCAATACAAGGGCCGAAAATGTACCAATAACAAAATATGGAGGATTTATACTGCACATATAATAAGGAGCCTGCCATAACTGTAACTAAAGCAATCATTTTAACGACAGCTGCTTATGAGATGCCCATCATCCACATGGGTCGTAATCTTGAGAGCTTCCAAACAATAAATTTTTCCTTTATTCAAACAGATTTGCATCATAGAGATGATGCAACAGGATTACGCTTCACCAAATAGTTTTGCTTAGAAAAGTCCTAGATGTTTTGTGCTGATGCAGTATTTTCCCTGCAAAGTATATTAAATTAGCTTTGCTTCTTGACATTTACAATTTATAATTAGACATTTAGCAGACTCTTTTGTTCAACGAGACTTACATTAGGTCTTGAAACAGATCCTCAAATGATTACGTACCTTCTCACCCTTATTACCAGGGTCTCCTTTCAAGCCAGGAAGACCAGGAGGACCCTAGAATTTTCAAAAATATTTAACAGTTTAGTCACTAAGCAAATTTAAAGATGTGTTTAAGGGATGATGATGCCTGATTTGATCTTACCAGTGGGCCAGGAGGTCCATCTTGGCCTGCTGCTCCAGGAAGTCCCTGTTCCCCCTGAGAAATGAGAGAGCAAATATAAACCAGACGCAGCACAGCTACTCAACTTAATTCTAAAACTTGACATTGAAAGGGATTCTTTTTAGAAGCTTCAATAATGATTGTATGAAGATAACATAAAAAAGGATTAATGAAATAGTAAAAAAAGGATTTTCGCAGGCATACCACAGGACCGGGAATGCCACGCAAGCCTTCAGCTCCAGCTTTTCCAGGAGGTCCCTGAGGGCCCACCGGACCCGTTTTGCCTGCTGGTCCTTCAGCACCAGATTCACCCTGCAGGAGGTACATTTCAACATTATGACTAAACCACAAATCAACTAAAAAAATTGATGTATTAGTTATCACAACTTATCATAACAAAAAACATATAATGTATTTACACTACAAGTCAATAAATACATAAATAAATCAAATGTATTTATATAAAACTTTTTGTAGTTAGTTTAAATAAACAAGCTAGTTGTTAATTTTCAAAACTTTTATTTATAAATATTTAATACATTTTTTATTTAGTTTAATTTTGGGGTCTCGCAACAAAATATGGCTCATTTTTTCAACAAATCAATGCCATATATTTTAACGTTCCCTCACTCAAGCACATAACAAAATCTGATGACATTTTGAAATGCTGCATGTTTAAATAAAAAAAAAGGGTATACTATGCTACTACTTTTCCTGTGTCAAACCAAGTACCAAGTAAAGCTCTGACTACAAATTTGGGGCATTAATCAGATTAAAAAACAAACACTTTATGCTTTCAATTAGAATTTCAATTACTTCCTGAAAATAGAATTTAAGGAAATACAAAACAGACAATCAGCCAAGGAAGATAAAAATATGTGTGGAATCAAATTACATACCATGTGGATTCTCAGATAATGTTTTAAATAACACAATCGTACCTTTGCACCTTTCTCCCCCTGCCTGCCTTCTGTACCAGCCGGACCAGCAGGACCCTTGATAAGAGAACAAATCAAGTAAAAACTTTAGTAAATAGCAAAGATATAAAAAGTGAACAGTGTCATTGAAACCACAAGGCTGGGTGCATCTCTGGTTCCACATTCACTATATTCCACTTTTAGGTAAGATCGAATTAGGTAGAATTGCCTATAGTTTAGATACTGGTATTATATCTACAATCCGATACATGGGTGGGGACCACAATTTTAGGTTCTACATTTGGCTCAAGCACCAGCTATGTTTACAGAAGTAAGCCTAAATACAGAAGTAGACTAAAACGGTCATTGATTTTACAGTAATGAGATTTCATGGGGTTAAGGTCACCTTTTACAAAAAAAAACATGTAAATGGGGGCCTTGTAATTACATACAGTAGACTGAATCTGCTCAGTTGTCACTTAGATTTTTTGGCTTTGCTTTAACTTCACTTCATAATGATGCTGACCAAACATTTCAGACTTAAATATTCTTATCTGATGATGAATTGGAAATGGTAGACAAAATAAATCTATATGTAAATTTCAAAGACAATTTAACTACAAGAACATGTAAAATGGTATATACAGCAAAACGTTTCCCTAATATGCGTATAGAGGACATTTATAGCTAAAAGTAATTCATTCTCAGTTAGATCTTCAAAGCAGCACCGGAGCTGACAGTGACAGCTTCATTTCCTCTAGTCACAGTGCTGTCATTCAAAGCACCTGGGTCGATATTCTATAATAGAAATGTCTAAATGTCAGCTTCAGCTCCAGTGCGCTTGAGCAATGCAAAGTGAGGCCAGGCCCTTACTGTTTTGAGAAAATACTGAGCATTCAAGGAACATTTTTATCCCTTCTAAAATAGACATTTTTTAGCTCATGTAAGGTTTTTTTTTAGCTATTCTGCTCATAATTTTTGATAAATTCCATGAAAGAGGTATCAAAAATAAAATAATTGTAAACCATTAAAGATCAGTTAGTAGAGTCAAGTGTGTTAAAGCACATCAACAGTCCAATTCATCTGACTTCTGGGCCACAACAGTATTAATAGTATCTCATTTTAGTACTCATCCATAGCCACTACATTCTGTGGAATTGTGCAGCAGCAGAGTGTCTGCCTCTAAACATTATCTCCATCTTGAAGAAAAGAAGTAAAGAATTATAACAACTGATCAAAACTCACTCTCTTTCCTGGAGGCCCCGGAGGGCCAGCTTCCCCAGATGGACCAGCTGGACCCTGTGGTGAAATAAAACCCATCAGAATTGATTTAGTGCAAGTTTCAAAAAGTAAATGCTACTTTAAGAGAGATCGGACCATCACTTACAGGCTGACCAGCATCTCCATCATCTCCCTTATCTCCAGAAAGTCCATCCAATCCCTGGAAGTGAAACAGAACATTCACGTCTAAGCTCTAATGATGAATTATTGTAATTCCTAATTTGGCATATAAAAAATAAAGCAATATTTGTACAACATAAAAACCAAGTAACCACTAAATAAACCATTAAAACTAAATAAAACCATTTAGTGACTATTACAAGTCATTGAATGTGTTTTAATGTCTCCTGGATAAACTTACACCAACTCCAGGCTCACCAGGGGGACCAGGATCTCCAGGGAAACCGATGGGACCCTGAAATCACATAATCATAATGGGTTCAATGGATTATCTTACAGTAACTTAATTCAATGGATGGAGAGTGTCTCACTGGGTTTCCTTTGGGGCCATCATCCCCAGGTGGTCCTCTTCCACCAGCGGGTCCTGCAGCACCAGGAGGTCCAGCTTCACCTTTTTCTCCAAGCTCCCCTTTGGGTCCCTGAGAGAAACAATATAATAAGCATCAATGTCTGAGATACCTATCAATGTAGCTGTATTTAAAAAAGCAGATTGTCCGGATGAAATAAAAAAAAGAAGTGTGAGGAACAACTGACTTAAAAAAAAAGAAAAAAGTAAACATTGCTGCTTTACTTGAAATTATTGAATTTTTAAGCAAAATAGTGGGTAGAATTAACTTTTTAATGTATTATTAATGTAAAATAACTCAGTAAGGTATAATTAATCCTAGGAATGAAATAATTGTTAATGCGACGCTCAACATTGCTGAGGAAATCATTAAAAGGAGTATTGGCAGCAAGACAAACATCACTATTTAAGAAGCTGACAATACTTTTTTTCTGTAGCAGGAGTATCAGCTGGAAAACAAAATACTGTTAAAATTTAGGAAGCAATAAGCAAATATCTGGAATGTGTCAGATGTTTAGTTTCTCATCAGGTCTACCAGATGAGCAATGGGAGGATAGTAAAAATTACTAGTCGGTTCTTACAAGTCTTTAAGTTCATTTATGACATTTAAAGACATTTCCTTTGATACAGTATTTTTAGCATAGATTAAAAATATTTGAACAAGTTTCTTGACTAAACTCCATTGATCTGATGAGTCCATCGAGCCAATGCATCTCATGGAAGTATAAGAAATAGACATGTAGATAACAATAAAGGGTGCTTTTGAAACTGTTGAACTTGTAGCATACTTACTATTGGACCAGTTTCTCCTGGCGGCCCTGGATTACCCGCTTCTCCTGTCTCACCCTGAGAGAAAAAAAACGGAGAGAATTTAACAATGCAAATATATTTAGAAACATCATTTTTGATGCCTTTTCATATTTTGAGAGATCAAAAATTACCAACCTTTTCGCCATTTCCACCCATTGCACCGATCCCTCCAGGAGGACCAGGAGCACCCTGTCAATCAAAGAGCAAAATAATTATCATAGCAATAAGAAAATTCCAACCATTTTACCTCACTTAGATTTAAGATGTTTCATAAAGCTATATACATTTCTTTTCTAAGGATATCAATGATTTGAAGCCAATCAATCAAAATAAAATGGCAAAAGTAAAATGTTTCTTGATTTATAATCAATTTTCTTCAACTAAATGACACCTGGAAAAGGAATAATTTTTTTTACAGAGATGAGTGCAAAATAGAATAAACACTCACATCTGCCCCACTAGAACCCTGAGGACCTCTAGGACCAGGAGGACCAGGTGGACCCTGAAAAATAAAAGTTTTTAAGACAATATGAGATCAAACAATGCCGCATATGAGTGATGCACATGGAACATTCAACCAATTGTTCACCTTCTCTCTTGATAAAGAAAACAAATAATGATTGACTAACTATATCATAATCTCAAACAACTAATCTAACTATCCCCTGCGTCTGCTTATCCTTAAATGTTCAAACATTTAGGAAGGAAATCAGACTCTGTTGTCCTTCATTTTAATATAAATGCATGTTCAAAAAAACAGATAGCTATACTGCTCTAAAACATGAAATTGACAACATAATGTATGAAAAAAATTGCATGATGATTCATACAAAATATAGTAGAATGTGAATTATCTGTGACTTAATGTATGACTAAATGTTTGAAATGAACTGATATAACCTCACCATTGCTCCAACATCCCCATTCTCTCCTTTCTCGCCTGGTGGTCCTGGCAAACCCTAAGTGGGAAAAAAAGTGTATAAACTTAATTGACTAGTTTGTTAATTAAACAAAAATATAAAAATAGCTAAATATAATGAGTCACAAGAGATCCAATGCAGATTTTAAAAAACTAAATTCCTTTCAAAATGTATTTGTATTGTGCCACATGACAACACTAAGTTGTCCAGGACTTTGAACTCCATACTACTATAAATAAACAGTCCACGCGCCATTTCACAACTAAATGAGAATTTTAAATGTAAGGTAAAATCAGTGCATACCCATTTATAAAAAAACAACAACAACATAAAACGAAGCTTGAATTAAACAAGTGTAATGTGGCACCTCTTTTGAATAAAAAACAAAGCGAACATACTCGGTTTAGCCTGTAATATGAACCACAGTAGTTTACTCAACTGCTAAACATAGCAAAATTGAAGAGCACTGATCCATAGGATGTGGATCAATCTCATAAAGAATAATAACAATATTTATATACTCCATCTTTATACATGTAAAATGAAAGAACAAAACAAAAAAAAACATGACATACATATATATAGTCGACATCTCTATAAAGATTTTAGTGCTACCTGGAGTCCAACAGGTCCAGGAAGACCTGGGAAACCACGGGGGCCCTCATCTCCCTTCTGGCCAAACATACCCTGCTGGCCCCTGGGTCCAGATTCACCATCACTTCCCTACAGAAGGAAAACGCAATCAAAAACGTGAGATCAGAAACTCACATACCAAAAGAATAAAATATCAAAGAGAAACATTAGACCCTTGTCTGTCCACAACAAATAGTTTTTTACCTCATGATGTGTACCAGTAATACATAGCAATTAAAAGCCTTACAATGTAATCTTTCCTGTGATATGAAAGCTAATGGTAAGCTCCAAAAAGTGCACCATTCAGAGCAATTCCCAGAGTGTTCATGAGAGAGAGAAAGTGCTACTGTCGTTTTAGACAGTGCTTTCTCTGCAGGGTCAGTGGAAGGCAATATTCAGAATGGTCTGAACACAAGTATTGTTTAATGATCTTTATTTGTGACTCCTGTTTGAATATTTAAGCATTTCATTGCAATGTTAGAAATGCAGTATATGATATATGCTGACTTGATGTGTGTGCTAGGACGTATATTTTGTTGGCAACTGGTGGCGTCACTAGTGAATACTTCTTGGCACTGAGTTTAAGTTTGAGGAGTGCTGTCTGTGCGAGACAATCTATTGGTTGATAAGAAATATTGTGTTGGATTGATGAGTTAAGGATATACAGTGGATTCATTGAGAATTCTATACTCTGTATGACCTGTTAACTCTCAAAGTGTTCATCAATAAAATAAGTCTTCTTTCAAATTTTCAAGATCTTTGAAAATTTTATTTGAATGTTAAACCACTAAATGAGCCAAAACAGTGTTTGAAGCAAGCGTTGTTAGAGAACAAGAAAGCAGTGATAACTAAATAAAACCTATAGATAAAAAATCTATATATTTTCTATGATTCTATAATAATCAATTGTACATTTTTATATGTTTTATAACATACATAATCTACATATATTATAATATGTTTTTAGTAAAAAATTTTCTACTCAAGCGAGGTTCAAAACTAGAAATATAAAAAATGTGCATGCCATCAAGTTCTATTATTTATTATGTGTCTTTTGCCTCTAGTAACTGATCTGATCTTTTACCTGTTGTAACTGCAAATTCAATGAAAAAAAACACATTAGTAGTAGTTTCAGACATTTATAGAGTAATACAATCCAACCTAACAGATATATTTACCAGTTTTTCAGAACATTAGCCATATAACTTAAAAACACTAATCTGAACACTTAGTCATAACAAAAACAGGCCAGGTAAAACAATATGGATGCTTTTCTAGATTTTAGGCAAACTTTATCGGAACTATTTAATGAGCCATCAGTTGATTCATGTGTCTTACAGTACCTCACCACCATCCCGATCAGTCAAAGTATTGATTTACATGGAATTAGCTCATATTAAAAAAAAATTAAAAAAAAACTCAACTACAGTCAAGTTTCCACCATATCTGTTTTGTTTAATATTGGTGTATGGCCTGTTAGGAGAACACCATGAACTCAAGCCTTGTCCTGTGCAGGTTGTTTAGGTGTGTTCTCACCAGCCATGTGCACTTGATGTGGCTGATGAGGTTCAAACTGTGTTTCCAAGTTTGTGCCACGTAGTCACATTATTGACTTTGTTGAGCACATGGCTTTGATCTGTTTTCATGTGCCATGTGCTGTCCTGCCTAGTTTCTTAACCTTCTTGTTACGTGGATCACCTTCTTAATATTCTTGATACTTGGAAGTACTTGTCTGTTAAAATGTCAGTAAGAATGAAGACAGGACAGTGTTTGTGGTGCTTGAGGCTTCATTGTCAAAATTCAGACAAATGAAGAAAAGAGGACAAGATTTGTTTCAATTGCAGATGTTTGTAATGGAAGGTTTGTTTACTCACAGCAGGACCCGGAGCTCCAATGACCCCTAGTGGCCCAGCTGGACCTGGAGGACCCTGGAGAAAAACACAAACCGTACGACATATTAAGAAAGAAGACATAGCTTTTTTTAATAGTTTAAGTTTCTAGATTTAACAAATTCAACATAAATTTGAAGCTTAACCACTTAAAATACCTTATTACAGTGCACTTATGATTTACATTATAAGAATGGAGCAAGTCTTATTGCGCTTTACAAACATTTGATTTTTTTATGAACAATTCAAAATTTTAGAGACAATCGATTTTTTTTTACTGTTTATTTTTATAGTGTGTGGTTCATACTAATAACAGGTTATATTTCTGAAAGAGACCTCTTATATTATATATTATACAAATTATTATATATGTAATAACATTAAAATGATTTATACATAATTTTTCTTACATGTTCACCCTTGTCTCCTTTACCGCCCTTCTGTCCTGGCTCTCCAACCTCTCCCTGAGAAACAAAAGAAGAAACAAATAAATATATCCTTGTTAAACGATGTATGTTTACCTATCTACTACTCCCTGGACATTAAACATCCCAAGGTCACCTCTGCCTAAATAATACAGTGAAGTTTACGCCAGAGAATTTCATTAAACTGTAAAAGATGTATTTGGCTGTGTGCAATAAATACTTTATTTGGCCCCTTCACCACCTTCAGCCATAGCCAAAAAGAATAAATGTGTCCAGGGACGTGAGAAGACTCTAAAAGAACTCCATTCTACATTTAACAGGGGATAATAGAGTCTAGAGTGCATTAGATTCAAAGGGGCACGTTCATCTAGTTGTTTTGCCTGCATTAGTTTAGTAGTATGCATGCTAAAGTGTGTTTTCTTCATGGTTTATCTGGTTTCACAATTTCCTTTTGTGATTATGATTTATCTCTGTCCTCACCAACTGTGTGAACGAAGTGATATAAAGTACAGGAACGTATAGATCACACACTGGCATCAAAATAAAAAGATGTACCTTGTCCCCATCTTCTCCAGGTGGACCCTGGGGTCCAGCTGGGCCTGGGAGACCAACAGGACCTTGAATACCATCGCGACCAGCAGGACCAGAAGGCCCTTTCTCACCCTAGAAGAATTAATAATAAAAACAATAATAAAAAGAAAAAACACCCGAATCAAGTTGATACAAGGAGGCAGTGCGCAGAAATTTAAAGACAAACTAAACATATGCACTGTTTGCAAACATGAGGACAAAAGGTTTCAGTCAATTAATTGGATTTATCTGTAGTGATTTGTTTTCTGTAACGTAATCAACTGAATTAAGTGTTTGGTTGTTTTTGGAGTGTCTCATTGCTAGAAGTGTTAACTAAATAATGCATTTTAATGAACTAAAGCTCTTTCCCTGTAGCCAGTGTTTTCCTCATAGGTGTTTCTAAACATAAACTCACACCTAAATGAGGTCTGATCTGATAACAGCAGAGAAAATGTTCCAGTTACTTAGGGTTGTTTAATAAAGTAAATAAGATCATGTTTTAGTACACAATATTTTAACAAATCAACAATTTTGATTCACCAAATTATTCAGTCACTCACCGGTCCACCCTTCTCTCCGGCAGGTCCCGGAGGTCCTTGAGGACCATTGCGTCCTGTCTGACCAATGGGTCCTCCTGGTCCAGCAGGGCCTCTCTCTCCTGCTGCGCCCTGTAAATAAAAAGACCATTATCCTACATTGAACCTGATCTTGGAACATTTTAAATCAAGTTATGTTTGGTTTTACAGTGATATATACCTCTATATTCATATTCTATATCTACACACAATCACTTGATTAATTTTAATTTTTAAAAATAAAACAAGTAAAATTGTTACAATTAATAATGACAACTTAATTTACTCCAGCAGACTCTACAAGTATCTAAAAGAAAGCAATGTTGAAATGGGTTGCACATAATTTCCACAAAGTCCATTAGTGCATCTATAATAACAGCGACCAGCTTTATTCCCCATCAAGATGAAAACTCCAGGGTGCTTTCACATGCATAAACCCACAGAAACATAAAAACAAGCTCTTACCTTGCACCACTCATGCATTAAGCATCAGTTATAATGGACAGGTCACAACAGAATATGTTCCACGAATGCTTCTTATATTTAGACAACTGTACTTTTTCTATTTACTGATAATAACCTATTACTTATAATAATGCATAAATTGATCATCATACGGTATTTTTTGAATGATCCCAAAATCAAATGTTTTAGAGATCCAAACAATGTGGATTTAAAAAGAAAAATAATTACTATTTCTGAATGAGAGAAACATACATAAAGAAAAAAATCACCAGAACTTTCCCCTCTTTTCTTTCTATTTTAACATTTGTATTAATTTATTTTATTTTAACTAAAAATAGTGATAGCTAGGAAGTGTTTGGCAATTAGGGGCACCTTTAAAATCAGCAGACTATCTCAGATTGCAGATGTTATCAGATTAACAACAGTTTTTGAGAATACGTAATTTTATCAAGCTATTGATAAAACAGAAAGCCCTCATGTAATTTTCATAACTACACATATTTCCATCAATCACGAGTAACTTCTCAGAGGAATGACTCAGCTCAGCTCATGCACCTGCAGCTGGTCTGTTTGGAGAGAAAAGATGACTGATTGCTCTCAAAATCCTCCTGATTTCTGTCATGCTGAGTTCTTCCAAGACAATGAATGGCTATAGAGAGCTGCCATGAGCTGGAAGGAGCTTCAAGTAGTGCACAGCTGAAGCTGCAGGCGTGCTATTCAACAGCACTGGGAAACTTGATGGTCACAGCAGTTAGAGTAAAAATAGTTTATTAGTCTCATGATTTTCAGACACAATGTGATACCACAACTAATAAATTTAATCGTAAACATTTTTTTTTACACTTTTAAAAGTAGCAAAAATTCCACACTAAGAATCAAACACACTTTTTTAGCACCAAAAAATAAAAGGTTTACATCATTCACATCAATTTTCATTTTAGCAATGAATTCATATTAAACATTATATTTAAAAATAAATCAAATTAAGATAAATTTAGTTTGAACTCTAACAAAATATACATTCGCAATGGGAAATTAAAATTTTAAAATATTCAAGGTTTGCTTGGTAGCAGAACCTGTAAAAGCAGAGTCTGGGGGCAATTTAAACCAATATTCGTTTTAAGGCAAATTTTCTGCACATCTACCAGTATGTTGGGGTATAGATCGTTAAAAGCTCAATCGGGAACTCCTGTTTCTGACCTCATGAGGTACAGCTGATTGAAATGGGCAGTCAGCACAGCTGTAGCCCATCAACTATCTTTAGCTGCTTTAAATTTCATTCTGATTTCCCTTCACTGCAAAGCTTTATCAATACACAAATATACACAACTACAGGCTTATTTTTAAATGATAAGCACTGTTTTGTTAGTTCTTAACCAGATCAGATAGACCCAAGAATCTAGCCACCTTTTCAGAGCTATTAAACTGCTTGTGACTCACTGAGTGAACACGCTGTGACTGTGCCAGATCCATGGCTCATCCCCAATGACTAAAATCTAGATCGCTGAACATATTTCAATCATAGTGCAAGTCATTTCTGACTTGATAACACATGGCCTGATTCATTTAGGATGATCAGATGCCGCAATATAAGTGCCAACCTGAGTGGTAATTAACTATACCCCCCAATCATGGTTTCCAGAATTGGCCTAAATTCAGTGTGCTAACAAAGGTAATTCTCCCAGATCTGATCATTTGACATGAGAGAGTTTCCATGGTAATGTAGGTACTTACATTAGGGCCAGGTAGACCCTGTGGACCTTCTCCTCCCTTTAGACCAGATGGTCCCTGTGAAAGAGTCAAAAAAAGAAAAACGATTTAAATCTGCACATGACTTTGCGTGTTTGTGCCAGCTGTACTTTTTCTCAGAACAGTCCAGAATAATTAAAAAAAGTCATCACATTTACACACAATGTCTTATAATGCAAAGGACATTAGACTTTTGTCCTACTGAGGTGTAAATCAGAAGCAAGCTAATGTTACACACAGGTTTTTTCATATGATGAAAAGTCAACAAGTGCTTTGTGTACGGTTCTATTATTTCAAAGAGCTCTCATCTACGAGTCGTTTAAAAAAAGGAAAGCTGAAAATGCAATATTTTCTATTATAGCAGTCATGTTTTGAATTGTGTTGAAGCCAAAGTTCACCATTTGAACACATGAGAGTGGTTTGCCTTCATACAGTACTTCTGCGGTCTACATGTGGAATTTATCAAACAAAAATCAATTACATTAGAAGAAAAAAAATCCTTTACATATTCCAGGCGGTTTTTAACATAATTAGTTATTTTTCCATAAACTCAGTCTTGTAGCGCATTTGGCTCTGACTCTCTTCGGTGTCATGAGTTTCTACATGAGAAATAGGCGGCTAAAGAGCTATCCGCATTTTTCAGATTTCAAAACAATGTCCAAAATTTTTGTGCTTACCGCTGCTCCAGGAAGCCCTCTTTGTCCTGGGAACCCTTTCAATCCTGCAGGTCCAGGTTTCCCAGAACCCCCGGGAGCACCTGGATCTCCCTTCAAGAAAAAAGAATATGCAATTTCTTCAGAGAAAAACTGTTTGATCATCTTATGGTTTTTACATTTTAAGTTAATCTCTCCAAAAAATTACACCAGAGCAATCTGAAGAAAATGCACCACACATCGTACCTTTCCACCCTCTTTTCCAGCAGCACCAGGAAGACCATGCTCTCCAGGAGGTCCTGGGGATCCAGGATGTCCTCTTTCTCCAACAGGACCAGTTTCTCCCGTAGAGCCCTTTAAAATTAGTTTTAGACATACTTTTTAAATTCAAACTCTGGCTACCTACTAAGGAGTTTTTAGAGAAAAATATTCCACTCATAAAACTACCCTGGCTTACCTGTGGGCCAACAACTCCTCCAGGTCCAGGAGGTCCAGTCTTTCCTTGGAAACCCTGACATAAGAATAAACAGTGACCTCTATTATAGTTCAAATATTAATGAAAGGAGGAAATAAAATATGATATTTTGAAAAACCCAATAAAAGTCGCTAACAATCAAGCTCAGCAACAAGTCGTGTTGTTCAATCCCCTTATTTTCACAATCTTCTCTAAAGGTCATACACATAATCTTAAAACGAAATAGCAAAGTATCCGATGGACACCAGCCAGGAGCCATGCGATGCTCTGACACAGTTGGACACACAAAAACAAGCTTTCCATAAAACACGTTTTAAATGAATATGAGCCTCACAGTCTCTCCTCGCTGTCCAGGGTGACCGGGCAATCCGTCCTTTCCAGGAGGCCCCTGAGGAGATCATGAAGGTGTTCATAATTAAAACTCATTTGAGTAATCGTTTCATAGAGACCTACAGACTTGAGACCAGTTTCAACTTTTGTGATTTTACCGATTAGAATTGTAAAGTGTTTACAATTTCCATTACCATCCATATCATTCCATATCATACAAAGCTTTAATCTAATCTAATAACCTTGTCTGTTATGGTTTTTGCATTTTCAGCTAAGCCTCTTATTTTATAATAAACGAATGAAGTTAAACTTATAGTTATGGAAGCCATGCAAAATGATTACAAAGTGAAAGTTCTTAAAATACAATTAAAGAAATAAAAGGTAAACACATACAGGTGGGCCTTTAGGTCCTGTTAATCCAACAGGCCCTTGTGCTCCTTGTGGTCCCTAAATAAAAAAAGAAAATATACTTTATTGTGACACAGCCCAAACCACTAATCTGACTAGAAGAATACGCTGGATTCGTGGCGATAAACTCAGTCATAGCTTACTCTTTCTCCTGGACCACCAGATTGTCCATCGTTTCCTGACGTCCCCTGAACAGAAACACAGAACCCGAGACTGTTACCAGAAACAGTTCACAAACACTAACAACTGAACCCTCACGGATGAAGTCTCACCTTAGGCCCAGGTTTTCCAGTTGGTCCTCTGGCACCTCTTCCTCCTCTGGGACCCTGAAGAGGAGCAATTAGAGGTTAAAATGCATCTCTGTAGCATGTGGTCAAATTGTCTATTTTCAACTGAAAGTGACTTACTGTTGGACCTCTTTGTCCTCTTGGACCTGCTTTGCCCGCAATACCCTACATAAAAACAAAAAAAAAAAAACAAGTTTAAAAGAAAAAATAGTTTGGCCTTAGCCAAACACAGTCAGAAACACAAGAAAAAAAGAACAGAACAAGGTAACTGGGAGGTATGAGTTTGATTATTATATCCGTTTCAAATCATACAATGCAAGTGATTCTATAAATTTAATGTCTTAGTTTATCTGTGATCATCTATAATATCTGAGAAATTCTACAAACTCATATTTATTTTTTGAGTGTATATACTGATTCCAGTATTCAACAACACAAATGCATGAACTGGATCAGGGGTAAGTTTTTTTTAGCACAAATGATGAACTAAAAATGATACTGGCAGTTGGTACAATTTCTTTTCAGGCTCAATCAAAATAGAATTACA
The DNA here is from genome assembly GCA_900490495.1 of Danionella dracula. Taxonomy (NCBI): domain Eukaryota; kingdom Metazoa; phylum Chordata; class Actinopteri; order Cypriniformes; family Danionidae; genus Danionella; species Danionella dracula. Next base: position 3,978,488 of record UELW01000100.1, read on the forward strand.
TTTTTGTGTTGATGTAATGTACACAATTAATTCATAGTTCATTACGGAGTAGCAAACTGTGTTGCTAAAGTGAACTTAAACTTGCAAAACAAGAAAAGAACTGTCTTCAAGGTACGGCTAATCATAATTTATCCTGTACATACCCTTCCTCCCTTTTCCCCGTTGGCTCCAGGAAACCCAGCGAAGCCTGTTGAGCCCTGTGAAGAGGGACAGATTACTAGCCACAGGTAACGATTGCAATTATAAGACAACAGTTACTGACTTGTTCCATTCCACATCAAACTGATCATTACTAACATTTATAACACAAGTAACCTCCTATATATAAAAAAAATAATAATAATAACATAAAATCTTTTTGGTTAATAAAAATTACTGCAAATACCAGGGCTAATGCTATTTGAGCAGTTTAGAAAGGCCACATTTTTAGAGTTGATAAACATGAGTATTTGTTAGCACAAGGACTGGAGATGAAGCCGAAAGTTGAATTATTTTGGCAGAAATTATGAGTTGGTGATAAAAAGCCTATTCGTAAATAATATTCTATAGTTCATTTCGCATTGACAGCTATCAATAATGTAATACATTATATAAATTATATAACCATTATCTACTGACACATTATCCCAGTTCTGATCTCTATTCGGCGTCACGGTGGCGCAGTGGGTAGCACGGTCGTCTCACAGCAAGAAGGTCGCTGGTTCGAGCCTCGGCTGGGTCGGTTGGTATTTCTGTGTGGAGTTTGCATGTTCTCCCCGTGATCGCGTGGGTTTAATCCGGGTGCTCCGGTTTCCCCACAAGTCCAAAGACATGCGGAATAAGTGAATTGAATAAGAACGATTGCCCATAGTGTTAAAGTGTGAATGTGTGTGTGAATGTTTCCCAGCGATGGGTTGCGGCAGGGAAGGGCATCTGCTGCGTAAAACATATGCCAGAGAGTTGGTGGTTTATTCCGCTGTGGTGACCCCGAAAGGGAATAAAGCCGACATGAAGATGAATGAATGATCTCTATTCACCGGCTTCCTGTTACAAAAAAAAGCATTCTAAATAGAATAGTTATGAATCTTGCTTAAAAAAAACCTCTAAGGAACCAGGCTCCCCAGTAGCTTTCAGTACTGTAGCACCTCAGCTCAGTGTTCTCAGATCAAGGCATAGTGATTTTTTTATATTCAGGGAGTGTGAATCAAAAACCGAGGCTTTTTCAGTCATTGGGTCAAAACCTTTGAACAACCTCCCCACACATATTAGATCTGTATCAATGTCCCTTGATCTTAAAGGTTTTGATGCCGCTATTTTTATCAATTATATTTATTTTATTTTATTACATGCTTTTAAATTGCTATGTTTTGCTTAGAAGCACAATTGTTCAATGATAGCTGTTTTTAAACATGTAAACTAAACAAATAAATATTGCATATTAAATAAAAAAAATTGCCATACCAATTAAGTATTGCATGATTCAGACAGCCCCTGCTTTTTATATATACAAGGTAAAATATGGCCTCTTTGAAAAAAAACAAACAAGTAAAACCCCTTAAAATCAATAAATGAAGACCCAACAATACTAACCTTAGGACCTTGTCTCCCAGGGTGACCAGGCAAACCTGGAACGCCAAGCTTTCCCTAAACACAATTAAAAGCAAAGTCTGGGTCAATCTAGTCTTTATCCTACATTTCAGGGATAAAATGAAGCTATTTTTCGATGCCATTTAACCTTTAAGTTGATCAGCTATGGCAGATTTACTTAAAATGAACACCGTTCTCCATTTTATCCTCATTGTGAGTTTGAGACTGACCTTTTCTCCTGCGGTACCCATGGGACCAGACTCTCCACCGGGACCCGATTTACCCTTTGGTCCCTCTGGCCCATCTTCCCCTCTGGGACCCAACACCCCAACCTCACCCTACAAATCATTGACATTACGAATGTCAAAATAAAGAATAAACTGTTCTGGGAAGTGATGTGTGACCATTAAATCAAGAAGTAGAACTAAATGTATTAAGAAAAGAACTAGATCAAACAAAATCACACCTTGTCACCCTTGAGGCCCATGTCACCCTTGAAGCCAGGAAAACCATCTTCTCCCTGAAATCAATGCGGTGTCATCAAAGGTTATAAGAAAGAAAGTCATATTGCAAAACAAAAATTTCATGAAAATTTTAACAAACACACTTCTATTATCAAATCTAAAAATCTTTTGTTTTCAATCTAAAAAAAGGCAATAAGAAGGAACTCCAGCAGGCAATAGAATTATTTGGCTAATAGATAAATGCTGCCATCTGGTGGGAACATTAAAAACTGCAATTTAAAATGAAACTTCGATTTCCTGTCTACAGTAACTAAAATACATTTTCTTTAACCTCATATTCCTGGTTCAGGTCATGTGTTTCTTCTGGGGTTTTTTCCCCATGTTACAAGTGAGACGTCATAACAAGACTCAAACGTCATCACTTGAGTTTAAAGTTCTCAGTTCACCTATATGTTTTTGATTGTGGGAGGAAACCGGAGAACTCAAAGGAATCCAATGCATGCACGTGCTGACATTTCAAATCACACTTCAAAACAGTACCTATCTAACTAAGAAGTTTTACCCTCTGTGCAGGAAATAAATTATGCCAGGCAAATAAAAAACTCCATTTGATGCCTGCTAAGAGGATCAAACCTGACATTTTCGAAATAGATAAAACAGCATTGAACACATTCTAAACCAAACCATCAGCATTCAGAGTTGTAATGCTGCATTAGACCACATAAACACCACTTCTTGTTGCTACTTTAGTAGAAACGATCCCTGTTGTGGCCTTCTTGCTTTCATGTGCTTAATTATAGAGCTAAGTGATAGTAGCATGAGGCATTATTTTCCCACCTTCTCCCCTTTGCCTCCCTTCAAGCCCCGAACGCCCTCGGCACCCTACACAAACACAGATAAAGTTTAAGAGTGCATAATGCTAGCGATAAACAGTGATGGTGATGAAACGACGAGGGAAATCTGTTTACCTTCACACCTCTAGGTCCAGGATAACCAATGGACCCCATGGGGCCCAATTGACCCTGCAGGAAGACAGCAAGCATAATAAAACCCGATCAATCAGGATTAATGGATGGGAATTGTGTTTTTATGAAGGGTCACACATTGACTGTTAATTACAGAGAAATGAGTGAGGGTTCAGGCAGCTGCAGAACAGCTCCTCGCGGCTGTTTGGTTGCTTGGACTTTGCTTGTGGTCAATAAATGGAGCTCGAGGTGACAATTCATTTCAAGACAAACTATAAATACACTCACAGCTGCTCCTTTCTCCCCGGGAGGACCCTCTTTCCCAGGATGCCCCTGTAAGAGGGTAACAGAAAAATATTGTCTTTGACAAAAAGTAAATAATTGTGTTGAGTTAAAAATTAATTTTAGTGACAAATGAAAAAGATTTTTAATATGCTAAAAATTAAAGCGTAAAATGTAAAAAGATGCATAATTAATAAAAAAAAAACTGTACCAATTAAATAAGATGTATTCTTATTTGGATATTTAATATAATAAAATATACAATGATGCTAATTGACAACACAAAAACACAAGAATAAAAGTATTGATGATGTAAACAAGATAGTAAAGTCAACAAAGTTTAAATAACAGTGGACAATAAAGTAATAAAATTAAATTGTAAAATATTACAATTAAAACAAAAAAATTTAATAAGTACATGGAAATAATTTTTTTTGTGAGTAATTTCTACTTTTAAGAATGAAATTAACAGTTGTATTGTATTGCATGTTAAATAAATACTAAATATTAAAAGTTCAACATGTAACATTTCACCACTAGAGGTCGCACCTCTAAATCAAAAGTGTGACTTGCAAAGTGGGGTCAAGAAAGACACATCATCAGCTACTGATTAGGGCTACATATAGATCCTAACTCATACATTAGAAGACACGGTTGTGAAAAGGAAGTAGCTTTACAATAACTGGGATTTTATTTGTGAAATGAGTCCCCATTCATGTAAGTGTTCTGGCAAATTCCTTATTTACCTCTGTCTTTATCTTATTTTTAATTTAAGGAAAATGAGGTGTGAGTTATTATGAGTTGAAGCTAAAATATAGATTTTACAATTTATACAAAATAATTTATTAATAAAAAAATAATAAAACGCTTTTGTAATGTAAGCAAACCATGCTTGAATTATACAATAGACTTCAAATTCTAAATTAAGAAACTAAAATTGAACCCAGAATAAGAACAAGAAAACAATAAAAAACTTTACACACATAAATCCATCTGAGCAAGATTCCCTATTTATATATGCATATAATGATAAACTGCATACGATTTAGTCTTTAGAAAATCCATTTGCAAAACAAACATTGTTACTGCATCACAATCAACAAACCACGCACCACTAAACTAATCAGAATTTAGCATTTTAAGCAAATTACACATTTGACATTCTTCCAAATAAGAATGTCAAATAGATACAAGCACCTATTGAAAACCAATCTGTATTTAGTAAAGTAAAAAAAACATACTTTATGACATTCCCTTTCAAAGAAAGAAGCATTTTGTCAAATGATTCAGATAAACTGAAATGCCAGAAACCAACAATGCTCTCTGGTTTTGCTCATATTGATGTTTTGTTTGGAAAATGAAGTCCTCCGTCATGCCCGTGCTGAATTTCTTTGAACTATAATTCAGTAAATTCAATTCGTCATTACAGTCTTGACTCACAGACCAAAAGGAAGCCAGCTCTTCATCTCCAGAACGGCTGAATTAAACACACATTCCCCTCGAGCTGGACCATGGCTAATGATACGTGATGATGGAAACTATTTAAGATTTCAACAGAGATATTTAGGGGACAGGAGAAAATGATATTAAAGTAAGTTCACTCACAGGAGGCCCATCAGCCCCAGCCAGCCCATGAAGCCCCTGTTTCCCACCAGGACCCTGTAATGAAAGAAAAAACACAGTGAGAAAGGGAAAGAAAAGAATTTACTGGTGAGCCCAAACCATTTACTGGGCACATCTTCGAAGTTAGCTGAAGCACTTCATTATCATATTTTTCCCTTATGGGAGGAATGGGATCTAATCATATGGTGTGTCTGGAAAGACTGCAGCACTTCTAGAGTCATATTTCAGACTCGCACTGGCCTTCTTCCAGAGTCTGTCTCTCAAAGACACACCAATGACGGTTTTGTGTGTAAGCATATCCTCAGCTTGTCAAAGCATTAGGAAGTCTTTTGTTGAACTTGTATTTTTTATGCTACTTTAAAGAGTACCGAATGTCCCAACAAAGATAGTAAAATGTCACTTTTTTGTGGTGTGGGAAAGCTTCTGGAAACAAACAAAACTACTTTTCTAGTAGGATGTACTTGAAGCCTGCATTAATGATACTAAATATGTTTTCATTATTATGAAAACAACAGATGTTTCTGTAAAGTTAATATACTCCAGACAGTATTATGTGTGAGCACAAGTCTACACTACATAGGTAGCACTGGATGACCCAAAAAAAGTTAAAACCATTTAAGATTTTTTTTTAATACTTTCCCAATAGAAAAACAAATCTCACTAAATTCAGATTTTTTGGTGGGCTATATTAAAAAAAAAAAACAATCTATTGTTTTAATAGCATAAAACCGACATACATCTTTTTTCACATTTCAAAGAGAGTCAATATATGTGTAGTGTGTGGTTTCCCAAAGTCTCTACTGATCTGGTAGGAACTCAAAGCTTGGAAGCGGAGGAGTCTGTTGAATCATTTACTGGGTTGAGGTAAAAAACAGCATCTGTTAGTAAAAAGGAGTCACCCTGCTCTTTTTCACAAACTCACTTTTTCCCCGGGTGGACCGATAGGGCCTTGAGGACCGGGTAGACCCTGAAGGAGAAGAAATAACACATCAGATCCAGTAGGACAACATAAAGTCTCCAGGGGAAATCTGAGAGAACAGTTTGGATTGGAAAAAGCTGTGTGAGCACCTCGCAGGAAGAATGTGAGGGGGATAGTTTATAATTGTGCATAAGAGTGTGTGAATACATTCAGTAGTCTTGTACTCTAGAAACATCCCTGAAGAGTCTGGATGAGAATTAAAATAAATAGATCAAAAACATCTAATATAGCTATTTTTTCTCTTTTTGCTATATATTTCAAAATTTTGTAACCGAAAAGGCATGTATTCACTGTTGAATAAAATAGGAACTGATTATAAACGAAAAATATTTAATGGTGCTCTTGACAGATGCTATTGATGCTATTGGACAGATTTGCTATTAAAGTTAATTTGAAATATTCGTAAAAAAATGGATATTTAATATTTATTATAATCACCTCCCATAGGTGCAGTCTTAATATTTTACTTACTTAAAGCTTGATAATAAGTTAAATATAAAAGCCCCAGTCATTGGAACTAGTGGTAAAATGTCTTGGCCATCTAGAGTTTTTCAACATTCTGAGAGTTAACCCACACAAACATTTATACAATGTTATAGAATAGCGTTTCCAAACTAAGGTATGCAAGCGGTCATAGAGGTTATGAGAGAGGAGAGTGGAGTGGAGGGTAGTGGTGTGGGGGATTTAAATAGTCAATTGTTGCTGTAACACAGTTTGATATGTTCATACTCTTTTCTGTTAAAGATATTTGAATGTAATACTCTTTAGTGTTCAGCAAATAACTGCATAAGGTAGAGCACAGGGTGCTAGGAAATATGTCTGATAGACCAAATAACCTGCCTGATTCTCAAAGCTGCATCCTCCAGCTGATCATGGGCTCCAGAGGACTGTTTTATAGTTTTTTTATTAATTAATATGAGGAATGCTAAAATGATGCAAATGGTCTGTCTCTGTCTGTCTGAGTCTATCATTGTCTGTTTTTGTCCTTCCATTTATGTCTGTGTCTGTCGGTGTCATTCTCAGTCTGTGTGTCTTTATCTGTGTCCATCCATCTTTGTCCTTGTTTTTGTTTGTGCCTTTATCTGTCTCTCTCTCTTTTTCTGTGTCTGGGTTGTTCTCTATCTGTGTCTTTGACTGTCTGACTGTGTCTGTCAGTTTTTGCATGTCTGTGTATTTTTCTGTGTACCTATCTTTTTGTGTATGTGTCTTTCTCGGGCTGTCTATGTCTGTTAATTTTTATTCTGTGTCTGTTCATCTGTCTGTGTGTCTTTGTCCACCCATCTGAGTCTTTGTCTGTCAATCTGGGCATGTCCATCCTTCTGTGCCTGTGTCTTTGTACATACATCTGTGTCTTTGCCTGTCAATCTGGCAGTGTCCATCCTTCTGTGCCTGTGTCTTAGTACGTCCTATCTGTGTCTTTGTCTGTGCCTGTGTTTTTGCCTGTCAATCTGGCAGTGTCCATCCTTCTGTGCCTGTGTCTTTGTTCGCCCCATCTGTGTCTTTGTCTTGCCTGTGTCTGGCCATCTGTCTGTGTCCGCCATTCTATGTCTGTGTCTTTTTCTGCCATCTGTGTCTTGGTCTTGCCGGTGTCTGTCCCCCTGTGTATTTCCATCTGTCTCTGTGTCCGCCTTTCCATCAGTGTCTATGTCTGTCCATCTGTCTGTGTCCATCCTTCTGTGTCTGTCTTTTTCCACCCATATGTGCCTTTGTCTGGCCTGTGTCTTTGTCTGTCCGCCTGTGTCCATTCATTTGTGTCTGTGATTTTGTCCATCCAGCTGTGTCTTTGTCTTGTCTGTGTCTTTGTCTGACTGCCTGTCTCAATCCTTCTGTGTTTTTTCTTTGTCCTTATCCACCTGTTTGTGTCTTTGTCTGTGGCTGTGTCAATCCATCTGTACCTGTGTCCGTGTCTGTCTTTTTATCTCTGTCTGTCTATATCAATCTGTCAGTGTCCAGATGTGTTTGTCTATCTATACAAAATAGAGATATGTATGCGTCCTTCTGATTACCTGTCTATTCATCTTAGAAGAAAAAATATTTAAGATGAGATTAGGAAAAAAAATCTGTAGACTGATACATACATGTGGACCAGGGTTTCCCTGCTGCCCAGCAGGTCCTGGCTCTCCTTGCGAACCCTGATAACATTCAGAGGAAAGACATTAGTGCACATCACTTAAATAGTAATTGAAATCTTCTAAGTATCTGAATAAGACTGTTCAGTTACAGCAAATATAGACTAAGCGTTCACAAATAGCCTAAAATAAATCCAAAATTGTCTACCGCCTATCTTTCATAAGCAGCAATACGTCCATTATTAAATATACTATGATAACTTTTAAACTTCTGGCCATGAGGATCAGACTTGTATAATAAATATTGAGTATTTATTTAAATTATTTACTTTTATTTATTTACTTGTAATTTATTTAAGCTCAAATATTCCACAAATTCCAAAATCCATTTATTCCTCCTTCCTTCCTTCCTTCTATTCATACTAGTCTATCCATTCCTTTATCCCTCTATCCTTCCATCCATACTAGTATGTCCATGCCTTCATCCACCCACCCATTACCCGTCCAAGTCTGTCCTTAATAGTCCCTATTCATTAATCCATCCATAAATCCGTCCATCCATCTGTTCATCTATACATTCACTGTCCATCGATCCATCCATTCATCCATACAAGTCTGTCCATTCCTTCATCAATGCATTTATTTGTTAACAGAAACATTATGAAAACATCCTTCATCCTTGCATTCATCCATCCATCCAGCCCTCCATCACCCCAACCAACATCATCCAGCCATCCATTGGCTTCATCCTTGCATCCATTCATTCATCCATCCATCCAACCCATATCCATCTAGCCATCCATACTAGCCTGTCCATTCCTTCATCAATGCATTTATTTGTTAGCAGAAACATTATGAAAACACAGTCACATGCAGAGTTTTTCACTTCCCGTCTGCTATATTTTGGTTGCAGATATCATTCCAGCTCAGCTTTAGCTCTTCGAGGTCAAAGATCATCCCCCTGCTGTCACAGTGACACTGCCAGTCACATCCAACATACTTATTTAGCAATGGCCTTTGCTCAGGACAACACGCAGGATTCACACAGGTCAAAGGTTGAAAGAGGACAATTTAACCCATAATGAGGCCTCCTGCACAGAAGAATTGCAGAAGACAAGTGGAAATCCTTACCATGTTTCCTTTAGGGCCAGGTGGTCCATCCAAACCAGGCAAACCCTGCATGTGGGACAATCACAAATGTCTAGTTGTCATTTTTATCATAATTTAATTTGTGTTATTGACATGTGTAGTGATGTATACCCGCTGACCAGCAGCACCAGGAGATCCTCTGGGGCCTAGCAGACCTCTAGGACCCTGAGGATCAAGGAAAAGCACATGTAATGACAATTCAATATTTTTTTGTGTAGTGTAGTGAATGCAATATTAACTGTAAAAGTGTCATGTTAACATAATGACTGACTTTATTAAAAATGAGCAAAACACAAACTTAACCTGCTAAAACAATATATTATTGCGTCTATTTTTGAGTACTGATATTCGAAATGTTTATTTGTAACACCAAATCACATAATTTAGAATAAAACTTTTTAAAACCAGGAAAAATTTACAACTATTTTTATTTTCTTCCATACTTAAAATAAACTATACAAGAGAGAAAAATATATTTTACCATGAAAGTCAATCTGAAATTAACCTTCCGAAATGCAATTTCTTCAGTTTTCCACAAAGGGCAACTGTACCATCTTATAGTTTCCTTATCAGTTATGAAACCAATACTTTTGTAATTTACATTTGCAAAATGCACTTACAAGTCATTTCTTGTGACAACAATGAACAGTAAGAGAGAGATTACTGTGTGAAACCTAATAATGCAACAATCGACACTTCCTCTCAAGATGTTAATGTCCAAAGTATTTTAGGGTTTTAAATACTCTAATGAACCATACGTAAATGTTACTTCACTCTCTTTCATGTTAACAAACTCTAATCATGTTTAAACAGAAAATCTTGTAGAAATCATGTTGATGAAGATGCTTACACTTTCCCCAGCCATTCCTCTCAACCCAATCTCCCCATCTTCACCCTACAGAAAATGGAGAAATCACTTTGTAACTTTGATCTCAAAATAGCAAGAGATTGGTTTGGATGGGAATTGGAGAAACTCACCCTTGGTCCGTCTTCTCCTGGAGGGCCTGGTTGACCGATGGGACCGTGCTCACCCTGCACAAAAGCGAAAGAGGTGAAAATAACAGAGGGAGAAAGAAAGTGAATGTAGCATTACTGTCTCTACTTTTGGCTCTGTGTATTGTTAGGGCCAATGGCCACTATTTATAAGCCGGTATCCCTATAAGAAGAAGCTATAACATAGTGAGGCCTTTAATTACACAGGGCAGCAGGAAGACAGCGCTCAGGCTGAAAATACACAGTGTTCCCTGTGATCTGTGGGAGTCTTTCACTACAGCAGCCCACGCCAAGCTGACCACGCTGCTCCTTGTCTTATAGGCATATAGACTCGTCCTAACACAACTAGAAAGAAACCGACTTCTTCAGCTACTCTAGATAGAAATCTAAAGCAGCACACAATAAACCACTTGAAAGCACACAAATCCTGATCATAGCCAGGAGTGATTCTGTGGAGTTAAAATGTAAGAAGAATTTAAATTTAGAAAGTGAGGTATGAGATCTTTCTCACAGTTTGAGGTCAGTTTGGGTTCAGTGGTCTATAATGAAATGCATTCGCTTCAAGCAGCGCAACAAAATGATTGGGGTACAACTTACTCTGTGTCCTTTCTCACCAGGTAAACCAGGAAGTCCATCAAAACCTCGGTCACCCTGTGTGACATCAAGCACAACAAAGATAAGGAAACAGTTTCAATCATGAGTGAAGATGAGAAAACACACACAGACTATAACATACAAAATGTAAATAAAACATAAAATGCAAACAATTAAATTGTAATACCACATTGTTTTAATGTATCAAATATTGAGTTAGAATTACAATTAATAAATAAATAAATACAATTCCCATTAAATTCAATATATTCAATAGCTTGATATGTAAAAATATTATACAACATATATCTTATTCTTTTTTATTTTACATAGTTTGAATGAAAACTAGTCACAATGTGAGCAGTACTTTTTTTTTTAGCTATAAAATCTTCCAAACTCAGCAAACTTGATTGTTTTCTTTGTTTGCAGAACAATTGATTGATGTAAAATAATCAATAAAACAAATGCATTTTTAAATTTAAGAGCTATTTTAAAAATAGACAAAAACTAAAACTTTAAAGGGTATATTTAACTTGAACTGCTTTTGATTTTTTTTTAAAGGAAGGGTCCTCTACACTAGAATTTTTTGTTCTTCTTAATTTTAGGTCAATAACATATTTCTAATATATTTCTAAATAAAGATTGTCAATTACTGCAGGTGTTATACAATCTAAATAGTAAATCAATACAGTATATGTAGTTTAAAGGTTTGTAGAAAAAAAGATGTTATTTCTCAAAATGTACTTCATGACATAGACACTGCGACCATAGCAAACGATACCAACATCAGCATTGGTGGGTAAGCCTTTGTTTATTGGGTTTTTGTTAATGAGGGGCAAATCCTTTAGCCCAAATTACAATCACCTAAAGAATTATTAGGGACACCATACCAATACGGTGTTAGACCCCCTTTCACTTACAGAATTGCCTTAATTCTATGTGGCATTGATTCAACAAGGTGCTGAAAGCATTCTTTAGAAATGTTGGCCCATATTGATAAGATAGCATCTTGCAGTTAAGGGAGATTTGTGGGATGCACATCCAGGGCCCATCCGCCTCAAGGTTGTGCTTGTTGTGCCTTCGTCGCCTTGTTGTATGCTTTGCTGCATACCTCGGTTGTAATGAGTGGTTATTTCGTTCAAAGTTGCTCTTCTATCAGCTTGAATCAGTCGGTCCATTCTCCTCGGACCTCTAGCGTCAACAAGGCATTTTCGCCCACAGGACTGCTGCATACTGGATGTTTTTCCCTTTTCACACCATTCTTTGTAAACCCTAGAACTGGTTCTGCGTGAAAATCCCAGTAACTGAGCAGATTGTGAACTACTCAGACCGGCCCGTCTGGCACCAACAACCATGCCACGCTCAAAATAGCTTATATCACCTTTCTTTCCCATTCTGACATTCAGTTTGGAGTTCAGGAGATTGTCTGGACCAGGACCACACCCCTAAATGCATTGAAGCAACTGCCATGTGATTGGTTGATTAAACAATTGCATTATTGAGAAATTCGACAGGTGTTCCTAATAATCCTTTAGGCTAGTGTTTGTTTCTTTTCGTTATATTTAGTTTTTATTGGTGCAAAAAATGTAAGCAAAAAATTAAAACGTTTTCCAATTTAAATCTAGTGGGCAGTCCTTGTGACATTATTACTATAACTCGGGTATTCTAATCATATTTAGCAATGCTTTATTTTCTTCCAATTAAAATTCAGACTTACACATACTTTTCTCACTCAACATTTAAAGACTGGTGGACATTTGGTCTCTTATCAACTCAATCCTCTTTAGCTGAATGTCACCAATCCATAAATCACCCAAACATCAACACATAGAGAAAATATCAAACCTCTTGGAGAAAACCCTTAAAAAGACCATTTTCATTGAAATTTTTACAAATTAAAAAAATACTTTTATAAAACTTTTATTTTCTTAACTATGAGCCTCAATGAATAACAAATACATGAATAATAAATAAAAAGTAGCCTGCTAAAGTAGTACTCATTTTAAAATAGTTTCAAACTTTTCAAGCTTGTTGTAAGATTATAGATCACAAAGAGAAATAGATTTAAAGACACATAAAACAAAGTTTTCTGAAAAAAAAAAAAACACTTGTGACCAGTTATTCAATTAATTAAATCTTGTCAGATTTATGTTGACCATATTTTTGACATATCACCAAACATAAACTTGTTGAAATTTTTTTTAAACTTTTACTTCTTGTTATTACATAACTAGTTACACTGACTCCTCCTATCTGAGTTTGCCACTTTGCAGCTAACATTGATCTAAATGCTGTGATAGAGATTATTTCAGACAGAGAGGGTTTTCACCTTGGCTCCGGATTCTCCAGGAATTCCTCTGGCTCCATCCGCTCCATTTCGGCCCTGTAAAACCCGGTTGCACCATGAGCCTACAGTATGCCACCAGCAGGTTAATGTGCTTAACATGTGTTTTAAACAACTGCAGAATGAATGTGAGGAGCAGAGGAGGATGTGAAGCAAGGGAGAAAACCTAAAGCCTGTGGTGTGTTGAGTCTACAGCATGCCTGAGCACAAAGTTACTGTGGCAATATAACCCATTAATAATGAAACTGTGAATAAACCGTGTCAACAGAGAATCTGAAAAACGCCCAACACTACAGCTGGCAGATCCAGCAGACTCTGTCATTGTGGGATGCTCAGGTAGATTAAGGTCACCAGTAGTGGACATGGGCTGCTTCATGGAAAAGCTGTCGAGTGATTGGAGAGCAGACAACATGCGCCGAACCTTTCAGCTTCACTTTGCCTGAGTATTCCAGAACTACATGGTATTATGCATGTCACTCTTTCAGTCTAAATCAAACAGTGATTCATTCTTACCCTCTTTCCTGATTTTCCAGGTGATCCAGAAGGGCCTTGCAGTCCTCTTGGTCCCTTAAAAATGAAACAAAATCTGTTAACAAAATGTGAATTTGAAAAGCAAATCTATTTTGACTGACAAGGTCTCAGTTGGACGACATAGAAAGCACAAATGAGTATTTTATCATGGTTTATAATGGCATTCAGTAGACTTTAAGCAAAAGTAACACATTTCAAGTAAAAATCATAATGCTGAACCGGTTTGTCTATCCACAATAAAATAACAAAAATGAAATTTGCATCTTTATGTTAAGGACTTTGAAAGCACATTACATTATGTTCCTCCATTAAATGTAATGTGGAAAACGGGGAAGGAATCAGTCGTAAAGATGGAATTAGTTGTAAAAGGTGGTGTTGGGTGAATACATTTCAAATATCACTTAACACCATAAAATCCCCTTGTAGAATTGTGTCTGTGAATTTAGGGCCAAAAAAAGATTACGCTGCTGTGCACATGAATGAGTGGCATGGTTTAATTTTCCACTCAAATTTACAACAGAAACCAGTCATGTAAGGTGTGTGATTTGTGTTTTCAGATTCTATCATTTTACTTTAAGAGGACTTGCACAAAACAGCTTATCATGGCAAGTTCTGAACTGACAAAAAATTGTGAAATCAATATACTGCTTTATATGAGAGAGATAAGAAGGGGGGTAGAGAGATGAAGAGAAGGGGTAGAGACAGAGAGACAAAGAGAGAAAGAGAGGAGGAGGGAAAAGAGAGAGATGAAGAGAAGGGGTAGAGACAGAGAGACAAAGAGAGAAAGGGAAGAGGAGGGAAAAGAGAGAGATGAAGAGAAGGGGTAGAGACAGAGAGAAAGAGAGGAGGAGGGAAAAGAGAGAGATGAAAAGAAGGGGTAGAGTAGAGACAGAGACAAAGAGAGAAAGAGAGGAGGGCAAAACGATAAGAGATGAAGAGAAGGGGGTAGAGACAGAGAGACAAGAGAGAAAGAGAGGAGGAGGAAAGAGAGCGACGAAGAGAGAAGGGGTAGAGACAGAGAGAAAGAGAGGAGGAGGAGAAGGGGGAAGAGAGAGAGATGAAACGAAGGGGTAGAGACCCGGAGAGACAAAGAGGAGCAAGGAGAGGAGGGAAAAAAGATTTTAGAGATGACGCGAAGGGGTAGAGACAGAGAGACCAAATGAGAGAAAGGGAAGAGGAAGGGAGGTGAAGGAGAGATGATGAAGAGAAGGGGTAGAGGACAGAGAGGACAAAGAGGAGAAAGAGAAGGAGGAAGGAGGGAAAGGAGAGTCGATTAAGAGAAGGGGTAGGTAGAGCACGAGAGAACGAGAGGAGGAGGGAAAAGGAGAGAGATTGAAGATGACAGGGGTAGAGACAGAGAGACAAAGAGAGAAAGAGAGGAGGAGGGGAAAAGAGAGAGATGAAGAGAAGAGGAAGAGAGACGAGAGACAAGAGAGAGAAAGGGAAGAGGAGGGAAAAGAGAGAGATGAAGAGAAGGGGTAGAGACAGAGAGAAAGAGAGGAGGAGGGAAAAGAGAGAGATGAAAAGAAGGGGTAGAGACAGAGACAAAGAGAGAAAGAGAGGAGGGAAAAGATAGAGATGAAGAGAAGGGGTAGAGACAGAGAGACAAAGAGAGAAAGAGAAGAGGAGGGAAAGGAGAGAGATTAAGAGAAGGGGTAGAGACAGAGAAACAAAGAGAGAAAGAGAGGAGGAGGGAAAAGAGAGAGATGAAGAGAGGGGGTAGAGACAGAGAGAAAAAGAGAGAAAGAGAGGAGGGAAAAGAGAGAGAGAGAGGATAGAGAAGAGAAGGGGTAGAGACAGAGAGACAAAGGAGAAAGAGAGGAGGAGGGGAAAAGAGAGAGAAGAGAGAAGGGGAGAGGGTGGTTAGAGACAGAGAGACAGAGAGAGAGAAAGAGAGGAGGAGGGAAAGAGAAGAGATGAAGAGAAGGGGTAGAGACAGAGAAACAAAGAGAGAAAGAGAGGAGGAGGGAAAAGAGAGAGATGAAGAGAAGGGGTAGAGACAGAGAGAAAAAGAGAGAAAGAGAGGAGGGAAAAGATAGAGATAAAGAGAAGGGGGCGGTAGAGACAGAGAGATAAAGAGAGAAAGAGAGGAGGAGGAGGGGAAAAGGAAAAGAGAGAGAAGAGAAGAAGGGTGGTAGAGACAGAGAGACAAGAGAGAAGAGAAGAGAGGAGGGAGGGAAAAAAGAGAGAGATGAAGAGAAGGGGTAGAGACAGAGAGGACAAAGAGAGAAAGAGAGGAGGAGGGAAGAGGAGGAGGGAGAGAGAGAGAAGAGAAGGGATAGAGACAGCAGAGAGACAAAGAGAAAGAGAGGAGGAGGGAAAAGGGAGAGAGAGAGATGAAGAGAAGGGGTAGAGACAGAGAGACAAAGAAGAGAAAGAGAGAAGAGGAGGGAAAGAAAGGAGAGAGATTAAGAGAAGGGGTAGAGACAGAGAGAGACAAGAGAGAAAGAGAAGAGGAGGGGAAAGGAGAGAGATTAAGGAAGGGGGGTAGAGGAGAGGGTAGAGACAGAGAAACAAAGAGAGAAAGAGAGGAGGAGGAAAAAGAGAGAGATGAAGAGAAGGGGTAGAGACAGAGAGAGAGAAAGAGAGGAGGGGAAAAGAGAAAGATGAAGAGAAGGGGTAGAGACAGAGAGACAAAGAGAGAGAAAGAGAAGAGGGGAGAGGAGAGAGATTAAGAGAAGGGGTAGAGACAGAGAGACAAAGAGAGAAAGAGAGGAGGGAAAGAGAGAGATGAAGAGAAGGGGTAGAGACAGAGAGAGAAAGAGAGAAAGAGAGGAGGAGGGAAAAGAGAGAGATGAAGAGAAGGGTAGAGACAGAGAGACAAAGAGAGAAAGAGAGGAGGAGGGAAAAGAGAGAGATGAAGAGAAGGGGTAGAGACAGAGAGACAAAGAGAGAAAGAGAGGAGGAGGGAAAAGAGAGAGATGAAGAGAAGGGATAGAGACAGAGAGACAAAGAGAGAAAGAGAGGAGGAGGGAAAAGAGAGAGATGAAGAGAAGGGGTAGAGACAGAGAGACAAAGAGAGAAAGAGAAGAGGAGGGAAAGGAGAGAGATGAAGAGAAGGGGTAGAGACAGAGAGACAAAGAGAGAAAGAGAAGAGGAGGGAAAGGAGAGAGATTAAGAGAAGGGGTAGAGACAGAGAAACAAAGAGAGAAAGAGAGGAGGAGGAAAAAGAGAGAGATGAAGAGAAGGGGTAGAGACAGAGAGAGAAAGAGAGGAGGAGGGAAAAGAGAAAGATGAAGAGAAGGGGTAGAGACAGAGAGACAAAGAGAGAAAGAGAAGAGGAGGGAAAGGAGAGAGATGAAGAGAAGGGGTAGAGACAGAGAGAAAAAGAGAGAAAGAGAGGAGGGAAAAGATAGAGATGAAGAGAAGGGGTAGAGACAGAGAGACAAAGAGAGAAAGAGAGGAGGAGGGAAAAGAGAGAGATGAAGAGAAGGGGTAGAGACAGAGAGACAAAGAGAGAAAGAGAGGAGGAGGGAAAAGAGAGAGATGAAGAGAGCGAAAGAGGAGAGGAGAGAGGGGAATGGAGAGAGAGGTAACGAGAGAAAGGAAGTGAGGGTAAGAGAAAAAGAAGGAAGAGAGCGTTGGGATGAAAAAAAGAGAGAAATATATATATTTCGAGAGCAGATGCTTTGGAAACAAGTAAAACACCGGAGAATCACCTGCGGGCCAGAATCCCCACTTTCTCCTTTAGCACCTGGTGTACCAGGACCACCCTGAAACATTCGTATGAGAGAGAGACAGCTGAGTTTTACGCTTCACACACCATTCTAAACAGCAATATCACATGTGTGGGGCTATATTTGGGAGCCCAGCCTGCAACCCAAAACTACTTGATTTGAGAGCCTTTGCAGAAAAGAATTCAATGACAGAAATTTGAAGGTCATTTTTTATATGATTCATCTCCAGCGTATGAAATACAGAAATAAAGAAATTACAGAAGACATTTGAGAACAGAAAATGAAAATAAACAGCAAGCAGCCTGAAAGAACATCAGTACTGAAGAAGTCCTGCTCATAAATCACAGGGAGATGAATGTAACACATGTTTCTATCACAAATTGTCTGATGATGTCAACGTTGACTGCAAGAAGTCTGGGTTCAGGACCAATATAAAGATATGGGAAAAGAAAAGAGATATTCTAAAAGATACATTTTTTGAAAGACAAACTCGCTAAAAGATAATGAAAACCAAGCACAGAATACCATTGTTTTGATTTTGAAAAAAGAAAAGAAAAGAAAGCAAAGTACAAGGGTTATGATTATGAAAAAGGGGAAAAACTAAGCAAAGCAAAAAAAATAGCAAAGAATAAAATACTAATGTTATGATTATGAAAAAAGAAAAGAAAGCAAAGAACAAAGGTTAAGATTATGAAAAAGGAGGAAAACAAAGCAAAACAAAACAAAACACAAAGCAAAGAACAAAACACTAATGCTATGATTATGAAAAAAAGAAAACCAAGCAAAGCAGAGCAAAACACAAAGGAAATGATGTAGTTAAGACAAAAAGTAAAGCAATTTAAACCCAAACTATACTAGACAAAACACAGAGCAAAACCAAACTAAACTAAACTAAACACATAGCAAAATAAAAACTGAAGTAAACTAAATTGAACAAAAAAACGAAATGAAACAGACAAAAGCAACAATTAAAACAAAGGACAGGAAAAAAGAAAACACAGAAAAGCAAAGTTATGTTTATGTGTAGGCCATGATAGACAAGTAAAAAAAAAAAGAGTAGATAAATAAATAAAATGTAAAAACATTTTATTTGTGTCAACATTTTGCTTAATAGTTTATTCCTAAATTGCTACTTACCACGGGGCCTGAGCGTCCAGTCAATCCCATTGGACCAGGGGCTCCTCTCATAGTCAACTATATTTGAAAAATCCAAAACTAAATAAAATGCATTAAAACTGTCACATTAACTTCAGTAGTTTACATAAACTTTTTTCAGGCAATGGGTACAGCTCCGTGCACCATACAGCGTTATGAGAACTATAAACTTGCCCTGTTTTTAACAGTGCATTTAAACTGGCTCATATTAATTCTCTGCACCTAATACATATTTCAGCCAAAACTTAAAATAAGCATCAAAGGGAACAAACCCGGGCTTGCGAGAGGATGGCTTGAGCCTGAGCTTCTTGTGCAGACACCACTGGACCTTTGGAAGAATCCCCGCCAGCACGGAACTGTCAAAGAAACATTTCGAATAGCAGAAATCACAAGGTTATTTCAGTCATTTTACTACAGCCTGGAATTTAGTGGAGCTTCTGGAGTTAAGACAGCACAAACGGTTGAGAGTATTGTCATTATGGGTTTGCATCTGGCCAGAAAAGTACCAGTTTTCAGGATTTTATTGCAGACTTTAGGGTGTAGCAAGAGAGCGCTGGGGTTATAGGCTTCTTCACAGGATTCTTCACAGCTCTGACCATTCAAAACCAGCATTTACAATCAGAGACATTAGACTAAAGAAGTTTCCATCAGTAGCTCATCTAATGTAAGCATGGGAGGATTAGGAAAAATCTTGTGGTTGCTCAGAATAATTGTAAATGAATATATGGATGAATTTACTGGTAACATGAGGATGGTTCCAGATGTCCCCGGGGCTCCGTCTCCACCTGGCAGACCTGGACGGCCTGGTGGACCCTGTAGGAGGAAGAGGAAAGAAGGATGGAAGGAAGGAAGAAGATGAAAGAAGAAAGAGGAGTAGGAGGAAAGAGAACAGAAAGACAAATAGAAAGATGTGGCATGAATATTGTATCATAATATGCAAACAAACCACTTTCTAAACCTTGAATAACAAGAGTTTTAAATAGGATAATCTTTTGTTGTTTATTATTATTTTTTTTTTTTTTGCGGCTAAACAGATGAAAGGTTAAAATTTAAATGAATAACCCAATGTCATATATTCATAATGAATGTCTGTAATATCTATAAAATCTTTATATTTTATATAAAAACTTTCCACTGAATTACCAACTTCATGTAACACATACTTCCAACTGAGAGAAAAAGTGCTGAAATTGTACATTGTAATGGATGCATGGTCTGAAAGGGTTCAAAGAGATAATTAGAAAAATAATTCAAATAATGGAATAGTAAAGTATAAAAACTATTGCAAAAGAAAATTCCTGCAGAAAACACGTATGTAGACACTTAGCACAAATATCCAATATGAGAAATAGTTTAGTTGATCTGATTTGCAGAAACTGTTGTTTAGTGTTTAAATTACGGTAAATCATATCAGACAGAAAAGTTGCTTTAATAAAACATGTAGATAGACACGGTCATTCCCTGTACTATAAAACAAAACCTAACTACAATGTTCAGAGGACAATGATACAGCAATTGCACTAATTGCACCTAAAACTGCAAAATGTCCCGTGTGCCCCACACAAAAAAGCTTATGGTGAAGGCCTGTCATTATCCCATAATAATGCAGCCCACTAAATTCAAACCACTCTTTGAGTATGTTTTCTTGTGTTTATAGCTCCTTTCATAGTACTGTTTATTTGTGTGTGAGATTGTAACAAAACTGACACTCCACAAGAAAAGCAGAGCAGAATATACTGCAACTCCGCTAGTTTGCTAGATTTCCATCTAGATTGCTTTTGCAGGCATGTCACGCACCTCTTGTAGATGCCTCACATTAAATTGTTCCCATATGTGAGGGTAATTGTGTGATTGAGAGCATGCGTGGGTGTTGAAAGCTGGGCAAATGCCCTTTTCATTCAATACAGACTTATAGCTCCTGTTTATACGGCGAGGATGATGTGACGTGATGAAAGTGATGTTTGTATTATTTTCTCTCAAAAGGGGTCTGCTGATGCACATACCTGCTAACACAAGGTAAAGCCTGGGCCTGACAGGTTTCTAGTTGGTTCCAGCTATTTTCTATCATGTTAAAAACCAGCACTGCACAATATTTAGTTCTGTATCAGCACGCATATTGCAATTTTTGAGTTTAAGTGAGGTTTCAGAGTGGCCCACAAATACAGTTAAACAGTTAAAAAAACTATAGATCAATTAACTAAGCGCTTATGACACTACTCAATTTTTCCAATAAATAAGGTAACAATAATTTAAAACAAAGCCTAAAAGCAACTCAGTTTGAGTTAAAATAATTACAACAATTCATATGTTATACATCATAAAAGTGTATTTAATTTTTTTTTTTTATAAAAAGAGGGACTTTCCACTTTCCTATACAGCATATTCTCTGCCTCAAAGCCACACCCCCAGGGTCCCTTGCAAACATATTACATTAGAGTTTTGCCTTTTTTTTACTATGAAACCCAAAAGATGTAATATAATTTATGTTGTTTCTGCTTTAATGGTAAATTGTTGAATTTTTAGACCAGCTACAAGATTGTGGTACATTTAATTATGAATATAACAAGCTCAAAAATAAACCTTATTTTTTTCATGTGTGCTTATCTTATGTTTATGTCTTATGTTTAGCTCTTGTTTCCTGCAAACACGATTTATGTTAACTTCTGTAGCTATTTAATATGAAATTATTGACATGTAATTGACATTGTTCTTATTGCAATGTGGATGTAAATAAAAAAAAACATGACGTTTAAATGCTAATTCAATGGAAACAAATTATTGAATATAAACTTTCAGTCAGTTTTCCAGTGTCTTTACTAAAGCTCTCGCCCCTTTTTCATGTTCAATGATTTGCGCAGTTTATTATGTTATGACGCCACATGAACCATAGCTTAAGCATTCCATACAACTGCATAACTAACCTAGAAGAAGACACTCATGCCTCACACACTCATTGGGATCTCAAACATAATCTCAATATCCATACCTATCAACATTTACAAGTTATCTGCTCACACCAGGCACCGATCTGATTGAGATCAGTGAGATAAGATAGCGTCCAAACATGAGAGTGACCTACACCTCCTTCAAGGTGACTACCAAAAAAAAAACAACAATAGCCACCACGTTTAAAAACATATTTTCAATAACACACTTAATTTTAAAGCAGGATAACTTTAATTTCATTGGGTTCAATCAAAACTCTCATTGGCATCGTCAGTTAATTCTAATTAATGCAGATACATTTCTCTACTGTACAAAAATCAAACTCTCCATCACCTTTATATACCCATAATATAATATTGTCATTCTGCACAGGAAACATAACTTACATGTATTCTCCACCAGTCAAGAACTTTCATTTACTGCTTTTGATATTTTGCATAAAAATTATGGATCATTTAAAAGCACTCTAAATTATATTCCATTGCATGATTGAATGGGTCCCGTCCTTATCTGAATCAGGGACTTCCTACTCACATCTATCTTCAAATTTTCTTCTCCAATGCATAGTTGTCTATTGCATAACAGATCATACTACCTCAGTTATTGGAGGAATATAAGAGGTCTAATTCCCTGTGAAGGATGTTAGCTAAAGGTAATCTAACTAAAAACATCCTGTACTTGATACATTGAGGTCTGAAAAAAAAAACAAGTATTAGAAGTTTGTAAAACAAGTAAATGAGAACTAGTTATAGGTTGCTTTCCTGTGGGTTTTTTGTGCTTTTGTTTATGGATTTTATCATTTATCTTTTTTTTTTTAATAAAAATCTGTCGAGTGACATTAACATGGACATGGGCTAAAATGAACAAAAAACAAATCCGTCTGAAGCACCCCAGTTCTTCATATTTAGCAGCAATCTTATGAAAATACAACTAATGCAACTGTTTGAAAGCAATAGCTGTAGGTCTGTGTGTTAAACTGGTTAGAATGTAACTGAGCAGGCCTGTAGTTCTCCACGAACTGACATTAACAATCTGGTCTATACAATAGCCTTCATTTCAAAATAAATTACTTTCGAATGCACCTGTTATTACTTAAAAATACATTTTTATCGACAAATGTATCACAATATTGGTAAGCCAAATTTCTGCAATTGCTCCGGCTGGTAATTTACAGACATGTAGAGTAAATCAGCCAGCCTCATGGAGAAATTCAATATCCATATAAGAAAAAAACAAAAAAATTGGCTTCAAACTAAGAACCCTACAGGCTAATATCACAGAATAAACCTCTTCATATGGTCCTGAGCATATCCTGAGAACCGTGGAGGCTGAGCCCAGACTCTAACGGAGAAGTCCCTATAATACTTATTATAGTGGATTCCACCCAGAAATAAAATCAATATCAATGACAATTACATTGAGATTAATTCCATTTTATTTTGCTATAGCAAACTGTAATTATCATAAATAAGCAAAATTTATGAGGTGTTGTGCATATTTTATGGTGTACAATTATGCTTCAGATTGAATGAATTGCATTGTTGAAGTAACTACCAAACTAAGAAAGACTACACATGTTTACCAAGAAATGTTCATTTTTTTTTCATATGTTATTTGTATTTTTGTATTGGTAACTTGGTAAACCAAGTGCTTCATATTCATCTATAAATCCCCTCCAGAACTCAAATATTCTTCATTTAAATCAGTATGTGTCATATATATACTTTACTATCTTGGTAGTTTGTGGTTAATTGTTCAAGTGCTGTTAAAATAAAGCAGTAAAAGATCATATTTTATGTGGGTATGAAATCTGAAGAGCATTGCAGCCATAGTTACAGGAAAGTTTTAATGCATCCTTCTTTTTTGTTGATTGCAAACAAAGAGCGAAAAATGCTTTGTGACGAACACAAAGGAAGGAACTTAGCAATATAAACAGTTTTGTAGCTTGTTGCATATGTTACACAGATAAAAAAATAGGTCACAGTTGTTAATTTAGTAGGGTTAAATCTTACTGGCTCAGATAATGAGCCAGGAAATGTGACACCTTGAATGTAAAAATCTTTTTGAAGTCAGTCAGCATGTCTTCTGAGATTATCTGGGACTAAATAAAAAATGATTGAGGCTAAAGCCCCGGACGCCCAAGCCAGGAGATGCCCCTAGTCCTGGGACATATTTAAGTCTCTTCTCACCTTTCACAATAATCCACTGCAGTGAGATGAACTCAATCGATGGAGCCTATCATTACAATAGCTAAGATTTTTTTTTCATTAAATATTCAGTTGTGTTCTGAGAGGGATTACATTCTTGAACATCTGGAATTCTACTTTCTACTGTCAGTTTAATGGAAGGTAAGTAATCATAGCTGATCCTTATGAGTTTTCACATAAACAGAGTAGGCCATCATTGAAAATCAAAGCAAGAGGGGGAAACCCCTAACCCTCAAGGACAAAAAGCCCTTTGTGTTGGGAGGTGCAAGGTCTGTACTGTCATATTCCCAGAATTCACTGGGAGGGTAACCTCTACAGGGGCTGTGATAGAGAAAGCCAAGCTCAAGAGGAAAAGCTGTTTGTAGGATGAGAGCTATTTTCAGTGCAGTTATCGGCGGAACTGGTTTACAGTGCAGAGTAACCCAGCAAGGCAAGATATGGGATGTGTTAATGTGCACGCGGGGTTATAAGGTCTGCGCTCCTCTGGAAGTATTATTAGAGAGAGGATTTACAGGCAGATCTGGTTTCACTGTGGCCTTGAAGGTCTTACTGATATGTACATCTGCTTGTTCACATATGTAAGGCTTGCTGCTTCTCATTTGCGTAATCTTTGGAGCTTTAAGAAATGTAAACTTCACCAGTTTTATGAGGTAGCTAGTGTCTGCTAACCATGTTGATAAAAGTAAGCCTCTGCTTTTGAAAACACCCAAGGCAAAGTGAGATTTAACAGAGATCTTTTTATTTTCATGAAAACACCCACTTACTCTTTCACCAGGATCTCCATGGAGGCCTGGGGAGCCTTGTATACCTGGAGTCCCGGGGAGGCCCTATGAAAGACATCAAACGCTTCAAAAGCCAAACCTATGCTAACAATTTCCTGATATTTTTATGGTGTGAAAAAGAGTTGAAAAAAGGGGATACTCACGGCCGGGCCTGCTGGTCCTGGGGGTCCCTCTATAAGCATCCCCTGAAAAGAAGTGGAGGTGAGAGAGGAAGAAAAACATGAGAACGGTAGCATGCTGGGAAGGCCGTAAATCTCACAGTATGTGCAGCAGAGAAATGAAAGAGAAAAGAAACTCTGAGAAGAGGGAAAAAGAACCAAAATATGTTGCTCATTTTGTCCAAGTGAAACAATCGGCTGTTCTCTGCCCTTGGACAACAGTAAAAAAAAGTCAACTGATGTCAAAATTGCATGAAAAATACACTGACATCTGAAGTGAGAAATCTTCTTTCCTGGAAAGCAACCACTTTTCTGTTACTATACAAAGAATGATTGGGTGAGAGGGACAAGTCATTTTCCACGTTGCAAAATGAACTTTAAAACATTATTTAAACTAAGGTGAGTTATTTAAAACACCTTTAAAAATATCATATTTTTAATCTTGCTTTGCTCAAATTATTAAGATTATAGATTTCAGTAGAAAGTTTGTACATAATATACAAATAAAAATGTTGTCTAATGTCTGCATTTATCTTGCAACGAGAGATGGGATACCTAGTTTTGTAAATAATTTATATATCACTTTACGGTAGTCAAAACCAGCTAAATTAAGATTTTGGGCAGAGTAGAGACACCAAAGTCAAGACAAAATGTAAATTAAAGGGCCTTGAACCCTCCATGACTCAGCAGAGCTCTGATTTGAAAATCTTAAAGATCATCGTGAAAGTTTGAGGAGTAATAAATAGCAGTGGAGTGAAAAGGAGAGTTTCACTCAAAGAAAACCGTCTCCACAAACACCTTCCATTGTAACGATTTTATTTTAACCCCAGAAAGAAAGCTATATATATATATATATATATATATATATATATATATATATATATATATATATAGAGAGAGAGAGAGAGAGAGAGAGAGAGAGAGAGTCCACCCACCGGCTCAATGACTGCAGGTTCACCTTTCTGCCCCTTCTCTCCACCATAACCACCCCCAACCTACAACAGAGGCAAATCAAGCTGAGCTTTATTTACAGAGGAAGAACTGACACAGTGACCAAACACCTGTAAAACAGAACATTAAGCATAACAGCCAATACCAGAGAGGAACTGCATTACTCTGTAAAGTTAAGTGGAGAACATAACTACTGTGTAAACCAATGACTCTGGATTTTACTCTTGTTGAAACACAGTTGAAAGTATTCCGAGCCACTTAACACAACCATCATCAATTTAACGGGTTGAAATCTCATCCAGGAAATATTTGAAGAGCAAAAAGCTGCTGTAGCCATATATAAACTTGTGTGTGAACATTTGCTTCTGTTGAACTGTGAAAATAAGTCTCAAGTTATAAAAGATCAACAGTGTTTTCTGATGGATTACATTGGACTTCCTGTCTCCCACACAGCAACATGCCAGTAAATATACAAAAAATGATTCTAAGAATCATATAAATTCTTTAATAATTAGGGCTGTGCTGAAGAATTGCTGGCACTAATATTAATACAATATAGAGAATGTATTTGTGTCCAGACTATTGCAGTACTCACATTACTCTCTTTGACCTCGGTTTCAGCCGGTCGACCAGGTCCAAACTCGTCCTCATAGGTTGATCCTGTAGGTTTTGCTTCATTGATGTTGTAATCATAGAAGGAATCATAATTGCTGGGATCCAATTCTTTTGCATCGTATGTGTTTAGGTCATATTCCTTAATCTCCTCCCCAATTGTGCTTTTGGAGTCAAAGCCCACAGTCTCATCAGGGGCATGGGTGTAATCCACCCCGACCTCTTCTATCCCGGTTAGATAGTCATCCACAATTTCCTCTTTAGGGGATGGATTCTGCTCAGCCAGGGGAGGCGAAAGGTAACGAAAGTGAAAGTGAAAAGAATACATCAATCACGTCATGAAGTTAACTTTAAAAAGCATCAGAAAGGTTAATGTCAAAGAATGACTCTTTATGTATGATTCACAACTGACACACAGCAACATATTCTTTTCTCTCTTAACAGTGGACAAATAGTGCAGAAATATTTAAGGATCTGTGTCTAATGAATGTGTCCATAAAACATATACAGTAGCCATGGATTTGCTGGTAAGCACAATATGCTTTATTGCATTTGAAACAGTAATTTAGTGTGATATTCTGCACGGCAATAATTTGACTTCAGATTTTGAGCATAATGTTTCAATAACCTTAACTTTAATGCAAATTAAATTTGTGTGCTCCAACTCCAACATAAGTACAAGACTACAATAGGTTTTTCTTTTAATTTCCATACTTTCTTGGCAAAATGGCATTATTTTGCCATATTTTTTCTTTTTTTAATAATGCCTTTACTTGGCTTAAATTTATAACAAACATCTAGTGGCTTTGTGTCACCAAAATTTCTCCTTCATTTTCAACTGGATATACAAAAAGTCCGATGTCCATGGTTGTATAGCTTCAAAGTATTACTTCTGATGGATTTTGTATACTATTATAGCAGGCATTATGTGTGCACCAGATATTGTTGATCTTAAAGAAAAACTTAATAAATTATGGTAGTGACCAACATTTTTTTTCAGAAGATTAGTCTGCATTCACATTTTCAGTCAGTTTTTGCAGCTGTTTACAAATATTTGTGTATAGTGTTTCACTGTACATCTTTTCACCGTGTTAGTTAGTAAATTACAAAAAAGAAAGGGTAACTTTATCCTTTCATTTTAGTGATGTTTTATGCCACATAAATTTGTCACATGCATTATTGACAAGAAATCATCATTGTCAAACAGGAACAGAAAGATCTTTACCTCATTAGTTGGATTTGAAAGAGAAGGACTTTGAGTGCCATAGTCCTGCTCTACATAGTAGTCTCCAGTGTCAGCCGTACTTGGCTACAATCAAAATATAGAAGAGGATTAGAATGCTCAGAAAAAGAACCAATGCTACTCATCAAGTGATTTATAAAAATACATTTTGATGCCATGTTTGAAATACAAAGGAGTGTAGAATTAGTTCCTACTGCTGTTTGAACTAAATTGGACATTTTAGTTTAACTTTCTTTGTAGAAAATCTGATTAAGCAAAGAAAATGTAAACAAAAAAAACATAAGATTTAAAAATGTACATCTGGATTCTGAACTTGACTCATTGTTTGAATGAATGGCATGTGAGGAGAACGGAGTATGAGGTGAGCGAGGGCAACAGAAAAGAAGCGAGAGGCTCCTGAGCTAGTAAATCAGAGACCACACACTGAAGGAAATCCCAGAGAAACTGACATGGACCAATGATATGTGAAAGAGTGAGGGTCTTTACCTTGGTCTCAGCAGGGACGTTGTCTGTTGGTTTTTCAGTGGCTGCTAGATCTGTGTACTCGTAGAACTCATTGTAGTCTGCATAGTCCGTATTGTACTGAGAGACAAGAGAGATGGAGTCATGCTAGACAGGATCTTTGCATACATGTTAAGACTTCAGATTCAACTGAACACATGTTTATATCAGAAATTTGATTAGGTGAATTGTAAAGGTCAGTAGATTAACCATTTAAAGTCACAAATCACCAAAATTATTGGCATCCCTAACATTTAATTAAAACACATTGTTTCCTCTAGTATAACCATGGAAAAAATAATGGTCAAATGGCCATTATGGAGCTAAACAAACAAAAAATAAAACAAAATAAATAATTTGTATCAACACAAAGATGATTTTGTGTAATATGTACATTTGCACAATAATTAAGCACATCACAAACTGATCCATTACAAAACAGATATATTACCAAACACAAAATAGATAAGGCACAAGACGAAACAGACAAAGCACAATACAAATCAGATAAGCAAAACAAAAAAAACAGATAAAGCAAAACAAAACAGAACAAAAAACAGGTAAATCATAGCAAAAAACAGATAACACAATACAAAACAGATAAAGCATATGAAAAAGGATAATGCATAACACAAAACAGATAAAAACTCAACACAAAACAGATAAAAACCCAACACAAAACAGATAAAACCCAACACAAAACAGATAAAACCCAACACAAAACAGATAAAACCCAACACAAAACAGATAAAACTCAACACAAAACAGATAAAAACCCAACACAAAACAGATAAAAACCCAACACAAAACAGATAAAACCCAACACGAAACAGATAAAACCCAACACGAAACAGATAAAACCCAACACGAAACAGATAAAACCCAACACGAAACAGATAAAACCCAACACGAAACAGATAAAACCCAACACGAAACAGATAAAAACCCAACACAAAACAGATAAAAACCCAACACAAAACAGATAAAACCCAACACAAAACAGATAAAACCCAACACAAAACAGATAAAAACCCAACACAAAACAGACAAAAACCCAACACAAAACAGATAAAACCCAACACAAAACAGATAAAACCCAACACAAAACAGATAAAACCCAACACAAAACAGATAAAACCCAACACAAAACAGATAAAACCCCAACACAAAACAGATAAAAACCAACACAAAACAGATAAAAACCCAACACAAAACAGATAAAAACCCAACACAAAACAGATGAAACCCAACACAAAACAGATAAAAACCCAACACAAAACAGATAAAAACCCAACACAAAACAGATGAAACCCAACACAAAACAGATAAAACCCAACACAAAACAGATAAAACCCAACACAAAACAGATAAAACCCAACACAAAACAGATAAAAACCAACACAAAACAGATAAAAACCCAACACAAAACAGACAAAACCCAACACAAAACAGATAAAAACCCAACACAAAACAGATAAAACCCAACACAAAACAGATAAAAACCCAACACAAAACAGATAAAACCCAACACAAAACAGATAAAAACCAACACAAAACAGATAAAAACCAACACAAAACAGATAAAACCCAACACAAAACAGATAAAAACCAACACAAAACAGATAAAAACCAACACAAAACAGATAAAAACACAACACAAAACAGATAAAAACCCAACACAAAACAGATAAAAACCCAACACAAAACAGATAAAACCCAACACAAAAACAAAAAAGTATAGAACAAAACAGATCTTTTAAACACAAAACAAATAAAGCATAACTTGAAACAGTAAAAAGTAAAACACTAAACATAACAAAACACAAACAGATAGCAGACAATAAGCACACCAAAGCAAAGAAATCATAGCTAAAAGGAAAACTAAAGAAAACCACCAAGTTGAAAGAATAACAATTCTTTAAAAGGTCCAGACAAAGATTTTGCCCCACGTTCAAAGATGTAATAATAATAATATGTGACTTGTTTATACACAGGTCACTGTATCCAGGCTTCTTATATTCTGGTTGCAACTTGAAGTGAGATATCCCCAGCAGGGTAAGGGGGGCGGGGGAGGAAGGTCAATTGGGTGGTATGTACAATGACAATATATTGGATGGTTTTTGTTTATTTTTATTTTTATAAGTAGAGCTGATGAATATATTCGAATCACCACAATCTATAATAGATTAAATTAGTTAATCATTAACACATCGGTGACAAAAATTATGAGAGCACTTACATTTAAAATTGAATTACTCATTTTAATTTATTATCTTCGAGTCATTGACTTATGAACTGAACGCCAGCATGACAAACAAAAAATAGGATTTTCTAATCATAGATGGCTAGCAAAAAATGCTCACACTTTTACATTTTTCTAAATACGTTTTTTTTTTTTGCTGTAACATAGCCATCTTAGTGCTTCATAATCACTTTTAAATTGCCACCAATTCTCACATAATCTTTCTGAATTACATTTTTCAGAATGCTAGAGATGCTTGCGTTTGATTGGCCATAAGTTTTTGTCAATCATGTTGTGCCATTTGTCATGACACCCGTGGTAGTTTTGGATGCTTTGGACCTCTCTCAGGAAAACATGTACACGAGTTTACCTTGAGCATTTCTCCTTGTAAGCACACCTGTAGCCAATTACAAGAGACTTACAGACTCTCAGAATTTCAGAAATAATGGAAATTACTGTACTGTTTTAAAATCTATTTGGTCTGGGTTATCCAGAGTGCATAGAAGTGGATTGAATTGTGTTTTCATTACCTTGAAAAATGAGTATCCTATATATTCCCAGCGATGGGTTGCGGCTGGAAGGGCATCCGCCGCGTAAAATATATATATTTTGTCCTATATGGCCTACATATCCTATATATATATATATATATATATATATATATATATATAGGATACTCATTTTTCAAGGTGATGAAAACACAATTCAATTGAGAACACAATGGTGAAAACACAATTCAAGACTACTTTAAATGACAAGTTATTTAATTTTGTCATTCTGTTAAAAAAAAAACTAGTAAATGCTCTTATTTGGCATCCAACCCAAATAACATAATTTGTCAATGCGATTAAAATAATTTTATGTCATTTATTACAAAAAATGACAATGGATTGTGTATATGTCTAGTCTCTCCTTTAAATTGTCATATTGTACATAAAGACACTCCCCAACAAAACCTCAGCACAGCAGTTCAAAAGCATACTGTGATTTACCTTTGTCCATAAGGGCGCACTGACTTCAATGAAAGTCCCATTGCATCAGCTGAGCTAATAAAAATAACACTGAAAAAGAAGCAAGACCCAGTGGACTGGCTGAGATCCATATGCTGCTGAAAAGAAGCGAAAAGGAAGAAATATCCAGCTGCGACTCAGTTTACAGCATTAAAGACTCTTGCCAGGCTTAGAGTCTGCCATGGTTGCAGCCTGTGAGCTGGATGAAAGACATAAATATCATTGGGGCCATTAAAAACGTGTCCCTAAGTCCCACACGCGTCTTAAAGCATTCAGTACAGTGCAGGGGAGCTCAACTGGGCTCCATTCAAAGTTCTCCACTGTTCATGATGGATAAAGATGTATGATTCCAGGCCGAGTTATAGCAAACATAATTTCAAACATATTGAAAAGCTATTTATTAACGGTTTGTAAAATTACATAA
The DNA here is from genome assembly GCA_900490495.1 of Danionella dracula. NCBI lineage: Eukaryota > Metazoa > Chordata > Actinopteri > Cypriniformes > Danionidae > Danionella > Danionella dracula. Next base: position 4,009,955 of record UELW01000100.1, read on the forward strand.
CGCAGTAGTTATGTAATTTGTTTTCACCCAACTGATTTGAAGAAGCTCTTCACCGAAAAATGAATTAGTTGTTTTTAATTTTAAACCCCCATGTTGCTCCATTGGACACAAACCCAACAGTTGTTAGCAAACAAACCCAAAAGACTCTTAATTTTAAAATCGTAAGTGTGTTGGGAGGCTGGCATGAGGGTGAAAAGCAATTCATGTCAGAATTTTCAATTTTGGGTTGATATGTACCTTTCGATCTCTAATTTGTCTTCTAGTCTTTCTCCTGTGTCCTCCAAGACAAATGAAGCTAGATTTTCCATCCCCTGTAGAGGCGTAGACCTCAATACCCCGAGCAGCAGTTTCAGTGATTTATCTTCATGTTACAATCAGGAGTTCTTTAACAGCTGACAGACATAACTTTTCCAGATACTCCAGGGCTAGCAGTAGAGGGAGAAACTCGGCTTCCCCAGCGAGCATGCAGGAGTCATTAAAGCAAAATATATTTCCACGCCACTCAAAAGTAGGGTTCAGACTTTGTGGCAGGGGGAAAAATAGTTTCCACCGTGAGCTCAGTGGTTATGCTGTGAAATAACATTGGAAAACACTGACACACTAAAAAAGCTAAATATCAATTTGGGATTAACAAGAGAGTTTAATCTCTCTAGTCTAGATCACAAATAATTCCATAAAGGACAGTCTGTACAGAACTGCAGACCTAATAAAACATCGGGCACAATACAGGAAATATTCACAACTGACAATTTATGGCCTTTCAGATTTTTAAAGTCAAAACAGCCAAAGAAACTTCCTCTGATGCTTTCAAATAATGCTTATGCAAATTCATTAAACAAGTTCACAACCCTCATGAATAAACCCATAGATATCTGGCAGTGTTTTCGATACATGTCTAAGAAAGTCCACAGCAGGAGCTGTGAGTGCAGGACTGTTTATAATTCATCAATACATCAACACATGCCCCCACACGCACAAATGCATTGACCTGACGCAAATACAAACTCACAGTGACCTCCTCCTCGGGTTCTTGGGCCTGTAGGGTGTCATGGTGGGGGGTTTCACAATCAGGGCTGTAGTGTTCACAGTAGTCGTAGGCTGCACGAGGGTCTGCCACCAAAAGAAGTTGTTGGATGTCCCCCTGAATAATGCAAAAAAGACATTTTAAACCAAAATCAACAGAAATGTGTTTCAAAAAAGAAAAGCAATGTGTAAAACACAGAGGCTAAACATAAAGACAACCACATGCCCTAAAATATTTTTAAAATAAAAAAAAACTACTTTCCTGATTGAGAATTTCAACACATCAAAACTCATCACACAGGAAATTGCAATAAAAGACAACTGAACAGATTATTTAGGGATTTTTTTTTCTCTCAAACATAACCTTGTTTGGTATTCAATATAACAGAAAATAAATATTTCATAGACAAAATTAGAATAATGTCAGTTGAAGATGTTGCCCATCTTAGTATCCAGTTTTAGCATCAATATAGAAAATGAACAGTATAACCATGTAAGAATACAATGATGTAAAGTGATGTCTTCTTTGGCTACAGTGCATCTGCCATACTAGCAGGACATCAAATAAAAATAGTGTGGCAGAGTAAGGGGCTCTCTGTTTGTTTTTTAGTCACACAAGCACTTTTCTCACATGAAATCTGCCACCGATAATGGTGGTAATGGTGACTAGTTACATATTAATAAAAAAATACTTATTACTTACATTACTTACTTAAAATACTTATTAACTACAAAATGCATAACAAACTACAACTTCACAATGCAATCATTAGTTGAATGTTGTCTTAGTATTGTGCATTCAAAAATTAAATAAAAGACTTAAATAAATATTCCTTATTTAAAATGGTAATATGGTGGTGCTTCTGTGTCGTTTGTTATATTTGTTACTGCATCAGGTCTAGAAAAATGTGTAACATCAACATAACAACAACACAACGACCCAGTCTGAAACAACTCAACAGACAACTTAAAATTAAATAGCATTTTTAAAGCTTCCTTTACTTCATTCCCTGTATTTTAAGCTAAATTGAAACCTGGACAGAATAAAATCCCTTTAAATTAAAAGGTAGCTTAATAAAAAAATGTCATCTAAATGTTTAAAGGTGAAATACAGCAATGGCAAAAAATGTAAGCGCTGTACAAATGTCTAAGAAATACATCCCACCCCCACTACTTCCCACTTTTCATACAACTTCAAAAGTATTCACAATGAGGGCTAATGTGCCCCTAATGATAGTATACTTAAAAATGTACTCAAATTAACCCCTTATTACTTTTTCCAGTTAAAGTTACACAAAACTGGTTAGCAAAAATGATCATAACGGTTTAACCATGTAATACAATTACAAAAGGGTATATATACACTGCATGAACAATTTGAAGAAAACTGACTAGTATTCTTCATTAAGGTGTGTCCCAGAATGTGTACATTTTCTGTTACACATTCAGAAAGTGCACCAGTAGTTGAATTGCTCCTTATCCTTTTTTAAATAAAAAAAACACATGTTCCCTTTCAAAAGCTAGTCTCGATGCTGTGTGAAAACACTTGTGAGAACACTCTTTCTTCGACCGGTTGTGAAGCTTGTGTTTATCCTCCAGCAAAGACTTTGGCATTCATAAACTTTGTCAGGTGGCATCGATTAATTATGTGTACCTGAAGGTTATAATATTAACATATTCAACGATTGTTGACAATAAGGCACAGGGTTATAATATGATGCCCCAGAATAAAAAGAAGCGTGCAGCTATCTCCTTCCTGGGAGCTCAAAATCCATGAAAAACTGCACCATCTCCTCCAAGCTATGCAGATTTGCATCTTCACAAGTGGGGAAGGCTTCGTAGACAGTAGATCATGTTGGTTGCACACCATGGCAGATGTGCAGACATTTCAGGTGACTTGTTGAAAGACTTGAGCACTGGCAGCTCTATTGATGAAAAAGTATCATCAGAACTACACCGAGCTACCATGCTCCGTGAAATGAACAAGATGACATTGGTCATTATATGGCTGGCATGGTTTAAATGTAAAGACATCTGTGGCTCAAGCTCTCGGGCATCTAGGACAATGATTACACTATTTTACATTGATGCTCCCCATCTCACCTCTCGTCTTATTGGCGATATTAGGTGTTCGATCGTCTCCTGGCATGTTTCAGGATGCTGAACTTCTAACACACCAACCACAACAGTTCCTTTAAGTTCCTGTCCCTCAGGGCGATCCAGGGCATATGAATATGGTAGCAAAGTTACTGTCCAGAGAACTGCGACTCATGGGAAATGCAAACTCCGTAGTTGTCATTCAAATCAGGGAGAGATTTATGCAGGAGAGGTGAACCTCTTTGCCTCACTTGAGTCAGCGCAATTCCCCCTCTACTACTCTGAATTCCCCAGTTCCCCTAGGCTTGGATGATATGGCCCATACGTGGCCCACACTATGTCTTTACTATGTTCTCTGATTACCCTGCTCCTGGGACACACTTGGCTATAGTGCTCGAGGTACCCCTTTCAAACTTTAAAATGCCCTAGCCTACGAGGCGCATGGTTACACATAGGAGCCTCTAGAAGTTATAGCAAATTCAACCAGGGGGATGGCTTTGTTAATGGATCAGGCCAGAGGTGTCCCTTCAAGTGTGTGATGCGGCAGATTGTTCCTCTAAGCACACATTTGTCAGATTTTATAGTTTGAATGTCCATGTCACGGTCCTCAAGTCAGCATTCCAGAGCCATGTCTGAGGCCTCTATGATGATTGTGTGCACAATACACAACCCTGGTTATAAAAGCCAAAGGTCTTGGCGTGAGGATACACACAATCTTCCCAATCAGTCGAACAAAGAGCGTTCTCAATAGTGTTTGCATGCAACATCTCATTACAGCTTTTTCAGGGAACAGGGTTAAAGCAAATTAACCTTTTTTGTAATTTGCACATTACGTTGATTTTCTTTAATGTGCATTTAAGAACTTTTTTTTTTTCAGAAAAACAACAACATTTTCAACATATTTTCAAAATGTTATTGGAGAAAAGTGCAGTATTCAATTTAGTTTGCAAATTGTTGCAAATGAGTTGCCAATTGCTTGGAAAAAACATCATCAGCATGATTCTTCTTACACCCCTCAACTGGAATCTTGGCCCACTGCTTTTGTGCAAACCGCTCCAGGCCTCTCAGGCTTGAAGGGTAGACTATCCAGGACTCTCAGCAGCCACTCACAGACCAACAGGAAGCAGCCAGATCAACTGCTCAGCTGAAAAAACAAGGACGAGTAAAACCCTCCACTTCTGTGCTGTATGGAACGACCACGCTCATTCAAGAAGAAATACTGTTCTCGATCACATTTCACAGAGCAGCTCTGCGCTAATGACTGCGGAATGGCAAGAAAATAACCAGCACCCATGCTGATGTGAAAGACCTGAGGCCGTCTGTTTTTCATAAACGTTTTGTGAAGGAAATCAGATCCTCAACACTACCTTGACATGAAGGCCAAGTCCCTCAATGCACAAGCTGAGCACACAGATATTTTAACAGGGAACCACATGACTAAGACTGAAAAGTCATGCATAAAAGACCAAATAATAACTCAACTGACCCACACAAACTACTAATGTCACAATGTCATCATATTTCATCTATCACTCTATAGATTTACAGAAATAAGCTGGAGATCAGCAGCTGTAAATAAGTGGAGATTTCTTCATTTTGATTGGCGTGTACTGTCTAGTCGACTGGGGTGGCCTAAGGAGGAGAACGCTAACATGCAGACAACATTAAATTACAAGGTCTACATCTGTAGGAGCTTAAGGCACTGGAAGACATTTTATGGTACCAAAATGATGCTTCCTGCAAGCATGACCAATAAATCTTTGCACATACTTAAGCTCTAACCTTCTTTTATGCAGCAAACATCTTTCAGAATCAAGTGTTTTAGAAGTCTAATATTTTTTTCAAAAATGCTTTGAAGGGCAGAGTTGGTTCGAGAGCCAGAAGAAAATAGCTTTGTTTACAAATTCATAGAAGTTTGTGTGAGACATCAAAATAAGTGGGAGGTGTTGTTGGTATAGATGTGTTTTCATTTTCAGGGAATTCAATTAATAATAAGTTAATCTATTTAATCCTAATTAAACCAGGACATTTGACAAGCATTTTATGTTATCTGACAATATTACCCCTCTTCACACACTTGCACACTTTGAGCTGTGTCAGACTAAATGGATATATCTTTAAAAAAATTGCACTCTGTGAAAGATATCCCTTTAACTTTTCTGAGCAGCTCATTTTGCATGATTTATTAAGAAAAAGCTAATTCAACTCAAACAGGTATGAAACCATCAGTGTTCAGACAGTGCTCTCTCTTAATTCTGATTGCACCTATATGACTGAACTCAGTTACAGGACATCTTTTATACAAAAGTTCATGTTTAGCTAACATAATAACGGAACTAAATAAGGGTTTCTTTTCACACATCAGCCAGAAATGACATTTTCTTTTAATATGTTTAATTAGAAATACTAAGTTTAATTAGAAATACTAAGTGCCTTTAAATATGCATTCAGAGGCAACCAATGCATCTTTATGAGAGTCAATCATTTATCATTATATCACCGCATGTATCATCATTTTAAATGAAAACAATAGAGTGCAGCAGAGTTCAACTAGTTATATAATGAGGGGAAACAAGACACACTGCTGATTTTAAACATTTGGTAACAGAGCAAGCAATGATCATTGAATACGTTTGATTAATTTCATCAGTGATAGAGAACACCCAAAAAACAACAGAAAACATCAAACTAGCAGCCCTTATTTTCAATCATAGAGATCAGATGTTTTGTATTGTTGGCTATAAGGTCACACCAATTTAAGATGGAATTTTATCTCACTTTTGCAGCTGAAAGTCATTAAGGTTTCAAGGCTGACATTTTTCGTCCCCAACCTTTATTTCCCACCGCAAATGTTCTATGAGATTAAGGAGACTTTAAATCTCTAATATAAAATATCATAACAGTTTTTATGAAACTTTAATGCAGTACAGTTACCCAGTCTCCAAGGGAAAAAAAATGCCCCGAAGCATCATGTTTCCCTCATTATGCTTGACAGTGAGCAAGTGCTGCACGTTTAATTGATGCCAAACATCTTGGTCTGTGGTCCCATCTGACTCCAATGTAATCTTCATATTCTCATTTGAGTCATTTGAATGCTCTTAAACAAATTAAGAACACCTATACATATGTTTTCTTGAGCTGAGAGGATAGACACCATTCAATACTGAACAATTTTTCAGTAGTCAGTTACAAATTTTTTTTTTGGTTGAATATGCTCTTAGCTGCCCTGAAATAACTGAAAAATTCTCATAAACAGCTAAACTCTACAAAAGGGAAGTATTACCCATGGAGCCCCAGATTGATTGTGTATTTGTCTACATTTTTGAGCTTGTCTATTGTGTTGTTTGTCTAAATCTCTCCAACTGTTATCACCTCCTGTTTTCTGTAAGACTGTTTTCTTATCCTTGACATTCTTACGTCGCTGTTTGGTTTTGATCCAGATAGAAATTTGGGAATTTTTCAGATATCAAATGTATAAAGCTAACTGGGAGCCAGAAATCCTAGGGAGTCAAAAACTTATCAGCCTCACTGAATCTGTGGAAGAAAAGCAATGTTCCCCGATGTTAAATTAGCACAATGTCCAAACATGTTCAAATTAAAGCAAAATAAAAGAACAAATTAAACTCTAGCGAAATTATGAGAATTACATTACATCAACTTAAAATAAAAAATAAAAGGGGTTGAGAGAGAGATGGTGAGAGAGAGATAGAGAGCTCTTCTAACAATAATTTACTAAGTTGAATTATTGCTACCATGTGTCTGTAATCAAATGCATTGTCCATTTTCAGTTCATTCTTCCTCTATGCGCTACATGATTGATTGAAGATTAGTTTAGCTTATTTTTTCTCATTAATGAAACCTCAGAAGACATACGGGTATGGCTCTGACCTAAGCTTTAGCCATAATAGAGAAACACATAAAAACTGAATGAATCAAATCCTTTGAGATTCCCTTTCTAACAAAGATATCTGAGTACTGTGCTAATTCATAACAGCAGGCTTCTTCTTAAAAGGTGGACTGATTTCATACACTGACTGTTCGATAGTGCACAAAAGCCATAAAGCTTCCAAACAAATTGGGATCAAAATCATTGCCAGCTACTTGCTTTTCTGTCCATGCATCCATCACTATTACGCTCAGTGTATTCTGTAGAGAATACACCACATTATGACTTCCAGGCACAGAAAATATATCAATTGAGAAAGTATAAAAAGCGATTTGATGACAGGCAAACAGGAACACTCGACTAGAGAGATACTCTTTCAGAAAATGCATTTGCTTTATTTGCTCTTCTTGCAATTGAAACAGAATACTCTTGCCTTTATATATCCTGCTGTGTTTATAACAGTTTTCTTAAGTTGGCTCCAGAACAAGCAGCGGTTTCATAAAGCCATTTTTTATCCATTTAACTTAATGGCCGGGGACATTACAGGACATAAAAGACTATTGTGTAACTAGTTTTGGCAAAATAAGCATATTGCCGATTTATTTATTTATTTATTTATTTATTTGAAACAGAGGTCCTCTCAGGTCATAAATGAAAAAAAAAACCCACTAAATCAACTCCTTTATTAAGAACCTACATCAAATAACAGTATACATATTTAGATCTTGACTCACTCCTAGTTTTTTTTTACACATTATTTAAAATAAGCATTCTGCAGTCAGTAAAGAAAAAAAAATCCACCCTGCTCAGATACATGTGATCAATACTTCATTATTGATATACAAATGCTTAACTTGTTTATAATCCAGTCTTGCCTAAATGCCATGTATCATTATCTACTGCAAATAGACGGTTGGAAAAAAAACATGCAATATTATTATTATGTAAAAACTTGTTGATCAGACATTTTCACATTAGAGTTAACACATTAGTGCAAACATTGAAATCACAAACTGGTTTGCCCTTTCCAAGAAAAAAAGTAGAAAGGTTAATAACTAGAAAGGTTAATAATTTATTGTCATGTTAAACTGAAGAAAGGACACAGTGCAAACTGTGGCTAACTCAAAAGTTTCCTGCTAAAAATGGCCCAAATAGCCCAGTCTGTGTATTTACTCAGATGTTGACTGCCATTGAATCCTGATTTAATTTAACCAGTCACAGCTGTTGCATGACCATAAAGTGTTGTAGATTATTATGTTTTCAATGATAAGAGTAAGGGACACATATATTTGCTATTATAATTTTACTGGTGACTGTTTTACAAGTAAGGCACAATATAAAGCTGATTTTTGTCAGAGGCTAATCCAGAAAACCACCGGATCATGAGGATGATCGTGAAAGAAAAGAGCTAGTAAATATGGGGCAAAAACTTCTGATCTTTTAAAATAATTTTAATCGAGTTATTTTCAAACACGTGTCATGTAATCTGCATGCCCCTATATTAAACTTTAAATACTTCAACCACAAACATATTTATAATTAAAAAAATAAAAACGCAAAAAAAAGTATCCTGTCATGAAAAGATGGATAATTTATTGCATCAGCAAAAAAAAAAAACCTGAGTGTCTTCAAAATTTGATTCTCTAAACTATAATAATCCAGAGGTCTTAATTTTTCCTTTGATGCCCCATGGCCTGGTAACACCTCATGATTCTGTGAACTTGTGAGAAAATGTACATTTATGATGTAAATTTACAATTAAAATTATGTTTATTGACATGTTAAGAATGAATAACTTAGGATCTCAATACATTTTCATTTGTTTAAAACAGGATCTGCACAGACACTTGTTCTAACTCCCTCCTGACTTTTCTGTCACATTTTTTTGAGAATTGTAATACTATTTTTTTCCCAGAAATTCATTTCTCAATAGGTTTCAATTAATTATTTCACACATAATTAGTAATAGACAGTTAATTCTCTAAGATGGCACAGCCTGGTGATCAACTCTTCCAGAAAAGCCTGCTGTTTGCCTCTCACAAAACGTTTGTTTATGTGATTTTGAAACAGCTTCACTCTAGTTTCATTGGACATTGTTTTAAACACAATGTTTTTAGAATAGAGGGTTTAAGGTGCTGTTATTATGTGTTTGTCTAAATCAGTTTGTAAAACTTATTTGTTTATTACTTTTGTTTCTTTTCCTTTACAGCTCTAAGTTTTTGTGTTATTTTTTCACATATATCCTGCTCCATGTGTGAATAAACCCAGTTTAACTTTCCAATTTTGATTGCTTTGTCTCAGTGTCGTTTATTAATGAAGAATTAATAACCAATCACACAGCTGGACCAGAGGCGTAAGTGTTCGAAATGTCAGAGTTCAAAACCAAAGAAGAAAGTTGGGTCCATAATTTCTGCACTGAGGCTCAACCAGACCAAAGATTAACTGATGACAAACAAGCCTGAAAAAGATTCATCAAATCATCTAGCTCGAATAACCTACTCCAGCAGTAATCATCCATTGTTTTGTTATTTTTAACAAGTTACATTCCAGTTTTTGAAAGAAAGTGTTGACAATTGACAAATTGAGTAAGAGGTGTAAAAGAAACAACTACAAGAATACCTCTAAGAGCCACTGGCTTGTTTTATTGTTTTTAAGTTGAACATTATCCTTTATCCTAAATTGATGAAGCATTTATCAATCATGTTGTTAAAGCTAGAGCAAGAGTCCCATTAAGGGTTAATAAGGAATGAATGCAATTTTTTAAACAGGTTTCTCATACTCATACATTTTCTCGTACTTGTTTCTGAAGCAAAAGCAAAATTATAGAAAACTATTGATTGTTGTTATACATTCTGATTAAAAGTATGCTGTCTTGAAGAAAACTCATATTTGTTTGTGACTCTGCAAGAGAATTTCCATTCGTTGAAAGTAACAAATAACCCTCAGATTCATTTTCCAGCCAATAAATATCCCCTTCGACACGGTGACCCAGATATTCAGCTAAAAGAAAGTTTGTAAATGAGGAAAATGCTTACTGAAATAATGTCATGGAAAATGCAGACTGTTTGAAAATGCCACAGACAGCAACAATCTATCAAAAGTAGAAAGCGTGGAGTCTCCACCGCACCCAAGTTTTCCTATACATTTTCATGAAAAGCAGTTATTAGGCTTCCAGGATCTCTGTCTTCGTCTGAGACACAAGTAGACAGATTCCAAGAACACATGAGCAAATATAGGCTACTGCCACAAAAAAAGGAAAATAAAATGATTGCTACGGCTTCCACAAACCCCATCTCTGACTCAGTTGCCCCTTTCCAAAGTAATCCAAACGGGAGCCTCTACACAGTCTTGAAGCAGGCCTAAAATGTTACCTTATCACTCTTCTGGGAGCCGTTAAAGAGAAAAATATGTTTCCCAGCAGTGAGCAGGACACAGACACAGGCCTGTGATGAGCGCATGGCAGATGGTGCTCTCAAAATAATCCATCATTGCACTGATGGCACACATTTCCTTCGTTTTTCATGAGAATTGAACCTAAAAGCTTCACCGTAACAATTCATTTAGATAAATAAAAAGTATAATTCTCACTTAATAAAAGCTGATTTTATTTAGATTGGCTAAAGATCTGGCAACAGTGTAAGTCTTACTAACCACAGGATAATTTGAGCCTGATGTTCAGTCTACAAAACAGCTGTAAAGCTTTGCAACATAATGTCCAAGCAACTTTGAGAGAATGAAATCCCTCTAGATTAGCCAAATGCATGTATTTTGATTAGGCACTGACATTAAAAGACAAACATTTTATGTTTACTTGGTTTCAAAGTTTGATGTTATGTGTGATTCAACAAAAGAATTATTTCACAACGCACTGCTTCTGCTTCAGGTGTTACAGCTGTGAAACCAAGTCATAGAGAATTGATCATATTTTCCCCTCAGACTCTGTTCCATGTTCACACCTGCTTAAACTATCAGCAAAGGATAAGAACAGAGATGCAGCAGTCTTAGCTGTGCTGTGCAAACAAAGGTTGCATAAAGGGGCCTTGAACTAAAAACAAATTCAACAATAAAAATACAATGTTTCTGAACGTATACTGTTTAGATAATTTTGAACTTGAGTCATGTAAACCTGAAGAAAGAACACAGTGCAGAAGTGGCTAACTCAGAAGTTTGCTTCTAAAGCTGGCCTAAAGGACAATCAGTCTGTGTATTTACTGAAATGTTGAACTGTCTACCATCAAATCCTGATTTAATTTAACCAGTCACTTAGCTGCTGCATGATCATAAGCTGTGGTGGATTATTTCTTTCAGCGATAAAAATAAGGAGCACATGAATTTCCTCTTAATTTTACTGCTGACTACTTTACAAGCGAGGCACAAAATGAAGCTGACTTGTCAGAGGCTAATCTTGAAAATCACTCTGCTAAAGATGATCATAAAATAAATTACCTGATAAACCTGGACGATATGGGGCAAACACTTTGTTTAATATATTGAGTCCTAAAATCCAGGAACAAAGTTAGTTTTAAAACTAATATGTAAGGACCATCTGCATTTAATTACAAACAAAATGTAAATCATTTTAACTTATGGCCCATTTATTATCACCATTTTCGTTTTATTTATGAACAAAAATATAAGACAAAGTTACAATACCATTAACAAAAGCACAATTCTCATAAAAAAAACTTTCTGAAAACTGTAATTCAACTAAAACATCTGGCAGAATGAATATAATTTTATATCACTTCAGTATGTTGTTCTTAATAAAATTATCATTTCCAAGCAAAACTCACCTAACCAGAACTGCAACAAAGCTCTTCCAAACAAGTCTTTTTTTGCTATTCTTCTGGATTCAACAGTGACAATCGATTTTTAAACTCTCACTTCCGACATGTAAGAATACTTTTGTAGCTGTGCTGCATTGCTTATCTATCAATAATCGCTTAAAAATCTATTGACTGCTTCCTCACGTAAATCCCAGATTAAAACTCCATCGCTCTAAGAGACATAAAGACACTGCACCCACGTGGGCACATAACTGTATTCTGTAACTCAGAGTTTACCCTAATCTGGCAAACTGAAAAGATTGCATTATCTGTAAAGGTTTGTTTTGTTTCTCACACTGATAAGCATAGATGGTTCAGACAGCACTGATGAATATGCTAAACTTGGGAAATTAGTGAGCAATGCATGAGAGCTTTCAAACATCAACTTGCATGTCCAAATAAAATCCTATTATTCTTTTCTTTTCTTTGCTATACAATTACAATACCTATATTAACAATTTATCTCATATAGTTCTTTAAAATTCAGAAAGATTTTCAAACAATTTAAGCTCATAACTAATAAGGATCGATCAAATCAAAAAGTGACACACAGATGAGAAATTTAACATAATGTATTTTTAAAGCACATCCTGAATAAACATGGATTTGTTCACTTAACTTTAAAGACTCATACCTACACACACACACACACCGTAAAAACATATGCAACCAAATGTTCTTAAGCTTGTTCCATCTGATGAAAATTGAATTTAAGTTTTTTTTTTAGGATTAGTGTTATTCCCCACACATCACAAGCTATCATGTCATTGTGTTTGAGCTGAGTAGGATTTGCTTCATTTGCAAACAAAAAAAATCTACCCTGTACTTTTCTGTTTTCTGTTTAGTTTTTGAATGGATTAAGGGCAGATTGTGTTATTGCTAAAAGATAAACAGAATAGTCTTGGGAATATTACATAGAGAAAAGGGTGGGTCAAACTTCCTGGATGATCTCAAATTGTACAGGGAACCACCCATTAAAATAATGTCCTGCTCTTGATCAGAGTTTTTTGGCTTGCTTTTTTCCATTCACTCGATGTCTAACACATGTCCTCGATTGGAAACTCATTTAGACTCATTATAACACGGTGAAATTCTGGCCAGATATCTTTTAGTCTGTGCCAAATCTCACAGGGCTGACTAAATCTTGGCTAAGACTGACAAGATAAACGTCTTATTTCACAAACAGTACCTGCAAAGAATGTCAGGGAAAAAGCACAACCCTCCACTGCCAAACTGTCTTGAGTTATACTGTATGGGGTTACTTCCCAATAGCATACCAATCACCTGGTGTCAAACAATTGAAGTTCAATTTTCAACTATAACTTGAAATCATTTTCACTCTGACCTCTAAATCAAATGAAGAATGTTGAGGCTACCTACACTGTGTTATCACGACGAAGAGATGTTTAAGCAATATTAAGGGAGAGAAGTCTGGGAGTATTTTTTCTATATTCATGCAGGGTAGAAGAGCTCTTTATAATTGCAAAGATAAAATCCGTAGATGTAAACTACCACATCATACAAATAAAACTCCCTGGAATGTTAATAACTGCTGTTTACCTTGCAAAAAAAACCCTTCGTTAAAAAAAGTCTGTCTGAAGGCTTTCATGCAGAGATTAAAGACTGATGAGTAAATCTATTTTTAACTATCTTTTTCTCCACTCACAGTAAAATAACGACAAAGTCTTATTTAGCAGTTTAGATGAATTTAGATTCATATTCATTTTTTAAGTTCCCCAAAAAATAAGAGACTGTAGTAGGTAGGAGGCTCAACAGAAATGTCACTCTTTTCCAGATTGAGAAGTAAATTACTTTTTAAATACACATCCGTTTATTTGGCTTGTCTGAAGCTACTAGTGTGTCTCTTGGAACAGAAAGCCATACCGTATGGCAAGCACTGACAAGCTTATGTTTTACATGTTCTGTGTAATCGGTAATATATTACTTATAGAATAATTTTAGATTTTAGTACCAAAAACATTGCTAACACATTATGTTACTTACAAGACACATCCATGTTTTTTTTTTATTTCAAAGAACAGCTTCAGGGATAACCCTAGCCACTTTTTCATTTTTATGCTAAACACATGGATACATTTTTTCTGTTCCAGTCAGTCTTTGTTAAAAATAAACTTAGTCTATTTATAACTTAATATTAGTGTCCAAATAGTATGAAGTTTTCTGATTTAGCTGCACAGACCTTTTTAACACCTCATTTTCATTTTGAAATGCATATTTCAGCCCTGCATAACTTCAAGGACCATCTCCTCTTTGTTTGGCTAACAGAGCTCATTCAACACATGAGAGTGCAAAGCGAAATTGATAGCGCATCACTTCTGTTCTGGGAGATTTGGGGAATGTCTGTATGTGACTTGAATCTGTTACTAGGGTTGTTCATCGTGTCTTGATTAAAAGCGATTATTTAAAAAAAAAAAACATTAAGCTCTGAAATGTTCACTGCTTTATTAAGGCTGTACCTTATATATCCAATCAGGCAGTTTGGCTACATTTTATAGAAATCATATAGAGAATATAAAAATCTTATATAAACTAAACATCTCTGTCTAGTGGGAAGAGGTTTTGGCATCATTTCTAGCATTAAGGGCAAACACACGCAGAGAACAAATCCAGAGATTAAGAACTAAACTCAGTTTAATGCGGTTTAACTGCCGTTAGCTCAGGCAGATTGAGTTATAAGGGTATATTTTGCAAACTCATCACAACCCTTGCACTAAAATCAGGTTGATTAGGGAACTGGGTGAAATACTGTCCAAATTTGTAAAGATTTCCAAGCCATTCAACATCTTTGACCTAAGGAGAAGATTTAGCATACTGTTCTGATTAGGCAACATTTTTTCAGCTCACATCAAAGACTGACTCTGCAGATATTGTCTTGCAACCGTCAGAGTAGCATTACATAGGACTGGACTGTTGCTTTAATATGAGAGAGAAATGTGAGTGGATTTGATTAGGAAAACAGTGACTTGTTTGTTTTTTCGATGGTGTAATGTATTTACAGCATGCTCTAATCTCAATCAAATCTAAATATTACTCCTGGGTAAAGCACTGACTGAATGTGAACGTGAAGTGCATATTTACATGTTTTGTATAGGCTCTTGAGTACTGAAAATTCAAGGTGATGAGTTATCGAGGCAAACTTTATCACCTTGTAAATCAAATAAAACCTTACAGCTTTTTTTTAAAACCCTCCAAGTACTACAAAGCTTCCTCAGCTTGTAAGAGCAACCGTTTGTTATAGGGTCATAAAAACATTTGGAAAAATATCAACTATGGTATAAATACTGTGGGAAACTCTTTCACTTCTATACAATTATATGTGTTTCCTTTTTTCAAAAACAGCTTGGTGCTAACATTATCAAAGCCATCAATTGCACTGACAGACATTAACCTTCAACATATTTGACATTTTTTGAAAAAGGTTAATAATTAAACAGATTGGAAATATATGAATATATATGACAGAATAGTGCATTTAAGGCTGACATTGACCTAAACAGGGATTGGTGTTGTGAACAATCGTGTAAGCAAAGAGTCCAACAGATTAGAGCACCATTTAAAGTGGCCATTGTATTTTTAAAAGGTTTGTTTGTTTGATTTTGAAGGTCTCCAACAACATCACACAACCAGAGCAGTACATAGAGTAGCTGAATGAAATCAATCTGACCTGGTTTTGATTGCGTTTAAAGAAATTGTGTTAACAGAAATGACAAACAGTTAAGAGTACAATCAACTCATCAAACTGCCCATGATTAGAGTCAAAGTTTGAATTGCGCTCAACAGGAAGGCTCGAGGCTCATCGTGAGAGTGTTCATTATTCAGGGTCCTGTGAACATATGGTTCCAGTTCCTTACTGCACAGAGAATAAATTCATTCTCCAGCAGTCATTCTCCCCTCCAGCATGCTAATCTCTTTGAAAGGCTTGCATAGTCATGCTTCCCCTCATACAACTGTGTAATCCGAGACAGATAACATATAAAGTTAAATTTGCCACATAAAACCACTAAATACTGTATAGCTAGGAACAGCAAAGCATAACATGTGTTCCAAGACTTTCCCCTCATTAAAAAGTCCTTGACCAACAAAATCCAGTCTTAAACCCTTTTCACCAATGGAGACGGAAGGCGTTTCAGCACACGTGAAAAGACATGCAGTGAGAACATTGTGGTAGTGGCGTTGTCTTTATGTTCACTGTCCCAATCTTTCTAGTTTTTAATATACATCTTTGGGAAAAGGGGAGTAGTTAAAAAGCATTTCAATGACGAGACAACATATACATTTACGTTAAAAAAGTTATTTGACTGGGAATTGCTGACTTAAATGATGATAATTGGTTTGCTATATCTGATCACCAAGCCATTTGACCGCTCCATGCATGTGAATAAAATAACCAAATTCAAAATATTTTCTAAGTAATTGAAATGAACCAATATTGGTCAATAATATTTGGTTAGATGACACTTTGTATGTCGGTATAGGTGCTTGCATTGCTGCTAAAAGTATGGGCAGAAAACTATTAGGTGTGAGCATGGATTATTTAAGGATTTTGCCATGTACAATGGTTATATTTGGGTTTTATAACTAAAAAGGGAAATTGGAGAGTTCCTTCAGCTATAATTGATCTCCAAAAAGCTTGAACAGAATTTCAAGATAAAATTAATGAACTACACATGAACATTTGTAAGGAGAAGTTTGTTAGTTTGACAATTTTGGGTTTGTAAAAGGTGAACCGCAATGCTCAACAAGACCTTCTCAAAACAGCTACACTTGTGTAAAAGATTTGGTTAAACAGCTTTACCTCAAAAACTTCCTCATCCAAGATTCTTGTGCCAAAGACTGCAATCCCATCAGTGTTAATAATTGCATGCTCACTTCTGCTGAGTGGTTTGGTGATCTTCTTCTTACAGTCCACAATCATTGTAATGGTCTTCTTCTCTATGCTAAGAGCTACTCGATGCCACCTGTTGGATTGGAGGGGAGGATGGAAAAGACAAGCAAGTTTAGACATGCAAGAGTACTTTTATTTTCATACCTAAAATGATAATTAACTTTTAGAATTTTGGGTAGTTTTACTGAAAAAATAAATGCAACGCTGTCTGTGACAGACTTTTTTCTCAGAATTCCAATGTATTTTATTTTTCACACAATTTGAAGTTTTTATCAAACTTCTGACTTTTTCATAGAATGAAGACTTTTCTCAGTATTCTGAAATTCACAGATTATGAATCAGAATAATGAGAAAGGGTCAGAAATATAAAATATTCCTTCAGCTGCCCTAATCTTCTTTTATATATAAACTGATTGTCAACGTTTACTGTAATATGTCCTTATGCAAACCCCTTAATGCACTGTCTGATTTGTTCTTCTTAAATGAACATTTTCTCATGGTTCTCATTGTAGGTTACATAATTTAAACAATAAAGCAACCAAACTGAAATAAATGAAAGTGAGAACAATTTTGAAATTTGAAACTTTTTACCCATTTTTACCATTTGATTTCTCAGTTAATAAAGCTCACATAAACTGAGAACACACTATTGTTTTTATGACATGCAAAACCACAGAGCAGCTAATCAAAAGCACAGAGTAAAACCACCGGCCTTGTTTTTATTTTAAGTAAGCGTTGGCTTAGAATTGGTAGCATGTGGCTTAATGTTACACAGTAAAATGATTTTTATATTGCTAAAATAAAAAGCACAGACTTATACTGAATGGACAAACCAAGTCACTAATTTTGGAACTTAAGCAGCAATTCAAATGGAGTTAGCCGAATGTTGAAGACAGTGTTGATTTCTGAGTCTAATATAAAATAAAACCAAATGTAAGATGATTTGTCAGAGTTATACATATTGATGGTGTCATTGAAAACACATAGGTTAGATAATTGTCGTAACTCATATTTGTAATATGAAAACTATTTCAAAACAAATAAAGAGCCACAACTGTTTTCTACTGAATTTTTACCATATTTTGTCTGTACATCCTCACACGATCTTATTGGTTCAATGATTCATATCACAACATTCATTCATTCATCTTCATGCCGGCTTTCTTCCCTTTTGGGGTCGCCACAGCGGAATAAACCGCCAACTCTCTGGCATATGTTTTACGCAGCGGATGCCCTTCCAGCCGCAACCCATCGCTGGGAAACATTCACACTTTAACACTATGGGCAATTGTTCTTACTCAATTCACTTATTCCGCGTGTCTTTGGACTTGTGGGGAAACCGGAGCACCTGGAGAAAACCCACATGATCACGGGGAGAACATGCAAACTCCACACAGAAATGCCACCAGCCCCAGCCGAGCCTAGAACCAGCGACCTTCTTGCTGTGAGACGACCGTGCTACCCACTGCACCACCGTGACGCCATATCACACCATGTTAAAAACTATTACTCTCACACTTAGTGCATATAAACATATAAAAATAAAAAGTGCATTCCATGGTGGTTCACTCTTGATTAAAGTCTAGTACATAGACATAAAATGTTTACAAAGAAATAGTCTACTTGCTTTCCATCTGCTATGTTGATGGCCCGGAAGAGTGGGTAGTCCTCGGGAACAGGTTTTCCATGCTGGTCCTCATAGAGAAAGACTGGCGAGCGCCCCACCTCAACTCCCAATTGCTGGATTCCCTTCTCATTGTACACCGACAACAGGAAGGACTGCGTCCCTGTCTGTGGTTTGATAGTCATAAGAATGGAGAAATCCTCAGGGAAAACTCCTCCTAAAGAGACAAATCAGGTATTGGGTGTTTAAAGTTTTAATGTACTGGTTTTACAATCATTCCTTCCCAAATTGCTGGTGAGTATGTCTAAAGTAGATCTACAGTAAACAGGGCTTTTGTCAAGTGTAAAACTGTTTTTGTCCTTTTTTTAATGACCCATTAACTTTACAAGGTGTCAGGTAACATTATAGTCTTAAAAATTAGTGTAGGTGTAATGCTTTATTGTAAAATAAAACTCAAATGCGATCTTTTCTGCCTGCCTGGACTAAGTAGGATTTTTCTGCCAAAAAATAATTTAGCTAAAAATCGTAGGTCTAAATCTTTTTAAACAAATGACCTTCGTGGAACACAATCAGCCTTCAATATTTTGAACAAGGAAAAGAAAAGTTTAATTGCTAATGTTTTAAAACAGTTAAAAACCAAAAATATTAAAAAAAATATTGCTATTGATAATTGGTTCAGAAATGCATTGAAAGTGCTCCTCGTTTTTTGAGTCTCCAAACAGGTTTAAATGCTTGCAAGGCCAAAAACTAGGTGTGGTGTCTTATAATATTTATTTAATGTTTTACTTCTACTTCTAAATGATTGGTTTTACAACTTGTTAATTCTAAACCCCTCCTTTACTTGACGCAATCTGCAGGGTTCGTGGAACTGCACTCTGCTCTGCATAAATTATAATCGTCCAGTGAGAAAACACAACGAAAAATACAGCTCTTGGAAAACTAACAAACCAACTTTACGTGCATTTGCCAATCACCAGAACAGTATTTTTACAAAGTAAGAGGACTGTTGCATAAAAATTGTTAAGAAGCATATAGGCCATGGAATCCCATAGATTTGCATTATTTCAACTTCAGGAAAATGTCAGGAACAAAATGTCTGCATTATTACATACTGCTGTGAAAAATATAAGCTCGGACACTAATTCCTCACAGCCTTTGCACTCTGAAGAGAAAATTAAGCTGCGAAACTTGTAAATACAGACAAACAAACAAAAAACAGTTTCTCGGCATATTAAGACCATAGTCTATAGTTGCTAGACTCTTCAATGTTTAAGGGAGGTGTTTGGTTTACTGAATTCTATAGTAAAGGTGGTTCAAGGGTGCAGTATGATTTGAAATTATAAAAAATTTAGTTAAAAGATTGATTCTCATAACAACTTGTTTCAGCTGCTCTTATTAAATGCAACAACTTGCACTTTTATATTCAAATAACTAGGTGTCCTGCAAACTTAAAGCTGCTTTACATTAATGAAAAGAAATTTACAAATTAATAATAGCTGCTCTTCAACTAAGCATTGGAATTTAGCATGATAAAATTCTCAATACCCCTTATTAAATTATTGAGGTTTTACTCCGCAGTGTGTGTGTGTGTGTGTTCGTGCGTGCGTGCGTGTGTGTGCGCGTGCGTGTGCGTGTGTGTGTGTGTGTGTGTGTGTGTGTGTCATAACACAGGGAGTTTAACATGATAAAATGTGTCATAACGTAAGTAAGGTAATGAAGTTTTAAGGTAATGAAGTTCATTCAGAAGTAATCAGAAGCACATAAAGAGAGAATAAGTGTGAGAACTCAAACCAGGGAAATCAGGAATGATTTCACTGAAACCAAGAAATCAGTGAATGGTGAAATGAAAATAAAATTGGTATTAACAAAATCTAAAGAGGCTTAAATTAAATCTTTGAATTAAAAAAAGAAACCTTCCAATTTAACAGACAGTTTTAACTGTTCCGCTGCATCATGAAAGGTGTCTCATAAATATACAGACCTAAAAAGAAAATTTCAGTTGTATAGGGTTGATCAATTCTACTCTGTGTTTATTTGATTAGCCAGTCATATACTTGCCTAGCTGCATCACTGTCTGCTGCCTGACTCAAAAAAACTTGAATCTTAAACAACAGTTTCTTTGTACCACTCAAATATAGACAAAAATATATATAGAAAAGAAAATATATATGTTCATTTAGTAGTAATGTTATTTGTATATAGGTTTCAGGTCCTTAGTTTAGTTTAAAGTAAAACATTTGGTCTTTAAATAATTTTGTAGCATTTTATGTATGAGTGAATCTGAAATGTTTGGGTGTTTATTTGAATCTTGTACAGATTAAACTTGTGCTGTAATGAAGTTCAGAATCACCATTCAGTTTCATCAAAATCTATTTCAGAAAAACTCAGCACTTGTAATAAATATACAAGAGTCCATGTCAATCGTTCTGTCATAAGCAAAACTCAGACAAATAGCTATAAAAGAAATAAGTTAAATACATAAAACAGTCCAGCATTTGTGCAACTCAGAAGATATTATTATATGAAAATCAATTCCACATAAGTCGTTCCAATATTTGGGAACATTTTATTGGTGAGTATATTATTTATTTTATTCGTTTTTATCCAAAGAGCCTACGTTGGTCAAAATAAAAAGTTGTTTGTCTTTTAAATGGGATTGTGCTTTTTGAAACAATGCGAATGGATTTACTTCTTTCATCAAGTTCTGGGCATCAGACTCTGGGTATTTGTTAACTGTCAAAATTCATTTATCAGAGACGGTCAAGCCACATTATAAACTTCCTGTTTAACTCATTTCAAAGGAGAGAGAAAACTTGAACGTTGGTTGCAAAACGTAACCCAATTGCAACACTTGTAGCTTTGGCTAGGCATAACTGTTGTTGTTGTTTTTTTAAATAAATATAGTTAATATGGAACAGCACAAAACACTTACCTGGAAAAAGCTGTTTGGTTGGGGCACTGAGCTGGGCCTGTTTATCCACTCGATAAGCTACATCTGGTTTGGATCCTCTCCGCATGGTGCAGAAGCCTTGTGTTTTCTTCACTCCTTCAGGTGAACTTTTAAAGTTTAAAACCTTGAGAACATCCACGGGTTCAGCTGGGAGGCAAAACATTCAGTGTTAGAAGCATTACCTTTTGAAAAGGGCTTGAACATTATTAACATAAGTTATCTGTCACAAAATATAAATATATTATAAAAAGATTGCAGATCGTTTTTCAATGACTGTATAAACAAAGTTAATGGAATTGTGATATGCTTATGCTTATTTTGGGGACACATAATTAATTTCATCCTTTGGGTATTATTAGATACTATAAATATTTTTTGCAGAATTATTCAGATACAATTTCAAATTCAACTTCAAAATTTGAAGGACCTTTCATCCCCAAAAATACCTGTAACAAAAAACCTAATATACTTGAAGAATTTCATTTCATTGTGACTTTTACTAAATAAGAAATGCTGCAATAATTGTACACTTTATTGGTCCCAAACTAACATAGGTTTATGATACACACATTGTATTTGATTTCCTAGTGTACTTTGGTTTTTTCTTCCAGTCTAAAAATTGCATGACTAGTAGACTAGTGGACTGCAGCCACACTTCCCTCTCAGTAGTGACTCACTCCAACTAATCCAAATCCAATCTAAAGCAGTCTCAGGCTAGATTACAGACAAGGTCTTTCCGGCATTTCCTGGGTCTTCTTCAGCTGCATATGCCTGGAACACCTCTGTACAATGTAATGCAGGATGCATTCAAAACAGATGGCTGAGCCAACTCTATTGGCTTTTCTAAATACGAAGGCGTGGTGGCTCTATACACCCTATTTCTTAAAGGGAGACCCTTATCGATTTGTAAAGTAATCTCATTTTGGCCAGTTGTACTAAAGTTTAACTCACTCACCCATGTCTATAGTAATCCAACATCTCACAACCAGTGGAAGAAACTAGACCAATAAAACAAGTTAACGTAAGCATATGTTTCCATTGTAGAGAGATATATTCTGAGAGTATTTAGAACAATGACAATGTTTCAGCATATGTGTGCGCTTTACTTGCAACCGATGTAAGGCCAGTATACTAACTATAAACAGTAACTATAAAGCATCGTTTCACCATGTACATCACAATCTTAACCTCCTCCCTGGATCCATTAAACCACACTAAGGTATTGCTTTGGTCCCAGGAAGTCACGTTCCCCGTTGTTCAGCAAGCTTCCAAACTTCTGCCTTTGTTCTGCACTTTGGTCAATAGAAGTTGTTATTAATGTGTGCTTTATAAATTAATTTTCATTGTCACTGTCAAAGTGCAGCCTGCAGTACTTGCATCTTAAATAACAGTTTATGTACTGTAATAGACAGTCAGATGGCTGAAGCACAACAACATCTAGCAAAAGCATTCTGTGCTCTGTTGCTTGGGGATTCCTGCATATCGAGAAGAAAGATGGCTGCTCCTGGAGCAGCTTGAAACTCAAGTACAAGCTTACAGCAGGGAAGGCATCCTGGATTGCAAACAGTTACTAATTCTTCCTTCTACGAAAAATCATTGATGAGCTACTGCATATAATCCAGCTGTCTATACATTCCCACTAATTCTAAGATAAAAAAAATCTCACATAATGGAAAGAGTTGTGAAGTTGCCTCATTCAAAAGTTCCCACCTCTGTTTAAACAAAGGGGCAACCCTCTCCTTTCACTCTCGACGCGTAATAGGAAGTGATTAAACAGCAGTTCTCCTAAGAGGCTGCTTGGACTGAATCCATCCAAACTGACCAACTTTGGAGTTGAAAAAAACCCTGTTTCCACACCTGTCCCTGTCTTTCAAGCATAGGCAATGCCTATTTTGAGCTTAAATTAGCTTTGCCAGACACCTATGGGTGACGTCAAAAACACTTCGTCCATGTTATAAACAGTCCATGATTTAATCCTGAGGAGCTAGAGAATTATTACATAAAATAAGATTTTAGTGTAATCTTTTTTGGGGCAGAAAAGTGGGGTAGGGGTGGAGTTTGTTGTCCTATAACCAGAGGGTTGGTGGTTCGATCTCTGCATTGCCCTGTATTGATGTGTTTGACTGGTGGGGTGTAACTGGTGGTGGGCAGGAGGCCATAGGCGCGAAATGGCAGCCACGTCCTGTCGGACTGCCCAACGGCAGCTGAGGGCTACCAAGGTAGATTATCACCACCGGAGTGTGAATTTGGAGTGATTTAATGATGCTCTGGAAATTGTAAAGTGTCTTTGAAGGAATTATTATTCTTTTCAGTATCTTTATGCTATTGTATAAGAATAAAAAAAGATTGACACCAGTTTTATATAGTCAAAAGGTACTGAAAAAAGGTGTTGATAAATGGAGAAACAATATCTATTGCTTATGTTAACAACTGCAAGCAAATTACTAGAAGATGAAATAGTAAAATCTATTAAAAATCTTTCAAATATGTTCATTTCTGAAGAAAAAAACCCCAAGGAGTATTAAAAACAACCAAGTAAACAGAAATTAAGCACTACAATCCAAAGATATCTTGATGTTGGCAAACAAATTAAAGAAGATTCTGATAAAAACTAAAGCTGTAAGAGGAAAAAAAGACTTGCAAAATAAAACATAAATCTCCACTATTTTATTTCACAACTACTTCCAAGCTCAAATGAGTTATTGTGTAATTGCATTACGCTATCCAAATTTAAGAAAGCTGGAGTCCAGTTTAAAAACACATTGTCAGCCTAAATTAACCTACTTTTCCCAGTCCAACAAGACTTCCTTTTTTTGAATCAGAGTTGATATATCTAAAGCCAATTATAACTCAACAAGTGAGGACGTTTATGGACCATATCATGCCATTCAGTCAGGACACATGAACAAACAAATCCCATAAAATCTCCCATTTCTCTACAACACTAATTCTGAGTGACACTTTTACTGTAACTAATTCTCCACCACTGCATATGTGCTGTAACTGTCAATGAAGCAATTGTACATTTACAAGGCACCCAAGCAGCACAGCAGTAAAGATGTGAAGAAATATCCAGTAGGGATAATTGACCCCCTCGCATGCAGAACCATTTACAAAGCCAAACATTCCTATAGTTCAAGTCACTAGTGCTGGTCACTGCTCCGCTACGGTTATGGCAGCTCAGCACGAGCTAGACTTTACAAGCTGTTCAACTGCACCGAGATGTCAGGTATTATTTTTCCTTCTGTTGCTGAACCATCAAATACTAATGTCTCTGGCTTCGCTCAGCCTGCACCCAAACAAAGACCCATTTCTAATGATCCCGAACAAATCTTTGTTAATGCTTAAACAGGCTGAGTGATTAATAATAAGAATGCTTAGTAACTGGTCCTGAAAAGTAGACTATGTGATGTCACACTGATTTATTGCCCCTCTTGATGCTCTTCAGCTTTGTCTTTGATGCCACGAAAAGGAAAAGTTCCGGCCGTGCTTGAGACTGATGAATGAGGATGGGTGCAAGGTCAAGTAGATAAGCCTATCTAGTGGGTTACCTACATCGATCACCATCTCTACACAATGTTGTGTTCTTAAAACACATCTGTTTGTCATCACCAAAGCAAGCTTTTCTAGTTGTGAGGAAACTCTGAATTTGAGACAGTTTAAATGGGAACAGAGGCTTAATGGATGACTAGCACATAAATACTCAGACTTGGACTCACACTAAACCACAAAAACTTCAGAGTTGGGTCAAGTGGACATATGCGTCTGCTGGTCCGGCAGCAGACAGGAAGTATCTCTTTCAAAGGCCTAACAACAATAAACTATATAAACAAGAACGACTAGCTGCTAAGACTTATTGCTCTCTCTGTGTCTCTGGGCTGCTTAGTGTTGGAGCTGAATCAGGGTTTTGTTTTCATATGCTTTGACATCACAAATAGGCTCATTTTCCACCCTGTCCCACACAACTAAGCCTGGGAAAACACTGGTAAAAATATACTCAAATCTGTATTAAAGGCTGGTAATCACATAAATGTGGTATATATTTAGTTCAAAATCTATGTATTAAATATAAGAATGAGGGGTTTATTTGTGAAGAAGCACAAGCCTTACTTGTTACTCCGTCCACTGTTGTCTTTAACCAAATGGTAACAGCATGCAGGAAGTGCTGATCTGGTAGTTCCTGTTCCACATATGTGGCCAGAAGATGAAGGGTGGTGCTTTTTTAGGGTTAGGGAACATACTGAAGACATTACGGCGTCGGCATTGCACAGCCTGCGGATTTACTTTGCCTCAATATACCACCAACAAAGTGCTAATCCACTGACAGGAAAACATTCTCTAATCATACCTTTTTTCATCAAAACCAAAACATTTCATATTTGATCTCTATAAGGTTAAAATGAAAGTTTTAGTCTCCCAAAAACAAGAGAAAAAATGTAATCATCCACAATGTTTATAAACTACAGTGTTTAAAATTATTTGGTAAAAGGTTCACAATAAAATTGAGGTAAATACATATTTGATTATCATATTTGCCTATTATCATATTTTAAAAACAGCTTTTTAAAGTAAATATGAAGTAGATTTTTGTATTCTACTGCAATGTAAGATTAAAAAACTGATTCAATTTGTTCAATATATATTGTGAACACAAACTCAATCTGTAAAATGCAGTAAATCTGGAGCTTTACTAATATATCCTGTTAAATTATGAAGTTAAAAAGTTTTAATGCGATTTTTATTAATAACGAGAATAAGTATACATTGTATTAGTAATGTATTATACATTCATGCAAAATAAATCAAACAGTGGTTTACTGCAGCTTTGTTTTATGTATATAAATATACAAGAGAAAATGTGTAGTTTTTAATACAATGTTATATTATTTTACAGAATTTTTGTTTGGTTTTTAACCATTTAAGTTAATAGTTATTTTAATTATTTTGGTGCAATAATTTCAATATTTTGAGAAGGGAGTTAATCAATTCTCAACGTTCAGGTTTATTGAACCCAAATGGCAACCTCCAGCTTTCCCTCTAAATGCGCAATAAAAAAAGGGACTCAACTGATATCATTAGATTTGGCCATCATAAAACTCTTGATTTTTAAAGATTTTTTTATTTTGAATGGTTAATTTTAAAAAGTCCATAATTAAAGGCAAGCCCTTGAGTGATCGATCACCTGAGCTCAACTTCAGATTTTGTCATTTCTGCTCAGCCTGAATCTAGCCTTTAAGTAATTTTTTTAACTCTCCTGTAGTGACCCTTTGCCAAGAAGGATAGAGCTGACTACTGCAGCTGTGAGAATTAAACGCTCTCTAAAGAAACGTAAGGGTGACGTCACGACCACGTCCATGTTATATCCAGTCAATGAATGGGTGTAAGAAAGTTCCGTATATGAACCCAAATTCACTCCTATAAAGAGAATGTTTTGTATGGTATAATAACATATAACACAAACACGGTTAGGGTTAGGGCTAACCCTAACCCTCATTAAAACAGAATAAAAATCCATTAACTTTGACTAAATAAAGCTGCACTTCCTCTTACAAAAAAGGTTCTGATTCGAAACATTAACCAGAAAATAATTTTATAGAATCAAATAGTTATTTTCTATACACAAAAATGTATGATTACAAAGAAAATATGTTGTATCAGTTCAAGACAACTTAAATTTCTTAACTTAAAAACAGCTGCACACAATAAAGCTCAGCTTGTCTACATCCATGTGCACGCTTGTGAGCTTAATGATGCGGTGAGCACTTAATGTGGCTTTGTCAAATCAGTCTGGGGAGAGTTTCCATTCAACATCAGCCTTCTGCATTATCATCCTAAACCAGAGGCAAAACAAATAGTAGTCTGAATAAAAGGCTTCCGGGCTCTTAAAGGAGAGGGTAATAATCTGTAACACTTACAAGTCTCTTCCAAAAGGCAGAAAGCTACTGTTTTTTTATTTTCTTCTTCTTTTCTACACTCTAAACTAAAGGTCTCTTTGTGCTCTTCAGAATGCCTCTCAGCATTGCTGCATACCTAAAGGCCTCATATATTCCAGATGTGGAGAATTGGCAGGAAAAGGACCCCCTTCTCACAGAAGCTCTTAAAAAATGTCAGTATCCAAAATCTATTAATGCAGCAAATAAGTACATTGTTCCTAATGCACATCCACAATCATAGGGTTGCCAGTATGTTTTTTTTTTCTCATTGGAAGACATATGGGTATTGAACTGGCTGACTCTATAGAATAAATAATGAAAATATGAATTAAAAAGTCATAAAATCATGAATCATGTATGTAGTTGGACTTAAGAAAGGGTAGTAAAAAGCTTGAAGAAAACATCCACATATATAGCTAAACACACTAGAGATCTTAGGCCAACCGACACATCATAACAATCAATCAAATCTGACTTTGAAATTCCCCAAAACTACAGTATAAGTCAATGGAAAAAACTGCATCCTGAAATTTAGGATATCCCAGTAGGTGTGTGCTATATCTCAAGTGGCTCCACAGAGACATATCCGATTTCAGTTCAAATAAACAATCCAAAATGCATGAGATTCAAGGTAGTTTTAGCATGTGGAATGTAGTTGTGGCCAGGATGATTATTAAACCAAAAATGTGAATGGTCATTTTCACAAACCCCCACCCCCAAAACTGGCCGACAACAGTCAAATGTGGTGAAGACATTATCAAGCAGCCATTTTGAAAGAGGTATGTTACATCTCTGCAATTACCATCATGACGATAACAAAAGAATACGCTTGGTCAAAAACAATTGTCAGTTTTACTGCCATTTTTTTTTTCAGTATTAATAACTGCTCTTAGAACATCCATTAAACATGTAGCTGTGATCCTAATTTCACGACCACATGAGAACTTTTTTGTTCTTTTTTGAGAAGATTTTGTTCAGTAGACATTACTAAAAGGATTGAGGGATGTTAAAACCAATAAAGTTTCCACAATAACTCCACAGGCACATTGGTCTTTAGTGTGGACTTTGATGAGTGGAGAAGCGGTCTGCATCTCTGTCTGAGCAATAAAATTTCCTTTCCATTCTGGTCACTCGAGTGCCTCAACAGTTTGAAGAGTGTAGTGCAGATGAGAGATCCAAGAGCGCTGTCTCATCATAAGAAAAGTTATAATTGGTACCAGGTAAGACATATAATATTACATAAAAACAAAAAACAAAAAAAAATTGTCATTAAACGAAAATAACAAGCTCAAGACCAGCTAATATGTTAAATCTGGGTGATGTAAAAAATGTAAACGAAAACATTTTAAAACTCCAAGCCTTATTCACTGAAAAAAACACATTCAAAATGTATATCTTGAAAAACTATTTATCTTCTGAAGATTGTCTCCGATTATTTTGGGTAGCATCTTTTAAGCTTTCTCTATATAGACAACTTAATATCTTCTGTAAACCTTCATTTGACTTTAGACTCTCAGAAGACAGTAGTTGAAGTGAAAAGGCCACCCCTGAGGTCCATCACAGGTTTAATCAGCCTGTAAAATGAAGGCAGGTATCAGTTATAAAGGATGCTCCTTGACCTTACCTGCTCTCACATGTGCTGTCTGGAGGACAAAAGTCAGACTGAAGATAGCACTGACAACAGAGTTCCGGAGACACTTTTTCGTTTTCCATCTCGTAGACCATCTTTCCTTATCCTTATCCATGACCGGAGCCCGTCGACTGTGTTCAAAAATCAAAGTAGCCCCTTTCCCACCGAAATCCAGATTATTGTCAGTTATTTCTGAGCTGCCATGAGTTAGAGAATCAATTGGTTTTCGTTGTGAAGAAACTCCTCACGCAGTCCCTCCGCCCAGCAGACGCGCAGACTGAAGGTAAGCGGGCTCGGGTGAAAAAAAGGCAGCGTCGTTTGTTCCCTGAAGAGCTCGAGCCTTTCGGAGGTTTGGACGTGGTAGACCTGACCCGCGAGGGCGAAAAGAGACTGAACACTGGGAGAGCCGCCTTGGAAAGATCCGCCCAGTGCTTTGATGAGCGCTTCAAAGTTTGACAACTTTCCTCCAAAAGTTCACAGCGAAGGTGTCCCTCATCGAGACCGCATTGTACGAGCTGTGGTGTGGTGTGGTGGAGAACATGGGTTTTCAAACTGATCAGGAATGACTGACATTAAAAGAATAGATAAGGACTATTTCTACTGCGTTGTTTGGTTTGTTGATATTTTTTCAGCTTTTTTTTATATTGAGCTAAGATGACCAGTGTGGTATTATAGTGTTTTCATTATGCACTGTATAGTTTAGATAATGTTTCTCCAAAATGCACTGTGTGTAGATGTTTTAGAGACCATTATTTGGAAAATGCATTTTTATCACCACATATAAAATCCAGTTGTATTGTGTGATAGCTCTGCTTCTGCAGCTTTCGTTTCTTTTGCTTTAAAGGGGTCATGAACTGGTAAAAATGTTTACACTGGTTGAGGTGTAATCATATGAGGGACCTTTTTCATGCCATTCAGCACTCATCTCCAAAAGTGCTATTTATAATCAGCCTTCAAAGGAGCCATTTAGAGCCAACCAAAATCTGAACTACTGGTTATTTACATAGAGAGATTTGCATGACAAATGTTCTTAAGGAACCAAAAATTATACATATATTCCTTCTGTTCTTTAAACTCTAAATGTGTTTTGTCTTTGGATCTATACATAGTCGGTTGAACTTTATAGTATTTTTTTTGTTTGTTTTCATTATGCGTTCCCTTTTTGCGGACCTTATAAAACAACAAAAACGGAACTATAGTAAAATATATTGAAACCTGTTTGCAGTTAACAAATAGCTGTTCTTCACATCTGAGATGACCTGTCACATTTGGCAAAAAAAGTCTAATCTTTCCATTGTTTCAAATTATTTAACTTCTTCACAAACAAAGAGTGAACCACTAACATAGCATTAACATATGTTATGTGATGAACCTTTTAAACCTTGTCATTGTGATTCCCTTTACCATATTTTTATTCTATATTCTATATATTTTTATGCAACCCTTATTGTTGACCTGAACACAGTTGAGATTCCTTTAAAAATGCTGATTGCCAAAAAAGATATCAAGCCGAAACATCAGCTCATGATGGGTTTCCACATGGACTTTATTTTTTAAACTAATCTGATTTGTGAAGCTTTCTGAAAAGGAATATTTTTTTTATTTAATTGGTGATGTGGAGACATTCACTTCAACATTTAAAAATGTATCAAATCATGAGCATTTACAATGCAGAGAAAAAGATACACACTAATATGCGCATGCAAACGTTTAAAAATTGGAGTTTGATTGTCCAACTCCATCTAATTTTTATCATTTGAAATAAAATATAAGGATGTTGAATCAATAATAAGAGTTCATGCTTCAAACTCTTAATTAACTTCCAATGTAAGAATGTGGAATTAATAAAATAATCTACAATTTAGTGTCATCAATCCCACTAAATGCGGCAAACAACAAATACTCCCACAGCAACATGTGCTTTTAGCGGTTTTTATTTCAATTTTAGGAAACATTTAGATGTAATGACATACTTGAAAGTTATACCAAACATCGTATAATTATTTGAAAAATAGAGCAATTACCCAGTTTTTTCAGATTTAGGCAACTCAAACCTTTCAATTTCAGTTCAACCCAAAATCTATCTTGTAATTGCAGACGTTTCAGGCATCCGCTCTTCAAAAGAAGTTAAAATAACTGTACTGTATGTTGATGGAGCAGATGATTTTAGGCATGCGTCAAATACTCTGGTCACGGCGGCTTTGCTGCGCTCAGATCTTGACCTAAAAGTAGCTCGTTTCAGGTCATTGCTTACATCTTGGCTTTTGGGGTTTTGTCTTGAAGTTTAGATTTGGAGAGTTGGTTAGTGCAAACCAATGACATAGCATTTACCGTGAGGGATAGACATCATAATGCAGTCAGATTTATCTCTTTCTTGATATTCATAAAATTCGGACTTCTGGCTCTTGTTCAAAGATACCATTTGTGAGCCGTGTAGGAGTCCTGTTGTACTCCATCAGCAGTCAGTGTACAATTTATTAAGTCATACACAACTTACCTGTATTTGTTGAGAATGTTTTTTTTTAGATGTAAACAGTTCCTCACATCGATTCATCAAAATTTCAGACATATTCTGATCTCCAAATTATATATTTCAGGCTGCTACCAGGGACCTTGCCAACAGCAATTTATAAGGTAGCAAAATTTCATTAGTCTGCTTACCTATGATTGGACAGGGTCTCCAGACGGCTTCTCCAAGAATTCTTGTAACATTTTTTTTTTTCAGAAAATTTTTTTCTGAAAATTGTTCAGAGGACCTTAAGAGTTTATTGTGTTTTTATGTTTATTATGTTGAGTTGCAATTTGTGACTTGTTGAAGTTAGATATCCATTATTTTTACCACAAACCTTGAACTTGAATCCAAACATGTCAACGTTAATCTGGAAATCTTTTGGTGCAGGAAAATGTACTGCTGTCTCAGAGCCAGGAGGTTGCTGGTTTCAGGATAAGTGGGATCTTGATGGTAGAATGTGCATGTTCTCCCCTTGGTTGTGTGGGTTAACTCCAGGTGCTCCGGTTTCCTTCTACAGTCCAAAAACGTCTCTGGTGATATGATTCCTAAATTCCCCTTCAGAGTGATTGTAACAGTAAACTCTATTTTAATATTGGTCCTCAATGAACTGGGTACCTCCATGGGGTGTAACTCAGCTTTTACTTAAAGCAAGCTGGATATTTGGGCACCAAACTAACCACATGACTCATATGCTGATTATATGCAATCTAAATAAAAGGAATAAGGAATGTTTGACAGAAAGCTTTTTGTCAAGTACTTGGTTATTTGAGAAACTTGGTTAGTTTCTTTTGTTTACAAGTTTGAGCCTGAATTGCATGGAATATTTCAGCACACTTTCTCACTTTGAACGTCTACACAGGAAGTGAACACAATGTCTTATGGACTTAAATATTGTGTTGGATTGAATTGGATTCAGTATTGTTCATCTTTGAAGTATATCTTTGTTTAACACTGATTGTCAATACAAACTGACTCTCTGTTGTTCCTTAAGATTTATTTGGAACATGTTTTTCAAACAAAGTATTTGTGTTGAATGCAGGTGGTTCTTTTGTTTGGTTTTGATTTAATTTAAAACCTAATTTGTGCATCGATATTATACATCCTCTTGCTAATTTGTTCTCACAATAGTTTGATAGCAGAGCCAATTACACAATCTAAAGACTTCTTTTCCTGACACAGCTTGCTTTTGCATTTTTCAAGTCAATCTAAAATACAACTTATCATCTCATAAACTTTACTTTCCAAACAAAAAAATGATGTTAGGAAACAATGACACAATACAATAACAATATGTGTGAAGAGAAAAGTTAGTGTAAGATCAGTTGCATGTGTTCACAGAATGTGTTTGTGTTAATTATGGCATTGTTCATACCCACAGACAATCATTTAAAAATCATCACACAATTAGCTTAAACAGTTTTGATGACAATGGATCCAATTGTTGCTTTAAGTGACTGTGAAGAAAGATGGAAATTCCAAAATCTTTCACCATTGGCAAGTCTGATCTGTTGCTTTTGGTGGAAGCATGAAAAATAGAAGCTGCATCTAGGGGTGCGATTTATTACCAAATTGCTAAAAAAATATCTTGAAGGGATCACATTAGAAAGTAATTTTGGCTAGATATTTGAACAATACTGGGGCTATTTCATTTTTGTGGAACCCATCTTCTTGGGGCAAAGTCAAAATGTTAA
This sequence comes from Danionella dracula, assembly GCA_900490495.1. Classification (NCBI taxonomy): domain Eukaryota; kingdom Metazoa; phylum Chordata; class Actinopteri; order Cypriniformes; family Danionidae; genus Danionella; species Danionella dracula. The sequence goes on from UELW01000100.1 coordinate 4,043,033, forward strand.
TCTTACTGTAGAATGTCAAACCTTGCAGAATATAATCAAGCCCCTACTCTTGGGGTTAACATCACTACAGAAGAAGAGGGAGCGTTTTTTTTTTATTGAGAGGACTCTGATCTGGGGAAGAAGGTGGTTTTTAGTTGGTCAAAAAACTTTATGAAGGAGAAAGAGGCAGGTTGACATAATAACTTTAAGAAACAGTTTAAAATAATAATAAAACATGCTTTGAATTAAACGTTTTGAATGTATAAGTTTTTTGATGTAAAGTGTGTTAGAGACTTTTCATCCGTACCATAAAGAAAGTTTGCCACCTAATGAAATTTTAAATAAAAATTTCTTGTAGGAAGCTAGCTTTAAAACAATTAAAGCTTTACTATAAGTTTAGTTGAAAATGCAGAATATAAGGCAGAGTAAGCTCTGGAAAACACATTATCCCAGTCCAATACAAATCTCTGTTCACTCTGGGATTCATGCAGACTAAACAGGAAGTTCAAGAAGGACCAGTGAGAGAAACAGAGTAAAAACATTCCAGAGAAAGTCTTCAGTCACATAAAAACAATGTGTTAAGAAGAATATATTTAATGTATTAATAACAATACCTAGGCTCTATACCCTATATATTAAAGGGAGACCCTTAAGGATTTGTAGAGAGTAAACTTGTTTTGGCCTCTTGTTTGGAAGTTTTACACATGTTTATAGTAATTCCACATCTCACATCCAGCGTAAAAAAAGTAGAACATAAAACAAGTGAATGTAAGCATATATATGTAGGTTTTCGGACTGACTGACCTTCATTTCTTAAAGTAATGATGGCCACTTGTTTATCTTTACTTAGCTGCACTTTTCTTACAAAAATACAAATTTTATTCAGTGGGACTGAACAGCTGTGTATCCACCCGACCCCATTTATAAGGCAAGAAATCCCTCTTTTTAAACCTGACAGGGCTCACCTGTGAAGTTAAGGCCATCTCAGGAGACGACCTCTTGAAGATCATCAAGAGACGCCAAAAGTGTGCAAAGCGTAATCAAGGCAAAAGGTGGCTACTTTGAAGAAGCTAGAATGACATATTTTCAGCTGTTTCACACTTTTTTTTATGTATACAATTCCACACGTGTTAATTCATAGTTTTGATGCCTTCAGTTTGAATCTACCACTTTCAATTTTCATAGTCATTTTTGAATGAGAAGGTGTTAACATATAATATATAACCCCACACTAAAAGAACACTATATATACTTTACTGTAATGTAACGATGCATTAAATGGAGCTATTTCTTGCTTTAATGAACCTGGCCTCGAGGGGCGAACTTACACAATAAATAAGTTGGGGTCACTAACACTTTTTAAATTGTTAAAGAGTAAAACATTAGTGGCATTTCATTTATTTTTGAATGAGCTCAACGCAAACAATTTAATTGTTTGGTTTGTTTGCTAAATAAAGACTTGATACATGCAATTACTAAACTTTAGCAGCTTAAAAGTTGTCTGCTGTAGTTAACTTTGCTGCCAGAATATTTTGCACAACAAATGTACAGTACATGTTTTTGTCTTGATGTTTTGATGTTCATGTTAAACCAAAATGATTGTAATATAAATTCTCATTAACTCATCTATATCCACGTGGACATCACTCACACAGCAGACTTTAATTGAATTTAGTTAGTACAGTTTGTGGCATACTTAAGGTGCAGTATGTACAGACCATGCAATGTAGGCTGTCTGTAAGATCTGCATTCTGTCAGTAACAACTCATTTGGGACAAAATATCATTGAGGAAACAATACTCATTTATGAGTAACTAGGTTGGCTTACGGTGCCTTTCCCATCAGAAATGTATGAACTATACAGAGGTGGATAGAGTATCCAATTAATGTACTCAAGTAATACTAAAAGTACAGTACCTAGCTCTTGAACTGGCATAGTAGAAGGCAAGTTAACATTTTGTTCTATGTATTTGTGATGTTTTTCATGCAATGTAATGAAAATAATCATTTTTATGTTAATAAACATGTAATTAGTTTTCATTTTCCACACCAGTACATACATTTAGCATAGTAACACACAAGAATATGAGGAAAACAGGAGAGCAATCAGATAGAGAAGATAAAACAATAACCGGACAGGGAGTATATGTTGATATAGACAACACCCAATCAGCTCCTCAAACCAGTGAGGAAAGATGCTCTGACCTACACCTCCGAGGCAGTCCTTCAATCCACACAGATTTGTCATGCAACTTGGAAATATTAGCTTTAATAATGATTACAGGAAACACTAAATCCCTGAACTAGCGAAACTTTTTAACCTGTTAAAGATAGCTTGCGAGATCAAACATTCATTCATTCATTCATCTTCATGTCGGCTTTCTTCCCTTTCGGGGTCGCCACAGCGGAATGAACCACCAACTCTCTGGCATATGTTTTACGCAGCGGATGCCCTTCCAGCCGCAACCCATCGCTGGGAAACAAATCAAACATATTATTATTTTTTATTTTCATGATACTACTTACAGAGGAACACTGCCAAATGTAAATGAATAGTTCTCTAAAATGTACATGAGTAAAAATAAAAGTGCACGTTTTTAAAAGAACTCAAAAGTACTAGTTACCTAAAAATGTACTCAAGTAAATGTAAGTAAATGTACTCAAGTAAATGTAAGTAAATGTCCTCAAGTAAATGTAAGTAAATGTACTCAAGTAAATGTAAGTAAATGTACTCAAGTAAATGGAACTATGAAAATCATCCCAGGTATCTGCCAAAAGATGGGTAATGATAGGCATCAAAAAGCTTTTTATTTAGGTTTTGCACAATGCACAATGTTCTGTTCATGGCAGAGGAGTTTGTTGAACAGAAATGAAAAACAGATGAAGAGATTGTATCATATGGTTATGTGACATTGCCCCTTAAAATGATCTGTAAATGAACATGTTTATTTGATTATTTGATCATTGCTGTGAAAATTTTGCCAGCTCTGGCCAGGGGTCTGGAACAATACATGCACTAGATTATCTTAATTAATCAATGTCTATCAGCAAGACTTAAACCAAGGGGGAATGTGGGAATTTGAACCATATAGAGAGACAATTAAGAAGTATACTTAGAAGTGAGTCTTAGAACCTTTAATGTAGGGCAAGTCAAAAGGGATGCCTGTGTTACGATCTGTAATTTTAACACCACAGGAATGATGGTTATGATGATGATGATGATGATGATGATGATGTTAAAGCTGCTCTTCCTTGTGTTCTTCTAAGGACAGAAGTAGCACCACCTCTCATTTTTCTGTCCTTAAGCATCTGCTTCCAATGAGACGATGAAACCATGTTCCATGCTCCTCACCCCCCACGTTCTGAGCAAAGCTTCCATCTACATTCCTGGTAAGTCACAAGTTATCTACTACTTTGAGTCATTTTAACAATGAGTTGAGACAATTCCAAATATGGACTATGACAATTCACACATACATTTTGAATGCATGCAATGAAGACGTCAAACTTCTATTTTATTTATCCACTTAATCATGGTTTGGATTATGGTTTGATGGTCTCTTACATTGACCAAAAGGTTAGGCAGACCTACAAAGATCCCCTATCCACCAGAGAACCGGAGAACTGAGACACATTCAAAAAGTTTTGAAAGGGAGCAGTTGCCATGAAAGATAGCTTTTTACAAGATGCAAATATGACAATGTTCTGATTTTACAAAGCATCAATACTTTTTAAACAATGCAGGTAAGCAACTGTTGTATGTCTTTCGTACATGCAGTTCAAGATAGCTGCAGATCTGCACCACAAATAACTAATATCTTCTTATATATTGATTTTAATAATGATAAATATTGCTATGATATTAGGCATTTTTATCCACGAGGACATAAAACAACCTGATGGTTACACATTATAATCATCCTTTGTGTAGTGTTTATTTTTTTTATTTTTTATTATATTTTTATTCTGGTAGACCCGAACACCTTGTATGTAAATAAATGTGTAGAGGGGTGTACAGTGTGGGGTCATTACAAATGTGTTCTGATATCTGTAAATTAGACAAGGCTGGGGAATCTCAGTTTCAAATAATAATTGCTTTTTTTTTTTTTTATGAAAACTGAAAAAGTTTCTCATACACCCAAACACCATAAAGTTCATTAACTTGAAAAAAAAACTGCAAATACATTTATCTTAACAACACTTCACTGAGATCTATTCAAGAAAAGCTTTCAAGTTATAAATGTCTCTTTTTTTTCTACAGAGTGCAGTGAAACCCCTGTAATTGAAAATGTGTTGTCAGACAGCAGATGCTTCAGTTGGTTTAGCAAACCACAGAAGAACACTCCAGTCGCTGTGGCTTTCTCAAGATCAGTTCAATTCTATTCAAATCTGGCTTAACTATGGACTTCAATGTGATGCGATGGTTCTAATTTTTCAAAAGACCCAGCTATACACAATCATACACAATGCCACTGGGTCAATTCATGTCTTACAAAGATTGCACACATACGGTTGGTTTAAAGCCTTAAATAGTAGTCATGAAAAAGCATGTCATTGAAGACACGAAAAACGGTCTGGCCTAAATGAGGGGTAGAGAAGAGCCATCTATAGCCAAGATACAGTCTACGGGATGCGCACTGGAAAGCAGGAGCCAAGAGTTGCACAAAGACAAGCCAGAGTTTCACTATATTTGCAATTTATGAACTGGATCATTGCTTTTCAACAATAAACCATGGCAACTGTTTGTTTTTCTTTTGAACAAAAGTATTGTTCCTTTAAATGTCTGAAGAGATGAAACTGTTTAATATCTACTCTGCAGTTCGCATGCCTGTGTTGTCAGATTTTAATTGTATTGTGTGCGGTGTCCTCTACAGGAAAGTCTTGGGATGGTGATAATCATTGTGTTACAAAAGTGTCATTTAATATATAATTTGATATAATATGAATTAATGCCTTATTATCTTCTGTATGCAATTAACTGTGTGTCAAAATCATGAAAAATCGAAGTGTGGTGACATATTTTGACTTCTTCTCCTTCAAAAAAAAAAAAACTTTAAAGGGATTTCACACTCCAAAAATGTTATATACACCCCAAATGTATTTAATCTGTTACTCATACGTCAACACTCAAAAGTAAACAGAAAAGAGCATGTTCATGTCTTAGAACAGATATGCTGATGCTTTTGGGTAATGATTGCAATAGGGGTTCATATGCAGTATGTTCATTTACAGTTAAAAAGCACTCTGTTCTGTTTCCCTTTGAGTTCAATCCTTGTGTGTGTGTAGATGAGAGATGTTGATTTAAATCTTTATTTTCAAACCCATAGCAGATGCAGATTCATTTTGTTTGAGATGCTTTTTTAAAGACATGTAAATCTGTGACATAACTGTCAATGAAACAGTCACAGTTCTGCTGTTGGTTGTACACAATAGAAAATCACATTTGTACACAAAATATCTGAAATGGTGTTTTGAGGAGAAAGGAAGCCATCAGTGGTTTGGAGTGCCATGGTAGTAACGGAATAATGACTACATTTTTTAGGGGAGTATTGCTTTAAGCCCCTTGACCTTTGGAGCAAGTTTTGTGATAGAATATCTTTGACATGCACCAGACAGTATAAACAAGGAAGAGGAGAATCATTGCAGAGGGTATAATGAGAGATAATGTAGCAGGTACACAGGAGGTTCCAGTCAGTGCTGGTTTCATCTAGGAGCAACTGTTCTTTTAACATTCATTGCCAGGGAAGTAATATTATAGTTTAATAAAAAATATGTATATTATCACAATAATATACACAATATACACAATAATATAGTAGCCTGACCTATTACAAAAATGACCAACTTCTGTATCTGATTCTGATTAAAAGTGTGTACTTTGCCGTCTTAGATTTCATAAAGTATTTCTTTCTTTATGAATAATTGTTAAAAGTTGCTAAATGGGCCCTAGTCCCAAAACTCTTGGCTAGTGCAGACAGCTTGGCTAGTACACTTCTTATTGCTCACAAAAGTGAACTACTGAATTTATGTTAAGCATTATATTTGTTGAAAATACATTTTTATCATCATTTACATAATGAACAGATTAGGGTAGTGAATATAATTGTGTGTGTTTGATGTAGGAGCCAGACAATTGTTCAGACAGAAACTTGATGGCAATTGTGACAATAGGAGGTTTTCTATTTTACTTTGTTTAAACAACAAAACAGGCTCAAATCACTTATGTTCTTCACTTAGAAACTACACTAATATTAAATGAAATTCCAAAAAATGAATGTGAAGTAGTGCAGATGTGCAGGCTACCTTTTATCACCACTTAATGCAAGCTGTTCCATATCTCAAACTTGGTGTGACCTTGATGTAACACCAGAGACTCCCTTTGGATGAGCATTGGACTATGTCTACAGGAGTGTGTAACATATCATTTCCCAACCACCCATACCGAATTGCTAATATTCACTTTAAGGCATTTAGTTATTTTCTTCTAAAAGCAAATAACTCTCTGGAATTTTATCTGTTTAAAGCTTAGTGATTTTACAAGACTTCAAAGAATGCTGATGATGTGACTCTCTTTATTACACAAACCTCAAGAACTACTGAAGAGAAAGTGGGATTAGTCGAAGAATATAAAATGAATAAAAACAAAATTTTGTGCTTAAACATGCCCAGTGGAAAACACATTTATGGGAACATCTAACCACACAAATTGAACATGCCAAGCTGACAGACTGTAGACTGTGTAAATCTGAATTTTCAGTATAAAAAATGTCAGTGGCTCTGACTGAAAACTTGTTTGGCTATTGGTATGGAATTGTCTATAAAAAGAGGACAAACCAAGATTGAAAGTTTGACATTTGCTAGAACCAGAACCAAATAAGTGAGATCAAAATTTAAATCAGTTCTATAGCCACTCAATTGTCCTGATAGACTTTTTCAATTTGTAATAAGATAGGACCACTTGATAGTGGAAAAAAAATTTTTTTCTTATTGTATTTAATCACTATAGATCGGGCCATTATAATGGTATTAGGCCTTTCAAATTCCCAGTATTTCAATTCATGCCATCAAAAGCAATCAAAAAGTAATTGGGACTGATTGGGACAGATTAGGACCTACGGAACTACTGAACTTAATGGCTAAGGGATGCCATTCAATTTATCAACAACAGCTGTCCCCAATAACAGCATCATTCTATGGAGCACAAACCAAAAGTATATCTAAATGGTTTGCAAGAACTACATATTTCCCTTTAAGCCTTAAATAAGTTTGGTCATTTAAATCCCAATCTTGTATCATTCCTTGGTCTGTTTAATTTTTAAAACAGAGAGAAATTTAAATATCGGGTAGGTAAATGGGTGGCCAAATTCATCTGCAACCTACCTCTAAAAGATACAAAAAGATAATTAACCAAGTTAATTCCGTTCAATCTAAAATGTAGAATTTTACAAACAAACAATAAATATTTAGTGTATAAACAACTTTAACGTAATGGCAATCGTTTCAAAACATATTTTCCTTATTCAATCTCATTCAACATTTTATATTTTCTCAACAAAAAAATCATATTTTCTTCAACAACACTATCATTTGATTAGCAAATACATAATTTGTTCTGGTTTATTGGTTACTTTGCAGCTACTGTTACTTTGACTCCCAGGAAATACAACTAGGAATAAAAAAAAATTAGGCATTTATCTCTTTTCTACACACGTCAGTACAGACTACACATGTCTACACAAACTTGCAGGCCATATGATTTATTTAACATCTTCAAACGTCTATTGAATTTTAAAGTTTAAGTGTTGTTCTCACATGTTTTCTAACTGTTGTGACTACTGCGCTGACAAGATGGGCACTGCAGAGTTTTGTCTATCCTCATGGTGGTGCCAGTGTACTCTCAAATCCTGAAAAACCAAAAGCAAATAATCTCAGAGCACGTCATTGAAGCAACACATTTCAAACTAAAATAGGCCATGACCATTCAACTAGGATATTTTATTACAGATCTCGATGCCATTGATTCAACTTGGTGTAGTGATAATATTTGCCTTTATTCACAAGTACTACTTGCCTAATTATTTTCCCTTTTTGTAGCATTATCCCGGAATACGTATTCATTATTTCTTTTGTAATGTCTCAAAGTGCTATTTGAACACGTTGGGTTTGGGATCTCAATAACATAAACTGTCAAATGCCAATTGTTGATGTGCAGTTAAACAGGAATGTTACAATTCCTCAATTATTTTATTTTATTTGATAGATTTTTTGTGTGTGTGACCCAACGGTAGTTAAAAGTTATCTGATTAAGTTTTAACAGGTTCAGTTAATTTAGCATGTCATGGCCATTTACTTTATTCAAAATGTTAAAGTATATCTTTTTTTAGGAGTGTTTTGAACCTAGAGGCTTAAAGGCTAGTCACTTGGCCAATATATTAAGCATCTATCTTCAAGGAAGATAACTCACTATTTATGTAAAGTTAATGATGTAAGGGCATTACTCCAGTTATGTTTATTGGATAGTTTGTGAGGGGGAAAGATACGGGTGGGAGTTTTTTTGTTCAAAGTTGGATGGCTAAAAACTATGCTGTAAAAAATGTCTAAAAATTGTCTGCTTTGAGTTTTATGATTTTAAGTGGTTTTCTTTAAGTTACACTGTATGTACAATATAGCATTAGGTTGTCAAATTTAAATACAATTTGGTGAATTAGACAACATGATTAAATGCTGAAATGCCTTAATTTCATGGAACTAAAAAAGTATGATTGTCAATGCCACAGTTTTGTTTCTTGTATAACTATGTTATGAAATTGTTTTGTAACTTTAAACTGTGCGTTCATAATGTTTTAGAGCTCTCTATGTTTACCTTGGACCCTGAGAAACTATCAATGTCTTCCACCTGTTTCACTAGGGTTTTTCATTACCTCTGATTGGTTGTGAGGGGAAGACAGTTTTGTATATAAGCTGTGACTTGCCTTGAGTCTTGTTGCAAGCCTTTCTTCTCACCAGGAAAGGATGAAGCTTTTAATCTTGGCATCAGTTCTTGGGCTGAGCCTGGCACAGTTCAGCCCAAACACCAAAGATGGGAAAACTGCTATTGTTCACCTGTTTGAATGGCGCTGGGCAGACATTGCTGCAGAGTGCGAGCGTTACCTGGCACCAAATGGCTTCGGAGGAGTCCAGGTAACATGGCTTTTATACAAAAAGCTAATTTCTGACTTTCAAAGAACAAACTAAAAATTTACTTTCTCATTTCAGATCTCCCCTCCAAGTGAGAGCATCGTTGTCACAAGCCCTTGGCATCCATGGTGGCAAAGATACCAGCCGATCGGCTACAACCTCTGCTCCAGATCAGGAAATGAGAATGAGCTGAGAGATATGATCACCAGATGCAACAATGTTGGGGTAAAGACTCCTTTAATTACAATACAATAGTGTGTTGTATTACTGCTTTGTGTAAAACTCAAACTTGTCTGTTGTTTTAGGTTAACATTTATGTTGACGCTGTCATCAATCACATGTGTGGTGCTGGTGGCGGATCTGGTACTCACTCGAGCTGTGGTTCCTATTTCAATGCCAACAACAAGGACTTCCCCACAGTTCCTTATTCAAACTGGGACTTCAATGATGGCAAATGTCATACCGGCAGTGGAAACATTGAGAACTACCAGGATGCCAATCAAGTATGTGTTTAAAGGACATTTGTGCATTTTGGTAGAAAACAATGCAGAAAGAAACTCCACAGATTGATTAATGTGGCTCAGAGGCTGAAATCAAAAGACTTGGAGGGTAATTAAGCTTTAACACGCTGTTCTACTATCAGGCCTTGACTTATTTTGAGTTATTTCCTCTTATATTTTAAATACTTATGCCTTATTTTACCAATTATTTTACCAATAATTCTGCACATAAATCAGATTCCCCTAGCCTTAGTGATGGGTGATGTGTACAGTAACTACAACATTGCTGTGGTTAGTAACACTAATCAAGCTGATGAGATTATAAAACTTGTGGAGTGTATCAGTATTGAAGTACAGAGGTATTCTAACGATCTAGTCATAGTTTTAAGTTCACAACGTTAAGGTATAAAACGAACAAAAAAACGGCAAATTCTGACTTTTAAATTATGATTATTACCAAATCATCTTTTAAGAAAATATAAGGTTTTCTTTTTACTTATAAAAAAGAAAGAACTGTGTTGTCATTAGTTTATGGTGTGGATATTTTATAGTTAAAAGTCCTGTATAAAATAGATTTTAATAATGCTAAATTTACAAATTGATAAATGTACAAAACTAGTTTTTTTTTATCCAGATTAATTGTACTGTATTTTACAGATATGTTTGTAAATTCAGCAAGCAAAGTATGGTTAAAATCTTTATTTTGTTAGTAAATCTTTAGTTTTATTTTGGTAAATTACTTTTAAACATATTTCAGTTCAGACTAAACTTATCCAAATCTATCCACCATAGTACTCTTCAAAGATCCTACAAAGTAGTGTTCATCCAACAAGTGATGCAACAACATGTAGATAATCGCGTAGACATTCCTTCTATAAGACTATAATCATTAATCCATCTATAATATTAGTGAATGCAATGATGTTTACCTGGAAACTAAAACAATCTTATAGTGGGCATCACATTTTGACAGTATCTCTTAGACACATCCCTTTTTTTCCTTTTACATAGGTGAGGAATTGTCGTCTGGTTGGTCTTCTTGACTTGGCTATGGAAAAGGATTATGTGCGTGGGAAAGTGGCCGACTTCTTGAACAAGCTGATCGACATGGGTGTTGCTGGATTCCGAGTGGATGCATGCAAGCACATGTGGCCTGGTGATCTGTCTACTGTTTATGGCAGGCTTCATAATCTCAACACAAGGTGGTTTCCCTCTGGCTCCAGACCTTTCATCTTCCAAGAGGTATACACACATTCTTTTCTTGGGCGAAAGGTGGCATGAATATTGTGGTATTGACTTGTGAGCCATTTGATTTGTTATTAGGTTATCGATCTTGGTGGCGAACCCATCACATCCAATGAGTATTATGGACTTGGAAGGGTGACTGAGTTCAAGTATGGTGCCAGATTGGGCAATATCTTCCGCAAATGGAATGGAGAAAAACTGTCATACGTCAAGTTAGTCAAGTCATTAATTTGTTGATTGAACAACTTGAAGTTATGAAATCACCCTATTCATCTCTAAATGGGCTAAATCTATGGGGTTTGTAAGGTCTTGTCTGATAATCATAATGATTACGTTTAGGGGTGTTTCAAAAAATGTCCCTCTGAGTCCCAAATAATTGTGTTTCTTCCTGTTTGAATAAATCCAGGAACTGGGGTGAGGGCTGGGGCTTCATGCCATCTGATAAAGCTCTGGTTTTTGTTGACAATCATGACAACCAGAGAGGACATGGTGCTGGAGGTGCATCTATTTTAACATTCTGGGATTCCAGGTAAAACATGCCATTTTGATTTGCAAAGCTGCACATGTTCATGACATTTCAATTTGTTCTCATTCTTCCCTTTCTAGACCTTACAAAATGGCAGTTGGTTTCATGCTAGCCCATCCATATGGATTTACCAGAGTAATGTCCAGCTATAGATGGGATCGCAACTTTGTCAATGGACAGGTACTGTAGATAGTCAAGTGTGGGCATTTAATGAGGTTAATTATGTAATTAAAATAAGTTCAGGAAGAGCTTGGCTGATAACTGACTAATCATCATCCTATCATATGGTCTCTCATACACATATCATCTCCAGTATGTAAGACATGACCAAAGAGCTAACATCAACATCGTGCAAGCTATCCCTCCTTCCACCCCTTTGCCACTCACCATGCATGTTTCACCTCTATCTTACGTAAGATGGTTCACACCTCATTCAAATGCGGTAGTAGTTGCAATTGGGGGGGCATCCTCCAGGCCCAGGATTCCCTCCTACTCCCGGACTACCCACTCGGACAGCTCACATAGTATGCATCTCTATTCTCACCAATCATGCTTGCGATACTAGGGAATTATGAGAAAGAGCGAACTTGAGAAACACAAATTATGCACTTTAAACCGAGATACTTGTTGATAAAATATTTTTGGAGCCCATCACATATTGGCCAGTCTTTCGAAACCAATAGAACCATGGTAAAAAGGTTTTTTTTTTAAACCAAGCTTTTGTAGAAGAGACAAGGACCGCCTTAATTCCCCAAAACACACACACTTTTTCATGAAGTGAAAAGTGATTTTTTTTCACTTACAATTATCAGGACCAAAATGATTGGATTGGACCTCCTAGCTATGGGGATGGATCAACCAAACCTGTTCCCATCAACCCTGACACTACCTGTGGAGATAACTGGGTTTGTGAGCACAGATGGCGTCAGATCAGGTGAGCGTCTGCCTTGATTTTACTCCCAATTTAATCAATATATAATGAAAGCATCAGACTATTATAATGTATTTCATTAAGTCTGGGAAGAGACACTGTTATGGAAAAAAACATAAGAAAAGGGCACATGTGAAACTGACCCTTTCACCAACAGTATAATCATATAATCATATAATTCATAACAACACTATTGCTCAATTATGGTTGAAAACAATTTACACACCAACTTTGCTAAATATTTAACAAAAAAATCTGATAATTAGCATAATTAACCGACTCCAACTTTCTGTCCAGAAATATGGTGATCTTCCGTAATGTTGTAAATGGACAGCCTTTCTCTAACTGGTGGGACAATGGAAGCAACCAGATTGCTTTCAGCCGTGGCAACCGAGGATTCATTGTCTTCAACAATGATGACTGGTAAAATTTGATATTGAAGAACTAGAGACAGGGTTTTTTTTATGATATCTACCATTCAATCACATCTTGTAATATGCAATTTCTTCTCCAAAATGTCTTTTGTAGGGACCTGAGTATTTCTCTGAGTACTGGACTTCCAGGGGGCACCTACTGTGATGTGATCTCGGGACAAAAGGAAAACGGCAGATGCACAGGCAAACAGGTGGATGTTGGGGGAGATGGAAAGGCCACCATCAGAATCAGCAATCAAGAAGAGGATCCCTTCATAGCCATTCACGCAGACTCAAAACTTTAAAGAATGCTATTTAAATAAACAAGTAGCAAGCAAGACAAAATTTCACTTTGTTTTATAATTTCAGTTTTTTTAAGTATTAAAAAATATATGTTAAAAACATTTTAAGGACATTTTTATTGCCAGTAATTAAACACTTTAAAACCCCCTCTAAAGATTTACATGGGAGGTTTCCCCAATAAAGCAGAAATGTAACAAGATAGGACCAGAACTACAAGAAGTTCTGTTTTGACGCTGTTGAGTTGCAGGTGAGGGTTCTTCATCCAGGAGTCATTGGAGGAAATGAAAAATAAAGTTGAGTGCCATCTGTGTGGCAGTGGTACGATCATCTGTGCTTGTGGATGATAGTGCCCAAGTAAGTGGGGCAGATGGAAAAGACCAAGAACTGAACCCTGAGAGCAATCAGACACTGAAAGGTCTACCAGTGAGATAGGTCTCAAACCAGCTAAGTTCAGGACTAGTGGCGACCATTGCTGAGAGAGTGGAGAGAAGGACTGATAAACGCTGCAGAGAGGTCCAGTAGAATAAGGACAGGTGATCTGGAGTCGGCCCTAACATCTCACCGTGCTTCAATCACAGACAGTAGAGCAGTGTCTGTTGAGTGTAATTTTATCTGAAATTCAATAAAACAAGCATTTCCTGTTTCACTTTGTGAATGAAAAAGGCCAAATCATTGTTATAATCATTTCCACAAACGTATAGTAAAGATATTTCGTAACATTTGCTATAAAAAGCAAAATTAATTAATCTTGTTGATTAACCATAGGTTAGGATCCCATTAATATTCTGCCTCTTCTACAAACAATACAGGCTCTTTTGGAGGTTGCAATCTTTATTGTTGGAGAGGCAGTTGCTTTCTACATTTTTCTGAGAGCCTTCATGCTTCTGCCACCTCGTCGGTTTCACCTGAGCGCAGTTGTGGCAGGGCCGTCAGGGCGGCAAGGGCCCGAGGGGCCACCCTCCACACCCCGTTAATCACACGCACACACAGCAACAGACAAGGGAGCCTGGACAGCAAAGGTGACATTCACCATACTATCCCACTTTGTCACCATGGCAACTCAACTCTGATGACCATATGCAAAACAATATAACTTCATTAATGGTACATCAAAAACCATCTTTTGTAATTTTACCATTGAAACATAAAGTATAAAAAACATGTTTTGGTTTGCAAACCGAAACCATGTCCATGTTAATTAACCAGAGTAAATATTTGATTCTGCTCAGAAGATTTTTTCTTCTCAAGATATACACATCCACATTTTCACAGGATAAATAATTAAACTTTCCAGTGTCTGTCTGAGCCGGACAGAAGGGGAGAGCTGTAGCTTCCGATTAGAAGCTCAAGTGTCGGTGTTGCAGGTCAGATGCTCACGCTTGTCATTTTCACTGATGTTTTCTGACATCGCTGTCAACACTGTGCCTTGTACCCACAGCCCTGCACCTGCCTCTATTATTTATTATGCTCTCAGTGAACTTGACTGTCAGTGTGCATATGGTAGACCTCCTAACCACAAACTTTTTTATAAGTGACGATGGAGAGAAAAAATAAAGGCTATGTACTGTTTTATTAAAGGTCAAACTAAAATATTTTCAACAACCACTCTGAATGTATTGAACTTAATATTATAGGTACAGTTTGAAAGACATTTAGCACAGGTAAAGATAAAATGGTTTAACTTTAGTAGTTAATTATGTTTTGCCACAGCGTCACGGTGGTGCAGTGGGCAGCACGGTTGTCTCACAGCAAGAAGGTCGCTGGTTCGAGCCTCGGCTGGGGCAGGTGGCATTTCTGTGTGGAGTTTGCATGTTCTCCCCGTGATCGCGTGGATTTTCTCCGGGTGCTCCAGTTTCCCCACAAGTCCAAAGTGATATAAGTGAATTGAGTAAGAACGATTGCCCATAGTGTTAAAGAGTGAATGAGTGTGTGAATGTTTCCCAGCGATAGGTGGCGGCTGGAAGGGCATCCGCTGCATAAAAGACATGCCAGAGAGTTGGCGGTTCATTCCGCTGTGGCGACCCCGAAAGTAAAGAAAGCCGACATGAAGATGAATGAATGTTTTGCCACAAATATGTTTTTGCTCCAATACAGATGCCATCCATCCACTGCTATAATCAGATGTAAAATTCCCATTTTTAATGTTGGAACTGTACCTCTTGTCATATCTTATCCAGCCATTTGCTTTATATGGTAAATTAAAAAAAGAAGAAAAAAAAAAGAAAAACCTGACATGACTCTTCAGGCTCTTTTTCCGTATGATTTTTTGGTGAAGTATTAAATTATGTAGAAGTCGATAACAGGATGTCGTCACAAGGCTCCTGTAAATGATAATTACCAGGACTCAAAGGGGCCATGACAACAGGTGAGATAGCATAAACTGAACAGCTAGCAATGTTGGCTATCTTAAAGGGATTTCAAATATTCTGCACTTAATTTTTCTTGCTTGGACACATATTACTTTGCCTGTATTAATATGAGTCATTTTGCAGATTAGATAATGAATTGGAAATGTTAAAAGCAACTTCTACATAACTTCTAACGTCAAGACTGTGTTGAAATTTTATCAGAAATCTATGGCAAAATTAAATTACATTAAACTTTGCATTGGACAAACTAGTTCTTACAGAAAAAAAACAGAAAAAAAACAGTGTAGTTCTCATTTCTTACCTTGATGGATGTTTTCCTGGAGCAGTGGTACTACTGTACTCCACAATGTTTTTTAAACAAGATTGTAATACCAGTTATTTAAAAAACTGCAACTAGTTATGTGGAATGTTCACAAGCTGTGAAAAAAAGCTGTTTGGAAATCAAAACTATTTAATTTTATTATTGGGAGACTTACATATTTCAGGAAAGTGTTAATATTTTGCCATTATTCTCACTAAATCCAAAACTAATTTTAATTCATTTCCGTTCCTGGGCAAACAAAAAACGACCTTAACTCTCTTTAGCAATCCTAGCAACAGTTCATAATAATCTATATAGGTATGATAAAAAGAGTCAGTTGTTCGTAGGAATTTAGCTAAAATATCACCCCATAGCCCTTTGCTTTTGCTAGTCCCACTTACTCCAATCTTTTACCATTCCTTCACTGCTGTCCAAAGCCATTTAGGATAAACAGTGAAACATAGCGGTTTCTTTAAACTATTTTGAGAAACTTCTACCAGCTATCATGGCCTGGCCATGTCTTTGCCATCGTCATTATTTGAACAGCCGCTTCCATAGAGTGTTTGTTGACAGTCGACAGCAGCTGAAAAGACAACACCACTGAGTTCAAATACAGGCCCTAATTCAAATGTGCTTATCCAGTAATTGCCAACAATGTTGGAGGCAGACACTGGGCCCCATTCCAAATGCTCCTGGGACCAGTTGAGCCCTGGGCAGAGCGAGCAGTGATGAGAAGCAGCAGATGGAAGCATGAATACTGTAGTGTATACCCTCTGCTTTAACATCTCGCATGCACCATCTCTCAAGCGTTTGTTATGTTATGTTATGCTGCACATATGGACCTTTTTGACTTTGCAAAAAAATGGAATTAGTTTGTTTATTTATTTATTAAGCGTTATCAGGTACAACAGGCAGCAACTTACTGTCTTCGTTCATCAAATGAATATGGAGACTTTTATCAACTGGCCCTTTCAAATCATATAAACTCATACCTAGGCTGTCAAGTTTTCTGTTTTGGTTAAAAAAGCTATTGTATTTCACCCCACAGTCCACCTGTTGTCCACTATCATTCATTTCCTGTAATTGTCCCATAATATATCCTTATATTAGTCTTGCATATTTTGGCATTGTGACACTGATGGTAGCGAGTGCCCGACAATTGCATGTTTGACATCAATGTAGCCAATTAAACGCAAGCTTTTCATCCACATCCACAGTTGTCTGCAGGACGAGATCTGGCTGTGTTAACCCTTATCAACAAAAAAAGCTCAGAATTTAAGTTTGGAAAAAATGTCTTTGTTGTTCTATAGATGCATTTCTTTCAAACCCAATACATTTCATTTGTAACTGTCTCTTTAAGATACAAAACTGTCCTGAAATTAGTAGTTTCACTCTCATCTGTGCTGGTGTTCTCTTTACAAAAGGAATAAATAGAGTAGAATTGCAGCTAAATGCTTTAAAATATATATATAAAAATATTTTAAGATGTAGTACCTTATCTGATGATTAAGTAGTATAAAAAATTGATACTAGTAAAATAATTCATGTATGAAAAGCAGATACATTTTTTTTATGAACATGTATGTCTAATCTTAGTTTTCATTGGTGAGTAGTTGGTATCTAAAGTAAAATGACCTTCAAATTAATATGGTTTTATTTTGGTAGATACATTATTATATATTACGTGGGTAATATAATTTCCCAGATTTGTTAGTAGATGGTGGAATATGTTCCTTATTTTGAGCTAAAATTTGACTGGTATTGTTATCATAAGGGTATGGAACCTCAATTAGATGACAGTTGTAAAATAATATTTTATTAAAGGAACAAATAACAAGCCCACGTAAAATGAATGCAAACAACAAACAAAGCAAAAATAGCTCATGTATCACTAAGGAATGGCACAAGCCAAGCTGGTCACCCCTTCGGACATCTCAGACAGTGCTGCCACCACCTAGCCACCTGAACTTCACTAATAGCTGCAAACACACTTCGCTGATAATTCCAAAGTATGGCCGTGGACTTAGCGGTCGGGTTGAAGGAAGCCTAGGTGGACACCTACCTGGACTTTCAGGCTCAACCTCAGAGCAGCATCTGGTTCCAGCCGAGGAGGGCTCCTTCGAGGCTGACTTCGACACGAACGCTGGGGAGCCATCCGGGCTGCATTGCATCAGACGCCATGCCATTGAATGTGTCTCTGAAACTAAAGCTGCATTCGGATCTGCAATGCAAGCCTCCTGGTGGGGTAGCCGACTTAGAAGGGGATCTGCCAAATCTCCACTTAAGCGGCGACATGAATTCTCACAAATCCTCCATCTGCTTCCTGATCGTAGAGACCCATGACGTAAGGTCCTCTACGGTGACACCAAAGAGGCGATCTGGGACCACAGGTATGTTGAGGAAATGTTTTCGATCATGTGACATCACTTCAGCCTGGGTCATCCAAGATGGTGGCTCTAGGCAGCAGTAAGCACAAAAGTTCGCAGTAGCTCTCAAGTCATCCACATAAGATCTGGATGACAACTCCCCTCTTGCATATCTTTCATGTCTAGGCTTGTAATAACTAAAAGGTTGCCATGACATGCAGGGCAGCTTGACCCGCAGCATCGTAAGCTCTCGAAGTCAGGTCAAATTACAGCTATAGCTAGAGAGATGAGGGTCTCAGCTAATCACGGCAAGCAGCAGAGCTTCATTTACCTGTGAAATCGCATGGTACCTCCAAACTACCGCACCATAAGAGGGGAGAGAGAGACTGGCCAACCTCCCTTCTTACAGTAAAAGTTCTGGTCAGCTCCCAATACACTTCTGTCAAGAATGGAACAGGGCGGCTGCGGTTTATCATCCCGGTGCAACCCCATAAACCACGAGTCCAGCCTGGAAATTTTGGATGCGAGGGGCAGAGCCACCTGTAACCCAACCTCTCCGGCAGCTCGGGTAAGCAACTTGCCCATCTCCTCCGCAGCTGAACCTGCCATCTCCCAGAGGGGGAGAGCGATGTGCTGTCTCGGGAGATGCACCCTCCGATGCAGCGGTAGAGATCGCATTATCAGGCACACAGGAGTCATCAGAAGATGACAAGTTTGAGAGTTGACAAGTTTGGAAACACACTACAAATAGTTGACGACAACAAGTTCTCTACTAACAAAGAGGAGTCTTGGTTTGATGAAAGGACTCACAAAAGAGACTGACAGCAACTCAGGCTTACTGTGAACAGCTGGCAAATTGTGCTGGTTGCCGTTAAACGCCAGATGTCTGGGTCCACAAAAGGGGGAAAATAATTCAACAACAGTGTGAAATCTTTCACCAGTTGCTTGTGTCTGAGAGTACTGGTTCCAATAAGCAGACAGTAAGTGTCACACTTGCATCCGCTTTATCGCAGATGCATTTTAAATAGTGTGGAGAGAGTAGAGCGCTCCTAGAGGAGTTCCAATAGTCGTCACCGACATAAGTCATAGTGACCAACTGATGGGGAACTCAGTTTACTCACTGCATTAAATAACCTTCAGCATAGACTTCAAAAACAATACCAATGTGTCCACAAGGAAAAGAAAACTAAGGAAAGATTATAAAGGGGAGTCAATTAAACATAATGAGGAGAAAACCCTGTGTACTAACGAAATGCTCAGACTAGGAAACGATCAGGAAAACAACGACAACAAAAAAAAAACTATTACTGCATCCCAATCTGAACACTTTACACTGCACCCTTAAAGTAGAAAATAATTTTCAGAAGAAAATGTACATACTTATTAGTGTGTGAGACGAGAGTGTGAACGATCTGGGAAACACTAAAAGATCACTTAATGGAACTAGTTTTGTTAAGTCATCAAGCACGACGTGTGCAAGAACTTCTTTTCCAATCCCTCATTAAAAATATTCAAATAATAAATAAAATATTCTCTAAGTTGATATTATTTATTTATGGACGTCTTCTTTAAAAATGAGTCACATTACAGATAGTGCTTGTTTGTTTGTGTCCCAGAGAAAACTCCTTCAGCCTGAGCGCAGTGGATTGTGGGTAATATCAGCATTCATGGATCTTCCCTTCAGAATCTAACCAGAAAAAGTACACATCTGGGCACCGCTTGGACACTTTTTTGTACACTATGGTTTAGGACACCCTAATTCTCATTTTGCACCCATAAAAGTGTGAAAAGTGCACGGACTATGATTGAGCAATTGAAAAAAATAAATCAAAGATGGCCACCCTTAGTCATGTGATATGCACCATGTAATTCAAGGGGGTAAAGAATAAAAATAAACAAAGAGAGATAAAACAAGGGAAGGATGGTAAATGATGTCACCTAAAAACAAGAATTTACTTGTTTGTAAATTGTACAAACAAGTACATTTGTAAATTAGATTGATAATTGGCAGCTCAAAACACATATACTACTCCTATTACGATATTCAGGTTACTAATCAATTACAGCAAATAACTAGTTTAACCCCTAATGACAACTCTAAGAAAGTTAAGATTTTTTAAAGTAATTAAGTGATATTATTTTTTATGGTAATGCATAACTGAGGAGTTGCTACTGTAGCTGAATTTTGGAGTAACCTGTTGAAGGGAAACTCTGGTTATAAAATGTATGCTAAAAACATGAAACCATATTTCAAATCGCAAAGCATTTGAGAACAATGAAAGCATATAACCTTTTAGCTGTCAATGTTCATTGATCTAGATTACTGTATTGCTATGAATTTCAACTTATAATGCTACATTTTTTAACAAAACAATCATTTATTAAAAATGTTGTTTGTGGACATAGAACTTCATATACCTTTGGCACTAGGAATATACCTAGCTCAACTATTTTGGGACTTGTCAAATCAATTATTTGGAGACCGCTGGGTCTGAGGAGGGAAATAGTTAAATATTTATGAATGTGGATAATCACAGAAAGCTTATCGGCAGGTGGGTAGATTAAAACAGGCCCTCGTAGTTCAGGAATAGCCCACAGGCAAAACTTTATTTATTTGTTGTCACCAGGAAAGTGATTACACACTTGGTATGGAATTCTGCACAGAATCATGCCAGGTTTCACTCCAGATTCCCATAGGAGTACATCAAATAAGCATAGATTTCAAAACGTAAAATCAAGGGCAGGGCGGATATTTTACACATAGATGCAGGAAAATGGTTTATCTGACCGCATGAATCATTTAGTGTTGAATATAAAACTACCAGCTGTTTCATCAGTTTAAAATGGCATCTCCCACCATTTTTTTTTTTTTCAAATTTGTCAGTCTCAACAAGACGAAGACCCAGAGAAATATTTCAATAATACATGGCTCCCTTACGGCAACACAATGCATTAAAATTGCATGGCTCGGTCCTCTAGCTTTAGAGTGCGTCGAAACCTGTTTGTGACCTATCTCAGCAGAACACAAGCAAACACAGGGTGCTGCTGTTTAGCCTTCACACAAGTGAACTATGCCACATATTTTGCACTTCCTGAAAACACTTTCAAGCTTCCTCCAACACCTTCACCTTAAACACAGAATCAGGATTACTCAATTTGAGTAATATGGATATTTCAAAGCAAGTCATTATTTCTGAAAAGTTTTATTTAATTGACTACTTAAACAATTATTTTGTAGGTTTTGTCACCAATATTATTGAACTGGGCATTTTCTGTATTTTTATGTATTTTTGAAATCCCTAAATGTCAAGAAATAATTAACATGCTTAGATGATTAATTGATTTGGAAATTCCATTGTGATTATCAAAATGAAACAACAGGGAAATTTGCTACAAGTTATGTATTATATATCGCATTAGCAACTGTCATACAAGGGCCGCGCTTATATTTTCTATTATCAAGGCAATAACTAAGATTTAAAACAAAATGCAACAGCCAATAAATACAAATATGTATGTGCGAACACATGAAATTGGTATCACATGTAATTGGCACATTATAGAATTTAACTACGGCAAATAAGTGAGAGGACATGGAAAGCTATGATATCTACACATTTTCCTAAATAATTTACAAGGTCAATTGTTTACTTTATGGAGAAAGTGAAAATGAAGGAAATTAATAACAAAATAGTTTGTTGTTTTTTTCCTTTTTTTCAAGTAATATTTGATTGTTGTTCAGTAAATTAAAAACAAGTTTATGTTGTTTACCAGCTATGGATTTGAATAATTGTGCTAATATATAGGTAAACATATAAGTGAAGATAGTCATGTATATATTCACACATACATAAATGTATATATTCAATTCCCAATGTACCAAGAACTAGATGCTGAGAAAAGTTTGTTCTCGAGTCTCTTATTCATTGAACCAAATATAGAAAATAGTGGACCTTTTGTTTCGCTCGTATACTGATTCCTCTCGATAAACAATCATCACCTTCATTTCACACTTTATAGTGTTTTTCACATGTCTTACTTAAGTTCATTAGATGTTTCACTGTACGATTACGATGGGACAACCTTTTTTGGGGGTGTTTTGAAAGTATAAGAAGAGCTGTTTCAGATGAGACATAAGCAAGTACAATTAACCAAAATGATTGTATTTTGCTCTGTTTTGGGCCTTTGTCATAGCAGTTTTTGTTATGTTCTTTGTTACCTTTATTTGTGTACTTTTTACTTCTTGATTTGGACAATAAGCCGATAAGATTTTACAAAAGTTATGTCAACTCACGAAAATTGCTCACATCAGCGTTCGTAATATCTGGCAATGCTTTTTGTTCATTTGACTTCTTCATTTGGCTTTTGCCTCTAGATGGGACCGTTGCACAATGATCTTACAGCAGTGGTTACATTGATAATCTGAAAATTCACAGAAAGTTCCAGAAAATCTGCTCTCCTTTCTTTTTTGCTCTGTTTTCTTTCAAGCTTGTTGGTCATTCAAGGTTTCAGACAACAGAGTTCAGTCTACAAAAACTGTCAGAACACAGTTTCAGTCTACAAAAGTATATTTGTACAAAAGTATAAAAGTAACTTGTATATTTGAAAATGGTGTAAATTCATGCTGAATATTTTTTAACCATAATCTCTACCTTCACCACTACACCTCTCATCTCTAGAAGATGTCCTGCACTTCCAATGTAATAGGTCTCTGTATGGGGTCCATATGGTTGCAGCAGGACAAGCTGGAGAAGAAGACGGGAATGACATGCATTTTAATGAAAACTCACACTGACTCCTGCACACCTGTTAATTCCACATGAACCTGAGCCAAGTTTTTTCTCATCCCTCATAGAAAACAATTGGTTCACATTGGGGATTTGCATTTGTTGACTTTAGAATATGGAAACGAGGTTCAAGAATCAGTTTTTTGTGTGTAGTCTACTCTATCACTGACATTTGTTTCTCTAATGTTAAGTGCAGTTTTATTGAGAATATTTTCATCACTTCTGACTTGTTCCAGCTCAAATTTGCTGTAAAATAAAGCCTGGTACATTTTTGCCTCAAGGTTTCACGAATGCCTTCACACGTTGCATTATAAATCCCAAATTAAGTTTGATGAACTGAATTGGAAACACAAAAGGGGAATAAATTAGGGAAGCACTGATACCACTTTTTTGTAAAACAAGTACAAGTACTTGCATTTCGGTACTCACTGAATACCGATACTTAATAAAAACATTATTTATATGTACAGGTAACAGCTTTAGTCATATAATAAAAAAATAAACAAACAAGGGACTAGTTTGGAATTAAGACCATTTATTTACAATGCAAAACATGTTGTAGAATACATATTATAGAATACATCATTATTAAAAAAATTAGGTCTTAAATCCTAATTCCTATAAATTAAGCCTTGGTCATATTGGAGCCGCAGAATTGTTTCGCATTTATTATGTGGCGTGAAACTCTGGGATGTTAGGCTAACCCTGCTTGTCCAAATATCCGTGATGAACCTAGATGCAGAGGTTTCTAGCAGGCTGTGGATAATTATGTTTTTTCACATAGTCGTGTAGTTTAGGCAACGCCGTGTCAGTCATATAGAGTTTGCTGCAGCGTGAGTTCTGTTGGTTTAGAATTGTGGGAAAACTCTTACTGTTGAGTTGGGATTTTAGGTGCTTGATTACATTACTTGTGTTAAATATGATACATTTTGAGCCTCTGGACAATTTCGCTGAGCACAACTTGCAGTCCACCTTTGTTTTGTCGTCTTCATTCACTTTAATATAGTTCCACACGCTGACATGTCTCACCTCGTCTTCTCCCCGCTCAGAGCTGCAGCCGGAGTGTGGGGGCGGGCACTCGGCGCCTGTGATTAACCCCTTACACGCCGCTCAAACAAACAGGTATATTTAACGAGTACGAGTAATTTAGAAAATGTGGTATTGAGGCCGATACCCGATACCGGTATCGGTGTATCCCTTGAATAAATCCTACTCTATAAATGAATACAGTCCAACAGCAGAATTTGAATAAAAAAGAATAAATCAAACGATTAATTATCAAATTAAATTATCAAACAACGCCTAGTGATTCAATGAATTGGCTTTCAATAGTATTCAGTTTTAACTTGATTTGTTTAAGTGAATTGTTTTTCATGTGTTCTCCAGCATGGAAGGGGCACAAATAAGACACTCATCCTCAAACCAGTCATCCGGTCTCTTCAGTTCCTACCCGTCAGTCTACCTGGATATCTTCACTAGTCCATACCTGGTGATCTGTGGTGTTTTACTTTGACAGCTCACCTATCTTGTCTTATCCTCTATTAAGGTAAAATTTTGTTCCTTTATTGTCTAAGTTATTTTTGAAGAATAAATATTGTCCAAAAATCTTACCTCGTTGTGATCCTTCAAGGCTCATCTGACCAATGGCAACAAGTGCAAGACAGTAGAAAAGACCCAATCAGTGATTTGAAACAATAAACTCACAGTTTATTTAACTAAGCTAAATGGACAAAAAGACTAAATTTGACATGAAAAGGGAAGTTAACAAGAGAAGTTTCAGGAACAGCACATGCAGACAATTTATCTCATAGCTCTGGACGGTCTGTCTATTTATCCTCCTCATATATTCCCACATAAACCTTCAGATCTCTCAGAACCTCTAACGATCTACAGGAAAAACCCTCCACCACCCCTTCGCCACGCTATCCAAGGTGAGCGGGGTATTCAGACTTCGGTCGCTTCCAGAACCCAAAGACTTTGTTCGGACAGTTGCATGGTATGTATTTAAAAGTGCCAAGTCTGCTTGCGCATCCAAGGCTTAAATTAAGCAAATGTGTCCTCATGAAACTTTCCTTCAAATGCCTATATACATATGTGTTACTTTTCCATGGCTATGTTACTTTTTTGAAGAAAAATTCAACACTAGATTTAGCTGACTTTCTTTATCAGAAAAAGGTATCTAATGTGAACTAAATCATGTCATCTGTAGATAGTGTGTATCACAAGAAGCCAAGATGATCCTATAAACTAGATTTGGTCAGACAGGTAACAAACTCCATTTAGTCCTCTCTAGGAGACTTTTGAATTAGTCTAAACCATCTCTTGTCCGTTATTAACTATTTAAGTCTCATCCAAATCCATTCTGAATATTTGAATCTGATTGTCATTAGGTAATTTAATTAAAACATCCTTCCTTTTCAAATAAAAATATACGCTTACAAGAACATTATCAAGTGTGCAAAAATTTGTAAATTTGGTAAAAATTGCTTTAATGCTATACTTATCAAAACAAAAAGGTACTTTGCTCCCGGAGTCAAATGTTTTTCAGTACCATTCCATACAGAGTAAATGGGAGATTTTCAGCCATAAACACTCTCAAAGGGAGAGACAACCCAAACAGTCTGAACTCCAGTACTCACAACAATTCAAATATTTATGACGGTCTTATCCTTAGATACAACTCAACTGAAGTGAAGCCCTGCTATTTGACTGGTTATGCCTGAGCAACCAAGGTCAAGTTTTTAAAAACAGCATGTTATCAGGGTGAGCAGAGCAAATCTGTTCCGTGATGTGAAACCACAAGGGGCCCATTACAGCTTTCAGATTGAAGTGGCTTATCATGCATTCAGGCTGTTTATTCATCTTAGCCTTGATTTTAAAATTGTACAGCAGCATCTGGAGGTAACTGAATAGTTACGCTGTCATAATGAACACAGTTTTTCTCAAATAATTCCTGGTTTTCTCTTCACAGATTGTGGCAAAGAGGTCTTCCTTTGCTCTATTTTACAAAAAGTAACAAGAAAAATTAGATTGAGTCAAATTCGTGTAAAAACCTAATTTAATTAACACCTTTTAGTATTTCTTTCTGCTTAATTGTCACCATGAGTACACTTGGTGTTGATTCTACCACAGATCCCTACATCCAGGTATCAACATAGAACCCCAGCCATGACTCACAAAGAGAATATGCGATCATGGTCCTTGTGAAGCACACTGAGCTTCAGAATCAATAGTTTCCTGGGCAGAGGATGAGCCAAGCTTCCATCCGCTTGATGTAAACGCCACCTGGGTGTGAAGATGAAGCAGCATCAGTGCTACAGAGGCCATGCTCTGATCTCAACCACACACTGATGACACAGCACTGCTCCCTGATGAGAAGAACACACACTCCTGCCACAGCTTGAGGACTCATGGGATCAAATGGAAAATATCACACATAAAATGTATGTTAAAGGTACAATTTCTCATTTTTTGTGGTTATATCTAGCAGTCAAATTCAGTCACGTTTATTATTTATCAATATGTTTTTTTCTGTGTGTGTGAAAGATGTAACACGTCTGTTCAGTTCATGAATTGCGAAACATGTATGGATTTAGGATTTTTCTCAAGCTTTTAGTCATTAAGGATGCAAAGAGAGGCATCCCCTGCTGACAAAATCAATTTTAAAATGCAAGTGGTGCAAAACTCTAAACTCTAAAAAGCATATTCATGTTGGCAAAAAATATTCAAAATTAAAATCAAAACTGAATAAAATCTGGTCATGGGAAGCATGTTAGGTCTTTAGGAGATGTACAATAGAGGGCCAAAAATGTTTATCCTTTGATAAAGAAGCATTGACTGCCAGATATAAAACAAAAGATGAATTCGAGGCTAAATGCACAAGTACATTGCATAAGTTACGAACCAGACAAGGTGTTTAATAAGGTGCATTTTGTCCTTTATGCATTTGTTGCGCAAGGAATAACTCTCAGTTGCATTAATTTATTTAGACCTGTTTGTGGGATAAATGCTCGTAAAATGTGTATTTTTAAAAGTGCACTTCATACAAAGCATCATGTATAGATTAAAATGAATTCTGTTTTCATAAAAGCATTTTGAATTTGTAAAAATCTATTCAATGTTATTTAATTTGTATTCCATTTTGACATCAATGCGATTTTGTGGTTACATTAAACTTTAAAACCTTTATTTTTATTTAGGTTTTTTATTATTTACTCTTGCACTTTTTAATGACTGTGTGTTTTTAATTTTTGTCTGTAATGTCTGTAGGATGTCATTAAGTAACATGAAATATGTCAACAAATGAAATACATTTTTACCGCAAACTTAACTATTGAATGTTGTCATACAAACAATAGTCAAACTAATTTATTTAAAACGGATTCATTTTTATAATAGTTGTTTTAATAGTTGTCATTGTGGGAACGTTTCTTGGTTCATTTACATAATTCTTTGTAATATAAGTCTTCAGCTATCTTTTTTCTCATTATATTAAATATTGGGCATCCATTAAAAATGATTTTTATGAAAAGTACTGAAGACTCAACAGTATATTTCAAATCTCAACTGTTATGTGTATAAAATCTCTCAGATAGTTTTCACATACATTCCTGTGGAGGAAGCTATTAATCTTCGAGCCAGTTTGTGTGTGTTGAAGTGTGTTTCATTCTCAAAGTGCAACCAGTGATTTGCATTTTTAACCATTCAATCAATAAGTTAGCTGGAAATAGCACCTTGCTCCTACAATAATTAATGCATGGCTGTCTACTTTAACGCTGCATCATAACGCTGTGGTGGATGGAACTTCCTCTTGATGCTCAGAGACAGTGAGGAAGAAAGCAATTGGACAAAAAGCAATTCTCACAAAAAAAACTACAGTACAAAATTGTGTAAAATTATTCCAAGTTTAAAAAATGTAATGAGCAAAAAACATGTTACACATCAAATTTAGGTAAGGTGCATGATGTGTCAGGCCTAGTCATCATGATAGACACTTGTAAGTTAAACAACAAGTCTGATAGTGTCGATCAGAAACAACTCATGGAAACACTACTAATGCTCAAACCCTGCATTTTGTTATGTAGTGAGGTGTTTAGTAAAGACCTGTTATGTTCCAGAAATCTGACAGCTTTGGGTTTATGCAACAGAATTAACTTTTCAACTTTTCTGCTTTGTTTGGCCCGGTTCTCTCATGGATTTCTGTGTGAGTTTGAACAGCTGTGCTTAGTGTTTGTTTGCCTCTCTTTGACAGACCTCACTTACAGTGGCATCGTTTTCATGTAAATGAAGTCAGAATGGTGCACTTCCGTGGGAATTATGGAGAGTTTTTTGTAACTAGAATTTAAAGTTTATAGTTTGAAAATATTCAAAGTTAGTGTAGTCAGTTAGTTTTGCATACACATGTCATACATAGACTGACGCTTAATACATAATGTGCTAACATGAATTAGCAAGTCATTAACATGATGCTAGCATGAATTGTTTGCTCCACCATCCCAAGACAATGAGAGAGAAGGTTCTGGTAAGAGATTTTCTGCCTTTGTGGGAAGGAACCACAAGTTGCTGGTCCTTCTCTGGGCACAGGCTTCTGGAGGGACTGTAGGAGAGTATGAGCTTGTGAAGGTCAGCTGGATTTTTGTGTGCTTGTGTGTTAAATTCTTTAGTCAGTGAAACTGATTGGCAGATCGTGATTGGCAGGAAAATAAGTTAAATGTAAAATTAAGTTTGCCAATCGATTGCAAGAAACCCATGCAGGCGGGGAATAAATAATAAGCAAAGATGGGAATACACTAAAAGTATCAAGTTAATAAGCACTGGGAAGTTTATGAAAGTTAAACCACTTCACATTTTTGTGTACTTTTCCAAAAGATGCATTTACTTCAGATGCAGCTATCTGTATTTTTATCTGTATATTTACAAAGCTGTCATGAAATTTAAATATTTTATTATTAGTGATAGTCTACAAGAACAAATTTTAGTAAAAATTAGCTAAATGGTTAAATATCGACACATTTGTTGATATATGCATGGTTATTGGATAAGTACAGTATTGGACAGTCTACTTAAAAAAACGGAGAAAACTGGTTGCTCTACATTTTTTTAGTAATTGTACTTGATAGTTTGAGTCGCTATACTTCAAAAGTGGGTTTGATATAATTATGTTTTTAATTTTACTCAACTAAATAATGTAAGTTAACGTTAATGAAATGGTTAATTCCAAGTAATATGTTATTTATACTTTATAGATAATGAAAGCAATCAACACAAGCAAATCTTTTTATAATCAAGGCAATTTGTCAAATTATTACAATATTGGAGGAAAAGAGTGATCTCATCTGTCGTTAATTTCCATAATAATGAGATCTTATAATACTATGATTTGAAATCAAAAACTACTATTTTTATTATTATTTTTTGTATGAAACGTTTGAAGTTTTTGAAGTATAATTTTGTTTGTCAACCATATATGTGTAGACTTTCTCATTTGTTATTATTTATAGTTTGGCGTGTGAAAAATCTTTGGTTTTTGAGGATCTTTATTGAAACATTACATTTTGTTAGACATAATTCGAATGTTTATAATACATTTTTTATGGATACAGACATAATTAATACAGATATTTTATCTAAAAATATATAAATATAATAAAAATACCCCCAAAGTAATGTTTGTCAAACTCTTGTATATCATTAGCTTATACATAATAATATAAGCATTTTAGAACATAAGTTCCCCCCAGCTCTGTGAACATGGCTGGAAATCCTCCCTTGTTCAAACATTGGTCACGTAATCCACATTTAGTGTTTCAGAAGGCATTGTGCAGTAGTGAGGATTAATTCCCAAACAGCCTGAGAGGATAGACCTCCACAACCTCACAAGCCCTCACCTGAAGCTGGCTATCATTATTATCCGAGATCAAGCCCCAGCATTAAGCACCACGAGGCATTTCTTGATTGAATATTGACAATCTGCTGCTGCCTGCAACTTTTTTAGATTGACTTGTTAGGGGACGCCTGTTTGAGAGATAAGTTGTGCTGATGACAAGCTTTGTTTCCCTCCACATATACATTTCCAGACAGGAGAGAATTTAAGATATTTTCAACTTTGTTTAAAGTAAAGGCCTCTTACCCAATAAACCATTTAGTTTATTTGTATTTTAAGCAGTGTGCTCAAGGTTACTGATTGTAACATTCTATAGGGATGATAAGTTTTATCTTTAAACAAGATATAATTTTCAGTTTTTACCCAAACATTTGTCCCCAAAATTTGACTATATCACACCGGTCTTATTCCATTATCAACCACTCAACTTGCCTATTTTGCACTAATTACAAAGTCAATAAATGTTAAAAGCTCTGGTTTAACTAATTTCTCTGTTTAAGCAAGCTTCTTTTTGCATCTATCTTCCAAATTACAGCTTGAACTGTGTGTGAACCAAGAGTCTTAACAAATATCTGCATTTTTTGTGCCCAAAACGTAAAATGCTAAAAATGAATACACATAATTAAACGCTTGCCTTGTTAGTCTCCTGAAATTCTGCATCTGCAACTCTGACTCTTTTTTTAACCGCATGTTGTCAATGCAAAACAGGGCGTGAATACTTATACAGTACATAAATTAATGCGTCTTGGGTTGCCTTCACACTTCTATCTCAGTTATTTTGGTCCAGACCTAGAAAAAAAACTGTTTTTGGTCCCCTTTCACACCTCAAGGGTTGCTCTGCTCTGCTCTATTCAACATGAGCCAAAATTAAATCATGAGACTTTACATCCGAATCCCTCATTAGCTAGATCAGTACCTGAAAGCTAAGTTTTAAAATTGCTTTTTGATTGAAATTAACGTGAGGGAGAAGAGAAACAGAAAATAAACAAAAGTAAAAAGGTGGGTGGTGCTTTGTGACAGCTAGCATGTGAAATAATTGATAAATTGCTTTTTATTTCAACTGTAAGAATAACTCAAAATAAACAATGCATGTTAACATTGAAGTGCGGAATTGTCTTTAAAGAATTGTTAGCTAACATGACATGACATGATGATGTTATTGCAAACATCGTTAAAACAGAATTAATGTACTATCACATGGCAGACCTAGACATGCTTGCTCACACCTGCATTCTCATCCTTCTGCTCCCAAAATTATCATTATTTTAGGTAATGCCATCTTGCTTTTTTAGTTTGCGTTTGGTTACTGCTCTCTTGTTTGGCCAAACAAATTATACAGCAAGTGAAAGCAATCTTAGCTCCAATTCAGTCAATTCAATTAAAGAAGACACTTTATTACACTAGCGTCACGTTGGTGCAGTAGTTAGCAGGTCGTCTCACACCAAGAAGGTTGCTGATTTGAGCCTCGACTGGGTCAGTTGGCATTTCTGTGTGGAGTTTGCATGTTCTCCCCTTGATTGTATGGGTTGGTATTTCTCTGGATAAAGTTAAAAATACTACATTTGAGTTGAAATATTTGAACAGAGTTTTTTGGTGTTTGTTGAAGTTTAATATAATAATTTTCCATTTAACTCTATATAAATCAATTCAACTCTTTAGATTTGTCTGTGTATTAGATAATAATTTGAACAGTGGTAAAGTTGTGCATGACAATACATCATCCCCTAAAATCATTTTACTCTGTATAAGTATTGTTCAGTGCCAGTCAGTTGAAGCAATACAAACATCAGTTAATGATGGCTAACTGCTACTTAACTAACTCATTGCATATGTTTGCATCAATCTAATATAATCATTGAAGCTAGTGATATACATATAGATATAGATATACAAATACAAATACATATACATATGTTAAAGAGAGGATATGTGTTTATCTTTTTTATTAAAGTTCTTCTGTAATGACCCTATAACTGGTGTTTTCTCTGAAGATCTAGTGTAAGCTAGGAGCATAAACAAATGTGCTATGTGACTTTAATGAGCTGAAGGACATCTGAGGGTGAATGCATTCAGGCTCTGTCAGCCCGCTCCTCTGCTCCATTACCCTCCTCATTTTGATGCTGCTATTGCTTTCGGTAAATTACAATTGGTGTTTGGATGATTACATTGTTGGACAGAGATATGCTCATTGCCTGGTGCTCCCAACAGTAATCAATATCCTTTTCAAAGACCTTCTCTGACTCCTGCATGCAAAACATCCCGAGCCTTCAAACAAACCTAACATTTATTTCCTCAAAGACATCACAGCCCTGCAGCATCCACAAAACTGCTTAAAAATCTGTCTTTAACCCAAATAAAATGAGCCAAACTTAAAATAGATGTGTGAAGGCTTTTTTTTAAGTAACTCTGGTGCACCCTAGAGCAGAAT
The DNA here is from genome assembly GCA_900490495.1 of Danionella dracula. Taxonomy (NCBI): domain Eukaryota; kingdom Metazoa; phylum Chordata; class Actinopteri; order Cypriniformes; family Danionidae; genus Danionella; species Danionella dracula. The sequence goes on from UELW01000100.1 coordinate 4,075,241, forward strand.
GTGTGAAGATGTTTATGTCTGAGGGGAGCACACTGCACTGGTTAACGCTGTTGCCTTGTTACTGGTTTAATCTTTTGAGCCCCAGAAGTCAAACAATGTGGCTGTTTAGTCAAGTAACAAGTGTTTCTTCAGTGGAGAGAAAATGTATTACCAAATGAATCTGAAGCAAAATTAGTGATACATGTTTTTCTTTATTAATACAGGTGTCTTGGCAGATTTGTACTGTTAATCCATGTGCTAACATGGATTCAGTCATCTAGATTTCATAAATAGATGGAAACATAGCCAGCAAAGCAGTCTACGGCACTAATCTGGAAATTAATTAAATTGAATACTTTTAAATCAATGGAGTCCAGCTCATCGGACCAGAAAACTGCCTCCTCTGTGGTAAAGCAGCCTTTAATGGTTTGTTGCTTTTAATTCTTTTTTCAAATCTGTGATTGTAAATCAAATCAATTTTGAGCTAAAATTGATGCCGTGGTCAGGAAGTCTTGGGAGCCAGGGTCATACTTGATTACTTGACTTGAACTTAATTATTGACTGACATTCGAATGCAAACACACAGCGCAGAAGGAGATGATAGAAAAGAAAAAAAAACAACAATAAAGAGAGGTATTGTTCAGTTTGGAGGATCACATGGTAAGTAAGACAACAGATGATTGAGGGAGTGCTACAGAGAGTACTAGAAAAATGGAACATACTGTGCATCACAGTTTCTGCTGGGTCTTAAGTCTAAATGTCTGAAAGTATCAATTTTAGGCCTTAAAAAGTCTTAAATTCACAGTTTTATCTCTTAAATAGGTTTAACAGGTCTTATTTTTCATGTAAAGCTCATCTGTTATGTGTTTTTGTTGTAGCTTGCGGTTTCCAGAGATTGAGAAAATGTTCCAAAATCGTAAAAGCATTTAAGTGATTGTTAGTGTTTCAAACATTATTTTTAAAGCAAAGTGTTTATTGTGCAGCAAAAAAATGCATGCGTTGTTAATGTCTTATATTTGATTCTTAAGTCTTAAATTTTTTTAAAATGTCTTAAATTTGATCTTATCAAACCTACAAAAAACACTGTCTCATATTCATGGGATTCTCCTTTTGTGGGGTTTTCTAGTATACCTGCAAAAAGCAAGACAAACAGCCTTTTCCAGACATGGATTTTTTTTGCTGATTTAATACACGGGTCAAAACTGACCTGTTAACAGACGAGATAATAAATTAGAGTAAAGGAATGAAAAAGGATGATTGAATGAGGGAGAGAAAGAAAGAAGGAAAAAAAGAAATACATATATATATAGATAGATATTCAAAATGTTTTGTAGCGAAAAAGATCAAATATAACAATTAAACACAATCTAAAAGGTAGTAAGAGGAGTCTATCTTTAATAGAGGCTTCTAATCATATTACTTCATTGTTTAAACACTATAGATAGAGTGAATATGCCAGTATCTATGTTAAAATTAAAAAACTTAACTGCACAGAAAAACGAATTACTCAAAAACACTTGTGTTTAGCAATTCTGAGTTTCTTGACAAACATACCTTTTGAATCAAGGTCAGAATATTAAACACAGTCAGTAATAAATTTCTCATACAAATGAAGGATATGTGACATGACACAAACTTTAGGCTTGATCACTTTTAAATATGATCCAAGAACCGTACATGTTTTAAAACAGAAAGTTTAAAATCCTTGCAGTATTACAATTGAACATAAAACTGGTGGTGCAAGAGTGGTTTATACTTCATTTCACAAGGAAAATCGAAAAATAACTTAGGAGTGAAAATAATTCTCCACAGAATGCTAAGAGTGGAATCTGATTGCAGCAGTGGGGTATGGAGGACAGTTTCCTGTCGGCTATGCTGAAAATCAATTAATTCTGTCGTTTATATATTTTCTTCATTCTTTTTTACAATTTACACTTTATAAAAGTATTGCAGTAGGATATGTAAATCAAAAGGTATTTTAAATTGTGTCCTTTTATGGATCCCTCTTTGTAATGTATAATTATGATACAGAAACTGTCCCAATAACCAGTGACACAAGCTTCTGGCATCCTTTCAATAGCAACATACAGATAAAGAATATTGACAATAATGACTGAAGAATAAAGGAAACCAATGATTATGCTCGGCATCTTTTCAATACAAAAAGTGGTCATATAGATGGTTAGCCTTGAGCCAGGCTTTATTAGACAGAAGAATCATCATTGTTGGTATATGCAAGCTTTTCAACCTAATTAGCTTATTAATGTAATCAGCCAGTAGCCTTTCAGACTGAGTCATGGAGCTTAGATTAAGATTTCAGAAGCGAGAGCAAAATAAATAAGAAAAGCTTAATTATATTCATTAATAATCCTCACACATAGAGTCTGAATGGGAAAGCAAACCAAATTAATGAATTGGCTGCACATAGGCTAGCTAAAAGCATTGACATTATATGAATATCAGACCAGAGAGATGTTTGTTAAGGTTTTTGAGTTTGATTAGTAAATGTAAAAACATATTTTATGTTTGTTTTATTTTTTTTTTACTTTAGGACTTAATAGTAAGTGCATCTGCTTCTCATTGGAGATTTATTTTTATCTTCAACCAGGTACACTGGTCAACCTAAATTTTATTGAACTAGAGATTTTGCAGGATGAGCAAAAACCTGAAAATCAGTGAATGAGTGAGTGAGCGAGCGAGTAAGTGAGGTTTATACACAAATTCTTAGTTATTTATGTAAAGGTAATAATTGTATTCAGGTAAACTGAATTCCCCACCAATACTGTGGGAGGTTTATTCTCACATATTAGTGATGATTTACCAAATCTCACATTCTCATTGGCATTTCGAGAAAATTATATCAATATGGTGAATATTACAATGAATAAATTAACACTAATTTTAAGACTCTGATAACCAACTCAAGAATCCAGCTATATTATATATACATTAAGTTAAGAGCTATTAATCAAAGACAAAAAAGCGTATTGGCAAGTTTAATATGCAACATTTAGAACCAATTAGATTAGATAAAGTACAGTATAGTTAACTTAAAAGAAGTTTTTCAGCAATTATAACTATTAACTTACTACCAATGCTAATAATAATGAGAATAAATTCATGAGATTTTACTCATCAAATACTTATTTTACTCATTGCCTTTTTTGGGCACACAGTGAGCTAAACCTTCAATATTGGGAACTTCCACATTTTTTAATTTTAGCAGAGCTGACTGTGTCTACTCGAAACACACGGGTTTATTGGGTGTGGATTTGCCCTGATGTGCAATGTATGAGTGCAGCTATGCTCAGGCTAGAATGAACAGTTCCCTGGCAGATGGAAAAGCTGTACTTCCACACGCTGAGATGAGCCTGAGGCATTTTTCTCTTTCCTCTCATCTACTCTCCGATTTTCCCTGGAGAAATCCACCTCCAACCTCAGACTCGCTCAGCCGTTCTAATCCAAGCCCTGCCAGCAGACACGCATGCACACCGGTGCTCAAGAGTGCCTCATATACAGGTGCCTAATTGATTTTTTCTTTTTATCAGCTTGATTAGAACTGCACTTTGGTTCATGTATTTTTGAACATTAAAATAATTTTTTATCTGAAATATAGGCCTATAAAATACAGTATTTTTAGGGAGCATGTTTAGTGTTCTGTGTCTACTCAGTTTTTTCATGTTTATGTCCATTCCTCATACTCCATAGTATAACGTAAAACATAAACATAAAGCTAGTTGCCTACTTTTAAACAATTATCAATACATCAAGGGAAAATAATTTTCTTGTCTTATCAGTTGCTTTGATTTCCTTTCCCTTATGTTTTTTTTCACAGGTAACTCTACCAATGTATTGCCTCAGACTGTTTTCCTTCATTCTCAAGGTCAGAGACTACAAGGAAAGCTGTCCATGCCGGGTCGAGTCAGGGCAGAGGAAAGGAAACACTGACCCTTTGTCTTGAATAAGAGATGAAAATAGCTTTCATTATTCATAGCAGCCTATGTTATGATGAGATGTCCACTGACACAATTTTTTTAGTTCTAAGGAGACACATCTCAAATGATCGTGCTTTTTTTAAAAACAATTATTTTAGTATTTGAACATGTTAATAATCACTAAAGAAAGAACCTGTTACCCTTAAATATGATTTAAAATGGACCATGGATCCAGCATCAGTCCTCCCCTCTCAAATGAACAAATTTTGCTTGTGACCTCTGAAGACTCATCCAGTCCATTGTTCGGTGAAAATCCATTGGTGAAACCCAAACAAATTTTCATTCATTCATCTTCATGCCGGCTTTCTTCCCTTTCGGGGTCGCCACAGCGGGATGAACCACCAACTCTCTGGCATATGTTTTACGCAGCGGATGCCCTTCCCTGCCGCAACCCATCGCTGGGAAACATTCACACACACATTCACTCTTTAACACTATGGACAATTTTTCTTATTCAATTCACTTATTTCGCATGTCTTTGGGGGGAAACCGGAGCACCCAGAGAAAACCCACGCGATCACGGGGAGAACATGTAAACTCCACACAGAAATTCCACCTGCCCCAGCCAAGCCTAGAACCAGCGACCTTCTTGCTTTGAGATGACCGTGCTACCCACTGCGCCACCGTGACGCTCCCCAAACAACTTACTGCCAATAGCTCTTGTAGTCTAACATTTACCCTTTGTGAATATAAATAAATGATCAAGAAAGACACATTGGTGTCTTACTGGTTTCCTATTATTCTTTGTACATTTTCAATTTTCACTATTCAATTGATGGACAGACAGACAGAGAGTCAGGCCAACCTACTTACTGACTATTTTCAGGATAAGACTTGGACCCAGATGGATGCAAATAAAAACAACAACACAGGGATTTATGGATCTTGCAGATGTGACTTTAAACAAGAGAGAGTCAGAACAAAGATTAAAAAGACAACTCATCCTGTAATCAGGACTTGTTATAGACATGTACCATAATTTACTATGGTCCTTTGACTGAGCAACATGACGTGGGGAAGCCAGAGCTGGGCAGAGTAAAAATTGCTTTGTCGGAAGGAACCTGTTGGTAGATCCTTATGAAGGTGCTTCATCGCCTTAACACAATTAAAATCAAATCTTTTCATTTGGAGTTAAACTTCAAATTCTTCAGCACTACTACAGAGTTTGCAGTTGATTACATTTATTAGGCTAGTACAAAAAGTCAACCTTTTAGAAGTTGAATCAGGTTTAAATGAAAAGCAATCAGCACCCAGAAACATGGGTCTGTGAGCAAGTTAGGGCAGAGTGTTCTCCTACCCTGGCCTCTGGTCACTTTAACAAACACAGATATGCAAATCCATTGGGAAACCTTTACAATCAAATTAATTTCATGCTAGTCTCTTTCAGATTAAATGCTTCCCTCGAGATGGAAAACAGGATAACGGTATTACAAGTTATAGTCCAAAACAAAGGGATTTTACATAAATTGAATTTCGTTTTTTTCACAGATGATATTCGCAAAGGATATTTCACATTTATATTTCATCTACAAACAAGCATTCACAAAACGTTCATAAACAAGACAGATATGATGCAAACTAAAGCCCGGGCTTATATCCCTATTTTAGCTGGGTTTCTTTACAAAAAATATGAAAAAGGAATCTAACAATTATATTTGCAGAAATACCTTTCGTGGTCTCCAGTCACATTTGAAATAGATATTCAGTACTTCACTCTGTCCTCCACCTGTCTGATGATGAAGAGGTTTGAGAATGTGATCACATTTCAGAAATCCCAGTGTCTGGCAGTGGCTTTGAAGAAGGCGGTGATAATGAGCATTGGCTAGGTTCAAAAAGAGGCCCATTGCTTGTATCTGGAAAAAAATGAGAACATTTTGACATAACATTGTTTGATTGTGTTGAGGAACGGCGATATGCTCATCAAAGTCATAAAAAATTGGCATTTGTTTGCAACAGTACATTTGGATATTTAATTAGAAAATTCCATTTTAACACAAAATTTAGCATCTGATACGATAATGTAAGATTTAGTTAATGTTTTTTTACACATACCTTGTTGTTTATACTGTGTGCGTCACCTAGTAAAATCAATTTTAAAGTAATAACTAAAGTAACAGCTGAAAAACATATTATTCATTGATCAAGTATCCTACTCGTCAGGGAAGGAAACTGAAAAGGACCATCTACAACAGTAAAATGGAGCTATTCAGCTCCCAAAGGGATATATTACCATCAATAGAGGGAAAATCCAACGAACGGACTCAGTTCATCAACCCCCAGTGAAAGAGCAACAGAAAATAGTAGCTTGTTGTGAGAATTATCCACAGTTACCATGAACTAATTTAAAATTTATTGTTTTCAAAGTCTAGCTCTAGCTTTGTAAATCATTCTAACCTTATGTTACGCAGTTTGTGAATGACTTATAAGTTAAGGTGAAGGTGAAAAGGCAATATTAAAGGTGAAAGTGATGATGCAATCTTCATCAGGCATTACTGATTTGGTGCTGGGGATATTGCTTCGTAGCAGCATGAAGCTCACGGAAGTTCAAATGCTTCAGCTTCGTCTGATATTCACAGCAGATATTTATACCAACCAATTCCTCTAGAGTAGAAATGTGTGAACACCTTCAGCACTAACGTCACTGCATTTGTAATTTTCATATGATTTTCCACAGAATATATGCATCACAATACATTTTGTGACTTTACCCATTATTGGTTTCATCGCCAATTTGCACATAACTGGTAAATTGTGCTGCATTCTGTCTTTGTCTCCAGTAAGAACCTTTAGGGTCGCAGGGGTGGACAGGGAATGCCTCTTTCCTGGAAATTTTGCTTCAGCCGTCGTTTAACACACCTAGTTCCACTAATTAAGATCAACTTGGATGGTTTGAAGCTACTTATTTGTCTCTTGAAAAACTGTTTTAACAAAAGCCAGCGTGTCTGTGGCCTTACAGGAATTATTTTTACTGACTTATGTGGAGTTGTGGCAACACCAGCAAGCATAGCTGTGCAAATATTTTTCTTTCAGACTTCCACCAACAGTAGCCAACACAGGCATGGTTGTTTATCAATTAAAAACAGATAACAGTAAATTAGATGTTAAAAAAATGTTGTATACTCTAAATACAGTATGCACTTGTCTGCAAATGTCAGCTTAATAAGACACAGTTTGAGGAAGAGACTTTTTGGTGAAGTTGGTGGAAATTATTCATTTCATTATTTTTTTTCTATGAATAATGATTTAACATGGGTAATGATGTCTGAATATTTTTCTAATGTGGAATAGAAATAGATCATTGTTTACACTGCTGATATAATGTGGAAATGAAAACAACAAAACATACATAATGACCCAACAAAAACACTAACCGGCTAAACATAAAACCAACTGAGGTAAGTTTGTTTTAAAACATGCAAGGTAGGTATAGATTAACAAATTCTCTTTAAGTAAACTTGTTATCTTGTTATATGGGAAAATGAGTGAACCCAAATGCAAGCGACGACTCCTAAAAACTCCTTTTACTAAAAATCAAAGATGGCAAAATTCCAAAACTGAAAATTACACTCTCAGAGTGGAAAATCAAAACGCAACAGATTCAAGAGGGATACAAGCAATCGAGCTTCAAACTCCAAAGAAAAGGAAAAAACACTTTTCCAGCAAAGAATCTCAAGAATGGTTGCTGGTTAGGCCAAGAGTCCTCATTCAGAGGTCTGTTGCTCTTGCTGTGGGAGTTCATTGTGGCTTGCTCTGCAAAGTGTAGGAAAAGAATATTCAGAAAAAAACACACAAATCGAGAATTCTGGATATTTCAAGCAGAGGAAAAAAACTGCTGCTCACATGGTTTAGATCAACAAACTGGCATCGACTGACTGTAGATCCACAGCTTATTTTCAGGAGAATCCAGATAGGTCTCAGGTGGATCCATTCAGCCCTAACAGCCACACCTGAAAACAATATCAAAACCATGCAAAATAAACCTCCAGTAAGACTCATTGTAACATTTTATGCTCATTACTGTCTCTACAGAATGACAAACAGAGACAGAAGAGTGGTAATCGTATGTGGTGAAAAGGTCCCAATGACTGTAAGAGTCTTCGGGGCACAGGTAAGGTTTTTCCAGGAATCAAGTTCATTCTATTAGCTGAAACAGTAATAGAGGCAGTCATGTTACATTCAACAACAGAATGATGAAATTGTATTAGAGGCTGAGGTAAGTGACAATGTATATATGGGTTGGTAAGAAGTAATAATTCTTTAATGACTGGTAATCGCTCAAAGAAGTTCTGATTGCTGAGGATCAGTGTCATTATCATCAGATTAGTCTTGTAAGGGAAACACATTGAGAAATGCTAGTGTTCCCTTAGTGTTATTGCTAGTGTTATTACATAAGTGCTTACAAACTATTGCACAACAAGTTAATTCATGCTGACATTGCAAACCATGCTAAACCAAGAGACTAGAATTTTGCCAGGAAGTATTTTTCACACTTTGTGCTGAAGCAGTGTTTTAATGCAAACATTGCTGCCCCAGAGGAGTTGTTTCTTGTTTAGATGTTCTAGACAAGAGGAGGTGGAAGACTGAGTGCTGAGGTGTCTCTAACACGATTATTTCAGCCCTGTGTCAGGAAGAGTCTGTCTGTGGAAATATACACTCCCTCAGGTACTAGTTACCAAACAATATAACCCTTCTCCCTTAAAATGGCTTAAACAGACATCCTGCTTCAATGAGTCAATGAACTGGGAATAAAATGTCATTTAGGGGCGAATAAAAAAAAATTGTATCGTAGGTAACAAGTATGTTTCTCTGTCTCTCAGACAGACAGACAGACATAAAAACTTTCTAAGTAGAACATGCATGTTCTTTTGGGTCTCTAAAGGTCTTTTTCAAAGAATATCCAACTGAGATAATCTAAATCTCATTCGAAATTTTATATTGTTCTTTAAATGTTTTGTTGGATGTGTTTTTTTCTGTTGGTAAGCAGAGTAATGTTCCATCAAATAATGTTATCAAGAGTTCCTACCATGGCACACCCTCTTGTGAGACAGCTGTATGTTTTGAACATACTGTATGTTATGAACAGTTTAAACCAACTAGATCAAGTTATTTTTATGCTTACAAAATAAAATGTATTAATCGAATAAAACTGCCTTTCTGTTAGGTTCCCAACACATCAGTCTCTTACTGATTACCAAGAAGGCTGTGAGGATGTGTTAACTCAAACGTCATACCACCAGAGATCATTGAAGGGTTTTTTTCTTAATGGAGACCTCAAATCCCAATTTAGCACAAGATATTTTGCTTCTTTTGGGTTTGTATGCAGGATCTGTAGTAATCTAAGGGTATGTTTCTGAATTGTTTTGTAAAAAAAAAACTAAAAAAAAACCTTCAAATAACAACAACCTTTTTCAGACATGACTCCATCACCATGCCCCTCTCTACTCATAGCCATGTTTAGCTGTCTTTGCTGTATATCACAGTCTTGGTGGAAGCATGTTAGAGTAGTATAATAATACTAAAGACAAATTATGCATTTTTTACTCTAATGTAAAATGTACCTCTAATCTAAAATGTACCTTGTCAATTTGAGTCGAGACTGATCCGTAATACCCGCTTTCAACAGAAATGGTTAACAAATAGAATGGAAAAAGTAATGTATAAAAGGGTAGGTAAATTTCATTTGAAAAAGTCAATTTAGCAAAACTTTGGTCTAATTCTAGTCAAGTAGCAAGTAAGCATTGCCATTATTAGACCATTAGATATTTATGGTAATTTAAAATAATATATTGACTTGTTTTGGAGTTGGAGCAGAATCACATAGAGGTGGTACTAATTCAAGTTTCAGTCTTAACTTAAATGCAAATCTTCCTCATTCAAGAGGTCTGGAGCAAATATCTTGAGCAAACTCTCATTTTGGTAGATCTGCTGGTGCATTTTCTCCATAAATTAACTTTATCCACTGAGTCCTTGAAGGTTAATTTCATGGGAGTAAATGAGCAGAGTTGTGTACTTTTTTTACAACCCCAAACATTGTAGACTTTTAAAGCCACGGTTACTCACAAGCAAAATGATGGTCAATTGTGTTTACAACCGGAAGAAAGTGATGACGCAGAGTGGAGGAGTTTATGGCAATTAATGGCAGGGAATTACAGTATTTGACATCCTTTACAGTGTTTCAACAACTTGATTCAAGATCCTAAAAAGTCTGACATAAGACTGCAGTAAACTAACTCTCTGGAGTCTAAAATAGAAGAACTTACAGAAAACACAGACATGTTTCATCTGCAGTTTTCAGACAAGAAACAGTGGCAAATAAATAGAGAGCTAGATTTGGAGTCAAAAAGACGAGTGACAGGTGTAGAGACCTAACTCCTGACGAACAACTAAGACTAAAGCTAAGTTCACTTTTGAGAGCTCCGAACCCCAGGGAATGGCTGTATGGCAGAATACACCCCGTCCAGAAGGTAGCACGTTTTTAATAATATCAAGCTCTATATATACACAGGACGAAATGGTAGCAGGTTTCACTCCTCTAAACATTAAAGTAAAGTTTTAAAACAAGATTTCAGTAACACATGGTCTCACCCCTCAATCTACGGTTGGTTGTCATGTCACATGATGCAATATCTAAGGCCAAAGTTAAATGCATAGGCCGGAACTTTCGATTTTGCACTGTAGTGTGCGAACCAATTCAAATAAATGGAGCTGATTTCGTAGTCTGGTCATGACCTAAAACTGCAGGTCTTAAAGCTCAGTTCAGATTTTACATTACACACTACATTACTTGTATCCATTCTGAGTATGAGCGTGATCCCTCTCACTGTGGTTGTGCATGTGTTAAAAAATTGCATTGACAAGAACAATAATCAAAGCTCCCACTAACTGTCTGCTTTTAGCTTCAATTTCAGCCATGATTGATGTAAAGTTTCTCATCTCCACCCAGAAATGCTACTTCTGTCAGCATAAGATGATGTAAAAGTCTAGGTCGGATTTGAAAAAAATGTAATTGAGTTGATATAAGATACAGGTTGCATTAGGGCAAATAAATCAGATTTGGGTCACTTTGGGTTTCAGTCTGACAGTAGCCAAACTAGACATTGGACAAAACTAATAAATTATAATTTAATGGACAGAGAAGCAAGACAAACAGAGCTAGTAAATGATCAACACGGTAGAAAAGGAGTCTAAATGAAAAAAACTTAAAATATATTACCAAAAATAAAAAATATATCTGGCACAAACAGATTTAAATAAATAAATAACAAACAGAACCCATCCATCCATCTATTCATGTTTTATGCGGCGGATGCCCTTCCAGCCACAACCCATTGCTAGGAAAAATCCACACACACACACACACGCACACATTCACACTCAAATACTATGGACTATCTCATTTTTACCCAGTGGGGAAACCTGAGCACCCGGAGTAAACCCAGATGATGATTAGAGGGAGAAGGTGCAAACTCGACACAGAAAGGCCAACTGACCCAACCAAGGCTCGAACCTTCTTGCAGTGAGACGACCGTGCTACCCACTGTGCCACCATAAAAAGGCAATTGCAAGTCTGAAATATCCAATTAATATAAATATACACTTAAAAATTATGTTATAAATATCTTTCAAAAGCAAATTCAGCCATTTATAATTGCTCAATTGTTGAAATTGAAACTCTTGAAACCGCTCTTGTGGTTGCCTCAAAATAACTCAACATAATTCAATCAAGTCAGGTATATTCATTATTCATGGCAACTATAGCATGTTGCTGATGTCATGCTGCTCCCAAAATAAACCACCAAAGCCCCTATTGTGAGCAGGACAATACAAGCCCTGGCCTGCACATTCAGAGAGCACTTCCCAACACACTCAGCCTGGCTGGAGAGTTCAAATCCACACTTAGCTAAAGTGAAATCTCAGTGTGCAAGAGCTCTCCCTGGTGACTCCGCAGCATCACTAATGGCCTTGTTCGGGACCTGGCCAGCACAGCCTGTCGATACAATTCGCTTTCGCCTTTTCCGGCTGCCAGCTCCCATCTGGAGCCAATTCATGATCTCAGACGGCGTGTACTTTTCAGCTCCATCCGGCAGGCCCACGTCTTCCAGTCCCGCTCCTGTGTTCACCATGACATGTTTGGAATGTGTCCCTGTGAGTCAAGCTGAACTTTAAAGGCTGAGGTAAAGCAAAAGAACTGCTGTCACTCATGAAAGAGCCCTGCAGCATAAACAACCTTCCTGACGTTAGCCATTGAAAGGATTTTTCTTCATTCAGGAGGGAACAGGATATTATATTTCTAGGATGCCAACAACAGATTTAGATGGATTTTGTCAATTCAGTAAATAGTTTTGAAGCCCTCTCTTTCATCCTCACATTCAGTCTTGTTGACAATTTTAAGCATTGAACTGAAGGAGGAAACTATCCTGGATGCCCAAAGAAAATTGTGCCATATTTAGAATTTTAATTTACATTTGTTTGAATTAGTTTAGTTTCCGAACTAAATTCTTAAGCATTGTTTTTCATTGAAACATAACATTCTCATGTTTTGTTTGCCCAGACACAAATAAAATATATTTTATTTTGTAGGCTGATTAATCCACTTTATGATATATGAACGGTAAGCAGATTTTAGTGACAAAGGAATAGAATAGTAAAACAACAAATGTACCTGTAATGAGTGACATGAATTATTATTAGTAGATGCAATAATTAACCATTATAAATAGTCCTCAGTTTAGATGAGCTCACAAAAACAGGTAATAGACAGCTAGTAAATGTTTTATAACAAACTGACTTAATCATGAGGTACAGTAGAAATTGGTAGAGCATTCATCCATCCATCTTCATGTCGGCTTTATTCCCTTTCGGGGTCGCCACAGCGGAATGAACCGCCAACTCTCTGGCATATGTTGAAGGATGCCCTTCCCTGCTGCAACCCATCGCTGGGAAACATTGTTCTTATTCAATTCACTTATTCCGCATGTCTTTGGACTTGTGGGGAAACCGGAGCACCCGGAGAAAACCCACGCGATCACGGGGAGAACATGCAAACTCCACACAGAAATGCCACCTGCCCCAGCCGAGCCTAGAACCAGCGACCTTCTTGCTGTGAGACGACCGTGCTACCCACTGCGCCACCGTGACGCTGCAGAGCATTCATTATAAGATTAATTTAGTAATCATTTATTAACATGTTCTAAATGAGCTCATAATCACTTACAACTAATAACTAACGGATTTTGAAATAATGAAACATTTAATTTATTAATTAAATAAATAAAGCCTTAGCTACCAATGCATTAATACAGACTTTTAGCTAAAATGTTAATATTATAAAAAAGAATTAATTTATGATTCTAAAATAATACTATAATAAAATTTAATAATCATGAATTTTCATGAATTGTTTACTGGATATGGATGCATATCATTATGAACTTATCAATAGTTAATGATGAGTTAATTATTACTATGTGGTGAATTTACTCATCATCAAAGTGCATTTAAACAGGAGCATTTTTTTAGTTTATCTAAGTGTAATGTAATACATTAATGGACAGTCAGAAACTGTTGATTCAATTGGTCAATAATTGATTTATTCATTTATATGGCTCGAGTGTAATGATTTCATGATTAAAACATGTTAACTGATCATTAATGCCTCATTAGCTCAAGAACTAACAATGATGCTTGTAACTGTAAAGTTTTACCATTATATCTTGTGACTTCTTTAACAGAAAAATGAAAGAAGATGAGACTGGGAAGATGGAAAGATAACATGAATGCAAATATGTGCATATTATGGTGAATAAACGTTACTTTTAGATTTATCCAGTTGTCTGCAATGTTTCATGAAATATAATCCCTCTAAAATGTATAACTGCAGAACAATTTTAGTGTTGTAAAGGTTAATTGCATTAGAACCATTTTATCATTTAACAGCATTTTCTTTAATTTTGTAAGATGACTTTGCTCCATGCCAAGAGCACCGAAATGTCAACCTTCTCATTTCTTGAGTTTCATCAGGATGGGAACGTCAGGTGCTGCAGTCGTCCTGCTGTTGCCTGGACATGCATGATTCATTCGCCTTAGACAGAAATGACCTTGATCTCATGCTCTCCAGATTTCTCATTCTCGTAGGATGATTTGCACTTTCAGGAGTTAACCTGGAGCTTTTTATCCCTACTTGTTCAATGAGAAACAAAGCACTTCAGAAACTAGGTTTAGGGCCCCATATTTAGAGAAAAGCAAGCGGAATTAAGTTGAAAAAACTTGTTTTGTAATTAAAAGAAACAAACAACAAGCCTGGGGAATATGGGAGCGGAAACAAAGCAAATCCCTTGAGTTTGAGAGGGAAAATGTCCAGAAAGTTCAAAATAAAGGACTGGAGATCTGAAAAGAAAAACTCAAACCACTCACAGCAAAAAGCATAAAATGATCTTCTATAATGTGGGCAAAGCAAAGATGGTCACCACTCGTCATGTGATCTGGACCACATGACTGGAGAAAGCAAACAATAAATAAACTGAATTGAATAAACAAATACGTATACTATCAGGAAACCAGATAAATCAAGGCAATGAATTATTACTAGACTGAATCTTAATAGATCATGACGCTGAGGGATCAAATATGCTGAGGGTTAAAACAACAGCTCAACACATTTTGATATACATCGCCTTTTTCTGAGCATACCCATCATACAAAAGTGTTTATATCACATGTGTATTGTGTGTTTGGGTTCTTATACAGATACATCTTGTTGACACGTTAACATGTTAAACAATATAAAAGCACAAGATTATTGCCGACTCAATGCATCATACCTAGCCAATCAATTATACATAGATCGGAGCATGCACATTTCCCCACTGTCCCTACAGCTAAAATGTCATTACAGAGCTGGACTATCCCTTTTGGGAGAGAGGGAGAGCTATAAATGTGTGATTGTGAGGTTATTGTTTAACATTCAGAATAACATTTTCTTTATCATGGCTTGTTTTCACTGATCAACACACATATTTTTAACTCTGCAATCTGTCATCCTTAAGAGACTATGAAACCCAAGAGTCCATTTCAATGCATTTGAAATGCACCTAAATAGCATAATGGAAAATGTGATTTATGTTCCATAAAAAAGAATAATGGAGTTATCATTGTAACATTTTAATTTTGTATCTTTGTAAATTTGTCACTCAATTTGCTAATCTGATTTGAAATGTGGGAACAAACTCTTACAAATTGAATGGACTCCAATTGGAAAGCACTTCAAGCTGTTGTTAATAAATGAATTAATAAATGTTAATTAATGCATATTTTCATAGGATATGAACTCAGAATCACGAATAACTGTCAGGTACAAATGCTGCGGGACTGCTCGAGTGAAGTGGTTTCCAAGGGGCTAATGGTGATTGCACATTAAAATCTGAATCTTTCGTTTTGCTTTAACTTATAATCACTTCTGAGCATTTTTGTGATATATGTATATTTTATTTGTTCCAGAAGAAGAATATTTGTTTTTATTGTGAGTCAACCCCTCCTGAACAGATACTGTTTGGAACACACAGATAGAACATTGATATGCTGAAATTTTCAGCCAACTCTTAGCTTTAATAGTATAATATTATTGTATGTTATCTTGCAATATAACGTAACTCGAGCTTACTTTAAAAAATGTATTGTTAGGAATTTCCTGTATTACTAAGCACTGAATGGCCTTTTCAAAATACTTTCAGGAACTTGGAATAAAGCAAAACTGTGATTTTGTGAATGTTTCAGACAAAACATGTCATGCTTACTGAGCAAAAAGGTTGATAATTCAAAACCAGTGGAGTATATTTTCAATTTGGAAGACAAAATAGCAAAGAAATTTTCCCCACACAAATACAAAAACAAGACACCAACCAAAATTGTTTATTAATATTAATCGTATGCCAAAATACTCTTCATAGTCAAAATACCCGGTTGTTTAGCTAATCGTTTTACTCTGAAGGTCAGACAAAAAGGATAAAAAAAGAGTGAACCGTGTAATTTGGAGTAAGAGGGTGCATCAAAGAGCAGAGTTTAATCCCTGATCTGCTTTAAACTGAAACACGGAGTGATGTAAGAGCAGTTCTCAATTCTGAGAGTGAATTTTAACATCCTCTTTTTTAGTGGATAAATTATATCTGAACAATACAAGAACTGAAGTCTGACATCAGTAACCTTATGCAAGCACAAACTATGATGTTTTTAATACAAATCTTAAATGACAAGTTTATAGTTATGAACCTGACCTCAAATCATTCTCATAAATAGTGTTTCAATTGAAAATGATAAGGTCTAATATAAAAAAATATGTAAAATGTAATGGATTTTTTATTTTACAGTACTAATTAAACAATGTTCATTATGTTTTGAATACCTTTCTGGTAGGATGACGTTTTATGAAGTTAAATGTGTGCATGCTTTCCTTAAATATCTAAAATGTTTAAGTTCCATAAGGGTAGGGGGGTGGGTCATGTGACCTCTTGGGGGACATCATAATTGGATAGATTAGACACAACCTTAGCTAATGCTTATCCTAATGATTTGTCCTCTGCAAAAGTCTTAAAACACAGAATCTTAAAGAGGCATCAAAAGTGGATAAAAAGTATATGTGCATCTTTAGTATGACATTACTTACATTTAAACTTTATCTTAAAAGCTTAATTATACAATTCTCACGTCAAAAGGACATAGTATCTTTTTTTGGCTTTGCCAACCGTCAAAATAATTTGAACCAAATTCTTTTGGGATATATTTCCTTACATATATCCAATATCTTATATTTCATATCCTTGAATGTATGCTACAAGTGCCATTAGAGCTCAATAAACAGTTTGTTCAAGTGTTAGAATAATGCATTACAACAAAATAACATGTTAAAGATACTTACATTGTATAATACACAATTAACTGATTATTACGTCATTAAGTTTAGTCAATGTAATCAAACGAACTTCCTCTCCACTTGTATGAAAATCTCAAATCAAATTCCTTTGAGGTAGGGGTTTGCAAACCTGCCATAAGTGCAAGATTTAAAGCAAAAATACCAAAATCCATCATCCAATAAAATACACTATTAAATTTGATTCAGAATTCGAGCATTTCAGTATAAGGTGTTTTTGTGCATGAGTCATTGTTTAAGTGCACTTGTTTCCTGAAGAATGATTTATTAAGAGTAATATCACACACTATATCGGATCACATTCACATCCGCCACATTTGCTGAGTAATAAAGGGAACAAATAACCTCTCATGGGCATTGTTTCGGTTTGCTAAAATTATGTTCTGCGGCAGCATGGGTAAAACTCACTCATTTTGGCTCATGCATATTTTCACTGAGCCTTTCAGTGAAGTTCCATCAATCATTATTCACATGTGTGACAACCCCTTAATTCTGCCCATTATAATGCATGGATTGCTTTGAGTGTATCGGTTCTTTATTCTAAGTAAAGGAACATTCTAGGACAACTTTTCTAAATAAGAAAAAACATTTCTATATCTCTACCTTTTTTCCCTGTCAACACCAATGCAGAGCCTTTCTATTTAACACTCTTGTTTTAAGAAACAACAATAATAACCTTGCATCGATTCATTTGTCATTATTAAAACAAGAAAAAAACGACACAAATGAACATAAAGAAAAACGAACACAGTGACACTGACAGAGTAACATGGATAAGTTCACAACTGAAGTTTTTTTTGGGAACAGTATAAAGTATTGAAGTCCATCTAACCATGAACCACAAGAGTGAGACGATAGAGATAAGCTCAAAATGATAAAGTAGGCATTCACAAATCCAAAAATGTGTTTTCTTCTTCTTCTTTACTTTGAGTGCCATTAACCAATCCCATGAAGAATTTTCATCTTCTTTAAGTACATCAGCGTCCAGCATGTAATATAAACCATATATAATGCAGACAATAATAATGCAGACAATAGTAACGATAACAGAGTTATTTTATTTCAAAAGTTTTGTGTTAGAGTATTAAGTACTGCAAAAAGTCACGATGTTATAGTATTGTGTTAATAGTAACACGGTACGGCCCAATGCTGTTCGTGAAGTGACAATGTTAGCGTATTTGAATCATATCAGTGTTATTGTTATTATGGTTTATACAAGCGCTTTGTTTTTTATGTCAAAATTTTAATTGTACATGCTAGCATTAGGACAAATGACCAATAGAACAGATGATATGTTAGCATCTATATGATATTAGCTCTGTCTACATCCTAGAAGGTCAAATCCACAGGTGTCAAACTCAATAACTGGAGGGCCACTGCCCTGCATAATTTTCGGCCAACCTTAAATGAACACACCTGATTCCACTAATTAAGATACTATTGGCTGGTTTAATGTCAACCACTTAAAAAAAGGTTGGAGCAAAAAAACAACAAGGACTGCGACCCTCTAGAAATGAGTTTGAAATCCCCTTTCCGTTTCATTAGTTTTTTTTCTCGTTTCAATCAGCTTTTTTTTCATCCATATTTTCAGTGTCAGTTTAAGTCCTCCATGTTGTTTGGTTTCCCTATATCCAAGTATTCCCCATATGCAAATATGTTCTCCATATCCCATGCGCTCCCTGATTGGTTCATTGTGTTCACACCCCTTCGTGTCTACTCCTCACCTGTTCTTTATACTGTCTCCTTGGTAGGCAAACCCCTGGTCACGCATCATGTATTTAGGTTCTGAAACACTCCACCTTCATAATTTGTTATCTTAGCCCTGTTGTGTTCTGCTGCTTTGCTCCTTGTGTTTCCCCTGACTCTGACGTTGTTCGCTGCTATTTTGTGTTGTCAGTAAATGGTGAAGATTGTCTTTGGCTCTTTTGACTCCTTGGAAGCTCTTTTTATACTGACACTCACCAAAAGATTCTGACTATGGGTACGCGCTCAGCCTCAGATGGATGCTAATTATTAGTGTTGATTTCATTTTTTTTTTTCAGTGTTGAATCATGTGCTCATTAGTGAACTCAGGTATTAGAATCCTTAGTGATAAATCATTTCTGAAACCAGTAATCTATCAGATTTTGCTACCTCATGAGATTTGCCTACAGCACATTAACATCGTTTTATTTGATTCCTTTAAGTATTTTTTCACACCATAATTCTTTGCGTGGTACTGTACTCTCTGGAGGATAAGATTTTTAAACACTTCCTACATGTTATTTTGTTTATTAAATGACATTGGCTTTCATTACATTAGGGTAATAATAAATAATAATACAACAATACTAAATACAATTAACAATAATAAAGTAATGGTACAATTTTTGACATTTTATTTATTATAGCATTTAAAACAAGCATGTTAAATTGATATGAGAACCACCGCTGTGATTATTTATAATTTTTATGTTAAACATGTACTGTTGTACTCAATTTAACTTAAAGAGTAGACAAGTCTCACAGGAGTAGCAAAGTCTGATAAAAAACAGCGCATTCTTGTGGGTCTAATGATGTATTTGGTACTGTCGTAATGTGGTTTTCCCAGCATTTGATCTGTACGCAGAGAGAGGCCAGTACACAAGGGTTTTTTCCCAAAACTGTTCTTTTATTGTGCCACCAGTGAACAACCAAACATAAAACATAATAAAAAAACAGAAAGGTCTACAAACAAAACACTTGAGCTCAAAAACCATAAATAAACAAATGCTTAACAGCAAAACCTACACAAAACTAGACAGTGAGGACTCCCGTATAAACTAACTAAATCCAGTCAGTTGGGGTTCTTGCACTCAAAAGTATCTTTCCACAGGCCAGAGTCAAAATGCAGGAGACCAGCAACACATCGCTCCTCTTCGCTCAGGATTGTCCTCCATGAACACCCAAAACCAGGCCCTTAAATATGGCTGGTTTCCCAGCATGCCAATCAGAGCCAAACCAAACACAGGTAAGTTAACACATTAGATATTCTTAAAAGAACTTTCAATGAGCAGCAAAATACACTTCATCTTTCAAAACATATTATAATATGTACAACCAGCATAACTATACAACCAGTAAATGTTTTAAGAATAAAACAATTACAATAGAGTATCGCAAAATGACTATTAAATTAAGTTTCCCCCCTTCTTTCTTCCAGGTTGGAACCTTCCAGTATCAGCCAATCAGAATGGCCCACATCAGTACAACATGGAGCTTCTGTTGCCCCATCCATTAATAAAAATGAATAATGTTCAGTCATTGGGTTTGTTTTATTGACTGCATTATAAAAAACAGGTCTTACAGGACAATGAGCCTGAGAACAATGTCATCTTTTTGAAAAGCATTCAGTTATTTGATAAAAAAAATGTTACAGTAAACACTGAAAATATTTGCAATGCTCTTCAACAGAAAAAAATTCTATTAGGTTACATTTTGCTAAAATTAGTCTTATAATAAGATAATAAAACTCCATGATAGACTTTGTGTTAGGGGGAGGTTTGGGGTCTGAGAAAAGCCATTGCAGGTGGATTTCTGTTTGAAGTTATAAAAACATTGCCAAACAGTTGTCAAGCAAACGACTGGGCACAAGTTAACAAAGCAACGTTTGTTAGAATGACTATGCTGACTTATGAAGCATTCATTAGAAATTTGTAGAATATTTTAATTTTAATTGTCATTGAGACATGTTTGTGCACTTCAAAAGGTTTATGGTTCCTGTACACACACACAATTACTATATATTGATGTATGCCTGCTTTGTGACATATGTCACACTACTTCTCTCCATCTTCAGAAAACTATGCAAGTAAATAATTATGCAATTGAAGATAGCAACAAACTGGCTAACAACCAAGGCAGTAGCAACAATAATTCTAAGACGGTTAGACAGAAAGAAGAGAAAATATGAGAGTGATAAAACACAAGGATCAGCTAAGGTGAATAGTGACACGGGAAAAGGAGGAGACATGGCAATGTCAATCTTAATTTAGTAAGTACACATTCATCTGGAAAATCCTTTGTATTTAAGATTAGAGTGTTTATGGCTTTGTTTTTGAAACCATATACTTGTGTTTTTCTACTTTACAAGTTTTTCATAGACACTATTGTTCTTAACCCCTCAGCAAGCAAAAATTCCAAAAGCGTTAGTATTGTTCAAACTGAATGGGAACCTTGTGAAGCAGACTAGCTCAGAAAAGTAGCCCAGCTGGGATAAATGGAAAGAAATATGGAAGGGAAATAGAGATGTTGGCTGCAAACTACTGACACTGTCAGAATCCATAGGTAACATTATTGATCTGATTGAACTCTCACTGATGCAGGGCATCTATATCATCCTGGTGACCCTAAGTGGTTACGCTGATTCAATAATCATAGATTTTACACAAATGTCAAGTACAGTGCAGACTGCAAAGAAAAATACATCTTCCCTTTCAAACTGAGTTGTGTCCCTCATTCAAATGTTAATAACAACTCAGCAAATGGCAGCTGCAAAATCCCCTTCATCAGAATGGAAATTACCTTGCAACTTTTTAATGGGTTTTAGAGCTTTGCTGCATTTTAATAGCACAAGTAATCAATAAGAGGGTGTACTTGTTAAGATCACAATCAAAGTATCTCTATCAGAAGGACTAGCTGTTTGAAGGCATTTGTGTTGTGAAGATAACACTTTTAAAAGCATTTAGAAAAGAGCCTGTTCATTTAATAGGAGCAGCACAACAAGCGTTTCTTCCTCTCTGTCTCTTACACTTACCAACACACAATTACCCATTGTGCAAAGCGTGTGTTCATGCCAGGAATGTTAAAGAAAGTTGGTCTTGGGGAGACTTGTCCTGTTGCACTTGAATTAACTTGCGTTCAAACTACTGAAGAAATTATGTTAGGACTCTCTGATAAAACATTCATTGTGTTTTATTGGTAACACTTTAGAATACTCTTCCTGAATGAACTCATAGCTGAGAGGGAATTACTGCAGAACTCAGTAGCAACAGAAAGGTATCTATTACCTGAAGTAACTATAGTCACCTACAAGGGAGTTACAATTAACTATTTGGTGTCTAATACCTCGGTAACTACTGTGTTAATAGACTTTATGCACGACTACTTCCGTGTTCCATGTTAGTGGTTCGTCATAATGCTTCATCAGCAGAAGTTGTTTTTTTCAGTTGATACGATTGCCATGGAATTATACACTTGTGTCCTTACCATGAGGAAAAGAATTTATTTAACCTTTGAATTAAACCGCAACAAAATTTAACACAATGGGACACAGCAGTAAAGTGACGTCGCATCTTTACGATGTAGGAACTTACAGCTTTTATAGCTCATTTCAAAAATTAATTTGATCAAAGATATAATGTTGCAATACAATTTATATACTACAAATCTGTGAATACATGATCTAAGTTCATGTTTTGGTTGCTGTTAGTTGCTGTCGGCTGAAATTGCAATCTGCATTGTTCTTCAGGAATCTACTATTGATTGTTTAGTTCAGTTATCTGTAAGCTGCTAGAATTTTGGTTTCATTTGGCTTGAGTCACATATGCTTAACAGATTTTAAAAGTATTTAAAAAGTACATTATTTAAATTTCTTTGCTTGGTAAAAGGCTGATCTACACAATGGAAAAAAATGAAGTCGTATATAAAAGACTTCTTTAGAAGACGAAAGGCAGGGTGATTCCTGGACAAGTTGTCTGCCTCATCTTTCAACCTCACATTCACTACTAAGGGGAACTTATAGACTCAAATTCAGCTGATGCATGTCTTTGGACTGTGGGAGGAAACCGGAGCGCATGGAGGAACCCTATTTAACGGATAGGCAGCAGCTCTACCCACTGAGCCTCCATGCAGAAATAGAATGTTGAACATAAAGAGAGCCCTTTAAGAAAATTCTAAGAACAATTTAGTGAAATAAATGTATTTTATGTGTTGTCCTGGAATTGTCATGCTTATTTATTCATTCAAAAGCTTACTAACAATAAATATATGGTTGATGCATGAGGTCCTTCAATTTAAATGGCTATATCTGCAGCAATTTAAGGGTGTACCATTGGTAAGCCAAGTAAAATGATCAACTACAAATCATTTTAACACATTTAACACATGCGAAACAAGGAATGTCTACCAGCAGTTTAACTTTTGAGGTTCTTGGTGTATTGTTCACACACATTTTTTTCCAATTTAAAAGCAATTGATCTCATATATAAACAACCTAGGCCCATATTCTTTCTGTCTTTCACCTGTCGTGTCTCGTGGGGTCACCTGCAGGCCTCGTCTCTGGGGCCCTTCCCATGACAACTCAACCAGTTCGCTTCTTATTGCTCACCAAAAATTCTTGCAACAGTGCAATTCGATTTACATGAAATGTTAAATCTGGCCAGTATTTACTTAAAACTCAAGAACTCAGTTTAAAAGGTGTAATAGAAATTTAAAATCATTATAATGGGTATTAGCGATTATGAGTAGTGAAAAATTTTATTGGCATTTCAGTATCATTGAATGTGTGTTTAAAGGTTTTGTTAGCCTATGAGGGAGGTGACTGGTGGAGTAGGTGGGGTCACTAGGCAGCGATGGGCGTGTCCTTTGGGAGGGCATAAATTCGGGTGCACGGAGACCTTCGCTCTCTCTTTCCGGCTTTCCTTCCTTCTCTACTTTATAAGTAGCTCTTTCAGCTTCAATAGAGTACGATTTCAGTGTCTACTTAAATGAGAAGTGCAAAATAAAGTTGCCGTTGTGTTGCTGTTCTGTACCCTGCCTCCGGAGTGATTTCTACGAGAGAGAGAGTTTCTAAATTGTACGACAAAGGGAACCACAACAGCTTAAGTAAAAATTAAAAATGTGCACAAAAAATTTACTTTTCACAAAAAAAGCTCAAGGTGAGCAACAGAATTTTAGGGTAACTTTAAGGTAACTTTAAAATAAAAAAGACATGAGCTTGCAAGACGAAACAAAAATATTAACCACATAAATAAATAGGCAACTATATAAAAGGAAAATAATGATGCTTTGCTCCAAAAGCTTTTTGTTTCACTCTCTTTAGTAAGCCACCATTTTTCTTATTTGATCCCCTCTTCAGATAGAGTAGCGTTCCTCGTTAATTGGCTGGATGAGGTGCAGGTGTGCACTGGGACAGATTGGGGAGACGGTTTGTTGAGCAGGTGAGCCATTCTCCCGCGGCTGAGGGGTTTTTAGGACCCAGTGGAGAGCGCAAGAGCAGGGCTTGAATACGCTTCGTTCCCTCAAACTTCCATTCTCAGATGAGCGCTTTCTGCAGGTTAGTTCCTCTCCCCTGAGCAGAACAGGTATCTGGTGACGAGGCTAATTTGAGCTGGAACTCAACTCTCAACTTCCTCTTAATTAGGGTCCGATGGACCTTACTATCAAAGTTGGATGTGTGATTAGTAAAGTATGTTCAGCTGGCAGATAAACAGTTGTCAGGCGCGCGAACTGGAACATGTGCGCTGGTTTCAGTGGAGTTAAAAGCGGAACATGATCTGATGAGGATTCGTTTTGCCGAAGAATCTGCGTTTGGAAAACTTGTCAAGGTAGGTGGTGTTTGGTTCTTTTAGATTCACTTGTCTGAGTATAAAACATTCTTCATCCACGTAAAGGTATTTTATACAGCAATTTTCTCCTAAACGGTATCTCCTCACCTCGTGCGCGCGCGCGGAGCAGGTGTGACATGGCTTTACACAGGCTGCAATGCGATCAACAGTTTTTTTGTTTTCCTTCACGAAATAAAAGTATTTTTACTGATTTTATTGTCATTAGTACATTGGAGTACTTTTGCCATCTGCTGTTTTTGTCCTGGATTAAACTCCTAACATTTTCTTTTGGGAATGTGGTTTGATCCTTGAGAGGAATCTTTTAAAGTAAAAAATGGGCTATATTTATTAAGATTGTTAGAAAGCTATTTGGTGAGATGTGATGAAAGCTAGATGTTGTTTCAACTAATGAAAGAACCATTGTGGTTCTTTTCCTAAAGTAAAAAATTTGGTAAACACCTACAAATAATTTACAATGTCTGGATTTTCACAGTATGTTTTTTTTTATTTTGAGTTGTATTTATACAGTACTATATTTGTGTCTTGTGCATGAATGTGAGTTTTCCAGATATAAATGTTATCATGCAAAACAATTGTTAAAACCATGTGAAAGAATAGAAAATAGATTTTCTTTGTAATTTAACCAAACAACTTTTTAATCTGGATTTACTGCATTTAGCCTCTGTGTTCATTAAAGGGATAATAGCTGTATCTTATGAGAAATTGCAATTGTATTGCAGGGCATATTGTCATATTGTCAAATCCACTTAATTTAAAGACTTCTCTCTCACACACACACACAAAATAGTGTAAGGGGTATACCAACATATCAGCCCAAAAAAACGTAAAAATGAATAAATAAATAAAAGTAAATTTAATAAAATCATCATAAGATAAAAGAATGTTGATGATCTAAAACTTCTGAAAGCTGCAGAAACGTGTTTAAGGAATACAAAAAAAAAATCTAATAGTTGTGCCATGGCAACTGAACATTCACAGACAGCTCAGAGGTTTGACATGGTCATTGTCACCACAAGAGGAAACTTCAGACCTCAAAGATTATTAAAAGTATTCATTTTTGGCATAATGTTGTGTCATAGATATGAACAAGAAAGATTAAGATCGGAAAGCTCCTGGGGTTCAGGTGATTCCAAACCTACTGCGTGTGATTTTATTAAATTAAATTTCTCAGATCTGGGTAGCAGGACTTTTTTTTTTTTTTAATGGTTCACTTTCGAGCCGAATGGTTGTTATAACGTTTCTGGTGCTGCATTCCTTGTGTTTATCTCTAAACATATTATGTTTTGGGCTTGGTGGAAAAAAAAAAGGTTAGTAAAAATATTTTAAATATATATTAAAATATATTATTGAAACGCAAATAGACACACTTGTGTAAAAAAAATCACATACAATTGAGCTTGAACATTTAACGCTTAAAGGCTTTATTGCTTAAACAAACATTATGTGCGTTGTTTCTAGTTAGTGATTGGCTGCTGCCAATAGTGAGAAAAATTATAATATAATGTTATCAACCGGTTAAGAGTTGTTTGAAAACGTAGTTTCTGTTCAGAACAGTTACAACAAGTTTCTTGTTTTTAGTTCCTGTGAAAACTTCCTGTGTCCGTTTTTGTTCCCTGAACTAATTCAGAGCCCTGTTGTGTAGAGAATACAGTGACACTCAAACCATTAGTAACAAGTCAATAGTTCCTTGATTTGTTTGGTCAGGTAAGATTCATTAAGGCAAAAATGTTTTAATTTGATGAAATGTTTGAATGCTGCTGGTTGTATTCGTTGACAAGTTACTGAAAATTCAGATTCACTTTTCCTTAAAATGTTATTTTTTCAGTCCTTTCATGTATTCCTGCATTGATGTGTTGTTGTTTTTTTTTTCAATCAAGTAAACTTAAACTTGTTTACACGAGCATAACACGAGCAGCAGTAAAATGGACAAATTTAACTTCTCAAGCTGAATTTTGAATGTATTGATTTAGAATGCACTCAGATTCAGAAAGTGAGCTTCTTTTCCATTGCAGAAATTTCAGGAATTTTTTTTTAAATACATTTTTCATAGTACTTCAACATTTTACTCATCTTTTAATAGCCGTCTCTTGTTTTCACATTGTTTGCAGCTGAGCTGGGACTCAATACTAATATTTTGCTGCAGTGGATTGGGCTGGAGGGATGTGACTATGTTAATCTCAGCCGTGTGGCAGTACAAGGGAGCGCGAGTGGCATTTTAGACTGCATGTCAGACTGCGTGTGTCAGTACATGCAAACCTTTCAGGAAAGAGGCATTTAATTATTCATGTTGCTTGGATAAGAAATGTGGTGACTATAGCTCAGTTAGACTTTATTGACTGGTTGATTGGCATGACTCTGAGAATTCTAAGAGTATTGAGTTTACGATTTCAATGTTGATTCTCATCAGTTGTTCATTGCTCACACATTTTTTTCAGTACAGCAGTTGCTTGATTATTATATTATTTTTGGCAAATCTTTGGAGGCATTATGGGAAAACCTGCAGTTGAGATGCTGGTCTTAAAGACCATATATATGCTTGATTCTTGATTTTCTTACTGACATCATTAACACCACAGCAGATGCTAATCTGATAGTTTCTGAACTGACAGAAAACAAAAGTTCACAAGTTTAAAAAAGATTGTGGGGTGATAAGCTGTAAGGACTTGTTTCAGCACCTGAACAGCTCCCATCCCTTCGCACATGGGAAGCATATGCTAGTGTGTTTGTGAGGAAGATGAGAACAAGGTTGGTGAAAAGACAGCCAAACAAGAAGTTTCCACAAAGGTTTTACAGGGGGTCTGAAAGGCAAGGTATGTGCTGTGAGCATCTACAGGCTTAAAAATACTTTGATATGCTTCATTTAACTGGAAGGGAAAATTCAATTGGACACATTGGGGGTGCTTTCAGAGGTTCCAGTGAGGAACGAGGCTTGAAAAACATTCTTCAAATTCCCCACAGTCTAGTTTATTTTTTATCCAGGTTAGGCTCTTGTACCTCATCTTCAGAGAGTGGCCTTTTATGGAGTTGTCTTACAAAAACAAAAACATTCATTTGGGGTTTGCGTTACATCAATAAAAAAAATAATGATATAGGATTAGTGTTTATAGTTGCCAAAATGATATTGGTGGACTTGGGACCTCTTGTATAATGGCATAGCAGGATAGTAAATTGTCCTCAAGGTGACTTCAAATGCCCCTTTCAGATAGTTTTGTTAATTTGTATTCACGAAAGGTTTGTGACACAAGGATACATTTTCACAATGGGTGGGCCATAACGGATCACTCACGATAATACCGGTACAGTTATGAATATGCATTCATATGTTGTGTTCATATTGCGGTACTCTGATGTATTGATGTAATGATATCATGCATTATGTAATTGTTTGTTAGTGTTTATAGTTGAATAAAAATGCAAAAAATCTGAATTGGAAATGCAATTTACTGATTGCATGAACAACTAAAGAGCCTGAATTCTCTTATCCAGTGAAATACTCACAGTGTGACAGACACTCAACTGTGACTTAGTTCACTCCAAACAGAGAGTCTGCTTTCTGTTATTGTGCTGCTCACAACTGGAACCAGCTTCTATGGGGGACTAGAGAAGTCCCTATATATCTGCAGATGCAAGTAACATCACAAATCTAGCTGCACTCCACTTCTCTTGATACATTTTAAGCAGTGCTCTGAAACTAAAAAAGTAAATAGTAAATCTGTCATTTATAAAAGTTGTTCTGTAGTGTAAAATTACAATGACTAACTTGAGAGTATATTGTTTTTACATGGCTATGCTGACTTCAAACTGTTCAAACACGGTAAATATAATTGTATTTTTATTCTACAGACAATACCTGAGGTTATGGTGAAAAAAAAAAGTTCTGTATTTGACACCTTGTATTTTAGGATAGAAATCGAGCAGTCTTAAAACTAGAGAATATTGGATTTTACTTAAAGTAAAACTCAGCAAAAGTTTGACATTATTTCTAGCTTTATTTCTGAAAGTGTAGAACAGCATTGTGTTCTGACTGATTTTGGAAAATCCCTTTTATTTTTGATGAACTGGCACATTCATCTAAAAAAATTCCAGGAAGTTGCCTTTTCTTGTTATCTTCCTCCAATGTATTAGTTTCCTCTCTAATGCAAGACTGATAAGCTCACACTTCTCAAATTCCTAGTGTTAAGTGCATGGAAAAAAATTCTCCCATCTCCACTGTAACCCAATCACAGAGCTGTGAGTCTGGAGCTTTATCTGGATTAGGAGTCTGATAAAACACTTGTGTGATATCAGACCGCACCTTATCTATGTCCCTCTTACCATGACTGCTGCCTCTAACTTATCGCCTGTTCTTTTGCTGTAGAGCAGCCAGTATTTCACCACCATTACTGACATTTTTTATGAAAGCCATGATGCTGACGGCTATCGAGTAATGTCTTATTAATCACATCCTGCCCCCGTGCCAGAGGCTGAACTTGGTAATTGGCTCCTTGTTAGACGTCAGCATGATTGACAAAGCACATTTACAGGCTGCTCCATCTCATCCATCATACCTCGTCCCCCAATTTGAGGGGGCACAAACCTAATCAAGTCAACCAATCAAAGCCCTTCGTCAAGGATTCCTTAGTTTGATGGATTCGATGGTAGCGTTTTATCATACAGTATGACTGCCTTGTGTCTGTGTACATACATCTTTGACTTTAAATGATTGATGGTTCTTTAGGATAACCGTTTCATGTATACATAGCACTGGAGTATTACTTACATCTATATAAACACAAGTTTATAAGGTCTAATCCGATCTATGGTCTGTGCTAAGCTAGGGTCCTCAAGTCTCACACCTGGACATCAACATTTTTTTCTTTGCACATGCTCACATGGTTCACTTACAATTTCTCACATTCAAAAATTATAATAATGTCCTCCAACTTGTTTAAAATCACATGAGCACTGGGAGAAACAGTGAAAACATACTAAACACATATGTGAGTTATCTATGCACTGTGCTTATTTATGCACAAAATCTAAATTACTGCAACTGTCCGCTAAATATGTGAATGAGTTGGTTGACAAATAGCATTCTCAGTAAGCCATTGGGAATAAAGAACATTTGAAATGTGGTAGCAAACTTTAAGTGATTTTATAAAGTTTTGAGTTAACTAACTTAACTAGGTAACTTACTGTAAGGAAAATAAATGAAATATTTTATAAAAATGCTTTTGCCATTTTTATTGTTAGTAAAAGACTGGCAAGGCAAGTCATTAATTTAATTGAGAAAAAACTAATTTAGTGGCTTGTGCATTTGTCATTAATGGATGTTTTCACAATCTAAACTAAGCAATGAGTAAAAAGTTTACTTTGACAGCAAGAAGACTTTTGTTCCGAGTAATCACTGACTAGCCATGCGGTCATTACAATAGTTACTTTCCCTCTTGTAGCCAGAAGTTGTCTCTCTCCATTGGAAATTAATGAGACTTCCTCACTTTGTTGCTGGTTGTAAGCGTGTGAAACAGGCACAATTCCCTCAGCAGCATTTTAAAACTCTTATTTTACTGCTGTTCGAGTGAAAGAGGAGTTGATGCAATGCTTTTGGACAGGATTGCAGGGAAACATTGAATGAAAGTGTTTTTGTAATAATTTAATTAAAAAAATACTACAGTAACAGTTTCAAAGTTCATATGTGTTGAACATCATTTGAGGACATGTAATTGTTTGTTAGTGTTTATAGTTGAATAAAAATGCAAAAAATCTGAATTGGAAATCCAATTTACTGACTGCATGAACAACTCAAGAGCCTGAATTCTCTTATCCAGTGAAAGATGCACACAATGTGACAGACACTCAATGTGACTTAGCTTTCTGTTATTGTGCTGCTCACAACTGGAACCAGCTTCTATGGGGGACTAGAGATGCTAAAACACTATTCACATCTAAGTCAAGATTTAAAACACATATATTTAACTCTCAGTAGTCCAAGGATGCTCAGGATTATCAAAATCCCAAATATTTAAATTGTTGTTGGTACTGGATAAAACTGCAGACTGAGGTGGAGTGGAAACACATTCTTTCAGTTAAAAACAACAGCTCTTCCTAAAGAGTGCATATATTAGCATTATTATACAAACATTAGTGCTGGGGAAAGACATATTCAACTGAAGATAACTCATTCAACTGTCTAGAACTGTCTAACTCTGCCTGCTGAACCAGAGCCGATCTGAAAATTCTCCAAAGAGTTTGAAATGCTTAGATTACTAATCAATGCTTGTTCAATGCCATCAGCTATTTCTTTTTATAAAATTAATTCCTTCCAGTTTGTGGAACAGAGTAGCTGCTAAAACAGCAGGTTGAGGAGTGTCTCAAATGATGTTTGGTGCATTTTAATGTAAATCGTTGTATACTACCAGGTGTTTCCAAAAATGTTACTCAGTTTTTGAACATGGTTACATTTTTACACATTTTTCTTACCACTACAAGTCAATTCATCACCTTTTTTGTGTGATTTTACAATGACAAATTTAAGTACAAAAATGTGTTATCTTGTGTGCAGACTAAAACAAAATAAGCATATAGTTACTTAACAGTTACAATAGTTATATAAATATCAAATCAGACAAAATGGCAAATTACAGATGATCTCTTACCTGGTTTTAATCTTCTGTAAAGCAATTTTAATTGCTAAAACACTATACAATTAAAACAGTCTTGCCTTAAACATAAGCAGTGGATTCATGCAAGAATCGAGAAAGGTGCAAATCACCAAAATCTGTCTAACCTTTATTGTTATTGAATTTTCAGGATTTCAGCACATTTCTTTTACTGCGCAGATACCGATATGGAAGTATTCTTTTTTTTTTATCAGTAATAATAATATTTTTCTTAACCATTTCTTAAACATTATTGTGTTAACGTCATTTTTGTCACCATTTTAAGAAATGTATAGACCATCTGCTGTTGCTAATGAGCTCCATGCAATATAAACAACTCAAGTTGCACTTGTTCTGTATTGAACCACAAATATCATAAAAATTACTATATTACCTTATTTTACAACTCAAGATCTAAACCCTAAAATGTGTAGATGTGGGGGTTTGTTTGTGCCTACAGGGAGGCTTATTTATTTGTCTTCTATAAAAAGCAGATATTTTTAGTAGAGTTCTCTCTGAAGCAAAGATTCTCTGCCATACACTCTTGACCTGCACCTCTTCACCTTCTCCACTGGTCTTCTCGTTATTCACATAATACCATTCCTAGATTCTCCTCCACTTACACACTCTTGTTTCCTTCTCTTTTTCTTTTCACAGGGTATGGTGATGGACATGCGAATTGACCAACATGACTTCCAATAATAGCTTTGAGAAGGAATCGGTTGTTCACATCCACATGCCAGATGCTCCACAGCAATGTCGACCAACACAATAAAACAAAGGAAACAAATGAATGACATTCAGGAAGCCTAATGAAGAGTTTTTCCCTTTAAAGTTAAATATCAGCAACATTAGAAGAAAGTTCAAACCATGCAATTCGCATTAGTTTTAGTGCTACAGGGTATGTGGGTGAGCTGGTGTCATGCCACACAGCATTACCTGACCTCATGGGGGCACTATGATGTGTGCAAATCTCAGGTACATGCCGGAGACCGTCTGGCATGGCACTACATGGCATGCCAGCCTGAGGCAACTGACATGTCCCAGTATTTATCCAAGGTGTCTCTGGATCCTCCCAACATTACCTGTGGAGATCCACCTGAGATGTATTGCGCCCTGGTGAGTACAACTTTATGAACTTCTAGAATCATGTAATTCTGTTTTGAACTAAAAAGCAAATATCCACTAGAATTCACAGGTGTTTTTTTTTACTATTTTATAAAAAAGACTCAATAATATTTTACATAAAAAGATCTTACATTTCTTAAAGACTTGTAGTAGTTTAGGTTTTTCTCGACTACTTCACATACATTACTTTACATTCTACTTTACATACAATCAGGTTTAATGTAGTTGAGAATGTTTAAATTATATAATTTTATATCATAATATAATGCGTTTTTTATGTATATTTATGTATTTGCAAAGTTGGGAAAATGAGGAAAAAAATATGCATACATGAATGTTCATTCAAAAAATCTAAGAATTTTAAATTTGCAAAACAAAGCAGAATTGCTTTATTCTTGAAGAGTTAATGTTTAATAGACTGACCTGTAGCTTTGTACAGGAAACTTTTCCTAGCTACAAAATGTTTAAATAACACAATGTGTGCTAAGATTGTTTTTTTTAATTGGATTTGTATTTCAAACTGTTATTTTTATCATTTCATCTTCTAACTAAATCTATCTTAAACAAAAAATTCTCGACTACAGAGAACATTGCTTTTTCCAAATGAAAAACAGTATTTATTGAATCGTCATTACTTCCACTATGAAGCCAATAACCATCTATAGCTTGTTATTAAATGTCTTTTGGTGTTCTTGACCATAATTTAGCCACGAACAGAATGTTAGTGTAATGGACGTCAGCATTGCAGCAGTGTGAGTTTTAGG
This sequence comes from Danionella dracula, assembly GCA_900490495.1. Taxonomy (NCBI): domain Eukaryota; kingdom Metazoa; phylum Chordata; class Actinopteri; order Cypriniformes; family Danionidae; genus Danionella; species Danionella dracula. The sequence goes on from UELW01000100.1 coordinate 4,108,253, forward strand.
TCATTCTACCCATCTCATAGGGTCAGCATCATTTGAGGTAACAAGCAGTTCACAGAGCTCCATGTTGATCTGGTCTGCTCCCCTGAAACACTGGAAGCTGATTTTGCTGCTCATCTCGCCTCGAGGGAAGCAAAGGTTGGGGAAACAGTGGTGTCATGTAACAGCAATGAGGAGTTATGTGTTAAGTGCAGTGCTCAAGGGCACAATAGCAAAAGCTCAGTGGTCGGTGCTACAGAACACAGAGTATCTTGTTACTCAGCAATATTTTCACTTGATGCCTCATTAGGTTTTTATAGTGAGAGGTGAATCCAATATTTCAGATATAATTACACAGTTAAACTAATTTACTAACTCCACACCATGACTTCCATCCATTAAAAGGTTCAATCAGTCGTGTTTGCTAAGAAGCTTAAACTTCCTGGTATAATCAAATATGATAAAGGGAAAAGGAAGAGCAGATGGTTCATTTAAGATGCCATCAAATTTTTATGAGTAACCCCCTATTGTGAAATGGAAGAACAGAGATGTCTGGTCTAAATAACACAATGAAATGAAGCACTGCTGTGAGCCTCAACAGCCCACGTTGTGATGAACCAAATTCAAAAAAGTTTGCTCACGAACAGATTGATAATAAGAACGTGTCGCATATGTAATGGTTTTTATGCTTTGGTGATGTTTTCGAAATGTGACTAAACATGTCTAAACCAATTACATTTTATTTGTATAGTGTTTAACAATGCTATATTATAAAAATAAGTTAATGGATACAACGTTTAACAAAATTTTGGTGCCTTAAAAAATAAATACATGTATTTAATTAAAATGTAGTATCAAGCAAGCAAATATTTTAAGTGGATAACAATGAAAAAAAACACAGAATTGTGCAGACGCACTTTGAATTAAGGTAGAAGCAGCAGAAGTGTGTTTGGTGCCATTTTCAAGGTTTTAGTGGGTCTTTGAATACCCTTTGGAAGATTACTGGAGAGTTTCTGAAACCAGGCTGTGTAGTTATCTGGGCAATTTCAGATTACAGAAGGGAAACACGCTGAAACAAGATACAAAAACACTGTTTCAAGATGAACAAGGCAAATTGTACAAACTAATCAGCATTTTTTTTTGTCAGTAAGGGAATTTCTTAGAGGGATATTGACACAAAAATGCTACCAGAGGTAGCCATTAAGCCAAACATTTACTAGCTTGATGATAAAAAGTGAGATGACAAACTTTGTTTAGCTTATTCAATCATCTTTAATATTTTCTCTCTAAATTACAGCATTTTTCTGTTGACTAAAAAGACAAAAGTCAAATCATGCCACATTTGTCTTATTGGTTCTTGGAGTTTGGAGGGATTTAATTAAGCCATAGATGACTTGGAGCATTCTGAATTTTTAGTTTTCAATCCATTTCTGAACTTGAACAGCGTAGAATTCACTTTAAAAAACAGAATTATTCTTTACATACGGTGGGTGACAGGTGCAAAACAATTCACAATTAAGAAGTCAGAAAACAAGTTAACAAAAGCGAAAACACAGCTGCAAATTCACGAAACACAATGACATTCTGGCCAAAGTTGTCGGTTCTTAAATGGTGCAACCCCTTTTCCTTTCGGCTGGAATGTCATTATGTTTTCTGAATTTGTTATTGTGTTTTTTGAATTTGTTGTTGTGTTTTCTTAATTTCTTAATTGTGGATTGTTTTGCACCCCTCTGCCACTGCATTTACATGATCAGCAGAACGCAGCCAAGAACAAGTCTGTAGATGTCTAATCAGAGATCATATGTCTCATGATGAAGGTGGCAAAATGAAATGTTTAAAGTGTAATGTAAATGTTTAAAGTCCGAACACATTGCAACCATAATCTGCGCAGTGTGTTAGTTTAATATGTAATGCATGAAATACCCCATAGAATTGACTTGTTTTGAATATTAAGTTTGCCTTTGAGTCAAACTTATCATATTGAAGCTACTTACTTGAAGATGTGTCAGATTTCAGAAAATAGTCCCATAGGTGGGAATTTCACAGGAATTTTAAGTGGATTGCAATGCAGGATGTAACATCTTTATTCCTGGGGAGAGTTTATTTGAAATAATCTAAGCCCTCAAAACTCAAAGGTTATCATCAGTCATGCCAGAGGTAAGAATTCAGGATACGTCAGCATTACCATCACTAAAAGCCCTCCAGCGAAAAAAATAAATAAATAAAAAAATAATTTGTTTCCTGCATATGTTTACAAAATCCCTAAACTGAAGTAACAAGAATGTTATTTGAGACTGTAGACTGTCTGTATATTGTATTTATTAGTAAAATATTTTTGGCTGAGTAGAAAACACATGATATTCAGGATTTTTCTTAAAATAACATCATTAACATCCAGAGCTCAAAACAGATGAGAATTTATTTTCAGAGCTGTAAGTGACTATAGATTATAAAGAAACAGTTCTTTTTACACTAGGATTGCCTTTGTGAGCAACATAAGTCCAAAAAGAAGCATAAAAATGTATTATAAAATAAAATGTGTTCGCTATCAGGTAACAATAATTTGCTTCAAGATTTACGCATGCCAATAAAATTGCCACTTAAGTTCATTTTTCAGGTGATATCTGAAAGTTTAGCAGAACTTGGATATGAAGTGCACATAAATATAAAAAAAATGCCACAAATAGGGAGCGTTGTGAAGACTGTGCCTTATTATTTAGGGCATAAGCTGCTTATTCTATTTTACTGACCATTATGCTGGAGGTGTGAATGTTGGTTTAAACAATGTCTTAGCTATATGAGGACAGCATGACCCATAGTTCCACAATAGCAATGAATCTGTTGTTTTCAATGATCTATCACCCCTTTCTGCCATTTATCACCTACACAGAGGTAGAGTCATGGGCCCAGTACAAACACCGCAGAAGATGGAGTGTATGGGACAGTTTTTTTTTATTTATTTTTTTTGCAGTTGGGAGTTAACCCTGTTAGTATTTTTAGCTTTATCATCAAGGGAGTCTGTCCAAAAGCATGTAGATGAGCTTTTTCTCCTCTAGATCTCTCTAACCTTACATCTTTAACTTGTTTGCAACATCAACAAAATACTGCATAGAGAATGCAGAGATTTGCATTCATCAGCCTTCTATCCATTGATTGGGTGTAGTTTTATATAATTTGTGTACTGCTACTGGTGTAAAGATCCCACAAGATAATAGGAATTAATGCAGCTATTTAGCACACAAAGCTAGATTTGGATTTCAGTGAAGAGTTAATAACTATTATAAAAAAGAAACCTTTATAAGATATTTAGACATAAAAGTGTGCAGGAAGTGTGCAAATTCTGTCATGTTGGAGTGGTTTGAATTCAGTTGGTTTTGTAAAATTATTATTTGCCAAGCTATTTTTGTACCAAGCTGTTGATGTTTAACTTTTGCAAACATTATGCTAAAACTTCTAATATGTATTTTAAATTGAAACTTAAATTGATACTCTACCCTAAAAATGTGTTTTGTCATTAATTGTTTAGCCACATGTTATTCCATACCTATTCCAGACTTGACTCTCAACAAATTTTGGATATACTTGGAATTTCTCACTATAAAAGCAGTTAAAACACCAGCAAATGTCTACATTTCTCATCAGGGGATTAGAAGTCAAAGGAATTACATCAGTGCATGTACACATCTCACAATTTTACTGAAATGTTTATTTTTATCTAATTTTAAATATACGAAGTAATTTAACTTAAAAATAAATGTTGGCACTTTCCTCTATAGTTAATACATTTTTCAGACAGATTATTTCTTATGCCCTTTTTACATGAACATTTTACATTGTAAAATCAATATTTAAATATCAAGTTAAGGTTCAGCTGAAAAGGGATATAAGATCATTTATTATGACGCTTTACAACATAATTTTGGGGGCGTGTCTAATTTATGCTGGTTTACGTTTACTAATTTTACAAAAATGATGTGATGCATTTTAAACTACTCTGATATGATTGTTTTTATTTTATTCATGTACACTTTTAGCCTCAAACCTCTATGGCTATCGATGCCATATGCGTTTTGAAAATAAGTGTCCTTTACCATGCAAGAAAATCAAATTACGTGACTGTTTGTTGTTTCTTAATAACTGGTTATACATTGGGACATTGAAAAAATGTTAAGTCAAAAACTAAATTAACAACTGCATTAAGGTTCAGAAAGCCTGGATTATTTGAAACTGTTTCAGAATGAGGCTAAAAATCAAATATGCTTACAATCGTTAAATTGTACAATTATTTAGCTCTAAAATGAGACTGTTCATCTCGAATTCTGAGAGCTGATGAGCATTGGACACACAATAGACTGCGACGTTCAAGTCTGCAGATTACCATAATTCCTCTGAACTCTGTTCACTATCCAGGGTTGTACTGGAGCATCTCAGAGGTGCTCTATTACAGTGGGTTCCCTGAGGAAACAGGGATGAGCATGTGCTGCTTAGAACTGCTCTGAGATCATCTAAATTATGACACGCTTTGTAGAAAAGCTCTGTCTTTGTTTTGGAATTATACAGGGGATATTTATAGAAACCCTTGTTGGGTGTGAATGGGGAGGGGCTAAATTGTCAGTGTTGAAATCTAGTCCAGAAAAGCTCTCCGGACAGTGACTTCCTGTCAAGCTCTGGCAAATCCACATGGTTTGAGAACACTTGACAAAGTACACTTAGTTTTTTTTCCTGTTGCAACCATGTAGTGTTTAGAATGTGTATTCTATAAATGCAACATTGATTCACATCTTGTTCAGCAATCATGCCAATGAAACTCAAATTCATTCCTCCACATTTCTAAAAACTATTTTGTTGAAATATAATATATGTATTCATATGGCAGAGTGTCACAGTGGTGCAGTGGGTAGCACGGTTGTCTCACAGCAAGAAGGTTGCTGGTTCTAGGCTCGGCTGGGGCAGGTGGCATTTCTGTGTGGAGTTTGCATGTTCTCCTCGTGATCGCGTGGGTTTTCCCCGGGTGCTGCGGTTTCCCCCACAAGTCCAAAGACATGCGGTATAAGTAAATTGAGTAAGAACAATTAACAACATAGTGTTAAAGTGTGAATGTGGGTTGGGGCTGGAAGGGCATCCGCCGCGTAAAACACATGCCAGAGAGTTGGTGGTTCATTCCGCTGTGGCGACCCCGAAAGGGAAGAAAGCCGACATGAAGATGAATGAATGAATATTCATATGGCATGTAATGGTTACATGACCTCAAAGAGAACCATGTGGGGATCGCAGTTTCACCACAAAATTGAGCTGATTCCTTTAGTGTTTTTTTAAAAGGCATAATTATCATTATTTATTTTCTGTTTACTAGTTTTCACTAGTTTAATTTTCAATAGTGGTTTTGTAGCGAAAACGATCTGCATAAGGGAGTTATTGTATAAATGATTGACATGTTGAAATAACTATTTAATGTTGAAATAACAATTTAATCACTGACCACATGGCATTATAACATTCCACTTAAGAGTTACTCACCAAAGGATGTTTGTAGTTTATTGTAAGTAAAGATATTAATAAAGTGAATGAGTGAAGACTTTTAAAGAACATCAGTAGATTAAGAATGAAAGAAGATTTTTGTGAAAACCTGGACAGAACAATGCAGAGGTCTAAAGGTAATCATGTGAACAGCCCTTGAATCTAGATTGAGACGTCACTAGAATCATAATAAACTTAATTCAATTATATACTTTGTTGCATTCATGATGTTATGGGAGGACCAGCCATACATAAATTACCAGTCAACTCACTTTATCTGTATCCTTTCTACACTAAATTCAAGCTGGACCCAAGATTCAGCAAAAGAATTAATGAAACGAAGGGATCTTGGCAATCCAGCACTAAACAGCTGCCAGCAACACACTCCAGAGATAAAGGGATTCCAATGCGAGTCTGCCCTGCTGGCTGACACTGTGAATATGCTATTCTGCTTCTGATCTGAGACGCTTGGTAGTTTTTGAGGAAGATTTTCCAAGAGAGTATTTCAGACCTGCATCCGGAACGAATGGATAGAGCTGGGAGCTCAGAGTCAAAGGGTTCAGAGGTTCTGAAAGCCTCTTCACTCAATGGAATACAAGACCTCGAGTACAGTAGAGCAGTGGACAGGGATGGACACTTTTTTTTAAATTTTTTTTATGTTTGTTTGTTTTGTGTTTAAGGTTCTACATTGCATGTTGCCATGTTGTATCAGTAGTGCTTAACGGAAAAACTGATTTCTGTGTGCAGAATTGTTGTTATTATTGTTAATTAAATGCCCAAACCCAACTGGTTTCATCATGGTCCAACCAGATCCAGACTATACATGTCTAAGGAAGTACACAAATAATATACTTGCATTACTTTTGCGTTATACATTAATCATGTAAAAATGCAAATCAAAATAAAACTAAAATAAAATAAAACTCTTTTCTACAGGTTATGTCCAAAACATTTCTTTTGTTTCATATACCAAGCATTAATCATTAAAAACAAGTAATTGATGTAGGTCTACATATTAAAAAGTAATGAGAAATATATTTCTGTGTGTTCATCTACTGAATTTAGTTTAACCGACATCTAAAACATTTAATACTATGTGGAAAATATAACTTCTCATACATGGTTATCTTACAACACTAAATGATTCTTTATGAAAAATGTTTTTCTGTTTATTTTTTTTGTACCCACTTCATACACAATATAATCCAAACATGTATTGTATTGTGTATTGTTTTGTGGTATACAGTATATTGAGCATATGCTTACATAAAGCAGCAACAAAGTATTAGTACAAATTTTATAATATTAATAAACAAGCGTTAAACTTAAATATAGAAAATCAGAATTTTCTTGGAGCAGTACTAAACTTGATCATGCTAGAATGTTCGCCACAGAGAGAAAGAATCTTAGAGAGCACAGTTTATATTTCATGGATCTTCCTGAGAAAATGTAATTTGATTCAGAATAAGTCATGGTGCTTAAACTCATCTTCAGTTTGAGCTGATTTGAGGAACAGCTCATTAATCATGCTGAGGTTTCTATGACTAACCTCATAGTAAAGTGGCAATCAGTAATGCATGAATAGTCAGATGGTTAATCAGTTGAAACTGTTGTATAATTTTCTTAAGTGTGATATATTTAAATTATTAAAGATGGTCGCTTGTTGAACTAAAAAATTACCACTGTACTGTCACATGGTGGTGAGAGCTCGTATGAATCACTGCACACAACAAAATAGCAAGATGTGAGACGGAGAGGTTTCAGTATATTGGTGAGAAAGTTCAATGAGCACAAGGCAGTGTGACAAAGAAGAAGCGTATACTGCTTTATGGCAGAAATTCCAAAGCTCTGTCAACTTTTTTGGTATCCAGAAGAAGAAAGAGAACGGAAATTATATAGCAAATATACATGCTATAATTGTATAGCATTTTTTACAAAGGAAAAGTGAGTGAGTTGAGATTTTCTTGCGTCAGTTCATTACCCAAACAGCTCCATCACCAAAATCTAGTTTTAGATTGAAATAAGATTGAACAGTCTGTTAATACTTTCTTTCTTTTTTGTCAACAGCAAGAAGCAGTAAAGACACGTTTTGATTGAGTTCTGGAAGCTATTCACATTTGCACATGGGTATAATACAGAAAGTGATAAGTTTACCCCAGTGAAACCCTAGAGAGAGATAATGAGGCCAGTTGTTAATTAATGAGAGCTTCTCCTGGTCTTGGTGTGTTGCGTGAATTCCAATTAGTCTGAAGCGCTTCACACATTGATCTTCTGTGTGCAATTCAAAGCTCACACTCCTGCCATTATCAGAGTCTGCTTTCTTGAATGGAAGGTCCCAGAGCAGACAGAATTAGGTTTTGGCCACTAAGCTCTGCCTATGTCCAATCTTTTTGGCCTGTTTTTACCATTCAGGGGAGGGCACTGGATGCACTGTAGAAACAGCTTGCTGCGGTCACTATTAGCTTCCAATTCACTCTTCAGAAAGCTACATGAAAGATATTAAGGATATTAAATCCATACACTGTAAAAATCCATGCTTTTCTACAGAAATCACTAGAATTGCAGATAAGCATCTTTTTTATAACTCAACGAATAACGCAAACGCAAAAAGTGGCAAATTTGGACTTCAGGGGTTATAACATAGTTAAAACAGAAATCTGACATGGTGTAATAAAGCTTATGTTTAATGTAATTTTTTTTTTTTTAGCTTTATAAGGTTTGGCTTTCAATAATGTGAGTGTATTGTACAAGGCTGTCTCATAATTCATGCAAGTTCATAGAAAAAAATAGTTTGATTGTTACTCTGATATTCCATCAATTTGTTATCTTATGAAACCTACTTACCCTCGTAATACAAAAAACACACAAGTCTTTCTGCTTGAAGCATAAAGATGTATTCGCCTTCCCATCTTTCTTGAAACAGCTTTCTTTCTGCATCAATTTATTCTCTTGCTGAACATTTTGGGACCATTATTCACATACGTAAACACTGCTGCTGCGATTAGCAGTGACTTCACGGGTATCCTAAGCTCTGGTCAGCAAAAAAATTGGCCAGGCGTTTGATGCATGTGTATAATGCATTAAAATAGTGCCTAACCACTAGTGCTATGGACCTTTTCTGTTCATAATCACTTAAAAAAAATCTCACTTGTTTGCATATTTTACATCTCCCTTCCAGTGAATAAGTAATAGATTACAGATTACAAAATGGTGATACACTAAAGTGACCAATTGTATCCAGTGAAGTTTATGTTCCACTTAATTTAAATGTAATTAGTTTTCATGCATACCAATAAAAAAATTCATGTTAAAGTATTTAGGCTCAAGATTTAATCTGTTTAGTAGAGATGCAGAGTACCACATGATTGCTTCGATCCACTATTTCTCCTGATCCCTCTCAGACCAATATCGGTTTTCTGTGTGACCCAATACCATAGACATTTACCACACTAATGTCCTGCAGGGTATTACTTGGCCTAAGATCTTATGATAATGTTTTCATTTGATGACCAATGAAGTGATTTCCAGGTCTTCTATTGCCAATCCGTCAGGGCTAAGGCAAAGGTTTTTATTTGCAGCGCATGCAGGTCTGGCTGCTTCCAGAGTTCACAAGCGCTTTGCCTCATTTCTCTCGTGGTCAGTGGTCGTCGAGCAGCACTGCAGTAAACCACCTCCATGACTACAGACCATTAAAGCGCTATTGACTTTCTGTCAAATAGCCAACACCTACAATCTCTCACTGTCTGTCCTCTTCATTATCAGACCCCTCCGGCCAGTGTGACTCAAAATCACCAGCTAAGCTTGCCATACCTTGGTATATTCTTTTAGTTTTAACCTCAAAACCCTGCTTTTGCTCTTCGTGAATCACTGTTACATAGTTGTATGCAAATACACTAACAAATCTTGGAGCTTGGACCACTTAGACTAAAATGTTAAAATTCATTTGAGTGAAACCACAAAGACTATTTTATTGTATTATATTGTATTCCACATACATTGTACATTAACATCAGAAGCACATGGGAAAGTTCATCTAAAAAACAGCACATAATCCAATGTCTAAGAGTTTTCAGCTCATACCATATATTCAAGAGTCCCACGCAGAAATCGTTTGTCCTCATGCTCACAAATTAATTTAGTGGAATTCTAGTTGATTAATCCCAAAGAGTCTTCAATGTCTCCAGACAAAAAAAAATACACTTTAGCGTTTTCCCACACAAGTGTTAGATTAATTTACATTTAAGAGCTAGAAAAGACAAGTTCCTTGAAAAAAAAGTCTCAGAACAATTGAGCAGGAGCTGCTAACCGTGGGTTGAGCACTAAGCTTCCTGTTTCTACTACTTCTTCTTCTCCTTTCTTCTTCGAAGTGTGGATCAGGACTTAAATTACATTATCTATTCCTGTTGTACTTGGATAATCTTTTGCATTTTCCTTTCCTAATAAATGTACTAATTTTGACCTTCCTCAATCTTACCCAGAGTTGTGATCTTTGGATTATGTGTTTTGAACACAAGTTTATAATTTCCTTTCTCTATCTACTTCTTCTATTACCATTTTGATGGTCCATAGAGGACTTGAGGTCAATGCTGCTAATTAGTGGTTGGGGGGAGACAATATCGAAAATATCCTGTAACAGGAAACTTACAAGCTTTTGAGTTTTTTTTAAGGAAATTGTCATGACAAACTTTACCAGATTTTTGCTTGCATCCATTCAGTTGTGTTTTGTGTGTTTAGCCAGTCTTTTCTTGTCTTTTTTTTATCAACTTTTACAAATGTATAATAATATAATCAGTTTTGGAGTGAAATCTAAAAAAATGATTGCAGGTTATATTAAGTGGTTAATATGGGTCTTTCACAACATAAAGGAACGCTGAACTTTTTAGAAATAGGTTCATCTTCTAGAGATAATAAGTGATGCTTAGCATAGATACCTCAGTGCCATTCCAAAATATTGACACAGTTTCTTTAAAAATGGCTAAAGAAGAACATACTGCCTTTGTCTAGGCAGTAAAAAAAGAGAGATTAATAAAGAAGATTAATCAGACGTGACTCTGAAGACAGGCTTCCTCAGGCATTCCCTTGATCAGACTCTAAACCATAAAATCGCTCTATCCCTGCAAGAAGCAGTTTGTACAAAGTCTTTTTTCATCTTTGCATTAAACACTTTAGGAACAGAGTAGAACACTTCTTTAAATTCTCTAGACATGTTGCTGAAAGACAGTGATTTCATGTAGTGATGAGATTTTTAGAGACTTCGGTTAGTGATCAGGGGAGCAATTCACAAACATTTGTCACATCAGCTGATTTGCGAGGCTGCATGGAGCTGTTCATCAAGCCCTGCTGTCACTGGCCAATGAATTGATGGGCCTCATCACTAAAGTGTTTTCCAGAACACATCAACAGAGACTCAGTCTAACAACCTTCATGTCTGTCATATTTTTTGTGCTCTTGTGGGCATTTTTTTATACACATCTATTAACTCCAATCGTTATTGGCTGTTACTTGACTAGAAGATAGTTTTAAGTGTGCTGCATTATTAACTTTTTCAATGACCCATCAATTTTTTCAGGAAAAAGTAAAATGTGTTACTAGGGTGTTTATGACTTTTTTTCAACAATAATTTTTAAAAGCGCAACTTATAAATACCACATACATAGACACTAGGCTATTATTAACAGGATAATTGCATTTATATACCGACAAGTCTCTCTTTGTTCTAATACATTTTCAGCCTTTTATTACATTATATTTTATTCTTAAACTTACACTTATTTCCATCTTTCATCTTCTGATATTACACAGAAGTAAAACATGTTTAGAATTCAATAGTGGATGTATTACATTGCAAAAGTATCTATCAAAAAAGTAAAACTATCAAAAACATTTTGAATTCACCAAAATAACATCTAATGACATCAACCTCAATTTCACAAAATGAAGGAATAAGCAATTAAAAATTACTGAAAGATTTCAGTAGAACTTTTTTATTTTTTATTATGGCAAAAAAATAAATAGTGAGAAGGTTAAAGCATTGAATGCAGTGACCTAGATTGCTGTTCTGTACACTATATAATTATTTAATTTCTCTTGAAAATGAGCCTCCGTCTCCCCTATTTCAAAAATAGCCATATTTAAAAGCACAATAGTTGTTTTTTGTTAACAGATTAAAAGTTTCAGCTGTACTATACACATTTACTGAGGTAACAATAACAAAACCTGCTGTGCAAAACTAGTGTTAATATGTCTCTTTAACTTTAACATGATCAAAACGAAAGAAAATAAAGGTTTGCAACCTGAATATTGAGCAAATATTGAGCCCATATTCAGTTAAAATTCTGAAATCTGAAATAACGTCTGCCACTTTTTCAGTGAGCCTTCACAGGCTTGCTTTTTCTCTTAACTCTGCATCTGCTTGTATTTTTGTTGTCGCTCCTCATTGGTGAATCGTATCTAAATTATTTATTATTTAATTACATTATTTTAGTAATTTATTAGTTGGCATAACTATTACAGCCCTATTACATTGTATTCAAACATTCATTGCAATTGATTTGCCTTGTTTTATAGCTTTCACATTGAGGATATAGATTTATTATCTAAATTACCAAAGATCTATTTTAAACCTAAGTGTAATCGATCATATAATGTCTGTTATATTGATTTGGTCAAATAGCACATGACTCAAGAAATCTTCATAAGCCCTGTACAGCATATATAACTTGAGTTGTAGTACATGTATGGTTAATATGTTTATATATTATCATTATTTATAGTAATAACATTGAAGGCTTTAACTGGAGCAAATTCTCAATTAACATCTCCAGTTTAACCCAGTGGCTCTTTGCATAGAGATACTATATTGGATTGCCCCTTTGGCTTTATAAGTCTGGACCTCATTAGATGTGTGTTCAACATGACCTTTATGTTGAGATGTCTGTGATGCTCACTTCAGTGGCAGCTCTCTAATCAACCAGAATTAATCGAAAGCAGGTTTGGAAATTGCTACAGTGGTGCAGTACTGCATATGGAGATGTCACCTATTCCTTTTACGTCTCTCTCAAAGTCCATATAAGGAATACGTCTGCATTGAATTCTCAATAGCTCCCTTCATCACTGATGACTCTTTCCCCAAGAGTAAAAGAGTATGAGTCTATCGATTTTGGTACAGCAGCTGTGTTCGGTTAACAAACCATTGCAGGGTCCAATAAAGCTCTGGCTCTCTGTGACAAGAAGACGTGTTAATGACTATTTGACCTGTAAAGTGGTAAAGATGAAATCAATGGTATTATATGGCTAGATGTGCAAATAGAATTGCAGGCATATGGTTATAAGGTTAGGTTACACATGGACAAGTCAGTTCAAATTTGACTACTGTGATGAGTTAATTTTATATGGAGAAAACAAGAAAAAAGCCTTTTAATAAGATTTAAAAAACTATTAATTTAAAGTGATTGAAAATGTGATTGCAATATTATATACACAAAAAGTTATCTGCAGTCTGGAATATGTGTAGATGTAAAAAAAAATGAAATCACTGACAAAGAAAAACTAAATAAAAAATGTAACTAACCAGAAAGCAAATGTTTTTGTATTTACTAGGGGGGTGCCCAAACCTACTCAAAACTCTGACCATTGAGTCATTTTTGTTCCTCGGTCCACACACAATTTACACTGGGCCAGATGTAACACTTACAAAAACAAGCCAAGAGATAACATACTGTGACAATGTGCAAATTCACTTCACACAGTCCACTGTCAATCATCCCTGACCGTCCCCTAACCAAAGTGTCTCAAGCTCAAATTTGTGGAGGGACAAATACTTCAAAGAACCCCCCAAAACCAAAAAAGTATTTTTAATGAACAAGATGGTAAAAAAAAATCTTCAATTAAAGATTGGTTATTAAATGTGAAATATGATTTTGGAAATTAATCACACAAAAAAAACATAAAAAATGTAATAGACAACAATTAAAAAAAACTAACTTTTGAAGAAGAAAAAAATTACAAATGTATGTTAATTTTCTATTGTATGGATAAATTTAGATTAATCTCCATAATTGTTAATAATTAATACTGCTTATTCCTTCAACATGAATTATTTATTGTAATCTAATTACTCAGCTTGTATTCTATATCTTTTCTAATTCCATCTTAGTTCCGAAGAGAGTTTATTGAAAGAGGATGTTTTTAACTGACTGCTCTGAGTTAGTTCAGCTGGCGGGAAGAATAAACAAACTTCATTTCTATTTGTAAAGGAAAGAACATTAAGAATGAGAGTCTTTCTGCAGAATAATGTTCTTTTTGTCACTTTTTTCTGAATACATTTGAATAATGTATTGTTATGTTTTAAAGGACAAGACTTGTAAGCACTAAGCTGTTATGTGGGGTTTTTTTGCAGGCTGCTACTTTAAGACCCCTACACTAATCAGACAACTGGTTGGAAGTTAATTTTGGGGGGCTTTTGCTAAGGATGTTTGAAAAGAGTTCTTGTCCACTCAACTATTCATGTTTTTGGTGTCAAGGTGCTTTATTTGAATAATTTTCAACTGTCAGCGGAAAGTGATGCTGATGGGCTAGTTTGGGAGTTCATGGACTTAATTACAAAGGGCAGTACACTAAATTAACCTAATCATCCTCCCTAAAGGGGGGTTTCACCATCTTAGACTTTGAGCCCTCTTTCAGATAACTGCCGTAGTACGCTAGACCCTATATAAGCCATGTTTGCTTATTTATGGCTAATTTCTTGAGAGCACTCGTGAAATGTGTCTGTTGGTCTTGGCATGGCTCCCTTTTAAGCACTGATATCAGCTGTAGATCAATGATTAATGCAACCCTATCTCATGATGCCTAGGTGTTATTTATTTAAAAAAAAATATCCGACCCCCTATCTCACACAAGTATGCTATTTGTAACGAGGCATTTATGACTTTTTTTTTTATTCTTGAAAAATCATTTCTGACTGTGATTTTATTTATTTATTTTTTTTCAAAATTGTCATGGAGTTGTATCATCTAGTAAAAACTCCATTACTTAAGAGCATGGATAAGTTTTTTTTTAAACACGGGGAGAAAAACACTATGTATAAAAGCATGACATAATTCACATAATATAAGATATAAAGATGTATTAGTTCTAGTAATAACATGTACAACAACTTTAAATGTTTGTCATTGGTATGACAATGACAGGGAAGTGTTTCATTTTCTCAATACAACTTATGTTGAGAAAAAAATATTTGATGGAAACCTGCTCCAAAAGCTACTTCAGAATGACATGAAAGTAAATAGTTATTAGCAAAAAAGTACAGGGAAACAATTTGATCCAACAATCCTGAATAGATAATTGATTCAATGAGAGGAAAGCATCGCAATCTGTCTGTTATTCTACTGACAGCAGTGAGAGGGATAAAATGATTCTGCAAACAAAGCTAAGCATTCTCTCTCTTGAGTCTTTAGATGTTATGCATCTTTGTAATTGCGTCGTGCTGCTGTTTGTGGTGGAAACAAAACATGATTTATGACAAATGCAGCCGATCAAACATGTATACAAGGCAGAAATTAACGATTGTCTTCGCTCAGTTCATGGCTGATTGTCATTTGCGCTCTGGCTCAGAGGTGTGCAGACTGTTAATGAAAAAGTTGAAACACAGTGCCTCTGCGGTGCAGGGGAGACATAGATGCATGAAAAATGCATGGAGCCAAGTCTGTACCTCCAACTCGCCTAATTGGAATTCCACTCCCATTCCATGTGGCCAACAAGCAAGAATACCAATTACATTAGTGATGGTGGTGGTGGTGGTGGTACCTGTAGAGACCTTCCATTCTCAATGCAGTAGATGGGCCGGACATGTAAGTGCAAGTGTATATTTGCTGAATAGTATAGGTGTTCGAATCCTGAGCTTTGTTCCTATACCTCTCTCTCCCACTTCATCAGCAAATTACCTTAAATATTTACCTTAAAAATATTATAAATATTATACCTTAAAAAATATTTTCTTGAAATAATATAAATATGATTGTTGAGATGAAGTCTTGGATTAATAGCCTCTCCTCAAGAGAGTCCCACTTTCTCACAAGAGAAATTTTGTCACTATTATCAAACAGCTAATTTGACACATCTGTTCTGTGTGTGTTACAGGAAAACCCCTATATGTGTAACAACGAGTGTGATGCTGAGACCGAGGAACTGGCCCATCCTCCTAAACTCATGTTTGACTCTGAAGGACGAAACCCCACTACATTCTGGCAGTCAACTTCCTGGAAAAAATACCCCAAACCCCTTCAAGTAAACATCACACTGTCATGGAACAAAACGATCGAACTCACTGATGACATCGTCCTCACTTTTGAGTCCGGCCGACCTGAGCAATTGGTCCTGGAGAAGTCGCTGGATTATGGGCGCACGTGGCAGCCGTATCAGTTTTACGCTGCTGACTGTTTAGACGCTTTCACAATGGAGCCAAAAGCCGTACATCAGCTGACCCAAAGCACTATGTTAGAAATCATCTGTACTGAGGCCTATTCAACAGGCTATGTGTGGAAGCAAGATAAAACTTTACGCTTCGAGATTAAAGATCGCTTTGCCCTTCTAGCAGGTCCAAGACTACACAACATGGCCTCTCTGTATGGGCAGCTGGACACTACAAAGAACCTAAGGGATTTCTTCACTCTCACCGATCTTCGCATTAAACTGCTACGTCCTGCAACCGGAGCCACAATGGTGGACGAAAACAACCTGTCCAGATACTTCTACGCCATATCTGATGTGAAAGTGCAGGGCAGGTTAGTCTTTTGCCTTTGCTTTTATGTATGCTTAAATGATTATCATATAAATAATTATTAGAGGCTATCTAAGTACTGAAGGATGATTTTGCTGCTGTGACGGTATGAAGGTTTCTAGTTTGGATCTGGCTCTAGAGAAAGGTCTCCCAGTGTTGGGGTCATCTGCGAGTACTCTAGGTTTGCCAATAGTGTTTTTTTAGTGCGTCATCAACCTGGAAGTTGGAAATGTTGGAGATTTGGTGTCAGGAAGTGGAGCAAATTAGCACATAGTCAGTGTTGTCTAATAAGTTTTTCTGCTCGTGTAAAATGTCTAACATACAGAGAAAATGGGATAAAACTCACAAATTATACATAAAAGAATCAGGCAAGCAAGAGCAGGCACGATAATGACAAACTTTAATGAGAGAACTTTAATCCCAAATTAGCGCATAGCACTCAATCTGGATCATGCTTATTGTACAATTCAGATAATCTATACAAAGAGATGTGTGTTGTACTATTAAGGTAGATTATACAATGATATTAGAGATCTTGTAGTAACCAAGAAATTAACAATCAGTGTAATAGCAATACATGAATGTATACTTTTTCACTACAAATATTTACTTTTTATTTTTATTATTACTACTTTTTATTAGCCTACCCATGTGGAAGATAAATATATCCACGTGTGTGTGAAACAATGTTAAATATATTGAAACATTCTTTTCAAAATGCATATCTAATATATAACTTTTTCATATTCTAATCTCATTTTATAGTCTACCTTAATAGCACAGCACATATCTCTGTAAAGTGTTAATTACATTTTGTTAATGTTACAAAATTTCTCATTGTTTTCAGGTTAAATGGTCTGACCTGTTCAATAAGGATGATCCAGATTGGGTGGTATGAGTTAATTTGAGATTATAGTTAGCCTATTAATGTTAATCCATCATAATATTTCCACTTCTCTTGCTTTCCAAGCCCTTATCTGTATAATTGTGTTTAGTTTTATCATGTTTTCCGTTTGACTTTTTAAATCAGCAAAAAATAGATCTAACACTGACCATGTAAGCATGTGTTCTGCTTTCCGGCCCAGTATCTCCAACATGACTGACTTCCGGATGATTCGCTGTGAAAACACACTATGATAAGGAGTTGTTGTGGATGATGAGTGGGTGAGTGAATGGAGCAAATGAACAGACAGCCGGTCTAGAATAAACTTCTGCCCTTCACCAAACGTTATAATGTATTTAAAGCTGAAATAATTCTATGAGTTACTTGAATAACTGAATCGAGGCAAAACCTCCGCCTCGAATCCTCTATTAATTTTTTTCATGGTTGATTTGTTCACTGTATCTTTCCACGACATTACTGTTCACAATTCACTCAATGCTCAGGCTAGATCACATTTCAGTAATCATTCACGTATTGGATTCTTTAAGCTAGTGCGGTATTTAAATTGCACAGCTATTTTTGGTCACCTATCGTCATTTCTGGAGCTCCGCTGTGCTGACGCTGAGAAACCTTCAATCTTGAAGAGAGTTGACGGTAGATCTGTCATTCAGGAAACAAAAGCATTTTATTTTCAGGGCAGTTGTGGTCCGGTGGATAAGAAGATCGACTTGTGATCTGAAGGTCCTGGGTTCAATCCCCAGATCCACCAAGTTGAAGTTGGTGTGAGCCCTCCCGTCTTCAACAACTACAGATGTGGTGCCCTTGAGTAAGGCACCAGTTCCCCGACAGCTCCCTGGCCGCCACAGCCATGGCTGCCCACTGCTCTGGGTGTGTGTTCATGGTGTGTTTGTTCACTGCTGTGTGTGTACACTGGGTGGGTTACATGCAGAGCACAAATTCCTTTCACTTCACTTTCACAATAAAGGAAACCACAAGCTTTAAATGGGCATTCACCTGTTTTAATTCATGTTAAAACACCTTAATGTTGCATTGAAAAGATTGTTGTGAAGTAAAAGTTATGCTCCTCTGAGATTGATTGAAGCTGCTGGTTTGTCTTCTCATAATTGGAACAAAAACCTGCAGGGCCTGCAGCCCTCCAGGAATTGAAATTGAGACCGCTGATATAGATAATAAGAGATGAGATAATAAGAGTTGTGTCAACTATGATTTGAAATTTGTATGTCTTTTTTGGTTGCTACTGCGGTTAACGTTCGGGATCTTGATGTGTTTTAGTCAACATGGGCTGCCATGTTTCATGCACTTTAGTATGTGAGGTGATCGTGTGACTTGTCATACTATATCCACTTATTGATATCAACATTAATTTAGTCTATTCAGTGGTTGATGAGTCAACTGCACATTCCATAGGCAAAGTCATAGTACACTTTGAGGCATGACTTTACATTTAGGAATCTGCAAAACCATTGACAAGTTTGAAATTACCCTAATTTAAGCTGTGACTCTTTTTGTCTTGAGGTGTCTGTAACTATCCATGTAAAATTAGAAGTAAGAGAATGGATGGAGGAACACAGCATTTACCAGTAAATTATAGAATTATCCTCAACGGTTTCATTTAATTTGCATAATAAAGCACAGCCTGACTTCACAGTGTCTTCTTAAGTCAAATGATGGACAATTGACCAAAAAACAACAGCTGCTGTATTATGAGCTTTTGGTTTATGTGAGAATAGCTTGTGTCATAATGATGCATTTGATGGGTCCCTGGTGAGTATAAATGCACAGCTCTAAATTAGAATTCAAAGGACTGCATTGGTAGATTAGGGCAATTATGGAGCAAGCTAATTGGAAAGAGACTAATCTACTAATTAAGACCATTTACTGCTGATTAAATACTAATCACTTGGGACACATCATCATGAAAGTGGGCCTGTTGGACTACACATATGACTTTGCATCGGTAATGATTACTGACCATGTTTTATGTATGGTGGCTCGTAGATTCAAAATTGTAAACAAGTGTGGATTTAGAGCCCATCCTTATTCATAGCATAACTTTTACATTGAAATAGTCTACTTTAGCGCTCTTGGTTTTTTTATTTCCTCAGCAATGTCTCCCCTTTAGTCAGAAATTGTAATTGTAAAGTGTCTCTTCAATGTATAGTGTAAGTTACACATTTAACCCTTGTGTGGTCTTCATATTTTTGTTACTCGGGCAGTGTTTGTGGGTCTGGTGGACCAATTGATTTTTAATCTCAATCAAGAAATTTTATGGTAAAATACTTAAAAGACATTTACTTTAGCCAGGAAACAATACAATATTTAAAGTAAATGTTCTGCTTAAATCACTTGTTTTGAACCTTCTTTCTTCACATTTATAATTTAAACCATGTGTGGCGTTCTCATTATTGCTACTATGGCAGGGTTTGCGGGTCTGCTAGAGCCATTGCATTTTGGGCCTCTTAATTTTATTCCAAAAACTTAAAATTGAATGTTTGTGTGATTTGTGTGGGAAGACAGACTAAAGGTAAAGAATCTACCATTTTCACACTTTTTTTACATTTCAATTTTTATTTTGATGAAAACTGTAAACTGGTCCTACAAACTCGAACAACTTACAAGGGTTAAATAAGGCTTGAGAAGTATACTATTTTATTTCCACATCTCTAGTGTGGTTATTTTTTCCCAAATCAGGACAAAGGGAATGCAAGGGAATGCATTGCAATATTTGTCTTCTGCTTTTCCTTCCCCTTTTTTATACAACACTGACAGCTCTTTTCCACACTTGACGAAAGAATCCAAAATGCCACAACGTAACACTATATGATCCACACAGACCTGACTTAAGTCCATGTGCTCACCTTAGGTGCCACGGACTGGAGGGAGCATAGGTACATGCATGAATAAAAAATGAATATGAAATTCTGAGGTTCTGGCTGACTGTACCCAGATTAATGCATCAGATTACTCTCACTGATGTTAAGACTAAACAACATCAACATCATTAATACAAAATAAAACAGATCAGAAAACGGCAACTGCAAAATTAATTAATTGTGCTAGAAGAGAAGAGAAAGAAAAAAGAAAAGCAACAGCAAGCTGTAAAACTAACTTCCAGTGTTATTTAAAAGGCTTTAGAGACATTTCCATGTTAAATTGCAAATACATATTATCTAATGAATTAATCACAAATAAAATGTGCTAAAGGATAAATGTGCAAGCATGGTTTTGGACATAATGTTCACATTGAAAACTGATCACGGATTAAGTAGATAATCTAGCACAAGCTCGAATAAAGATTATGCCTGTATGCAATACATTTTCAAATTGTAATGTTAATTTGTTATGTGAAGTTTTTTATAGCCTTTTTATGTCTTTTATGAACACAATAAAATCTGTCAGATTAGCTGTTGCCCAAGCCAGCGATGGATTCAGATCACTGAACATATTTCCTAAATTACTTTTCAATTATTCTGTATTGATTCATGCACTTTAAGAAGATAATCTTAACGCCAACCGGAAAACAGTTTGTATGAGATAAAAATTAAGCACACTTTTGTCCTTGTTTATAATGTTGTCAACAATCACACAATGTTAATCCATAAAGAAACACAAAGCTGACTAGACTAGACTAGGCAAGGCAAGGCAATGGCAGGACTAGTTATTTATGCTAAAATGACTAGTAGTATAAAATAAAATTGCATCTTTATGTGATCAACTTAAAAAAAATACAAAAACATATGAACCAAATAAGCAATTAGTTTTTTTATGGAAGCTGATTATTGAGTGCCTTTTTGTATTGCTCTTTTTTATAATTTTGTTGACAATTAAGATGTTTAAGTGTTTATTATAATTTTTATAATTTAATCTTTTAAGTTTTTTTTTTCTTGGGATGGAGACTTATTTTGTTGAATTTGAGTTCCACTCTGAAGGTGTTGGCAGGTATGATGTTCAATTGAATGCAGTGCTGATAGTTTGGCTGGAAGTTTGCATGTGCTTAGATTAAAAGCGTTGAGTACAGCTGTTTGTCACTACTGACCATGTTTCCTGACAATCATTTCTAATTCAAGTCTGAAATATTTAATTATACCTAATGAGGAGCTTTGATGCATTCATCAATAATGAACGAGCAATGGATAAAAACATCAACATAAACTCTCTCTTGAGGCTCTGCTGTAAACTTGATTATCAACACATTTTGAACTCTCATAAATAACACTGCATTATTCATCCATCCTGCTGCTTTAGAATTAACATCATGTGAGTTTTAAAATACAAAACATACATGAATATATATTTAAATACGGTTATCCGAAAATTTTTTCCTGTCTATACCTCATCCACACTTAAAATAATCACAGCCATTTACTACAGACTTCCATGTCCTGACGTCTCCCCACTCCTCTGTTTATCCAAGCAGCTTTGAAGATGAGGAAAGGGTTGGGTTTGATCAAAGCAGGATGGGGCAGAGTACTTTATTAGCATAATATTCATGCAGATCAGAGTAAATGCTTCATAATAGGGCCTGACGTCGAAACAAATTGCAGGCGTAGCTTTCAGCAAAGCCAGCCAGAGTGCCACAAATTCAAATCGGATTCAGAGTCTCGGTAAAAAAAAGTGGGCTGTAGAAGCTGTGATGAATTCCTAATACTTCCAGAGAAATATGTAGAGTCCCTTTGGGATTGAGTACATTTGGAGGTGAGACACAAGCAATTTGCCTGAGATGCACTACATTGGAGTCAGAGGAATGAAGAAATTGGTCACTGCACACTGCACATTCATGATGGAGGAACTCATTTCAACAGCTAACAATTATGAATAATGCAGTCATGACTTTCAGGTCAATATTAAAGTTCTAATTTATTTTGGGTACATGAAAGGTCAAGTACAGCTGTGATCTCCATTTCTGTTTTATTGTCTTGTACTGTAGAAGGTATAAAAAAATAGCAGACAGAGCAGTTTCAGACCCTTCCCGCGAATGTTTATTGGCATGTGCATATAACCATATAACCGTGCCCTTTCCCACCAGTCGTATTTGTCAATTCTTGTTCTGCTATTCTTTACAGACGATTAGAAGCAATCTTCTCAAAGAAACATAACTGTTTCTCTATTTCAGGATGTATTTCCCAAAACAAGACCCTTCACCCTTTCGACTGAAAGACATAATGAGGAAAAGTGCTTGATGTTTTTTTTTTTATGGTAAAAATTTCTTCATGTTGAATAAAATTACTGGCAATGTGGAAATCCATTTATACTATTCCAGTAAATAAATATTATTTATTTTTAGAGATATCTAATACTAGATCACTAGAGATTCACTAATTGACTCTTAATTGCGGACATCAACAACTGTATTTATAACTAAATAAGATGTATAAGTGTTCACTGATCAGATTACAGTCGCTTCTTAAAAATGTCTTGCCATATTGGCAACGTGTGTTTCTTTTGTCTTGTCTACCGCATCTGGAACTAAATAATTTTTTATTGCATTTGTTACAAGTAATTGTAAACTATCTGAATTTGTTTGTTTTTTTTTTGGCTTTTTGTTGAAATTTCACTTGCCAGAATCAAACTACATAAAAAAAAAACTTTGGGCGTAGATGTGTTGAAATATTTGTTTCAATTTTTCTCATATCTCTTTATTTAAAAAAAGTATTAAATGGTAAAAATTGACATTTGAATCATGAATCAGTTCTGAAATTGAAACAGGATGAGCGGAGATCAAATGATTAAAAATGCATAAAAATAAACTAGTTGTTATATTTTAAGCGCCCTTGAAAATGTTTTAAAATTAAAATGTGAATTGAGGACTTGACAAAATTAACACATTTGACATGAAATAGAACATGTAACAATAACAATTATATTCCCACACCCTATATCCTTCAATGCACTCAATACAACTGTAGTTCATGAATTGATGTTAAAAATACGATGAATGCTTTAAAATTCTCAGTCTTTCTTCTGGAAAAATGTCCTTTCTTTTTCTCCACGTATTTCCTTCTCCAATCAGTATGGCTCGCTCCAAGAGTTATTAGGGCAGATGTCGAGAGCCAAGCAACTTCTCTAGTAACAAAGGTTGGTTGACGTGCAGAACTTTTCGTTCTTCATTGAAGTTCAGGAAGATAGACAGGTACGCACTCCTGCCTACTTTTTTCATGAGAAGCCTGTCAGAAGACTGTGTGCTTCCACTTTTACTTTTGGAGTCCAAGTCTACTTCTTCCCACAAAGACTTCTAAGACTTCTAATTCTCAAGAGCCAAAGGTGAAAAAAGTGCATACAACAGGTCAAAGAGCATGAGTAAAAATAAGACTTTTGCAGATATCTGTGAACTTTGTGAGCCGCACACACGGAAAATAATTTGAAGGTCTCTGGAAATGAATAACCATTTTAATTGTTTTTGTTGTTATGGTTTAACAAAGCAGTAAGTGCATCCAAATATGTGTGTAAATTTTTTTTGTATGTGTACAACTGTTTTTTTTTTTTTTTTTTTTAAATTCCACATCCCAAAGGTTCACACCACAAAAACATTGTGTGTAAATGATTTTTACTTGTTTAAAACATAGTCGATTTAACATTGAGTTTTCTTTGATGCAGTTTCAGAGTGCCATCTTGAAAATAAAATGATGTTAAAATTACATTTTAATCAGCACTGCATCGAACAGGATAAGAATAATTTTGAAAATATTAAAATGATAACACAAGTTAGCATGCTTCTTCAAAAATAATCTTGCCAAAGTCATGTATGTGCGTGCGTGTGTGTAAGTATGTAAAACTATTTTATTTGTATTTATTTTTTCACACAAAACATTTTGTTTCTGACTGAAATAATAAGGAAAAAATAAACCGAGAAAAGTATCCTTTTTGAAATCCTTATAAGCTATGTTCCATATAAGCTTATAAGCACTTCGTTCGAGTGAAATGGGACATAGAAATAGTCACTGGGGTATTTTGGAGGTCAACACACACTCAGTACGTTGTACTGTATTGGGCTTTCCCCAAACAGCAAAAAAGGACACCCATGTGCTGCCACCAAATTATTAAAATAGACAAACAATATAATGCAAAGACAAATAGTATAAACCTAAAAATAAACATGTCGTTGAATTGATTACTTTTTTCTTAAAACGAAACAACAACAATAAAAATAATAAAATGGTGTTGGTACAACATTTTGTATTGTGCTACATCACTCAGCTCTTGGTGTCAATTTAACTTTTGAAACAAAAAACATCATATTGCTTTGACATCCACTTGTTTTTGATGGCACATTTGCTGGGACTTAACATTTTTTGTCTACAATTTTATTATATTAAAGCTAGTCGTTCATAAATATTGAAAACTGTTCTGTTTAAGGAAAAAAACTTCAGTGATGAAACTCAAGGTCAGGATTAAACATGGAATTAGGCAACACTTGCATACTTTATACTTGCTCTGAAGATTTAAAAGAATATATACATCAGAAGCTTTAATGTTTTACTTTAGTGGGTAATGATAACAGCGATTGAAGGGTAATATTTAGAAAGCATTGCATAATTTGATTTCATAGCATAAGCTTGCCACTTCCCTTAACATTCGAAAAAGAATGTTAGATTACTTTTATGTAAAATGCCTTCTCAAATTCATTTGAATGATGAAAATAACTCCCTTTATGAAAACAATTCATGAATATGAGTTATGAACTACACTTCATAGACAATGATCCTCAGCATAATACCCAGAGCCATATCTACAGAGAGCGGGCACAAGGCAGAGAGAAGCCCTTAGATCCTCAATTCATAGCAGAAGGAAGAAGGGAGGATTTAAATGAGAACTGAGTTGTGCCACTCTTAGATAATGGCCAAGCCAGCCCACAGTGGGACAGCCAAAAGAAAAAGGGGGCAATAAAGAATTATTAAATGGATTTTCATCTGTCTGCCAGCACAAATGGCTGCTGTGCCAGGCTTTCTCCCAATGGCACACAAGGAATGAGATTCAACGGCTTCTCCAATTTCAATATGACAATGCCACCGGCAAAAGCATCCTGTCCCTTGCTGCTGCAGCACGGAGATGCTGAACTTCCTGACATCAGCTTGATGATCCAGTTTTGGCTGGTTTTTAATTAACCTGAGGGTCAGATCTCAAAGCACTTCACTTTAGGGAATCTAGTTGAAGGGCGGTTAGATACATCCACAGATTAGAGTAATGAAAGAGATTTAATTGACTATATCCTTTATAATATTCCAACGAGACAATGAATATTTACTTCGGTTGTGGTCAAAGGTGACCGTTGATTCTTCAGCATGGAAAGGTACATTTAAATTTAGAGTTTTTATTCATTTGTACTTAAATTTTTGGAATGAATTGGACCTCAGAATTTAATTCATTCATATAGGGATTGTTTTAAAGGAAAACTCCATCTTTTACAGAGGTAGGTTCATTTTTCAACTTCAAGGTTATTAGAAATGTTGTACAGTTTTGGAACCTGATTTTATGTTTTTACCTGATTATTTTAGTGAACGCTCTTTTAGCATAGCTTATCATATACAGCTCAATCGGTTTATACCAGTAGCATTTCCTGACCAATAACAGAATAAGTAAAGTTGTAAATATTTTTGCAGTTTTTCCTGGCCCATTGTTTGAAGGTGTACTGTCAGTCCAGCTTTAATTATCAAGGAGCTTTTCTACTGGAACATGCTCACAATGGACCCAGGGATGTTTTAACTGAAAATTCCCTCAAGAAGAGAAAAAAATCTAAACTCTTCGATGATTTTGCTGCTGTCAGTACTACAACAATGCTACAGCTCTAATCTGAATGAATAATCTATGCAAAGATGTCATAAAAAGTCTTATCGCCTGATCAGGAAAACTGGTGAATAGTTTTCAGTTCAACTACTTATTCAAGTACTTGATCTCAGGGAAAGTTTGAAAACTTCATCCCAGAAGTTTCTATTGCTGAATTCAAAGGAAATTGAGTGTTTCTTTAAATACCTAAACAATTGAACAGGTTATTAAGCATACTGTGTTTCCAAATCTGCTGTGCAATACTTAACCATAAAACCAAAAATTAACTGATTTATTTGACACATTTTCTCTTGCGTTCAGTTAATCCCTAGTATGTTTTGGGCTTTACAAGGACACTAAACAACCAGATGAAAACCATAAAAACACAGGGAGAGCAAGGATTTATTCAGGAAAGCTGGCTTCAAAGCAGTGCAGAAATGCTGTTTCTGGACTACAGTTCCCATAGCCCCCCACATAGCTTTAACAGTTATTAAATCAAATTAGCACACAGCTTTGCTCACCAGGTGCAGCCACTTTTCAGAGAATTAACTCATTATCACAGCAGCTGTGTTCAGGTTACACTGTTTCATTTCACACAGAACCTTTGTCGATGTCTAACTCACTGCAGCATACCCAGATCACTCCATCTCTCCACCTTATCGGGTCATAACCATTGACTGTTCTGCTTTTTGTGTATAACTTTGTATTTTGAATCTATCTTGCCTATGTAATGGGAACAAAGTCTGGCCCCATAATACATCATTTACTGTAGTTCAAAATGTATTCTAGTACCGCAAGCAAACATTGGCGTGTTTAAACACGTACCAATTAGGCAAGCTGTCTGTAGGAGGGCTTCAGATTTGAGAAATAATTGAAGCCTGAAGACCCCCTAAAGTGAGGCGAAGGGGTGGTGGAGGGTTTTTTTTGCTGTTGCTCGTTCAATGATACTGGGTGAACTGATGCCTCATAGATGGTGGAACTTCAAGCCTAATAGGGAGACCGCCCTGCGCTAATTGACTGCGCGTGCTAAAGAAACTTTGTTTGAAAACATCACTAATCAATACCAAATACATAATTTGAGTAACAGTAACTAACTACTTGATTTAACTATTAGAAGTAAACTTTTTTGTTTTATTCTGGCCTATGTAACATTATATAATAGCATATTATTACGTACTCTATATGAGGCCCCTAACTCTGTGAAGCTGCTTGGAAGGACATGCAAATTCTCTACAATTAACTTGATTGGACTTGACCATACAGTACAAGATGCTATTGAATCTCCATTTTACATATTATTTTAAATTGCAAGTTGTATCTATTTTTTTCTGTAGTTGTTTGATTGTTCACTCATAATCATAACATATTATAAACATATATATAATCTACAACAGAATGAATAACACATTTCCTGTGTTGAGAAATATATAAAATATTTAATAAATGTTCTCCTTCCATAGCAACAAAAAATTTTGATGATGAAAGTATGAGATGTAGTTCTTATTATTTCAAAATAGGAAAAGATGCATGCTAGGTCTGTAGAATATTTTCATCCAGAAATGGGAGATTCACAAAATAAACAAAGAATCCAGTTATTGTTTGTCGATATTTCAACCAATACAATGCCATTGTATGCACTCGCATCGTCTTCATTCGATGATGAAGGCACCATCATGAGAGATTTTAGTTGTATTTAATTTTTTTCTTCTTCCGTAGTAATTAATCATTTATTTGCAGCATCACGAAAAGCAGAAATTCATTTGCAAAGGGTGTCCTGAGATCATAGCAGGGAGCGAGCTTGTATTCTACGTTGCATGATTTCAAAGAACAGAAATCCTCGTCTCTCACACGCACAGCAGATAAACAAACATTGGCTTGATATGAACACCGAGCCTCTAGAGACGTATCGTTTTTCCAGTGTGTTCAATGATCTCATTAACCGCTACCCATCACACAGGGAGCCCGAGGTCAGGAGTACACAACACGCTTGTAACCTTTTGTCTCCTGGCAAAATCAATGACTGCAAATTATATTTAGAGAAGATATGGAAATTGAGAACACTCATCTCAAGTAGCAGATAAGATAATCTGCAATCACTGCAATGTCTCTGAAGCACTCTGCGTTCTGAAATGTAAATGAAGAAAAAATGCAAAAATATCACGCTGTATAATTTACAAAAGTGCAAGTTTAATTCAGAAATGTATAGAAGGTCATTTGCAAAAGAAACTCAAAGACTTGGGTTCATGAATAAAATCAGAAATGACCCTTTAAAACCGGAAGATGTTAAACAGAAAGTTGTCCCCTGACATTTTTTTTTTTTTTGTTTTTTTTTACATCTGCATCTCTCAGGAACTTCCCAGCAGGCATCAGTCACTTTTAAAGACAGCAGAGTTAAATGGGGAGAAAATCTAATTGAAATTTATTTTGGACAGCAATATTTAGGTTAAATGTTTTTATATGAATTAAATGAACTCTGCATTATGAATTCACTTTATATTATATAACACTTTATTATAATAGTGTTAGATTTTGTGTATTACATTTTAGTTTTTTTTATTTGTCCACTAATGGAATATCTACATTTCATCACAAAAAGGTCGTTGGTGCAATTGTCAGATGTCAGTGCATAAATCAGACACTGACTTATTTTATCATTAATATTTATGTGTTGTCCTATATTTTATTATGTAACCCACATTAAAGTTACATCATCATCTCTTGCGATCTTAAATCTATTAAGTCTTTTGAGCAGTATTTGACTGTCTGGCAATCTGGCAACCTTAACAAGTCCCATATACTAGATCAGACCAAAATAGAAAGTGCAGGAAGATTTTCAGAAGTTTATATCTAGATATCTTTATATCTAGAGATTTACTTATGTAAAAGCTAAGCATACAAACATTGCTCATGGGATAAGGCCCAAAGCAAAACATTTCTGAAAAGCTATTTTATTCAAAATACAATTTAGACCATTTGAAATTGTACATTAAAAAGTTGGGTGTGAATGATCCAAGCAGTTTTAAGGATTAGCTCATTTGCATGTATATTAGCCTCAGACCCAAATCATTTATATTGTGCATTTTTAGAAAATACATGCTTTATCAGCATATGGAATATTCTACCTGATTTTGATTCAGGCTGTGGATCCATAATCATCAAGATTAAACAAAAGTTGCTATATACAACAATACAATACAACATGTAGATAGAACTTCTGGTAATCTTAACTTTGGGCTCTCCTAGAGAGATCATGTCATACGTAATGTATAGGTTTAATTGAAAGTTAGTTTATGGATTTAAACACCAAAATAATAATTTTAAGGGTTATTTGCTTGTTTATTGCTTTGATTTACATTGTTAAATGAGGACGTCTTGTGGAACAACAAACTGATGAAATTGTAATGCACTTCTGTCAACCAATAAAGGTGGTCGATAGAATCGCTGTGGTACATCAAACTGCCCTTTGTCATTTTGTACCATCTAGATGTGCAAAAATAGCGTAACGTACATATACCACTCTAACATAAGTGCCATTTATGAACACATGTATAGCCTAACACCCTTCAAAACTTGTTTGCATCATAGTAGTTATTGGAGCTCAACCACTGAGAGGCTTTTATTCTGCCTTTGTATCATATGGCATGTTTGACTCATGTGATATACACACAAAAAAGATTCTATTTACAGGAGCATAATTTAAGAAATTAATTAATTAATTAAAGAAGCACTTTTCCACAGAATCATGGGAAAACTATGTTACAGGTTGGGGTTTGCTATGAATATGCTACAAAAAGATAATGATACACTGATACAAGATTGTAAAGGTTGTTTTAAAAATGTTTTATAATACCAACATTTCCTCTTTGTAATTATTTTTTCCAGGTGCAAGTGCAATCTGCATGCTAACAGCTGTGTCTATGACAATGGAAAGCTGGGTTGCGAATGTGAGCACAACACCACAGGTCCAGATTGCGCTCGCTGCAAGAGGCACTACCAGGGTCGCGCCTGGAGCATGGGATCCTATCTACCCATACCTAAGGGAACTGCCAATATCTGTGAGTACATCCTGCCTTCTTGCTCCTGACATGACTCGTGGGACAGCAGAGTGCTCCATCATGCACTGCATGGTGACCTTTTCAATGCTGTTCCAAATGACATTTTACTTCCATAGTAAAAGAACCAACAATGAGCCTGAAGGGAGTAAATGTGACAAACATGTTTTTCCCTGCTTGACATTGTGTTGTTTATTCATTTATGTGTGTTGTGTGTTTTAGTAAACATTTCTTATTTAGCTAATATTAAATCATTATCTACAGTCAAGCAGTAGTTTATATCATATTACTAGTATTACTTTACAATGCTGAAATTCTTACAGAATTGGTATTAATCTGTGAACAACTTATTTAATTTTATTTAAAATTTTTAGGCAGAAAAAGCGTTGTACTTTTCAGGGAGAATATATTTATGAAGATAATAGTTTTTTGATCTATCATCATAGTAGCATGTTGTATTAGCCAAGCAGGATGATAACTCATGGGATGAGTTGCACACAGTTGCACTGCAGTTAGGACTTTGGTGACTTTTGGTGGCTTGTCATTTAAAAAAAAAACTTTAAAAATATAGTTACATTTATTATTTGGAGAACCAAAAGCTTTTAAACTACAACAACATTTTTTTTTGACAACACAATTTTATAGATTTAGTTAAAACTTTCATTTTATATATATAATTGTGTGTGTAATTGTGTCAAATTGTTTCGTAATTTTTTATTGGTTTGAAGCAAAGTGTCTAAACAAAGCAAGTTCACCAGTTCACACCACCTAGAATTACCATCACAATGCTGGGTTGTCAAATTTAATTCTGCGAACTAGGTGAGCTGTATGGTGGAGGGCTCTGGGACTGGTAAGCCCCCCTCACCCCAATGGTGAAACCCCAACCTTCCTGGTTTTAGTGGGGCCAAGTGGTAGTGTTTTGTTTGCCAGTGGAGGAATGTTTAAGGCCTGTTTTATATACTATGCTTACTGATTAGGTTGAGTGTTGAGCTCTGGACATGGATGGCTAATTATATTGCTTGTTCCTTCTGAAATCTCTGAATTCTCTGAATTCTTCTGATTTTAAACATCTCTTGTTGGCACAACTCTGAGCAGATTGTTGTTTTCATTGATTCTGAAATAAAAATGTTAATAAAACTCTAACAAACTTTTGTTAGAGTTTGTTAACTTGTAGCTTTTGTTAACTTTGTTTAGAGTTTGTGATCCAGCACACATGTTGTTTCTTAATATATCATCCCAACCTTTCCACATGGTTAAACACTCCCTTGATATAACCTTTAAAATGTGGTGTTTTTTTTGTGTTTGTGCTACCTTTGGGAGCTAAAAGTCACCATCTTCTTTGGCTGCATCTTGGCATTGAGTAGTGGCACATCTGTTACGTGCCCGGTCCAAGGCAGGGGGCTCATTGCTCTAATAAATCTAATGCGGGCATTAAATGCAGCTCAGGGCCAGGGAGAGGCCCAACACTGTCCAGATGGTACAGGAGAAGTCTATGGCCCCTCAGCACAGGGCCACTCAAGACCCACTCTATCCCATCAAGCAAAACCTGTGAACCAATTTGCATATGTGGTCCCAAACTAAGGATTTTTGGGGGGAAGTCGGATGGTGAAGTGGACATTTGGGTCTATGAATGCTCTTTGAATTCTCAATACTGCAACATTAAAGGCATGCAGTTTTAAGGCAATATTAGACTTACGGCACCTGGAGTGTAGTGGGGGAGTTGGAAATATGACTATACATGGTTCTGAAAGGCTTTAATATTGCTTGAGCCGGTTCCAAAGGCCTTCATAATGCTGGGGCAAAGCTCAGACTGACAGTCGGTTATTAAAAACCTAATACCAAACCACATCTGTGCCCAGCAGTGAAACCAAAGGACCTTCT
Organism: Danionella dracula; assembly: GCA_900490495.1. Classification (NCBI taxonomy): domain Eukaryota; kingdom Metazoa; phylum Chordata; class Actinopteri; order Cypriniformes; family Danionidae; genus Danionella; species Danionella dracula. Next base: position 4,140,120 of record UELW01000100.1, read on the forward strand.
ATATCAGGAGCAATATTAGCACCTGTTTTCCATCCAAGAATTCCTCAATGCAACAGGCTCAAATATGAAATCCAAATAACATTATTGCCCCTGCAGGTATGTGAAATCAATAGTGCTTGACTGTTACGTTGCTGCAAATGAGCATGGTGGCTCGGAAGCTTGTTTTCCAAGTGAGCTTATGAAACATATGGCTCTCACATAAAGATGAATTTGTGAATGTTTTGAATTGAATTAAGCTGTAATGGCTCTCATCTGTCATCAAGTCTTCTGCTGCAATTTGCAGCACAGTTTATCTTTAAGTTAAGATTCATGGAAGGTTTGCAAGTTGCTCCTTGTGCAGATTGAAAGCCACGTGTGACCTCACGTCTTCTTATTCTGCAGGAAATGAAATCCATGTCTTTGTCTGGTGGGGTGGAAAGAATATTTTGAATTAAATTGTGCTACTGTGCCTTCACACCTGCACCTGCTGCCAGACAGAGGAAAGCAGAACTCAATCTTTGAAAGCTGGTCGATGACCATTTATTTTCAGCTGCAACAAGTCTGGTACATTATTAAAAACAAAATGCCCTAATAAAGAACAATTAAAGTAAAAAAATGAATACATAATAAACCAAACATAATTCAAAACCTGAAGGAAAGCGTAGTCAAATATATATAAAACAGAGTTAATATATTAAACAAGCAACAACATTAGAGTAGACACTGCTAATTAATAATGAACTGCACTGATTTCCAGAACCATCATTACTTTGTGTTGGTTTCATATTTTAAACCGTATCACATCACATTGTTGTGTGTGTTCGATCTCAGGTGATTAAATTAAAAAGTGGTTTAGGAAGGTTGGTAATGGTAGCTGCGTGGTCTGTTGTGTACACACTGGACTGGATATTGCTGCTATTCGATTGTTAATGGTAGTCAAATAATTATAATTCTTGACAATTCTTTGTGAAGAAATTTTGAATAGTATGTTGTTTTAATATATTTGATCATATTTGAGTTTTGTAAATAGTGTTTTTCCCCTCAAATTCAAAACCTAATGCAATATCCAGTGGGGCATTGGCAAGCCCCAGCTCAAGAGCTGAAAATCATCCAATTTCCATTCATGAAATGCTCCCTCATGCTTGTATGCATGTAATATACATTCTCCTGGAGCTGATCATTCTCCGTTATGCAGAAATGTCACATTAGCATTCCACATAGGAGCTTCCTTCACAAAAAAATAGAAAAACACATGTGTGCTGGCTTTAACCAAGCAGACCCTTAAGATCAAGATCTTCTGCAGCAGCGGAGGATTTTCCATACGGCGCTCTTATGTCCCATGCGAAAAGAACAGGTGCTTGAGGAGCCAGAACTATGTGTTTGGTACTTTAAAGCTAAACAAGTTGTGCGCTGCTTTAATCAATGCATGCTGAGCTCATTTAGCAGCTGTCTACTTCATTCTGTCTAGCTGGCTTGTCTTTCTTATTTTAGGTGAGCAGAATTCACAATCAGCTTGGAGATGCTAGCGCAATAATGAGGCCTGTGATGTTTAAGATCTGAATGCTAGAAGCCAAGTCTTTTAGGACTAAACAATACCTAAAGTAATAGATGTTTGTCACCGTTGCCAGGTCAAGCATTGTATTGAAAACCCTGGAAACTGTATGCAGCTCTTTGCTCTTTGGTTTTTCTCTGGTTACATGCTGAGACATTCACTGCTGTGACTCTTTGTCCCATAGAAAGAAAGAAAAAAAAACAGAAAATGTGTGTAGGTGGAGGTTTGAAATGTCAAGCCTGTCATAATAGTTGATGCTTGGAAACTGTCTTGAAAACAAATCAGAAAAAGGCAAATAGTATAATAAAAATGTCTGCAAACCGAGTGTGCTGCTCATAACAAACAAAACCTGCACTTTGGGAATTCAAGTTCAAAAGTTCACCATAGAGCATAAAACAGCTAAATAAGGATTTAAACTGAAATAGTTTGTACTTTAGTGGAGTAAATGAGTTATTAATTCATCTTCTTTCTTTTTCCTAGGTATTGCAAGCCACTCTGGAACTTCTGGTGAGTTGGTAAATTATTCGTTTTTTTAAAACACCGCTCTCATCGTTTTTTTTTTTTTTTTTTTTTAGATAAAAAAATTTTCTTTCAAAATGTTCAAACTTCATTGTTTTAAACTCTGGCAATGTATTGACTTAAAATGAAAAAAAAAACTTGTATATTTTCAAGGTCGACCAAACGCCTCTTCACTTGGAGCAGCAAACCGAAATCAAGGTGAGACATACTGAACAAAAATGTGGGCAAATGAACACAGATTTTCTTTTTAACTAGTTTGTTTAAACTAACAATCTGTCATTGTTTATTTCACTTTTGATGTCTGTGTGATTCATTCTAGTCTATAACATCAACACTACAAACACAAACCATTTTTGCCGTCACATAAAAGTTTTCGATTGTTAGATTTTTATTATTGCATTGTTTATTGGTTTTATTGACTTGCTAGTCTTGCATAGTCTTTTTTTGGTCAAGACCAAATGAGTCCATGACACTTTTGACAAACATGATAAACCACCAATCCCATGTCATTACGCATAGCCTAAACTAAGACATGCGACATGCAATGGGAAAAAAGTCACAGGACATGGCAGATGGCACAAAGTAATGAGAATTAAACAACAATATTCTATAATCAAATTTTGTAAAATCACACCTGAATTTAGTTTCCGAGTGAAATGAAAGCAGCACTTGCTTTCTCCTGGAAATCAGAATTCAACCAATCAGATCACGGCTGCAAGATTCGTGAAGTGCCTGCATTAAAAAGGACCAAACCTATCAGACTTTTAGCCAACGTTCCGTGGGCATGATGTCAGAGGCTATTAACTAGCTGACTACTATGACTAAATAATAGTATAATTCATTAATTATTTACAGCAATTATTTACAATTTATAAATGAAATTGTAGAAAATACAGCTTTAATCTAATATTCTTTATGATGTGTTTTGTAAAGTTAAATTTGTGTTCTAACTTCTTACTTTACAAAAAAAAACTTTTGTATTTGCATTTGCTACATTTGATAAAAAAAATATTGACGCTTAGTTTCTAAAAACCATTCGGAAAACCGATAGTACCTTACAATTCCAAATGAACTAAATGTTTGTTAAGTAATTAGTTGTTAATGTAACGATTGAGTATATTACTGCAATAAACAGCCATATCATTAGAGTAATTCAGAGTTTTGAACTTGAGGTACGCAGCAGATTCATGCATCTGGCTAACAATAAACTAGTGTCTAAGATAAGCTAAGACTTAATTTAGGACTTGGACTGAAATAAAAATGCAAGAGAATTAAACAACAATTGACAAAGAATTGTGAGGTACGCTCCAGTTTAGTGTGCACATCGATGAGGAGTGATACTTATTTGATTGATTTTAAATTAATCACTATCCGTGTGCTTACATTAGCGACTTATGTTCTACACATTATTAATAAAAGGTGAAGGCATGTTTGTTGACCAACAGTCTTTAAAACTTTAACCTCTTCTTTAATCTATTCGGGGACAGAAGGAACTTAAGTTTCAATGCATCACTACCGCTCAAGACAGTAACTGTCAACTCTTTCTGTCAGTGTCTGAAAATCCACTGCATCCATTGAAGGTGCAACAGAGCACACACGTCTCTGAGGGAGAGACAGAGCTTGGCCAGGGTTCACACCTCAGTTTTTTTCTCTGGGTCAGAAGGTAAAGTGAAACACAAGTGCTAATGTAGTCGGAGCCAATGCAATGCACATGTGACACATGACATTGCATGACTTTCACAATGGAGCTGAAGACACCGATGTGTGCAGCTTTATGTGTACACAAGGTGGGAGTGCGCGTGTGCGTGCGTGTGTGTGTGTGCGCACGTGTGTCTGTGTGTGTGTAGTGCTCCCTTGATGAGTATATTTAAAGACAGAAAGAGTAAAAGGAGCAGCAGCGGCTCTGTCTTCTAGGGACATTTGAACTGCACCCCTCTTCTGTCTAATCTTGGGTGCAGATGCTGTTGGAAAGACAATAGCCCTGTAGGGTCCTCCGGAGGTCTGTTAGCACTCAGATAATCCCAAACACTGTGAACAAAGTCCATTCAAAGCCGGAAGATTTCAAGTTTAAATCCCAGGAAAATCTTTCTCAAGTTGTCGCTCAAAACAGAGAGTATGTTATTAATGCCAGATGGGCTTCTTAGTGAAAGATATGCTTTTAAAAACTATCATTGATTTCGACTTCAACTTTTTTTTTTAATAGCTTCAATAGTTACGTGTTTAAGCTTGTTTTATATGGGTTTGATATTTTGAAGGTGGATTTAAATATCCAGTAATCTTGTAGTTTTATTGCAAATAAACATTCAACTGATGTACATTTTTGATAGGCTTCCTTAGCAGGCCACATAACGGCAGTGAAAAACTTATTATAACTGTACTAGTTGCTTTAATTTCAATTGCTAAGGGTGTATAAAAGTAAATTAAAATGCAAAAATTGCTCGCTGACAATAAGGTGGAACTGCCTATTTTTAGTTAATAAAATCTTCAAATGCTGTATTACAGGTTCTTTATTAATATTTTACATTTTATAGTGCTGTAGTGGCACTTTTAAATTATATTTATCAGACACTATTTATATATCCGATTTATGCAATATATAACTTTATATGGGTGGTTGCGTACAATTTGTTTCCTTATAACAAAATAGTCTGTGATTTATCTAACATGCAGATTGAAATGTGCAACAAAAAAAAAGTATTACAGTATTAGTGACCTTGCTACAATAAGCTATAGAGGGTTTTTTAATACATTTACAAATTGTATTAGTTTGTGTTGAGTATTTTGTATTGGTATTGTAGTAGTTGCAGTACATACAAGAACAATACAGCAAAGTATAACAAAACAGTATAAATATATGTTACTTGGCTTGTGTGATATGTTTAATATCTAGCAAGTTTTTGTATTTAAATTTAACTTTTTAAAATTATTATTTATTATTATAAAAATTTTTAAAAGCAAGTATCATATGTATTGAGATCTTTGGAACCTGTTCATTATTTGACTCAGGATAAAAAACACTTGAGTTTTCAATGTCAGAAATGTGAGCAGAACATACCCAGACTTTAGTGTTTGGAGGGATTTTGCTCTTTTGATTTTCACATGGCTTTTAAATAAATACTTTTCAACTTTTTATCACTTTGGATAAAGATGTTCTGAAAAAGTGACTGGTTGTCCTGTAGTGAATCAGACTTTCTGTAATCCACCTGATTTTGTAGCTATAAGTATTAGGAACACCAAAATTAAAGTAAATGAACTTTACTTTATCTTCGCTTTGAGGCCAGTTTAAATCAGCCCCAGTCATGAGCTCTGTTTAATTCTGCCCCAGATCTTCAGAGAATCAATTCTGAATGAAGAAAGCAGCATGTAATTGCGCTCAGTTTCTGAGCAAATAGTCCCTCCTCTCCTCCCAAAGTAAATATTTTCCTCAATAATGGAAGTGAGTACAATGCCATAGCAATCATCTCTTCCTCTAAAGATCTTGTTTACAGGTCAAGGAAACCGAGATTAGAGTGATTCAAGCTGGATTGCCATCGCACTGAGCATTTCAATCTACACCGCTTTGCTGTTTGTTTCGAAATCGAAGATGGATTTTGAAGGATAAGAAAGTTTGTATGATGTGGTTTAGTTCACTTTGGCAATAACAGCTATATCAGTAAAAAACAAGGCTCGCTATGTGTTCAACATTCCAAATAGTTTTTGCAAAAAAATAAACTACATGTTGCCTGCCTTGCAAATACTAATATATTTGATTAAAAGTTATATTTATTAAATATTTTATAAAAATGCCTGAAAAGTCCAATAGTGTGAACCAAGTTCAAATAATTTCTTTAACTATATTCTATTTATTTACATTTACATGTATGCATTTAGCAGACGCTTTTGTCCAAAGCCACTTACAGTTGCCAATATGCATAAATAATTTATTTTCATTTATTTATTTATCTATCTGGGGTTTGATGATTTGAAAAATACTATTATCTTTGATTTAAAATTCATATTTAAAGCTTAATTAATAAATATTTATTGAAACAACCTGAAAAGTATCTGTGTGTTTGTTTGCTTATTCTGTTTGTAATTTTCATAGGTTAGGCTGCACCAAAAATGTATAAAACTTACTGGAAAAGTTTCACTGTGTTATTTTCAATTGCAGAGCACCCTGAGAAATCATATTTCCTGTCCATAATCCCACCTCTGACACTGTGATTAATCATATTACTTCTACAATATTACAGTCGGACCTACATCCCCTGTGGTGTCCTTAAAAGTCACCGCTGAGTCTCTTGTCTGCACCCATCATAAACCATCTACACACAGCGATCTGATGATGATTTTGATGGATGCACATTTTTCCCTAGAAACAGTTTCTCAGAGGGGGGATCTGCTCACATCTCTTTCTCTCTGCTCTCCCACAGCTTGGGTGTGTGATAATGTGCTCCTTCGCTGTCAGAATGGCGGTGTGTGTCATCACCACCAGCGTTGCCAGTGTCCAGCAGGTTTCACTGGCATACTGTGCGAGAAGGTCCGGTGCCAGGGTGACACTTGTGAGGATCTGCAATCTAGCCAGTCGGCCCTGTGTCCCCCATCCATGGCCCAGACTCTCCCGCTGGCTATTCTATCTTTCATCCTTTACCTACTGGCCACCCGGGGCTATGCATCTCTCTGAGGAGAAAGTTTCCTCCACAAAGACACACACAGCGGGATTAAATCTCCACTTCATGTTAGAGGACAAAAGATGGCTCACAAGAAATGGTCCTTCAATGGTACGGGGAATGTGTACTACTCTTTTACTGTGTTTGAGATACTATTGAGATATTTGGGATAATCTGTGAGGAACCATGAAAGGTACAAAAAAAAACATGAAAGACAAATATACAGTAGTGATTGTCTTTGTTAAAAGAAACAACACCAATTTAATCAATACACTGATTTAAATTAATTCCCAAAAATCTATTGGAAAAATCGCATTTCTTAGCCCCCTGAGCACAAAGACTTGGCAATACTGATTTTTCTTTTACTACAAGTCAAAATATTGATGTCAAGATGATCTGAAATCGTCTTGTTGACTGTCATTTATATTTAAGCACACACTACCACGACTGGATGTCAGTCTTCTCATGATTTACCCTTTCCTGACCCTGTTTCTTCTTGCTGTAAATCTGTGAAGTCATGTAAAAAACCATGATGTGTCACTCGGGAACTGATCCAATCAGAACTGAACAAATATATAGAATGGCAACATGTCTGCTGATTTTTTTTGTACAGTATTTTCATGAATAAGTGCAAGAAGAAAGTGGCTTTTTACATTGCAACTGTCTGTAGAGTCTGGGTGAGTGTTTTTAATATTGCCCTGTTCAGTTGCTAATCATGTTGCTTAAAACATACATTCAAACCGACTGAATCAAGGAATCATTTGTTGCTCGAAATAAGCTTTGTTTGTGAATTAAAGGCGTAAAGTACATTTTATAACAAAACTGTACTGTTTATTTTCAGGCATGGAGATTGGATTTTACCAGTGAGAATGTTGTTTAACAAGGATGCTTTTTTTTTCTCAAACAGGAGACAGGAAATGTGAAAAATAACAACCAGGCAGCTGTCAAAAGGCAAATTGTGTTCACAGATGACTGCTGGGAAAAGTACTGAGATGCCTGCTTTAAAGGGTCTTAGTAAAAAAGAAACTTGTTGTCAATATAGAAATGAAAACATAGTGAAAGTTTCAGTTTACAACTTGTCACAACATCTATTACAACTGACGATTTTTATATGCTGACCAAGTAATTCTGGGGACTGTCGGGTACTGAGAATTTTTTTTTTATTTCAATACTGTTTGGTAGAAATGGGAAGATAAAGAGCCCTAGAGCAAGAGGAAAGAAAAAGAAAAGAAGAAAAAGAGAAGATTGAGACCGGAAAATCAGAGGACTGAATGACGTTTAGAATAGCAGGAAAGTGATGTAGGGAGTGGGTCTGTTGAGTACTGCTCTCTCTGGGCTGTGCACCATGGGAACTGGACACTTGAGTCTAATTTTAGGGTAACTAATACTTTATTTAAAGTGTGTACGTTTTCTTTTACGCTAGTATTTGTTTGTGTGAAGTTTCTGTACTTTCACTGTACTTTTTACATTTTAATTACTTCTTAGTGGCATCGTAACTGAATTCCTCCTTTACTAACATTGTGGGAATGCAAAAATATTTTTAACAGCAAGCTATTTTCAAGTCTCATGAGATGTTGCAGAGGCAAGAGGTGAGAGAGTTGGCCAGCTACTTGGCAGATCACCCATGGCCTCATGTTTACTGTGAGTGCTTTGGTTGTAATGTCAAAATGTAAACTGCCGAAGCTTTACCATACGCTATATATATATATATATATATATATATATATATATATATATATATATATATATATATATATATATATATATATATATATATATATATATAGCATAAATAGGAGAGAAAGATTATTTGTCTTCTCAAAGCCTTGAGGTTGTTTTTGTCACCTGAAAAGCACAATAAGTTTTATTCAAGCCACAACATCCAGGTTTTAGCTTTCAACATGTTTATGCTCTGTTTTTGTTTTCAATGAACACAGTAAGTATAATGACACGTCAATTACAATCCAATTGAAAGGAATTTAAAGGCATATAAGATAATGGACATCTAACATTGACTAATGCAGTTGTCAAATTGATGTTGAGGTGCCCACTGCGAAAGTCTTACTAGTTTTATATATAATTATACATTATTTTTTTGTCAAGAGATGGTTTTGGCTGTAAAACAGTTTCTCATCATTAGGTTTCATCAACTTGCTGAGGATGCATGTCAGGCGGGGGTGTGGTCAGCAGAAGCTCGGGATCAGTTAAAGTGCTAGACACAAAGATGAACCATTTTAAGCATAGCTTTTTGTAGTTGTAAAAAAACTTTTTGCTTTTCAAAATGAGAAGACTATAATTACGTTGGGAACTCTTCATAAACACCGAAAGCAGGGGTCTCAAACTCCCACTTTCTCAACGGTTTCTTCAACCTTTATGCAACACACCTGTGACCCCTGGCCAAAAGAAAGATGAGAAATTGTTATCTGATGTCTTTTAGGCTCATGGAGAAATATAGTCAAATTGATAAGCATAAATGTATTTAGATTTTTATGTATTTAGTTTGATTTAATGATTCCGACACATGTTTAAAATGGAATAGTTGAATGTATTGTAGTTTGTTAGCAAATATGAAACACAGTACATCATCAATACAGTTTTAGTTTCTTTGTGTCTCTTAAAGACATTGATTGATTGATAGTGATCTTAACCAAATTCTTCATGTCTCACTCTTAGATCCATTTCTTTATTCATGCCATATTTTCTAATATTTCTACCAATAGCTCTTCATAAAAGATATGACATGAGGCTGGGTTTAAGAACAATATGCACTAGCATCTCTCCTGCAGAGACGGCAATCAAACATAAACCACAAAAGGAATGAGTAAGAGAGGTGTGTTGAAGAAATGTGAATAGGAAAATGTCACTCACTGCGAGCCATAACACAGAGTCGTGATACAGCAATCATTTTCAAGTCCACCCTGGGTGCTCGAATGGAAATGAAGTCATTCTGTTCCTGAGACACACGCTGAAAATAGGTCTGAAGCTGTATAGATTACATTAGTGAGATTAAACCTCTTCATTTCAATCAAATCAAATCCTCCATTGCCCTTGATCTTAATAACTTCTCTCCCAAAAGACAAGTAGAAGTGAAGATGTCGTTTTTATGTTGAGAAATAACTGCCGTGTCTATTTACCCCTTTGTAAATTCCACTGACGATTAAAGTCCAGGTTGGTCATTTTTCTTTCAGCTTAATAGATACGGTCAAATAATTAGAAATGCTTTTCACTGTCAAGATGGAGATTTAAGATTGGCCAAATAAATGAGTATAAACATCCCAATTCCAAAAAAGCTATACTAAATCTCATTAGGTTTGAAAGCAAATTCTGTCAGAATACTAATGAGTGCATGATGAGAATGAATACAAACCCCCTTTAGCAAACTATGACCTTTCTGATGGACATGGACGTCAACAAAAACCCAAGCTATTTCACTTTCCTCTTACTTTACAATAATAGCGTTATGCTTGTCAGAAAACGAATTAATTTCCTACCAAGATTAAAACAATAGAGTACTGATTGCACACTTGGAAATCTCTGCGTAAGTAGGTGAAAGATTCTTTGACTTCCTGAAGTTGTGAAACAGCCTTGAGGTCATTTGTGGCACCTAAAAAAATGTTCTTACAAGCCAAGACAGACAAATTCAAATTTTAGCTGTAAACATGTTTATACAGTTTACTATGTTATTTTATCACATGCTAACACTTTCTTTTTAACTAAAGCTACGTTCAGACTACAGGTCTTAATACTCATGTCAGATTCTTTTGGTGAATTAAATTTTTTTTGGCACGTTTGTTCACGTTACTTGAGAAAATGCTTTAAGCATCAAGATGGTAAAAGGGCTCAGGTTGTTTAAATACTAGTAAGATGGCCGATAACCAGCGGACCAATTGACAATAATAGGATGCTCCTCCGGAAACTAATTCTCTGAAATCACATTAAGAGGTTGAGATGGAAAAGAACACATTGTACAGTATAATGGCAGAAGAGGAGTTGTAAGAGCTGGAATAAAACCCGTGATTTCATTAAATCTTTAAATATGCCTTTTAATGTCTTCCTATAATCTGTCTCAGTAAAGGTCTGTTTTCTCCTGTGACTCTATCTGAGAGCCACATGATGTGAGAAAAAATGTGAGCTTTCAGACTGACATTGCATTGCAAAAAAAAAATGTAAACGTAACAGATTCAGAACCGCTTATAAAGCTTGGTAGGATTTTAAATTAAAGCAGATCATTAAAAAATCCAATACAGTTTACATATGGAGAAAAATATCAGATTTGTGTCTCTCTGAGGTGCAGTCTGAATGAACCCCATCACAGTGTTTTGGCCAACTTTAAACCAAATAATTATTACAATATAATGGATCCTATCAATGTGCTTCTAGTGATGTGCTTGCAGTCTGAATCGGGAGTGATGAATGTGTATTTTAACCCCAATTTTACCTGAAATTTTAAATGGAATGGTCAATTTGAGAAATGTTTTAAACTAAAATAGATTTTTGGAAGGTTTTAAAGGTCTTTCTTAAAATTGGGAGGCCCTGACATACACATTCAGCCCCAGACCATAAGTTGGGCAAGTGGAATTTGCCAGTTATATTTAAAATTGAATGCTGAAGCAACTCTGTGACTGATACAATAGCTACATTGTGCATAATGAAAAAAATCTGCTACTGTTTTCTTAGTGTGCACATAAATTTCAGTATATAGCATTCATGTCTATGTGTTAATCAGCCATTAATGAAAAATGCTGTAAAACAAAGACATGAATGACATCAGTCAAGGTTGGTAGCCTTTAGCCTAGACTCCAGGGCTGAAATTGTGTCCCACTCTGGTCTAATGGGATTCTTCAATAAAACTTGATTTGATTTGACTTCACTGATTTTCATTAATCTAAATAATAAATGTCTCCCCACGACACCATATCAGTAATAACTATGTTATGCGGTGATTTCATTTGATGATCACAGTAAAAATGAGAATGCTTACAGTATTTTGAGAAACTTGTCAATGGAGTTTTTGTTCCGATTACAAAACTAAATCTGCAGAAGATTGAGCCAGAGCTTCGATAACATCAAGAAGCATGTTTGTGGTTTATAAGTCACAACAGCAAATTTGACATCTTAACAGCAAATCAGTGACAGTCTTTTTTTGTTGTTAGCAAAAATGTGGGCTCAATTTATACATAACCTTTAATCACAATTAGCATTAACACACTAAATTAAGACTCAAAACAGGTTTCACCCAAATCTTCAACAAAAAACGTGGTTGGGGGGAAAAAGCATCCCTGATCTGTAGATTAAACTAGCCAGCTTTAGCATTAACATCTGTATTTATAGCATTTTTCACTCTCTAAGTCTAAGTTGGATTTGGGTTTTTTTGTTTTAATTCTAATTGTTTTAGTAAAATCTGTGTTTTAAACCCATGAACAACCAATGTTATTGTAAGAATACATTTTAGTGTGCCTCTGTATACTACTTAAAATTTTATTATAAACCCCCAATTGTATCCTCTATGAAATTATAGAGCCAATTAGTTCCCAAAATATGCCAGATACTGTCATTGAAAAGCAACAGATAAGGACAGTGTAACCTAATATTCTTATTCAAGAGTTGTGAGAGCTAGGTAACAAGGATTTCTCCATTTAAACAACAAAAAAAAACATTGATGACTGTAGATGAAAATGATCTTTGTTATGGAGTTTAGAAAGCACTCCAAGTCATTAAGGGACCATCCGTGGCTGACAGAACTAATGGTTCATCCTCTATTTTCCAAAGCAGTCGAGGTAAGAGGAGCTTCTCACTTGAGACCGAGGCAATCCTGGCAATGTTACTAGGCCAAGATGTCATACACCTCAGATGAGGAACACCATAAAATACAGGTTATCAATGCTGTGAAACATCTTTTCTGCCTTCTTGGCTTCTCCTCTACGTTGGGGCTATTTTTATCTTTTAAAGGTTATAGTGTATTTGGAATAGCTTGTGGACATGCACTTGATGGATGATTATTGAAGCTGATGTTTTTTTCAAAGAACAACGTCTCAGTACAGTCAGAATCAAGGAATATTTCCATTTTTACTTCAGGATGCGACCTGTTTAGATATAAAAAAAGGTTTCCTAAAAAGAATAGATATATAGGCAGATTATCTTTTAAATACACCATTTGATAATAAAATAGTGAGCTTCTTATTTGAGAACGTTTATTCATGGCCTTTGAAAAAAACTTGCAAGTGATATTAAGATAATATTATTAGTATTTTCAGGTTGGGCTTCAGATAAACGGAAAGTATATGAGTAACTACGTTTATGATGATCGTTGTAAGGAATCTATGTTTAATTGTTATGTTTTAGAACCCTGACATTATCATTATCGTTGTATTTTTTTCATTCAGTCCTGTTAATTACTCTGTCTTAAGCCAAGTAGACACTGTGACATAAATAATGTGCATTGAGCATGATTTTATCATGCAGTGTAAGCATGAGCTGATACAAGCGAATGAAAATTGCTGCAAAATTTGTTCCTGTCAAATTTTCATCGATTTCTTCAGTCCAAATAGATAGAGATGTTCTTTCCCGAATGGAAGCCGATGTTGACCTTCAAATCTCCTCCCACAACTTCCCGCTTCCCTGGACGCTGCTCTCTTGTTGACTGTATGAAGTATGTTCTATTTATTTTGAGTTTAATTAATAAATTTTAATTTTAAGTTTGATTAAATTAATCTTGGATCCTTGAGTGTCGGGCAATTGCATTCTACTTATTGTATTGTCATGTTTATCATTAAGAACTCCATATCCTTTTTTAAATAATTCATTTTGTAATTTCAATTTTGGTGTTACGAATGAATACAATCATCTAAAAAGATTTGGGTTTAGTTCGATTTTGGCAGTTTTTGTGATTTGATTAATCAGTAAATACATTATTAATTTTGTATAGAAAGTGGGTAACGAGCGCAAGCAGCCTAGCATAATGTGAATATTATGATAACCATTCTTTAAATAGAAGCCATAACATCGTTCACATATATTTTTTTCTGGCTTTGGTTTAATCCAGTTAGGTTTCTTTAATCAAGTTACTCCCCTTCTTAGTAGATCAATACTGTACATATAAAAGGATTATCTTCAAATGTTGTGTGTCCGTTAAGGAAAATGGGATCACAGAATATTCTTTCCATTTAGGAGACGGTTGTGGGATTTTATGGATGCACTAGCTCTGGTCAAAGCCATTAGTGTGCTGCAGGGATCTTTTTCAGTGTGTTTCAGTTATTGGCACCTTCTCTTCTGTAATAAGTGACGTGTAATCAGATTGGGTGGTTGTGAGGACAGCTAGTGTGTTTTTCTGGCTCACCTCTGAGCTTAAGTCAAGGACATGCAGACTCAGATGAGAGGCAGGGCAAAATGTTATTCTGCAAAGTCGGAAATAATGCGTTAAAGCAGGGTTAAGTGGACCTTTCGTAGCATGTTTCCTTGTTATGCTACCAACAAAAGTGCTCCTGTTGTGTGATGAGTACTCACTGGTAATATAATGATTTATTAGTTCCACAGAAGCAGGAATTATATTATATACTCGAAACTTTAGTTTTTAAGCAAAATTAAAAGTAATAAACATAGTTCCAATTTAAAGAAACTCTTCTGGTGAACATTTACCACATATTTCGAGAGTCAGTAAACCATGTTTTTACCAATCTCATATTACACTTAACTATTTAAAAAGTAGTATGGCATCCCTTCTAGTTCAATAAAATCTCAAATTTGGGATTTAGAAAATTTTCAGGTTTGTTAAGTTTTCTGGAGCAATTCAAACTAACCAATTGATATAAACAAAACTAGCGCAATTGAACTAAGAATGAAAGTTACATCCAGCCTTACATATACGATCCAGAATCAGCTACCACGAATACAGCTGGTAAGTAACTGTTCTGGTTTCTTCAAAGTTTATTGCTAAACTAACTAACCTCTGCCGAAGTCTTGGTTCTTAATTTTCTATATCTGAGCTGTTAAAAGATGCTGGTAGAGTTGAGCTGGATGATGGGATTCGATCTCCTTGTCTGTGCCCAGATCAGTCAGGCTCCATGTTGCGTGAGTCAGGTTGAAAAATCACATACATGCTGTGCTTGATTATGAAAAAACCACACTTTAAATAACTGAATGCATGAAATACAATTGAACAGTGTCTAAGTATTAAGTAACTTCATTTATTGGCTTAATACAGAATTAAAGATGTAAATCTTAAACAGAGATTAGCACTTTAATAGGAACATAAAGCGATACAAGTCTTTCTGAATGATGTAAATCAAATATTATTTCTTGATATGCAAGTTTATTCTGCTTTCTAATTTTCTAATGTGTTTGACTACATTTTTCAGACTTCAGAGTTCCAAAGGGATCATTCAGGTTTTGTAAGTGTTACTCCATACAGTGTGAGAGATTAAAATGACAGTAAATCATTTGCAATTTCCCTTGCATTGTCAAGCCACAAATGTTGGATTTTATATTCATATTACGTGGAACGGTTTTGCAGTAGAACATGACATTTGACCCTAGATTTCATGCAACAGCTCAGTTTATAGGACGGAAAGCAATAATCTTGTTAGCTTGAGCTTTTCCACATAACAATATTGCTGAACAAAAATAGCCATCTGGTAAGAAACTAAAGGGATGAAAGTACTCTGAAAGCTGAGCTCTTAAAAGGAGAATGAGACTACATTCTTCATTAACAACCTCCTTATCGGATATAATGAGTGCATTTGCATATAACCTTTATCTAACTTGTAGCATGCTGATGGAGCCACGCTTGCTGCACATTTACAACGAAAAAAGGCAAATTAGTCAAAAGTTGCTATGAAGATTTTAGGTTCATCAGGGAAGTTTTCTGCATGTATTTATCAGCATTAACTAAATCTGAGAAATAATCAGATTCTGCATTAATCAAGACAACAAAGTCAATTCCACACCTATAGGACTGAACTTTATTCAATCTTGTTCTAACATGAACACATAAGCTAATATTTCAACCCACAATTAAAAAACCTTTTTGAGCATCTTATTGTCACCAGCTTTGCCTTCAAACTCATCAGGACTGATCCCTTGTGCAAGACCCATGCCCTCCATCTGCACTATAACTTGGTTAGATACTAAATGTTTGCTATATATGGAATTGTGTTCCCCAGATGCTCTTGTGTTTGAGATTTAATTGTTTAGATCTCCATGTATATCTTCCTGCTTAACCTCCATTCACTTTATGACCGCTAATTTGTTAATCATCTGTTATCCCACCATTAAATAAATAATTCTAACTCTGTAAAATGGTGCTGGTTCATGATGTAATCTCCAGCTGTCTTCACAAAAACTATTTAAATTTGAAACAATTCAAAAGCGAAGTTCAGCGTAGCTCTTCTCTTTATAAAGCATGTAAATAATGCAGAAGGTTTACCATTTTCCAGGCGTCACGGTGGCGCAGTGGGTAGCACGGTTGTCTCACAGCAAGAAGGTCGCTGGTTCTAGGCTCGGCTGGGGCAGGTGGCATTTCTGTGTGGAGTTTGCATGTTCTCCCCGTGATCGCGTGGGTTTTCTCCGGGTGCTCCGGTTTCCCCACAAGTCCAAAGACATGCAGAATAAGTGAATTGAATAAGAACGATTGCCCATAGTGTTAAAGAGTGAATGTGTGTGTGAATGTTTCCCAGTGATGGGTTGTGGCTGGAAGGGCATCCGCTGCGTAAAACATATGCCAGTGAGTTGGCGGTTCATTCCGCTGTGGCGACCCCGAAAGGGAATAAAGCCGACATGAAGATGGATGGATGGATGGATCTTTTTAAAACTTTTATAAGGCAAGTAACCAGAGACTATATTGTAACTTCAAATGTTAATGATCTCAGTGTATTTTTAAAGGTGCAGAAGTAGGAATTTAACACAAATTATGACAAAATAACCTTTACTTGTCAAGACTTTAAGAGCCTTGTATATTTCAAGCACAGAAATCAGTGAAAGTAGTCTGGCTGGAATTCTCACATTTATTAAGTGGTGTTGCTGCACTAAAATAATGTTTATGATGATTACTTTTTGGGTTTTGGCCTGATGTGATACCTCTCAGCTTTCAGCCAAATGAGCCTTCTTGCAGTCTTCACAGAGTTTAGAAAGCCTCGAAGCCTTTATTCTGTAAGGAAGGGGAGTGAATCTACACATTCCGTCATAATATTGCAATATTGCAGTTTGTGAATTAGCCACAAACCTAAATACTTCACATTTAAGTTTTAAAAGATAAAAATAAATTATTTATATGAACAAAAAAAATCATTTGTTTGTTTACCTTTTTTCAGTATTTTTTAATATAATTCATAAACAGGGAGACTTTTATTTGTGAATAAATTGTAGCTTTTGTATTTAGAGGTTGTACATTTGTTTCTGTTCATTTTGTTTTGTTTTGTTTTGTTCAACAAAATTACTTAATCATAAAAGATTTTGACGCAAATAAACTTTATTGTAATAGGACTCAATGTTTTATTCACCACCAAAATACACCATGTTCCAGTTTTTCTTTTAATAAAATACCTCAACCAAAAAATTCTGGTCCTAACTTACGTTTCTCTTACCTTTACCACTTCTGCACCCAGCAGCAGTCGGATGAACAGTTTAAACAGTCAGTGGAGACTGTAGATAAGTGGCTAGTTGAAACAGGGGGTGTAGACTTTATATTTCTTCAACGTTTTAGCTTTTTCCTCTGACTTTTAAAACAGGATTGTCACTGAAATAAAAAGACTGCCTTTTAGAAGTTTTAAAAACCTCTAAAAGCTGAAATGTTAACTTATATAAAAATTAATAAAGTGGTCATTAACTTCATTGGATAAAATATCAGTAATGTATTGGTAATGGGTTTTTTTTCTTCGGTTAGAATTAAATTTTTTACTTTAAATACTCCATGGGGTTGACTGTTAGTTATGATGCATCCATGGTAAGTGTACTTTGTCCATGTGGCCTGAGTGAAGGTGGATTGATTGATTTAATAAATAGCACAGAACTTTATAAGCCTGAAGTTCTATCTTCCTCAGATACGTATTCAAGAAAAGGATGTTTCTCGTGAGTACAGACTTGAAGGTGGAAGTGAAAAGCAAAATCAGTGCGTGGTTCTTTCAACAGTTCAGAGAGAAGCCTGTGGTGAGTGCTGGCATCTGTATTTAGCGATGATAAATCAACTGGGCATCATGAAGACAGTTTGATGGACATGGCATCATTAATGCATAATGCAGAGGGTTGAGGTCACTCACTCATCAAATATTCAACAGTTAACACAAGCACTTAGCTGTGACTGTCACGAGAACATGCATTTTGATCTAATTAAACTTTGGTGTTATGGAAAGATGACACGTGTTTGGCATCAATATATAGATTTAAATAGGCTAAATTCTGTTTAAATGAACCAAAGCAAGTTCATTAAAAGTATAGTGTGAATAAATTAAAGTAGAAGAAGATGGGTGAGTCCAGCCTTGAGTGTATAATGATCTCTGAATCTGTGAGCCAGGCCTTAATAGGACTTTCTATGAGTCATAAGTCTTTAGTCATTAATTAAAAATTCACATGAACTTTGTCAAAGTGACAATGGAAATATAGAAAAGGATTATACACATTGTAATAAACCTTAAGGGGATTATTTGCTCATTAATAAAATATTTAAACTAATAACAGTAGACTTTTTTTAAACAAAACAAAAGGTAAACAAAAGTAAAGTCAACCAAGTAAATTTTTGTATTTAGGGTTTAAAAATCCATGAAATGTTTTTTAATTCCATTTTAAACCTTATTGTCACACTGGTAGACAAGGAAGACTGAGAAGGTAGCTTTTCAAAAGGTTTATTCACTGTTATCAATAAAGTACCACACGAGCAGTTTATCACTGACATTCACAGTTCATGGAGGATCTCCAGGAAAAACTCCACACTAGCTGTAGCCTAATAGTCACAGTGAGAGGGATAGAAGTGGTTAGCGTCCAAACCTCTGTGAGTGATGGTAAGGAACATAGTTTGAGAGTGAATACAGATCCTCAGTGACTGTCAGATAAGTAAAGACACTTTCTGTTATCAGTGCGTTGTAGCAAAGACTCAGAAGGACCATCCATGGAAGAGGCGAAGACTGGGGCGCTTGGAAGAAGACAACCGTTCGACTTCAATACTGGCTGCTGAGTGAACGGAGAAGGTGAGTTTATATAGTGTCTTTGACAATGATGAAACAGGTACAGATCGTTAGAACTCAGGGAAAGGTTCACGCGATTGGTTGGAACTGGATTGAGGTGGTGAACTGTGATTGGGAGAGTAGGAACAAGCCGGGGCTGTGACACTTATATTCCTAATCATCGTTTCCTTTTTTTTAAATTTACATCAAACTAACTTAACTAACTTTAAATGTAAAAAAAGAGACTTGTATTTAAAAAAAAATCTGTGTTAGGTTAAATATTTTGGGAGTGAGGGGGTAAGGCAGTTTGTTGACTGAGTAAGAAGTGAAACATTTTAGCAATGCTCTCAATGCGTTATATCACATAAGAAAATGTTTTTTTAGGTAAAATTTTATAATTTTTTTGTTATCATTCCAAATTCACTTTATTTTTATTTTAGCCCATTGGGGGTCAGGACAATTCTGAGGGGTTAATTTATTTATGACTATTGTTATATATGCAAATATTACATTTTAAAGAATTAAGCGCATGGTTTCTCGAGAGATGAAGTGTCCTCGTCCTTTTCGATCCGTTTTCTCCCCATTTTTAACTTTTGTAGCAATTTGTCAAGAAGAAAATGGTCTAAATCTCAGAGCCTCATTTGGTTACTTAATAGATCCATGTTTTATACATTCAATGTTTTGAATAAGTTTCAAGGATCATCACTTTCCTTAACGGACATTTTTTCCTTAAAAAACATTTAAAAATATTTAAACAAACATTTTTTCATTGAAAACTTTGAAATTAATAATTGTTTCATAAAAAGTTTTTAAATTCTCAACAAAAAAAGGTTAACTTAACAATTCTCAATTTGAATTTATATAGAAAAGTTGGAAATAAACTCAAAACAAAGTAAATTCACCATTCTAGAATGTCTTGTGTACAAGTAAGATAGCTGATGAACCTGCAACAGCTGGGACCAAACGTCAGTTATATGATGTTCTTTCTGAAACAACTTTCACAAACTAGTTTTCCAGAAATTCCATTTAAAGAAAAACTAAACAAGTGAATTTCTTTGCAGAAAACAATTTTCATGTTGCAAATTTATATGAAAGTGTTTTCAGAATATCTTTTTCAGAGCATGTTTGTTCTTCAGCTTACCCTACAAATATATTAATTACCCTGATAAACATAAAGATAATGAAATCCCACAGCTTTCATATTAATATATAACTTAACACCACAATCTCAACGGAAGCTCCCTCTGGTGCTATAGCTTGGCATATCATAGCAGTGGTTTGTATTTTAAATAGTTGCTGGGCGACATAAGAAGCATCTCTGGTCTTAAATTGCAAATCGCCTCCCCCAATCCCGCCCTGACAAGCCCTCTGGAACAAATTATTAATGTATCGTACCAACAGAAATGATAAATAATAAATTGTGCCCTAGATCCCTGAGTCTGGAATGAAGGCATTTATCCTCTTTTAAAAAGCAGTTGTGATACCAGAGCACACGGGATGCTCTCTACAAGTGCAGGAATCTAAAGAAGAAAAAACAGCATGCAAATTATTTAAACACATTTGTCTCTAGGTTTCTATGTTTAGAGGGAGGAAAGAGGCCAGGGGTAAAAAGAGAGTGTGAAGGCAGAATCGATAGAGCCAGATGCCGTGAAATGACACTCTCTTGATGGAGGGACATCCTGTCATGTTTGGCTAACAGGATGAGCTGGAAGAAGTCACGGGTGGAGGATTTTGGTTTGCTGTTACCTAGAACAGGGATCAGTGGAATTCTAATGCTTATCGGAAGCCTTAAATACAAGAAACAATCAGTTTTTCTTAGAATATTTTTGCTATATTTCATAATTAGTCAAAACAATAGCATAATCATCTATAACTTTTTTGTTTTTACATTATAAACTGACCCTAATAACCATTTTCAATTCAATTACTTTATTTTGAACATTATAGTAGATATAAAACATTTTTGTAAACACAACATGTGTACAATACCAATAACCCTCATACCAAGCAATGTGCTAATGAAACTCTTATATATAACGTGTGGCCACCTAAAGCAACAAAAATAATGTAATAAATTGGTTCCAATGAAAAAACTACTTTTTATTTCAAAATATACCTCAACTAAACAAACCTGAAAATGCTTTTATAACAGCAACTTAATTCTTTATGAAAAGGAGGGGGCAGAGAGTGCATGAGGACACCAATCCAAGGTTGAGTTGCTGGAATTCGTTGTAGTCCACTCTGCGTTCGTTTCCCCGATCACTTTGATCTGCAAGTGTTTAATTACTCAATAGTGCTGATGAAGTCCTTGAGGCGCTCAATCGGAGTCCTATCAGACATCCAGAGAGGGTTTTATTGAGTTTCTCTCTCCCTTCTTCCATCTAGAGCTGCTGAACTGTTAAAAACAGTGTGGTGGGGTAAAGTACACCCATGCAATACATAACTCCTCACCTGCTCCTCTATTCTTCAGCACCAAGAGGTGACACTTTCGGGTCATGCGAATACGGATGCAATCTCTCATTCTCCTTCTCTCTTCTTTCTCTGTGAAGTCTCCTGCTGTCAGCTAGCAGCTTTCTGAAGTGGAGAGAGGCGGCTCAGCTTCCATCCAGTGCCGAGGCATGCTGGCCATCAATCACGGTGCTGAGCGCGACCCTTGTGGCTCTTTCAGAACATGCCTCCGGTTAATTCTTGAATACCGTTCCTATTCAGCTCTCACCGGCTTAATAAGATTCAAGAGATGCACTGGGAATGTGTGAGTATTTCAAAAGAAACAGCATAGATTTAGATGAACAAAAACGTTCTAAAACTGCTAGTGTGGAAACATTTGTTAATGGAAAAGACTGTAATAAGTAGGGTTGTCACGTTTGATTGGATCCCCGTGATTTTCAAATTATCAGAATCTGAAAAAGTAAATACTTTTTCATTTTAAAACACTACAGTAACTTTTATAGGTTAGTAATAATAACAACACATATAATAACATTCATTAATTAAAACACATAAAAATAACATACATTTACTTACATGTTTTAAATGTGACCTGTATATTCTTTGTTAAGGTTGCTTTAAGCTGCTGCTGATTACTGCATTATAGAATTTTGCACTAAGGCCAGGCCAATTCTAGTTTTTTTTGTGAGTTTTTGACTTAAATGTCATCAAACAGGACGTCACGGTGGCACAGTGGAACAAACTTTATCCGATCAAGAAACATAATGGAAATTGTAGTGGCAGTAAAATGAGATCAGCAGATACTCAAACACAAATGATCGGATCAGATCGGGAGCAAAAAAACTGTTTAATAATAAAAGAGCTAATTTGTTTACTAATTTCTATTTGTTTGTACAAAGAATACTTTTTTTTTATGGAGACTATTTGAAGTATTTGTACATTTTCTTTATTGAGAGGAATGTATCGGTGTAGATTACATTTTGGAGTCTATTTTTTCTTCAAAGGAAAAAGACCTTATCATCAAACCCTAAATGTAAAACTTAAAAGCAGTTTATGCAGTACATTTTCTAGAGTAATTGTCTTATGTTATGTTGCAATAAAGTCAGTGATGAGTTATTTGAATTCCAACAAGGACTAATTCGTTAAACATACCCTCTCCATGAGTAAAATAAGTATTTTTCGGATTTTACAAAACAATTCTTTTCCCTCACAAAACATGTCTATTCCTTTTTATCTTATCCTTCTGTTCTGACTGTGAATCAACAGTCTGGCTCACGTATTACAAAGTAGTGCAATATCCATACAAAGTTTATGTTGTTGAGTTTACATGTTCACATCAGAAGTACAGTGTACTCCAGACCCAAGTACCACAATAAATTACGAGACATGGATGGATAAAATCCTGTTTCCAGATAAGGGCTAAAAATAGCTAAACTTGGTCCAAGCTTCATCTCAGGCAGTCTTACATTTGAGGTCTAGCTCATGTTTTTTGCCACATTAATTACAACACCAACACTACTTCCAGACTTAGACCACATGTACTATTTTTCAGTGCCATATTCTGATGCCAGATACCAAATTAGATTTTTTTTGTACCTCGTTGCTGTCGTAAGACAGATATAGTCAAGAGAATAAATAATTGAGGTTTTTCAAAGTAAAAGTAATCTTGGTTCAAATCTTTCTGATAATGAAGCTGCTGAGCAAATACTTAACCAATAATGTTGGAAAAATGAATAATTTAGCCATTTGTGATAGCCATACCAAATTTTCAGACTCGACTTCTTCGATTCTGTATAGCACGATGTATCTTTTGCTTCTTGGGAAATTGATCTTTCAGTCTCTCTTTTTCTCATGATTTATTGTGCACAGATCTGCATGATTTTTGAAGATTTCTTAAACCCAAAACCAGTACAAATTTAACTATTTTAAAACTGATGCTAAAATTTGTGAAATAAAACATTGTAGATTAACAGGTGGGAACACTTTATAATAACTACACACTATTAATCATTAATTAAGCATAACCAAATAGTTATTTCAAAATTTATGAACCACTGTTTTCTGTTAATGCTCATTTATAATATAACTTTTAGTGTTTTATTCTTAGTTTATAAGCATCAAAATAATATGCTTAATAACATTAATTTCATTCTTTATTGAGAAGCAGTTAAGCATTTTATGAATTAAACTTTTCACTACATATAAAATAGTAAGGAGCGTCACGGTGGCGCAGTGGGTAGCACGGTCGTCTCACAGCAAGAAGGTCGCTGGTTCGAGCCTCGGCTGGGGCAGGTGGCATTTCTGTGTGGAGTTTGCATGTTCTCCCCGTGATCGCGTGGGTTTTATCCGGGTGCTCCGGTTTCCCCACAAGTCCAAAGACATGCGGTATAAGTGAATTGAGAAAAAAATTATTGTCCATAGAGTATGAGTGTGAATGAATGTGTCTGAGAATGTTTCCCAGCGATGGGTTGCAGCAGGGAAGGGCATCCGCTGCGTAAAACATATGTCAGAGAGTTGACGGTTCATTCCGCTGTGGCGACCCCGAAAGGGAAGAAAGCCGACTTGAAGATGGATGGATAAAATAGTTAAGTATTAGACATAATTAAGCTATGAGGTCATTTAGAACGTGTTTAAAAGTGATTAATAAACTACTTGAAAGCACATTCGTACATCTTATTGTTCAGATGTACCATAAATACTTAATAAAACATATATTATACAACTCGTGCTTTACAAAGTAAAACAGGCTTCACTTTGGAAGAGCTTTCAAAAATAGTTAACTGGCACTTAGTAAAACTAGCTGAATGAATTGTGAGTTAGAGTAGGAATATTCATTAATAAAGCATGTATATCATACTGAGTAACTGTTGTGAAACTCTATCTCAGGTGAGATTAGGGAGTTACACCATTTTGAAATCTCATCTTAAAACTGATTTGTCAAACTGGCTTATGATTGTTGGCATGATATACTATTTATTTATGAATAACTCGTTTTATTCATTTTATTACTGTTGTTAATTTACTTTATTTATTTGTTTTACTTTTGTTCTCTGTTCAGCACTTTGCTAAACTAACTTGAAAGGTGCTTTACAAAAAGAAGATTATTATAGTTTATTATTATATAGTTTTTAGTGGCCTTCACAGACTTCACAGACAAGGGTGTGTGTCAGGGTTGTGTTTGGGTATTTATGCATAAACATTTTTATGTTTTTTACATTTATGTATTTGGCAGACGCTTTTGTCCAAAGTGACTTACAGTAGGGGAGAGACAATATGCAATTTTTACACAGTCAAGGTCTATCTCAGCTTCTCATAATAGAAGTTGTATCAACTGATCAATAAACCGTAGCAGAATGAAAATTAAGTACATAGCAGGTGTTCCCTGAATAGAAGAGTTTTCAGTTGCTTTTTGAAAGCTGTTAGTGTTGCTGCTTTCCTGACTGTATTTGGGAGTTTGTTCCACCAGCCAGGGACAGTGAGAGAGAAAGTTCTGCTGAGAGATTTTCTGCTTTTGTGGGAGAGAACCTCGAGTCGATGTTCCTTTTCTGAGTGCAGGCTTCTGAGGGACTGTAGAAGTGTATGAACTTGTGGAGGTAAACAGGGGCCGATTTCACATGAGGTGAAGCTTTACAAAAAAATTAAGTCAAACTAATTGTTTTTGGAATCATCTGTAGGCTATTCTTGCTAATGTAAACTACAAAAAGATGGGAAAAGTCTTTAATTGCATTGTATAACTAGTTTGCCCAATTTCTCTTTTAAATGAGCAAGCATGCCTAAATTGTCTCTTTGATATAAATGTGTTTCAGAGTTTAGTGTTAAGAAGTAGATTTGGATGACATCAATCTAAATGATTGGAAACTTCTGCTCTGATCACCTGCGCTTCAGATGTAGACAGCTCCAGAGCTGATGTGTGTTATCAGGGCTTCGTGACAGCACAGTGCTCCCTCTCACCCCAGCCAAACCCTGCCGAGTCAGACAGCGGATGAAATCATCAATTATAGCACAAGGTTGAGCTGAAAGCGGTGCATAAAGGTCGCCTAGTGAGGGGAAAAAAGGGCCAGCTCAGGGCTTTTCTCTCTGCGTGCCACTGCTGAGTTTATGGGAGGTCCGGCTCACCACAGAAATGGAGTTTAAAAATTAAAAAGGGAGAGAGAGGGAGGCCCCAGGCCCTGTGTGAGGATTCGAAGAGGTGACAGGGTGAGAGAGAGAGAGAGTCGAGTGAGAGAAAGAGATGTCTGGGCAGAATGTGGAGCAGTGAGGGACATTCATGACTAATTAAAGAGTCAAAGCTGACGGAGACTCAGATACAACACGCTGCAGGACTCAACCGCACTACAACAGATCCCATTACTGCAGGCTCATAATTGCCTTGTTTGTGGTGCGTTACTCATTAAGTGGAGCAGTGGCCATTACTTGTTCTTAGCCGACTTGTGGTTTTCTCTGATCCTAGTGTAATCCATCCACCCTGGCCTCCATTCCCTTACACATCTTCTGCAATCTACCTGGCTTGAACTGTGGGAGGGAAATCAAGGGAAGCAAAGAGAATCAACAAGCATGTGTAAAGTTTTGATATGATACAAATTCATGCCTGTAAATAGTAATGATGCTTGCTATAATCTACAATTATAGAAACAGTTCAAGATTAGATGACTATTAGAAAAACAAAGATATAACTGTCACTGCATTTTCTTCAGTAGAGTCAATGAGTGAGTAGGTGGGGGGTGGATGAGTGACTGAGTGACTGAGTGAGTGAGTGAGTGACTGGGTGAGTGAGTGAGTGAGTGAGTGAGTGAGTGAGTGAGTGAGTGAGTGAGTGAGTGAGTGAGTGAGTGAGTGAGTGAGTGAGTGAGTGAGTGAGCGAGCGAGCGAGTGAGTGGGCGAGTGAGTGAGCGGGTGAGTGAGTGAGCGGGTGAGTGAGTGAGCGGGTGAGTGAGTGAGCGGGTGAGTGAGTGAGCGAGTGGGTGAGCGGGTGGGTGAGCGAGCGAGCGAGCGAGTGAGAGAGTGAGTGAGTGAGTGACTGAGTTTCTGCTTAAAAAGGTGCCATTATATTTGAACACTTGGACCTTAATTAGTGAAACAGGTGTGTTTTACGATGGCCAAAAATGTTCATGGACATCTCCAGGACCAGATTTGATGATCACTGTTTTAGGATGTAAACTCGACTTGAACCCAATTGTCTTTGTACTCTGTTTTAACTTAGGCCTGTCTTTGACATGACAATTGGGGGACTTAACAACAGCCCTGTCAAAAAATAGACAGGTGCCCTTTCAAAAGAAGTGGATGTCTCTTCATTTTAATGATTAGCTTGAGAGGTATGAAAGGTTTGTTAGCTCTAATACTGACAAGGGCAGGATAATCATCAAAAGTAGTTCTGTTACTTTCTGTCATCACCCCCAGTAATTATATCTGCTTTTAGACACCCAACCATGAGAAGTGATAGAAAGTGAATAAGCTAAGGACAGTCCAGGTCCAGGCACAGGCACATTGCAAAACACTAATTTAAATCTCAAATGTCAATCACAGTCAGACGTCTCTAATAAAAAGTCATATGGCTTTAAAATCTTTAAAGTCTTATAGACTTTAAGATCATTCCATTTCTTTGAGCCTGGTGCACATCTGAAGTATTTGCCCTATAATAATAGTGAATTTCCCACTGTGTATTATTTCATTTGCATTGTATTCCGTATTGATTGTTGTGCTGTATAATGGATATTTTCGATGAGGAGTATTAAAGGTGCATTATGTACAATCATGGCCAAAAATATCAGCACCTGAGCAATTGTCAGAAAATGTGACACTTTTTTTCAGAAATGGTGAATCACACACACACATGCACATGCAAACTGAAAAAGTCTGACTTGAGAAAAATATGGCAAATGTTATGATTGTGAGCACATTCAATCTGTGGAAGTAATATGGAGTAACGCGCTTAAGACTGAAAAGTATGTGTCAAAACAACCAGGGATGTAAACTTCAAATGTTTGTTCAATCTTAAGTGACCCTATAAGGATTTGGAATGTTGGTTTAGAAGTCTCCTGCAACAGTTTTACGCTCTTGACAAATATATAAAGAAAAAAAAAACATTACTCTCTTATAATATGTGTTTATTTTATGTGTTTTTTACCTGACTTGAAAACAAACTGTGGAGATCAATTATGATCCACAGAGTAAAATACAGCACAGTTCTTCCATATCGTCGTCTCATGGTTCCTCCCGCAGATTACTGTAAGTCTCATATTAGAAAACCACTCAAAATCACAAGAGGGACTCAATGGTACATGGATGAGAATGTATTACACATGTGAAAGCTGTAAACATGACATGATACGACCCGAACATATGGTGGTTTTCCATTTTTCCAAATGTTCTCAGGCGACTAGTATTCAGCCGACAAGTAAGAAAGCAATTCCACATCATCAGAAATGTACTGTTTCAGTGAACCTGAGTTCACAGACGCAGTTTTTTTCTAAAATATTAAATCGACAAGGAACGCTTTTACGTTTAAACTCAAAATAGATAATGATTACACTTAGAGCCAGATTACATACTACATTAATAAAAAAAATTATCCTTCATAGGGGCCCTAAAAAAAATAAATTAATTAGAAAATATAATATACCATTACACAAAACAAAATTAAGCTAATAGTTTTAACTGTACTTTTTCTACTACAGTTGATAGTTTAGTAAGTCTAATTTTCTATATATTTTAGGATTCGTTAAATAAAAGACTGTTCAAAGGTTTCAAAGACAAAACATTGTTCAACAAATGGACGAACAAAATGCTGTGTTTACGTAGTTATGTGTAGTGTCCAGTGTTTTCTCCTGAGCTTGTGCTCTCCTGGCATTGTCACTGGCACAGGTGTGGTGGCACAGAAACAGAATCTTATTAGCATCAGAGCATCCAGGATTCTCTAATATGTAAGCTAGCAAATGTCAAAGCGCAATGTGTTTACCTCCCTGCCTACTTTGCATCTTGTCAGGGAGAATAATGTACTTTTTTCCTTATAACTGTCAATCACAAACTAGTAAATATAGGTGAAAATTCTATTCTATATAGTATTCACTTAATGGTCACATGTTGTGCCCTTAGTTTAGCACTTAGAGTAAATATTTGAGTCCTCTTTACTAGTGCTGCACTGTTAAAAACATATAAAATGCAATATTTTGCATTAAACATGTCTTTGAATCACCTCGTATTTTTGACCCGGTAAATTCACTGTTCACATCGATTCCTCCCACAGACATGAATTGAGCAAAAAACCAACACAACAAGCTGCACTTTAAACACACGTTTTGTTTTAAAACATTCTAATCGACAGACAACAGCACCTTATATGTGTGAGCCAGAGTCTGACACAGAGATTGAGTCCACAGAATGAACCAGAAACTGCAGGAAGCTCCTCAGGGAAGTGTTCACACAGTATTGCAGATGTTCTTATGTGCGGTGGCCAAGGGAAGAAAGGACCCCAATTGTGTGACAGTTTTAAATAAAAGTTTATCAAAGAAACTAATAGCAATCTACAAACAGATACTTGACAGATCATGACAGCTTACTCTTACACTGTATTATTTTTAAGATCAGCGTACTGTTTTATGAATTATTTATTTTGTTAAAGGTGTACTTGTGACAAATGCAGTAAAATGCCAATAGAAGATCTGGTCACAATCTTTGTTTTTTGGCCGGCGCAAACCTTGCATAATAACGCGTAACATCCTGTAGTGGACGTTTTGCGCAATTGTTGAATCTTGTAGTGAGTGCATGTTTAGGATTTGAAGGAAGATAAAATGCAAAGTGTCTCCGTGTGTGTGCTATAACCAAATTTCCTTAAAAGAATATAAAAGCCATGTAGTGCGTTCTTGGCTTGATGTATGAAGTTTAAAATTGAGTATTCGTTGTTGATAAACCAGTTGAATGTGAAGTGCTGCTCACAAACAAAAGTGACCTTTCCAAGTTTTCTCTGATGGGCAGACACAAAATCAAGCCATTTCTGATGAATAAACTCATTCTTTTGTAATCCCAACAAACGGACATTCGAAAATGCACTTCTCCGGCATTGTTTATCCAGCACAGGTCTGCTGCTCTCACACTTCCGGGTCAAACTTTGATTCCCACTCGCCATAGAGAGGGGCTTTACTAGCAATTCATGTGTTTGAAAAGTGAGTGGCAGTAATAAGGAAAACAAGCCGTTTTCAGCTCTCAAAAAGGAGTAAAGAATTGCACAAACATGCGTTTTTGATGGGGAACAACACTTTAAGATGCCAGGAATGTCCGAAAAGATACGTTTTCATCATATGGCACCTTTAAGTGATATACCTTAAAACTTTCTATTCTACTTCTTGATCACAAATTTATCTTGCATTGTGTTGCAGATCATTTGATTCACATTTGGTTGACTTAAAAAACAATATTGAGAGCACAAACTAGAAAAACAATCGCCACTATTTGACAATTATAACAAACAAAGATAAGTTTTTTCCCAAAGTCTTTTTTTATATGACATACCTGTCTAAATAAAAAAATAATTTTCACTTCCTCTCAGCTTGAAGTAACTTTCATTTCTCTGAAAAAGGAGTGTTTTTGTTTCTGTCTGCTATGAGAGTCCCACAGGTGAGGAGGGCGCTTAGGAGCCATCATGGCTTTTTCCTGTAACTCAAAGCAAACTGTCATGTTGTGTCAGGGAGATCGCCAGATTGCTAGAGCGCAACACTTGAGCGCCATTTCGTTAAGACAAGTACTTTTTTTTGTCCATGTGCCTTGCAGCAGTGGTGGTAGGAATTACAAACTGGCATTTTTTTTTTTTTTGCCATAGTATAGCTTGCTCCAGAGGAAATGACAGTTATTCAACCATATTAGGATGTACAATGTATAAAATTAAGTTGTGATTTATCCTCCATGAATTTATCCTAGATTAAGAATTTGACACATAGAGAGTTCACATGGAGGCAGAAAATGTGAGATTCGGGAAGAGAGAGAAAGTTTTCTCAGGCACAGTTCAGGCATTATGAGCGCATTACCAACTTTATTTCCACCAGCCTACTCAAAATTTTACTTGACCAAAATTTTCACAATAAACTTTGGTACAATGTGGATTACGGTTGCATCAAGGCAAGCAGGGTTATGCAAGCCTTTCATAGAGTTTAGTAGGCAGGAAGGGAAAAGCTCATACTTTATCTGCCTCTGTGGAGACAGAATTCATTCTCTGTAGATCTCCATATTTTCACTCGGGACCCTCACTCACTCACAATGAGCATCAAGCTTCTCTGGTGAGCTAGACTCAAACTTTATTCTATCGCAGGCTGTTTGATTTCGAAGTAGCGATATTTGTTACTTTATGTTGAGTTGATTATTCTCTGTTTATTGTTTTCAATGAAATGTATTTTATAAGAAAACAAAGACTTTTTTAAGCTTGCATGCATGTCAGCAAGGCACTTTAATTTAAAAATTTTGAATATTGTAGTGGATCTGAACTAAAGTAAGCATTATAGATTAATAAAAATACAACGTTAAGAAAAAACAATGTTAAGAAGTTGGTTATTTCATAGTCTGCAAACATCTTCAGCTAAAATCACGTAAATACTGTGGTGGATTGTGTTATTGATTTCTGCATAATACAACAAAATGTTCTGAAGGGAAAGCAACATCCTAAAAATGCACAGAAATAACTTTCAGACCATGAGCATAATAGTCATTGAGCTGTATGCTAATACTGTCATGCATTATGCATCAGCTTGCATGGGCTAAAAAACATGACGACCGGATGAAAATGAAGGCCGTCACTATCCATTTTGGTTGGTTTTCTACAAATTAAACTGTTGTTTGTCTTCAAACTGTATAGATTAACACAATCACTGTCTGAAAATCAGAAAAGCATGCATGAGAAGTCCTCGACAGCATCACCTGAAAAGTACCTGCCTCTTCCATTGTCAGGTTTTCGCCCTGCCAGGACGTGCGTCTGTTAATTACATTATATTTGCCTTCAGGCGATGCTCCCTCCTCCCATTTGCTTTAATAAATCTAAGACAATTAACTCACAACAAGCCGTGAATCTCATTTAGAGCAGCAGTTAATTACTGCTCGGGCTCTACCCATGGTTAAACCCCATTACGCCTCTGAATGAAAGCATCATCTAATGCTGAATAATCGTTCAAGCTTCCACTGCACAACCTCATGAATCATGACACTCACCAATAAGCTGTTTTTTTGGGTTTTGCTGCTCTGAACATATTTGGAGTTATGAATAGCACTAAAGCCATATTTTGTTGTGTCCTTGTGGACTAGAATGTATTGAACTAACTAAGCTGGATGCTAGATTTTAAAACAAGCTCTACATTAGCTGTTCATTTTTGTAAAGAAGCAGACCATTCGCTCTAAAACAACAGCTGGGAGGTTATAATGTACAATAAAGTCTAAGGTGCCAGATGCCAAAATGTAGCAGCCATCAATTCTCCAACGACTGACAGAGAGTGTAATGAGCAGTCTATAAATAACATATAGATTTTCTTTCCCAGTTATATCCAAGTGATTCTAGTATGAAATGAATTTCACAAAAATGCACCTCCCGTGGAAATCAGATTGGAGTCTCAAACTGTATTCTTGATTTATTAAACTTAATAAAGGTTCACCATAGCTTTTGAAAGCCTGTAATATTTGTTACACCACGATAAGCGTATGATAAAGATTAAACTTATTACCCCATTAGAGTAAACAGTTGGCAGCCTAAAGGATCAAATTAAATTACAGTGATCGATTGCACTGTTCTGGCAACGGGACAGAGATAATTGTCTTCCAGTAACATGGGAGATGGATGCTCAGTGCTCTGTAATTCTATTCGTTGGTATCATGAGACCTTGAAGATTTAGTAGCCTTTATTATGAGTTAAGTGTCATTTCACACAAGATAAAATAAAGCAGTGACGTGCATTATCATTCACGAGTGAGGCTTCAATGACCTGCAGAACAGGCATGCCTAGTCTCGGTCTGTCACAGTCTGCTGCTTCCGTGAATCTCCTGGCATCCATTTTTGAGTTGTTGGGTTTTTTAAAAGCTAGGTGTGTGCTATCAGGCAGAAATGCCCCAGCACTGAGCAGGGGAAATCTCACTAAGTGTCTGTTCCCTGCCGAGCTGTTGGAGATGCGTCCGCCAGATTGCAGCAAAAGCTGGAGGAGGATGAGGGTATCTGTGGCACCTTAAACTTCAGAGAGAAAGAACCACATAGCCTAGTGTGATCCAGAAATACACAACACAGTAGCAGTATGTGACAATAAGCTCAGAACAGAAGTGCTTTGGTGAAACATGCCTGAACAAAGTTTGCCTTTGACTGTGGTGTTTTGCCTACAACAAAATGAGCGGAAATAATTGATTTCATGTATAATTTATATACAATTCAATTTAAACGATCAGGCAAAATGTCCTCAGAAATGTACCAAACCTTTAAGGTATGTTTTCTGTTTACAATAAATGAGTTAGCAGCAACACGGTTGTCCAACCTTCTTCAAAACAGCTCACGTTTGCCCAAAAATCAAGTCAATCAAAAGAGTGTAATCAAGAAGATTCTTTTGTTTGGATTTTATGTATTCATTTTACAAATTATATATATATATATATATATATATATATATATATATATATATATATATATATATATATATATATAGGGGCGTGACAATGCACTCAGCTTATAAAATGATACACATCTCAATATATTGTTAACATTATGATGTACCACAGTATTAAACAAAAACTATGCTGAATGTATAATCTTCGCAATAATATTTTGTGACTGTTGGAACTCATCATTTGGCCATTTAATTGGCCACCACTATCCAATACTTTTGGGCACTTTTGCTCTATTCTCTACAGAGACATGCTCACAGATCACACCGATTTGAGTTCAGAACGTTTTTAACATAATATGAGTCATTTTGGAAACTGTCCAGTCATTCTCTTTTTCAGGTGATAGTACTTATAGCCTAATTTAACATAAATAATTTATTCAAATTGGATCAGTTATTTTTTTTCTACTAATGATATTAGGTGATATTAATGATATGATTATTTTTTCTTTTTGTATTTATTGCTATTATTACATTTCTATTGAAGATATTTCTTGGCAAATTAGGCCTACTATCACCACAGTATGATATTCCAGTGTGTAGCATTGTTCAATATTGGACTTGAAGCGTTTTTGTTTTTGTACACAAGTCTAACACACAAGAATCCACACAAATGTAAAAGTTTTATTAAGAGCATAGAGATCTTTGGGGAAAATTTTGACACTCTGCTGCGTCTGCCAGATAACTCTCAGCCAGACATTTTAACTGCAGTCTTATCTTAAAATGATGTCACGTTGCAAGTGATACAGCCAAATATGGCAGAAAGAATGGCCCTCAATAGTATTAAGGGCATAATTAGATAGATTACACAAACAAATAGTTAATTGACGTAATTAATGTGATGTTAGTTAGATATTTATATTTACTATGGTGTGTAATTTCATCCATCCACTAGCAGGCAGTGCAATTGTTGAATACAGCACGTGACGTTAAAGAGGAAGAATTTTGTATTCTAAATGACAGAGATTTTGTTCACAATTTTCAACTTGCTTATTCATTTACAGTAAATTATTATTTTGTAAATCAGTTTACATTATCTGCATGTGTTAGTTTAATGGATATTTCTTTACTGTATAAAGTTACAAATTGGAAACAATATTTGGGATTCCAACTTGTACTTTTAATTTTTGTTGTAATTGTCATTTTAATTTAAAATGGGAACACATATATGTATATGTCCGTTTTGAATGAGTAAGTTTACTTACTCCACACAAACACTATTTACATAGAATCATTTAACCAAGTATTTTAGTAAGTAAACACAAACTTTACAGGAGATAACAATAGCAGGCAGGTGTTCAGGATAAAATCACACCTGTTCAATCAGCAAATTATCCCAGAATGCAATGTTTAAAAAGTATAGTATAGACAAAAAACTGTAAATCATGAAAATGGGTTAATTTCATAAAATGAACAGAGCATTTGTCCAACATTTTTACAGAATCATTGAGTAGGAGCTATAATCACTTGAAACCCAAAAACTGTTAGGACTGACATAAATGACATCACAGATGAACACCTTTGTTCAGTATCTGGTCTGGGAAACACAACTTCATCTCTGATCAACAACATTGTGGACAACATGTAATTTGTATTATACATTTTGGTATATCTTTTGTAACTTTCCTAAAAACAAAAAAAAAGGTGTTTTTTGATCTCACCTTAGAGTTAAAAAACAAAAGGTCTTCTGTAGAGGTAATAATAATCATTTCTACCTTCTCACCATGCTCCTCCAGGCACTTAGATTGCATCCCACAGTCCACACAAGCATGTCAACTGGTGAGAGATGGTTAAATGTGACCCTGAGATAGACTGGGACCTGTTCCCTAACTTTTTCTTTAATCTGAGCAGTTAGAGGTCACTGGGAACCTAATTAGAATTCATAAGTGGATGCCGGTGCTGAATACCTAAACAGACAAGGACGGCAGCCATTAGCATCCTTGAGCAATGGTGGGCAGCTAACAAAAATAACTAATATTACTAAATACTAATGCTAACTAATATAACTAATGCTATTTATATAATGCTTTGCTAGTCACTGATAGTTGCGGGAAAATATCTTGATTCACCACTAGTATGCAGCATCCACCTGATTGACGTAATGGTGGCCGGTCTGTATATATATATATATATATATATATATATATATATATATATATATATATATATATATATATATATATATATATATATATATATATATATATATGTATTGTAATGCAAAACCTATATAGCTATTTACTCTGCGATCCAAATAATTAGAATCAGGTTAGCAAATACTTTTGGCAATATAGTGTATGAAGGCTATCAGTACAATGAGAAGTTTATTAAGCATAGTTCACTGATTGTCATTATAGCATTTTTCTCAAATTCATTTTTCTCAAACTTGTTAACAGTAGGATGAGTCTGTAAACTCTTACTTAAACTCAATAAGTTGAACAGGGTTGCATTAAGTGTCGTTTTCTACATCTGAAGAAACACTTCACTGAGTGGTTACATTTAAAGACAAAGGGCTGAACTAAGGATACTCTGACTGTCTAACTCGCGGTGAACGTTAAATATTCTGCAGGAAGATTAACCAAAGATTTTAGATCACACTTTCCCAATCTGCCGCTTTGACAGAAAGATGTAAAAAAGAATTCTTCAATTAACACAGTCAAATGTGTCAGAGCTGACTCTTTTCTCGTCTATTAGAGTGAAGGATGAAGCAGACACAATAAATCTGCTTCAGGTGTGATCTTCCATTTCAGCTGTCAGCACACGTAAAATAATTACAAGCAAGTCTTTCACTCCGCAGTACTTATATATATATTTCTTCAGTTCTATCATCAATGGAGTATTTCATTTTAAACTATACCTTTAATTTGAAATGTTTAATTAAACGTAAATTCAGCTAGCTTGATTTTTTTTACCACTCTATTATAAACTACACCAGTACTGTATCCACCTCTCTGCTTAGTAGTGTGATCCGAGGCAGTCAATTCCAAGTACCGTTTATTACTCACATAGACATATGCAATTATGAGAAATTAACTATTTTAATTTGACAGGTTGATTGCACTTAAGTTTGTGAAATGGAGGATTTTTAAAGCAAACATTAAAGAAATCTTAGGATAATGTGCAATATTTTTTTCTCTTCAATTTTCCTGCAACAACTGTAAGGCCTACAGATTCCCTAATTAGCAAATTAATTTAGATGCTCAAAAAAAATAAACACCAAACTACTCAAAAAAATTACGATGTATGTATGTAATTAGGTCTATGAACAAATTATAGTGTTGATAGATTGAATCAGGATTAAACTATAAATTATTCAAAATTAGTTGCGTAAAAGCATAAAAAAGGATAAACAGTGGTAATTCTGAAAATTTCGCATTTTCCTTCACTGGATGTCATCATGGAGGCTCTTTATTCCTGATGGGAGTCTTGAGCCTGATGGTGGCACATGATTGATAGCTCCCTTTGCTGCTGTACTTGTGTCAATTATTTCATTTCACCATTAAACATAGATCCATTAAATTACATAACATTAAACCATTCATGTTTTTTATTTACATCCAGTTGCACTACATTCACTAAACACTTTTATTGTTTACTACATGTCACTACATTCATTCAAAAATGTTATTGATTTTTATTTTACAAAGTAGAGATGGTCTCAGATGATCAATCGAACAAAGAAATGATAGGAGGAGATAATCAGAAGAGAAAGGGATACTCTTTAAGATTGTAAGTGCTCATGGGAGAGTTTTATATGTGTATGAGTATATGAGTTTACATTCGGGACCCTAGATAGTTGCCTAGATTTGTCTACAGGTTATCAAAGGCCCGCATGACAGGTTTGATATGTGACCAATCAGTAGTGCATCATTCTGCTATTAATAGCTCCTGCCTTATTGATTAGATGTCATTTTCATTCTTTAAGGACCACCCCAGCCAACATTTTTAAATAATGGCATACAATTAATATTTCTTAAAGGTTCATTAATCCAGGGTTAGGAGTTGAAAAGTCAACCGAGAAAAGTCTACCTCTCTCAAAAATAATGTATACTGAAGCGAGGAGGGGCATGTTGCATTCTCTGGTTGAAAATTAGATCTGAAATGGAAAATGGAAATAAGGAAAATGATAGAGCAGAGTTGTCTGATTGGAAAAATGAGCACCTGACAAGCTAACCGCATGATTTAAAGTGCATGTTTAAGAAGCAAGAGTGAACGAGGGCTGAGCACCGCTGAATGTTGTGGCCCAGGGGACTGGGAACAGACCTTCTGATTCCAGGCATGATTCAGAGCAGTGGGGAAGCTCTTTACCCAAAGCACCTGAAGATTGATGCAGAAATCAAGAGGGCTATGTGAATGTGCCTGCTGTAATTTGTTGTTTGAATGCACCCTTCAGACCATGTAGGTGCATGTGCAAGAGCAAATTTTTACAGGGTGACATATGAATCAAAGAAAAGCAAAATATTATTACTGGCTCTCAGCACGAAGGACTGCGTTTCCACTTTACTCTGAACTATTTTCAGATTGTACTTTCGTTAGTTTTCTCCTTCATTTCACTTTCCATTTCTTCCAGTGTGGCCCTTGTGGATTCATCCAATCTCAAAAGCAGGATGTCACAACAAACTAGAATGAAGTTCTCTGTCTGATATTGTGGGACGTTGAGGCCATCATTTATATGCTTGTTGAATAACAGATGACATCTGCAAACACTGACGACGAACAAAAGAAAATGTGTGATTGGAACAGTATGGTTTATTGACACACGAATACAGAAAATTGACATTCCTTGAAATGATTCCTCTTGTTATACTCATCAAAAATGTTCTTATTGCAAAACAAAGAAGAACAAATAAAGTAGATGAGGACAAGAGTTATACACGGACGTAAGGTTTCTTGTCAAATTGAAAGCAGGAGTACTAGGTTTGCAGTAAAAAATGCACAGTGCATACTGATTAGTATGTGAAAAGCAGTAAGGGAGCCAAGCTGAAAGTTTAAACACAAAGTATATGTAAAGCATTTCAGCGAGAAGTTGCTGAATTGTCTTCTACTTCCAGAAAGAAACTGAAATGTTAATATGATCCACACTTCTCTTTACCACAATGGAATGCAAGAGAAATTCTGAATGGGAGATAAGATGCACTTGATAAAAGTGGTTTGTCACTTGATAAAAGCAGTATTTACATTCAAGAGCAGCATTCAGTAATGTTTGTGCATTTAAAAAAATTCATCGAATAGGTTTAGAATAAAAAATGAACTTTGCCGTGATGAAACATCAATAGGATGTATGATATTGTACCTTGAATATGTTCTACTGAATGACAAAAAAAAAAAGAAATAAAGGTATAACATGGCAAGCCTTATTATTTTATAGTACATTTTTATACACAGAAGACTTTACAGAAGCGTTACAGAATAATAAAAAGATCATGGATAGAACAGACAATAAACACACAGAGATAAAATCAAGGTGAAAGACATTAAACACATTTAAATTCATATAAAAAGAAAAATCAAGTTCATATGCAGCAGTGCTCAGTCAATAAACACACATTTAATTAGATGTGTTTTAGTCTGGATTTAAATGTGACTGAAGTTTTAGCCCTTCTATTCTCTTCTGGAGCTGGTTTCAGTTGTGGACAGCAAAGTAGCTGAAAGCAGACTCTCCTTGTTTGGAGAAAAATTGTGGTCATTCTAACTGATTTGAACCCTCTGGAGAAAAAGCTCTGTTTGGTTTGTAACAATAATCATATCTGTTAAGCACTTTGGTGCTGCGCTGTTTTGTGACTTATAGACAAGCAGCACTTTGAAATCTATTCTGTTTCCCGAGGACTGACGTTGTGTGCTCTGACTCTCTAGTTCTGGTCAGGATCTGTGCCGCAGCATTCTGCACAAGCTAAAGCTAAAGCTTTTTGGGGAGACCAGTTAAGAGACCATTACATTAGCCTGCTGGTGATGAAAGCATGGAGTAGTTTTTCTAGATCTTGATTGAAGACAAAGTATATAATCCTTGCAATGTTTCTGAGATGATAATAAGCAGATTTATTTATTACGTGACTGATGAAGCTCAGATCAGAATCCAGAATCACCCCGAAGCTCTTCACCTGATTTTTAGTTGTGATACCCTTAGAGCTCAGGTGTCCTGAAGAATGTTTGTGTCTATCCAGCTCTTAATCTTTTAGTAAAAACATCCCAAGAATGGTCTACTGTGTGAAATAATATCAGTGGAGACTTAAAGCCTTTTTTATTTGTATTTATTCAGTATTAATATAATTGAAAAAGATCTGGCAAAACTATGGAGAAGTGTTTGTGCCAGCATAAAACAATTAGAAATGTAAATCTTAATCATTTGAGTTTGAAAGTATGTTTTATATTATATGGTTGTATTGTGATTCATACTAAAACCCATTTCCAAAATATTGTTAAATAAAAAATTTACATAAAATGTGAAATGTTTTATAGAAAACATTTTGAATGCATTAAAATGAATGTGGAATGGCATATGAAATAACAAATAGAGCTCCTCCTGTGTGTTTAGGGTGACTGTATTTTTAGAATCACAGTAATTGAAATATTTCATCCATCTTTGACACATTTATACGGCCACGTGCGTTTGCAGGTGTTTTCGGGTGAGCTTGCGGCCGTGAACCAGGCTTTGCAAAGACATGAAGAGTAAGATCTATGAGTGTGTAAAGAGTGTGTGCATGTGTCCTGAGGAGGGGCAGAAAGACACTTCAAACAGAAAAGCCAGCGGGGCTTAGCCTGGCCAAGGTCTCCTTCAGACAGATTTCACCAGACCATCTGTTAAGAAGAAACCTTGCTTTTGGTGAAAGGCATAAAAGGGGAAAAAAAATAAAACATTAAAAAAAATCTGCATCACGATTGCTGAAAACGGAGAGACTGTTAGAAAACCAAAAGTTAGCCTGAGGTTGACCATCTGCGATACACTAACCAAAATTTATTATTGTGTTACCTGTTTTTACGACTTGAGCACGGATCTCTCGAGCGATTACAAAAATCAGTTGTACGTCTGCAGTCAGCAAAGCATGCATCACCATTTATCATGATCCAAGGGACAGCTCACAAACCAATTGGTTTTTTCTCACTCAACTTGACGAATGTCAAATGTTTCAGAATGGTATGTGTAATAATCAGGGGGTCCTTAGAAATTTCGAGCCCCCTGAAAAAAAAGATTTGAGCTCATACTCCCCCAAAGCTGCACACATTGCTCAGGGACTTTCTAAAATAAAAGTTAAGTAGACTATAATGAACGGTTTATCCCATTTGTCGGGGTTTTATATGCACTACTGCCACAGATGCACAAAAATGTAATGAATTGAAGCCACACAAGTGTATTTAAAGCAGATGCCCATACAATTTTATAAGGTGGAGAATTTTTAGTTTTATTAGCAAATTTTAGGTTAAACGCTTACATTTTATGCATTTTAAGAGTTAAATTTGAATTTTCATAACTATTATTTAAATGTATTTTATTTCAAGTTGTTTCAATTGTATTAACTTGCAAATGAGTCATTCCTCGTTTACATAACAAAAGTAGGCAAATAAGAGGTAATTGTTAAATGAAAGGTTTTGTTTTGCAAATCAAGCCATTTAGGGGAGAATTGTTGGATAACTTTGTCCGGGGATGATAAATTCACTAATTCTTGATCATTTAAATTGATTTACTTTATCTTAGATGAGTGATCTTTTGAAATTGAATTCAACTTTATTTGCAACATCATAACTATAAAAGTAGCTTAAATATGGTTAGCATAATTAAGTAGACTTTAAATATTCTGTCTACACAATCTTGTCCTCCTAAACCATTATGAAATCCCTTACTATTTAACAATTTCGTCAAATATCTCAGATAGATCTCTATCACAATTGAATCTTTGCTTGCATCAATTTAAATGATAAAATATGCATGCTAAACACCTTGTTTATGTGAAATTTGTCAGTTTGGGTACTGTCCTAATGATAAATCACATACAAATTCAATTTATGGTGAAAAAAAATGAAGACTGTAAATATAAAAGCAGTCTGTTTTTTTAATATTTCACTCCAAGACTGATCAATGGTTATACATTTGTTGTCTTCTGGGTCCCACTGGACTGCTGGGTTTCTGAATCAATGACATTGTTTGGAACAATTTCACGTTACTGTTCAGTTTTTCTCTATTTTCCTTTTCTTTATTTATTTGTTCATATTGAATTTTATTAATTTGCTTCACCTACTTGAGCTGTGTGTAGGTGGACCAGAACTTAGCGGCCCATTTTTGATTATAAACATATCCCATAATTGACGTTAATATAATATAATTTCAAATCGATGACTAGTCTAATTCTTCAGTGAGTTAAAAATAGATCAATTGACAAAAATGCTGACAGTCATTAATATACCGAGCCTTCTCAATAACTGTTCTGCAGGACTATTGCTGACCTTGAAATGAAAGTTCTTTGGTTTGATCACTTCCTTTATCTCACACTTGTCCCCTCGCCCCTTACAGATATAGCAACGTCAGAAAATGTCTGCAGTACACATCATGATAGAACATGCCATACAGAATTCATAGAGATCTGCTGTAAAGGTTTTTGCCTGAAGACACACCTCCCCTGTCTACATTTGTCCACATTTGAGCTCAAAACCACTTCACCATTGCCCCTCAGCTTTTCATGAGGAAGTGAGCACAGACACTGTCAACACAGAGATGGATGTGTGGAAATTGCTGAAGCTGTTTCATTTATAACTATCCACAATTTCATAGACCTGTCACATTGATCATTTATTTATTTATTTTATAGTCTCAATATCTCCTTTCACTCAATATACATATCTGGTTCCAGACACATGCAGATGGAGGTGCAGGGGGTTCTCGAGCACCTGCCTGTCTCTTGATGACCAAAGCGCCCTTGTGTATAATTATTTTAAATAATGTCAATCAAATAATTTCTAATATTTAATTGCGGATTACTTATGTGAGATGATATTGTGAGATGAGGTTTAATGCC
Source organism: Danionella dracula (assembly GCA_900490495.1). Taxonomy (NCBI): domain Eukaryota; kingdom Metazoa; phylum Chordata; class Actinopteri; order Cypriniformes; family Danionidae; genus Danionella; species Danionella dracula. Next base: position 4,182,035 of record UELW01000100.1, read on the forward strand.
ACAATTTGCACGAGAGTTCTATGTGTTTTAGTTTCTGTCAGTAACTGCCAATAACAACAGAGCTTTTCTCCCACCTGATGCAGAGCTGGCTGGGAATTGTAGTTCTTGCTCGCAAGTATTTGGAACAAATGCTCATGCGATCGCTTTGCTCATCATGCTAAAATATTTAAATTGTGAAATTATTTTGTATTTACATCTTATCAGCCTTTTAAGACGGCTATAAAACCAACATGAACATGGCAAAAGTTTTTTTTAAGTTGTTAAGTGCACACCTGGAGTAGCTTATCAATTTCAGAATATCTTGCACAACCGAGCAGCTCGCTCAAGTTTACATTTCTTAAAATTATACAAATTTCCACAAGAAAAAATTGCTGCAATTATTTCAAGCATGATACAGAGGTTGTTTAATCTTATGGGTGCAATCTGAATATCAGATTGACTTGTAAAATATCGCACAACCATTTAATGTGTCTCTTTTTTAATACTTGAACACCTGCCCCTCGAAACGTCTCTGCACAGCCCTGCCTGGTTCAATCTATTTTATTAAGAAATGTGAAAAAAAGCCAACATCATATAACTGCAAAACATGGCATGAATAAAGATAACAATAAAAGAGGTATGAATCAAGTGAGTTGTTGAGGCACTTTTTAGCATGTAAAACTTTGTTTATGAATAACTTTTTCATATCTTGTGGAGGAAATGCATGGACTTTTTTAGGAAAACTCCTTAAGAGCAAAAGCACAAAAATATGTCTTTGAAATATACTAAAACAATTTACATTTTGGCCAAAATGAAAAGTGGTCTAAAAAGTGTGAGACCCTTCTGGTTTTTAATGAAAAGTTTTATCAAGAATTTATCCCTCAAGAAATGTATTCATTTAATCAACAAGTACAAACAACTTCCAACAATGAAAGAGGCCTTTTCAAAGCCTCCTCTGAGATGAGGTGGCTCTCTGCTGATTTCCATTTTAAAAGGCAATGTCTGCTCAAACACTCACTCATGAGTCTAAATTAAACAGAGCATTTGACTCTCTTTGGTTGATGAGTTCTTCAGGTAGATGAGTTTGGTCTCTGTCTGAGCAACTCTCACGGCTCCCCGTCGGCTAAACAATCAATGATGACTCTGAGATGATAATTCCAACAAATGAAATCTTCGCTAGCTGCTGTTCCATCCCTTCTTTTCACAAGGCAATCAATCTGCTTTCCATCTACGTTGGCAGGGGGGCTGCTGACATCACTTCACATGCTAGAATCACTTAACCCCATCAATATTAAAGAAAACATCACCCAAGCATATGGAAGATTGATCTGCCAGCCACAAGCTACAAAGATTCCAGACTAGAAATTACAGCTAGCTTTAAGTGGATGCGTATTATTACTGCATGAGGCTGCTTGTGTGATGTCATGGAACATGACATAAAAGTCCCTATATTTTTAACCTTCCAATAGCAAAAGAAAGAGTGTGCATGCTCATGGTTGTTACAAATCCATAGCTTTTGGCAGTTTTTAAAAGTTTATTTTCTTTATCTGGAATTTTTTAATCCACCCAGACTCAACTTTCCTCAATTCACTGAATTCACTTCTTTTAACATGGACATCAACCAGATACAATAATTAATGCATTGAAATTGATTAGACCTAAAGCTCTACTGGGGCCCAGGCCCACAAAGCTTTCAGTCAACCCCCAGTTGTCTTAAAATCCAGTAGGATACAGCACACACAATCTATATATGAAAAAGAAACTAGGGAAAATACAGTGGTGTGAAAAAGTGTTTGGCCCTTACAGATTTTTTTATTTATTGCCAAATTCATCACACTTTATTGTGTCTGATCAACAGACTAATTTAATAATCACCCAAAGATAACACGTACATCTTAACAAGTAAAAATTAGTGGAAAATTTGATTAAGACTGATCCTAAACCCTAAACCTAATAACCACCGTTAGCTGCAACAACTGCAATCAAGAATGAATCAGTTTAAATAAACCTATACTATGCCTGACTGAATTTGTTCAGTAGTTAAATCTTAAATGCAATGCTAACCTAACATATAGAAAAATTTTTACAAACTAATGAATTTCCTTTTTGTTTACAATGACATTGAAATCCAGTCTTTTGTCCAAAGCGAATGGGAGTGAAGAGAGAAAAGCTTGAAGAATAAAAAGTTAACATTTAAACAGAGACATTTTGTATTTCAGAAAAATAAATGTTTTTTATCTCACACAAAAAAATAAGATATCCATCTACAGTCAGAAGCATGAACGAGCAATACCTACAGAATTAGTAAATTCCCATTAATGCTCCATCCACACCAAACACTGACATCTACATGAGAAGAACAGCATAACCACCTTTAACTTTAACCCTCATCATTTAACTCCAATTATCTAGTTATCATGGAACATTCACATTATATTCAAAAACGTTATTAAAGTGTTGTCAAAATGTCTAAAAAAACCTTCACATATCTTTCTATTAACACTGATTGAAATGAATTTTTGCAGGTGCTTTTTAGAACTATGCGAGACATATTTACCAGGATCAAGTCCTGGTCAAGAAACTGCTTTCTTTCCACAACTTTTAACAATGATGTAATATATAACTATTCATATCCAGCTGCAAAGCAGAGCCTCTTTTAAAGCAGCAGAAGGAGGAGGAGAAGCTCCGCCTTGGTAAGAAAAAACTTTCTAAAAACAAGTTCTTTGAACCTTAGAATGGTTTTAATGAGTGTTGACAGAAAATGTTCTTTTTGTGAGTGATAAGTGTTCTCAATGTTGACAGAACACTTTTTCCTGAACATTTTAAAAGCAGTTAAAAGCATGAATGATTTATAAACTGGTCCAAATGAACCTTCCCTGAACATTATATTATCAGTTATATAGAGGTAAGAGAACTCCAAAAATGTTTTTTGATAACCATAACAACACCGTTTTAAATCTTTGTTACCAGAAGACTACCTTTTGGAATATACATTTGTTAACTGTTTAAGGTCGTTTGTTTAAACTGTTATATGTGTACTGAGCAGAGTTGGAGCTATAAGCAGCAGAGCTACGGACCTTCAGGGACAACCTTGGCCATATGTTCATTGGTTGCACAGAAGGGAGGCTTAATAGGTTTGGTTGCTGTGAACTGCATTTTAAACCTGTTTTTTTTTAGCTCGACATATCTCAATTTCTACCTTGTTCGTTTTTTTCAACAGAACTGTTTACTGTGTTTGTCTGATAGCCACCTGGCCTCCGGTTGTTCTAGTTTATTGTTTTGAGACATCCTCTCATTATTCTGTTACATTTATTTAATCTCCGTATACGTTTGATCCATTTACAAGTCTGATGTCAGGGCTTGGTTCATGGCACTTCATGGTCTTAGAAATATACCCTTGGTATACTCTAAAAAACATCAAATTTAAGGTCATTTCATAGCTTTTAGGGTTTTCATTATCAATATTAGAGTGAAAATTAAAAAATTATTAAGCAAAAAAATGTATGCTAATTCTGATAAACCCACGAAACCATGGGATTGTAAGGTTGGTATACAAAAAAATGATGGTATTTACATCACTGATTGTTTTAAATGATGTATGAATAACTACATTTACAAGTTCAGTATGTGAATTCTGGGATTTGATGTTGTCAGAGCTTTATTTTGATTAATGAAATTTTGGGGAATGCATTTTTGTCATTTTTGCTTTGACATGGCATCATATATTTGGCAATTGGTCCCAGCTGTCGCCGGTTATCAGCCATTTAACCAGTAGATAAACAACCAAACAACTAAGCTATTTAACTAGAAGATAAAAAACCCTCCACCGGCCCCTCTCACCTCTCGTTTCTCGTGGGGGCTTGGGTCTCTCCCAGGGTCCGGAGCCCTTTCTAGGATAGCTCACAACACTTTTTATTGCTAGACCAAAAAAAATTTAATAAAAAAAAATTTACGATCAGGAAATTTAGTAAGCAAACAAATATGTAAAGTAAAACATTTGTTTAATCATCAAGATAGCAGCTATAACAATCTTTTTTTAAAGATTGCATATGGCATCTCTAACTGCTAAATTAAATTTGGTTATAAGGAAGTTTGTTTTGTAAATTTTGTACAAAATGTGTATATTTCATATATGTGATAGCCTTTATGTGTGCAACTAATGACATTAATGATAAAATTCATGAAATTACACAGGCCAGACCAGCTACTAGTCATTAATCCAATCCTGCATCTTGATCCTGGAGCATGGCCTATATCTCAGTAAACTAAAAGTATATTTTAAATGAGTCAATAAGGTTTTCACCATTAATAAAAAAATGGAACTACACATGTCTATGTCACATGCCAACAAATCTAATTAACTTGATAAACAAATCTGGCCTTTGTATTTGTGTGCAAACAGAGTGGGAAGCACACAAACATGCCGGGAGAGAAATGGTGTTGCTCCAAGTGTGAAATCTGTGCAGCTCATCAGAAGCATGCATTTGTTTTCAGCGTGCAATCGAACGCCGCTGAAGACAGACAAACAGCGTAATCGCAGTGAGTAAACAAGCTGATTACAAAGATCAGCATTCTTTCCAGATTTACATTGTGATCTGGACCGCTGCTGTGACTTTGATGGAAGCTCACGGATGTTTGAGAATTTTTGCTTGTGTGGGGTGGACGGCAAGCAAGACAGGAGCCTGCATTTCTAATTAAATTTGAGGTGTATTAGAGGAACGAAGCTTAAGGAAACTCACAGCAAATAAGATTTTTATTGTTCATCTTTGTAGACCTACCTGCAACGTGTTTATGTAGGTTTAGGTATTTTTTAAGGTAAACAAATGCAATTTTTCTTTTAAAAAATAGCACGTCTCTCATGAAGCAGGGGTAGTGGCCCTCCGAATCTCTGAATGTAAACCGATTCAGATTTTGACCCTGTTCCAGAGACTGCTAAACCTAGCTCACCATAACGACAAGAAATGCATGCTAAAGACAGATTTAAAAACTACTGAAGTAATTTTTAGTAATTCAATACTTTTTATATTGTGGTTGTTTTCCCAGAATATAAAATACACTTTTGAAAATAAATTCAATAAAGACAGACTACGACTTTCAGTCCGATTTCTCTTTACTTTTCAGCACAAGATCAGGAAACAGCAATGTGATGGGTTACAGAACCTGGCTCGAAAACTGCACCTCCTTTGGTGTTTCATAGGCGCGGTATATATGCAGAAAGCTATCCTTGCAGATAAGTTTCACGTGGCAGATATTTTGTCTCTAGCTGCGTATCCCTATCAGAAAAGCGTCACTCCTTTTAAGTTAGACTGTCTTTTTCATGGACTCTAGCTTTTAAGGTCAGACTGTCTTTTTTCATGGAGTCAGGTCCAATTTATGAATTAAATAAATGTTAAATCAGGTCACCTAATTGCCAAAAACACCCACATTCCCTCCTTGGGAACTTTCCAAGTTTCCATTCGTTAAGGCAATTAAGTGAGTTAATCATGTAAAATCGTTTTTCTCCATTACTTCAATTGGCTAAGTTAAGGAGTAGCACTTTCCCTGTCTTTTGCCAATTTTCTACAAAAAACAGTAAACAAACAAAATAATAATTAATCAAAAGTAGAATAAGATCCGCAGATGATGATCTTCTTCGTAAGGAAACGCGATTTCGATGAGATAGTCATCGGAGGGCCGTTCGATACCGGTCTGTCCGATCATGCTTTCAAGACAACATTCACACATTAGCATTACTTCTTCACTTCTCATTAAAACTTTCTGTTCAGTGGTTACAGATGCTCCAAATATAATGATGTTCAAAATGTCCTTCAAATGTCATTCACTCAGTCATCATTCTCTCAAAGACAAATTTAAGAGATGCCTCATGGAAAAGTTTTTTTTTTTTTTTTTTTTTTTTTTTTTTTGGCATCTATGTTGGTGATTAGGATGATTATTATAACTTGTACACTTGATAATGAGCGTAATATTTTTGGAATAATCTCCATATTTACAATAATTTAGCATAAAATCCAATGTTTAGCCAAACTCTGTTCTCTAACTCTCCAACAACCAGAAAAATCAGCATTAAACAGCTTTTCACCCAAAACTAAAAAAATTTTTCAGCAAAAATCAAAAAGTAAAACTAGATTAACTCAAAAATCTCCGTATATACTCTAAGTAGAAATAAAGTAATAAAAAGAAAGACACTCGCTTCGGATCCTCTTCATTCGTAATCCTCTCATTTGTAATCCTCTCATCCCACGCACACACAGAAACAGGTGTACTGGGGTATCTGACAGTTCTTTTAGGTGGATCACTCTTTCTCTCAGCATTGTCCATGTGATCACCTTTTTAGGAAATAGGGTACCTTTGAGCATTTGGGTAGGCTTTAGGCAGGATAGGAAAGGTCAAAAGGTCGTGGCGGTTGTAGAGTTGTTTGGCACCATGCTTTCAGCATCACTCCGGGTGACTTTCAGGAACCATCGCCATGGGTGACCTTTTAGCAGTGACATGGGAATACGGGAGTCAGGAAATCTTTCGGGAACCCTCAGGAACCTCCAGGTGTCTCATCAGACGATCTCTTGTTGACTGCTACCGCGACTGCATCCATGTTTCTCAGGAAAGCCTTTCAGCCTTTTGCTCAAGTCCCTCAGGATCAAGCTAATAGAATGAATGCTAGGTTTCTTTGCACTCATTTTCAGAATAGCACAGATAGTGGTTCTGCGCTCCTAAGAGTCTTTAGAGTTCATAACACATTGTCCATTGTCTCCACTAAAAAATTGTCCATTCAAAGTGGGAGACTTTCTCTGGTTTTCAGCCAAAATTCTCTCGTGAGTGTCATAAAAAACGCAAAGTATTAGATATCTACAAAAATCAAAAAAGTAGTAAGAAATATCAATCAAAATAAAACAATCGACTTATTAAAAAAAGTAATAAAACTAAGGGCTAGAAAACAGCAAACGATATCGCAAAAACTATTGAAATAAAAGATTGAAAACAACAAATTTGGGTTACCATGCTGCCTTCATACCAATCTTAAAAGTTGGCAGTGAACCGGAAAAAAGAGTTTCATGATTTTTTAGATTCTATCTTTGATTCTACATAAACAACTTTATTTTTGATTTACACTCTCAGAAATACTTTATTTAAAAACCTTAATTGTACTCCATCATTATTTTATACTTTTTTTTTCTTTTTATAATGCTCACATACTCATTTTTAATTCAATAACAGTTCAAAATATCATCTTGTTTTTATTCTTTAGCACTTAAAAATACGCTCATTAGTAGTGAAAAATAAATCTTAGATACTAGGAGAAGAAGCTCTCATCACACAAGTTCTCCTTATGATTGGCAAAGACACAAGGTTTCAAAAAATACACTTTTACTTCTTATCTAAATAAGGAATCAGACAGTGCTAAATATGTGGATCAAACAAAAGTGAACTTTCTCTTTAATGTTTCTACTGATCTCAAAGGATATCATTCTGGTCAGCTGAAGGTCGGTTGAAAGGAATCCTTCATTCACAGGACCTAGAGGGGATGCTCTTCTCTCTCCGAGCATTCACGTTGTCATGGAGTTCACTCAGTTTTGTTCAAACAATCATTCTTTCTATAATCAAGACAAATAAAATTAATATCCAACAGTGGAGTGAGAATCACTCATTCCTCCATTCTCCTTTCACTCGCTTTCATGCACAAATAAGACAGACATCCTAGCTGAGGAATATGTTACATGCATGTGTCCACTTCGTCGCAAAGTAGTGAACCAAGCTCTTCCTCAGTCGCAGCAAGATCCTTTCCTAAGTTTAGGGTAATATCAATCAATCTGTCGCTTGTATTTTGGTACATTATCCTAGTCATACTATTTTCGATAGCTTTTTGAATGAGTCCTCGAACGCAGGGTATCACGCAGCATCCCATGATTGCGATAATGGCAAGTGCAACAACTATAGTAATTGCTATTGAGGAAATAATCTTTCCCCATTTTCCAAACCATCTTTCCATCATTTTACCAAATGGATCTTCTCTGTCAGTGTTTCTCTTCAGTTCCAGGGATAACCTTTTCAGTCCGTTTAGTGCGTTAGTAATTGACCCATCGATTTCGGTATTTGAGGGTATGGCAGTACAGCATTCGGTTCCAAACAGAATACAAACTCCTCCTTCTTTTGCAAGTATCATATCTAGAGCTATTCGATTTTGTCTTGTCATGATAGTATTTTTGTCTAATTGTCTTTTATTCCTCCAATAGCTTGGATGGAGAGGTTAACAAATCTCTGCTGGTTGTAGTACAAATAGTTAATCCATGCTACATTTTTGTTAATTATCTTTATATGCTCTAACGTTAGGTGGAACCATTGGTTGAGTTATCGGGTACTTTTGTGCTATTTCTTGGTAAATAAATGGTAAAGGATCTTGTGCTCTAAAAAGCAGTGCTAGACATCTTAATTCTTGAAAGTCTGTTACTCTGACAGGTGTAGTTGTTAATAGGGGTTTTGCCGTTGCACAAATAATACAGTCACTTATGTTTAAGGATTTAGCCGTATAGGAGATCCATTCTAGCCATTCATTTCTACCTGTAAATCCTGTTTCAATAGCAAATAATTCTTCAATTGAACTGGCTTGGATAACATCTGCTCTAATTTCTTCAGTTTCAGCGTACGGGGAAGTTGGTCCAATTGTCTCAGTGGTTGTGCCGTTATGCTCTTTAACTTTAACGTAAAATGATCCCACAGGGTCCCATCCATCAATTGACGCACCCACTACATAGTAGTTTTCATCACTTTCAAGGGCATCTTTTAAAGTTATCATTAATCCATTACACTTAAACTGTTCGCATTGGCTTCCTTGGTTGGGCATTTTAATGATACTCAGTCGCTGAAATAGAGTTTTTCCCTTGCTCACAGTTTCCGGATTGGTTGTCTTTGGTGGAGGTTCAATAGCCCAGCTTGGATCAGTAGACCATCCTACTAGACTCCAAGATGAACAGGTCGTGTCTCTAGCTCCACTATCTTCCTTGATTGGGGCTGTACAAATATACATCTTAGCACGTTGGTACATATTATGGTGTCCTACACATTTGGCTAATCTACAAAAATCAATTCTCCAGGTTGTGGTAGCTCCTTTTGGTGCAATAAACAGTTTGGAAGTTTGAGCTTCTCCTTTCCAAGCACTCATAATTAAAATGAGAAGCACACAGACCCATCTTAACACAGACATCTTTCTGTTTTAATTCCGATTTGTACCTTAGAACGGTTTTAATCAGCTCTGGAGTGGTAGACTCAATAGGGGCTGGAGCAGTCTCGATCCGCCTCAAGTCTAAGTGGAACACAGGAATACTCTTATCCCAGGTTCTCAGAATCTCCAGTCGAAAGTAATCTGTAACGCAAAAATTCAACACAAAAATGGTCGTTTTATGGTTATTTGTCTATCGGGATGTCTGGATTTATTTCAAATAATCTACTCCTTCACAGGGTCATCTGCAATTTGATCACTTGTTGGAAAGGTCTCATTAAGATTTCTTACTTTCAAGCAGTGAGATATATGATACCACAGGTTGGATCCCTTCACCCTTACAGCAGTAGGTGTGGCTTGGGTGACCTCATACGGACCCTCTCTTCTCGGTTGATCCCACTTTCTCTTAAAAATGTTTATAAACACGTGATCTCCAACTGATATAGGACCTGGTCGTCCAGACTCCTCAGGAGAACACCTTGGTCGACTCTCAGCCTGTAAAACATGCTGATGATTCTTTACCAACAAACAGATATATTTGTCAATATCATTTCTCAGATCATTCAAATTGTCACAGCTAATAAATTCTCTATCAGGTCGAGGCATCACTCTTCCTGTCACCATTTCATGGGGGGTTAATTTGGTTTCACGATTTGTGCTGTTCCTGGTGCTGAATAATGCAATGGGTAAAGCTTTTGTCCAATTGAGCCCGGTTTTTGCACAAATTTTAGAAAGCTTTCCCTTTAAAGTCTGATTCATTCTTTCACACTTTCCTTGGCTGGCAGGGTGGTACACAGAACCATACTTCAAATCAATTTGCAACCTCTTACACATCAATTTCATAACAACCGCTATGAAACCCGGTCCATTATCACACTGTATCTACAGAGTCTCCACTCTGACACTTTACCGCGAAAGCTTCTACCCAGCCGCTAAATCGGCAAACAATTGTAAAATGTATCTCTTTCCACTAACAACCTTAATCATATCTATAAAGTCAATGACTATGCTTACAAAGCGTCCCCTTGGTGTCGGAAAAGTTCTGATTATATGTGGAGCACTTTTGATGTTTCTGACCATACACGTTTCACATTTCTCTAGAAAGTTGTTTACCTTAGTTTGAAGATGCGGAAACCAAAGATTTAGTTGTCTAATGATAACATCTATCATTTCTCTTCGGTTGTGGTGCGCTGTACCATGAGCATGTAATAGTACCATTTGTTCTGCACTCTCTGGTATTATCAATTGACCTTGAAGTGTTGTCCAAATTCCTTCTTTTGATTTAATCCCTCCTTTGAGGTTCCAGTCTAATGTTTCTTGTACACTAGCACTTGATTGCATTTCACAAAGTTTTTCAAAATCCCATTCACCTTTTAGTTCAACTGCTTCGTTTTTCTTTTGCTGTCGAGTTACAACTGGCATTTCAGTAATAATCTCTTGCATCGCTGCTTGTTTGGCTGCTGAGTCTGCAAAATTATTTCCAATTGTTTCTACACTTTGATCTCTTTTGTGTGCATCACATTTCACTATACTTAGCTTTTTTGGTGTTTGACAGGCTTCAATCAATGCTTTAATTTCTGTTTCATGAATAATAGGTTTCCCATTTGTTTTCTTATACCCATTATTGTGCCAAATTTTTCCATAGTAATGAGCTACCGAATAACCATAGGCAGAGTCTGTAAAGATCGTTCCTTCTTGGTTATCTAAGATGTTACAAGCTTCTGTTAAATTCCATAATTTCTGCTCTTTGTGCTGACATTATACCTTGAGTGACTTTTATTTCTCTGATGGTGTTAAATTTTAATGGATCTTTGTTCTCAAGTTCTACCACAGAAAAACCCATTTGGCTCTTGCCTGCATCGTTCTTAAAACACAAACCATCTACAAAAAGAATTCTTCCTTCCTCTAAGGGTTCAGCTGATAAGTCTGGTCTTATCTTCATGTCCACAGTCCCTGAAATTTCACAGCAGTGTGGCTCTCCCTGGTGGCAAAATAATAGTTGTTCTGCTTCATTTTTTATTTATTTTTTTTTGAGTTCCAAATATTTAATTCTTCTTCCTACTGACAGATTAAATCTGTTTTGTTCCAAAATTCCTACAACTTCATGGGTTGATCTTATTTCTACTGGGGCACTTAAAACTATTTTTGAACATTTTGAATAAGCCCAAAATACTGCTTCAAGATTTTTTTCACAGTCTGTGAAATTGTCCATTCCACTAAGGAAAGTTGAATACCATCCTAGCGGTCTTTGTTTTGTACCTTCTTTTTGATGTAAAATAGCTGTTGCTAATCCTCCCTTTCCTATTGCAACATCTAATAAAAAAGGTTTGTTGTAATTTGGATTTGACAGTTTTGTTGCAATTATCACTTCTTTTTTAAGTTGGTCAAATTCTTTTGAAGCTTCTTCAGTCCATTTTAAAGTTGCATTTAGTTGTTTAATTCCTGCATCTCTCATTAGTTGTCTCATTAGTTTGCATTTGTCTGCATACTCTAATGTATTCACTGCAGTAGTCTGTTTTTCCTAAAAATCCTAACATTTGTCTATTTAATTTTATCATTTAGAAATTTGTTAATTATTTTACAGTCTGCATTTTTTAAATCTATTATTAATCTCGTTATTTTTAACAGTTCTGATCATTTTTTCTTTATGTTTACCATCTGCTGATTTAACACATTTAAAGAATTCTATCAATTTAACAAAACTCATTCTAGAGTTTCCAAAACCACACACTACAATTGTTTATTCAGTTACAATTTGGATTGTAATTTCAGGTTTAACTTTTAAGTAATTGAACTTTAATTTTCATCATTAAAATTTATTTTTCAGATTCTACATTTTGAAAAAGTATCTCAACAATCAATTTCACTTTGCAGTGCTTCATTTCTCATCCAAGTTCTATTATCTATCTGTGCTTTACTTTATGTGTTTGAGTTTCTCTTCCAAGAGAGCACGTAAAGGCGGGGTGAACTTATCAGTCTCTGCGTTATTTTGTCTAGGCTTTCTCACACATTCAAACATTCTAGTTACTCATCTCACATCACAAGTTCCTTGCTTACACACACATACAATTTGCCATCTTCATCATTTTTTCTCAAACATTCTAGTTGCTTTTCCTCATTCTATCAATTCAGCCTCTGTTTCTTATATCTGCACAAACACAGCACACATGTCCATCAACATTGTACATCTCCATCCATTATCCAACACAACAACTTTCTCTTGCTTTCTTTTTGAGATTTGCTCTATCAATTTATGTCTTGTCTCAATTATTCTGGAATTTTTGCCTGTATTTCTCCTAATTATTAGCCATTTTTTCAAATTTTTGATTTTCTCTGTGTCCCAACTACCTTCTTTTGGCCACAAAAGATCTACAGTTTTGTCTTTTCTCAATTTGTTTTGGATTTTTTCAGACCAGCGTCTAAGTTTTACTCCTGCAGTTGAGTCTTTCATTTTTATCCACTGTATTGGGGTTAGTGAAACATTAACCTCAAACCTGTTTACAGCCGCAGTTGCCATTGCTGATAAGAGCCAGCTCTGAAGACTAAATCTTCGCTCTCGTTAATAGGAATTATTTAATTCAAGGTTTTTTTTTCTTTTTCTTCAAAGCTAGTTACTTTTAAATGGTCTTTATTTCTTTTCCGGTCGTTAACAGTTTTCCCAAGATTAGATGCTTTTAGTTTTAAAGTAATAATATTATTGTCTAACCACTATTTTTGTATCCCTTTCTAATAAAGTTTTCAACTAAACACTATCACCTCCGTCATTCAAGGACCTCCATGAGTATATCACATCACGCTACCCTTGAGCGCGCTTCAGATCAAAATATCTGGCAACCTTACGCTACTTGAACGTGCTCCAGATCAAAATATCTGGCAACCCTTGAGCGTACTTCAGACCAAATGTCTGGCATCAAAAACAAGCGCAAGTTTTCCGGAATAACTTCGCCTCCTCGGTAAGCTAACTATCCCGAAGGTGTACTAAACAAATCCTAGTTTATTATATTATCACCCGATTCAGCAGCGCTGCGCAGTCACCGTGATCTGAGTCTCTTCTAATCTTATCTATTACCACACTCCATTATTATAAGTTTCAATTTGTTTAGTAGCTAATCGACACCCCCGACGACTAGACTTTCTCAAGTTCAATACTCATCCACTCTCAACATTTGTGTTAGCAGGTTATAAGTTCAATTTGGTTCAATGATTATTTTTAAAGTGCTCACTTTTTCATCAGTACCATCCTCTCAGCCTTTCCTCCTTCTGAATCAGACTTATTCTACTCAGATAATAAACAATACTAACCGAATTGTATTTTTAGTTTTAACTTATTTTTAATTCTTTTAAGGGGTTTAAAAACAACCTGTTCTTTTTTAATTCAGAGTCTTATTTTTACACACTTCTTTCAGAGTTAAGAGCTTTTTCCCAGAGCCAAAAAACCTCATTTAATTCTAATCAAAAAACTGGAGAGACACATCACTTTTCTTAACATTAACTAACACAGTAAGCATAAATAACAAAGAGTTATGCTTACCAATCCAAATGATGTGCGTTAGCTCCCAGTTACAGGGTGAGGTTTTCTCTCTCGCTCTCGAAGCTCTGACAGCGGCTCCTGGCACCTCTTCAGGGTCAACGGCTGTGATCTCAGACTCTTGAATCTTGCCGACTACGCCATTTAATGTGGTTGTTTTCCCAGAATATAAAATACACTTTTGAAAATAAATTCAATAAAGACAGACTACGACTTTCAGTCCGATTTCTCTTTACTTTTCAGCACAAGATCAGGAAACAGCAATGTGATGGGTTACAGAACCTGGCTCGAAAACTGCACCTCCTTTGGTGTTTCATAGGCGCGGTATATATGCAGAAAGCTATCCTTGCAGATAAGTTTCACGTGGCAGATATTTTGTCTCTAGCTGCGTATCCCTATCAGAAAAGCGTCACTCCTTTTAAGTTAGACTGTCTTTTTCATGGACTCTAGCTTTTAAGGTCAGACTGTCTTTTTTCATGGAGTCAGGTCCAATTTATGAATTAAATAAATGTTAAATCAGGTCACCTAATTGCCAAAAACACCCACAATATCACAAATTTAGGGTCCACAAACTGGAAACATAACAAACAAGTTGGAATTGGAAATAATTTACAATATGTGAAATTCTGAAAATACAAAATGAAGGAAATATTGTGTGTTGTATGTAGAAGAAAAAAAATGTATATCTATTTTGTTGTATGTGTAAATTTTACTTTAAAAAATCTAAAAATGAACACCATATAAACTGGATAATCTTATTCTCTCTTGCAAAGTCCAAAGACCATGATGGTCAGTATGTGAAGATACAGTAGACGAAGGCAGAGTTGTATCAAAATGAACAAGAATTGTTTAGAAAGAAATAGACTGTGGGTAAGAAAAACACTACATACAACCTCTAAAAATATTAAACTGAAGTAGAATAGTTGATTGTATCAAAAATATAGAATCTTTGCAGACAGCGCCCTCCTGTGTTAGATAGCTGTTTCAGTGCTCATTTTAGCCTTTTATTTACAATGATTTTTTTTCTTTACTCCACAATACGGAACAAAAACTATAGATACGAACCATATTGCATTACTTATAACACTTATTATAATAAAAATATAATAATTGTGGAAAAAGGACGTCTTTTGTTCAAAATTATTTTATTCAGGCTTCATTTCTTGGCCCCTAAACAATCACGTGATCAATTCTATCCAATCACCATGAAACGGAATTGAACAGTTTCATAACATCGTCACTTTAACTTACAAAACAATAAGTTATGCTTTAATGTCGGCACTTTACCTCGATACCTTACGTTTTGCGTGAAGAATAGAGCCGACACGGTGAGATATATGCTGTTTTTAACTGTTAATTTAACTTTAAGTGTCTGCGTACATTTGTGCACCTTGTGAATTTGTTTTTATGCAACTTTGCAGTCTTAATTAAATTGGTTTATCTGCGTTTCACAGATGGCTCTCACTCTTCCTGACAGGGCTGTCGGAGCGATAATTGGGTCAGCTGTGGCCGACGCTGCAGGTCTGCGTTACACTTTCATTAATGCTACAAAATAGACGTTTAACCACCTTTAATCTGAGCTTGTACTATTCTTGAAACTGTCAGTGTACTTGTAATACATAATGTTATATTTTATTATAATTCAGCAGGGTACATGACATTGCACTTTATTCATGTTTTGAGGTGTTTGTACTAAATTTGAGCAATTATTGTGTTGCACATAAATAACATTACATTTTTACCAAATGATTTCAACATATATATATATATATATATATATATATATATATATATATATAATTGGTGAATGTTTATAAATATATGATCTAATATATTATTGTGGTATTTCCAGTTGGTTAGTCCCAAGAATAAAATTGTGGAATGATCAAATTCATGATAATTTTTTGTTTTTTTGTATTGTTATCTTTTGAATGCAGCACAGCCCCTTCATTGGGTGTATGACCAGAAGAAGCTGAGCCTGTTGCTCTCTGAAAGCCCTGAACCTGAGTTCCGTCCAGAGTCAGCCAACCCCTTCTACAGGAGGAACACTGGAGAGCAGAGCTGTTATGGAGACCAAGCTTTCGTCCTTCTCCAGTCCCTGTCTGAGTGTGAAGGTGAATAAAATGAAAGACTTATGTGGGACACTTTTGTGGGATAAAAGGAGCCTCACAATGTGATAATAATGGGATTCTAGTTATTGTTTTGTTTGTTCATATTGAAGGTGTAAATGTGGAAGATTTGAAGAGGAGCACCTACAAGTTCTTCGGACCAGGATCAGAATATGATACGCCAGTCAATGACCCTTACAGAGATAAAGGAGGTTGGTTTTCACTTTCTTAGTTCCTGCTGCATCTTAAAATCTAAAATGTTAAATCACACATTTCAAGCTATGAAAATTCTTAAAATCACTGTTCTAATTTTTTCAGGTCTTATTTATCTGATGTCCATGTAAAGCTCATTTGATATGTGTTTTTGTTGTTGCCGTGGGATTGGCAGAGATTGAGAAAACGGTCTTAAATGCAAAAAAAAAAATGTTAGAGTTGCCATAATCTGAAAAAAAAAATGCATACATGATTAAAAACATAAAAAGGGACTTTTAGTGCTGTTGTTGTTTGCGGAAGGCTCATATAAAAAATATGATTAGGGTTGCCAAATATTCACATAAGAATCATAACTGTTACAAAAATATGTACATGATTGTTAGGGTTGCCAGAGTTTGACAAAACCTTCATAAATGCTCAAAAACATAAAAATGGTTATGGTTAATGTTTCAAGCAATGTATTTGAAGTTTACTGATTTCTTATGCAAAAAAAGTTTTGTATGTGATTTTGATGTTATAATATTGGTCTTAAACTTCTAAATGGTCTTTAAAAGTCTTCAATTTGACCTTGTCAAACCTGCTTTAGCTCTTCCCATTTAAATTTTTTTGCAGAATTAAGTTTTTGCAGAATGTTGTTGCAGTATTCTGTGACTGAATTAGGATTAAATAAGAGTAGGAGTAAATACATGTTCATTTTACTATTTTCCAGGTTATTTTCCAGCCTATAATAATTGAAAGTGTAGAGTATTTTCCATTAGATAATTTCACATTGAATATCTGAATTAGCTTTTAATTCAACCTTTATTTATTTGATGATTTTTTCACAATAATTTAAAGTGGTCTTGGATGGTAATGTAGTACATTTCTATACCTTTATAGCTTTCATTTAATAATCTGGATTTTTTTTTCTTTTGTAATATTGAGATATAAAGTTATTAACCATTTACTTAATGCAAAAAAGTATTGTTTACTAAAATCTTCATGGTTTATTTTCCTTCATTCTCAAGCTCCCAGGCCTCAACTCCCGATCGAGGGACCCTGGCGACAATCAAGCCTCAAGAGCTTCATTAGAAATGTGGATTCTGGAAAGGAGGAAACGGGTACTGAGAAGGGCTGACTCTGATAACCACCCTGAACATTCTTCATGCCACATTATCATTCATTTTAATTTATTCATCAGTCACAAAAACAACAAACATACATTTAAATGTAATATACCTTCTTACAGGATGTGAAACTGATAATCAAATAGATGGAATTGCAAAGCTGGCTCCCATCGTTGCCTTCTATGCTGGAAAATCAGAGATGTTGGAAAAGGTTGAAGAAGTCATCCGTGTCACACAAAACAATGACCTGTGTGTGGCTGTAGCTCTTGCAGCTGCCAGGTTAGTAGCAAATGAGTTACAGTGCAAGATATGATGCTTATGCACTCGGGAAGAGATTTTAATGTTCCACAGAAATGTGTTTTTTGTGTTCCCAAAATTGACTCATTTAAAGTGTTTATTTGGATCAACATATCACTCTGACACATTCAAATACATCATTTTTTAAATCACTCAAGTCATTGGTTTGAAATTCCAACCATGACTTTGTTTTGTTGTTTTTTTTAAGCCAAAGAGCACATGAGCTTTCAAGTCTTGCTCATTACACACGGTAATAAAAACCATAACAGGAGTTTTAACGAGATTGAACTATTTTATTCACTCCGTAGAGATCACTGTTTACAGGATAACGCTTATTTCACCTATTCACTGTTTATTTTTAGTCATTTGAAAGAATAAAAAGCGTCACATCGTTTATATCAATTGTGCATTTTTAGCCATCTGAGTAACCTGTTTTGAGGTTTGCTGTTTCTAATAGTGAACCGTTAACACTACTATAAATATATATTTACTAAAATGCTATTGAAATGTCTTTGAATACATTAGGAGGAAGTTTTTGTTTGTTGGTCTTTCTTCTCAATAAACCGACACAGACAGCATTCATTTCAAGAACATTTGTGTGTGAAAGTTTTCTTTACTTTTTTGTGAACTTTAAACTCAGTTTCTGACAGAAATAACAACAGCTTCACATTAAATAATCAGAAGTGCTTTAGAAGTTGTTTTCATGAACTTCATTTTTTAATCTAGCTAAACAACAATCAGAGTGAGAAAATGAACTGAAAGTATTATACGAATCAACAAAAAAACATTACTCAATTTTGTTGATGGAATTAAACTACCTTTTTATTTTGCTGGGCCAATGTTTCACAAAAGTAGTAAACACAATTTAGTATAATTAAGTATGATAGTCTACTCTATTTATGTAAACTTTTATCAGTGGAAAAGTATCCCTAATAAAAAAAGGCAAAACATAGTTTTGTATATCATTTTGCAAAGTTTAATTACATTTAGTTTTACAAAGAATTTTTTACAAATAAATGACTATGTATGGAGAACTAGTGAGATCTATTAATCTTTCAGCTGTTATCTTTTATTTATTTTATAAAGGAGAAAAGTCGACTATTGGATTCCTTTATGAATTCAGTTAATTTAAGGGGTGCATGATCTATCATGTGAACTTGATGAAGAATGCCAGTACTAAACGTTACTATTGCCTAGGTTCTTGGAGCATTTCATCCTAAATGGCTCCGATACAAATGCTCTGGAAGTAGTACTGAAACAACTCAGCGACCCGAACAGGAAAAACCCGCAGGAGCTGGACAAAGCTGTAGTCGGTAGGAGTTTTTGATTGTAGTTTAGCCTGATACAGGTGCTGGTCATAGAATTAGAATACCATGAAAATTCACTGTTTATTCAAAAAGTGAAAAAGATGTCGCTTTTATTCATTACGTATATGTTTTTCTTTAAATGTGATGATTGTAACTGACAACTAACAGAAATCACAAAATGAGAATCCATCAAAATAAAAACAAAAATCATGAGCATGTACAGCTTTTAACACTTGTGCACTGCTCTGGCTCTGCTGTGGCTCTGCTCACCTTTCATGAGAGCGCAGGTGTCTCTGTTGGTGTCCTTCAGCTCTTCCTCATTGTTGGGTCTGACATCACATCTTGCCCTTCACAGTACCTCATCGATTATCTCTGGGATCTCTGACCCTGATAAGGTCAGGTGTGTTTGCTGGCCAATTAAGATCAGGGATACCATGGTACCTAAACAAGGTAGCGCTAGCTTTGACACTGTATGCAGGTACCATGTGCTATTGGAAAATGAAATTCACAGATCTATAAAGTTGGTCAGCAGCCTCATCTGTCCTGAGCTGAAGACAAAAATGACAAGTATGCCGCGTAGAGCTCCAAATGTATGCTCTTTGATGACAGAGTTTTTCTCATTTCCTTTGTAAATCAAGGTTCCTGAGTCTGGAGGAAGAGAAAATCCCTGTTACTTGAGATCCAGTGCTTTTCTGTCAGAGAGGGTTATGGGGTACCATATTCCTATTTTTGAGATCAAAATGAAGGAAAGTAAATAATTACATTCTCTTTTTCATGGAATTACTGAAAGAAATCAGCATGACCAGCACTTGTATAATACAAGTTTAACACAGTTACTCATGTATTCAACCTAAATGGAGTAAAATCATGCAGATATTTATCTATGACTCTCTACTTCAGGACACATTCATCAAGTGAAGGACAATCTGAACAAGAAACCTAAAGAGCTTGTTCCTACAGTGTTTCCAAATACCTGAGGTGTGTTACTTTCATTTAACCTGCTTACTGGATTTGTTTGACTTTTTGAAGCGATGAGAACACTTTTGTTTTGCAAAATTAGCAAAATATCAAGATTCCGTTTAACGATAATTTTTTTTTTTATATAGTTGGTGTTTTACTCTTTTGTAGACATTTTTGTTACATAACATCATAGGGTGTTTAAAGAGTTAAAGGTCTATGATACAATTTCATATACATAGTAAAATCTGTACAGTTAAATCTGAGTATTTGGTCCTTCACTATATAAAGGTTTTCTAACACTGAGCCTCTAAACTTATAAACCCTTTTTTTTACACTGAGAAAGAAAAAAACTTTGTAGTATAAATCACAAAATACAATTATTTTTATGAGGTTTCCATGAATAATTGCCTGTAAACAAAGCAAAGACCCTGATATTTGAATTCATCATGAGTATTCTTAGTACTTTGTCTAGAGTTAGAACAAATGCAATATTTGACTGTGTAGAGCAGAGGTTTGGAACTCGATTTCTGGATAGTTTTGCTCCAAATATCTAAACACACCTCTGATGAAGCAGCTCTGAGTTTGTTTGAAGCTACTGGTGTCTCCTGAAACAGGGTTAGAACAAAAACCTGCAGGGTCTGCAGCCCTCCAGGAATTGAGACCCCTGCTGTTTAGGCATATTTCAGCACCACTGGAACAGCGCCTCTTAATATTGTAGCTGTCAGCGACCTCTAGGGGAAATGTGGTGCAACATGTGCTAAAGTTAGCATAATGCATTATGGGTAATCAGCAAGTTTAGTTAGAAGCTGTTTTATCTGCTGTTTTAGGTTGAACTATAAAAGGAGAAGGTTATATCTAGGTTAACAAATGTGTTTATGATTTTCTGATTTCGTTACTACGCTTTTATGGTACTGATACTTAACCTCATTGAGAGCGAGGGGAGGGGGAATAACTCTGGGGAAATGTGCAGGGCATGTTATGTTGAGCAGTGTGTTAATGGGTTTTGATTCTGAGATGTAGACTATTTGTTGATGGGAGAATAAAGAGCAGAAAAAATGTAAACGGCTGTGAATCTCAAAGCTTGTGTGGTGTATGGGACATAGAGCTTTAAAGCTTAAGTCCTTTGCTTTGTTATCCAGCTGGACCCACATCAGGTGATGGATAGATAGCATTGTCCTGCATTCATGGTGAAGAAACACATGTGAAATTTCTGCAAACATTCATAATCTTGCACATAGAGATTGCTCTTAAAATGCATGATGGAGGTTTGTTATTGTTTATCTAGAGATGTAGGATTTATTTGCTTTGAGTTGGGTTGTTCCTCCTGAGTATTCAGTGCTTTACATCATCCCCTAGGTTTGCCAGGTGCATTCCAGGCAGCACTACATGGAGTTCTGACAGCCACTGGCTTTGAGCAGGCTGTCCGGGACACTATGAGCTGTGGTGGATGCACCTGTAGCAGGAGTTCCTTCATTGGGGCCTGTATCGGCGCTCAGGTACTACACATGTACTCCGCCTAGGATCTGTCTCATAATATGCAATTCTCAAGTACAAAACAGTCTGTGTGATTAAAGCATTTTGATGTTTATCTTTAACTACTTAGTCCTTTTCTAATCCTATTGTACTCATTTTCAGGTTGGGCTTGAAGCACTCCCAAGCTCCTGGAAAAGCAAGACGTTGCGATACAACACTCTGTTAAACCTGGCCAAAAATGTCTCTCTCCAGCAGCTTTAACTTGTTTCTATTCAATGATGTCTAATGAATGCAGAATCTCACATTGCTGTTGTGGTTAGGGTGAAACAATTTATGAAGGTTTTAATTTGAAATGTTATAAGTTAAAACTGATGCCTTTGTTTTATCTGATCGCAGCATGTCATGCTGAAATCTGCATTATTATGACAATAAACTTTTGTTCAAAGAGAACATTGTGTAAGTGTTTTTGTGATCATTGTGAACATTGTGCTCTCCACAGAGCTGTTTTAGACTGTTCTTGTTATCTTTAAGACATCACAAATATCTGAGCTTATGAAGTTACACACAAAAAGTTAGAATATCCTGAGAAGGTAAATATGTCTATAATTATTAAATTAAAAATAAACTCAATGATTGGTGAATCAAACATTGATTAAATTATTTTAAGTTGAATTTTGTGTTTTAATGAATTGATCGAAACCATTAATTGGTGATGTACATGCTGATTTAGTATATAAAAATTAAAGAAAACTTTCTACAGTTATGTTTTATATATACTGTTGCAGTACATTCACAAAATATTTTTAAATTATTAAGAAAAACCCTTATTATTAAAATGCTTTTATTATGCTGTTATGTTTTACCATTATTTTTGTACTGTGGATTTATAGACACAAGAAACCCCGAACAATTATTGTGTACTTTCAGTGTTTGTTTCAATACTGTATGTTGAGGAGAGAGTTGCTCTTGCAGTAGGGAGGTAGTTTGAGACGCAGGCGGTGCTGTGGTGGAGCTGCTTCGGCGCTTCCTGATGTAGCTGAGCCCGACTGCTCGACTGCTAGAGCAGCTGCTCGGCGTTAGCAGCGACGCTACTGACAGACTCGCCACAAAACCTCCTAACAGCCTTAGCGTTTCTTTATAAATTGTTTTTTTTTTTAGTAAATTGTTACATGGACTACACATTTTTATCTCTTAAGCGAACTGTAGTAAGACACAATTTGTTTTGGACGTAACGTTTAATAGCTGGCTAATCTGTCTAGCTTCGCTAAACGCTTCGGTAAAAGACGTTGAAACGGTGCTTTCCTTCATAAACCGAGATGGAATTTAACGTTAGACGATTCGCAGCAGACGCTGGGACCTTCCTCAGCCGTGCTGTTCAGGTAATTAAGTTGAACTCGTTTTTAAAAACAATACAAGATGTTACTTTTGTTTAGTTTTAAGTGGCAAAGTAGCTGGACGGTCATTCTCGAAATCTGAGTTACTCTGGATCACAAAAGCTAAATGTTGTGAATAAGCGCCTGTTTTCAACATCCAAACTAAGATTGGTGATCTGTTCAAAAATGTTGCAAGGAACTAACCATGAAACTTACAGTGCATGTGACAGCATGCTTTAAACTGTAATCAAAACAGAATCATTTGTTATTTTTTTCCGTGTTCATGCGAGTATTTCAGGAAGCTGTGTGTACCTTTATGTAAAGTGTCTTAAATGTTTTTGTAAATATCTTTAATAAATATCTTGATATATTTTTATTGACGTCTAAGGACTAAAATACAGATTATATAATTAGGTAAGTATATTAATTGTGTTTTTACCTGTTTCATATATTGATGTGTATAATAAATGTTACTTTAAGTCATGTTTGGCAATAAAAATGTATAAGAACCCTTCTTTTAAAACAGTTTTTTTTTAAATACTGTTGATTGAGCATCCCATTTGGGTCAATGGCTCATTGGGTTTTGTGTTTTCAGTGCACAGCTGTAGCATGTGATGTTTGCAGGAATGGAATAGCCGATCTAAATTTTCCAATCTCTGTAGTTAACAGAGGAGAAGTTTGGGCAGGCGGAGAGGACCGAGCTTGATGCTCATCTGGAGATGCTGTTGGGTCGGGCGGAATCCACTAAACACTGGACAGAGAAGATTATGAAGCAGACTGAAGTTGTGCTGCAGCCCAATCCTAGTGAGTGTCCTACTTGAGACCACACTTTTTAGAGTAGATTTATAGGGTATACTATAAACACATAAACGATCACACTGGTCCAAAACAGTGCAAGATACACATACATTTCTTTAATCCCGAATGATTAATCAGTACGTTTTAGCAAAAGTCATTTTTATGAATCAGTCTGTTCTGCATTTTTCTCAATTGTAAAAGTAGACATCTAATTTTGTATTTTTCCATTCTTACCTCATTTATAGACGTAAACATTCTCGATTTGTGCTCAAGCAATCTAATCAGAGCGTTTTTCAGCACTAGTGCTGCCTTAAGAGGATACATGTGCTCTCATCTGACTGCTCGTCCTAATTGAATTTGGTGTGAGTAGATGTCCGGATGGAGGAGTTCCTTTATGAAATGCTGGACAAAAAAGTGCCAACACGTGCCAACAATCACGAGATGTTGGGCCAGTGCATGAGTGACTCTGGGCACGAGTTTGGACCTGGAACAGCATACGGTAAGCTCATTACACACTAATGCAGTCTGATTGTTTAGCTGATAGGTGTGTAACTATGAAAATCGGTTCATTAAATCATTATCAATCTTCCACTGGTGCGTTTCTGAGAGACGGGAGTCCACTTACCCTGGGATGGGTAGGTCACCAGTCCATCTCAGGGTCAGTTACCAATTATTGTTGAAATCTATTATAGTTGATATTAAAGTTGATAAGCATAGCAATGGGATGATTTTGAACAGTGACTTTTTTCTGTTAAGCCAAATTCAATAGTGCTTTTTAAACTAATGGTAACTTAAATACATAAAAAACTAATGTGCATGAGACATGTGTCTAGACTTTGCTTATTGCTTCATTGTTGTTTTCCATCAGCAAGGTCAACTTGATCATGTCCCATAATCTAAGGCAGAGGTCTCAAACTCGATTCCTGGAGGGCCATAGCCATGCATAGTTTTGAATTAAACACACCTGAATCCACTTATTAAGCTTGGTTGAAGTTTGGTTGAAGCTACTGGTGTGTCTCCTGCGGCTCTCCAGGAATTGACGTTGAGACTCCTGACCTAAGGCTAAGTTCTGACCGCAGCCCAAAGTGACCCAAATCTTTTTTTCTTTTTTTTTTTTTCCCAAATGTGACCTGTATCTGATATTTTCATGACGGCCTCAATTCAGATTTTTTTTCAATTCTGATCCAGGTTGATTTCCTATGTAAGATAAGATATGTTTTTATTAATCCAAAGGAAATTGTATCTCCAGTGGCTGCAGATTCAACAATACAACAACAGGCCAACAATAAGAAGTTAAAAAAGTAGCAAACAGTGTACGATAGAATCACTCAAAACAGATATAAATACAATAATACCATATAAATAGAAAAGCGAAACCAAGCTACAAAACTATACAAAAACAATAACAATAGTTTATTTGCAATCTCTCCACATAATATTGCACAAGGCATACCGGCGTAAGATTGTTTATTTCATGACAGATCCCTATTTAGTGGAAGTATTGTAGCGTTTGATTGCTACATGAATAAATGACGCTCTGTGTCGTTGTGTTTTTAACTTTGGAATGTGGTCTTGAATCAAATGCGTATCCGATTTTTTTACCATGTAACCTCGAGCCCAAGCTAAACACTGTTCGCGTCACCATAATCTATGATAAAAAATTGTTTAATGTGTTCTTTTCAGCCTCAATCTTTAAAAAAATGTAATACTAGTAAGTTTGTCCCTGATAAGATATTTACGCCCACAAATCCTCAAGTGTGCCTCAGAGCATGGGTTTTACTGTTTATGTCTGTTAGCAGTGCATTCTGGGGGACGTAGTTTCCTCTTCGGTGCATGTATCTGATATTGGAGCCACATTTCGTTCTCACAGAAGACAGATAGCAGACGCATGTTATTTGTAATGTAATTGGGCATTAAGACTGAGTACAGTATGAACATAGCCTAAGATTAGCATGTTTGTGCAGAACATACAATTATGTATGTATTCTATCTGTTCGATCGATTAGAATCAAAACCGTCGCAAGCATTACGCATCTCAGTTTTTTTAATACAAATTGCTTATTTAGCAAATGTTTAATGTTGGGCATTTAAATCAAATTTAAATTAAATTAATTTAGCAAGAAGGCTGGAACATGTAAAAAGTTGCATGAATGCTGTTCAATTTAAAAGCGCACATTTGACTGAACATGTTTATAGTTGTAATATAATATAGAAATATCCTTTATTTGATTAAAAACTGATCAAAGACGGTTTCATTAAAAGGCTATTGCAGTCCAATACCACAAGTATACATGGTTCATAGCGACTGCGCTAAATTTCTGTTGTTATTGCATAGAGGGGACACACTTCCAAATGATGAATAGTTTGAGCTAGGGCACTGATAACCCTTTCTATCACGGTTACAACGGTTACACATAATTTTTCAGTGTTTGTTTATTACGTTATTTTATAGTCTATTGAATCTCCTTTGCTTTGGTTTGGCTTTGTGTATTGTTGAAAATCTCCAGAATCCTTGTTCAGTTTTGAACATGTTCCCGTTGATTGTTTGGGGCGTTCCTCTTTATTTTGCAGGCAGTGCTCTCATTAAATGCGGGGAGACGGAGAAGCTGTTGGGAAGCGCTGAGAAAGAGTTCATCCAAAGCGCCGCCATTAACTTCCTCACTCCCTTCAGAAACTTCATCGAGGGGGATTTCAAAACCATAGCAGTGAGTATTAGTGCACCTCTGGATATCCATCCATCCATCCATCTTCATGTCGGCTTTATTCCCTTTCGGGGTCGCCACAGCGGAATGAACCGCCAACTCTCTGGCATATGTTTTACGCAGCGGATGCCCTTCCCTGCCGCAACCCATCGCTGGGAAACATTCACACACACATTCACACTTTAACACTATGGGCAATTGTTCTTATTCAATTCACTTATACCGCATGTCTTTGGACTTGTGGGGAAACCGGAGCACCCGGAGAAAACCCACGCGATCACGGGGAGAACATGCAAACTCCACACAGAAATGCCACCCTGCCCCAGCCGAGCCTAGAACCAGCGACCTTCTTGCTGTGAGACGACCGTGCTACCCACTGCGCCACCGTGACGCCAGAGAAGCCTGCGGCACCCGGTGTTCCCAGGCGGTCTCCCATCCAGGTACTGAACGGGCCCTGGCTCGCTTAGCTTCCGAGATCGGACGGGATCGGGCGTTGTCGAGCCGGAATGGCCGCAGACACCTCTGGATATTTATTTATTTATTTTCAATGCCACTTTACAATGAGACTATTTTTTGTAACATTTTTAAAATTTTCTTTGCTGCAGTGTGTTATATTTTGTACCTCACTTTTTGTTGTCACACTATGTCACTTTGGGTTTTGCTGTTATATACATTGTTTTATCAATGCAACATATTACAGAATAAATCATTCTTAAATTCTTAATTCTTATAAATTAAGTCTGGCTGGTGTTCAAGCCGCGGGGTTGTTTCACGTGTATTATGGCTTGTTGTGGCATAAAACTCTGGGAGGTTAGGCTAATTAGCGGCACGGGGCTAACACTGCTTTTCCAAATATCCGTGGTGAAACTAAACCCAAAGAGGTTTGTAGTAAGGTGTGGATAATTATGTTTTTTCATTTTCATTTTCAGTCATGTAGTTTAGGCAGCTCCATGTCAGTCATGTAGCGTTGGGACATCATTTCTGGGCTCCAGAATATTTTAGGTACTTGATTAAATTACTTGTGTTAAATACGCTTTTGAGCTTCCTTTTGAGCTACCTCTGGACAATTTCGCTGAGCACAATTTGCAGTCTGACTTTGTTTTGTCTTCATTCACTTTCAAATAGTTCCACATGCTGAAATGTCTCCCCTCGTCTTCTCCCTGCTCAGATCTGCAGACGGAGTGTATATGTGGGGCCGCGCGGGGCAGGCACTCAGCGCCTGTGATTAACCCCTTACACACCGCTCAAACATAGACATTCTCAGATGGTGGTATAGGTCCCAGGTATTGGGGGTCTTTTAACGAGTACGAGTACTTTAGAAAATGTGGTATAGAGGCCGATACCCGATGCCGGTATTGGTATCGCTGCATCCCTAGCAAAATTTTTTTTTTGTTGAATATTGTTGTCACGTTACATTACCTTGTAGATGGATTGATGACATGAAAATGTTTATTTTACAAAAAATTGCATGTTGCATTAGGTTGTCTTTGTTTCATTACCCTATTAGACTGAAGTTTATTTTGTTGTGTTTCTTTACAGAAAGAGAGGAAACTTCTTCAGAATAA
Source organism: Danionella dracula (assembly GCA_900490495.1). Classification (NCBI taxonomy): domain Eukaryota; kingdom Metazoa; phylum Chordata; class Actinopteri; order Cypriniformes; family Danionidae; genus Danionella; species Danionella dracula. The sequence goes on from UELW01000100.1 coordinate 4,209,655, forward strand.
GCGACTTGATTTGGATGCAGCCAAAAACAGACTGAAGAAGGCTAGACTGGCTGATGCTCGTTCTGCAGTTAGTACTTCACACACAAACATAATGTGACACTGCAGTTCATTGGTAATTAATACCTTGCTTTCTGTTGCACATTTTAGTATAATTGTAATGATTTTAGGGAGTAGAAACTTGAAACTCAAGGTTAACTGTTTATGATCAGTGCAACTAACAAATGCTATGTTCGTTTGAAATGTTTTGCTGCTCTCTGTGAATCTCTAAGCACTCTCTTATTTTTTTTTATTAATTTGCCACGTCTTATTGTGCTTCTAAATCTCTTTTTGCTTACCTGCCTGAATCTATAGGATCTGAACTCCTGCCCCCCGCTGGGAGAGGAGTATGTGCCTCACTTTTCTTACATGCTCAGCTTCTTGCATGTCAGGTTGCTAAAGGTTTGTCTGCTGTGTCTCAATCGATAGCTGCTATCTGTTGCCTTTAATCTGTAGCCTGCATTTAACCTGTAGACTTTGATGAAGAAAATTCAGAGTTAATACTTTTACATGTTGTATTTTATTTGCTGTAATTTATTAATGTACATTACTGGTAAACTTGCATGTCAATTATAACATTGAGGGCAACAGAAAGCAGTTACTGGGTGTAACTCGGTGTACTGTGTAGATTTTCCCTTTTCTTTTGTTCAGTAGTAATATTGAAATGCACACAATCACTCTCTTTTTATTCTTTGCATTTTCTTTACCGGTCCTCTGTGTTCCATTAGTGCCTTGTTCTGAATTTGGTAGCATCTGCTATTCGCTTACAAGTCTATATCTGGGTCCTGAAAGCATACAATATTTATTTAAGCTTTCGTTTGGTAAAAGGCAGGGTACATACTGGACAGATCTCCAGTTCACCTCAGGGTCATATTTACACTTGTCTTTGAACTGTTTTTGATTCATAAAGTTGGACCTATTCATGATTTCAATATATTATTATTTTTTTAACAATAAATATGATTTTAGGTTTGTTTATATAAGTCAGTCTAAATAATTACAACATTACCTGAGTAACATTCTCATCACAGTAATCTGGACAGGTTAGAGATAAGCAGTTGGTTCAAATTTAAAAACGTTGTAAATAAATATTTAAATTGAACAAAGAGGAAAAATCTATGGTTTGAATTTCTCACACTGCCTGCTTTGTGCCTTAACTGTTCTATAACCACACCGCTTGTGAACCAGGCAAGGCAAGGCAAGTGTGTTTATTGTCAATTCTGCCACATGTACAGTGCATACATACAGAGAATTGAAATTGCATTACCCTCAGACCCTTGGTGCATACATAAATTACACAGAACATAAGAGTAAGTAGTAATTAAGTAAAAATAAGAATTACAGATACATAGCATGGCCATTGAAATGCAGTTCTTCAGAGAAGCCGCTTTATTGACTTGTATTTAAATACATTAAAACCACATTTTCCCCTCATTGTTCTGTGTGTTCGATCCATTTCATTTTTGTTTTTAGATAGACATTATCCCTGTATTGTTTCCTCCAGTGCATGAATTTCCTCTCGCTTTTGTAATAAATTTTGCTCTCAAATTTGGACTTGATTTAACAAGTCTTTTCCTGTTTGTGTGTGCTGGCCAGCTGTGGACTGAGGAGGCGCAGCAGGTGAGTCATTCTAGCTCTGTTTTCAGGAAGACTGAGGAGCCTGTGCCCATGCACTTGAGACTTGTGTGCAGCAGAGGGAGCCAAAAGTTGTTTACAAGTTGTGTTTCTGTGTCATTTGCTTTGCAGGAAAACATTGTGATGTTGATTGGGTGACTGTGTATCTGTGTGTGTGCTTCCCTCAGGCAGAGACTGAGCTGAGGATCGCACAGAGTGAGTTTGACCGACAAGCTGAAATCACCAGGCTGTTGCTGGAGGGCATCGGGAGCACTCATGTATGCTCAGAATTCCTCTCTCTTAATTAGTTATTTCTTCCCTTGATTTTAGAAGGGAAATTGATGAGAACACTGCAATGTAGATTTGGTAAAAAAAAAAAAACTTACCTGAAAAACAAATTAAATAACCTTTTTCTTTTTGGAAATAATTGTTTCAGGTTACTGCATTAATGCATGATTAATGCATATATTTTAATATCTCAAAATAGCGTGGGTGTTTTTAAAGCTTCAAAATGAGTATTATAAAAGACATAGAAACCTGGTTCGCACAATGTCAGCACAAATGCATATTGGTGAAGGTGGAGTTGGTTGCATTGTATGAGGTGTATTGCAAGATAATCTCTATTGACTAGAACTTACATTTAGTCTTTTGGAATCTAATAATATTGATGTAACAAGTACAGTAATCAAAGCTACAAAAGAACCGAATGGTAAAATAAGATTTTTACTTCCTTTAATAATGATTGATCATGCTGGATAATTGTTGTTTCTTTTGTGTAAAATTATTTCTTTATGTGTGTAACATATTAATATTTAAGTGGTTCTAACAATTTAAAATGCCATCTTATTAAATAGTAATAATAAATTAAAGCTGCAAGCAGCGATGGAAGGGGTCTCGCACGATGCATCCGCCGGAGCGAAAGCACCGCCTCCCGGCCTTTTTCCAGTTTTTTGACCTTCGAACAAATTTTGGTGGGCTTTCTAACATGTTCAATGGGTCAAAACAGCTAAAACGAAGATTTTGGTAGCATTTAAGGGGGGCAGTAAGGAGGCGCTGTAGAGCCAATTTTTTAAAGCACAGTCACAGTGATGCATATACTTTTGTTGAGCCTGTTAAGGCTAATCATACCAGGCTGTTTTTGTTGATAGTGGATTATCTTGAAAAGAGATACAGACCATAATATGTAAAATTTTTTTCCACAATTTTGAAGGGTGAACTTTGCTGTGGAACCACCCCAAGACCATTTGACGTACTTCTTAGCTTTTGATAACTTTTTTTCCCTAATGTGTTATGAGTAACCACACCAATTTTCAGCCTGATTAGACATTTCGCCTAGAAGGAGTTGCCAAAGTTTAAAACGAGCGAAAGCGCACACTTTTTGAGGTTTTTGCAAAATATCTGTCTTCCCGTCAATTTTGGAAAATGGGTTTTTATTAGTAAAAGTTGCAGCTTGGTCATTTACATATGTGTACCAAATTTCATTCGCCTACGATAACCTGGTTGCGCAACAGCTACAAAACCGCTTCAGGTGGCGCTATAAAGCGCCACCCAAAGGCCGTTTGACGAACTGCTGCGTTTTTGATAACTTTTCATCCCAAATGCCTTATGACAAACCACACCAATTATCAGCTGGATCGGACATTTCACCTAGGAGGAGTTCGTCAAGTATGAAGTCTGTGTTTTTTACATAAAACCTAAAATATCCGGTTTTCCGTCCAGTTTCAAAACTCGACCCAATTTACTTTTTTGTAGGTCTTAAGGTCCCACACGTATGCGACAAGTTTTAGTGTGTATGCAATACACTGCCTGAAATAGAAGGGTAAAACTATAAAAAACAGGCTTTCAATGCTCGCCACTAGGTGGCGCTATGACGGATTATGTTCGTTTTTGTACGCCTGTTCTCGGGCTTGGACTACGATGAGAATGAAACAAGTTTGAGACGGATCGGAAATTCTATGCCCGAGTTATAACAACTTTCTGTTTCAAATCGAAATTTTGACCTTGGCTGCGACCATGACCACATACTTTATGATAGCTGAAAAAAAGTTCTAATTTAAGGTTCCGTATGCCTTATGATGATACTCAAGAAGTTTGGAGATGTTTAGATAAAATCTGTGGGAGGAGTTTGTCAAAGTGTGGAACGAGCAAAAAGCCCATTTTTAGAGGTTTTTGCGAAATAACTCAATTCCAGTTGATTTTAGAAACAGGGATTATATTAGTAAAAGTTGCAGCTTGGTACTTTACACATGTGTACCAAATTTCATTCGCTTACGACAAACTGCTTGAGCAACAGCTTTAAAAAACAGCTAAAGCGATGTTTTTGGTCACATATAAGAGGGCGCTGTACAGCCAATTTTTGTAGCGCAGTCACAGTGATGCATATCCTTTTGTTCAACCTGACAAGGTTAATCATGGCAGGCTGTTTTTGTTGATAGTGGATTATCTAGAACGGAAATAAAGTCCAAAATATGTTAATTGTTTTTGCACAATTTTGAAGGTTGAACTTTGCTGTGGCGCCACCGAAAGACCATTGGACGTACTTCTTTAGCTTTTGATAACTTTTTTTCTCTAATGTGTTATGAGTAACAACACCAATTTTTAGCTTCATCGGACATTTTGCCTAGGAGGAGTTCGTCAAAGTTTAAAACGAGCGAAAATGCACACTTTTTTAGGTTTTTGCAAAATATCTGTCTTCCCGTCAATTTTGGAAAATTGGTTTTTATTAGTAAAAGTTGCAGCTTGGTCATTTACATATGTGTACCAAATTTCATTCGCCTACGATAACCTGGTTGCGCAACAGCTACAAAACCGCTTCAGGTGGCGCTATAGACCGCCACCCAAAGGCCGTTTGACGAACTGCTGCGTTTTTGATAACTTTTCATCCCAAATGCCTTACGACTAACTACACCAATTATCAGCTGGATCGGACATTTCGCCTAGGAGGAGTTCGTCAAAGTATAAAGTCTGTGTTTTTTACATAAAACCTAAAATATCCAGTTTTCCGTCCAGTTTCAAAACTCGACCCAATTTACTTTTTTGTAGGTCTTAAGGTCCTACACGCATGCGACAAGTTTTAAGTGTGCATGCAATACACTGGCTGAAATAGAAGGGTAAAACTATGAAAAACAGGCTTTTAATGCTCGCCACTAGGTGGCGCTATGGCGGATGTCGTTCGTCGTCGTACGCCTTTTCTCAGGCTTGGACTACGATGAGAATGAAACAAGTTTGAGCCGGATCAGATATTCTATGCCCGAGTTATAACAACTTCCTGTTTCGAGTCGAAATTTGGACATTAGCCCGCCGCCACGACCACATACTTTATGATAGTCGAACAAGCTTCTCAATATCAATTGCCGTATGCCTTATGATGATACTCAAGAAGTTTGGAGATGTTTGGATAAAGTCTGTGAGAGTAGTTCGTCAAAAAGTAGAACGAGCAAAAACGCCCTTTTTTAGAGGTTTTTGCAAAATAAACTGACTTCCTGTCTATTTTGGAAATAGACTTTCAATTAGTAAAAGTTACACCTTGGTACTTTACACATGTGTACCAAATTTCATCCGCCTACGACAAACTGGATGATCAAAAGCCGTAAAAACGCGTTAGGTGGCGCTATAGAGCCATTTTTTAGAAATCAGTTTTGGGACCAAAATTTTACGAAATTTTTCACCGGGTCTGATGCGTGTGCAAAATTTTGTGACTTTTCATATATGTTCAGGTACCGAAAAGTGCCCGCAATGATTCCCGGAATAATAATAATAATAATAATAATAATAATAATAATAATTAAAGCTGCAAGCAGCGATGGAAGGGGTCTCGCACGATGCGTCCGCCGGAGCGAAGGCACCGCCTCCCGGCCTTTTTCGAGTTTTTTGACCTTCGAACAAATTTTGGTGGGCTTTCTAACATGTTCAATGGGTCAAAACAGCTAAAACGAAGATTTTGGTAGCATTTAAGGGGGCAGTAAGGAGGCGCTGTAGAGCCAATTTTTGGAGCGCAGTCACAGTGATGCATATGCTTTTGTTGAGCCTGTTAAGGCTAATCATACCAGGCTGTTTTTGTTGATAGTGGATTATCTTGAAAAGAGATACAGACCATAATATGTAAATTTTTTTCCACAATTTTGAAGGGTGAACTTTGCTGTGGCACCACCCCAAGACCATTGACGTACTTCTTAGCTTTTGATAACTTTTTTTTCCCTAATGTGTTATGAGTAACCACATCAATTTTCAGCTTGATTAGACATTTCGCCTAGGAGGAGTTCGTCAAAGTTTAAAAACGAGCGAAAACGCACACTTTTTGAGGTTTTTGCAAAATATCTGTCTTCCCGTCAATTTTGGAAAATGGGTTTTTATTAGTAAAAGTTGCAGCTTGGTCATTTACATATGTGTACCAAATTTCATTCGCCTACGATAACCTGGTTGCGCAAAAGCTACAAAACCGCTTCAGGTGGCGCTATAAAGCGCCATCCAAAGGCCGTTTGACGAAACTGCTGCGTTTTTGATAACTTTTCATCCCAAATGCCTTACGACAAACCACACCAATTATCAGCTGGATCGGACATTTCACCTAGGAGGAGTTCGTCAAAGTATGAAGTCTGTGTTTTTTACATAAAACCTAAAATATCCGGTTTTTCCGTTCGGTTTCAAAACTCGACCAATTTACTTTTTTGTAGGTCTTAAGGTCCTACACGTATGCGACAAGTTCTAAGTGTGTATGCAATACAGTGCCTGAAATAGAAGCGTAAAACTATCAAAAACACGCTTTTAATGCTCGCCACTAGGTGGCGCTATGACGGATGATGTTCGTTGTCATACGCCTGTTCTCGGGCTTGGACTACGATGAGAATGAGACACGTTTGAGACAGATCGGATATTCTATGCCGAGTTATAACAACTTTCTGTTTCAAATCGAAATTTTGACCTTGGCTGCGACCACGCCCACATACTTGATGATAGCTGAAAAAAAGTTATAATTTTAAGGTTCCGTATGCCGTATGATGATACTCAAGAAGTTTGGAGATGTTTAGATAAAATCTGTGGGAGGAGTTCGTCAAAGTGTGGAACGAGCAAAACGCCCATTTTTAGAGGTTTTTGCGAAATAACTCAATTCCGGTTGATTTTAGAAAAAGGGATTATATTAGTAAAAGTTGCAGCTTGGTACTTTACACATGTGTACCAAATTTCATTCACTTACGACAAACTGCTTGAGCAACAGCTTTAAAAAAACAGCTAAAGCGATGTTTTTGGTCACATATAAGGGGGCGCTGTACAGCCAATTTTTGGAGCGCAGTCACAGTGACGCATATCCTTATGTTCAACCTGACAAGGTTAATCATGGCAGGCTGTTTTTGTTGATAGTGGATAACCTAGAACGGAGATAAAGTCCAAAATATGTAAATTGTTTTTGCACAATTTTGAAGGTTGAACTTTGCTGTGGCGCCACCCAAAGACCATTTGACGTACTTCTTAGCTTTTGATAACTTTTTTCCCTAATGTGTTATGAGTAACAACACCAATTTTCAGCTTCATCGGACATTTCGCCTAGGAGGAGTTCGTCAAAGTTTGAAATGAGCGAAAATGCACACTTTTTGAGGTTTTTGCGAAATATTCGTCTTCCTGTAGATTTTGGAAACAAGGTTTTTATTAGTAAAAGTTGCAGCTTGGTCGTTTACATATGTGTACCAAATTTCATTCGCCTACGATAACCTGTTTGCGCAACAGCTACAAAACCGCTTCAGGTGGCGCTATAGAGCGCCACGCAAAGGCCGTTTGACGAACTGCTGCGTTTTTGATAACTTTTCATCCCAAATGCCTTACGACTAACTACACCAATTATCAGCTGGATCGGACATTTCGCCTAGGAGGAGTTCGTCAAAGTATGAAGTCTGTGTTTTTTACATAAAACCTAAAATATCCGGTTTTCCGTCCAGTTTCAAAACTCGACCCAATTTACTTTTTTGTAGGTCTTAAGGTCCTACACGCATGCGACAAGTTTTAAGTGTGCATGCAATACACTGGCTGAAATAGAAGGGTAAAACTATGAAAAACAGGCTTTTAATGCTTGCCACTAGGTGGCGCTATGGCGGATGTCGTTCGTCGTCATACGCCTGTTCTCAGGCTTGGACTACGATGAGAATGAAACAAGTTTGAGCCGGATCGGATATTCTATGCCCGAGTTATAACAACTTCCTGTTTCGAGTCGAAATTTGAACATTGGCCCGCCGCCACGACCACATACTTTATGATAGTCGAACAAGCTTCTCAATATCAATTGCCGTATGCCTTATGATGATACTCAAGAAGTTTGGAGATGTTTGGATAAAGTCTGTGAGAGTAGTTCGTCAAAAAGTAGAGCGAGCAAAAACGCCCTTTTTTAGAGGTTTTTGCGAAATAACTGACTTCCTGTCTATTTTGGAAATAGACTTTCAATTAGTAAAAGTTACACCTTGGTACTTTACACATGCGTACCAAATTTCATCCGCCTACGACAAACTGGATGATCAAAAGCTGTAAAAACGCGTTAGGTGGCGCTATAGAGCCATTTTTTAGAAATCAGTTTTGGGACCAAAATTTTACGAAATTTTTTCACCGGGTCTGATGCGTGTGCAAAAATCGGTGACTTTTCATATATGTTCAGGTACCGAAAAGTGCCCGCAATGATTCCCGGAATAATAATAATAATAATAAAAAAAAAAAAAAAAAAAAAAAAAAAAAAAAAAAAGTCTCGAGGAAAAACAATAGGGTTCTTGCACCTTCGGTGCTCGACCCCTAATAATAATTAAAGCTGCAAGCAGCGATGGAAGGGGTCTCGCACGATGCATCCGCAAGAGCGAAAGCACCGCCTCCCGCCTTTTTCGAGTTTTTTGACCTTCGAACAAATTTTGGTGGGCTTTCTAACATGTTCAATGGGTCAAAACAGCTAAAACGAAGATTTTGGTAGCATTTAAGGGGGCAGTAAGGAGGCACTGTAGAGCCAATTTTTGGAGCGCAGTCACAGTGATGCATATGCTTTTGTTGAGCCTGTTAAGGCTAATCATACCAGGCTGTTTTTGTTGATAGTGGATTATCTTGAAAAGAGATACAGACCATAATATGTAAATTTTTTTCCGAAATTTTGAAGGGTGAACTTTGCTGTGGCACCCCCCCAAGACCATTTGACGTACTTCTTAGCTTTTGATAACTTTTTTTCCCTAATGTGTTATGAGTAACCACACCAATTTTCAGCTTCATTAGACATTTCGCCTAGGAGGAGTTTGCCAAAGTTTAAAACGAGCGAAAACGCACACTTTTTGAGGTTTTTGCAAAATATCTGTCTTCCTGTCAATTTTGGAAAATGGGTTTTTATTAGTAAAAGTTGCAGCTTGGTCATTTACATATGTGTACCAAATTTCATTCGCCTGCGATAACCTGGTTGCGCAACAGCTACAAAACCGCTTCAGGTGGCGCTATAAAGCGCCACCCAAAGGCCGTTTGACGAACTGCTGCGTTTTTGATAACTTTTCATCCCAAATGCCTTACGACAAACCACACCAATTATCAGCTGGATCGGACATTTCACCTAGGAGGAGTTCGTCAAAGTATGAAGTCTGTGTTTTTTACATAAAACCTAAAATATCCGGTTTTCCGTCCAGTTTCAAAACTCGACCCAATTTACTTTTTTGTAGGTCTTAAGGTCCTACACGCATGCGACAAGTTTTAAGTGTGTATGCAATACACTGCCTGAAATAGAAGCGTAAAACTATCAAAAACACGCTTTTAATGCTCGCCACTAGGTGGCGCTATGACGGATGATGTTCGTTGTCATACGCCTGTTTTCGAGCTTGGACTACGATGAGAATGAGACACGTTTGAGACGGATCGGATATTCTATGCCCGAGTTATAACAACTTCCTGTTTCAAATCGAAATTTTGACCTTGGCTGCGACCACGACCACATACTTGATGATAGGTGAAAAAAAGTTATAATTTTAAGGTTCCGTATGCTGTATGATGATACTCAAGAAGTTTGGAGATGTTTAGATAAAATCTGTGGGAGGAGTTCGTCAAAGTGTGGAATGAGCAAAACGGCCATTTTTAGAGGTTTTTGCGAAATAACCGAATTCCAGTCGATTTTAGAAACAGGGATTACATTAGTAAAAGTTGCAGCTTGGTACTTTACACATGTGTACCAAATTTCATTCGCTTATGACAAACTGCTTGAGCAACAGCTTTAAAAAAACAGCTAAAGCGATGTTTTTGGTCACATATAAGGGGGGCGCTGTACAGCCAATTTTTGGAGCGCAGTCACAGTGATGCATATCCTTTAGTTCAACCTGACAAGGTTAATCATGGCAGGCTGTTTTTGTTGATAGTGGATAACCTAGAACGGAGATAAAGTCCAAAATATGTAAATTGTTTTTGCACAATTTTGAAGGTTGAACTTTGCTGTGGCGCCCTCCAAAGACCATTGGACGTACTTCTTAGCTTTTGATAACTTTTTTTCCCTAATGCGTTATGAGTAACAACACCAATTTTCAGCTTCATCGGACATTTCGCCTAGGAGGAGTTCGTCAAAGTTTGAAACAAGCAAAAATGCACACTTTTTTAGGTTTTTGCAAAATATCTGTCTTCCCGTCGATTTTGGAAAACGGGTTTTTATTGGTAAAAGTTGCAGCTTGGTCATTTACATATGTGTACCAAATTTCATTCGCCTACGATAACCTTGTTGCGCAACAGCTACAAAACCGCTTCAGGTGGCGCTACAGAGCGCCACCCAAAGGCCGTTCGACGAACTGCTGCGTTTTGATAACTTTTCATCCCAAATGCCTTACGACTAACTACACCAATTATCAGCTGGATCGGACATTTCGCCTAGGAGGAGTTCGTCAAAGTATGAAGTCTGTGTTTTTTACATAAAACCTAAAATATCCGTTTTTCCGTCTAGTTTCAAAACTCGACCCAATTTACTTTTTTGTAGGTCTTAAGGTCCTACACGCATGCGACAAGTTTTAAGTGTGCATGGAATACACTGGCTGAAATAGAAGGGTAAAACTATGAAAAACAGGCTTTTAATGCTCGCCACTAGGTGGCGCTATGGCGGATGTCGTTCGTCGTCGTACATCTGTTCTCAGGCTTGGACTACGATGAGAATGAAACAAGTTTGAGCCGGATCGGATATTCTATGCCCGAGTTATAACAACTTCCTGTTTCGAGTCGAAATTTGGACATTGGCCCGCCGCCACGACCACATACTTTATGATAGTCGAACAAGCTTCTCAATATCAATTGCTGTATGCCTTATGATGATACTCAAGAAGTTTGGAGATGTTTGGATAAAGTCTGTGAGAGTAGTTCGTCAAAAAGTAGAACGAGCAAAAACGCCCTTTTTTAGAGGTTTTTGCGAAATAACTGACTTCCTGTCTACTTTGGAAATAGACTTTCAATTAGTAAAAGTTACACCTTGGTACTTTACACATGTGTACCAAATTTCATCCGCCTACGACAAACTGGATGATCAAAAGCCGTAAAAACGCGTTAGGTGGCGCTATAGAGCCATTTTTTAGAAATCAGTTTTGGGACCAAAATTTTATGAAATTTTTCACCGGGTCTGATGCGTGTGCAAAATTTTGTGACTTTTCATATATGTTCAGGTACCGAAAAGTGCCCGCAATGATTCCCGGAATAATAATAATAATAATTAAAGCTGCAAGCAGCGATGGGCGGGCCCTCGCACGATGCATCCGCGGGATCCAAAGATGCCGCCCCCCTGGTCTTACATTTTTTTTGTCATGTGCATTAAGTTAAATTTGTAAGAGATACAGCAACAAATACTTTAATTTCCCTTGGAATTCATACAGCCAGCAGGAGGCGCTATGAGTGTATCAAGTAAGCATATCTACTTGTTCTGAGGGGTAAGCTCATTTATTCCATACATTTTTTACATTCACTGCCTAATGACAACAGCTATTTTAAACACATTTCAGAAAGCCTCCAGGTGGCGCTATAACAGTCTCATGCCATGAGCATATTATTCCATTTAGAATTACCAGCTAATCATGCACGTTTTTTTGTCATGTACATTGAGTTAAATATGTAAGATATATAGCAACAAATACGTTAGGATCCCTTGGAATTCATACAGCCAGCAGGAGGCGCTGAGTGTATCATCAAGTAAGCATATCTACTTGTTCTGAGGGGTGAGCTCATCATTCCATACATTTTTTACATTTACTGCCTAATGACAACAGCTATTTTAAACACATTTCATAAAGCCTCCAGGTGGCGCTATAACAGTCTCATGCCATGAGCATATTGATCAATTTAGAATTACCAGCTCATCATGCAAATTTTTTGTCATATACATTGAGTTAAATATGTAAGAGATACAGCAACAAATACATTAGTATCCCTTGGAATTCATACAGCCAGAAGGAGGCGCTATGAGTGTATCATCTAGTAAGCATATCTACTTGTTCTGAAGGGTGAGCTCATCATTCTGTACATTTTTAACATTGATTGGATGAAGGATGTGAGAGGTACAGTAACAAGTACCATTATCCCCATACATTTGAGAAAGCTCAAATTCGAAGCAGTGCCACAGAAAGACCGTGCGACGAACTTCTGCGTTTTTGATAACTTTTGGTCCATACTGTCTTAAGAGTCCCCAGACAAATTTTCAGCTCGATCTGGCAATTTTCCTAGGAGGAGTTCGTTAAATTGCGAGATGAGCTGTTTTCGCATACTAGGTGGCGCTGTAGCGCTGTCGTCCAAAGTAAAGTTGTACAAACAGTGTCAGATTACTATATTTACTGAGGATGAGGTTTAGCCTAAATTTGGTGGGGTTTCTAACTTGTTCAAGGTGTCAAAACAGCTTAAACATCTATTCTAGTAACATTTAGGGGGGCGCTGTAGAGCCAATCTTAGAGCGGTGTCACGTTGCGGCCTATCATTTTATTCAGCCTTCCAAGCTCATCATGTCAGGCCGTTTTCGTGGACAACGGATAAACTAGAACAGAGATATACTCAAAAGTATGTCAATTTGCATCACATTTTTGATTGGTGAAATTTGAGGGGGCGCCACTCAAAGACCGTTTTACAAACTGCTGCGCTTTTGATAACTTTTCATCCCAAAGGTCTCCCGAGTAAGCACACCAATTTTCAGCTCGATCTGGTTATTTTCCTAGGAGGAGTTCGTTAAAATGCGAGATGAGCTTTTTCGCGTTCAAGGGGGCGCTGCAGAGCTGTCGTCTACAGTAAAGTTTTCAAACTGTGTCAGATTACTTTATTTATTGAGGATGAGGTTGATGCAAAATTTGGTGATGTTTCGATAATGTTAAGGGTGTCTAAACAGCTGAAACATGTTTTTTGGTAAAATTCAAGGGGGCGCTGTAGAGCCATTTTTTATGCTACGATCATGCCGACTGTGCCAGATCGCTATTTTTTGCAAGCTTTACCTTAGTGCCGAATTTGGTGAGTTTTCGAGCACGTCTAGTTGGTGAAATCTGCGACGAAAAACACGGACAAAGAATAATAATAATAATAATAATAATCCTAACAGATACAATAGGGCTTCGCCGCACAGCTTCGCTGGCGTGCTCGGGCCCTAATAAAAAAAAAAAAAAAAAAAAAAAAAAAAAAAAAAGTCTTGAGGAAAAACAATAGGGTTCTTGCACCTTCGGTGCTCGACCCCTAATAATAAAAAAAAAAAAAAAAAAAAAAGACTCGAGGAAAAACAATAGGGTTCTTGCACCTTCGGTGCTCGACCCCTAATAATGTATGGCTACCACTGAATGCTTGTACAGCCTTAACTGAACACCCCTGAATCCACTGATGAAGCAGCTCTGAGTTTGGTTGAAGCTACTGGTGTCTCCTGAAACAGGGTTGGAACAAAATCTAAACTGAATGCCACAAACATTGTTGCTTATAAAAGGAAAATTGCAGTTGAATTGCTTGAGCTAATTTTCAAATTACTGAGAGATAATTCTCACAAAAATATTGAGTATAATTTAAAAAAATCGACAATTCGAAAATCACTCTTTTTTATGTTTTTTTTTTTATGTTTGTATATTTCCAAACTCTAAGCCCATCTCATATTTTTTGTTCTAGAGTTTTAGATTTGGTTGAAAATATATGCAAGTGTTCCATGGTTAACCTTCAATGTTGGATTTGCTCTTCTCTTTGCATCAGGCTCATCACTTGCACTGCCTGAATGATTTTGTGGAGGCTCAAGCTGTGTATTATGCCCAGTGTTGCCAGTACCTGGTCAATCTGCAGAAACAGCTGGGAAGGTATCTTCAGGATCTATTTTATAAAGTTTTGTCATTTATTTCCCTTTGTGTTTGCAAACTGCACTCTGCATTTGTAAAGTAATTATTTAGAATTGAACAAAATGTCTTTGTGCTTGTATTGTCCAGTTTTCCATCAACATTGTGTAATAACAATCAGCCGGGCGCCAGCTCCTCAGACAGTGTGTCTGTGGCTTCAGCGAGCGCTTCTCTCCCTGCTCCTCCTCCAAGCCAAGCATCACCGGCCCTCAACGAGCTCCGGAGCAGTTCTGGCACTCGGAGCGCACGAGTGCTGTATGACTATGATGCTGCCAGCAGCAGTGAGCTCTCACTACTCGCAGATGAGGTGCGTTTACAAATACCTTCCAATTAGGGATGGAACGATTATATATTTTGGTTGTGCATTTCTGAGGAATAATCACGGTTTCATGGGTATCATGATTATTATGCATTCATTCATTTCAAAACATTATTAGTTTAGAAAATCTCTGTTTGGGCGTAAAATTGAGTGATAAGCTATATTTTAAAATAAAAAAATATTTCAACCCTATCCCTACATCCCTATCAGCGAACTATTCACACTTTTATGCGTGCGAAATAAGAATTGTACTGTAAAATGTAGAATAAATAAAAAAGTATTCAATCAGAGTCCGAATATGTTCTTTTTTTCTGGTTAGATCGTTGGACACTCGACCAGCTACACTCGGGCAGAAGGAGATTTCTCTTGTACCTAAACAAGCAAACTCCCCCTGTAGTACGACAAGTTTTTAAAGAAGTAGCACAGAAATAAATAATAACTATTTAGAGAGCGTTGTATCTATTGTTTAAATATTTGTAATGAAGGATGTGCGTAATGACGTAGGCCAAACTACTTCCGTCATAAGACATTTTAGTGCTTCCCAGATCGTGCGCACTCTTGTCTTGCACACTAAAAAGTACTAAACAATATTCTTCTGAAAATTAGTATCTACTTGAAGGGTGCAGTAAAAGTATTCAGATTTGGACGCAGAGCAGGTGTTGATGCAGAATAATCAAATTATTCCAACTCATAATTTACCATTCAGGTGTGAACATAAATGCAAGAAATTAGGCAGCGCTTTTTAAATACACATCTCAAATTGCTCATTTATAGTTTTGCGGTACAATTGACTATTTAAAAAGTTGTAAAGTATAACAAATCGGAAAATAACTAATTGCTCATGTAGATTTTTTGTCATTTCTATCTCTGGCAACGTCCCTGGTGCACTTAAGACATGTTTAATCACAAACAAGGCTTCCTAGTTTAGTCATTTTCTTTAATTACATCTTCTAAATTCATCAGTTCCATAATATTCTTTTCTCTTTGCAAAATTTAGATCTTAACATTTACGTAAGAAAGAATTAATGTCAAAGATTCTTATGTAATTGTAAATCTTATCTGTTTAGTCTTGTACAACTCTCAGTAACACTTGTGTTTTTTCTAGTATGTTCCCTATAAATAGTTTAAAAACAATTAATTTATTTAAACTAGAATTACTACTTACATTTTATGAAAGGATTCCTCAGACATTGCCCTATACATTGTACTTTTCGTCTGCAGATATTACACTTTTCTAATCCAAGTCTTTTTTTTTCCCTGTCAGGTGATCACAGTCAGAAGTGTGCCAGGAATGGACTCTGATTGGCTAATGGGCCAAAGGGGAAACCAGAAAGGCAAGGTGCCAATCACCTACTTGGAACTGGTGAACTGAAGAAAATATTAATAAGTAAAGTGTGCAAAAACTATATCACATTGATGATTTAAGTCAGATAAGAGCTGCACTCCAGACGAGGTCAAGAGTTTAAAGCCCCGCAAGCAATAGAGCTGTCTTCTGCACCGCCATGAACTGGTGAGTGAACACCCTTACAGTCAGTCGCCTTAAGGTAATCCAAAAATCCAGCGTTGCCAACTCATCACATTTATGTGCCAACTCCTTTTTATTGCTAAACTAATCGATTGAGCTATATGATGTATGATGCTTTAATAAATATTACAGGAAAAACTCCAGTGATTCATTTTTGGAGAGTAGTTATAGGATAAAAAAAAGCCTGTTTTCAAGTGAGATGTTTACTGAACTATTAGAAAATGTAAGTTAAAATGTCATATAGACTGAAGCACTAAGCAAGTTAAAATGGCATATAGATTTTTTTTAAACAAATTAACAACTTATCAAATGAAAACTTGATGTTGTTATTTTGTACTGTTCACTGGGGTTCAAATAGAAAAATAACAGGATTTTTCTAAAAGTTGTTCATATTTTCTATTATATTATAGAAAATATATATCAAAACTATCAGTAGTCTCATAAAATATAATTGAAAACAGGTCAATATCATTCAAGGATGACCGAAATGGAGTGCTGGTATTAGAGAACCGATGCGATCTGAACAGTCTTCTGAACTGTAATATTCTAATCATGCTCTGTTGTACAACTTTTAGATTTCTCAAAGCATGTGTTCTTTTCATCAGGCTGTGTGAATACTAGATAACGCTACAGTAATACATCTGTGTGCAGATGATACATCTCATGTGAGGGCTGCCATGCTAGCAGTTGTACTCCGGGGTAACTTGACAAGTCCTTGTAGGTATAGATACAGGTTGGAATTTATGAATGTTGGAGGTGGGTGAAGTGGGGTAAAAAAAATCCAGGACTTCCAGGCAAACACGTAGCGTAGAAGGAAGGGTGCCAGAGGTCAATATCAGGACCTGAATGAGTTTGGGGCATCTCTAACACCTGTGAATTCGAAACGCACACTAGGTTTATGTGTTTTGTAGTCCATACACTCGACCACTATAAGAGAAAATAAAGGTGTCATCTGCAGTAGTGGTAGATGTTCCATCCTTGGAAATGAAACCTTGTTCGCTCTTAACAACGTGCTACTTCAAAACACCACCAATTTATTTTGTCCCAAATCAGCATCCGTGTTGCGTGGCTCTGTTAAGTGAGCACAGCTTCTGAGTGTCTGAGAAATGTTGCACTGGTGGTTTTTGATGGTTTATTGAAACTGCATGATGGATGCAAGAAGAGGGCATGAACAATTACTGCTACACTGCTAAGCACTCCAGACCTCTTCCTTCTGGCTTTCATCAGCTGCAGGTTCACTGTGGATGACTCCTCTTTAGTTGTTAATTAGTTATCTTAGCTTTCGTTATATTTTGCTGGTTTAAAGTTAATTTGTATTCATCTATAAGAAAGATTGCTGCTCTGGCCCACAAAGTATAACTGTACTCAGGTCCTGAATTGCTTCTGATTTAGGTTTGTATAATAAAAATAATAATAATTGGTGGCATTTATAAAGACTAAGCATTTAAAAGAGTATTTTAAATGGTAACATTTCTCATAGCAACCTTACTTTCCTTTGAGCACTCCTAGTTAGATACTATTTTTTAAAAATGTTGAGTTTTGGCTGAGACTTTCAGGGTAGTTTTAATCTTCAATCAACTTCTGAATTTCAAAACATCAAGCGCTTTTTGTTTTTATGCAAGTATTGTACATGCAATACGTAATTACAATTTAGTTTAGCTATTCTTAGCTTCAGATTAAGAAAAAAGTAATAAAGGTTACAGACTCTTAAGGTGGGAGGCGCTAGGGTGAAATAAAAGCTCAGGAAAATATGAACATAACCCATACATTGACGTTGATCTCATTCTACATATGTAAATATGCGCACAAAACATTTTTTTCCTATGGTTAATAGGTTCAATGTGCATGAAATAGTAAAGTCTTTAAAACAGCATTTTGTTCTGTCATTAATAGTAGGCCTTTTCCGCTCATTTTATCTTAGCTAAATATTTGCTCCATTTTGTTTATATAAAATTGAAGTGCAAGTATGTTGATTCAAAATATGATATTCAAAATTCTGAATTGGTTCTCCTCAACAGAACCTTGATTTGTACACTTTTACAATCATCAGTGAATCTTTCAAACATCATCTCAATCAGACTTTGAAATGCTTTTTATTAACATACTTTGTTTTGCAGTCAAAGGTAATCATACACAATCACATCTGACAACTGTCAAACATAGTCTTTAATTTAAGTACCAGTATCTATCAGAGGGACAGCATATCGAGAATTTTTATTTGGGTTGAAAAAGAGGAATTTCACAGCAAGTTCATGCAACCCCCGACAGAATATCCGGGTCACTCTGGAATGGCACTTCAGAAGGAAGTTTGTTTGCCGAGAAGTCATTAGGCAGCAGAGTCATATGAGCACACACGGGAAATGATGAGAAGTGGGCTTTTAAAAGGCTTCAAGAGGAAAAAGTTTTCTCGGTCTTGCATACTTAGACCGAAAAGCGATCGACGGCTTTCCTGTAACTGTTAACTAAAGTTATTGAAAGTAATACATTTCAGCAGGCTCAACTTTTACCTGCGGAACCCTAGATTTGTTTTCATGGGTTATACAAGAGTATCAAATTTTATACAAAAGCTCATAGTTGGGCACTGTGAATAGCTGGCATACATTGAAAATTTGAAAAAGGAAACAGACATATAAACAAGTTCTCTTTTAAAACTCTGTCGATGAAGCATGTCCATACCATGACTGCTGGTATGACTGGAGCAGTTCGTTTTGATGTGAATATCAAAGCAAAACAGTCTCATGGTGCCGACAATGACTGGGAGAGATGCTGTGATTGTAACCAACCCATAAAGTGCTTTCTCAAATGGACAATAGAAATAAATCTTATGTTGGGATTAAAAACACAAGTTCAGGCACAACTGAGAAGGATGAGTTTCTCATTTTTTGAAGGGCGTCAAGCGTCCGATGTTGTGCCAGAAGTTAGAGGTCTTGCGTTTGGGTTCGGCCAGCATGATGACCTGCTGCTGGGGTAGGGCCGTGGGCAGCGTCGGGTGCTTCTGCCGCAGCAGGAAATCATAGTAGGGCCGAGTCACAGCTGCGAGATCAGGGCACAGAGTCAGAATCAGAGGATATAGTCATTCAGGAGGAGCAAGGCTTATATTTCAGGCGGAGGATGTTGGAGTGGTTGATTTTAAAATGTTAGGTTTCTCTGGTGTTATGGTGTTAAGCTTTAACGATATATCCTAATGAAGACCAGATAATTTGGCTGTGAAGATTGGCAGTTTTGAAGAGATATTAAGTAGAAGACTGCGTGTTGATTCACATAATCCATATCCTCTCCATTCAGATATTGGATTTACTCTTTGAGATGAAAGTGATTTTTTTTTTGGTGAATCCCACATTATCCCAAATTAATCCCAAATTAATTAATCTACTTCGAGAAAAAGTTCCTGATTCACCAGAAAATAAATACATTTCAATTGAGTTATTTGTTCATTAATCAAATTATTTTCAGAGGTGGGTAGTAATTAATTTAGGACGACTAGTTGGCCTGCACCATTTCTATAGGTTTGACCTCTTAGTAGTTGTCTAAACGGATATATTTCAAAAGATCCAAGAATTGGTTCAAGAATTAGCCAAGAAAAGGTTGATCCAAGAATACAGAATATCAAGATTTCAGTGATCGTAATGAGGGACTTCAAAGTGGAGTTTATCAATAAATATCTAGTAGGAAAATTTATTTACCTACCTAAGTTTAGCAGTAATTTCACAGACGCGCTGTAATTTTGGGTAATCGTACGCAATATTTAATGCTTCTAGTTACACAGTTAGCGTTACAGATAGCTCTCAAGCAGGAATAGATTAGACTCACCAGAGCCGACTGATGATGTGAAATATAAGCATAACTATCTGTCTAATGGGAGAATGCATAAGTGAAATGCTGTTAAATTTGAGAGTGCTGTTTATAATAGGCCTTTGTTCAAAACCACATAACATGTACTAGTTCATTTAAGGATGTCAAATTCAACGAAAAAAGTTATATGAATGATTAACATGTTTATGACAAGTAAAAATTTTAGATCCATAAGTAAAAATAAAATCCTGCATGAGAAATCCTTGCTAATTTAATGGCCAAATACAAACTAATGGAAAATAATATGGACTGTGAATGCTCTCTAAATGCATTGTTTTGACTCTAAAAGCTATTATACACACATTGATTATGGAAATACCTGATTCCATAAACGAATTACATTTACTTCAGTATGTTTTAGCGTAACTAGTACTTTGTATTAAAAAAAAAAAGTGTACTTTTTACAAAGTAAGTACTTTGTGAAAATTTCATTCAATAGCATTCCTAAATTATTAATATCATGGTTTTCGGGCAATGCTAGGGTTTTTAACAGTTAACAGATTTTGTTTTGACTAGTTTGCATGTGTCATGAGATTTTAAAGAGTCTGACTTGTGTGTTCCAGTTATGCATGTCCTGATTACATTTAGCATCCCTGTAGTTGAAATAATGGCTGAAGTTGAGAGACATTTACGAGTCAAGTTCAGAGAATGGCTAGTCTATAGAAAAACAGTTTTATGATTGATATCTGTATCAAAAGGACAACAAGAGGTTCAGGATTGTCTGCGGTGAGTAACAACATAATAGCTATCTGAATCATATCAATAAAACATCCAGGCAAAAATCTTGAGAGCCAGCTGGTGTTCAAGTTCAATATTATAATTGCACAAAACTAAAATAAGTTCATAAATAATATAACAAAGATATACTGTACTTTGAACACTCCTTTGTTCTTGGATACATTTATGTTAACATATTGTTGGGGGATAAAAACAAAGACCCGTTCATTGAAAATGTCTGGGTTAGTGTTTCTTATAATAAAAGACAGGTGATGCGTCCTCAACAACAAGCTGAAGCTACTTTACTGAAGCCTTTCCTTGATAATAGCAGAAACAAGTTACTTATAGGGAGACAAATTGAACCTCAGCTTTGTATTCTACATCTCAAAAATAATTAGTAATTAACTTCTTGAGTACATTTTTTATTCAATATCTTTATATTCTTACATATTTTTTTCCCAGACAAACAAGGTACTTTTACCTTACCTAACATTTTGGCATACTTTACCCACCTCTGATTATTTTGTCCTTGGGTTAATAACAGTATTAATCACTCTGAAACATTACCCTCGATTACTCGAAAGGCTCTCTACTCTGAGATGACACCCAGGATATTGCCCTGCGCAGGACCCCGGGAGGCACTCGACCCCCTCGTCCCTGCCTGCTCTGCGTGGTCTCAGGAAGCAGAGGTGACGTTAAGCTGGCCCTGAGAGCCAGAGCTCCTGGAGCTTCAGACAAACGGAGGCACTTGGTTTTTGGGTGAAGTTGTGGATCTCTCACTGCCAAAAGATGCTGTAAATCTAACGCTGCTCCAACACAGAGTGGTAATTGAAAACACAGACATGCACGTGAACTGATAAACAATGACCACACGAGGCTCAACACATCAACCACGGTCTTTTCAAAGACCTTATGCTCTCCTTCAGAAGGTTTTGTCAGCTGCATATAGTAGAGTTCCTATTGAAAGGGATGTAACCCGTGATCTTCAGAAGGTAACAACACCCAGCAGCAATCTAGTTGATAACTGTTGCAGGGCTACCCACTGAGATTTTGGTTAAAATGCTAATTAAAGCTGACAATTTCTCCCTCTGGAGGGCACAGACTAAAACTCTTGTGTATTATAACTAAAACATACCTTTGGGCTTCCCAGTTGGATGACTTTTAGATGCATTCAGCATTGCCTGCTTCTTCTGGACCTCTGTGATGGTAAAACCTGTTGAATTGTTGGTAGATTTATTTTCTCAACCAAGAGTTTCAAAATTCAAAGTTCTCACAGAATAAGCACCTGTCTGGAGGTCATGCTGGACCTGTTCCCTCTCGTCTGCAAAGGCTCTTAGCCAGCGTTGCTTTTGCTCTGGCTTTTTGGCACACAGGAGGAGCACTTCTTCACCCCCAGGTGAACACAGCTTCAGGGCATTCTTCACACTCACATTTAGGTCCTTATCCTTGCCATCTTCCACATCCAGCACTTGCATCTGATCCATGTCAAGCCGGCCCTTGTAATACAAGATGTCCCTCCGAAGCAGATCCTGGGGTGCCAACATCTTAGCTTTAATGCTTGCATTAACACCATCAAACACTTTATTTCTCAGACAGTGATTGACCTTCTTGCAGAAAACCAGCTGGTGGTCAAAGAGAAAGAACATTCGCAGCTGCCCCTTGGCCTGTGACTGGGAGATCTTTGTTAGGTCTCCAGAGAATATGAGATCTGAGCTTCTGCTTAAGACATCATCACCCTGATGAAGGGGGAAAAAAACTATTGTGAGACCTCAACAGTCAGGTTTACGGATCACCATGATCCTAGGATGGTTCTGAAATTTACCTCCCAGTCCTCTATTGAGCTTTGCCACTGGGCGATTTTGTCAATATTCTCCAGGCGTCTTTTTCTCTCATTAATCAGTCTGGCCACATTCTTCATTGCATTTAAGGCAGCTTCCACATCCTTATAATCTCTGTAATGATATTGTGTCAGTCAGACCCTGAACAGCAAAATCTATAAACGACTTAGAGCAGGCAGAAATGTTTCTGTTTCTGAACCTGAACAGAACTAGCTGCTTCAGTTTTCAGATGAGTTACTACAAACACAATTGTTTCTATTGCTATTACTTCTTTGGATACGACGCATCAAAAATTCATGAAAATATAGTTTTCAATGCACAATAATACATCACATTACAACTTTTCATCTATATTGGTGGGTTTTACAATTATAAATAAATCCAAAGATACTGTTGAGGGTGTAGTGAACAATGTTTCGTCAACCAACCTAATTTTAGCATGTTAAAGACCCTAAAGAATTGTATCAACTTGTGTGAAATGTGTATCAACCGTGTCATTTAACAAATCTTTTCTCCAATATGTGGACAGGTACTTTGATATGACAATACCTTAGTCACTATATTTAAACACGATATTAAACAATAACTTCATCTCACAAACACTCCCATAATATAGCTATATAGTATTATATGTAATGAATTTAGTATTATATGTGGTAAAGGTGGAAAAGGCTTTCGCAGGTTGGAAAAATGCTACTAACTTTTGGCTTTAAACCACTATCAAATCCTATGGGTACACTTGCAAAAAATCAGGAATTTGTAGTCAAGTGGTCAATTAGTCAAATTTGTAGTGAAATGGTAAACCAATTACACCAAACAGTCAGTATTGGTCGTTAATGTTACATGTAGGTTAAAACTCAGTGGACAGCCAAATTCAAACCAACATTGATCACAGCAACAAGTCACAAGGTAGGATAACTGATTTCGCCCAGAGATTTCAAAGCAGCTTTCAAGACGAGTTGTTCAAGTTCTTTTGAATAAACATAAAGAAACAGGAAACATTAGACATCATAGACCTAGTGGTCAGCCAAGGAAAAGACGCATCATGCTTATTTGCCTTCGAAAATTGGAAGATTTTAGACAATGCCATCAGCTAAGAACTGGCAGTACTTAACTCAACAGTATCGAGTGTGTCTACATTCAAAGAAAATGTCTGGTTAGTTTTCCAGGATGTTTAGAGCAACCTGACTGCCATGTTCCTAAAAATTGTGTGCAAGTATAACTAAAAGAATTCCTGCTATTTTGAAAGCAAACTACCGTTTTCTTTTCGATTTTGATTTCTCTTTTGTCCTTTAACTGCATTTTATTCATTGATGAAAATAAATGACTAACCGTTGCATTTTTTAAGCATTTTTGTCTACAGCGTTTTTCAAACCTGCCTAAAACCTTTATACGGTACTCTAAGTGTGGAGTGAATACCTGTGCTGTGGGTTGGTGTACTTGAGAAGCTCTGCTAACTGCAGTGGGTATTTGCAGATCTTCTGAACAGGTGTCAGCAGGAAACCATCCAGTGAAATATCTATCATTTTCTGGAGCAGGCGACAGGCCTCAAAGAAAAACACATACTTCTTGATCTTCATCAGTTTCGAGAGCTGCACGCAGGCATTGGGGTGGTTGTTGCAATACTCTGAATAGATTTGAAAGTTTGTTTGCTGGATGGAAAACAAAAAGACAAGAATTTAAAAAAAACACAACACGAAAGCCGTTTCCTACATAAATGGAAACAATCTTACCTGTTCCAAGAAGCAGGAGCCAATCTCGCTGAGGTGAGGATGCTCTTTGTTAAATTTCTTCTCCAGGGCTTTGAGGAACTTCTTTTGGAATCGGTAAAGCTCATCAATGTTACCAAATATAGTGCGCAGTTGCTCCTCTGTAAACATGTCTGTTCGTTTTCGGCACTGTTTTATATAACCCTGGAATCCAAGCAGGTTCAAAGTTATAGCTGGTATATGATAGAGCAGTGCTCAAAATTCTGATTTATGTCACTTAATTCTTTCGGCATGTGAAAAATAATAATAATATTATCCTTTGTTTTTTGTATTAACTTATACAAATTCAACCCATTATGCTAATTATGTCTTCCTTTCAATCCTGGCCTATCGATTTCCCTCAAAGCCTTACATAAACCAACTAATCAAAGCCTGAAAGCAAGGAAACATCCCATGTAACAGGTTGGTTAATGCTGACGTTGCCTATTTTCCAAAATATCCATAGCAAATGAGATGCACTAGGAAGTAAAAGCTTTTGGAAAAACATTGCCTCTGTGATCCTTCTGTAGCAAGATTCAGACAATGATGCATGTGGTGATCGATAAAAGCCATGTGGTTAACTGACCTCGCAGATGTCCTTCAGGTGTTTGATATAATCTCTCTCTGTGCTCATGATCTCATTGATGACGTTAGCCCTCATCTGCTCTTTACATGGGAGTCCAGGTCCTAAGGGCCCGCCCATGCTGGCCTCTCCCCCCTCTGAGGTACCGTCTAGATGGTCTAAGTACTCCTCCATAGGCTCATCTTGGTTCACCCGTAACTGTCAACAATAATGGGTTAATTAATGTATGATGCTAAATCTGTTCACAGTTTTCATTGCTTTTCAGTGTACTGAAATTTGCACAGTTAATGCTTAGCCAATTACATGTTGATTTTATCATACCCGAACAAAGCTGGCAGGGAACCAGCCCTCGCTGTCCAGCACCCGACCCCACCACCACTCTTTGTTTGTGGCGTCCACTACTTCAATGACATCTCCAGCTTTGAAGCCCAGCTCCTGGTCATCCATGGTGACATGGTCCCATAGAGCTTCGGCGCACACGCTGCCATCACTGATCAGCTACAGAGAAACACAAGATGAAGAAAGGTAACCATATGAAAATATTCTCCCGATAACGGAGCTCATTTCAGAAGGAACTACAGAAGAATATATAAAAGAAAGTTCAAATTAATTATCGGGAAATAAATGTTTATCGATTATCTACATTTCGGGTTTAAACCGTGCATGACCTTTGAGACTTCGTAGGATGTTATTTCTAAACACACTTGATGGTTATAGTTTAGTCCTCAATGCTAAAAACTACAGGCCCTAATAAACTCCAACAGGAAGTGGCCAGTTAATCAAGTTAACTGAAACTCCCTGAGTCAAGTTGGTTAACTCGAAAACACTAACATCTAGTTTATTTGTTTCATAGGATAATTGTGAAATTTGTTATTTCATTGTCCAGTGTATCATTAGACACAATAACACTTAGCTGATTTTCATAATACAATTTCATGATTAGAAAGGGATGAAGATTTCGGCTTGATCTGCTCAGACGTCCTCGCGTTGAGGTACAACTTTCAGCATTACTTGGATTTTGCACTTTAGTACTTTATGGCTTTAATCCCAGGCATATCCTCACAATAGCTACTGTAACATGGTCAAATCAGCTAGTGGGTCATTTAAAAAAAAGTTTTCAGGTGGCAGTCATGTGACTTTCTACTTCATTCATCATTAGTACAATAAAACAATATACTGTTGGTAACACTGAGGGGTACAGTGAAACTATATGTGTTCCTCCCACAGAATCAATACCTGGAGACCCACAGGACTGCATGGTTTTGCTCCTACAGTAACTAAATGCGCAATATTCCACTAATTAAGCTTCACTTGGCTTGTTTGAAACTTCTGGTGTCTCCTGAAACAGGGTTAGAAAAAAAACCCAGCAGGGACTCCAGGTGCTCCAGGAATTGAGTTTGAGACCTCTGGTGTAAAACTCTCTTTTTGTAAAAAAACAAACAAAAAAAACAAACAAACCTATATTATCCTTAAAAAAATGAACGAGAGTGAATTGTGTGTGTGTGTGTGGCCCTGAAAAAGATTTATTGGTGCTCACTCAAGGCGTGTTCTATGTGTTTATAAATTAATCATGAAAATAGATGTTAACAATAGGGGTTTTCGTTAGGAGGTGGGATAAGGCCTGATTTCAGCTCAATAAAATAGAAAGTAGTTTTGCGGTGATATATCAGTGCTCTTACACAAAACAAACCTGCAGTGCATCATTAAAGAGTGCAATGCCAAAAAGTTTCTTCAGTTGTGTTTTTTCACTGAGTCGTTGTTTTATGTTTCCCCTTTTTCTTGCAAGGTTACATTGACAGAGAAAGGTAAAAGCAGGGTAATTTATGGCTACAGCAAAGTACTTGGCTACAGTGAAAATGAGCTGAAATTCATGCAAGCTGACCTTGCGTCATTAACAGTGTTACACGGCTAAGCAAGAACCAGCAGAACTGATGTAATAATCGCACCCTGTTCTCTATCCAAACACGATGGACTTGAAAGCTGAATATCCACCCTATGAATTCAGAGCCCTGCATTCTCATCAGCACATCAGGGCCTATGTACCCTGTTGCCTAGCGACACACCCACATATTTTCCCATGTGCCTCCTCTTCATAGCCTGTGAAATATGTGTTTTGCTCAAAGAAGCTATTAGAAACAGCATTAGTGCATGTCTGAATAAAACAGGCAGCAATCAAATTCAGATAATGAATGAAAGGGGTTTTGACAATTTTACTAGATTGCCCAAAAAATTGTAACAGACATTTATCCCTGGAGTAAAGTTGCCCTTAAGACTCTAAAGGCTCCACTTAAAGCTATCAGTTTACTGCATTTGCCTTCAATACATTTGTGTCTCAAGCAAAATTCCTGTTGTATTTTATTAATTCAAATGTACCAAAATGGCAACATATGTTTGTACATCATCTCAAATTATATTTCTTACCTAAATATACTGGGTACATACACAATATATATTTATTTAGATTACTTAGATTTTTTTCAGTAAATAAATCTGCTAAAATCATTTAATACATTTTACCAATTAAGTTATTTAGATCAGTGTTAATTATTTCTAGCTGAAAAACTATACTCCTCTTCTGCACTTTAACCCAAACGCAACCAGGTCAAGCCAACCAGTATGACCTCCTTTCAGTCCAGAGTCCTTACAATTCCAAAGATCAAACAGATCTATCTGAAACATGTCAGCATGCACACACAATCTGACTTAAAAGATGGCTTCACTACGGGAAAATACACACAAAGGAGCTTTCGTGAAAAAAACTGGCTCAACCGAAACAAACAACATTCAAAGGTTCCCAAGCAAAAAACATACTCCCAGAATCCCACAAAACATTCCCTCAGATCTCTCCAAGCCTGTCCTAACCCCTCTACAACAATGTCATCTCACTGCATTGCTTCTCTTTGAATCCACCCAATAGGAGCCATTCTGATTACCTGCACTGTGATGTCTGCATCCTGAAAACCCATCCATGAGTAATCGAGAAGGGACCAAGTTTCCCTCCTCTTTTCCCCTCCCTTGGCTTTTTGTGCTGACTGCGGCTGCGCTCTACTGGAAGGCCAGCAGGAACATCAGCACTACGTTGATGATGACCAGCAGCATCATGATGACAAAAACCACCACCTTTTGGGCCTCTGGGCTGAGGTTGCAACGCAGCATGAAGTGAGCCAGGCCCTGCCGAGCCGATATTCGATGGCCTCCACGAGCCATGCCGCCCACAGCCCCCTCGACCGGCGCTCGCTTGCTTCGCCAGCCGGTCACCACTGTGTTATCTTTGAAGTCTGTAGGGGGAGGGGAACAGCCTCCACGTCCACAACTACCTCCTCACTTCCTTTCCTCTCTTTTTTGAGCTTGGGTGCGCTCTTCCTCCTCCTTGTCCGTTGCTCCAGTTGATATTTTCCCTGCTCGCTGCTGATGTCAGGAGCAGGGGTGGATGTGTCTCTCCGCCTCCATGTATTCTTCTTTCTTTCCGGTTTTCAGAGCCTAGCAGTCAGCTCTTCTCTTTCTGTTCCCCTTTTTTTAGCACCACCCTCCTTTTCTCCTCCTGCCTGCTTACATAAATTCCCTCAAATCTGGTGCATGCACTTGATGATCCGTTCTCGATATCAAAACCCAAGGCGTCAAAAGGCTGCTGCAATTCTTAGCGGCACTAGCAAAAGCATCCATCCATCTCCCTGATTTGCCTTCTGTTGTTGCTTCAGTTTTTTTCCTCTCTTATCCTTTTCATCCAATCGGCTGGCGGTGCTGTGAAGCGTATCTAGGATACCAGAGTAGTGAAGGCTGGACTTAGCAGCAGCTGCAGAAGGAGGGAGGTGGCGGTGGAGGGAGGGATCTGAGAGAATGCAGCACAATGCATCCTTTCCTGACGTGTTTTCATTGGAAAAACTGACTGTCTATCAGACACACGTCATGGGTAAAGGAGAGTACATCTAGCACATCACCAAGGTGCAGTGCTACAGTGTGTCCCTGAAATTAATTAAAGCCTCCTGGAGGTGCCAAACTCTTCTTGAGCTTTCATTTCCTGATCCATGTTGGTGTCAGCCAGGGAGGATTAACGTCATCATCCTCACTCCTCTCGTCTCTGTGCATCAATTTGAGCAGAACTAATGAGATTAGTGAAGGCCTGTCTGTGATTCCAGCAACCTCCTGTTCTCTCTTGTGCTTTATCCATTTCTGGCTTGGACATAGAACCCTATCTCTATCATTTCTGTGTCACAAACTACAATAGTAGCAGCTCAGCCTTACATTCACATGCTCATTCACACTGCAAGTCAAACATTTGGAATCACTTGAACGTTTCTGTCCTACACCGGAACAATGATCGAGCACACCTCAAAAATATTTAAACCAAGGGTCAGCTGCATTTAAGATGTCAATGGTATAGGCTTGTGTTAAGCTGTTGTGGGAAATGCTGAAGCTGTACATGCGGGATTTGAGCCAATCAATCTTGTGAGAGATGTTCCAAGAGCACAGGGTGAACTTTTATTAAATTAGATAAAAGCTAAGATGCAAGTCTGGTACAATGTACAGTACCTGCTACCGTTTGATGCATATTTTTAGGTTTATAAATACAAAGTTGGAAGAGAATTTTTTCAATCAATCAAACTCATATTTTTGCTGTATTTACAAATCAAACTAATTGAAGTTCCATTGAGATCAATAGAATGTATTTCCTAATAAACGTAATTGTTTTGTGTTTGGCTTATGTGGACTCCTCTGTGACCTTAGAAATGTTCTAGTATATAAAATTCTAATAAACGTATTGTTTAAATACAATATCCTGAAGATGGTGTTAAAAAAGCTAAATACATATTTTTTATTTTTGTTTAATACAACAAAGTTAAAAACATAAGCAAAGCTTATACTGTATACATCCAATGTGAGCTGAAATGAACTTCAACCATCTATGGCCTAAATCATAATTAAAGGGCCAACATTATTGGAAAATAACAAGAGGTGATATTGGTTTTCTGGCTCTCCAAAACTCTCCTTTTTTTGTTATTATTGATCCAGATTCATTACATTTGAGTGAAACTCCTAATCTGTGACTAATGATTCAGGCTGTTTTAGGGGCGTGTTGCTGAAGATGTTAATTTGCCCTCCCTGAGTCAAAACATGAGCGAAAGGAGCCTTATAACCATATATGTAGGAACCTCTGCTGCTTAACTGTGGGTAGATGATGATGATTTTGGTGCTGAGATCTACATCTTGAAACAGCAAGGGTTATGGGGACATTGCTTCTACTCCTCATTTGACTCACGCTACAATCCTGTAAACTGAAACTGACAAATTTTGAGCTAATGTGCGAAGATCCTTGATGAAGCAGAGTAGTCTGTCAGAAGTGAACATCTTTGTTATAACTGTTGTAAATAGAACTTTTAGGAGGGAATTATTGAAGATATCAATCAATATTCAGGGGTGGCGAAATTTTATTGTGATGCAATAATGAGATCAGTTGAAAACTTGCATACATAACATTGGTGCACACATTCATGTCCTAACATAATAAGGTGTGTTTCCATAATATTGGCCCTTTAATTGGGATGTTACATGATGGCTAATCTATGATCCAATACCTGTATATCACAAAAAATCCCAGAAAAACCATTAAACTTTTTTGGTCAGCTACTTTAGAACAAGAAACGCATATATTAAATGGATTCATTGCTAGAACTTAGACAATTAACACAAATAATATAAATTAATATAGTTTAAAGAAAAAATACCTTGGATGACAAAAAAACATCAATCAAGAGTGAAATCTGCTTGTTTACTTGGCAAACAAGCTGTTTATGTCAATTATTTATGGTATTGACCCATTATTACCCCTTTTCTTTGAGAAATCAGAATTAGCTTGTCCAAAAAGCTTTACTAATAAAGATACTAAATTATTCTGATTATGATAAATTCACAATAAACATAAATATATAATGGCAGGTCTAACAAACAATTGAAAGGAAGATTTTAGGCTCAGAACTACAGCACAATCTGGCAATTTCATATAAATTATACATGCTGCAAGAATGAACCGCTAAACTGAGTAAGCTTAATGTACAGAAATCTCCTTATACATGTTTGTCAAGTACTGATTTAATGGTATTATGGATTTTCAATCCACCAGTGTCTTCATAAGGCTTGAGTGGTGAAAAACAATAACAGCCGCATCAGCACTTTCATGCTGCACACCAAGCTCCCCAAGGACAAATTTTCTGCTGTTTCTAATCCAAATGCTGAATGGAGTTTCAGAGCAGCTTTCTACAATGATACCAAACAGCCATAAATCAAACTCTTGACAGTTTGGATAATATTTTTTAATTTTTCATACATATCCGCATCCTCCTACAGCAAGAAGATGGATGGGGAGAAAGGGTGACAGCAATTTCCATGGAGGAATCTACAAAATTGGCTGTTAAAGCACAGAAATTCAATAGAACAGTCTTTGTATGTTTACACAGTACCAGCAATAGGCAATGTGTTTCCTGAAGTGCCATAGTCTGGCAGGTTTGAACCCAAATTCAAAGTAGCCATAAAGAACGCAAAATAGCTATGCAAACGTATGCGAAGGTGTTTTTACACCTTTGCTTATGCCAGCGGTTTTCAAATAGTGGGGTGCGCCCCCTTGGGGCTCCATCAAGGGGGGCGCGTTTGACCTCGGGGGAAATGCTTTTTTTATTTAATTTTTTTACTGAATTTGTCTCTTTATCTCCTTCTCTCTTCGCCTGTCTTTTACACTTCGTGTCTACACTTCATACTCTGCCAATGAGACCGCCACTGTCCCCTAATGTAGTGTAGAGGTATTGCACTTTCTTCTTTCTTCTAGGGAAGTCTCCCGAAAGCCAAGATGAAAAATATTTTTAGCTGCGCGCAGGGGAGGAGGATTTTCTTCCTGGGGGGGCGTGACAGAAAATAATTGAGGAACACTGGCTTATGCAATGACACTTCTTGCCCTTTGTCGCTTCTTTTGTTGTCTTTATGGGACTTATCGAACAACTCTGGACACATGGACACCAACATGATAAGCTTTTCAGTATCCATTCTCTTTCATACAATTCTTCTGCTTTACTTCCTGTCGTGAGTTGAAGCGAGCATCTATCGAGCGCCACCAAGTGGCTCTTTTAGAAGTACTGTTTCACATGTGCTCTGAACATGTGATCGAAAGAACCAACTTTCACAGGCTGATCATGAGATCACACAATGCGACAAACCAAGACAGCATGGAAGAGAGGAACTTTTTTCACCAGCACCTATCCGACGGCCAGATGTGTGAGCTCCGATCCACGTCCATAATTTGGGCTTGAGGTGTGAACACATGCATCATTTTGCACTGATTATACACATAGGTGTGTGATGGCCTTATACATATAAAATCTTATTCAACCAAATAGAACAAACTGAAGAATAACAGTCTCTGAATAGAAGAGTGAATCAGTCAGTTTCAACTAAAAGTTGGTAGCAACATGCTTCACTGAGATTTGAAAATGTGGGTCCTGTCATGAACAGGAACATTCAGAACTACTCTATTCTTTATAAATACAAACTTAAAATAAAGCTTTTACCTCATTTATGGCCAGCTGTTCTCCTCCACCTCCTGCATGTCCGAATCGGTTAGAGGAGCTACGGAATTCATTGTACAGGTCATCTTCACTGCCCACCTCATCCGCAAGGCCAGACTTCTCCTGCGCCCCGTCAGTTATCACCAATGCTGCACAGAAAAAACAGCACTGTCTCACTCCTGCAACTCAAAGGCTTTTGGATTTTTTTCCCTAATTAATGAACATTCAACAATGCAAAGAAACTATTGTTAAATAAAAGATTAATGTGCTGACACTGTTTCGTCTTATAATCTTCATGTACTGTTTTCTCTTTATGAGGCTGAGAGACAAAAGTTCCAAGGGCAGTCACAAGAGGGAGCCAGGGGACTCATAAAAGAAAAATGGTTTATAGAAATAAATTCATTTATGACAACACAAAAAGGGGATTTGAAAAGAAACCATGTGCTTCTAAATGGTTAACACTGTAGTAGGAGTTGAATAGAAACACCACAGACTGTAAAACTGACACTTGTTGCTAAAGCAGAAACATATCTGGTTTCAAAACGATGTTAACAAGATAAAGGTTTTTAAGATTGCTATCAGATGCTCGAGGGAGGCATAAATACAAGCGTCTAGCAAACATTTATACAACTTTTATTGAGCCAGTATTGGGACAAGCCTGAATTTAGATGTTTATTGGTAAAAATTTGGTGTTTGTGCTCTGGAAACACTCTTCTACTACTAAAGTGCTACTGTAACTGGCAGGCTCCTCCTACGGCACTGCTATTATTTATTACTGTGCAGAAAACCAGCGAGAGAGACTATAGCTGCCCTTCTCAAGGAGTTCTCTTCCTGTCTCATACATAATGAATGGTGGATAGAAGAGTATGGAGTTTGCAAGAGATTTACATCTTCTGAAACCGACATTTTTCAATTCGCATATGAAGTCACGGTAAAAAAGAATATTAATCAAAACTATATCAAAATCCAAAAACAAAGCAATTGGCAAGAAAACATGCATAAAAAGAAATTGTAATCAATAGGAAATAGACTTTATAATAATACATAAAGGAGTCCCTGTAAAAGAATCTGCTCATTAATAATTGTTTATATATTAAAGGGCACCTGCACACTTCTGTTAGTGTTAGAATTAAACACATTTTTAACTTAGCAAAAGTAAAATGGCAAAATGTTTTGGACATGTGAGAAGTTAATGATGTAAAATCCTGCTCAGATTGATACTGTCGATGAGTATTTCATTGTAATATATCATTTTAACATTCGGATTTACATGTTTAAAGATACTTTGTTTTACATCACTGCACATGCGCACAAGGACCGCACTAGGTGATACCCCTGTGGCCTCACTCGCACCATGAGAGTAATGTTGATGCAAATGCTACAGAAACTTGTTAGAAGAGATATAACATTTTGTCATGGCATGTGGGTGGATCTTATGTGATTGGATCTGTATACTTAGTATAGGTTTATGAAATGCATCATTTTTTCATCCCTTCTTCTTGTAAGTATTTAACAAAAGCCAGTTGATGTTCTCTAAAGCTTAAGTTATTAAACTTGTGTTTTCGTTGTTTTGACTTCTCCTTATGCATAGTTTGTTTTGCCAGATGAGCTTTTATTAGAGTAGAAGCTGGTGAGAGTGTAGATTTGTCTTCTTTGTTTGTGGTTTATTTGTCAATTTTTTTGTGGGAGGTGTTCACAATTTTTAACAGAGGAGGTTGAGAGCAAAAAAAAACAAAACAAAAAAAAACGATAAGTACCGATTCATTTGCAGTTGTTTCACAAAATGTAAATACCTGGTATTACTCATGCATTGATTTTTCATGTGTGCAGTGAAGGGTTTTCCTTGTATAGCCCGTGTCCTGTTTGACTTTGTTGCTTTATCTTTGTTCTTTCCATTGACCGAATAAGATTGGAATGTTCCCTCTGATGAAACTGGGCTAGTGCTTTTTATTGTTCATCTAATAAAATAAAGTGATTCTGTTTTTGTACTACTTCCTGTCTCTGGGCGTGGTTCATCTCTGTGTGTAGCAGTCCCTCAGAGGTACTGACCAGGCTCACTGGGAAACCAGCCAGGGCTTGCAGATATTGCTCACATGCCAATATATATATATATATAAATATATATATATATATATATATATATATATATATATATATATATATATATATTATATATATATAATATATATATATATATATATATATATATATATATATGGAGATATATGATTGATTAGGGAACATCAATTATAGCTTATAAATGTCTTGCTTTATTTGGTTATTTTGTACTAAAATAAAGACAGCACTATACCAAACCTTTCCTTTTAGAGTGCTTCTGCTAACTTGCCAAATTAGTTTTGGCCTTTGACCTGGATTTTTGTTTTGTTTTTGTAATTGCACACTGTTGTTGTAATTATTGTAAATCATGACTTTTCTTTTCTTTTTTGATTATTGGAATTTTCTCTTTTAAGAGCAAAGCTTCGTATTTCAAGAAATAAAAGTATCTTCTGCTAATCCAGTACTGCTATTTTAAATCGGTTACTCTAGTGTTGGGCAGAGAAAATGTAATCAAGTTGCTTATATTTGTTTATATGCCAGTAAAGCGTGGCCTAAAGCAGGGAGCAAATGCAAAAGCGGGGCAGGACATGTCAACAGTGTTCTGCCTTTCCTAGACCACATGGGCTGAAATCTAATATAGTTTCATTTAGCCTGAGGTCAGACGGTCACAGAGGGGTAACCCAAACAGTCTCGTCTAGAACAACCCCCCATAACCAAGTTCATGTGCATCAGGGTATATTTACTTTGTAATATATTTTCTCCTTTTTTAAAAAAGCCATGACTTGGATTTATTGTCTGCCTTTCTCAACAGAATTGAAGAAGAAATTGATGGAGATTGTGAGAAAGGATATTTGCAATGCCTTATTAAAGGTAAAGACCAAAAAAAAAATAATAATAAAAAAGTTTCCACCTGTGTGGAAGGCACCACAAAGAAT
This sequence comes from Danionella dracula, assembly GCA_900490495.1. Classification (NCBI taxonomy): domain Eukaryota; kingdom Metazoa; phylum Chordata; class Actinopteri; order Cypriniformes; family Danionidae; genus Danionella; species Danionella dracula. Next base: position 4,244,732 of record UELW01000100.1, read on the forward strand.
GGCAAGTTCACATGTGTTCTTTCACATCTCATTAGTATCTTATAGTTATATATCTCTCAGTGAACCTGCTGATGAATTCAAGCAGGGTAGAAACATAAACATTGCATTCATTAATAACATTATACATCTAGACAGCTGAAATGGAAAATGAGGGGTGCCTGAAGAACTGCCTGCTTTCCACATCAGCGAGCGCACCATTTGAAAAAATTGCATGCGAATCAGGGAGCGGGTCGGATACAACGTTTTCTTAATTGTTTTTGCGTACGAGTTCTGGATGGGTTCGTTGAAAACGTTGGTCAATTTCAGGTCATTTATACATCACTGGTAACTTTGATTTCTGTGCTCTTTCAAAATCAATTCCTGAAAAGATGGAATGTCTAATACACCAAAGTAGTTCCAAGAAAACAGCATTAGTTTACTATTATCTCTCCATTCAAACTCTTTTGATGAAATATGCATTTTGAAATTTCCAGGACTAAAAAGGAATGATAAATGTTGTTAATTTAGCCTCATCTTCCTCTCTGGATCAGCTGGTTCTTTCCCTCATCCTCCAAGTTGAGCAGTAATTGACATGTGCTAGTCTGTAGTCTCAAATCTGGTATTTGTATTTTCTTAGTATAACTAGAATCTACATGAGCTGTAGGCCCTTCTAATGTTTAATTCTGCTTCATAATCAAGGTTTTACACATTACTAAATTAACTGGAATCCAGTTGTTTGTGTTTACTGCCAAACTTGACATTCAGGACAATTTGATTTTCTTAAATGAGTCTGCATCGTGTGGATTATTTGGTCCACAAAAAAAACTAATATCTTGGAATCTGAATCTTTAGTGACACAAGCAGATTTTGCAAGAGTTGTCTGAGCGAAGGTTGTAAGTTATGACCGGAACACAGACTCAAACCGCAAGAGTGGTGAAGGGGAAGTGGAGGTTTTTTGCCGTTGGTTGTCAGAAGCACAGCTAGCATGCTGTTTGTATGAGGTTGATAAGATGGGAACAGCCTCAAACTGATTAGCTAATTATATAAGGTGTTCCTTTAAATTTAGTTTATGAAACATAATTAAATTTACAGTATTTGAGTGTTTTTGTTTGCTGGCTATTTTACAAATAATCATTTTTACAATTATTTACAATTTGATGTAGATGCTAAACAGTTTAGTTCACCTTTTTAAGTGACAAATAAAATATTTGCAACATTGTGTTGTGTTTTCTTTAAGCTACAATCTTACTGCTGATGTAACAATAATTCACTATTGTGTTTTTCATTAGACTTTTATAATTCATAATTTGATTGAAAGGAGCACAAAGGTCATGTTTTCAATCTGGGAAACATTCAAGCTTTTGTCCAATCCAATCAATTTGACAACACTGTTGCTATGACAACACATCTATAGCCTTGACTGTCAAAATATTATTTAAAGGGAGGCATTTCAAGCGTTTGGAGCTTTAAACAGTAATAGCTGACAGAACAGATTCAGCATTGTCGCGTTATGTTGCTCGTACCTAAAATATCCCAGGAATGCATTTATAATAAAAAATTTAAAAAAAGATACACTTTACAACATTCCATGTGATCTTATTCAGAATTAATTCATATACAATTTTGGATAAAAACAATATTGTAGAAGTTGAAATCCACTTTGTAACTTTTCATTAGGCAAAATAAGCACTTTCAGTTATTATAACGTCTGTTGTCTACATCATCTCTGTCTACCAAAGCCACTATTTATAGGAACGTTAGGCGACAACAGCTATTTCGTTGTTGGATTTTGAGCAATCAAGTCCAAAACAGTGCCTTCAATGAGGATTTCTATGTTAAATTCAACAACTTGCTAAATTCATTTACATTTTAATTATTTTTTAATTCAAACAGTGAACTTTTTAAGAAGATAAGACATCTATGCAGTATAATTAGTTAACCAAACACAGTATAGCCTGGAAAACAAATACATATATTCTAACCATCACAGAGAAACAACTGTCCCTGAAAAGCACAGAGATGGTCACATTCCCGATCGTCTTAACTCCTGCATGATCTTATCCAGCTCCTCATGCCAGAGGTACCACACAAGCACGTGCATGGACCTTTTTATTTATATATGCTTCCTGATCAGATGAGGATCACTTCAGAAGTTGTTCAAACAGGCAGAGTCATGAATGCCCACTGACCTGCTTCCTTAGAAGTCCACATCCTCAGATAAAGCCACTCGAGCGCACAAATTCACCTCAGAGCCATGAAGGCGAAAGACTTCCACTCAGCCTAATCCACGTGCACTTTAGAGATTAATGCTTAGCTCTAAAATGACACTATCTTCCTTCCTATAAGCATCACCATGATCTTTGGAGTGCTTTAGTAAAAGCATATCAACAAAGAATGAGAGAGAAGAAAAGTTAAAAACAAAGAGTCCCTTCTGGTCATGAGGTCAGTCATGTCAGTTTTTTTCCAACAAATTTCTCAGATAAAGCAACAATATATATTTTTCTATTTGATATCTGTTTATATACGTACTTTTCAACTTTGAGTCACAATCATTATGGAGAGGCATTGCTGTAGAATCTTTTGTAACAGTCATGAAAGCAGTTTATAGTCCAAAGTTTCTATTTGTTTGTGAAAGACCATTTCTAGTGACATAATGTGTTTTTAACTGAGCAATCTGGCCAAAAAGGACAATATAATCCATTTCTTCTGTGTCAAATAAATGTACCAAAAACGCTCCAAATATTAAAATAATTTGCTGCTGCGCCTTTAAAAAGATTTTTAAAAAGAATTCCAGAGGGAGCCATATTGAGTTTGAAAAACAAAGAAGCACATCTACAGATTTTAGTAGTCTAGTACCATGATGAGAACTATTGGAGGCCAGGGAGAGATCACTCACAGGCTCTTGGCATTCACCCGTGCATGTCACTGCATGTACTTTACTCTCGTTTCAACACTGACTGGCATAAAAACTAAAAACACAAACCAAATCAAACAACGTAAAATTCTACACATTTACAGGAACACCTCACTCTTTTTAAAATTGGGCTCATTTTCCATCTCCCCCACATAATATAAGAACTGAAATTGGTTTTAGCCTTTCTCCTGATCTGATGCTAGAACTTAGCATTGATCACTAAATCCAATTAAACCAGTAGCCTTTTTTTTGGCTAATAGTAGCAAAATAGTCAAAGCACTGACTCTTCTTGTCACGGCCGGGTCTTGAACCCGGGTCTCTGGGGTGGAGACTGAACTGTGAACCACTGAACCACAGGAGCAGGTGTGTTGGACCCAATGGAAATACACTCCAAGACGCAATCCAGGATACAAGGATTTATTAGAAAAAATTTAACTTCTTCTCAATAACAAAAAAAATAATAATATAGCAAAAACACAACTCAGATTCTTCTCGGAATGAGGAATAAAAATACTCAGTCTAACGAACATATAAAGAAAACTCCACGAGGGGAGAAAACAAATAGACAATAAGGCAACAGGAGAAAATCAAACAGTCTTACTGGACGTAGCTCAAGACCTCAAGGGAATGCACAGCAAGTTCACTGAAGCTGACTCAAAAACCAAGTGAAGTTCAGAGAAAAAGTGACAACTTAAATATACGGGCTGGAACGAGTCACAGGTGATAGAAATAAAGTAAACAAGAGCACATGAGGAAGAACAAAGGCAAAAGGCGAACTACGGGGACCTCTAGGGGAATGGAGACAAAGTGCAGGATGGTGACACTTCTATAGTGGTATAACTATTGTCAAATAATAACTAAAAAACAATCAGCTTAAATTCTCCCAGAACTCAAATGAAAGACTGTCTAACCCAGCTGGTCGACTAAAGGCAACAAACACTTTCAGATTGGATCAGGTTTTTTGTCGGAATCAAGTGTTATTTTGACATCTATGTATAGTGTAGCCTGATGTGCGTTTATGCATTATTATATCTTTTTGTTTCATTGGAAATGTATGACTTGTCAACACACATGTTTAGAATACATATCCTCAGTAAATCCTAAAATCAACAATTTTCAAAAAGCGTGGGGGAAATCCTCAGGAAGGAAAATAATTAGAATATCTATTAGAAGAACTCCAGCAGAAACTCCAGATCAATGCAGACCTTGTGATGGTAAGCTTGATCTGTTTGTGGAAGTATGGCGGCTCAAATATTTGTTCTGCCATGGTACAGTCTTAAAAGTTACTTAAGTTTTATGCAGAAATTGGGAATAGATTCTATCATTGTTGATCAAGAAAAGAAATAAATTGTATAAAACATGGAGTACATTTTTAAACAAAACCATGTTGAAAACATTTGATCATTCTGCTGAAAATGCTACTAGTCTAATCTGATTTAATGATCTATGTTAGACTATCCCTAAAAAGTAGAGAAACCAGGTGAAGACAGAATAGATTCCGAAATGGCATTTAAAAAAATCTAGAGACTGACAAAAAAATTCCATTAATTTATTTTAAAGGAACTTTCCTTTAACATGCCTGATTTCCTTAAGTTAAAACTAAAATTTATATCCCTAAAAATTATACCCTTCATAAATTACTGTTGTTTTCTTTCATTTAGGTTTTCCCGTTATTAGTTGATATTATTTATTATGGTAATAGAAGTCACTAAAGCAAATACTTAAACTAATACTAAATATGTTTTGGACATCTTTTTTTAAACTAAGACTCAAAACCACCATCTTAACATTTTCATACTCACTGTACTGCCTGCTGTAATTCTATTAGTTTGTATTCTTTTTTTAGCTAGTTGTTTGTATGGAGACTTGAGCTTTCTGAAAGAAGCTTCTAAATAAATTGGATTATTATTATTATTTTTATGTTGATTAATAGACATAAAAAAATAGGTCACTCAGTGTGTTTTTTACTGCAGCTTGGATTTATGCATGAAGTCCAACAATACTGCAGGGTTTCCAAGGATTACACTTAGAACAGTCGCTCATGCATGCAGGCGACTTTTGGCCAAACATCTAAAGGCTTTCTATGAAGATCATTTCATGTCACCACATACTGTATCGTACAGGACCAATGCACAGTAAGCTTTGCTTAATATTTCAACAATAATTTGTCATTTTGTTTCAGATGACAACACTTCAGAAAAAGATGACAATTCATTATTAGTTAAAGCATACATTAACAACAAATGTATGTGTTGATGATGTATTAATTGTGAGTTAACAGTTATTAATGAGTTACCTGATGACTACTTTATGGGGCACATAATCAATAACTCATCATTCTTCATTTGTAATTACATTTAAACAAGAGTATTTACATTAATTAACATTCAGAAACCTGTCATTATTTAAGGTAGTAATTGATAAATTAATTAATATGGCTCATGTATGAGTTTAATGGGTTCTTTATTAACATATATTTTAGCTTGTTATAAATTAGTGACTACTTTAAGCATTAATTAATGTTGATTTATGTTACCTATAGTAAAGTGTTACCACCTTCTGTTTATTCCAAAAGAAAACATTAATATTGTTTTTAGCTGCAGCATACTAAAATAAAATGACATTGCTGACAAACATTTTCGTATGAAATACGAAAAACGTAAAAATGAAATACATATTGTGCAACAAAAGTAACAGATTTACATTATTTTCAGCAAAATTGCAGCATCACAGATCAAAACCATCGGCCTCATTCAATAACAGGATTCCAGAATCCATTAACAACTCTTTCACCCAAATTGTGTTTTTGAAAAAAGTTCACAAAGGAGGAAATCTCCATGTAATAGACAAGAAAAGAGCAGATTTAGACAGAGGCTTTGAGTGGTACAGAAATCAATGAGGAGCTCAACAGTTAAAAAGCCCTTGTAAAAAAAAAAGTCATCAGCTTATGTTCACATGAACGACTTTGAATTAGCACTCTAATGCTGTCCTACATTTAGTTTGAACAAACAAACAGAATCAATCGATTAGATGAGCTCTGCCCATCTTGTCATCCCAATATGTTTGTACTCTATTTTTACAAATAGAAAGTATAATGCACATTATTTTAGAAAAAAAGCTCAACTAAGCAAATGTGTGAACATAAAGCACCTTGAAACATGGAACCACCCTCTGTGATTTCACTGCAGTAACAAGAACTGTGTTTGATTCAAATTCAGATCATATACAGGAGCAGAAAACCTCCTGGAGCTGTTAAGGCTCACAAGGAGCAATGATGTCCTGTTTAAATAAGCCAAAACACATCGCCACAAAGCCACTGCACACACTGCTCACATATTATTCCAAGAAGAGCTGCTGGACCTGAGGCAACGCAGAGTGATCTTGTCATCAGCAAGCAATTTTAATGAGAGTTGTGGATCCTCTTAACAGCAAACTAACATATGCTATATGGTGTCTGAAACCGCTGAGAAAAGGTTTAATTTGAGACGTTTCACTGACAATTGAAATATAATGTAAGATAACACATGCATAAAATTCATAAAAGAAATAAAATACAGTAACACTCCACTTTTTTAAGTAGGCCCATTCTCCATTTCCCCCTCAGTTATTAACCAGTGGTTTGGGTTAAACCTTTCTCCTGATCTAATGACAGAAGTTTTAGCATAGCTTAGCATAGAACCAATTAGACCAGTAGCCTTTTTGTGCTAATAGTCAAAACATTGATGATACTTTTTCTATGGAAAACTTGAGCTGCTGGAACTGGGGCAAAGCAGAATGATCTTGTCATCAGCAAGTAATTTTAATGGCTTAATAAGTTGTGGATCCTCTTCCCAGCAAACTAACATATGCTGGACGGCATCTAAAATGGCTGAGAAAAGGTTTAATTGTAGACAGTTTCGCTGACTTTGAAAATATAATATGAGAATGGAATGGAAACAGAGCAGATGTGCTTTAAGAGTAGAGCCAGACTTGCATATCTAAAGAATTTTGCAATAAAGGAGTATTTCCAGTCCAATTCAAAAATGCTGATGTCCTAAATATGATGCTACACCTTTTAATCATTATTTAGGGTGATTAACAAAATGCAACTATTAAACCTCATCCTACTGTATAAGAAGTAACAGCACTACCCACTTCCCTACCATTCAACAAACGATCAATGCATTATTGTGGAATTAATTACATTAAAGAATATTAAGGATTAAAAAGTACCAATTTAATGACTGATCCACTAAAATTCTATTAACTAAGATTATTGAAAAAAACTTCAGCTTTTCGATGGAATAAGCTCAAAAAGAATCAGCACTCACTGCTATTGTGCAAAAGTAACCTAATATTTCTTGCAGAGAGCTTGTTGAAATTATTGTAATAAAATAGTAAATAAGATGCTATATTTAAAAAGAGCCCAAAGAAGATCAGTCAGATGAAGATAAGCCTCTCCTGATGAAGAGTTATGCTAAGAGCCTTTGACTGAAGAACGATAGCACGTGAGTTCCAGATAAGAGCCTCGCTGGGAAACACTCAACCTAGTAAAGTATGACATTCTCTGTGTATCAGAGAAGAGACAGGCGGCCCAAAGAGGAATCTCCACGTCAAATCCAGTCAAAGACCATCACCTTCACTGCGCACTAAAGTCATCTGACAAATATGTGTCAGCTATGAGGCTCGTGTTCAGAATAAGAGCCTGGCACAATCATTCTTAGTATAGTTGATAATGGAAATAAAATTATTAATTATAAGAGCCACTCAGAAAACCATCAGATGTTTGAAATCAACGGTTTACAATGTGTTTTCCATTTTCAGTGAGAAATTTATATCAATCCAAGTGTAAAGGAAACAAATCAGCTTTTTATGATATATTTCAGCTGTTTTCTTGAAGTGACTACAAAGGTTACTAAAATAAACAAATATGAAAAGTTATTGATTGATTTCTTAGACAAATATAATTTAAAACATATTTAATTCAATTTTGTCCACTTAAAGTTAAGGATATGCAGTGAAATGCGAGACAAAAAAGCTGATTTTAAGGTATAATTGCAAACTCTTTTGCCCTCTTATGCACATTTTGCATTAAATCTCTTCCTGATTCAGATATTGGGTCTTTAACATTATCAAAGTTGAAACTTCTTTCAAAGCAAATTCTAGATTTTGACTCATTTAAGCTTCAACATTAGCTCAAACATACTTATAATATCTAAACAAGTGTAAGACTACAGTTTGTTCGGTATGTTTGATTGGAATTTAGTTACTTGATTTTACCTTTGTAAACTATTTAAAAAAATCCTAAATTGGACCGAACTTTAGTAGTTATTTTAAGATCTACCCTGTGTTATTCATCCATCAAATAGATTGTATATGCTTTGTGTTCTGCACATCTAAAATGTGCCCAAAATAGAACGCAAACTCAAACAGACCTCAACATTTTGTAAGGCAGTGTTCTAAAGCACTGCTTTATCAATGTTTCATCTTGTGTCAGACGTAACAAACACACTCAAGTGGGATTTACTTTGAATAAATAGTGCAAGGTGCTAAGGAAGAGAGCTCAAAGATGCTCAGAAATAATGTGTAGATAGGAAGCAGCTGTCATGACCTAAGCTAAGAGTTGAAAAGAGCAGCCGGTGCCTTGCACAGGTTTGCCAGGCAGCCAGTCCCTCAGAGGGCAAGTCCTCAGGAAATGATAAGCTCCACTGAATATAAACAGCTGTTCAGGTTTACTGACAAACTAAAACGCTATAATATTCCTCACTTCATGCTCAAAATATTTCTGGCAAGATTACATTAGTGCATTTAAGATATCAGAATCATTTGATAGACTCCAGAAAGGGACTCATGCTCACGTGCTTCTCAAAAGGGTAGTGAAAATGCCTTCACTGTAAAATAAAAAAAATACTGGGACTTTTTTTGTAAAAAAAAAAAAAAAAAAAAAGAAAGAAAGAAAATAGCGAAAAAATTTACAATTAAAAAAATATTTTTTTAGAACACAGTTTAATTTAACAGATATTCATGTCTGATATTATATAAATCTGATATTATAAAAAATCTAAATCAAGATGGAAAACATTGTCATGGGTTGCTTCAAATCGTAAAACCAAGAAGCACCTGGGCTTTTACAGTATTCTTTTGGGTTTGTCAGCTTACTATTTGGTTTACAAAATTAAATAAAGGCCTGGCCAATTATCATTTGTAAAATGTGTGTGTAATTTGTATGTAATGTAACAATTGTATGCAAGTTTTATACAATGTAATAATTCTGATGTCTAAAGAATTCCCATTTATAGGGAAGCAAACCAATAAAAAAAACCTCCACATTTATCACCAAATTAAAATATTGTTTTATTTTTGTTTCACAAAAAAATAAAGTAATGAGTATTTTAACTGTGTTGTTAACAACAAATCTTATTGTAGTTCATCTATTTGCTTTTGAATGAGTTTATGCATTGCATTTTATTACAATTCCTTGTTCAAAAAATGTTAAATGTATGTGCTACTTGATTTTTCAGACAACTTGCGCAGGTTGGGTGCTCTAACTCTAAACACTTAGCTCAGAGAAAACAAGCGCAGCACATATAGAGAGACAAATGTTTAGCTGGTACCTTCAGGCTTTCTAATTTTAACAAGCGATATTAAACCACACAATTATGCATAGTAAAGGGTGTAGCCACTTGAATGAAAGGCATAAATCAGAGTTGTGTGGACAGTCTTAGGTTACGGTTCACACTGATATGATTAAATCAGCTTTTTTTATTAGGCTATATCACTTAAAATAAATTTGCTATATAGAGAAACTAATAATTGTTTCACTTTCCTATAGGTGCTTAAGTAGGTGTAGCTCAATATTAGTCTGTTTCTTACTTATGTGTTGCGTGGAAGTTGCTAAGTTGGTTCTGTGTGTTCAGTTTTTATGAAGTCATGTGTTTGCTATGGTGTCAAAGATGGTAGTCAGGCAGTTGCAAAATAGAGAGAAAGTGTCTGGGTTGCTATGCAGTTGCTAGGTTTGATGTAACTGTAACTTTCCCCACAGAAAGAAACAGTATAAAAATCTCAGCAAAAGGTCAGATCTCAGTGCTGTTTTCAGATAAAGATTGTGTTATTTCAGAAGCACAAGCAAATATAATGTTTACTCATTCACTCATATTAATCTGAAAATTCATTTGAGAAATAATTTCTGTGAAAAGATCAAAAGGGGTTGGATGGACAATTCAGTGAAAATATAGATATATATGTAGATAATGATATATATATATATATATATATATTATATATATATATATATTATATATATATTATATATGTATATATATATATATATATATATATATATATATATATTTTTTTTTTTATATATATATATTATTGGAACCCTACAGAATACAGTGAAGGAATAAAGTTAATAAATGCTGATCAAACCTCATTAAGATTTCCGCTGTTTATCTGCTTACAAATACCCAAAACAAACCGTGTCAAAGGCAGATTCCTTCACAAAACACAAGCCGAAAGTGCATTAAGACTACAACAGAGCTGTGGGGTGACTGTTAATGGAAAAGGTGTGAATGAAACACCATCTGCCTCATTGCTTTCAGTTATGATGGTGCCTGAGGGGCTACAGACCCCCCATACATTCTGCATGTTAAGCAGATTAGTGCAGCGATTGTTGGATTATGAAAAGCGTAGCTTATAATTTATAACAGTTGTCTAATTTAATCACTGCCATATCAATCCATTTCTTGGCGAAGAATAGACATTAAAGAGGATTAAGTAATCATTTATAAATGTACTTGAGGTTTGTTCCCTATCAATTGATCTGCACTCTCACTGGGGGGTCACAAGATTCCACAATCAAGACAAAATATCGCAGAGGGAGAACTCATCTGCTCATCCTCCAGCATGGAAACTCAAGACTTCAATGAAAGTGCTTTTGAGAGGAACCCAGACTCTATTTCTGGCTCTGAGACAAGTGAGAAGAGGTTGTGTATTTCACACAAATAATGAAAGCAGAAGAGACATTGCGGGTGCATGATATGAGGAGGGGTGGTGGTAATGACACATCCCTGTGAGGTTTTTTGTGTCACATGTAAACAAGTAGATGTCCTTCACAAATGTAGATTGAAGGGGAAAAGCATTTTGCAAAGTCAAAAATAATTAGCAATGTCAAATGTAATTTTCATAAGAAGAAATTAGAATTTGGCAAAGCATTACATGTCAAAACACAATATGTCACTATTAATAGTTACTACTAACATGACATTAAATCTTTGGTTTAGTTTCTTTTTGTTTGTTTTTTAAAACCGATTTTAAAATCAGTAACTTTTTACCATTGCTAGAAGTTGAATTACAGGTATATCACATCTTTAACAGCAAAAACCTCATTCGCTGCTCTCTGATTTAATCTACCCCTATGAGACTTTGCTTCTGAAACAAATCACTAAAAAAAGTTGGGGCAACACCACGAGTCCTGCCTGGAATTCTAGGTTACCATAATAGACCACCAACATCTCTTACAGAAAGTTCCTTACAGAAGTGATCGGTATTAGCTTTGATATGTTAATTGTTGTACAACAAACGCTGTTTTCAGGATTAGTCTCAAAACAATACTAAATTGTACCTTGTTTTATATAATAATTAATGGCAATACTGGCAAATGATTGTGATGGACCAGACAGATGTGCAGAATTCTGCGTGTTACCTTTCCCCTTTGATTAAATGTCTGCATGGCTTAAATCATGATCATTAACGTGTAGTTGGCAGATATGGGACAGCTTACTTTTGGGTTGCTTTGCAAAATATCAAGTTTAGCACTCTGTTTTCCAGGGAATGGTATATAAAATATAAATCCATATAAATCAGCTATAAAACATCTTAAAATCTAAAACTTTCAATTTTCAGGTGTTTATATTGTTTTATTAAAAAACAAAATTGAGTTCATTCAGTTCACAACCCTTTTAAATAGCTCTGTGGTTTTAGTTATTATTAAAGGTCACATCTATAAAACTAGAAGCTTTTCCATACACTCTATCCAACTAGTTAAATTTTGCTGACTTCATTTTTATGTTTGCTCAATTTTTTTAAGAGTTGTTGACTGAATTTTCGAATTGAGTTTTCAAAAAATTATGTTCAGTCAATGTTGCGTCAATCTGTGTCAAAGCGATGTAGAATCATGTGGAATTAAAAAATGTTAGTTGAGTATATATTTTTTACAGCATACTTGACTATGTAAAATGTCTGTAGAACTTTTAACTTAGCCATTGTATGTTCAGTACATTTTTAGAATATACCTTAAAATTTGAGTTAGTACTGAATTACCACATCATTCCTTCATGACAGTTACAAAAGTTAAAAAGCTACATAACATTACAATTTTCTCAAAATACTTTTATAAGACAGCAAGAAACAGGATTTAAGATGGTTTGGTGATCAGAAGATTCATGGTTTGATCCCCAGCTCAAGCAGGAGTTGAAGGTGGGCCGAGTGACCAAAACCTCACTGTCACACTGTCACAGTTCCTATGTGCTACAGTCATGGCTGACCATTGCTCTGGGGGTATGGTTCTTCACTGATGTGTATGTTTGCATTTATATGGGTGAAATGCCGAGCACATGTTCTGTTATGGGTCACTCCATATCTGGCCATGTCACTTTCACCAATTAGCTTGAAAAAACCTCTAGGGTTCAACTATAGTTGGGTAGTCTGGGTAGTTGGGTAACTGTCATTATAAGGTCAATGACCAAAGGCATCAATAATTTACAGGGTTAAAACTATTGATGGGTAAAAGACAGTAAAGCTGTCGCTTTCACAGAAGACCAACTTTTCCAACAAAAATGTACAAAAATATTTATATAATTTTGTCTGGGTTCGTTGGACCTCCAGGTTTTTCTCAATCATGGCAGAGGTAATGATATTCATGCGAAACTACTTGTGTCTCTAGATCTTGAAACAGTGCCAGTGTACAATATTTTTGTCCAGGGTCACAGAATAAATCAAATTAACAGTTTGCAATATTTACATTTTTATTAAATTGTAATTCATTGCTAATGTCTATCTTATTTGTAATTTGTGCTAAAACGTTGCTCATCGATCATTCCTTTCAACACGTTTTAACTTAGGAGCTTTCCATTCAATGGCTTTCTCACGTGTCACTCCACTTTTTTGGTTTCTGCAACTGTTCTGCCATCAGCTCCGGACAGTGTAATGAGGTCAGTGGACCATGACGAGGTGACAGCGCTGTTTGAAATGTCTGTAGCTGTTGCCGCTGGCTCGCAGTGCACCATTTATTTCCCTTCATCACAGCTAATGTCACATCCCATCTCTTTGAGACTAAACAGAAAATGAGAAAACATCTAAATTGCAGCTGACGTAGGAACCAGTGGCTGTTTGTGACATCACAGCTATCTTGGGTGATGGTCATTGGCTTGTCTGTCACCATGCCAACCAAGAGAGGATAATGCGACCAAAATACTGCTCAAACTGGCATTACCTCGAATTTCACAGAGAAGTGCAGCACTGCCGGCACATTTACCATCCGCAGCAGGGAAAGCTGAAGAATTTGTGCTAATCAATACATCTGCTGCTCTCCTTCCCAGCCAAAGCTGTGTCTGTTCCTCTTAACTATTTTTAACTCAGCCTGTGTGTCTTCCTCATGCTTCGCACAATCTTAAATCATGCTGTGATTCTGTCACTTTGTTTAATTTCACTAGGTGAGAGCCTTAGCACATGCTAAATTTGCACATGAATACAATACCAAGAAACATGAACAATGCTTGAAAGCGATCACTTAGTTTTTAAGTCATCCATCTATATCTGGAATATACACTTTGGCTCACTTGACAGAGCCTTCCACAACATTACCACTTAACCAATTACGCGGCAGCAGCAACATAGATCAATAGATGACATCCGTGACAGTAATGCAATAATCTGAAACAGGATGCAGACGGTCAAGAGAGTGCCACATTTTCATTCAACAGTACCTTGACACCAACACAAGCTCTTTCTCTTATACAGTATATACAGCATTCAAGTCAATTATACAACAGCTCCTGTTGCTTTTGGACTCAAAAGGCAAGAAAACATTTGAATGGATACAACAGCTCTTTCAGTGACCTCAGATTGCAAATTACGGGTTCAAAACAATGCCATGACATTGTTTAAAGACTGCAATACAATGAACAAGAGCTGTCACAGACCCACCAGTAAGCTCCAAAAGATGAGAGACTCTTACCATTGGTAGAGTGGAGACTCTCTAGACTCCAGTAATGAGACATGACTCCTCGCACTGCTCTAACGCCTTCAACCAGTCCCAGAACAGGGCTCCAGTCTGAATCTAAGACAGGTGACAGCTCACCAGCACCGCAGCCACCTCCTGCCAGTGGGGTGCCCACCTCACTGGCACTGTGCTGGGTGCGCATGTGGACGCACACGCAAAGCAGGAAGGGGGGTGCTGCCTGGGCAGGTGTATAATCCTAAATAACTCTTTGAGACTCGAGTGTTTGTCGCAGCCTTAACCCTCCTCAGTCATCCCTCAGTCACTCTGTTGCTTTCGCTTCTGGATGCACCATCTCAAAGAGCTCACAGCGCAACATAAACGCCCATACACACAATCAGCCTCCTCTCTCTCTCGCTCGTTTTCTCCTGCACACACACTGTCACAGCCTGGCATCGGTGGGGATCCTCTAAGGGGAGGAGGACTCAAATGACTCACGTGGCTCAATGTGAAATGCTTGTTCTGGCGCTGAAGCGGACCGCCTTCCTCCTCCCCTACAGTCCCCCCCTTAAGTTCCCCTCCTCCACTGTTAAAGCCAAGCTGTTAGTAAACCAAAAGAGAGCAGGGCTAGAGAGAGCACTAGAGATGTTGAGAGTTGCAAACACCTTCCAAAAAAGTATTACATAATTAGCTAATATCCCAGAGATAATAATCCAAGACAATTTTAACCAGCAAAAACACAGATGAGTAGTAAACTGATGGAACACTATAAAAATGGAGAGGCTCTGAAACTCTTGCCTCGTCGAGTAGAAAGGAATGTAGTTTCTGGGGCTGTTCTCATCAGACTCGGACCAGGCTGTCCTGACCCCTTGCAGCTGGGACTACACTTTATATAACATGGGAGCTGGAAGCAGAATAAAGATAAAACTTGGGGAACATTCTTTACATTCCGGCACTCAACAGATTTGACCTGCTGCTGGTTTAGATCAGGGGGCTTTAAACTGATTTCCGTGAGCACTCTGGGAGCCATAAAGGAGGAGGGGGCAAGGGAACAATTAAGGAACATATACAATAAATAACTAATTCAATAGATAAAGTAAGATAATACATTCATATTTAAAATCTTTTACATAAGCCCCTTGGGGCTTGTAGACAATTATCCCCAAAACAGTAATTTATAGGGCTGCAGCTATCAATTAGTTTGATAATTGAGTAATCTATCACTGTAATTGATCGATTAATAAATTAATA
Source organism: Danionella dracula (assembly GCA_900490495.1). NCBI lineage: Eukaryota > Metazoa > Chordata > Actinopteri > Cypriniformes > Danionidae > Danionella > Danionella dracula. Next base: position 4,260,073 of record UELW01000100.1, read on the forward strand.
AGCTGGGGTTTTTTTTTTATTATAAAATTGCATCAGCAAATTCCATTTTTTCTTATTGCATCTTATATAACATCTGGCACTTTTTCTGAGAGCCTTCACAAGTTTGCTTGTTCACTCATGAACAGCGAACAATTTTTGAAATTGATTAAATCAATTAAGTGTTGCAGCACTAGCCTTTTTGATAAAACATATGCTACAAACTCTTGAAAGTTAAATGAAAAAAAAACATTTCCTTGTGTGGTATTTGGAGGATGCCTGTTGGTGAAATGACATAACTGTTTTCTTTATTTGAAGGTATTTTCTTATTTTAATAATTTTCTAAGTTGTAGCCCATCACTTGGCCATCCTGATATCAGACACAGTATTTAGGAGTTACAAGCCCCCCACAGACCCTCACATAAATAAATAGAATATCAATTAACCACTCTTTCCTTATTTAGTACAAAAGTTTTAAAATGTTATGACATTTTCAAAACAATTCTAACACCAACAAACTCTTGCTTACACAGTCTCTATTTTGGAGTCTAACTGAATCAATCGTTGGATCCACAGAAAATCAAAACAACTCTAGTTTTGTATTATTACACACAGGAACTATAAACGGCTAGCTTCCAGCACTCTCAACAGAAAACTGTGACAACACATGCATGCACACAGACAGGGTGCTGAAACTCACTATTCATTCGCTCTCGTATAACATAATATCAAGACTCCAATTGATTCAGAGTGTAACAATGAATGCCAGAAGCTTTTTAACAAACATAACAATCAAGCCCTCAATCAGTTCAAGAAAATGTTGCTCCGTGTTGAAACTGTTTTGTTATATTGACATGAATACAGATCAATTTAATATATGTCAAATGTTCATTGGATTCTTACAACTATTTTGTAAGGTACTATTATATATGATAAGATAAATACTAATACTTTATCTTTACATTTACATTTATGCAATTAACAGAAAATCTAAAGTCCAAAACGACTTACAGTAGGGGAGAGACAGTATGCAATTTCCTACAAAGTCAAAATCTAACTCCGGTCGCTCACAGTAGAAGTTGTATCAACTGATCAATAAATCATAGCAGGAAGAAAATAAAGAGAAATCTTGTTCCTTCAAGAGAAGAGTTTTCAGTTGCTTTTTGAAAGCTGTTAGTGTTCTTAAAAGATCATTTTTCAGTTAGTAAATAATTTTTTTAATTAGTATCTTAAAATATAATTTCTTAACAGCACATTTCTATGGGTTATTTTGCAATATTAATCTAATAAAAATTGTTCATATTATCTACATTAAATAACTAATAAACGTTAGGTATTTTTTGCAGATTTTAAAAAGTCTTATGATAATTAAAATATTATGTTTGAGAAGCTTGATTTTTTCAGGATTTAAAATTTTATTTTAAATCTTAGATTTTTATGAATATTATTGATATTTATTTTCTACCTTCAGTAATTTGTAACTAAATGCTCAATTATAATATATTAAATACTATAACTATAATTAAATAGTATATGTTAGAGACATAGTGAATTTAATTAAAAATGGAAGTTATAAAATTATGAATATATTCTTACATGTTTTTATATTTATATTTATAACCGTGAGATATTTAGGGTAAACAAATAAAACAAAATGTGCTATATAAATTTTCATTGAAGTCGAAGTTCCTTTGTTAAAAGGTTATTGCACAAAAAAGTAACACACTACCAAAAACCATGAAAACAAACAGGCCCTAGATCCTGTTTAACAAATTAGACTAGAGATTACGATCTAATAAAGGCTGAAGAAGAATAAACTCACGCAGAGGGGCGACGCGTATGAGGCCATCTTGTGCAGGCCTGCTGAGATTTGACTCTGTGGAGAGCAACATGAACTCCGAGTTAGTTTCCCTCAAGATGAACTCCTCGACTCAGAACACAATTCAAGACTCCAGTTCTTCATTAGCATATCCGCTACAGGAATCCCACACTGACATGTTGTTTATGGAAAGGTCGTCGAGTGGGCATGATGTCAGTAAGGGCAAAATGAAGCTTTTGTGTCTTTCTACTCCTAGGAATAAATGTTTCGTAATTTTGAGGATAGATACAGAGGTCTTGCAAAACAAATAGAACATGTGATAAGCAAAAGAGAAGGGGGAATGTATATGAACTGATCAGAGTAAAAAAAAAAAAACCTCAAACTCAGAAACTCAAGGTCAGCCAATGCCAATTTAATAGAAGCTTTCAATGCATGTTAAGCATCTATTGAGGCCCTCCCTGAGTGACAGTCTCCTTTAAGAGGTGTTTCAGTCTCCTTATAAAAGTGTCTGAAAAGGACATGTAGGGGGGGTTTTAAAGGCAGCTCTACCTCAGTGCTAAGGGAGTGAGAGAGAAGGCCTGGCGCCAGCGAGTGGGTGAGAAATAATCAGCAGGATTGTTTGGCAGAAAGACAGAAGATCAGCGCTGGGGGCCAAGGAGCTACACGCTCCATGTATTACCACACAAAGACAGCCTCTGTGCCACACATGACTGGATAATGTTGCTTAAGAAGTCGCAGCTTGTACAGTAGGTGGAATTCATCACTGATCACAAATGATTTGTTTGTTAGTTGCTGTAGCTCAAACACTATTTTCAGGTATTTACTCAAACCATCTTGAGAGCAGTGATGAAAAGCTATATTTTCCCGTCGAAGACATCTCTGTGAGTCCCTAAGCCCTGACTGTCACAAACAGAACTATAAATATCTGCCAGAAGGTTATCAAAGGTTGCAGAATGAGGGAAGCCATTGCCCCCTGGAGGACGTTAAAGTAGAGCCAGATTTCAAGGATAGATTCAGGACATTAATCTCGTTTCTCTGTTAATAAAAGGTAGTGGCGCCGTGTGTATAAAAGATCATGGCCTTACCTGAAAATGAAGCACGATGAGGCCAGCCCAGATAGTCCAGTCCCACTGGTGTGCTCTGGGAGAAGAAGTGTTCTTTGAGTGGAACTGAGGGGTACTGCTCAGGAGACCTCAGGGAAAGTCTAGCTTGCAACTATAAATGAGATTTAAATGCACATTTAGTCATTTTTATCATAGACCTTTGTTGTAAGCATTAATGAACAGAACCCAGCCAGACCAATAAAATCTTCAACACAGGTTTAAACATTAGTTTTTGTTTTTTGCTATTTATAGAATTTCAGTCCGTTTTAAAGCCTGCTTTAAATATCTTTATCATTCAGAGGAAAATCACAAGCATTTATAATCCAGTTGACAGTCGGGACAGGACAATGACAGCTTTTTCCATGTTTTTTTTTTTTTTTTTACATTTATGGATTCATTTGCACATACAAAAAGTATACTTTAACTTGTAGAATTTCTACCTTAAGCTCAAGAAACTAGAACCGCTTTAATGGCTGAATGAAATATGTGGTCTGATTATTATTGTTGTTGTTTAAGTTGTTGTTGTTGTTATGATTATCTCCTTTAAAAAAATATAGAAACTAGAACAATGTACCTCAACATTTTTCTAAAACCTAAAATAAAAATAAGTCAGGTCTAAAAGGTTAGTTTCATTAAAAAAAAATGCAGCAAAGAAAAACAAACTGCACACTAAAATAATTAAACATAATTAATTAATTTCCTTAACTGTTTGTATTTTTTTAAATCAAAGTATTTATCCTTTTCAAAAGTAAATACTTTGGAAGAAGATGTAAAGCAATTGTAGAACAACTACTTCTACAGACAAGCAGTGGTAGAAGTGCTAATGGTGAAAATGGTTGGTGAGAGGTTTCTGCATTCAGGCAGGAAAGAAACTTTCATGAAATGAAAGTTGAAAGTTCTAAACACACTAAAAGGGCTTGAGTCCAGGAGTGAAACAGGAAGAAAGCAGAAGGGGACAAGAAAGGGGTGCAGCGGGAGGTGCCGATGGCCAAGTGTGTGTCCATACTCCACGAGTTTCTTACTTTCTTGTGCTTCTCAGACGCTGATGTGCTAAGCTGATGCATCCTTTGCTGTTGCTTCAGCTTCTTTTTATGGATGTTCTCTATATTAGTAAAAGATTCATATGACCAAGAGCGCCGGAGGGCTCTGTCAGACTCTTTCTTCCTCTCCAGGTAAAGACCCACTTCTCTGATGCCCTGAGGTGGCACTGCCCAGCTGTACAGGTCAGAGATGGGCCGGGGGGCAGATGTACCATGGTCTTTGGACTTCACTCGTAGCACGCATGTTCTTCTCTCTGATGACTGGAGGGCAGCTTCCGCTTGCTGAATAGGGTTTGAGGGCAAATTTATTGGTGTTTTTAACCATTCACTAAAGAATAAAGTTAGTCAAATGTTGATATTTGGTCAGATACATATACAGTGTAAAATTGTTCCTGAATAAATTATATTAATCTGTAGCTATTTTAAATAAAGCCACTGTAATAATTCTTTAAATTGGCTGTATAAAAAAAGAAAAGAAAATGAAAGAGGGTTAGTCTGAAAAACTGAAAACAAAAAGTGAGCATTTCTTTAAATTAATTCTTATAATCAGCATGTAAAAAATTGATTCCCCAGATTTCCTATAAAAGTGCCTAAAAATGTGGTGGTATGCTTATGTTAAGCACTAGATGGTGCTGTCTTTGATAGTCACAGTGGTTGACACTCCTTACAGGGAGAGAATATCTCCTAGTTATAATATACAGACCTAAATGCCTAACTTTGGCGCTAACCAAAATCTTCCAGGAAAAGGGTTGAGAGGACAGTAACGCTTTTGTTCTATTTGAACTCTAATATTCTGAAACTTGCTGATGATGACTGATTTAACTATTTAAAAAGTACCCAAATCTGCATCATTTTATCATTGCATAAAATTGTGATGCTTGACAGTTTGTTCAGTTGTGGTTTTATTTATCAGGTTTTATAAGAGATCTCTGACATAAACTTCCAGGAAAAGTTTATAAACACTATGACACTTCTTTTAACAAACTTTAAACACACAATATTTAAGCCAATTTCTAAGCAGGTAACATGACTCCACTGGATAGACCAGTCTATGGATCTGGACTTATACGAGTAGTAGTTTAAATACTGCAGGAACATGAAGTCATAATTTAATTTAATTAACTGACTGGAACTGAATTGCATGAAGAATGTATTTTTTTTAGTATTAAGACAAGTTTTTAAGACTCTAACGGGACAAATTTTATTATGTTTACTATTCCGACTTTGTAACTAATAATACTTGAAGAATATTAACATTTGAATACAAATTTTTGTGTTCAAAAGTAAGTGAAGCTGCACTGCTGAAATCACTCAAGTGACTTGGTAAGCGGCCTTTCAAATTAGACATCCTAAAGAAAGTGATTGAATAAAGTAGAGAAGAATCTGACCAATCCAGTCTTGAACCTATGAGTCCAACAGTACAAAAAATAAAGAAGATATCAGGAAGAAGGTTGTTGTCCACATTATTCTAGGAAAGCCATTATAGCTACAGTATATTCCAACTCAATCAAGTAAAAGTGTCTACAAGTTATAATTTATAAAAAATATATATCATTCAAATAATTAAAAAAAATATTAGGCCAACGACAACTCAATAAACCCCTAGAAAGTAGATCACTGAAGTAAAGATACATTTGTCTAGTAGGTTAAAACGATTTATATCACAGATCAACCTACCTCTCTGACATTTAATTCATAAAAAGGCTAGGACTAGGCATGAGAACTAATGATAAAATGTGAAGTCACGCTGAACAAAATGTATTAAAACCATAAACCAGAGGTTCCCAAAAAGTGTAGCTTATCCCATATGAAAGAGTCCTTCCAAATGAGGTTAATTAACATACTGAAATAAGTTGGAGAGATGCTTGTCTTATAACTGGACACTAACCCGATGTTTCCGCTTCAGCTCATTACGACTATAGTATATAAGCAGAAACCAAATGACAACCATCATTACTTGTGCAAGAAATCCTACAATAAAACTCTATACACACCCTGATGAGACCCCCTGGATCTTGGTCTCTTTCTGGTTTCAAACCCCTCACTAATACGCTTCTTAACTGCTCGCCACTTCACTTGCCATGCTAGGTAATTGTCAGGAAGAAATAACTAGTTTAGAACTAAGTTAAAAAGTGAATTATAATGTTAAAGAAGGATAGTGCAGTATGCAAGTTTGGAGATAAAACAGGTACCGCAATTCCAATAAAAAGAACTAAGAGAGAAGTGTCCTTCCCACCAAGGAACTGCGGGTGCCAGTTAAACTTTCTACAGACTGAAAGAGTCTTCTTATCATCAGTAGTTGAGTCACCTGCTAAATAATGAACAAACCAACCAGCATTATTGTGCCAACATACTTTGAATAAACATGAACAACATTTGTCTATGGTATTAGTTCTTGGAACAAACATGATTCCTTAAAGGAAAATAAAAAATTTTTATACATTGCCTCACATGGCAATAGTGGTGCACTCTGAATCAATTATCTATGCTAAGCTATGCTAGAAGGTCATGTGGTCTTACCTGGCTTAACAGATTCACTAATGTTAATAGATGTAAAACATAGAAATTAAAAAGAGAGCCATTTTGTCTCATCGTAAAAAAAATTACCTCGGCTTTGTTGGTCAGGGATGCTGAGCTCAGGCTATTTTGAGACTGGTTGTCAGAACTGCTGTCCTCGAGTAAGAACTCCGAATCAAAAGAATGAGCAGTGGTGAGTTGTGTTGTCCTTGGCTTTAGCGATGTTGGCCTCTGTGGTGGGTCGGAGAGACTGTCAATGCTCACTCCCTGACCAAGGGAGCAGAGAGAAGAGGTAACAGATCTTGAGGGGTAACGGAAGCTCCTCCGCTGTGTCCAGCCAAGATTCGGACTGTGTGGTTTGGGACTCATGGGTCTTGTTGGTGAATCAGTGGTTTCAAAGCAGCTTAGAGATCTAGCTAGGGTTGGTGACATCTGGTTTGCAAGGACAAAAACAGTGGGGTGTACAGGTGACTGTGACCGATCTTCTGCACTGCCCTCAAAGCCTTCAACTGAGGCATGGTCAGAATCTGAGGAAGTATCTGATGATAACTCAGCTCCCTCCAAATTTTTGCTATCTACAGACACTTCCTGAGATGAAGTTTTCAAATTGGTTGGGTCAGACTGACATGTGCTCTTTTGGGAATCTGGAAAACTGTTGATTCTGGACCTGAGAGCACAATCAATGTGGCTCTGGTTAACGCACTTGTCACAGACCATTCCAGGAACAGAGAAAGTTCTTTTGTGAGATTCAGCCTCCTTAGAGCATTTCACCTTCCTCCAAGACTGCTTGGTTTTCACATCCTCAATCTCTGTCTGTGAAACCTGCTCCTGGTTGTCCTTCTCAAGACCTCTGGACTCAAACAGGCTAGACAGAGATCTGTGGGCCATTGCAAGCTTCATGCGTAAGTTTAAGTTATCTGTGCTCTTACTTCTCTTTTGTTGTAATCCATCTGCCATTTGAGACGTTTTATCATTTACAGTGTCTGCCCCTTGTTGATTCGGAATTTTGGATTGAGTACAATCTTCTATATGTTGCAGGTTTCCAGGAAAAAAGTTTTCAAAAACATCATCGTTGCAGTTGTTAACATACTCAGTTATACCTGTTAGATGATCTGGGTTTTGACAAATTGGGTTTTTGATGAGTAAAGGGTGTGATTTGTTTAATGCATTTGTCTTATTGTTCGTTACCTCATCATGTTCATCTGCAATGCTAGCTGACTCCAGATCAAACTTGTTGTTCAGTTTCTGTTCCCGTTTAGGCTTCCGGAACGAGGGAATTCGAGGAAAAACAGAAAACATAGAGCCCTTTGAGGACAGTGCTCTCTTAGTTCTAGAGGAATCGCAATGGCTAGATGATAACACAGTTAGCTCCTCAGTCTCCTCACTGTTGGTTTTAGAATTAAGGTCCTGTGAAGTAAAACTGGAAACGATATTGCCTTCGTTGCTATCTAACCCGTTAGTCAAACAGGCCGTAGCTTCTTGGAGGCTGAATTCATTCCCAACAATAGATGGATTTGCTTTTGTAGGGTTGGTTGAATGCTGGTCATAAGGGCAGTTCGTGACATCACCACAAGAGCTCCATTCCTCATTTAAAACACATTCTGGTGAAATCTCTCTCTGTTTTTCTAAAAGTTCATTCTCTATCATTATCGACGGCTCCAGAGGTGGATCTGACTCTAAAATTGCCTCTAAGTTAGTGGTTGGTAAAATTTGAAGACATGTAACCAACACACCATCGATTTCAGAGTTTTGCAATGGCAAAGATTGTTGACCAAGAGGTTCAGAAATCGAAACAGTGCTTCCAGAGGAGTAGGTTGTGCAAGTTCCATGCTTTTTCTCCATGTTTTCTAAAACACATTCATAATCAGGAGTGTCTTTCAGTGCTATTACACATTCCTCTTGGACAAGATCCAGATGTTTCTCTGGAATCAAATGTACAGTATTTGAAAATTCACAGCTTGTAGATTCTGCATTACCCACTCCGTGTTTGCTGTAATGGCTACTGTTCTGAGGTGGACTTAAGGTTTGGAACACTGCAGTTTTTTTCTCCCCGGTACCATCTGCACCCTTGATCTGAAACACTTCTGCTGAATGCTCTCCCTCTACTGCCGACAAGTGCGCTGGGCACTCCTTCACAGCTAAACTATCACAAAGCTCCCTTTGACTAAGATCTATGTCAGTGTTACATGCACTGGGCTCTGAATTATTTTCAACATCTTTACTGTTCGCTTCAATCTTCATTTCAGGTGCTTTCAAAGGGTTGCCATGACAATCTGGGGCACTTAAAAGGTCTTCCCCTTTTGAAAGTAAGCATCCAAGGCTGCATTTTTGGAAAGAACTTGGCAAAGAGATTTGTATTCCTGAAGAAGTCTCCTCTGAAGTAATGGCTTTATTGTTGTTGTTTGTATCTGAACTTTGTTCCAATTGTCCACCGTTAAGAAAAGAGTAGTCAAAAGGAGGAGAAGGATTAGAATCTGTTCTTTCCAAACTGTCTACATCTGGCTCCACCGTTCCAACTGAATCATCTTGCTTTTTGTCTTTTTCTTCCAGAGTGGTTGCATGTAAAATATGTTTGGAGCCCTTTGTATTGTCTTCAACGTTATCTGCCACTTTATGAAGGTCATCACTGAGCTCAAAGCAAATGAGGCCACCAGATGAAATATCAAACAGAGAAGAGAGGGATTCCAAAGGACAGTCTACGTGACATCTATCAGTTTCCGCTGTCTTCGTGTCAGGACTAGCTTTGTTCAGCAATTTTGGACTTTTGTGTTCTATGCATCCCGAACTATCAGAGTAAATTACTGACTGCTCGTTTGAAGGCACTAAAGTGCATTCTTTTCTTATAATGTAATGAATATGGGTGTTATTCTGTGACCCTTTTAAGTCAACATCTTTTCTATCAAGGCCTTTAGTGTTGTAGCACTGTACATCATCAAATTCATCTTGTTTGCTCATACTAAATCTGCTTGTAGAGCACGGCGTTCTTTTGTTACACTCTGTTAGGCCAATTTTTTGCAAACAATGCCTCTCAGTGTGAGATGCCTGAATCAAGTCATTTTCAGCATTCCCTAGTAACACTGAACAGTCTAGGTGACAGTAAGAAGGTCTAACCTCCTGCTCTGACACCTCAAAGGACCGGTTGATTGACATCGCTGGCTCTGACACTCCAGAAGATGAGGCATTAGGCACATTTGAAAAAACCTTTTCAGCTGCAAAACACTCTGAAGCAACTGATGACAAGTCTTGTGTTGCCAAGCTCATGCAGAAATTGCTTATCACAGGAAGTTCTTTTAATCTATTCTGTGATGAAACGTTTAAAGTCTGATTCAGACAATCTGTAGATCCATCTCCACAGATCTGTTTTAATTGATCCTTTCCATAAAAGAACACTTTTTCTGGGTCTGGTATTTTCAGTTGAGTGTTTATTGAGTTTTCAGCTGAAGACTTTAAATGGCAGTGCTCCACTGAAGACTGTGATTTGCTTTGTTCTGTTGAATGCAACGAGGTCTTGTGATGAATGCATTCCTGTGGTTGGCTGCATTGTACAGAATTCTGTATTTGAGAGATCTTTAACTGACTGTGTTCTACTAAATCCTGTAATTGGTTGTGTTTGACCAAATCTTGTGATGGTAGTTCTCTTATTAAGACCTGTGTTTGGGTATGTTGCACTGAAGTCTCTGTTGGGTTGCTTTTTGTGTCACACTGTGATTGACCCTGTTCTGCTAGGTCCTGTAACTGGATAAGTTGTACTAGATTCTGACATTGCCTGGAGTCTACAGAATTCCTTAACTGAGTGAGTTTTGTTGAGGTTTGTGACAGACAATTGTTTTTAATCAACTCTGAATTTGTGTCTTCTGAGAAAAGTGACTGGTCGTTTTCTACAGCAATCTGTGACTGAGTGTATTCAGTTAATTCATATGATTGGATTTGTTCCACTAAATTATCTGATTGGCCATTTCTAACTAATTCCCCCGATTGTTTGAGTTTTACTAAATCCGGACTCCATTCTGTTGGATAATATGAAAGAGTGTGTTCTGGGTTTTGTGAATGGTTGTGTTCTACAGGGCCCAATAAACAGCTGTGTCCTACCATTATTCCCTCAGTTTTCCAATGTTCATTAAAATCTTGTGAAGACCTGTCTTCTACTGAAGCCTGTAACTGTGATTGGCTACATTGTACCAAATGAAGTGGATGGGTTGACTCTGCTACACCTTCCTCTGGATGCCTGTGTTTGATTACATCTCCTGATGGCTTGTCTTTTATTGAAGCTTGTAACTGGGCATGTTCAGAGTTTTGTGATTGACTAACTTCTACAAAATCCAGTGACTGGCTGGACTCTTCTATCATTACCTCTGTTTCCATGTGTTTTATAAAATCTAGTGATGGCATGCCTACATCTGAACCCTGTAACTGGGTTTGTTTACAGTTCTTCAAGTGGTTACATTCTACCAAATCCAGTGAAAAGTTGGACTCTTCTGCGATTTCCTCCGTTTGCGTGCATTTACAAAACTCTTCAGTTGTTGATTCTGATTTGCTGTGTTCAAGATTTTTGTGTGATTGCCTGTGTTCTTTTGAACTCAGTAATGAGCTGCCTTCTACTAGGACTTCTGATTGGCTATATTTTTGTGAAACCTGTGATGGCAGGTTCTCTACTGATATGGTTAATGAGCAGTCTTCTGATTTGAGGGATTGCATGGATTTTAAAAATGTTTGTGAGACTTTACTCTGTGAGTTACTGAAGTTCAACGTATTTGAATGTCTATGTTCTGAAAAATGCAACAATTCCTCAAAATCACTTGACTGGGTTGATGTGGGTTCAACAGATTTCCATGGTTGGCCGTCTTCCACAAATGCTTTTGAAGGTCTGTAGTCTTCTGAGGCCTTCAGATGACATTGGCGCTGGTGAGTTTGTAAATGGCAGTGGTTGAATTGAGGTTGGCTATGCTCCACTGAGTCCTGTGATTTCTTGTTGTCGACTAAGGCACTTGGTTGAATCTGTCTCACAGAGATATGTGAACAGCCATACTCTGGGGAAGGCTGCGACCATTCTGTTGAGTTCTTAAAGTTTTCTTTAACAGGTTTCTTATCTAAAACAGATACATGCACAGAGAGATTTCCTGAATCCGATAAGCTGGTTTCACTGACATTGATGTTGATATTAGTGTTTGGCTTGCTAAGTTGAGTGACTTTCACTACAGATACCTTGGAAATCGGTTGTATGGCAATACTGTTAGTCTGTTTGAACTCTTCCTCATTTGATATAGTGGAAAGTTTCTCACTTTGTTCTGACTGAAAGTTAATGACATTGATTTGATCAGATTTTGACCGATTAATGGTAAACTTGGCTTCTTCAGTGTTTCTTAAAGTCGATAATGAGTCTTTAGTGCATGACTCTGTATATGTTTTTACAGATTTCTTTAAATCCTCAAGAGGTGTTGCTGTTTGACATACAACATTCCTTGAAGAGGAATCAAGTCCTGCTCCCGATGGAAAATCGAATAAAACGTCCTCTCCATGAGACATTTTAGTGCATTCATCTCCTGTGTGCATTGGATCCAAATTTATAGTCTGTGGTAGCATTTGTACTCTATCCACTGTACTGCAAAGTTTTTCAAAGGCACCATGGTCTTTTTCTGTAAGTGACGGTGAAGAACTGATGGGTGAGTCAAGATGACCAACTGAGCTGGTCTCAGAACAAAGAGACGTCCTACAGCAGTGATTGTTTTCATGACCTTGGTCTGAAATATTGTCATTGTGCCATGAATGTGTGTCAAAATATTCCTCAGTCGTGTCCTTTGCTCCCTCAGACATTGGCTCACACCATTCCTGGTGACCTTGTAGCTCCCCACTCTCCTCCTGCTGAGGAACCTCATCTTCCAGACAGCTTGCCTCACTTCCAGAGTCTTCTATAGCTGGAGCCTAAAAAACAAAAATAGGTATTCAAATGTTTTTAATCAAAGTTTCATTACTCTTATTTTAGTGGATTTTAAATTGTGTCCCTCCAACCTATAAATAATTTAGTGTTCTATTAAGAAAATGTGAAAATACAATACAGTGTACAGCAAGCAATTAGTAATACAATGAAACGAAGAACATTGTTGGAAAAATGTAGGACAAAAGCAGATATCCTTAGTGGAAAATTCATAAATAGGTTAATGGCATTTAATTAATTTCCACAGTCTTAAGTTTATATTATATGTTTATATTATATTATATTATATGTTTTTATATTATATGTTTATCTGTTTATTCGTATTTATACATATATACATATATATATATATATATATATATATATATATATATATATATATATATATATATATATATATATATCTTTTTAAATTTTACCTTCTGTATATTTATTTAATGTTATTTTTTTATTTTTTTATTTTAATTTTTTTTTTTTGTATTTGTATAACTACGGGTCAGAGAGTAACAAAATTTCAATTCTCTGTATGTCCTGCACATGTGGAAAATTGACAATAAAGATTGACTTGACTTGACTTGACTTTAGAACATATACACACCATAGACCAAAACACATAAATGTTACCGACATCTTCCAAAGGTTTCTAAAGTGGCAAATTTTTTAAGCTAAAATTTGATCTAGCCAACCATCACAATTTCAATAGAACATCACTACTGAATAAACTAAAATAGATAATAAGGCTGGAAAGAACATAAATATATGGTATTGCCAACATTTGATTTAAAGGCCTTGCTTAGCAATGTTTTTACCAAGTGTACACAACATTAGAATTTTAAGGTTTAATGACATTGAATGATGTTGTATGCAATTTCTTAAATACGCTGACTAGGACGAATTTATCAAAACCAAAACAAACTTGTATACAATTAGCACTAGCTATCAAATTATGTATAAGGTGTTATTGGTCTATAGTTAGTATTGGTGATTTTAAATGTAAGCACTGGCTTCAAGACATCAGTTAAATCCCCTTTAAACTGAGGAGAAATAAAAAATATTCACCCCATTGGGGCAAAGTTAGCTATAACAGCATAAGTAGCTTTTTTCTGCTGCAAAGGCCTTTTAACACAGAGAGTCAATGGATTCTACACCCATTTGAAGCCAGTCTCAAGTGCAGAATTGACTAAGCCATTTAAAGTAATTTCCACATAGACATATAGAGGCTTCAGCATGCTTTCAACTTGTTTATGCTTATTAGCTAAACCCAGCCACTTGACCCATTCAGCTTTACTAGTCATATGATGGTGGAAAGAAAAGGAAAGTGACCTTGTGACATCAACTTAAAAGCAACCATGCAAACAATCCTCAAAGCTGTGCAAAAACCTGTCAGCTGTCCAATAATGCCTTGAGTTCATAACCTACTAGTCTGCATTGTAGTAAATAACATACACTCTAATAAAGCTGGCAGTAGACTTGTAAACTGTCACATTTCCATCAAACGTCACATTACGAAAGACAGACACATGCCCCCTATCGCACCACGCTTGAACTTAAGAGCAAGAGGTCTTTAAGCACAGCATTTCTAAGGCTAATCCGGAGAGGTCAAGTCTCTACAGCCAGTCCTCTTAAATGAAAGATGACACTAAGAAGAATGTAGTGAAGAAAGCAAGATTTAAAAGAGCAGAGTGCCAAAAAATAGTTTTCAAGCTAAATTAAATAGTTTAATTCTTTATTTGAAATAGTGATTTAAGACATTAAACTCTTTATAACTTTACAAGTATAACATTTTGTCATTGTTAAGAATTCAAGATGGGTAAAAGTAAGAGATTTACTCAAAAGGCATATGACAATGAAATTTCCAGAAGGTCCAGAATGACAGAATAGATACATTTTGTTGCAATTGGGGATTTAAAGGGGTATGAAACCTATTAATAAATTTTTAATCAAACACCTTTTAGGAATAATGTATCGTATACTTTTATATTAGAAAACAATGCTTTTCCTTGCTATTTTTTTTTTTATTTCTGTTGTCAAATCAAATTCATTGGCTTTGTCTTTATCTTTATAAACTTGTGTTCATGGCATGTCAGTTTTTCATGATTATTCATGAGCCTAAGTTCTTTAATTTAATGTTAAGTCCATATACAATACCTCCATACAAAGTATTTTCAACTTCTCAGTTCTATATTCACTGTTCTTGCTCTTCTAATCCCCCTATGCTGCTGGTCGTACACCTTTCGGGTACTTTTTTATTGAATTTAATTGATTTGAAAGAGGGATTAAATTTTTTTTGTCATTGGATTTTTATCTGGAGGTATAAATGTAAGCCAATTTCTAAAATATACACATTATTCTGATTGTCAAAATGTCTTAACCAGTGCAAATAAATGTATGATTTAAAAGGTAAAGTCTAGACTTTGAAATAAAACACTAGTTTGTGAAATATAAAATAAAAATACAACTTTCTTTAAGCAGAAATAACCTTCAGTTATTTTCTCTGAACCAGAACTGTAAATCTCTCTAGGAAAGCACTTTTATCTTTAAATTAATGCTACAGCTCTCTCTTGTCCATAGTAACGAGCAAGCCATTTCACCAGCAAGTTTAGCAGTAGCTGCCTAATGTAAAAATATATTATCATGAAAACACTAAAACGCTTCAGCTGAGCCAATACCATAAGTAGAATCGAAATAAACCTTCAGATTCAAAAGTGCAGAAAAATAAATATTGTACATGTCTTTGTTTCCATATTTCCTATTCTATTATTCTATTACAATATTCAACTGGTAAGTTATGGGATAAGTGTTTTTTCTTGATCAGTAAAAAAGATTGAAACTTACTTCTGTTTTTAATCCACAGTCAAAACAATATGTATTACCGTTTGCATGGGCAGCAAAATATGCTCAAGCTTTATTGTCTCTTCAGCTCAACAATGTGTTAAGTGGAAAACATACAAAAAATGTACTTAGAAAAATAATATTATGGCTGGTTTTTGATCATTTGGTAACTATGTTAATTCTACTTCAATCACAATTAAACAGAGATTCACAATCAAAAAGGTTTCAAGAGAAGCCAATACTATTTTAAATGTCATTGTACCTATGTAATTTGTATTTTTTAACAATACAGGTAGCAGATCTATCAACATTGAGTTTGTGTTTACATTCATAGACTGATATCTCCCTCATTGTCCTTCTCTGAAAGCTATAGTTTGGTCTCTGCTGAGAAAAAAAATGAAGATTACAGCCATTTATCACACATGCTACATTCTGAATGTCTGAACTGGTGTAAATAAAAGAAGAAAAAAAAAGAATAAGGAAAAAAAACATGAATGTAGCAAATAAAAAGTGTAATACGCCATTCTTTATGCAGACGTAACCTTTAGCTATGTTCTCAGAACCTGCTGTGGAAATTAATCCACTCGATCCACTCTCTAAAGAGGAATTTTCAAATGATCTCAACATGACTCACATGCTTCCAAGTTAATATTTCATTCTCTCATACAAAGTGTCAAAACTGTGACAAAGCACAAAGTGGCACAGCCGGAGAGAAAAGCCTGTTCTCATTGGCAGGTGCAGGGATCTCAAGCAACAACACTACGTCATCTGACCCCGTTCAGTAACCAGAGCTTGTTTTGCCAAATTGATTACAGTTGAGTTCACTAAATGGCTTAACATCTTAAAGCTACATCATAGGTAAAGCATGGGAAGACTGGGTTGAAGTGGGAAAATAATAGAAATACATGTGGTCTGCAAGGCGATAGTTTAAGACGGAACAAAAATAGCAGTCTATAAAATAATGAGTTAATTCTCTAATAACTTTATAATAATGTAAAAATGTGCTAAAATTATGCAGTAATTGGCCTGACTGAGTGCAGTCGGCCTGACTGAGACATGGATCCGCCCAGAGGACACCGCAACGTCTGCAGCCCTCTCCAACAACTTTCTCCTCTCCCACACTTCTCGCGAGGTGGGACGGGGTGGGGGTGTTGGACTTCTCATCTCTCAGACCTTCAGATTCTCTACCTTCACATCTTTTGGTAAGACATGCTCATTTGAATATCATGCTCTCACTATCACTTCCCCTCTTGTCATGCACATCCTCACCATATACCGCCCACCTGGAGAACAGCTCTCCACTTTCCTGGAGGAGCTTGATGGTCTGACCTCCCTGGGCCCTATCATCCTCAGACACGGATTCTCCTACCATTGCTACGCTGACGACACTCAACTCTATCTGTCGTTCCCCCCTGATGACCTGTCAGTAACTACCCGTCAACTGACTGCCTGAACGACATCTCTACTTGGATGAAGAACCATCACCTACATCTCAACATGGCCAAGACAGAACTTTTGGTAATCCCAGCTCATCCCTCTGTGCATCACGACCTCACCATCCAGCTGCAATCCTCTACAGTCATCCCTTCTCCTACAGTCAGAAATCTTGGAGTGGTTTTGGATGAACAGCTGTCCTTCAAAGACCACATCACAAAGACAACTCGAGCGTGTAGATTTGCACTGCACAACATTCCAAAGATCAGGCCCTTCTTAACTGAGCATGCAACTCAACTCCTGGTTCAGGCTCTGGTCCTCTCACGTCTGGACTACTGCAACGCTCTCCTAGCAGGACTTCCATTGAATACGCTCAAACCTCTGCAGTTGATCCAGAACTCTGCAGCTCGTCTTATCTTCAAGGAAGCGAAAAGAGCTCATGTTACTCCCCTCTTCATCACTCTTCATTGGCTCCCCATTGCAGCTCGGGTTAAATTCAAATCGCTAACGCTGGCATACAAAACTATCTCCAGATCAGCCCCTGTCTACCTCCATGACCTCATACGCTCCTACATGCCCTCCAGAAGCCTGCGCTCAGAGAAGGAACAGCGACTTGTGGTTCCATCCCACAAGGGCAGAAGATCTCTCAGCAGAACTTTCTCTCTCACTGTCCCTGGATGGTGGAACAAACTCCCTGATCCAGTCAGGAAAGCACCAACACTAACAGCTTTCAAAAAGCAACTGAAAACTCTTCTCTTCAGAGAACACCTACTATAAAAAAAATTAAAAAAAACACTACTACCTTCTTTTTTCCCTCCTCTGTCTTTATCTTCTTACTCTACTTCCTCACTGCTTTGGTTTATTGATCAGTTGATACAATTTCTATTATGAGAAGCTGAGATAGACTTTGACGGTGTAACAAATTGCATATTGTCTCTCCCCTAATGTAAGTCGCTTTAGACAAAAGCGTCTGCCAAATGCATAAATGTAAATGTAACATTTTCAGAATTTACCCCTGATTTTATATCTATAATTCATATAATTATATCTCTAAATATAATTATATCTTTAATTCATATCATTCTAAATATAGCTATTTTAAGGTCTATATTATTAAAACCAAGACATTGCATTCCTTCAATCACTGAGATACACTGTTGTAACACTTGCACGACATTACAAAAAGGCAGAAAGCTCTATAATCAAATACATTCCCAATTCATGCTATGAGCTCAGGAAGATTTTGCTGACATCATTCCTCATGGGTCTGGGATCTCTGCTCTGAGTCCAGACTGAGTGTCTGCTTCCACTAATCTCAAATACATGCAAATGCTGAAAGCTCCTGTCATCTAACTTGTTTCTGGGTATAATGTTATTTATATAAACAGAGCCACATTTAACAGCATACATAACTCAAGAGATGGACAATGGAACTGAAACACTTGCTAGTTAAATTAGTCAAATTACAAATGAGTGGGTGTTGGCACAGCTAGACATAAGATATTACAATCCACACACCAGTAATCGACCTATCTTGGAGTTGAGAAAGATGATTGCAGTGTTCTGGTGAGGATGAAAGTGAAGCTTAGCATTACTCTCCCTGTCAACAGATCTTCTTTTTCCAGCTATTTTAGGTTTCCCCTTGTAGAAGTAATTCAACAATTTTTCTGTCCAGACAATGCTGGAGAAACCACGATGGTCCTCGCTACAGAGCCTAAGGTGAGGAGTCTGGAGCTCTTACTTCTAGCTGCAACAAGTGACAACTAATTAGTCTACTAATTAAAATTATTTACTAGAAATGATTGTCTTCAACAAGAACTGAACCTATCTCAACTAATTCAAACGTCCCTTGATATCCATCTTACAGAACAAGGGAAAGCTAGAGCTGGAGCTTGAGCTGAGGGGGAGCAAGAGCTCAAGACTCCTCCTAATTGGCTCTACAGTACCACTTGGAGAAACCATCAAACTTAATAGAATCAATTGCGGATTTATAATGTGTAACTGAGGGTTAAATCTATGTGGTCATTCATGAAAAAAAAAATAACTTGACAGTTATTGATTAAAGAGTAAAGAGTTGGTGCAATGTTTAGAACCATTATTGAGCTTGTGGAGTCATTATCATGTTATGCATTATCAACCATATTGCTATGGTTACATCAGGAAAAAACTTCCAGACGAGTCGATTATTGCTGAAAAATAGCTAAGTTTAGTTTTAAAAGATAAAATACCCCATCCAGGTTGTAAGGGAGTGAACGACACCTCTCAAAAATAAAAAATAAAAAACTCATGAAAAACTGAAACTGAAACTCCTCATGCATTTTCATTCCATGAAATAGGATACAATGACAGCATCCAAAAGTCTTGTTGCTTGATTTACCAAGTTTTTCCACAAGTTAATTAGGTAGAAGAAAACAGTAAACAGAATCTAAAACAGACCACAACTAAATATCAACAGTGCAAACAATACGGCCCCAGATGACTTTTAAACAAGATTTTAACAGCTTATGACATGACCCCATCCAGATCTATAGTCAGGAAAATGTGTCTTTTAATGCAATAATTGATTTCATTCACAGATTTAATACAAACACGTCTCAGATCACCATGGCAACACTGGTGTAAATTTATCATCACTTCTCAAAACCATTAAGTCTCACTTCAGATGAAGCGGAAGTGTGAATATTATCACATGATTCTCCTGCTGTCCCAACAGGAAGATGAGCTCATCCCATCAGGAGGCCAGCACAGAGAGGAAGCACATAACCTCATCTGCACACATGCAAGGATGTCAAAAGAACTCCATCCTCCCAAGCATAGTTACATTATGAGCAAGTATTGAAGCTGACTTTTCCAGAGAAAGGAATATAAAAGAAAGTCCGTGCATGGCCAACTTTTCTCTAAAACTTAAAAAGCTTTCTGCAGGAAAAGGAATCAGAGAGGTTCACAATCAGCGCTTACATTTTATAGCCTTTTAATTTAAAGTCAACTATCTTTACATCCTTAAAATGCACTCAACCCCAAGTAGTTAAACACCCTCATTCCTGCTGTTTAGCTAAACTCTTTGGGGTCCCATATAAAAAAGGCAGAGTGTGTTGAATCAGCGTTCCAAACAACAAGTGGTTTCTTGTTCCTAATGAGGAGGTGATGAGCAGCTTATGCAACACTGCCCTGCAGAAAAAAGGCCAAACTTAAAGCTGTGCACTGATAACCGTCAAAGAAAACATGGAGATTCCAAACTGCTCTGGGAAAGGACCTTTACCCTATAAACTGATGCCACAGATACCACTTGTTCTTAGAACTGAGAAACCCATTTAAATAATTATTTGTATCAGGAGTTGCACAATCTAAACAGATATAATCACAAAAACAGTAGTTTGTTAGCAAAAACACTTCAGCTGAGGCACAACTATATACAGAAGCAAAAAAACATAATACAAATGAAATGCAAAAGGTTTGTAACCAGTTTTATAACTTTATTATACTATTCAAATGGTAATAACTTTTGGCAAAATGTTGAATCTCTATGCTGCTCCTGGATCGGACAAATTTTGTCAAATAACCTGAATGGAATATTTGTTAATATAGAGCAATTTATGACATTTATTGTATTGCAATCTACAGTAAAACAATCGTCATTTTGCTTTCTCGTCAGCTCAATAATGTGATATGTGAAAAACATACTATGGCAAAAAAAAAACTCCTTTGGCAGGTTTTTGGTGATTGATAACTACTTTACTTCTACTTACAATTCAAGATTAGACCAAACCTCTTTCGAATTTAAAAGGAGGTTTTAAGATCACATTGCATGCGTTCCATTGTCACTGTTTCATAATACAGGTAGCACATCTATACACATTGAGTTTGTTTACATTCCTAAGTTGTTATCTCCCTCATTGTGTCTGTCTGAAAGCTCTCTGCTCTGGGGAAATGATGATTATAGCCTATCTACCATACGCACTTTTGAAAGAAAATTAAGGAAGACATATCCCAAATGTATAACCAAAAGATTTCAAGAGGAATGTAGCTCTATGCAAAACACAACAGAATGTTTAGTAGAGATTGGTGCTGAGTCATGACGTGTTCAAAGAGGCTACCTCACTCAAAAAAATGTCATACTCTCCAACTTTTTGGCCTAAAACTAAGCCTTCTTTCAGACACAAACTAAACTATTTTGTTCAGGTGCATAAGGAGAACTAAATTTAGCCTTTCATAAGCTTATTAGCACATTAGCATTAACATTAGCAAGAACGTATAACATAATGTTATCATAATGTTTGTCATAAACAAGCGTGTATAAAACATATTTTTCTTTTTTGTCAGCTAATAAAAAACTTGTACTATTACTGTATGTTACAAAAAAGGTGTTTTAGCTCTGGCCCATCCCTGATGAGCACTGGGTCTTGAGGAGATCATGCACATAAAGATGACAGGGGGAGCTAATGCTAAAGAAATCTGAGACAATAATGGCTAGGCAGTTGAGATGAACAGTGCTGGATGTGAAAAAAACCCTTTAATTAGCTACCTTGATTTGAAGAAAAAGGGATAAAGTTTATTTTTAATTTTATGATAGTCGTAGCCTGGAAGAACACAGCCATTTGACATTTCATAATTTTGCAAAAGAATATAGGCTAGGCACAAACTGAGGGCAGATTTTGACAAAGGTGGAAAATGTTGCTTTCTCAATAATGGATCTAATACACGTTTTTACATTTTGTATTTTCTTTTGACGTGATCTTCATTCTCACATGTATACAGTCACATTTCATTGGCACACATTACATACATAAACCATTGTCATATCATCATATGTAGAAAAGCTTGCTTTAAAACCATTGCTCACTCACTCGGACCATAGATGATCAGCTTGAATCAATCTGAGGGTTATTACTAGGAGCTGCATGTAGTCATGAATATGCTAACTAATTGTCCAATCAGAGAACAGTGGCTTCTGAGGATTAAGTTATATGCTTATGTAAACTTGTTATTCTAAATATAAATAACTGGTTTGAAATCCATTTTATGAAACCTCAAAAAAAACTCACAGACAAAAATACAGTTCATGGCCCTTTAAAAAAAGTATTGAAAAAAGATAGCATAAAACTAGAAGACAAGACACAAAGGCTTTTGAATATAAACAAAGAAAAAATAAATAAGAAAATAATTTTTATTAAATAATATGCATATTTTTATTTGCTTTAAACAACTATGGTTATAGAAATTCTAGGAAACAACTAAATCCTTTTTTGACAAGAAAAAAACATTTTATTATCTAACATCTAATATTGATATGAAGAAAGAATGGATATTTGATGATTTCAACATTAGAACAAAGACACTTAAAAAGGTTTGGCAGTGAAATTATGATAATATTATGATAATAACAAGAGTGGATAAAATCATTTTCTCACCCCTGTTTAATAAGCTAGGCACAACTTGAGTGTGGATTTTCTCAGAGGCTAATGCTGAAATAGCTGTTTTTTCGACAACGAATCTGAAGGAAATGGCAGACTATTATATTATGTCTATCAGATTTGGACTTCAAGTGGTCCAATCTAAACACTTATAAAAACCATAAGTCAATGCTTTAATTTTAAATTACAGCATTTGTATAAATTCACTTCTAGAAGAGAAACCTTTGAGTCAGTTTACATTTTTGACAATTAAAATGTTTTGGTATGCTGGTATCTGTTAGTCTTCAAAAACATACCATGAAAACTTCCTCATGTGTCACATGCCTCAAGATAAAAAAATTCCCTAAACGGTTTGCTTAATGAAGCATGTAATTTTCTCACCGATCCCTTATGTCATCTTTAATTAATTTAGCTATTATGAAGACGAACGTAATCCAAGCTGATGTACTGTGTAACAGAGTAGGTGCAATCAGCAAAATATTTCAGAGTGGCTGGGAGCCTTAAGCAAATTTCTCCAACACGCACAAAGACCCATAGCACTTCAGAACAACAAGATGTGTACCAACATATCCATCCCCACCCACACTTTTACCCACAGTGTCTCGCTCTAACAAGCCACAACACTGTCATCAAAAGAGAAACTAGATAACAGAACTGCCTCAGGAACACACAGATGAGAAAATTGACTCCCATTCATGTGCAACCCAAGCTCTGATTTTTCTGGCAGGGGATTGTTTTGGAACATATCCTCTGTCAAATATCTCTTTAATTGAGAATGGCATAGTTTGGGAAAAGTGCTGTTTCAGGACTCTAATTTCAGCTAGAGATTAAGCTGGATATGGCTGTATATGTACATAGATAAGACCAGAATAAGTATCTTAATCACAAGGATGTATTTATTCACAATCGTTTCAGAAGAAGGTGGAAATATCTGTGTGAGTTTATTGCTAATCTACAAGAACAGCGAAGGGGCTCTAGCACTATATATTGCTGCTGATGCAGCCGAATGAGAAGATCAGCACGACACAACTATAACTGCAGAGATGCAAAAATTTCAAATTGGTATTAATTAGCTATTTTACAGTGTCTCTCTGTAGTCATGTGACTAGTGTGACAGAGTGAGAAATATCACCTAATGGATCTGTCATGAAACTCTTTCATACAGGTGAATAGAAATGGAAACTCAGTCCAGCATGGCAAACAACTGAAAATGTTCTGAAAAGCAGAACTCTAAAATGAAAAGATAGCAAATCTCTTAAAGGTGCCATTAGATGATGATTTTTTTTTGAGAGCTGAAAACGGCTCGTTGTTCTTATCCCCGCCAAAGCACCACCCACTTATCAATCATATGAATCGCTAGTACAGCCCCTCTGTACAGTTTGACCTGGAAGTGAGAGCGCACCAGACCCAGACAATGCCATAGAAGAGCGTTTTCGGATTTCCAGAGCCTAACCATTTGTTTGTTTTACCAAAGAATGAGTTTATTCGTCTGAAATGGCTCGATTTTGCGTCCGCTCATCAGCGAAAACTTAGAAAGAGCAGCACTTCACGTACAACTGGTTCATCAACAAAGAATAGTTCGATAAAGGATTTATGACAAGATTGGCTCTTACACCGGAAGCTTTTCAAACTGTCCCGTTTATTGTTTCAGAGGTAAGTGGTTTTTTTACTTGTGCTATGCTTAAATACATCACCCAAGCACACTACATGACTTTTATATTCCTATAAGGAAATCCCTCAAATCCTAAACATGCACACACTACAGGATTCAACAATCGTCTGCAACGCACACTACAGGATTTTTGTACAGGCTAAATGTGTCAAAAAGTATTGCAACCAGATATTCTATTGGCATTTTACTGCATTTGTCACTATTACCCCTATAACAAAATAAATAATTCATAAAATAGTGCACAGACATTAGAAATCATTCAGTGTAAAAGTAAGCCCTTCTGATTTACCTTGTGAACCACATCCCTTTGTGCAGTTTCTAGTTCATTCTGTGGACTCAAACTCCATGTCAGACTCTGGTTCACACATATAAGATACTGTTACATCATGCATAGCCGTTTTCTGTCGATTATACTGTTTTAAAACAATAACACATATTTAAAGTGCCGCTTGTATTTGTTTATGCTCAATTCGGACTAACAGGAAAGCTCTGGTCAGTAGAGGCGTGACGAAAGCAGGTCTGTGGGACCGGTGTAAACAGAGCATTTTGCCAGGCAAAAAATATTAGGTGATTTTTTTACGAAAAGTAGAAAGTTTTAGAAAGTTATTGAAAGTGCAGCGCTAGTATAGAGGGCTGAAATATTTATTCTATGTGCTATAACATGGCACAATATGGGACCTTTAAGCTTCAACATTGCTGTCTCAACTGTAAACCGTAAAAAAGGAATAATTACACCTCTATATGGTCAACAAATTAGATTCAGAGAAAAGTGTCATTTCCAGAAGTTGTGTTGGGAAATATGACACAAGAGTGCATGAAGGGTTGGGGGATCCAGTCGGTGCTTATGCATTAAACACTCTGCACACTGCATAAATTAGTCTGCATGGCTGTCACCTCAGAAATAAGCGTCTTCAAATTATATTATGCAAGAAGCTTTCAAAGAATAAGCAGAAGAGAGGCAGATTAATGGCATGAATTACTAAAAGCATGTGGTTGGATGACACCAAGACAAAGCACAGATGTGGTAACCAGGTGAGAAGTACAAAAACAAGTTTACAGGCAAGGATGATTGTGGGAATGATGGTTGCTGCCATTCCTAGGAAACGACAGACTGGACCAAAGTATTACATAATATTACAACAATAAAATAACACCAACACAGCTTCAAGATTAACAATGTTTTGATTTCTTCTCTGTTGTGATGTCAAAAGTAGTACATTTTTACGAAAAGGTGAGTGGTGTGCCCCAATCATATACATCATAAGGGATGGTATGAATGAAAATTACAAAACATTAATAACAATCAATCAATAAAAAAAATTGTGATGCGCGTAACCCTATTCCTGCTGGGATACCGGTTATTGGTACGCAGCGCTGGCGGCAGTCATTACTGTGTGTAAGTGTCAAAAAAAAAAGACATCATTGCCCTGACAGCTATGACAGATAGGTAACCGTGACCTGAATCGTGGCCCACTGGTTGATTTTCAGGCACTATTCCTAATTCCTTTAATTTATTTTAGGTCTTTTAAAGTCGAGCTTTTGACTGACATGTGCTCCCTTTGTGGGGGTGCATGCATCATGATAGCAGGAAGATGTTTTCTTTGAAATTAATAAAATTTTAAATGTCTGGAAAAAATCCATGCCATCTAACTTGATACTTAATGATAACATTCTTAATGTTAAGGCTGTATAGCAATGGAAAATAACTTTTGCTAAAATGTATAAATATTTTAATTAGCAATCACATAGCCTCTTATTTGAACTGTACTTAACTGTAGCTTAATAGGAAGGCCTATACGCTGTGGCTATATTGGAATCGTGTATTTTAATGTTACTCATTACGGTGGTACTTGGAGTGCCACGATTTTTTGGAGGTGGCACGTGATGAAAAAAGTTTGAGAACCACTGTATTAAATATGTATTAAATATAGAAACAAGTTATTAAGTGGGAGTTTATTGGCAATCATAACTTATATTTATATTTGCATAGTTACTGTTTCTAACTTTACTAAAACACGAATGGAAAAAGCAGATAACACATTGTACAAGAGGGTTTTTGCCCCTAGTCAACCAGCTCAGACAAAAAGATTGTGACTTTTTTTGCTTTGCTACTAAACAATCAAATTATTAAAAACATATTTTCAGTTGCTTCAAAGCAGTTTTACAAGTGCCTAATGTGGACTTTTTTGCATGCATGAATATACACACGCATGCACATGCACGCATACACACACACACACACACACACACAAACACATGCACGCACGCACGCATGCAAAACAGGGACACCACACCATCACTGATTAAAAAGTGACTTCTGATTTCAGCAACTAACTAAATTGTGCTGAGAGTATCCCATGAGGTAACCTCCCTGCAAATCCAATTTAATAAACTTTCTTCTTCGCTTTTCTCTTCAAAAGAAAACACAGTTCAAGCTAAAACAACACTTCCATTTCTGTGCCCCTGGAAACTATTTTAAACAACACCTTCACATGCCCATGACAACCCTGAAGCAAGTCTCTAAATGGTACACAGACAGTCGGCTCTGGGGAAGCTTCACTGATCCACAGGAAAAAAGCAATCTTTCAATCAAAGACACATAATGATGATTCACACTACATCTACGAAAAAACATAGATGTACAAAAAAAAAACACTATTATGAACTTGCTAAACCAGGCAGTGAAAAAAAAAGTGCATCAATGATTTTCTTTTCAAGGAATGCAGCATGTATGTTTTTCACACAGTGTGTCAAACTGCTGTGATTGGTTATTTTGTTCACATGACTCAGGTTGTTTCACACGACAAAAGTTGGTATTACTGGCACGATGCTCCAATGAGTTTACGACAGAACTGAACAAAAACTGCGAAACTGAGTGAAATGGTTGATCTGCTCACCAAGAGATCACAATTACTAACAAACTAATGATTATTTTTATCACATGAAACTGTGTATTTTTTATTGTAGTCACAGTTTGTGTCAATGGAAAGACCTCCATAACATACAGTAGTCACGTCTAACCATCACCAATCCCTCTATGCATCACCTCCTTGCCATCCAGTTGGAATCCTCTACAATCACCCCTTCTCCTTCAGTCAGGAATCTATGAGTGATTTTGGATGAACAGTTGTCCTTCAAAGACCCCATCACCAAGACAACTCAAGCGTATAGATTTGCTCTGGACAACATCTGAAAGATCAGGCCTTTCTTAACTCAGCACGCAACTCCTGGTTCAGCCTCTGGTCCTCTCATGTCCACAGTACTGCAACGCTCTCCTAGCAGGACTTCCAGAAAACGTGTTCAAACCTCTGCAGATGATCTGCAGCTCGTCTTTCTTCAAGGAACCGAAGCAAGCTCATGTTACTCACCTCTTCATCACTCTTCACTGGCTCCCCATTGCCGCTCATGTTAAATTCAAATCACTGATGCTGGGGTACAAATCTCCAAATCAGCCCCTGTTTACCTCCACAAACTCATACACTTCTACATGCCCTCCAGAAGCCTGAGCTCAGAAAAGGAACAGTGACTTGATGTTCTGTCCCACAGAGGCAGAAAATCTCTTCTTAGCAGAACCTTCTCTCTCACCGTCCCTGGCTGGTGGAACAAACTATTGATCCAGTCAGGAAAGCAGCACCACTAACATCTTTCACAAGGCAACTGAAAACTCTTCTATTCAGGGAATACCTACTACAATAAATGATCCTTTTTTCCTCTTCTATCTTATTTTCTTCCTGTTATGTTTATTGATCAGTTGATACAGCTTCTTTTATGAGCAAACTGAGATAGACTTTGACGGTGTAACAAATTGTGGATTGTCTCTCCCTTCTGTAAATTCCTTTTGGACAAAAGTGTTTGCCAAATGCATAAGTGCAAATGTAATTACAATATATAACATATCATATAATTGTAATATACGTATAGTATTTTATCTTTAAACATAACACTGAATCTGCCCTTAACTTCAATTAATAGTTAAACCATATTTGGTTGAAGTTGCCTTTTCATTTTTTAGTATATAGTTCCCTTATCAAAAACATTCTTCAAGTCATATTCAATCATGACCATAGCTCTGCCCACTATCCAATCAGACACAGCTCATTTCAATAAAGAACGTACACGCTGAAATAGCTGGAAGTGTCA
The DNA here is from genome assembly GCA_900490495.1 of Danionella dracula. Classification (NCBI taxonomy): domain Eukaryota; kingdom Metazoa; phylum Chordata; class Actinopteri; order Cypriniformes; family Danionidae; genus Danionella; species Danionella dracula. The sequence continues at coordinate 4,287,949 of UELW01000100.1, forward strand.
CAGTAGCAGAACCACATCGAATAAACAGTAAAAATAAAGAGCGTTTTTGGATGTCTAGGCCTAATAGTGTTTTTGGCTCACCAAAGATGAATGTATCCGTTGGAAATGGGTGGATTTTCTGTGTGCCAACAAGTAAAAACCAGCAGGGAGAGTGGCAGAAGCAGCGAGAGGAACAGAGGATACACTGCTCTTTTGGTGGAGCACAACCATTCGAGGTGATTCAAATACATTGTTTACGATAAAACTGCTTTTAGGGTGTTTTAAGAGTGCAGTGATAGCCTAGTTGGGGTCAAATATTTATTATACATGATCTAAAAGGGGTATGATAGCAATTTAGTTAAAAGCAGAGCAATCTTAGCCTAGGAAATGACATCTCTAAGACACTACAACAAGCTAAATAAGTTTTCATCATTATACCTGGTCCAACTTAAATAGTTAAATATTTCTGCTATAGCTTAACTGTTCATAAAAGCAACCCAATAAACCAACTCATACAGAAAAAATATTGTTTCAGGTCTTGACCTGCCAATGCTATCAGCTACATTTCTCACCCTGAGAAACTTGGCATGCAGAATCTTTCCAACGAAAACATTTTAAAAATGTTCCACTGAACTCATCTTTTTTTTCCATCAAGAGGAGTTACAAGTTAACTTATTAAATACCACTTCAGGCTTAAACGAACAGAAAGCCAAAACTAACCATCATGACAGCTTGATGTTAATCTGTTCCTACAATCCGTAACCAGCCAGAGCTATGAAAACAAGATCAAGCAGCTCTTACCTTAAAGAAGCTTCGTAAGAAGTATATAACACTCAACATTGCGAGTTGAGGGGATACATTCAGCCACCTTTCACTCCCTCTCTAACCCCCATAACCCCCCTCTCTCACTCTATCCTCATGCGCTGTGGGGAGTTTCTTTAGATGCATGCTTACTTGTTGCTATTAGGAGTGTAGAGAGAGAGAGAGGGAGGGAGGGAGGGAGGGAAAGAGAGAGAGTCAGTGACAAACCGACAAACCCAGTCAGTGGTTTAAGTTTCTTAACACTGGGCACTCCTCTGTTCAATGTCTCTTTGTGAAAACAACTATGTTTGCCAAAGAATAATTTAACCCTTTCATTTCTACTTCCTCGAAACTCTAACAAATCTAAGATCCTATCAGCTTCATTTGAGGCAGTAATGCATTGAGTGAAAAAAGATAGGAAACTATGAGCTCATTTAATCTTCTATTAATGCTTCTCTTTGAAAATCTATGTGTGCTCAATGTGGGTAGAAACTTTAATTCTGTAATCCATGCCAAGTACGGCTACCTGTGGAGTCTTGGTGTTCCTTGTGAAGCAAAACTAACTCCTGGTTCTCTGTGAGATCAAGTGGGCATGTCTTGATAACGCCTGTTCTTTCAGTGACTGTTTATGAAAGGAGTGGGAAATATGTCTATGGGAAATGTTATTGTTGAGGAAAAATCATTCAAAATTAACACTTTGGCCTCAGCAATGATGATTAAAGAAGCTTTCTAAAATATTCATTTAAAGAGCATGCCACTCTTTAAAAAAATACTGCATTTTATTTAACTGGTTTGGACTGATAGAAATTATTAGAGTGAAATATTTTCAGCATGTTTCCTTATTTAAACAAAATCAGAGAAGGAAATTCGTTTGTAGTGAAACTGTTATTTGGTTGATTGCATTTGTAGACCCTGAACGCGAAGCAATGTGTTGTCATGTTATATACCAATACATATTTGGACAATATAATGATTCATTTCTGATTTAATTTTTTATTTTCTGCAATGGTGTACATATTTTTTAAATGTAAACTAAATTAAATCTACGCATATTTTCTCAACTAAAGCCTCCAAAAAATGTTGTGGATTATTATTATTTTTATTTGTAAACAGTACAAACGAAGTAATATATTTTATTAAATTCTTCTATATTTACATGTCAAATAAATAATTGCAAATTAACATGCAATTAACTCAATTCCAACTGCATATACTGAGTCTTTAGCATCATACAAAGGAAAAAGAACAGTTCTAACTTCTTATTTCTGGTCTGGATCTCTGTAAGCATTGCCCACATGTTAAATGCCCAAGTCAGTGTTAATTTTACTCAGAAAACAATTAACCCTGATTTTTGCAGTGAAATTCTAAATGTAACAACTGGTATAATATATCATTTAAAGCAAACACATATTTAAACCTACATTTAAATACACAGCAAAATGTTAATATAAGCCATTGTTACAATATGTGACATTTGACAATTAAAATCAATTAGAAAATAATTTTACATGATTCTTTTATCTTAAAATATACTTTTGATTATTATTATCAATATTATTGTTACTGTTAAACATGAATTGTCTGATAGTATATGAATAACAAGGATGTTTTGTCCAATTTTGTAAATGTATTTACAGACTCGTAACCCTCTTTAAAACATGTAGGCCTATTTATTTATGATTCATATTTGTTTATGTTTATTTGTACAAGTCACAATGTTAAACTCTACAGTAAGGCTTCTAATCTTAATTCATTCACACAACGAGTGTGAGCAAAGGGTTCCCTCTGCTGGATACAGATGCAATGAAACCTTTTGACAGTGAAGAGGCAAGATAAGTCAGACATAGATCTAGCACAGACAAAAATAATTACTGGAAGGAAATATCACCTAAAATCTTCACCTTTCCAAAGCTCCAATTGTGTCTAATAGGGATCTCCTGGCATTCATGGCCTCCATTAATTCTTATGCTATTTTTAAAAAGTTTATCTAAGCTATTAGCACAGAAGCTGTTAGCACATAACCTTTGATGATTTGTTTGATTCTATTTTGTGTTGTTGTCCCAGGGTTAAAAGTAACACTAAGGTAGTAAGTAGAAATAACAGTCAGTGTTCATTTTCTTTGCTATTAGCACCTTAGCTATTAGCATACAACCTTTGATGATCTGTTTCATTCTCTTTGTTTTCCATTGTTGCCCCAGTGTTCAAAGTAACACTAAAGAAGTTGAAATAAAACTCAGTGTTAATTTTTCTTAGCTATTAGCGCATTACTGTAGCTATTACCACACAACTATTTATTTTTTAAGTTTTATTTCTTGTAATCACTTTAATTGTCACTAGCATTGCTAGCATGGTGTCGATGCTAGTTGTTGCTTTCAGCTTTACAGAATTTGACTTTAAGGTATTAAGGTTTTTAGGGAAACCAGACTATAAAAGCTCTCGTTATTTGCTGTCCATCAGCAGAGCTTTAGCTGCAAAACAAAGACTCCAATTTATTGGCTGTTTTGCCTACACCTTTTTGGCTTGCTTCTCAGAATGCCATGACCACAAATCACCTCCTGCTGCCCACAACAACAGGCATTTCCAACTCTTCAAGGCCATCTTCTGTGCCGCTGCCTAGAGATTCTACTGTTTCCAGGGGGACGACATCCTCCCTTGCAGCTATTCAGACCGTCAGCCTCTCTGGGCGGTCGACACTTCTAGTTGTTGGCGACAGAGCAGTAACTCTAGTTACTGCAATCCTCTCACTCTCTGCCTAATTTATTTTGACACTGTTCTGTCAAAAGCCTTTCCTGAATGAAGCCACTTTAAACTAAGCCAATGAATGACAGCGAACTAAAAAGGAAAGCATAAATTGCTTGATTTCTTGTTCTTCAGCAGATGAAGATTTTTAACAGCATGTGCTTTGTGAAGAAGCTAATGATATTTTCATAATGGATATGAACTCTGTCAATGAGCCTTTCACAGAGGCAATGTGCTGTTGAGGCGGAATACTGGGAATCGACACAAAACACATTATAATTACAAAAGCAGTCATGGAGCTTTCAGATCACTCACAGTGGCCTCCCACAAACATTCTGACAACTCAGCACAGTCAGAGATACAAACACATGCAAAAGAATACACAGCTCATCATGAGCCTGTTCTGATCCAACACAGGAGCTCTATTTGGATAACAAATTTAAAAAAAAATCCTTTTCAAGAAATCAAGCTAGTATCGATTATTGTCACCGAAAATAAAGACATTTCTATATGAAAAACTATGTCTAAATGTTAAATTTTTAATTGTTCAAAATTCAAATTCAAAGGTGAACTTTCCCAAACAAGAAAAACATCATTAAGCAGCTTCTCACACCTTAAAGTTTATTAATAAATATTATAACATATAAGAGTGATACAGTGTTCTTAGTTGGGCTGTGTGCTTGTTTGTCATACTAAAGAAGGTGAATCCTTAAAACCTAAACATAAAAGTGCCACACACTACTATAAAGTGAAATGGACATTGTAAATGAGTGAGCAGTGGATCAAAAATAAACCAAAAGTAAAACATCACTGTAGTTACATTCATGCTGTTGTGATGCTCTCAAATGCAATCACAACTGTGTGAAAGTAATATAGAGTAGAAAAAAAAACTGGGAAAAAAACAAGTTCAAAGACATGTAATATAAGTCAATTGGGTAAAAACGATTGTTTGAGTGTGTATGAATATTTCCCAGCAATGGGTTGCGGTTGGAAGGGCATCCGCCGCATAAAACATATGCCAGAAGAGTCGCGGTTCATTCCGCTGTGGTGACCCGAAAGGAAAGAAAGCTGACAAGAAAATGGACAGATAGATGGATAGAGTTGTAATATGCATTGAAAAAAAACGAACGTGTTAATGGTTATTTCAGTTGTACAAGTTGGACATTTTTAACATTGCTCTCAATGAGAAACTACTCACTTCTGCCTCATGTGGTCAGAACTGTAGTTCTGTCACTTCCTATCACAAATGGAAAGGGAAAGCTGGAGGTTTCCCTTCAGTGAAGAGCGATAGAGCAATCCAAAAGCTTGTTATCATGAACCCCATAGTAGTTCATGATCTCTGGATTTGCAAGGGATGTTGTTCCCAGTGCCCTGACTCTAACACAGCCCATGACAACCTAACCTCCCAGGACAACGAGCGTGAGAAAGGAGCATGAACAATGCAATATGCTGCCAACGGCAACTTGAGTACAAACAATTAAGTTGTTGGTGCATATTACCCAGTGAGATCCAGGCAACGGCGACTCGTTGAGTTTGTGAGGGTCAAATCAATGGCCTCCTATGGAGCGTTATTCATAGAGAAGCTTCCGTTCCCACTTCTTAAGATGTTAAACTTATTTCACTTATAGCTGTGGAGAGGGGAACACTAAAAACCTCTGTGGCCTTTCAGTCAGAGCTTGAAAAATCAGGGTTTCTTTCGGGTGAAGAAAATTAATTTGGAATAGGAGTCATTCATCATAAACATAAAACAGAAACAGATCTGCACTTAGCACTTTAATATCAGAGAAAAGTATATATCATGTGTATAGCTCTGTTTGTCCTGAACAGGAAATCTTACAATACATCTATTTTGTCATCAAAAGCTTTCTAGATTAAAAACAAAAAAGAAAGAGTTGAGCAATGCGTCTTTTAATGATTTATATTGGTTTGTGAATAAAAATACAAATATTCAAAGCTAAAAACATTTGTCACACTTATAGTGAACTACACAAACTTTATCTGTATTTTGAAACACACATTGCATTCTGGGATAGTCTGCTGATTGAACAGGTGCGATAATTGTCTGGCTTCCGTTATGTTCTTTTTTAGTTGGTCAATAGAGAATGTAAAGCTTATACTTATTTACTTATAAAATATGGTTAAATTACATGTTTCTGTCTAAATAGTATCTGATTTGAGTTATTAAAGTGATTCTTATTAAAGTGAGTCTGCTGGGTTATATACAAACTAACACGTGATTATTTTCGGTATTGAATTTCTTGTTACATTGTATAACTGTGTACTTGTTCTTGTTTTGTACTCTGTGATTTGTTTTGCAACTTGTTTATATAAAACTCCCCCTTTAAGTGATGCAATTTGCTGCGATTGGTAGTGAGTAGACTCACGTTTAGATTTTAGATTTATTCTTTATCAAAAAAGAAAAGTCTTCGTGAAAATGGTGGGAAAACAATAAAAGGTTAGCGTTGTACTTCTGAGGTAAAGGTAAAAACACGAAGCTTAACCATCCTCTAACAGTCTCTTCTCTTGGCATGAAATATAAAGATGTAAATCTCTCACAAAAGAAAAAAAACAGTTCATAGGCATGAAGCGAGCAAATCTCAACCGCTATTAACTATATAACCTTGCGTGAGTGGTTAGAATAGCTTAGTATGTTTTGTACAGCCCTATGTCACTTTTCGAAAAAGTTCTTTTCAACACTTTCTTTTTAAAGATGATACTTTACACACAAATATTTTTTCATGAATAAAGCTCAAACTGGATTTTCTTCAGACTTACAGCTATGTTACCCACAGCATTAAAGATTTTTTTCAAGGAGTTATGATACCATCTGTTATAAATAAAGACTTCTTTTTTACGTCTGTTGCCGTTGCATCTGGTATCCAGTCTAACACATCTTGACAAATTCATATTTCACCAATATAATGCTGCTAAATGTCAATGTTGGCATATGCTCGATCATGACATACTATGGTGTATAAGGGAATGCATTAACATCTCAGAACAAGACTACTCTGTGTTTATTCAAGTATTTCCAACACAGGGCCGTCCATGTGCACAGAGCCTAAATATAGTCCAGAATTCTTGGTACTTGAGCGTTGCTGACCAAATGTTCTATCCTTGTATTTGTTTGACTGTACCCCACCAGCTGTGATGATGTGACACTTTGAAAGAAAGCAATGACACAAAGCTATGACCAAGTGAAAACAAGCTGTGATTTAGAGCCACAACTGTTTCTGACGCCTCTTGCTTTGATAGCTGAGCACTGTACACATGTTACATATGATCCCTCCACATATATTAGCTCTGAGTACATACAAAATAAGACAGAGGTCAACGTGGCTGTAAAAATGCAAACAAAATGCACATGTTTGCATAGCATCTGTTTTGTTGTAAACCAGTGGTAAAGGCAATCTATCATACAGCTAAAAAGTCACCCGCTGGTCAATAAAATGGGGGTGAAATGGAAAAATATGATCTTTAAATGTGCCTAATATCCATGAGTGCATATCCCCAGAGATATCTACTGTCATTCAACAAGAGCTCCACAAAATCAGGTAATAGAAGACCTGAAAAAGTTTTCAGCAAACACATTTGCAAAGTTCTATCAGACTTGGACAAATACAATATGAAATCCATCCTGCCAAACAATGGGTCAGGCTGCAGGTGGTAAAAGTTTGTAAGTTTCATGTTTCATTTTTCAATGATGCAGTTCACAGCTTTAGTCAGACCTAAGCTAGATGATTACATGCATGACAAGGTTCAGTTCATTTTAAACTCATTTCATTTTTAAAATCTTAAATCTCATTCTCTTACCTCCAATTGCTTGATCACCATTCAACAGAGTCTAAGGAGAATTTAAAGTCAGAAAATTGGCAGCAAACCTAACACTTGGCAATATTTTATTTATTTTATTTTTTCTCTGATCAATGAAATTTATATCACTAATAAATAATACATTGAAAACATGGCCATCACTATGAGTACATTTGAATTCCCCACTCACAACTGTGAAACCAAACGTTCAAATGCTGTTGAATCACAGTGAGAGAAAACAACAGGTGCAGGAAATGGAAGCAAACCTCTCCATGTCCAGTGAAAAATTCCTTCACCCTTTGCAGAGGCCAATATGGCCAATATTTGCCCTACAGTCATTTGCTACTAGTATCACTTAGTAAAATTCATTTCATGAGTTTTTGAAGAATTTTAATGCAGCTCTTTCTGTAGCAACTTAAGTACTGTAAATAGTAAAAACTGAACAAACATGCAGGCTACTATAAAGCCTAGTACTTAAGATATCAGTGTGAAAAACAACTATTTTTATTAAATTCATTTTTATCAACAATTTTTATTACATTAAATTCAACTCTTGGGTAACAAGTATTGATCACCATTTACCTTCACAGTTGTTTAAAAAAGTATATACAGACAAAAAGTAATTTGAATGTGCATTTTAAGAAGTGTTTAAGAAGTTGCTAATGTAATTAGTAATACTTCCTTTTCAATAGCGGTGAACAACATATTTATGGTTAGGTAGGTGCCACTTCCCTACCTCAGACTCAACTTCCCATCAGACTTCAACAGGGTCAGCAGATCATTATCATGGATTTATAACACATACTATACTGTTTAAAACCACTAGAGGTGCTGTTTCCATTCCTGTTTCCGTAATAACATTTATATAGGTTTTTATGAAATCAAGTCCCATGACCTTGCTGTTGCTAGCCTAGCATCATGCTCAACTGATAAAGGAAAGCATTTCCCTTGAAAGTCCTTCACTTGACTGAAGGATTGATTTACTGAAACATAACCCCTTTGTATTATGTCATGTATGTGTCTTAAGTTACTAACTGTAATACAAAAAATATTACTCTGGGCTAATTCCAATCCCAAACATGTTTTATTTCTTTCGAAGATTAATGTGTAAAATGAAGATATGAGTAATGCAGTCAGATAACAGCTAATGCCAACATCAAAAACAGAAGTTCTGATAACTATGACCTACATTAGCAGAACAAGACAACAGTGATATGCATTAAAATGACAAAAAAAGAAAGCATGATTTAAAGCCAAAGAACATAGTACCGCCAGAACTGAGCAACCTCATCCAGAACAAAGAAGGTGAGAGTGAAACTGAATCCTTTATCAACGTGTTCCCATGCAAAGGAGAAGCTCTGACTGGAGATCAGCTTGCACCGCTGGCATTATCCCACTGCTCTGTTTAAATAAATCTGCATTGTAGTGAATGAAACAATAGGGTTAAAATCCTGCGGTATCTTTTTCACAAAACCACACACTACTAGCACCTGCACCAACATCCCTAAATAACACAAATAGTTCCTCTAAACAAACTAAGTTCTTTGTGAACAGGAGGGGAAATATGAAGTTGATGCGGGCTTGTTTGTGCAAGTTTGACTTTTAAGTGAGTTATTTGCATGATAGTGATCTGTTGAAGTCATGACTTGTTAGAATTTGTTTAATTGGTTCAGTTTTTGCCACTGTTAAAATGGCAGAAACTGCTTTTAAACAAGTTTGTGTTGTGTTCTTAAGTTCTCTTGTGGAATAAGCCAGTATGACAGACATGTTTTATAAAAGGATTGCCTCGAGGCTTTCTAGAGATTTGCCGTGTCGGTTACGGTAAGGCTGAACATAATAAAAAAAGCATTACATAATTTTTTTATGTAAAGAAGCTCTGCTGCAGAACAGACAGTGTGCATGGAATGCGAGTTGTAAAAATATTTCAGCATGTGATTTTCAAAAGAGCTTCCACTTCAGTAGATAAAGGTGGCTGTCATTTGAAACTCGTTCAAAAACTATTTTAGGAGGCTTAGAAGTTTCTCAGTAATGTAGTCAGGAAGAATATAGTTTCATCAGCAGTCTAGTGACCTCTGTGTTCCCTATCCATATTGTTGGTTTTTGGGTATCAGTTCTTAACAATGCATGGACAGTGGATTTGTTTGCAAACACAATGATCCTCAATCTCATTCAGTTGAGTTTGTTTTGCATGGGTTAAAAAGTTAGATTTGTGGAACCTGTTGGGAAGTGAAACATTAAATATGTTTTTCCTTATGGTCGAAACTAACAATAAAAAAATGAAACATTTTGATTATAAAAGTATATCCTACTATATACTACTTGGTTTTCAGACTGCAGCAGCGACCCACTGGTCAAATGCCCAGGACCAGAATGTCATTGTTTTTTGGCTGACCATCTCACCATTTGCCAGTCAGGCTGGATATGTGGAAAATATGAATATACTTGACATAAATTGCAATGTCTTAGAATGCATTCTCATCTGACAATTCTGTTTATATATAAAGTTTGTGATTCTCCTCATGTTTCTGAGCTTAAAAAGACAAACTCAACATTCCATCCTCATGTGTGCCTTATGACAAAAATCTCTTTTTTAATAAGTAAAGGTCTACATATATTGTTTTTGTTTGCATTACTCAGAGTTCAAAAAACATCATTATTAAATGTCAATATTTTAAAAACTGCTTAGGTATACTGAGGAGACTGTTTTATTATTACTCTGAGTAATAATAAATATGTACTGTTTATTTGAAGAGTTTGGGGTGGAGTGCTTGTTTTATTTTAGGTGGAAAGTATATTATAAAAAATGTCATTAGTAATGTTCTCAACACTGCTGGAAAACAGACAAGAGGTTTCAAATATACAGACAAACAAAGTCACACATGAGAGGTGATACAGGGCAATCCGAGCCAGGAAAAAACTGTTAAAACTGAGTAAAACCACACTGTGAACTTTTTATTAAATATTCATTTATTTTTAATGCAATTTATTAACATGTTTTATATAATAAAAAGTACATTATTTTAATTGTTGGATGTATATGTGTGACTGTTTTTTTAATTGAAAATGGCACAACGACAAAAATATGTATACCTATTTTATTCTATTCTATTCTATTCTGATGACTGTATGACTGCATGAAAAGAAAGAGGGTCAGATGACCTTTGAGAAGTTACATAACTCAAGACGGGGAGGGTGATATTTTACTGAAGTAAAGCCCAGGAAATTACTTGAATTCCTTACATTTAACCACACTAGCACCCCTATTTACTTTCTAAGCCCAGTAGGGTGTAGCACAGTGGCTCTTGTCCATTTTTGCTTCAGAAACTTTGACTGCAGTTCAAGTGGCAATTGTACACAAAAGCAACAATTACTAATCTAGTTGGGGATGACTTAATAGATTTTCACTCTGAAAAACAACAAAACAGTCTTAAAACAGAAAATGTGCATACACAAATTCAAAAATGTATGCGTTAACATAAACACACTGTGATACAAATATGTGAATATTAAGAAAATGGATGTGGAAAATGGGAACATGCCTTCTACGTTTATATTCCACTCAATTCAACTTTGTTTTCTTTTTCATTGAGACAACTTTAACATGATGTAAACAAAATCTTATGTCCTCCAATTGACCGTTATACATACACGCTCACACAAAGGATCAGTATCTGGATTAGTATGCTCGTTTATTAGTATTATTGCAGGGTTTTCTTGCACGTTAAATCGAAACAAGTCAATTACTACCCTGATTGTTCAGAATTTCCAAAAAATGTCATGGATGAGATTGATTTGATGAGACTAGGTCTTCCTTTTAAAATAATGCCTTCAATTTATATAGCACTTTTCTAGACACTCAAAGTCGCTTTGCTAAGATGCTCCATCATCCCTGACTTGATTTAGGCTAAGCCATACAATCATTACCCATCTAAGGTAAACTATGTAATCATCCCTAATCTAAACAAAGATAACAAATTCTATTACAGGCCACAACAGTAGAATGGGCCTGGTGGGGATCGAACCGCCATCCACATATCATAAATATAACATATATATACATATATTTATATATGTATAAATGCATTGACAATAAGCTTAGGTGTGTGGTGCCCTTTAGGTTAGATATGATGTGTTTGATATCATGTAGTTTAATATAGTGATATAATTTAAAAGTTAAATATAATTATTTAATGTGTTACAAAACTAACTACTTTATTTAAATTATGCATCAAAAAGGAATATTTTAAATAAAAAATTTGCACTATACTAAAGAGTGCCTTTAGCTTTCATTCCCACTGGTTCAAACTTGTCTGCGGTTCCAAAAAATATTACAATTGTGTGGTACACACAAAGAAAACAGTTCATATCTAATTAGTCTCAACACTGGCTGAAAGGCTAATAGGAACATGTTCTTCTAAAAAGGAGGTCAAGTTCATTACAACCAGCCAAACAGAACACAAAGACCAGGTTGAGCTCCTGGATACCGCCCCAGGCTTGTGGTCAAAAATTGCAAGCGAAAGCAAGTTTGAGGTACCAAACCATCCCACTGGGCTTTCCGTTTCCATAAATGAGCCACTTGCTTCTGGCTATGTCATATTCCTGTTACTCCATGTCTTCAATGTATAACCAGAGTGGAGAAAATACTTAAGCCTCAGATCCTGGATGGGAAAGCATACACCCTGCAATTTAGAGACGGGGAGGATATAGAGAAAGGAATGTGGATACTATGGATACAGTTTAGCATTCGGGGCCATTCATCTCCAGTGTCCACAGAAGCTGGTCCTCATTTTCCCCTGGGAAAAAAGCACTGGCGGTAACTAGAGCAGAGAGGCTTTGGTTAGGAAAAAGTGTTACAGGGAATTGGGTTCATTCTGGGTAGTTTCTCTAGTTCTGAATGATTCAGGACTATATGGGTAGTCATGACAGGGCAACACCAGAACTTTCCACATTTCCTTTTCTATGGAACAGATGAAATACAACCATACTGTATATCTCATTTGAACAACACCCCACCTTGTTTGTTTTAGCTATGTGTGAAAACCTTTTAAAGATTTAATAACAACAGCTGTTTCACAACTGATACTAGCAGCTGCAGAGACCTACTGTACCTGACCTAGCAGCTATGTCGACACTGGCTATTTCATAGAGCTTTTTATATCGCACTGTCCAGATACACAACAGTGACGGGAACACATCAGGGTGAAACCAGGTTCGAGCAGAACTTGTAAACATTTATTCCTAGAAGCCTTACAGCTCTCTTATACCCTCCTTTGTTTATGCATTTGGCAAACGAAGCCATTCCAGTTCAATTTTACAATACAAGTACCTTGTGTGATCTTAAATTCAGCAACATTTAAAAGACAGCATTAGCTTGTGGATGGATAGTGACGCTTTGTTTGACTGGCCTTTCACTCTGAACTCAGCAGGAGTTTAAAATAACCTATGCAGGAGCTTCAGATTAGGCTAAAACCAAGGGGCTCAACCAGACTTCCCAGCAAGACACGAGCAAATATAAAGTCCCTCATTCAGTGCTTCAGCCTTCTAATCCAACAGGATGTAGAGGAAATTAAGTGGAGATGGCTTTATGGATAACAAAAAAAATTCAGAAATTGTCAGGACCATACCATACGCAGGTCATGATTAAAAATACACAGTAAAAGTTGCCACTCAAAATCACAAGTCATCTTTTCCTAAACCACATAATTAAGTTACTCTTTACGGCATTGCCTTTGTTTTGTCCACTCGCTTCCGGGTTTCAAATTCCCCGGTTTTCTTTCTCACTGTAGATTATATAGCAAGTATGAAAAGGATGGCATGGTTGGTTAGGGTCTGACTCTGCCATAACTCTGCCAGTTTGATTTAGAGAAGAAAATAGCTATGAATAGAAAATGATATCCCAAAACCAAACCGGTCGGGATGATGTTGTGCACATTATGATGCACACCATTTACCTAATGATGAGAATGTTTTAATGTTTTATAATGGCATCAATTTTTTTTGTATTTTATTTTGCTACTGTGAATCTATTTTACAAATTAATGTATTTAGTGATATAAAACTCATTAAAATGCTACATGAAGCAAATTACTTAAATTTAAATGGCATTTATTTTTTATTTGCTTGACCCATTATACAGTACAAAAACAGAGATGTTTTCACTGTCATTATAGAGTGGATCGTATGCAGTAGGTTTTTATGGTACACATGTGAATTTAATCATCTAGCATAACCTCTCAAACACACTCATATTTTGGAACTGCTCTTTACACAATAAAGAGTTGTCTTCAGTTTCTACATGGTCTCTGAGTGGGAATGCTGCCTCTTAAACCTACTCTACAACTGTATTAATTTTTTTTATACTAGAGTTTTATCGTGTACCAAAATTTACATTAAAACATTATTACATTAACACTGGACTAAAACTATCTGTCAATATTTACGTAATACTAACAGCCTGAAAGCCAATTAATTTGCCACAAACTTTATGTGCAACCATATCCAGTAAGTAAATAAATCGATTTAAATGACACATTATCTAAGGATAAATTGTGCTGTTATCATATTCTATCGTTGGTAACCTAAGGTTATGTTGGTTTGAATCAGGCAAAAAAGCAAATTGTGTTAATTTTACAGGACTGGCTGCTTAATTCAAGATTGTAAAATTACCTGTAATAGCATAAAAACACTGAAATAAACTGAGAAGTGGTTCAATAAGCAGATATAAATACCCTGCAAATATAGAATACCAATGTTTCACACATGAACAGACAATAAACTTCAGAATCCCCAATAGAAACAAAAAAGCTATGGAATTCTTTCACATCTAAACAATGGAAGTTATGTTGCAATCCAATTCAACATAAAACATACCATACATACATGTAGTCTATTAATTTAATAATCCAAAATATACCCAAGACAAAGCATGTTGTCGTGTTCATAAAGCACAGCTTAACAAAGCACTTAGCGTTTGACCCAAATACAGGTGTCTGCAAAGGAAGTCCCAAGACATGAACACAAGAACCAAGAAAACATTATATTGACCTCTTAAAAAAAGAAATGCACTCATTGAAAAAATACAGGGTGTCTGGTGGATTTATATCAAAAAGTTGTTCAGCCTTTACCTACCTGTGTCATGCCTCTGTTGTCACAGCTTCTGTTTGGCATCATTACAGCCTCTATTCTCAGAAAGCTGATCTGAGATCAGCCAGAGTCAACGAGTCAATTTATCAACCTGTCTGTTCCCCAAGCTCTCAGACTTACAGTGCTTTCACTCTACAGACTCTGGCTCATACAGTGAGAAGAAAACAAAGGAGGAGGAAGCCCATCCCAAACCAGTGAAAGAGGGAGAGAAAAAAACGGAATGAGAGAAAAGGGCCAGTCAGGACAGCCTGGTGGTGGTTGGAAACTGAGGTTTCCCAAACAAAGAGTGGTAGCTAGAGACAATAATGAGAGAGCAGGTTGTTTTTGCCTGAAGGATGCTAATCATTTATCAGTGACATCTGTCATGTAAAGTCTATCCTTGTGTGACTTCATACATGGAATATAAAAATGTATAATTGTACTTTCTATGAACATGACTTTGCTTTATGTATTACTAGTTTTAGCTGTGTCTGATTAAGTCTCTAAAGGTGACAACATATTTGCACCTTTTTCATTCACAATTGGTCTTTATATCTATGCTTTAAATGAAATTGTTGTTTTTTTCTGTGTTTCATTAATTATAGCGCTATCAACACTAAGGACCTGGTTTGATTCTCAAGGAAAGCTGTAACTGAGACAATCCGTTCCTTCAATACTAGTCCACCTCCAGGTCACTTGTAAAACCTCTTACCTTTCATCTCTGTGCAAATGGCAACACTGCTCTCTTTCCACATCCATGCTACTTCTAAAACTGTAACGATGAACAATGATGAGGAACCAGCTGCAAGAGTTAAGTCTGGTTTTCTCCTTTATTCAGTCTCCAAAAATGATAAAAACAAAAGACACCCAACATAACCTCAAGGGGAATAAACAACCAAGGAGAATCCGAGGGCAATGGCAATGGAAGAGCACTGTCCAAAGAAGGAGACTCTGAGAGCCAGCAGGCAGGAACTCACATCTCCGGGAAGGAGCAACCGTCTGAAGGGTGAGAGTAGAGGTGCAGGTAAGCCTAACTTCCTTCTGGGATCTAGGCAGGCGAGGGAAATTACGAGACTGCACAGGTCTCAGACACAGGTCAGACAACACAGGGGTAGCATGGATAGATTAGAGTCCACATAGACAGGTATGCAACTAACAACCAGACTGCTCAGAAAGCGAGCTTAAATAGCGAACCAATCAAGGCTGACAGGTGGCAGGTGGATGTCGTCAGAATAGAAGACACAAGGAAAACAATTAGTGAGCACAGTACAGGGAAAAACAATATTGCCATAGAGAGAACAACATAACTTCAAGAAAAACTCAAAAACCCACCTAATAAGCAAGGTTAATCTCAACACCTCACAAAAACCTAACATTCCACCTCCACACCAAAATTCAAATTGCGCTCGTTCTACCTCATTGCCACTGATAAAACTCCTGTCATTCCACCTCCATGCCACTGGCAAAACTGCTCTTGTTCCACCTCCACCCATTGCTAAAACTGCTCTTGTTCCACCCCACCCCCTTGCTAAAACTGCTGTTGTTCCATCTCTCTGCCACTGGTAAAACTACTCTCATTCCACCTACACACACTGCTAAAACTGCTGTTGTTCCATCTCTATGCCACTGGTAAAACTACTCTCATTCCACCTACACACACTGCTAAAACTGCTGTTGTTCCATCCCAATGCCACTGGTAAAACTACTCTCATTCCACCAACACACACTGCTAAACTACTGTTGTTCCATCTCTATGCCACTGGTAAAACTACTCTCATTCCACCTACACACACTGCTAAAACTGCTGTTGTTCCATCTCTATGCCACTGGTAAAACTACTCTCATTCCACCTACACACACTGCTAAAACTGCTGTTGTTCCATCCCAATGCCACTGGTAAAACTACTCTCATTCCACCTACACACACTACTGTTGTTCCATCTCTATGCCACTGGTAAAACTACTCTCATTCCACCTACACACACTGCTAAAACTGATGTTGTTCCATCTCTATGCCACTGGTAAAACTACTCTCATTCCACCTACACACACTGCTAAAACTGCTGTTGTTCCATCTCTATGCCACTGGTAAAACTACTCTCATTCCACCAACACACACTGCTAAAACTACTGTTGTTCCATCTCTATGCCACTGGTAAAACTACTCTCATTCCACCTACACACACTGCTAAAACTGCTGTTGTTCCATCTCTATGCCATTGGTAAAACTACTCTCATTCCACCTACACACACTGCTAAAACTACTGTTGTTCCATCTCTATGCCACTGGTAAAACTACTCTCATTCCACCTACACACACTGCTAAAACTGCTGTTGTTCCATCTCTATGCCATTGGTAAAACTACTCTCATTCCACCTACACACACTGCTAAAACTGCTGTTGTTCCATCCCAATGCCACTGGTAAAACTACTCTCATTCCACCTACACACACTGCTAAAACTGCTGTTGTTCCATCCCAATGCCACTGGTAAAACTACTCTCATTCCACCTACACACACTGCTAAAACTACTGTTGTTCCATCTCTATGCCACTGGTAAAACTACTCTCATTCCACCTACACACACTGCTAAAACTGCTGTTGTTCCATCCCAATGCCACTGGTAAAACTACTCTCATTCCACCTACACACACTGCTAAAACTACTGTTGTTCCATCTCTATGCCATTGGTAAAACTACTCTCATTCCACCTACACACACTGCTAAAACTGCTGTTGTTCCATCCCAATGCCACTGGTAAAACTACTCTCATTCCACCAACACACACTGCTAAAACTACTGTTGTTCCATCCCAATGCCACTGGTAAAACTACTCTCATTCCACCTACACACACTGCTAAAACTACTGTTGTTCCATCTCTATGCCATTGGTAAAACTACTCTCATTCCACCTACACACACTGCTAAAACTGCTGTTGTTCCATCCCAATGCCACTGGTAAAACTACTCTCATTCCACCTTCACAAACTGCTAAGACTGCTGTAGTTCCATCTCCATGAGTAATCACAATGAGTAAATACTATTTTTAAATCGCAGAAGCTACAATTATATGGTCACATGATTAAACATGTTAAAAGTTCAGCTAGTGCTTAACACCAACAGAAAACTGTTTGACTTTTTATTTGGCAGAAGTCTGTCTTAACATTAGTCAGCTATTAAAAGGGCAATTTATAGGTTTACTGGTTTGTTATGGCAACTTTGAACTTACTAAAATATACTACCGCAACATGTTTGTTTATTCTTTAATCTACACTATAGTTTGATTTAGTAAGGATTTATTTTAATACTTTATAGGTTTATTATATTTTTATAGTCTAAAAGTTGTAGTTGATCAATGCTATTTTATTTATATTGATTGTTGCATGATAGGATGTCACTGTATTTATCTTTAGTTCATTTAAATATTTTTGTATAAATACTTCAATTCTTTATTACTTGTCATTGTTGGAAAATAATGGAATAAGATTAGATTAGGAAGAAGCCATCATTTCCTTTGACAAGTTCGATCACAAATACAAGCGCAAGTACACGACAATTTCGCTTTTTTTGTCAGCGTGCATTAATACCTTTTCTAGGGTTAGTTCCTAAGGGTAAATAGAAATAAATAAACAGCTTGAGGTTACAATTTTGGCATGATTCCAACAGCTCTACTCTTGCAGCAATAACCTCCAAAACAGAAGAGTGCGTGAGAAGTCACTTTAGTCTACAGAGAGCAGGAAAGAAAGGAAAAGCAAGCCGTTCCAGACCTCTTTGTTTAAGCCATAACGAACAACACTGAATGTCACTCTCTCCCTCTCTCACCATGCGGCTCACCTTGCATGAAAAAGCAAGAATCTCACAAAAAAACACAAGAATATAATCTTCATAATGAAGGCCGCCACCAAAAGAAAGCCCATTGTTCCGGCCAGACATGTGACTTTTATTGCTGCTAGTGATCAAAATCAGTTTTCATTGTTAGGTGGCTTAAGGGGGGGCAAGCACAGAGGGACGTTGTCAGTCAGAAGCTGAAAAGAGGTCACAATACATGTGGGGCGTTACATGATAATAAGGGACTCTTTCCGACGCCTTCTGATTAATCGACCATGCAAAAATATGCTGAACTTCAAAAACACTGCTATTCCAGCTTTTCCAAAGAAAGAGAAGAAATAGTATGACTGCCAACAAACTCTCTGAAAGTTCCTCTTTCACATCTCAGTGGCTGCCAGAGAGAAGTAAAGTAGTGTTTAACCCATTGTTAAAAGTGAGTCATTATGGAGTGTTTATGCATAGAGCTTAACTTTTCAGTTTCCCTGGAAGCACACAGCCATCATCCCCTCACCACATGAGTTTCATAGATAATTCAGCCTCAGATTCCTTTTTTAAGGTTCAGCACTGGGTCAGGAGAAACACAACAGGTTATTCTCAGATTTTTGAAGATCACAGACTATTATTAAAGCTTATGTAGGAGTTTATGAGGGATGCAGAAGTATTTGCATGCTTGTAAAAATATAACTCATGCTTCTAACTCAAGAAAATGCAAGGCACAGGCCTTTAACGCATACTTAATAGCAGCATGTGTGCGGTAATGCAGGAATATGGCTTCAGATTCACTGGTAGTGTTATTTAGTTTGTTCAAATTACACGCAACACTGATTCTCATAAGAGAAGATCCATAAATTCCCGTCATAACGTGAGGCTAATCTCTCCACAGAGCTTGATAGTTTAGTTTAGCAAAATCAGGACATGCAATGACACGAAGAGGCAAATGGGGGTTAAGCTGGAAAATCATGAAATACTTGAAAGCAGTCCTACTGCAATCTCTATTCATTCAAGCAGCACACTTTTATAAAGTCTTTATGTTGTAAAGTTTGTGACATTTAGAAGATTACAGCGCTTTATTTGTTTGACATCTTAATATGATCATTAAGGCAACCAAGTATCTTGTTAGGCCGTTGACAACTGCTGTACAAGTCTTACTTTTGAGACAAATCTTCTCGAAAATCTAAAGTTGGATCAAACTTCAAGTTGTCAACTTTATTGCTTTACCAGTCATAAGAACATAAATGTGTTTCAAATTTTCATTATGTATGCATTGCAATTCATGTACAACCATGCAAATGCACTAATAATGCACACCTATTATTTTATTTATTTTGTACCAATACCCTTTTTGATTTAAGCGTGAGCTGCTCCAATTTTCAATCTAAAGGCCTGTACACCATTATGTGCGCAAAGTCACCCATAGGTTTTAGCAGAAAGAAAATGGGACTTTGGTAAATCAGCCCTCTTCCTCATTGAAAAAACATTACTATAAAAGAGTGAAAAAAGGCAAAGAGCTTAACTAGAGGGTCCCGAAATTTTGAGAACAAAACCTCAAAGCGTGGAAAGTGGCGCACACTTGATTAACCCAGCCACTGCAAAAATGTAAAGTTTAATACAACCTAAAGAAAGGAATAATAATAAAAATTCACCCTTTAGAGTTGCCATGAAGGCCAAAGCTAGCAGATTTGAATAGGAATAAAAAAAAAAACCTTTAGAACCTTTTGAGCTGTAAAGTTGGCAGTTTTTAACATGGGTGTTAATGAATTTCTGCTCACTTATGTCAACATAAAAATACACTCGAGAAACAGCCTATCAGAATGGGCTTCGGTGGTGTTAATGCGCATGTGTAGGTATAAAGTACATAGTAAACATAATAACATTATTGTCTCGCTTTATGATCTAAATATTGTTATCAAAATCAGACTACTGCACAGCCCAATATGAACATTGTTTTTGTTATCACACATTGTAAAACTATGATCTATAATCTAGTCTCTTTGTAAAACATTTCTTTCATGTTTTACTGTCACCCTTTTCTAAATGAACATTAAATTATCAAAAAAGGGCTTTTTACCCATACAGTAACAAAAACCGACTGTGCCTCAAGCTCTCAGCATGAGTCAGAAGAATATCTGTGAGAAATTCACAAGCAGGCCAAGATCTTCATGTCTCTTTGTTTAGAACATTCAGTGTGATAAACATCTCTCAAAGACTTTACAAAAATTGCCCCATGTGGGGGTTAGCTTCATGAATGCCATCATGGAATAGAATGCCTCAAGGAATAAAAAAAAAAGCCACCCACACACCACATTTCCAACACACCCTAAAAACTTACAGTTGTAAAGTATATCAGTTCAACTCAGTAAGGTTCATACACCTTCACCTTTCTTGTGACTTTTCATTAAACTTTTCTGGAATAAATTTGTGACTGAAGGCTTTATTTATGCATGTTAAATAAAAGGAGCAGATGACTGTTTTTGGCTCAAGAATTTTTGTTTCAAATGTTTTCAAATATAAGGAAATTGTGAAACAAATGCTAATTTCTTTGTGGGTTAATTGATGTCTTCTTTATTAATTTCAGTGCATTTTAGTGTTTTTCATGACTAATTAATGACTATAAGACAATGACTATATAATGAGTATTTATATCCACGACATTCAGATGCACAGAAAATTTGGTCACAAAATGTTTTTGGTCAAAAAGGGTCCAAAGCTGAAGTTTTATCGAAATGCTTTATCACCAAAACAATACAGCTAAAATAGTATGACCTGAATGTGATCCTCAGATCTGGCCCACTAAGAGTTCATGTCTGGATCCTTAAGCTTCATGGTGAACTGTCATATACTAATCATGTTTTCATGGCAGTCTCAACATAATTCTCTGCTAAAATCTAAAATTGACGTACCACGTCAAAGAAGACAACAGTGAGTTTAAACGAGCACCGTAAACAAAAGTGTCCTGAGCAACATGAGCTCTCCCTTCACAGTGAACCTCCCTTCTTATGCAAGATGATCGGTTAAGTTAAGTTGGGTTAGGTCGGATTTAGTC
The DNA here is from genome assembly GCA_900490495.1 of Danionella dracula. NCBI lineage: Eukaryota > Metazoa > Chordata > Actinopteri > Cypriniformes > Danionidae > Danionella > Danionella dracula. The sequence goes on from UELW01000100.1 coordinate 4,309,275, forward strand.
TCACGTAGTCAGACTAGGGGTTTTGGCAGCTTTTTTTGGTCAAGACCCGCCTTTGAGTGGACGTGTGGATGGTTAGCAAAAATGCTAACATAACAACTGAAAACAAGTCCGTTTTTAACAATTGAACCACGACTTCAGGGATCCTAGAGTGTTTTACACTTTCCACAATAAACACATCAGATGTTTAGCAACATTGCTAAATGGCAATGTTGGCAAATTTATTTATGTTATTTGCCAGCTGTCTTAAAGCTAAACATGAACTTTGGTTTCATTACAAATGATAATGTTTAATAATATAGTCATTATGCCATTATTTTAAGGATGTAATGTACAAGATGTTCTTATTTACATGACATTGTTATCAGAACTATTTTAGTAGAGAGGAGTGGTAAAAAATCAGGTTTAATAACCATCAATTAAAGACATCTCTAAAGCCCTGAATATAGCCAACATGATTTCCTTCCTGGCCTGTTCCTACCTGATCAAAGTAAAAACTTCTCTCTACCAACCTTCTGTTCTGGGTGTGAGGCGAGTGAACCAATCCCCTCCAACCATTAGATGCTTTAGCAACAACTGACAAGTTTTGACAGAGTCTCATCAGTCATAAAGCCAGGTAATATTTTACCTCTCTCTATGAGGAGCAATACGGAGTCCTGCTTGTTCTTCAAATTCCTTAAATCAAACCCACTGGATGAATTATGAAATATTGAATGTTCTAATGAAGTGTAATCAGTGTTAACAACTGGGTGTATTTAACCAATTATGCTATCAAATTACAACAGATTTATGTTCTTATAAATGAACCCAGAAACAGCTATGGCTATTTCTGGTGTTAAGATCCATTTATTTGTATATTTGTTATAATCCTCTAAAATCTTTTATAAATGAAATTTGATTGAACATTACCGAATCTATTGTTTCAAAATATGAAATAATTCCAACTGGTAATCACCTCCGTGGATCCAGAACTTGGATACTTGTTTAAAATCTTGTGTGCATCAGAGTCATGTGACATGTGATGTAATTACTTACCATCTACTGCACCAATCATTCGCTAAAAACAGTCACTGAATCACTGGCCATTTAAGAAATGATTCCTGTTTATTTTAGAACTTCACTAATCAACTGCAACAAGTCAGAAGTTCAGTCTCCTTATTGAATTCAAGTCACAACATTCCAATTATGTCAAACTCAAAGAAAAGTATTTCATGAAAAAAATCATACCGCGCATCATTAGCTGAAGCAGCAACATTAACTGATCACATCTTGCACCTTTTAGTACATTGTATGCTCAGTTTTCATCATGTATCATAAAAAGTATTGAAGGAACAATGTTAAGCTAACTTTGACTCAATGGAAAACCTGCCCTTACCTGGGGATGAACTGGAGACTGTCTTAATCTCTGGAGGCAGAAGAAAACAAAACAAACACAATAGCGTTTAAGGTGTGTCTTGATTTAAAGTAAAAACATTTCTGAACCAAGAACACCATGCATTTTCTTAGAACAAAAAACTGGTACGACATCATCTGAAACAAGTGAAAAACTATTAGAGATTTCTTTAGCACACACCCAACACATGTAGAATTTTCTCTGTGAAAATGAAATTAATGAACATTACTGTCATGTTACCAAATAAACATGAAAGAGAAGTCCTAGTTAAAACTAGTTCTTGTGCAACTTTCACTCAGTCATAAAAGCCTTAATAAAGCCAATACTCTGGTTTTATCTACCAGCCATCCAGATGGTTTCCAGGCAGTTAAAGAAACTCCTGCTGGGCTTCAATGCCACTGTTCTTTCTCAGCAGATTTAGCAATTAAAGTGAGTTCAAGGTTAAGTCGTGACCCATCACCTAAAGAAGGCATTCGACTTCAATTCAGTCCCCAGTTTAAGTTAAAACCAGATACTCCAGTAGTGTTCACAACAAAATCTACAAATTTAATTTCTAATTAATTCCACATAAAGAACACTTGAAAAAAATCGTGGAGCTACAAATGCTTCAGTATTAAAAAAATATTGTTTGTTTTTTTACTTATAACATTGAACTTAGTTACAAAACACATGTTTTTGATCACAGTAGATTAACCAACAACCAGCTGAAATTTAATTATGAAAAAATTAAATGTACTTCAAACAAACTAATAAGAAAAAGAAAATGGATCAAATAAAAAATTGAGATTATTTAAATTGAGATTATTACATTAATCACAAAAAGAAGCTAACATTCAAAGTATTATGATCTATAAGAAATTACAAACTATAGTATTTGTTTTATTTCTATTCTTATAATAATTTGTAGCATTGCTTATTCTCATTCAACATACATGGATGGAGGGAGGGATGTGTGGATGGATGGATGGATGGATGGATGGATGGACAGGTGGAGGGGTGTGTGGATGGATGGATGGACAGGTGGAGGGGTGTGTGGATGGATGGATGGATGGAGGGGTGTGTGGATGGATGGAGGGATGGATGTGTGGCTGTGTCGATGGATAGATGGATGGATGGATGGATGGGTGGAGGGGTGTGTGGATGGATGGAGGGATGTGTGCATGGATTGATGGATGGATAGCTGGAGGGATGGATGTGTGGCTGTGTCGATGGATAGATGGATGGATGGATGGAGGGATGGATGTGTGGCTGTGTCGATGGATAGATGGATGGATGGATGGAGGGGTGTGTGGATGGATGGAGGGATGGATGTGTGGCTGTGTCGATGGATAGATGGATGGATGGGTGGAGGGGTGTGCGGATGGATGGAGGGATGGATGTGTGGCTGTGTCGATGGACAGATGGATGGATGGGTGGAGGGGTGTGTGGAGGGGTGTATGGATGGATGGAGGGATGTGTGGATGGATGGAGGGATGGATGTGTGGCTGTGTCGATGGAGATGGATGGATGGATGGGTGGAGGGGTGTGCGGATGGATGGAGGGATGGATGTGTGGCTGTGTCGATGGATAGATGGATAGATGGATGGATGGATGGAGGGATGTGTGGATGGATGGAGGGATGGATGTGTGGCTGTGTCGATGGAGATGGATGGATGGATGGGTGGAGGGGTGTGCGGATGGATGGAGGGATGGATGTGTGGCTGTGTCGATGGATAGATGGATGGATGGATGGATGGGTGGAGGGGTGTGTGGAGGGGTGTGTGGATGGATGGAGGGATGTGTGGATGGATGGAGGGATGGATGTGTGGCTGTGTCGATGGATAGATGGATGGATGGATGGGTGGAGGGGTGTGTGGATGGATGGAGGGATGGATGTGTGGCTGTGTCGATGGATAGATGGATGGATGGATGCCAAATTTAGCATCAGTGGACAGGAAGGGCTAAAGGGTTAAAGACCGATGAGCTCATTAATCCTGGCTTAGAGCAGGTGAGGTGTGGGACTCCAAGCAGAGCCATTCAAGAAAGAAAACACGGTTCTTCGTGTAACCATACACTGTTACAGAAGAGGAATCCTACTAAGTTATGTGCTGTACATGCTTCTTCTCTTACACATTGTGTAATAATAATAAGTAAATATATCAAATTTTTACTGTAATTAGGTAGTTGTTTGGGGTTATTGTTGTGTGGTGATATATGTATTCTTTAAAATGTTATATTTGGTAGTCAGAGACCATAAATGCAAAATACTCTGCAAAGTCATAGCTCTCATGAGACTAACCATAACTAATCACTAAGCATAACGTGAATTTGTTCTTCCTTTTTACCCTAAAACATACACATATTTTATATATTTACAAATGACTACATGTGGCATACATGTTGCTTGAATGCAGGACACATTTATGGATTCAGATTTAATAGATAATTTGCAGATCAAAACAAGTTAAACATCCCCACACAAACATTCAAATAAGATTACTACAAAAAAAATGCACGTTTAGTAGTTGCCGCTAAACAAAGTACCACATATAAATACAATAAATACACATACAAAGTAACTCTTTGTATTCCCTCATAATGCTTTTTCATTGCCTCGTAGTGTTGAAATCTCCCCCCAAAATACATAAATATTCCGAGATAATTATTGTGCCAGAGAACTCAAAACTATGGCGAGGAAATGCAAAAACAAAAGGAAAATATTTATCTTTCCAGCTTTTTCCTAATACAATGTCCCTTCAGGGGCTCCGTAACATTTTACCCAGTGTTTTCTTATCCAAACAGAACTATTTATTGTATTGATTGAACTAATATTATTTAATCCAAACACATTTTATTTATTTGTGCTTCTTTAATATCACATGGACTAATTTTCGCTACTGTTTGGGTTCTCCAAACTGACTTTTATCAATAGTTACATAGGTCTTACCTGACACAACTTCATAACACTCCAGCAAAAGATGTACGCGGAGAGGGAGAACTTGGCCCTCATGTACCGCTCCGGTAGACAGGATAGGTGCATCTGCACCTCATCCAGTCCCCGCTCAGGCTGCTGCTCCGAGCCCGGGGTCCATGCGCTGTCCCCGGAGTCCTCCTCCCCCATGTTTACAGCGAGACAAGTCCTTCACGACGAGATGTGTATCCCAGCTGTACCTGTTAGCCTCATGCTGTTCGTGAAGTCCACAACTCGAGTAAACTAACTGCCATTTGCGAGCGCTCAAGCGGATGATAGTGCGGCGCTTATTTAACGGCTCTCAGTGGATACGTTTATGTTTACAAGTGGAATATTTTCAAGCTCCGCGGAAAAACTCCTTTGACGCTGCTGTGGAGTATAAGTTAAGTTATTAAGGAGGGAATGAAGAAAAGTGTGAGTGGTGTTGGTGTAGCATAACACATTCCAGCGTTCCACGTTGTTGGCCAGTGACAGTCGGGAGGCGGGAGGCTACAGCTAGCGCCTCCTCGGTCAGTTACGCCTGTTTCACCTAACCTAACGTAACCTAACGTAACGTAACCTAACGTAACGTAACCTAACGCACAGTAAACGTAGCTCCAAACCGTAAACGCGAAAGAAAATGTAAAGGTACTGAAAGTTACGGTGGCCGACAGGTGCAAAACAATTCACAATTATAACTGTTTTGCCAATTGTGTGTTTTGTCAGTGTGTCAAGGGTTAAGCAAACTTGTTAAATGTATTTAAAAAAAACTGTCTTAGCAATTGTAAAAAACTGTAAGTTAGTTACTAATTTTGTTTGTATACTGTAAGTGCAAATGATTTTTTTTTTTACCTTTTTCAAAAGCATTTTCTCAATCTCTATCTCATTTTTCAAATAAACATGTGTGGACTAATTTTAATATAGTGTTGTTAATCTTCCCATTCTATTCCTGATAGAACATAAAAGATCAGCCTCTATTTGAAAATAAATACTTAATAATGAACTTTTAAATTTGTTGTTTTGCATTTTATTTTTCCCATTGATGATTTACCTTGAGATGAGAACAATCATTAACTTATCGTTCACTTATTATTTCTACAAGAGCACTTTTTAACCAAGTTTACTTCAGTGTCAATTAATGTATTAATTAATAATCAGAAGCTAATAATTCATTGTATTTTTTCATATGACTATTGTACCAATTTAATGAGAATTGATGAAAATTAAAAAAGAAGAGAAAGAGAAACCGCGGACAGTTCTTTAAAGCATGATGGCGCCGCGTCTGACAAAGGGATCTGTTTGACTCTCCGTTGTTTAGTTTGCTTTTGTTCTGCCGGTCGAGCAATGTCTGACTGACAGTCCTCTCCTGAAGCATGAATGCTAAATAAACTCATACTCGTTTAAATGAACATGTACAGAAAATCTGTGTTTGACTCTTTTATTAATGCACACTATTTACAAAGCAAGTGAATCAATACAGTTTGTCTATTGATTCAGTATTGAAAAGTATATGACCAACTTCCATCCTGAAAAATCTAACAGCACCCTCAGCTGACCAAAAACCGCCTTAATATTTCAGTTTAACCTTTTAATTTACACACCGTTTACTATACATTTACAAGTTGAAATTTGACATGCGTGTTTCTAAAATCGAACTCTTTGATTTTGACCGTTTATTTTGTGTAAAGACATTTACATCTTAAAACGATATGCAGAATTTCAACAGGTTGAGATCAATACGTTACAGTTTTTTACAATTGCTAAAACAGTTTTTCAATACATTTATTAAGTTTGCTTAACTCTTAATGGATGGAATCAGTTAAAACACATATTTGGCAAAACAGTTAATTTCATTGTCAGAACCCCTCTTTGTAAACAAAACTACAAAACTCATTTTCAAAATACAATAATTCAGTTTTCAAAGCACTAACACATGTTTTCTTTCAACAGCAGCATTTAGTCAATCATAACACATTGAGAAAAGTTTTTTACTTTAAAATTGTCATAGTTTTGGTGTTGTTGGAGCTTGAGTGCAAAAGAAGTTCAAACTTTTGAAATGTGTGTTAACTGAATGCATTTTGTATCAAAGCAACAAGAAATGTGTTAATGGTATCGCCTATCTAGACGGATGTTGTGCTAATCATGTTAAGAGTTTAGGAAAGTTGTTAAATGTATTGGAAAAACTGTCATAGCAATTGTGAAAAACTGTAAATATGAATGGGGAAAACACCTCCTCCTGTACTGGAACCAGCACTGTGCCAGATGTTCATGCTGATCTAATTGAAAACAGGCTGCGGGTCTGAAATATAATCTTTTACTAATGACTTTTAACGTTTTAGCAAGGGTTCCTAAAAAAAAACCTTATGTTCTTATTCATCTACATCAACTTCTGCATGCAATATCTAAATTTGTTCATATTGGCTTCCGACTTTGTTTTATAGCCATAACCATTACACTATATAACTTCAAACATTTCTAAAACTATTTTGAAGGTCACAGTCAAATTTTCGATTATGAAAAGTAATCAGTCCTGGTTATGTTTTTCAGATGATCTCATTTAAATGTCAAGCCTGTTTTTCAGTGAAGTATTATTTGTTAAATGGGCATATCACGCTTCTGGGAATTCTCTTCAATAACAGCCCCAGCTTGACTATCTGAGATCAGGTTAAGTACGGTAGTTTTCATGGGAAAAAGGGGCAGAGCTGGCAGAATTATTCTCCAAAGCTTACAAAGACAAGCTAAAATGCCACCTGCCTGTTTTTTGAAGAGGCGTACAATAAGAATGAAAGGCCCCTTTTTGGCCGTACTCATCAATTCTGCTCACATCGTCCAGATCAGAGATGTTCTTTCAAAGAGCTACTTTACCTCATTTCTTCACAGACACACTATTATCTGTCTTTGCTTTGAACCCTAATTGGACAACTGAAAATGCAAATTTGATTCTGTCGGTGTCTCCTGTGCTGATCCTTTTATAGTCCAATTCTGTTCAAGACTCCTGAATAGAGCTTTGTAGATATTTCATCAAAATGGTTCAATAAGTAAATAACGCTCAAGTTCAATATCCATAAAATGTTTCCCTGGAACTTTAAGTGTTTGTGTATTTTTCTTGTATTTACTGCACAGCCATCTCATGATTTTGTGATGACAGGATTCCTCTATTTTCTTTTGATCAACAGATGCTGTGATAAAGTGATAAAAACAGGCTCTAGTTCTTCCGCTTGTCGACTGGAAGAGAGGTCAGCTTGCTAGAAGACAGATGTGCTGGTCAGATGAAACTCACCATACACTGGATGCATAAAATAAGCTGTAAAAAAAAAGAAGAAGAAAATATTTTAAGTGTATGTAGCTCAAAGGGTGAATGTTACATAGCGGGGTGTGTTCTTTACAAAACAATGTGGAAGGATGTATGTTAGTAGTGTCTTTCTCTAAACTACTGACAAAACAACATCCCTTTGAATTTCTTATAAAACGTTAACAGAAACCTTAGGTTTTGTGAAGAAGAAATGAGAATACACACACGTTATTAGATTATAAATCTGTTTTTTCAACCAACTATATAGATAAACTATGAAACTAAACTGGATGTTTTTATATATTTCGGTCACTGCATGTCACACATTGATTTAACATTGGATAAGCCTAGTATCACAATAGTGAAGTAAGTAAGTTTATATGTGAGCTCTCTGAGGAATAATTATGGGTGTGCCATCTTGATCGATCAGCTAATTATGTTATAGATTCCCCCAGAAACTAGAACATCGCTTATTTCAGATTGCCAGATAAATGCAAAGAGGTTGGTCACCTTTTCATGGTTTCCAAAACATTTTTAGAACTATCCATACTCTCCAAAATGTCAGTTCCAGTCAGATCCTCAGTGTTTTCATCGCTTAGTAAACTGCTTTAAGCAGGAGTGTAACACCTCCAGAATTGTCATCTGTTATGACGGCAGGAATCAAGCTAAACAAAAATTTATAAATAAATGTATGAATAAATATGAAAATAAAGTAATAGATAAAATAATAATTGAGTAAATAAATTGATATAATGCTTATATAGTGTAATATTATTATATGTTATAAATAATCCTTAAAATTAATACTAAATTCCTGATGTCGTAATTTTAGCCAAAACCTGGATTAGTCATTCTACGCAATCAGACAGATACAATCAATCTCTAACAAAATTGAAACCAGCCAATCAGCTTCCGGAAGTACAGCAAAGTAACGCCTAATTTGCATACAGACATAAAAACACAGAATTAAATAAATGAGTAAATTAATATAATAGGAAAATTAGAAACGACTAAATACATATGTGATGAGATGTAGATATACATTACTTAAACTGATTTCTTTAATAAAAAATATTTATGTATTTATTCTTTTATTTAAGGATTTATAATAAAATTGATTCATGAATGTATGTAATTATTTATGTATATCCTTATTTATTTATCAATGTATTTATTATTTGAATTCATTATTTATCAATTATTTGATTTCTTTATGTATTCATGCATACATATGTGCATATTTTTTGGTACACAAAAAAAAAGTCACTGTATATTCATTTTTCAAATCAGACACATGAAGCCAATTTCTGCACCCCTTGGCTATTGTGGCTCATGGTCTCTGTTAGAAATCCTCCATGGACTCAAGCAAGCGTTCTAACACCACAAGGCTCGATCCCTCAGCCAAAAGCAGAACAGAGTCCAGTTCAGCCTGGCTCCTCTGAAAGGCTTGCAGTCAGCCCGCTCCACACATCTGCACTAGTGGCACTCAGCAGCACACTGAGGGACTATAGAGCAGTCCAAGACAAATCGTTTCCTCTCTAGCTGTAGAGTTAAGACTGGCATCACTGAAAATATACTGTTCAAGTAGAACGGAATAAAAAGGACATAAAGACTGGCACAGCTTGAAAAAGCTTTAGAAATGCTTGTGTTTTACGCAAGCTGTGAAATGTCTTTAGTGCCACACAGTGGACAAAAAGGCATATAATAATGCTGTGTTTGACTCACACAGAGGGAAATATTGGCTCTCACTGAATCCAAGCATTCTTTTCTGACTTCCATGTAAATAGATTCTTGTGTGTCTCAAGATCGTTTGAAAACTAAGCAGGAACTGTCTGTGGCAGTAGAACTACCCAATACAACACCAAGTAATAAATCCTGGGTCACATTCTTCTGAGAATAAGAGAATCATATAAATGGTCATTTTAGTGTACTTTCAAATACACTCTTTTAATGATTTGAGATCTCCCACTGAAAGGAAACACCAAGGGATTTGCCAATTGGATCAATTGGTGGTACTATACAGTCCTGTAAGGTATTTTATTTATACCTAACCCTAACCCTAACTATAAAAACAACGAATGCTGTTAAAACAGAAAGCTTACTGTAATCTACAACAGACAAAAACTGAAAAACATCATTTTAATGTACAAGCTTTAAAATAAATAAATAATATTACATTATCCTAAGATAATGTGTTTAATCTTTTACCAAAAACTACTTACACTGCTTATGAACTAGAGTAAAACTAGGTTACATATATAAAATAATAATAAAATAAGTATTTACATTCATATATAAAAGTCATACAACTTATCTTAATACAATTATAAAATGATTATCAAACCAAATCTAAACAAAAAAAAATCAGTGTAGCCTTGCTCTGTAAAATCAAGTAGTATACTTTACTAGAGAAATGCTATTACGCTTACTTGATTTTTACTCAAATGTTGTTTATTTCAAATAGTTCAGTATTGGTAAAATGTTTGACCACATATTTGAGAGTACTAATAAAACTTAAATTACTCTTTTTTTTCTTTACTACATGTCCTTGAGCATGCATATAAAATGTGCATTTATCAGTAAATGTACTCAAAAATAAATAATTAAATTTACCTGTAGATAATTATTAAACTTCTGATTTTACAACTAATTTTGCAAGTTCTTTTTAAAGTAATCAAACTCATTTGAATTTACAGAGTGAAAGGAATTGAAAGCATTCAAATCTTAGTATTTTGAAATAGAAAAAAAGCAACATCGCTACTGTTCTTCCTTGTTCTTTTTTTAGATGTATATAAAGTGATGCCACCTGAGCCTTTGACCAACATTAGGAACGTGTTAGTATGAAGATTAAAAACACCAACTATGCATACTGTAGGGTACACTGCAAAGAAGTCTCTGCAAAGTAGCTGTAAATCTATCTGTGAACGTAGCAGTGCACTGTGTGGATGTGTTTTAGATCTATTTTTAGCTAGAATCCTTAGTGAGCTGATAATATCACACTAAACATCTGAAGCGCCTGAAATCCTAATTGTATATTCCCTTTTCTGAATGCTTAGTGACACAAACAGTTTGCAACCCATGGATGGTAGTCTGTGAGCTCCCCTGCTGACCCAGCAGTACTTAATGTTTCCCTCAAACCTTGAAATGCTGAGCTCCCCTGACACAAGCACTCTCTCTTTTGAGGTAATTAAATGTAGTAGGTGGACCTATTTTTTTTAAAGGGGACCTGTTATGGCGTTGGAATACATTTTGGCTCCTGAAAAATTAGTTCAAATTAGTTCAGTTTTAAAAACTTAGGAAAATTATTGTTATATGTATTCAAAGCAGACTTGGAGGAAAATCTAAGTAAGCTTAATAATTATCTTCAGGTAAATTGCATTAATTATGTTTGATTACATTTACTGATACATTTTAATTTCTGTATGCATGCTCAAGGACATGTAGTAAAAATATTGGGTAATTTCACTAAGTAAGTTTCACTAAGAGTAATAGTACTCTCAAATATTTATTCAAACATTTTACCAATACTTAACTATTTTAAATAAACTCAATATTTGCATCAAAACAAGTAAACGTAATTGCATCTCTCTAGAATCCTGTTTGTAGATGTTCAACACCATTCAACACCATCATCCCATCACTCCTGGGGAATAAACTCCACCAGCTCTCAGTTGTGAGTGGATCACCAGCTTCCTGACTGGTAGACAACAGCTAGTGAGGAGGGGGACATTTACTTCTGAAACCCGCACCATCAGCACTGGTGTCCCCCAGGGGTGTGTTCTGTCCCCGCTATTCTTCTCCCTCCTCTCCAACAACTGCTCCTCCCAAGACTCCTCGATGACAAAAGTACTTAGAGTACTAGGATTCTTTTTCCAGTAGTGATTTGATGGAGGTGGTTGAACAGTTCACAATTCACTAAATTCACTGATCTAAAACAGAAACCGAAAGAGTATTAAAAACCCCCGAGGACCATCTTTTTCGGGTCAGATTGTAAAGTGAAGTCTAAACTTATAGAGGGAAACATCTATTTAAGAAACTCACCTGTAACACTCAAGAGATGTGTGTTGTTAATAATATTGCTTACGATTAACTTAAGATTAAACTGATCTCTTTAACACTGAAATGGAGGCACAGCACTTTGGCCTGAAGATCTTTCTGCACTTATGTGCAGATGTCTAGGATAATTTTGTTCCTTTTTCCATTGGATTACATTTCTTTTAAAATTGTACATGTATTTTCCCTCAAGTAAAGACTATTAAATGTAGAGATGTATTTTACTTCAACCATAATGTTCTCATGTAAAAGTGAGTATACAATTATTTAATAAGCAGAAGGATACAAATAAAAAACAGCTCAGCTGTCATTTTCTACTTTCCACCTTTGGCCTGATAATAAAGGTTTTGATCTGCAATAACATGCTTTGAAATTTCAGTCTTCACTATAAGAATAAAACTAAACAAACTACATTCTATGTATGCAAGCTTCAAATTGCTCAAGATGATGGGATATGTTTAACACACAACCATGCAGTGTACATGGATTATTCGTCTTGCAAAGCCCTTATTTATAAGTGAGCTAAGGGGAAATAACTCTCACTGAGAATATAGCTGCAAGGCATATGACAATTTGACAGCAAGATGAAGGACGCTGTGATACGACTCCCCTGAGACCTCACTAGCACCAGTTCTTCTCCAGCACCCCTATGGTGAATAACAAATGCATTTCTCTACAGCCTACATTTCCTGCTGTTAACGAGAAGAACCAAAAAAAGATGTGCATGTAACACAAAATTAATATCTATGTGGTCATTGTCAAAACTGATTAGCCTCTCAAAAATATTGCACTCTAATTCTTGAATGTCATAACTTCCTAGTGTCGCATCTACATGTATATGACGGAAAAGCTGACCAATACCACCGGGCAGATGTTGTTTGTGACAATTGAAAGTTATAGACCAACAACTTCCTCACCTGTTTCATTTCTTCATTTTGAGTCTACGTTTTACTCTCCTGTCTCCTTGGAATACACTGCATGATTCATCTTGATTTAAAGCAGGGTTCTTGCTATGTTGTAAATTGTGCTTCTTTCTGGCTTTGCTTCCTTCGTTGTTCGTCGATGAATCTTTATTGAAAGACATTTCTGAAGAGGATGTGGCCACTAAAGGAAGGGATGTTGGTCTGAAATGATCTTTCAAATCATTTGAGACAAAGCCAATTTGTTTAGACTCAAATACTTGAGGTTTCCTCAAGGGATGTCGATCATTACCATGTTCCTCCATGTTTGCTATTTTCTTGTGATTGTACTTGGATTTTTCTGATCTTTTTGTGCTTTGTTTTAAACCCGTCGCAGGAACAAGGACATCTCTCAAAGTGCAGTTTGGTTGAGTCTGGGTAAGGTCGATTTTCATCGAGGAAAACTGACTAGCACACTGCTCAACAATGGAAGCAATGCTGATGTCGCTTCGAATCCCGCAGGTGCTTCCTGGAGAAAATAGATCTCTGTTAATTATTTGTGGAAATGCTGAGGAATGGACCCGCAAGTCTGAAGTGTTTATGTGTTCAATAAAAGAGACACAAGAACGACACAGATGCAGATTTTTAGCCCCACTTGTCAGAGCACCCTTACAAGACTCACAAAGAGATTCCTTGTTTATGGCCAGCACAAACAAAGACCTTGTTCCTGAGCTGGGGGAGCTTACCACTGGGGACTGCAAATCTCCACCTGGACTCAGAGTAGAATCAATATTGAGAATCTTGAAACACACCCCACTTGTTGGTGTATTAGCTTGACTCAGTGGGGACATCACTGGATTTACGTTATATTTTGAAGGACACACTTTATGCTGATTTGACGCTTTAAAAGTCAAATCTCCTCTGCATTTTCCACTTTTTGTTCTCCTTGGAGGTTTTTTAGCCCCCGCCGACATGCTTCTGTATCTAGTATTTGTTTCTCTTTCTTCTTCCTTACCCCCCGATGAAGCTCTCACTTGTGTTATATAACTTTGGTCAGACCTTTGTCTCAACCAATTAACTATACCCATCGTCATGGATATCTCAGACTGACAAGATTTTACCATGCAATTCTTTCCCATCCATTTACTTTCCATAAGCTCATGTCCAATCATGTCCTGAGACAAACACAGGGCAAGATTCTCCTCAGCACCAACATGGAAGCTGTGCATGGATAATGGAAGGTCACAGCACTGTCCAAGATTACTATTTGTTAAATCAGTGCAGCCGATTGTTGGCGTCTCAGCCTCAACAGAGACATCGAATAACTCATAAAGAGCATCGCCACTGTATGTGTCCCTGGGGATCTTGGAGGAAAGCACTGGAGAGAGGGAACTTTTGCTGTGGTCCTCAAAGCCAGGAGAAAACTTGTCACAGTAGCCCTCATCACTGGTGCTCCCTTGATGGTCACTTTTTGGGGTTAAAACATCAGTCTTAAGTTTATTCTTGTTGGGCCCAGGAGAGAATGTGTTTAATGTTATATCCTCTGACCTCGTTGTGGAAGGAGATTTTGTAATTGTAGATTTTGTTGAAAGTCTGGTTGATTTTGAAAGTTCCTGTAATTCTCTGTTTACAGTTTCAAACAAGTCAAACATGACCTCTGTATTGGCTGGAGAGGCCAGGCGCTCTTTTCCTCCCTGCAAGAGGAGAGTGGATGGGCTTTGTGTTAGAGGACCACTAGCAAGTTTGTCAGGTTCAGAGCTAATAATTCCCTCAGGTGATGCAAGATCATCAGCAAATATCTCACCGCACCCAGCTAGAGACCCAAAGCTCTTTAATGAAGCAGAATCCTCGAAGACATTAGCACAACATTCACTGGATGAGTCTGAGTCAGTCTCACAGGATTCCTCCAGATATCTCCTGTCAGTGGTAGAGTCTCTGTATTTCGCTGCTTTCTTTGTCTTTTTCAGCGTTGGTGCTTTTCTGCTAGATACAAAAGATGCTGAACTTGGTGAAATGGTTTTGTCCTTTTTATGTCTTTTGGAAACAAACAAGTCCTTAATGGCCTTTCTAGGCATCTGTAGAGAGATCCTATTTTTGGGAACAGATTTGGTTATGCAGGGTACAAAGGGCACTTGAGGTTTTAGGTTACGAAAATCAATGATTTCACGACTGCCGCCAGAAGTATCTTGATTCTCAGGAAGCAACCTTAGAGGCACTTTCAATCCTGGAAAGCTGATACTGCTCACCAATTTATGCTGATGGAGCCATTTGGTCCCATCTCTGCAACCAGGGATTTCAGCTTGCTGTGGTCCATTTTCCCCGAGACAGTCATGAGTTTTGCTCCTTTTAAAATATCCACGGGGACATCTGTGTCCTTCAGAGAGGGGGGATGAGCTTTCTTTTGAATTGAGAGCATTCCGTATGGTTCTTGAATTGTCCTCTACCAGCTGCTTACTTTTGCCAGGTTCTTCACGTGGCTTCTTCAGTTCATATGAAGGTTCTTCACAATTTGAAAGCTGCATGTTTTCATATCTTAAACTAGACATGAAGCATAAAATACAATGTTTGTTAAAAATCTTAGAATCATACTTTTAAACACTGCAGATATGTATTTTAAGAAATAAAAATAAGGAATAATTTAAAAGTGTTTGAACTATGTAAATTGGCATTCACCAATAAATAATTCTGCCAAATTTCTGCCAAACATGCTGAATAAAATGATATATTCCTGTTAATGAAAAAAATAAATCTGAATTTAAACACACCTGAAAAGTTTGGGCACAACATTACTATTTTCAACCTTTTTAAAGTAAAGGAAACATATTCAGAGCTGTTCAGGAGACAACTAATTCTCGACATTCTGTACGATTTATTCAAACGGAAACAAATTGTGCAAAAGAAAAGAGATAATTGTTTTGCTGTGGCTCGTGTGAAATAGGTCACAAGCAGAATAATATAAGACTATGCACGCTTTAATAAAATATCGAATCATAACACAGTCATGCCGTATCTATATTCCAGTGTCCATATTATTCATTCTCTGCCTCTCAATTCGCCATTCTGAAAGCGACTTAACACACGGTACACCTCCATGACTTCGAGTTATCTCAATAAAACGCATTTTAAAGGCATGACAGGAGGCGTGCTTGATACATACCCAATGCAGATGGTGAAGGAGGTGTTTGGCGGGAGCTGCTGCTTCTCGCGCGTGTTAAAGAATGGGATGATCAAAGCTGCGTGAGCGCGCGAAAACGACTGCAACAACCAATCAGCGGACGGAAATAGCTAACGACACATCACTGATGATCGTAAGCCTAGATTCGCAAAGCGAAATGACAGCTCTATTTCTTTTTATATATATGTTTTGTTCTATTTGCAATTATATCTGAATCGATTGGGGTTTAAAACCATATATAAAACGAATATGTACACACATTTAATTAAATTATGTTTAAATGACATGGAAAAACCAGCGCTTTATCAGTATAATTTGTGTAAGATAAAAAAATGTTAAGGGACTAATAGAAATAATGGTCTGAAAAGGAACTTATTTAAAGTTACTGTTAAAGAAGGCATTTTTACCCTTTTCTTTTAAACTCTGCAACACAGAATAAAATTTCAAGGATGTAATTATTGTGTCTACACATCGACTGCTGGTTTCTGGTGCAAAACTCTTGTCTAGGCTGTGTCTTGTGTGGAGTCGACTGGTTGAGCAATTCATCAGCATGTACTTTTGTTTCTGATTGTATATTTTTAGTGTACATAATTTAATTGTAAGGTATTCTTTGCCATGTTTGGGTCTGTTCTTTAAATGAGCACATGGCTTTGTTCTGGTTTCATATGCCATGCACTCATCTCTGTAACATATTAAGCCCATCTTTCATGTTATTGTCTAATCTATTTTACCCAATCTATTTACTCCTGTTTTCTCTCTTGAAGTGTGATAGGAAGTGATTGAACTGCAGTTCCCCGAGCAGCAGCTACAAAAGAAACTCCAAAAGGGAGAAGGTTTTCATTCACTCCATTGTTAAACCTGACCAACTTTGAAGCTAAAAAAAAAAACATATTTCCACCCCTGGCTCCATTAGGGTTGTTGATTTAGATAGCTAGTTTTGATCTTCATGGACACTCTGAGGGGGGTGAATTATTTTTACATATATAAAATGAATGCCTTCAGCCAATCAGAGGCCTTCACTACAGCCATGTCCCGCATCTGAGGATGCATTTTCAAGCACTGGCTCCGCCCATTTTGAGCTTCCTTTGACTTTAACAGAAACCTATGGATGACGTCACGAACACTCTGTCCATATTATATTGTCAATAAATTTACTTCTCAGTCCACAAAATCCAAGAATGACTATGATTTTTCGTTCATTTTACATACACAATCTTTATAGATACAGATTTTAATTTCACCAAACAATAGGAATTTTATTTTATATGTTATATTGTATATTTTTGATTGATTGACTGACTAATCATTTATTTATACATCTTATTTACTAAATAAAAATACTTTATAAAAATATAATAGTATATTATTCCTGTCCATGTCCAAGTTTGAGATGTCAACTTACTTTCTGGCAAAATTACAATGACAAAATCCACTTGTTTACATACAAACACTTTAATACTTGTTCATTGCTTCAAAATCTAAAGTTTGCATTTATTATAGCAGAAGTGCCTATGTTTTTGACTATCAAAACTAACAAATAATGTGATTTCATTTTTGAACCTTAATCGTCTATAAATAGCTTCCTGAAAACAGCCGCATCAAACATAGCACTTAAGAGCTGAATAGAAAGGAATGTTCTGTGTTCTGATTTCTGGCTCAGAAGATGCAGCTTTTGATCACAAATAAGGGCCCCATCCAAGATACATCATGCACAGGAGGTTGTCGTCTGTGGCTTCCTGAATGAGGTAGTGCACATGACCCTCGATGGACAGTGGCAGGCCCATTACTTTATTCTTGTTTTTGATCACTCCCTGAAGTCGCTGGTCAATGTCCAGCACATGTGTCTTAGCCTGGAATAGCACAAAATTGTATTATCTCTTCATATCATTTTTATATAAGCCTATTAATCAGCCAGTGAATTACAACCATTCGGACTGCAATTAAATACATGCCACTACAAAACAGTATCGGCCTAATTACAATAATGTATATGTTTATCCAAAGTATATAGTTCAAAAGTGCTTGATTGAAGTGTGTAATTTATGGAGGCAGAAATAGCTGACGGGTCAGGGAATACCTTCTCGTTGAGGATCTCTCCAGATTCATTGACTTGTGTTTTTGATGAGCCTCTCTGGGGTTTACTCCACTCCACCAGAGGGTCATGCAGGAATGTTTTCAAAACGCTGAAATGCAACAAAACAATCATGGTGTTTATGGTTTCATAAACATAATTTAAAATTGCAAATTACAAAATGTACATATTCTGACATTTATTAAATTAGGTTGGAATAAAGTTAAAAGTATTCTGACTTTAAAAGATACAATTTAAAATTATTGGCTTCATTGTATTAACCTCATTAGCGGCTCCCTTTGGTCCCTCATGAGTCTCAAAGTGACCTCACAGGCCTGTCTGAACAGTCCCTCTGTTCCCATTGGTCCCATCGCATGAACCATGTTCTGGGTGAGCCGGAATGGAACAACTTCAGGAACTTCAAACGTCTCCCCCTTTAGAAAAAAAAAGGAAAACAACATAACAGTGGGCAAAAGATCTTTGGCACGGTATCCTCTCAACGCACCTTGTTGAAGAGGCAGTTGAAATCCACATGAACACACTCCCCGGTGAACGAATCAAACAGAATGTTTTCTCCATGTCGATCTCCAAGTCCAAGGATATAACCCACCATAGACATGACTGCTGTAGAGCGACAGTAAGCAGACCTGCTGTTGTACCTGAGAAGATAATTCCCACATATTCATTTCAAATAAAACTTAGCTTGCAAAGCCAGACAGTGTAGTAACTCATTGCTCAATTGCAAATTGAGATAATAATTATGTTGAAAAACAAACTAATTTTATTGTAAATATGACTTAGTCATCCAATAAAAATATGATATTCATGTTGTTTTTTGACCTCATCAAAACAATATGATGATCTTTTAAAATGTGTTCTATATTTGTGTACATGGTTGCTATATTTTTCCACAGCATTTCTGCTCTAACTAGGTATGACAAATTTAAATCAACTGCTTCGCTTTTACTTCTTTTTGTATCAACTCAGTCACATCAACAGTATCATCATATTTATTTAAACTAAGCCATTAAATAATTTTAGGACATAATTTTGTAGTGTGTAAAAAATTCTGTGGCAGTAATGAGTAACCAAGACTGAAATAATGCCATCATACACGTTTAATGTTTTTCTCGATGAGATTTTAAAAAAGTTTTTTTGTTACAGAATTATTCAAACTTGAATTTTAAAAATGAAACTTTTTTTTCTTTAAAGCAAAAAGTCTAAGACAACGTATTAATCTTGACTCGATCAGCTAAATAACAATTCTAAAGAGTGTCAACAAAATTCACAGCAAAATAACAACAAATAATTTGGATTTTAGGAAAAGCTATAGACTATTTTGCTCCACACATTCATGAAGACCCATTTACTGTTTGTACACAAAGCGTAAATGCATGCGTTTTGTCTAAGGAAGCATGCCTGGAATGAGCAGCTGGTCAAACTATGCAAGCAGATCACTCACCAAAGATCAGTAATACTGTGTTATTAAACTGATTTTGTTGAATGATATTTGGATACCAGGTAACAGTGATATCAGGGTTTCTGCAGGTTTAATAAGGTGTTACATTTAGTTTTTTTTTATCTTTACGGTTCATTTTTTCTGTCTCTGGCAACCCAAAGAAGTAAAACACATCTTTACATGCACATAAAGCAAGAAGACCTGTGAAAAAAATATTTAAGTCCTAGAACAGGAACTTTTTAAGGCCTAAAATGTAGGCTTTCAAATTTTAGACTTTTTAAGACCTTGTGGAAACTCTGAATATAGTGGAGTTGATAGAATAAATCTGAGTGTTCTGGACAACTGACAAAAATTTTAATTCTACCAAATTCTATCAAGAATAAAACCAATTACTTTTTATCCTCAATCTGTCCTTTCTTCAATATGAACATCAGAAAGATGCTGGCTTCTTCTTTTAGAGAACTATCAATGAGTTTGGAGGTGGCTTTTTCCAAAGGATAGTCAGAGAAGTTAAATAACCTGATCTTAAGAACTATTTCTCTATTTTACAGTTTGCTTTGAAAAGAATACATTTTACTCAGCAGAGTTTACACCAGAGTATGGGCTTAAAACACTGTACTCGTAAAAAAATCTGTACAATTTCTGCAAAATACCAACACAAATAAGTCTTTTGATATATTTCCAGAGTGAATTTTTTTTTTTATTAAACCGGCTACTAAAAGCTGCAGCCACTGTTTAAGGAGGGTTAAAAGTTTTAAGCACAAATAGGAATTAAACAGCCTAGTGGTGGCGCCAGAGGGTTATTAGGTCAGAATCTGGTCTAAAACATCACCATAATCTGGACAATGAAAAACCTGATGTTTCATTGTCCAGATTATGGTGATGTTTTAGGTCAGAATCTGGTCTAAAACATCACCATAATCTGGACAATGAAAAACCTGATGTTTCTTCATGATTTCTTGAAAACTATAGATCCAAAACAGCTTGATTTAATCGTAAGATCGTCCCTACAAACCATGGTCAAAACAACATTTATTAGAAGCAAGGTTTATGAATGTGAGCTGTAAATGGGTCTCTATAAGACTACAAAATTCACAACACACTTTAAGCTGAATTACAGAATTAGCCAAAAGAAATAGGTTAGATGAACGTGAACACTGAAGCCACACAAACAATATTTACCAGGAGGTAGGGTCGGGAAAAGTGCGTAGGAACCACTCGTGAAAAACTGGTGGGTGTCTGGCACACAGCACTTCTTTGTGCAGCTTTAGCTTCTCTTGAAAAGGTGCTGTTTTTGGCAAAATCATCTTTCTCAGTTCAGTCCCACTGACATAGATCCCTGTAAAAGAAAAAGAAAAATTTTCAGCACATTACTTCATAGCTCATGGGAAAAAGCTGAAAAAAAAAAAACATGTGAAAGCGAACCTTTCTCTTTGTACAGCTTTGTGAGGATGTGGCGTAAGCCTGCCGTGTTGTTAACCCACTCTATAATTCCACACTCCTCATTCAGAGGGATGACTGCATACGTCCGAATGCGCAGGTCCCTCCGCCTGGACTCTGCATCTTTCCTCAGAAACTAACACATAAATCAACAAACGGAAAAGTCTTAGGAAAACAATAAGTCCATGGCTGTTAATTGCCTTTACAATGCAGTTACCTTGTTAATGAGACAGTTGAACTCCATCAATCGGCAGTCTTTTCTCAGGTCATCTTTGGGCTTGCACATCATGGTGTAGAATTTACCATCTGAACCCTTGAGGGAGATTTTTTTGGGCTTCTGCAAGGATGCCAAGATCTCCACCTTTTTGTAATAAAATGTAACGCTTAGGGTCTGAGACGACAGCAGGGGACCATGGAGATAATAAGAGACATTTACCAAGAGAAGAGAAACTAACCGTGTCATCAAATCCTGCGAGGTAGACCCAGTGTCCTGGAAAGGCATCATGTTTGGGGTTTGCTCCTCCAGTAGAGGGCAGTGTGGGAATAAGGACAGACTGCAGCGGGATGAGGATTTGACTGAAAGTGGGCTCTTCTACCAGCTTCTTTAGCATTTTAAAGTGCACACTCATGCTGAGGGTGCTGCTGTTCCCATCCACCTAAACAACATCACACCAATGAACAGTGTGAGTACAGACTGAGTACAGATTAAAAATGGATTTTGTGTTTTTCTCAATAAAAGTCCTGAAAACGGTTTCTTTTTCTAATCATCCACTGGTAAAAACCTTTTGACAAAATCATCAATTAGCTGCTTTTGGTATTTGTAACAAAAACTTCTACGGGACTCGAATCTGCTGCATACCGCTTGCTTAACACATTGTGCCACCGAGGCTTTTGCTACTGACCTGTAGCACAATTTCATATTGCATGTGTTTTTTAGTCATTAGAAGTCAAAGTTTAAAACATGTTTAGTTGGTAGGTTGCTAATATCATGTAGATTTCGAATACTTCAACTTTATATGCTTATTTGCTGCTTTAATGTCTAATTGTTCTAGTGTCTAAAATAACATATGACATTAATGCAAGGCCAGAAACACTTTAATTTTGTTATAATATGCATTTATTTCTTCCTGATTTTTCAAAGACTCTAAAATTATTTGTTTTGCCACTCGTTCATACAATGCAATCTGCCGCGATTGATAGTTAAACTGAAGTCTGCTGTTATTGAATACAGCATCTAGCACTTCAGAAATAAGATATCAGCTGTTATCATCGCATTTACCAGCTTTGACTGGGAGGAAGACGCTGGCCCAAATGAAGTGGGCAACTAAACGGTAATACCTTTACCAGTCACAAGGGAGGTGGTGTCAGAAATTAGCAAATTCTCATTCACTCCAATGTTAAACCTGCTGAACTTTGGAGCTGAAAAAAAAACCTAAAAATGTTTACATGCTTTTTTGTTTAGATTGATAGTTTTGACCTTTATGAACACTCTGAGGGGGTGAATTATTTAAACATTTGTTTGAATAAAATATATCAAATGTAAGCATTCAGCCAATCAGACATCTGTGTTATGCCTATGTCACCCCTCTCTGGACCCTTTTTTTGTTACCGGAAAGTGTTGCACAGCGATAGGCTGCTTTACCGATAACACAAAACATTGCGCATGCTACGCCCATGTTTTATACATTCTATGGGTTGAAGTTGACTAACATTGGCTTTCCTCTGGTCAATGCAGACATTTTAAAATCTTAGAAGCAATTGGGCGATTTTAAAAGCTGAATTAAACATGCATACATAGATCCCCCCCCCCACACACACACACACACACACACGCACTCTACACACTATTCTCATAGTGCCAGAACACATTCTGCAGTTTTCCGGAAGATGTAAAACATACAGCATGTTAATATAACTGCTCCTGAGTTTTTTCGTAAACACAGTTTCCATGGAAACTGGCTCTCTGGCACAGAGTCTGACTCACTGGTTTATTCCCGAGCTCCACCAGCTTGTCAGTCAGTCTGTTGGCATCTCCGATAAATTTACCAAATGACTCATTCAGACTGACGGCCTTCTTCAACATCTCCTTACATCTGTTTATCCTAGTTGGATAGGAGGACTAAACAGAAACAAACCAAAAAAACACACTCCATAAATTCTGTACATGTTTGTCAATGGTTAAAGACATGGCTGAGGTGCTTGACCTTTGACACAGCAGTCATCATCCACATAGCCTGTTGTGGATATGCTAAGAACACCTTGGCTACAATCTCCTTTAGTACAGCAAAGACCTCATTGTTGGAGTGGCAGATTCTAGAGATGAGTTGGGAAAAGGCGGTGAGGAACTGGTAGGGCGAGAGGTTACGGCAATGCTCGCTGATCACAGAATTGATCTTGGTGAGCTCAGCACGCATCTGCACCTGATCAGAACGGCCTGCTTTAGCGGGAAAAAAAAAACTTTATCAGTGCGTTCTTGGGGAAGGTTGTTTTAACTTAATATATACATTTTTGTACACACAAATGTAGTTTGTATAGCGAGTTAAGTAATATTCCATCCATATTTCAGATGAATGTGCACAATCTATATTTCTAAGTAATTCAATGTTTGAGTTCATCATGATCTTGACTTACCTTTTTCAATCTCATAAACTTTCGCTCCAAAGTCAAGCCACAAGGTGA
Source organism: Danionella dracula (assembly GCA_900490495.1). Lineage (NCBI taxonomy): Eukaryota > Metazoa > Chordata > Actinopteri > Cypriniformes > Danionidae > Danionella > Danionella dracula. The sequence goes on from UELW01000100.1 coordinate 4,332,662, forward strand.
GCATTCTGGGCATGGCTTGATAAATATACTGATTTCCAAACTGCAGAGCTCTACAATGATATCAAAGTACCCCTGTTAATTGTTGCAATCCAACAGCAGTGTCAGACGTTTTTAAAAACAAATGTACAGGAAAAAAAATTATGTATTTAAAAATATATATATTTCAATTATTACAAAATATTTAAATAATTCCTTTAATGTATTATGAAAACGAATAAAACAACTTAAATACACCAGTAAACAAATTAATACTGAAGTAAAATTAACTGTTTACAGAATATCCGAAAAGGGACATCTAGTAAAATTCTTACTTTCCAAAATAGGTGACAATATAGCGGATGAGGTTTCCTTGTCTTTCCAGTTTGTTGTCAGTCACCATTAGCATCACTTTATCATAGTATTTAGCCAGATAGAAGTTTCCATCCTCCCACTCTGGTAACAGTTGTGTGACATCCTGAAGGAAAATACGCCATTTGAAATCTGCTTTTTATTCATTTTCCCTCCGTGTTATTGGTTTAAATACCTTGTATGTTTTCATAATAGCATTGCTCTCAAAGTTGGCCGTCTCCTCCATGCATCTTCCCACCAGCAGCATGGCATTGCCCTTGATCTGGATCCTCTTGGGGTCTGCGAGTGGCTGGTCATCGGGAAAACACTGCTGCACTCCTTTTTGCAGGACAATTAGAGCTTGATGCACGTCACCCTACAAAACAAAATGTCTTTGCTTTATCAATATCAATTCTCAAAGTTGTCTCAGATTGTCACAACTTTTTAAGCATCCAAACCTTAGACCAGAGCCACTTTGCTTTCTCGATGAAGAGATTGGAGAGATGAGAGTTCTCATTGTTCAGCAGAGCATTGAAGGCTGTTTGATGGTGTCCAGCTCGTCTGGCTACACGAGCGCTCTGAAGCCAGCACTCCCCCACGTGTTCCTCGCACGCAGACCTGCAGCACAAGACAGTCTTTCAAAACTCCAGAGCCAATTTTTTCTCCTGAAATGAAACTCTCGATATTATTTACAGTACACTTGATTGCTTCTTTTTTTGGTCAGTTTCACAAACTACCAGGACCAGCTGTGACGAGGTTACACCATTTTGCAGCCCCTACCTTTTGTCCAATGTGAGCAGTTAATCAAGTTTCAACAGAACGCCATAAATGTAAGCAAAGCAAAATAAGCCAATGTTTTTACTGTATTTGTACATGTTCTGCATCTGAATGTGAAAAAATTCTTCAACTTTCCATTCATAGTGACCCAAAAATTGTTTTGTTTACTGTTGTTTAAGCAAAGGTTTGAGGCTAAAAGGTATAACTTTCTCTAAAAATCTGATTCCTTTTAAAGAACACAAAAGAGTATCCAATCTATTCTTTAAAATGTATTTAAAACAATGCTGAATTCTGGCTGTAAAGCTAGATTTTTATTGACACTGTCTTGCTCCAGATATTAAAAATAGACCTAAACATGAATTAAAACAAAATTTTAGCGTTTTAAGATTCATTCTAGAGCAACAGTTCAAACTGTTACAATATTTGAAACTGTTAAAGCAGGGTTTCTTCAAGTTTCATAAAGTCAAATTGAATATTTTTAAAGACCATTAAGAATCAAATTTAAGACATATGAGAATATCAAAAATACATACAAACCTTTTTGCATAATAATGTATATTCAAATACATTATTTGAAACCCTAACATTTATGGTTTGAGGTATTTGCAAAGATTTTTTTTTAACTCTGGCAACCCTAACTCTCATTAAAAAATAATTATAACATTTAGGATCGATTTCTTAGTCTCTGGCAACATTGACTTGAAACAAAAACTTTTTCAGTGACAAAATCTGAAGAAAAAAAGAAAGACATACCCTTTACCAAGACTGAGCAGGGCTCTTCGCAGTGCCAGGACAGGTTCCTTGGCTCTGAATGAGTTCTGGGTCATGAGCAAACGGGCATCCCAGTTAGGTTTGGACTCGGACTTCTTGGATCCACCAGCTTCTGTGCTATGCAGCTCAGTAAAGGCATGCTCCAGCTCACACAGCATGTGCAACCTAGCACACAATACCAGTCGCAAACCATCAGATTATTACATTTAAATCTTAATAAAAGCGCATGAGCATCAAATTACCTGACAATATACTCATATCCCCTCTGATAGGTTCCACACTCAAAACTGGCAGCAGACAAAGGGATGACTTGCTCTTTTCTGGCTATTTTAAGCTTCTCATAGAATGCTTCAGTTTCTTGCTTCTTAGCGGCCAGTAACATTTGTCCAAGTCTGACACCCCAAGTGCTTGACTTGCAATCTGAAATAAAAGAAAAACCCTATGACTGCATTGCTTGGCTGATCCCCTTAGATAAGTTTAGCTCAAATCAAATTCAGGCAGTGCAACATGTGATGACAGTGGCAATTCTTCTGCTATGAAAGAGTGTTTACCTACATTTGACAAATGTATTCCACATAAAAAGAGACTCCCATTTTTTATATATTTGTAGGTTGATTACTAATGATGAGGAAAGGTTGAACGTTCAACAGCTTTTATCTTTTCACTGTAAAACCGAAAAGCTGTTTATAATCACTGTTATATTTATTTGTCTTTTTTACTTTTATTTTAATGATTTCATGTAACCATGAACATTTAGGTGAAATATAATGTGACATCTTTCCCAGCGATGGGTTGCGGCTGGAAGGGCATCCGCTGCGTAAAACATATGCCAGAGAGTTGGTGGTTCATTCCGCTGTGGCGACCCCGAAAGGGAAGAAAGCCGTCATGAAGATAAAAGAATGATAATGTGACATCCAGGTTGAAAAACATGAGAACTACTCAGGGTGTATTTAAAGCATTGTGTTATACATTGTAATGTAAAAAGCTTAAATAAAATTTAAATAAAAAAATAATTAATAAATAAATGAATAAAAACAGGCAATACCTAACTCTAAAACAATATCCAAGTATGATAGAAACGCAATCCACACTTTACCAGAAGCAAGATAGTCCTCAACTAGGTCCCAATTTGACAGTTTCCATGCTGCCTCGACACGATAAGCATTCAGATCAGATTTCCACCGTGGCCTTCATAACAAAAATAAGATTGATTTCAGCACAAACATTGGGGGCGTGGGGTGGCGGTGGGTTTAGGGGGGTAGCATTAAAAGATGGAATAGAGTTTCTTCGTAAACTACAATTTTATGAAAACTAGTGTAAACTCTATTATTATACTGAAGTGCTAAGAATATTGACACTAAACCTTTGATGTTTTTGATGTAGAATTTGACATCAACGGCCTCAAACATTTCACACTAGGCACACAGCTCTCTTAAAAACTCAATTAACACTGTAGGCAATCAAACTTAACTGGTCATTTCCAATTTATTTTCAAAATACATACAGCCAAATTGCTTAAATTGGCTTATATTAACTGTATGCATCTGTGTTAAGTCTGCTTGATGTCGTTTGGAGAAACATGAGTCATCATATTTGCATTTGAATTGTGTGACTGACAATAAAGTCTGTTTACATGCAAGACATAATTGGATAACTCTTAGACAAGCTCATATGGGAAACAGGCAGTGATGTCACAGATCGTCATTAAATTCTCACCAGCAAAACAACAATAGCAGTGTACATTGTATTTCTTTACAGTTCAGCTTGTTTGTTCATTTAATTTATCTTGAGTATGCATCAACTTCGTAAACCAACATCAGCATCAGAGATGATCAAATATCAGTGTTGCTCTTGTTCAGAAATGCTTCATGCTGGATGGCTGAAAAGCCACAATAATAATGTTAGAGAGAGAGAGAGAGAGAGAGAAGTTTGCAGAGAGTACTTTCATTCCAAAGAGCTGTATATACGCAGAATTAAAAGACACATTTTTACAGTCTGTGGTTTCAACCAGTGGTTCCTAGTAGAGATGGACATGCACCCTCTAACAATTGTGCAGATAAGAAATATCTTGATGCAATGATACTTAGAAAAAGGAAACTTAGTTTAAACACTTACCTGCTTGTCAACACTCCATTAACCTGAGTAATTACAGTGGAAAGCTGTCCAAGCCCCAACATAGAGTTCATAACCCCATGATAATGGATAAGCTGAAAAAAACAGAAAAAGGAGCGAAAAGCTAATTCAACCAGCAGATACATATCAAACAGGTATAATAATGATAACATTACATTTTCTGGGAAACTTAACTTGGCAATGATATATTTTGTATTATAATTGGAAAAAATTATAGTATGTGTGTGTTCCTGTGTATACGATTCTTCCTGAATTAATTTTTTATTCGAATTTCTGTGAGAAACAAATGTCTTGTTTATTTTTGTTCTGTCAGGAAAATAACATAAGCCATATGATCGAGAACCTCTTGTCTTCTGTGACTTTCTATGGTTAACATATGGTTTAAACAAAATGATATTGTTTGTTTGACATATCTGGGTGAATCTTAGCAAAAGAAAGCTGAATTCTTGAATTCTGGTGCACCAGAGATTGCACAGCAAGTTCATAGTGTCCAAAACACCCACAAAATGTGTTTTACACAAAAAAACATTTTCGGTAAGCAGACATCTGTATTTGGACAAGATTAGATTTCTCAAATGAGTTTGCTCTAGAATTTTTCACCTGTGAAACTAGTCTCATCCAAAAAGGTCATGCAGAGTAGAGTTTGGATGGTCTCCCAGTGCCTGCTTAGGTTTCCTCAACACACTCTGGGTAACCAAATTAGTCATATAATGAAATTTGAGAGTTAATTTGGTTCGGCCATGGACTTTCAGCACTCCCTAACCTTCCAACTAATGAGAGTGAGAGATGCAAGTTAGACTTATTTGGCTTAATATGTTGATATAGTGGATGTTGAATGAATGACAGTGGAAATAAATGCTAAAATTGGTATTCACATTTTATTAATTTTAATTTTATTGTGAAGATATATACATTTTATTGTTTATTGTGAACATTTTGATCAATACTGTTGATTGTATATTGGTGTTATTGAGCTGTCTACCGTGGTTTTATACAAATGTTTATAATGTTTTTCCAGTTGCTGCAAGGCTAAAAAAGTTAGCAACCAATTTAACAGCAAACACAGATACCCAGATACCCAGTTTATATCCATATCTGAAAGAGTAGATCAACTACTATAACAATATCCTTTTTTTTCCTTCTCTGTCTTTATTTTCTTCCTGCTTGTTAATGGCTTATTGATCAGTTGATACAACTTTTATTATGAGCAAGCTGAGATAGACTTTGACCGTGTAACAAATTGCATACTGTCTCTCCCTTTCTGTAAGTCGCTTTGGACAAAAGCATCTGTCAAATGCATAAATGTAAATGGAAATACATGTGGTGCAGACCTGGTCTGGCTCGAGTTGAATGGCCCGGTCATAGCATGCGGTGGATTCACGGAGTAACCCAATGCTCTCATGCTCCAGGATCTGTTCTCTCAATGATGGCTCCTCTTTCCTCAGAGCATTTACTCCTCTCACTCCGTCTGGTTCGTGCATAGCCGCATACAAAGTCTAGAAGTCCATAAAAAGAGGCCAGTCATAAAAAGATGCACACAGAATATAGATCTGATTGAGTGTAGACAGGCAAGACCTGGAGGAAAGATAGATGATCCTGAATGTTCTGTTTCTTCTCTCGGATAAAAGACTCAAAGTGCATGACAGCACGAGTGTAAGCTTTAGAGCGCAGTGAGGCCTTAGCCAGCACATCCTGAGGAATGCTATTGAGGAAGGCCCCAACACTCTGATATTCACTGCGCTCCGGTCCTACGATGAAAAAAATATGAATAAAAACACTTAGCAGCAAACTACCTAAAAAGTAATCCTGACTATGAACTACAGAGGTGGAAAAGTAAAGTTCAATAGAGTATACAATTGTTAAATTATTTGTATTACAATCAAATTTCTACCTTTTGTATTTTCTAAATAGCATAAAGCAGTAATTTTTACTTTAGTTTCTGCAACAAAATTACCCCCCATAAATATTGTTCACTAATTGGAAAGATGGCGCAGTGGTGGAGTTGGTCGTTATGTAACTGGAAGGTTGCTGGTTCGATCCCCGCTAGGGCCATTCTGCCGTTGTGGCCCTGAGCAAGCCACTTCACCCACATTGCCCGATATGGATGTGTGTGACTGGTGAGGGGTGTTTGGTGGTGGGCAGGAGGTCGTAGGCGCAGAATGGCAGCCACGTCCTGTCAGACTGCCCCAGGGCAGCTGAGGGCTACCATGGTAGCTTCTCACCACCAGAGAGTGAACGTGGAGTGAATGAATAATGCTCTGATAATTATAAAGCGTCTTTGAGTGTCTTGAAAAACGCTATATAAATTGAAGGCATTATTATTATTGTTATAAATCACTCCTGGACAAACAAAGTAAAATGTTTCATTTTAATTTGTTTTATAGATTTAAATGACTAAAGTTTAGCACATTTTATCTTATTATTTTAACAACAACAGTTTTGTTTTATTATAATATAATAATTATGCACATGTTTGAATTCATTTGAAATGTAACATTTTTAAAAATTGTTAAAGCCAAATCGATTGCCAAACAAAATATCACATTCAGAAGGCACCATTCTTTAAAAAACATGTTGCACATATTGATATGTTGCCTAAGATCGTCCATACATACTTACAATTGTGTACAAGTTAATGTTCTGAAATTTATTTCAATAGCTAAATTTATTCCAAAACACTGTTTAATGGTGTACATTTTCATCTGAATGTTAATAAACTAATTTAATAAATTCCGTTAATAAAGCTTTTTCATGACATGATAATAAAAAGTTTGCTGTGTTTTTCTGTGTAAATGTAATCATGATTTAAACAATTTGAGTTGCTGATTTTCTATTGATGATTATGATTGTTGCTAGTAAGGTTTAGGTTTTTTTCACTTAACAGCAGAGGTGAAAAATAAAGAATGACAGTTACTCACACTACTGTAATTGAGTCATTTTTTGCATTCTTTTTTTAATTAGTTGTACTTTTACTTGAGAACATTCTGCAGCTAATGCAGCTGTAAAGTCAACAAAAGTGCTGACTTGGTATAGAACAAGACTGCAATCCTGTGCTGTGATATGTGAGCTAATGTAGCGTTTTTTAAACGGATTTGTTTTTGTTGTGCTTGCGCTTCCTGTTTGTTGACCTGCATAAAATGCTGGTCTTGGTGTGTAAATTGATCAGGTAGATGGAGGACGTGGAAGGAGGATCACATTCATTGTATGATAATGATGTGGCGGGGATGGAAAGATGGTGCAGTGGTGGAGTTTGTCATCCTGTAACCAGATGGTTGACAGTTCAATCGTTCATTCTGCCCTGTATGGATGTGTGTGACTGGTGAGGGGTGTTTGGTGGTGGTCAGGAGGCCGCGTCCTGTCAGACTGCCCCAGAGCAGCTGAGAGCTACCAGAGTTTGAATGTGGAGTGAAAAGGCATTACTAATATTATTATTATTATGTGTTGGAGGGGGTATGTCTTTGTTCGCTGAAGTACTTTGTACTTTGCAATTCGATCGGTACAAGATTTTGAGGATTTGTTGAAGGCATCTATGTAACTTATTTTATGTTTTTGTTATTGGAAAAACAAAGACTATGCAGGCAGTGTTCGTTAGGAATTAACTACACAACACAACAATACCCCCTAGGCATCGTCCTTCACGATGTTCCTCATTAGACATTGTACGATGCAAAAATGGTCAACAATACCCAACCCTATCTCGAATGCAACTGACCAGTGGCTGGTGGCTGTGGTTGATCCCTGGAATATTTTCCTGTCCTCTTGTTGGTGCTCATACTCTGCAGTTTGTGCCGGGACCACTGAGTGAGATGGTCCAGCATGGAGAAGACAGTTTGGGTGCTAAGCTGACTTAAACTGGACGCATTCTCCTGAAGCCGAACCAAGCGCATGTCTCCCTCCTTTAGGACAGCCATGATCTCTTCTGTCACCTATGGGAAATAGATGGGAAATCAAAAATCAGAAATGTCAAGAAATGTGAAAACATACAGTTCTGTATATCAGTTTCAATGGAAAGATGCACAAGCACTTTTTGAATCTATGTACACCAAGGTATATGATACATCTTGGCTAATTAAGAGCACTTTATTTGAGCCTAAAAGTAAAGCTTCATGTTGTATTGTACGAAGCAAAATTGGCAACGGTTTGAAGCAAACTTTTTAACATTGGTTTTTAAACATACTCTAGGATTAATGACTTGGCTGTAAGAAGCATTTTTTTTTTTGTTCAACACATCACAGATATACTGCTTCCTAAATTTTATAGCAATATGATGTTAAATTAACAGCTTCTCAATCAAAAAAGCAAGTCCCACCAAAGCATCCATACCTCTGACTGCTCCTCCTTGGTACATCCAATCAACACATAGATCAAGATGTGTGGCAGCAGATAGATGGTTACTTTATAATCATGCTTTATAATAAAACTGCAGCAGTTGAAGACCTTTCCAGCAAGCTCATGTCTCACCTATAACCCAGGAACTATTAGACAGAGATAAAGGATACGTTTTTGACAAGAGTAATAAAATAAGGGCATTTACTTTACTGATGAGATACGCAGCCCATGTTGCAGACCAGTCAGAGAAATTGCTTCCCCGGCTGCTGAGATAAATTGGCTTCTCCAGTTTTGACCAATTAACCAACTTCTGGGAGCTCTTATACCTTCAGAAGATCACAGTTACAGGAGAATTAGGTGCAGAACTGGAAGTCATCTGGAATGCTCCAAGTATAGGCAGACCTAGTATTGAGATGTGGCTCCAAGATCTCTAGAACTTGCTCTGGGAATCTTCTCCAGAGACGGCGACCTGGGGAGTCATTCCTTCCCTCTCGGCAGTCAAACAGTGACAGCAGCTCCTAAAACAGAGGGTGATAAAAATCCTAAAATACTTCAACATGCGTCTGAGATGATGGATGAAATTCTTCCAACAAGTAAAAATAAACATGGCAGATATTTGTAAGACGAAAAGGTTTGACTAAAAGTATATGATACATGGACTTCCTGTTCAAAGCATTATTAATATCTCAAACACCAAGTATCACTGCTGGCACAGCCGACTTCCTTGTTGATGCATTTACTTTAAAAATCAAGTTCATTATAGTTGACGTCGCACATATAACGGTCAAGAAGAAACCTGGGAGACAAAAAACACCCTGGAGAAATTCAACAAAAGTTCAAAGTATGAAAAGACTTTGCAGGAAGGCTAAAAGAAGGTGGAGAAAATCCAAACTTGTCATCCACTACAACCTTTATAAAGAGAGTCTTCGTGCTTTTAATTCAGAATTAATCACAGCTAGGCAAGAGTATTTCTCAAACTTAATTAATAACAACCTAAACAATACGCGAACAGTAGAGAGGTTAACCACCCCACAAACCAGACTCCAAATGAGCTTCTGTCTGAGGATAAATGCAATGAGTTTGCTTCATTTTTCATCAATAAAATCATTAACATCAGAAAAGGCATTAGTGCTTCCCCCTGCAGAACTGGGGATAGACATCCTCAGCCTCCACTCTCAATGTGCACCTTCAATCTAATCGATAGCAAAACATTAATAGAGATGGTTGAGAGCCTCAGAACATCAACATGCGGTCTCGACACTCTACCAACAGTCTTTTTTAAAATGGTTCTTAAGAGTCTAGAAAAGGACCTCTTAGAAATTATAAACACCTCCTTGTGCTCCGGCTTTCTCCCCTAAATCTCTTAAAACCGCAGTGGTAAAGCCACTACTGAAAAAGACAAACTTAGACAATACTGTACTCAGCAACTACAGGCCCATCTCAAATCTCCATTTTACATTTCCATTTTACATTTATGCATTTGGCAGACACTTTTGTCCAAAGCAACTTACATTAGGGGAGAGACAATATGCAATTTTTTACACCGTCAAAGTCTATCTCAGCTTCTCATAATAGAAATTGTATCAATTTTACCCTTTTATTAGTAAAATTATGGAAAAGATTGTGGTAAAACAACTGATTGAATTCCTGACCCAAAATGAATATATGGATTGTTATCAGTCACGTTTCAGAGCTCACCACAGCACAGAGACAGCACTACTGAAGATAGTCAATGACATACGGTTAAACACCGATTCAGGAAAAGTGACTGTCCTGATTCTACTCGATCTGAGCGCTGCCTTCGACACAGTTGATCCCAAAATCCTTCTCGATAGACTAGAAAACTATGTTGTCTTTCAGGAACTGTGATAAAATGGTTTAGATCATACTTAGAAGGAAGAGGCTTCTATGTAAACATAGGTCATTACATGTCGAAGTGGACTGCAGTGTCGTGTGGAGTCCCTCAAGGCTCAATCCTTGCTCCTTTACTATTTAACCTGTACATGTTTCCACTGGGCTAAATTATGAGAAGGAACCAGATATCATACCATAGTTATGCTGATGATACACAAATTTATCTAGCTATCTCCCCAAATGACTACAACCACATAAACACTCTCTGCCAATGTCTCGATGAGATTAAAAACTGGATGGAAAACAACTTTCTTCAATTAAACAAGGGCAAAACTGAAGTCATTGCATTCGGAAGCAAAAGCGAGGTTGTTAAGGTTAACACGTATCTCAATGCCAAGGGCCTAACAACTACAAATCAGGTCAGGAATCTTGGAGTGATTCTGGACCCTGATCTTAGTCTAAATAGCCACGTAAAAGCAATGACAAAATCTTCTTATTACCATCTTAGAAACATTGCAAGAATCAGGTGCTTTGTTTCCAGACAAGATTTAGAGAAACTGATTCATGCTTTCATCTCCAGCAGCTGGACTACTGTAACGCTCTTCTCAGAGCTCTTCCCAAAAACACCATTAAACAGCTCCAGGCTCGTTCAGAACACAGCGGCTCGAATTCTAACCAGAACTAGAAAGTTAGAACACATCTCTCCAGTTCTTAAGTCTCTACACTGGCTGCCGGCCTCCTTCAGAAAATAGATTTTAAAGTTTTGCTGCTCGTATATAAGTCCAAACATAACTTAGCACCTAAATACCTATCAAATATTATCAGTGAATACACACCAAACAGGGAACTGAGATCCCTCAGTTCAAATAAATTAAATCTCCCCGGGTAAATTCCAAACAGGGAAAATACTCCTTTAGTTACCATGCGGCCCACAGATGGAACCAACTGTCAGAGGAGATCAAGGGTGTCAACACTTTAGTCACGTTTAAATCCAGGCTAAAGACTCTCCTGTTTAGTTGTGCTTTTGCCAACTGAGCACCAACTGAGCAACAAACTTTAAATCTTAATCTTCGTTTTAATCTATGTTTTAAATTTCAGTTTTTTAATCAGTTTGATTTTATATGACTTTTTAATGCTTGATTTTATTAAATGTACTTTCTCTTTTTCTTTATTTCCAATGTAAAGCACTTTGAATTACCCTGTGTACGAAATGTGCTATACACATACACTTGCCTTGCCTTGCCTAATATTACAATTACAATGTTTTCATTATACAAGTCAGTGGTCAGTAATTTGAAAAATACAAGTCACCTATTTGTATAACATAACTCACTCATATTAACAGATAAAGTTACCATTTATATTATTATATTTTGTACAGCACACAAAGTCAGCTAAACAGTTTACCTGCATTGCATATGCTGCAGCATCTTGAGCTCTCACATCCCCTGCATAAGCCAGAAAGGCTCTGGTTAGCTCGGTCAAAAGCTCATAGGCAAAGTTTGGATCTTCGATACCACTCTGAAAGCATAAATTCAGTACTATTATGATTAACAAATCATCTCTTTTTTATTTTAAAGTTTTGACTTGATGTTTATGATGAGTACCAGGTATGATCAAAGTCTTAACAAATCAGCTCAACAAAAACTTTGGCTAAAATCTTTTATTTTATACATGTATTTAAAAAGTTTAGATTAAAAGCATTCCATCATACAAAACAAAGTTTAGAAGACAGTTGGGCTAGAGATGGTTGACCCTGAAATGTGCTATTCCCAATTAGTAAAATTGACATGGCCAATACTACATCTTGAAGATAACTTGTAGCCCCAAGTCGGACTGCTAAGATTGGTTTAAATCTGCTCCTGAGATATGTTTATATCTTTGGATTATCTCTTTAAAGGCCCCCTGCCCATTGTGGTCTGGTGGATAAGGAGATTGACTGAAGATCTGATGGTCACTGATTCAACCCCCAGATCCCCAAACCTGAAGGAGGTGAGAGTGATGAAACACTTGCACTCCCATCTACAACAACCATACCTGTAAAGCAATTGAGAAAGGCACCAGATTCCCGACTGTTCCCCGGGCTCTGCAGTCATGGCTGCCCACTGCCCCGGGTATGAGTTTGCGGTATGTTTATTCACTGCTGTGTGTGTACACTTGAATGGGGTAAATGCAGAGCCCAAATTCTGGGTATGGGTCACTCCATTTTTGGCCAACTGGTCACTTTCACTTCACTTCATTTTTCTTGATTTGAAGACCTCCATGTAAATTGGAGTATGCTATGGTCAATTTTCTCTTCTCGTTATTATTTATTTGGTTTTTCATGCTTTCTAAAATGAGACTTAAGATGTTCAAGTTTTCAGGATGAGGCTTGACAAGTGATTTGACTACTTAGTTAATAGTACAGGTTTGATTTCTTACAATACAATACAATACAACGTTATTTATATATTCTTCTTATAAATGATCATATTAAACAACAATGTCAAACAACATATTAAACAACAATGTTCTTAAAAGAAAATTGACACAAATACCACAAATGTAGAGCCAGCTCCCTGTGTATCAGCTGGTGACAAGTCGAGCCGACCTGGATCAATAGCACCCAGCTCCCCCAAGCATTCTCCACACAAAAGTCTTGCTTCTGTATTAACATCCTGGCATCCTCGCAGCAACACTGTCACTAACTGAGAGATCACTGGTTCCACCATTTCACTATCCAGAACGTGCTTCAACAGAGCATCCTGGATTTCCAAAAACACAAACAAAAGACACTTTCTATTTCCTGTGGAACCTAAAATGTTAGTAAATATGTCACAAAAATCATAAAATATAATGGACCCCGTACCCCCTTACTATATTATGTATAACTATATTATTAACTAAAAATATATTTTTAAATGTTTTTCTATGTGAACATAGTTTTTGTTACTTTAGCCTTCTTAGGGACCTTTCAGATTACCGACAACGTTACCCCTCCTCAATTCACCACAGTTTTATGCACACACACATTTTTCTGATCTGTTTCAGAGACGCTTGAGTACATACGTCACCAGAAACACAGTGTGGACGGTGGAAGAAGAAAAGACGAAAGCTTTCGTGTAATCAGTCTGCGACGTCAGAGTTTTTATGCGTCCTGTCTGCCTAAATTTTGATCAAACATTGGATTTCCTCGCTCCTCCACAAACATCCTTCTCCAGCCATGTTGATCTGTGTATAAACAGCGAATGAGTCGAGGACTTTTTATGTCACGTCGAGGGCAGACAACTTCCTCTTTTGATCCCAATGTCCCGCCCATATCTCCGCTAGACCATGTGAACCGTTTCAGAGACTGTACCTCTGTAAGTGCTTTCGGAACTGGTTCATGGAATCAAAAGAATTGCTTACACACACACACGCTACAATCAACTGTTATCAGAGCCAAGTGTTTTTAGAAACGGAATATAGATGCCAGTCTGAAAGCACCCTTAGCCTTGTGTTTGTGAAAAATAAACAAACTGCACAAAACAATTGTGAGATAAGTTTAAGCTTATTAAGTCTGACCTGGTTCTTATAGATCATCTCCTTCAGACTAGTGAGGGCATGGATTCGCACATCCACATTCTCATGCTGTATGGCACGCATGGAGAGCTGCATTGCTGCTTGCATATCTGTGGTCTTTGAAGTTTGCTGGTGTCGAATAAAGATGCACAACAAAAATGATGGAAATAATTTCAATTCATCATTTAAAGCAGAGTTTGGTTGTTAAGGATTGGTTTGTACCTTACGATAATCCTGAAGGACCTTGTGAATGTGTTTTAGTTCTGGGTGGTCAGGAAGGAAGTAGATTTCATGAAGAAAGTCTTGCACTTCATCCCTTGGGTGAGAAAAAGATTAAATAAAACCAAATTGTAAGTAAAGGTTAGTCTGATATAATATATAATGAAATGTTTTAGTCAAAAGTGAAGTGTGTTTTAGCTGTGAAGTGAAAATATTTTATGAAGAAAGTGCCATTCAAGTACCAATAAATTGAAAAAAGAAAAACAAGGTCAAATGTACATGCATACACTTTAACAAAAAAGAGGATTAAAAAGCAAGTCATAGTAAATGACCTTACTTGTTTTCATAGTTGATCTTTTTTGTGTAAAAAAGAGAGTGGACATAAAGTCAGCTTTAAAGTAGGGAAAATATGGACAAGGTTTAGGCAATATAGCTGAGTTTTAAAATCACAGTAGAATTTACTTCATCTTGACAAATTTGCAACTTGCTTTTAAGCTTAAGCTTTATCCGCTGTTCAAACAATTACAGGTATAATCAAAATAAGGTAGAATAAATGATGAACATAACCATTTTCAATTACAAATATTCATAACAATATCTCTCTTTTTTTTACAGAATACGTTTTTTTATTAGCTTTTCACACCAATACTACAACCAGACATATCGTTATCTACATTTTTTTACATTTAAAATCTAAATATTTTACTTTATCTTTTGGCAATATTTAGACATTATTGCAAGTGATGGATAATTTACTACAATGTTTTAGCCTTGAAACCAAACTAAATACTTTCTGTTTTGTCAAGATGTAGTGATAATTTAGTTTTCTCAAGCCAAATACTGAGACTACAAATTAGAAAATAACTCACAGTTCCTAAATAAAATCCTAAATTCATTGAGACAATCAGTGCATCTACATATAGAGTCATCTACATATAGGTAAAGGTCACAATTAACTAACTGGCACATATCCTTGACATTGATGTTGAACAGTAATGTTCTCAAAATTGAGCCCTGATGAACTTCACAAGTGACCTGATAGTACCTAGGTTGAACGCTCTCGGCTTCAAGTAATTGTTGTCTCTGTGAAAGATGTGAATCAAACCACTTAAGTGCAGATTCATTTAAACCAATTGCTTTCAATTTGGACAATTAGACTTAATGGTTAACAGTTTCAAATGGCTTTTGTAGGTCAATCAATACTACACCAGTATAGAGGTCTGCATCCATGTTAAAGCCTATTGTATCAGACAGGTAGGTCAATGCCAAATTGGTAGAATGACTGAATCTCACAAACAAGTTTATTTACACACGAATTATTAAAAAGTTATTTAAATTATTCTCTCAAACATTTTGGATGCTACCGGCAAAACAGAAACTGCTCTTTAGTTTTCTTCAAAACTTAAAAAAAAAAATGGGAACCATTCTTGCTATTTTTAAATCAATTGGAACCGAAGAATTAAAAAAAAAATAGGTTAAATATATGCACTAGTGGCAATGAAGTAATTGATGCCCCATCTTGTAGAGCTATCATCCCTTCTGGTAGAATTATAAACCAGAGAGAGGTCTCTCAACTATCTCTTGTCACAGAAAATCAATATATATATATATATATATATATTGTTTTGTAGACAAGTATTTTTATATACAAGTAGACTTTACAATGTAAAAAAACACATTATTTTAAAATCTGAAATATAACAATAAAAATATATTTCACCACTGATATTAGTACAATAAACTTGGTAGATCTACTAGATTTGGTAAGTAAGTAAATACATAAAATAAACAAACCGGCCAACACAAATAAAAAAATTATTCATATTTCTAAAGAGAGTGCTGGAGTAGAATGTGATGGATGAGAATGATCTACTTTTATTCAGCCAAAAATTCAAAACCTATTGAGAACAATGGCACAGAAAACTTGTTTGGAACTGATTAGGGCCTTCATGAATGAGATCAAATAGTGACAAAACACTGTATATCTATCGCTCTCTGGTCCTACCTTTTCACCAAGGCCTACCATAAGGCGTAGATGTGAAAACGTTTAACCCATGGCAGCAATGTTGATGTGAACTGTCTGATTTGAATTGTCTGTAATACTATAATATCTCTAATAACTTCCTGATCGCACCACATTTGGAGGGTTAAGGAGTCCTACACACTAAAAAGGTCAGGAGTAGGACCAAGAAAGCCTATATTCATTTACATTATTCTGTGATTTCAACGAGATTTGCAACGGTTCATGGTGTCTTAATTAATACACGTAGATCCATATGAATTGAACACAGCCTCTCACTGGGTTTCTCTGGCTACTTCAGTTACCCTCACAGTGCACAAAATGCTGAGGGTCAGCTGGACAAGGAGCATTAATTGGATTCACAGAACTGAAATCTGTATATGGTAACAAATCACCAAACAATTCATACCTGTTCTCCACTATGAGGAAGTGCATGATCACTGCAGTCTCTTTAGGCTGGATGGAGATGAGGGGTAACAGCGCAACGATCACATGGCTCAGAAGAGGTCCCAGGTAGGATGGATCAAGGCAGCGCACAAAACAGTCCCATGTCCTGTAAACCAGAAGAATGACCATGAGGATCTTCTTAATCAAAGCAAGGATTTCAAACTTTATCTTCTTTTTTAATTGCATTAATTGCATTTCAGCAGATGTAGTTGGTTGCTTCTGAGTTCATGCTCCTAAACAGTATTTCGATTATGTTCTAATCAAAAATTTAATCTGGTGACTCGAGTGTCTGTATTCTACTACTGAAGTTGACACACTAGCTCCTCTTCATGATTGATTTTCATCTGCATTTGCAATCTGATAAAAAAAAACTGACCTGCAACAGAGCTCTGGGAAGTCATCCTTGTACCTCAGGCCAGTCCGAAGGGTGGTCATCATCTTCACTCGCACTGAACTGATGTGCTTTGGACCCATCAGCTTCATCAAGGACACTAAACTGTTCAGAGCCTTTAAAAGGAAAAAGTGTACCATGAAAATTTGGAATGCATTCTAGAAAACTTCTATCAGAATCAGCTTATTATTTTTAACTATTTACTGCCAAGATTGATGTTTAAACCATAAACTTTTAATTAAACTTGTTTACCTCTAGTTAGTATGACTGACATGTTTCTTATACATAAAATTTAGTTTTAAAAACTATTTCTTCAGTGTAAATTGCTCACTTGAAATGGCTAAAATTAAGTCCATGTATGGTCTCCTTAAGAGATGATGTGAACTTAAAAATCTAGTGAACAAACTAATTCAGATTCATAGGAGAAACTACTAAATTACTAAATAATATTTACGTTGCATTAAACTGATAGCGAGTAACAGCAAAAACATTCCTGACAAAAATCTGAAAAAAAGACAAACAATCATCAGTACTATTTTTAGTTTAAATCCTATTAATTTATCATATTTTTAGGAAAGGAGCGCAAGAAACATCTTAAGAAATCTAGCAACAAAATGTAGAAGTGGGTATTAGAGAAGGACCATTTTTTTCTTTTCCTTCTCTCCAGCACTAGAGCTCAGCAGCTTCATGTTGAAGAAAGCCAAGATGCCCAAGAGCTTGGGCTGCAGATAATCAGCCTGCAAAAAAAAATTAAAAAAGTTAAGATAAATACCCAAGTAAAACCCAAGATAAAAATCATGTAGAATAAGCAACTGCACAAAAATGTAAAATAATTACATTACAATAATTGTACTAAAGTAAAAGCCACAAATCAGCAAAACTTCAAAATTGCCCAACGTTTGCAAATTCTCTAGAGGTTTCTATAAATTATTTAGGTAGCTTTATTGGATTCAGATAAAAAATAATACTATACCATGCGTCCTGGAGACATGGTCTCTCTAGGGCCCTGGTAGGGGTCATCACTGGAGGCAAAAGAAGCTAGGATAGCAAGCCCATTAAAGACCTGTTGGTAGTGCTCTCCGAGACGCACGAGCAGCTCATTATGAAGACCCTGGAAATCTTGTCTCAGCAAACTTCCCAATTCAATCTCTGTTTCATTCTAAATCATAAAAAATAAAAGCGAATTATTTAAAAAGGTGGGACCAAAAAACAAAAACGAATGAGGATTGATATTAAACGAATGAACAGTGTAGTGCAGCTTGCCATCAAACGTAGGTCCCACCTTAAGGTAGTGAAAGGCACTCTCCAGCTCCTCTTTTGTACATGAACACACCAGATGGGAAAAAATGTATTTGAAGTTATTGATGAGCATTTCTCTGCGGTTGATGTTCAGTTGCTTGGCTATAGTGCGGATTAGAGCAGAAGCTGTGGGACTGGCTTTGGCTGCCAAAAAAGGAAGAAGGACCTGCAGTGTTGGCTGTGAACAATGAGAGAAAGTATGTGGTTAAATATAATTTAGCAATAAAAGTTTGACTTTTGTTTTTCTGATCAGTTAGCTTTCAAAATGTTGCTAATGTGGGTTTGCGATGAGCATAGTTTAAGTCAGTTTGCATAATGTAATGTGTCCAACTGAATATTAGGCCACCAACAACCAATCAAAATTTAAACTCACATTGAGAAACCGGTTTAAGTCAGGAAAATCAAAAACATGTGCCACATGTGACAGGATGTCGAGTGCCAGTTCTCTCTGATGGGCCGCTTCCTCCTGAAGAGCCTCAGAGCTCTGATCTGGAGTGGAGCGCAGAGCAGTCACATGACGCGAATGCAACGACTCCACCAAAAACTGCAAACAAATAACAAATAACTTTAATAAATTTTACTGAGCTTAAAAATATGTTATCATTACATTATTCTTAATACTAAGCATTTTAACATTTGCATTAAATGTAAAAATAAAAATACATTTTATGTTAAAAAATGCATTACTTCTTTACATTAAATATTAGAATTAATTATACCTGACGACCAGCTATTTTATCTTGACTAAACCTTGTATTTTAAAATGTATTTTAACTTTAAGTCAAAAGCGGCAACTAGGCAGATTTTTTTTACAGGCAACTTACAGGAAGCAGACTACAACATAGTAGAAAATTCTGAAATGATTCAGGACACAAATGAGCAAAGAAGGAAAATACACATCACTTATCACTGTTATTGCTGGTGTGACTGATATCAACTGCAGTTTTACTGCTACCAGTTATATTTATCCAGCCACAATAGTTAAATGGTCTAATAATTGTGAAAATAAATATGTTTATGTAAGTAAAAATCTGGCTTCAAGATTTAAAAATTACAAACAAGTTACAATTAAAAAAAAATGGTAAAAAAAGCAGCCATAATGAGTCAAAATTGATGAATGACCAGTGAAAAGCCACCTCACGCTTTCATTCGAGGTTGGTCGCCAGGTGTTTAAATGGCACAATAAGAGCATTATTTATTTATGAATTGCTATGAAAGAGATTTTTATGGCTTTTTACATAAGATAATGATTATAATACTTTAGCTATATAGCACAACATCTAACCTATAGCTGCTGACTGAGACCATATCTTTGAGAGAATATGTTTTTGTGGTCTATGCTTAAATTATTCTCAATCTGTTACAAAAGGACAAAATTAAAAAAAAATTGTGTCATAACTGCTTTTATGAACAGCAATACTATGCTGCCCTGTTCCACTGAAAGAGTAGTTTTATGGTATGCTATGTATTGGTTTATAGTATGTGCACTGACCTGGCAAATGGGGTTCCTGTACTGGTTGAAGAAAGACTGCAGTTTGATTTTTCTGCAGGTTGCTAAAGCCTGGATCTCTGTGTAGGCTGCAACTGACACTGGATTTGATTTGGAGAGCAGGCAGTGCAAAAGACGAAGAAGAGCAAAAGAGACTAAGTTCCCTTCAGCAGCCCTAAGAGGAAAAAGAGGCAAAAACACATGGCTAAACAAAGTATAATCTAACTGTATAAGAAGAAGAAGAAGACACTTGTTGCATCATAAATACGGATTTAGCTTTACCTCCCAATTTCTCCAGTAGTTAATATGAGTGTGTTTTTCAGTTCATTGTTTCTTGAGGTCTTCGCATTTGTGTATGCTTCTTTTAATCTAGACACAAGAAGCTGTGGAAACAATTCATACATTAGCTGTTAAACACTAGTTTAAAAAAATAAATTGTGAAAATATAGTTCAAGACCTACACAACTGTATTTCTTTCTTAAAAAAAAAACTAAATCACAGAATAACAAAATAACAGTCCACATTTAAATCTGAAAGTAATAAAATAATTTAGCAAAACAAAAATATGACATACTTCTTTTAGGAAGCCATTGCCATTTCCATTCCAAAACTCAAGAAGATTCTTGATGTTTTGGCCAAACATTATGCGTACTTCCAACTCTGGGTCTTCAATGAGGTTGACTAGTGCACCAACCAATGCTTTGGTATCAGGATCGCTGGTACCCAGATCCACATGCTGGAATAAGTGCCGGATATTCTTGATGAAAGCTGACGTTTCAACGGACAAAAAAGTTATTACTAATAACTAAAGGTGTTTCCAGGAACATTAATGAATGGCATTAACATTAATAAACTCCAGCTCTGCTGCTTTTTTTGTCTTTCGTATGATTTCATGCAATTTTTTTAAATGTAGATACACATAACAATATCCATTTAGGTCTTATTGACTATAATTAAAATATAATTTTTACAAATAAATCTCTATTAGTTCTCCAGTGGTCACAAGCATGCAAGAGATTATTATTCTTTTATTTTAAATAAATAAAAAGCTAAATATTTATAAAAAATAAAAATACACTGCTAGACACTGTATTTCAACAGGATACTTTTTCTGAAAGAACGGTTTTCCAATGGATTCTGATAAAGTACATTTAAAATCATTAAATCCATAGTACCTTGCTTCACCTTCACATCCTCCAAAGGTTTGAGCAGCAGGAGGAATGGAGTGAGGATGGAGGCACCGATGTAGGAGCTCTGGTTGCCATGATGGTCTGAAATACTAAGGCCACTACAGAGAAGCTCATGGAAAGCCATGGCATCATGGGGGAACTGCAGCTGTGAGGATTCAGACAAGCAGCAGGCCAGCTGCCCTGTAATACCAGCCAACTCTGTCTTCACAAGTGTTGAGCTGTCCTGGAGCCGATTCCTAAATCAATGCACAAAAATGAAAGTCCATATAAAATGCTTGCTAATGTTTATAAGTCCATAAGTAGGATTTAACTAAATATATTTTTTTACATTTCTCCATATCATGCAAAATCAACTTTTGAAAATTAATGAGATTTCTAACATGGTGTTTCCTTAACAAATGCATTCATGAAGTTGTATTCACGTTAGTTTATATATTTCAGGGTATGAAAAATAATACAACACATATTTTATAATAGACAAATACTTCAGAGACTGAGTAAATTTGAAACAGACTAAATGTAAGATCAAATTCAGTTTCCAGTTCATAAAAATGTATAGGTGGAAACTCAACACTCAGTGTGCAATTCATTTAACATTTTTTCATTTTTTCTACTTTTCTCAGGTTTACAAAATTAGCACTGCTATTGACAGCACTCAGGGCAGGTGTCATGCCGAGGTTTGAATGGCATTTCCTCGACCGCTGACTCCAGAAGTGAGCAGGTTCTTATTCACTCCAATGTTAAAACTGACCAACTTTGGTTGGTCTTTTTATATTTGTTTGTAAGATATATTAAAATTCAACCCTTCGGCCAGTCAGACACCTTCACCGCGGTCATGTCCTGACTATAATGAAACTATTTCACTCTCAAGAGGCTGAATGAGAAAAAAAAATTGTAATTTACAGATATATTTTAACTAAACAACCAAATTAATTTATTTTCTGCAATAACACACTTGCAATATTATCTAAATAAATAAAAAGGTCAATTTTCTAGACTCCATTATAAACATTCTGATATGATCATGACAGAGAGAACTACATATGCTTTTAAGTATGGTAGATGGCGTACAGTAGAACCTCATGAATGAGGCTGTAGGATTTGGCTCCAAGGTGGTGCAGCAAAAGGGGGAAGCCTTGGACCGCACTGGCTCGCTCAACTTCATTCTTACTCTGAAGGGCCCAGCGGTACACAGACACCCGCCAATCAATGCATACACTCTTCGACAGCAGGGACAGTAAGAACACACAGTGCGCTCGCGTCTCTGGAGCTATGGAGAACACCACAATCAACAATAATTGAAATGATGGATTCCAATTTAAAGTAAGCAAATTCACACAACTAAAGAAAGTTCTTACAGTAGACAGGAGCCAGTTTCTGTGATAGAGCAATCAAGCTAGAAGGAAAAGAAGCTGTCTGATAGACGCTTTGAGAGGAATTCTCAAAAACCCATGGAACAGACAGCATAGAACAAATATTCCTTTGAAATCTTGTGTCTGATGGACTATCGGCTGAAAACAAATAATGTAAATTCTAATTAGAACATTTTGCACCTCGATATATTTAAGAGGGTATTTTTTATTAATATTACTTAAATTGATATTAAAGTAATATTCTTTAATGTATATTTAATTCTTAATTAATATTAAAACACTAACTATAATTAATATTAATATATTATTAATATTATTAACTGTAACCATGTTTATTGTACACCTTATTCCCGTTTACTGACAAACAAAATATTAATGCTTAATGAGCAGTAACTACATTTATTTTCCATGAAAACTAAATAAAGAATTTTAAAAAGTAAAACAGTCCTAGCATTCAAAAAGTGTCAAAGTCACAAGTCAATGTCTAGGTGCAAATACAGAAAAAACACTCACTACTGAGGAACAGGATGGCATCAATTATCTTAACAGTTGCTTCCAACTGCAGCTTCAAGTCTTCCTCGTTAGATGTGTTTCCCATCACCGAACAGCAGCTCTCGACAACCTGAGCTAAAATCTGAGGCTTCAACCAAATAATCTGAACAGCAACTGATGCATCTGATGGCGTCTCTCCTCTGTCACCAAAGAATAATTAAAAAAATGGCTTCAAGAACAAATTATATCACGTACGACCCTTTACAAAAACAGTACCTTTGTGGTTGTTTCAGAGAGTGCTTTGAGCAAATTGCAGCCAGATGGATGATGGTTGCAAGTCCCTGAAGTGCACTCACACACTGACCACTGAGTTCCTGCTCGCTCATCTGGCTCATTAACTCATTTAGTCGACAGTCCACTGAAGCCCACACCTCACTTCTGCTCTTCATTTCCAACGACCTGAATAATAAAAAAAGTTATTAAACACAAAATTTGCCTGGTTGATTGTTGAACCACCATTTCAAAAAGCATATTTGCAAAGAAAAATAAAAGCAATAGTCTACAAAAATACATAAATGGCTGTAATTTATTTATTTTTGTGTTGGATCTTGAGAGCATTGAACCGATTTTCTATTAACTATTCCAATTAGAAAACATCCCCAAGCTCCATTACTCATAAAACGCACTTAAAAGTACTGTTTGTGGAGAGAAAATTTCTTTTGAGTGTGCTGCAGCTAAACCACCTCCACAACCATTATTTGGTTGTCAAGAAACAAGACCGTCAATCTTCACCTCATTTACAGCTTTTTTTGTTATACTAATAAAACGTTTTTATACTTTTTTGTTAATACTAATAATTGACTTCATGTTCATCCTCCATAGGATGGTGGCTTATTTCAGCCACACTTCTAAATCTATCTACAATTGCTATCCATACTTTGCACTATCTCATTTCAAATGCTTAGTAAGTATCAGTACATGGAATTAAATTCACATCTACTTTGTGAATTGTTTGATTCTTTATTGGATGAATAAGACAATCACATCTTCCTCAAGCAAAGGACCGCAAATGTTGTTTTTGATCAACAAAAAAAATGATGTTGTCTAACTAACAATTTAATGTCATTGTGCCAAAATGTATCTAGGGACATTTAGATCCAACAACTCTGAGACATTGCCAATAACAATTTTTCATCACAACTCATTCAAGTGACCCTATTATTGATCTAAATTTGAGGAACAAAATGTAATCAGAAACATTGAGATGGATGTGACCCACACGTCAATTGTAGCCAGTCAAGTGACTCTCATGAAATTTTGAGTGTTTATTTATACAATAACCATGAAAACTACATCAAAAGGTTGTGAAATGAGGCTGAAAAACGGTACTGTGTTTTACACTGTGGATTGAGTTTGATTGGCCTTTCAAGCTGCATGCAGTATCCCATCACAACAAATTGCTGCACATTATAGTGAGGTAACAGTAGCTGATTGAATATAGAATAACCACACAAATCATTTAGGAGTTATTGGAAAAAAAGACTACAGCATATTTTAAAAGAATTAATGAGTTAAGAACAAAAATATGTACAGAATAATAGCGTATTTATGGTCACTTATACTCTTTTATTTTCTCAAGCAAAACTACCGCCTTTTATTTTTTTACACAACAGCATCACCTAATAGGTCATTGTGTGTACATTTTTAAATAAACTGAGGGCTGCACATACTGCTCAAATTTTTTGCTCAAAGCCTTTCATTTGATTGTATTTTATTGAAATAAATCAATATCTTGGCTTTGCTGTGATATAACTGCCACATCATCATATATTGAGACTGAGATTCCTACATCTAAAATATGACTGTGACTGAAGCATGTAGTAGGTACTAACCTAGACTCACATTGTTTCAACTACAGAGTGGATGCACATACAAACAACCTTGACCATACGATCTGGAAGCATGCTAAAAATGAATAGTGTCCAGAAGGTCTATGGAAACTGTAAGCATGTTGCAACTAATCTGCATCAGCTGTTTCTCTTCTTTGAGAAAAGGTTCAAGAAAACATACATTTGCTGAGTTTTGTCTGAACTCCTCAGCTGGGTTGGAAGAGAGAGGTTTGGTCGTTTGGCTGGAATCATTTCTTCAAACAGGTTTGCATCCGATAAGTGACAAACACCAGTCTGGATTTCTATGGCATCGGTCTTAAGAGCAGCGTACAGGAAACCTTCCAGACTCTCCTAGATTTAAAAAAAAAATTCTAGATCACACATTTCCTTCAGAGCAATGAAAACAATATTTAAAACAAATAAAAGACTGTAGGTTTGACTTCATTCTTGGTTAATCTCTAATTCGGAGATCTTCTTACCTGTTGGTTTTTGGTTCCAATTGTCATAATCAGAGCTTTACAAATAGATGTAACTTTCTCTTTCCGAATCTGCACAGCACATTCATAACCTGGAGGGAAGAACTCCAGGACAAAACAGAAGATTTGACAAAGAGTGGCCTTAACCCCTGTAATCTTTATATTATCCAGAGCCCCCTTAACCACCAGTTTCTCAAGCTTCTCCATCAGCATGTTCAGGTGCAATCTCTCAAAGCTATAGTGACCTCCTTCTATGTCTTTAAAAACACACTGGGAAAGGTTCTGAAACTCACTGGCAAACACTTCAAGTTCAGACTGCTCCAAAGCAGGCAAAGAGTCCAAGAGCTGAAAATATGCAGAGAAAAATGTCTGCGAGTGGTCTTCAGGGAAACCTCCCAGATTCACAATCCTACTTAGAAGCACCATAGATGCTTCCTTTAGTCTTGGGTTCCCAAAAGACAGCACACAGCATGTAGAATCCCAAATGATGCCAACTTCTCTTGGAAAAAACGCTCCCTGGATAACATTGGTCAGAATGGTTATTGACGTCCTTAACATATTCTGAGATGAGGAATGAGACGAAAGCTGTAGGATAGTAGGGGTCAGGTAAACAGCAGATTCTCCAGAATGTACAGAGAAATTTTCCACCAACACTGGCCACTGTGGTTTGACCAAGATAGTCTTATGTACTAAATCTTGCAGTAGACTAATTAGATCTGTGAAAAACAGACCAAAAATAACTGGACCCTTGGCCCTGAAAAGTTGAAGCAAGGAACAGATGACGGATGAAATACTCTTGTGAAGCTCCTCACATTCTGGGGTAGCAGCGATTCTCAGAAGGCGGTTTATGATCCATTTACTGAAATCTGTGAACGGAACACAGAGGCACTTTTTTGCAGTTGTATTTTTGTTGTAATAACTGAGAAACCTTAACAGCTTACCAGTGCAGCTCCTCTCTGAGTTTTTGAAGTGATTTGAAAGGCAAGCTGGATTTATGAACATTAAAGAAGAGGATTTAATAATGTGCTGCACAAAGTCCAGCAGCATCACAGAGGCTGGCTCAGAACTGGTCTTCTTTGATAACTCTAGCGCAACTAAAATAGGAGAGAGATAATAATGAGTAAAATCATTTTTAAATATGACTATATATACAGTACAGTCAGAAAGTTTGGACACAACTTCTCATTCAAAACGTTTTTCAGACAGACTGACAGACATTTCATTTCATTTCATTCCATTCCTTTAAGTAATGATAATCACTGCGTTTTTCTAGCCATAATACAAATTCTAACAATCTATTCAGTAAGACTCTCAGCTGTGTCTCCACCTGGCTTCTGCACAACAACTGATGGTGCCGACCCCATTTGTAAGGCAGGAAATCCCACTTTTTAAACCTGACAGGGCACAAACCTGTGAAGTTAAGGCCATCTCAGGAGACGACCTCTTGAAGATCATCAAGAGAACGCCAAAAGTGTGCAAAGCGTAATCAAAGCAAAAGGTGTCTACTTTGAAGAATCTAGAATGACATCTTTTCAGCTGTTTCACACTTTTTTTGTTATGTATACAATTCCACACGTGTTAATTCATAGTTTTGATGCCTTCAGTGTGAATCTACCACTTTCAATTTTCATAGTCATAAAAATAAAGAAAACTTTTTGATTGAGAAGGTGTGTCCAAACTTTTAGTCTGTACTGTAAATATATATCCACACACACGCACACACAGACACGCACACATGCACAAATAATACAAGCAAAATCAACAAATCCAGAATTAGTCTTAGTGAAAAAAAGGCTGAAAAACAACCAGAAAAATAGAAGTCGTCTAATTTATGTGTCATCCCATTTTTAATCTGATGTCAGCCAAGCCTCTCTTTTTTTATCTGTTAACGAAATAGTTTTCTTATTATTTTCCCATCAGGTTTCCACACTAAACTCCCTTTTCGAATTGGATATCAACCAAATGTTCATGTAGTCTAAGATGTTTGACACAAGACTTTAAAGTTTATTTTTCTGAAACTAAATCAGTTGGTTATATAGCTTTGAGACGTCTTCATTTACAAAAAAATAAATAATGAGCTTTAAATTTGGCATTTACAGCTTTTGGTAGTTAAAATTTCTCTTTTGTAACATTTTCCTTGGTCAATAATAAACAAAACCAACGTCTTTGATTCTTAGTGAGATGATACATAAAAGTGAATGTGTATCCTACTGACAATACACATTAATAATACATTAATATGTACTTTAGTGAGATGATCTTTGTAGAAGAAAATAAATATCTTGAATTAACTTTTTTTTAAACATATATTGTTCGAAAGATATTAGTGCAATAAAAACGTTAATCTTGTGTTCAGATGGTCAATACAGTAAATAGGTGCAAATCAAATGTCCAAGTTAACATTAGTCAGAGCTGTTGGAGTGAAATGAGCTCCTGATCTCAGCTCCTTTTAACACAAATGAAGTCAGCAGCACTTGATTTTTTTACACCTGTGTTCATGGAAGTGATTGTAACACCTGAATTCAATTAGTGTTATATGTTTGGGTCAGAAATGTTGGATAAGAACTTTATGGATTACAACTTGTGGATACAGGCACTGTTATTTGTCCACAAATAAACTATAATTAGCCAATAAGAGTAACCGACTTTTTACAAAAAAAATATTATTTGTTTTGACTTCTATTACACAGTAATGTTATGTGTCTTTATAACCGTAACAACTTACCGACATCCACATCCGTCAGTATCCTGTCAATGAACTGACACAGAATCTGACGAGGCTTTTGAACAGCTTTCTCGTACTCAGTCGAGCTGGCACTGTATAATATGAGACGTTATAAAAGCAGTCGTGGTTAAGCAGCCATTGATATAACAGTTAGCGTTAACTTACGTTAACGTGACTTAACTTACCTTGCTAATTCTTGCAAAGCAGGAATCATTGCCGACATTTCTAGCCCTTTCTCCATGTTTACTTTGTAAATGCGCTTTTATTACAAACTTAAAACACAGTTCAGCTTAGGTTTGGTTAGTACAACGTTAAGACAATGTACTTTGTCGTCTATCCATCTTCTCGTGCATTGCAGTCGAAACTTAATTTCGCACTCTGGCGGTCTTCTACGGAAAGCGAACAAGGTCAGACAGTAGAGGTTCGCGATTCCGGTTGATCTCGATTTGGCCAATCCGTGAGCTGTTGCCATGTCAACAAGGGAGCCCTCGTGTAATGCGGAAGTGACTCTGTGCTGAATGACCAAAACAACGCGGATTGCGATCCTGTGTTATTTAAATCGAAAATGGGGATCACAAAATTAGCGCATCTAATTCATTTTGATGCACCGACATCTATGCGAAACAAGGAAATCGGAGATTACTCTGGTGAGATCAATATATCTGAACGCTTGAAAAAAGAAAAGCAATGAAAATCGTTATGCACGAAAGATAAAAGGTCCTAAAGAGAGTGTAAATATTAGTAGAAGATAAAACCAGAAATTTAGATTTATTACAGTAACTTTATTATGATTAGTTTTTTCTGTTTTCTAGCTTTAAAATGGGTTTAAAAGATGTACAGATGTTCTAAATTATCCTTAGTTGTAGTTTTAATCTGTTTTGTTAACTATCTTTGCCTTTTCTGTAATATCTTCACACCCGCAGAGCTACTTTTTCTTTATTATATAGTGTTTAAATCTACTTCTAAGTTTAATTAGATCTACATCTAATGTTGCATCTAAAACATTATTTTATTGGTTCTAAACTAATTGCTGCTCTTTTCAGTCTGCTAGTTTTGTGCTAATTTGTTATAGCATTTTATTTTATTCTATTTGGATCTATTTTTGTGATACTTGTTGGCACTTACATTCTCAATTTTCAAACTGATCATTTACTTCATCAACTCGTCTTTTATCACTCTTGAAATTGTTTTTGTTATATATTTTATATCATCTTTATTGATTGTTGTGTCTGTGTAAGGTAAGATAATTGCAGTGGACACATCAATTGTGGTTAATCAGTTTCGTTCAGCTCTCCCTGGCCATCTGAAACTAAGGTCAGTCCATAGAAATCTGTTGCTTCCTCTTTTTAATACATTTCAAGATGTTTCATGTCTTTTTCAGAATAAACATTGTGTTTTTATTTTTACAATTATGTTCATATCTGACCATCTTTTGCAGTCCTCTCACCGGCCTGTTTTACCGTACTCTTGCTTTCCTCGAAAATGACATAAAACCTGTCTTTGTTCTTGATGGGAAGCCACCTAATCAAAAGAGACCTGTGGTGAGTTGCCTACAAGTAAATTAATTATATAGATTGTCTTACAAACATTTTATATGTTTTACTCAAGCCTTATTCTTTCTTGCAGTTGGAAAAAAGGGCTCTAATCACTGGATGGGACAGCTCACAGAGTACCAACTCAGGTACAGGTAAGTAAACTAAATTAAATACTTCTCAAATAACTTATATTTATAATGCAAATACAACTAATCATAATAGAAGAAGTTTTGAATATATAGGTTTAGATAATGGATGAGTTTATGATTGTTGTGCTGGCCATGACAATGATGCATATCATTTTGGTATATTTTTAAATCAGGTTTCAACCACGAATATCATCGTCTGCTTCAGCTCATTGGTGTTCCGTGCATCAATGTATGATAGCATCTCATTCAAATAAATCTTTCAAATAGCATTTGAGAGGTTGGTGTTTGATAAGTACTTGAATGACAGGCTCCTGGGGAAGCAGAGGCACTGTGTGCCCACCTGGTCAAAACTGGCATAGCTAATGCCGTGGCCTCAGAGGACATGGACACACTGGCATTTGGAGGCACTGTTCTTCTACGTCAGCTTAATGCAAAGAGAGACAGGTGAACAATAATGCTTCCCTAATCTGTATTTGTATCTTTATCTGTAGAAGATCTGTCACGAGGGGTAATACATAATTTAAGTTTGTAGCTCTTAAAGCTACAATGTCTTCAGAGTGCTGCTTCAGAAACTGAGCATTAGTGAATCAACCAGCAGAGACATCAGCTTGAAAATGAGTTCCCTTTAAAGATGATACTGAAACATATATTTGACTGATGCAAGTTTGGATATGTGCAGCATTAACTTTGCAATTAAATGTTTTTTTTTTGCAATTGTGAGAAAACGTGAGCAGACAGCCAGGTCAGAGAAATTTATCTGTTATTGTCAGAGATGAAGCTTGGAATATTACAGATGCAGTGAATAAACAAGTGGATTTTTAAGCAGTTTAAATGATACAATGTTTTCTTTATGTTCATCCAGCAATCTCATGCTTCTTGTGTGAATATAATACACAACAGATCTGTGTGATGGTCAAACATAAAGAGATTCACATCCGTTAAAAAAAACTGTTCAAGCTGAAGTGGTTTCCAGTTTGGAAATATTTGGTAAACAGTTGAAGTGTGAGGAAACTTGAAAAGTTAAATTTTACCTTATAATACCTGCAGAAACCCTTTTAAATTCTGCCACTGAAAGCATGATTTTTTTTTAATTGATGGCCAACCAACACATAATGTTTTGTGTAATGTATGGACTCAAATCCAGCTGCTTTAATCTATTTTAAACCATCTGTAGTAGCATCCTCTTGAGTCTTAAAAATGTTTTCTTTCATAGTGAAGTCACAGAGTACTCTTTACCCAGGTTACTGGAAGCCCTTCAACTGACATACAAAGAGGTAAAACAGTAAAGCTTTTATTTCCTACCAATATTATGGTATGCGGTTTTATTGGGAATTCTGTTCCTCGATGTTCCTCAAAGTTGTAAATGTCTTGATCGAATAAGATAATTCATGATTTCTTAAGGTTAAAGTATCTACCGATCATCCCTATATCTTGTTGATGTTCTAGTTTGTGGACCTATGTATTCTTCTGGGTTGTGACTACTGTGATAAAATCGGAGGTCTTGGGCCGAGTCGAGCTTTGAAGCTTATTAAGGAGCATCATACAATAGAGGCTGTGATCGAACATGTCAACAGAAAGGTACTGAAGACTCTCCAGGCGGACCTAAACAATACACTGTACTTGAAAATAAAACTCTCAATCTTACAGACACATCCTATCCCTTCAAACTGGCAGTTTGAGGACGCTCGCAAGTTGTTTTTGGAAACTCCAAAGATAGATATGCCTGTGCTGTCCTGGAATGAGCCTGATGAAGATGGTCTGGTGCACTTTCTGTGCAAAGAGAGACACTTAAAGTATTGAATCATTTATTTTTCTATAAAGGGTTTATTTAAGCTTTCTTCGATTCTGTGACTTCATTCTCTGTTTACAGGGAAGACCGAGTACGAGGACGCATGAAACGGTTTCGTGAGTCTCGTTTAAAGAAAAGACAGCAGAGGGAGGCAAATGGGATAATGGGGCAAGCTAGACAGTCACTCCTCGAAGATTTTTTCCCTGCCACACGGAAGAGAAAGGTTAGAAATGGCATATGGTGTGAAATTTCTGAGATGAATGTGTTTTTAACTATAGTAAATTTCCTGTCCAGGCTGAGGCTGCAGCTGTGAATCGAACAATTGGGAAAAAGATACACAAGCCACACACAAGTGTTTAAGACACACAAGCCTTCTGAAACTCTTCCCACAATGATCACATGAGTGTGGTTTCTCTTTATTCTGAATGATTTTGTGACTTTAAGACTTTAAAACTTTCTGAAACTCTTCCCACAGCAATCACACGAGTGTGGTTTCTCTTCGCTGTGAATGATCATGTGATTGTAAAGGCTGTGTTTAAATGTTTAACTCTTCTCGCACTGATAACATGAGTACAGATTCTCTTCAGGGTGAATGTTCATGTGATCTGTAAGTTGCTGCCGTTTACGAAACTCTTTCCAAATTGGTCACATACATGAGGCTTCTCTCCAGTGTGGGTCTTCATGTGATAAATGAAGCTTTCTTATGTGTGCGTGCATGCAAACTTTTCCCACACTGGCCACCTGAGTATGGTTTCTCTCCTGTGATTGTAAATGTGATGTTTGAGTTTAAATTTTGCCAGGAAACCCATTGCATATTGACCACAAAATTGAAGTTGGAAAGCTCTGTTTAGTTTTAAAATTTTTGCCTCACATGAGTGTGGTTTCTTTCCCCGGAACATGTATGTCCTTCTTCATTTAGGACTATTGATTCAGTCTGAGAATTTGGAAAAGCAATTTCAATCTGGGAGAAACTAAAATGCTCTCCAGATTTTATTTGATTCTTTTCCACTTTAACCAGCTCCAATAGGTCTAAAAGGGAAAAAGAATAAATTAAAAGACTTTCCAAATGCCTTGATGCAAGTAGTTTGAGAGTTGTGTAGGATTTGTATGAATCAGTGTTCCTAACATGACAATACATCGATTTAGTTTAAACTCACTAAAAATCAGATGAGAAAAATAACTTCATTATTCAACACGGAAAGGCGCGTGTTGACCTTCTAAAAAAGAATAACCTTTGATTAACTTTCAATTAGCAAAAGAAAGTTCTGACATATGCAATCTCATTAATGCTTAAGCTAAGAGAAGGCTTATGAGGCCACAATCATTTGAAAAATGGAAATCATTCAGCATAGCTTTTTGAGATATTGTTTCTTTTTATTCTGTATTTTAGTGGAAGCATGTACATAAAAATTATATCATGGTAGCAGGTTGAATTGCTTGAATTTCAATTAGAGTTAACAATTTTTGTTTATTATTATCAGATTAGAAACTTAAGCTTGGCTTAAAATGACAACTATAGAGGATGCCTAATTAATAATATTATATTGAACGAAATGTATAACTAATAATTAAATACAATGTCTGAAACCACTTCTTAATTTTTAAAAACCGCTGCATTTTACACGATGGTTAATCACCTACCTTTTTAGTCTTTGTTTGCTTCATGTTTCAAACCGAACAGCTCTTAGAGGACTCTCTAACTCGCTGTAGTTATCAGATTCTATTTTTATTGGCCCTTTTTCTTCCTTAATATATTCATCTTAAAACGAGGGGAATGTTAATACAATTTGAAAACGAACAATTGCCTTTTTCGTTAGTTATGAGCAGTTAAGAAACAAATAATGCTCTTTACCGCTATCTGCTGTTGTGAAGAAAAATCAGATTTTTTTTCTTTCTGCTTATTACATTGACTACCTGTATATAACAGGTTTATTGTCACTTGGCCGGCACTTTTTAACGCATAACCAGAATCTGTCTTGGACATAGCATCAAGGGTATGCGTGTATGAATCAGGAGATTATGTTTTATTTCTATAATCTATATCTTATTTTCCTTTTAGGTAGTAATATCCCTGACAGTTTCCACCAGATTATTCCCATGAAAATGCTTGCAGCCCTCTAATAATCTTTTTGCGTACATTTGGAGTTTTGGTATGTTTACTTGAACTTTTATGGCCTCTTTTTTTTTAAATGATAACATTTAGGATACTTTTAGATTCTGAATATGAGCAAACAAATATTTTACTTATGACTGTTGTTAATATTTTTATATTGTTGTTACTTAATGTTTTACTTAATATGTTATTTGCACAGTTGCATTAAATTGCATATACAAAATGTGTTATAACTCTCTTTTTTTAAATGGTTAATGTTTTTTAAATGGTTAATGTGCTTTATATAATACATGCTCAAATCTCTAAATATCAGTTATTTGTCAAATAATGTCTTGTTAATTTTTTCCAATGCCTAAGAGTAAAGATTTCAAACAACAAATACTTTCTTTTACTTTACATGTTAAGCATCATCGCTGTATTTGCAGAGTAAGTATTATTTTTAAAAAGTCTTCAGACAAGCATGACATTAAGAAAAGAGTCTGTATTTTTTATTTCAGGACATAAAACACTTCATTACAAACATGTATAAATCATGTGTTTAAATAATTAGCATTGTCAATCTTGTGATTTTTGACAGATTTAATGCCTTCAAAGCAAACTTTCATGAAATTAACTAATTGAGAAAAATACTAGCAAAATTCAACATTCCCAAAAAATACTTTTCAAACAAGACAATCGAACTTGACAACCGGCTTTAATCTCTTAATTTCACTTCTATCATTCTTTCACTTGAATTAAAAAAACAGATAATGTTCAGAAACAGATGTGTTGGAAGCATAACAATCAAGCTGAATAAATGTTGCTTATGCAGTGTTCAGATCACTGTATTTTACAGATTTTTTGAGCCAGTGTTGACACTTGAAATGTCTAAAACAAAACTAAACAAATGATGCCAACTTCCTATATTAGCAACTCTTGATTATTAGCTGCAGCTTTGTTTTGAAAGTGGCAAGACATGTCCAATGTGTCTGAAAAATGGCATAAAACACAGGATCACACGAGTTTCAATGATTCCTTTTTAACAAACTGTTTGGAGCAGGGACAGAGCGGTTGTTAAACAGGTTGTTATCCATTCCAGACAGCTAAGAAAAACATTAGGAACCGTTTTTCCAGACTAGTTCTACATTATAAAAATATGGCAATGAGCATAACTGGTCACCATTTAGCTGTAGATACCCAAAGTAAGGGGTTATAAAAATGTAACCCTAAATACTTTAAAATCTGCATTTATGTTGATCTTTCATAAATGTTAATAAATAGAAATGTAAAAAATATTGACAATATTTATTCAATGCAGTAAGAACATTAGAAATTGACTTCGAGTTCGTTTATAAAGGAAGTTAGTCCTGCAGAAATGTGGATGTGTTAGAGCTTTATATTTTAATTTAATGAATATTTAAATTAAAAATGAAAATAAAAAATATGTATAAAATGCACACATTGTTTTTAAATATAATTAAATATGTTTTTTTCTTTTGCGCCCCAGCAATCAGTAGACTACTAGCATTAGCACAATACATTCGTAAGATCTGTTACATTGGTAAGGAATTTAAGCATACAAATGTGATGCAATTATATTATAGTGCTGGAGTAGATGAGAATTGATGATGCTTGTTCAGCAAACAGTTTCATCTATTACCTTTAAAATGTTGTGGAAAGTCTTTAGTCAATCCATCACTGTAAATGCAAACTAGGGTGAAGAATTAAAGTTAAAGTGTAAAAAAAATCCAGATTATCTTTTTGCATGTATTTAATAGTCTGCCGTATTAACAGTCTACAGAGAGCAATGGCAGGGCTTGTTCGGAACTCTTCAGGGCTCCGTGAACCATGTGATCAGCTGGTGGCACGATCAAACAGTGTCACTACTCTGTGAATATCTACAGTTCGAAGCAGGGCTTCTGAAGGGCTCCACTGCTTCAACACAGACCAGTACACTTCAATACGACTTCATTAGCTTGATCAAGTATTTCACTCAGATTAGCTAAACTCACGAGACAGAGATGGACATGTGCTATATTTTGATAGGAAAAGTTGTCCCATTTGTCTGGTGCTTGGCTCTTCAACTACCATTAGCTGTCACGAGTTTTTGACCAGATGCTCAGATCACTTTCAAACTCTTGGACAACAGAATTTTTATCTGAAGTTCTATATTTATACATTTCAAGCAAATTACAAATTAGTGCAAAAATTGTGACAAACCATCAAAACTTTAGTGAGACATACTGACTGTGGGCAGCTCATCAACTAAATCATTACGTTGGATTTTCACTTTCTTCGAGAGTTTTTGCTTTCTTTTGAAACTCTTCTCACACTGATCACCTGCATGTAGTTTATCTCTAATGTGGGTCTTCATATGATATTTTAGGCTGTCTTTAAACATGTAACTCTTCCCACACTGACCACATGAGTATGGTTTCATTCCAGTGTGAAGATTCATGTGCTGTGCAAGTTTTAGTTTTGTTAAGAAACTCTTTCCACATTGATCACACGCATGGGGTTTTGCTCCAGTGTGTGTTAGCATGTGGCGTCTAGTATCTATCTTAGTTTTAAAATTCTTACCACATTGATTGCACGAGTGTGGTTTCTCTTCACTATGAACAACCATGTGACGTTTAAGACATTCTTTTCTTCTGAAACTCTTTCTACATTGTTCACAGGAATGTGGTTTCTCTCTGGTGTGTATTAACATGTGAAGTTTAAGATCAAACTTTCTATAATAACCCTGCCCACACTGACCACACAAGTGTGGTTTCACATCAGAATGAATCTTCATGTGCTTGTGCAGACTGTCTTTAAACATGTAACTCCTTCCACACTGAGCACATCTGAATGGTTTCTCTCCAGTGTGGTTGTTCATGTGTTCAGTAAGTTGCTGCCTCCTTAGGAAACGCTTCCCACATTGATCACAAGAGTGTGGTTTCTCTACAAAGTGAACTTTCATGTGCTTGTAAAGACTGTCTTTAAATTTATAACTCCTTCCACATTGATCACACATGCATGGTTTCTCTCCTGAGTGATTTTTAACATGTTCTGTAAGTTGTTGCCTTCTAATGAAACACTTCCCACATTGAGCACATGAATGTGGTTTCTCCGAATTGTGGATCTTCATATGAAGTTTAAGCCCTTCTTTACGTTTAAAACACTTCGCACACTGATCACATGTGTATGTTTTCGCTTCACTGTGAATATACATGTGATCTGTAAGTTGCTGTCTTCTTATGAAACTACTTCCACATTGTTCACATACATGTGGTTTCTCTCCGGCATGGGTCTTCATGTGATAGATAAGACTTTCTTTACATGTGTAACTCTTCTCACACTCACCACACATGTATGGCTTCTCTCCGGTGTGAACGTACATGTGATGTCTGAGTTTAAATTTGGTCAGAAATCTCTTTCCACATTGATCACACGCATAAGGATCCAGTCTTGTTTGAATCTTTTTTAGCTGTTCAGATTTATAACTCTTTCCACATTGATTATATGTGATTGGAATTTCTCTACGATGGGTCTTCATATGATTTGTGAGTTGTATTTTTGTCAGGAAATTCCTTCCACATTGATCACATGATTGAAACTTCTGTCCAGTGTGGGTCTTCATGTGAAGTTCAAGGGCTCCCTTAAGTTTAAAACTTTTCCCACATCGATAACATGTGTTTGGTTTCTCTCCAGTTATGATTTCTATGGCATGTACAGGTCCTTCTTCGCTAGAATCTTCCATTTTGATAAGATGCTTCTTTATTTTACTCAGCTCCAACAGGTCTAAAACATTAAAAAAGGTATTTACACAAACCTTTAAGGAGAATGGAACATAAAGGATAACTGTACAATATTGGAAAAATACTATTTGTTTAACTGGGCAGGTTTAATTATAATACACATTTATTACACTAAGAAAATGCAAAGTGCTTTACAGAAGAAAAGACCATTAAAATAGCAAATAAAAATAATTTTAAGCCAGTCAAACAGATTTTTTTACTAATTATGCTAGCAAAAAAACTTACAAACACAACTTAACATAAAGAATAGGGTCTTGGAGAAAAGGATTTTTGTAATCTTGCTTGAGAACTAATCATTCTCATCATGTAGCAATTGGGACGATATGGAGAAATTGTCAAGAATCTGATTCTGAGTCTGAGAGGAATGTGATTTTCTTTTTAAAATGGTGCCCAAACGTTTATAAAACAAAAATGATGCAATACTCCCCAACGTTTTCCATTCTGAAAAACATGCAAATCTTTGCACCTCTGGAAAACAACTTTAATTATCTTATATAAAACATACCTACAATGAACAATGATTATTTGTAAACTTGCACTGACCAGTCATATAAAGGATAATCATTTCAAATGATGGATAATTTCCATGATACGTTAGAATACGAATTTCTATGTTTATTATTTTGATAGAACCTTCAGCTAAACTCAATTTCTGCATCCATTCAACTTTACAGCATTGTATATAAATAATCACAGACCAATATGTTCTTCTTTGTCTTCTTGCTTCAAACCGAGCAGCTCTGCAGAACTCCCGTACTCGCTGTAGATATCCAACTCTATTGACATGTTTTCTTCCTTGATATTTAAATCCATGTTTAACGAATCGACTGTTAAATTAAACTACATATATTGAATCGGAGAGCGTCGAAATTTCAAACAAATCAAATTTTCTGTATTTATTTCTTCGTTGTTTTTAAGATTAGAATCGAGTGTTGGTAATGTACTCCCACCTGCTGGTGTGGTGTGAAGCGGGCAATTAATGTGGCGCAAATGTAACACAACTTTAAAACCCCTTTTGATATATTTGGCTCTTTGAGAAGTAAGTAAATGTACCGTAGTATTTGGTAGAGGCCCATTTTGATGATTTGTATCTATTCATTTAAAACTTTACAGACTGTGAGATGGCAGTAAGTTTTCCTTATAGTTTTGCCTTCCCTCCCAATAAAATCGTGTTATCTCACAATATATTTTCATTCATGAAAATAAGCAAAGTTGCTGTGAATAAACACACCAGTTATTGTGAGAACGCACAACTTTTGCAACACGCAAAACTTTTAGGCAACAAAAGAATTTTGGGAGAAAAAGTCCTGTAAAGTGACTTCTTTCCACACAGTGACAATTCTTTTGTTTTTTTTTTTTTACTTTTTGGTCAATGAAGAGATATGTGCAATTGCTTTTAAAAGCATCGCTGACCATTTTAAATTCCTAAATTAGTAGGTGAAGATATTATTATATATCAGTGGATTGGTATTATTTAAATTCAAGTTTATTAATGTCATCATTAAATTTGTTTGGCTAATTAATTTTACCAACTAATTTTACCAGCTAGGATAGTTGTCATTATGTACTCACTCTGTCTCACTATTATAAATGTAATATTGAATTAAAATGTAAGAACTATTATATTGTAGAATGCTACACAGCCAAAGTCTAAATCGGTTTACTCATAGAAGCTGTTTCAACTGAAGAATCAACCACAGCAGGAAGAAAATAAAGAGCACAGCAGAGAAAAAAGTTTATTTTCACAGTAAGCGTTCCCTGAAGAGAAGAGTTTTCAGTTGCTTTTTGAAAACTGTTAGTGCTGTTGCTTTCCTGACTGGATCAGGAGTTTGTTCCACCGGCCAGAGACAGTGAGAGAGAAAGTTTTAGAGACAGAGAGACAAGTCTGTAATTTTCCTCCTGTGTCGTGTGAGTGTAGGTTTCTTGAGAAGCGGGGTGACTCTGGCCACCTTTAAGATGTCGGGGAAAATGCCGGTAGTGATCGAGGAGTTGATGATGTGAGTGAGGGCAGGCGTGATGGTAGGTGAGATGGTTTGTAGAAGGTGAGAGGGGATGGGATCAAGGGGGCAGGTGGTCGGATGCGCTGAGAGAAGGAGTTTGGACACCTGATCTTCTGTGAGTGGAGTGAATGCGGATATGAAAGGTGTCGAGGATTGTGGCTGAATTTGGGTGCAAGGTGGTGCAAACTGCCGGCTGATGGTGAGGGTTTTGTCTATGAAGTGATCAGCGAAGTCCTTGGCATGTTCAATCTTGTGGTAGTATGTTGTGTAATATAGGTTTATATTTGTAATTGTTTAAAATAAATATTGTATTTTGTTAAGTAAACTCCACTATAATTTTTTACAGCAAAACTAGATTACAGCTATTACATTGATAATAATGACATCTGCACATTCACTAACAATCCTTCATTATTGATAACCAACAATAACATTAAACAAATCCACACTGACACTAGTCTTGTGCTTTTGTAGGAAATTGATGATATTATAGTTTATTTTCTAGCTGTTGCTAAGCAATAGCTGTGATTAACCAACAACTGTACATTGGTGGATATATTTGTGTTACTGTAGACATTCATTTGGTGACAAAATGTTGGAAATTCTGTTTTATACTATTTTATACATTTACAACAATCTCTCATCAATGTATATTTACCACTTAATATATTTAGTACTTAATGTATTATTAAACAATCTAATAAACACTAACAGGTTATCTGATTGTTATAATTGCCCTATTACTCTTCATAACTGTATGTTTATTTATGTTCATGACTGTCAACCCTTTTTTTTTTAACCTTTTTTGCTTTCATTTACAATGACATTTCTTGACAAGTCATGTAACTTAAATGAGTAATTTAATTTTATAAATGTTGAATTGATTTTATATTAGAGATTTGCAGCTGTATAACAAATGAAATTAAATGGTAATTAGGTTGCATAATATCAATTCAGTATTCATTTGATTAATATATATATATATATATATATATATATATATATATATATAGAGAGAGAGAGAGAGAGAGAGAGAGAGAGAGAGAGAGAGAGAGTTTTGATACAAAAAATAAAATACATTTTGCAATTGTGATTGAGTTGTCTGTTTCCGTTAATTTAGTGTTTGTTTTAAGATCCACGTTTAATATAAAATATTAAATACAAAACATCTCTGGCTCCATTTCTGCT
Organism: Danionella dracula; assembly: GCA_900490495.1. Classification (NCBI taxonomy): domain Eukaryota; kingdom Metazoa; phylum Chordata; class Actinopteri; order Cypriniformes; family Danionidae; genus Danionella; species Danionella dracula. The sequence continues at coordinate 4,372,956 of UELW01000100.1, forward strand.
TTTCTTCTCCGTTACAGTAGAGGGCAGTGTGGAGACGAGTCACTCACAGAAGCTCTACTTCAGCGCAGTGAATAACAGGACGTTTATGGCTGCTCCTGATTCTCCTATGTGGTTCGATTTTCCCGAGCTGCCGGGTGTGTTTGTTGTGTAGATTTCTCCATCAATCCCAACTCGTCCTTCAACAGCCTCGAAAGTTCTCGCTTCCTGTAATGGCGGCAAGTGCTAAGCGGAAACAGGAGGAAAAGCACCTGAAGATGCTGCGGGAGATGACCAGCCTGCCTCCTAATAGGAAATGCTTTGATTGCGACCAGCGCGGCCCGACTTACGTCAACATGACAGTGGGCTCGTTTGTGTGCACCACCTGTTCCGGAATACTGTAAGTTTCTGATAGGCCTGGTACATTGTCACATAGGTTCTCCCTTTGGGGCTTGACGCGCAACTAACCGCCACCCCTCCCATGCGAGCTCTTCATCTGCATTGTCTCCCAGCTCTTAATTTAATTTACTCTTAAAGAATAAATCTTTAATCAAGATAACAGCAGATTCAAATCTTTGAAGTTCCACAGGGAAAACCTGATTTGTGTGTTCATGTAGTAATGTTTCATTGAAAGCCACTTATGGTAACTTCTGACCTCACTTGCTTCCTAAATACTGTTTTATATATGATTGCTCTAACATCAAGCCTTGTATAGTTGTGACTAGAAATTATTTTTGAAAAATGAGTTCCTGGAAAGCCACAACCCTTTCATTTAACCATGCTTCAACATAGAGCTGTAGTTTTAATATAATAATATAGTATTATAATGTAATAAAAGTGAGAATCATCCAAAATAACACTCACACATCTGAATGGCAGAATTTATTTTTTAAACGGTGTTAATTCTAAATCAATTATTTCTGTATGAATTACCTGTACGTTTAGACATCTAGATTAACTAATTTAGGTGTTGGCGTCATCATGAGCCCTATTGGCCATGTTTTAATTCATATACAAAATATGCTAGGCTTATAATAAAAAAAATGAAGAATATAGCTTTACTGACATCATTTTTCAGTGTCAATTAATCCTTTGATCAATCAAAATTGATTTATATATTGTGCTTTTTCGAGCTTCACAAACAAGATATCATTTAACATAGTACAAAGGTGTCATATCGTGCCCCTTTTTGATCATTTATAGTACAGTTTGACCTCTAGACTTTCACTGCACCCTTGATGACAATATATTTGAATCACCTCAAATGGTTGTGCTCCACCAAATGAGCTAAGTACCTCATCTTCCTCCCACTGCTTCTGCCAAACGCCTTGCTGGGTTTTGCTTGTTGTCACACAGAAAATCCACCCATTTCCAATGAATACATCCATCTTTGGTTAGCCAAAAACACGATTGTACCAGGACATCCAAAAACACACTTTCTTTTTTATAATCTGATGCAGTTCTGCAATGGTTACACTTATTCTTATACACACTATCGGTTCATTTGATTGGTTAGTGGGTGGTGCTATGGCCAATTGGCTTGTCGATGGCAATCGAGTCATTTTGAGCTCTCGGTAAAAAGAAAATTGTATTACATAAACATGCATGAATCAATCTGAGTATGACTCGAGGCATGTTTCTGATGAGGTGACGATGCTAAAACATGTAACAAAAGTTGACATGATACGCCACTTTAAAATCAAAACTATATTGGGTAAGAATAAAATTACAATGTACCAGGGACTAACAAATCTAGTCCTGCAGTTGACAGAAATCCAAATATGTGACCTGTCAGATATATTCATGACCGTCAGTGTAAGTTTTTTTTTTAATTTATTCGACCCAGGTCGCTTTTATATTTGGTCCTGAATTTGATATATATTTAGTTTAGTACAGTATCCAATTCACTTATTTCCATGGTTTTATTTGCGAGAAAAAAAGGGAGCACCCAGGGAAAAGAAAAGAAAACAATCTAATGCGCACACAGAGACACACAAGAGGAACATGAATTTCCTCAGTGAGGGTTCCTCCGTGAAATGGATGCCGGGGTGTATTTAACACGATTTGCTGCTCTAAAGTGGCACAGCACTGACTTAGTTAACAGATGGACAGTGTTACAGACATCAGTTAGTACATGACAAAGTTCTAGTGCTTCACAGTTTAACCCGCAGTGCTTAGAGTTGCTGATGGGTTTTGTGTTTAGTGAGGCATTGACGAGGGTATTTAGAAATCTTCTTTTGAAGTGGAAGCAAACACAGTAACTAACTACTAGTTGTCTGGTTATCTGTTTCGTATCTCTTGATATTTTATAAAAAATATCTTATAAAGTTTTTGTAAAAGTCATCTAAAGTCTTTTAACTGAAATAATAATAAAAATAATAATAATGTGTTCAGTTTAGTGGATTATTCTTTCACTCCACATTCACACACTGCTGGTGATAAGTTACCTTGGTAGCCCTAAGCTGCCCTGGAGCAGTCTGACAGAACGTGGCTGCCAATCCAAGCCTACAGCCTGCTGACCACCACCAAACACTCCCCACCAGTCACGCTCATCCCCCAAACACCCCCCGCCAGTCACACGCATCCACCAAACACCCCCCCACCAGTCACGCTCATCCCCCAAACACCCCCCGCCAGTCACACTCATCCCCCAAACACCCCCCACCAGTCACACTCATCCCCCAAACACCCCCCACCAGTCACGCTCATCCCCCCAAACACCCCCACCAGTCACGCTCATCCCCCCAAACACCCCCCACCAGTCACGCTCATCCCCCAAACACCCCCCGCCAGTCACACTCATCCCCCAAACACCCCCCATCAGTCACACTCATCCCCCAAACACCCCCCACCAGTCACGCTCATCCCCCAAACACGCCCCACCAGTCACGCTCATCCCCCAAACACGCCCCACCAGTCACGCTCATCCCCCAAACACCCCCCGCCAGTCACACTCATCCCCCAAACACCCCCCACCAGTCACACTCATCCCCAAACACGCCCCCACCAGTCACGCTCATTCCCCCAAACACGCCCCCACAGTCACGCTCATCCCCCAAACACGCCCCACCAGTCACGCTCATCCCCCAAACACGCCCACCAGTCACGCTCATCCCCCAAACACGCCCCACCAGTCACGCTCATCCCCCAAACACCCCCCACCAGTCACGCTCATCCCCCAAACACGCCCCCACCAGTCACGCTCATCCCCCAAACACGCCCCCCACCAGTCACGCTCATCCCCCAAACACGCCCCACCAGTCACGTCATCCCCCAAACACGCCCCCCACCAGTCACGCTCATCCCCCAAACACGCCCCCACCAGTCACGCTCATCCCCCAAACCACCCCCCACCAGTCACACTCATCCCCCAAACACACCGCACCAGTCACACTCATCCCCCAAACACGCCCCACCAGTCACGCTCATCCCCCCAAACACCCCCCACCAGTCACACTCATCCCCCAAACACCCCCCCACCAGTCACACTCATCCCCCAAACACACCGCACCAGTCACACTCATCCCCCAAACACCCACCACCAGTCACGTACATTCATCAAACACCCCCCACGAGTCACTCATATCCACCAAACACCCCCCACCAGTCACTCACATCCACCAAACACCCCCCACCAGTCACGTACATCCACCAAACACCCCCCACCGGTCACTCCCATCCACCAAACACCCGTCACCGGTCACTCCCATCCACCAAACACCCCCCACCGGTCACTCCTATCCACCAAACACCCCCCACCTGTCACTCCCATCCACCAAACCCCCCCACCTGTCACTCCCATCCACCCAAACCCCCCCACCAGTCACTCCCATCCACCAAACCCCCCCCACCAGTCACTCCCATCCACCAAACACACCCCACCAGTCACTCACATCCACCAGTCACACACATCCACCAAACACCCCCCACCAGTCACACACATCCACCAAACACCCCCCATCAGTCACACGCATCCACCAAACACTCCCCGCCAGTCACACACATCCACCAAACACCCCCCGCCGGTCACTCGCATCCACCAAACACCCCCCCCCCCCCCCCCGCCGGTCACTCGCATCCACCAAACACCCCCCCGCCGGTCACTCGCATCCACCAAACACCCCACCCCACCCCACCCCGCCGGTCTCTCGCATCCACCAAACACCCCCCCCCCCCCCCACCGGTCACTCGCATCCACCAAATACCCCCCCACCGGTCACTCGCATCCACCAAACACCCCCCCCCCCACCGGTCACTCACATCCACCAAACACCCGTCACCGGTCACTCCCATCCACCAAACACCCCCCCACCGGTCACTCCCATCCACCAAACACCCCCCACCGGTCACTCCCATCCACCAAACACCCCCCACCTGTCACTCCCATCCACCAAACACCCCCCACCAGTCACTCCCATCCACCAAACCCCCCCCACCAGTCACTCACATCCACCAAACACCCCCCACCAGTCACTCACATCCACCAAACACACCCCACCAGTCACTCACATCCACCAGTCACACACATCCACCAAACACCCCCCACCAGTCACACACATCCACCAAACACTCCCCGCCAGTCACACACATCCACCAAACACCCCCCGCCGGTCACTCGCATCCACCAAACACCCCCCGCCGGTCACTCGCATCCACCAAACACCCCCCGCCGGTCACTCGCATCCACCAAACACCCCCCGCCGGTCACTCGCATCCACCAAACACCCCCCGCCGGTCACTCGCATCCACCAAACACCCCCGCGCCGGTCACTCGCATCCACCAAACACCCCCCCACTGGTCACTCGCATCCACCAAACACCCCCCACCAGTCACTCGCATCCACCAAACACCACCCACCGGTCACTCACATCCATACATCATTTAGCATTTCTCTTAGAATATGATGTTTCACTAAATCATAAAGAAGCTCTAGGTAATCTATTTCAGTTACTGATCACATCCTTTTGTTGTTGAAAGTCTAATTATGTGATCTTATATCAGCTCTTTCAGCTTGAATTCATCATCGAACGAAAAGTCTGCTTGCAGTACAGTGTGCCGAAAATAGAGCAGCTGCCTGAAGTTCAGCATCATGAACATTTGGAACAAACATAATCATTCCTTTATTCCTACTTTTATTTCAAATGTTGGACAAATGTTTATTTGTTTTAGGACAAATCATAGAAACTAGAGCTAGAGATTTCCAATTATTCTCTGAAGATTTTGGAAAATCTTGCCTCTTCCTACAGTTCTAGAATTCTGTAAATATGTGGACTCCAGAAAGTGCTCCTAACAAAGCTTTAGATCAGAGCCTTAACTAAATCAGCCGCCTCTTAAATGTCACCTTTGGGATATCATTATATTGTTGTATTGATTATTGCATCAGTAATTACCCATATACATTATATGTTATGTCTCTTTTCCTGTCGATAGAAGCTTGGTTTTAATTTGTGCCTGTCAATCTTTCACATATTGTTGGTGGGGTTGATGTGTGCTTTGTATTGTATTTTGCCAGTCTGGGTGGAAACATTCTATGGGAGAAAAAAAGTGTCGTGAAAAATGTCAGCGTGAGAATCAGGTGTTCCGTTATAGGATTGCTCATGTTGGTTACAGTCATTTTGGTTTTTATTAAGTATTTTCTTTCATAGCAGATTTGAATCTTTATTGCAGAAATGTTGCATGCTTGTAGCAGTTGGTAAATATTTTATGAAGTTTGCAGGCTGTGGTCACTGACCTCTCAGATCGTCTTTGAGTAGTCGTTGCATGTTTTTCTTTTTTGTGATTATAATTTGATAAACGTTCAAGTGTGAACATGGCAAATGTATCAAATAGATTTTCCTTAGGCTACGGTCAGACTGCAGGTTTTTTTTACATGTATCTATTCTGTGTATGAACACAATCTAAGATGAGAATGCTATTGTGTGACATATTTCAGTTAATGTATGATCTCAGCCATCACCATTTCAACCAAATCATATGAAATATGTATTATTACTTCACTCTGCTGTCAAGCATGTTTGATGTGAAACTTCATGTCCACACCCAGAAATATGTCGCCATACAAAGACCGTAAAAGTCAAATAAATGCAATCTACCTGTTCAGGTTACTTTGCAAAAAATTTGATTCAGAACCACATATGAAAGTAACCTGGGTTAGACTTAAAGAAATCTGAATCAAACTGTACAGACTGTCATGAAAATTTCAGATAAAGGACATGTATGGCCAAAAGTATCGGCTTTTGGGTCACTTTCGGCTGCAGTTTGAATATAGACTGCAACCAGGATGTGAGATGTAAATCCAAACCTCAGCATCACTGTTAAAGATTCAGCTAAAGCGCAACATAAAACATGTTTTAAACACTCTTTTTATACCTTACTCCCTGGCATATGTCATATAGCGCATAGCCATATAACCTTGGGCGGTAAGAGTTTCAACTCCCTAATATCTTGATTCAGAACATTTTAGGTTTTCATGTCTTTAATCAAAACCACCATGTTCAAATTCTTTTCACCTTGTGCGTCTTGCATTTATTGTTTATTAAGATTTCTCATTGAACTTGTAGTTTAAAATGATTTTATTGTATGTTTGCCTTGAAAATAACCTCTAGCTGGCATGGCATAAAGAAATGAACTTGTAAATGATAACAATATTTCATTTGTTCTTCAGACGAGGCCTCAACCCGCCCCACAGAGTCAAGTCCATCTCAATGACTACTTTCACCCAACAGGAAATCGAATTCTTGCAAAAACACAGCAATGAGGTAATCCACACTTCAACACTAAGGCCACCACACAACATCGCGAGCTTCCACTTCGAACGCTCTCTTTCTTTACCATTCAGGTTTGCAGACACATCTGGCTGGGCTTGTATGACGACAAGAGCTCGGTCATCCCAGATTTCCACGAGCCTCAAAAAGTCAAAGAGTTTCTTCAGGAGAAATACGAAAAGAAAAGATGGTACGAACGACTGGTCTCTCCTCATTCTCTTATTGCCACTTCTACTTTCCTTCTACTCTATGTTTGATGGAATATTTTAAGGTTTTCTTTTGCTACCTTCTTTCAATTATTTTTGCAGTGTGGAACGCTGCTTCCATTTATCTTCTTTTACCATTTGCATCCAGGTAATTCTGGAGCCAGCTGAAGAGCTTCTGTTTTATAACTTTAAATATAAATATTATTATTGTTTGTTTTTTTTTTCATTAAAAACATTTCCCCATAAATTACAAATTAGTTTTGAAAATATATTATTTAAATATAATATTATATATAACAACGTTAAACATATATATGGCTATATTTGTCTTCTAAATACTATTTAGCTTAATAAATTTAATTACATGAAATATATGCATTTGATTAATAAGTGTCTTTGGTTTGTTTTTAAACTGTAAAGTCATGTACTTTATCAGGTTTGGTGATTCTTTTACACTTAATATACATTTTTCTGAATGTGGAGACTTGGGCTGGTTGTTGTTGAGTTTTAGCTGAAAACTGTGACTCAGATCTGGCAACCCTAATTCTCTACCTCTCCCTCGGCCGCAAGAAAACCTGCTCTGTGACACAGCAAATCAATACCTGCTCCACTAGTATGCTTTTCCTGTGTACTCATGTATTCTGATTGACCACTTGTAAAACATCTGCCATTTCAGCTCTTCTGTTTTCCAGTGTGAACAAAGCAATAGTCCAGGGTTCTGCTAGTGCTTTGACCGGTCACCAGTCCTTTCCTAAAGAAAGGACTTTCCTAATGAGTTATATTAACCTTAAACTGTTGGATTTTGTTTGATTTTTGTTGCAGGTATGTTCCTCCAGAGCAAGCCAAGGTGTTGGCCTCAGTACAAGCCTCCATATCTGGCTCCTCAGCCAGCAGTACTAGCAGTACTCCAGAGGTCCTTCCTCAGCCCTTAAAAACACTGCATCTGAACAAGACTACATCCAATCAGGTAACTGCACCCAAATGACTCTGCACATTCTGAAAATTCTGTCTGAACACCTTGCATTTCTCCATCAGTCCCCAGTGTCCAGTCGTGCACTGTCTGTAGCCCACGAGAAGAAGTTTGACCTCCTGTCTGACCTGGGTGGAGATATATTTTCTGCCCCTCAAGCTCAGACTGCCAGCTCTTCAAACTTTGCCAATTTTGCACATTTTAACAGACCAGGTGTGTCCTCTCACCCTAACCTCAATAAGAGATGCGTTAATGCGACTAACAGATCCTGTCATCGGTTTTGCATGCTTCAAGCTGTATTGATGTTTGTCACATCCACATTTCCACATCTGCCGGGTTCACAAATGTGTTTTTCCACCATTTCCTAAATTTAGCACAAAACAATCCCAGCACCGACTTTGCCAACTTTGATTCCTTTGGAAATGCCTGTATACCATCACAATTTGGCACCTCACCCCCTTCACAATCTTTTCATGAACAACCGCACCCAGGTACCATACCCATCCCGTCCCATTTGCTGAATGTAATCATGATAATGACTGCATTTCTCCACTGTGGTGAACTTCAGCATTACTAAGTTTTATTTATTCATTGTTTTATTAATTTTTCCATTTTAGGAGGGGGGGTGTCTATTTCTACACTCCCAGGTATGGCTCCAGCACCGCCGCAGTGTAGCTTATCGAGGGAGGACCGCTACGCTGCCCTGGCTGAGCTAGACAGTGCCCTCAGTACATCTATACCCACTGGAAGTGCGCAAGGGTTAGTTTTACTTCCATTATACAAATTAATGAAACATCCACCTTGCAGTTTACTTAGGTCTTTCTCTTCTGTGCTTGTGTCTCTTCCTCAGTGTGTATAGTGGTGTCCCCAGAGCTCCAGGGCCCCCAGTGCAGCAAGGACTACCCAACATTCAACAGGGTTTTGGAGGTAGAATTTTCTTCTTCTTTTTGTAGTTGTTTTTGCATATGACCGTTCAAAAGTGAATTTGTAAATGACTTATTTCATCATGACCAAACCTGTTACAAATACTAACAAAAATATTAAAAAGAAAATAATTGTTACATCAATTAAGACAGAAAAACTGGCTTTTAGGCATTTAAAGTTTTTATCATTTACCACAAACATTTTTCTTGCTAGCCTATTAGAACAAATGGCATTTTTCAGTTTAAAGAGAACAACTTTTAAGCTTTACTATCTTTACTGATTGTGATTCTTTTCTCTTTTTTAAGTTTCTTACTCTTCTGGCGGTTAACTGCAGCTAAAATGAATACATATTTTTATTAACAATATTATTGCCTTTGACTTGAACTATACTTAACTATAGCTGAACAGGAGGGTCTATACGCTGTGACTTTTTAATGTTATATGTATATTTTAATGTTGCTCATTATGGTGGTATGTTTTTTTTCTGAGGCTGTATTTGGTTAAAAAAGTTTGAGAACCACTGCTCTACATGATTTTTCTATTGTTTTATTCTTCATAAAGGTGACGAGGAATTTTAACATGCACATTAGGCAACCTTTTTTCTTGGCCTTAAATAAAAAAAATGCCCCCCAAAAAACTTTTTACATTCACAAATTTTTCTGTTTTCTTCTTTGCCTCTTGAAATTACTCCCTCTGCTTCTTTCTGATACTCTACTCCAGTCTGACCAATCATGAAATCACAAGTTGTGGCAGCATTGGTAGGGGTGGAGCTTAAGCCCTGACAATTTACTAATGATATTTTTAATAAGTGGACCACTATTTAGGCCATTCCTAATCATTTTGTGTTTGATGGAAAAATCACCATTGTCTGTTATGTCCATTATCACAACATGATTGAACATGTGTGATCCCTTTCGAGGACTTTTTAAAAAGAAAAAACAAACTGTGAATTCCTAAATCTAACTCTATGTTTATATTTTGTAGCTGGACCTTCCACAAACCCATTTGTGGCTGCCGGGATGGTTCAAGAGCCCATGTCTACAAACCCCTTCCAGCCCAACGGAAGAGCTGTGGTGCCGGGTAAACCTACAGCAGAGCTGTTGGAGATCAGCATGCCTGCTTTTTTTATGTGTCTGTGTGAACGTGTGTCAGGAATGAGCAAATGAAACAAGCTACTCCTCCTCTGGTCTCCTTTTATTTACTTTAGCCTCATTTGGCACTGGCTCCATGAGCATGCCAGCTGGTTTTGGGAACTCAACCAGTTACTGCCTGCCAACCAGTTTTAGTGGGACCTTCCAGCAGCAATTCCCTGGCCAAGCTCCCTTTCCCCCAACTGCAGCCTACCACCAACAGCCCAATGGTATGTGTGACTATACTTGAGTTTCTGTGAATGCGAGAGCCCAAACCCACCCAGTGACTCATGCCTTTCTTTTATGCAGTGATGTTTCGAGTCACGAGAAAGGCTTTGTGTTTGTATTGTTTAAACCATTGGTCTTTGCTTTCGTGCTTTGACGTGAGTTTTAGTGATGCATGTGTCGGAGTAGCAGGTTCCATGCTGAGGGTTTTTCTGCATCAGTTTAACACGCATCATCAATGTTTTTGTTTCTTCCGTGGTCCTCAGGGGGGTTTCCTGCTTATGCACAGAATAAAGCGATGGGCAGCTATGGGCAGGCTGTCTCAGGACCTGGCATTTCCAATAACCCTTTCATGGTAAGAGTTTTGAAATGTTTATAATTTGGGACTCATTATGTAATGAGCTATAATAGAACATGTTTTGTGTTCTAGAAGTTTAATCTTTGTTCTTGCATTAAAAGTGAGTTATGTGATTTTTTGTTGTTGTTGCCATATTCGCATAATCAGCTAGAGATGTCAAATGTATTTGTTTTGGTATTTGAACCATTTTTGAATATTCACTTACTGTAATTTTCTGAGAGTGTGCATTCAGTAAAAAGCAAAACTAAAAAAGACCAAATCTATATGAGACACTGTTCATAGCTGAAACTCTCCTAGATGAGTGCAGAGGAGTTCTTGGTGTTTCTTGTTTATGCATTTACAGCCATTACAATAACAAAATCAATACCCCTGACGGGTTCAGAAAAAGTTTCAGTATTTTATAAGATTTTAAAGTGAACGCAAATGATAATGCAAATATATTGAATCAGACTGAAACAAAATTGGAAGTCATCACTTACAGATGACTATGTTGAAGTTACAAGTAAAGGAATTTTTATTTAAGTACAAAGATAATATTGCTCCAAAGTAACTCTTTAGTCAAAACTACATTCATGCGAATAACATGAAATTATGATTGCCTAATGGGATGTGATTAAAGGGGAAAAAAACATAGTTTTGTATTCTCTCGCTTTAGTTTTGGAGTCCTTCCCAACATGTGTGTGTTTTGCGAATGGCTTGCAAATTAAAAACTTTTTTTTAACTGTACAAACACGTCTCTTTAGGAGCTTTATACATTTGTGTATGAATTAAAGGGAATATTTACACTTTAAGTTGAATATGTCTGAACTTTTGTTTTTAATTTACAAACTGCCTTTGTTTTACTTTGAAAAGATCAAATATGTACAATTCAGTTAATTAATAAACAAAAAACAGCATAGATTTTTATTAGATTTTTATTCATCAATTCATTGTGCTCCATAGATAACAGAATAGCTTTCAGACATGCTCATGGTGGAAAAAAGGGCAGTCACAGATTTTTAGAGGATACATTTAAATTAAAAGTTTGAATATTGCCTTTCTGATGATTGCAATGTTAGATGTTTTTGTATTTTTTTTTTTTTTGCATGACTGATTATCCCATTCATGTGTTGTTATTTTGATTTAAGAATCTAAGGTTCTCCTAAAATGTTAACATGGTTTGGAAATAATTTGCAATCAATGTGTTTCTTGAGGAAGATTAAGGATTGAACTCTCTTAACACTCTTTCTTTCTTTCATTCTTTAGGGTGGAGGCCCAGCAGGACCATACCCCACAGGGGGTTCCTCCACAAACCCGTTCCTCTAAACGAGTCTCACACCTCTCAACTGCATCTTGCACACATTCTGCGTCACCAACGCTCTGAACATTGTCTTGAAGAATCTGAAGACATTCAGGTTTTGTATTTACTGCACTGAGTCTTTGAAATGTCCAGAAATTGAGCTGAGGATGGACGATACACAGGTGACGAACTTCCCTGGCATTCTGTGTGTTCAGGACGGTACTTCATGGCTGTCGCTCCTCGTGTACACCTCAATAATTAATGATTCATGCCTAGAAACGAAGCTCTTTGTGCATATCAGCGTTTGTAATCCATTAAAAGCAGTGTTTTCTCGAAATGGTACAATGCATAAGGAGAAAAATGCCTCTATTCACCTAAAAACATTTTTAAAGTTAGACGTGGCCTGACATTTCTGAGAGCAGAGGAGGTTAGCACAAGTGAATATGTAGAGAAAGCAGACTTCTACAGCACAACGGGAGCAAGTGTAAATGTATGTAGTAGAGTAGGCTTCTCTATGGGTCCCTATATCCAAAACTGACACGCTTGACCTGCAGTGTTCTCCGTCGATGGATTTTTGACCACATCAGATATTGCCATTCACCGGTATAAATGCAAGTTATTGTGTACATATATAAATATATGTATAAATATTAAATGATTTTTAGCTACTGTTTCATGCCTATGTTTGTGTTTTGTACAGTACATTAATGCTTTAAAATGTTTAAGTTTGTTCAAAATTGTATAATCACCTCATGAGCATTTAAAGGGGGAAATGAAGTTTCCCTTTTGAAGGATCTTGAGCAAAACTGCACATGCAGAAATAACGGAACTGTAATTGTGTTGCTTTTTTAATTGAATAAATAAACAAATTCCTCAAAAGATCTTAGAATGTTTTTTGTCAATAATGCAACGATACAAGCACTAAATTCTGTTACACATTTTAAAGTTATATGAAGGATTACTTTTGTAACTGATTAAGGGTATCAAGAAAAAATTTTTTGTGTGCAGCAAGTCAACTTTCAGCAAATAGAAATTATAGGTGCAGTTAGTTTAATGCCTCCATTTATTCAAGTTCCTAGTTGTTATATTTATTAAAGGCCCCTTAATTTGTTGCAACCGTTTAGAAGGTAATTGTTTCCAGGGAAGGCAGGGTCTTTGGAGTTTTCATAGTGCTCTGATTGTGCATTGCCCTCAGCAGAGAGAGATGCTCCAGAGATGGGCTTGTTACCAAAACCAGGACAAGGTGAGTAAAGGAAAAAGATTCAAGTTTACAGACAATTTTTTATATTCATAAAATACTTTGCTGGGATGATTTTAATTTAGTATTGATCAGTTATGGTTTTGAATATGATTATTACTGAAATATCCTGCATGGTTCAAAAACATTTCCAGCTGTGAACACTACTTTTTCTACTGTTAAGATTCATAAAGTTAATATTCGATTAGGGATTACTATGGTATACAAATTTAACAGTCCTTATCTACATTTCTTTTCCATTGAGATAGATTTTTCTATTTTCATCTTCGTTTTATTTGTTTTAGGGCATTTCTTCAATCAGGTGCTGTTTTGACCTTGTGAGGTTGAATGAAAAAAACTTGTTAGAAAGTCACATAACAAGATTACATAGTTTTTAATTTGTTTTAAATTGCTAATATTTTAAATTTTTATTGATATGCAATGAACAATTGTCATTTCCGCCACGTCTCAAAATACAGCTGCAATTGAAAGGTAATTGTGGTTTGAATGTGGAGAAAATGGCAATTTTCTAGTTTTACAGATTAACTTTGAAATAATTGTTAGCATTTCATGTCTTTAAAATAGTAATTTAAATAGATTTTTTTAACACTTTTGAATGTACACCATGTTTGGAAAGGATGTATATTAAATATATTTACTGATCAAGCAAGTTTTACCTTGTTTTTTTCTTCATTTGTTGGAGACAAGATGTTGTTTTCTCTCCGTGTCTAATGTGGAAATAACAACAATACCTTGCATCTGAGAGCTAGAGTTTTTTTTTTAATAAAATATAAAATTAATGCTAGTCTTACACTGATTAGTATATTAGTGTATTTTTCAACTATTTGACTAATAATGAACATTACAATTTAAAAAATTAACTAATTAGCATTTTACTTTACTGTGTAAGTTTAAAAGCTTGGATGTGCGACAAAAAGAAAAATGAAATTTTAACACATATGGACATTAAAAAGTAAAAAATAAAAATAGAAAGGTAGTAACAAGTGTGAAAGATGGTTTTATTGCTAGTTTTGCAAAGAAAGTGTTTTTTTATTAAATATAATTAAAGTGCACCTTATTGATGAAACATTTTAATGAATTATGTTCAGCAGTAATGAATACATCTGTACCATAAATGTAAAGATCAATCCCTTTCAAAAGGATCATTGTCTCGGTTTCCTGCTGGATGGAGATGATGACGTAGACAGTCCTGGTTATCATGGCAACGAACGGAGTCTGTTGTCGTCGTGGAAACGCTGCACCAGTTCTGGAGCAGGAATGGCGAGTTTATTTGGAGAAACTCTGTTTGAGATCAGTGGTCAGGGTCCTGCGCCCGTTAAGGACTATTTCCACTTTGCAGTTACGAAGTCTGAGGTTTGTGAGTGAAAGCTATGTTTGTTCACAGGCGATCTTTACTTTTGTTTTCCCCATACTTTGTTTGCGCACGTTTTTTCGAGTCAACACACTCAAGTTAGCATTAAAAAGTTTCGGATAAAGATAATATTGTTATATTAAGCACTTCACTTTAAACGTTGAGTCTGAAAGCTGTTTTGAGTTGTGTAGAGTCTGTGTGGTTTAAACAGTGTGGTTGTGTCAAAAAAGGGTCTTCCTTCAGAGGAGAAACATGTCGATTATATTAAAAGAAATAGCTTTATCCGATTTTCCTTTTGGTGTTTTTAAAGCTTAAAAATGTTTTGTTTGCTATGGTTTTTTTTTTCTCGTGACGTCATAACAAACGGGTTCTTATGCCACATCTCGCCACTTCTGAGGATAAGTTATGAGCAACCTTCTCTTGAAAGGTTCTTGAAAGGAGATAGGAAGGGACTGAACTGCAGTTCCCTGAACCACCGCTTGAGGCTGACTCCAAAAGGGAGCAGGTTCTCATTCTCTCCAATGTTAAAACTGAGCAACTTTGGGGCTGAAAAAAAGGTTTCATTAGGTTTGTTGATTTAAATAAATTTTATCTTCATAAACACTCTGAGGGGGTGAATTATTTAAAATTTGTGTAAGATATGTTCAAAATAAACCTTCAGCCAATCAAACGCCTTCATTACGGCCTTGTTGGCCTACGAGGATGCGTTTTCGCGCACTCCGCCCATTTTGAGCTATATTTGACTGAAACCTTTGGCTGACGTCACGGACAATGTTATATACATGTTATTTACGGTCAATGTGTATGAGTAGGCGCGAAATTAACAATTTAATGAACATAGTTCTTTTCTACGGTGGCCGAGAGGTGCAAAACAATTGCAAGAATGAAAGCAAAATAACAATTAACTTGTACTCCAGTAAATAAAACAAATGAACAATTCAGAAAATGCAATAACAAATTTGAAAACAATTAAATAATTTAGAAAACACAATGAGTTTAGACCAAAACGGAAAGGAAACTTTTTGTGAATTGTGAATTGTTTTGCACCTCTCAGCCACCGTACCTTTACCTGTGTCCTGTGTGCTATGCAAATTAATTGTCAATATTACAGTTAACAAGGGTATTTTTATTCAAGCCTGTAGAATATTCATTCATTTTCATGTCGGCTTTCTTCCCTTTCGGGGTCGCCACAGCGGAATGAACCGCCAACTCTCTGGCATATGTTTTATGTGGCTGATGCCCTTCCAGCCGCAACCCATCGCTGGGAAACATTCACACACACATTCACTCTTTAACATTATGGACAATCGTTCTTACTCAATTCACTTATACCGCATGTCTTTGGACTTGTGGGGAAACCACACAGAAATGCCACCTGCCCCAGCCGAGCCTAGAACCAGCGACCTTCTTGCTGTGAGACGACTGTGCTACCCACTGCGCCACCGTGATGCTCCCTGTAGAATATTATTTTGCATAATAATGATGATGTGCTACAGGTAATCTGGAGTTGGTGGAAGATCTCTTTAAGAACTGACTGCAAAAATGCAGCACCCGGACAGCTCAGAGAGTCAGTGGAAGACTTTCTAGAAGATCACCATCTCCAAAGTATTTACTACAGCAATTCTTTTAAATTGATATAGGTTAGAAATATATTTATCCATATCAATGTCTCTGATTTTTTTATCTTTCAGATCAAGTGGCCATTGTATTCAGTCCTAAAATCTTAGACTACTCCAAAAACTTGTGTCAGGGACACTATGACTACATCGCCCGTCTGCCCAAACCCTTGCTTCTGAAAATTATGGCATTTCTGGAACTAGAGAACATATCCGGGCTTTCACGCACCTGCCGTAAATTTAGAGATGTACGATTTTATCTAAAAGACCCTTTAAAATGTTTCTAGGGGGTTAATACCTATAAGAACAAAAACTGACACGTTTTCACCAACCAACTTGCATGAAATAATTCAAAATCATCTTTCGTCATTGAAATTCTTACTTGCAGCTTTTCCCCCCGAATTAGTTGAAACATTAGACAATGTTTGTGCAACCTCTAAACACATTTTAAAGGGCTCGTTGTGTGCATGTTGAATGGTCACAGTGTATCGAGGTCTCTGAACAGATTTGCTCCCTCCTTCAGCTCTGTAATTCAGAGGACTTCTGGGAGCAGACAGTGAGGAAGCACTGCGGCTCTGTGACTGCAACAGTGGAGGCTTTAGCTCGGGAGGTGGGCTGGAAGAGCATTTTCTTCACCAGCAAGCTGCAGCTGCAGATGCAGATTAGCCGACGGAAGCAGAAGACAAGTCAGCCCTGTCGGAATGATAATGAACCACAATCCTCCTCAGAAACTGTAGAGTAATGCTCTCAAGACACTTTACAGATATCACAGACATAGTTGCTTCGATTTTTTAAAGATTTTATTTCTAAGTTGTCCATCTTGTTCCATGGACGCAAGTCTCTCATTGCATTTACTGACTTATGTTATCCTTTTATTACATTTCCCCAAAATACATGTAACGTCTAATATCAAAACGTAAGTTTAAGTGATTGATTATATTTTGGCATAGGTTTTGCAATTCTGATATTTAAATAAGTAGTTTTTTTGTTTGTTATCCAACACACTGTCAGCATCATTCCAGTCTAACAGTATTTTAAGTGCAGATGCCAAGCTTTGCTACAAATGTAAATAAAAATGTTTTACAAACTTTTCCAACTAAATACTTATCTTTATTTCAATGCATATTTTTTAAGTTTAATCTCTTGAAGGGGTCATGAACTGAAAAATCTAAAAGTTGTACAGAATTTTACAATTAAAGTGGGAAAAAATGTATTGCTGCAATTAAGTAATCCACTTCTAATTCTGTCTGTATCAGATTTATGTTATTTGAGTTAAAACAACCGTTTTATAATATGACATTGCAATGTTTGAATAATTGGAACTCAACCAACAGCACAAAGTTACAAAATGTCTCTAATTTACTTCAGCTATGTTAAACAGATGATTTTCATTCTCTTTTGTTCTTTGTTCAAAAAATGGGCACAAAATATAGCGTTGAATCTTTTATTTAGTTCTTATATATCACCATCATTTTAGAATGCTTAGAGATGGTTAAAGAAGCAGAGGATGTTGTTTTAATGGCGTTCACCTATACAGAACGAACACCCAATATAACTAAATCAACATTTTTTTTTCTCAATATTACATTGCAGTCCCTGATCCACATCCAAAGAGAAATGTCAGGAATAGACACCTTAAGCTCCAACATTGAATAAATCAATTCACATCTTCAATATACAGATCCCCCAGAAGACGCTTTTCAGATTAAATGAATTCTGCTTGACATTTGAAGTAACAATCCTCTTGATATAACGAGAAGAATTGTTTTTGAGCATTAGGTAGAAACACACCTCTTGCACATTCAGTATGTCTGTAGCATGGTACTGTCATAAAGCACGTGATGGGGGATGTTCGAAACCTGAGATACTATGGCAAGACCACTTGCAGCAGGTGAGAATCACACAACCCTATCTGCATCTGTGAATAAAGCATGAAAAAGAGCTCAGGGAACAGCACAGAAAGGCACAATTGTATCACCCTAGCTGATAAAGAGATAGAGGAGGTTCATCTGAAGCTCACGGTGGTTTAAGGATCCAGCTTGAGCAAAAGACAGACTAACGATGACTAATACAAGCTCTCGGATAGATTTGGCTGTTGTGCTTCAAACGGGTGAGTGGATTTATTCTTATTTTAAGACGTGTTCAAATCTCAGTTCTCTGTCAGTTTTTTGAAGTAGAGACAAGCCAGCTTCCACTTCTGTTGTCTTACTGAAGATTCAACAGATGCTATCAATATTATTTAGTATGAAGCCGTGAATGGCCTCATTTGTCTAATTATTGATTCGTTTGGGCTCTCCTCAGGGGTATCTAGCGCTAATCTTTCAGAAAACGATATGCTTTTGGAGACCTTCAAAGCGTTTGTCCACTTTGCGGTTTTCGTTGTCACAAGTCTTTTCACTTGGCTCATCACTGCAACTGTGCGGCACAACCAAGAGCTGCGGCAGAACCCTAGCTACATCCTGTTGTGTCTGCATTGCATCTGCGTGGCTGGCTTTAACATCATGGGAGCAGTGGTGCATGGCCTTCGCAGCCTGCACTGGGCAATCTCTCGAATCACCTGCTGGATCCTCTTTGACCTGCAAGTTGTGATGGCGCGTGGTTTGATGATCACTCTCACGCTGATGTCCATCAGCATCTGTCTATCTATTTGCATGCCACTCCGCTACCCAATCCTAGTCCATCGTTTCCACCGCTGGGTCATGCTGGTTGCCTGCGTTCTTGCCTTGCTCAACCCTGTAGTGTTCACCATTCTAGCATGTTTGCGCTCTCCATGGGTTTATGTGGTTGGTTTGGACACGGAGTGTTCTACGGCACTGGAAGGCACTGCCTGCATTGCAAGTGCTTTTGCATTGCTTTTCATTCTGATTATTCTGATTGTCGTGAGCTATGTTGCAATTTACCTGGAAGGCAGGCGTGCTGGTCATTTCACGCAATCCAACAGTAAGGGTCGCCGCACCATCCTCATCCACAGCCTGCAGATAAGCCTGCACATCCTCCCCTCCCTTCTCATCATCTCCAGACATCAAGAGACTCTCCCTGTGGCGATGATTATTTTCCTCGTCTTCAGTTTTGCTCAGTCCATGAGTCCTGTGATCTTTGGTCTGCGCTGCAAAGAGCTCTACAAGGAGATGCCACATTTCTTGCCATGCCTCTGGGGAATGTGTGGCAGCAGTTGTCACATTGGAAGCGTGGACAGCACCCGGACAATAACCAATGAGGAGGCTGCATCAAGACTTGAGATGAACACCTCCTCATGCATTGGCATCAACTCTGCATGTAGTATTACCACAGAGCAAGAACATGGCATCTAGAGATCAGACTTTATAGAGGTAAAAACAAGCCTGGGCAAAGTCATCTCTTTTTAAAGACAGGGATTAGAGAGAGTTAAAGACAACAGACGAAACAAATTAAAAGACAGCAGAAAACAGTATCAGAAAACTGGATCGGGTGAAGAGTAATGTTGAGAGACAGTCAGAATCTCACACAATCTGTTCTGCTAGTGTGCTGTTGCTGTCTAGACTGAATTTTGTAATTTAATGGAATCCAAAGGGATGCTGGTTGTGCAGATTCTGACACTTCAGTCCAAAACCAACATCATGACCGATATTTATCTGTTTGAAATGGTACTTTCATCGTTTACAGTATGCAAAACATAAGAAGATCCAAACAATATGCTCTCAATGGAAGGGATAAGATGCAATTGATACAGGTTAGTCACATGGTACGGACAATATGTCAGAAAAGTATTTTCAAACATGATTCATATTGCTTGCATTTATACTAGTGTATATACTACTTTTTTTTTTAAATAATTGCCTATATTAAATATTTTACACAGTTTCCATCTGGAATGATACAAAACATGAGTCCCTGCAGCAGATGTCTTTCCGCTGTTGGCTTGTCTGAAGTAGATTTGTTCTTTACTGTTCTTTAGGTGAAATTTTTTTCCCATAAATATTGTAAAACAATATTTAAGGTGAGTTTTAGGTAAGAGAAAATTCTGTGTGAA
Organism: Danionella dracula; assembly: GCA_900490495.1. NCBI lineage: Eukaryota > Metazoa > Chordata > Actinopteri > Cypriniformes > Danionidae > Danionella > Danionella dracula. The sequence continues at coordinate 4,393,023 of UELW01000100.1, forward strand.
ATCTTTGCTCAGATGATGCGCAAGAAAAAGTCTGAAAGGCAGGAATGAAATACAATGCAGACTGGTAACATGATAAATAGTCATTTTGCCATTTCTCCCTATATTTATTTTTTATGAAGTATATTTGAAATGTAGTAGAGCTCATATGGATTCTGTTAAAATAGCTAATGTGGGTATTTTCAGGAAGAAAAAAAAAAATTTGAAATCAGAAAATATACATTTAAAGTACAGGACATGTGTAAATGTTTCTGAAGGAGTAAAAATCTGCATAAATCTACAGTTATATTCTGAGGTATTGTGATATTTTATTTATGTCTGAAATATGGGGAGCGTGTTCAACAATGGGAAAATTATCAAGATAATCAAGATAAGGGCATAGACATTTATATAAATATGGTAATAATTACACGAATAAGTAAAAGAGTAACAGTAGGAATGAATAAGCACAAATGAGTTGAAATGTGGAAACATATTATTAAATCTGTTTATTCACTAATATATTTATTTATTATTTTAATTAAGCAGTATTTACTTATTTTAATAATGCATTTATTTATACATCTATTAACTTAAGCATGTAAAAGTTTAATCTATTTGTGCTTTTATATTTAATTTTTTTATTTATCCAGGCATTTGTGTCTTCTTTTATTTATATATTTATTTATACTTAAGCCATTTTTCATCCCTGAAGTTTTATGAATATGTGAAGATTGTTTATGGATGTTCTGGATCAAATTTAATGCAGAAACAAACGTACTTACACTATTTATTTTTATAATTTGTTAGACACTATCTGCATCAAATCATCACAGGTATAGTTTGTCGTAAGCTGGTATGAATGAGGACTTTATTTAAGTCCATATGTTAAGGTTAAATATAAATAGCAGTATATTAACTGTAAAAATGCTTTTATAATGTGGCTATGTTATTTCTGCTATGATATATTTTGTTAATAAACAAATCTACTTCACAGAGGATGGAGGATTAAATGATAATTGATGATCAAACAAAAAAAATCTATTTTAATTGTAGCATGAAGTAATTCGACATTTTTGAATGAAACTATACATTAAACAGTATAATTAATATATTAACAATCTATGTCGTTATCAATTACTTGTTGCTGAAATGTCAAAGATTTTTTTTAAAAAGCTTTGTATTGTAACAGCCACATCATCAACAACAACAACAACAACATTCAAGCTATATTTATTTAAATCAGTGTCTGTAATCCTACTCCTTCAAGTACTGTTTTTTGAATATGACTTAATGTTTTGTTGTTTCTATAGTGGTTTTTTCGTTTCTCTCTATATATAGCTTCGTTCCTGCATTTTAACAAAACAGTCATTGTTCAGCCCGAAATAATAGCTACTTTATAACAAAATATTCTGCTGAAAGCAAAAAATAATGATGTTTCTATTATTTACATAAGATTGTAAATCTTGTAATATAAATTTGTTTACAGATTGTATGCATTATACATAAAGATGTGCTGTAGTTTGCATAAATATGTTATGATGTTTAGATGTGTGATATGTATTTTGATTGGATTGTAAGGTCACGTTCGAAGAGTGTAATACCGTCTATTTTTTCCTAGCGTTAATTACAACAGCGTCACTCAATCTTGTAATATATTAAAAACTTATCAGGAAATCCATGAAAAAATTTTATTTTGAAGATATTCCAAATGTTCTCATGTTCAAGAAATGATGGCATTGCATTTTATAGGATTTGAAATGTGATACATAATATGTTTCTTTTTATGTTACAGTATGCAAATGACTCCAATTCCATTAATAAAACTATTTCCATTTAGACTGAATACCGGTGATTAAAAAATTGTTACCAAAGCTGGGATCCAGATGCTTGAGTTGTCCTCCGTGAGTTATTTTTGTCTCTGCATTCCTCAATATGTAATAGCAGCTGCGTGGTGTCAGACTCACTTTTTCAATCCTGAAAACACAGCACATTAGCATCCTCTCCCTTGATTCAGTCTAGCTGGGAAACATGATACATTGTGGGAAGTCAGAGTTTGAATATTATATAGTAAAATGAAAGCTCATGATGGGAGTGTTTACTTTTCATCATACATAAGGAAATTCCTATGAGTCTCCATTCACCATCTTTGATTTAATATATAAAAAAAGATTTGATCTTGATTGTGCAATTTAATATATATATTTTATATGCCAATATGTTTTTGTAAAACATGCTAATGTTTAGTCATTATGACAAGCAACGACTTAAAGCAGATCTATCTCTGTAAAAAAAATTGGTCAAATCCCCTTTTTTCATTAGCTGTTAAACCAGTTTGAATATAAGTCAAACGTTCTTACAAATGTCCACCAGAGGGCAGTTTAACCATTAGCACACTTAGCAAAGATGCTAACTCCAAGAAATCAAGTGTGAGTTGACGTGTATCATATAGTGTTTTGACTTTTATTTCAAATAAAAACGAAATGAACACTTGAGCCTATTATACATGAGTCCCTTCACCAAAGTATTTCGAAATTGTTTATGCTTTAATTTATTTTCATTTTGATTTTAAAGCTAAGATGAAGACTAGCTCATTTTCTCTAGTTCCATTTGTGCAAGTGACCTGCTGATCTTGTCTCTGGGTTAAGAAAAGCAGCAGGGGATTGTGAGTTCATTTTCTCCCTGCAGCACCTGTCTAATCCTCGGCTGTAAGAGGAGGTGATCTGTGGGTCACTCCAGGCCAAACTCCTGTCAGAAAGTACAGTGGCCTTAATGGCTCTATTGCAGACCAATATTTCAAATGTATACCTCAGTTACCACTTCAAACCTTGCAGCAGATTTAGCCTTATTCATTAAATACAAATGTTGCATTTACTTAAAATTAATGTTCATTTTTTTCCACATTGGTTGCTACATTGGCAGCAAGCCGAAAACTCAGCCGGGTGTTTTTGGGAAGGTAATTTCACAATATAAAAATTTTGTTTTCTTCTATCATCAAATGTATTGAAATGTTTTACATATCATTAAGTGCAATAGAAGTGAAAAAGACTCGAGCACGTGCACCAATAAACAAACGAGAAAGTGCTTTTTCTCAGACTCAATTTTAGTACAAAAAACATTAATAATCACAAAAAGACATCAGAAATGCTATTTTCAAAGATGTCAGACAACTAGCATTTTTACCGTCTTGTGGTGGTGGACGTGAAAGAAACCCCTGGTCCCAGTCTGTTTAAGAAGCATAAGACATGTTTAGTATGGATTAACTTAGCTTAGCTTTAGCGGACTGAATTAGCTTTTACTGAACCCACAACCTCAGGTACCCACCACCTTAGATATGGAGATCACTCCCAGATAGAAAGGGAATTGAGTAACTCTTGCTGCTACTTGACCCAAGACTGGAATCAGGGACTAATCCGAAGTCAAGTCAGGGTGGCATTAATGTGACTTTAGTTATGTTCCATGGAGAATTTTATGAAAGAATATATTGCTTTACTTAGACTATAAATCCACTTGGTGTACCATTTTTCACACATTTTGCTAATATTATCATCCATGTCAGTTTTTACAACAGTCATTATAACTCTTTGAAAATACACTAAATACAACTTTTGCCAAACAGTTTATCACTCTGTTCATTACACTTTAATAATATATGCCAGGTATTTGTAAAATGTACGTATTATTGACTCAGGTCATCCATGGTTAATCTCAGTATTTCGATCAAGGAATTAAAGTAATGGATGTGTGGCAGAATGCTACTTTCGGGTGAGAAGATCTGGGTATCATTTTAACAAGTTACCTGGCATGGCCATTTGAGGAGTTTGAGAAAACCTGAATAATGAAATGGCATTCATTTAGAAATTTTTGACAGATTTTTTACATTTTATTCATCTCAAGCAATATTTTTAGTTTTACACGAATAATACATGCAAATAAATAAAAAATACACTTGAGTGAAGACCTGTTTAGTATCATAGAGTACTATGACCACAGCAAACTTCAGACTAATACGTTAAATTGATGCAAAGAACCATCTTTGCACAAGTTAGGTTATACAGGCCTATAAATACTGGGAAAAGCTTTTTTTTCTATCAGTTTTTAAAAACCAGTAACCATCTCAATAACTCAGCAGTGCTATACGTAAGCCCTTACTTTTGCTATTCGATGCAATGCTGGCCTTCAACCACTGGCCCATAAACAACAGCAGAAAGTTTGAGTGCATCCTGCTTGCCTCAGCATTTTGTTCATTCCATGCTGAGCTGTTCCCTCCCACATTTTTGCTCCTCTCATACTATCACCAGTTATGTTTAGACAACAGAGCCCGCTAGCCATCCATTTACTAGCACTCTGCATCTGCCTAAATATAGTCAATCCTAAAGCTTCTTAGTGGGAGAACTCCCTATAAGTTCCTTTCCTTGAACAGGTGCTGAGTATAGACCACACAAATATACTTAAGTGAAAATCCCTTGCAGGTATTTAATTCTAAATGAGTAATTACTGGGTCGTCACTGTGTCTTGGTCTGTGGCTTGCATCTTAGTGGCTCAGTCGCGCCTTGGCTTCTAAGCGTGGCACACACTCTGAGTGCTGGTCGTAGCATTTTCTAGCCTGGTAACACAGTGAGTGGAGCTTCCAATTCTCTTGGGCAGGTAACCCAACACAGCCGCCAACATGTGTGACATGGGGGGACTCGATAACTTGGTGGCCAATACGGCCTACCTTAAAGCCCAAGGGGGTGATGACAAAGAGATGAAGAAACGTCGTCGGAGCCTGTCTCTGCCCAAAGCGGACCAATGTGTGTCCCTAAGGACCTCTTTGGACAAGGACTACGATTCGCTCTGTGAAAAACAACCTATTGGAAAGAAGTTATTTCGCCAGTTCCTCAATCAAACAGGGGGAGAGTTCACCACAGCTGCAGAGTTTCAGGACGATCTGTTCGAGTGGGAGCTTGCTGAGGGTGCTGCCAATGATAAAGCCCGTACAAACATCATCAACAAATATTGCAAAGATGGCTCCAAGAACTTCCTCACCTTTCTGACAGGAGATGTAGCAACAAAGTGCAAAGCAGTTACTGACAAAGATTTTGAGGAGGTGATGGGAAATGTGAAGGAGGCCACCAAAGAGTTCCTCAAAGGCAAGCCTTTTACAGAGTATCAGGCAACTCCATTCTTTGACAAGTTTCTCCAATGGAAAGAGTATGAGAAACAACCAATCTCTGAGAAGTACTTCTACGAGTTCAGAACTCTCGGAAAAGGTGGATTTGGAGAGGTAGGTTTCTTTTAAAATTTGCTCAAATTTTAGGATTAGTGTTTTAGATGAACTCAATCCTAACTGTGTCAATCATGTACTCTTACAGGTGTGCGCCGTGCAGGTGAAGAACACCGGCCAGATGTACGCCTGCAAGAAACTTGACAAGAAGCGTTTGAAAAAGAAGCATGGTGAGAAGATGGCCCTTCTGGAAAAGAAGATCTTGGAAAAGGTCAACAGCCTGTTCATTGTCACCTTGGCGTATGCGTACGACACCAAGACCCATCTCTGTCTGGTCATGAGCTTGATGAATGGCGGTGATCTCAAGTACCACATCTACAACATTGGCGAGAAGGGTATTGAAATGGATCGTATCATACATTACACAGCTCAGATTACAACAGGAATCCTGCACCTGCATGCTATGGACATTGTTTACCGTGACATGAAGCCAGAGAATGTGTTGTTAGATAGCCAGGGTCAGTGCCGACTTTCAGATCTTGGTCTAGCTGTGGAGATTGCCGTTGGCAAGACCATCACCCAAAAGGTGAGATAAACAACAATGTTCAGTAATTTGTTCTTACAACAAAAAGAGGCTACATTTAAGCCATGGTAGTCACGCAATCAGATCCAATTTTACAGAATATCCCATTGAAATATTGCTTTCAGTTTGTGTGCCTTTTTGTCAAATTGTGGATAATTCGACCATAACTAACTGGTATTAAGATCTTAATGCTTAATGCTCCTGTTTGTTTTTAAATGGTCGCTTGAGATTATTGTTGTTAGTATCTTCTGGATGATGTAAATCCTAGTGATCATCTCGTCTTCCTAATCAGAAGACATTTTATTAAAGACAATAGAACTTGGTTTAAAACAAAAATATATCAAATGTAGTGTCATGTTTTGTTTTTTAAATACAAGGCAGCATTGAGTAAGACATGTTCCAAACTTGCAATTGGGATTTATCTATATCAACACAAAATGAATTACTTAATACATTAAACAAATTTATGATACTAGATGACAAAGTGATTACAACAATTTTAACCAGTATTAAAAATTCAAAATTATTAAGAATAGACAACTACAGGAAAATATTTTTGACACCTGGTACAAACTCTTTTAAACTCTTCAAAAAACTTGTTTGAGTTTTAGATATTGTCAAAAGTCAAAATGATACAACTTTCATTCAGTGACCTTAAGCTTATTATCCCCTGCCCTTGAGTTCCCAATGCAGGTTGAAACCCAAGCTGAACTACGGAGGTTTTGCTTGGCTTTGCAGCCTTGATCCTCTTAGAAAGAATTACACAAATCTGTCTCTGATCAGACACTGAAAGCCAGAAAGAAGGGGACTTGTACATTTCATATTTGTTGAACTTACTTCTAAGCATCAATTATTGGTCTTCACTATTGTTGCTTTTCATGAGGATATCAATGTCTAATATGAGGTTTAATCTTACGGAGAATTTCTGACTCTAACAGCATGGTCCATCAATTTCTTTCTACACAAACTACAAATTAAATGCTAGCTATTTTAGCATAACACTACAACAATGCATTGCCATCTTTCTCCAAGTGATTTACCTTGACTGACACTAACCCTGTCTCTGTAATTGGGTGTCAATAATCAAATGTTATTTACTGGATTTAACCACTATTTCAGAAAAACAACTTTAACAATCAAATTGACTCAAAGCGTACAACATAGTCTTTCATGTCCTCAAACTTATCTGGCTTCGAGAAGTACCGTTTCTTTAATGAGACATGCTAACTCTGTCATTAGATTAGCGGCATAGCTATTAATGAATGGCTCCCAGGAAAAAAGCTTGAACTTAAAGGTGCACATGTCCCTATGACCCTAAGAATGGTTGTCTTTATATAAGCAGTCTGTTTCATCACAGTGGATCGACACGTGGCTCCTGACAAGTAGTAGGGGATTACGGTTAAGCTTCTTCTTTCTGGCAAAGAGATGAAATGAGGAGTAGTAATCGATTTTTAAAAATCAACGAGGTAGAGTGGTTCTTATATAAAATTGTTCCACATGCTCTAAAAAAAAAGAAAAATGTGCAAACTTGTCCATGTCCCTCATACACATTTTGTCTGTGATCACAGGCTGGAACAGGAGCATATATGGCTCCTGAAATCCTCAATGAGACCCCATACAGAACATCAGTGGACTGGTGGGCCTTGGGATGCAGTATCTATGAAATGGTGGCTGGATACACCCCATTCAAAGGCCCTGATGCCAAGAAGGAGAAAGTGGAGAAAGAAGAGGTACAGAGGCGCATTCTCAATGAGGAGCCAAAGTTTGAGCACAAGAATTTTGATGCTACAACTACTGATGTCATCAAGCAGTTCCTTGTAAAGAAAATCGATGATCGTCTTGGCTGCAAGTAAGTTGGTTTACAAAATTATCAATAAAATCAATGCGGTAAAACGTTTAATACAGAACCTAACTTCCATGCTGTGGAGTCCTGAGGCTAGTTAAATAGTATTCTTCTCAACCTTTCTGAGATCATTGTCTGATCAAGATTTGTATTGCCTCAGGTGCAATAGTGTTCAAAACATAAGGGCAGGAGTCATATTTAGTCAGACCACAATGTATCACCTAATTGCACCAATTTAGGAGTAGTATGCATAGTAAAACATGCAAGGCTTTTGCCCTCCAGGACCCAATTTGGACATCCTGTTCAAAAATGCCTTCCAGACAGTCTAATTGTTCCTTGATTTTTTTTCAGGAACGACGATCCCAGGAAGCATGAGTGGTTCAAGACCATTAATTTTGCTCGTTTAGAGGCTGGCCTTGTCGATCCTCCATGGGTACCCAAAGCCAACGTTGTATATGCAAAGGATACAGGTGACATTGCAGAGTTCTCTGAAATCAAGGGAATTGAATTTGATGCAAAGGATGATAAATTCTTCAAAGAGTTTAGCACAGGTGCTGTACCCATTGCATGGCAACAGGAAATGATTGACACTGGACTTTTTGAGGAGCTTAGTGACCCCAACAGAAGAGAGTCCTCTGGTGGCTCGGATGATGACAAGAAATCTGGCACTTGCACACTTCTGTGAAAGTCCACTTCAGACTATCAGCCCAGATTTAATCTGTGCATGGTTTCATGGCATCAGTAATATGACGGAAGGTGTGCTCTGTGTCAGAGAACAGCGTAGCATGACTGGAAGAGGTGGGACATTAGTCCTTTATAGCATAGACGGAGACCCTTGTTGAATGAATTGCACAGTCACATGGTCTGCGAAACAATCTGGACCAGCCATGAAGTTGTGGACTGAGCTTTGGACCAGTCAGAGTGGTTCTCTGCCCAATGAAACCCTTTGTTTATCATGACGTAGTCAACCTCCTGTTTAACAGAGGTGTCAAAAAGCTCCATTCTTGTTTATGACTGTTAAAATGTAGAAGCTACAGGCCACCTAAAGAGATTTTGAGATTTTCATGTTAAGGTAGAGATGAGTTTGGCAGCAATTAGTGATCAGATGGCAGATATGAGCAGTTTATATCTTTTGTTCCACACATCTCTCTTCCATCTCAAGACCTTTGCTGTTACTTGATCTGTATTATGTAAACCTCTGGAAAGCTATACAGGCTTCTGAAGTCTAGGCACAGACAGAATCCCTGGATACCTGTGGAATTTACTTTTAGCTTTTGATGGTTTAGTAGCCAAAGTTAACTCCTATATGGATTTTTTCCCAGGATCTTAAATGGAGAATAGGCCACATTATTAACAGAAAAGCAAACACTGTTTACATGAAGAGTACATGGGGTGAAAGCAAACGTATGCATAAGTTGTGATCCAGAGGCTGTTATACCTGCTTGGCACATGTCACTGGTGTTACATGATTAAGATTACGACAAAGAAGGGGAATCTGATTTTTTTTTTGTTACATTTTTTGGTTTTAAAATCTTAAAGTAAATAATGGAAGTACTTGGCTGCAAGAGGTCTATCGAATAATTAAAGCAATCGAAATTAACCTAATTAATCTTACACTTTGTATTTTTAAGCTTTAGATTTCCCAATTATTGTGAACGATTTAATCATTTCTTAATCATAGTCATTCTAAATCCATTAAAAAATCTGTAAAGCATCCCAAAAGTTTAGCTTCCAGGTGGTCCAGCTTGTGTTTCAGTTTCTATATGGAAAAAGTGCTTTTGACTGAATTATTATCTGATGGCGCTTAAATTAATTGCCATTAATTATTGTAAGAACATCTTACAAAACCTCTGAGCTTGTCATCTTTACCAGCTTTGGATTTCCGATTCTGTATTTAGAATTTCAAAGTAATTGTGTGTACAAAAATGTAAATATAATCCTAAAGATATTAATAGTTTAAAGCTAGTACTTAGAATTTCATATGTGTTAGTTATGTCATCATATTAGTATGGATAAAATGTAAATCAGTTAAGAGGTTGGACCATGGGGCGTTGTATTATCTGCTTGGATTCATCAGTTATGTAACCCAGGTGGAGGTTGTGTCCCCTCGCAGTCGTCAGCTTAAGGTTTTTAACAATGTGAGGGAGCGTCAACCAATTCTTAACCGAGACTCTTCGGCCTCCAATGCTATCATTTTTTAAAGTTACTATCAAATGTAAATGTTTGAAACATTTGATTTAAACAACCTGCAAGTTTGTGGATTTGTGGAGGCTTGGATGAAGTATGGGTCAATAAAATGTCTTTCTTTACAGATTTCTTGAAGTGTTTTTTACCACACAACATTATATATGTTGGTTGATCTCAAACCAATCTCAATCTGCACCAAAATGTAGCCGTGACATGTATTTCCTAACTTGCAGTGAATAGTCTGCCTTACAACATTAAAGTGTTGGCTTTTAGCTTAATGTGAATAAACATTTTTGCTGCTCATTCATTCTAGATCCTAAAATATTCTCCAGATTAAAGAGTCAAATAACAGACTGCTGGAAAAAGTCCTGGGCTGGTTTGAGAATACCATACTTATCTTTTAAGGGGATAATCTGGCTTACACTTGTGTTCTTAAATCAACCTCTAATCCTTGTAACCTCTAGTCTGATTTGCTGAACCAAGATGGGTCACTCTCAACAGTTTATGATCTCTGTTCTTATAGCACACTTCCAGAAAAATTGGATTCTTGGGATTCTGAGTTAAATTAAGTTAAGTATACTTGGAGTAAGTGATCAGTAAGTGGTCTTGCTAGTTAATACATTTGATAGAGAGCGTGAGTAAATCAAAAGGTGATTGTGTTTCCTGATGCTATCTCTTCTTCTTTAGGTGAACCAGTGTTCACTATACTGAAAAACAATCATATAATTGCATTGAACTGGAAGTGCTTAATGTTTCTGAATATTTTTCCCATGTTGGAGAGACATCAAGAAAGACGAGGTTGCTGCTAATTGGTAACCTGCAAATTTCTGATTCCAACACTTCCCAGTGGTCAGCCAATAAAGCTGGTAAAATATGTAAGTTTAAAACGACTTAAGCTTAAAAATACTTTTATAGGTTAAATAGGATTTAAAGCTAAGTTGGTTTTGATAAAAATCAATGAGGATGTCGCGGTATGTCAACATGTATACAGGCTTTTATTAGGTATACCAAATGCAACTCCTTACCCAATTTAAGCCCAACAAACTTGGTTTGCTGTCCTTGGCTTATGCAGTGATTGTCTGATGTTGTAGCTGACCTGCTTAACGGTACAGTGATGCTGCAGTGGTCCATTTTTGCCTGACCTCTAGAACCAATAGCGCAGGGGTCTCAAACTCAATTTCTGGAGGGCCACAGCCCTACACAGTTTGCTCCACCCTTAACTGGACACACCTGATCCACTGATTCAGCTCCTCTTGTGTTTGTGTGAAGCTACTGGTGTGTCTCTTGAAAAAGGGTTGGAACAAAAACCTGCAGGGGCTGCGCCCCTCCAGGAATTGAGTTTGAGAACGCTGCAATAGCCACTTTAATCCACAGAAAACCCACTCACTGATGCTGTATCATGTGAAAATCCAGCCAGTCAGCAGTTACTGAAACACTCAGACAAGCTCATCTATTATCCATTTTTTCCTAATCTTGGCTTTGTTCGAACCTTGGCAGAACATTTCCAACCATTCTAAATGACTATAGTTACTAACTGACTATAGTTATTATAGTTTTTCAGGTGTGCTTAACACAGTGTGCACTTAATTTCACCCCTTAAAAATCAAACAATGTTTGAACATTTTACTATTAATTTAATATTGCAAATATGTACCTGCTTTATGTTATATGATAATTACAGTCAAGTTATGAACAAAATAAGAACATGTTTATCTTCCTTAAATGGCATTCCCATAAATCTAAAAAGTGAAATTTCTGCTATTTTACTGAACATTTGTTTTTTTGAATCATCATCTTAGGTGGAGATCAAACTCTGAACTGAGGAGCTTCTGCCTGCTAACTACTGGTTTTAATTTTACTTCAATACATGATTACAATTCATCAGACTAAATCAAACATGTAACTTAATGCATTTTAGGAAGTACGCTTAAGCTTTACCTGAGCAACAGAAAAAGAAGATACGAGAGCCGGCAGGTGTTTGAAAGCGGCAGGCAGTTTGAAATAATAATAAAACTATAAACCATGAAAACAGACTTATTCTATAGAGTTAACAGTGCACCTAGTTTTGTAAAAAAATTAATAATATACAGATTCAAATAAAAAATAGAATAAAGTTTCATTCTGATTAACATTAAGAGAACACTCAAGTTACCTATGCTAATATATTGTTTCAATTATAAATTAAGATGTGTTTTGAAAATTGACTTCTTACATTATTCAAAATTTCTCCGTTTTGGATAGAACTTATTCCTCAATGTTCTGTATTGTAGTTCCAATAGTAATTATTTCACACTATAACATAAAAGCTAAAAATCTCAAAGTATGTTAAAACTGTCAGAGATGACAATGTTACGGTAACTTACATTAGTCGGCTTAAATGCCTGAAGCAGATTGCTGTGTCTGAGACTAAATGTAGTCATTTAATGAGCTGACGTAAAGAGCTAATTCAGAGCCAACAAGAATAGATTGTACTACGTTTGCTGAGCTCTCTGACATGGTTCATTTCAACCAATCTGTCACTTGAGTAGTTCAAAACTACAACATACACAAAATTAATTTATCAAATCATTCTCAAGATCAAAACCAGATTAGGGCTGAACAATTAATTGCATTTGCAAATAAATCACAATATTAATAAAAAAAAAAAATTCTGCAGTTATCATTTTAAAAGCAATTAAAATTCAAAATTTTACTCCATAACACATTAACATTTATGACTTCTCAAATTCAAACAATATAGACAACATATCTTGAATTATTGCAACCAGTCCCAACTAGAAAAGAATATACACTTGTAACATTTTTTTTTGTAAAAACTTGAAACGGCTCAATTTGAACCGAAGGCCACAAAAGCGTTAAATACAGTCATGTGAGAGTTTAACACACAAAAACTTTTTACTTTTTAATTAAGCTGAACCTTAAGCATTTTTTTAAAAGTGCAATCCACAGGTTTACATGTTTATTATCGCAACTCTGAAGAACTTAAGAATGGTAAAGCTACAAATTAGTTTTTTATATATATATATATATATATATTTAAATTTGTTAATGACTTTATACTTAATTTAAGGTTTACGCCAGGTTTTATATATGTACAAGGCTGGAAGTTTAACAAATAAATCATTACAGATCTCCTATGATTGTAGCTGATAAACGCTACTTTTAATTAGATTGATTGTTGCATCACAGGAGTACATTGTAATTATGTTTAGTTTATTCCTATATATTTATGATTGTTCTACTGTAATTATTACTAATTGCAGTCAAACTCATCAATGTTGGAAAAATATAGAAAATTACAGAAAAAGCTTTGCAAAAAATAATCAAACTCTAAAGCGCCATCATAATAAATATCGCCTAAAAGTAATCACAAATAATTTATTTTCAAAATCGTTCAGCCCTAAATCAGATAGATATTATTTAGGGTAATTGATTACATTAATAAAATATAATCACTTGAAATTTCTCTAAATTAATCACTAATATATATATAATTATAAATACATATGAAACCAAATAATTTGTTTACATTTTCACTTACGAATGAAATGTGAACTTAGAATGTGACTAATATAAATTAATGTACGTTTAGATTAATTTATTTCACCGATTATTCTTTTAAAGTGCTTTAATTTAACGTATATTGTGGTTTTAGAAAAAAGAATGTTTATTTTCATGAAAAAAAATGTGTGTAGCATTTTGTATAAGACATAAGATACAAATATGAGACACATCGATATCATTCCAAACACATGTTTTTACAAAGAAAACCATCCAGTGTAGATTAATAAATTAATTCCTCTTAAATAAGATTCTCAACAAAGAATATACCATTCATTTTTCTTTGAACAGACACAACCTTTTTAACAACACAATGCCAATGGGATAATCAATGAAAGTATTTAAATCCCATTGTATTAAGCAATTATACGTATTTATAATACATAGTTACAAACAAAATTGGCTATAATAAATCATATTTAAGATCCAAACTTCATTAAATTAAATAAATAGTTTTTTTTTTCGCAAAAACATGGTCATCAGACACTTTATTACTTAAAAATAAGTCTTGATGTCCTCTTGTGGTACAATCATGACATAACAGACCATCCACTTGTGTTTTTCTTTTTATTTGTCAAAATAGCATTTGTACCAAGATGTTAAATGGCTCTTAAGGCATCTGCATGAACAGAGATCAGTGCAGAGGTTATTAATTTTTTTTAGGTTACACATTTGGCCCCTATCACATTTCATATTTTAAAAGTGTCTAAAATAATGCCATCTTGTCAACACAAATCTTACATTGATATAGTAATACGTTCATTAAATATATTCACAAAGAGAAACACAAACAAAAAACATCCACTAAGGATTCAGATTCAGCTTCCAACCTATCTCTTCAATCACAATGTAAACAAAATTGAGGGATTTTCACCCCAAAATGACAACTTCATTATTTACTCACCACATTTTATTCTATCTACTCACGTCTGTTGTTCACTCAGACTCAGGTCCCTCTATTGCTGTTTGCTCAGCTTGATCAGACTATGAGATGCAAGGGGTTACGATTAACTAGCTGAAACATTTTTTGTTTGATAAGAAAACTAGCTTTTTGGGCTGATAATGTTATCTTTACATGATTTCAAAGGCCTTTAGAATATTGATGCAGCAGTTTCTTTAAAGGAAATCTCTCATCATTGAATTCTGGATATGAGACAAAAGACTTGAACAACACGAGTGTGAGGAACTACTGAGAGGACCTTAATTTTCAGTTTTGCTATTCCTTCAATGGAGTGAGGTAACAACACAGAATTCAAAACATCACGGGAATGATAGCCCCAGGGTTCAAACACAATTAGACATCCGGTGATGCTCAGCAGGAGAAGGAACTGTGACAGCAGACCCGGCGACTGCGATTCATTAGCAGAAATCAATCAGTCGTGCCTGTCTGTAGAGTTCAGCTCAGCTCCTTCAGATCCTGCTGAGCAACCGGCATGGCCTTCACTGCAGGGCTTTCAAGAGGAACACAGACAACAGGAACAAGAATGGTGCACCTTCCTCTTTAGCTTCTCCACCTGCATCTGCTTTATTCGCTCACCAGCAGGCGGAAAGTGACACGGCCCAGAAACTTGTCCCGCTCATCGTTGTTCTTGAGGTTCGATCCCTCCACCCTGCACTCCACAATCAGCTCAGAATTGTAGTGTTCCTTTTGGAGGAGCAGCTTGACAGCAACCAGTGGCTGAACATAACCCTTCTGCACAAGACCAGAACGAAAACAGAGTTAACGGAGTTCAAATTTTATTTCTTGATTTTACTTTTTAGAATCTATGATCTTTTGACTAATAAAAGCTGACAGGATAATACATTCCAAA
This sequence comes from Danionella dracula, assembly GCA_900490495.1. NCBI lineage: Eukaryota > Metazoa > Chordata > Actinopteri > Cypriniformes > Danionidae > Danionella > Danionella dracula. The sequence continues at coordinate 4,408,190 of UELW01000100.1, forward strand.
ATAATATTATTTTTCCTAAATAATAGTTTACATTTTTAGCTCAGAAAACAATAGTGAACTAAAAGTTATCCTTTCTGACCTGACTTCCTATGCATTTGCTAAATAAACCCATGTACGCATTGGAAAAAATGAAGCAACACAGAGATACAAACTCATTAATTTTAAAGTAGACGGCGGCCAGAGTGAAAAAAGCTGTAGACGGTGCCATGTTAACATGTTCAGGCGACAAGCAGGAAAGGTTTAGGAAGTATTATCTTTATGCAGATGAGTATGATTTTGTAAGTTTCTTGCAGATTATTTTTCACCTCGGTGGCCTCGATGTAAAGTTCATAATTTAGGCTATGTTCAGACTGCAGCCCAAAGTGAATTTTGTTTGGCATACGCAACATATTTTCATCATGACAGACCTTTTTTTTGACCGAGGTAACTTTCATTTGTGGTCCTGAATTCGATACATAGTTTTTTTACAATGAGACCTCCGCCTGAACAGCCAGGTCGCATTTATTCAACTTTTACATCATCTTATGCTGACAGACGTCACATTTCTAGGTGGCAATGGGAAGTTTTACAACAATCATAGCTAAAAGCAGTCTTTGTCTTCTTAATAGGATTTGGTTAAAATTATGACTGCTCAGTTCAGAAAAGAGCCTCAAATCACATTCACACATTTTTATTTTGATCAAAACCATTTTCTGCCCATGCAAGCCTCACAGCGAGCTGGATTGCGTCCATACACAGGACAGATAAAAGTCACATATGTTGAGTGTAATGTGAATTGTATAATTAAATAAATAAAACACTAAAAAGCTGTTATTAACTGTTATTTTTCACATAGAACACTTAAGGAAGTACATTATAGGAAGGAAGGTGGAAATTAGAAGTGTTTAAGGACACCTCATTATTTAGGCTTTAGCAATTACCTTTATTCAGCTTAAATTTACCATTTAAAATACAAGTAATTTTTTGTATGTAAACACATAACAAAATTCAAACACATTTTTTTCAAACATCAAATTTGTTGTTCTTGACATATACATAATAAACGCCATTAAAGAAAGAAGGATGAATATTAAAACAAACATTTACTCAAATAATGCCATTTATTTACAGACATTAGTAATGACCTATAAAAAGTTACACTGACATTCTCTGTTTTTTATTTTAACACATCACAGCTACTTACGTGTGTCTTTTTCCCATAGTATGGAAAGTACATCCTATCAATAGTGCCATCTTGTGGGAAATACTGCATCGGAAGTGGTTTCTCACTCTGAAATGAAGACCAGGCCGTTTGTTAGCTTCTGTAGATGAAAGACGGTCACTGGCTCAAGGTGACGGACGGAGCTTGTTGCAGTTAACTAATAAAAAAAATCCCTAATGCACATAAAGCAGCTGCAGCAAAGAAACACATCTGAATGCATAGAGCAGAATGACCGGCATCCTCCCACCACTGGGGGTAAAGCAGACACTGCTTTGGAGAGGAAAAGGGCTGAATGGCATGCTGCTGTCTGCCACTGCCATGCTAAATCAATGGCTGCTTCTCTCAGTGACAGTCACAATTCTTCGAGTAAAATTGTTCTGAAGATGATCACTAGAGTGCAGTTTATTGATTCTGGCTTGGGATGCACAAACTATTACCCAATACTTTGTTCTGTTTATTTACTTGTCTAAATGCTTGTGTCAGAACTGTTGCAAAGTTGTTGACATGGCAGTGTATTTACACAAGCTGCATGATTATGTTTTAGCTACTTCAATGAACAGTCAACGTGAGCAGTCAACATGAATAGGATGTCAATTTTACCAGTTCTGAACCAAAAGACGTCATATAGACGTGATATGAACGTCTATTTAAGGTTACTTGTTTGGTGGGAAACTGACACTTATTGAAGATTGACATTTTAAACACATATTTTACAATGTTGAGTATGTTAATTACAAAACTTTTTTTTTAACAATTTACCCTTCATAGAATTAGCCTTAAGGCCACCACATGCCAAAACTAATTTTTGGCTAAAGTTCCTCTTAAGAACGCCCCACAAGACAAAACAATGCGAGTACACACATTAGAGTAGAGTGATGGCTGTGAGCAGAATAAAAGGTTCTGATATCTTGTCATGGATTTTTGTAGTCGAACGCTCACAATCGACCAATTAATTACTCTCATTTTCAGAGTGCTGTTACACATAATAGAGCAGCTGGGTGGCACTCAATACACACTCAATTAAGAACAAGAAGAAGAACAGTGGAAGAAGAAGAAGCCACAGAAGAAGTGAGATACAGAACAGTAAGCTCATTGCCAGAGGAGGCTCTTAACCCATTGTGTGTTTGACAGCTATAAAGCTGCCACAAAACATATTTGCCCCTCTCCGATATCCCACAATGTCTTGTGTGCGAAAACATTCTTCTTCTGTGTTCACGAGTGAGTGTCAGATTCAAAAAATCGTATTGCCCAGTGTGGCATGGTGTGCCACTGTTGTCCCCTGAGTGCCATCCCAGAACAAGTACCATCACTTTACAGTTTACAAATGAAACAACAGAGGTGTGACGCAAATGAAAAGCCCCCTGCAGAGAAGCCATCCAAGCGAGCAAGCAACTATAAGGTCTGGCCACATTGGGGTGAATTTTATTAGAAGTTCACTTTTTATCACAGAAGAAGAAAGTGCACGGACAAAACTGTTAATAAAAGCCACTAAAAGGCTCAACATGGCACAAGCCTTTAAGGTGGGATATGTATGTTTCACTTAAATTGGGTTGTGTATCTACAAAGATAAATTATTTAATCCATCTTTGCTTTTCTTTCAGAAATTACAGAAAAGAAGTAAAGAGAGTAAAGATCGCTCTCAAGTCACGCATTTATGTAAAATCGGCAGCCCCTCATATGTTAACAAAGGATCCTGTTTCATTTGTCGAGCATGGGACTTCGCCCCACAAAAGCCCAGTGCAACATGGCTTGACGAACTTTTCGTCCAGATCTGTGCGGCCTAGTATGCTTATTTTTTGGAAATTAGGAACGAATTGCACAGGCTGATGAAGATTGGCATTGAAATTTGCTCCAATGTGGCCTTACCTTTTGTATCGTAATGCAAGGTTGGCGAGTTTGATAATGTATACTAGGTGAGCTGTCCTGAAGAGTGCTGGGGAACGACTAAAGGAGGAGGTGGGATACTGTTTTAGTCATCAATAAATGAAAGTTTGAGGTCTGTTTATACATTTTTACTTAATGATTTTTTAGACTTGTTTTATTATCTTAAATATGTTGTGTTGTAAATCTAACACACAATTTTCTACACATACCCCTTTAAAGCTTGCAGAAGTGCGTGTTTGAATCAGAAAGGGAAGATTGAGAGCGACCATATATACCATGATCTTACCCATCACTTTACTAAGGAGACCAACTGGCAGCATGCAATTGAGACATAAGAGAAAAAGAAAAACAGAGGGGGAAAAGAAATAAAAAGACTCTTGAGAGAGGATGAAATGATTACAGATTCAAGAAGGAGACACAACATTACAATCACACATTAAAGCTGCAATTTATAGAGTATTTTAGACATATTATTACAAAAAGCATGTTTTCACAACAAAAAAAGCACTCCAATTGTAATATTGATGTTTGACCGGATTTTACATGCAGGCTAGTGTAGGCAATAATTACTTATGAAGCCGTTATTGTCTCAGTATCATTTGTATTTCAGTCCAGACATTTTCTAATTAGACCTATTGTTAGATTAAAGGTTATTTGGAGAAATTTGGTTTAAAAATTGTGTTTTATAATAAAGTTGATTGAGTATAGGCAGGTCCACCATATACTTATACCTTTGAGTTTGCTCTTACAAATTTACAGCTTTATCAGCAAAAAACAACAACGATACCAATAGAGGCATTTAAGACATCTGCTTTACATAATATTAAAGCTCTTTTAAATCATTTTTTAAATGCATCAATATAAAATGTGCCATTACCTTAGTTGTGCAGTTGATGTATGGATCACCAGCTGGCTTAAGACCAATAATCTGTGGGTTTAAAATAACAGATTTAATGCTTTCGTAGTCAACCTGTCAATGTGAATACCCTGTGGTTCTGTGCACCAAAGTTGTGCTCTTGAATAAAGCATTTATCATGCACAACCTACAAAGAAGTGAACATTTTGGAATTACAGTGAACTATTTATGAAAGTAGATAATGTAGATCTCAAAAATAAAAAAGCGAAACAAATTTTGCTCACCCTGTTCATCTTGACAATAACACAAGGCTGCCCTCTGGCATAGCCAAACGTGCCATCTTCTATCCCAGAGCACCTGTGAAGAAAACTCCTCCTGAACTGGCAAACCTTCTTCTGAAGTTCTTCATCCTGCTCCGAGTACTGACCCACCATACACAAGTCATTTTTGGCTTGTTCCGAGTCATTGTATTCTGGGAACCAATCAAAAAATGACCAATTACCAATTTATACCAACCAGATGAGAAGCAAAATCTAGAGCACTTACGGTGAAGGAAAGCGTCTAAATGCTGGACGTACGGGCTGTATTCGTTGGGGTCTGATCTGTTAAATACTAAATTCAAAGACTCTGGTCTGATAACCAGCCCTGTAGAGAGGAAAGATTTGCACAACAAGATCATGTAACAGATCACAAAAACTAACACTAATAATCAATGTGTGTTTAATACAATTTAACCCGATATGACCACCCAATGTAATTCACACAGTCACACTCACCAGGAGATGCAACACGATCTTGATACTTTGGGGTATCGTCATTAAGGGTCTGAAGCATCACCCACAAAGTGAAAACAAACATGGCAGCCAAGAAGCCATAGAAGACCATGTAAAAGAGGAGGATGAGACCTGAAAGAAAAGAGTTATCTTAGTACAACAAAGTCAAGCAGTTGGTCCCCTGGCAGCAGACCGGTATGTGTATCAATTGGTACCAGGCTGCCCAAGAAATAATAAATTATTTCCATTGTATTTATTGTCGCCGTCTGAACGATCTTTCATTTTGAAAAGTCTCACCAACACTATTTTTAAAGAGTGTTACCAATACTTTTTTTCCCTGACACTCACCAGTAACAATGTCTTTTTTGGTGAGGATGAGGAACTTTTCCAAAAAATAACACAGAGAGCCAATAATTTTAGCCCTGATTGAATGTATTAATAAACAACTTTAAGACAAACTAATTTCCACAACCAAACCAAGAGCAATAACAATAAAACGTAATTATTCTGTTATAAATCTGTCAAAGACCCTGTCAGGGTTGTTTGCAGAATGCTACGTAAACTACCCGCAGCAAATTCTGTGTGATTGTGTGTTTAAGTTTCAGACATTTTTACAGATTAATCATATTGTAAACATTGCTTTTTGAACTTCCTCTAGATATTTAGAAGTTTGCAACTTGCCATTGATGTGTCAGTCTCTGCACTAGAAGGTCAGTATCAGTTTCATCACAAAATATGAGTTTTTGTTATCTATGTGAATTTATGAGTTTGAGTACAAGTACATGAGCTTGGTGTCAGTGCATTACTATACTTAAGCACACTTAGAAAATAACTAGGCACATTTTTATTAGATACCCCCCAAATCATTTTTTGTATAAATTCACACTTGATACTGGTATGATAGTTTCTCATTTGAAACTAAACAAATGAACAACAATGCCTTTCCCCAGGATTCAAATTTCGTTTTTTCCTGACCAATCGGAATTTGTTATTGAATTAGAAGCCGGGAAGTAGAATCACCTACTTTGTAATAAAAAAAAGTCTAATTCCATTCTTTTTTTGTGGGAGAGCAAGTAACTTATTTTAATTCTGGACATTGTTTAGCACACTTTATTCATTGTGACAGTCATTTTTGAGTAGACAGACATATTTTAAGTACAGCATCATCTATTACTGCATCAATGTAAAGTGGGGAATTTTTTCAAAACCCTTTTCCAAAATGTTATTTTATCTCAATTTTAGAATTTTTCATCATTAATAATATTTACAGGAATGTCCGTTATGTAAATTATCAGAGCATTAATGAAAGTTATTAAAGATGTTATAGTGAAAGTTTCACGTCTTAAAAAAACCCTGTTAAATTAGGGTACCTTCATGACCAATTCATTACTGATTACATTATCAATGTTTTCTTCCATATAACACAATTATAAGCTTAAAAAGGAATTACTAAGACAGGCCACGGGATCAAATCAAACCAGAACCTTTCTGCGTAAGAACAGGCAATAAACCTATACAGCATAAACTGTTTTTTTTTTTTATCAAATGTTGTAACACTATAGAAACACATCTCCCTTGAAATCAATAACACAAAGTGAATTTCAAATATTGAATGAATAAGTGGCTCCTCTACATTACAGTTCCTTAAATTAAGAGCTGCTGTATTCATAAGAAGTAATGCAACTCTTCCTGTTCTGCCATTCACTAATCACTGCAGCCTGACCCTGGAAATAATCAAATGTGCCATTTACACAGAAGGTCCAGTGAAGCGATTAAACAGATCCTATTCAGATTCCCCACAGGACTGGCCACGTCACAGCGGCAGCGACGTCACTTTGAAGTTAGAGGGAGCTCTTCAGATCAATCTCCAAAACAAATGGCTTTTTAGATAGCTGGAGTCGTTACTTGACTGAACAGCGATTCATTCCTGCAGGCCTTTAATCTTCCAGACCTGTCAAGGCAGTCCTTTGAACTGATAGCCATAATGGGCCACGGGTCAGCGGGGACAAGAAAAGGTTAATGACACTAGCCTTTTCTCACATTATCAGGGAGCACTGCAAGTCAATTAGGAGTAGAAAACAACCTTGTTTTTAAGACACAAACCACAACATTATGATAACAGCAACGAAATGTAAACTACCAACAATATGGTTTATTTGGGAAAATACATATTTTCTTAAGTTAAGTTATAATAAAAACCACACACAAAATATATATGTGAATCCTTTTCATTTCATAATACTCAAATATTTATAAGGTTAGGTAGCTTTTTTACTAGTAAAGGTTAAGTAAAATGTTTGAACAAAAGATTTGTGTTTTCACAAACAATAAATGATTAGGAAATGTTCACAGTTTTTTTTTCTCCTCACAATGTTGATTACATTAATATCGATGCAAGTTTAAAGAGTTACTATATCAATAGAGTAAATGTATTACAATAATGTGAACTGAATCTAAAAACTCAAATAAAAAATGTGTCAACAAATAATTATTTTCATTCAGTTAATACTTAAAAACTGTGTGAAGCAATTCTACAAAAAATGAAAGCAGCTTCGTTGAACGTACGCCAAATACACAAGCACTATATTAAGGGTACAAAATGTTTTCAGTTGCAGGCTTTGAGGTTCTCTGAATTATTTTTAGCCATGCCAGTGTAATGAATGCTTCAACTGAGGCTCGTTTGTTCAGTCCACGGGGAATTTTCACGGTGCACCGAGAAAAATTCACTCGATCTCTGCAGCACACGCCAACCATTAACGGTTGACAATTCGTTTCAAGCCAATAGACCACATGGCTCGACGTTTAAAATAAAATTACACAGTCACGAGCTCACGGGACTTCAAATTCTCAAGAGATTCCAAAATATTACATTTTTTAAATTATGAGGACAATTATGTGGCGGATGGAGTAGCGGGAGAAACATTGTACCGTTCAGAAGCCCGGGAATCGTGAAGAAACCAAGTAGCACAGCTGATGTCATCAACGAGGGTTGATGACATCAAGATGTCGGAATGCCTCAGATAAGAATCACTCTCATTTGCACTGTACAATAACCTAAACCCGCCACCTTCGGGGTCGTTTTATTTTATATGACTGTCCTTCACTGAAACAAGTTGCACATTTATATATTCAGACTACATTTATGCTGAAACACGTTTAACGCAAATGAACTCACCCCAATTCCGCGCGGTGCGTCCGAAGAGCTCTCCCGTTCGCGGGTTGTAGATCCCATCCTTCCAGGTGCTCTCTGGCCCTTTGGCTTCCACTGCGGGGTTTTCACTCTTGTTAGACATGCTGGCTTTCGCTCGAGGTTGAAAAGGAAGACAGAGCCCGTGATGGAGCCTGCTTTGATGAGAATGAAGATGAAGAGGCTGGTATCAATGGGCCACTGCCCTGGCGAGGGAGAGAAGAACCTCCGGCCTCTCTGACCTCTCTCCAGATGCTTGCTGCAGTCACTGCTCCCCAAACTGGTCCAACCGACCCCGGGCGACAACAGCAGCACGAGCACGTTATGGTATGTTATTTATGGGGGAGGGAACGAATTCAGGGACAGCTGCTCTGCGCATGCGTAAACTGTAACCTCGAAATTGCTACATGAATGAATTACTCGCAAATCTCAGTTACATTGGACATCCTATAACATAGTCCTCGATGCAATCCTAAATACATACGATGGCACTGAATGATTTCAAAAACTAATAATGGAAATATGTGTTTTTATAATGTTTTAATACCACCAATCCATTTAAGCACAGGTTTAAAGGATACATCTGAAGGACACATACATGGCAAATCAAAAATAGGCTATCCTATATGTATTAGTAAAGTTATTTTTGTTTTTATAGGTGCTAAAATGTGTTCTACTCCAACTATCAGACATATTGACAGTCTGCTGCAGAAATGGATTTAATTGAAAGGCTAATTATGTAATCAGATAAACGTATGCGTAAAATAATGACGAAGAATGCGTAAAATGATAATGAAGAAATTAGATATGCACAGACTTCTGTAAGTCAAAGCAGACTAACACTCTTCTAGAACTCATCATATAAACCGCTAACGCACCTATATAATATATTCAGGAGGAAAAGCCATACATTATTAAAGCTGTATTTTTAATTAATGACAGGAATCTGCTGCAAGGACTCTACAAGCTTTCAGAGAAAGTACAGGTCCAGCAGGTCAAGTCCATTACAGGATAGTGCCTTGAGCTTTACACGGAAAATATTTATTGTCCAAAAATACGTTTTTGGATCATGGTTTTGGAAAATATTATTAAAAATTAAATTTTTGTATTCATTTGTATTTTATATTTGTAATTTAGTGAGCCCTCATAAACCTAATCAAATCATCGCAGCATGTAAACATTATGCAAAATCACGTAAACTCAAATTGAATTGATTAACAAAATCTAAATTGCTTAAATGTAAGCTAAATAAAAGAGATAAAGGTGTTTGATAGCTTAAACAAAAATTGATATTGATTAAATATTGTTATTTACCTTGCAGAATTTGTAAAATTTGTAAAATTGCAGAAAAAGGTTATTTTACATTTATGTCTTTTGTTTTCTTACATGGTTATGCTGTTTTTAAACAGTTTATGATGGATCCAGTTAAAAGATGCAGTAGTTTACCATATTTTTTGTGTGTTTATATGTTCTAATCTATAACTTAATCTGTTTCTTAATCTTTTTACTGTCGATTGGTTTCATGTATGAGCTATTTAACAATATAATATTAAATCTTAGCGGTATTCCTATGAAAGCATACCTCTATTAATTTTTTTTAGCAGCTTTCCTGGTTTCGATTTGGTATTTTGTTTTTTAAATACTCTGTTATGAGTGACTCTGAAAACATTTTATTCTGTTTTGTTTTGCTTTTTAAAATAAAAAAATTATCATGCAATACTGTTACGTTCTACCAACAGCATCCAACGACTGTTTATATACTCAGTAGATCTCTTAAGGAGTTGTGGTTCTGTAACAATTGAATGTTACAGAACATCCCCCCCCCCCCAAAAAAAGCTTTAAACAATTCAGCATATTTTCCTTTTCCTTGTCAAATACTGCCTCTTGCTGGACAAACTCTAGAAGTGTCAGCTATCTCTGTTAAATACAAGTTTGATCCAGCTAAAATAAAATATAAGTGGAAATAGCTGGCACAATAAAATTGATACAATTCAGCAATACAATTTAGGATATAGCGAAGATGTTTGTATAAAAATTATATGCGTATGTACATATACATGTTTTAAGTGCACACTTATAAAGGTTTTTTTTTTCAGTTATTGGGTACACAAAGAATGATTTGATTAAAAAAATTGCTGACATTTCATAATGTAAAGGTCCTTGTGTAACCATTAATTTTTTTAAGCATTAACGCAATTAACGCACCAATAATCTCTTTTGCTTTGTTTTGTTTATCTGTTAAACTTTCTTTTACCTGATTATTTCCCAATGTAGACCTAGAAGCTGAAAATTATTCTTTAACCTGCAGGTTTGTTTTAAAGTTGTTTAACTGATTTAATGTTTTACATTAGCAGCTGTAAAGAATAGTTCTATTCCTCCAGAAGCCTGCGCCCAGAGAAGGAACAGCGACTCGTGATTCCGTCTCACAAGGGCAGAAGATCTCTCAGCAGAACCTTCTCTCTCACTGTCCCTGGCTGGTGAAACAAACTCCTGATCCAGTCAGGAAAGCACCAACACTAACAGCTTTCAAAAAGCAACCGAAAACTCTTCTCTTTAGGGAACACCTACTATAAAAAAAACTTTCTTTTTTTCCTCCTCTGTCTTTTTCTTCTTCCTCTACTCCCTCCCTGCTTTGGTTTATTGATCAGTTGATAAAATTTCTATTATTAGAAGCTGAGATAGACTTTGACGGTGTAACAGATTGCATATTGTCTCTCCCCTAATGTAAGTCGCTTTGGACAAAAGCGTCTGCCAAATGCATAAATGTAATTTAAATGTAAACGATGCTAGGGCAAGCAATTGTAAGAGCTAGCAGTGTTAAGCTGGATTTGCAAGGAAAGATTGCATGTGGCACTTGAGAGCTCTGCATCCAGTCAGAGCAGTGTCTGGAACACATCAGGACAGAGGAACAGTGTTGCCGGAAGCAAACGCTCCTACAGAATACGAGATTAAAAATGTAAACACCTTTTCTGTCTTTGTTACAAAGCACAGATCCAGTTAGTATGATAACAGAAATTTTATATTTATGTAAATATTTTTTAATATAGATTTTTCAAGTAAATAACTTTTTAGAGTAACTAACAATAATAATAAATACGTCTTTTTATTACATACTCTTGCACAATCTACAACTTTTAAAAATCTGCAAACACTTGAAGGAACCGATAAACATATGCCTTCTTGTGTGAAAATTTTATTTATTGGTCATATTTTGTATTAAAAGCTACAGAGATATGAAAAGAGTACCATAAAGAGAATAACCTTGCATAAGCAAGTATAGAAAATATTACAAACATCTTAAAACAAAACTCTTCTTTCAGAGAGTTTGTCTCAAAGAAAGTCTAGGTTCAAAGATATCATTACGTTTTCTGCAGGCAAAGGTGAAATGCATTTACATTTCTATTTAACTCAATCAGCTCAAATTCTTCTAATGTTTGACAGAGCCACGAGCAGAGACAATGAACGCTTCTCTAGCCTGGTCTTTTTTTGACACCACAATAAATCCCTGGCTCTGCTTTTATCAGTTGCCTTATATGGTAACATTTGGTAACATAACACCTCTTAAATTACTATTTTCTGAAATGTGCAGCCAACGACTAAAAGGGAAAAACTCTCCGGTTAAAAATTTAACCGCAAACAGACACATTATAACCAGAGTTGTGGCATAATACACTTTGTTGTTTGAAAGTTTGTTGCAAGTTCATATTTTGATGCTTTGTTCATTTGATTTCACCATTTAAAATGAGAATGGCAGGCACTTTTCCTAGCTTCAACTTTGTTTACAGCAGCACATCCTGTTCTTCTAATACAGTATGTTACAGCCCTACCTTCCCTTCTCCTCACAGACTTATGCCACCAAAGGGAATGAGAATAGTTTTAACCAAACCTAATTACTCCTTGATATTTCTGTTTAATTTTGAACATGGAGCTAAGAACAAACAATGAACTTATGTTTAAAATAAGTTTCTTGATTTTAACCACACTATAATTTTGTAGACCTTTGCGAGTTTGAATGAGTCTTTAGCAGAAGACAGCAATCCTGTAGATTAGGATAATTCATTCAGCTAGTCACCTACCAGCTCGTGAATGATTGGTAGGGTCATGGAGGTCTGCTACAGTGCTTATCATAGGTCAAATTAAGTTAAAGGTTTAATTTACACACATTGCCAGTTCATCAAAATATTACACACTAACACAGGAAGTCATCAACGCAGATTGTTTAGTTTGAATTCGTTTTAGGGTCAATTGAAGTTAAGACAATCATTAAAGACAATCTATTATAGCAACTTATTAAAAAAAAAACTCAACTGGACGTGTTTGTGCATATAACATGTGGAGTTGGACATCAATTGCTTTTGCTTGAGCTAAAGCTCCTCCCTTGGCCTCTCCACTACCACAACTCCTAGCACATCCATTACCCAAATCTGAAGCCAATATCAAGCCCTGCGTCCCAATCCAAATACTCATGCTGTACCTTTAAAGTAGATACTCATTTTCAGAAGAAAATGTACATACTTTTTCGTGTGTAAGACAAGGGCATGCATGATCTTGGACATCATATGACTGAAGTAGTTTTGACCACACCATTGCAAACAACATGTGCAAGAACTTAACTCTTTCTTTAACATTTGTTCATTAAAAATATTCTAACTATATATTACACTCTTTATATGACTACTATTTGTTTCTGCGCTTCATCTTTTGAAAAAGAAAAGCATGAGGCAACCTCATACTTTCACTCTCACTGCATAATAGGAAAAAACTGAATTGCTATTCCTTGATGCACTGCTTAAAAGTGACTTCAGAAGTGAGCAGGTTCTCATTCACTCCCATGTTAAAACTGACCAACTTTGGAGTTGAAAAAAACATGTTTTCACAAATGACTCCATAAGCCTGTTGATCCCAATAGCTTGTTTTGACCTTCTTGACCACTCTGAAGGGGGTGAATTGTTTTTAAATTAGTTTGTTTAAGTTATTAAAACTTAAATCATCATCCAATCAGATGTCTTCACTGCCGTCGTGTCCCACCTGTGTGGACCCATTTTTGGTTACCAGGAAGTGATGTCCTTCCACGATCACAATGGCTGGCTATGCCTATTCCGAGTCTCCTTCACCGCTCATACAAAACATCACACATGCTACGACTGTGTTATATAAATTCAATGCCATCAATTTGCTAAATCTAACAGTAAAAGGTACACATCCGGGCACCGCTCTGCTACTTTTATTAATGTATGCCACAGTTTGGGACACTGATTCCTATTTTGCACCATAAAAGTGTAGATAGTGTACTGATTGGGATGCAGGGAACTGCAGCTGGATTAAAGTGAGGCGAGTTAAAGTGGCGAGAGGTCATTCCAAGAAGTAATTTTTTGGGATAAATGTTTTTGATAGGGTCACCTCCAGTAATGCCCACTCACTGCATCGTGTAACCCCACCCCATTAGGATGGAATAAAGGTTGGGTGTAGGATTAATGTGTGACAAGAGCCACCCATTGGTGTGCTGGCTTCCCTGCATCAATTGTGCAAAAGGGGACATTTTTATGAATATTCATAAACCATGCAACAATAAGAAGTGCTTTACAACTAGTGTGATTGATTACCAAACACATTCTATTACAGAAATATCTAGTTAGTATAATATAGTTTTTTTTTAAATATGCATATAATAATTAACAATGATATTCACTGAGAGCGAAAGAAAACCATTCATAACATTGTTGCTCTTCAGGTAGAGATGTTCTTCATCGTCAGCTTTGTTCTTTTTGTTGTTTATCCGGGAATGAGTTCATTATATTTTAACTCTTTATACATCAAGCCGAGAGCACACTACATGACTTTTATAACCCTATAAGGAAATCTGGTTTCAGCACAAACAGGAGACTCTGCATTTTAAACATGCACACTACAACAGTTGATCGTGTGGAACGCACACTACAGGGACGGTACTAACGTTACGCTATTGTGCAAAGCTCGCGCATCAAAAAGTAAAGATCGCAACCAGATCTTGTATTGGCATTTTACACAAGTACACCTATAACAAAATAAATCCTTCATAAACAGTACGCTGACATTAAAAATCTTAATAACAAACAAATTACAGTGTAACAGTAAGCCTGTCTGATTTACCTGTAAACACATTCTGTGGACTTAAACTCAGACAGACTCTGATTCACACATAAGGTGCTGTTACAACACACATAGCCGCTGCCTGTCTATTATAATGTTTTATAACAATAACACGTGTGTTAAGCGTTGCTAGTTATGTCTGGTTTTGTTCGAACGGGACACGCTTGATAGCGCTGGTCAGTGGGGGGTGCCGAAAGCTCGTCTGTGGGAGGGACCGGTGTAAACAAGGCATTTTTGCCAGGTCAAAAATACGAGGTCATTCTAATAATAATAATATTATTAATAATAATAACAATACCTTCAATTTATATAGCGCTTTTCAAGACACTCTAAGACGCTTTACAATTATCAGTGCATTATTCATTCACTCCACATTTAAACTCTGGTGGTGATAAGCTTCCTTGGTAGCCCTCAGCTGCCCTGGGGCAGTCTGACAGGACGTGGCTGCCATTCTGCGCCTACGACCTCCTGCCCACCACCAAACACCCCTCACCAGGCACACACATCCATATCGGGCAATGTGGGTGAAGTGGCGGAATGGCAGAATGGCCCTAGCGGGGATCGAACCACCAACCTTCAAAGAGTTTTTTTTTACAAAAAATATTGGATTTTCAACGTTATTAACAGTGTAGCGCTAGTATAGAGGGTTTAAATGTTGACTCTAAGCTCAATAACAAGGGCACATCATGGGACCTTAAAAGATTGAGGATAACAACTATGTACTGAAGCCACACCCACTAAATGAGAGCGTTCAAATATTAATCAATAAAACATCACCATGTACAAAAAAAAGATTTATTGAAAATGATTTATTGCAATCCATTAATATGGAGTAATCTCCTGTAACCCCTTTTTTCTCAGGAAAATGTCACTATATTGCCCGGATTACAACCTGTACCAATATAACTTTTAAAACTATGAAATACGAGAATGTTATGACTCTCCAGAGATGTTATTATTCAATACTTTTATTGTTTTCGTTGTCACGTTGGGTTTAGTGTGTGCACGCTTGCCTTAGCGATGACAAATCATAACCACGCCCTTCCTCGTGAATTCAGACCAACAACCAATCACAAAGGAGATCGCTTTCGCTCAAACCACACTTGAACCTACGCAGCTTCTCTCCTCCGGCTTTAAAGAGAATGAGAAACGAAGTGAAAGTGGCAGCGAGAGCGAAAGAAAACCATTCATAACTTTGATGCTCTTCAGGTAGAGATGTTCCTCATCGTCAGCTTTGCTCTTTTTGTTGCTTTATCCTGGGCTTTTCCTCCGGGTAAGTCTTTCATCCTGTTACAGCGACCTCATTTTACTTCACACAGCCGTATTTGACATCAACAAGTTGTGTTCCTCGAAGCTTTTACTTCCTCGCTGTGTTTTGTCGATATTTAATTCCCCTTGTGCGTGTTGTTTTTGTGCTTGCCAGACATCGTGCTTCGGTTCGAGCGCAGCGTTTTTAACGGCTCGGTCGTGGAGCGGATCCTGGTGAGCGATGCGCATTTAAAGGGACAGTTCGACGAAAATCTTGTCAGACACATTCAGGATGAAGCCCTAAAGAGGATCGCGCAGAATGGACAGAAAACAGCAAGTAATGCATATATATTTGCTGTTTAAACTGAAATTGTCTATGATATCTATCTGTTCCTGGCTGGTGAAACAAACTCCTGATCCAGTCAGAAAAGCAGCAACACTAACAACTTTCAAAGAGCAACTGAAAACTCTTCTTTTCAGGGAACATTCATTCATTCATTCATCTTCATGTCGGCTTTATTCCCTTTCGGGGTCGCCACAGCGGAATGAACCACCAACTCACTGGCATATGTTTTACACAGCAGATGCCCTTCCCTGCCGCAACCCATCGCTGGGAAACATTCACACACACATTCACACTTTAACACTATGGGCAATTGTTCTTATTCAATTCACTTATTCCGCATGTCTTTGGACTTGTGGGGAAACCGGAGCACCCGGAGAAAACCCACGCAATCACGGGGAGAACATGCAAACTCCACACAGAAATGCCACCTGCCCCAGCCGAGGCTCGAACCAGCAACCTTCTTGCTGTGAGACGACCGTGCTACCCACTGCGCCACCGTGACGCCTTCAGGGAACATCTGCTATAAAAAAAAAAATTCTGATTCGACTTCTATTATGATCAAGCTGAGATAGACTTTGACTCTTTAACAAATTGCATATTGTCTCTCCCCAACTGTCTTCGTCTCTGTGTTTTCATCTGTTTATAAATCGTCGCATACTATTAAAATCACACAGAAAATTGTTAATGTCATACCGTGTTTAACTCTCAAAACAACGGCTGTATGTAAATGTGGGAGATTCCTCATTTGATTTCACCTTTGGTGTAAACTTTGATGGCGTCTAATGATTGGCTGTAGCTTTGTTTTGGTTTTTGGAACGCTGTCACGTTTGAAAAATCACAGACACACCTTTCTAAATTTAACTTTTTTCCACAATAGACACGTGTTTCGTTTTACAATTAGCATTGTACACTGTAAGTAAAAGTAAAAAAATGTAGGTAATAGGTTTTTTTTCAGGTCTTAAATGTGTAGATTTCAGTAAGCAAAAATATCTGATTTTGAGTTTATATAACATAAACAACTAAGTTTTTCTAAGCATATGGTTCATACATTTTGATGGAAATAAGCAAATGCTTAATTGCTCACATTTTTATTCAGAGTTGTCTCATTTATGTGCGCATTTATTTTAATATCAACAAACGTTTTTAGAAACCGATCATGCATTTTCATATAAAAACTATTAAAAGAAGGCTTTTACTATTTAGTGAAGGTATTTTATATTAGGCTTATTACTTGTATTGCTTATTTTAGCTTAGCTTCACTGGTGCAGTGCCTAAGACACAGAACTTCAGACTGAAAGGTTGCAGGTTCTAACCCCAGGTGGACCATTTATTTAGTGGCAGTTATGGTCTGGTGAATAAGAAGATCAATTTGTGATCAGAAGGTTGTTGATTCGATCCCCAGATTCACAGAGTTGAAGGTGGTGTGAGTGATGAAACACTTGCTCTCCATCTTCAACAACCACAGCTGTGGAGCCCTCAAGCAAGCACCAGTTTCCCGACTTTTTAGTCTTGAATGCTTCATTTCATTTGCCATGATGCAGCCACTAAGAAACAATAATACAACTTTTTTCACTCAGGTTATGGCAAATACATGCGTCTGAGAGAATGCAAGCTACGAGGTTGCAGAGTCTTAGAAGTGTCTGACAGGATTCAGCTCAACGGCAGAGATTATCTGATTTTAGATATAGACACAGATTCATGGACAAATGTAATAGCAGAAGAACATTACATGCAGCAGACATCAGCGGTGGAACCCTCTGTTCATCTGAAAAAGGAGTGTGAGGATTTTATAAAGCAGATCAACAACACTCAAGATCAAGACGGTAAAACTTTTTCTTGCCATGGAGATGTACTGAAAAGTGTACAGTTAACCCAAAAAACATTCACTAATTGAAGGTTTTTCAGGGTTTGCTTTGTTACGAGTGATGGCTCCAGTTCTATCCTCTCTGCTCTTCATTGGATTTGTCATTGCAAGCTTTCTTATCTTCAAGCGACATGGTAAGCAAACTACAGCAATCTGTACTGGGCAAGTCATGGGATCAGTGTTAAAGAGTCAAAACAAACCAGTAAAACCACTGCTTATTGTTTAAATGGCTTGATAAAAGGAAGGATAACAGTGTGTTAAAAATAGTTTGTCTGTGTTATTGTTCATATTATACAAAAGCTCTTTCTTCTTTGTCTTCTTTCACTTTCAGGTCAGCAGCCAGGAGGTGAGATGTTCTATTGCAGTGCATGTGATTTAAAGGCTGACAGGAGTTTAAATATTGAAGGTGGTATAGCTGTCACTGTGAATGAGTTGCCAGACATAGACATAACATCTACACTGATTAATACACTATTTCCTGTGGAATGTATCAAAATATAACTGCTTGATTTGAAAAATCTTATTGAAACCAAATCATGATGCTTAATGTAAACTTTTGTTGAACACCCATGAGCCCATTTTATTGAAGACACACACTCACACACACTAAAATAGTTTTGCATCAAATAATACAGATTTTCAGTGCAATAAACAACACAGTTACTCTCCAAATTTTCAGGTTGGGAATTGTAAGTAGATTAACTCTTAAATAAGAGGCTTTTCATTGGACTTTTGTGACACATTGGTTCAATTTAATTTATTATTGCAGATTGGATTTAAATATGTGGTGCAAATGTTTGTCATTATTTAGACATAGGTACACATCTTTAAATCTACTATCAGTAAACTAAAATACCCTAAACAGTACCTTTTAAGATAACATTTTAACTGTTTTGTTGACACTTACAAACTTTTTGATGTTTGTGTTTGCCATTTTGAAAAGTAGCCAAATATATGTATCTTCAATAACGTACCAGAAAATTAACTGAAATTACCCTTTTATTTTTGAGAATTTTGGAGGAATGTGTACTTCTAAAAGTACCTGACAGCTAATTCTACATTTTGTATACTTAAAATGTTCAAATGTGTAATTATAATACTTTCCTTCAGGTGTTTTGGGCTCAATTGTCCACTATCCAGCGCATCATCAAGGGATGTTGGACGGAGAGAACCAGAAGAACAATGTTCCAGTCTCGGGACTGAAGGTTCCATATTAGGAATCCTCAAATCTCAATCCTGACTGGCAGAGAGTGGACCTCTTGCTCCGGAAGACTTTTTGGCTGACTTAAAACATGATCGCAGACGAGAGTTGCTGTTCTCTCACATGACATTTGCATAGTGAACTTTAATTCATACGTTCTAGCTCACAAAAATAAAACAAATAAATAAGTAAGTAACCGATGGAGCAGTTAAAAAAAGTAGTCCTTGGTTTAAGCAAACGTTTTGATATTTGCTATAAGATTACGGATTAACAGCTTTTGCACTCTGAGAACTTTGCTCAGGTTGAGTGATGAAACACTTGCTCTTCATCTTCAATAACCGCAGCTGTGGAGCCCTCGAGCAAGCACCAGTTTCCCGACTGCTCCCCGGGCGCTGCAGGCATGGGTAACTCCATATCTGGTCACTTTCACTTAAGTTGTTTGAAATCACCTTATTGGAGATAAAAAATCTTCCATATTGACACCTTAGAGTGTATGTTTTTTGTTGTGAAGACTGCGAAGGCATTTTTAACTTAAGTTCTTGCCACATTGATTACATAAGTGTGGTTTCTCTCCTTTGTGGTTAATCATGCAAAGTTTGAAGACATCTTTAGGATTAAAAGTTTATCCTCATCAATGACATGTATGTGGCTTTTATTCAAAATGGATTATTATGTGTGTATCACGATATGCTTTTGTTTTAAACTCTCCCCGCATTGTGGAAATTCTCCAGTGTGAGTCATCATTTGAAGTCTATATCTTCAAATTGTTTTTATAAAATTCTTACAATATGCACAGCTGGATATTGTATGGATTAACAGCTTTTTCACTCTGAGAACTTTGGCCAGGCACTTAAGCGACTCTTGTGTATCTTTAAGCTATACTGTTTATATTGAATCTCTCCCCATACTGATGCAGTCACTCCTGTGTGGGTGATCATGTGATCGCTACATTTTATACTGTGATAACACTTGTATACTTTAAGTGATTGTTATGGTCTTGTAAGATTATAAATTTATTTTACCTCAGAAGTTGATCTGATATTATTATAATGGTAAAGCTCTTCATGTGATCTATGAGTTGTATTCGAATGAAACTTTCCTACACTGACATGTAATTACTCTTATTGCATTCGGTCTAAGGGCTCCCTTTTTTAAACACTTTCAACGCTGATAACATTCATGTGGTTTCTATTCATTGCGAATGAGCATGTGATACTTAAATAACACTTTTATTTCAAAGCTCCATTCACATTGATAACATGTATGTGTTTTCTCTCCAGCGTGGATGATTAAGTTGTTTCAAGTCACCTTTCGACAAAAACTCTTCCCATATTGATCACTTAGTGTATTTTTTAACCATTGTGGTTTGTGATTTGAAATTTTAAAGCATTTAAACTTAAATCTCTTGCCATATTGATCGCATCTGTGTGGTTTTTCTCCTGTGTGGGTAATCTTGCAAAGTTTGAAGACATCTCATTGATGACATGTTATGTGGATCGAGATATGCTTTTGTTGTAAAATCTCCCCTCGTTGACATAGATGTGGGCACTGCCCAGTGTGAGTCGTCATGTGAAGTCTTTATCTTCTAAATTTTATTATGAAAGTCTTACAATTTTGATCACATAAGTGTGGTCTCTCCACGGTGGAGGATCGTGTGATGTTCAAGACATCACTCTTAAAACTTATAGTGTTCTTAAAACAAACAATGTTTTTTTCTTCTGCGTGTTTTTTCACATGATTACTCAGTCCATCTTTTCCTGACAAACTCTTCCCACACATACATGTGGTCTCTCCAGTTTGTATGAACTTTTGATGTTTTAAGACTTTTCACTTTAAAAATCTGAATCATCATGTGACGTTTCAAGTTACTTTTTTTGTAAAATTCCCCCCACATTGATCTGTGTGGTTTCTCTCCACTGTGGATCTTAAAATAACACTTATAAATGAGCTTTTAAAAAAACTTCTCCCACATATATCAAATGAATGTTGTTTCTGTATAGTTTGGGTTTCCATGGTACACTTTCACCCTCGTTCCCCAAGTTTTGTTCTCAATTTTTATTTGACACCTTTCCTCATTAACCAGCTCCAACAAGTCTATCAAAATTGAAAACAGTTTTCAACAACGAAACAAGTCGTGGAAACGAAAACAGTTGAAGTTGAACTAATCTTAACCTTAACCCTAGCAACTTATGTGTTATAACCCTAGTGTTATGGCTGGGCAAAACCATTAGGAAAATCATTTTAAAAGGCTTATACTGCCACCTAGTGTGTTTTAGTGTGAGAAGTTGTTTAATGCTTTTGTTTTTACTTTATTAAGATCCTGTGTTGCAATTGCTCATTAAGATACTCAATCGAGTTTCTAACTTGCCTTTTTTCCTAGAAACAGCTACTTTATTTGCTTTCCTTGCAAGTATTTAGTTACACAGACCAGTGCTTGACTCACCATTTTGTTACCTTACTGCTGAGATTTTTTTTTTTTCACTAAATATTTGTATAAAGTAGTCTTGTAAAAGTGCACATTGCGATTGCGGGGAGCGTTTATTTTGAAATTTTGAAATCTCCAAAAGAATCATGCCCCCTAAACCAATAGAATCCTGTAACTATACTGTTAGCTACTGCTGATTGAATTAAAACTTTTTTTGTCCAAATGCTCGGACTGAGTATTTTCCCTAATTATTTTAAAAGTCACATACAACACTTAAAAAAACAACACAAACACAATAAATTATGAATCATGTTTGTAAAAATGGCGTTTCAATTTCACAAAAAAATAGCGGAAAGGCTCATTCCATTTTCTCATTTCTGTAGATGTTTTAGGTAATTTCTATACTTGATTGTAACTTGCATTAATTCAATTTGACATAACCTTTTTAAATAAATAACTTAAATACAGACGTTTGCTTTGATTTTACTGTTTGTATAATATTTTAATAAGAATTTTAAAAAGAGATGAAGCAGGCTGTAATAATAAATCTAACATATAGAATATAATTTTTAGCACCGACTGTTTTGTGATAACAGTCTTACCAAAAACTAGGCTGCATTTAACCTCCAATAAAAATGTTAACAAGAGTTGGTAGGCGACTTCCATCGGCGGCTTTTAGTGTTACATGACGAATTGTTTTTACTATGTTACATTTAAAACGTTTAAAATGTTATTGTTCTTTGATTATTTATTATAAATCTCCGACACCGAGATGTTTTAATAAGTTATATGAGTGTCGGAACGATGCTTGCAACGAGTTACATCATTCAAGTGTTTCCACACGGACTTGTTTATTGGCTGGACAGTAACAGCTCACACAGAAACAAAACCGGCCAGCAACTGTGGATGAAATTTTTTCTGTTTGGACTTTGACAGGTTTTCCTTTACTGTTGTAATTTTAATATTGAAACTAAAAGATGGGAGTCCCCAAGTTTTATCGATGGATATCGGAACGGTATCCGTGCCTCAGTGAAGTTGTTAAAGAACATCAGGTGAGCTACCATTAACGTTAGTTTGACTAGGCCGCGCAGAAACCATTGTAACGTTAGCTCCAAGAACAGATGGTGATGTTAGCGCGTTATTTTCGACGTTATGCCTAAGATGTTTAATAAAACATCTGTATTTGAAAATATAAGAAGGAGATACTCTATAAATCGTAATATTTGGTTTTTTGAGACAATGCGGTCATGTCTCATCATACAGCAGTGACGTTAACGTTAAAGAAGCAGGTGCTTTTTGGATCCTGTAAGTTAGTCTAACGTTACATTTCCTGCCTTCATTTTCAAACCTGCATCATTTAACCATAGTTAGCTCCGTGCTAAACTACTCTCACGGGTTTGTGTCTTTTTACTGTGTAAACTTACTTGCGTATTTAAATATATGTTCATAGTGAACATTACTTGTTTTATAACAACGTTATAGACAATGTTACATATATTACAAAATGGTAAACATTAAATAAATGTTATGCTGACTTTCTGTAATATGTTGTAAAGTTAATAAACTCGACATTTATCTTTATATTTTAATATCTAATTTCTGATTTTAATTTTATTTAAAGAATTAATGATAGCCTGTCTTCCTATTGTTTCATCTAAGTTGTTTGTAGTTTTTTATTTCTCAAGACTGCTTGTAAAACCATCTGAATGTTAGTCATTCTGTGTCACGTTTACAACACACGACTCAAGCTATCTCCCTTATCACAGATTCCAGAGTTTGACAACCTGTATTTAGATATGAACGGAATCATTCATCAGTGTTCCCACCCAAATGACGAAGACGTTCACTTCCGAATATCTGAGGAGAAGATATTCGCTGACATCTTCCACTACCTGGAGGTGCTGTTTCGCATCATTAAGCCTAGGAAAGTGTTCTTCATGGCTGTTGATGGGGTTGCACCCAGGGCTAAGATGAACCAGCAGCGTGGGAGGCGATTTAGGTAAAACAAACTAAACACTCATAAAGAGACCTTTATTTGGAATGTTTATAGAATAGCTATTTTGTTGAAAATAGTAGAGTACTTCAGATATTGGAAAGGATTTTTTTTATCCAGTATATTTTAGATTATGAAAGAAAGCAGAGCTTCCTTTAGAAATGGTTAAATAGTTTTCTTTTATGATGCATATTTATAATGCCTATATAACAAGGAATCCTATATTTGTATAATCCAGTAAAATAAAACATTCTGAAATTGTTGTCAAACTTCAGAAATACTTTTTATAACACTGCATTGAAAATATACAATAAACGGCTTTTTAACAAAAACTTACAGATTACCCATAATGCTTCCTGCGAAATTTACCGTATTGTTATTAAATGAACTATTTTACGTAACTTACAATAAAAACATTATCCAAAAAGTTCTAACTACTTAACAATTATACATGTATTGTAACGATTTAAGTTAATATAAATCAAATCAATTAATGAGTCATAACATTCACATTTACAGTAAATTAACCTTCAAAATTCTCAAACAGATAAAGCAAATGTGCGTGTGTGTGCGTGTGTGTGCGTGTGTGTGTGTGTGTGCGTGTGTGTGTGTGTGTGTGTTTTTTTAATGCTAGTTTCGGAAGATGAGATTTTAATGGTAGATCTGTATCTGGGTTCGTCTGTTTTCAGGTCTGCAAAGGAGGCTGAGGACAAAATCAAGAAGGCTTTGGAGAAGGGTGAAGTTTTACCCACAGAAGCCCGCTTTGACTCCAACTGCATCACACCTGGTTTGTATTCACATTAGTGATGCTCATCAGTGATTACTTTAAGACCTGTACACACCAATGGAGTTGCATCTTTCTTACCAGTTCTCCAAACACAATGCATTAATTTGTCACTTTTCAACAATAAAGCAGCCTCGTTTTGGTGTGAAACAGGCGGGATTGGTTTGTTTGTTCACGGGACTGAAGTTACTTGAGATGCTAATGTCACAAACGCCCTTCAAAATCAATATATATATATATATATATATATACAAGTCATTGAAAAGATGCAGTCTCCCATGCAGCAACTCTTTTTCTACAGCTTTCTTGAATTTCTCGATCCATTTGCGCACCACCTAGTATACAGTTATAGTAGTAACCAGTTATAGTATACAGATATAGATACAAAGGTTTCTAGAGAACTTTACTCATAATCAGGATTTATACAAGGTGAAATCAGACCAATCTCTTCAATTTGTATTTTTGTAGGTTTTGTTTTGCAGTTAGTGTTTTGTTTATCTGATGTATTTTTCTTTCTTTCTGTGTACAGGAACAGATTTCATGGCCAGGCTGCAGGAACAGCTTAAATATTTTGTACACAATAAACTGTCCACTGACAAGTCATGGCAGGGAGTGAACGTATATTTATCCGGTCATGAGGTGAGTTTCAGACTTTAAGGGGTGCCAGGATTTGACTAATAGTTTTCAGTTATGTTCCATTGATTCCTGTGTGATGGCAGTTTGTCGCCGTTGAGTCCATTCTAAAGTTCCTTGTTGATTTACAGACCCCAGGTGAAGGAGAGCACAAGATCATGGAGTTTATTCGGTCTGAGAGCAGCAAACCGAGTCATAACCCAAACACAAGACACTGCCTTTATGGTCTGGATGCCGACCTGGTGAGAACAGTCATCAGGTTTCATATTTACTGCACTTTGAGTGCCACAAACTGTCTATCAGATTTCAAGCTAGCAAGTATGTGAGAATGAGAGTAAACTTTATTTACTTTAGTTCTGCATTCATTCTGAACTGTTCGGATCAGTTTAGTTAAACTTAGTCACAAATTCCTTTTCAGAAAAAAAGTATTCTGAATTAAAGTTGAACCCAGTTAACTTTTAGTGTGAACTAGTGATTACCAGCCACAAGTGTTCTGTTGTTTTAAGCTTTGTCTCTTATTTTGCAGATAATGCTTGGCTTGACCAGCCACGAGCCTCATTTTTCTCTTCTCAGAGAGGAGGTGCGTTTTGGAGGCAAAAAGTCACAAAAGAGGTATTGTACTATTGTGTTGGTAGAGAACTCCATCAGTTCAGCTCTCCACTTATATATGTTTATTCCTAAATTTATCACACTTTAAATATTTGATATATAGTTTTATGTTGGTCACCAATATAGGCTCAAGTTATCAAAACATTTCTGAATATTGGTCTAGTCATAAATGCAGAATGAGACCTATAAAGCTGTTTACTATTCAGTATCATAATATAGAAACTCATCTGGGGTCGTTCTTTACTTACTTTCTGAAAGTGAGACTTTAATGTTCATAGTTAAAAGGCTTGTAACACAATTTTGTTTTCTCATTAAATTGTAGTGTTTTTTTGTTTTTACAAGACATCAAGTGCTTTTAATTAGCATTGTCTGTTTTTAATTCACATTTTTGAATCTACCTTTTACAGAGTTTGCACAGGTCTAAAGAGTCTTAAAATGTCTAAAAAGTAAGATTTTAAGCCTTACAAAGTCTTAAATCCGTTTTCAAATGTCTTATTTTTCTAACTTAAACACATTTGATCAATTTTTTGTTGTTATTGAGTTGTTATTTTAATTTGATGAATGTATGAAAGAGGAATTCATTTAGGAAAGAGGAATTCATTTAAAAATGTGTTTCTTGCTTTGTATTTTAAACATTTGAATCGATTATTTATTTGAAGTTCATTAGTTATTCTTTCATAAAGTTTCAAGATCTGTTTGTCTGTTTTGTTTCGTTTAAGGCTTTATCTTTAGCGCTTTAGTACTTCCTGCACAGCTTGCAGACGACCTTTTATGGGGCGTTTTTTAACTTTACAAAATTATCCACACTTTAGATTTTCTCTTTGACATGAGGATAGGTGCATTTGCCTCATTCGCTGACGGCGTTATTTCTTTTGGAATTTTTTCGACTAACCGATTAATGAAAACATCAGTCGAATAAACCTGTTCTAGTCAACTATTGACTAATTGACCCAAAAGAGCGTAGCCCTACTTTTTGTTATACAAAGTATGTAAAACTATAACATGGGTCTTACATTTGATTCTTAATGATCCTAAAAAGTCTTAAATTTAACTATCAAACCTGCAGAAACCCTGTTTCATCATGTTACATGTATTTAAGGGAATTTAGGTTCCACTGATTGTAATGGTAGTTTTCTGACTTCACATGTGTCACATCACTGATGACAGAAAGAGAAAAAAAATTATAGCTGCCCAAAGTTACGGTTTGAAATATTGCCTTTTAGCCTCAACCTAGGATAAAATCTCTGGCTGACTATAACAGAAAACAACCAATTGCTCTTCATCAAAATTGTTATATCTTAACAGTTTACCCAAGCAAACACTTTCAGATTCTTTTATCCAGTTGTCTTCAAAATTTTTACAAAAAATATCTATTTGTCTTGCATCCTACAAAAAATGTTCTTCAAACCCTGCAAATACCTCACACAAAGGTACGATTGTGTCTGGAAGTTTTTGGTTGTTGTATCTTAGTTTCATTACAATTCAGTTTTGTGTAGAAGATGATCATTTTCTTTCATTGTACAACAATACAGCAAATGATCAATTGTAATTTTATTCAATAGTGTCATGTTTGTTAGGTTTTACACTGCTTTAGTCTTGTCTTGATTGTTTTTGTGTCTTTAGGATAACCGCTCCAGAGGAGACAACATTTCACCTGCTCCACCTCTCCCTTATGAGAGAATACATTGACTATGAGTTTTCAGAGCTCAGGGTGAGGATATAAATGTACAAATTGTGCCAAATAAATGAACATTGAAGGTAATTGACACTGCAAATTGCATGCAGGATATTTGGCTCAAGTTTTTGTTGACAAATCAGGGCACACAAAGACTGGCTTGCTGTTCATGCTGCTCAATCATTAAAATACTTTTTATTCTAATGTTCTAAATGTATTTTTATATTAGAATAAGATCTCGTTTGAGTATGATCTGGAGAGGATCATAGACGACTGGGTTCTGATGGGTTTCCTGGTGGGAAATGACTTCATTCCTCATCTGCCTAACTTGCATATCAATCATGACGCACTGCCACTGCTCTATCGAACTTATATTAATGTGCTGCCCAGTCTCGGGGGTGAGTCATCCAATCACAGAACCTCTGTGATTAGAATATTTATTGAGGTTATTGTTGCTTAATACTAAAAAGTCTTGTTGTCTTCACCAGGCTACCTGAATGAGAACGGCCACCTCAACCTTGCAAACTTTGAGAAGTACCTTGAGAAGTTGTCAGAAGTGAGTGTTAAGTTCTACTTGTTTCATGGTTTGGGTGTAGCCAGAAATACATTTGACACCAAAATCATATACTTTAATGCGTAAGTGACTACAGCCCCTCATCGTTTGCTTAATAAAAAGCCGGCCTGCTGTGGTGGTTGAATCTTAATGTAAACAGACTTTTCTTGTCACTACACTACCAAAATAAAAAAGAAATGCAATAACAGGACCTTCAGGAACTGGGTATTGTTGAACACTGTGGCCTAGATAGAGCAGTTACCTTAAGGATTGGTATTACTTGGAACGCTTGAAAAAGAATGAGAGTGAGGTCATAAAATAGTGCAGTGATCTAAATTCATAAGTTATAGAGGCCGCCCCCAAAATTTGCCAGGATCAGGAAATTAATATATAACGTTTTATTTCACTGAAAGCATCAATGATTTTTGTGTGTCAAAATCTTCGTTTTTTCTGAATTGGACTTCAATTAAAAACACAATGTAAAAACCAATCCCAATTTAAGACTTTATCATGTAGTTATCATCTAGTTTTATCATGTAGTATTTTTAGAAAATGTGCGAATGATGATGGTTTTCTTGTTTCTATTAAAGCTAGAAAAATGTGTCTTGTCTGTTCATAGTTTGACCGAGAGCACTTCAGTGAGGTGTTTGTGGATCTGAAGTGGTTTGAGAGTAAGGTGGGGAACAAATACCTGAATGAAGCCGCTGGGCTTGCTGCTGAAGAGGCTGGTGCTAGAGATGGAAGCAAGAAAAAGGTATGAACCGTTGCTTCAAAACAAGATGTATCCATGCATACTTCGTACTTTTTTATGCCCTCCATTGTGTAGGTCAAGAGGCCCCAGACAAGATAAAAATTTAAAAGAAGGATTTAACATAATAAATACATTTATTACAACTTCGCTCTTAAGGCCTGTTTCTACTCCTTCAATAATAAAAGAAATCAGAAAATAATGTACAATTTCATTATTCCATCACTTCAAATCAGCGCAGTGCCAAATGTTCGCATAAATTATAGGACTCGGCATAAAAAAACAACATGGACATGCAATGGCTTTAAGGGGAAACAGCAGTACAAAATAACAAATTAAAACCAAAGTTTCATGATAAAAGCAAGTCAAACGGTGCAATTCAGTAAATCAAGATGCAGGTGAGCAGGAAGAATCAACAGTCAATTTCACAGTGCACACCAGTCTACCGCTTAGATGCGTACACCTAATAATTTACGACTGTTTTAAAAATGAGGAACCAAGACAAGCTTGTGATAGCTGGCCTGTCTATGAACTCTTGAGCTGGATGCACAATGGATACATCCACGTTGTTATTCTGTTTGTTTTTAAGCTAATTTGTTCATGAATGATGACCGGCATAATAGCTGAACTTATGTATATGCACATAAAATGTACATCTTGAAATGTAACAGCTTTTAAATATGGTGTGTATTTCGAAATCAAAACAATGTAGTAATAAGAGAGTGAATAATAGAATATCTTACATCTTCTTGGTGTTTTTTCATCCATCATGCAATGGTTCCAAGAATGATCCAAACTATTTGCATTAAAACTCTTAACCAATGAATGTTAGGCCCTGTCAACACGTACCAGTTACAAGTTTTTCTTACCCCATTTACAAAAAAATGGTTACCGGGGCTCTTCTGAATTCAGAGCTTCCTTTTAATGGCTGTGAAATATTAATAATGTCAAAACTGGTGCTTTTTTGGGTTTGTACGAGATGAGCGCATCTGTAGCAATATCACACACATTGTTGTGGTTTGATGCATCTGTTCTCTGATTAAACACGTTATTAAATATGTTGTGTGCTTGTGTAGTCCTGTACATCTCAGAAGATCTGCTTTAATACAGAGAGCCGGAGCGCATCCTTCGATCTATCCATCCCTATTAACCATGCGGAGCACTGAGAATCAAGAAAAAACCTCATATAACTCTTTTATACTCTTCTTTAAAGCCTAAACCAGAATCTGTTTGGTTATTGTGTCCCCACAGAAACAAACAAGTAGCCTTTAAAAAAAGGCTATTTGGCCTGCATTTTCAAATTAACTCTGTTGGGTGTGGAAACGCACAAAAATAACGGCTACAAAATAACCGAGTTTTTGTAATTACCCTGTAAAAATTTCTATAGAGCAGGGATAAGCAAAGTGATTTCTAGAGGGGCATCACCACTGATGGTTCATCAATCAGTTAATCAACAAATCAATCAAAACAAGCCAAGAGGAGGCTAACAAGTTGATTAATTAATTTGGTTAACTTTTGCCCACCTATTATAAAAACAGTTATGCAAAGATAATTTCATTGGTTTTTTGTTTCAGTCTTCTGATAATTCCCTGTGTCTTGCCGCTCTTGATGTCAGAGAGTCTCACAGTACAACTGGAAGAGGTACGATATTCTCATTGTTAAAGGTGAAGTATGACTGAGTAGATGTGAAATCACAAAAAAGACACCTTAGACCCATAGCACCTTGATTTTGATAGCTCCTGCTGGTTTTTGTTCAGATTTAGTATGACAAAAAAAAAACTGGAACTGCTACAATATAAATTTCCAACCTTTGTGTAGTGACTGAAATAGGACTCCTTTGACTGAACAAAGAGTAGTAGCTGTCAGGTTTGGATATTTCGACTGGTCTACATTTTTCATTGATATTAGAACTTGAAATGAACATGCTTGTTTGTTGACATATCAGAACAATTTCATGATTTTATTTACCAAATTTCTCACACACTGTACTCTTAAATGATGGATCACAAATTATGGAAAAGGTCCAGAACACTGAATGCTATTGAAGTAAAGTTAAAATATAGATGCAAAATAAAACCTTAATTACTAAACTGATTCAGCAGAAGCTGCTGAGGAGGATTGCGAGGATGATGACATGTTCGAAGCAGAGTTTCGGCAGTATAAGCGTACCTACTACATGACCAAAATGGAAGTAGAAGTCGTCTCGGAGTGAGTTTTTCATTTGTTTGGATTTGTTTTAATGCACCGGGGATGTTGGCCACACAGTATACATCTCTTTTTCATCTTGCAGTGAGTTTCTGGCCAATCAGGCAAAATGTTATGTGGAAGGGATCCAGTGGATTCTGCATTATTATTACCATGGAGTTCAGTCTTGGAGCTGGTGAGCTAAAATCAACAGATCTTTTAATATGTTCCTCTGAGCTGCTAAGATATTTAAGTAGAGTAAACTAATAAGAGTCTCTATTTAGTTATAGTTTAGTGGTCAGCAGAAATAAGTTACCAATTGGGTTACATTTACAGTTACAGTTACATTTGATGGACAATAAGTAACTCTAATTCTTAATTATTTAAAAATAGTGCTAGAACATCATGAGAACTGCCAGAGTTTTTGGAACTATTTTCTTACTTCAAAAATTAATATTTTGATAAATATTATATACAACAAGCAATAAAGTTAACCATCTTCTCTGAACATGTTATTGTACAAAAAGTATTTTATTATTTCTGAAAAAACTCTCAATGCAGGTATTATCCACACCACTATGCTCCATTCCTTTCCGACGTGAAGAACATCTCTGGTCTTAAGCTAACCTTTGATCTGGCCAAGCCCTTCATGCCATTCGAGCAGCTCTTGGGCGTCCTGCCCTCAGCCAGCAAAGAACTTCTTCCTCAGTGTTACCAGGTTACTTTTCACCCTTATCACACCTCTGTTCAAGCTAAACTCATTTCCTGACCAACACTCTGTCATTCCCAGCATCTGATGATATCACAAAGCTCACCAATTGTGGAGTACTATCCACAGGACTTCAAAACAGATCTAAATGGGAAGCAGCAGGAATGGGAAGCTGTTGTTCTCATCCCGTTCATCGATGAGGTGCTTTAGCGTGTTTCCTGAGCTGTGTCTGTCTTTTGGGAAGTTTGTGCTGTTAAGTTAACATTTTAATGTTCTCTTTCAGAAACGTCTGTTAGCTGCCATGGACCCCTACACTCCTGAACTTAGCCCATCAGAGAAGGCCAGGAACAGACATACTGAGTGTGCTGTCTACTGCTTTGATGCAGAGCTGGAGTATACCTATAACTCACCTCTGCCACAGTTGTTCCCTAGCATTGTTCACTGCCATGCCCGGTGAGTTAAAAGCTGGTTTAATACGATGGAAAATATTTCACTTGTTGTCTTCTGCTGAAACATTTTTGTGTTTATAAAGACCGTGTCAGTCTGCTTTTTTTAAATTAATCGATTTCATCAGCCATGGTTAAAACCAATTTCTACATTTCACTTCATAAAGAGGGCCTGGAACTGAGCCAATGAGCTTTGTTTTGTCTGGTATTTTTTTACCAGGCTAATCAGTGAACAGTCCTCGACATGCACAGAGTAATAAAAACTGTACAAAGATACAAACTGCCTCAACACGCAGTCTAACGGTTAACGTTATCCTTAAATGGCACCTGTAGAGACTCGCTCATGCATTGGAAATCAGTGTTGTCTGAGCTTCCACAATCTCACGAAGGCAGGAATCATTAGTAAACCATGAAGTACTGATGACAGCGACTGCAACGAACCTGAGGGAGCGAGAGGGAATCTGGAGTGTTCGATGCCGAAATCGCTCAACTGTTTTATTCAGACAACGGTGAAGGATTGGTGGATAAGGAATTAACTGAACTGTGTATTCCTTTGTATTTTTTGTGTTACAGCGAAAAATGTTAGATTGTTGAGTTATTATTTTAATTTAATGAATGTATGAAAGAGGAATTCATTGTTGTGACTGCATAATTTCCCTGTGAATTTTTTCCCCCGACTAACAGACTAATGAAAAGGTCAGTCGAATTAACCTCTTCTAGTCGACTATTGACTAATTGACCCAAAAGAGGGCTATAATTAATAATGCTTCATGATTTAAACCCCATCTTCTTATGTGTGTTTAGAGCAACACCAGTCCCAATGGATGCCTGGCGCGTGTCACTTTATCATGTTGGTCGTAGGATTGATCGAGGAGCGCTGTACTTCTGTGGATTCCCCACTCTACAGCACATCCGCCATAAAGTATACAATTCTCTGTCTGTCTGTCTATCGTTACAGAAATAATTCAACTAATATCAATTTGTTGCTCACACAGTTTTACAAGAAGAAGAGTGGAGTTATGGTCTTTCAGCAAAGCAGCCGAGGAGAGAACATGATACTTGACATTCTTCCTAGCCGTGAGATGGAGGAGGTGAATAGCTGGTCATTTCAGGCGTTTCCTACATGACATCACTTTGAAATTCATAATGTTTCAATAATCATGATATTCCGTTTCTGTATAGTAATGTATGTACTCTGCTTTGAAGGTGGAAGATGTCGCATTACTAGCTCTTGGAAAGTCTTTGTTCGTGAACTGGCCCCATTTGATGGAAGCTCGAGTTGTGGCTCTTTCAGATGGAGACACAAAGTATGTTGTTAGATTTTTTTAATGTTATTTACAAATACTATGGTAATTTATTTGGTTGTGATCTGCAGGTTTTCTCTGGATGAATCTTCAGGTCCACAGACTCTGTACCTTGGGAACAATCCACCACCAACTAAAGTCAGCCATCTGACTGATAAAGAGCAGAAGGAATGGGTTAAGGAAGTGCAGGGCCTCACAGAGCAGTAAGCTCATGATATTTAAAATATATTCCTCAAATTGTTTAATTGCACTTTTGAGAATTTGAGGTAGCCCTTTGTAATAGCCTCACACTATAAGTAAATTTTTTACACATTTTATTAGCAAATTGTTAGTTCATTTTCTGTTAATACACGCTTGTAACCAATTCATAATAATAATTTTCGCTATTTTATTTTTAATAATTTAAACATAATTTCGTTAACTTTTGGAAAATACAATATGTATTTTATTTTTCAGACATCGCAACAGTTTTAACATATTGATCTTTGCAAATATTATTATTGTTAAAGTATATGATATATATTGTTTTAGGTCAATGTAATTGGCATCATCATCTCTTTAAGTGAAAAGTAAGTTTATATCATTAGTAATCAAGCAACACTCTTGAACTTTTAAGTGCATTTTGGTGTTTGATCTATGCATAAGTGTAAGAATGTACA
This sequence comes from Danionella dracula, assembly GCA_900490495.1. Taxonomy (NCBI): domain Eukaryota; kingdom Metazoa; phylum Chordata; class Actinopteri; order Cypriniformes; family Danionidae; genus Danionella; species Danionella dracula. The sequence goes on from UELW01000100.1 coordinate 4,441,601, forward strand.
ACCCTTTTTGTAGAATGGTAATAGAATTATGACCTCTCACAAATCTACTCGCAAGTCAGACTATTTGAACTGTGTTTTCTGCTTCCATAGTTTACAGTTTTTTTCTGTGATGTAGTAAGCGTGTTGTTTATGTATGTTTTACGTGTTGCATAATTTAAGCTTACTTTCAGTTTCAGCAGACGTAAAGGCATTGCGATCAATGAAACCGATGTGGTGGTTTATGCCCAGCTGCTGACGGGCAGAAAATATGTCATCGGTCAGAATGGAAAGGTGCTTTTGGAGAAGCAGTTTTCCAAACAGATCCTGCCTTTTCCATATCAGACCATTGTGAAGGTGAAGATTTTCTTAGCTTCGGAATAATGAAAATGTCGGTTAAAATTTTTTTTTTAGATTTTATCATTATCATTTAATCCTCTAATAATTTAAATATCTATAAATAAAAAAAATGTAACTTGCGGTGTATCTTTTGTGTCTGAAACATATCTGTACTTGAGTGTATCTAATTATTATTTTAGTTTATCTGATCAAGTACATATTTTTAAATAATATACAATATAAAAAAAGCTTGTAATCCAAAATGAGGAGGTTTTGATTTGAGGTGTTTTAATTTTTTCGTCAGGATATCAAAGCCTTTGATTCTTCATTGGCCCGGTTCAAGACGCTGGAGGAGCTGTTTCCTCCAGGAACTGCTGTTTTTATGGTTGGAAACCCATATTACGGTGCTGTGGGAGAGGTGTGTACATATGAGCCTTCCAAATGAGATGCACTGGTTAAATGTCTAATAAAGCATGGTGTCTGTCTGCTTAGGTACAAGATTCTAGTGATGTCATCAGCGAGGGACGTGTCCGAGTGGTCTTCTCTTCACCATGTGAACCTCAGTTTGATGCCTTAATCCAAAACCAGCATGTACGTCTTGATTTTGTCAATGGCTCATGTTACTTTTCTTTCTCTGAGCCCTATTGTGAGACCCTGCATGGCATGGATTAAAACAAGTTACCTTGGTTATATTTTCCTGTTCACTGCAGGGTTTTTTTTATCTGAAAGTATAGAGACGCTAACCATACCCCTTTGCTAATTAACAGTTGCTTCAGTCAAAATCTCTCCATTTCCTTTTGACTTATTTTAATTTTTTGTAGTAGTCATAGGTATGAAAGGACTACTACTCACTGGCTGTTTTTTTCCATTAACCCATTACACGACTTGATTGGAACTACAACTTGGACATTGTATAAAATATACCAGGCACTGCTTGTACCAAGGATAATAGATTTTATTTGATTGCATGGATGCTCTAAATTATTTCAATGCTGTCAAGGACAAAAAAAAAAGTTGCAATAATAAAATAATTGAAATAAAACCCTAAAACTATAGAACTTAAAAAATAATCACCAGAATGAACCCTAAAGAAATAGTATTTAGTCTTGATTTAAATCTGATGGTTCCAAACAGGGGAAAGCTCTAATCACTCCATACCATTCAGTGGAATGAAATCATATATTTCACCTAGTGTCTTTACCTTTTTTCCTCTCTTTGTGTTTTTGCCAATAGTTGTGTTTCATTGCAGAAATATTCTGTGAAGTACAGTCCTGGATACGTGCTCGCCTCCCGCATCGGCATCACCAGCTACCTCGTCTCTAGGTTTTCTGGTAGCATCTTCATTGGAAGAGGATCCAAGAAAAAGTAAGTGCATTTTAGGCTCACTTCAAATTCCATAAAATAATAGTATTTGCTCATTTCAGTCATAAATTTGTACTATTCGTTTTTTAAATATGAAACCTAATTAGAGGTTTGCAACTAACTTCTTTCTGCTTTAGTTTTTCTCCAGACTCGGAATTGCGCTCTCAGCAGAATTGCAGAGCTTAAATTTACTACCTTAAAATCTCTCTTTGGACCACTTGTAGACCATATATGTATATATATATATATATATATATATATATATATATATATATATATATATATATATATATATATATAATTTAAATAGATCTTTGTGAATAGTACACAAAACAAATGCTCTGTATCCAAAACAATTAAAACAATTTGTTTATTGTTGAAAGTTAGTTTTGGTTCCCACGTTCCATCTGGGAGTAAATAAAGCAAAACACTTTTTTTTTTTTTGCTATTTAATTTGGGATTACATTTTTATACTATGTGTTGCAGCCCTCATGGAGAGCAAAAAGTCAACGTGGGCCTCAATCTGAAGTTCAACAAGAAGAATGAGGAAGTTCCTGGTTATACCAAGAGAACAGAGAAGGAATGGCTCTACTCTGCTGCTGTGGAGGAACTCTTGTCAGAGTACTTAGAACGGTACGAGGTTGCACATGGTGCGCACATACGCATTTTTTTTTGCATACATTTTAAACATTTATTTTCTTTGTCTCAGATTTTCTGAGGTCTTTGATTATGTTGCACGAAATAGTCATGATGATATATTTTATGAGGATGACATATGGCCAGGAGAGGATGAAAATGGGTGAGTCTGGATGTTTTTTTTGTTTGTTGTTGTTCTTATTCAGTACACACAATATTTCAGAATTATTTTGTTTGAATTATAAAGGGCTGAAAAGGTTCAGGAAATTCAGGGCTGGTTGAAAACACATCCAGTAAGCTCTACCTCACGAGCATCATGTGACCTTCAGATTCTGGATTCTGGAATTGTTGATAAGATTGAGGAGGAGCTGGATAAACTCAAGGTGTGTATCACCTTTAAAAACATAATAATGATATTTCCTACTCCTGTCATGATATTGAGATGAGTTGTTCTCTGGGTGACAGGCTAAGAAGATGAACAAGAAAGTTCGGGTCACAGTGAAACCTCATCTGCTTTTTAGGGTATGTTTCTGTATTTGTAAATAGAAGATGATTGAAGACAAAAAAAACTAAACATTACTACACATATCAGCACCAGAAAATGCTTTGTTGCATGTGTTTAGGGTGTTCAGCCAAAAATAACTTCAAAACTGCAAAAGATGCATAAAGCAGAGGTGGGCATAGATTAAAATGCCTCATCCTGAAAATGTTTCCAAAATAACGACTTGCTATTTTAAGCAATTAAGTTAGAACGTATAAGTAATTTATAAAGTGTAAAAGTAAAAACTTTTCTTTTAGTTCCTTTAAAGACAAGGATGGGAATTGTGTATATATAGATGATGATGGTGCCGGAAGTGGCTTCATACACAGGAGTTTAAATAGATGTTACTAACAGCAGTGAATGGACGAGACTCTCCTCATCCTCAAAATTCAGAAACAAAAAGTACTTTTGATCCCAAAACACTTTATTAAGACTTGTTAGCCGAGTCGTTGAGGCTGTCAGTGCTGAAGGGACCTTTGTGTTAAACTGAGAGAAATAATTTCGGAATAGAGACCTAAAGATCATTATTCTGTGAAAATTATCTTCAGAACAGCTCTGTCCAGATATCGAGACAAGCGGGTTTTTAAAATCATCTAAATATATTGTTGTTCTCATTTTTCATGATGTAACAGGGGAGTAAAACTGTAGTAGCAGTTGTTGATGCCTCCATACATAGCCTGGAGTCAAAGTTTGACCATCCACACTTATATTTTAAGTGTCTCACAGCCTCTAAAATATCTTTAATGCACCGCTGAAAGTGCAATCAATAAATCATTATCAATTGAGCTATGTGTTATTTTGTAAAAAAATAATGAGTGAAAAAAACATTTTGACTAATCTTATACCTTTGTTTTGTGTGCTTCTCCTCATTTCAAGTAGACCAGTTAATAGTGAAATTATATCTAATTGTGGGCAAAAATAAGCAAACAAAAAAGTGACATTTCTGCTGAAATTTTTTTGTTGTTGCTCATGATTTACTGCTTAAAAATATGCATATTAATATTGTTTTTTCACCAAGAGTCTCTGTGTGCTTAGCCTCTGGAGCAGCAGCACGGGGTTGTTCCTGATCCAGAGGCGGAGTATCATCTGTTTGACCGTGTGGTTAATGTGAGAGAGAGCTTCTCTGTTCCACTCGGCCTTCGAGGAACCATCATTGGTATCAAAGGAGGTAACGGTGTAACCTGATGCTAGCTCTCTGGCATTCTTCTATGTTGTGTTTCATCCTTCAGTTTTGTTCTTTCGATGCTCATCAGCTGACCGTGAGGCAGAAGTTCTGTACGAGGTGCTGTTTGATGAGGAGTTTGCAGGAGGACTCACCATAAGGTAAGTAACTTCTAGATACTGTTTGTTACATATTTGTGAAAGAGTGTAAGAACATGTTTATTTTTCACTGATCGCCGCCATTTGATTTTCAGTTTGTAACTAAATAATAATTATTAGCCTTCCACAAAATCTTTCAACCTTAATGCGAGTGTAAATTTGCTGTAATTCTAAAAATATTTTTAGCTCATAACAAGCACTATGTCAATCAAACTACATTCATTCATCATCAAACAGTTTTTTAGGTTTCCCTACCAAATTTTTGCTACTAACTAGTAGAATGCAATTCTGAATAAGATATTTAGGTAGAAAAAGGCTTATGCAAGGTGATATCTTTTGAAAAATTTCAAATTTGATCTTAGTCTGGATTTTATGGAAGATTTTATAGATTGTTTCTTACCATAATTTATTTATAGCATCGCAACACCCTGTTGCCTCAGTAATGAAAAAGGAGAGCGACTTGCATAATAACACATAATCAGCGCTCATGTGCTTACAAGCTTTATTAACTGCTGAAGTGAAATTGTAGCCACAACTGAGCAAGGCTTAAGTCACATGGCAACAAACAAAAATACTTTCACATTGTCGCATTTATGAAATGAACATTTGTTTGTCAATATGTCTTGAAAACTAAATTGGAATGAGTTTTTTATAAGTTCAAATAAATAAATTGTGGAATTTTAATGTCAAAGTAATCATTATCTAGCTATGATGAAGCTAGTGATGCCACCATGGTAATAACATTAGCCCTTTTTTAAATAATAATGTATTCTTAAGTAAATATCCATGACCAGAATGTATTTGTACTTTTGTTTCTTCAGGTGCTCTCCAAACAGAGGGTATCGTCTGCCCCCCAGTGCCTTAATCAACCTGAGTCACGGCAGCAGGAAAGAGCAGGGCTCATACAAACTCACTGCCATTGTCAAACCCCAGCCCTCATCTTCTTCCGCAAGCTCACACAAGAACCAGCTAGGTGGACTTAACCATTCGCCACGCTCCCCGTTCATACCTACACAGGTAACAGAATGCATCCATCATCTGATCATTGACTGTACCAAAACTTCCTCTGTGAAGGCCGCATCTCGGTCTAACTGGACTACGAACATGAATGTAGTGCTCTAATTTCTGTGGAGCTTTTTGTACACTTTACCAAATTTTCTACATGAAACTTTCCAGGAGAGTTTTACTGAGTTTTTTGTTAACAGTTTCAAAATGGCAGACAAGGTTTCAGTCTCAGAGGTGATGCTCAGGGCACTAGAAACTTGCCACACAAGGCCCTCAACCAGAAAAACCAACAACAGGTATTATTCACTACTCATGAATTGTCTAGGGATGGTAGAGTTTAGTATGGTCTTTTTAAAATGTGTTTGTGTTCCTGTAGGGCTCAAAAAATGAGAAAGAGTTCAGTAATGTTTGGCAATCTCTTCAGAGTTCAGCAATGCCCCAGAAACTACCCGCCCACTGGCAAAATCATGTAGGTGCCTTCTTTTACTTAACAATATTTATTCATCCTGTTTTGATTTTGCATGCTCCTGATTTTAAGCTCTGTTCTATTTATTTGAAGCAAGATTATTCTTTTAATGTTCTATATGATTTGCAAATACATCATTTCTGGCCGTTTACAATGTTGGATATATCAACTATACGTTATACATTTTTCACAATAGTATTAATTTCCTTCAGTTGTAATATGTAAAAATGGCCGGTATGTAAATGACCCTTTTACTAACAGGCCGGGGAAACCCAGATGCCACATCAAACCCAGCTAGAGAGACAGCAGGAACAGAGACAAGACAACGACCAGTCAAATAAGCTAGTATGTATTCTTTCATTCTGGAGCACCCTCATGGTCAATATTTTACACAACATCGCTATTTTCTTCTTATGTCAGGCTCTGGTTTGTGCCAAAGTCATTGATCTCCTTTATTTTCTACTTGAATTGATTTTTCAGGCCTCAGGTGGCATCATAAGACTCCTGAAGAGAAATGAGGATCCGAATTCTTCTCTTCAAGGACCCTCAAATAAGGTAATCCTAAAATGTGACTTGTGTCTAACATTTTATAGTCTTCCATATTTCTCCATGTTGTGTATGTTATCAGTTGTGTCCAAACTTGCTCAAATGTCTTATCAGAGAGAGTGCTTAGGTTTTTAGTTTGTTGTATTTTTTTTCTTCAATTAATCAAAATTCAAGTCACAAGATGTTTTAATTTTAAATAGAATACATTACTATTTTATAAAACATTTAGATGCATTGCCATTTCACCAAATTTGAAGCCAACCTTTAACTTTTGCTCACTTGTTTCTTCACACTTGTTTAGTTTGAATCTAGAATCTAGCTCATATATAACAATATGTGTACATGACTTGCATGGCCCATTATTGTGTCATACAATACAAAATATTTTTATCTGTTTTTTTTTTTATCAACAATAAACCGTAAAATTGTAAGCAAACAGATGTTTTTCAACAGCCAATAGGATCGTGTGGTTTACACAAGATGAAGGAATGGACACTCCAGGCTCTACCCGCTCGTTGTTGTTAACTGGAGACCACTAACCTGATTGTCCATCATGCAGAATGCAATTGGCTGTTAGAAATATTTTAACCGATTTAAATCCTGTTAGAGAATCGTTTTTAATTTTGATCAAGTGAATTCAAATGCAGTTGTATAGTTTTTAGGAAACGTTCAAATCTAATCTTTAAAGGTCTCAGAAGCTGCCATGATGGTAAAATAGACAATCTTATACATTTTTGTCTACATCAAGTCTTTCTGTCTTGAGAATTGACTAGTATTTTCATGAATTTGTTTAATTCCTTTTATTATTTTATTAAGATATTTCTCAAGTGTGGTTTAGACATTAACTTTCTATTTGTTGATTAATTTTTTTTATCTTGTTGACCAATTGGGTATATTTTGGCACAATAATTGTTATTAATTAAATTACATTTTCTATTGCATAAATCTGTGAAATTTAATAGGAAAAAGCTTACACAGGATGTCTCAAAGTAGCAACCACTAACCTAACAACATATAATGTTTCTATTATCTGTCATGATAGCATAACATGTTTTTAAGTGCTTTAAAAACTAAAAGTAAACACTTATTATGAACTTTTTTGTTTTTGGGGGCTGTGGCTCTTCCAAGGATTTGGATTAAATAATTTGACCATCCGCAATTTTGAGTTTAAGGCTCCTGGTTTACAAGCATGACAACAAAAATGCTATTATTTGTTCCCCTCTGAGCAAAAATGTTTGAAAATGGAAAAAGATGGGGGAGGTAAATATATTATTGTTTTAATATGGTTTTTATAGGACGACAAACATTCTTAACGTTTCCCAATGCTGTAAAAGTGTGTAGAATAAATAATTTCAACATTTCTGTCAGCGAAGATTTGCGTCATAGCCTGCGACACACGTTCCAGGCAGGTAGCTGTTGTGAACACACCGGCGTTCTATCGGTTTTTCCTGCCTCGTAATTTTTTCTTTAAAAATGTTGAACTAGTCTGTTGGTTTTCCCTAACCCATCGAGATTTCCTTCCGCAGTCTGCTGCATATATCGATGTATGACGATAAATGATTTTGGACTTTTAGTCATTTTGGTTAAAATGGGATGTTTTGATTTAGCTGGCGGACAAAACAGCACGATTTCTTGGTCATGTTTAAAAATGCTGTTTGTGTTATTTAAAAAAAAATAGACAGTGATACTGATCAAACACTTAAGATGGAAAATTATGCTGTTCATGTTATGCACATGAGCACAATGATGCAGCAGTTAAAAATGATGGGTAGAGGAAACTGATAGAACCCAGGGAAAAAGAGAAAAATAACTGAGGAGAACAGAGGATTCAACTTTTCTTGGACCGACTCATTTGCGTTCATTACAATGCGAAAAGATTGCCTGAATGTTTGCTCTGTAGTGAGAAGCTGTCAAATAACAAGAAGAGTAATGTGGAAAGACAATATATACTAACAAAGTGGCTGTTTTTATAAAGTGATTTCTTATTTATGTCAGTATATATTTGGAATGACACTTAGGGATATTATGAAATCAAACTTAACCTGTATTAATTTGATTTTATATATTTTATCTTTTCAAAAGGCTGCAGTTTTATTTTTATAAATGCAGGCTCATTTTATTGCTCTGTTTGTTGCTCAGATAAGGCGCGCGTTATGCACGTTCCATTTTGAAGTTTTTTAGAATCCTCAAAATAAAAATTACATCAAAAATCTGATTTCTTTATTGCATTTTTTTAATTTCATCAAAGCAATAAAACATAATTTATTAATATTGTAATGAAGTTAAACTTGAGGCGACATCGTACAACAGAGTAGTCACGTTCATCATTTTCTACTGGAAAAATAAACATTCAATCATAAAGGCTCATCATGTATTTGTAGCCAACTTAGTCATTTTTATAGTAGCTAATATAGATACATACAGCATGTGTTGCCTTCATTATAAGGCTTATACAAGGCTTTTAATTTTTTGTGGCTCCAGACATATTTTATTTAGTTTTTTTTTTTTTTTTTTTTTTTTTTTTTCAATATGGCTCTTTCAACATTTTGGGTTGCCGACCCCTGCCCTAGATCAGTTCGTTCATAGATGCTGTACCCACACTAAATCAGAATGACTATGTAGTACTGTTCTCTTGCATAGTGAGCAGTGAGGAACACAGGGCTTTACTGGTCCTGCTCTTTTGGGAAAAATATAAAAAGAAAGGCTCAATAATATAAAACTGAAACATCAAGTTAGTGATTTTTGTTTTTTCCACAATTATAAAAACATTTTTGTTATTTTTTAGGCACCTACAGAATTCGAGGAGCTTATAGCCAACCTTAAAATCTCAAAAGATCCTGAGCCTTCCAAGCAGCTGCCAAAAGAACCTAAGAGCCAGTCAGGAGAGCCACTTTCTCCGCAATCCTTCGCCATGGTACATAACAAAACCTCCCTCGTATAAACTAATTCTGTTATCTATATTGAAACTTCTCTAAGCTGGTTTGTTTCTTTGAGCAGAAGGGCACATTAGTTTTGAAAGAGATGTTGAAAATTGACGGCAATGTGATGAGCTCCTCTGCTCCTGACTCTACTTTACTCTCCGATGGCCAAAGTTCAGAACACACCAGCAGTCAACAGCAGAGCAGAAGACGTCCGAGCAAGAAACTAGGTACTCTCAAGCATCTAATCAGCAGCTTTTTTGTCTTGTGAAACTTGATTGTGTGATTGTGGGTGTTTTTCATCACTCAGCTGCCCGGATCAACACTCCACATTCGGATGGTCCATCTCCTGCTGCCGCCCCTCCACTTCTTCCTCTTCCTGTTCCTCCTGCTGCTACTCAGGCTGGTCAGCCTCTTCTGCCTTGCATGGCCACAGAGTTGGGACGGGTCTGCATGGGGCTAGCAATGGGACCCCCAGAGTTTGCCTTCCTCCGCAACAGACAGGTGCAACATTAATGTTGTCTTGGGTATTTTGTATTTAGCATTGATGTAGCTAAAATATAAATTACCATCACAAAAAATTTTTGGGTTTAGCAGAGCATGAGTGTTTTTTTTTTTTTAAGACATGATTATCCTGTCAGGATGTAATTAGGTAGAGTAGTAAAGAGTGCCAGTCATTGGCTGATGCCACATACTCTCAGTTGTGACATTTATGTTTTTTTCCAATCTTATTTCCTTTGTAGAATCTGACAGTGTGTCAGGTGAAGCTGTCCAATGGTCTGATGGTTCACGGTCCTCAGTGCCAGTCTGAAGCCGAAGCTAAAGAGAAAGCTGCTCTTTTCACCCTCCAACGTCTGGTAAATCTTACGGAAGTTAATCTAAGTTGTAAATGAACTTGGCTATTGGTTTAAGATAGATGTGTGTTTTGTTTACAAATTTGCTTGTAACTCTGTGATCGTGCCATATAATTATTGAACTAGATATATAATGTAGCTGCGCTTCAAGTGAGCCGAAAACTGGTGTGCGTTCATTTGCCAGTCCCAAAGGTAGGGTTTCTGCTCAGTCTAAAAAAAATGTCTTAAAAAGCCTTAAATTTAAAATCTAGGTTTTTAGGCCTAAAAAGTCTTAAATAGTTTTCACTTGTCTTATTTTTATGATGTACATGTAAAGCTCATTTGAAGTCAGTTTTTTTTTATTCCATGGCGTTGTGGTTTTTTTTTATTGCACTTGTCCAAATACAATTCTCTGTATTAAGACCACAAACAAGACCATCATTTGTAGAAAAGTTTATGGGGTGAAACTTCAATGCAAGAAGTTGGTTGCATAGATTTATGGGCTTTTGTGCATATGAGGTATTCTAAAGTAGAACAGATATGCTTGTAGGATAATGTTGAGTCATGTAAGATATTGTTTAAAAGTGTGACCGTATCTATGCATTTTGAAAATAACTTATTATTTATAAATATATATTATATTTTTTGCACTTGAACAGAAAAGGGAATAATATTTTTAGTGAAAGAGAGGGAGAGAAAATGTATATATTAATGATTGTGTTCATAGATTAATAGTTTAGCCCTGTACCCACAACTCGTTTCTTGCTGTCTCTTCTGTCCTATTAAAGAAATAACTATCTTCACTTCAATTGGTCTCTTCTCATGTAGTGGCGTATATTCTGCTGTCAACAGCATGTGGTTTTTCCTTCCAAACAAAGTCTTGTTTTCTGCAGAACTCTGTGGGTTCATTCCCAGTACCTCCTCCAATCTTCCCTGGAGTTCAGCCCATGAGGCCTCTCGCGCCCCATCCCTCCATCTTTGGGCCGCCGCCAGGTCTGAGTCGTCAGTTTTCTGTTCAATCCTGTTGTTAAACAGCAGATATCTTTTGATTTACTCTCGTGTTTGTGCAGGTGGCCTTCTGATTCCGCCACAAGGATTTGGACCACTTCATTGGGGGATGCAGTTTCCGTCTCAGGGACAGCCGTTCTTTGGAGGAACTTTCCCAGGAGCTCATGCTCCTGTGCCCTCAGCCAACAGTGGATCCCACAACCAGTTTGTTCCCCTGCAGGTTAGAACGTCATGTTTCAGCCCTGCAGGGTTATCAGTCTAAAACATGTAATTCAAGAGAATAAAACAGAATCCTTTAGCTTATTTGTCTATCAAATCTGGAAACTGTTTACAAAAGTGCAGGAAAATTGTTTTGTGTGTAAAACATTTTTATTTATTTTTTATGTAATTGGAACAAATATATTTCATTTCAATTTGTTGGGAAGTAAAGATTATTGGACACTCATGCAAGGTTACTAACCAAGGTTACAAGGTTGAAATAGTTTTTCTGTTTTTGTTTTTTGTAAATGCTATCTTTTTAGGCGTTCACCTATACAATTCTCCAAATTATGGTTGTTTCAATGGTTATATCTGCGCCGCTAAAGTATAAACAAAGACCGCAAAAATCAAGAATGACTATAACTTGTATTAGAAGTTTGTCTGCTTTAGAGTGTACTTGCACTAGGCACGGCTCAAATGTGGGTGCTCATTGTCATTCACACAATACATCAGCTCATCCAACAGTTGACAGGGGGCGCTCTCAATAGTCAAAACAACCAGGCAATTGGGGTCAAATGTGAAAGGATGTTGCATTGAGTGAGTACACCTTAACATGAGTTATTTTGCTAAGTTCTAAATTCGGTTTCTGATGAACTATCTCTAGCACTCTAGATTTACTTTCAGACTGCAGGTGTTAATTCTCAATTCAGATTTTTTGTGGATGATAAAGCAATAGATGATAAAGCAATTCAAGGCAACTGTGTGGCTTTTAAGCCGCCATCATTTCAACCAATCATTTCAAAACTAGAAAAAATATTTATTAGTTATTTTACTTCACTTTCCTTCCACTTAGTGCTTTCTGCTCAGTCCTCAGCCATGATTGTTGTGAAAATTCCCGTCTACTCCTAGAAATGCGAGGTCTGCCACCATAAAACAATGTAAAAGTCAGATAAATGTGACCTGGCTGTTCAGACTGTGGCCACATTGCAAAAAAATTAAATATGTAACAGATTCAGGAAAACCTGTAAAAGTGATCAGGGTTGAATAAAAAAAAATCTGAATTGAGTTGGATTTGGGTCGTTTTGGACTGCAGTCATGGTTAGCGAGTGTTTTCCATGTTGTCAATGCTTCCCATTGCTAGATATAGAATTCTTGAGGAGAAGGATTTTCTAGAGTAGTCACGTGAAGGAAACCCTCAAACCAGCCAGGAACATGTTGGGCATTTTCCAATATTTAACAGATGGGAGTGAGATAGATAACATTTTTTTTATGATGTAGACGTCAACTCACCGAACATGCATAGCATGAGTAATGGGACAAAAATAACTTTCAAACTTTACTTACTATTTCAATTTGATTTTTATTTAAAAAAAAAAACAATGAATGCAAATTCTCTTTTACATCTTATGAATGGAAAAAGGTAACAATAAAACATTGGTTGTGTCTTCTCTTTAGGTGACTAAAAAGGGAGTCTCTGGCCGAACCAGACATCAGGAAACTAAGCAGGTGCCTTGCAACTCAGAGTTGACTGGTCAAACCATGACTGCGTCTGTCTCGATGCATAAAGCCCCGAAATATACACCATCCAATAGCACACAGGCATCTACAGAAATCCTCACCCCCTCGACACCCAAGACACCTAAGCAGAACCCCAACGCTCACACACCCGGCTCCGCCAATAAGAGGAAACACAGAAAACTGGCTGTTAACTTTGAAGCTGGGAAAGTTACAGACTGAAATTGAGTTCCCGCGTCTGTCTTGAAGATTGAAATGAAACCAGAAGGTCATTTACAAACAAGATCCTTCATGATGTTTGAGATTTCAAGGATATTAGCTTCCGATGCTTTAGATTTGTACTTCTTTTAGGAAACATTTATTGAGGAAAGGTGATTGTAGGTGAGGTTTTATGAACTGCAGCTAATTGATTATTGTATCGTAGTAAGGGATTTACCTCAGCTTTTTTCCTCATGTATTTTGGCTTATTTTCAGAGCTTTTATCATGTTCGCTGGTTAGTTTCTTTGCTGGATTTTAATATTCAAAGTGCAATAATTAATTTTGTAAACCAGACGTTGTGGGCAAGGAGAAGGTGGTAGAAGCTGCAGCGGTCCATTTGTCTTGGTTTTTCTTGTTTTTTTTTTCTACATTACACAGCCATGAATTTTAGCATGAAAGGATAGAGGAGGTTCTCTCAAGTTTCATAAAAAACCCAGTGCAGTATTGTGCCAGGGCACACTAATTGAAACAAATGTAACTCGGCTGATTTTCTTGTGTGTTTGTGTGTATATATATATTTAACGATATAAAACCAAACATTGGCAGGCTCGGATTCAGATGTAAAATACAGCTGCTGTTCTGATTGGATGTTACTCACATAGTCTTTTCACAAGGATTGTTAGCATAAACAGTTGATTTTATTTTTATATAATAGGAAATTTTTAGGTTCTTATTTTAAAATTCATTTTGCATATTAAAGTCTATGGTTTTTATATGCACCATTTTACAACTTGTAAAAATTGTTCAAATTTCTCTGGTACTATGCTAAAACCCTTTTTAAGTTACTCTTTTGTGCATATTTGTAACCGGCTTTGTCTGAGTTTTAAATCACAGAAAGTACTTTTAAGTTGAGTTATTTAATGACCAGAGTGGCAAAAAGTAGTGCAGCTCCTAACATGGGTGTGCTGTAAATATACTTTTGTTATCATAATAAACATTTTACGATCAAGATTTTTAGCGTGTAATTTCTGGTTATTTACTTGCTTCGATGAAATGAATCAAATACTTTTAACTAAAAGGATTTAATCTTGAGTTGTTGATATGTTCTCTTAGTGATTGTGTGGGATTCCTCAAAGAAATCATGTTCTAGCAGAACCCTGTGAGCATAAAGAGTACCAAGAAAGTGGATTCTTTATGGATTATGGGGAAGGAACTCGTTCTTGAGTCTGGTTGTGTCCACAAATTAAGGACTATTAGGTAAATTAAGTAATACAATTAAATGTATTTTTTTATCTTAAAACCTACTTACTAAAATTAATTTGTATTTTAAGTATCATAATGGTCCTGTTGTCATTTTTTGCAGTTGATTATATATATATATATTTTTTTTTTTCTTTATATTTTAAAATCTATCACATGAGTTTGTGTAATATTTGCCAAGTCTTCTCTTCTTTGGTGGATACTGCACCTTTTTTATTTGAATTTTTAGGGATTTATTGAAATCGTGTCTAAAATAGACATTTTCATTATAGGATTCTGCACATGGCAAATCTTCTCGTTAACAAAACATGAACCAAAAAGTGAGCAATAGCCACACAATTACGCACAAACAGCATAAAATATAAATTTTTACTCAGTTTATTTTTTTCTGCGCTGTGATCAAAAATATGGTTGCATATGAAAACTAAACATTTGGGTCCAAAAGTATGTGCATCAGTTTGGCTGTATATTATTACAAAACACTTCCATTATTTTAAGTCAGTTTTTTCTTAAAGCCATGAAACTAAAGAGAAAGAGACAAACCATTTCTGTATAACTTTAAGCCGGCTCGCGTCATACTTCTCCGTCAGAAAACGAGAAAAGCGCTCTGTCTCTTTAAGAATTCTCCACACCTATCGACTGATGCGTGACGTAGAGTTTTGTACTATTGTACTTAATCGACCGCCTGTTGTCGCTTTTAGAGTTATTTACATGAGTGTTTGTTGTACCATTTCGAGTTTTGTAGATTTATTTTCGCACAGGAGTGAAGAAACTCTTCAGTTTCGCTTTTAACCTAATTTCAATCTTTCACTTGCCGGTTTAAAATTAGGCGCGAGCCCCGTTAGAGAAAGCTGCTGGTCAGTTTTGCGACCGCTCTCTCTTGTGTTTTGTCCTTTGAGAGGACGGAACTTAAATTAACTGCTTCGTAAACACATTAAAAACTTTCCCGGGCGTCAAGCGGTCAAGTCTCGGCAGGAATGAGGAGCAAAGTTGAAAACTGGTCTGTTTGAGGCGAAACGTGGACCCTCCCTGAGGCATGGCGACAAGAGTGGGCTCGCTGCTCTCTCTATAAGCGCGTGTGGAGTCATGGGCTCACATAGGAACGGGTTCAGCAAACGAGAGACTTTCATTCTCTCGGTTGACGTGGGAACAACCTCCATCAGGTGTCATGTCTACGACAAGAGTGCCAGGATCAGAGGGTCCTGCTCTGCCAAAGTAAATAGCAGCATCTTGATTGAGTGCATCAATGTCTGCCAGTGATGAAGCTCGCGTAAACCTCTTGGTGTACCTCACAGGTGTCCCTGCTGTACCCTCAGCCCGGGTGGGTAGAGATCGACCCCGAGGAACTGTGGCAAGGGTTTGTAACTGTGGTCAGGGGAGCAGTTCAAGGTCAGACATCTTTATTCTCTCTCTTATGTCACACAACGCCCACATTCATATTTACATTTATGTATTTGGCAGACGCTTTTGTCCAATTAGGGGAGAGACAATATGCAATCTGTTACACCGTCAAAGTCTATCTCAGCTTCTCATAATAGAAATTGGATCAAGTGATCAATAAACCATAGCAGGGAGGAAATAAAGGAAGAAGATAAAGACAGAGGAGGAAAAAGAAAGTTTTTTATAGTAAGTGTTCTCTGAAGAGAAGAGTTTTCAGTTGCTTTTTGAAAGCTGTTAGTGTTGGTGCTTTCCTGACTGGATCAGGAGTTTGTTCCAGCAGCCAGGGACAGTGAGAGAGAAGGTTCTGCTGAGAGATCTTCTGCCCTTGTGAGACGGAATCACGAGTCGCTGTTCCTTCTCTGAGTGCAGGTTTCTGGAGAGACTGTAGGAGTGTATGAGCTTGTGGAGGTAAACAGGGGTTCATAGAAGTTCGTGTCATTGGAGAACATAATCTGGGGACAAACTGTAAGTTTTGCACTAAGGCTGATATAAAAATACACTCAATATGTGAGGTGATCCTAAATATAGCATAAAGGAGGGATCAGACCTGTGCAGGATGTCCCCTGTTTAAAGTGCAGACCTCCACCCCCTTCAACAGTTTTTTGTACAAATAGATTAAGGGGTGTGCTTTTAGCATGTTGAGTTGCATTCTTAGATGCTGCTTTTCAGGTTTTATTTAGCTGTTAAATTTTTTTCAAATTGAAATATGATAGTATGAGCAAAGAAAAAAAAACATGGCTTGCTTTCATCCTCATAGAATGTGACCTAATTAATCTTAAGCATATGTGAGTCTTGTGTGTTTTCCTCTCGTCGACTTAAAGATTTACCTAAGATGATTCATAAACATTATAACAATAGTAATCGAGTTCCCAGAGTTAGCCACATCTGTTTTTCTGCAAAAGTGTTTTCTGAAGACATGTACTCTGTTAGTGAAATATTAAGCACTTGCATTATAGTGAACAT
The DNA here is from genome assembly GCA_900490495.1 of Danionella dracula. Taxonomy (NCBI): domain Eukaryota; kingdom Metazoa; phylum Chordata; class Actinopteri; order Cypriniformes; family Danionidae; genus Danionella; species Danionella dracula. The sequence goes on from UELW01000100.1 coordinate 4,458,126, forward strand.
CAGATGTTGGGGAGAAAAAAAGCACATTTTTGTATGTAGTTGTCATTTATAACTAGTTTGTTACAGTAAAGTGAAAACCTTTTAGAGAAATATTCCTATTTAAAACAAATAGTCTTTGACTATACCTGGTCTGAATATACTCATCAGTGTTTATTTAAATTGAGCTTAATATGACAAGTGTGAACATTCCCCTAGTTAGCTAGTCACCACAACATGAAGACACGGTTCTGAACTAGTGTGCATATTAAAGTCTGAGATCATTCATTGTTATTGTTTACACATCTTTTTTGTAAGTGTTGTTTGGAGATAAGAGTTGCAGGAGTAAGTATGCGCCTAAAGCTTGCCCATAAGGTTTAACTATGTGCCATGATCTCTCTTGTGTAGACTCAGGATTACAGATGTGCCAAATGGAAGGTCTTGGCATCTCAACCCAGCGAGCCACCTTCATGACCTGGGACAGGTTAGGATGTGCTCGATCATGTGATCGTTTAATTGAGAACTGCCGGAACTTACCAAAGAAGTATGTGTTATCTTTCCAGAAACACAGGCAAACCCTTTCACAATTTCATCACATGGCAAGACATGAGAGCGGCTGAGTTGGTGAGATCGTGGAATGGCTCCTGCACTATGAAGGTCAGCTGCTGATGTTGATGACTCTTGTTTATTTCCTCTCTCCTTGCCTGAACGTCACTGATTGTTTTAACAGAATGGAATAGGAGTATAGAATAGTAAAGGCTAGGATAGTGAAAATGACTCTCTCAAAATGAGGCAATCTGATTTCTAATGATAAACATTTATAGCTTAAGCACAATGGAACAACAAAATAAAAGACACTGGTCCATTAGCACTCTGTGGGTTTTCCACTGTCTCCCAATGTATATATTTATCTTGAACCACACGTACAGTTGAGCAGTGGCAGGATGATTTTGCACAATTATCCACTAAACTTTTTATTGCAGTAAATTAGCCTTCGGTTTCCGATTGAATTTGTTGTTGGTCATCAAATGACTGCTTTTAATCAGTTGCTCTGCCACTCAAACTCATGTGTCCAACAGGTGCTGGTTGAATTATCTTACTTAAATTTAAACTTTGGATAAGAGGAGCCCTTTAAGGTATTTTGCACATTTGCAGAATTAAAATGATCAAAAAAATGTTGTAAGCCATTTAGCAAAAAAGAGGGTTATGATGTAGTTATGACAAAGTGGAATGTTATCGCCGCCCACCATCAATGATTGACAGGTGCCTTACAATGCCCACGATTGTCAAGGCACAATTAATGTTTATTTGAAATCTGAAACTTAGCTTAGCATATTAATATGCCGTCAATAAAAAAAATGGTGTATTGGTTGCTTTATTTCAGCACAAGATCGTTTTAAACCAGTCTATTATAGAAAGTCAGAAATTATGGGCAGCTTCAATAAACAATTTCATATTTGCCAGTTTGCCTAATGAGGTAGGATGAGGCACAAGAAAATAGCACAATTGGCATACAAACATTCTATCCAATCTAATAATGAAATAATGGCAATGTTGCACAAGTTCAGTTGTGTTGATTCTGACGAAATCTAGAGGGGGTTACGTTCTGGAATGCAGAAATTAGCCATGGCTATAAAAACGACTGCACTCAATATCCTGCCACAAGTAATGTCAGAGGAATTTCAAATATTATAAATACAATGCGCAGGGCAAAAATAAATTTTTATGCTATTCTGAAGTTAAATTGTTTCAACATAAAATGTCAGGGTTTTGTGTATATTAATTATATGTATCAAATGTTGCAAAAGAACCAGCTCTTGTGGTATAAACCAAATTGCAGAGGCTTTAAATCAACCTTTTTATCCGTTAAAACAATGGGGCATCTTAACACATTTGATGGCAAGATGTGAGAAATACACTCTTTCATTGTAAAAACCTTTTTTTTTTTATTATAATTTGGGACTACATACTTTTACTTAGTGCTGTAATCGATAACTGACAAGTGCTGACAAAAATTCTGATATCACTTTTGCATTATTAATAGAAAAATGTGTGTAAATGGAGGGATGTTGGTATGCTAAAGAGAGTGTGCACAGAATGCACTAGTCTGATCATAAATGGGTGAATGGCATAGTGTCATGAAAGCTGGTAAGACTGGGCTGTTAGAATGTATTGTTAAGACTGTGGCAGTTTATAATGTGGCTGTGAATGAGTGTCCTGTGAGCTGAATAAGCAGCAACACATACCGTGAAACATGAGCTTCTGTGACTTTTCAAAGAAGGGTTGGTGATTAGTTCATGTAAGGTGCTGACAGTGAAAGACGATGGCAATATTTGACCTGTGAGTATTTCTGTTACCAGCTAAGAGTGCTCTTGTGTGAGTCAGCAGCCCTAACTAAATCCTACTTTTATTCTCATATGTTTTTAAACGTAAAGCAGACCTTTGATGCCATGACCACTTAAAGCACAGGTTTGTTTTGAGTGCTTGCTTATCCAATATTGTGTGAATTTGTTTTAAAAAAATTGTTTATTTAAAGCTCCTTTGTCCACTTTGGATTTAGATTTTGTACTCTTTGGTTGTAAGCCGTTGCATTTGCAATGGGAGAACAGCAACTTTTTTCTGATCTTTGCAGGAACGTGAAGCTTAGTAAAATGAAAACTGTGGATTTTAGAAGGAGTTCTTAAATGGTATTATGCTTGGGACGAAGTGCTCCAAATATCTTGAACATGGTGTACATTTTATTTAACCCTTCAATACAAAAATCTACATAATTTTTGACCACATAAGAAGCAGATGTGTTTTTTATGGGGTTTTATAAAATTAGTCAGTTTGGATTACACTAAAACATTTAAAGTGCTCCAATCATTGCTTCAGCTTGACTGGAGGATTACTCCATTTATCTTCTCTATACCTGGAATTTGGAGTTAGGAATCCATGCAGATCATTGAAAAGGTTCAGATATCTTTTTGTATAGAGATTCTATGAAGTTATGATTGTGTATGTGACAAATAAAATATATTTGAATTTTTAATGTAGCTTTGCCTCGCCCACCTCGTAAATGAAAAGTTGTGTTATGTATTGGAGAAAATTTCTGTTCATAATTGAACTTGTATATGTTGTACTTATTTTTTTTTTTTTACAGACGGTACACGGCGTGATGAAAATGCTGCACTTTCTCACCAGACAGAACCGCTTTCTTGCTGCCAGCCTGGTGGTTTTCACCACACAGCATGTATCGCTGCGTCTGGTTTGGGCCCTGAAGAACATCCCTCAGGTGAGCACTCTGGTGTTTGCATGTGTGCTTTCTAGGAGAAATATCTGTAACCCAGCCGTCTCACTCCTCAGCTGCGGCAGGCTGTTGAAGATGGCTCCTGTTATTTTGGGACCATAGACACCTGGCTGCTGTACAAACTCACTAAAGGTATGTATTCGATTTTTTTTTTCTTGTTTTAGAACATAAAAATTACAAAACACAGCAATTACAGAATATTACTAGTTTACAAACATGATATTAGGTAGGAACCCTTTTATTGATGGATCCTGATCTCGGTGTGAAAATCTGATTCTTTTGTTCATAACTGAAAACAAAACCAGTTTAATGTGTTGAATTCTTTTCGTAGTCAATGAAAACAAATCACAAGTTTGTCATTGCATCATGAACTAGCTCTATATTTAGAAAGACATTACCCAACAGTCGAAGACAAAGTTGAATGTCACACACCAGTGTTTATGACTGAATTATAATGTGCAGATATATCTAGTTGATAGGGTGTGCAAGATATATGCAATATTATCATCTATTCTGGTGTAGGGCCGTGCCATCAATCAAAATTTGATTCCGATATTGATTTCGGGCCTTAACAATCATACAATCTAATAAATTGAGAATTTTTTTTGTGTTTATTGTTAACTTTATGGATGTGCATTAGCACACGACCGAAGCTCATTCAGACACAGCACTCACAGTCTCACGCATTTTTTTCATATTGACAGTGTTAATTCTGTGATTTCCACCTGCATTATTTCCCTGCAGTATCAAATCGATGTTTTTAGAACACTCGTTATTCAGTTATAAATAACTGTGGATATCTGATGAGAGGATGGCTCTGTGGAGAGGAAACTGTGTTGCAAGAAACTGACAGGCCTGCAAACTAACTAATAACATTAGCATTTTAAGAATATTTTATTCTTACTTTAAGGGCTTTATGTTGTAAACATTTCTTTCTTATTTAATCCAAGCTTTAAATTCATTTATTTCTGTTTTGATGTAACAATATACAAATTCTAAGTATTTAGTGTTTGACTCACTATTAAATTGCAGCATTTACAATCTGGAAGTAATTGTGTATTTATAGAGATAGCTGTGCAGACTGCAGGATTTGACTAAAGTTATAAAGAGATATTTAAGTGCTTTGGTTCTCGCAATCCAAGCTTGCGTTAAGTCTCAGAGTTTGGGTTTGAAAATGTTGAGTTTTTATTAGAGGTATGCTTTTAAATGTCAGATTTTTATATGTGTGATATTATGGTGCCTGGATCTGAAAAAGTGACCGATTATAACAAACAAGAATTTGTGACCCGGAAAGTGCAACTGTTCTATGGTGCAATGAATGCCTCCTTAAAGTATTTCACTTGAGAGACAAACAGTTCACCAGTCATCTATGTCGTATTCACAGCGAAGGAAAGTCTGAACAAACACCACACAAGACTTGCTGTGGCTGTTTATGCATTATAGTAATCTGTAGCATCGAAGACTAATAAAGGAACAGTGTAAATAACAGTACACACTACTCGCTGTAGCTGATTGTGTTTAGAGCCATCAGCCCGGTCTAATCACAATAAATTATCAAACTGAGGGATCTGTAAATTGTTATAAAATGTGTACATGAAAAAATCAAACACCAGTAGCAACAATAATGGGCTTTTATTCATTGAGTAACATCTGGACCCAGAATTTAGTAACTTACAACTCATTTACAAATGAAGCTACATACCGTTATTGGAAAAAAAATCCAGAATAAATGTGTGTGTGTGTGTTTTTTTTTTGCAGGTTTTGTTTTTCCTGTGTTCATTTAAAGCACATTTGAATGTTTTTTATTTCTCTGGTCCAAATTCACTCTACTGTAAAAAGTCACAGTGTTTTCACTACAAATGAGAGCAACATGCAACAACCAGTCAGCTTTCTGTGAGTGGCATCTTTTTGGGATTGTAGTCATCACTGACATGATGCCACGTGGAACTGCAGGTTTTGCAACACTCAAAAAAGAGAAAAATATGGCTTGTTTGATGCCGGTTCGTAACTTTATCTTTAGATGTATGAGCATTGGTGTCTCATTTAGAAAGTGAGTAATCTCAGTTAAGGAATTTTGCCATATATATATATATATATATATATATATATATATATATATATATATATATATACACAGTATACTAAACAAATAGTACATTAGACATGAACGTTAGTTTAAACCATACTTGTGGTTAAATATAAAACCTCTCAAATTAGTTTTTAAAAGCCATACAATAATAAGTTAAAATATTTTTTTCTGTCAGTAGTATATTGGTGTAAAATATAGGTGTTGTTAAAGGGAAGATGAATATAAGGATTACAATCTAATCAATGACATTTAAGATAACTTAAAAGAGCCACTTTTTGTTAGTTTTTTTACTCTAGACAACTTATATGATTGTAATTTTGTTTTTAGTGCTCCTCTGCCCAATATGCATTTAAATGCTTTGTCATCAAAGTAAAAGCAAATTGCATATTTCCTGTTTTTAATCAATTTTGACATAGATTTATGAAGAAGTATCAAATTTTCATTTAAATGTAATTTTTTGGTTTGTATAAGCACACGATTCTTACACTGGGGTTATGTATGTTGAAATAATATCAGAGGGGACTTTTATCTGCTAAAAGTGCCTTATGCAACTTTTCATAAACAATCTTGTAGCTAATCGAACGTCACAACCAAATGTTATTAAAATAAGCGTGACAAATGATCTCTTGTGCTTGTTTGTCTCAGTAAAACTGCATTGATGTAATATATGTTAAACAAAAGGATGTTTAAATAGCTCCTGTCTGAACCTGAACAAATCTTTTCTTCTGGAATAAGATATGAAGGTTGTGTTTTATTGTTTGTTTGCAGGCCTGGTTCATGCCACAGATTACTCAAATGCCAGCGCAACAGCAATTTTTGATTCCTATCAGGTCAGTCACAGCCGTTGAATTTGCTAAGTGCCATTATCTGACCCTTACCTTTGGATTGTAGAGCAGAGTGCAGCCACACATGCCTGAAAGATAAACAAATCGACAGTCAAAGGGATACCTCAGAAAAACATTACATGAAAATAAATCCACATGTTTGAGAATTGTATCAGCAAAACATAATAAGCATGAAAACTCTGTTATTTTACTTATTAATAGTTTATTTAAAACGGCAATTAGCAGTTTCAGTTATCTTCTTTGACAATACTTTGTCAATAATCTCATATTTGGAGTTTTCGCTTGCAAAACTAGATTTTAGAAACTAGATTTTTATGATCTGACATCAAATGTTTTAGGCATTTTGTCTGTTCATCAAGATTGCAGGAGGACAAATTTAAATGATATCTTTGAGTTTCTCTATAAAATTTAACAAAACAAGTTATCATGTTAGCTCAAATGTTATTTTTATTGCTTCAAAATAGCTTTAGAAAACAAGTGCCATATTCAGATGTAAAGAATGTTTAAAATTCATGTTAGAAATCAGTGGCTAGAAGAGATTGATAAATTGTTGACTTTAAAATGTTTATCAGATGTTACTTATCTATGCTTGTATTGGCAGATTATGTTTGTTATTAAGGAAATTAACCTAAATGTATAATTTTAAGGACTGTTATATTGTACTTTACAGCCTATTTCATAAAAGTTGCCAGAAAACCTAAATCTTAAACCTTTCAACCGTAGTTCCTCATATTATCTCTCGTTCCACAGCCATGCGCTTTTCAATACTTGGTTGAACACCCACAAACTAGATTTAGGTCTGCTAGTTTGCGTTTAGAACTGTTCCCTGATGTGTCCGTCTGTGTGGGTTTTTTTTTTTTAGCTTATAGTGTGTGTTGTGTTTTGTTGTGTCGTGTGGTTTTGTGATCATCAGATGTGCTGGAGTGGATTTCTTTGCTCACTCCTTTCTATACCTCTTTCCATCCTCCCCAGGGTGCACAACACAAGGTACTCTTTAACTCTTTAATTTCTGTGACCCGTTTTCTGAACAATTCTAGATAAATGATGTCTGTCTTGGTTCTCCTCAGTCATAAATTTGGTTTGTGTGACCCATCCATCTTTGGGGTGCCTATCGCAATCATGTCTGTTGTGAGTAGAACTTTTATCATGCTTTTGTTTTATTGGTGTTTGTTGGATCCAATAACTCTACCTGGTGTATATTTCCCCACAGATGGCGGACCAACAAGCGGCTATGTTTGGGGAATGCTGTTTTGACACTGGTGATGTGAAAATCACAATGGGAACCGGGACCTTCATGGACATTAACACTGGAAACAAGCCGCACACGTCTGTAGCTGGTATGATGGTGCACTACAGATCCTGTTGTGCAGGAAAAAAATAAGTTGTTTTAAGAAATTTAGATTGTGTATGTCTAAAATTGAATGCCACTTTCCCCCAGGTTTTAGTAACAGCACAACAAGGCTGGGTTTGGCTGGTTTTTGTTTTTTCATTCCTACTCAAGAATCAGTTCTGAGTGCGTTTACTACACTTTGCTTCACTCTGCGACATCAGGTTAGTTGAATAGCGAGTTTGCAATAGAAGTGCCAAAGCTGATCACATGCAATAGAGAATAATGGAGGCAGTGGTAGGAATGATGCTATTCATACTCTGTAGTAAAGTAGTTGTTAACATTCAAATCAAAGTCTTTTGTTTAACCTTCGATAGTCACCATTGTTCCGTGATTTGTGCAACTTCATGCAATTCATTACAGAAATGTCAACAGTCACTTAAACTTAAAGCGGAGTGATGCATCTAAACCAACCCACTCACTGGAATTGGGTATAAAGACAAAGGTGATTTGTTGCGAATCCAAGTAAGACATACCAAGCTGTGTCATTATGTTTTTAAAATCTGGTGGGAAAGTGTCAATAGAAGGATTATGGGAGACTTTGCATACACTCTGCAAACATAATAATCATGTGATTTTGTCTTCTGATTAGGTCTTTATCCTTTGGTTGGCTGGAAGATTGGTGCTGATGTTGTGTATCTTGCTGAAGGAAATGCTGCTGGAACAGGGGCAGCTATTAAATGGGCCCAGGATCTAGGTGAGAAGTATGGGTGCATTTGTTTTAGCATTACACTTGGAAAAAAAGTATAAAAACTGATATTACTCTCTACAGTACCATCTGGATGGTTGCTCAGTTTTAAAATGCTAAAATACTGCTCAGTGATTTTTAGTCGTTCTTGCACAACCTGTTTTACAGAGCTCTTTTCTGATGTGAAGGAGACTGAAACCATTGCCACGAGTGTGGAGGACTCAGACGGAGTGTTCTTTGTGCCTTCTTTTAGTGGATTACAGGTGTGTTTGTGAGAAATGCATTAACATTTTACCTCATGTTCACATTCTTTTCTTACTCGTTCAATGAGTTATTCAATTAAACTTTTATTTTTTTTCTAAAGGCCCCTATGAATGATCCTAAAGCTTGTGCCTCCTTCATGGGCTTGAAACCTTCCACGACCAAGAGACATCTAGTACGAGCAATTTTGGAGTCTATAGCATTCAGGTTGGTGACGCTTAGGTGTATTAAGGGTATTGTTTGCATCATTCCTCAAAAACCAACTAATTTTAAATATTGAAAGATTTCTGTTAACATGTATTGAATGTGATGGATAATGCTGAGTGTAGCAAAATGATAAATGTTTTTTTTGTGTTTCTGTTTTTATTTTCTATTTGCATTTCAAGAGACATCTATTAATCTTCCATTTGTGAATGTATTAAAAAGTAATTAATGTAAAAATCATTCATATATGTAAAAACACAGTTTAAAACAACCACATGGTAACATTGTCATTCTGTCAAACATCCCCATTGATCTTTACTTAGTTTAGTTTTACTGCGTCCCCAGCTGCTTGTTAGCATTTATTTACACTTTGGGAGAAAAGACCAAAAATGGTCACTTCTAAATCGATAAACCCCAGAAAAACTTAATCTAGTTGGAAACACTGTTCCTAGTGCAGGTGAACGAATCAATCCACTCCAAACTCTTTATCATAGTTCAAGAGTAATTGGCACTGGTAGTCGTGGAATACGATACTATGACACATGTTTGTGACATCCAGGAGCACTTGATGAACTCATTACCGTCTGTATCAATATATAACTTCCATTACTTTTAAATTAAGTATCAATTCAAGTCTTTAAAAGGCTCGCAAAATGCTTCTTGTGCAAAGAACCATGTCTACTGTTCCTGTTACCTGAGATACTTAATGATTAACTTAAGTCAGAATAAAAATATTTGTTCATCAGAATCAAGTTGAACAGGTTATTGAAGGAGAGCATAAGTACAATATTCAGTTCTTTGAAAAATTTGGCTATCGTATCTGTAATATCTATTTCACAAGCTTTTAGTTACAGGCTAAATTAAAGTTTATTCTCTTTAAGTTGATCTTTAGAAACGCTAGACTTAATTATATTATCATTAGCTGCCACAGTGTTTTTCATTCTGTTGCATACTTTTGTGCTTTTGACTTTAAAAAGTTCTGAAATTAAGTTTGTTTTAAATATTCTTACAACCCCATTTTCCCATCTTAACAAGGTTGTGAAATGAAAAGCTGTAATGTATCTTTTGATATGAACAAAAGGATGGAACAATAAAAAAGACCCATAACTTTTTTTTTCTATTGGAGCCAACTATATAAACAACTGGGTTTAACAAGTTTAATGATCAAAAGCTAATTCTTCTGTGACGGGCCCCACATTTTACCCTTTTTTTTTTTTTTTTTTTGCTGTGTCCCAATCCAAACACGTACACTGCACCCTTAAAGTAGATACTCATTTTCAGAAGGAAGTGTACATACATTTTAGTGTGCGAGACGAGAGTGTGCACTGTGCAAACGCCTGACAATTGTGGCCTTTTACATTATAGTAATCTTAGTAATCTTCAGATTTTGTGTAATTTTGCAATAATCAATACATTATTTGCAATACAAATAGTATTTAGATCAAATTATTTTTCTTAAAATGACATTTGGATAGAGACACTCTAAACTGAACTCTAATGGAGAAGCTCAGTATGTTACCTCTTCTTCCCCTTGTGCTCATCATGCAATAAAGGGATCCCTTTATTTTTTTATATTTGCCAGTGCTCAACTGTATTATGTAGTAAGAACTGCTTATAGTTAAAATAGTTTCTGATTTAAAGTGGCTAGTGATTTTTCACCATATCTTGGGTTTTCCAGGAACAAGCAGCTCTTTGATGTCATGCTCAGGGAAACCCGTATTCCCATCACTAAAATAAGGTGAGGGATACACTAGCTACTTCTGACTCACAGCACACCTCGACTTCTCATGACTTAACTCATACATGTTCACACGTCTCCAGGGCAGATGGGGGTGTCTGTACTAATGATTTCATCATGCAGCTGACGGCTGATCTGTTGGGACGCAAGATTGCACGGCCAACGCACTTCGACATGTCCTGCCTTGGAGCAGCTTTTGTTGCCGGATTAGGAACAGGTACACAAGAACTCACTTTATTGTTTGGTATATCACACATCATTTTGTCTATGCCTAATCCTGCCCCTTGTTTTTCTTTTTAAAAGATTTTTGTTAAAAAAGATGAATGTGTGGCGTCACGGTGGCGCAGTGGGTAGCACGGTCGTCTCACAGCAAGAAGGTCGCTGGTTCTAGGCTCGGCTGGGGCAGGTGGCATTTCTGTGTGGAGTTTGCATGTTCTCCCCGTGATCGCGTGGGTTTTCTCCGGGTGCTCCGGTTTCCCCACAAGTCCAAAGACATGCGAAATAAGTGAATTGAATAAGAACAATTGCCCATAGTGTTAAAGTGTGAATGTGTGTGTGATTGTTTCCCAGTGATGGGTTGCGGCAGGGAAGGGCATCCGCTGTGTAAAACATATGCCAGAGAGTTGGCGGTTCATTCCGCTGGGGCGATCCCGAAAGGGAATAAAGCCGACATGAAGATGGATGGAAGATGAATGTGTGCCACTGGTCATGATGTATCTAAAGGATAAGCAATGATTAAGCAAGCATTATTCCGTTGAAAATGGAGGTGAAGAACCCATTAACAATGTAGCCCAAGGATATATAGAGTAACAAACCTGTGCGGTTATACCTACCTTGATTATTATACTGGAAAGAGAAGATGTTTCCTAAAAAATGTTAACCTGCAAAATTTTTACTCAAATTTAATAGAAAAAGCAGCACATTAAGACTTTAATCATTCTGTTACCAACCTAATTTGTTTCAATGCTAAAAATGGGGTGCGGGGTGAGGGCTTGGATTGAACATCCATCCATCCATCCATCTTCATGTCGGCTTTATTCCCTTTCGGGGTCGCCACAGCGGAATGAACCGCCAACTCACTGGCATATGTTTTACGCAGCGGATGCCCTTCCCTGCCGCAACCCATCGCTGGGAAACATTCACACACACATTCACACTTTAACACTATGGGCAATTGTTCTTATTCAATTCACTTATACCGCATGTCTTTGGACTTGTGGGGAAACCGGAGCACCCGGAGAAAACCCACGCGATCACGGGGAGAACATGCAAACTCCACACAGAAATGCCACCTGCCCCAGCCGAGCCTAGAACCAGCGACCTTCTTGCTGTGAGACGACCGTGCTACCCACTGCGCCACCGTGACCACTTGGATTGAACAGGAAAAATAAAACTTTAGACCAAAACACAAGGAACATCACTCTTGTGCTTGATTTGATTCTGGACTGATGTCCTTGGCCAATTCGGTTCGGCTTTCCCTCTCTTCTTGATTGCCTCTTGTCTTGTCTATATTACCTTTAAAATAAAGAGCCCCAACGCTATTCGTTTGGATATTGCTCTGCATGAACGATGTGACCTCACTCATATTAGAGAGGTTTTATTCATCAGTACATTACTAAAAGTCAAGGTAGCAGCAACAATTCAAAGCCCTTTTGCAACCAAAGATATAACGATTCATCCTCCTACGTATGATTATCACATCAAAAATATCATCAGTGTTTTGTGCAAAAAAAGTAAACCAGATTCTCATAAAATATACATTTAAATGAGTAGTGTAGTTAGCAAACGGGTTGCATATCCTCAGTTTTTTTGCCTTTTAAAGAACATAAATAGCAGATTTTTGCCATGTCACTGATCCAGCGCTAAATCATGGGTACCAATTCCCATTTTGAACACAGCATTAGGAGGTGCGTTGCTTTACATGCAATAAAAAGAGGAAAGAACACACATTTTTAATTTGAGTCAGCAAATGTTTTTGTTCTTTAATATAAAAGGGTAGTGCATTTATATGTTTAATTTCAAACCATTCTGCCAAAATATGTGCAAAAAATAGATAAAGACCTATATATAAACTTAATGACAGTAACTGTTTTCTTGTTTCGGTGGTTTGAAGAGTGAATTAAAGAGTATCTTTTTAAGCTAAAATGAAAATAGAGCTTCAATAAAGTGTGTGTGTTTTTATAGACATTACAGGGTCAGTATTCTGATTTGTATCTGAATCATTTTATAGGCTACTGGAGGAACCAAGAGGAGCTGAAGAAGCTTTTGACAACAGACCAACATTTCCTTCCCAGGAGGAGTAAATCAGAAGGCGAGAAGGGGGGGTTATACAGGGGTGTTCTGCAGAGCTGGGAGAGGGCTCTGCAGCGCTCCATGCACTGGTACAATCAGCCCTGATTCGGGACAGAAACAACAGCTTGATTCATCTCTAAACACCAGCCTCACCCAACGGTACGAATCCGGAGGTGTCATCATGTCATCAACTCTTTTTCAAAAGAGGACAGATTAGAAATGTGCCAAGTGAATATTCAATCCCTGAATGCCTTTATCTAACTACTGTTTATAGATATTAGGAACAAAAACATTCTCTGTGCCTTATAACGGTTAATCGCCTAGTCTCTCTGCCTAGTTTCTCTGACTGCTACCTGTAGAACGGTACAGTTGATTTTTTTTGTTTTTTTTTTTGGTGAGGGGTTGTTCATACTAGGTGTTTCTGTACATGAGACTCGCGTGAGGCAACTGCTTCGTCGTATAGGAGCTTTTGATGGTGTAATTTGTGTTGTTAAGACAACAGGGGAAGTGATTTGTTGTCACTTTTTTAATCAATGTCAATAAGTATTTACTGATATAGTGTATTTGCATTGTGCATTGTATGTAATTTTGTCATTTTCTAATTGGAAATGTGATGTAAATTTAAATGTACCTCTTAATACAGAGAAAATGTTGCAAAACCTGGAAAACTTGTTACATGAAACTTCTATTTCTTTTCTTTTTCCCTCAACGTAAAATGTCTAACCTGCTCTACTTGTTTGTGTTTGTGGATGTAGTTTCCTCTGGATGCAGCCAAGTGTTTCTAATGAACTCTTTTACTTTTAACTACTGTCTGTGAATTCCTGTGAAGTGTGATGTAGTTTGCTATTGTCTAATCTCTGTGACAAACAGCTGTGAAAAATATATTTTAGAAATGAACATATACTTTATCTTGTGACTAATTTGCCAATTTGTATATGTGTATTTGAGGTAACTTATAATCGTACAATCGTACTTCAGGGTGAAATTATGAAATAATAAATGTTCTTTTTCTGTCTAAGAACAGCTAAACCACTATGTTCCTTTTTTCATCCTCTAACCAACTTTATTACTGACATGGGGGCTTCTTGTCCACATTGATTAATCACAACTTTATTTGTGTCAGTAAAGATTTTTAGACAGTAAAATGACTTTTCCAAATATATTTAGTCCTTCTCTATATAGGGTTAAACGAACAATGGGCCTCTTAACTTGTATCTTAAAAATATAAGTTAAATGCTTATTTTGTATATTAAGGTAGAGTAATAAGAATATGTATTATGTAGTACAAGGTTTCAGTAAAGAATTTGTTTAGATGATGTTAAAGAGCCTTGTAGATTGTTTAACCCGGTTTAAGTGTTATTTCTACTTTATTAAAGTGGGTAAGATTAAACAAAACCCCTCCAAAAAAACAAAACATAGAATAAAAAAAAAAAGTTATAATATTGAAATATGGCACTTTTTTGTAGTAAACATCTAAAATCGGTGTCCTGAAATTGTATTGGTACAGTATGAAATGCATTATATAATCCAATCTATTTATATCCGGAAGGCGGAAGAATATGATTTCTTGTTTTCCATTGGTCGTCTAGGATGTCAATCAACCAGTGAAGTGGGTGGGTCTACAGGAAAATGGCGTCTCTATCTGTCGGAGAGCCTCAAGAGATGGAAGGTGAGTAGACAAGACTAATTTAAGGAATTCTTTCCAAAACCTCTTCTTTTAACAGTCCACTTTATGTTTTATTATTGGCTTGTCGTTTTTATGTAATATTAATTGTTGTTTGGTGGTCTCATTTCATTCACCCTGTAATAGGTGAATGTTCATCACATAAAATTAGAGATAACGTTATGTCTGCACATAAATTGTGGGGGGGAAATGCTTTACTTTGCAGGTAACGTAATGTAAACGCCACCATGAAGTCCAGAGCACCTTTTGCAGGCTGAGTTAACGTTACTGTACGGGGCGTCAATGCAAACACACCTTGCTGTTTGCTAACGTAGCCCACTAGGTCACTTTACTTGTCTAACTATCAATTGTTCAAATGTAAGTTATAAAATGCATAAGAACTTGATTGCAAGCTTTTTGTGTTTACGAATGGAGCTCATCTTAATGTCTCCATCGATGGTTCCAGCTGCTGGATCAGCATTTGGCATGCCCTGCTGCTGCTGCTGCTGCTGCTGCTGCTGTGGAATGAGGCTGTGTGGGATGAACTGATTTCAAAGATTTTCCTTTATCATCAGACCTTCTCATCTTTTGTGCAGTCAGGGGGTCTTCTGAATACAGATAATAACTGTAGTATGTGATTTGAAGTTGACAGGCGGGGTGAGTCTGAGGAGTCTGGTGATGATGAGACAAAAAGGAAGAGCCTCAATGGAGAAATCGACTCCCTGCAAGCCCCTTCCACTGGTGAGTCTGCAGAAAATGAGGTTAATGTTCTTTAATTGAAATAAACATTTTCATATGGATTATCTAACATTCTTGTATAGTACCTGAGGAGTCGCCGGTTGATATGGACACCATAACCTTAGATCCAGAAGAAGAGGTGACTAGACATGTTTTTCACAATGTTACAAAACATTTAATCTTTAATAGATATATATATATATTATATATAAATCCAAGAGGTGTTTTTTTTTAATACTGCTGGAAGCTCATCATCACACATCATAGATTTGTTTTGCTCATGATGTGGAGACAAATAATACTGAATTTAAAACAATCTGAAATTTTATTCAGGATGTTGATCTTGTTCACTGTCGCATTGGGAAAATTGAGGGTCTAGAAGTTCTTCAGAAAGCAAAGGTGAGATTATCTTAAAACAAACCTTTTAAATGTGAATGATTATGGAACACAGAAGCATAACTGCCTGGTTGTGTTTATCAGACTATTTCTCTCAGACAAAACCTCATCAAACGGATTGAGAATCTGGAGACCCTTGTCTCGTTAAGAGAACTGGACCTTTACGACAACCAGATCCGCAAGCTTGAGAATCTTCAGACTCTGATAGAGCTTGAGTAAGTCTCTTGTGATGTGCGAAGTAATTCAAATAAACTTTTAATGATGAACTTTAGAGAATACTCATAATAGTGTGATAGTTTTAGTGTATGAAAGTGGCTACCAATCAAATTTCCAAACATTATTTTTGATTGGTAGCTTGCTGTGGGATTGAAATCTATGCAAGGAACCAATCAGATTGGATCTGATTGGATGGTGGGTGGTACTATGCCCAATGGGCATTGCCATGGCCATCAAGATACTTTGAGCTCCCAGAAAAAGAACATTGGATTACAACAGTGGTTCTCAAATAGTGGGGCGTGGCTTAAAGAAACCAAAACTTTGGTGCAATGACTTACTTACATAAATTACATGTATATGTACATTTACAATATTTGTACAACAAGAAGAAGTAAAAACAAACAAATTGTCAATAAACATAAATATCAACAAATGAGTTTGGCTCTTACACTGATAAACTGCTTGAGTTTTTTTTTTGCGAAAGCATGACGAATATTGCCAGCAATCACGATCAGTCAAACAATGTTTATAGTTTTATTAAGGATTTAATGTTTTTTTATACATTTCAGATGCACCTTAAATCTTTTCTGCTACAGTTAATAAAGCTAATCTTGTTGTAGGTTGGTCCATATTTCTTTTTTTTCTCCTATACGTTAATATTTAGGGGGATTGGGGGGTGTGAGATGTTTTTTTCTTTCTGGCGCAACAGAAAATAATTGAGAAACACTGGATTACACAAACATGCATGAGCAAATCTGAACATGACTTGAGGCATGTTTTCGATGAAACATGCAAGAAATGTCTGAAAAGTCATAACATACGGCACCTTTAAACAAAAAATCTAATTTAAGCATTTTTCTTCTTTCAAATTTTGGTTTGTAGTTTACCCTCATTACTCGATGTAATCAATCTCATGGGTCTCCTGGACATGTCAAGTTAAGTCTCAGACATCGAAACAACTTTCAAACATCGAAACGCTTATTATTATGTTTTAAAAATTGTTGTATGAGTGGTGGCTGCAATGAATCGTGAATTCTTGCTTTTAAGGAAATATGATACCATTTCTGTCCCTACACTGCTGCTGGAGCTACCTGGCATTAAAAAAGTCTATGCTAAACTAAACTTGAGGGAATATTGTAAAGGGTGGAGTGTTCCTCTAACCACTGAAGAGATGTTAAAGGCTAAAAGCACAACTTCCAAGTCCCTCATTAGCAAGGGGTCTTAAAGTCAATTCCTGAAGGGCCACGGCCATTTATAATTTTATTTCAACCTTCATATAATAAACCTAGTTAGCATCCTTTTGGCATATTTGGTGCTAATAGAAAGTTTCTTGGAACAGGGCTGAAACAAAAGCCAGCAGGAAACCTACAGCTGATTTCATATTTGTTGAAGTCTTTGGGTTGGCGCAAGAAGAACCGCTTAAAGTTTAAAAAATGCTATCTGAATAGTGTTACTTGCATTTAAATTAGTAGCCAAGTCTAAACCGAGATGAGAGTTGCTGAGAGTACATGTAGCTTGCCGCCACCTCTGGCCACCTTCATGTGCACGAACCTTCATGCTCGTATGAAGTGAAAATCCTAAAAGGTTAAATGTATGCCTCTTTCGTTTGTGATTTGCAGCCAGTTAGATGTTTCCTTCAACTTACTGAGGAAGATCGAAGGACTGGATAGTCTCACAAAGATCAAGAAGCTCTTTCTTCTACATAACAAAATTATGAACATTTCCAACCTCGATCACATGACGAGCCTGCAGATGCTTGAGCTGGGTTCCAATCGCATCCGGGTGAGACCTCCAGTTTTATTTGGCTCTGATTGTTTTATTCTGATCTCTTGTAACAAACCGCAAACGCGTTTTTGTTTCACGAATTTGATTTTGACTTGAAGGTAATTGAGAACTTGGATTCTCTTTCCTCTTTGGAGAGTTTGTTTCTTGGCACGAATAAAATCACTCAGCTTCAGAACCTTGATGGATTGCATAACCTGAGCGTTCTCAGCATCCAGGTGAAATCTGATGCAAGATGCTTTCCTTAGCTGGATGTTTGGGTCTTAAATGTTGGCTTCTGTTTAACAGAGTAACAGAATCACCAAGCTGGAGGGTCTCCAGAATCTCATCAACCTGCGAGAGCTTTACTTGAGTCATAATGGCATCGAAATCATGGAGGGCCTCGAGAACAACGTAAGATCTTTGCTGGTTTCCTCTTGTACAGACGCAAAGACTTTTTTTTTTTTTTTCAGTTAAAACTTTTACTTACAGCTGCTGGAACAATTGTATGTTATTTAAAGTTCACAATAGCGCAGTCATTTGCTGTTTTACTCTAGAAACCTTCGCGAGCAAGTCAACTTTGGTATTACCCGTGTGCATCATGTGTGTGTGTGTGTGTGTGTGTGTGTGTGTGTGTGTTGTTTTTGTGGATAAGAAGTAAAAGTTAAAAGGAGTGTACTTTATGGCATTGTCTTCCAAAAAATCACACATTGTAGGAAAAAACTAAAGCAAAATGAAATTCACAGAAAAAACAATAACCAAGAATCTTCTGTCACTCATTGAGAATAGAAGCACCAGAAATTAACTTTGTTCAGCAGTTTTGGGATGTCACATTCTCCATATACCCTGTGTTTTCACTTCTTGAACAGAACTATTACTAGTATTAATATTCTTATTTTTGTCTCTCCTCCCATGTAGAAAAAACTGACAACTTTGGATATTGCTGCCAACAGGATAAAAAAGATTGAAAATATCAGCCATTTGACTGACTTAAAAGAATTCTGGGTAAGAAGGAAATGAGATGTTTGCTGTTTGAATGTTTTCATGGAAGTTGAATTAGTTTGTTTCAATGATTAATCACAATGGTTCTGTTTGAGCTAATTAAGGTCATTAGTGGTTTATGGCAGTACTTTTTTACGTATTGTTTTTGTACATTTTATTTCAAATAAAAAACATATGTATATTCTAACAACTCGTGCAGAACATTTTCAGGGGAAAAAATGTATAATATGGTATTGAAATGAGATTGCTTGTGGCATCCTTTTCAGTTTATACTTTAACAGTTCTGTTCATTAGCTTCATGAGATATTGACTATATATTTATAATATATTGTAAAATATGTGAAATACAACACTATGGATCTAAAATGCAGCTTATTCATTTTAGAGTTGTTAATGTGACATGAATTATGCAACACCTAAGAGGTCTTGCAATAAAAAAAAATCCCTCTACTTTCGTAATGTTATGGACATAACACAAAAAATCATCATCATGTGTTTATTTTTCTTAGATTTTGGCATAACAATGTTAGGTCTTATGATCTGGACATTTTGTTCTATATGTTTTTGTCCTTTCCCAAAAGCGTGTTGCTGGAAAGCCTTAAGTGCTGCCTGTTGCATTCATCACAGTATAAACATAATTTGTTCCTAAATTCATTATCAGTTCACAATCTCAATAATAAATTCTTTACATTTGAAAAGGAGACATCCCAGAGAACAATAAGAAAGATACGCTTGAATTATTATCACTTGCTCAATGTAAAAACATGTGTTGTTTTTGTAGGCTTCTGTGGTCATCTTCATCTTCTTATTTTAAATTAGTTATTGTAACTTTTGTCTTTTGAAAGAAATCATTATCTTGAAAAGCAAACCGTTTCTTGCATGCCGCTTAGCACTTTCATAAAAATGAAAGCAGCTTAGTTTTTGCAACAGCTTTTTTTAAGTACATTTTTCATTACGACATGTTCCTACTTTTCGGCTTCCCTATTTATCTAACTGTTCACATTTTCATTGTTAAAATAAAATCCCCAATTCTCTGTTATGAAATAAAACCTGTCTTCAGATGTTTGCAGTAAATGCCTAATTATATTTTTAGATTTTTGGATGACCGACTATTAAAAGCTTCATCAACAGATACTGATCACATGGGTTATCGCACCCTTCACTCCAACATTGTTCATGAAATCAAAAACAAATCTTTGATTAAATAAAGTTGCATAAATCCCAGTATGGGTAGCACTAAGTGAGTCTAAGCACGCTCTCCTATCATAGCACTGGCTAACTCTTCGTTTTCTTCAGACAGCTGCTGAATTTAATGCTATTTCTTATCTTTAGGGATGTTTATGTTGTCCTTCCCAGATTTGTGAAGTCATAATGCATCATGTTATCTGCTTTTCCAGATTTAGAAAATTTTGGATGGGCATATCATATTCCCATTAAAATGGTAAACCAGTCATAACCAGCTACTGAGCAGAGCCCCCTGATTGTTTTTAACACTAGGGTTTGAGTGTTAGTCATGATGATGTTGGGTTTTTTAAGTAATAGTAAAAAAAAATAATGTTTTTTTTCTGTATACATTTTCATCAGATGAACGACAACCAGATAGAGAACTGGGCTGACTTGGATGAACTGAAGAATGCTAAAGGTTTAGAGACAGTCTACCTGGAGAGAAATCCGCTGCAGAAAGATCCTCAGTACAGACGCAAGATAATGCTGGCGCTGCCTAGTGTCCGGCAGATTGATGCCACCTTCATCCGATTCTAATCGTCAAAGCCCTCCTGGTTAACTGCTCTTCACCATCCACTCCCCGCACATTTTGCCATTTTATTCGACTATTTAACACAAAAAAAATAAACACTCCCAATTTTGCAATTTCATGTGCTGGCACCTTGTCTCCCTGAGGAGACTGTATCCCCATGCTCTGAAATCTGATAATTTGCGTGAATGCATATGTATTTATTTCACTTTAGGACCGGATGAGTTTGAGCTGAGTGAAATATAACAATTATTGACCCATGCTAGATTTTGGCTTAGTAATTGCAATATCCATGTTGTAAATACAGGTTTTCCTCCATTCACTTCCACTTGTATAATTGACATAGCGCATCAATAACTTTATTATGTTTATTATTTGAGGTATTCAATGAGGATTAGATGGTTAAAATATGCAACTTTCCTGAAGAGCTGTGGATACACTTGCATATCTTATTTTTGGTTGTAGGATTGGGTTAAATTTTGGATGATTGAAAGTGATGCTTGTTCATTTTCCATTGACACTGAAGAACTCTGCCTCATTTTGAGGTTAATTTGATTTTAAAATGACGGGTGAGCTATTCAAACTTGAGTCTTATGTATTGAACATTCTACAGAGGAAGGTTTTTTTTGTTTTAACGGAGGTGAAGTGAGCTTCTATTTGAGGCTCAGTAGAGGCATTTGACACTGATTATTTTGTTATGCTATACATTTAACTTTCTTTTACACGCTTGGTTGACTTTCTGAAGTGAATGTACAATAAATAAATAAAAACAGCTGATGCTTGCTTTTGAAATGATTAGACTAATTATAACAATGAGTGTTTGACAAACTGTTTGAATCATATTGAGATAAAATTAGAGGGTAGTGGTCACCAAGAAATATGTCCAGCTAGAAAGTCCAGTAATTCCAAACATGCTGAACGGATATCATGATGATGGTAACTACATGTTTAGTAGGGGGTTTAGTACTCAAGGAACAGAGTTGACTAATCCTAATTTAGATCAATTTGATTAGTTCCTGTCTCAAATCTCTTAGCATTTTCAAAAATGTACCCAAATTGGGGGAAATACATGAGAAATGTATTGATTTTTGAAATCTGGGCAAACATTAGTTCTCAGATTCGTGTAAGGATGTGGATCTTATATTGTAAATAGCTAAAACAGTAACTCAATACATTTGAAGAACAATTCAAGCTTCAATATTTAGAAGAAAAACAATTGAAGATCCAAATAGTTTAAAATATTGCAGTTTGAAAACAAAAATTCACAGTTTTTTTTGTCTGGTTACACTTAACTTGTTGGAAGCAAGGATGATCTCAAATTGATTCGTACAAATAATTTGATTAATAATAGAATTGAAATATACAACATCCAACTTTCAAATTCAAACAAAGTTATTGCATTGCTAAATGAAAGCATACATATTTCTTTTATATTCCATACATATGAATTTTCACAGATTTGAATTAAGTTAATTAAGCTATTTTCCACCATGTATATTTAAGAACTGTGTGAGATATACTTATGTAGGTTTGATTGTGGATTAGCAACTGCGCTTGGATTTTTCTCTGACGATTGAAAACATGTTATTAAACATTAAAACTACATGCACACACTTAAAAAAAAGAAAACTAAAAAGCAAGTGACAGTAAATAACCTTACTTATTTCCATAGTTGACCATTGTGAGATAAACAAGAGAGATCGGTAGGTTGATTTGATGTGTCTCTATGTTTGTAATTAATCGAAGTTCAATTAGGTTTCAACGTTACTTTTTGCAAAAAAAAACGACATTTCCCATATTCCCTTTGGAGCGACGTAAGAGGTTAGTTGAAGAAAGAATTCCTATTGGTTTAAACTGTGCATGCGCGCACTCGTGTTGTTGTTAGTGGCGGCAAGATGGCGACTCTCGGAGACGCATCATCGCCGGGGGTTAATGGGTTAATACAACAGTTCACAGCCATAACTGGTAAATATTGATACTTTTCTATTGTGGGATTTTTGCAGAAATATTTTAGTTTCAGTTAGTCACAATGTTTTTTGAAAATGTGTTCCTAGGGTAGAGAAAAGCATAAAGAACCAATAGAGAAGCATCATTACTGCCCCCTCTTGCCAAGCAAAGGGAAGAGAGCTAGTTGCTACCTTTCCACTTTAATGCAAAATAAAGGAAATTAAGATTTATGTCGCCGTGGTTGTTGTAGACTGCGCAAAGTAATAGTACATAAGTGCTGACAGGAAACTCTTACGATTTGAAGTTGTATAATGTGATAGAAATGTCAATTCTGTGTTACTATCGCTAGTTAACGTTACATGTTTACCTTTCATTTTAATCCCATTGAAATTAAATTGGGGGCATTTAGTCAAAAGCATTATACGTATTGTTATAGCATTCTACAGGTTGAGTATGTGTGAAAGTGTTTGCTGGTTTCTAGTCATTGAGTGTGTTCAGCAACTTCTAGTGTTAGGAGTCGCAGTCCACAACATGGCGGTTGTGGAGCCCATTCTCAACCAGATATCCTCTTTTGTACAAAGCCTCTGTAAAAGCGAATCTATGGGATGGGGACGTCTAAAACTTAATTAAACAAACCAGACAGTTAAGCTTTTTGTGAGGTAATTGCTTGCATGGTTAGAGCATCGCCTGAGCAATGCATCATTTTTAGGTTTTCAAACGATTGGAAATATAAACACAAGCCATGTTTCTCAGCTCGCTACTTTTCTGCCGAGGTTCAAGATGCACTGGCCACTTGTGTGCGCATGCGCCTTCTGAAGGCGGAGTTAAAGAATTGAAACCAGCTCGCTCTGCTTACCTCACAGCTTAGTTTGTTACATGATGTCGTCTTTTTGTATGAAATCTTTCAAAGAACAATTTTATGCTGCTTTAGTGTTTGTAGTGGATGTGATAATTATTTCAACGTTACAGTATTCAGAGGAATGCCTTCTAAATACATTTCCTTCACATTTAAATCAGACAAGGGTTGATTTAATTCAGTTATCAAAATATTACCCACCCTCTGTTTTTTTAAGCACTAAGAAGTGCAAGAACACTCTGAAAAGTTTTCCTAAATATAACATTTTTTCAACCCTACTATCAAAATGTGGTTAGTTTTTAAGTGTGTCTTACAGTATAGGTCAAAGGGGATTTATTAAATTTGGTAAAATGTTTCAAATAAGCTCTGTTTAAATCAACATATTTTTAAATGTTTTAAGTGATTGTTATGTAAAAAGTTTATTTTTAGGTTTTGTACCTAGTTAGTAATTTTTTCTGCGTTAACTAGTGTAAATGTGGTTCCATCTTATGTGTGTGTTTGCAGGAGCCACAGAGAGTGTGGGGAAACACATGCTGGAAGCATGTAACAATAATCTGGAGATGGCTGTCACCATGTTTCTGGATGGAGGAGGCATTGCAGAAGAGCCTAGCACAAGCGCCAGCTCAGGCAGAGCATCCAGCAGCAGACATACACCGACCCCTGTCGAGTGAGTCTTTCTCTAGCTGTAAAGTTGGTCATTTATAACTTTGCCGTCACTGGAAACCTGATCAATTCTGGATTCTGGGTCAACCTGCATTTCGATCACTTCTTATTATGAGGGGAAGCTGGAGGTCACCCCTTGGTCAAAATATTTTGCCTTTTCTTTCAGAGATGATGTCCGAGCACCCATTCCTCAAAAGCAAGAAATCCTGGTGGAGCCAGAACCCTTGTTTGGAGGTATTTTTCTCTGAACCTATCATGTTTACTACACCATTCATTAATATTTGAAATCCATTCTGAAATTTGATTACATCGTACATTTTTCAGCACGCTGTTACTTTGATAATGTACAAAAGCATATACGTAATTGTGTTAAATATTCAGAATATAGCCAAGCTTTATACCTTTTTATGTACACTCTCCTTTTTATAACATTTAATTATTTTCTGGGATAGTTGTATCAGACACTAATTGCTTTCAATGAACGGTGTTAAAATAAATTGCAAGATGGTCTTTAACATTTCAGCTGTTCATTACAACAGTAGTTTCTTCAGGGGAATGTATTATCAAAAGATTATATAACACAGTTGCGTTCATAAATGCATTAAGTTGCTGCCATGTGTTTGGCGCAATAGCAAATGTGATTCCAGGCTACCCAATGACATGGATGTCCTGCATACATGCTGTCCTATAAACGTCAGCTATTATTGTCTTTTTACATGACGTATACACAAGCATGAGTAGAAAAAAATTCATCAACGCGAAACCGGGTAAAACTATCTCAAACGTTACAATGAATGAATCCACAGGAGGGCAGCAGACTCCTCGTCCATTGAAGTTAAATCAACCAATCAGATGCTTCTTTCAGCTCCGAGTTGAGGCTCTACAGGGCACACAAAGATAAGAATAACGTCTTTAAACTAACCAAAAATTGTGTGCTTCTGTAGTCCCGTACATCTCAGAAGATGTGCTTTAACACAGAGAACCGTAGCGCTAACCCTCGATCAGTCCCCATTAACCATATGGAGTTTTGAGAAAATCCTGCGGCATCAGTTAAAAAGCTTATGTAGCTCCTTCAAACTCGGCCTGAACCACAATTTTCACATTTATCATGTCCACACGGAGACGAATCAGTAGCGTTTCCAAAAAAGTCACTTTGACCAGCATTTTCAAATTAACTTGGTTACAGAGAAAACACTGCTTCGGTTACGTGTGTATGCACCCTGTAAAATTACTAAATAACCGTGTACATATGTTCAGGGCTCGATTTGAGCCCTGTCCCAAGGATGACAAAACATTAAATTCGTTCAGAATTCTTGCTTCATGAGGAGTTTAAATGAGGTACTTACTAATCCTATGGGGTAAATCTAAATCTGAGGTTGGATAATTTGACTGACATTTTCTATACAAAAATGCTATTAAGTCTATCACAGTCTTTTGTCATCTTAAAAACTCTCAAAGTCTGCAAATAATCAATGGAAAATGTAAAGCATCTCCAGGATATGTAGATTATATGAGATTTACAGAATTATATTTAAACTTCCAAAAACAGTTTGAATAATTAGATTTTTGATAGTTTTACACCCATTTTAAGCAAATTATTCACATTATTTGAAGATTTCTTTGAAGACCCATGTACCTGTCAGTCATTAGGGGTGGCTTAACTCAGTAGGGGACAGCATTTTCTTTTATGTTTTAAAGTGCTGAGTCTTAACACATCTTGGAATATTGATGACATGGAATTTAACCACTCTAACAGTGTTCAACCTGTCTATGCACAGTTTTGAGCACACGCTCAATGGTTGAGCTTTCTTAGTAGGTGTCTCTTAAACACAAATATTGGTATCTGCTCATATGTCCCTCACCATCAATACCTTTTTCCCCAGTACCAAAGAGACGAAGACCTGCGCGCTCAATCTTTGATGGTTTTCGGGATTTTCAAACAGAAACTAGTAAGTAGACACAAAGCACCCTATCAATACTTTCTGACTCTCTGCTTTTAACCTTGATGTGTCCTGAATCTTCAGTTCGCCAAGAGCAGGAGTTGAGAAACGGAAGTGCAGTAGACAAGAAGCTGAGCACATTAGCTGATCTCTTCCGTCCCCCAATTGAGCTCATGCACAAAGGCAGCTTTGAGACTGTGAGCAACATCCCTTGATTTGATTAGTGTCACCAGTATTAATTTATCTATTTATTTTTATACTAAATGCATCTTTCAAACAACAGAGTGTTTTCCTTTATTTCAAGTACAAATCGTATCAAACTAGAAAGGATGTAATTGTATCAGTCACTGTAACAGAGCATTTTTGCTTAAGGATTCTCTGATTACCCATGAAGGACTTAAAAGAGAAGACTTAAAGAATGATCAGCGAATAAAAAGATAATCAGTTATTGTAATATTTCTGAATCGTAAATGTGATACTGTTCCATGTTTATTTTTTTTTGTTTGTCAGGCTAAAGACTCAGGTCAGCTTGAGAATAAGTGGCTGATGATCAACATCCAGAATGTCCAAGATTTTGCCTGTCAGTGTCTAAACCGAGACGTGTGGAGCAATGAGGCTGTGAAAACAATCATCAGGGAACACTTCATATTCTGGCAGGTACCTTGATACAGACATCAAGCAAATATTCTTTGTCTACGTCCTCGTTGGTGAGACATTTGTTGGGGTCAGGTGTTCACAAAAGCGGCTGTTTTCCTACAGGTGTACCATGATAGTGAGGAAGGACAGAGGTACATTCAGTTCTACAAACTTAACAAGTTCCCATATATTTCTATCCTGGACCCCCGGACAGGTGAGAGAAAATAGGGACTGTTGAAACCATTTTTACCCCTTAATTTTAATCCGTTTGAGAATTTAAATAGTTAATGCACTTCATATTTAACATGTAATTTCACACTCTTTGACTATTTTGTTATTGTTTTTGTTTTTTTATCATTATCCTTTGGTATAAGTAAAGGGTATACACCGATTTAACATGCTTCATTCAGTTTTAATTATACGTTGTGGAGCTGAAAAACTAGTGTATGAAGCAGAATGTGTTTAAAACGTAGAAATGCACGCTTAGTTGTTGTAAATCTTGTTTATGCCTTGGTCTTTACCAACACTCGCATATTTAAGTTATTATTCATATCTGAGCTGCAATAAATTAGTGTAGGACAGGCAAGGTGAAGGCAAATAATAAAATTAAAAGGGAATTATTCAAGAGGACAGTACATCCCTCTGTGCTACCGTTTTCTCAAAGACGCAGCTAGCTTTTGTTCTCCATCATTTGTCTTTGTACAGGCAGCTGAAACAATCAATCAAGTGTCTCTTGGTTTTAGTTCAGCATAGCTACTCAAATGACGATTGGCGTAAAAAAATTGAATGTACAACTTAATAATATAGTTGCTAAACAATCCAAGTTGAGCAAATCCATAAACTGTGCTCTAGTACACTCACATTGTCCGCTAATGGTTGTTACTAATGTAGCACAAGGATAAATAGAGTGAATGAACCGCTCTGGACTATGAGTGCGGTTATATAGAAATATACAAGACCTGCCAGCCGATAAAATTAGAGTATTCAATCAGGCCGTGGCATATGTTTTTAACTATTAAGATTGAGTTGTGTTATTTATTAAGTCTTTCCTTGAAGTATGTACACATCTTTAAATTTGAACTACTGAAACTGATTATTTCAGACATTGGATAGCGACTATTGTTGTAACATGACTCGAGATGTCATTTAACACTTATTTCAGAATTAGAACAAGACTGGGTTGCACATTTAAAACAAAAAGCTATAATTTTTCCCTATTTTGACTTTATGGGTAATTTTTCAGGAACAGTTCAAGAAATCTTTTTCTGCAGTAGCACGTTAGTCTCGTGAAGCCGGAACTTTAGGGAGAGTCTGCTGGTAAGGGCAACTTTCATGAAAAAAAAAAAAAAAACCTCTCCCAGGATTATGTTTGACTGATATGTCAAACAACCAATCACATGTCGTTTAGCATAGCGTCATGTTGCAGGGACTGTGCTCATTTTCAAGTTTTAATTTTGGTTTTATTTTGTATTCCACCAGATTAACACTGGTTGCTCTGCATTTTTGGTCTGTGCTTCTGGTTTGAATTTGCAGTGTTTTTTTCTTTTCATCTCTGACAAACGCAGGACAAAAGATGGTTGAGTGGAATGAGCTGGATGTGACCTCATTCATGGATCAGGTCACAGGCTTCCTGTCCGATCACGGTCAGCTGGATGGACAGTCTAGTCAACCACCAGCCAAAAGAGCTCGCTCCGTAAGAGTTCTGCATTAAAAATACAAAGATTCTGCAATAAAAATCCTATTTACATGTCGAACTTGTTATGAGTAGGTCGACAGATAAAGGAAGATAATTTTTTATCACCGTGGAATTTTGTTTGTTTTGTGGCAAAAATAGAGCATGGAAAAATATGTGAAGAAAGTGAAAAGTAATATACCAACCAAAAGAACAGAGTATAATTGAAATAATCTGTTAAGTCAAGACAAATGTATCAATGATATTGCCCACTAGTCCTTAAAGGACGCTTATCATGAGAAATCAACTTTTGAAAGGTGTTTGGATATAAATGTGAGAATTAAGGTTTTCCAGCTGAGCGGTTTAGGCTGTGTTAACAGTTTTTGGCATAAAAATTATCGTCCACCAATGTATATTGACTTGCGTAACCGTGCCCCTGTTTGCAGTCCTGTTTGAGAATTTGCTAAATGTCGACCTTTGTTTACCAGAGTAGAATAAATGACCCCAAAGTAGTGTCATCTGTTTTAGAAAGTGATTCCCAACATAAAATACTTTATCATCTACCAGTGAAAAAGCTAATGAAGACAAATAAGTTTTTTAAGGCCTTTAGCATGTTAAGATATACACCCATAACAGCTCTGTTTGTCCACACCCACAAAATAACTTTTTGAACAAGTAATTCTAAAAGATCTTAAATTTATTTTAAACATAATCTTCCCTTGTCACATTCAAGATAGCCATACAATAATCACCACATGTAACATAACATTCTAGGTGACCTTTAAGCAAAGTCATTAGAATGCTCTAACAGTTACCTTCTTTAAACTAGGGAGTTTTCTAAATGTGCAAAAATGGTTATTCTTTAAGATTTTGCTATTTTTTCTGGAGCCACACGATAGTGTATAAACCTAATTGATTTCCTTGTGTTCACAGGAGAGTTTGATAGATGCCAGTGAGGACAGTCAACTAGAAGCTGCTATCCGGGCATCTCTTCAAGAAACGCATTACGAGTCCACCCAGGATAAGACAGAGTCCCGCTCAGATGATGATTCAGATCCTGAACCATTCTCTGACAGCGAAGGACTCATCTCAGTCGATGGTTCAGATAATGAGACCTGTGGGGGAGAAGATTCTTTAGACGGACACACCTCCACAGAGGTTGCGCCTTCCAGCAGGTCAGAGAGTCCAACGCATAATAGGAAGTCGCCACACAAAGAGCTATGCCACAGGAAAGAGGAGAGCAAGAAGAACCACCTGGAGCCGACTGGGGTCAGCCATGGCCAGACACCACACATAGAAACACAACAGCAGTGTCAGCTAGGAGAAAACCACAGATCCACATTGCAGCTGCCTTCAGAACCCACCGGCACCTGCACAGCAGAGCCAGACGACAATGGTACAGTGAATGTGTTACAGTGGAGATGTTTTACATAATGTAAAGTTAAAACCGTATTTCATGAAAACATATTTATTTGTGGATCTCTGAAAAAAACTGAGAATCATTTTTTTGTTTTCTAAAAGTATTGATTGACTTGACCAAATGCTGCATTAAATTGGGTACACTAACAATATATTGTTATACAAATGACTGTATAAATGTGCTGAAAAAAAGTTTTTTTCAAACAATATTGACCTTAATCAATATCCTCTGCCAAACGTCCTGGGCGCAATCATAAACCAACTGGCCTATTTTGTCCTTACTCATGCGAACCGCCCTGAAATGTACACACATTACTAAACATATTTTTATAAGCAAACTCAACAAGACATAGTATGAACCGTTTGTTTAGTTTACAATTAGCAAATTATGGGGAGTATGGGAATTTAACAATCATACATTCATTTTAAGATATCATTTTAAAATATTTTCATTGAATTTTGCCCACAGGTCCAAAGGCAAGGTTAATGCTGAGATACCCCGATGGGCAGAGGGAACAGATAGCATTGTCAGCTAAAGCAAAACTCCTGGTAAGTATAAATTTGAAAAATGTCTTCAATGTAACATAGCACTATTTTAAATCTATTGTAACATTAAAGAACTTGGCTATGTAGAACATAGATTAACCAATTTTAGTGTATCAATAAAGAACTTTTCGTTGCATAACAAAACATAGCATGACGGAGCCTAATTTAGAGCGCTGGATTCTAGGGTAACATTAAAGAACTTTGCGATGTAAAACCAAGCACAGCATGACGGACCCTAGCAACAATAAAGAACTTGGCTAAATAGCACGTACCATAGCATGACAGACCCTAGTGTAGGACGATGGAATCTAGTGTAACATTAAAAAACGTAGCGTTACAGACTTTAACACAGCATGGGACTAATGTGTCAATAAAGAACTTTGCGATGTATAACAAAGCATAGGATGATGGACCCTAATTTAGTATGATGGACTTTAATGTAATAAAGAATATACAAACTAAATATCCATCAACGAACAGTTCGCTGGACAGGACCTGAAAAAACAAAACAAAACAAACTAAGACAAAACATAAACTAACAAATGGAGAAACAACGGTAAGAAAACTGTAACACAGACAACAAACAGGTGATCAGCATCAGCTGCAGGATGAGTGATAAATTATGAGGATAGGTTAGAGAGGAACATTGAACCACATTGTTTTTTCAACAGTTTGTATGTATATGGTGCTCAGACACCAGATCTGTTTAGACAAATACCAAGAGATAATTATTCGAATGCTAGATTAAACAGATATGTTTTTAATTAAGTTTTGAACTCTGTGAGTGTAGCTGAGCTCCAGACAACATCCGGTAGTTTATTCCAGAGCTTCGGAAAGCATAGCATGACGGACCCTAATTTAGCATGGTGAACTTTAGTGTAACATTAAAGAACTTTGCTGTATATAACATAGCGTAGCATGGCGGACTCTATTGTAAAATGAAAGAATCCCAGTGCAGCATGAAAGAGCAATCAAGCCTGACAGACCTTAGCTTCACATTTCACTTGCCAACTAGTTTCACAAAACAACATAGCTAGACAAACACCAGAGTACCACAACACAACGTAGCATGAAAGACCTTAGATATACATAGAACATGCCTGCACATTACGTAGCACAGCGACCATAGTGTAGCCCGCAATAGCATACCCTGACTGACCCTAGCATAAGACGATAGCACTGCCATGATTGAACATGACATAGCATTATGGAGCTTAACCTGAAAGGACAGTTTCGCTTGACAGCCCATAGCATCGCACAACCCTGATCCAAGTATTTGAGAGTAACATTGTACTTTAGAGTAACATACTTTAGAGCATACATGCCCATGAAGTGCATAGAATAGCATGAAATTTGCATGACAAGACTTCAGAGCAAAGCATAGTGCAATTATCTTCAGTGTTGCAAGACCGAGAATATCATAGAATAGCAGCAAGATGTCTAATAAAATGGTTTGTGTTTTCATTTATATTTTTTATTTCATTTGTGGTATGACTCATATACATTTTTGAGTATAACTAAAAGTGCCTAGTTGAAAGAATTGTTTCTTTTTTTCTTGTTTTAAAGGCTCTGGTGAGACATGTACAGTCAAAGGGATTTCCTAATGAACGCTTTGAACTTGTCACCAACTTTCCCCGCCGAAGACTGGCTCATTTGGACTATGACATTACATTGCAGGATGCAGGACTGTGTCCGCAAGAAACTGTTTTTGTGCAGGAAAGAAACTAGTCCCTCCACATCCCTTCTGTACATCACATGTGCCCTTAAAAGACTGACTTTGCCCTTCACCACTTGTATTTTTTCCTTTAATTTTTTATAATAAATCCCAGTTACACAGAACATCCGGTAGTTTATATGGAGCATCATCTTGGCAGCAATTGTGCAATTATTTATTTACCAAGAATCTACAAATCCGTTCATGTTTAGGAAAGTGAAAGTAGGACAGCCCATACGTAGTTAATACATTATACTTGTGTGTATGGAAAGGATACCCCTGATCTTTATATGGGGAATACGTATCATGAATGTCCAAAATACTGATCTGTTTGGGATCCGGTTGAACTAAGGGTCCGATGATGAGTTTGGAGTAGATGTTTATTATTTAGAGGGAAAACCTGACATATCTTAATGGCTATGTGTGGCCATGGAAGGAGTAGACTGACATTTAGCTAGTGTAACTTTCTGTCTTTTTATATACAGCATCATTTCCACAAAAACTGATTCTCAAATATAACCATTGAAACAAAAGGGAGACCAAAGTATCTGCTTTCTTTTTTCCAAGATTCTTGTGTTTGGGACCATTTTTTTACTTTACTGCCTTCCGTATTTAGTTTGATGCAACCATATTCCTACATTTGTGGGGGGGGGTTTAAGACTACCTATCCAAAAACCTCATATAGTTGCACATTGATTTATGCTCAAGCTTCATGTAGAACTGAAACTTTAGAACATGAATTGGGCCTTGATCTTATAGTTTCATATTTTTGATTAAACAATGTTCTTCTGCAACGTCATGGAGTAAAGGAGCAATTGGTCCTCTACTCATTTTCAGAGCTTCCTAATGACTCCAGCATATAAAAGAATGGCACCAAAGAAAGACCCTTTGCCTCTGGAGACCTCTGCAGGCTCTACCTGTGTTCAGAGGAGTTTTTGGAGAAATTGAGCTTGAAAGTTTTTGCATTTCATGTAAAAAGTGTAGTTAGCATCTTTTTGTTGTTGGTTTTTTAAATATGAAGTTACAAACCATTTTTAGAAAACACTACATATTGCAAATAAGATTTAAAAAATATTTGAACAACTCAATTTCAACCAAAATTTCAGATATGCCCCTATAATTCCAAGCATGATGTGGCATCTACTACAAAACATAACTGACCGTTTCAAGGCAAATTACCCAAGTTGTCCTGTGATCAGGTTATTTTGTTTTCATGGTTTTATTTGTTTTAGAAAAGGCTGCTGATGGTAAATGAAGCAAGAAGGTGAGTTAAAAAAAAACTAGATTCTGGAAATATATGTTTTTCACCAGAGGTTACCATCACACTATTCGGCAGTATTCAGCTCAGGTCTTCCATTTCAAGATTTTGCTAGTATTTAATTTTTTTGTGTATTTCTTTTGGTATGCATGCTCAGTTTTATTTGGTATTTTTGATTCAAGTATGTGGAAAATTATATTCCATTTAATGCTATTCATGACTAAGCCTTTTATTGATTTTAATTTTCCTGGTCTGGCTTTGCTTGCACCACCCACACATTGAAAGTAAAGATCACAGAAATGTGCCGCTCTGATTTTTTCCTCTCATGCAGTTTCTATTCTGTATTTGGTCAACTACAACTCCAAAGAATCCAATTTCCTGTTGATCAGCTATCAGTAACCATGTACTTCTCCTAACAACAGGCATTTAAAAACATGTCTTAATTTGCTCTAGTAGTGCTTTGTTAAAAAATGTTCTGTGATTAATGGTCATTTTGAATTTTCACATTTAATGCATAGGATAATATGTTTAAATATACATTATTAATGAAATACATTTTTACTTCTAGGATTTCAGTTAATTTATAGGACACAGTCAATTCTTGCAATATTCAGACATATAGTACTGTCCAAAAGCAGATGTGAAAATATTGTAAACAAAGAAATCTTTCACAATTATAAATAGTGTTTGTTTGTTTTTATCAATTTACAAAGTGGTTGAAACCCCAGTCATGAACGGATTTACAAACAGCTGTGGAGAATGCCTAACAAATTATTCAATAAGGACAACGAAACATTGTAAATGTGGTGGTCGACCAAGGAAACCCAGTGCAGGAAATCAAGCTTGTTATCCTCCAAAACACATCAAGCTTTTTTCTTCCAACATTTCAAATCCTCTAGAAATGTTTAGCAGTCCTAAGAACTGTCAGAATCAGTGGGAGCTAAGTACACCCATATACTGTTTGGAAAAGTATAGCTAGAAGTGGTCTTCATGAAAAATTCGAAGCCAAAAAGTCCATACCTCCAACTTGTGAACTAGGACAAGTAACTAAGGGAAGCC
Source organism: Danionella dracula (assembly GCA_900490495.1). Classification (NCBI taxonomy): domain Eukaryota; kingdom Metazoa; phylum Chordata; class Actinopteri; order Cypriniformes; family Danionidae; genus Danionella; species Danionella dracula. The sequence continues at coordinate 4,492,134 of UELW01000100.1, forward strand.
AAAACTCATAGGAAATGGGGTGCATAAAAATGACAGCATGTGCTTTGGACACATGAAAAAATTTTTAAATAGCACAATGCTCATCAAAGGGATGAGAGCGGCACAACAATGACTTTTTTTTCAGGCAATCGTGCGGTATGTGGGAGTTCCTTGAATTCTTGGAGAATTTGGAGATGAATCAGGCTTAATGATGTTCTCACTGCTGGGCAATACAGGCAGATACTTATCCATCTTACACTACCATCAAGGAGAGATATGACCCCAAACATACAGCCAATTTCATTAAGAACTATCTTCAGCATAATGAAGAACAAGAGGCCCTCATAAATCATCACATCATCCCGAGTGTGTCCCCAAGAGTTGGAAGAATCTGCGAAAGCTTACATCCAAAGTAAATCTTTGGTTAGTTCTCCAAGATGTTTGGAACAATATACTAGCTGAGTTCCTTCAAGATCTGCGTGCCCAGAGGAATTTCAGCAGTTTTGAAGTGAAAGAGAGGTTTCACCAAATATTGTTTAGATGCTTTGTTTGTTTATTCACTGAATTTGGTTCAATTATGAACACCAATCTAAACTGTTTCCATTAATCACAGTATTAATCAACAGTTCCACACAACTAATGACTTAGAAGGGTGGATGTGAGGAAATTGATGCTGTTAATTCTCACTAGATGGAGGTCGATGATGGTTTGTGTGTTGGATTCTTGTGATGTTCAATGTCTGGTAAATGAAATTCCAAAACACATTTCCAACAAAAATCTCAAACTTTTTTTCAAAATTAAAATATATTTCTTTTAATTTATGTAAAGCTGACTTCAGCGTTTTCCAAAATCTTGGTATTCATCAATTTCTGCAACTAAGCAGAAAGAAGGATTGACTTGTTCAAACGAAAGGTGTGTGGGCTGTATTACTGTAGATGTTCGGTTTGTTCAGGCATTAGTGTCGTTGTGGAGCAGCACATGAACTGTTTCTGAGAAAGAGCTGAGTTGAATGAGGTCCAACTATCTTATGTAACCTCTTAAAACATCACGGAGCAGCTTATGAGATATGAGAAAAGTTTTATTCTATTCAGAAGAGTGATTAAAAGTGCAACTTTTATCTCAAGCTCATTTTCAGGTGTGACAATGTTAACCATTTCCAATCTTCATTTATTTTATGGACTTATGTCCTCCGGTTGATTGACCTGCAGAGTGTTTGAGCAGCTGCTCTGTTTGCTAAAGTTTAAAGGTAGTACTCCAGCACTAAACTGCATTTTAACGAAGAAGAAAAGAGATCAATAGTTGGTATCATTATCTTATTAAGTTATATCAAAACTCACAGATATGGTTAATAGTATAATATTGCTTAAAGTGGTGTCTGAAAGGGGAAACCTCTGTACCTAGTGTAAAATCAAAAGTTGCTGTGATGAAATTCACCATTGGGGAGTCAATCTGTCCAAGGTAGATGTGAAGGAAGATGTGCACGATTGCTTAATTAGCTAAAAATAACGTGAAGGAAAATTACTTCAAATGCAACATTTGCATAATTATAATTATTAAGCTAGTTTGTATATGTTGTATTGTTACATTGTTTTTATTTAACTATTTTATTAGATTTAGTTTTTTTTTCTTTAAATGATGCACATCAGTGCTTGGAGACCTGATTTCACAAACAAAATTAATTTATTCTCCTGTCCACACATTATTTGCAAATTTGATACATATTTTTCATCTTCAATAGCTAAATTATTTCAAGTAATAAAACTTTTGCTTAAATTTCAAATAGTGAATGTACAGCTAGTGTCGCTGTGTAATAACGCAGTCTCGTCAAATGAACACACATCTAATAATGTCTAAACCCCTGGCAACAAAAGTTGCTAAACGAAAATGTCCAAACTGTGCACCAAATGTGAATATATTGTATAGCTACCATTGTTTTATGGCACTGCCTTGAACCTCTTCACCAGTGTGTTACATTTTTGATTGTCTACTTTTTATTTGATGACGGTTTATATGTGAAGACACCATTGGCCTGTCTATTGCCTTTACCCTCAGCTTTTTTTATTAAGAAACTGATCATGCCCTGAGGCCTGGACTCTTTAGAGTCAGGATCATGCTTAGTATGTCACAGTACATTTTTGAATTGTGGTTCTCTATCATGAGGGGTTCCACCACCATGCTTAACAGTAGACAAGACACATATGTCTCTTTTCACATGGTTTCAGCAACGCAATTGTTACCATCTGAACCAGTGTTTCTTGGTATCAGAACAGAGGATCACATCGTTCAAGTAAAATGAATCTGTTGAAACAGAAACAAGTGAGCTCTGAGTTTAGCTAGGAAAGGAAAGTCAATGATTCACTCAAACTCATTCAATTCACTTCCACCTAAAAATGAATCCCTTTTATGCACCCATTCCTTTCCTTCATGAGAAGATAAAGAAGATGAAAGAACTTGTAAAAGTTTGATGTGAATCAGTTGTGTGTTTTTCTATTCCACATGACATTTCTATACTTTTATGTAAATTGTAGTCTTTGAACTGACATTTATAAATTTCAACAAAAACGTCTGTGTAAAATTAGAAAGGGGAAATGTCTCCTTTCGGTGCATAATGCTTAATTGCAAGGTTATGTAAGATGCAATCACAGACTGCTTCATGGAGCATCCGCTTGAAATCTGTTTTATCTTCTGCAGATTCAATACACATTTGAGCGTGCTAGGTCAGGGATCAGGAGATAAAGGAGGGACATGGAGTAGTGAACATTTACTGAATTAGACCCTCCTCAACAAATATCACTTTTTATTTGGAATCGGAACAGTTGTCAAAAACTTGCTTCAGGTAAAATGATGGCTTTAAACTCTGCTCTGAGTGAATGTGTCCCTGTAAAAGACAAGTGACCTGTTCTCAGTCTGAGCTGTAAAAAGATGCCACCAGAACCCTGACCTTAAGTAGGCAAATCAGTAAATAATCTGTTCTTTTAATGGTTTTGCTTCCAGAAGTAGGTTCTCAGAAATAATTGCTTTTATGCGTTGTATTATATCAGTTACCAAGCAGAAGTTGTTGAAAGTAAATTCAATAAATAAACAAAGACACACTACTTTAGAATGATAAAGCTGGCTGTGGTCCCAAATGGAAGACTAAAGACCAGTTTAAATAAAAAACCTTTTGCTTTTATTTATTGTTCTCTGGAAATTCCAGGGTTGCTCAAAGGGCATGCTTATGTGATGCTTGTGTTTGATTTAGTAGCAGAATCTTGATGTCATCACAAAAGGGGATTTTGGCAACTTTGCTGAAACCCAATCAGTTTGTACTTTACGCTCTTATGTTGGGTAATATTTACAATGTACACAAGTCTTAAGCAGGCCAGTCCACTGTTAAAGGGGCTATCTCTCTTGCAAATACAGAGTTTGAATTAATCTTGTATTATAAATTAAGAGTTTTATTGCAGAACATTCAAAGCTCCATTTTAAATGTTGTTTTAAGGTATGATTTTTTTTTTTATCAACTCTATGATTTTATTCAGTAATTTGCCTGTAAAGATGAAGAAAGGAATCCATTCTTCGGTAATTTGAAATGGAAATACCTACAAACAGCACAATTAGGAGATTGAGTCTGCATTCAGAGGATTTTGCAAATGAACTCTTTAAATTCACACATACGTTCTTAGCTTGTGCTCATTGCAGTTAGGGAGTCTTGGCTTTATCTTAACTATTTTGAGTTTAAAGTCCACTTAGAAGTTGTTTTGAAAAATAAAAAAATCTATAACATAACCCACATTTTTTTTCAATAGTAACTGCAGTTTAGGGGGAAACCGGCTATGTGGCATTGATTACCATTTATACTTTAGTTTATTAAGAGCATTAAAAGTGAATAAGAGTGGTGTGTTCCAGTCTCCCATCCCGCTCCCGAATGTTTGTTTTTCTAATGTCAATTCAATTTCCGTACTTTGTTTATTTCTCCTTTTACAGTACATTTTTGAACTTTTTGTTGCTGCTCTAAAAAGCAACAAAACAGTATAATCGATAGAGGACACGCTGTTGTTTTATTATATTATATTTAAGCTCTTACGTTGTTATTATTAGCTATAACTAACAATAACTTTGAATGTCTTGCATTCCATAGCATAACAAAAAAAAATTTCAATATGTTAGTGTTGAAACATTTTTATAAGTGTATAATGAGTAAAAGTACTAGTGTGATAAAATAGAAAATATATAATGAAGTGTTTGACCATAACCCTCTGCAGCAGGGAATTTCCTCGGTCAAAATCTCAACAAAAAAAAAAGCTTTGATTGATTGAGAAATCAAGAACAAATGGTGCTGATGCTCTTAACGATATCTTGTGCTCTCCTGACTCCACCCCTGTAGCTTCTACAATTCTCTATAAAAAGTTTTGATCCCCAGCGGTGGTCCTGCCAGATCTCCTGTGCAAGCACACAATGAAGATCCTGCTCCTCTCGCTGCTGGCCTACCTGGGTAATTCCTGGCTTTTCTATTTTCCCATTTGCTTTGCATTAGATTTCAATTTCTAATCCAATTGTTGTTTTCTCTGCAGCTGTGGCTCTGCCATTAGCCAGCTCTCAAAAAGTCAAATTGTGTGTGACAACTCAGAATGAGCTAAACAAATGCAAACATCTGGCAACCAAAGCAGCTGAGCTGGAGTGCCATCTGCAGCCGTCTCTCAAAGACTGCATGACTAGCATCAAGGTAGAGAAAATGACTCTTGTTTGTGTTTGGTTTAATTCGTGTTGTGTAATTGCAATATCTGGCTGTGACTGACAGACTGGCGAGACAGATGCTCTCGTTGTTGATGGGGAGCATGTTTACACCGGAGGACTCATTAATTATAATCTTCGTCCCATCATTGCAGAGAAGTACAGAACAGGTAAATATTTCTCCTATCTATCCAGTGTACTTTAGTTTTCAACTTGGTATTGATCTTCATCCATTAATTGAGTAATTGATCTACTGATCTGCAGAATTAAAAGAATAGTGTTCTAGAAGACTCTATAGGTTGTATAGACTTTATTTTGTTTACTTTTTTTAAATTGCATACTTTTTGAGTTTTAATTACTGTATATATCTTTTGATATTTTATACAAATTTTTTTTATTAATATCTTGATACATGAATATCTGGAGCTTGGTTTAAATTGTGTTACTTCTATGAAAATGAAAACTATTTTTTTTTTGGCTTTTTAACTCATGCTTTCAGATCATTTAAAATCATTTTTGTTATGTTTTTATTTCTCTCTTTGATATGTACTTTAATGCCCTTCTGAAGCATTGAACATGGTTTCTTTTACTTTTTTGTTGTACATTTCTCTTTTTAAGAATATGACTCTAACTCTGTCTGATGCACAATCCTTCTGTTAAAGCGCTTTCATTTAGGCATCATCAGATTTCTCTCATCCTGTCTCTTCCTTGCGTCCTCTCCAGATGGCTGTTATGCTGTGGCCGTGGTGAAAAGTGACTCTGTCTTTAACATCAATGAGCTGAAGGGAAAGACTTCCTGCCACAGTTGTTATCAGAGACCCGCAGGTTGGAATCTACCCATTGGAAGTCTGATTAACAATGGTCAAATTGAATGGGACGGTCCTGATGACATGACTCTCGAGAGGGGTAAGCAAGCCTATATTATTTGCATTTTACATAGATTTACATTTGTTTTGTTTTGTGTAAAATTGAGTCTATTGTAATGATAATTATTAATGACCAGATTTTTATGTTAATATCATAACTATGTGTTCTGAGGTTAAATTTGTGCAAAAACAAATATTTCTCTGCACTTTGAGATAGCACAGTAATAACAATAACCTTATTGAACAATAATGGCACATTTTCTAAAATGTTATTTGGATCAACTATTAAATCTTTTCTACTTCTAATGAATGATAACTAAAGGAGGCACTGTTCCTAAGTTGAGCAGCAAATGCAGGTCCTTTGTCAGGTAGAGCTGTATCATTAACGATTGCCTTCAATGTCTCTATATGTAATTATCTGTTAAATTTACTTTTAACTTCCTCTTTTAAAGTGTCTTCAGACATCCGGTTGACTTCACCATTAGGGTTAGCTATGCCAGAAATGATCATCTCTTAACATCGTATGTACTTCTGAAAATGTTCTAAAAAATACATAAAGAAGGATTAATGGGAAATTAATATAAATGGGGAAAATGCAGTTATTTCCATTTAGGAAAAAAATGCTGATATATTATACATTGATACTCCATGACCAGCATGTGGCATTTAATTTAATTTATTTATGTTTTTTAAATGCATCTGGAAAATGTATACAATTAGCAGTCATAAAACAAAAAACAGTTTTGTGTGACATTCAAAGGAGCAATACACACACACACACACACACACACACACATACAAACACACACGCACACAATTGTGAGAAAATTGTGTTCTTAAATTAATGGTATAATGCATAATGTTCATTTTTCATGTATTTAGGATGTAGAAAAGCTTTAAACGACTATGTTGTTTTATTTTAAATTAGATATGCAATTAAAGGTCGTTTAACCAATGATGAAATGCACTATAACTTTTTGTTGATTTTACAGGTATATAAAATCTTTATTTTTGTGGGTAATTTCCATTCCATTTGTTTACAATGCGGATTTGTAAGGCAAAATAACTCACACACAACACATGAAAGTAACCGCAGTATCTTTCTGAAGAGCTTCCCAGGGAGGCTGACAGAAGGCGATTAACTGTAGTTTGGGTGTGAGTTGATATTCTAAATAAAAAAGAGGCCCAATACAGTTAAAAAGAAAGTCTAAAGGCATACATATTTGACGTCGAATGTAAGATTGGCTTGGCTAGTGCAGGTACTCTGTTTCACGCGGTTAGAAGGGTTATGCCAGGGCATGGCTCGAAGGCTCAGGCATGGAGGGCATGTTGTGTGAGCACTGTCCAAGGCCGAGCTAAAATCTTCATAAGCGGCTCCCGTTTATTAAACATAGCAGTGAAGGAATAATGTTCAGCTACAGAGGTGCAGTATTTGTAGGACATTGTGTAGACAACCTAAATGTACAAGATCCTTTGCTGCAGAAAATGCCGTTTCCTTGACCTGCGTGAAAGAATCAGAGCTAGCTGGAATGATCCAGACAAGGATAAACAAAAATTTGTGCTTCTTGAACAAACTCTGTATTATGATATCGGTTGAGTTGCCAAACCAAAGCAGCCAAGTTTTACATTATAGCGATCATTAACTTATCAGCAAACTTAAGCTTTGATCCTGACCTGAGTTCATGAGGAGCATGCAGTCCGTCGGTTTCTGTGAACGACACTTGTGAGATTTTTAGCTGCCAAAGGTCAAACAAAAATTGTAAAGATTAATTAATTAACCCAACTTTAAAAAGTAGTGTTTTACTATTTTCTAATCAATTCGAAACCGGAATGATAAAGGTATTACCATATATTTAAACTTGCTAAAACCATTTCAGTGTTTCCAAAAGGATTTCTTTGCCTACTCTAAGAGGAGGAATAAGCCTATTTAGAAAAAAGTGAAATATTCCTTCAACTATGTTCAAATATGGTATCTGAAGATCAGATTTAACCTGGTTAATCTTGTTAAGGTTATGTCTTTCATATTTTCTTTATGAGAATAGGGAATAAAAACTGAAGGACACATTTTTTTTCTCCGTAGCTGTTTCCCAGTACTTCCCACAGAGTTGTGTTCCTGGGATTGCTAAAAGCACTTATCCAAACCTTTGCAAAGCTTGCCAGGGAGACTGCAGCTGCTCACAGAATGAAAAATGCAGTGGCCTTGAAGGGGCTTTTGGGTAAGAACCAAAAAAAGTAACATTGTACTTCCCCACTCTCACAATAATCACCCCTCATAACCTGCGGATCCTTTCCAGGTGCATGAAAAATGGAAACTGTCAGGTAGCCTTCACATGCCATAGTGTCATCCCAGGTAAATATCATATATAATATATAGCACTATCAGCATTTGTAAATCTTCTGTTGTCAAATCATCATCATTTACAAGATCTTATCTGAACACAGACAATGAGAAGCAGAACTACCAGCTGCTGTGCAAGGATGGCACTAGAAAAAGTGTTGATGAGTACAAGAGCTGCAACTTTGGCCAAGAGCCAGGCCGTGCCGTCATTGCTCGCATGGATGCTGATTCGCAACACATTTTCAAAATCTTCAAGCAGATCCCAGTATGCATTTCACTATGATTTTCTGCAACAGGAAACAAAGACTGATCTAAAGCCTGTTGAACTTTCAACTTTGTGCCCAACAGTCCTCAGATGTTTTCTCTTCTCAAGCCTTTGGAGGTAAAGATCTGATCTTCACAGACTCTGCCTTTGACCTGATAGAGCTTCCCAAGAGCACAGACTCCTTCCTCTTCTTGAAAAGAAATTACTTTGATGCCATGCAAGCCCTTAAAGGTGAACTATAAATTGCTTAGCATTACATGGTCAACCAACTTCATGTGCTTGCATCTCTGTTTAAATAGAAGGCCGCTCATATTTATATATTTGCTATTTCAGCAGGAAAACAGCCATCCCCCGCTCAGGACCGTAAAATTGAATGGTGCACGGTTGGCCATGCAGAACAGCAAAAGTGTGACAGTTTGCAGATTCCTCGACTGTCGTGCCGCAGTGGATCTTCTGTGGATGATTGCATCAAAAAAATTATGGTATTGTCTGGGCATGTGATTAATGCTTAAGTTGTGTTGGCTGTTGATTGGCTGAGACTGAAGGAAAGGTTTATTGTCACCTCAACAGCGCAGAGAAGCAGATGCTATAGCAGTTGATGGTGGCCAGGTGTACATCGCTGGAAAGTGTGGTTTGGTTCCAGTCATGGTTGAGCAGAGCAATGAACGTAAGGAGTTAACAAACACTCATTTGTTAGGATTTGGATATTTGATGAAGCTTCAAATCTTTTTGATTCTTTCTTACAGAAAACTGTCCTCAGGGAGGAGGTAAGCATCCCGTCCAATGTATCGTTTCTCTTTGGAAAACTGGTTTCTTTGAGGATCTGTTTTGTTATCTTTACACCAAAGAAGAAGAATAGTTAATTATGGTGTTGAGTCGTTGTATTGTCAGGATAATTGGCAACATTGATAGTCAATCATTTTACTGTTGGAAAAGGCTAGAAAGTCTGATTATACTCAGATTCTCGAGTGACCAACACAAGCTTGGATCAGATCTTCCATCTTGTAACTGTACTTAAAAAGTGCACATGCCTCCTGGAGCTCATTGAAATTCACTGAAATACCCTGATTTATTTAGTTTTGCCATCTATGCTTGAATGAGCGTCTGCTGAAGTTTTAATTCCTAAATATTGTGTTTTCTGGTATATCCACAGATTCATCAAGCTACTATGTTGTGGCGGTGGTGCGTAAGGGTTCTGGAGTTACCTGGAGCAATCTCAGAGGAAAGAAGTCCTGCCACACTGGCCTGAACCGCAACGCTGGCTGGAAGGTTCCAGATTACGCCATCTGTGGCTCTACTCCTGATTGTTCCCTTTGTGAGTTATTTTATTTCCAGTTTGCGTCTTTGAACAAGTGTCAGTTACCTTCAGAATTATACGGGATTTTATTAACTAAAATTTTGAGGGAAAAAAAACACATCGTTTTAGATAACCATTCATTCACAAAGTATTATTAATCAATTTTGGAACACCTGGTTGCTCTTGCCAAACACATGAAATCTAGCAAAAGTTTAGGATAAACTGACTATTGGTATCTGACCCTAAACTTTAGTGACTGGCTCCCTCTGGAGGACCTCAAACGTCCTTTTTCACAAAAACTTTGGAGAGCAAATCCCATAGACTTCCTTTGTGAAAGAACCCAAAATTAGAGCAGAATTTTTTGTCAACTGTTAATAGATCATTTCTTCCCCCTCATTTATTTACATTATATTAAACCTTAAAATGTGCGTTTTAAAGCATAGAATAGCTTGTCTAGGTTTATTTGTCTCATACAGATTTACATGTTTAGGACATGAGGAGTCCTTCAGTAAACGATCAATTTTTTCAAGAACACTTTGTATAAAAATAAGTAAAACCTTGAAGAAACACATGAAACTGAATTGAATTCATTCAGTTTAATGACCTTCTCCATCATTTATAATAATTGGACTATTACACTTTATTTTAGAAATTATTCTAGTACATTAACATCTGAATAGTGTTAAACATTATTCCTCAATATATTTTAAAAAGGAAGAAAAAGCTACAAGAATGTTAGCAGCTGAATTCATGTGAGCCATTTACATGAATATGGCGATTGCACAGTCACACCCCGAGGCCTGGAGTGCCTCACCTATGGCTACGGCAACTGACTTGTGTTCTGGTACTCAGATGAGCCAGAACCAATCTACTGCCTGAAGCAGTTTTAGAAAAATATACTGCATACTGCACCTTTACCTTAGATTTAGATACCTCTAAATTATATATTTAAATCATATATCCATTACATTACTTAACAGTTAAAACGGTTTCTTTTCTATTCATTCTAGCATGTATAAAATTATTTTACTATTACAACTATATCATTTATTATCATTCGAAAACCTTTATGAATAATTTCATGATCAGAACAATACTTTTACTATTTTAATTATCCCTTTATAATATGATTTAACAATTATATCATTCATTCTCAATCAGATCCCAAGATCTCAATCAGATAATAGATTATTTTAAAAATAGAATTATATTTTATTAATGGATTAACAATTAGTACTGTATCTTTTTTATTCCGGCCCATATAACAATTTAAACATGGCCGATCTGTGTTTAATCAGAATTGCAATTTAATATTCTTATGAAACAACTTTACACAAGTGTTTTAGAAACACATGATTTGACTTGGCTTGATTTGTTTTTAAAGTTTTACACACAATTCTTGAACTGTTTTTATGGAAAACTGACAAAGTGCCCTTTTTTCAGAGCAATTAATTTGTGTGATCTTTTTAATCATCCAACATTCTCTTCGTTTCTCAGACAACTATTTCAGCAAAGGCTGCGCTCCTGGAGCTGACCCTCAATCCAACATGTGTGAACTGTGTAAAGGCAGCGGGAAGGCAGTGGGAGATGAAAGCAAATGCAAAGCCAGCTCTACAGAGCTTTACTACGGCTACGATGGGGCTTTCAGGTACGAAACTCTACCCCCACACCAAATCAAAACAAGAACTTGCCTTTAACGTTGATTGAAACCACATCTTACCATTTTATCATCATCTCTTGAAGGTGTCTGGCAGAAAAAGCTGGCGATGTTGCGTTTATCAAACACACAGTTGTTGAAGATTACACAAAAGGTTAGTGAAAAACACCTCAAATAATGAAACATCATAATTTTAATGCAGACACATATTCAAAATGTGATATTTGCTGGGATCTGATTCCTCTTGCATGCTTAAATCTGCAGGAAATGGACCAGAGTGGGCCAAGAATTTGAAAGCAGATGATTTTGAGCTCATCTGCCCAGACTCAAAGGACAAAACAGAAAAGTTTTCTGCCTTTGAAAAATGTAACCTTGCCAAAGTTCCCGCTCATGCGGTGATCACCAGGGAAGATGCACGCAATGATGTGGTGACCATTCTGAACGACGCTCAGGTGAGTTCAGTTCACATACATTTTTAGAAATATAATCTGGGTTTGATTGCTGTTTGTTTGATGACCCCAGAGGGAGATCTATGTAGCTCTCTTCTCACACCTCATCCATTTCAACAAGCAAACTCCTCTCTCTGGTGTTTCAGGTCAACAAAAAAGAGCTCTTCAAGTCGCAGAGCGAAAGAAACCTCCTTTTCACTGACACGACCAAATGCCTTCAAGAGATTAACCAATCCCTGGAGACTTTCTTGACAACGAAGTACACCGAAATGATTGAAAAGTCCTACAGGAATAGTGGAGAACCAGGTAAAAAATAAATACATTTGAATACAAAAAAATGTCTCCAGTTCTGAAATGAGTCAAAGTTTCTTTGTCTTTCCATCTGCAAAATAGTAAATCTTAATCTCTTTTGCTTACAGATCTACTGAAGGCGTGCACTTTGGATAACTACAAAGTAGAGAGTTCTTAAATGATTCCAGCCATCGTAGCAATTTTCTGCTGTTTTTTTCTAAGCCATGAATTTATATAAATATACAACCTATTGAGTTTCTTAAGCATGAAATACATGTGTTCCAGAAAGTAAACACATCCATACATCATGACCAATTGACAGTAAATAAAAAAATTTAAAAATCTAACTGTGTGTGTTTTCTAAACAAAATATTAAAGATAGTTTAGGATTTTCAGATCGCAAAAGCAGACTTTGATAGATAGAGAGTGAGTTGAATCTGAATTTAAAATTGCGTTCATTTATATTGTTGACTTGGTTTTATTTATTTTATTAATATTATTATATATATATATTTTTTTTGCATATCTTTGACTATGTCCCATAAGACCGAGTGCCAGAGAAAATTTACTTCAATTGGTCTGACTAAATCTGACTGGATCGCTGAACAACAAACATAAAAATATCATTAAATTGTATAAAAGCAAATAAAGTGAACTGCATAAAAGCTCTGCCTCATGTTTAAAGTTTATTAACTGTAAAGGTGCAAAGAAAAGCAGCTTTGTGATGCAAGGCATGCTTTGCGCACCAAAAGTGAGTAGACTTATTATAGAAATAACTATACATTTCTTGTCTCTTCTTTGTCATTCATATGTTTGATCTCTAACATTAAAGTGTGCCAGTTTTAGTTTCACTGATGGCTCGCAGTCCTTGGTGAAATTATAGGACTAATATTTGTTCACGCATGTTTAATTCCTGAATAGTCTTTATTTCATAATACTAGCATGGGATATTTTTTAAAGATGTTCATAAATAAAAACATATTACAAGCCAGCTAAACCAGAACACACTGGGAATAATGGAACTTAAAAAAATGTTGGTTTATAAGTTCAAACTAGAAAAAGGAATGATTCACACATTATTATAGAGCCCACTGAAGTAACTACAAATGTGGACCCTTTAAAGTGTAGAGAAGAAGGATTGGTTAGGTTAGAATAATTTAGGTGAAATTGAAGAACAGGTTTCTAGTACATTTCATTGAAACTGCTTTATTAGTATACAATCAAGTCTTTGTCATGAAAACTTGCTTCCTATTCTGCACTGCAATCACTCACTTTTAAGACCAGTTTTCTTTCTATTGTGTGGGTCTTTTATGCACCGTTGCTCAAAAGTGAAGTCCAATCACTGCCCGATTAATGTAACAAAGCATGTAAATAAAGTAACACTTTCAGGAACTTTCCAGACTCTGGAGTTTCACCAACTCTTTAATTCAATCAGCCGAGCTATTCACATTAGACCAGTAAATTATCATAGAGATAATGAAACGCCTGGACCTTGGGTCTAGCATTCACACCTAACCGCGGTTCTGGAGGAGACATGAACAAAGGAAACCAATTCAAAGAGCATTTAAAAAATGATGGGTCGTTTCAGTCAAATGGTTGTTCAAGGGAATCTTTGCTTTGCAGAATTATTATGCTGCTGTATCTAAAATGGTACGGTACAACATATTCATTTTGGATTTAACAATTTTAAATGTGTATTTTCAGGTGATTGCAGGAGCTTTTATTTTAGTCAAGAAAGTCATAGTTACCTAAAATGTATTTGTTGTAAAATTATAGAGGATGATTTGCCAAAAACACTGTTTTTGTAAACACACATTAAACTCGACAAGGCATTATAAAGAATATAAATTTAAACTTTTCAAATTAACCTTGGGTGAATACACATTGGCTACCCCAGCAAGGGAACAAATTCAAGTTGAATCATAAGCACAGGAAATATAAACTAGCAATATTGTACAAATCATGGTTTTTGTTGACATACGTCAATTTCACTTTTCTAATAACTTTTTTGTTTCCAAGACCATTTTCTTCGTTAAGGTAAAGGGTGTCGAACTAAATACCCGGAGGGTACTTCTGTTGCAGTTTAGTTCCCAAATGTTTTAAGACACAAACTATCGAGCAAAGCCCACGGGAGACAGATGCATTTCATTATAGCTGCAGCTAAACTGCAAATCAATGAGTAAAGTTCGTCACAATTGCCCAAACGAACAATATTTTGCCTACATTTAACAGTACCGATTATAAGACGTGTTTTTCTTTACAACTAGTATCCAAAACTAATGTAATATGTCACATAAACAAACAAGTGTCATATATATTTACGTTTTATACGGGTTTCTATTAATAACTGGACAAAATGAATAATTTTTGTCACAGAATTCTTTCAGAGTGTACGGACTTTTATTGTGCTTTAGTTTCCTACCCTTGGCAAACGACCCCTTTCGAACCGGAAACAACTCGCGCCTTGCCGAGTACTTTGTCCGGTTCATCGGGCTCAAGGGGGACGCGGTCTAGCACCATGGCTCTGTTCTAATCGCGTTTATTAAGAGAAGACTGATCAACTTAACGGGAATCCGTCACCATCCTCGCCTTAAACATGGACCTCCAGTCAAGAGGCTTGTCTTGGGGGCAGCGACTCTGTCGGCAGTAACATTAGATAACTGTATTTGTTGTATTTTTCCCCATACAGTCACTTTTCTTGCCTTTGCACGCTACATGGGATTTAAACCTAAAGTGTCAGCTGTTAGCGAAGACGGTCCACTCGATTTTCCCTAGTATTCAGGTGGAAACCAAGACACCATTTGAAACCGACGAAAAACGAAGTAAGAAACACATAAGAAGCAAGCTGAAGAAGTTTTGACCTCAACTTTTCCTGTTTCTTGGTGGTGCCGGTGAGTAACGTTAAATCCTCATGCTAACTCTATCGTAGCATCTCAGTAATGATCTCAGCCAATCATCACGGGGCCAAGCGGCCTAACTCTATCCGCATCGCGTGTTTGGCTTTAATGCAGTTTCCGCGTGAAACATTGTTCGGCTTGAACGTTTTAATTACTTTTTAACATTAAGTTTCTTGTTATATTTACTTGTGTTCTCTGTACGTTTTAATTTGACAGAATTCTTGCTAGTTTAAGGAGGCAAATCTTACGTTACTTAACGTTATTACCTAGACTCGGGTTATTTTTTTGCGATGGCCTTGATTTTTGTGACATTGACTCCGCGGATTGGTGATTGGTATTTTGGGAGCATTTTTGCTGTTAATATTTCATGTGACCAACGTTAGCTGTAACTTCACCCACTCACTTTAACACGCGGCCATAATATTACGTTGAAAAAAAATCTCAATTCACCAAAATGTGACTTGAGTTGCTTTTAATGTGGTAAATGAAGACAAGCGAGCATCAGCGCTGAGGGTGTCATTGATTCAGAGGGGAAGCTAATCAGCTAACAGTTAACGTTATGTGGCATGTAAACTTCCCCTCACTTCAGAATTGGAGGCCTGGTTAGTTTTTATGGGCTTCTGGACGAAGATATTTTGCTTTGTTCGAAGTGTCGGCTTAGTTAACTTTTGTATTTATGGATTTGCCTGGTTTTGGCACGGGTGTTGGTTAGATGTTAACGCCTAAATGCCATATGGAGACAGGCTAGCGGCGTTAGCTTCTACGGCGGACCATCATGGCTGCTGCGTGACTGTGACACGTCTTTCAGGGAAGCGCGCTGCAGCTTTACAGCACTCTCGTGAGGCTTCTCTCATGGCTGAAAATAAAAAGTTTGAGACGATTTTGAGTTATTATTTTAAGTATCACTGATTTTACGCTTTTTTTTTACATGTTTAGTCTAGATGTATGTTTGGAAGATTTCGTAGTGGGGAGTGCCTCATTGGTTCATTTACTTGCCCCAGCTTTGTTTTGAGAATTGGTGTAATAGAACAGCATTGTTAAATTAGGACAAGATTTTAAAAATTGGGTTACAACTCTAAGACTATATGTTCAACGTTGGTTTTGTTGTGTATGGGAATTGTTAAAATGTTAAGTCAAGTTGAGAAATATGTTTAAAATATATTTATGAAAAATGTTAAAACCTTGCATTGTTAAGTTCTATTACTTTTGAATAATAGTTGTATTTAATCAGCGGAATATCATCTATAGGTGAATCAATCGGCGCCTCCCTTAATATAATAACTGTCATGGTAATTTGGATGATCCCATTTTCTTTATCTCCTACCAAAAAGACACAGCTGGTGTGCAGTTAACTTAAATACACGTAGTGTTCTTGATCATTCATGGCACTGTTCACACTTTTATCACTAAAACTGTGGTGCGGCTTGCAACAGTTGACAAAAGTGAATACCTGTTATTTTTGATGTAATATATCTGTGATGTGTTTCTCGTATGTCAGTGAATGTGTTGGGTATAATGGCAACCATTTACAGAGGGATCAGTTGTATAGGTAAATGTTTTGTAACTGTTTATAGGTGAGATTTGCAATATTTGTTTATATATTTATTTATATTGATCATACAAGCAGTGAGGAGATGTGTTCACTGGATTTTTGAGAGCACAGAACAGCTGTTTTTCACTATAAACACATCGAATAAATATCATCACAATAGCAACCATTCATTTTTCACTTATCAGTAATGTATAATCCTTATTCAGCGGGCACCATAATAGTTACCAGCGCAATGTAGTGAGTGAGGCGTTGCTGGTTAAATAGCTTTGAGGTGAGATTTTTTGGAGATGCGTGTTTTGTTTACGTAGCACACACTTTTGCTTTCCCATTGTTTACTTTAGTTTATAATCAGTAATTTTCAGTGTATGGTTGATACAAATCAATACAAATGAAGTTGGTTTTACGTTGGAAAAACAATAAATGTGGCATTGGCTTTGACCGGAAAACAGGCTGAATTAAACAAATCAGATCTTGACTTCAACATTTTTGTAGTGTTTTCTTTAAAGTTTCCCAAATGCATCAGGCATTATGTTGTCATTCTATGACTGAGTAGCTGGAACTACGATCACTCCTGCTTCAAAATCTCAAATTAAAACCATCTTATCATAGCTATTATAGCTTTGCAAGAACGTCAGTTTGTCTGACAATTACGTCTCTTTTTTTTTTTTTTTTTAATTTTTTTACTATAATCATGAATTTAATAAATGCAGTTTATCAGGTATCAGTCAGATGCTCCGATCAATGTGCAGATTCCCCACGTGTTTCAATTCCCAGTCCCATGTTTGCCCTCTCAATAAGTCAGCTCTTTTTGTGCAAGTCTGGGGGTGTTTATTGGTTGCCATCTGTCAGGATCAAAAACACAGAGCTGCATGGTGAGGCTTGCTCTTTTGTGCAAAGGTCACAAGGGGCAGACAGACACTCCCAAAATGAAGAGTCTACATCTCTATAACCCCTAACCCGAGTGTTCCAGCTGCTCTCCATGTTCCCTTTCCCCCCATTTAGCCAAGTGTGTTGCACTACGTGTGTTAGTGATGATCTAATGTGTGTGGTGTGGTCTTATCTGAATAAACACTAGTGGTCCCACACCCATTTTTTACTAGAATACAGGACTCCATTATCGACACCCTGTATTCTAAATGTACAATATTTCCAAATATTTAATTCATTAGTTGCATAGTTTTAGTGCTCAGCGTGGCTAGATTTGGACACATTTTATAACCAGATTACAAACTGAAGCACTTTATTGAAAGCTTTGTGCACTGTTCAATTAAAATAATTGCTTATTTCCTTTTTTTTTATCAGTGAAAATAGCTAAAGTAAGCATCACACAAAGACCTAAGGTTAAGTAACCCGGAGATTAAAAAGTTAAATTGTTTTCTGTAGGACACTTGGTACATTGTTATTTTGGTTAGCCATCTGGCTACGAATTTCAGCTAAGCTTAAGCATTTTTGATGGTATGCATACATTCCTCAGGGTTTGAGTGCCTACTTCCTACTATTCCAGGCAACTGTGAAGGCCCCTTAATGCAGAACCACAGGAAATGAATAAACCACCTCAACCTCTAACAGGACCCCCTTCTATTCCCCACCCTTCCCAATCGCCAGGATTGACGGTCAGACTGAATTTGGATACACTTATTGTTTAATCATATTGGGTTTCTATAGATTTTAATGTATTTTTCATTTTACATAGTCTGCTTATAACTCTGGCCAGCCTCCTTCAGTCGTTTATACTGGGCCATCTCAACAAATGAACACTGCACCACAACCCAGACAGGTACTTTGTCCATAAAATTATCACTATTGCTTTGTGGCCTAATTCCTGCTTTTGTTTGAGGAAAATTGCATGTGTGGCAGACTCTGTTCTTTCTGCATCTCACTTTAACCTTTTACTCTTCACTTTTCTCCCAGTTTGCGCAAGGGCCGCGTGCTTTACACCAACAGGTACTATGAACTTTTAGCCAGCTTGATTTTAAAACGGCCTTACATCTGACAATTACTTTGAGCACTGCACATTTTCTTCAATTAGATCCTCAGTTGATCAGTGTTCATGTTCATTGTCCGTAGGGTTGGGAATGATTTTTTTGCAAATAGTTTTTCTGTGTTCACACCAAATGTCGATAAATTGACATAATGTACCATGACGAAAACGTGACATTTACTTTGACCAGCTCGCTCGTCATCGTGATTTTTTTGCATTGTGATACACACCTCTTGTTTAATGACGTGGCTGAAAATGTCAAAGTTCAAATATTTGATCCGTGTGGTATCCAAACAGCAGAAACTACTAATGCGCTCACTTTGTCCATGTGAACTCAAGAACAAGACTTCCTATTTAAAGTTATTTGTTAATAGTCTATTTGTTTCCCAATTGTTTCAAAGTTAGCTTCTAATTCTATAAATACACATTTGTGCATGAACATGCTTGTGCATTTTGATAAAAACATTTTGTGTAATCAAACTAGCAATATTGACCTTAAAAATGGCAATATAATTTTTTTTTTAAATCGTGCAGTCCTAGTTAGTACATAATTTTCTTCATCGTGCCAATTTTATATTTATATACTTGTTTTATCCTCAACTTACCTTCAACAATTAAGTTTGTGGTAATACCCAAATTGCATCATTGACACCTTATTATTGCATGCTGTATTGTCTGTGCTAGAAGTTAGTGTTTCAAAAGAACAGATCTAAATCAGAATAATGTGTTGAACTGTAATTATAGTTATCTAGATTCCCAACCTTGAGTGCCTTTACATATAGCAATAGCTGTGCAGAATCTTGTCTCTTTGCCATTAACTCCTTGTTTGTTGTGGTGACCTTTTTCCACACTTTCTCTCTTTGTTAACATGGCGCATGTGGATAGCTTGCTCTCATTGCTGATGTTCACTGCACCTGCTTGTTGTCTGTTTTCTCTCATGCACTCTCTCCACTATTTCGTCTGCTAATTTGTGGGGCTGAAGGGTGGATTCAGGTCGCTGCAGGTAATAGGACCTTACTTCTTATTTTGTGCACATCCTGTGTCATTTAAACTTTGTTATGAATGACATTTTTTACCAATCATTGCATGCTCTGACTTTAGTTTGGTTTAAAGGTTGAATGTCTTTCCAAACCTATACAAGCTTGAAATCCAGTGTCCTGGCAATGACTTGTGCACCTTTATTAGCTAGACAAGGATTGACATTTTTGAAGCCATGAACATTATTCATTGTACTGGCTAGAATGCTAAGGTTAATATTGGCTAATATTGTATCCCCTTTACTGCCAAATGTAATTGTGAATATTTTTGTTTTACTGTAGTGGATGCCAACCTTATGGAATAAAATATTGATAAGGTGTTCTTAATTGGCATTATCTGATGTCTAGAAAACAATTTTTTTCTGCACAGATGCTGCATCAGAAGAAACTTGATCATTGTTTATGATTGATTTTGTGGAGCTTGTTTTCTGACCTCTCTCTCATTTTCCCCAACAGCCGTACTACACCAACCGACCCACCATGCAAGGCAGTGCCCCTCGGGTTCCACCCAGCAGCACCCCCCGGTCTGTGGCTCCTACTCATGTCTACCAGCCTACCTCACAGGTTATGATGATTCCCCAGCAACAGCTGAACTTTGCCAACTCTCAGGGCCATGCCATATTTCTACATGGACAGGTAAACCATGCTTAGTTTGTTATGGTGTGTTTGGCACAGCGTAACATCCATCAAATGGTTTCTTGTTCTTACTTTTAGTACCGCCCACCCTACATGCCCCCAACCCAGCAGTATCCTGTGACCAGTGGAACAGCCAGCTTCTATGGTGGAAGCAGCCCTGCAGAATACGGTACATATGGTAAGAGGCTCTTCTCTGGGCCTCCCCTGTCTTTAGTTAACCCTGTGATTTGTGCTAATAACTCGTTCTTTCCTTTCTTCTTATTTAGTTTTTAAGCCAATTTTAAAAGCATGCAGTTTTCTATAGATTCTGAAACAAATTGTTGAGACACAAAGAATTTTTGAATACTGTTCAAATAACCAAAAACAGCTAATATTTTCAGTGCTATAGTGAACTCGACTTGAGATGAAATGAGGTTATTGCAACAAGGGCAGCAACTAAGGATTATTTTGATAATCGATTAATTGGCAGATTATTTTTGATTAATCAGATAAAACTAAATGCTTTTTTTATTTGATGTTTTACGTTTAACTATAAAAAACCATAAATCAGTGTATTATTTGTGTGTAAAAGTAAACTTGGCAAAAAACACTAATAGAGTTTAATGATATTTAATTCTGAAATTTAAAAACGAAGTTTGTTCTTGAACTGTAAAGCTTCTCACAATATAATAAATAAATAAGTAAAGAGCAAAACACTTGTTAAACAATTAATTTTGAAAGCAGATTTGGTAGTTAACAAGTTAACTTTGTTGTGGACTACAAATAAAAACTGGAAAATTACATAATGTACAAATGAACTGTTACTTGCATTTACTGTAAACCACAACAATTACTAAATGTTATATTCTACTGTTATTCGCACTGTCTAATTTAAGCTAACTTAAAGTAGCACCATTTAACTAATCACTCTTTCTCATGAGGCGATTGCACACAGTAATGCTAGCGAGTTGCAAGTGAACTACTGAAGTGAATGAGCTGCTTGCACAACTACTTCTGCGTTCTGTCTAGAACAGCGCAGGTCCTTTTGGTTAGAGCAAAGTCTATGGCCGCGCTTGTTTTACACTCGCTCTCGGCATGAATTTCCAAAAAATCTGTTCGAGCACAAATACTCCTTCTTTAGCAATCGCAGAAATGTATTGTTGTCAATGTACGAGCGGCTGAGGTGCTGTCAGGTACGAGCGGCTGAGATGCACACGTGGATTGAGAAAACTAATTTCACACTAATTAATGGAAATTCCGGCAGAGAGCGAATTCAAAACAAGGCTGTTTAAACAAACGCACTTAAGCAATACAAATATTAAATGATGAAGCGATAGTTTTTACTTGCCCTACTGATGTTTCGGCATCGGAAATACCAAGGTGTTTTCGTTTAAGGTGCTCGTGCATCACTGCTGTGCTTCCATGCCATGAAAGCTTGCCCGGCATAGCATACAGTTCACTGTCTTCAAAGGAACGTTTAATTAGAAAATATTACACACTTTGGATGTTTTTGGGCGCATGCTTTTTTTTCTGAAGACGACTCCTTTTCCATTGCGCCGGCGGCTGTGTATCTATGTTTGATCTGGGCATCTTGGTGTCACACACCTCCCTGATGTCAAGTGATCAGGCCAACTAATTGATAATGGCTTTCGTTGCCAACAAATTTCATTACAGATTATTATGAAACAAATTAAATTGTGAATAATTTCATTGTGGTTTCTTAATCTAGATTTTAAACAACTGTTAAATACTGCTTTCATCATCAAGCTGTTTTTTTTTTTTTTCAATGCGATGACTTGACCGTGTGCTTTTAGTGACCTTTCTACTGCATTTTTATACCTTGTACTCAAATGTTTTTCATACATTTTATGTGAGATTCTATAATCAAAATAATCGATAACCCTGATTGTTTAATCTTTGAGCCTACTAATTGGCTGGAAAGAGTATCATTAACTTTTTTTTTTAATTTATCATTCTTCTGCACTTTTCAGCAGGTCCTTGTCTCTGTTATTATCTGTCTTTTAAACAAAGCCTTTAGTTTGAGTGTTGTCACCAATGACACAGTTTAAAGAACATTCCTTCGATAGTCTCAGTTCTATACAGTGTGAGAAACTTTTTGCATTCTGTAACTTGGCACCTAAGTACCTAACAGACATGCTTAGTGAATACACACCAAACAGAGAGGTGAGATCCCTCGGTTCAAATAAATTAGATCTACCGCGGGTAAATTCCAAACAGGGTAAATACTCTTTTAGTTACCAAGCAGCCCACAGATGGAACCAGCTTCCACACCTGTTTAGTTGCGCTTTTGTCGACCGAGCACCAACGTCTGAAAACCTATTTTACCTTTGCGCTTCACATCTTAATTTTTGTTTTAATCAATGTTTTTAATCGCTTTGACTTTATATGACTTTTTTTATGCTTGATTTTTATTACATGTCCTTTGTTTTTAGTCTTTATTTCCAATGTAAAGCACTTTGAATTACCCTGTGAAGGAAATGTGCTTTACAAATAAACTTGCCTTGCCTTACAAACTTACTGTTAACCGAACAAGTAGAACTAGCCTGATGGAGCAGAGTCTAAAACAAGCTCTCTCTTGAGTCTCTGGAAACAAACTTGGCCTGTGGCAAGTCAAGTGAACCCAAACCAATCTGTGTTGTGTTGTTACTCAAATATGGTTTAAAAGCAGTAAAAGTTGTCTGCAAAATGTTTTTTGTAACCCTACTTGTAATATCTCTTCCAACTTTTTTAATTTTAATCTCTCACACTGTAGACTATTTGTCATAATTTGCTGATAGTTCTTTGATGTTTTGGCATGAAAAAGTGCCTGCTGTACATTGAATGGTTCCATACAAGAGTGCAGGGAATGTCTTACTTGTGTCTTAAATTTTAAGCGTGTACATGCTTAAAAAAGTCAACAAGAAATCTTTCAATTGCTTGAGGGAAACTAGCATTTGAGAATCAGGTGATTAATCAGCCACTTAAATTTTACATTCTTAACAAACCACCAAATGCTTTGTGCTGGCTTTGGTTGCTGCTCTGATTATTGGCTCACTAACCCCGTTCAGCGCTGCTTTGTTTCCTCTTACTCACTCTAGAACTTTCTATTTTCTCTCTTCCCTTCTCCTTTGGCTGAGTTCAGATACCTCTCTGGCAGGGAGGGAGAGGCGGGGGGGGGGGGGGAGAGGTGCGGGCAGAGAGAATGGGCGTCTCACACTGCACGGAGCTCCTCTCACCTCCCAGCGCTATCCTGGTGAGTGAAGTTGAGGGTTTGTGTTTCTCTAGCTACTCATGTTCTATCTGATGGAAGCATGCCTCGGGTTGTCATGAAGCGTGTACAGCGTTTAGTCAATTAATTGGTTGTTGTTCTGCAGTCCATGACAAGATTGATGGATTTTCTGATCTTGTCCTCCCCCTGGGGAGTTGAAGTGATTTTGCCCGGCAGGGGGATACGTTGCATGTGGGTCCCCCTCCCATTATAGCCAGTGGTCTTATGCTGGTGTCTAATCTTCTTTGTTTTCTGGTCTAGCAGCTGCCTATTACCCTGCGACACAGCAGTACCCAACATCAGTGCCTGTTGCTCCAGTGATGAACCCCACTCAACAGCAAGCGGCTCCACTTCCACAGCAAGCGCCGCCACAGCAGACAGGACCAGTGAAACCTAGAGAACGGAAACAGGTGGGAGGAAACAACCTTTTTTTTTTTTTTTTTTAACGTTAGTTTGATTGTCACTTACAATTGTTTCATACACAGATAAGAATACGGGACCCCAACCAGGGGGGACGTGACATCACAGAAGAGATCATGTCTGGTGGGAGATCAACAACCACACCAACGCCTCCACAGGTTTGTTGACCTCATGAATATATTGTATTGGTTGCATTACCATGTTTACAAATGTACTCATGTGTTTGTTTCCAGAGTGGTGGTCCAGATGTTGGAATTCCCGGTCAAACAAATGGTGAAATTGTTCCACCTGTCATGATAGCCGGTTAGTGAATTAATCCTGGTCGCCCATTTATCACTGATTTAGATTTTGTCTGAATTTTCCTCTCCTTGGTTCTTTTAGATGATCAATTGAAGTCCATGGTTCATCCTCCAGCTGCTTCCAGTCCTCCTCCTTCTAAGACACCAGAGCCTGCTATCACTGATCCTTCACCTGTCGACTCTAAACCCGTGGCAGAAGCAAGACCTGCTTCACCAGTGAACAAGTCCACCAGTTTTCCAGTAGAGGAGCTGGTTGCAACCACACCTTCTCCTCCTACACACAATCCCCAGCCTGAAGAGGCTCAGATTGATGATATTGTGGATGCTCTTGTCCTCCCCGATACTGCTGCTGTTAAACAGATGGAAGATCCCTCTGCTCCAGTAGAACAAGAGAATGACGATTTTGAAGAATCTCAACCTGTGGCAGAAATTGATGTCCCATCTGCCTCAAAACTAGCTGTCTCATCTGCTCCTATGGAGCCTTCTCCTGCTGTAGCTGATGACGTCGATGCCCCTGTAACCACAGCAACTTCAGTTCCAGCGTTGGCTACTGATGAGCCAGAGGAACAGCCTTTGTTTAACGGTTTACCTCAAGAAGCAATGGAAACTCCAGATGAGAAGCCAGAAAGCATAGATCCAGTTACTGAACCAGTGGTTCAAGTCCAGCATAGCTGCCTTACAGCTGTTAAAACACTTGAGGTGGAAGTAGAGATGGCAGAGGATGAACCATCACCTGTAATGGTGTGCCCAGTTGAAGAACCTACTATGCAAGGTTGTAGAAATGAGAATGAAAACAATACATGATTTTATGTATTTCTGACTGACTATAGTTTGTGTTTATAGCTGCTCTACCAGCAGTGCCAAAGAAGAAGAAGATCAAGGATCTCAATAAGAAAGATGTGGGGGATGTTCTAGATGCCTTTAAAGAGGTCTCAAGCAGTTACACATTTCTTGTACTGATGAATCTATGTACACTTCAAAAAAAAATACAGAAGCTCTCCATAGATTTACAAACTTTTTGTACCTATTTCAGCCAGAGGAAGAGAAGCCTGCTCCTGAGCCAGAGGTGGTTCATACAGAGCCTCCTGCCCAAACACCTGCAGTTGAAGAAACAGAGGAAACATGGGAAGAAAAAGAGGACAAAATCAGCACTGAGAATATTGAGCCAGAGGCATCTAAACCTGGGGAACAGAAGTATCAATATAAAGAAGGTTAGAGTCCAAATTAAACATGGCTTGTTTAAAGTTGTCCTTATAATATGAAAGCTTTGACAAGTTTGTCTTAGCTTTTACATTTATTTTTTTTTATTATACAATTTTATCTTTTACAAAGAGACTTACTTTGCATCCTTCGCAAACCTGAAATGTATAAAAAATGATTTTCTAAACCTTTCCATTCACAGAGCAATGGAAACCCATCAACCCAGAGGAGAAGAAACGATATGATCGAGAGTTCCTGCTTGGCTTCCAGTTTATTAGTGCAAGCATGAATAAGCCAGAAGGTTTACCACACATCAGCGATGTTGTCTTGGACAAGGTTAAACTTAAACTGGAATACAGTATAACTTAAATTTTTTCAACCTCTTGATTTTTAACCACTGTCCTCTGTATTTGAATGTCAGGCAAATAAAACCCCCTTGCGGCCTCTAGAACCCCGAAGTATGATGAACTGTGGATCTGATTTCACACCTTCTTATGCGAACTTGGGAAGACAGTCATCTGGAGGCAGAGGACCGGTCAGTTAACTTTCTTTTCCCGTAACTTTTAAAAGACCTGTTTGAAATGAATATGAATGTGTGTTGAGATCAATCATTTATTTTAAAAGTTGCACTCCTCTCAGTCTGCACGACGCCCTCAGCCAGGACGAGGTAAGGACCAAATGGGTCGCAGTCCCAAGATCATCACCAGCGTGTCGCTAAAAGACAACGTAGAACTTAACCAGGCTGAGAATGCCTGGACACCTTCAGTCAAGAAGCAAGGGAGAACTCGTGGAGGGGAGGAGGAAGATGATGACGCAGAAGCTGCTAAAACTCAGGAGCTGTTTCGTCGTGTGCGCAGCGTCCTGAACAAGCTAACACCGCAGATGTTCCAGCAGCTAATGAAGCAGGTGATGGAGCTCACCATAGACACGGAAGAGAGGCTCAAAGGTGTCATTGACCTTATCTTCGAAAAAGCCATCTCCGAACCCAACTTCTCTGTAGCTTATGCCAACATGTGCCGCTGCCTTATGGGGGTAAGTCACCAATCACCCGCTGCTCTCTACTTTTTTTTTTTAAGATTCATTCACTGCTTATACAGAGGTACTAAGTAGCGTTACTGGTTTTAGTAAGATTGTATCATTCAAGATGTAAGATTGTATCATTTATGTATTGTGGAAAGTAATCTCAGACTTGGAGAGGTCCCTCTAAACAAATTTGCTGTTTACTGCCACTTGCTCTTCAGTATACGAACACCATCAATTATCTGAAGTTTAGATTTCGGTGGAGTTGATTTTCGATTTATTGCAATGCTGTCACTTTTTTTTTTATCTTGCAGGGCACTCATTTTGGAAGTTTTTCACTGTTGCTGGGATTTATTGAAATGGAAGGCAATGCAATGAAATATATATTTATATGCCCCCTTTTTTTGTTGAAAATTCACATCTAGAACTTTGTGTTTAGAAGTCTATTTATAAAATCACTACAATCAAGGAAGACTAGAGTAATGAAATGGTTTTAAAAAAAAACTGCAACTGAGCTAAAGAAAGATTTGTTTATTTGAAATTGTTGTATGTTTCAGCTTAAAGTCTCCACTTCCGATAAACCGGGAGTCACTGTGAATTTCCGTAAACTCCTCCTCAATCGCTGTCAGAAGGAGTTTGAAAAGGACAAGGATGATGATGAGGTCTTTGAGCAGAAGCAGAAAGAGCTAGATGCTGCTTCTGAGGTAAAAACCTAAAAATCAGTCATTTAAGAGTAAGCAATTTTCTCATGAAATAGAGCTTTCTTTAATATATAGGAGGAGCGCCAGCGATTGACTGACGAGCTTGTAGATGCCAAGGACAAGGCACGCAAACGGTCACTTGGCAACATCAAGTTCATTGGAGAGCTGTTCAAGCTTAAAATGCTGACTGAACCAATCATGCATGACTGCATCGTCAAGCTCTTGAAGAACCATGATGAGGACAGCTTGGAGTGCCTTTGTCGGCTGCTGTCCACCATAGGCAAGGACCTTGATTTTGAAAAGGCCAAGGTATGTTGGTTTCTGAACAGTCATGTTGAGAAAAATTTTTCCATAGCTGTAGGGTGAAGTTAACTTATCTTAACTTATATTATCTTCATTTAGCTTTAACTTGATTTTTCCTCCTTTACGAATGTGGTTTTGGATATCTGTTTTTCTGTTTATATTGTTGCCATTAGATTTAATGGTTGTTTCTTGTTTGCAGCCGCGTATGGATCAATACTTCCATCAAATGGAGAAAATCATCAATGAGAAGAAGACATCATCTAGAATCCGCTTTATGCTTCAGGATGTTTTGGATCTCCGAAAAGTAATGCCACGTTTTATGTCTAAATCACAGTAGATTGTCTTCCTTTTTTTCCTCAACTTTAACTATGTATTTTTTTTCCTGGTATACAGAACATTTGGGTTCCCAGGAGGGCAGATCAGGGTCCTAAGACTATTGACCAGATTCATAAAGATGCTGAGTTGGAAGAACACAGAGAGCAAGCCAAGGTGCAGCAGCAGCTCCTCTCTAAGAAAGACTCAAGTCAGGGTAGAAGGGGTCCCAGTGGGCCTCATCCATCTGGAGGACGTGGAAGCCAAACTCAGGATGAGGGCTGGAATATTGTTCCTATTTCTACTAAGACCAGGCCAATTGACACCAGCCGCCTCAGTAAAATTACTAAGGTAACACAGTAGTGGCTTTGTTACAATGGACATTACAACATAGATTAAAACTCATTTCTTTAATGTTTGTCCTTCCTTGTCCTTTTTCAGCCTGGTGATTTTAGCAACCAGCTGTTAGCTCCTGGAGGCAAAGGATCTTGGGGTAGCTGGGGTAAAGGGAGCAGTGGAGGAACAGGGACCAAGCCTACTGGAGAACAAGGTGAACAGAACTTATCTATTCTATTTGATTTTTTCCAGAACACTTGGGTAAAAGGCATGACTAAGGATCAGAGAATGAGACTAGGGATGCACTGATACCACTTTTTTGGGAAACGAGTACGAGTACTTGCATTTCAGTGGATGAAATTACTTATGTTAAATGCATTACCTCTTGAGCCTCCTCTGGACAGTTTCGCTCAGCACGATTTGTTTTGTCCTCTTCATTCACTTTGAAATAGTTCCACACAGCTTACATGTTTCGCCTTGTCTTCTACCCGCTCTGAGCTGCACCAGGGTGTGTGGATGGGCACTCAGCGCCTGTGATTAACCCCTTATACGCCGCTCAAACATAGACATTTCCCAGACGAGTACTTTAGAGAATGTGGTATTGAGGCCGATACCAGTTTCAGTGCATCCCTAAATGAGGCACAAGGACACATTCTTTTTGTGATATTGATTTATGGTAAAGAGGATGGGATAACATTGGATCGGTTCAGAAGTTTTCTTCAATAGTACTTTTTCCGTTTTCGATAATGGGGAAACTGATGATTTTATTGTTTTTTTTAATCTGTTGCAGAACAGGGACGATCTGCAGCAAGCAATCTGAACCGCTTCTCTGCATTACAGCAATCTGGAGCCTCATCAGCCTCATCTTCAGTTGACTCTGACCGTAGAGTACCTCAAAGGTGCGTTTATACGCCTACAGATTATATCGAATAATTTAAATTTTATTTTACATGCAGGGATGGGAATCTCAATGCATTTTGATTATACAATACAATGCATCACAATTTACATAACTATAGTTCTGCAAAAAATAAATATAAATAAAAATATATGTAAAGTGTATATATATATATATATAAAAATGTACAAATGTTCATTAAAGGGACTATGTTTTTTGTATAGTCAGAACTGAATTAAAAGTAGGTTTTAGAAGTGTGCTTTAGAGGGGAAATTTCAGAACAAAATGACACTATTTAAATCGACTAAGTTTTATAAAGTATTCTAC
This sequence comes from Danionella dracula, assembly GCA_900490495.1. NCBI lineage: Eukaryota > Metazoa > Chordata > Actinopteri > Cypriniformes > Danionidae > Danionella > Danionella dracula. Next base: position 4,521,155 of record UELW01000100.1, read on the forward strand.
ATATGTTGTTATGTAGCTTAAAGATGGTTAGTTTTTTTTTAACAAAAAATCCCTGTTCAGGAAACATTTTTATTCATAGGATAATTAAGTAATGAGCCTCTGTCTTGTATGTAATGGATCCCCCCTATGTCTTTTTTACAGGAACAGCTCCAGTAGAGACCGCAGTGATCGAGATCGAGGGGACAGAGACCGGGATCGCTTTGACCGATTTGATAGGCGTGATGATCGGGACAGAGGCATGGATAGACCCCTTCACGCAATCACTAAACGCAGCTTCAGCCGTGAAAATGATGAGCGTAGAGGAGGTGATAACCGGGGACCACCGGATTCAATTCGTCGTGTCTCAAGCATGACAGACAACAGAGACAGAGGAAGCAGGGAACGTGATCGAAGCAAAGAGATTGGTGAGAGTCAATAAACTGTCTGAGTGTATTTCTTAAAACAAGATATAGCTAATGGTTGAATCTCTGTTTGGGATTTTCTGAATGAGTGACAATTCATTTTTTATTGGAGTTTACTTTAAAATGTGTATTTTTATAGTATTTCAAATTTGCAACTCTGGGAATTCACAGTAAAAGCAAACCAATCAGTCTTTTTGACCTTCGCTGCTCTAACTTCTCAATTGAGGACTGATTCTTAGAGCAAACTTTCTGTGCAGTTTCAAGACAGATTTCAATCAAGAAAATAGGTGTGTTTAAAGTTGCCATGATGAATGTGTAAAGATTAAAATTTAAAGAAATGCAAATCAAAAGCAATTAGGAGTGTACTCAACCAAAATGCAACATCTGATTTTTAGTTTAGTTTAGACCATAATATAAAATATTTCCAAATGTAGATATAGTTCATCTATGGTTTTATATGATGTTTTTATGTTAGTTACTTATTGTTTTATTTTAGTTTGGATATGTTGCACTTTCAATTATTTGGAGAAGAGATCATTTGATTAGAAATAAATTTTCACATGGGCAAAGTGATTTTTCAGAAGCGATAAAACTATTCCCAGTATTCCTGTTGTTATAGTGTCCAAAGTGCAGTAAGAATGTTCAATATAAAACTTGATGCCATAAGTTAAGTTGGCAATATGATTGACGAATTGTGTTGCGGTTATCTACAATTATATCTGGCTTAGATATAGCACATTGGCAATCCATGCTGTAATTTGATGCTGTACAAAACTAAAACTACAACAAAATTTGTAACCATAGTTTGTAAACAAGGATTCTAGGAAGCACCGTTGTCTGCTTCTTAATGACCCCAAAATGAACTCTGTCTACTTGGATTCCTTAGCTAAACCAATGTCTGCTCCAGCTCCTCCTCCACCTGCTCCAGCCAAACCAGCTCTGAGCGAGGATGACCTAGATAAGAAGTCTAAAGCCATCATTGAAGAGTATCTTCACATCAATGACTTGAAGGTCTGTTGAGTAGCTTTTAAAATGACAGGGTGCATTTCAACAAAAACATTTCCAGGGTTTTTAATATACCCTACTTTGACAATTTCCACTGACCCTGTTTGGGTTTTCACAGGAGGCAATCCAGTGTGTCCAAGAGCTGAACAGCGCTACTCTGCTTTTTGTGTTTGTGCGGAACGGTGTGGAGGCTACACTGGAGCGTAGCACTATAGCCAGAGAGCACATCGGCTTGCTTTTCCAGAAGCTAGTTGGTGCTAAAATACTTCTGCCAGACCAGTACTACAAAGGGTGAGTTCAATGGTGGCTGCGGTGTATTATTCAAAGCAATCTGTTGGAAAAGCTCACCCTGTAAACCCCAACAGGTTAATTGAATCTAAATAAGTAATGGAGACTTGCTGCCCTAAAAATATTGATTTTGAATTTTGAAACAGGCATTTTTTTAGGTTTTGTGTACTCAAGATTTTATATTTCTTAAATTAAACCATTTAGTAAACTAAACTAACTACTGTTAGTCCATTAAATTAAATACCTTAAATTCAATGGACTTATAGCTACAATTATAGGTAAAAAGTCGGGGCTGTGAGTTTTCATAACTTTTTTTTTAGGTTCAATCAACCTGTAATGGTTCACCTGAAATCAAATTTATTAATATAAAAGAAATTGAATTCAAGCACTTGCTATAATCAATGTATTGAAGACATTAACAATATATGAATGACGACAAGGATTTCAAATAACTGACCATTTATGTGAATAATTTTTTTTAGTTTTTGAAGTCAGTTTACAACTATTCTAAAACATTCACAAACAGTAAAAAAAAGTACCTGAAAAATCACATAACTTTAAAGAACAGGAATGTTATAACACTTGTAAAAGAAATACACCACCCCAAAAATGAAAATTTTATTATTATTCACCTGTGAAGATTTCGTTCCTCTTCAAAACACAATTTTAGGTATTTTGGTATAAAGCTTATTTACCGGCTTTTAATTTACCACCATTGTCCAGGTTTTCCTGTTCTGGGCCTTGCAGAGGTCCTTGAGTTTTTGACTCCTGGTTTTAAATCAAAAACACAAAATGTATTTAAATAATGGGCAAATGACACAATTTTCATTTTTGAAGTGGAGTATACATGTAAAACATATTTTTACAATTTTTACACTGAGCTGGTTTGCTAGAGCAAAGATCTTGCCCTTTAAATACCTAAAAGAATTACCATGGCCTGAGGAATGTTGTCCATACAGTCCACAACAACATCCCCCTCCAGGATCTTTGCCTCCGAGCGTGGGTAAAGCCGGAGGAACAGTTAGGGGTTGAGCCACATTCTCAGTTTCTCAGCAGAGAATTTCAACTGGTACATGCTTGTATCTGTCTCCATCATTATTAGAAAGAATTTAATTTTACTTCAAAACAAATAGACTGACTAATAAATCATTCACAGAGTCGATCAGAATCGTCCTTCTATAGCGAGTCATTGACATCGCTCAAAAACAAGTGTTCTTAAGTTCATTCAATTAAAAATTTTGAATTTAGAGTTTATTGTATACAGTTGTTTTGGATTCATGTAACTTAAGGGTTTACAGTGCAATATTGTCTGATGTTAGGATCTTGTTCCACAATGGTCTTTGTGATGCATCAATTAAGTCTGGGACAATTACCATAACCATTTTCAATTCAAAGTTATATGAACCATTAAAACGTTGGAAGTAAGGGATTTAGGACCAAAGCACATCTGTAACTAAAATATCATAAATACCTGCACTAAAGAAGAACAGAATCTTAAGTAATTAGGAATGAATCACCCACTGGCAAACTTTATTGACCAGCATTGCCCAAGGAGCATCAGTGATGTTCACTTTTTTTTTTCCTGTAGATTACAAGAGATTCTGGAGATTGCTGATGACATGGCTATCGATATTCCTCACATTTGGCTGTACTTGGCAGAGATAATCGCACCCATGCTCCAGGAGGGCGGCATCCCCATGAGCCAGCTTTTCAGGTCAAACCCAGTGTTCCATCTTTAGTTGCCTTCATAACAATACTTAATCATTAAAGCAGAACATCTGAAGATACTAGGCTCTTTCTGAGTTTCTGAATGCATTGTTTTACAGGGAAGTGTCCAAACCTCTTTTACCTATGGGCAAAGCTGGCATCTTGATTGTCGACATTCTCAACCTTTTCTGCAAAGGACTTGTAAGAGTAACACTGTGTCAGATACTTTCATTTAGGATGCACTGCGTGTTCCATTTCTTATTGTCTCATTACTTGTTTTAACTATTCTTAGAGTCACAAGAAAGTTGGAGCCATGTGGTTAGATGCAGGACTCAACTGGAAAGACTTTCTACCTGAAGATGAGGATGTTAATAAGTTTGTTACAGAACAGGTACTGAAAGTTGGACATAATCCTGTTTTGCCTTAGTGTTAGCCCTGGGTGCTTGTTCAAATGTTAGGAAAGCCATTTGAAATGTGATTTAAGATTCTAATGGGGATTACGGTTTCAGAAAATGGAGTTCACTCTGGGTGAGGAGTCAGAGAAGCCCAGCAAGAAGGAGCTGACCACTGAAGAGCTAAATAAACATTTGGACAGGTTGTTACAGGAGAAAGCTAACAACCAGAGGATCTATGACTGGGTAGAGGTGAGACGATGTGCTTTGGCTCTGCTTCAAGGCCTTTCAAACATTAAGCTAGTGCACCCAGTTTCTCTATGGTGATTATGCCAAACGCATGGTTCATTCACTGACTTATGGTTTTCTCTTTTAAAGGCTAATCTAGATGAGCAGACGATGAGCTCCAGTCAGTTTGCACGGGCACTGATGACATCAGTTTGTCAGTCTGCCATTATATGTGAGTTAATGCACTACTCTTCAGTGCAGATCTTCAGAGACCTGTTTCTTAAGTTAATGTTGCATTTTACTGAATGCTTCCAGGTGAGAACCCTTACAGGGTAGACGTTGAGCAGCTTACCCAGAGGGCCAAGCTGCTGCAGAAGTACCTTCCAGATGAAATAAAGGAGCTGCAGGCACTCTATGCTCTCCAGGCTCTCATGGTGCAGATGGAGCAGCCGGCCAGTGAGTGGAGCTTCTAAATGCTAAATAGTTGTTAGCGTTTTCATATTCTCAGAATGTGTGCATAAGTGTTCAAAAACATAAGTCATGGTTGGGGTTGTCAGAATTTGAGAACTGGTAAATCCTCAAAAACACGAGTGATGTTTAGATGTGCCATAGAAAATATGCCAATTCGCTCAAAATAAAAGGGATGTTAGGCTTGCCAGAGTTTAAGATAACATTCATGAATGGTCATTTAAATATCTGGCAACCCTAACAATCATAAAATTTTGAGAATTTACAAGACTCATTCACGGAAAAAAATGTAAATGTGATTTTAAGGGTTCCCACAGATTAAGAATCAGCCTTAAATGTTTAAAAAGGTAAAATGGCTGCTAGGATTCCCAGAGTTTGAGAAAATCCTCGTAAATGATCAAAAATGTCAGTAATGGTTAGTGTTTTCAAACATTTTAAGCATACTGGTTGTTATACTAAAATGTTTGTATGTGTTTTTGATGTTATGATATAGTTCTTAAATGTGAGTCTTGTCCATTTTATAAAGGCTTAAATTTGACCTTATGAAAACCACAGAAACCCTGAATTAGTAATTTTGATGGCTGCTTAAGCAAAGCATAATATGCAGAAGATAACCCCCCCCCCCCCCCCCCCCCCCCAACTAATGACAAAACTAAACTTTTTGATTAGTCTGTGATTATTATTCTTTTTATTTATTTATTTTTGTCAATTTGACATTTGATTAGATACATGTGCGGTAGGCAAATCTCACTGGGTAGCAAAATCCAACAGAATGTCATCTCCTGAAAAAGGAACAAGCTAGCACTTGAACATTTCAGAATTTTTTTCTTCCGTGTCTTTACTTCTACCTATAGTAGATATAGATGAAATAACATTATTAAGTAAGATTCAGTTCTGAACATTTACAATTTGGTTGTTTTTTTTTTGTTTGTTTTTTTACGTTCCTATGAAACTTTTTTCGTGTCAAGTTTTCGTTTTTGTTGAAGAATTTCAGAATTTACCCAATGTTGCCCTCTAGTGTCTGGATGCCATGCACTTTTATTTTACACTGAATATTTCCTCTCGTACACTCCATGCGATCTGCGATTATATCAATATATTGATGGAAAATCTCAGGTAAAATGCACCTGATGACACACTTTACTCAGACATGTCTACAGATATGTACGGAAAAGAATCTAATTAAAGCTTAATTTTATAAAAATGCCAACTTTCAGTTTGTATAATTTAATTTATGGCTCAGCGGTCATGACCGCCAACAAGACGCGGAAGTTATTGAAATGTAGAGGCAGAACAAATATGTTAAGCAAGCCTGTGAAGGCTCTCAGAAAACGTGCCAGGAGTGATCCCAGACGCCGGGATCATTTCAAGCTTTTGCATGGTACAGTGCAGACCCTGACTGGCAAATTTGAGCTTCCAAGCATAGAGCACTGGAAATTCAGGTTGGAAAGCCATGAGCTGTAGCGTATTAATGCTAACCTCTAACATTAATTTAACGTCAAGGTTGGAAATTCTTTAGTATTGTAGATGTGCACAACTTGTTTATTGTGCTGTTCAGCTCAGCAGGCTCCTTCTCAACAATAAAACAATAAATCTATTAAAAAAAACAACTAATGTGCTTTGGAACATAGCTTTGCTTTTAAAGAGAAATTAATTATATAATTATAATGTACAGAACAGAAGTATAGTAACTTTATGCAATGCTTTAACCTTAACACTATTTGCGGTTTTTTTTTTTTGACAAAAAATAATAGTGTATAATAAGCTTATTTATATGATTAAACACTGTAATTTCTGACAAATTCAAAACTTTTGTGACAGTCTTTAAGATCAGCATATTGTACAGGAAAGTGTGCTACATCTGATATAGTCTTCTCCTTGTCTGTAAAGTAAAATATCAGGAGATGAGAACTGTAGGAGCTTATCCGACTAATTGGATCGATTACAGGGAGGGATTGATCCTCAAAATAGTGGGTAGCTGCAACCCTGATGTTTATTAATGAAGGGTCAGTCAGACTTCAATTAGCACTGTTGTTTCAGAAACAGAATGCATCTAAAATCTTGTGGATTGTTCAAATTTCACAATAATGTAAAAATTGAATTCTCAAGGATGGTATTTGTGCTCATTTGTTATAGATTTTGTTTCTATTCCATCAACTAAAATCTGTCTTTTTTTTTTTTTTTTTTTACCCTCAGATTTGCTGCGCATGTTTTTTGATGTGCTGTATGATGAAGATGTTATTAAAGAGGACGCTTTCTACAAATGGGAGTCCAGCAAAGACCCAGCAGAGCAACAAGGCAAAGGAGTGGCACTCAAATCGGTCACTGCTTTCTTCACCTGGCTTCGGGAAGCCGAGTCGGAGTCGGACAACAGCTAATCTTCCAGCGGAGGTTTAAGAGACCAGGATGAATCTGGAAACTTGAGTTGAACTGGATCCTCGTGAAGCCAACTCTTCTGTTCAGGGCACCTCCTGATGGATGGAAACTACAATCATTTCTTCTGCTCTCTAGGTCTCCTGTGGATGATGTCCGCACGCAAAAAAACTAAATAATAAAAAAAGAACTGCAGGACTGCTTTAACGTGTTAACAATTGATCCATCGTTTATTTTTTATGAGAAAAGTACAAACCAACGCTGCTCTTACATGTTAATCTAGATTTATATGCAAGGTGGAACTTGACAAACTGACAGGACGTCAGGTATTATGTGGAGGGCGTGATGGGATCATCCACCCATCGATCGAACACCTACAAATACTTTTCTCTCTTTCATACGTGTGCGAGAGGACTTGTTTTTAAAGCTGCAAAGATAAAGGTATACGAGTGTAGTATTTGAGGGATGAGGTTTGAGTAGCTTTTGTATTGTTGCGCTTTTTAATGCTTCCTGTATCCTTTAGTTCGGGGGGGATTGTTGATCTTCTTGACGAGGCTCTGGATGGACTGTGACTCTTGATCTTTAGTGCTGCTGGATGAGGAGGGTCCAGCATTCTTCCTGCTCAGCCAGCCATCCTTGTCCCTGCTTCCACCCCGAAGCTTTGCGTCTTACCTCTCGTGATGAACACTCGAGCAGGCCTGCGTGGCATTTTAAGAGATCTCAAACTTGAAGCATATAGAAAAATCAACTTGATGAAATGAGAGTAATAATCTTAAAGCCTTTTCTACTTACAAAGTGGAGAAACATTTCTGGAGCATTCTGTACATACATATGGAAATGATATTTTTTTCTTTCTTTTCTGAAATCGAGAGTTAAAAGTCTGATGGAATGCCATTCCCCAACAGAAATGGCTCTGTATTTAAGATTAGCTTTTCTTCCAGATGGTAAGAGGTGCTTATGGTCTTTTGATTTAGTTTTATTGAAACATTTGTGTAAATATTTTCTTTTTGCTCTCATTATTTAAGGATTTAAATGCTTTAGCATCAAACTGGAACTGTTGGAGAGATGAAACATGCAAATAATAAAACAATATCAAGTTGCTAAGTTGGTTTGTCTGGAATTTTTACCAAGGTTTTTTTTTGGAGACGTTTTAATAGTTTTATCAGTGGATTTTTCTTCCAGTAGGGGGAGCGATGGGGTATGTATTCTAGTGAAAAAAACTCTTCTACAAATCAATTCACTACAGAACACACAGTGGCTATAAAACTTATTGAAATTTTGGATACTCTGATTTGAAGCTTAATAATTTTTTTATTTTAATAAAAGCTGTGTTTTTTTGTTTTGTTTTAAGAAATCTATGTCAACTTGGATAATGTGAAAACTTCTTGACAAAAAAAAAAACCCTGCCCAACCATTGGTTGATTTCATGGATGGATGGGTTCAATGTTGATTCTGAAGATATCTATTCTCTCTCTCTCTCTCGATATATATATATATATATATATATATATATATATTCAAATAAAATTGTAACATGAAGAATTAACATTCAAGTGCACTTACTTTTAAGCAAAACCTTTTAGAGAATAATTTTCTTTGTCCTGCACAGTTTTACTTGAACTTTCATGCTGCACATTTTATCCCACAATACTCTTCTTTTGGCTAGTTTGTAGCTAGTATGTCGCCCATTTTTGGCTGCATCTACAAGTACTGCAATGTCAAGTCCAGCTGATATGAAATGAGTAAACATGTATTTAATTATGTTGTTGATTTTGATATTTATATCAAAATATAAATATAGTTTTTCTATTATGTCTACTTATTAATGTCTAAGACCTGAGTTTATTTAAAAGTTGGCACATGATTCTTTGCAATGGAAAATATTGGTTGAATGTGAATTAATACATCATGCAAACACATCTTGCCAATTATTTTCATGTATACAAATTTTGATAAGTAATGCTGGCATGCTTGTTTTAAAAATGACTACTTTATGCTTTAGGATTCTGGCAACAATAATGGTAACTTAATGTTTAGAAGTTCAAATTTATTTTTCTCTAGTCTTGAATTAGTAGCTGTGTAAGAGCTCTACGGACTCTCTTTTTTTTCACCAAAATAATTTAGACATTTGTTTAAGTCAGATGAGAATGAACAAACTGAAATTAATCTTAAAATTCATCAGGTGGTGTCTGATTGGTTTGTGTCTTCCCTGTTTTCCCTCATCCACCAATCAGTGTGCTTGGATTGCAAAAGCAGCGTATTTTAGTCTGGGATGTGTTGGTAGAAATAACCCTGCGAAGCAATTCTGTTCTCCAGTTTAGCTTCAACCTTCATAAAACACCTGTTCCCCTTCTAAGGTGCATCTAGAGAGGACACCTGCAGTACATTTGCTCCTCTACGATAGTATTGCAACTCTAGGTCCAAAGGGTAGACAGTGATGTTATGTATTTTAATACAGATACACTCAGAGCATCCCACTCGAGCACAGCGGCATTTAAGGCTTCTGACTCCTGCTGAATTAAAGATGATTTCCTTTCCTCTAAATCTAATGGATACTGGCTGTGTTCAACCTTGAAGTGCATGCAGTAGGGTTTTACTTTGGATGAGAAGTGATTGGTTCACTCTCGCGTCACGGTGGCGCAGTGGGTAGCACGGTCGTCTCACAGCAAGAAGGTCACTGGTTCGAGCCTCGGCTGGGGCAGGTGGCATTTCTGTGTGGAGTTTGCATGTTCTCCCCGTGATCGCGTGGGTTTTCTCCGGGTGCTCCGGTTTCCCCACAAGTCCAAAGACATGCGTTATAAGTGAATTGAGTAAGAACGATTGCCCATAGTGTTAAAGAGTGAATGAGTGTGTGAATGTTTCCCAGCGATGGGTTGTGGCAGGGAAGGGCATCCGCTGCGTAAAACATATGCCAGAGAGTTGGCGGTTCATTCCGCTGTGGTGACCCCGAAAGGGAATAAAGCCGACATAAAGATGAATGAATGAATGAATGAATGGTTCACTCTCTAAAACCAAACAAGTGGTACCCTGTGTTCACAATGTTTTTGAATAGATTGATAATGCTGCATCATCGTTTGAGTAACATGTTTTTTTGTTATTCTCAGGAGCGTAGTTATTTCTATGATTTTAAAGGAAGAGATGGTGTGTAGAAGAAAGAGTTGCTTACGATATGGCAAGCCATTTCAACAACAACCCAAGCGTTCTCCCCATCTCTCTCTTTTTCCCTTCCCTGTTAATACTGCAACTTTTTTTTCTGTACTCATTGTACTCATTGTCATATCTTTACAGGCCTGGTGTTCTGGACAAGTGTTCTTTGTTTACATGCAGAACTAGCATACCATGTTTCCCATTTTGCTACAGTTTGTAACATTTTTTTTATTTAGTATCATCATGCGATTGTTGTTCCTGAAATAAGTATAGATAATTTATTTGCCATTTAATAATATTTTTAATGTACAGAGATTTTTTTTTAATTTAGTTTATTAATATAGTCAAACTGTTTTGTCAAGTTTGTCTAAGCAGCAACACATTTTAGAAGCCTTTTGTCGAGGAAAAGTAAGCAGAATAAATATATTTTTAACATGATGTTACAGTTTTAAAGGTTGTAACCGAACTTAATGTAACCACATTTCGCCTGTAAAACATATTTGTAGAATGCTGGAGTATAACAGGCATGACTCCAAGTATAAGAGGGTCTCTCATACCTTGATTAAAAATCTCTGAGATAACACAGCATGGGGATGATCTGAAATCTACAGTCATTTCTCTTTGAAAAGTGAAAAGGCTCTTATTTTGCAAGCATGACCTTATCAAGGCTTGAAATCAGATTTTTTTTGTCTTTACAATGTCATTTTTGTCGATACAGTTTGCATTTCTTCAAAAACGGCAGCCATGATGAAAACACATGTCACTCATCCATGATTGATGCTTTAGATCACGCGATTGAAAGAAATCTGTGGAGGGCCTACACTCTGCATTTTTTTTGCTGCAACCTTAAATAAACACGTGATCGCCCCAATTAAGGCTAATGCGTCTACGTCTAATATACGTTAAGATATACGTCTAAACAATAATCTAACAAAACCATTGCAACATTGTTTGCTAGCAAATTATGAAAAAATAACGATTTTAATCTATCAAAGATGTTTACACATATGTTGATATGTCTCAAATAATAAAATATGTCACTGATGATTAAAAACACGCCTGTGTCCGTTCTGATTGTAGCATGATGATCTGTCTGTGATGTAGATTTAAATGATCTTTTGAGGCTAGCTATACAAAAAAAAAATCTATACATAAAATCTAAATGCTCTAAAGTCAACAAATATAAGTTATGATAGATTTCTCCTATCAGTCAAGACAATGCAATTACAGTACACGAGTTAGGGTTATAATACAGACTGTTTTTGCTCAGTTGAAAATGCAAAATAATATATGCAAATAAATGTGTTAATAGATATTTTATTTGCTAAATATATTTGTATGAATAAAAATGTTAGTATTTTTTTTATTTTAACACCTATATATTTATGCATATCGTTTTATTTATTTGTTTGTTTGCTAGCTTATTTATTGGTTTATTTATTTATGTATATGTTTACACATTTATTCATTTCTGTATTTCTGTCTTTGTGCTAATGATGACCTGTGGGTGACCTGTGTAAGATGTTTATTAACTAAATAAATAAAATAGGAAAATTAGAAATTAATTACTACTTATGCATACATTAATTAAAAGATTGTATAAATGTATTTATTCTTTATTTATTCACTTAACTAAGAACATATTTATTCATATAGTTATTCAAATATAGACTGTATTGATTTATTTATTGCTTTATCGAATAGATTATCCTTACATATTTTATTTATTTGTTTATTTATTTACGGCTTATTCCTATATTTAATGTTTTATTTATACTCGCCATTTTCTTCATCCATACACAAGTGTTAACTACGAAGTAAAAAAACCTAATCTTTCGGCTGCGCATGCGCAGACCTTGCATCGCTGTGAAGCGGACAAGGACTTCCCGCCAGCGGCTGTAAAATCAGCGTGCCATACTAATTTGCGCTCCGTACGCGAGAAAGAGACTCGTGTGTCTTTAAGAGAGCCGCATTACAGGTGGGATGACGCGGTGTCAGAGTCTCGGTGTGGCGGGGACGGTGTGTTTGCTGGGGTAACCGCGTTCATCTCTGTCCCTGTCTCGCTGATGCTCGAGGAAAGCCGCTGTCTGTTCGTGCCTGCCGAAGACGGCGCCGCGACACTCCTCTTCAGAAGCGACGCGAATGCTCTATCCATGTGCCATGCTTTTGACAGCTCTACCCCAACTAAATCTAAAGGTACGTGAGGCTGCTCGTGATGTCGGTGAGTGTTGTGTTTAAGCAGTTGTGGAGACAGCGAAGGCCATCACGTACAAGCCGCGAAGAACAACATCAGCGCTCGCCTGTTGCCTGGAAACAAACGCCCTGTTGCTGTTCCGCTGTTTGTGAAAACGAGCTGCTCGTCCATCACACACGGACTGTCTCGCTCTCACAATGGGATCACGAGTCACCATCACTTCTTCTTTCAGTAGGTTCGTCGGTCAGGCCCTGATTCATCACTGCCACGTTCGAGTCGCGTCGCGGTGCGTTGGTAACCGTTAGATTGAGTGTAACTATTCTAATGCTGAGAAACAAACAGATCGGAGTGGTGTACTGCAGGTGTGTGTCGTGCATGGTCAATGGGAATTAATGATGCTCTGGGACAGATGATTCGCGGGTTACCTGTTGCTATAACGACCGGCCCTCGCATTGCTCGAACTGCATCGTGTTGCTCTCCACGGCTCGAGCTCAGGTGGCCTATTTTAGACGCGTTCCCCTCCGCTGCAGCTCAATCCTCTCCAACGCTCGCTGCGTTATCTTTGACCTTACGAAGCTAATTGTATTGATGTGTTTGTAATCTGCGACTCAACGCTCGAGACGCCGCTGCTCCTGCTGCTGTTTCACTGATGGAAACACCTTTTGTTCCTGCATCATCTTGCTCTTTAGTCTCTGAATTCTTCTTGTTAGACTAGTCAGAGGTTTACTCTTCTCCAACTGCTTTGTTTAAGGACCACAAACACTCGATGCAGCCAATTTAGTCGTTTATCTGTAATGGAGAGCATCAGGTTTGTGTTGATGCTTACTTGGAACTAAACTGTGCAGCAGGGGTGTCAAAGTCAAATATCACAGAGGGCAAAGAACGAATTTGTTATAAGCCAAGGGCTAAAAAAACTTATTGGAATGATTGCGCATAGCCTATTGAACCAAGACCTAATAGTATTATGTATATTATTTAGTGACTAGATGAAATAAAGCAATGTTTTCTCATGGCTCTGTCAGTAATTCAAGGGAAAAAAAACTTTTGCAAAAAACTAAAAAGTAAATATCTTTCAAAAACAAAATGTGTTCCTTAATATCATATGAATTCGTAAATGAAATTGAATGCATTTTGAATTGACCATGAATTATTGTGCTGTTCTATTATCCTAAACATGGCTTTCAAATAGTAAAATTAGTTTTAAAAAGTTGTATTATGAGTTTATGGGCTACTGTTGCATTGTGGGGAATGTAGTTGGTGCGTGCTAAACAGAGGTGTGTGGCCTTGGTTTCAATAGTTATTAAATATAATGGCCATAGATGATATATTCATGGACGGATCTGCCCCCCAGTATCTGGGATTTAGAAAAAATTAAAATCTCATATATTTCACAGAACTTGACCAGTTCAAACATTTTATAATTTGTTTCATTATGACAGACGGTTTGAAGCAATTCCAACAACATTACTTAGGTAACATTCTCTTGAATGATAATCAGATTGGTTTAGGTCTGTGTAAATAGGGTAAATAGTGAGTTTCTGCAGTTTAAACGAAACATTAATTTCAGAATATTTCTGAGTTGATAAACCACACTGTAATTAAACAAAAAAAATCAGAAAAAAAGGCTGAGATGACCTCTGCAAAAACAATTACTTTTTCAGTTTGTATATGATTCTTAAATGTTACTTAATGGTAAACAACATTATTTAAGCATTTAACAAAGATTTCTGTACGTATAAGGTTTAACTTTTAATATTGCCTGAATTTAGAGAAGAAACAAAGTTAAGGAAAGAAAGGTGATTTGGGGAATGACCCCAGAATTGGGATTAGAATTGCTGCACTTACAAGTCCTGCTCTCTCATACCAGAGAGCCATTATCCAATGAGGAAGTTTGCCAACTCAACACTGACTTTATTTAGATGGTAGTTTTTAATATAACTAGCTATTTTAGTAAAGAAGTGCAAGCTTTGACCAACTGGAAAAAATAATAATAACGAAGATGGAATAAGCGTGAGGAAAAAAAGTTCAGAACTGGCAGCCAAATTAACCCAAAATGGTTGGAAAACCTGCTTCTTCCTGATAGAGATGAGAAGCAGGTTACTTGTAGTTTGGATGATTTGTTTTCGAGAGGTGGATTTAACTCTAGCTATAATATTACAAAAATAGATTATGAATACACTTCAACAGACTCTAGTTTATGTTTGATGAGTATAGAAGAGTAACAGCATTGTGAAGCAGCTCCGGACCATTCTGCTCTGCTCACAATTGGTAATAAAAAGGTGGGATATATAAACTCTTGTTATCAATGTTATATAACATGTGATTGGTATAAATTCATTATGCAATGTCCAAAGATCATCAGCACGTAATCTCACATGAATATCACATAACCAAATAACCTTTGAGATAGAAATGTTCTGGAATCATGTTTGATGTGGAAAGATGGCGCAGTGGTGGAGTTGGTCTTCCTGTATTTGGAAGGTCGGTGGTACGATCCCCACCAGGTCCATTCTGCTGTTGTGGCCCTGGTCAAGCCTCTTATCTCTTCATGATCTTCAAATGAAGGAGAAAACTCATCCCCTGGCCATAAGGGTCTGCTGCCTTTCTTTTGGATTTACTTCCTCTTTACAGTGTTCTTGGAGCGTTTCAGCATTTTTTGTTGACATAGTTTTGTATTCTTCTTTTTATCTGGGCTGATTTTTTGGTAGATGTATCTGTCTTTAGAAGAAAATGCCAGCAATTTATGTGTTACTTTCTTTTGTTGTTAGAGAAGTCAGCTCTGACATCACAACGAGACCATTTACGTCTGGTCATTTTATTGTTGGGCTCAAAAAGCAGGATTTAAAAAACTTTTTTATTAGTTGCATTAATACATGTCAGAAGATACAGTAATTGTTAATTTACCTCTTCATAATCTTTAAATGAAGAATAAAACTCATCCCCTGGATGAAAAAACACCAATTCCAAACATTAACCTATTTATTAAGAATCAATTTGAATGCATTTATTATGCTTACTGCTGGAGTTTATAGGAGTTTGTCATCCATACGACACAGCTTTCGCTTTATTAATGATTGACAGACAGAGAGAGAGAGAGAGAGAGTTTGCTCTACAGTTCACTGTGCTAAATAATATTTTCTGAGATGTACAGGACTGTACAAGCACACAGCATATGTAGTAATTAATTTAATCACAGAACAGATGCTCCAAACTGCAACAACATTCTTTTAATGTTGCTGACGCTTTCATCTGAGACAGACGCAAACAGCTCCAGTTTTGGGCAAGAAGCGATTGAGCCTGTGATAAATGAGCTAAATAAGTTTTGAGAGTGAAACAGTTGTTAGTAAAGACTGACGGAGAGAATTTTCGTTTATAAAAGATGTTGTTCTTCTCTTTGGGTGAGCTTTATTTCTTAGCCACTGAAGAGAAGCACCGTTGTGTTTCAGAGCTGAAAGGAGCTTCTGATTGGTTGATATCATTTCATGATTGAGTAGTTGGCTGCCCTCTATTAGATTAACTTACTCTTTACATTAGGAGCGTTTCAGCGTTTTTGTGTTGATGGAGTTTTTCTCTACCCATGCTCATGTGTGTTTTTTTTGTAAACTTGTTAAGAAAAATTATGCTTAAACAAATGGCTAGGTACATGTGGACATGGCCTCAGTTACTTGCCTACCGACTTCAAAGAGACAGAATCATAGTCTGTCACTTTACAGAACCCTAATTGCTCTGAAGGTAGGACATTTTGTACATTTTAAAACACCACCTAACGAACAGAGTGTGTAATTCTCAACCACCCAATCATTACCATATCAAAGCGCTGTTGGCACATGAGATTTGACACCGGGCTAATGAAGTAAAATAAGGCCAGATCGTGAGGATTGGTGTTAATTGACCTCTTTAGCATCAGGGTGGCTCATGTCTGATGTCTCTCTGCTGTGAAGGCAAGCCTCAAATCAGGCAGAAGGCTTTGACCCACATACATACGGCTGGGAAGGCAGGCAGCTGGTGCCTTTACAATCTTCTTCTCCTTCTTCAGCCACATCTGCTTTGATGAGCTTTAAGGGCCAATCTGACTTAAGCACATGCCGTGTGTCAGCCTCTGACGTCAGGCACGTGCATGTCTCCGCCACCTGTGGGATTCTCTTCTCGGCGTCAGGATGCAGCCTAAACATGATGTCTTCGCCCTGACACAGTGGCCTAGTTTTGTTTTGGTGCTTCACAAACGCTTCGTTTCACCATGTTGTATAAAAATAGAAACTGTAACACAGAATTTGATATTTGTTTTTGTTTTGTTTTACTACGTATGTTACATATCCATTCAGATTTGTGTTCTTTACGTTATTAATGTTTAATGCTAGAGGTATTTTGCCACTAGCTGAGATCAGTATTTTTACTCTCATCCTGAGGGTTTTAAGCACATTTTTTTGGACAATACCGTTTTCAAATGAGCAAGGTGCAGAGAGAGGATTGATTGGCCGGATGTGTGTGAGCCTTAAGCAGCTTTGATTATTAATGGCACAGCGTGGCTGATCTCTCACTGAAGCTCTGAAGCAGCATATGATTGAGCCTGGGGGGGGCACGAGGGGGCTGGCCGAGGGTTTATACTGGATTTGGCAGCTGTTTCTCAGGTGGTTTCGGCTTCAGAGGTTTTAGTTTCTTGAGGAACTTCTTGTGGAAGGTTGCTTGTGTGTTTTGAGTGGGGAAACTCTGTGTGGTAGAGATGCGTCCCAATGGTCAGCAAGAGCGGCAGGTCAGGAGATGTCAGGGGGTAAGAAAAGTCTCGGATGTTCAGTAGTTCAGCCGCTAATAGAGATTCAGTGCTATTTCCTGTGGGTGCTGGATTTTTGGACAAACTGTCTCGGTCACTTTCACAGCAGGATAGCTTCTGTTCTGTTCTGTTTGTTCTTTTTTTGTGGTTATTTTTGTACAGGTATCATAGCAGTGCATTAACCTTCAGTTTATATGCTAAATAGGTGGTTTTTTTCCCTTATTTGTAAATCTTGTGTTTGAACATGTTACATTAAACAAAATATCTTTAATCTCAGAAGCAGTATAACCTGTGTAATGTGTAGTATATGCTAAATTTAAATAATTATTTCGAGAAACATTAAAAAAGCAATCTATTGAATTCACTTTAGAATCCACTTCCACAATAAATATATAAGAAATGATTGAAGGTATGAAATGATTCATATTTGAAGTGTATTAAATACTGTATTTACATAACACTGAATGGAGCATTAGGAGTACTTTTATTTATATATTATTTCTGCATTTTAACTATAATTATTGAGTTATTGTTAAAATATTTAAATGTTCCAGATAAATAGGCACACAAACGTCTGTTTGACTGTTAGTTTGTGTTGCATGCATTGATTTACGAACAGGCGAACAAATAAACAGAGAGACAGACAGATAAATAATTAAATAAACAAACACCCAGACAAACTAAAGACACGCATAAAGAGGCAAAAAACAGTCAAACAACCAGGCAAAAACAAACAAAGAAAGAAACATCTATCTATCTATCTATCTATCTATCTATCTATCTATCTATCTATCTATCTATCTATCTATCTATCTATCTATCTATCTATCTATCTATCTATCTATCTATCTATCTATCTATCTATCTATCTATCTATCTATCTGCCTACTGTTATTGTTTAATGTTTTTTTACAATACATTTAAGATAAAACAATATACACTTCATGAGCAATTTCTGCTCAGCATGTACAGTAGGAGTAACACAAATAAGAGAAGTCATAATATTGACTGAAATAAATAATGAAACATCTTGTAACTGACATAAGGACTCTGCATAGCACGGAGAATCAGGACAAGACAATGTGGGATAAGTCAGTCAAGAGCCTTGAGCCTTTGTGCTTTGCCCTAAATACACTTGACCAAGATGTTGCATCCCTTCAAACAGAATCCGGGATCAACTAGAATGTAAATCAGACAAGAGGCTATTGCGGGTTGAGGGGAATAGGATACAGGGATTAATTTGGATTCTTTATAATTGAAACCACTTTATCATTTGCTCTGAAACATCTCAATAGGTGCTTATCTATTGCACTTCTCTTCCTCATTGCACTCCAGAATCTCCACTGGCTTCCAAACACCAAATCAGTTACAAGATCCTGCTTTTAACCTGTAAAACCCATGTTGTGACTTGTTCTTCCTCTTGTGCTCATCGGTCATCTTCAGCTGCCTGGCTGGAGCTCAGCTATCACAAAGATGATTGTCTGGAAGAGCCTTCAGTCACACAGCCATCATACTTATCAAGCTCCAGGTCTCTGAACATAATAACCTGTTTTTGAGTCTTTTAGAATCAATCTTAAAACATATTTCTTTTGTGTTTTATGCTTTGCTTTGTTATCCCCCCTTTCTCTTTCTCTTTCTCTCTTTCTCTCTCTCTTCTTATTTGGTATTGTTAAACACATTCTAATGGACTTCCTTAAATGTACTATCATGAGGAGATGGTGCCTGATGGGACAGAATGCCATGGAAAAATACAATGACTTTGAAAACTTCATTAACTTCCTGCTTAATACAAATTTTGTATATGGAGGACTCTTTGAAAGACATTTCCTGTTCTCTTTTTGTAAAAGTGAAATAATAATAAAAGTATAGCAATGTATACTATTGTGTATTATACAGCAAGTATTTTATTTGTAATATAAGAGTTACATGTTCATGGAATGGGATTTGTTATTGAATTGAAAAGGATTTGTTATTGGTGTCATTATTTTTCTTGTTGTTTATTACTATTATAATTTCAACAAAGATCTGATTCGATTATGGTTAATAATAAGTCTGTTTGCCTAGAGGAAACGTTGGCACACATCTTTGCTCTAATCCTAAAAATATGTTATTATTTTATACTGTGTGGGTAGAGGCGCTTGAATTATTCAACAAAGTAAGTGTGAGATTTTACCAGCAGAGGCCAGCATCAGGAGTTACTAACCACTTCAGTTACATCAGGGGTGTCCTGGAGGGCTACAGCCCTGCACAGATTAGCTTCAACCAACATATAAAACACCACATTACACTAATTAAGACCCTCTTTGTTGGTCTAAAGCCAGATTAGAGTGAATGTCCAGGACTGTGGCAGTCCAGGGCCAATGTAGGATGCCCCTGAACTGCATGACTTGAGTGGGTTATTATGTTGACAGTGATTGAATTTAGTACATTAAAAACTAAAACATGAGATGTCTTTCTTTAAATGGAGCTATAATATATATATATATATATATATATATACCTTGTTTATATATCTCCACCCCCCTGCCCCTTATTTTTCCTCAGGTTGATGAGCCTATTGATATGCTCCCCAAGTCCAGAAAAGCACTGAGCATCCAGGAAATCGCAGCTCTGGCTAGATCCTCCCTCAACGGTAGTTTGTGACTCTTCTGCTCCAGTATTCCTTCAGGTTAACGTGTGACAAGGCTGTTAACAAAGGCTTGATTTTCCTCCCATCAGGCATCTCGCAGGTGGTGAAGGATCATGTGACCAAGCCTACGGCGATGGCACAGGGCCGCGTGGCGCATCTGATTGAGTGGAAGAGCTGGTCCAAGCCTCTGGAGCCTCCGTCGGCTACCCTCCAATCACACTTCACCTCATACTCACATCTGAGTGAGGGCGAGCAAGAGGCCCGGTTTGCTGCTGGTGTGTGAGAGCTATCCAGAACTATCAACAATCTGTTTTTTAATCATATTGGATTATATATTTCAAGTGCATTTTTAAGAAAAGCACAAAAGGTTATATATGATTTGCCAGATATTTACAAAATATATGTAGTTTGTATATTTAAAATTTTACTGTGCGTGTGTGTTTGGGCTTGTTTTTAATAAAACGCATTAATACACACAAACATCATAACATTTTTAAAGTTTGTAAAAAATATATCATCTTCTTCAGCATCACCACCACAACATCTTTGGTAGGAGTGATGCCAATACATGTTTGAATATTTGCATTTGAAGGGCTCTATTGTCTATGAAAACCGCAGAAGGTGTGTTGAAATCAGGTTATGTTTGTTGCTTTACCTGCATCAGCTCATGTGAATACGTTTTTTTTTTTTTTTTTCATGTGAATACTGATTGACTCAAGTTCACTGTGTCAGGGTTGAGTCACTGTTTAATATCAGCAAAAATCCTGAAGCCCTAGAAATAAAATCAAGCTTTAAAACAATTTCAGCCAGCTCATGCTCTCACCTGTCCAATCACGTGATGCAGTATCGCAGGTCAAATTGAATTCAGCTGATTCGTTCAGAGCGGAATCTCTTTGCACAGGCTGGAACTTCCAGTTGCACACCATTGTATACGATTCCATTGAATATTGTGACCGAGGCATTAAACCATATGATTTAGAGATTTTACTTTTTAATTTTTGAGTTCATGGTCTTTGGTGAGATTTCACTTGAAGCATTTGACTATAAATTATATAAAACATGACGTGCAGGTAGAGCAGTTTGAGTGTTCATTTGATTTTATCGGTTGAGGAGGTGCCACCAGCATGACATTCACAAGTTTATGGTATTCAGGAACAAGGTGTTTATGAAGTTAATTTGTGCCTCTTTATTTGAGTCATTTCATTCAGCCTGACTTAGTTTTTTTGGTTCTGTTGAGTTGAGTCTGTTCATTACATAAAACAAAATGTTTACTAATTTAAAACGAAACATCTTTCAGGTGTCGCTGAGCAGTTCGCCATCGCAGAGGCCAAGCTTCGAGCCTGGACCTCAGTGGATGAAGAGGAGATGGAGGAAGAGTCTCTAGAGGAGGAGCCTGCTGTCCTCGAGCAGCCAATCACAAGCACTCTCAGCTCAGGTGAGCATCGATCCACAATATTAGTGCATTTCTTCAACACTTGTCACTACTGTGTTTTCGAAATGCAACCCTTTTTTATTCAGGCATATGAGTTTTGGTCTTTTCAGAGCATTTGTTTTCAGTTGCATCGTGTCTCTGTTCATAATCTGTTTCTCTCTTTTTTGACATTTCTGAATATATTCATCAGCAGTTGTGTCCTCGTCAATCTTGCCCTCACTTCATCTGCTTCTCTAGTTTAGATTTTTGCTGACCAAAATAGACTATTGTTATGCTAATGGGCATTGCTCAGTAATTATCACTCTTCTAAATGGTATTTTACTCTTCAGTGTAACACAAAGATTATTCACTGTGTATAGAACAGTATGGCCATAAAAAGTAAAAACCGCTGTCTTGACTAGAAATGTGATGTAAATAAAGTCTGTGTCACAGTGTGAACCCATTATACAGCATCATTATCTCGTAATCTGGACCCAACAATAACTTGGTATATGAAGAAGGATTTTTGTTGTCTTTACTGCCCCTTTGTATTTTTACTGCCATAAAAATGTACTGTGTTCTTGCACAGATCAAGTATTTTCTTTGAGAAGTACACATTAAATGATGATGTTAGACTCCAATTTAAAGGTAGACAGTGATATTTCACCACCGCAGTTTGCATTTCTTTAACAAACCTTTTTACCGCTTGGGCAAGATATTGTAACTTTTATATGTGTGTATCATCAGCCAAAAATTGGAACCATAGATGTAAATATGCATAAATTCCATAACAATGGTAAAATCTTACTATTTTATAAATCTTTTTATAAATCTATAAAAGTTGTTAAAACTACAACTATACTATATAATGTAAATTTGTTTTTACATTTTATTGGAGGTTATGTATATATTATAAATATACTTTTAAATGATCAGTGCTCGTTTATAATAAATGCTCTTCTCTGTGCACCATTTGAGCAAATATTTTTAGAAAAAGTAGATATTTACAAATAAGAAATGTAAATAATAAATTAACCTCATGCATATTTGATTGTTGAAAGCTCAATGAAATAAATTTATTTATATGAAATAAAAATAAACAAATGAAACAAAAATAAATAAATAAATAAATAAAGCAAAATAAAATTGTAACCAATTATTTTGACTCCGAAATAAATGCTTAGAAATTGTTATTATTACAAACCTTACAGCTAGCTGCAGTTCCTCACTAGTTGAACATGATTAAACATTAGCCTTTGTTATTTAACCTTTTGTGCACCTAGTGGCAAGAATGTTACATACTGCCTGGCGACGCTCTGTAATTGGCTTCAATACAAAAACACACCCAAGCAAATCAGTTCTGGAACTTTCTACCCTTTTAGTATTGGTTTATTTGTCCATTACATCATATTTTCTGTCTCTGTCTCCATCTCCTTCTCCTCCTCTTACCCTTGTTCATAGGTATTCTTACACTTTGCTCCTCCCTCAGACGCTGTGCTATCCAATCAAAGCTGCCCATTACCAATTCAGCCTGAAGCAGAGATGGCGGAAATCCCTCTCAGCCAATCAGAGAGAGGAGTAAGTGGGCGGGGCCTTGATGAGGAAGTGATTTTAGAGGCAGAGCTTCACAAAGCCAAGCGCAGACCTCTCTGGAGCAAAACAGATTCCTGCTACCACTCCACCTCCTACTCCGAGTCAGGCCTCTCACCTGAGGAAGACGAGGACGAGGAGGACGGGAGAGAGGTGGAAGAAGGGGAGGACAACGTTTTTCAGGAAGTGATCCGCTGGTATAGACACTGCCGGAGCGTCTCTGACACCTCTGGAGCTATCTCGTTGGATGAGGAAGGCGAGGAGAGAGAGGAACAGGAGTATGGTTGCAAGCTGTGACACCGAGCTCTGCTTCACTCACTCACTCACTCACTCACTCACTCACTCACTCACTCACTCTCTCACTCACTCACTCACTCCCTCTCTCACTCACTCACTCACTCACTCACTCACTCACTCACTCACTCACTCTCTCACTCACTCACTCACTCCCTCTCTCACTCACTCACTCACTCACTCACTCACTCACTCCCCCTGTGTCTCGCTCCCTTTGTAGTGACCCTTCTGTGAAGTGCTTGTCCGGTTCGATCATGACATCATGCTGCATTCTTACCTTCTTTTTTTCTTACAAAAATTCTGACCGCCCCAGTCTTCTGTGAAACACAAAGGATCTTTTCACTTGTATATATATATATATATATATATATATATATATATATATATATATATATATATATATATATATATATATATATATATATATATATATATATATATATATATATATATATATATATAATTTATTTTATTCAAGCTAGGTTGAGACCACGTACTGTTTATCATTTTGTAAATATTGTCTTATTCAATAAGTAATAGATGTTACCGCCTTATCTTCCAATAGAGAGTCAACTGGAAGATGGAGGTTGGAAATTAATCAAAGATTAAAGATTTGAACCTGAGTTTCCCAATGCGCATGTGCAGCTAACCTGTCCTGCTCACTGATCACTATGCCAGCAAGCAGTTTGAAATCATTGACACCATGTTCAGGGTGTTTTCCATCTTTCAGCTTGTACGAGCTGCAGACCAGATCCTAAAAAAAGAATGCTGGATGTTTTAAATCCAACTTTATCTTCTTTAGCAACGTTATTTAGCTGTTCACACGTAGATGTTTTTGATTTAATTTAGGGCAGGGGTGTTTAACAAAATTTTAAAGAAGTTCTATTCTTCAAGTTTTTGATATGAAGATCCAGAATAATAGAATGTTTAACTATTTTCTGCAATATATTATTGAGTAGCAGGTTATCAATATTTTATTGATTCAAAACTATAAAAAAAATCTTTTAACAAATATATTACTATGTAACACCAAATTGAGTACATATTCACATTATTTAATTTATTACATTTAAATATGATTCTTTTCAAAATAGGTAAAATAAACTTTTCAAAGGAAAAAAAAAGGAAGGAAAGGCATGAAAAATGTACATTCAATTGAGCTTTGTATTCTCGCGGTGATCAAGATCTCAAAGCTAGATTTTGATTTAAAGCATTAATTTGGTCTGTAGCGTCTGGATCCAGATCTGGAGCGCAGTCTGCATCAATCTGCACTGGTTTACAAATTGCGACCTTTCGTGGCAAAATATTGCGTTGTAGACCTTTAAGGTTTAACTTTTTCATTAAAAAGTGTATGAGTTTGTTAATGTATAAGTTATACATACTTATATGTATAACCCCCCCTTCTCTCAAATCCATCATTGTTAAAATATCTTAGGATGACTAAAAAATAATTTAGCAGGTGTGAAAAAAAGCACATTTTATAAACATGACCAAAACATGAGAAAAAAAGGCTGTTATAAATTTTAATGTTCAACAAGTACTTTCATTTCAGTGCGTTGTAATGCTTTTGGTTAAAGACCATGTGCAGGCTGCTCTTTCTCATTCTTTGATAACGAATGGCGTCCAGGACTTTCCAGCAAAAAAACCCTTTTATTTGATTGTCACACCAGCTCCAAACGACTGGGAACACAAAGACCAAGTCACTTAATGGTGCTTTATTTAAGGACACAATTCCAGTTTCATTGCAAGGAAAGGGCAGCTTGAACATGTCACAATCTTTTGTTTTCCACAGAAGCTACTCGGTGTTGGACAGCCATCCCTTTAGCCTCTTCCTTTCCCTGTTTTCTCTTCATCGATACGTTCCTTGTTTGAAATGAGTGCAGAAGAAACTCATGCCATGAGCGGGATGATAGAGACGCTGTTGAGTGAAACGTGGTGAAATGTGAATGTCTGCGCTTGGGGTGAATGGCGTCTCCGTGAGGAAGAAGCTTTCAGACGTCTGGTGACCGTTCTACAGTGACGTGATGCTTGTAGCGAACCGTGCGATGCGAGTTCTCTGGGACGGGACAGTCCTCTGGCTCTGCGCTCGGGTGTGGCTCTCCGAGTGCTTGTGTGTTTGGCTTCTGCTCCTGAAGAAGGAGGTGCAGGACGGCTACTGCTCTGATGGAGTCGGCCTGCTGAAGGACTTTCAGTAGAATTATGTGCCTGTTATTACGATCACTGTGTGATGTTTATGACCAAACCGTGAAAGCTCATTTCTATATCTCAAGAAAAGAAAATGGTTCTGTAGGAGAGTGGGATTAACTGGGTCGATCCTATTTTCCATCTCATTTAGCTGTTATTGAGATGTCTACATTGCTTGATACAAACTTTCAAACAACAATGGGAAATTTGTTATAAAATTTGTATCAGTTGCTTATTTTAATTTTAAATTCTGAGATGCCATTTTTATAATTTTATAGAGAAGCTGATATTTCAAATATGTTTTAAATATACATTATTTTTCCTTTAAAAAGCGATAAATAATTAATTCTTTTTTGAAATGCACCTCATTTTTTTTGTTGAAACCTTGATTCATTTCTAAGTAATTTAGTTTAAAATAAAATATCATTACGCCATATTTAAATAAATTTGACAATCAACTCAATTATTTAAGTTTACGTTTGGGGTGTAGTATATTTAAAAAAATTAGTTTTTTATCTCAGAATTTAAGATTGTTTGAATAATTTTACTGGACTTTTTCACAAGTAACTTTTCTACCATTTTTTATTTTCACCTACGATCTATTTTTATCAACAACACCTCACATTATAACTCCCCCAATGTTTCTTCATTGATA
The DNA here is from genome assembly GCA_900490495.1 of Danionella dracula. Taxonomy (NCBI): domain Eukaryota; kingdom Metazoa; phylum Chordata; class Actinopteri; order Cypriniformes; family Danionidae; genus Danionella; species Danionella dracula. The sequence continues at coordinate 4,546,889 of UELW01000100.1, forward strand.
GATAAAACATAAATAATATATAAAAACTTTGTATTTAACATCGATTTGTTATTATTTAGTTTAAATTTAAGATGAACTGATGTGTATTCATCAAATTAACTGCTTAGAATTAAAGGTTCTATCTGACATTCAGTCAAACTTGAGTTATTGTAACGCTCCGACTCTTTGACATCTTTTTTACATTATGCTATATGTTTTGTACTTGAAGTTATTTACATGTTCTGACTTCTTATTAAGAAGACATAAAGGTTCTATCTGCATTTGCGACACGAAATACAAAAACTTAGAAGGTCAATGTCTCAAAATATCTCAGAATACAGTTAGAACCTTATTCCAAGAGAACAAAATGTCAAGTTTTTTGACGATTATAACTGAAATGAAAGTTTCCAAGGCAGTCCTGGCTTTTCTTGTGTGTCAGAAATGGGCTTCCATACCAAAGTGAGTGTGGATCTTCTTGCATGTTTCAGCCATCTTTCTCCACCGTCTCCTCTCTACTGTTGATGTTTGATTCGGAACTGTCTCCTGAATGCACCGGTTCTTGCTCTGGTGAAGCAGCAGACAGGAAGAACATTGTGCATGGCCTTTCCAGACTGCATTGGCACAGTGCAGAAGCATGTGGAAGGAGAATCCAATCAAACCAAACACCTTTCATCGCGATCATCTGCAGTACGGACGGAAACGTCATAATGTTCTTCGATGGGAATGCGTGAATCCCCCAAAAGATTTTTTTATTGTTTGTACAGAGGTCTAATGTGAGAATTTCGAGTGCATTAAAGTTATGTGTATATAAATGTTCCTGATTTTGTTGCAGAATTTTTGGATTTTAAAAAGACAGTCAACTTCTATCAATGTTGACATGGTTCATATAAAACATGCATATCAATTTCACGTGACACACTAGAGAGCTTTTACTTTTTAAAGCAGAGCTCATTAAAAACTAGTTACTGTTACATATCTTAAAAAAACTAATGAGGTTGTTATGTTTAGATTTGGGTATTTTTTTAGATTTCAGTATTTTTTTGCATTTGTTATAAAGCCATGTCTAAAACCTCTACATACCAACCATTCATATTTCTTTTACAACCTGCAAATTACAAAACCAGGTCTGTATGCACCTCCATACTTCAACAAATATTTCTGTTTTGCATTAAGTGCAGGAAAGCTACTGTAACACACAGGAAGCTCTCCATCCTGCTGTCCTTTTTGTCATAATGTTTTATATTGTGGATTGTTAGGAACCGCTTTCTTTTAATACTTTTATGACTATAAAGACAGTAGTTTTAGAGGTTTAGTTTAACAAAACATGTGCCAAATCAATCATTCTAATGAATGTTTCAAATATGAATCGAGAAAATACAACTAAACAAACCATCCTGCGATCAGTTAATTGGCTATTTAATACAAAATATCTCGATGCTTCTGAACCATGCTCACATATAGCTTGATTTTTGCATTGGTTGGCTCTTGCAGACAGCCATTGTTTAAAATGTTGTAGTATAGTGTTTTTTCCCTATTCCTTGAGGTTCTATTATATATATTTGAAATGTAGGGTTTTTTATAGTTCAGAAACGATGCACCTGAGCTGATTTTCTTCATCAAATACCTTTTAATTAAATTAAGTAAAATATTCAAAAGAAATATTCTCAGAAGTACTCATGCTTTACGCTACCCACTTTTGAAACTGAACACTTTTAACATTAATAAAAAGAATATACCTATATCTAATAATATTTGTTTTAAGATCATGCTTATTTCAGACACTGTAAATCCTTTGATAACCCACAAACTCAGGAGCTCCAACCCAAATAAGTTGTGTAGAACAAGAAGCTTTAAAGTTGGACTTTTATATTTATTGATGTACAAAACAATTCCATGTTGTCTGAAAAATAATGGTAACAGTTGCTTATCTCTATATGTACAGGGCATGTGAGAAGAGTTCATGTGGTAGCCTACATACAGCTTGACCCTGTGTTCTGTGCAAGCATTATGATTTATAAAAAACCATTTAAGTACACACGAGCAGATTATTGCTTAAATCTACACTGCCTTAATAGCAGACACATCACACACCGGGGATTGACTTAAACCGCACAGCTTGCAAACAGAGACTAAACAGGACACAAAATGTCTAAACATCTGCATTAGTTAAAGTGTTATTACTGTTATAATAACCCAATACGTTATAATACATTGGCTTTCATAACAAAAGTTACTAGACAGCAGATTGGAGCAGCAGAATGAATGACGTCTGTCACGGTTTTGGATTTGGCTCACTGATCCATTTCAAACCCGTAGCTTCCCGTTTCTGCAGTGAAAGGGAAAAAGAAGCCCATTTGCTGTCCGTTTAGTTCTGCTGAGCGAGTGTCTGAGACAGTTTGCTCTTCTGCATAGCGTGGTTCAGCTAGTTTCAATGCAAACAATGTTCGTTTTCACTCTCGAGCTGAAACCTGCTGTCCACATGTCCACTGTTTCAGGAAAATTCTCATACATGTTGTGCATTATTGCAAAAGATGCAAAAATTATATTCTGTGAAAAAATAGAGGTTGTATAATAACCCTATTTTGGCCGCACACTTGTATCCTATTTCACATTCAACAAAGCTGAAACGCAGATTTAAACAGCACATGCAAAGAATTCAGATGTGCTGCAAAGGGATGGTGGGCTCTACCTGTTACACTACACCAGACTCGAACCTGTTGGATGAAATCTGCACAGTAAGGACTATTTACGTCCTTTGGTTTGTATGCAAATGTTTTCCAAGCTCTGACACATTTATTAACTCAAACGTACAGTAAGATACGATGTCTGTGAAGGCTGCTCTTGACTGTGAGTGACAGATTTTTATCTTAGCTATTTTTTTGTTCAGTTCTGGATTTATCCTTAAAATTTAGTTTTTGTACTCCTAATTTGTCATTTTGTAATAATGAAGAGATTATTGCATCATACAAAATTTTGGCAAAAATAGGAATAACTTAATATTGAAATAATATGCCATTTATGAGAAAAGGGACTTTAAAAAAAAATCATAAATCTCAGGCAAAATGAAAACATGCTCAGAAAGTTATTTGGATAAATTCTGATGCTTTTTCTCAGAACTAGCATGTTATGTCTCAGATTAGACGTTTTGTGAAAACCTCATCATATAATATTATTTAGCTTGTAAGCCGGTCTCTCAAATGTGCTCTTTGTTGATTGAACAGCAAGCATCGTAGCAGTCCTGTCCCGAACCTCTTGATTTATCTCGTAGGGTTTGCATCGCTCTCCTGGATGTGGAGCTTTTCCTCAAACAGATAAACCATGCGCTTACTATTCTCTCTAAACACACCTGCGGTCACTAAGTTATTTCTATGTAAGTGAGAACTTATGAAATCTGATCAGTTCAAACTGCGCTTTAGAAATCTAAAATAAAAAGTAGAATAAGCTCAGCAAAAAACTTTGATGTTTAGAATGAACATTTTGTCTCTTGCAAACTCAAATTTAAGAACTGACATAACACCATCCCAAAATGTACAACCAGTTTAAAAAAACACTAGAGTTTACATTAAAATCTATCCCTGAGCAAAAAAATCCAAGGCTGCAAGAAAATTCAATTATATTTACAGAAGAAATCAATTTCTGTTTAAAAACATTATTAAGAAAATGTAACTATGCAAGCATCAAATATGCCAGAAAGTTATAGGTGCAAAATGGGGTTTTTCGGAGCTAGTGGTGACATTTGAAACCACCAAAAAAATAAATAAATAAAAACTCTATCACCATAAGTGCCTCATCCCAGTGATAATCTCTGCTGATTGGTTACACGTGTGTTTCAGAATCACATGGGCTCAACCAGCTTTTTTGAAAAAGTATGGCATACTGCACCTTTAATTTCAAATCATTGCGATAAATCCTCCAGAAGTTGTTGTGAGGTTTAGAAACAGCTCAGGAAAGCCAGAGCAACATCAATCCTGAGATTAAAATGTCACAGAATGAGACTACTACTGTGACAGGAAGTGTTCATGTGAAAAAGATGTGATTTGGATAAAGCTGGCCATGCGCAGACATCAAGTGAGGCAACTTTTGAAATGGCTCTATTGAAGCTGGCTTAAAAATGTTGCAATCTTTTTATTGGCATGTTTACGCTTGCAAACGTGGGCATCAGCACCATGCATATGATTAAGACCTTCAGAGAGTCCTTTTCTCTTATATTCTCAACACATGCTTGTGAGTAACATGTCTCTATATAGTGAGATATCAGTCATTTTAACTGCTGGAAATATCCAAATCATCGGCGAGGATTTAGTACAGAATACTCTTGTGTATTGCTGTGGCTTTGAATGATAATTACAATGTGCTTCTGAACCACCAAGTTACAGAATCCGGCTGCAAAGAGGAGCGAGATGTGCCACATGCAAGGTCTCTCAACCGCTCTCTTTGATCAAATCCTACACTAAAGTAGTCTGCGCTTGGGCAGTCATTCTGTGCTGGTTTCTGTTTATTATCAGCGTGATGGGCAATGGTTTAAAAAAATTGTGTGTAAAATTAAATGTGTATTTTAAAATAAACAGAAAACATACACTCATATGTTCACTATTCTACCTGATTTATGGAGATGAACCCTTTCTGTTAGAATCTAAAATGATTGGGAAGTTTTGAATGATTTAATAGTTTTGAATTGATTGTGGCAAGAACGTGATTTTAGAGTAACTGATGTAAAAGAAGAGCTTCTACAATCTCAATTACAAGCTCTGCAAAGGGAGCAGGACACAGAATGGTATCTTCCTGCTTGTTTTAAATTTGAGGGTGTGTTTATTTAATTAAGCACATTTGCAAATTGAAACAAATCCTCCACCAAGATACACCTTTAGGCTACTTACAGACTGCAGCTCAAAACTGCAAAAAATGTTTGGGCCCATTTGTGACCCGGTTCGGATATTTTTCAGACAGTCTGAACAGCTCGATTAAGATTTTTTTCAATCCAATCAAGGTTGCTTTAATATGTGATGCTGAATCGAATACATCTTGTTTTTCTAAATGGAGAAATGGAGCACTAAGACCTGTATTGTGAATGTAGCCTGTTGTATAACTTCAAGAATTTGCAATCCTCCTTCTTTTAATAACTTCATTCTCATGCCTAATTTAAAGACATTACATGAATTACGGTACTAAATGAGGATGTGCTTGCAAGAGAGATACGTTTGAGTTGCATTCTGCATGCGTAAAGCAGATATAGGTTAAAGGTGAAGTAAGTAGGCCAAAAGTTAACTCTGTGCATCTCTGAGCCTGCCTGGTGGACAAAAGAGGTAGTGCGTGTGATCATGAACACTCCATGATCTGGACACGAGCTGGACATGCCTAGAACACATGAAAGACGAGCCAATGAACGTTCGAGACCGGAATGAGTCATAACGGGTATAAAAGATGAAGACATGCACAGAGCGGACGGATTTGCTAGCGGAGCGGCTGCATCCCCAGAGCCAGGAGACACCTGATGATGGACGACCGAGCGATGAAAAAACTTTTAAGACGATGAAAAGACATTTGCTTTGAGAAACCAACCAACCAATTTTTATCCACGATGGATGAGTACTATTTTACTTTATGATGATTATTATGTTTTGTAATATATTTAAAAAGCGATTAATTAAAAGAAATGTAATTAATTGCAATTACTGACTATCGAGTTTTTGATTTAAAAATGATTTTTAATCTTTGATGAAAGATTTTTAATGTAAAAGCTTAAGAGAAAGAACTGACCACAAAGGAGTCTTCTGACCAAGCTCTAAGCATTTAAAACTTAGAATTTAGGGCAGATTCGACTTACTTAACCTAACCTGAGAATAATAAATAAAAAGGTTGAAGGTGTAAAAGATTAAAGGATTAATTGAACACCATAAAACATGGCGCCCAACGTGAATGGGAAGTTTTCCGCGTTTGGGGCATTGATCCATGGGCTAAATGGCCATAGCTCATCAATCAATGTTTTCCCTTTTTGCGTGTGCTTAAGTCTATGAAGTAGAGCCGGTAAGAATGCGTAAATCGCAAACCGTTAAAGTGCCTTGTAAGACCCCATGATGAAAAAGTCTAAAGAGATTATTGGGACATAACCCAGAAAGGGTTGAGGAACGCGCGTCAAAGAGTGACAACCTAGCCGCAGAAAGCTGTGTAGGTTGGGAGAGCCATAAAGAGACAAATATCTCACATGGCTGCCGAAAAAGGCAAACAGGCTGAACATCTGTAAAAAGAAGGACGCTTCAATTTAAACAGATAGCCAATGAAAATTCAGCATAAGAGCTGATAAAAACTTTAGACAATGTTTGTGGACCACACCAAGGTTTTCAAGAGTTTTGTTACATAATATAACTCTGATATTGAGGAATTAATGAAGAAATGTCCTAAAAACTGGTAACTCCAAACTGAAGCTTAAAAAAAAAATAAAAAAAAAATTTAATGTAATGCAGTAGTAAGTGAGCAGCTAGTGAAACATTAGCAAGTTTATAACTGCTAGAGTAAACAAATGAAAGTATAAGAGTGGACATAAAAATACTGAAATGTTTAAAAGGTTCGAAAATGTTTTAATACAATCAAACTTGACTTAAAATGATTAAAACTATAAATAAAATAAATAAATAAAACAAGAAAGTAGGTTACCAAAATGTAAAAAATAGTTTTAAGTGACACTAAAAATAATTTTGCGCTATTTATCTGACAATTCAAAAGTTTCATTACACATGCACAATGCCAGGGCTCAGTTAGATATGTTTTCTGAAAGGAATAAAAGTAAAACCGAGTTATTAATTGCTTAGGTCCGTCCGTAACGGCAGGACTTTGCTTGAACAGCCGACTGTACAGAATAGAGTCTTCGGTTGGGGAATGGCGAACTGGAGTTTATACTTTTGAAGAAGAGTAATAAATTACTTTTAAACAAAATAGGTAATAATAAATGCAAAAATAATCATTAGGTATTTTATTTAATAAAATACTACCAGATTACAGCATTTATGTACGGAAGATTCTATGGAAAACATATTTTAACAAAAACTACAATTGTAAAATCCACACAATTGTTACTTGCGTAATGAGGAGTATTTAGAAAATAAAATAAATGTGTTAATGTTCATTAAAATCCCTTTTCCAAGAGAAAAGGGAAATCTAATGCGCACAAAGTTCTCTGCTCAGACTTGGACAGCCGAGATTTATAGCTTCGACAGCGGAGGCTCTGCTACAGAACTCACACAGAACTTTTTGAACCAGTTTGGTTAATATTGTTTACTCTAACTTAAGAAAAAAAAAAAAAAAAAAAATGTTAATACTATTTCAAAAGTATGTTTTACACATACGAATGAGAGGTTTAAACACATTAAACCGAATAAAGAATTACATAAAATAAAACTACAATTGTAAAATTCACACAATTGTTACTTGCGTAATGAGGAGTATTTAGAAAGTAAACTAAATGCGTTAACGTGCATTAACATCCTTTTTCCAAGAGAAAAGGGAGATTTGGTGCGCGCAATGTTCTCTGCTCGGACTTGGACAGCTGAGATTTATAGCCTCGACAGCGGAGGCTCTGCTATTGAACTCAGACGCTTAAAACAGAACTTTTGAGCCGGAATGGCTAATATTGTTTACTCTAACTTTAGGAAATATTTGAATAATATTTTAAATGTATGTTTTACACATAAGAATGAGCAGGTTTAAACACATTTAACTGAATAAAGAATAACAGAAAAAAAAGCTACAAGTTATCATAGAGAATACAAAGGCTGAATAAAATACAATTTTGTAACTAGTTAAGAGGTAAATCTTAAATTGAAGAACAGCCAATTGTTAAAGTTAGCTATAACTTGTAGAGATAACAATCAAAGACAATTGTAAACTTATTGAAAACTAAAAGTTAAAGGTTTTTTTTTTTTGTAAATTCAAAAGTTGAAAATAAAGTACATTTAAATATACAGTTTTTGGAAAGTTCTACTTGAAAGTTACGTAGTAAAAAAACTATAAGTTAACTGTTTGTAGAGAGCATAAAAACTTTTTGTTTATTCAGAATAATCACAATACCTATATGCCGCATTTACTGTACAAGAGATTAATTTATAAAGAAAGAGCAGAATGCAAAGATACATATGAAATATGTTCAACGATAGTGAACATATCTAAAAATTAATGTTTCCAAATCAAAGAAAAGTTATATTAAACCTGAATAATAGTACTATAACGATTACACTTAAAAGTCAGGAAATAAACATCCGGATATTAAAATGTGATGAAGAAGAAGGAACTTTTAACACCGGAGTGGTGTGTTCTGACCGGAGGGTCAGAAACCCTTCTGAGTCGATGCGTCAACTTTATAAATGCTGCTATTAACCTCTGAGTTTAATAAACTAATGCAGATTTAGATACGACAAAATGAATAAAGAAAATGCAACTATAAAGTTAGTTCAAACTTGTTTCTTTATTAAAATTATGCTACTCGAGTAAAATATTTTACTTGAATTCAACTGGAAAGTCATTCTAGAAAGTAACCGTGAAAACTAGCCCAAAATATAACATGCAGAGGAAGCATACAAAATTAAATTTAATAACATTTTATTTAATTAAATACATGAAAATATTAAAAGGGAATGTTGGAATGTTTTGCTCCAAAAATGAAAAAGTGAAAAGGATTTGACGGTTTTAATATTAATGTAATGAAATTAGTTTAAAGACTAAATGTAATTAAGTTACTTTAAATAAAGAACTATTAACATCTGAACTAGAAGGTAGATGTGACGAGACGGTGAAGATGAATTCATGTTAGAGATAAAAGTATAGACTCGTAAAGTTACAATTTGCGTCAAAATAAGTTAATATGCTAATAATAAACAGGACAAATTCATTTTTGTGTATAAAAACATAAAGAGTCTGAAAAAGAGTTAAGAATGAATATTGAGATGTTAATTGTTTTGGAAAAAAAAAAAAAAAGTAAAAGTAATTCCTTGTTTTAAACTAACGTTATAAAGTACATCTAATTACGAATTACATAAAACAAAGATAAAAATATTACCAATGTTAATTATAAGGTAATTACAGATTAACGGAATGTTACTGTATTTGGTTAAATGTTACGAGCACATAAAGTTGCATTTACATAATGAATTAATTATCTAACTTACAATATGAAACTTTAAAAACAGTTAAGAAAAGTAAAGCTTTTGCCTGAAGAGGTATCCGATTACACTTTTAGAGATAAAAATGCTTCTAAAAGAAAGGAGTCTGTACTTTTATTTAGCACAACTAATAATGACATTAAAAAAGTGAATAAAGACAAGGAACATGCAGTTGAACAAAAATACTTAGCAAAAAGTGGGGAAGTTTACCAAAACGGGCTAAAAAAGCAGCGAATGCAAGTCTGGCAGTTAAATCACGGAGCGCGAACTGGATTAGAGGAGATTAAGTCATAAAAAGTTATAACATTACAATTAAGATAATGTAGTTCCCATGTAATGAGAAATAAGAGATGGACTGGTAAAATAAAGAGAATTAATTTAATGAGAAGTGACTTTTTCAAGTATTTGGTTGCACTGAATAATTAAAGGAACTGTTAACATGTAAATGTTATTTGACAGAAGTAGTCCGGTAGGCTATTGAGATTAATTTAAATCTGAACTTCTCTTAACAACTAGTTAAAATGCAGAGGGACATAATACAATTTAAATAATTTCTATGTTATACATTAGAAAGAATAACAGTTTCTTTGACCTATGTTTGATTTGAAGGTATAGTGATTTATTTCTATACTGCGAAGGTATTGTGAAGACTATACTTGTTAAAATAAAGTTCAAACTAAATAAAGTTTAGTTATTTTTCACGACAAAAATAATTAAATAAATAAAGCTTTTGTTAGTGAACGGAGTTTTGGTAAGAAATTCTACATTTTGAGGATTTTGGTAGATTTTCTAATAAGACGGTATAAACTTACTTGGGTAAAGGAATCAAAAAGTACCCTTAAAGTTAATCCAACTTAAATCCCAGTGAGGTAGGATGAAATGTTAACAATGGTTACCGTTTGAAAAAAAAAAAAAAAAGGAAAAATAAGACAAATAGAATCCGACAATGGTCTAACTCTTAAATGTAAAGCAGAGAGAGTAGATTCCTTTGCGTCCATCTTGAGAATTGTGTAGAGTGTAAAATGGCTCTGGTCTCCTGCAGAGAGGGCGGGGTGCTCAGACGAAGAGCAGACCAAGTCATATAACGTGACAAACAAAGAGATAAAGCTATGTTGTAAAAAGTACATAGTGGAAAATTAAGGGAACACTTAGTGTTTAGTAAATAAAAATAGCAGATAGCTATTTTGAAATGTTTAAATAAAATTCCTTTGGTTATGAATAAAAGCTTACATGAAAACAGAGAAAAAGTTTCTGTTTGGGGACCATTTTAAACGGTATTTCTGGTTTTAAGATGAAGCTAAATTATTATTTGAAATAAAATAATAATTAAACAACGTTGCCAACACTAACTTTACATTTTTTAAGAATAGCATGGTCTGAAAAAGATGAATTTAAAAGTAAAACAAGATCTATAGTTAAAACTCATTGAAAAACTGAAGTCTTTCTCATAAAGAGAGTTCTTTGTAGAAGGTAAACCTAAACCCGTCAGCATCAGAGAGAGCGAGAGAGAGAAACCTCTCTCAAAGGAATTATATGGCCTTGTAACATGACGTTAGGATGTACTTTAGCGTTCTGTAACTGTACATTTAATGAATTTACATTTAAATGTGAATTATTATGCACATTCAGTTATTATGATACTAGCTGAAATGAGGAATGTTTTAATTAAACGTCATTATACGACTAAGGATTAAACGTACCAGTAAAAGAGTACCAGTAAAAGCTAGAGAACTAATTTAAGGTAAAGTACTGTAAAACGTACTACACAGTAGAGTTATATAGACTCACTTCTGAGTCTTTTGGTCCTTCTCTATATAGAGTTGAAATAACACTGAGCTCTTCAATTTCTACAGAAAAAAGAAAAGTGTTAACCTTTTTTACATTGAGAAATGTTAGGAGGAGTTTGTGAGTTTTATGAAACTCAGATGAATACAGATGTTTACTACGAAGTACAGGATTTTAGTGAGGATAGAAACTCAAAAAAATTAAAACTCTGAGAGTTTGGAGATTATTAAAGGTTTATTTAGTCCTCTGGATAGAATTAGTTCTATTATCAAGAGGGTACTGTAGGTGTTGAAGCACCAGAAAGGAATATTGAAAGTTAAACAAAAAGCTTTAACAAGAGATTTTTAAAAAGGGAAATGTACCTCTCTATAAAATCAGAATAGATAGAAAAAATGTTTCTATTAACTTCTGAAGAGAACAAAGGAAAATTTTATTAACAAGCTAGAGGGTTCAAGATTCATTTTAAAGCATTTGAAACTTGGTTGATTTCATCATATTAGTTTTAAGTTGTTAAAATTAGGAACTATGCTTAAAACATGCAAAATATTAGTTGCATTTAAACATTTTTTGCTAAAAGGTTCAAACCATTAAGACAAATGAAAATAATTACCAAAATAAACTAGCTCCAGTGGGAGAAGAATGGTTGAAACAACTTCTACTTTAAGCAGACTGAGATAGACTTTGACTGTGTAACAGATCTCATATTGTCTCTCCTCTAATGTAAGCAGCTTTGGACAGAAGCATCTGCTAAATGCATAAATATAAAATGTAAAAATGGCATGTACAATGTAAGACATTTTAATGGAGCCAAAAGAGTTACAAACAAAAAGTTCTGCAATAATTTGAAGAAAAATCAGTTATAAAAGAATAGCGAGAAGTCTATGCAATAAAGAGGATTGCCAGAAAGGCAGAGAAATACAATGTAAATGATTATACATTGTGGTTTATACCATTATTTGTGTGTGAGGTTACAGGAAAGATAATGGAAGAAATAAGGTGTTGAAACCTTACCTAAATAAAGCTTGACGGAGACCAGTTGAAAAAATTAACTTATAGTTAATGGATAAGAGATGTCAAAAGCGACAAGTGTAAACCGGTGTGGTTTAAAAATAAATGAAACCTGGTGTGATGTCCAACATAAGGATAAAAGCTCTACTAGTCAATAAAAAGAGCAGTGTGTGTGTGCAACGACAATTAATTTATGATCGGGTTGAAAAGTTCAACACTGACCGCTGGAAAATCTCAGAAAGAGATAGGGGCGTTGGAAAAGTCGTCACCTTATAAGTTTAAGTACTTTTAAGTGCATTAAAGTTCAGAAACTGAAAATATAAAGTTACACACGGTCCTGAAATCAGCTGTCACCTGGCTCTGTAAGTATCTGGAAACATCTCAGTTATGAGAGAAAGTATGAAAGCCTTGAGATGACTTTAAGAGAAAAGGCGATTTGCCTGACCAGTAAAAACAAAAGCTGGTCTATTTGAAAATCTGCCTAAAAGGTAAAAAACTTACCTTTTATGTCTTTGGTGTTCTTTAAAGAACTTCTAGAAGGGGAAAAGGACCTTGAAATAAGTTGTTTAAAGCACACCAACTAATCAGCAACTGGAAAAATTGTAGATGTGGAAAAATAGTCTGCTTTTAAAAAAAATAAAAAACTTTATTAGAATTGTAAATGTTCTAAAGAAAGTGCAGTAACTGAAACCTAAAATATTGTCAGGAAAGACAAAAATGTAATAATTTTGGTTTAAATAAATAAAATATTGAGGATATTAAGTAAAGATATCACTTACTATAGCATGGAAATAACGTTTTGAAAAGCAGCACAATGGTAGTAAAGTAACTTTCCTAAAAAAGAAAATCACTAAGAAATAACTCTTTAAACAATTTTACATTGTTTGAGAATTCAGCTACAGTCAACTGAAAATAATTTAACAAGAACATTGCCACTAATGTTAAAGTAAAAATAATACATGATTTTACTGGTAAGTAAAAGATTGTAAAAGTTTGTTTGAAGAGGATTAATATTTGAACAGTTTTCCTATTGTTTGAATATTCAGATGAGATGAAATTAAATAAAACAATTCTACAATTGTTAAAGTAAAGAAATGATGACAGATTTTCACCAACAAAGTAAACTATTTTACAAAATTGTTTATGATAAAGTACAAGACTGAAAGTAAATAGGAAAACATTTGCTTTTATATTAAAAAAAAAAAATTACTAACGGAAAGAGTTCAAGTTTCAAGTCAAGGATTTTAAGGATAAAAATAATCAAGTACAAACCTAAATTAAATAAATCTCAAATAAACACAAAATAATAAAGAGATATGTTGTTATTAAATTTTTTCCAATACTTTGGAGTATTAGTAATTAAAACAAAGTTGTATTTAAGATGTATTAACTGCAAAGAAGTATAAGACAATTATGAAAATAAAAAGAAAACATTTTCATTAACTAAACAAATGAAAATTTCAAGAAAAAGGTTACATTTCTTTGAGAAAAAAAAAAATGTAAAATAAAAATTAATGCGAACCAACAAAAATAAATCCAAAGATAAAGTTAAGTTAAGAACGATGAACGGATTTCACATTAGTGCCCCAGCCTCGTCACCCTGCAACAAAATGTCCCACTAAACAAAGCAGGGTTGAGCCTGTGTAGCTCCTGAATGAGAGGCTTCAGGAGGAAACCAGGCTGCTGTGGGAAATGGTGCTAGCGAGGCCAGAAGGGGGTGCTCGCCCGATGGTCTTTGTGGGTCCTAGCGCCCCAATACGGTAACAGGGATACTGTATTGTAAAGGAGCACCGTCACTGTGTCCTTAAACAGAGACGTTAAACCAAGGCTCTGACTCTTTGCAGTCAGAACAATTCCAGGATGCTAAATCAAAAACTGCAATTCCTGGCCAAAATTTACCCAGTCACAACTATCCCTGTGATTGTAAATTGGCTAAATCATTCAGATTGGCTAAAATAGACAAACATTTCCTGTCCACCATTAAACAGTGTATAGAGAGTAAAAAAGATACAACATGGCAGTCATGTCATCCAAGTGGATGCTATACACTGATGGTGTATTTCTCATTAGAGGGGGGTTTTAGGTTCTTTTAACAGATGTAAATTAATTTTATAATAAGTTAATGCTAGGACTTAATATTAAGTATCTCAAACACCGATAAAGGCTGAAAATCCCTCTACTGTGAGAAATTTAAAAGTAAGAACCAGAGCTTACAGCAGAAATTTTTTTAGATTTCGTCTACTGTGAGAAATTTAAAAGTAAGAACCAGCGCTTACAGCAGAAATTGTTTTAGAAAGTATTTGAGTATGTTAGCTTTTATTTGAAGAGGCTGTTGCTGGCTCCTGGGATTAACATTCCAGAGGGAAGCCAGTCCTGATCAATTGCTTTAAGATAAGAACATCTGCTTGCATGCCTTGAAAGGGTGAACAAGTAAATGAGTAGATGAGAACACAATTTGTAACAGCTATATTATGGAAAATACAGTTTATAGAGTTAAACTCTGACATTTTTAAGGGAAATGCTAAGATAATGTTTATAATAACAATAGGATGGCCCATACTATACGGTGGCATGAAAAAGACAGATAATGTTAAAGACTTTCAAGGGCTATCACAAATATTGTTTTTGAGTATAAAGTAAAGTAACTGGTTATAGTGCACCATAATTTGGGAAAAGGAGATTTGTTCTTTTAGAAGTATGTTTTATTCAAATTAGTGGGAAAATTGTAAGACATAGTACAATACAACTGAAAAATAAACTACAGTTAAGAAATGTTTTGAAAAAAGAAATATTTTGCTTAATTAAGCATTGAAATGTATGGTATAGAATAATGTTTATGGATGTAATAGGAAATTTGGGAGCAACCCTCAACAATAACTTGAAAGAGAACAATAAAGGAAGCATCCTCATTATTTGTTAAAACTGTGGTTACATTGTTTAAGCGAATTATAATAAACAACAAATGATGATTGAACTACATAGAACTTTGATTTTAGTGGTTGAAATTTTGAATGGTGAATGTTGGGAATTGTATCTAACCAAGAAATGATAATGTATAAAACATTATTTAATGATAAGTAAGAGTATTCAACACAATACACTAACTGGAAAAGATAAAGTGTCTACAGAGGACATTGTGAGATGGGATGAAGTAATTTACCAAGCTGATTAAGAAAAGTTGGTAATAGTTAAAGGCTTACAATAAAAACATTAATATGTTTACAATCTGAAGAAATGAAAAATATTGTGGAAAAACACCCATGATGATTGTTTGGGGAAGTGTATTTTAATTAATTAAACGTTAAGGAGTTACAGGGGTGAAAACACTTTAACCTTTTACAGCGGAGTTGTTGAAATACTTGATGGAGGAAAATTTAGTTAAGATTCAGCTTTGTTAAAAATATAACTGAGTGTTTATGATTTGACTATACAATGGGTCTAATTAAAAAGACCTGCAAGATTAAAGTCTGTCTTGAAAAATGTTTAACGAATTGAGTATATCCGAGTTATTGTACGGTGTTAACTGATTATGTTTAAGCATGTATGAAACACTGGATGTATTTGACCAAGGACTATTTACGATCAGAGATTCAGTCTGATCTGTAATTATTTGGAAACGGTGATGTAATAATTTCAGAAAGACATTTTCTGATGTATAGATGTGCATGATTGACATCATTCCGACAGAAAAATAATGTATGGACTCTGAAAAGCAATACATTCTGTTTGCATGATATTCAAGCCTAGTGACCAGATGGAAGTTATGTTTTTTTTTTTGTTTTGTTTTACTTTTGTTGAATGTTCCGTACTGAAAATGCTGTGTATATGCGAGAGAAAAAAAAATGTATACAATACTATGTTTATGGGAATGTGAGATTTTGAAATGACAGCAGACAAAATGATTATGTGATTGTATGCCATCACAACATTTGATATTGTTCCATTAATAAGAACTTAATGGTATTAAAAGGATGTTAGCAATTCCATTGAAGAAGAAGAAAAAAAAAAAAAAAACAACAACCTGGACTTCAATATTCAACCAAGAGATCAGAAATTTAATATTTACTGAAATTAAAGGTTTGTGCGCTGTTTTGGAAAGAGAAAATTAAAAGTTTAACAAACAAAGTCTGAAAAAGATTGTAACACAAAAGTATGAATCACTGTGGTGCCAGTTGGTTGTGTGCTGGTGGATGAGAGCGACTGGAGGTCAGAAAGTCGCAGGCTAGATCCCCAGAGTTGAAGGAGTCGCAGCCATGGCAGCCCACTGCTCCGGGAGTGAGTGCACAGTGTGTGTGTTCACCGCTGTGTGTGTTTTGGCATGCACAAATTCCGGATGGGGGTCACTCCATATCTGGTCAATCAGACACTTTAACTTTCACTAATATAGGAATGGAAGGCATGGCCCGGTCTGCCAGGGCAGGTCGCCTGGAGGGATTTAGGCCACACATTCCTAGAGTTTGAAAGTGATTGTGAGAGATTGAAAGTGATTCTAAACTATACAATCAGAAGACTTTCTAAGAGCAAGTGTTTGCATAATACATTTGGTTTGTTTTCAAGCAAGGTACAAACCTTTAAGATATAGAAAGTATAAGGAGCTAAAGTGCCTGGAAACAAAAGAAGCTGGGTTGAATATTAAAGCATCTGGGTTTAACACATTGGTATAATGTAAGATGACAAGAATAAATATTAAGTTGAACAAATCATCAAATCAGGAAAATTGCAAGAAGGGGGTGTTGTATAACTTCAAGAATTTGCAATCCTCCTTCTTTTAATAACTTCATTCTCATGCCTAATTTAAAGACATTACATGAATTACGGTACTAAATGAGGATGTGCTTGCAAGAGAGATACGTTTGAGTTGCATTCTGCATGCGTAAAGCAGATATAGGTTAAAGGTGAAGTAAGTAGGCCAAAAGTTAACTCTGTGCATCTCTGAGCCTGCCTGGTGGACAAAAGAGGTAGTGCGTGTGATCATGAACACTCCATGATCTGGACACGAGCTGGACATGCCTAGAACACATGAAAGACGAGCCAATGAACGTTCGAGACCGGAATGAGTCATAACGGGTATAAAAGATGAAGACATGCACAGAGCGGACGGATTTGCTAGCGGAGCGGCTGCATCCCCAGAGCCAGGAGACACCTGATGATGGACGACCGAGCGATGAAAAAACTTTTAAGACGATGAAAAGACATTTGCTTTGAGAAACCAACCAACCAATTTTTATCCACGATGGATGAGTACTATTTTACTTTATGATGATTATTATGTTTTGTAATATATTTAAAAAGCGATTAATTAAAAGAAATGTAATTAATTGCAATTACTGACTATCGAGTTTTTGATTTAAAAATGATTTTTAATCTTTGATGAAAGATTTTTAATGTAAAAGCTTAAGAGAAAGAACTGACCACAAAGGAGTCTTCTGACCAAGCTCTAAGCATTTAAAACTTAGAATTTAGGGCAGATTCGACTTACTTAACCTAACCTGAGAATAATAAATAAAAAGGTTGAAGGTGTAAAAGATTAAAGGATTAATTGAACACCATAAAACAAGCCATAGAGATTGATTTCAAGTATGTATATTTTCATTCAAATATGCAGATAATTTTGCTAAATGGCACCGTTAATGGTCAGTATGCAAGCTGCGTGATTAGTTTGTATTAACCATTTGTAGTAATTTTATATTTGTTCATATTTAAAGTGATAAGACATTGAAGCTGACTGAAAATATTTAAATATAATCTCTGTAAGGTTTGTCTGACAGCAAAAACTACAACTCCCACAATGCCTAAACACACATTGTCATTGTCCCAATAGCATCAATGATATGGTAATGTACCACCGAGCTATAAAGTATCTTATGAAAACCACAATCTTTTTTACATTACATTTACATTTTTTTTACATTCCTAGTAAACCTGGGCAAAATAATAATAGTTTATCCCATTCCTTTTCTTTCCCGCCTTTCCGCAAACTATCTTTTGCCTGTCCTTGCCATGCGCCATTTTACATCATGCTCTCGTTCTGTCCGATTCCTCTGTGCCCTAGCTCTTTTGCCCACTCGCTCTCCTTCGTTCCACAACACCCTCACTTGCAGTGTGGGTTATTAAGAGCTATTTTTAGAGTGAAACTGTAGTTTGGCTCTCAGAGACCATTTTATTTGGGTTTGAAGTGTCGGCACCAGATGGGTGCGTTGGCTTGGTGCAGTTGAGTCACTCTCGCTCTAACACACACTGATGCTTGCGCAAAGACAAAGAATCACACACATGCAGGCAGTGAATTCACAAATCAATGAACAAACAAAGAGTTTGTGATGAACAGCCTCCTGAGCTGCAGTGACCTCAGAGACTTTAACATTCTTTATATGAATCTCACAGACATAAATCAACATAGACTCAAGCAGAAGCTACCAAGGAAGCCACACAGTTTTTTGGCTCTTTCACTCTGTAGAAACTGCACTGTAAAGATCTCCCATAACCTCTCACAAGACAAGCTCTTCTTCATTCTGGGTTTACTCAATCTAACAACCTTTGATAAGGTGGCACTGGATAATGATCTCAGTTCTCAGGTTTCACTCACATCTATGGGAATTTTATTACAGTTTATTGTTAAGTCCAATCAAAGTACACTCGAGTAATCACAGGAATTCCACATGGTTCTGTCTTAGGTCCACATTTCATTAATCAATATCTTTCCTGTTGGGTGATTTTGTATAAAATTAAGTATACACTTTTACTATGCAATTGATGCACAACTTTCTGCTAAAACACTCCTCTCATCTTCCTTAAATTATGCAGTAACAAAACTCATCTTGTTTGGTTCCAAAATACTTTATTTATTTCTAAAATATTCTTTATTTCTTTCTACAACATCACTATCCCTCTTTCTAATCACATGAAAAAATGGTACTGCAATAAAAAAAAACACTTTACTCCCCTGTCTCCTAGACTAAAGGTTTCTAGTATACAATTATAAATTTAAATTGCTTTTCGACAACAACTGTAACTTACTCTAAACCTGGCCACTATTACCCTCTGGTGATGATGTAGATTGCCCCGTATATATTTTTGCATGATAACAGATCAGACTGAAAGGTTAGAGGTAGCACATCAGACCAATCAGGCAAACATAAATATTATTTCAGTGTTGCAACTTTTTTCAAAGTGAAAATTCGGCCTCAATTACTACTTTAAGTGATATAAAATGCATAAAATGGCCATGACTCTTAAATGTCTCTTGACATAGTACATTTTATCATCCTTTGTGTTAAAGAAAAGAACCCTTATTACAAAACCCCTTTAAAAGATGTTTGGACATAAATGTGTGTGTGTAGGAACCCTTTGAGTACACTCTTGTTAGAGAGGTTTACATTCATCAAGTAACCGCTCTTCCCTGCCAGGCCTGTCCTCCACCAATCAATGACAAGTGCAAGGGTTGTCCAGACAATGGCCAAATAATGTGAATTACTTGCACAAAACAACAGGACAAATCTCACAAACTGTTTAGCACATTGATATATAACTCTGGAAATCTCTAGGTCAAAAAAAAAAAAATCCACAATTATGACATTTTTAAATAAGGGCTTTTAGTCAGGCTCACAATAGGCAGCTTGAGTCCTTTTATCAGGAAGAAATGAGAAACAAAATAATTTCCTGATCTTAAAAACATAATATTTTTTTTACACTATTAGTTTATTTAGATGCTTTTTCCTTTGTTTTGGTAGTTTTGGAAAAACTGCTTGAATTAACTGGGTTTCAAGTTTGAGTTTTTAAGATGAAGAAGATTGTGATGGCCTTACTGGCAACGTTGTATAGACAATCCTTGTAGGAATATCTAACCATCTCTAATTCTGCTTTACTCCATAGTGTATTTTATTTACTATCCTCATAAAACAAACATTCTGAATAAACTTTAGGTCTGAATATCTAAGCCTGTCAACCCTACACGCTCATTCAAATCTTACACAAACTCCTAAATACAATCTGAATTTGTTTTCATACTTGCTATGATGTTTGCTCAAATCTGTGCATCAATCATGACAAGACTTAACTGAACTAACAGTTAAACAAGATTTAGCATAACTTTGATAAAAAGAAGGTGTTTGATGAACATCTAAGATTGGTGAGTAAAAAAAAAAAAAGCAGAAGTGCTTACAGACCTCCCATCCGGCTCCTGATCATAACAGTACATTAAAATTATATCTAAAATGCAAAATCAAAGACATACCAAAATATTGATATGACTGTGACAGTTCTGATCTATTCATTGTTAACACTAGACAGAATTTGGTTGTTCAAACATGATTTGGGAGGAACCCATGCAAAAACTTGGAGAACATGCAAACTCCACTCACTACTAGTGAGGCTCAAACGTGTTGGAAACTTAGATGCAAGCAAAAGCGTGTGACAAATAAGCAACAAACTGGAGGTTTTGTGATACAAACTCACACAAAATTCAAGTTGCATTATGCATGACATCCCAATCGCACACAAAATCTGTGTGTGGTGTCGAAGAACAGACCAGCAGTCAGGGTTGGTTAGCTTAGTACAAACCCGGGAATGTTCTTCAACCAAAAAAAGGCTTCCTAAAGATTTCACAATACGTTTATGGTGTTAATGAAGAAAGCATTGCTGACCAAAGCTCTGGTCATTCCGGCTGATCTTTCGAAAGCATAGGGCTCCCCTTGTTCTCCTCCTCCTCATTCAAAACCAGGCACTGCTCCTCAACTACCTCCATGATGCTATCTTCTGTAGAGTCACATGGAAGCTCGGCCAGGTGCTCCTCACATGCTGAGACTTCGGTACAGGGAAGCTCTGATTGGTCATCTGTGTGTGAAGGGCTGTTCTGACTGGACAGCTCTGTGACTTCGGTCTCGTTCAGTAGGCTTCCCTCAGAAGGGGCCTCTGTCTGCTCGTCCAGGTCTGGGAGGTTGGCTTCTCTGGGTAACGAAAGGCTTTTGTGGCGACTCCAGAGCTTGTGGAGCTCGGTGACCTCTGAGACACTGCTGCTGTTGCCGCTATCACGGAAGCTGGCCAGTGGAGGACGGACTTTCACTCCAGTCACTGTTACAGAGCCCTCGATAGCCTTACGCAGCTACAGACAAGCACAAGCTGTAAGTGAGGAGTGTGTTTAATGAAATAAAGTAGAGCTGGTGGATTACACACCTCTTTCAGAGAGACGACACCTACTAGACGTCCAGTGCTGGTGACATAGGCATGATCCAGGCCGAGCAGCGAGAAAATAGTGTGCGTCTGTGATGCAAAAAAATCTCATCTTTCATTAAAAATATACAAAACTAATTTTGATATCCTGCTCAATTGTATAGCGGTAATGCATTGTAAAAACAAATTCTATAAAAAAATTACTGGGAGACAAAACATTTAAAAGATAAATTTCTATCATTACACAGAACATTTTTTCAATTAAATATATGTATGTATTGTATAATGTTACAATAAAAAAAAATCACAATCAAGAAAGGGAAATATTGTCAGGGTTGGGATTCAAATCCTTAACAAAGAAGCTCTTGGCCTCTGTTCACACTAAATGATAATAAAGAACATGTTAGTACTCAAAAACACAAACGTTTACTAACTCTACATAGACACTATGTCAATAACTATTACAAAATGCCATTTAATCATGTATTTCAGTAAATAAGAGGAAGCTTTATGTCCTCATCCGATTAACTGAAAAAGAAGGTAACAAGAGCCGACAGGTGTTCGAGATGTAATGGCACCTGTTCAATCAGAAGACTTTCCCAGAATGCTACTCAAATTTCAAAAATACAGATAAAATCCTGTAAATCACAAAAAGGACTAAACCCATAAAAATGGCAGAGTTTTTGTTCTGTATTTTATAGAATATTTTACAGTGTGGTGGAAAGTAAGCAGGGCAGAGCATCAGGCAGACCCTTTTTAAATCCCCATCTCTCTTCCTTTGCCTCTCATCAAGGTACTGTTCTATCAATAAGGTAAAATAGCACAGAAAATAAACTAAAAAAGACAACTAGAATAAACTACTATTGTTTTTTTTGTTTTAAGTGTCAGGATCTGTTCTATTGACTTCATATGACAAAACGTTCCTACCATTTATTCTTTTGAGATAAACTGAATAAACACATAGCAATTTACTGCAAGAGAATGAAATAACTAAATTATAATCAAAAGTATAACCAATGCTAAGTTTTTCATGTGTCTGTGTTTGATTTTCAGTATTTCTGAGAAGATTCTAAAACAATTGTCATTTTTTAAAAGAGAGACAGAGGAATGAAATTGACTGCTCGATCGACAAAAAAGGAACAAATATTTCACCTTATGCAAAGATGTCCGTTCCACCAGTTGAAAAGGGGCGGGGTCTATTTTACAGTTGTTGAAATTTACAGCCTCATCCAACTGTTGCTCCTCCCACTCTGCAATCTGGAAAACATCAAAATCCCAATGTTTAAAAACATTTATTTTCAAACATGGTGTTTTAAAAATAAAATGCAATTTATTTAATGATACTTTTATAAACCGATTTTTAATATGTAAACTTTAATATCTGTTTACACTAATGAAAACTTTCAGAGAGGTGCAGAGAGTAAAGCCGGGTTTTAGGACGGAGTAGAGAAATGTTTAATTACTGGGTTTTATCTCGTTATATTTCTTACTCTCACGTCCTAACAAACTGATATGCTCCACATAATTGAATATTAATCATCAAATATTTATTTTCAGAATTATTTTAATTGAGTTTGACTAGTGCATAACAGTGTGGTCCTTCATGAAAACCTCTTTGTGGGAGAGAGAGAGAGAGAGAGAGAGAGAGAGAGAGAGAGAGAGAGAGAGAGAGAGATAAAGAGAGAGAGTGAGATAAAGAGAGAGAGAGAGAGAGAGAGAGATAAAGAGAGAGAGAGAGATAAAGAGAGAGAGCGAGAATAGAAGATTTGGATCTTCATAGAAACCAGGAGCACCTGACCTTCTATTTAAAGTCACACGATCATGCAAAAAAATGTATTTATTTGATATAAGAGCTAAAATTAGACCTGATTCTGTGCTTTGCATATTGAGTCAAAGAACTAAATGTAAAATATTGAACGGAAAAAATACTGAGCGCATACTAGTGCAGAGTAGTTTAACATAAAAGTATTTTATAGCGTATGCGTTAATGTAGTTCTAGTGGAATTAAAAGTCAGCCTTTGGGCCAAAAATGTTCCTGCAATAACAAATTGTGTCATTATGAAAAAAATTGAAATGTGTCTCAATCAATTTAGTTTTAAATAAAGGTTCTTATTGTATAGTTGTATTAAGGATTCAGATACATTTCATTTTATACCTCTGCTGTTGACATGTCATCTTCAACATCAGGAGTATCCTGAAAACATTAGGTCCAAAATTAATCAAAGAAACCCACAAAAGTCCCCTTTAGCACATTCTTTTCCTCACATATAATCATGCAGTTCACTTAGCTCACAAGACAAGCTTCACATACTAATGTAATCCAAAGAAGCAGCTCAAGCTGTACTAAACAGTAGCAAGCTTAAGCAATACATTAACAGCAGCCCAGGGGAGGGTGAGCCAGATTGGATGCCATTACGAAGACAAGAAAGAATGAAGACATGGAATAGCTTTCTTAATTTGATTGGATACTTTCACACTCCAGTTGAAATCGAGTCAACTTTAAGAAGATTTGATCTGAACAAACAGCTCCGACATCCCTGAACATTCGTAGTTAGGTTTGCCAAATTGGATCTTGACAACCTCCAAACTCTGCGTCACACAAACGCACTCATCCTTTGAGAAGCAAAAGTAGACTTCATAACATGGCATGAATCATCTTGTGAGTCAGCTTGTTCCTGGTCCCTACAGGGCAAGCTCTGTGTTAAATATCATGAGAGAGCAGGCAGAACACAATAAGGCCTCGTGGTTGTGAAGGCCCTATTGGCTGTGCCACTGCCACCATCAGTGATGTGTGTTTGGAGGCAAATCCCTGCGGCAGTCTTCTTACCACCATGGGGATCTTCACACGTTTGGGCCTCCTGCTCCTCTTAGGAGCCATGGAGCCCGCCTTGCTCTTCCAGACAGAACAGATAGAAAATTGAGCGTTATTGCAGCTCTAATGTACCGCTACTGCACCAGCTGCACTTAAAACATGACTATTATCAAGGGACAGTGTTTTATTTAAATGTATTTATTTAAATAATTAAAATAAATTTTATTCTATTTAAAGGCAGAAAGGGGTGTTTAAAGCAAGCAAAACCTCACGTTCGGCCAATGTTTATCAACAAATGTCACTAGATTGGAGAATTTTTATCAGAGGCTTCTTGAACATGATGCAAAGCTTTTCTGTAAGATGTTGTAATAATAATATTCTCATTATAGTATTTGGAAGTAATGATTAAAACAATAATTTCACTATGGTGAATTTTAACTTTTTGACTAGATAGTTACTATGAGGGAAAAAAAAGTATTTGATTTTGAATGTTTGCTGTGCAGCTGTCCTTCTGCCTTCTCTGAAAAACACCTCCGGAAATGGCAAGATGAAATTATAGATTTGAGACTCATTTAAATACATCACTTTTGCCCAGTTCTCCTCTTAGACATTCAGATGTTTTCTGGTTAACAAAAGTTGAGAATATTGTGAGTTTTTTATATAGTGGACTATGTGAGCAGAGTAGGACTCCAGCCAGTCATCACGCAGTGTGATACCATGTTTCAGATAATTCATCAGATCATCTTGTGTAGTTATTTGCTGGTTTCTAAACATTATCTGATGACTAATGAATCAGAGAGTTATTAAATCATAGACTTATGCATAATCTCAATCAATGTTGTTTTCTTCTCACTTGGCAGCTTGGTGGTGGTTCCTGCCTTCAGAATGTTCAACCTTTCAATCTTGTCCCTGAACCCTTTGGTAAGCACTTATGCTGTGTCCATCTGAATGAACAGGCATATTCTGTGCAGGCAATCAGATGAGTCTGCTATTAAAGGGTCATGAAGTTCCTATGCTAAACATTACTTAATTTTAAGAAAGTTGAACAATATTTTTTTCATGCTTTTTTGACTTGTGGGTTTAAATAAAACCTGATGTTGTGAGGTTTCCCTTCAATTGCCTGTCTAAGACATGGTGTCTAATCATCACTTAAAATTTATATATTTACAGTGCTAATATTCAATATAATAATGAGATCAAACATGCTACTTTCAACAACACTTTATTCAACTGAGGCCATTTTAGGTGCCTAAAATATCTTGGGTTTCAAAACCCTTTAAGAGAGACCACTACTCTCAGGTAAAGAGAGCCGGGAGCTTTAAATCTCTTTTACTGACAGGGGTCAAACACTTATTTCCCTCATGTAAGTGCAAATCGGGTTCTAAGGTTGTTTCAAATGCATTTTCTGTATTCTTTGAAACATTGTATCATTAACTATAGAATCAAATATTTAATTTACTGCTATATCAATATACATATATATTGAATTCCTGGTTATTGCCATTTTTGAGATCAGGGGACGGCAAATTTTAAATATTGTCTACGTAAATATATCACTGTTTTTATTTTTATGGCTGTAAAAATGAATGGTTGAATTTAAATAATTTGTTTATGACAAAATTTACCATGTTTGAATAGTATGATCTCAAGTAATCCATTTTTAGTAAATCTGGTTCAATTTAACAGGATTAGCTGAGATAAACTTCTTCTTCTTCTTCTTCTTTCGGCTGTTCCCAGTTTAGGGGTCGCCACAGCAAATCATCTGTTTCCACCTAACTCTGGCCTCAGTATCCTCTACTCTTGCACCAATTACCTTCATGTCCTCCTTCAGCACACCCATATAACTTGTCTTTGGCCTTCCTCTTGCCCTCTTGCCTGGCAGCTCCATCTCCAACATCCTTCTGCCAATATAACTACTATCCCTTCTCTGCACATGTCCAAACCATCTCAATCTGGCTTCTCTGACTTTGACTCCAAAACAACCAACCTGAGCTGTTCCTCTGATGTGCTCGTTCCTAATCTTGTCCATCCTTGTCACTCCTAAACTGAACCTCAACATCCTCATCTCTGCTACTTCCATCTTTGCCTCGTGTCTCTTCCTCACTGCTACAGTCTCTAACCCATACATCATAGCTGGTCTCACTACTGTTCTGTACACCTTTCCTTTGATTCTTGCTGACACTCTTCTGTCACACAACACCCCTGACACTTTTCTCCACCCACTCCAACCGGCCTGTACTCGCCTCTTCACCTCTTTTCCACACTCCCCGTCGCACTGGACTGTTGACCCCAAATACCTAAACTCCTCCACCTTCTTGACCTCAGCCCCCTGTAACCTCACTGTTCTACTTCCCTCCTTCTCATTCAAACACATGTATTCTGTCTTACTACGACTGACTTTCATTCCTCTTCTTTCTAGAGCAGACCTCCAACTTTCCAGGTGTTCCTCCACCTGCTCTCTACTCTCACTACAGATTACAATGTCATCTGCAAACATCATTGTCCATGGAGATTCCTGTCTGACCTCATCTGTCAACCTGTCCATCACCATAGCAAACAAGAAGGGACTCAAAGCCGATCCTTGATGTAGCCCCACCTCCACCTTGAACTCCTCCGTCTGACCTACAGCACATCTCACTGTTGTCATACTCCTCTCATACATATCCTGAACTACTCTGACGTACTTCTCTGCCACTCCTGACATCCTCATACAGGACCATAGCTCCTCTCTCGGCACCCTGTCATATGCTTTCTCTAAGTCCACAAAGACGCAGTGCAGGCTCCTTCTGACCATCTCTGTACTTCTCCATTAGCATTCTCAGAGCAAAAATTGCATCAGTAGTGCTCTTCCTGGGCATGAAGCCATACTGCTGCTCACAAATATCCACTTCCCTTCTTAGCCTAGCTTCCACTACTCTTTCCCAGAGTTTCATTGTGTGGCTCATCAACTTTATACCTCTGTAGTTCTTACAACTCAGCACATCACCCTTGTTCTTAAAGATTGGCACTAGGACACTTCTCCTCCATTCCTCAGGCATCTTCTCACTCTCTAGAATTCTGTTGAATAACCTAGATAGGAACTCCACTGCTGTCTCTCCTAGACACTTCCACACCTCCACAGGGATGTCATCTGGACCAACAGCCTTTCCACTCTTCATTCTCCTCAGAGCCTTCCTCACCTCATCCTTTCTAATCTTTTCAACTTCCTGCTCTACAATGTTCACCTCTTCCCCCTTCTTTCCCTCTCATTCTCCTCATTCATCAAATCCTCAAAATACTCCTTCCATCTTCTCTGCACACTCTCCTCACTTGTTAGAACCCTTCCATCTCTATCTTTAATCACCCTTATCTGTTGCACATCCTTCCCATCTCTGTCTCGCTAATCTGTACAATTCCTTCTCACCTTCCCTCGTGTCTAACCTGGCATACAACTCATCATATGCCTTCTGTTTGGCCTTTGCCACCTCCCTCTTCACCCTGCGCTGTGATTTATTGTAGTCCTGCCTACTTTCTTCAGTCCTCTCGATGTCCCACTTCTTTTTAGCTAGCCTCTTCCTCTGGATGATGTCCTGTACTTCCTCATTCCACCACCATGTTTCTTTATCTTCTTTCCTTCTTCCTGCTGACACAACTAGCACCTTCCTACCTGTCTCCCTGATCACTTCTGCTGTAGTTTCCCAGTCCTCTGGAAGCTCTTCCTGGCCACCCAAAGCCTGTCTCAGCTTCTGTCTGAATTCCTCACAACCGTCTTCCTTTTTCAACTTCCCACCACTTGGTCTTCTTTTCCATCTTTCCTCCCCTCTTCTTCCTGACCACCAGAAACATCCTACACATCACCATCCGATGCTGTCTGGCTACACTCTCTCCTACCACTACTTTGCAGTCAGTGATCTCTCTCAGATTGGCTCGTCTACTTAGGATGTAGTCCACCTGCGTACTCCTACCACCACTCTTGTAGGTAACTCTATGTTCCCTCCCTCTTCTGGAAGTAAGTGTTAACTACAGCCATTTCCATCCTCTTGGCAAATCCACCACCATCTGTCCTTCTGGGTTCCTTTCCTTAACACCAAACCTGCCCATCACTTCCTCATCACCTTTGTTGCCCTCGCCAAAATGACCGTTGAAGTCTGCTCCCACCACTACTCTCTCCCCTCTGGGAATACTATCCATCACCTCAACTAACTCACTCCAGAATATCTCCTTTTCTTCCAGCTTACAGCCTACTTGTGGAGCATAACCACTCACTACATTCAACATCACCCCTTCAATCTCTTCAAACTGATCACCCTGTCAGACACTCTTTTCACCTCTAAAACATTCCTCACAAACTCAACGAACAAGACAAAAACAAAGAAAACAATGCCCTGTTTTGTGTGAAGATGTGAATCATTAATGCAGTTGCGAGGCTGCTCACAATGAGTGCGACAAAACAAATGCGACAAATCCATTCGTCCTTCATGTTGTACCACATGAATAATAACAGCACAATTACATGAAGGGCACCAGTAATATAAAAGGGCATTTGTTTAGTGGCAGTGGATTGTTGCTTGTGTCACTCCAAAAGCCATAAACTGTTGTTTTTATTACTAGGACAAGATTTATAACACTGTAATTCAGTATCAGCAACAGTGTGTCAGCCTACAAATGTGCACATTTAAACCAATGCATGATGTTTTTAGGGGAAATGAAAGCCATCTTTTGACATTTTTAAACTTTACTTTAATATTTGTATTACATTTATCTCATAAAACTGCCATAATAATATTTTTTTCATTCAAATAAGCCAATACAATGTAAAGTTATCTGTACAAAATATTTAATATCTTCTTTGGATATCTAGCATGGTTTTAAAAACATAATAAAAAATAAAAATAAAAAAATTGATGGCTGACATTGGGGCAAATTTTCTAGCTGTTTAGTTTTCCTGTTATCTTTCTTGCTTTATAATAAGTCCCTGGGCACCTGTTTAATCTCCAGCTTCAAAAGTGTTCCCCCCAATATCCCAAGAGAGTCATCATACCTCCAAGAGCTCCTTTACAGGTTCCCCAGAGGAGAGGTTTGGAGAATCTGATTAAGAGAAGAAGTTAATCACAGATTATTGCATAGCAGGCGTCAAAGACAGCTAGCTACAGTAATACACCAGTAGGAGTAAAAATAGTGTTGAATACGTACTGTTGAGAGACTCTGTGTTGCCGATTGCTGATACAGTCTTTAGCGCAGACTTTAGAGGAATCTGGGAGTTAGTCAGAGTGGGGCTGTAGGAGGACTCTTCGGTGGAGATCTGCAAAAACACACTTGCTTAGATCCATTGGGAAGTTTCCTAGATCACATACTGTAGTCTCCCCACTGTACATCCATGAGCTCAGAGATGACAGCTTGCAGGAAGAAATACTTTGAGATGAAACAGAAAGCATAAAAAGTAAACCTGGGACTGATCTAACAAGCCTTTGTTCCTCACGCAGAAACCACCTGGGAGCCTCAAGCTCCAAACACAATGTCAGACTAACATTGAACATAATTAAAGAACTGCTTCAGCCAAACTTAGTTATCAAATACTTTTTCTGAGTTTCTGTCAAGAACATGCACTGTTCATCTTGATCATATAATGCAGTAGAGTATAAATTGCTATTATTTTATGACTAACGTCAAACATATTTTCATTTGAATGCATTTGCAGAAAAGTTTAAAACAAAAAAATTCTGGATTTCTTAGAAAAATAAATGTACAAAACTGAAAAACATTATGAACACATAATAAAAAAATTACATATGTCTACACAATGTGTGTGTCACCTGATCTGCAATTCTCACTGCTTTATATTAAAAGATCCGCAATTGGTTAATTATCAAGCAAATACATGCTTGTTGTTTTATGAACCGAATGTCTATATTGATATAAAGAGTATGATATTTGTTTTAATTGTGGAATTGTGTTTGTACCTTATTTCATGAGTTTGCTTAATAGAAATAGCATAGAAATAAAAGCAAGTTTATTGAGATTGGGATAAGCATACTGGGTGACCAGCGCCAGGAAGCCTCCCTGACTTAGGCAATCCCTTTCAGGTAAATGTGGAGATGGAGGTGGAGAGGAGAGATCACCTGTCAATGTTTGCTACTCCTCCCAAATTTACCTTCAACTCTGCTGACCACCTTCAACTCTGCTGACCACCTTCAACTCTGCTAACCATCTTCAACTCTGCTGACCACCTTCAACTCTGCTGACAACCTTCAACTCTGCTAACCATCTTCAACTCTGCTGACCACCTTCTACTCCGCTAACCATCTTCAACTCCGCTGACCACCTTCAACTCTGCTGACAACCTTCAACTCTGCTGACCACCTTCAACTCTGCTGACCACCTTCAACTCTGCTGACCACCTTCAACTCTGCTAACCACCTTCAACTCTGCTGACCACCTTCAACTCTGCTAACCACCTTCAACTCTGCTAACCACCTTCAACTCTGCTGACCACCTTCAACTCTGCTAACCATCTTCAACTCCGCTGACCACCTTCAACTCTGCTGACCACCTTCAACTCTGCTGACCACCTTCAACTCTGCTGACCACCTTCAACTCTGCTAACCACCTTCAACTCTGCTGACCACCTTCAACTCTGCTGACCACTTTCAACTCTGCTAACCACCTTCAACTCTGCTGACCACCTTCAACTCTGCTAACCACCTTCAACTCTGCTGACCACCTTCAACTCTGCTAACCATCTTCAACTCCGCTGATCACCTTCAACTCCGCTGACCACCTTCAACTCTGCTAACCACCTTCAACTCAGCTGACCACCTTCAACTCTGCTGACCACCTTCAACTCTGCTGACCACCTTCAACTCTTCTAACCACCTTCAACTCTGCTGACCACCTTCAACTCTGCTAAACATCTTCAACTCTGCTGACCACCTTCAACTCCGCTGACCACCTTCAACTCTGCTAACCACCTTCAACTCAGCTGACCGCCTTCAACTCTGCTAACCATCTTCAACTCTGCTAACCATCTTCAACTCTGCTGACCACCTTCAACTCTGCTGATCACCTTCAACTCTGCTGACCACCTTCAACTCCGCTGACCACCTTCAACTCTGCTAACCATCTTCAACTCTGCTGACCATCTTCAACTCCGCTGACCACCTTCAACTCTGCTGACCACCTTCAACTCTGCTGACCACCTTTAACACTGCTGTCCACCTTCAACTCTGCTAACCATCTTCAACTCTGACATTGCATTCATTGCATGATGTCCTCCCATAGTCTAAAAACTCTTAACCTTCAGACTGGGAATGTCTAATCTGTTCTGTTTCAGAGATTGGTCACAAAACCCTCCACAAATCCCCCAAAATTTAAGTTCATACAGTATTTTTGATTCGTTTCAAAGACGATTAAGTAGTTACATCACCAGATTATGTGATAGACATCTCTCCTGTAGTCAGTGTGTAGAAAGTATGTCACAAAACTGACTAACGATTACAGACGCCAGTCTGAAAGGGCCCTAAAGGTGCTCAACCGAGTATTGCTATTTTTTGGAGCTTTCCACATGATATGGAGAGCTGACATTAGGCACACCGTGATGATATACCAGATAGAATCACACTAGAGATTTACGCAAGGTCTGAAATTTGTAGAGTGTTTGTAACAAAAACATACAATATGTAATGTAACAACACAAAAATGGCAGGATAAAATGCATACATAGTATTATAGCATGTGACCTCTAATCACTGTACAGTTATGTTGATGTGAGCAGGGTAAAACTGCTGTTAGCAAAGTTATTAAGCAGCTGATGACTGCTCGCACCAACTGAAGGACAAAGGAGAGGGGTTGTGTGAGGCAATGCAAGCCGGCACATAACCGGAGGCTGAGAAACTCATGTGCCCTTTGTGTTTGACAGGGTATGTTAAAAGGAGGAAAAACTTCTGTGCCTTTTATAACATGACTTTTCTAAACAATGGTAAACCCTAAAATTGGCTATGTACAATGTTAAAGCAACAAGTCAACAGGACAAGCAGGAGATTACATGACAGTTTCTGTAATTCGTTTACAACGTTTCTGTGGGTGCACCTCTAGATTTGAGCTTTGAACCAATCCTTACTGTGATTCGAACAGGAAAATGGAAGAAAATGTGAGTATAAAGTAGTTTAGTTTTTCTAGTAAAAATAGTTAACATTTTTTTTTACGATTTTCAAGGAATAAAACTCTTAATTCTGAGTGCACATCAAAACAAGGGTAAACGCTGACTTCAAAGAGATATGCTGAATAGTTAATGGCTCTCTAACTTCATACCAAGAAGCGCACCCCCCGACTGGTCTTTGGGGATGAGTCCTGTGGGCAGGAGGGCACATGGGTTCCATTGTCCAGGGCGCGTTCCCTCAAAAACTCAATCCTCCGAGCCCGACCAAGCTGCTGTGAGAGCAGAGACTGCAGCTGAGAGCGCTCGATGGAGCCCAGCAGGATCATGGACTCTGTAACACAGGCCAGGAAAACAGAGGGAAAGAGAGAGAAAGAAAGAGAGAGGGAGAGAGAAAGAAAGAAAGAGAGAGTGAGAGAGACACAGCGGGACAGCTGGAGGAACAGGGGACAGCACAAGGAAATGGTGGGAAGGAAGGGCAGGAGAGGAGTTGGAGAAGGTAAAGACTGTGTCTGTCACAGGGGGTGGAGTGGAATTGTGGGTAACATTTATATCCATGAGCTTTCTCTGGAAATGTTAAGTCAATGCAAGGAAGTATAAGCTTTAACACTAAAACAAACCCCAAAGACTGATTTTAATTTCAGAATAATGCTAAAACGATAATCAAAGTCATTAAAAAAAATAGCTCTATAAAAAACAAAAGTCTTAAAAACTTAATTTAGTTAAACCTGTCCTAATTGCTGAACACATATCTTATGCCAAAGCACATTTTTCACACATGTTTATGTTCAATCAACATGTGCTGATGTTGAGAAGCAATGAGAACATGAAACATAGGCAAATTCCTGGCTTAACCACATCATTTTTTAAAATCTTTTTTAGGACCATTTTATTATTTTATACTCAATTTCAAACAACTGTTCATCTCTCTGTCTGTGCCTTGATCTCAATTCTCTCAGGACTTGGTCCAATCTTAGTCTCGATTCTCTCTGGTCTTGAATAGGTCTTGATCTCAATTCTCTCCAGTCTTGATCTCATTTCTCTGAAGTTCTTATCTCAATTCTCTCAGGTCTTGGTCAAGTCTTAGTCTCGATTCTCTCTGGTCTTGGATAGGTCTTGATCTCAATTCTCTTCAGTCTTGATCTCATTTCTCTCAAGTTCTTATCTCAATTCTCTTAGATATTGGTCTTGATTCTCTCAGGTCTTGGACAGGTCTTGATCTCAATTCTCTCCAGTCTTTATCTAATTTCTCTCAAGTTCTTATCTCAATTCTCTCAGGTATTGGTCTTGATTTTCTCAGGTCTTAGTCAGGTCTTGGATTTGATTCTCTCAGGCCTTGATCTCAATTCTCTCGGGTCTTGGTCAAGTCTTGGTCTCGATTCTCTATGGTCTTGGACAGGTCTTGGTCTAATTTCTCCCAAGGTCTTATCTCAATCCTCTCAGGTCTTTGTCTTGATTCTCTCTGGTCTTAAACAGGTCTTTATCTCAATTCTCTCCAGCCCTAATCTCATTTCTCTCAAGTCCCTATCTCAATTCTCTCAGGTATTGGTCTTTATTCTTTCAGGTCTTGCCTTGTCTTGATCTAAATTCTCTCAGGTCTTGCCTTCAATTCTATTAGTGCTTGGCCAAAAGTTTGATCTCAATTCTCTCATGTCTTGGTCTCAATTCTTTCAGGTCTTGATTTTAATTCTCTCAGGTCTTGGTCTCAATTCATTCTGGTCTCTCCCACGTCTTGGTCCTAGTACACTTGGTCTCAATACTCTTGACTGCATGACCATCCATTGTTCAGACTGTTTCATGTAAAACAACTTTGAAAGTAGAATCAAATATCCATCAGAGATAC
Source organism: Danionella dracula (assembly GCA_900490495.1). Classification (NCBI taxonomy): domain Eukaryota; kingdom Metazoa; phylum Chordata; class Actinopteri; order Cypriniformes; family Danionidae; genus Danionella; species Danionella dracula. The sequence goes on from UELW01000100.1 coordinate 4,580,761, forward strand.
TGAACCATTTCAGAGGAACATGTTGAAAAAGCTGAGGACACAGTATACCATGATGAAGAAGACCATACTTCACAGACTCCTTACAACCTCACCTTTGGATTCGACCAGGGCCATAGTTTTTAGCTGGCCTGTCACAAGAGCTTCCTGCAGGTCCCGGTAAGATGAGGAGAGAGTGATATGGCGCACATCTCTCACCATTATATCCTCCACACGGATATTGTATTTCCTATAGGTAAAAGAATGCAGATGTTACCACTAAGGGACAGTGGATGTAAGTAAACTAACAGCACTCACTCTTGTCCCCAGCCCAGCTCTGGGAGGTAAGGAAGTTTCTGGATCCGGATGATGGAATCATAGAGGGATGGCTGCAGGCTCTGAGCCACAGCGTTGGCAAGAATCACAGCGATCATAACAGGCAGAATGTGGGAAATCTGTCCGGTCAGCTCGAACACAATGACTGCAGTGGACACGGTGTGAGTGACTGCTCCAGAAAGAGCTGCTGCCCCTGTGGGAATCACCAATTCATCTCGCATCAAATGACAGTAGCAGTCATTCGCCACAGACCATCTGATTTCCTATTGTGCTGCTGACAGGCTTTCTGCTCCACTGCACAATGCTGTGTTAGCGCCGAAGCCATTCCACAGGCAAGATCTAATTTGGCAGTTGGACTGTGTAGGTTAATGAAAAATGGATGACTCTTGCATACAACACCCTGCAGATTCAATTACGAGTGTGAATAAGATCTAGCCAAGACGGGTGAAATTGACAGCTTTTGAAAGAAAACAAATAGACATTCGTGAGAAAGCATGCAGAATGAATGCTCTCACCTACAACTGCGTAACCGCCAGGCACTATTGGATATACGGTGCTGTCTGCGTGTATCCCTTCGGGAAAAACGGCCGCCATACTCTCACCAACCAGTCGGCCAAACGCCGCACCTGTACAACAGAAATCACAACAACGATTCAATTCCGTCTCTAAGGTGACAACGATGACAGTTTCAACAGTTGATGTGTACTTACATGTCATGCACAGTGACTCCAGAAAAAAGCTCCAGTAATTTCATACACAATGAAGTGATGAAGGATGGAAATGAGAACATGATTGAAGGAAAAGTAAACAAAGCTGATTTGAACAAAAAAGCAGAATAGTGTTCCAATGTCTGCTTATGTATGACAAAATGAAAAAACAAACAAAAATACAAATGTGTTTTAAAATACAATGCAAATATGTACATTATTCATCACATACCAATGAGGAACACTGGCATGAAGGCCCCACATGGCACAGGCATTGTTGTGGCCACAGCTGACATCCAGAACTAAACAAAAGCATTCAGGAGGTGCAAGGTCATACACAAATAAAACTATTCTGCAATAATGATCCTGTACTGACCATCAGAATCCATAGCATTGAAATAAAACCTGTCCATATTTTAAGCATGTGCCTTAACCAATAATGTCATCACTAGAGTTTTCCCAGGGTTTTTTTTTTAAAGCTTCCCTACCCACATTGATTAGTGTGGACCAGCAGACCAAATAAAAAGATCTTATTCAGAAGAAAACCCTTTCAGGAAATCCTTTTACATTTAAGAGGTCGAGGAAAAAGCAAATTTTATAGTTACTTGTTAGAAAACAAGTAGAAAACACATTTTTTGAGAAAAATCATTTGCAGAAAATTGTTAGAAATGACAAAATTTTTCCCAAAGTTACAATATTTTGTGTAGATTGATTTTTTTATGATAAACCTACCAAAGAAACAAATAGCGTAATGTTTTTTTTTCTGTGTGACAGCCTTTAGAATCTGGTTAAATTATGGTTTAAAATGCCCTGTAACAGATGAGAGGAATCCTCATTAGTTAATGCATAAATGACCATTAATTCAATATGCACAAATGATTTAATCTATTAATCAGAAGCTCATTAAACCCACACATGAGTCATAAGAATTATTAGATCAATTACAGCCTTAATTACTTAAGTTTCTCCAAAAACAGTCAGATTTTGGGATTTTGGTGCATTATCATTTACAAAAGTAATTTTTACTCATTTTGCTAAAAACATCACAAGAAAGTGTAAATTGTTGAATAAATCACAATTGGCTTGTTAAACACCAGTTCTTGGGTAATGAAGCAGAGGGGCTTATTGATTAAATTATGCTCTACTACATGGCCAGTTGACCCAAAATGCAACATCCAGAAACAGAACATTGATCTGATAATGATGCTGGAATAACAGACCCAGAAAAAAAGTCTGGGTGTTGTCATCATAAACAGATGCAAAATATATGTAACTATTTGTAGCAGGTCATTAAGATGTTGTACACATAATTATCTGTCAATGGGAAATGGTAATTTATTGGCTTCAAAATAAAAATAAATGTATGTATATGCATTTTTTTTATTAAACCTGCTTTCTCATATTGCAATTAAAAGCTTTAGACAGGACTTTTTAAGTCTTTAAATCACAACTGAAAATTACCCCACTTACATGTGCCTGGAGATGTGGTCAATAAACTAATCGTAATGAACAATTACAAAAAGCCCTAATAAAAAACACATTAGAAGTGTAGAACAACTGTTTACATTTAGTGAAAATCAAACCCTGACTTTGTTAATTTTCGAGTGTTATATTAAAATTGAAACTGTTACACCCACCTTCATGATGATGAAGAGGAGGAGTGTGATGAACACACTGACTTGCGGGTGCTTCCAGGCCTCTGGCACTTGACTGGAGGACACAAACTCTTCAGAAACGCCATGCTTGTACCAGGTCTGGTTGTCAAACAGTGCCACCAATGACTCATGTTGAGTCAGCTAAATGAGGAGGTAGCACAGAGTGTTATTTCATGGCTAATTACAGATATGGAGTTAGTAAAGCAGCTATTAAACGCTAAAATAAATCACAGAAAGAAGACAAAAGTCTTAAAAATGGTCCTTTGTTTGGAGCAAATTCTAAGATATTAGGTTAGTTTAATAATCTATATCCTAGTAGGTACTTTCCTGGTCCCTCGCTCTCTCGCACCACTCCCTTTCCCTGTTCCATCAATATGCATATTATAATCCCTAAATAAATATATAATTATCTGAAATTTTAACATCTGTGATACACTGTAAAAGAAACATTTTGCCAAGCAAATATAAAAAAAGTTATACAAAAAAACCAGCTGCATCTGACCTGGCCTGCCATGAATTGTCCAAGTCCGGGTGGAAAGGTGAGGGATGAAAGAAGAAGAGTCACCACTGCTGGATACACTAGCCTTCTACAGAATGCAAAACAAAAGAGATAAAGTTAATGTACAATGTATATACTATAGAGCAAATGTTCCATACTATAGCATTTCATCTGATTGGCAGGTCATGCAAACATCTATTCAGCCCACTGAATTAAATGGAATGTTAATGTTAATCTGTAGGGCTGTCTATTAGCAACAGCCCAACTGACTATCACTCCAATGTCTTTTTGTACTGTTTTTGAGCAGCTTTTCGACTCTTTATAAAATAATTATAGCAACTCTGGATAAAATAAACAGTTCAGAAATGGTGCAGATAACACAGAGCCCAATATCTTGGCAAGAATGTTAAATATTTAAAACAAGAAATAATCAAGCTCACTTTTTTAGCAAAAACTTGTTGATGGTTTTCTGTTTTCTCATGGATTCCACTATGATCCTGTTCAGATAGACATAAAGGGCACCTCCAAAGCCACTGGCAATCCTGAGAAAGAAGTTAAGATCAGAAGAACTGAAGAAGACTCATTATCAGTGTACAATTTCATTTGCTGTTGGATGCATTTTTTTTAAGCAGTGGCATTAACTATTCAGATCAACAGCCTATTCATCTTGTCAACCCAGACTTGTTTACGGGTAAAAATTGAAAGTTGTAAGACAAACCCGAGAACAGCAAAAGCTGGAAGCTCTTGTAGGTCAAATGGAAAATCCAAACGAAAACGAGTTTTAAAGAGAGCAGTAATGGTCTCTGTAAAAAAGAGAGGGAGTGACAGTCAGGTATTTATGACGAATGATTCATCTGGCTTTCTGAAAGCATTCCTCCCTCACCCTCATCCTTATTCCACACTGCCAGCACCCTGAAGATAAAGGCACTGAAGGTTGCAGCAAAGAATCCTCTCCAGTAGTTCCTCACAGCAAAGAATGTTGATGTGACCTCAATACTAAACAGCACCCCTGCCACAGCACACAAGAGACTGTGAGCATTCCAAGGGAAGCTTGTGTCATGAAAGTGACTTGGAATTATCTCCAGTGGTCAGGTTTGGTGAAAACATCTAGTCTTACCTCCAATTGGTGCAGCAAAGCAACAGCCCACTCCAACAGCGCATGCAGCTGACAGCATCTCTGTGTTTCTCAGCTCATTCTGCCATATTAACAACACAACTGAATACATGCAAAGCCAATTTCAATGGTCCTTAATGTAGATTTCACAGGCAGCTTAGAGTGGAGCAAAATAATTACATTGAAGAGTACATTGAGACAACATGATGAACAAGGTATGGCTTTCAGTAATTCAGTAAATTCAGTAGATATGACTATCATTTATCTTAGTGAATGGTCTTAAACAACATGTCAGATGAAGTGATAAAGGTATCATGGAGTCGTGATATACTTAATCACAAATGGAGGGATGAATTCATTTTCAGTCACACCGATCAGAGGATCCCATGACATGAGAGATACCTGCATCTTACCTTATTTCCCTCAAAGGGCTCTTCCTTCAGCAGTAAGTCAAAATAACAGAGAGATATGAGTATGAAAACTCAGTTTGTTCAGTGCTATCTCATGCATATCAACACCTGATTAAAGAAATCAATAAATCCAGCAAAGAGAGTCTGATATGATTATGTATTATAATATATAATGTATTTGTCTATTGGTTAATGGACATATGGTCTTTATTAAGTGCAGGTATTTGTAATTAAAATAAAAAGGGTAAAATTTGCACTTTAAGCAACTAACCAACTAGAGACATTTAACATCCAACCAATCACCTTCACCAATCAGCCTTGCAGTCAATCAACTATAACAGACAAGCAGGAAATAAAAAACAACAAATTTGAAAATACTATCCTCCAACTATTAATTTCATTAGTAAACAACTATCTGACCAACCATGCAACCTACCATCTGACAAATTAACTTAATAACCAGACAAGCAACCAATTATCTACTGCATAACAACTAAGCAAACAAGCAGCTAACATATTAGAGGATATTGTCATTGAACCAACAAACCATTATCTAGTCAACTATCTGGCCAACAAACCAACATACTAACCAACCAGGCAATCCATAATATAAACCAACCCATCACCAGACCAGCCATCCATGTAGCTGGTCAACCAAACAATCAACCAACCAACCAACTACCCAACCAACCATCCAACTAATCAATCAATTGACCAATAAATGCACTAAACAGGCATTCAACTAAATAACCAATCAAACCACCCACCCACCAACTAACCACCAATCATCTAAACCAACCAATTCACCAGAACCAACCATCATCCTACCAACTAAGCATATTCAACCATACAACTTACTATCTAACCAACCATCCAACTAATCATTCAACCGTCCAACCAATCATTAGCCAGCCATACAACTAATAATATAAAGCCACCAAACAACCAGCCATCCAAGTAGTGAGTCAGTCAACCAAACATTTGACCAATCTTAACATAATAATTTAATCTACCATCTAATCCACCAATCATCCAACTAATTATTCAACTGACCAAACAATCAACAATTAGCTATGCACTTAATCAACAGCAACCATCCAACCAACCAGCTAAATGAAGCATGCTTATAGCCAACTAATTAACCAACCTTTTGAAAAACTAACCAACCAAATAATATACCAACCAACCATCCAACTAACTAACCAACCAACCAACCAGCCAACCAACCAACCAACCAACCAATCTGTCTCTTCCCTTTTCTCATCAAATATGCTTGTATATTTAATTGGCACTCGCTCATATCCCAGGTTCAAAAGGAACAGCCACAGGTATCAGAGCTGTCAGACAAATAATTACCCTGAATCTCACTGCCTGATTGACTGTGTAAACACACTATTGACATTTGCTAAATTAAAGCGCATTCAATTAAGCTGGAACTGTGAAAATGTGTCAGAATGTTTATGGGCTCTGATTTTCTGTCAGATTCACCCTACGCTAACATCATGTTATCGATCCACTCCTGAGTGAGCTGCAATTTCTTAGGTAACACACTGTGCTGAGAAGCTTTGAAATGATTCACATGATGACCAGACTGGTGTTATGCATGATTTAAAGATAACGTTTTACACTGTGCTTTACAAATCCCTCGATGACTGAGATCTTACGCCCTCTGACTAATCACAGCCTAGAGAAACCTCCAGAGATCACTCAGCTGCTTGTTTGTATGATACACACAGATGAGACTAGAAGAAAAAATCCATGACGCTCCAAATGTATTGATGATGTAAAGTCTTCGGAAATCCTTTATAAAATCATTCAAACAAACATTCATTGTTGTATCTATAGGTCATTTCTCTCCAAAGAGACCCTTAACCATTAACAGAACACCATGAGTAGATTTGGACTTTTTTTTGTAATAATCATTAGTTTCTTACAATAAAAATTAAGTGTGGGTGTCTGAAAACACTTAAATTGAGTTGAAGTTCATGTTGATTGTTAACATCAATGATCAATTAGGAAATTATGAAATCCTTCATTTAGCCTGATTTTGTTCAACACACATAACCCCCTTTACATTGTAACAGACATGTAATTTGCAAAAACAAAATTTTTTATAGCAAATATATTAGTTTTCCTAAATTGTAATTTCAGTTCTTTTCAACCATCACATTGCTCTTATTTGTAGCTATTATACAGTTGTCTGAAACCAAATGATAATGTATAAAAAAGAAACATTGCGTTTCTCACCATGTAGATTCCCCCAAACAAGGCCATAAATTTGCTCAGCAGAGCAGCACACAGACTGGCAACATGAACGAATGGTCCCTAGAGGAAGCGAGAGGAGACAGAAATACCAGATGTGATCACAGAGCACGGGCTTAAAGTATTTCAGCATTAGCACTCTTATCAGGGATCGGATTTGGCCTCTCATGCACCTCTTTTCCAAGAGGCATTCCACTTCCAAGGGCACACGTTAAACCAATGACTTTGGCGACAAAGGTTTTGAAAGTGAGGTACTCCTTCAGCACCACCCCACGCAGTATGGTCTTCATCTCTGGAATTCCAGAACCTTGAGGTAGAGGGGACAGACAATGAGATCAGGAAAGAGAGAATGAGGTCATCGTTATGCAATATGTTCAGACATTAGCACTTTTAGCATAGGTTAGCGTAGATCAGACAATGAGATCAGGAAGTGCACACAATTGGTTGAGAGTTAGACTTAATAATCAATCCTCTACAAGGTATTAAGGAAGAGGTTACTGTTATGGAATATTTCAGACATTAGCACTTTTAGTATAGGTTAGCATAGATCCGTCAATCAGATTCGACCAGTAGCATTTTATACCAGTAGCAAAAGGAATAAAATTTCAATCCTTTCTCCTGTTTTTCCTATTTAAAAGTTGGCTCTTCTATTGATGTGAAGTAAACTAAGACCAACAGGTTATTATATTCCACACAAATATTGGTCGAAACTTTGCCCTACTTCCGAACCGTGTGCTAAGTGATGACTGACTAAATCAGTAAGCACACAAGTATCACCCAAACAATAGGCTTATTATTATTATTTTTTTTTACAAGATATCAAGTTTTAAATAAAAAAATATGAATCAAAGTCTTTTTTTTCTCCTACTGTACTGACACAATGCAGCAGGTCTAATTAAATTCTTCTTAAATTTTTAAATACAATTTAGATTTTTTTTTAGACTTCAGTGCTTATGTGAAGTTTGGAGTGATTGATTTTGAATAATTTTATTTTGAGTTTGCTCAAAATAAACTCAAAATAAAATCATTCAAAATCAATCACTCCACTCTTCACGTAAGCACTGAAGTGTAAATTGTATTTAAAAATGTAAGAAGAATTTAATTCTTCTTAAAAAATGTAATCAACAAAAATATAAAGCCATAAAACACAATCTACTTTCTTCAAATGGCTAAGGTTTTTGACTTACCGATAGCCTGAGGAGCCAGGATTTGCGTGAATCCAGCAGAGAATGTGATGAGGACCACAGGGTAAGTGACCCAGGCCAGATACTGCAGTAACATGTTACTGTGCAGACCACCGTACATCCACTTCTGTGCTGCAGACACCACACCACAGACACACCACATGCCTGTTTATTTTGCATGAACCTAAATTCTACCTAGTCTCAAAGGAAATGAATGAGCAAAAATCCTTTTAAAACCAATCAAAGATTTAACACCTTGTAAACCATACACAACACAAGTGTTCACTTCATTTCTTCAACAAACCAGTTCATGTTTTGTCTAGTAAAGAACTTTGACATCTTTTTTTTGGCCAAACCTTGTACCAATGACATGTATTCATCAGTATAGAGAAAAAAAGCTTATCAGACATATATATTATTATATAAATAAAATGTAAAAATTACAGAAAGAAAAAGCAGCCATAAATAAATTCAGAAACAACAATGATTCTTTTTTACATTAACATGTGGCACAGTTGTGAAGTCACTAGTGAAGTCATATGGAAGTTCATTATAAGTGACATCATATTGATATCCATTAGTTGAGTTCATTTCCAGCACTGCACAAACACAGCTTTTCAAGACCTTGTGCAGATCTTAATGAGAAAATTCTGCTGTGTTTGATCAAGCATGGAGCTTCACTCTGCATGATGACTGTTTCTGAAGAGAAGGATCAATCACTTCCACTCCGTAACAGCAAATATTATTTCCGTTAACATTTTTTTTTATTTGCTTGTTTAATGACTGTTGTCCAATACAATGCACTACAGTATGTGACCTGTAAGGGGCAGGTGAGTGTTTTTCTTTCAGGTAGCTCATAAAAAGTATGCAGAATACACTGTTTTGTGGATTGTTGTATCTTCAACTTAAGCTGACACATAAGGAGAGCACTCAATGTGTTGTTTATAAAATACAAGGTTGGTTTGCTTTTTAAACTATAGAAATAGACATTTAGTTAATACAAAAACACCCTTTGAAAAGAAAAAGATAGAAATCAGGGAGCAAAAATGTGCTAATAACTGTGAGGCTGAATTTATGATGCAGTTGTAGGACTTCCCCAGTCTGATGCAAAATGTATGGGCTCAGACATTTTAAATGAATTATGCAGTAAGATTTAGTAGGCTCTGTGGTAGTCGGAAAACCCGTATTTGATGCACATACGGACTTTTCAAAGTGGTTGTTGATAATTTCCAACAATGGACTCAGTACATTTCCAGCACCATTTCCAATGGTTGTGATGTCATCAGTTTATGCAGCGCCCCAATCAAGGGTCAACCTCCCACTCTCCCTTTCCCTGGGCAATAGGAAATTACTGAACTGTAGTACCTCGACAGGACACAAGGGGATTGGTGGTCAGAAGAGAGCAGGTTCTCATTCCCTCCAATGTTAAAACTGCTCAACTTTGGAGCTGAAAAAACAAACATGTTTACACCCCTGGGGCTGATCGCTGATCGCTGGAGCTGAAAAAACAAACATGTTTACACCCCTGGGGCTGATCGCTGGTTTCGACCTTAATGAACACTCTGAGGAGGGTGAATTATTTTTTAGATGATAGTTTGTTTAACATATATTAAATGTAAACTTTCAGCCAATCAGATGTCTTTGCTATGACCATGCCCCACCCCTCTGCACCCACTTGTTTACCGGGAAATGTACACTTCCATGATGGTGATGGCTGGCTATGGCCATTTTTAGCTTCAATTGATATGTGCTGATATAAACTACTTCATCATCAGAGTCCTTCTATTCACTCACCTGATATTTCCACTGACCTGGAATAACTAAAGCTAGACAACACATATTTAATTTTGTTTACTATTTATATTTTATATTTTTGTACTTGCAAGTGTTCTTAATTTAGTAGGTGGAGCCACATTAGTGGATGGATTTGTGGATCTAGCTTTTTTAGGTAGGATACAAATACTGGAATTTTAATACGGCGTATTTTTGGGGTGAAACAAACTAATACGATTCCACTTAAACAAATGCTTGAACTGTTATGTATTTGTTAGCACTGCTCCCAATCAGTGAGGAGATTTACAGTCCTACAATTGCAATGCAAAGAACAGTTGTATGTGTGGAGAGAATTGCTTTCATGAGGTAGCTACTTATTGTATTGAAATTACATCAAGCATAGAAAACCAGTGGTAGCCTGAATGTTTAAAGATACTTTCATGTGAAAAATGTTCTTACAGATGAGCCCTCATAATATATTTTAGTTGTTTACCTTAAACCATGATATTTTCCAGAGTTTGGCTACTTGGTATGACTTCCCTTGACTCACCACGGTTTGCCTTTGTGTTTTCGACTTCCACTATTTTGTTCAAGAGTTTTTGACATGTTTTAGACACGTCACTCAAGATGCAACACTCTGCTACATCAGTCACAGTGAATGTGACAGAAATATTGATCACATAAAATACAAATCAATGCAGATTACCCACTGTTTTTATGCTGTCTTTGTGGCGGCCAGTGAAAAAGTGGCAAAGTGTCAATAGTACACAGGGTATCCTATGCTTTAAATATTCTATGACTGTTAAATGGTCTATTTTTGGTTCAGTAGTTCACTTGGTGATTTGATGAAGTTGATAAATTCTTCTACTAAATGAACAGTGCTATTTGTTACATGACATGGGTTTGACAGCACAACTGTTTGATTGTAAAGGTAATAGGAAAATCACAGTTTCGTAAGTGTATCATGGAGATTTATTTTATTTAATTACCAGACAAAAACTATTAATTTAAGATGTTAATATTCTCTAATGAAGCCCAATTTATATAAATCTGATTAGTAAATGCAACATACTGCAATTTATCTCTCCCCTTAGTGTAAGTCACTTTGTATGTTTTCTAGATGCATAAATGATAATGTGAACTTGGCAAACATGAATTATTTTCTTTAAACTAAAAAAAAAAACATAATTTTTAACAATTATAGAGGTACTCTAACAGTCCTTTACCCCTTTGCTTAAGTATTTACAAAACAACTTAATCCAGAGAACCTTATGCACACAGTACTTATGCCTGTCAGGTCAAAATTTGGTTTGGGGGATTTAGTTTGATTCCATTTCATGATGGATATTGTGTGGCTTCTTGTACTTTAAGCTCATGCTGCAACACTAAAGGAGCTGCCCTTGAAATGTCTTTTCTTTGTTCAACTGATCAAACCTCAACAGCCCAGTCCTCCTTGTAAATAAACTCATTCTTCTGCTAAAACAGGTCAGTGAGTTGGCACCAGCTTGTTACCTTCCATCCCAGAATACACACAATGACGATACCTTGCTGGAAAAAACAATACCTGGCTGATTAAATGACACCATCTGTACTTTCATGAAACGTGGTCAAGTAGAAAATTGTCCTTTTCTTTGTTCCTTTGTTTCTCTCGCTCACCTTGCTGGCAGAAGGCAATAGTGTAGTCCATAGCCCAGCTGACCAGCGCCATTAGAAGCCCGAGCAGGATGAGAAAGATCCAGTCTTCACCCACTCGCGAAATCAGGAACTTCTTACAACGTGATGTACAGACTGCAGAGAGGGATTACAGAGATGTTCAACCAGGCCACTGATGTTAAATTGAGGAAATGTTACAATTTAATACAAATCTACTGTTGAACTGATTCAATTGAAGTTTATTCTACTTATGAGGTGAATCATCAATTAAAATAAGTTAGGGAGGAGCTTGGCTAATCATCCAGTATATAAGACATGACCTTTGGGACAACACTTACTGATCCTAGACTCCTCACTCAGACAACTTGCCTAATACTTTTCTCGAATGCTCACCAGTCATGCTTGCCATACTAGGCGATTATGAATTAAACTCAGATCAATAAAACTCACATAGTAATACATTTAGTACAAACTAATTATGTTCACAGACAATTTTCTGCCAGTAGTTTCCAAATAATTTCACATGATGTCATATAAAACTTCAAAATCGTTTACCAATATTTATGAAATATTAAATAAAAATTCACTTAACATTTTAGAGTGCACACACAGTCATGGAATTACTGCCCCCCCCCCCATTTATTATTTTATTTATTCTTATGCCCAAGTCTACTTGTTTAATTTAGTTTTGTAGAAAGTCATATGAAGGGAACTCGCAAAGTAAGAATTTCATTGCTCAGTGTAACTGTAAAGTGCTGTGCATTTGACAATAAACTTCTTGAATCTTGAATCATTTTAAAATAGTAGTGGAGATGGAGATTCAAAAAGAGTGGCAAATGAATGTCTAAGTGGTACTGTTTGCCAACAGTTTAAGAAAGAAGGGAAATTAGCTTTATTTGGAATATTAAGGAAAATTGTAATTTCCTGTTATTCCCCAAAAATGTTGGATAACATCACTTGTAAAGAACCATAAAAGAACCAAATCCAACATCCTCATAAAGTCTGTGAACTATAAATACCAAAATCAATTTGCTCCGATACTTTCATTTTCCCAATAACTTATAAAGTCCTTATTTCCTGTAGGAGCTCAGGGCGTTTGTCATCTTCAAAGAACATTTAGAGAATGCTTAATATCAAAAGAGAACTATCTTCTACCTCTGTTAATGCTTAGCTGTATTGGTATGTTTCACACAGCATCGCAGACAGATAATTAAGCAAACTTCCTTCTTGAGCAGTGAGACCTCAAGTAGTTGCAAGCTATTTTTCAAGAATCTGCTGAGAACACACATCCCTATCTCTTTAGTGGATCCCCAATTTCAGCTCATGTTGAGTTCAAAACACTGATGCTGGCTGATAGAACAATAGCATGATCTACAGCATCCTTCCTTCAGCTTGTACATTTTCACAGCCTCACAGCAGCTTGCATTTAAACCGTGTGTTGAAGTACTGGTTCATAAAGGCATAAAAACTCTCTGGAACATTGTTCTTCGCTTGTGGAATAGTCTAGGCCCATCCAAAAAGATTCAACTTTTTACGACAGATTACGACCACTTTTGAGCTGCATGCCATACCCATCCATCCAATGACATTTTGAAACACTCCCAGAATACCTCAGGAAAGAAAATAAGTTTTTTTGTCTGCAATTTGTCTCTGAGCACTCCTGCCTTTGCTGAGCAAAAGCAATCGTTCCTAATACGTGATAACCCCAAGTCAGCAACAAAAATTGAGCCAAGTGTGACTTTTGTTTGGTACATTCATTCATCTGCCACTGGCATACAGCATACAGTGTGTCGCAAAAGACATGGACCAGACATTATATTTAAGGACGACTTTGGTATAAGTTTGGACCATTGATAGCCCAAGTGTGATCCATATTTGGGATCTGGAATTGGGTCTTGGCCCAGACATGTACCATAATTCATTGTGGTACTTGAGCCAAACAAAGACGTCTTGGGTTAGCCAGAGCTGCCACAAATGAAAACTGCTAAGTGGACCACAAAACTTGCTTGGCAATGCCCGAAATCCTTTATTTATGTGAATATGCAAGTGTGCTTTTTGTGAATGCTCAAAGCCAAGCTTTCTGAAAATATCTTTGGTAACTGCTACTATGTTATTGCGTAGACATCATAACTTGAGGTTTACAGGTGTTAGTGGAGGGGTGTGTTTTTAATTAACAGAACTTTTTAAATGAAGAGACAAGTCTTTATTGGACGTAATGCCAATAGAATTACTCTACTGTTCTAAAACATGGTCTATGACATGTATTGGACTACATTGATACTTAATAATTGATCACATAACAGAGGTGCCAGTCTGTTACAATATCTGGGGCAATGTTAGTGATGCGGTTATTCAGATTATTAGATCATTAGCTGAAAACACAGATTTTGGACAAAAGGGTGTAGAACCTCAAGTTGGTTGGACAATTTTGAAAGTGAAATAGCTGTGGGGGAAAAAATCTACTCTGCTTTATCTACACAATGATGGAAATCCCTGTTGAGGTAAATCTGAAACTATACCTTTTGGGTTATAACTGGCACCTGTTGAATTTACATAAACTTTACATCATTTTGTTTTTTGGAGTGGACTTAGTTTATTTTTCAAACTCATGCTCATTTGGATGTAATTTCTTTTTAACAGGATAAGAAAAAGTACATTGTCTGGATTAGGTGCCAAAACCAGTGTGATTGCATTTACACTTGCAAAAAAATCAACCACTTGATAAAGCTAAAGGTGTTTGGAAATGGGTTAGGGTTAGGGTTAGTATAATGTCCCATAATCACAAGTAGTGCTAGGTTTAAATGTTTCTTTAATTCATTATATATACAAGTGTTACCATGAACAGAATCTTTTGGGAGAGGAAGAAATCTATTGGGGGGGCATTCCCAGGATGAAAGTACTCTCCTCAAATTTAATTTAAAGATACACTATACTATTTCTGGGAGTCAAAGCACCCTTATTAGAGAGCTTCAAACTATTAGGCAAATAATTTATTTATGGACTCTGAAAAGTAAGAAAAATGTGACTCTACTAAAGATGTTCTTATTGGCAATATTACCCAGATTGACTGCATTTGTCTCCTCAGTCAATATTCAGTCTGTGGTAAGTGTTCCATGTGGATGCTGCACACTGGTGGTTGAAAAGGAGACACCCCCCTCAAAGCTATAAAACACTTGGATAGTCTAAAAAGCAGTATGTAAATGTCATGAACTGCACGGGTAAACTGCACTGAAAGTGCTTGCTAAATGCACAAAGTAAACTTATATTTATTGTGTCAAATTCTAAATTTAAATGGACTATATCCAAAATATTTTAAACTCATTCACTTCTCTGTTCATCACACATTAGGTCCATTTATGTTCTCCACATAGATATCAACAGGAAAAGAAACAAGCTGAAGCAATTACCCAAACTCAGCGGTGGGTTCACAGTGTGCTTTAATGAGGTGAACAATTGGTCATAAAGCAGCTTGTTTCCCCTGTTTCCAGACGAGAATGAAGAGATTGAAAAAGTAGCTTTCTGTTGCAGTGGTGGACAGGCTTGCAGAAACACACACAGGAAATCGCTTGCGTGTAAAGATAAGATGTTCTAAAAGACAGCCGAATGGGATGGGTCCCACCAGGCGATGGGACACTTCTGTGACCCTCCAAGTTCTGCTCCCACTGAGTGGCCCTTTGCCCAGACAGGAACTGGCACACTGAACAATTTGCCCAGTGAAATGGCACAACAGATGTCTTTTCTCTGAAATAAACATTGTATCATTCAACTACAAAAAAACAACACTAAAAGTCAAACCAAATTTGCAGCAATTCTGGACATGCAAACCAGCTGTGCTTACCTTAAGACAGAACCCCTGAGAGTCAGCATATCTGGACGTTTAATTGGAGTAGAAATACGCGAAGAAAAATGCAGAGCCTATGCTTCCACACATGGATTTTAACATCTTTGACAAGTGAGTCATAGGGCAATACTGGAAGTGACATCCCTATGTGGCATGCATGCATAATCTAACAATGTATTATAAATCCAAGATCTATTTATATCTCTTGAGCGAGCAGAAAAGTGCAGGAGATTTGCAGAGAGCCAATAGTGTCTGCTCTCACCCTGCTTGATTTGACAATTTACTGTACTCTATGTGGCACTTCCTGCATTGAGCCTCGAAGCAGTAGTCACAATTTCCCATGAGGGTGAGTTTAAGGACTCCTGCCAGGTCTCTGTGCTCATTCACAGATCCACAACAATTAGTCCTGAACTAGACAGGTTAAGTTAGCAATGTTGACAGGACTTCACTGCAAAGTGGCAAAAGGAACAAACATCGAGATACAGACTATTATTTGACATCTGTACCACCATGTTGTCTACGAAACTCTCAACAATAAATTTTGATATAAGGTTTTGCAATTAACCTTAACAAATAAAAAGCTGCAAACAGTAAGGGATAGGATGTATCTAACCTCCTGCTGATGTTGACTGCTTTCCGACAGAAATTTAAATGATAAGCCATAGGTTTATTTTAACATTAGGACATTAGGAACTAAATGCAGAAAATTAAAAAGAACAAAATGTTATTCACCAATTTGCAGTCACACAGGTGTCATTAACAATCAGTAACAAGAACTCTTTATCTCTCCCAACGCAACACTGTGGTGTATTTATTAGTTGTTAATTGCCTCATAGTATCAGGGCAAATAAACATTTAAAACAAACAGCCATGAGAACATCTTCGGGACTTAGAGGGGTTTTGAACAAACATAAACTAATTATTTGAGAGTCACTGAACAACCACTGAGCAATTCCTGAATGTGGAGGGCTTAAATGCATATTAAAAGACAACCAAAGTGTTGTTAAAGACTCCCAAAACCAAATAATGAACCTTTCAAATCCAAATAGTGGCACTTAAAAATTCCACAGATCTTCCACTTTAAAGGTGCAAGATGCACCACTGATTGTCTAGCACTTATCTATTAATCATGAACTCATTAAACGTGTACATTACCTTCAACCAGTCTAGGGTTTGAGCAAACCAGAATATGCGTTTACATTTTTTTTTAAATAAAGTTATGTAGTATTTACGACTGCTGATTTCCCCTGCTAGTGTCATGGTGGCGCAGTGGGTCGCCTCGCAGCAAGAAGGTCGTTGGCTTGAGCTTTGGCTGGGCAAGTTGCCATTTCTGTGTGGAGTTTGCATGTTCTCATGTTTCATGTTCTCAAAATACAGCAAATTCCCCTGTCTCCCTGGCTAACACAAACCAGCAGAAAACAAATATTGGTAACTAAACAAACTTAAAGGATTAGTTTCACAGCTGTATTAGTTGATGAGTAGACAACAGCTTTAACTCAACAGCTTATCAATTGGCAACAAGGGATTTCAACGCACACTTGACATTAGCTCATTCAATTGAGTTGCTCATTCAGCTTTGAAGCTTTTCCAGCACTCCTCCAGATTTCCAGCGGAGACTGCGTAGTGTGCTTCACTGAGGTTCTGGTGTGCATGTCCAGGGGACACATTTCTTGTACCCATTTTCATTTAACATTAAGCAGAAGTATACAAAATACATGAGAAAAATACAGATACTTCTCTTTTCTTCTGAGACAGAAAGTACAGTTAGGTAACACTTTACACTGAGGTGACATGAATTAGCATTAGTTCATCCATAAATTAACCATTCATTTATGATATAGCTATAGAGGTAGACAGATCAGCCCCTGTCTACCTCCATGAGCTCATACGCTCCTACATGCCCTCCAGAAGCTTGCGCTCAGAGAAGGAACAGCGACTTGTGGTTCCATCCCACAAGGGCAGAAGATCTCTCAGCAGAACCTTCTCTCTCACTGTTCCTGGCTGGTGGAACAAACTCCCTGATCCAGTCAGGAAAGCAGCAACACTAACAGCTTTCAAAAAGCAACTGAAAACTCTTCTCTTCAGAGAACACCTACTAAAAAAAAAAATAAATTAATAAAAAAAAAAAACTACTACCTTCTTTTTCCCTCCTCTGTCTTTATCTTCTTCCCCTACTGCTTTGGTTTTTTGATCAGTTGATACAATTTCTATTGTGAGAAGTTGAGATAGACTTTGACGGTGTAACAAATTGCATATTGTCTCTCCCTAATGTAAGTCGCTTTGGACAAAAGCGTCTGCCAAATGCATAAATGTAAATGATATGTTAATGATGTATTAATAATGAGTTAACATATAAATTTATCATAAGTCATATCAATTTATCATGAGTCATATGAATTAATACATCAATTACTCAGTTAACTAATGGTTAGTTTCTGATTGCTAATAAATGCAGGATTCGACGTTGAGTTAAACTAAATTTAAAAATGCTCTTGTATCAAATTGTATTGATAATTAAATATGAATATGAAAAAGTAATGATTATGTGCCTCCTAAAATAAAGTCACCACCTAATAATAATTAATTAATCAGGAGGAGATAATTAACAATGAAGAGTATATAACGATCAATTTCTCTAACTTAACAATGGGAAAATTAGAAATCAAACAACAAATTCCAATGTTCATAATTAGTTCATGATTACAACGACAGCCTTCATGTTTGTTCAGATGGTTGCTGCACACTTGTGGTGCAAAGAGACACCTTTCCATTATTACCCACTTTGAGTTCCAAAAATCATAAACCCTTATAAAATAAAGGAACTATTATTGTTTTTGTAGAAAAGGATGCTGTGTCTGAGACATCTGCCTACATAATGCACTAGCATCAGAAGTATTTTGAATCAGAATTACAGTCAGAAGGATGGAGATATGAAACAGAAAAGCAAAAAGGAAAAGACAGGACACGGTGCCAACTCAGCGGAGTCGGGTGTGTGTGTGTAGGTAGGGAGCTGACAAGCCTCCAAACTGCTCAAACTCAGTCAAGGAGGATCAGAAGACCTCCGCTCCACACTGCGCTGATAGATTTCTCATGCTTTTCACACTCAACAGGGAGGCGGGAAGGATGATATAGAGACAGATGCTGGGTGTCTTTGGAGATTACACAAGGCCAAAAGAGCAGTCTATTTATACTACGAGGAACCAATGCGACACCTCATTAGCACTAAAAACATTGTACTGCGGGACACTGTTGCCCATTTAATGAGTATTCCGCTTGATCACAGATATTCAGAGACTACAAGTATGTTTGGCTATTGCTTTTGTTCAAAGCAGTATTTTTTCCTCACAAGAGCATATTCAGTTTTGAGAGAGGGAATATATATTTTTTCCCAGACTGAGAATCCTTACAGCACCACTTTAATGAATGGTGATGTATATTCAGAGAATGATGCCGAGGCACACAGAGAGCCACTGTGGCTCATTACAGACACACATCACGTAGATGTGTCTCATCTATCACCCCTAAACTGTGCAGACTGATTATGCTCCCTGCTGGTGAACGCCAAGCACTGCATTGAGAAGTGGAGGGAAACGAGCAGCCTGATTAATGCGGTGTGTAGTTGTTTACAGGCAGGACAACAGCAAATGTTCATGGTCAATGCTTGAGGAATGACTGGGGGGGATTTAAATGCTTTAAGATGCAGGCAATGTGCACACCTGTGGAGTGTGTGAGACAGATTGATGAACAACGAATGGTAGCTACGGAAACTAGGCATAATCAATCACCTGTAGAGGGCAATCTAGAAAACAGGAGGTAAAGCATATCATCTGCATGCGTCAGATTCCATGATCAGTTTCATGTCTTACTAAACTGCTGCAAAGATATCAACACAGCCACATTTAGACTAGAGGGAGTCTCTATATTATATAGCATATACTGTGGATTTTAAAATGTTAAAATTATTTGAACAAGACCACAAGTGTAGGAAAAAGTAATGGTTTTGGGACTTTCATTCATAGATGAGTAGAATAAAAGTATGGTGGCCAGTAGTGCACAACAACACTGTACAAAAAACCCACAAAATGAATAAAAAAAATGTATATAAAAAAAACCTAACCCTAACCCACACACACACAAAAAAACAGCATGAACAAAAAAAAACACAACAGTAACATAAAACAGTCCAAACAAATAACTCAACAGAACAACAAAAAACACAACATAAAAAATCCAACACAAACAATAAACACTACAGTACAAAAAATACAACACAGCACAAAAACATAACATGAACAAAAAAACTGTCACATGAACCAGACTGCCGATCCAGATGCGAGAGATGAAGATTTTATTGTCTTAGAACACAGGCTCCAAACAGAAGTCAGAAAACATAAACAGAAGCACTTGTCCAAACTGTGCTCACTCCTTCAGCAGCAAACTTAAAAACTCAGCTAAAGTGCCAGAAACTCCAGGCAGACTGAGGGCTAGCGAGACCGGACCAGAGTTGTTTGCAGGACTGGGAAGACCAGAAGCACGTCCGCACACATGAACACCTCGCACAGAGTGTTTCCAGAGCACTCAATATATAGGGACCAATCAGAGAGGCGGTAACGAGCAGCACCTGAACTCAATGACAGGACACAGACTTAGGTGGGAAGAGACAGAGAATTTTCCAAAAAAGTTAACAAGAAAACACAAAATACAACAAATAACCTCACAAAACAATGCACAGCATGACAAAAACACAACACAACAACAAAAACCCTACTGAGCCTAATGAACTCAGTGGTGCCCTATTTCCGGTGTGATTTTTGACCTTCACTGTTGTTTTGAGGTTATTTTGTTGTTGTTGTGTGTGTGTGTGCGTGGGTGTGGGTGTGGGTGTGGGTGTGTGTGTGCGTGTGCGCGCGTGTGTGTGTGTGTTTTTGATGCAAAAATTTAACAAAACTCACAGACAACCAAGAGCAAAAAATCTGAAGAAAAATGCTCAACAAACTGCCCAGACCAAAGCAGGGGACCAAACAAAGTGATGCATCTTGCTGGGAATTGTTAATTGTCCAATGGGAACGGGTCAGTTATTTAGCTGGAGAACAGAAGGGTGTTATGTTTTTACATCATACGGATCACAGGATTGTTCAGGCTACTGACTTACGTGGGAAAAAAAATTAAGGCTTCACTTAAAGGGAACTCAAACCTCCTTTGCTTGCAAGTTGGAGGCATTGGACTTACAACCTCAATCCTGGAACACTCTAGCCACTTTAATTGACTCTAAATTGTCTTTGCACTACCACATTACCATTTCATTACCCAGTCACCACCTGCACCTCATGTTTTTGCACTACTCATTTGTTGTATCCGTAATTCTTATTTTTACCTAATTACAACTTTTATGTTCTGTGTAATTATTATGTTCTGTGTAATTTATGTATGCACTAAGGGCCTGAGGGTAATGCAATTTCAATTATCTGTATGTATGTACTGTACATGTGGCAGAATTGACAATAAACACACTTGATACTTGATACTTGAAGTTGATATCATCACCTTTATATCTTTTAAATAAAGCACATAAATGAAATAACTTTGATGATACAATAAAAAAATCTGTTCTTGCTGTATTCAAAATGGGCCATTTTGCTGTCTGACCCCCCGTTAATTCACTGTTATTTCCATTCCTTACTGCTGTGTGGTACGTCACCAGTAGAAAAGTCAGTTGGAGAAAAGAAAAGTTTCCTCCATAAACAAACCTTATCCAATTTGTTTTCGATTGTTTAGTTTATCAGAAAAGTCTTCAATTCTAACTAGTAAAATGATGGTTATTGTTGTTTATTTAGAAAGATAACTAAAGAATGACATTCAATGAGTGGGTTGACAGTAAGTTGTGGGCAGGGTCATATGCTTTGTGACATCACAAACAAAGCAATCTGAGAATGTCTTATTTTTAGTGAGTATTAAATATTTGTGGAAATTAAAAGTAATATTAAGTAATCTTCCAATTCAAATGTTAAGAGCACGATCCTCTTCAAAAATGTCCTTTTGCAACAACTAACTTCATTTTGCAGGATTCCACTTTTCCATTTTCGTAAAAACGCAAGCAGCATTTATCATTATTGAATACCGTGATGGCAAATGACAGTCTGACATTTGTCCCTTGATCAAGAATGACCATAAATCGGATTCAGATTGCTATTATAGATTAATTTCAAGCAGAATAATGTTTTAGCGGTGTCAAGATCTAATGAGAATGCATCCCCTCTAACTCTTGCCACTCTGTTTAGAATAGAAAAGCTATTCATTGTCATCGTCACAGATACAATGACAATTCATCATTATTTTAGTCTACAAAAGCAATTATTATTTACCAAAACAATAAATAAGTCTAAACTTGCATCACCACATCATAAGCATAAAAATACATGTTGTTTTAGAAAAATCTTAATGAAAAAGTTAAACATTTTACAGAGACACCATGCTGTGTCCTGAGTAAGGGAGAGCTCACCCACATTTAGGACTCTTTTTAAGACTTTTTATTTTTAGATGTGAACAAACCTTCTGTACTCCTGTCTGAGCGACTAACCAAGAATGTAGATGCATCAGAGCAGCCAGAGAAAACCTTAGATCCCCTGTCAAATCCATCCTCCTTATCTACAACATCTACAACGCTCTCACCTAATCTCCAATTTCAGCACGTCCCCAAGACTTCTTTCGCCTCTCCTGCCCTGTCCGACCTTTTTCCACTTTCAATCTCTACTGCCCTTCATCCATGAGGATTTTCTCTGCTTTCTCAGATTTGTCTTTTAGCCATTGCTACAAATAGCAAACTATAACAGTGGCAGAATTGCTGGTTGGCACCTTTTGTGCACTGCAGGAACACATCCCCACCTTGACACTTGGCGCAGGGGTCCTTTTCATACTCCAGCAGCTCTGGAGCCTGGCCGCGGACACTGGCCGTCCTCCGCAGACCACCATCCTCTCGCAGACGAGCTGCTTCTTCTTTAGCATAGGCCCCCAGCTCCTGTGTATAGCGTCCATACATCTGAAAGAGAGACAGGAGTAAGTGAAGGAAGATGAACGGAAATCATGTTGAGGCGTGTTTTCACTCAGCAGTACGCTGAATGTTTAACAAGGCTGTTCACCATCTGTCTCGGGAGGGTGATAATGTCTGTCGGGGCACTTATATGAATAGTAAAAAAAATTACATTCAAAGACACTGTAGTTTGGAGTAAAATCAGTCTGGAGCTTAGGATTGTTAGGTATTTCGGTTTCTCTGTCAATGCGCTCTTAAAATGTGAATATGCATGTCTTCCCTTAATGTAATACTAGTGTAATACTAGTGTTTGAGATGGGTTTTAAAAAATGCAACAATACACATAATGACTGGTTTAGAGAGCTTGTTCCACCAGCCAGTGACAGTGAGAGAGAAAGTTCTGGTGGAACAAACAACTTTCAAAAACCAATTAAATAATCTTCTCGTTCGTGAGCACTAACATACTTAATAAAAAACAAACTGTAATTACATTTGCTTTTATTACTTCTTTTCACTTTTATGTTTGCTTGATCAACTGAAACAACCCCTACTATCAAGTACCTGAGTCAGACTTCTTTTTCTAATAAATTGCTTTTTTTCTCTACCCCTATTATAGTCACTTAGGATAAAATAATTAATAACACTTTACATTACAGAATAACATACAGCCCACTATTTACAGGAAAATTACTGTGTAAATACAGTATATCTATTTGGTAATTACTGTGTACTTTTTGTGTACTGACTGTGCACTAACAGGGTAATTAATTTGTAAGTTAGGGGTAATTACTGTATGCTTTTTTGTGTACTTACTGTTTATTTACAGACTACTGTGTAATTAATGTGTTCTGATGAGGCAATTACTGTGTACTTACTGGGTAATTATTGCTAAGAAATGTGTACTTACCCTTATTTGTCATTACATAGTAACAACTTGCAATATTATTTGTGTAGTTATTTGAACGTTTTTCTGGTTTATGAATAGTCACACAATAATTTGTCAATAACTACAGGGCTGTTGATGAGGGCTGTCATCTAAAGTGAAGTTTGTTAACTGTAGTTACACCATAATTACCCTGTAACTACACTAGATGAGGGCCGTCATCTAAAGTGCAGTTTGTTATCTGTAGTTACATCATAACTACCCTGTAAGTACACAATAATTACTCAGTAAGTAACCCTGTAATTAGGGGGCTGTAATCTAAAGTTTTACCAAAGCATCTACTAAATGCATAAATGTAAATGTTTAATATATTGCAGGTACTGCATGCATTATATTATACAAAAGGCAGTAATACCACTATCAGAAGGATGAGGCATTTCAGCAGAAAAACAATTAGCTAGTGTCCCTTAAACTCCCTTGAGAGAGAAAGGCAGTTTTCAGTTCTTTGATTTTCAACTCAACAACTCTAATAGCTAATGGCTCCAGCAGACTCACAGAAAGGGAGTGGTGTTGAAGTTCATCTGGTTTCCATTACATTTGGGGACCAGATTGAAACAGAGAGATTAGTCCATTAATTTGCTCTTCAATCGATCCCGTATTACAAAGATTGAATCCCTGTCCCAACCGACACAGCATTAGCAACACATACGCATCGCAGAAAGCATTGAAAAACTCAAAATCTTCAGAGATATGCCCCTTTTTTGCAAATGAGTCATCAGTAAAATCCTGTTCATTATATGTTCCACTCAGTAACATTCTAAATTGTAGCGTTTCGAGAGTAACTCCTTGTTGAACTTAGGATGATACTGAGTACAATTGATGAGTAGCTGAACATCTTGCACAGAGTTTCTGAAGGCCATCTTAAGAAGCTTATTTTAGTGTTGTGTAACTGTGTAGCAGTTTTGTATATCAAGTGTGGCTTGCAAGATTTTTTTGTTGCATGTTTGATGCAAGAAAAGATGAGTGGTGTCATCATCTTGTGATGTCACCTGTAATTTACAACCAACTAAATTTTCTAGGTTAGCTCCAAATGTACTTATATGTCACAATTTGACACACTTTTTCAGTTCATTAGCCCTTTAAATAAATGAAGTAAGGTGGTCTGATATTCTACTTTCTTTGTTTCATCTTGTTCAGTAACAATTGTTCTTTTGTACAGTGAAGGTAACCTGTCCATATACGGCAATCTGCAGCAAAATGAAAAATAATTTTTTGCAGAATTAATGTTTTGCAGAATTAGTTTGATTAATGGCTTTTTGGGGGTTAGTAATAGATTTTCTGACCAAATGCACAAGCTACTGTATCAGAAGCACAATACAAATGGCTTGCAGGCAGCTTAATTACAGCTAAGAACTTACTGAGACACTACATGTAATTATTTGAAGTGATGATCTCTACTGAGCATTTGAAACTGGATAGATACTATGTTACGTGCTATCTTGAACAGATTGAAAAAAAATAATGCAGCTATGTCTTACTTAAACCGGTATCCTATGGCCATATGAGCCGAACATGTGTCTCCATAAACTAAATGTTTATAAGTTTGGTGTGATAGGAGTTTTAAGTCTGTCTGTATCTGTGTATGGTGTTTCCTTTGCTTTGGTTTACTTTCCTTTCATTTCCTTTTGTGTTGTTAAAAAAAGCATACTTGAAAAGTTAAAACAAAGGACTTCTCAATGCAATACATTTTCAAAACCTATATATGTTTTTTTTAATGAAATTAGACGTAGCTACCCATATGATTTGAGAAGATATTTATACTCAGATGAGTAACACTCTCTTGTCTGTGCAAGTCGTACAGTTCAGAATTTTTGATAATATCATAAATGTTGTTTTTCGCTTTTTCTGTACAGTACACCCTTGCCCTGGCTGATAGTCTATTTGAAGCAGTTCAGCTTTAAGAGGGCTTTTGCTCTGATGGTGCAATGTTTCCTCAGAGTTGCACAGAAATTCACCCACACACAAAAAACACATATTGTTTCCAAACAAAATCCTATACTTCTATATAGACTTCAAAAGCATGTACAGAGTATAAGAAATGTGCAGTTTATAATAACAAGTTGCTGTTAATGTTTCCAAATTATTTATTATAAAAAAATAAATATAGACACATATATACTCAAATATATACATATATACATATACGTAAAAAAATATATACTTTCCTGCTTGTATAATTGTATTGGTCCAAAAAACACTAGGTTAGTCAACGTAATCAACTGCTATTTTACCTATTCAGCAGAAATTTGCACATACAGAGTCATACAGAATCTTTTAAAATCATGTATCCTTGTTTTGTTTCTCAAGTCATTATTACATTTTCTTGAATCACAGCAAAGTTATTTTATGTTTGATGCCAAACATAATTTAACATGAACTGGCAACCAGACTTATCCCTAAGTGATTAGAGAACCAGAGAGAGCAAATGAGTCACATCAAAACACATCAAAATACAAAATGTAAGTGCAAGCAAAAGCTCTGTAGGAACGTATTTTTAAATCTTTCTACAACTAATCTTTCATTAACATGAATACTTCACTAATAGTAATATTTTATTTAAATAACACTGAGCATACATCTTTAATGTCTCTTGATATGTTACATCAGGCTGATTTTATGATTACTTGTGGCTCATTTCTTACATATACATTTTTTTACACACATCTTTAAATAATCTGAATAAAATGTCATATATTTAGCTTTGTCACTGTCTTCATTGCTAGTATTATTTACAGTACAGTATTATCTGCATATAATTTAAAGGATTGTGCATTGCCGAAAGAAGGCAAGTAGAAACATCTTATTTCAAGACTTTTATTCCATGAATCATTTTCCATGTTAGATAAATTTGAATTCAGTAATTAAGAATGATCAACTTCTCTTTTTTGTAAATTAGGTCAATGAATCATACAGCAATTAGCTCAAAACCCCAAGTTTGTTCAGAACTACAGACTACAGCTTTAGTTATGGCACCCGATGTCAATGCAGGGGTTAAGGGATGCATAACACAGCACGACACAGTAGATATGAATTATTTAAAAAAAAAAGTTTCAGGTGTCCTTTTAAAGTTTTGCTTAATCTCTGCACATATTGATTCTGTCAACTGATAAATACTTAATCAATGTCAATGGAAAAGTGGGCATTTTATTAGCATGTGATTAAGTGAAAATAAATACCGATGCTCAGGAAAAGGGTCTAACTTAAGACCTCTTTAAAGATATTCAACAGATTATACACAGATTTGAGTAACTTTAAGGAATAAGAATAACAATAGAATATGATTTGAAAAGTCTAGCTGTTTCTACTGTTGGTGTCGAACGAGAATTGCTATTCTCCTGGGCTTCACACGGTGAATGCAACAGTGTCAGAGAGCATGCTGCTTGGCTCTTTTTCATAAAACACAGAACACACCGTCCGCATTTCAACTACTTCCACTTTTTGCTGCATTGAGCTGCAACACATCTGACAAAATCTGATTCAGCCTTGAAAAAAACTAAAAGTTTCAAAGTTTGGTGATGATTTTTAATTTATTTCATCCTTTTCCAACTCATATTTGGAAACTACAGAAATCATATTAATGAATGTTTAATTATTCACTTTGTAGCTATACATCAGTTGGATGAACCCAGAGGATCAGGAAACCTTTGAATGAATTTGTTTCATATACAATCTGTGAAACTCTTCTTGAAAATAAAAATATATGCATGGTTAAACATCTCCAAAATATTTTGTGATGCAAGCACCAAAGTGTTTGGCATGCAATGCAAACTATACATGAAAGAGTGTGCAACATAACTCTAAATAAGGTACAGTTTGGACTAAATCTAGATGCATTAATTCCATTACCTTTTAATCAATAAATTAAGGAGTAAGTTGATCAAATCAATATCCAACTTGTATTCACAAAGTCTTGTGTTTTTTATTTAATTCCTAAAACATTCAACACTGAGATGTAATCAAAGTCCTACAGGACCTGGCATGAAAGAGCTTTATCACAAATGTATTTATTCTGGTAACAGTGTTACTCATCTATTGATTCATAGATGAAAGATTAGATTTTCTCAATGTTTTTCAATAGAGGGAAACAGTGAAAAATAGCACCTTGCTTTTTTCTGCTAGGAGAGGTTCGAAGTGTCATGTCTAGGGGGAATTGGATTGAAATTGTCAATGTTACTGCAGAGAGAGAAAATGTGTCATAGAAGAACTACTATATACATATATACTAGTATATATTTCAGTGTTTGCAGCCATTTGTCTGAAGGTAAACAGCAGAATATTACATTTCTAAGGAATTTTTTGTCATTTTATTGACAATGTGTTAGATTGGTTCATTCTAAACATGTGCATTTATTAACTGCATAAGGATAAATCTAGTTTAAGTATCATTTACTAAAGCTGAATACTGGATGACTTTCTTTTCTGTCAGAAACAAGAATAGATTTGACTAGAAGAATCTCATATGTCCTTGTTTCTCATAGCAAATGAATGTGTCAAGCTTCTGTAGACACAAGTAACTCTTTGTTTGGGTTAAGATTAGTCCCTCTCTAAAAAGGGTCTACAGTGTCAGAGTGAAGTTCGGATAGAGTATGGTTTGGGTGATAAATAATAATTAAAACCCTGAATTGGTTCATGGGTGTCAAAGTTACTTTTTACCGGAATGTTTTCAGCATTGTTCATCCTAACTTATAATGTCATTTAATATGTCTGGGTAAAAAGTGTAGAAATATATGTATAACACAAAGCCTAGAGTCGTCTGTGTCATACAGTATTAATAATACACCAATGATTAACTTTATAAACATTTTTTTTTGCTTTTCTTTTGGGTACTTTTTTCTGTTTTTCCTGTTTTCCTTACATAGTCAGAAAACAATCATGTATTTAAGATCGATTGGTGATCTAATTTCCATAAACTACCTAACAATCAACTAGGACACTTTGAATGTAAACCTGGTAACATTTTCTTGGTTTATTATTAATGAAAATTCACTAGTTGGGTTAAAGTGAATAAAACTTATAGTGAATGTACACACTGGTATGCTATTTTCTTCTCACCCAATTTACATTTCGGTAAGAACCTTAAAATCAATAGGAACATAGCATTTCAAACATTTAGTGCACATGTATGTGCATTAGTATCCCGTTAATCTATATTCCTCTGTTGGCCTTCCTTTAACAGTAGCAGACAAAGATACATTCCCAGAAGAGAGCAACAAATACAACACAAATAAAAGCAGACCAAAGGGTTTCTTTTACTTAAAAAAAATGTTAATATTCAGCCAATATGGTGGGAGAAATATGCTTAGCGGATGGGTGGGGTTTTTGCTTCCCATAAGCTGATAGCTTGACTCTAAATCTGTGTTAACACCAAGAACAGGTAAATATGTAAAAAAAATCCCTGGATGGATGCTAGAAACTTCAATTTACTCACTTTTTCTGTTGCTATTATCCAGCACAGTTCAAATACTTGAACTTCCATGAGTGTTGAACAAATCATATTATTAGCACCGCAGAACCTAACATATCTGCATGAAATCAAGATTGTGTGTTCCCATTGACTTTACATGTAAATTACTCAATGTCACACAACTGCCACTCTTGGTGTGAGCATAAGGTAAAGCCAGCAAGAACAATTTTTTGTGTTACTCAGAAGAAACCAATATTGAGTGTTGACTACAAAACACAAGTAGACAAATTTTATACAGTTGACATTCCCTTTTGGGACAATTCTTGTGATTAATAATAATTCACAATATTTCAGCTCAAAATGATCAATTACCACAACCGAAATACTTCATACCAAGGAGAAAGCCAGTTTTTTTTTATAAAGTACATTTTGGTATATCACTCTAGTTCTGCTTGGTTTATAGTCTGTGACAGAAACCCAAAAAGATGAACGGACACAACATTAATGAAGACAGAATGCTATATTTCATGCTTTTAATGCTCAAACTAATTTGTGGCAAAACGAACAGCTACCAATATTCTCAGGAGAGGGCTCAAGTTCACTATGTTTCTTCCTGTCCAATCAATGAGCACTTAACAGTTGACCAATCCGTAATAAACAGGGTGTCACATCACACTTTTCTTTCCAATTAGAGAAAACTTTGGATCATGTTTACTTTTAGACCTTTGCATAAATTGTTCAGAAATAAAACATAGCAATAGGGTATATAATGTGGTATAAAGCCCCCAAAAGAACACAGAGTTGAGTTGTATTATCACAAAACTGGTCTATGGAAAACCAGTGTATACTCTCACTTTAAATTGAGTACAATAATACAATTTTTGACATGAAAATTCAAACTAATTAACCGCATTGAGTCTAATTTCAACTTTAAATGCTTAAATGGTTTCATAATATAAGCTTAATTAATGTTAGTGTAAGGAAACAAAATGTTGTTAAGTAAATAAAAAGTGTTTAAAAAGCTCCCCATTTAGTTCTGTATGACGCAAATAACTATGGTGTGGAAAAAAATAATAGTGATAAAATAAAACATTCTTGCTGTCTGCGCATGGTAAGCAAATCTCACGTGGACGCAAAATCTTGTAGAATTTTTGGGACTAGCAAAAGAGTGCCTTTGTGGTTGACTCAAAAGTTCCCCTTTTGGGAATGACAAAGAGTACCTCAGTTTCAGTCTCTTGTCTTCCCTTCCTTCTCATATTCACTCCCATGATAATTCAGTGTCCAGTAGATAAGGTAATGTGACTGTGAGAAAAGTTTGTCCAACTTAGAGAAAGTACACAGACCATCCAAACTCTGCTCTTTCAGTAATTTCTCGATATGGTAACTTTATAACAGTAAGGCACCACAGTGCTCTCCTTATATTTAAAAACGCTTCCTGAATCTTCATAAATAATACAAAACAGGGAAGGTCAAACTCCTCACAAAATTCTGTTTGGCTGACTACTTATTTACTCAAACACAATCTCATTTTGCATTACTTAATTTTTGATGCTGACTGAAGATGTGATTAAACTGCCAATAAATTTCACACTTTTCTTCTACAACCGACAAAGATGAGCCAATCCGTTTAGTCAATAAATAGCAAATCTCCTTTTAACAGCTTCACATCCCCAAGCACAATCTATATTTAACCCTGTTCCACAGCATCACCCTGACATGAAAATCCTCATGTGTGGGTGACGTAATTGAAGGGAGGAGACCAGTAGTAACCCTCTCCACTGCCTTTCCTCCTTTCTTCTACCATCCCTCGTTCGTAAAGTCAGCTGCTCCCACACAGGCACATGCCCACGGCGCTTAAGATGGAAAGCCGGGGATATTGGCAGATCCCTGGCTCCCACTCCCTCCTCCTGTTCCTCCTTCTCGCTCTGTTCTATAAACACATGACTCTCTGATGTGAGGAGCTGGGCAGCCAGTGGCACATTGAGATGAGCATCACGATTCGGGCAGATTCGCTTGAGCAGGTGTAGCTCCAAGAACGAAAGCAAAAGATTGATCTGCACCATCCTCTGCCTCCCTCCACACATTCTGTACACTCCTTTGTAACTGATTCTGAATACATATCCACCTTAAGCCATCACTCAGCATGTCTTCATCTTCATCAGCTTGGCACACGTCCATTTTGGACAGCTTGACGTATTAGTCTGGCCCAATTAAACTCTCCCGTGATTTACCAACAGAATGACACTTAACCTTAGCAACCCCAGCTGTCACCTGCTGCTACCAATCAAATCAGCTGAAATGGGAGGGTTTTATGGCAGGTGTGCTTCTAAACTCTTCCAGGAATTCAAGCTGTGAAAACCAAGCTTTGCTCAACAGACGCTGCCTTATCACATAACGCTTGAGCCCGAAGACAGTTTAGAGCACAGACAATCGATACAATAAGAGTCTAAAGTGTTCCTCTTCAATGTCCTCGCGGTCAAACAGACCTGCGGCATATTGACCAGGAAGGATGCAGCGGATGCCACACAGCAGTGCTCCTCTGAGCGAGCGTTTAGTGGAAAGAGGGGAGGAGGATGTTTATCTTTGCCAGCAGCTGGTACTGGAATGTGGCATGGCTAATTGCTTTCATATATTGCATCCACTTCTGCAACAGTTTGAAGGGTTAAAGGCCAAGCTGTTTTTGTTCTGTTAATGATCACAGAGAGCACTTAAGCTGATCAAGTCAAAGCCAAGAATGGATGGGGGAAAAGCATGATGGAGAAAATGGAAAAAATGATGGAAAAAATCTGTTTAGATTAGAAAAAATCTTATTTAAATTTCTTAGTAAAGTTTTTAAAATACACTTTTAAAACTATGGTATTATAAATACTACTTGAAGGGAGACAGAAACATTGCATGTGTTGCAGCTGATTTTTAGAAAGTTGTGAAGTCCAATCCCAGACAGGGACATCCTCAATACAGTTTGTATTGCTGTCCTGTGTTTGTGTAAATAGTTCAAATCAGAAATGTTATTTTCTTCAAGTACGAGACACCTTACGCGAAACCATTCTTGTCCATAGGAGGGAATGTGGTGGGATGGCAGCTATTTATTTAGGTTAACCAGACTATGACCGTTATACCTCATATTAACCCTTTCAATATTTAAATGGACGTTACATGGCAGGCAGGATTTGTTGGCCTCTAAGGACTTTCACTCCAATGAAAGCATGTTGTTCATTAAGTTTATTGTTTTATCATCCAATAAAATGGCAGCAAAGCATTGTATAATGTATTAATAATGTACAACAACAACAACAACAAACCATTAAAAATATTTCATACAAATAAGATTCAGCTTTGGAGGTTCTTCATCAGATTTTTTTTTATCAATCTTGCCTACTTTTGCATTTTTCTGAAAACAGAAAAATAATCCTGGTCCTGGAGGGTCACAGCTCTGCACGTTTGAGTTGCAAGCTTGCTCTAGTATGCATACTACTCTAGCTTAAGAGAATCAGAGGACCTTATTTAGTGCCACAGGTGTGTTTCATGATGGTTGAACCAAAAATGTCCAGAACCAGGTTTGGAGACCCCTGTTCTAACACCTCATATTAAGTATATGTGAAGATGAATAAATACGTCATAAAATATATTGTTTGAGAATGTCTTCTTCTCTTGAAAACAACTATTATGTACAGTAGAGTATGAAGGGAATAACGACAAAAATGTCCCATTTTATACACATTTTTAAATTTCACCCGGTATTCTTTCCATAAATCTCTTTGTAATGGGCAGAGGAATAGAATATCCACTGAAATGTTAGTTTACTGAGTGTTTGGAGTTTGTGTCACCTCTGTTTCTGTTTGGTGTATGTATATAACTCTCTGGGCCCAATATAAAATCATTTCTGGCAAACTGTTAAGAGAGTAAAATATTGACATCATCGCACAGATATTAAAAGATTTAGTTTAGATTTTGTTGAGAAGGCATACATTGCACATCAGTAGACTCCTTCCTTTTTGTTAAGGGTCCTAGTTTATTATTCAAACTGCCCATAGGCAAATGAGCTAGATCTGTGGTTCAGGTGGCCATAAGTGTCTTGTGTAAAAGACCTCTCTGAAGGGTTTGGAGTGCAAATAGATCCTTTTACCACTTGCACCTCAAAGTCTTTCACCAAGCGTCTGAGTGCATCAAGTGGTCAATCCCACGTCATTTGGGCAGGTGCAGAGGTTTCAATGGCTTATTAGTGAAAGATTTATTTCTGTGCTTCGTGACTTCTTAACTATACAATATGAAGTCATTGAGATTGAGTTTGCTAAACACTGTTATCAATAAAACCAGTCTAGAATGTTGATTCATTTTAGATTTATTTTAAGCAGCTTAAATTACATTAAAGAATAATAATTGCTTGAACATCAAATAATTAATAAAAACTTGAACATCAAAAGATCTATATCCAGAACAAATTTTGAACCTGTGATTATTCTCCAAACTGTACTTAATCAGAAATCATTGAGTTTTCACCTGATGTAAACACAATGATTTTTTAAATGAACACTTCTCTTTTTAGCAAAAATTGTGTAGATGATCATTAGTGTTGAAATCAATTTAGCCATGCCTCATTTCAGATGAAAGCACATTTATTGTAGCTTAGCATAGGTCATTGACTCAGAATAGACAAGAAATATTTTAGTTCAAAATTGATGTTTAAAAACTTTACTATAGATTTATTATGTAGCAAGTCAGAAAATAAACCAATCTTTTAAAGGCCTATATTGTTAGAGACCTTGCTTTTAGTACAGCTTAATAATAAAAGAACATGGCCACATGCAGTCAAAAAAACTGAACGTTTTTGATAATTTTGAATGTAAAGGCTTGTAGTTTAATCCAAGGGCTAAGCCAAGTCCAGAACCTCATCCAAAACCTCATTCTCATTCTCCAGAATAGAATACCTGATTCCAAATCAGTAAAAAATGTCTAGTTCTCTCTGGTGAAGATGTAGGAGAAGCCTGTTTGTAAAAAAAAAAAAAAGAATACTTTTTCATTATTTATCAGCTTGCTAAATTGCTTAAGGAGAGCCCATTATTTCCCAAACACCTGCCGGCTATCATTATCTTCTTTTTCCGTTGATCAGTGGAGAAGGTAAAGCTTACACTTCTTTACTAAAATACATGGTTAAACATCCATATTGACTTTGATGTGAGTGTAACCCATTGTATTCACATAATAACTTCAAACCACAAGTCAACCTTTCTCTCTACTACACTACTCAACAAATCAAAGGCAAAACAACGAAAAACTAATGGAATGAATTTAAATGAGACATAATACAATACACAAAATTCAATTAAATAAATAAATATTCTGTAAAATTATGGAATTTTACTATCTTTACATAGTACAAAATAATTAAAGGTATCTTATGTAACATTAACACAACAAATAGAAGCTATTATTACATAACCAGTGATACACAGCCAAGAAAGGGACTGTATATCTGCTATCAGCCACTTCAGGTGCTACACCACCACAAATCTCTCCTCATGGCAGTGATCAGTAGTGTGTTAAACGAGGTTGAATTTATTTACAGCTAGAAAATGCCTAATTTATGAATCATAAAATGCAAGTACAAATAAATGTAAGAGCGAACACAAAATGCAAGTGGACTTCAGATATATATTTAAAACAAATGGTATTTATAGTAACTTATAAATAATTGTTTTTTACAAACGTCAACTAGCAAATTTAAATTTCATAAAAATGTTAGATTTTAAAACAACTACTACAATGTTGACTAATCACAAGATGTCTAATTGATGATCAAATTAAGTTTTCATTAATAAATTTAAAATGAACACAAGTCATGTTTTGTAGTCTTTATTAAAGTTAATATAGTCGGTAAATTAAA
The DNA here is from genome assembly GCA_900490495.1 of Danionella dracula. Taxonomy (NCBI): domain Eukaryota; kingdom Metazoa; phylum Chordata; class Actinopteri; order Cypriniformes; family Danionidae; genus Danionella; species Danionella dracula. Next base: position 4,615,429 of record UELW01000100.1, read on the forward strand.
TGTTACTTTGCAAAGCAACGTATATAAACCAAGCACAGCTAATTTGAAAGGGGTCTCAATTATGAATTAATATATTTTCCCATCATCACCCCTTATGTATACTGAAACCACAACCTTGTATGTCATCAGATGAGTAGTCAAAAATAAATAGTTTTACATTTTTTATGACACAACTTATTGCTTATGATAAATACAATGACTTGCCATATTATACTAACAAAAGAAGGCTTATTTAAAGCAAATTGAGTATGCAATGCATTCACAGGATAAATATTGGCATGTTGGGCTCTCTTCTCCATGTAGAGTATGATGAATTTAGTTTGTAGATCCTAGAAACTTGCCAAGATCTATCCTCAACTTTTGGTTTAAAATCTAATTTTGCTGCAATGCTTGATCGAGTGTTATCACAACCTTATGCACACACTTCACTCCATTCGGGCCATCTAAAAGCAAGCTTTTCAAGAAATTGCAAAAGTTTCAAGTCTCCTTCTTTTCAACCTAACTCAATATCTATAATTGAAAAAGTATAGCAAAAGATGAATTGGATTAGCATTTATGAGAGCAAACAAGATGCATGGAAACACCTCTGTCAGCTCTCTCTTCCCACAAACATCTCTTCTAAGAAAGCAAGAACTGCACCATTGATCCCATTACACTAACGACACCTGGCAAACCCCTACACCCAACTTGACACTGAGCCAGAAGAAGGAATATTAAAGAAATAAGCAATTTCTTCACTTGAGGTGTGAGGTATTAGATCACAATATAGCTGAGGGCCAAATTGATGTCACATTCTCCAAAAACCTGTCTGGCCAAACTTTAACAAGGCCTCAATCAACTTGAAAGCATGTGGATTATCTAAAGCACTGAATTCTTGCATACTTTTTTAGCAACTTTGTCAAGTTGATTTTCATGGATCTGGTTGCGGAAGTTCTGATTAATAACCTATCCATGGTTTGCTAAAAAACATTATCACACAAGTCACTTTTAGTAGTCTTTAAATTATGTTACCCTTATACAATCTTAACACAAGCAATGAGAATGAGTCCACAACTATCTATACACTAGATATAGAAGACAGAGAACATCTTTTCCTATTATTGGTAACATATGTTTGAGGATGAGAAACTACATAAGCATAAATAAATATATATAGAAAATAGGTATGGTAGAAACAAAAAAGACGTTTATTTATAAATAAGTAAAAAAATTATTACTTCTTATAAACATATTAAACAAAAGTGTAAATAAAAATGTATACTACTATATATTTTAAATACATTACCATATATATATATATATATATATATATATATATATATATATATATATATATATATATATATATATAAAACAAAAATACAAAAATATGCTAAATAATGGAGGAGAATTTTATTAAATGCAAATACAATTTAAAAATGGATTAATTACATTTTTCATTTATACATGGATTATTTGTGCCTACATTAAATTATTTTTTGTTTAAATTATGTATTATTTATTTAGTCATCTATTTCAACTTTAGTTATATATTTATATTTAAGTAATTGTTGGTCCTCTGTAATAAATGTCTTTGCTGATTTAGTTAAGAACCATTGCTTCTGCTAAAAGTGCCCCTGTATGTTAAAACATCTGGCTCTATGCTGAGTCAAGTGGAAGATTAACAACCATCCAGCTCCCTTTTTGTTTTAAAAGCCAAACACACTTTTCCTTCGTAGATTTCAGGAAAACCTAATTGTATCTGATTAATTATTTCCTGATGAATATATTCAAACATAAACGTTCTCTCTATAAAGGTAAAATCAAGATTGGTCAAGCATTGGCTTTATAGAAACGGATGGTAAGATCATGTGAGCTAAAGCTGATGAGAGATTAAACTGCCTTCTTTAATTTATTCTTCAATCAGGTAGGCACTATATGGTCATCATTAGAGCTGTTAGCTAGCTTGCTTAAAATATTCATTGCAAGTTTCAAGGAGGGAAAAAACATAAATTGGTTGTCAAATTATCTTGGTGAGTGATGAATAGCATTGATTTAAGCCCACACTGATGATCCCTTCACGTGCAAAGATGACAAAACCCAAGGCAGTACTAATGCTGTTAAGACCCATCACTCTGATTTAAGGCCATTATCATGCTCGTGCTTTTATTCTGGAATTTTAAACATCTTCTAATGTTACTCAAAGCAAAAACACAGGTCAGTGGATGCATGCTCTATGCTGGAAATGTGTGTCGAGGCTGATGGCACACGGCAGGGCTCGTATCCTCTGCATATCTACAGGCTTTGATCTCATTGGTGGCCCAAATCCTGCTCTCCTTGATGGAGGACATTGGCGAAACTGTCTGTAGCCTGTGTGCTTGCATATCTTCAGACTTAAACACAACCTCATGGGTCGAACTTACAGACTGATGGCTTGATGAGTAACAGTTTGTGTGAAACAAAAAAAATAATAATTAGAAATAATTTATGCATTAGTGATTCTAGAGTTCTGGTGAAATCTAGTTAAATGTTTGAAACCTAAGTCTGGCTTGATCTTTTTTTAACAAAAGGATTATAAGATTATCTATAAATGTAACATATGATGTATTAGTTTATGGTATTTCATTCTGAAATAGAATAAAATAAACAAGGAATATCAACTAGTAAGCTATACATGTGATGATGTTAATTCTACAGTAATTGATAATTGTGTATGTTTTTGTACTAGCCACATGTTTAAGTAATATCAAACTGTAGCTAGGCAGAGAGACAGCCAGCTAAGTTTTGTGTTTATTACTTTAGCTCTGCTTATTTACTGTTTTAATGGCCATTTTCAACGAGTATGAGTACTTCAACTTCAATGAGTAATGCTACATTGCAAAAGAAAGGAAACATTAAAAAAAGAGAACATTATTTACTTCCTTCTGACCACTACTTATTCTATGGCTTTGATCTGGGATAGAATTTTCTCCTTGGTCAGGTTGACTACTTTTCTTTCCCAATATTTACCCTGGCTGAACTGGTCTGGTGCTAATCCGCATGTGGCTGATTGAACACGATTATATGATGTTGTGGAAGACCAGACACATGACACGAGTGTAACAAAATATTACACGTAATAATTAATAAACGATAAGAGGCAATCTGTCAATCTGTCATGTAAACAAATCAGATTTTACCTTTGGGGGGGCGACAGAGCAGTTCACTGGGGGAATCGAACCACTGAGTCGAATCAGAGGATATTGACCACCAATTCAAAGTTTATGGTTAATCTGTCCACCAGAATAAACCATACCGCCATTAACATTGATCCTTTACTCACATGAATCGTATTCCAAGATATTACCCCAACCTCTAAATCGTATTTCAAGATCTGACCTCAGGGAACAGATATCACCGATATGAACCACAGACAAAGCAAATATGTTTATGATATTTATTGAACTTTTCTAAGACACAAACGATTTCTAACTAAACTGACTACACATTCGCTCACACACGCACGCACACACACACCGAGAGGGATGGGGCGAGGGAGAGCGAAGGAGAGAAAGATAATTAGAGAGAGAGAGAGAGAGAGAGAAAGAGAGAGAGAGAGAGCGAGAAAGAGACAGCGTTTCAAGTCAACAGCTCGAAAGTTACCCTTAATTATGAATCTAGGCACATAATCATATTCAACAGTTCCAAGAGTTCGTTCTGAAATCATTACCCTCGCCAGAAATTAATTAATTATCGCTTGCTATCGTTTCGGAGGTCCAGGGAATGGCTTTGGTTCGTCGCGGGGCTGATGTTGAACAAGGAATATTTGCTGGTGGAGAGGAAAGGATCCAGTGAGTTGATTCCGCTAAGAGTCGAGCTGGGAGATTCGGCTTGGATTCTGGGAATGTCCGTAAAGTTTCGCTTGAGCTCAAAGTCCTTTAGGTTTCAAAGTCACGACTCGGTGTTGGAGAGAGCCGGAGTTTTCCTTGTTCAGACAGCACTAAAAGGACGAGAGGAAGAGACTGTAGATAGTTCAGAAGAAAGTTCAGAAGAGAGATAACTGGAGAGAGACTAAAAGAACGTCAGAAGAGCGTGAAAACATAGAAAAGACTGACTAAGAGAGAACAGAGTCTAGAGCGAAGAATCAGAGAGCTGGCCTGGAAGAAGCGCGCCCCTGTTTTGGACTGGAGGTGGGCCCTTCCTCTGTACTTCAGCCAATGAGAGCACTCCTGAAATCGGATCCGTGGTGACGTCACGATTCAGCGAGTAGAGCCTGTGGCTGCAGAGAAGTTCGCTCTTAATTTGCATTCATTATTAGACGAAGTTATATCTAATCAAGAAAGTACCGGATAACTTTCTACACAATGAAATCATCAGAGGAATGTGATTTAGAATTGAACGACACTGAATACCAGTGTTCAGCTGCTGAAAACGCCATTCATTCACACATTCATTCGTTTTAAACTAACTGGCTAAACACAATACAAGTTCTCAATGTACACAAAGCAGATTAAGACATGCTATGACTATTAATCAGGGATATGGGCGTGTACACGTAAACAGATTTGTCCCTTTTCTCTGTATGTTAAGAAGAGCAGTTTTGTGTTGTGGCGTAAGATTAACCCTCCGTGTGTGTGTGTTTGGGGGTAAATCCATAGTCCTTTGATCCTGGGGGTCACTCCAAGGTTCGTGTCTTCACACAGTCCTGGAAATTATCAGGTGACGCTGAGGTTAGTCCGTGAGGGTAATTTCGTGTTGACGTGTTTAACATGGGACCTGAGCGATGGCCACATTTGTTTTTACTGAGGGCAGATTCGCACAGATCAAAAGCATTCCATGGTTCCGAGGAACGTATCTAGAGTAAACCGTAGAGGAAGCACATCTCTTACACGAGAGATGATTTTTTCTTAATGGTTTCAGGAGGGGTTCCTTTACTGACAGCGCCTGCTATATAAAAAGAATGAAAACTTTTTAAAGAAACATATTTGGACTTCCCTTTTGTGGTCGCCACAGCGGAATGAACCGCCAACTCCTCTGGCATATGTTTTATGCGGCTGATGCCCTTTCAGCCGCAACGCATCGCTGGGAAACATTCAAACACACTCATTCACACTTTAACACTATGGACAATCGTTCTTACTCAATTCACTTATTCCGCATGTCTTTGGACTTGTGGGGAAACCGGAGCACCTGGAAAAAATCCACGCGATCACGGGGAGAACATCCAAACTCCACACAGAAATGCCAACCGACCCAGCCGAGGCTCGAACCAGCGACCTTCTTGTTGTGAGACGACCGTGCTACCTTTTAGCTGATTATATGGTATACAATTGCAGACAAAGGTAAAAAAAAAGAAAAGTATAAAAGCATTTGTAATTACAATGTTTCAAAATTTGGTGCTGCCAAAGTTAACATATTCATGCATGTGTTCAATTTGTATTAACATATTAAATCATTACATAATCAACCCATATGCATTGTTTGCAGCTTACTATGTTGCTTTCAATGTTGATGCTCTAGAGTCTTAGCTGTGGAGTCCAGTCAATACATAGAGTTGAGGTGCCACCTCAATGCCCAACACAGGAAATACATATCATGCATTAGCTAATATTAATATCAAATTCAGCCAATAAGTTATTTTCATCTGCGTTGATTGAAGTTTCTAATGGTCATAGGTTTTGTGTACATGTTGTTATGTTATTTCTTTGAAGCTAAAGTCTTTCCTTATAAAGGTCAAAGGAAAAGGGTTTTCGTGAGTAGCTCTATGGTTTTACTGGCAACATTGAACCGAAGATCAACAAGGTGTACCCTTCCATTTGCATGAATAATGTCCATGAAAAGAGTTTGGAAAATGAAAATCATGGAAAATCAATAAGAACGACTTTTCAAATGGCCATGCAAAGAACCCATGGGAAAGCACATTTAAAGGCCAAATGGATATGAAAGACAGAATCAGCTCACGTGAGGCTGCCAACCCATTCCACAACCACAGTGGCTTATGAGAAGCTACTCTCAAATCACATCGTTCAAAAGAAGGACCTCACTTTCTTTGGTAATATCAACAAACTTTATTGTTGAAATAAAAACTGAGTTGTTTGAAGTCTGTGACTAGTTAAGGCACAATAACTTTACTAATAACTATTACTTCTTCTTCTTCTTTCGGCTCTTCCCAGTTTAGGGGTCGCCACAGCAAATCATCTGTTTCCACCTAACTCTGGCCTCAGTATCCTCTACTCTTGCACCAATTACCTTCATGTCCTCCTTCAGCACACCCATATAACTTGTCTTTGGCCTTCCTCTTGCCCTCTTGCCTGGCAGCTCCATCTCCAACATCCTTCTACCAATATAACTACTATCCCTTCTCTGCACATGTCCAAACCATCTCAATCTGGCTTCTCTGACTTTGTCTCCAAAACAACCAACCTGAGCTGTTCCTCTGATCTTCCTCTGATGTTCCTAATCTTGTCCATCCTTGTCACTCCTAAACTGAACCTCAACATCCTCATCTCTGCTACTTCCATCTCTGCCTCGTGTCTCTTCCTCACTGCTACAGTCTCTAACCCATACACCATAGCTGGTCTCACTACTGTTCTGTACACCTTTCCTTTGATTCTTGCTGACATTCTTCTGTCACACAACACCCCTGACACTTTTCTCCACTCACTCCAACCTGCCTGCACTCGCCTCTTTACCTCTTTTCCACACTCCCCGTTGCACTGGACTGTTGACCCCAAATACCTAAACTCCTCCACCTTCTTGACCTCAGCCCCCTGTAACCTCACTGTTCTACTTCCCTCCCTCTCGTTCAAACACATGTATTCTGTCTTACTACGACTGACTTTCATTCCTCTTCTTTCTAGAGCAGACCTCCAACTTTCCAGGTGTCCCTCCACCTGCTCTCTACTCTCACTACAGATTACAATGTCATCTGCAAACATCATTGTCCATGGAGATTCCTGTCTGACCTCATCTGTCAACCTGTCCATCACCATAGCAAACAAGAAGGGACTCAAAGCCGATCCTTGATGTAGCCCCACCTCCACCTTGAACTCCTCCGTCTGACCTACAGCACATCTCACTGTTGTCATACTCCTCTCATACATATCCTGAACTACTCTGACGTACTTCTCTGCCACTCCTGACATCCTCATACAGGACCATAGCTCCTCTCTCGGCACCCTGTCATATGCTTTCTCTAAGTCCACAAAGACGCAGTGCAGCTCCTTCTGACCATCTCTGTACTTCTCCATTAGCATTCTCAGAGCAAAAAGTGCATCAGTAGTGCTCTTCCTGGGCATGAAGCCATACTGCTGCTCGCAAATATCCACTTCCCTTCTTAGCCTAGCTTCCACTACTCTTTCCCAGAGTTTCATTGTGTGGCTCATCAACTTTATACCTCTGTAGTTCTTACAACTCTGCACATCACCCTTGTTCTTAAAGATTGGCATTAGGACACTTCTCCTCCATTCCTCAGGCATCTTCTCACTCTCTAGAATCCTGTTGAATAACCTAGATAGGAACTCCACTGCTGTCTCTCCTAGACACTTCCACACCTCCACAGGGATGTCATCTAGACCAACAGCCTTTCCACTCTTCATTCTCCTTAGAGCCTTCCTCACCTCATCCTTTCTAATCCTTTCTCATCTTTTCAACTACCAATGACTATTTTTAATCTGAAACCCATTGAACTGTTTTCCCTTACATTATCATAGTGTAAACTAACCACAAATGTGTAAATATTGATTCTGAAAAAAGTCTTTCCCCTTTCAATAACACATCTAATTTTCCATTTGTGTAAACCCTGTACAATATTAGAAATTAACTGTGATTTATCTTTGGGGAGAACCATTCAAATCCTTTTTTTTATTGAACGGACAACCCTCAAATATGTGTTCCCAAAATTCTTACTATATAACATAGTTGATGAATTTGATTCACAAAGTTCTGTGCATACTTCCATCCAAAATGTTTCTCTTAGTACTGACTATCATCTTTTATTCAAACTGTTTAACCAGCCTTCATTAAAATATAGTACTCCGTCCACCTTTCAGCAGTAAATGTGTTTCTAGCCCATGCAAATATGAATCTCCTGCTTTCCTCCATGACATGCCTCCAGCTGACACTTGTCTGAAATCCCTTCTCAGCGCTTAGTTCAGAAACTGAACCCTTCCCACAAACTGTGCTGGGTTGACTTTTGATAGATTGAATGCAGTGAGTGCGAAAACGGAGGCTATGCACCGGTCCATGCAGTAGGGACATCGTGACACTAGACTGATGTGTGCTAAACATCAGAGAAAGACGTCCTCATGCCTGACGCATCTCCCCTGAGTGTCTGAGGGAAACATCTCCCCTTCTCACTCAGGATTCAGAAATGTGAGTTTCATGGTTTCTTTCCTTCTCAATACAGTTGTGAATTGCTCCGATGGAAGATGTGATGTCAAGAGAAACGGTTTCTTTGCTCCAAGGGAGACAAAAAGAATATGCATTCTAGAAATGCATGTAAAAATGCCATTCAAGAGCAAATTTGCTGCACCTCAATACCCTTAATTACAGTGCCATTATCAGGACACATATCCCAAACCAGATCACATATTCCACAAAATTAATTTCATCAAAAACTAAATCAACAAGCAAGCCAGATTTCTGAAAGCACATGCCATATTGGGTATTTACTCTCAGATAAGGTGAGTCACAATAGCATAAGCATGGTGACATCCCTAGAGAAATACAATGAAGCTGCAATTAAGCGCAGATTGAGCTAGTGCACGTACTGAATGAAATACAAACATGGCATGAAAAAGCAAACAGCACTGACTAATCCTCCTTAGGCCAGATTTGTCCAGACAGACACCTTTCTGGCAATGCAACCAAACACATCGTCAGGACAGTAAATGATAAAGACATCACTCTGAGAGCAACCTAATCCTTGGTCAAAGAAAAACCCTGTATCTCCACCATTTTGCTTTGTGACGAATCGATCCTTCGAAAAGGCTCTGGAAAAAAATGTCCTAGTTTTATTCATCACACATATACACTGTGAAACACATCGTCTGGCCCTGCAGGGAAAACAGGCTGCTCCGAAATAGCCTGAACTCCAAAGGGCCAGATTTTATAAGACCACGTGGATCTGAGTGTGGTCACTTCACATCTGCCATCATTATGCAAACAGATTTGTCACAACAGTGCATAGAACTTCTATGATAGCAGAGAAGCGGTGTAGTCAGGATTTTTACCAAAGATTTTATAGAAAACGTTGAGCCCGAACCACAAATGTTTTAGCACATCCTTTTCAATCTCCTCACATCTGTCTGAATGTATAGAGATATCCCCGAAAGTGCTCCAGGGTACAGCTGTCAATCTCCATGTGACTGAAATGAGGGGAAACTGGTGCATGAGTCAATTAATATTCAGAGTGGATCTACTTTTAGTCCACAAGTGGAGGAGTAGGAGGGGTACTTTAGGGATAAAACATGGATGAAGCTGAACTTTAATGATGTCCTTATATGTGGCTAATTGATAAAACGACAGCATTATATATTTTGCTAATCTTATTCTTCAACAAATGAAACAATCACTATCCCTATACAAGGAATTTTAGTTAATAGAATGTCTACTAATTCTGAATAACATAACATCTTATCAAACCATTCATGTGATCCAGTAGGCTACCTATTCCACCTACTGACAGCTTAAATAAAATATTGACTTCTTAAAGTAATTCTTAGTTCTTAAATTTACTTATGAATCAAATTTACTTAAGTTACTATCTTTAAAAAAATTCCCAGCCAAATTCATGTTTGGGAAAAAAAGTGTATCACAAACATCCCGAACATCATTTATCGATCAAATCAATCCTTAGATTGAGCGTATGTAACACAGTCTTTAGTGCCAAAATTCTAAGTCTACATTAGAAATGCATAATTACGATCTAATGTATCAGATAAAGGCTTCCAGTAGGTGGAGTAGGTGCCTACTGAATAAAAAAATATGAAATATAAAATTCTAAGTGGCTCACTCAATGTACAAACCAAAGTTAAAAATAATTGGCATAATTTTCATGAGTTAAATTAAAAATGTTGCCAGTAGACATCACTTGTTTGTTATAAACACAAGCTACTGCTTACATGACAAAGAACACAAAATGCGTACGTTTTATGAGATTATATGCAATAATAGTGCCGCGCAATTATCAGCAATTGTTATGCATTTACAAAGACAAACTTTTCAAAAACCCTACTTGAAATTAAAGTGTGATTGAGTAAAAATCCTTATAAACACAGAGTCATCCCTTTTCCATTCTGCAAGCTTCTTGCACAATTTAAACAAATACATTCTGGCCAATATGAATAGTCTTCACTCACCAGAGTTTGCTGGTACTGAAGCACGCGCTGGGGCACACGCTCTCTCACCATAACGTCAAATGTAGCTGGGATTTAATAGCCTAATTAAACCTAATACAATATTCCTGGACTGCGCAAGATCATCTCTGCATCAAACGGGATGCTATTCAACAAGCAGCATGAGTCGAGTAACAGGTCCTTCTTCACAGACGCAGCCCAGCAGCCCTCCCCAGCTGTCAATTGATCTCATCCCACCTCCCTCGTGTGCGCTCCTGGTTTGGCAAAGGCTACTGTTTTAAAACCATTTTATACAACTAAAGTACATGGTTACTAGTTCACAGCTGTTGATTTTTGTTATAGCTTTAGAATTTAACTTGCAGTTGTGATGACTAACAGGCCCGGATAAGTACTCTTGAAGGCTTTTTCACATCTTGTACAATTATGCTTCGTTTTTTTTTTCATTATTCTTTAAGAGGACATCAATATCTATAAAAACGTTTGGCATTTGTAGATGTTTTAATAGAAATACTATTATATAATAGGTGGTTTGTACAATTTCTTTTGAAATTTTTAATTCCAAAAATGTCACCAAAGTGACACTGTTTCAATTTGAGTTAAAAATTTCCCTCAAACTAGGAATTAGGAAAACTCAGCCTGTTGTAATCTGAAGAAGGGAAACAAAATTGATGGCACCTTTTTTTCAAACCCAAGTTTTTTTAAACAAACTCTTTTTTTTGCACATAGACCTTAATTTATAGCACTCTAAAATTACATCCATTTATATCAGATTTTTTCTGGAATGGACAAACCTAACAACTAAAAAGTTTGGCTTTATAATTAATTATAAGCCTTGACTTGATAGACACTTTTACATGTTGTATTTTTTGAGACTTAATTGAAAATAATTCAGTTCTGAAGGGGTTAAGCCTTTGATTCACATGGCCACATTTTAATTATGCAATGGTTGTTTACATATAGCTTCTCGTGTAAGAATGGCATAATGGCTTCCTTTTTGTTATCTTTAGTGAAAAAAACAGGCAGCCTATCTTTTATCATGCGGAATGGTCCTGAGAGACTGAGAGAATTGAGAGAAAGGTACTTATTTGTACCGCATAAACTGAACGCTTGTAGAGCTAGCGGGCTGCATGATGCTCATTTATATTAGTTGTTTAAGCAATATATTAATGTAAAATAAATTACAAATGTAAAACAGTCCATTTTCACTGAAGCATCACAACCATGAATGAACACATACAGGAGGCTATTAATTAGTTAAAAAAAATTTATTACATTTTTTATTACAACTCAATTAAATTTTTATTTATTTAAGTCTCTTCTATCAATGAACTTCATTATGTAGTCTACTTAATAGTTTGCCTTTAGAGATGTGTCAGAATTTATCTGTGCAATTTATTAGGGTAGGAACCGTCGAGAGCTCAGTTTGGTACAAAGCTTACAGCCCTATTTGACAACTTTCATATTTGTATAATGCCAAGAACCGATAAATAAATAAAAACAGCAATGAGACACATTTGGAAACCAGCATTGGAAAGGAAACCAAGATTCATCTCTGCTGCTGAGAATAGATTAATTCGGTTCTCCAAGCTCAGATATTTCAGAAGCCCCAGCACCTCAGATTTGAGTCCAGGTTACATCTGGGTAACAATTCTTTGAGAAATGTTCAGAATAGACTGTTGAAATCAGCTTTTTATGGCAAAATAGCTGCTACAAAATAACAATGATTTTGCATTAAGAAAGGAATGGACATGGTGTGGAAAGGGGGATCCATGCTGTGGTCTGAAAACTCCAAATCTGATATCTTGGTAAGAAGCAGAAGATGAACAATGTGAAGATGGTCAATGTGAAACATGCAGGTGGAGACTTGATGGTGTGGGAAAGCATTTCTGGTGGCAATGGGTATTTATTTAAAATTTAAGGAACTTGGTTCCGGCATTATAATTCCAGCATCCTGCAGCAACATGGCATTCAATTAATTAACCTTTGGTTCAACCATGGTTCTTATTGAGTAAGGGCAATTTAACCAGGTAAGCAAGAGACCATCTTACATCTTCCACCAGATCGCATGGAGAAAGCAAAACAAGTGCTCAGCATCTCCAACAACTCCTTCGAGACTGTTGGAAAACCAATTCAGGTGACTACACTTTGATAGAATGATGAATGTGCAAAGCAGTAATCAAAGGAAGAGGTAGCTACTTTGAATGTAAAATACGTAACGTTTGTATTATGGTATTTCACTCTTGTTAGTTTAATAATTCCAAATGCATTCATAGCTTTATAGTCTTTACTGAGAATCTACAATCTGAATCACCAGGACAATTAACACAGTAATGTGAAGGTAAGTTTGTGTAATGTGAAGGTAAACTTTTGACTGTTAGAGTAGATAAGTGGCATTTCATGCTCAGCAGAGAACAAATAAACCAATAGCTGCTTGGATGAAAGACAGAATTCCCCAGAGAGACGCAAAAAAAATCCAATAGGTTGTTAAATAGATTTCCCCACAGAGATAGAAAACGTTAGGCTGCTTTTGGGCTCAGTAACAGGTCCTTCGCTAGCTCAGAAAACAGCAGGGGCACAGGCTGGGATGAAATATGAATGTATCACTGTGAATTCTGACAGTTCTCTTGTTGCAATGCTGCAAGGATTTTTGTGTTTACATGTTCAGGCTCACTCCTTCTCTGTCCTCGGTGCATGTTCAAGCATACGATCTGACTCAAAACAGTCTGCTTACAAAGTCAAAGAAACATTTTATCTTTAGATTATTGCAAGACAATACACTTCCACATCTGGCAAATTCAGTAACACATCTGCTGCATACTCAATACCATTACAAACCAATCACAGTCAATCTGTTTTTTAGACAAAAATGGCAGTACACAAAATCACTTTTGAAGCCAAAACTCCACAATTAATATAGGCATTAAATGAGCTGGACAGGTGAGGGTTTGTATGCTCATTTCTTTGAACAAGGTGTTCCATGGCCCTCAGCACTAACACACTGACCCATTTCCAACATGAAACTTTCTATAATTTTAGACTACAACAAAAACCAACCTAAAAGCATCTTGTTCATTCAAAATCTACACATAAGTCTTGGTGAGAAAATAAGAGGGTGTTACTTATTGGAGGTGTTAAGCTAGTGTAAATTGTTTAATGCAGGCAGGATCATCATAGGCTGGAAATAAATCCTTATGCGCATTTAATGCAATACCATGACAATATACTTATAAATAATGTATAATTCATTTGTTCCAGTTAATATTGTCATGCTTTCTGTTTGCATGGACAACATTGGAGAGACCAAGTGTTGTTGAACTTTGAATTATCATTTAAGCTTCCAGTATACCGTCTCCAATTTATCATTACAATTTGCTATAACAAAAAGTATATAATAAGTTTCAAGGAATAACTTAAACAAACACTGTGCAGTTTCTTACAAATACTGGAGCCCATTTTTGAAATAGTCATTATTGATGATGTTTTAAAACACATCACTAGGGCCTTTGAGCCATGTTTGCAACACAGTATAGGGTGTAAATCATAAATCTCGAGAGTCTATCTTAAAATCTTAAGAAATCTTAAAATCATCATCAAGCTCAACTTAAATACAGTTTCTCTCAGAGATACGAGTCACTGAAATAGTTTCAGGAGGAGCCCAAAGATGCATTTGATGATTAATGAAGTCCCAGTTGTTATGTGAGCACTTTTAACTCCAATTAAAGCAGTATACCACAATATGTGTTATTTTCTGTCTCAATCTTTTTCTTAATATTGTTTAATACTAAGTTTGTTTTTATCAGATATTCATGCCCACAAAGCCTCAGGTGTGCCCGAGAGCAGGCGCTTCAGTGTTTACATATGTTAGCAGTGCATTCTGGGGGGTGTAGTTTTCTTCTGTTGCGCATGCATGTCACATTTGAGTCGCTCACACAGATGTATAAAAAATGCACACGCATGTTACCTGTAATGTAAATGAACTCACCAAAAGAATTTGACAAAAAATTCTGAACTGCCCATCAAGACCTCCAGCCTGAACATAATCTAAGTTTAACTTAAAGATGTAGTTATTGTTTTTAAAAGAGTATATTCCAAAACTTGGAAATATCTGTTTTAGTCTTTAATATAATCTCTATTTACAATATTGACACACAAATGTACACCCACACAAAAAACATTTAAATGTTTACAAACATTGTGGAGGTGGGGGCGATGATAATTTTTTTGGAACACTATCGTTACAATATTTGGTATTTTACCGTAATTTTACTGTATTTGAACATTTAACTGCAATATATTTTTACAGTTTTTTTCTCTCTTTTTTCAATGTATGAGAATTATGTGACTTTGCATTGTATTTAAAGTGCAACAAAACATGTATTCTAAAATGTGAGTTCAGTTTTTCCTTTTCATACTGAATAGGTGCATACCACTAATCAATCAATCAATCAATCAGTTTTTATATAGCGCTTCTTTAGCAATTGCTTTCAAAGCAGCTTCACAAAGTCCCCATGAGGATCAGGCAGAGCAGACAGGAGTTCCCTCTGAGAGGGGACTCTTGCTGACTGAGGCAGGTGCTAATCACCTCCCCAGCATAAAGAACATACAAACTAAAAATCCATCGATGAACGGTTTGCCGGACAGGACCTGAAAAACAAAAAACAAACAAAACAAACAAAGACAAAACAGGAACTAAGAAATGGAGAAAACGGTTAGTAAACTGTAACATAGACAACAAACAAGTGATCAGCATCAGCTGCAGGAGGAGAGATAAATAATGAGGATAGGTTAGAGAGGAACATTGAACCACATTGTTTTTTTCAAACAGTTTGTATTTATATGGTGCTCAGGCACCATATCTGTTTAGACCAAATACCAAGAGATAATTATTGGAATGCCAGTTTAAACAGATATGTTTTTAATTTAGTTTTGAAATCTGTGAGCGTAGTTGAGCTGCGGACAACATCCGGTAGTTTATTCCAGAGCTTCGGGGCTCTATATGAGAACGCTCTTCCACCTCTTGTGGATTTACTAACCTTTGGTACAATCAATAGTCCTGCTTCTTTTGATCGGAGAGAGCGAGCTGGAATATATCGTGATAGGAGACTGCTCAGGTAGGCCGGAGCCAAGCCATTCAGTGCCTTAAAGGCAAGGAGCAGAATCTTGTAGTCAATGCGATATTGTACAGGAAGCCAATGAAGAGAGCACAAAACCGGTGTAATGTGATCATATTTCTTTGTTCTTGTGAGAACTCTAGCTGCTGCGTTCTGGACTAACTGTAATTTTTGTAGCGTTGCGGCTGAACAGCCGGCTAACAGAGCATTACAATAATCCATTCTGGAAGTCATGAAAGCATGCACTAAACAGAAACATATATCATATTCTTAGGGAAAACATCTTTTAAGATGGCATTTAAGATGCATTTTGACACATCAGATTAAGAATATAGTTTTCCCTCCCTGTAAAGAAAGGACCTTGAAGGGACATTGGTTCCAGTTTCCTCAACGACTGAATCCACAGGCTGTCTTCATGAAGATACTGACATCATCTTACACTGAGCCAGTCTGACAAAATTGACCATATTTGTCCTCATTAGAGAATCTAGATGGAGAATCAGGCGTGTACCTTCAACTCCATGCATGAATAACACCATGCCCTTGAGCCCCTTAAGATAGCCAAGTCAATTAAATACGCTTTGGAAAGAAACGCAAGAGCTTTAAAAGGCTACCGGAATGCTCTGTTGCCAGTTGGCAGACTTCTGTTGCTCTTTAACAGTGCCGTTTATCCGCAGCAATATTAGACAGTTTAACAGGTTGCTAGTACGCTTTTGGCGGCAATACTCACATTTTTCGCGCCGCTTGAAGTCTTGATGAGAGGTCCTCTTGAAGCACCAGTCCAAACGTCACCTGCGCCGCTCCATTTAATGACGCAAATTTGTAAGATATCCCAACACAATTAAAGAAGCGCAATCAAAATTGAGCCCTGACGTCAGCACGTTTTGTTCCAGTTGTTCGTCTAGACGACGGAGATACTTTCTGAGGAATTATCCTCACCGGTGAACTGGCAGTGCCCTGTTGCCTGTTCCTCTCGCTCGTCTTTGAATTCGCTTCAGACTGGAAACTAAACTAAACAAGAGAGCCGAGCTTCTGTGAACACGTTGCTGAAGGTGTTATCGTATCAGATAAATGGTTCGGATTAGTGTGCAGTGCACGCTCTGATAGGTAAAGGAGTAATTAAGCCAGCGGTGCCTGGGGCGCGCGCACGCTCAGCCCAGGAATTGATTCTGTGATGCAATGCGGGTTCCGTCACTGCTTGAGTTCTAGAAGCTTGGCTTCACTTCTCTTCTCTCTGACCGTTATTTATGCCAGCATATGACACATATTTGCTCATTGGAGCACTGTTGATTGGGTTTTAACAATTCTTGAGAAATCGATAACATTTGAAAGCTTTTTGTTACTGCAAAACAAACGTTTAAAGTCTGGCAGCAATTAAACTTGCCAAACACTAAACATTTACTAGCAGAACAAATGTCAAGTGGAATTTTAGATTGAGGATTTCAAAGACATTGATGTGTGCAAAACTAAAACCTTTTCTCAGGCTCGAATGACATATTTTAGACACATTTACTGAGCTTAACATCTGAGACTGCTTTTATGCTACATTCTGCCAAAAATGTTTCATTTCTGTCTGATGCCTCACAGAAAGTTTAGTTCCGTCAGGCCTACACTGCTCCGTTGATCATCCACCCATCCATCCATCATTTATTAATCCATCCATCTATCATACATTTATCCTTCCTTCCATTCATCATCCATGCAGCCATTTAGCCATCCTTCATCCCTCCATTTATCCATTCATATCCATCATTTATCCATCCATCATCCCTCCATTTATCAATTCATCCATCATTTATTCATCCTCCATTCCATTCATTTATCCATCCTTCCATCCATCAATCCATCAATCCATTTATCCTTCCAACAATTCATGTATCCTTCTTCCATCCATCATCCATCCATCCATCATCCATTTATCCATTCATTTATTCATCCATCATTTATCCATCCATCCATCCAACCATCCATTTATCCATCATTCCATCCCATTAATTTACTCACCCTCCCATCCATCCATCCATCCATCCATTATCCATCCATCCATCCATCCATCAATCAATCAATTTATCCATCCATCCATCCATCCATCCATCTATCTATCTGCATTGCCCCAAAAAGAGAGGCTGTAGTTTTCTGGAGCAGCTGCCACAACATCCATGAAGGTAAGAAGATAGGATTATCATATTACATTAAGATCCATTATATTAAATTAATAATAAGTCAATACTGATTATATACATATAGATATTTATACAAAAATGTATTTATTCAGGAAGCTGAGCATGAATGAACAAGACAATAAAGAAACACAGGAGATGAGGTGTAGTTGCAGAGTGAAGAGTAATCAAAGCGGAGATTAAGTATGTTGTGTAGTGAAAAAGCCTGTGTGCATGAGAATGTAACCCTTTCATACAGTGATTAGGTATTCTGGACATTAAGAGTGCCTGACTGGGGGTTCCAGAGACATCGGTGACTCAGGCAGGTTAATGGCTGACATCTCCTTACTGAAGATGAATCAGGGGACAATATCAGACAATTAACACACAGGTAAGGGATCTATTGGGAAAGCATCTGCTTTAATGAGTAAACTGGAGCAGGTTCTGATAGATGCAGGCTCAAGGGTGTCTATAAACACACAAATAGAACCAAAAAGAAGTGCTTGCAGACAGATTTAGAGCAGTTATAAATATTGAATAGTGTTTTTTGTGTGTCCAAGAAGTCAAACGGTTAGTAAATACTTGATATGTAGGGGTCCTGGGAAATAGAGTGCAGATTATGACAGTGACGGTGTTATTTAGATCATTCCTAGGTGCAAAGTTAACAAATTAATGTTAACACATGACATCATAAACAGTTTACTTGAACCTGAACGTAAACTCCCTACTTCAGATCAGAAGCCACAAATGTGAAAGTAAAATCAAGGCAAGTAAATAAAAAATAGAAACCCAACATAAAGAATCTATAAGAAACGGAACATAAACCATCCATTACTTAAAACACAGGACAAAATATGAAACAAGATTAAAGCTGTGGGGCTCATAAAAGTCTGCATGAGTTACGACCTCACAGAGTAAATGGGGAACATCTGACAAACATAATCAGGGTGCGAGTCTCTGCAAAATACAGTGTCCTCAAATGTTGATTTATCACAAACATCCCATAAAAAAATCAATAATCCTTTAAAAATCTGTTTAGTTGAAGTTACATTTTGCAGACTTTCTGCCTTTCGTTCTTTGAACAACATTTAGTCATGACTTTATTTAATTAGACTCCTTCATTTTACAACTTAACAAATGTTTTTAATTTTAATTGATTTCAAGAAATCAGAAAACATCATGTTGCTACTGTTTTAAAAATGTTTATAAATGTCTTTCTTCTGGTAGGGTAGTAACAAATTTGTTTAATTTGTCTTATTTGGAAACTAACCTAGTATTTCCACATAAGCTTTTAAGTAATCCAGTATATATCCACAGAGCAACAGGCAATCATCAACTTTCTACCCCTTCACTACACTCTGAGGGTTATGTTTAGGCCCAAATCTTATCCAGACAGCTTGCCTCGTTTGCTTCTTATTGCTTAATACACATCACTTGCAATACTAGGCGATTCTAAATTAAAAAATAAACCATACCATTTTAAATGCCAATGTTAAAATGTAGCCTAAGATACTTTTACAGATTTTTACTATTTAAAAAAAGTACAAATCTTGAGTTATTTACTGTAATATCCATCGATCAATGTTCTGCTTCAACACTGTTCTGATGTGTTATAACCCAGTGCAAAAAAAATGTACTAACAAACAAACAAACAAACATTTAGTCCTTGTCGTGATCAACAACAGTTGAAAGCCTAGATCATGCTTTCTGCCCGAAGCTGATTTTCACAGCTGTGACTAGCTGTTGCTGCTGCAGGGTGACAAAGTGTGAGAGGGAGCGGAGACTTCTACATTTCAGTGAGCCTCTAACAAATATTATTTGCAATTATGATACATTCCATTTCCTGCTTTGGGTATTAGTTTCCTGGAACTGTGTACAAACATTTAATGTGTTACAACCCCACATTATTATTGCAGGGTGCCTAAAAATCCTAGGGCAAAGGGGCGTGGTCAGTCATGAGTTAATGAGAAGCCATTTAGAGAGACTTGCATAAAAGGAGGAGTTACAGCACATAAACACTGCTCATTTGCATACACACATCATTAACTGCTGAAGAGAGTGAGTTAACAAATTGCCTGTCATATGAGGCTCATATCCCTTGGGAATGAAACCCTAGAATTGTCAACCCCATTTTAAACAATGACAAGAACATTGCAAAGAACATGTGGTTGACTTTTTGTTTCATCAAATGAAAGTGAAAAACCTACCTTTTTCTTTTTGAAAGTAATTGAAATGAAACAGATTACAGACACAAGCCAACAGAACAGAGACCA
Organism: Danionella dracula; assembly: GCA_900490495.1. Classification (NCBI taxonomy): domain Eukaryota; kingdom Metazoa; phylum Chordata; class Actinopteri; order Cypriniformes; family Danionidae; genus Danionella; species Danionella dracula. Next base: position 4,635,288 of record UELW01000100.1, read on the forward strand.
ACGAATAAATGTTCACAAATGTGAACAAATGCACTGTAGACTAAAAATAGGGTGACACCAGAGGGGAGAGAGAACTGGATGGGACAAGAGATGAGAGTTTAGAATTAGAGCTAATTTCATTAGAAGGGTTGGATAGGTTTAGCTGAGAAAAAGCAGGAGTCAGTGTCCAGCTCATACTCATCTTCAGAAGCCCCCTTCTACCAGGATCATCCATTTTGCCACCTCACATACCTGGTTTCTTTACTACAATAGGCTTTGACTGCATGGGCATCAGAAAGGAAAAGGCAAACCTGTGGTCTCTGGGTTTGTAAAGAGGGTCTTTACTTCATCAACAATGTGAACAGCTGTATGCTGTGTACAAGGACCACTACACACACAGCAAAAGTCCTCTTCTGGGCACAGTTTACTGGGAGACGAGTTTCAAAGATTATAAAAAGTAATCTTTTAATGGATTGATGAATTTTCAGGTGGGGTTCTCCAATGAATGACTCCAATAAAAGACGCAGATTGAACTGTAAATGAATGGCGATTATGTGAAAACCTGAAAAAGAGGGCAAGGTTTATTCATCAACTTTGGTTTATTCATTTGTTTATTCAGGTTTGTCATATCCAAGTTTTGCCTGGCCCAAGTACCACAATGAATTATATATAGTACGTGACTTAGCCGCAGTCTGGTACACTTAGAGCATGATTAACATAAGCCTCAGCCAAGATATTAAATTTAATATAAAATTAAACTGCATTTGGCCCACATACCCAATGTCAGTGCCAGATTATATCAAGTCTCAGACAAATGCAAACTTGAACCAAAAAACAGGTTTTTTTTAATCACTCATAATCCGAACAAATTCAGACATATAAAATATTTCATTAATTTTCTTTCTGTTAAATAAAATAAAGTTGGATTTAATAACGAGTCATATCTTATATATCTCTTAAATCAGTTTTTTTTTATGGTGAGTGAATAAAAAAGAATGTTTCAGTATCTATGAACCAAGACTAGCTCCAAGATGGACTATAAAGAAGTGGTTTCTAGATTTTTATTTTTAACCTTAACATAAGATAGAAAAGTAACACCCAGGTATAAAACTCCCCGAAAACACCATTAGACAGCCACAGCTCATTCAGAATGTGGCTGCATCCAAAACTTGAAAGTCAGAGCATATCACACCCGTCCTCAGGTCTACAGCGGCTGGTAGTGGCTAGGAGAATAGATTTTAAAGTGTTGCTGATCATCTATAACTCACAAAACAGCTCACCACTAAAATACAATACAGATCTGCTTATACAAGCGCTACAGAGCTCTCAGATCATTGGGAACTATCAGAAGTTTGTTCCATAAGGAAGAGTATGCTTTTGTTTACTATATGCTGCCCACAGCTAGAACCAGCTTCCAGAAGAGATTAAAGTGGATCTCTCACATATCAATGTAAAAACACTGGCTGAGCCCTGCTGTCCAAACACATTTAGTGTCTAAGGGTTTACTATCTTACTTTTCAAGTGATTTTAAAAATTTTGCTTTTTATTGTTATTTGTGACCTATTTTTATTCTCCAGGTATCCTTTGATTTGTCATTGTGTATAAAATTGGTTACACAAATAAAATGGTTTGCTTTAGTTTGAAGATAGGACCGCCCCCATAATTAACCTACAAACTAATAAAAAAACTGAAATAAATAATTGTGAAAGTAGCAAAAATAGATAACACAGTAACAAATAAACATATACAGATGTGTTGAAGGGTATGGATTAAATTGCACATTGTTAAATTGTTTCTTCTTCCATTTGCTTTTTCGGTTTTTGCCAAGAATAGGTCATCTCGTGAGGCTTCTTCTTTTTACATAATTGGACATAATGAGATATAACCTCTGTTGATTGTGTTTCATCAGTCGTCCGGTTCTGATGCTTACAGCCCCGAATATTGAAATTGAAAGTCCTAAAAAGTTCAGCGTGTTGAGCACGAGCGGTTCAGAGTGGGCTCGCCCTCGCTTCTGCTTTGGAAGCGTGTCTCTGACAGGAGCTCGGGTTTCAGAGACCTTCTCTCGCATCACAGCCGTGCAGAGAGAAACCTCAAACGCGTTGGAGCGCTGAAGACGCGCGTGACTGTGATAGCGGAGAACAAGCTCTCGAGGTTTTTCTCGAGGACGCAGATCGATCTCAAATGGAAAGCAATGTGACCGAAGAGCTGGCTTCGTTGCAGGGCATGGATTTCAGCCGTAAGTACGTTTGGCTGAATGCGTGGACGCGTGAAAGACCAACTTTTGCTAACTTCTTGAAATTAAGTGAATGCTTGGGGAATGCTTTCTAATGCGGAGACTTTTAACAAAATGAAATGGTATAGTTTTATTGACTGAAATGCCCCATATTTATTGACTTCTTGTCTTTGAAATGTTTTCATGTTCACAGTTCAGTCGTTTTTTTATTCACTGCTGCCTGTTATTCGTTAGCATACTAAATCAATAAAGTCATACACGTTAGCATACTAAGTCAATGAAGCCATATATATGCAAATATATTTATAAGTATGCAAAAGTGGTGAGATTATGTTAATGCTTGTTTTTTAAATCTTTGAATAAAAAGGTAAAATCAGATTTTTTAAAACAAGTTTTATATGTAGTTAAATTTCATTAGAGTGGAAAATATCTTATATAAGATCTACCAAATGGTCTTGACACGTATTATAATTTTATTAAATTTGTGATTTAAAGTTGTTTTATTGCAACCATTCTTTAAGCTATAACAGACCTAAGCTTACAATCCTAAAACATGTAAAATTGGTCTTTATTATTTCTATATTTGTAAAATCTTTTATTGAATACACTCATATGATTACAGAGCAAATTTTGGACTTAAAGTTATTCACAGTAAAAAATTAATTTAAATAATAAATTAATAAATTAATTGATGAATTTCTTGGCGGTGAAAACAGCAGGTTGAGAAAAGAAATGTTGTCTTAGGTTATCAGCTATGTGTTGAAATATGAAACAGAGTTAAAGGAGTTCCAAAAAACATTGAGAAAGAGAAGCTAACATGGCTCATTAACTCGTGGGGAAGCCAGATCTTGATAAAAAAACACAAAACAAGAACATATCCATCATTACCATAACCCAGGACTTCCATTAAAATGTACAAATCCAAAATATTTAAATGGTTTTGAATACATTTATAGTCAACTGCTTGGTATATTGTTTGCAAACCTTTCCTATCTAAAACATGTCTCTGTTAAAGAGGTTTAGATAAAATAAAAATACAAAAATCTTCAACTTAAGAAAGCGTTTGTGCACAATACAGTTTCTAATAATTAAATAGTGAAATTACGACAGTGTTTGAAATCAGAGTTTACATGATCATAGAAACTCAATTGTATTTGCTCTTCGAATCAAATGATCATACTGTAACGTGACAAACTAAAATCTAAATTGTTACAAATGTATGATGTTTTATTGTTTACTAATGGTGTTCATGAAAACATGAATCATCTGCTGAGATGTACATTACAGTGTCCATCATCACATAACACAGCCCCGTATTTTCTCATTGGAATGGTTGTTTTGTAGGAGTGCTGGTTGTAGTTTTCAGCATGGTTGCCTCTGAACTCTCTCACGTTCACACTAGACCAATTGACTTTGTGTGTGACAGCGAGGCCAGGAGAGCGATGAACAAGGTGAAGGATCTACAAGAAGAGAAGGTAGGATTGTGGCTTTTACTCCAGACCTCAAATGACCAGATTGTCCTGTAATGCAATTTTTGCATTGTTAGCTCTCACTATAGACATTTAACAAGGACTGCTAGTCCTTTCATGAAGATATTTTTGAGTTTTTTAGAATGGCGTAGTTTAGAGATGGCAGATATTTCTTGAGACAAAATCAAAAACCAAATCCACATTTGGTGCCTCTTTATCAAGGTGACTGTAATGCCACACGCAGTGGCTTTGCTTAGTATCAACTGCTATGTTTGCAAATGTTGAAACATATTTTTAATAAGTTTTAGCTTAGCTGAGATAATCCAGTTGGGCTCTACTTGCCAGATTTTACACGGATGACCGTACCTCTCTTTTGATGGTTAAAAAAACAAATGTGAAGTTTAGAAAAGCATTTGTTATCAGAAAGCTAAGGCATTGAGGATATTAATAAAAGTAGTACACTGAAGCACCAAAGTGCAGATGGTTTTGAAAATCTGAAGTAGGGCTGCACGATTTTGGAAAATATTTCAAACGCTATTTTGTATTGCATTTGTGATTAAACAATGTGATAATTTTTTCTCCAAAGCTTTGAGGTTTTTTAATTTTTTCAACAATAACATGTTGAAACAATAACATGTATATATATATACCTTTCACATATCTTAGTTATTGAAAGTATTCATTACAAACATGTAACTCTGTGCAATGTAGTTTTTAATAAATGACTATTATTGTCAGACAGATTCAGCTAAATAAAAAGTACAACTTTTCTGAATGTTAAACTCGCATGAACTGCACTTTCTGCGATTTGAAAAATGTGTTTACTTATATCGCGATTTAATTGCAGATACCGATTAATTGATCAGCCCTAATGTAAATTTTAAAAATTGTGCAATTAAATTGGACAAATACAAAGTTTGACTTGTAATTGGACATACGATCCAAATGGAACTTGAATCAGGAATCCTTTAAAAAAAACCCTCATTAAAATCACATCTTTCAAAATTCATTCTTGAATGGTGGAAAGACATCGAGCCTTTTTCTGTTTTGAGAGGGCATGGTTTTATTGATGTGTACACAAGATTTACAAAGGGAACTTTGCTAGAGGCTTTTTTGGCACAAGCAAAATTCATCAAATGGTTTTGGTACAAACACCTATGACATCAGAGACAAGAACAAATATTTGCCTTCTTTTGGACCAGTTGTTTTTAAATAACCTATTGTTAAGAGCTTTCTGTAAGGTGTTAGCCTGTATTTGGCTAAATTTAGTATCCACCTGAATCTGTGTACTTATAACATTTTATATAATAATAAAAAGTAGTTTCAAATAAAAATTGATTGAAAATGTGGAAGCAAATTTGCCAAATTATTTAATTTAGTTTACGTAAAAATTCCAAATATGATTTTTTGTTGTTGAAGAAAAACAACCAACTGTCACGATCCTCATAAGAGAAGGGTAGTAGCAGAACCCAAACGCACGACAGCCAGAGGTTCAGTCAGTCTCTTTATTATAAAACAGAAAATAACAAAAATAACCCACGAGGGGGAAAACCTCCAATAACTAAAGTAAACAGATAAGTCTAAGATAAGACAAAACCAGAACAAAGACTACAGCAGGAATAAATACATTCAACAACCAGAAAGGTGTGACAAACAATGCAGCAACACACAACAAACAAGACAGGAGTGAATCTACAAACTGTAAAGAAAAACAAAACTAAACGCTTTAATGATAAAAACAAGAAGATTAGACAAGAATAAATACCAAAAGGGGAAAACCCAAACACAACTCTGACACCAACCAAACAAATATTTATCTACTTGCAGAAAAAAAAATCTGAATGTTTTGTTATTATATGTATGTACAATATTTTTGGTTTTAAAATAGTGTAAAAAAAAAAAGCAATCCAATAAAAAGTGATAAATGTTTAACATTACATAGCCAAACCTATCATTTGACTTAACGTCTTTCAAAAATTATGATTTATTATATCTTATAGGTATGTAAAATATGTCTTACATTTTACTTTTGATTCTCATTCTGTGATTCAGATAGAAGATCCGGATCCACTCTCTTTTATATCAATCTCTGTTCTCCCCCTGGTTTACATGCTAGACTTCACCTGATAAAGATCTCTAAGTCTGCTTGTTTGCATGATTTCTCTCACTATATTCTCAGCTGTCATGTTCTGTCTTGTTGAAGTTTACAATCTGATCAATGTGTGTTTGTTTGACGGTTTGACTCTTCAGCATGATCAGATCTTCCCAGCCCATCTGTCCACCAGCACGACCTTTGATAGGCTGCCTTTTCTCATCCCCTTCACAGGTAGTCTGCAGTGCTGTAGACACTCTACCTTCTTCTATTCAATTGCCATGCATCAGCATTCACAAAGCAAGCTGGGAGAGAAAACCTGTGAGTGCTTCAACGCAACCCACTCCCACCCACATATGTACGCACTCCCTCTATTTCAGCACCTACACACTCATGCTGCACATAGATACACTTTCAGACACCTCACCTGTGTGTCAGTGTGCAAAGATGGGTTTGGTTTTTTGTAGAGAAGATTTTCCGTTACTAATAATCACAACAAAAGTGTAATTCATCAATCCCTTATCTAAATGTTTTATTCGTCTGAGATTGCATTGAGCTCCAACTCGACTTTAATCAAACGAGACTCCCAAAAATAGTTTTTGGTGTGATGGAATTCTGTAAACCAAATGACAAATTGCGTTGGATCCAGCACACTCATTGTGAGACATTTCACAGGTCAACGCATCAGGGCAATTACAACACGAGGGTATAGTGTGTACTAAATTACAACCTGAGAGGTTGCTGACTCACTAAATAGAATGGTAGAGGTCTGCAGTCAAGTGTACTGATCTAGACCTTTAAGTAGTATTGGTAAGATTCCCAGAGAAGTCATTTTGTCAGTAAATTTGAATACAGTTTAATTTCATATGCCACCTGACTTATTGAGGGTATACCTACAACGCAAAGTGAGCTTGAAATCCCTTAAAATGGGGAGAAATAATTCTAAATGAATTGCCATTTCTTTTGAGAAACTATTGAGGACATGAAGCATAGCTGAATTTCCATATAGTTAAATTGTTGCATCAACAAGCTTTGTGCATTTAAAGAATTAATTATATCAGGAATTTTGCTGTTTCCTGTCACGTGGTCTAAACTAGAGTCTGTAATGAGCATCACTCAACTGCTCTTTTATGTCCTTGCACATAACCACAGCATTCTGAGCACGTCATCAGCTTTCATTGGTTGATCATGAGATTTTGGCTAAAGATATGGCGATATGGCAAAAACAAATGTTTTTCCACTGACTTGCATCGTTTGGCCAGATATGAGCACTCGCAGCGATATTCATTGTTATGGCTCAAGGTGCATTTACACCTGAAACTAAAGTAGATCATTCTAGATTGGGCTCCACTTATGAATAGGCAGTTGAGTGATAAAATCTATGACATTCACATGAGATCCAGGACAATTATTAGACAATACCTGAACATTGCTCTAATCCTTGCGTTTGATTTTTACAAGAGCGACATTTTTTTATTTATTAATTACAGTGCTATCTAAAGAATACTCACAAGTTTCAGACACCAAATGCACATCAGATTAAACACAATTTCTAAACTTTTTGCTGTGAAAATTACTTTAACACACTGATCTTTACTCTTAAAACAGTGATGTCAATTTACTCTGATCTGTCCATTCCTATTCCATAGTACGCTCCACTGTACAACAAAAACTGTTGTTCTCTCAAGCCTATCCCACTCATCCTATAACAGTCCTATAAATGACTCGTGTAGTACATTTCCAAAAGGTTTACACATTTTCATGTCTAAAATCCATTTATGAAATATCTAGGTTGCTGATAAATGATTTCCTCCAAAAACATCACGAATGCACATCCTCAAGTCAAGTTCCACCCATTTTAAAACAGCAGGGCCAAGCCAGGCCTTTATGCAATTATAATCCATTCATAATAATCAGAAGTGTATCTTTCTATATGTTTCTATATGCATTCATGCCCTTCTGTGTCTGTGTTGTAGTTGCAGGAGCGCAGGGCAGAGCTCCTGCTGTCTTTGGGGGGGCTTGCACAGGATGTGCGCTCTGCCAGGTCTCTGAGCCAGGCTGGCTGTGCTCGTTCTCTACTGGAGCGCCTGGAACACAGCCTCAATAACTACCTGCATGTGCTACGACAGCTCCACACTGAGGTGAGGACACGCGAATCAACCCTGAGCTCAGCTGGAGACTGGTGGTGCAGAGCAGAGAGCCAGCTTCTTCAGGAAATCGCTCGTATTGAATCTGCTATTGACTTGCAGAATGAATAATGAAGGCTTGGCAATTAACAGAGGTCTTACTGCAGCAACTAACCACACTAAAACATTCATTTTTTTTTTAATTCAGTGTTTTTCTGAAACTTTCAAATGATACCATTCCCATTCAAGAAAGCTAAATTAGTCCAACTCAAGATGAAAGTGGTAGTTAAAATATCCCTAAATATCTCTTGAATAGCACACTTTTTTGAGGGCAGGGTTATTGCCTCAAACAAAATGTTACTGAATACCTGTGTATTAAATTGAACTTTGAAATTGAAAAATGGGCAATATACCTTTTTTTTTGGCTTTTATTGTCATTTATTTTTAGAGACCCTTCATGAGACAGAAGTGATTTTGAATAATGATTCAAACTGTTCTAAGTATTGAAAACATTTTTAAATACAAGTATTTAATAAATAAAGAAAATCCTGGAATGAGCTACAAATTGTTACCAAAACAAACTTGAAGCCAATCAGTATAAGTTCTCAAAATAGGGAAAAGGCACTGCTTTGTTTCTGGCATTTATAATCTCAACAGGGGCTTAGGGAAATTGCATAACACATTTGCAATACAGGGTGATTCAAAAAGAATACCACAACTTGTATTAATCTGTATTAAGTAAAATAAAAAACAATGATGGATCCTTGTGTAATTAGTCAATGTAAAGAGTACTTAACAAACTTCAGAGCTTCCTTAAATCGACGACAGAATGAGCTTGGTTCTCTCTTTTTCTTCTTTGCAGAGTTTGAATCCCCCTGTATACTGCCAAAGAACATGAGCTTTTCTGCAGCTTAGCAAGAAGGTTCCTAGTTTGATCGTAGTCAAAGATATCTTTCTTAGACCTGCTTGAAGGTCAACCACAAAATTTCATGGAGAACACAACTCCACAAACTCAAACCAGCAGAATATCCAACCTTTGTTCCTTTCTCCATAGCAACAGTACAAACCTGCTTGATAATGATGTTGTGAGCTAGTTTAAATGCATGAATTTAGCTTAAAAGAGAACATTTTAGCACAAACACTTGACAGCAATTTTCCCCATTTTTGGATGTTGCTGTGGAACAGTGACATTCTCAAGGAAGATATCCTGCCTTCCGAGAATCGACGTGAATTTGTCCCATCATCTTGGTGGCTGTGTCTGGAAGGTGACCTCTGCCTTCCTTCCCCAGGAAAGACAGGGAGATAGCAAGACATACTTGAACCGTGAGAAAGAAAGGAACCGGGAGCTCTCCGAATTGCTGTGAAGACATGCCCTGCAGATAAAATATCAATAGACCTCCTCTCCTCCCATGAAGCACGTACTGAAGATGCTGCTCTGCAGTTTTGTTTATTTTTAACGGCTCTTTACACAAAAAAGATTACAAAAACATTACACATTTAACAAACCAACCCACATAATTTCACAGTTCAGATCATTGGAGTCACCTTATCCTTAATTTTCTCCGCCCAGATTGTCAACTTTTAGTTTATATTGGATTATAACATTTTTGCTGATAACTTTCTGAATGCACATACCTCATAGGTTTCAGGAATGTATACTGTCTAAATGTTTCAATATAAAGTTTTTGTCAATTTATGTGCAATACTAAAAAGACCCTCAGCCTCATCCGGGACTTTTTTGTTTAAAACACTGTGAAGTCTTCATTTTACCACCTGTGAAATGTAGCTAGATTGCGTTAAAAGACTAATGAATACATTTGTTGCATCTTGTCTGAATAAGTTTAGCGCTCTCCTGGCCGGGGTTTCTACGTCTACTCTGGACAGGTTGCAGTATATGCAGATGCTCGTGGATTGTCTGGGACCAGAAAACACGAGCACATCACAGCTGTTATTAAATCACTGCACTGGCTCCTGGTCCGCTTCCGTGTAAAAATGTGTATTTTAACCCTCACATATAAAGCACTACATGGTCTGCCCCACTGAAAGAGTACTTGTTGTCTCTTTCAATCACTTATACCCCAAGACGTACGCTCCAACACTCACAGTGTAAGCTTCTATCTGTTTCACGCGCATGCACTAAAACTATGGGAAACATGGCTTTTTCTGTCTATGCACTGACACAGAGGAATATTTTTAACTCTCACTTTAAAACGTTTTTTTGTTGTTGTTGGCATTTCTATTGCTTAACTTTAGCCCTGGATTTTTATTTCCTTGTGTGGCTAAATATATTTTGTTTTATTCTGCTGCTCTGCCTGCTCATGTACTTTTTTTACTTTTGTTCTATGTTCAGTGTTTTGGCTTGAAATGTGTTTTTTATATATAAAATAAAGTTGTTTATTATAATTTTTAAACTTTCTTTTTTAAAAAACCAAAGAATTAAAAATGATAATGTGTATAGAGTTCATAGTCAAAGGCTTTTAAGGAGCGAGGTTCCTGTTGAATAGCAATTTCATTACAATGGCTGTAATAAGGGTAATTTAAAACATTGATTCTCCATAAACACATCTACTGTACCAGTTTCTTTTCCCTCAACTTTTTGTAGGCTCTGTCTGCAGTATTTATATGACAAAGTTCCATCACATCTCGCCTGGCACAAGTTTTTAATTCATTTTCTACAGACCAGTTCTTTTTCTCTCTTGTCTGTCAGGGTTTAGTCTCAATAGCAGAAGTCACATGTTAAAAGGGTAAAATAGTTCATCATATTTTCAACATCATTAGATACAGTCAGATGGAGAAACAAACTTGTGTTCAATTTAAGAACCTAAAAATGAAGGGTAACAACCAGTCTCTTTCAACACATAGAAAAGAAATATAATGAAATAAAGTGGTTTAATACTGTACAAATGAGAGTGTTTAATAGATATTAAGGTGTTTAATCAACAGCACACTGGCAGCTTGCAAAAACTCTTTGCGTTTAATTTTTTGTTAAATTTCAAACCCTAATTTGAGTGTCTGATTTAAATGTATGTGTAGGGCAAGCATTTTTCCATGGATAAAATACTTGTCATTGTATTACTTATTTTTTTACTGGTTTTAGTCAGTGCCATTTAATCGACCACCTAAATGTAATTGTGCATCATTGTGTTTTTTCCAGCAGGGGGAGCCAGATGAGCCCCAGCCAGAGAGATGTCTAGGTCAGCCCTCAAAGGATTTGGGCACAGTCTTGAAGTACTTTGGGCTTCTTCTAAAAGGCAAACTGGAGTTGCTCATAACAGAGATGGCAAAGAAGTGCTAGATACTACGCTTGCCCTTTCGTTAACCTTGTATGCTGGGACCTGCGAGGATAAATCAATTTCAATGGCAACCCTCATACAAGACAATGGGGAGGGTTTGCTGGAGAACAGAGGGGAATACATTGTAGTACATTGTGTGACCTACAACACTGTGCCATCTACTGGATCACAAGTGAACTGAATCACCTGCTGAGAGATTCGTTTCTTGAATTAACCTCAGAATTGACTTAAATGAAGTAGAGAGAACCTCGAGGATTCCCTTAAAATTTATATGGAGTATCTATTTTATTTATTTTGTCATGCACAAAAGTTTAACTCGCACAAAAAATGTCTGGAAGAAATGAAAAAGAGCTGAAAGTATAGCACAAAAGTGACTATTAGTTTTGGATTTTGTGTGCATTGCCTTGGGACACTTATAAATACAGAATGTTAAAGACATTGTAAAATATAGCTTTAAACCTCTGATGACTTTACACATAAGTAAATACTGCCTTTTGTATGCTCATTTTAAGCTATGTTTTTATAAAACATTTAAATGTTTGTAAATGCATATCTATTTTTATATGACTTTTTAAACATATATTTATTTACCATTTCTAGTGGGGTGAGTGCTTTTATTTTAAAACATGTTTTGTATTTGTAAAATGAAAACTATTATACATGATGAATATTCTTTATAATAAATAGTCTGAAGGGTGGTTATTTAAAAAAGTTAATAATGTATTTCAAACAATTGCAAAGCAAATGTAGCCTTCAAAAACTGTATGGGGTGCTACGTGATTAGGAGCATCATTTTTGAGGATTTCAAATGTTAACAGTCGCAATGCTTGTTAAAAATCATGAATGTTCACAAATAGCATTATTGTACAATTGTCTCCCAATTTCCATCCATATAAGCTCATAGGAAGTGATTGGGCGAAAAAGTTTAATAAGACAATAAACAGTTCTATCTATATGTGAGATTTATTGATAGAAAGAATCAGGTACCAAAACAAGAGAGAAACTCAAATTTACATAGGTAGCAAAAATAAAAATCTAAAAAAACATTCTAATCTGAATTACCCTCCACAACATTTAAAGAAACAACCATACATATATAAAACATGCAAGTATAGTACTTACATTTAGTTTTTAATAAACTTTTTACTTTTACTTTACATAATCTGATTGATTATGAGATAAAACAGAAAAAAATGCTTTTTTGATTTTTTTTAATATTCATAAAAGTTTAAATATTTTTTATTATTTTCAATTATTTACTTGCCACTGTGAAAATTGCTACTCTGTTGTTTGGGAAATGTCAGCTTTTCATTATTTAAACATAAAACACATTGTTTTATTTCTAAAGGGGTCTCAACATTTGAAGAAGGTGCCTTTTTTCAAGATGCTCAAGGAGGAAAAAGTCACAACCACAGAAGTGATGGTGCACAAGAAAGCACTGACGGGAGAAAGTCTCTGACACAGCGGAAGTCACGAGAGAAACCTCACCATCTGGACGATGGCTGCATGTTTTGAAGCGTTAAACCTCTGAATCTCAACAGCTAAAGCCACAGCTTTGTTTGTGTTTGCGTTGGGCTCAACATCTGCCTTGGCTAGAACTGCTGAATCTGAACAGGTTGGAATGCTTCGGAGTTTAGAGAAATTCTGTCTAGACCCGGTTTGTTCATCTCTAAAGTACGTGCTATGAAAAGGTGCAATTTAAGCAACATTTTGCAGTACATATTGCTGCTGGATGAAATAAAAACATATCATGTGCCGTTATAATTTATAGTTCGCTATACATATACTTTTGTGAAATCATTAGATAGGTCAGTGCTAAAATATTTTATTATTTAGGGAAAGTGTAGTTGAAGTTTGTTTCACTATTTTAGTTCAAAAAGTGTAATTTATATGTTAAATTAGTTGACTTAAAGCAAAACCTTTCAAAACTTAAATGCATTTGACAGCTGAGGACAGTTTCTCTGATATTGGCCTTCAGCTTGTCTGCATTTCGAGATGGCTGTTCTCACATCTTCCTCTTCTCAATAGCTAGATGTATGATTAAGTTTGCTGGCCAAACTTTGTTAAAATGTTGGCTTAGTGGGGAGATGACAAATACTGCTCGAATCCTCCTAAAACTCGCTGGCAGCAGCAAGCATTAAGTGTTCGCAAATTTCCTGGCAGACAGTGGTGGTGACTTTAGACTTGATAAAAGATGATGGAACCATAGAAGCAGAGGACATGGCCCTTCAAACCATAATAAAAAAAAAAAGTGGAAAATTCCAACTGGACTTTAATAGGCTTGGCTTGTGTGCTTCCTATAGACTCTGGGACCTTGATTTCCAAATGACATGCTAAAAAAATCTGAAAAGAGGACTTGGGACAGCTAGACAACGGACCGATCATTTTTTCCCTCAGCCCAGCAATTCTCTCACTGTTTTTGGTTCAGGAGTGGGTTATTGTATGGAAATCTAGAGCTGTAGTTGTCTCGAAGACTTCTGAATGCGCTGGCTCTCCGAGAGCAGCCTCAGCCCACCTCTTAAGAAGCTCCCCTACATTTCTAAATCAACCCTGTTTGACAATCTTCTCAAGGCTGTGCTCATTCCAGTACCTTGTGCACCTTTATCTGGTCAAATTATCTTAGTCCTCTTATCTTCCTCTATACTATACTGTGCTATTTGAACATCCAGTTTCTATTGCAATTGTTTTTTTCTAGTTTTTCTTCTTGTGAAGGGTGTCTATGATGGTTTACTGCACAACTGTTTATAGCCAGCAGGCTTCCAGATTATTCTGCAGCCTACTGAACCTTTCCAGGTGTTTTTTTAAGTTAATTATGGTAATTTGTCATCATATTCTAATTTAGTGAAATACTGCACAACAACAGCAAGATAGTTTGAGGGAAATACTTGGAATAAATAGACGGTGCCCTTAAATATTTGAAATTTTACATAAATACCTGTAGAATTAATATTGTGTTTTTCAAACATATTTGTATGGTCACACAGAAGCTATAGTTGTTACAAATAGCAATTCTATTCAGATTCAGTTTTTTCTTTACCTATGTGTGCTTGTCTGAGTAAAAGGATGCTGATATTTCTGAGGAAAGGAATCTCTGCATCCGTCAGCATTTCTCACATGCTGCGTTTCCTTCTGCTCATCCTTCTCTCCAGTCCCTCACGCAGCTGCAGCAACATCTCTGAGGCTTCTCCCCACCAACACAAGCATTTACCTTCTACAGTTATGTTAGGGTGCTGACTGAACAGAGTTCGTAAAAGCAATAAAAAAACCTATTTGAGATGAATATGAAAATAGATTAAAATCATTAAATACAATAAAAAAAAGATCACGTCCAGTGTTTCGTTTATACACAAAGACATCAAGCAATGATGCTCTGCTCTCTCTCTGTGCAAGCATCACCAAACAGCAGACATTGCTTCATTGTGCGCCCTAACTAACAGTTTTTTGCTTATATGAACTCATTGAATTTTAAACAAAACTTTAGTTTTTGACAAGTTATCCCTGACAAATTGTCTCTAACATTTGAAAACTTTGGTGATGAGTGCTCACCAAAGACAGTTAGATGATTAGTAATTAGTAATACAAACATTTTTAATATGTTGTTTTCTATTTCTATCTGAGAATAATAAGTTTACTAAATTGTAATAATTAACCCAGAGACCAAAGATTAATTTATCAACAGTCTCTTCATATGCTGCATAAACAGTACAAATTAAATAAACAAACAAATAACTGAATAATTGTATAAAGTACATATTTAAATAATGACAAAACGTTTTATCTGCAAATACAAACAATAGGTATATATTTCAATACATATCTACATTAATTAAAATGTATGTAAAAATTTACTTGTACAAACAAATTGGACACAGTTGGACACTAGGTGTCGCGCTTTCAAAGTTGAAGGAGCAGAAGAAAAAAAAACAACTGTTCATACTCATATCTCATGAATATTAATACCGTTGCGTATAACAGTCTCTTAACTTAAGAAACCCTCTCTTTAAAACAAACGCCCAAATGTAGCATATTCGAGTACTTCATTATGTTATTTTCAGAAATAAAACACAGACCCGTAGAGATGAATCAGACACGTGTTCACCAGATGACAATCTTAAACGTTGTCTCCCGAAACTGTTCCATCGGTTCAGTATCATAAATGCACCACTGCAAGCTCAGTTTATTCCTAGCTGAGCTGAGAATCTGATCCCTCTGGACGGCACGTTATCGCATTCAATGACGTCACACGGACTCTGGTGCCACCCTGCGGTGAAGCCTCCTCTGTGTCCACAGGCACGACGGTGTCACCAGCTGAGAGGCATTTACCACGCAGAGTTACGAAACAGACGCCATCTTGGCTCTAACCGAATGTGGCAGAGCATTAGAATCTCACGCCACCTCATCGTGATTTGAGCCAAAATGTCCCACCCTTGGTGCAGTTCGTAGTAACCTTCTCCATTAAACCTTCGGGGGAGGAATACAGGGGATCTGTCGCGAAACTACTTGTCCACTTCTGTGGCGGTCTGGAAAATGGCCTAACCAGTGCCTGACTGGACCCGTCCGGCATCGCCGCGTGTTTGCACGGCAGTGAATACTGGAATTACCCGAGGAGTTTCATGGCTGAGTCGTGCGTAAAGATGAAGATGATGAGGAGGAGGACGGGGATTCCACTGGTGAGAAAGCCTGACTAGCAAACAGCGCAGATAGGGGATGTTTACTTTTGAGAACGTTTGTTGAATTGAACATTTAGTTCTACCCAACTCTCAAAACCGACGAGACTGTAGCTTCGTCGCCTCCGCTGCAACGTTAGCGTTGAACTATCACCGTTTAACTGCTGTTTTTTAAAGCGGCTAGCGTGAGTTTGTTTCCAGGGTAGGTGAATAAACCCGCTATTGTGATCCTGTGTGACGGCAGCGAATGTGAATAGCTATAATCAGGTTAGGAAACACAGGCACTGAGGCTCAAAGTTAATGAGTGATCGCTCAGGCTAGTGCTTTAGCTAACGGTCCTCACTGACTGGAAAAGGAACCCTCTCCCGGAGCTCGGGATGGACTGGACACCATCAGATGGATTCTTCATTTAAGGCAGCCTTCGTCAAGTAAACATTTTAAGTATTACGCATGGCCAGTATGTTGTTCATTTATGAAGTAACGTAAATAGCACTAAATAAATGGCAGTAAATAGCACTGATGTAAGTTGCATAGCAAGTAACGTCAACTATGTACAGCAGTAACTTTAGGTGTTTACAGACATAATGCTACACATTGTTTCGGAAATGAAGGGAACTGGTTTCATTTTGTGTACACATACAAACATACAAATGGAAGGAGAATTAATAAAAAAATATATTGAAAAAGTTTTGGTTGTCTTTAAACTTCGTTGTGGAGTCTTCTTGATATTGATTAAAAAATTGTCATCCCCTTTGAATGCTGGGAATTAAAGAGGCATTAGAATGTATATCATTAGACTCTGCAACTTTGTAAGTAGGTGCTTTATTTTAAAGCTGTAGCAATCAAATATTTTATTTGGTAAGTATTCTGCTGATAAATTAATCAATAAATTGAGTAATCGGATAAAAGTTTGTCATTAATTAAAGAACGATATTAAATATGCAAGAGAATATAAGTTAGGGCTTGTAAAATGAAAACTAAATAGTTTATTTCTTTAATTCTGAATTTAATTTTTCAAAACCTATGCATGCACACAACAATATCTATTCTTTCAAATAACATTTGATTTCTTCCCATTGTTTTACTGGCTTTTCTTGAGCTGTGAACAATTATACAAACGTAAAAAAATGTATAAAGTTATCTATTTTAAAGTATCTAAACTGAAACATTTGTTAAAAATACAAAAGCACTACCCCAAGTTATGTTTTCAGAGTTTTCAAGAAATTTGCAGATGAAGGCTGATTTTTAACCCAAAGTTGGTGATCGTAGAGTGTCTTGGAAAGAAGCCATTGGCCATTTTATGCTAAAATTAGATATGTAATTTCTACACAAAATTTAGTTTTTTTTTTAGTTTCTTTAAAAAGTGTTTTGCAGCAGAACCAACAGCTGAACAATGATTTTCTCAAATTTGAGTTTTGTAAGAGAACTACCAAGAAAGCAGGGAGGACGAGCTGATTTGGTGTCAGACTGTTTTGAGTAAAGCAGGTTTCATGCAGGAGTGTTTTTGGGTTTGGTTCTTTGCAGACACTCCCTTGGCCGTCTCCTTTCAGCTGCTTTCTCATAGACACCAATATTTTTCTGCAATCACCGAAGAAGGAATATTTAAGCTCAAACAGCTTTGTAACTTCGGGTGGTTTTTGAAAAATGAGTCATCGCAAAATTTCTTGCCACAGATTTCGAAGAGGTCTCCTATGTTTTTTATTAGCGCTAATCAGCGTTAGTGAATCTTTGAATCTACAGCTAACTTTTCTGAAGTCGTTTCTTGCTGCTAGGCTGTGGTATGCTCACTCGATCGTGCAATGGACACTCGCTACAGCGCTTTCTTTTCAATGTGAAATTATGACTTGCTTTGTAATTTTTAGCTTTCTCTTGTTATTTTGGTCTCTTTGCTCATCACGATTGTTAAAGCTGCCTTCCATTACTCAACATGCACGAGTCGGTGCTCACAGCCTCAAATTCAAAACATTCCACTTTGTACACACAAGTGCATTGTCAAAGTAAAGCAGAAATCATTGTAAAAGTATGTCATATGTACCTAAAAAAGGAATTAATAGAGGCTTCAAGGCAGAGCATTTTGCCTCAATAATTTTTGTAATCAAGTTGTGGGGCTGGTGGACTGACTTGCTATTTCAGCAACCAGTTTAACGTGAGTTTTTGGCGCTTAGCTCAGGTGGTTTTATGTTATCTCATCTGTATCTAGGGTCAAGCAAGGCTGCTTTGCGCCTCATACTCACGGTGGAGTTATTGATATTTGCCTTCGATCTGTTCTCCAAACTACTTTGTCGGTCTAAAGCCAAGGTATTGTCAGATAAGTGAATGTACTCCTTTTTTACCAACTAAAATCCTTGAGGCCATTATAATGCCAGAGTCTCGCGGACAAAGTGATTGACAGGTGGTAATTTCTAATTTCTGTGTAACTTAAGCAGGTTTCAAATACAACCCCCCCCCCCAGAGGCGATTTCATTGTCCATCAACGATGTTTCTCATTAGACATCGCTGATGCCAAGTTAGGCAACATCGCCCAACCCTAGTTCAGAGCAAAAACTGAAGACAAGGTCAAGCGAGGAAATTTAGGTGGGAGAGCCTTATTTATGTATAATTTTTTTTTTCATGATCTGCAGCATGTTAATGTCAACTTTAATGCCTATTTGAACTTTAAGGTTAGCAATTCTTTAGTTTTTTTAGATGTGCACAGCAGATTTTTTATTGTTAACTCACTGATTGTGCTGTTCAGTACAACAGGATTATGCTGAATTTTCTAATCTATTAAAAACTCAACTAATGTGCTTTTGAACATGAATATATTTAGTGAAATATGGTATATAATGTTGAATAATTGATTGTATAATATGTATTAAATGTTTTAAAATTCACACTATTTATTTTTTGTCACGATCAAAAAGTAAAAATGTTCTTCTGAAATCTTTATCAGTAGTTTTTGCATAAGTTTGTGAAACATATTATGTGTATAATATGCATACATATGTTATTAATCTGTAATTTCTGCTGGTCTTTAAGATCAGCATATAGTGTAGGAACTTATATAATTAATATATTAATAACTTATAATTATTTAAACTTTTTACTCTGTGATGTAAAATATCAGGAGATGAAAAAAAGAGATGAAAAAGAGCTTATCTTATTAATCTATGAATTGATTGATTACAGTGACAATTGATTTTCAAAATAATTGATGGCTTTTTACCTTTTTCCTTGGTTCATGTATCTTACATTTATGTTGAGTCTCATGTGGGTGAAACTTCATCAGCAGGGCTTTAAGGTTAATCCAGTTAAGAAAGTGAGGGTGACTGCATTCCTGGATCGAGGAAGCAATCAAACGGAGCTTCCTCACACAGCCTTGACGGTGTGCTGGAGAAATAGCTTGGAAAAGAATAATGACAGGAAGAAAGATCATACTTGACTAAAACATTTTTTTTAGAAGCTTTACAAGTTTGTGTGGAAAGAAAGAAATTTGATGTGCGATTACAAATAAAAAAAAAATACTACAGTTGTTTAATTATAAGTTTTAATCCTTCGATTACCCAAAGCAGACACAAATTTAATTTTCAAATGTTTTTATTCATATAAGTACCGTAATTTCTGGACTATAAGCCGCTACTTTTTTCATATGTTTTGAACCATGTGGCTCATACAAAGGTGCGGCTATTCTGCAGATTTTTTTCCACCGCTAGGGGCGCTCTAACCCGAATTAGAATCAAAACTAAGACAAAATAAATGCAAAGAAAAATACGCTAGTTCAAGAAGAATACGCTAGTTCCTCTTTAGCAGATTTAAGTCGGTAGAAGCGGATAGACGACGTGATTTCACACACTGGAGAAATGAAGATAAATACTGTAAATACCGGTTATTTTCTCTCGGTTTTGTCCCGTTTTAATCACCAAAGTTGCTGTCGTGTTAAAATACAGGTTAGGAAAGGATCTATTTAGGTACATACATGTACATTTACAATTCAAAATCGTTCTGTTCCTGTAGTAAATATCTAATCTAAAAACATACATGTCTGTGGCTTGCAAAACTTTTTTAAATAGAGCGGATGCGGCTTGTATGCAGGTGCGGCTTGTTTATTTTTATTTTTTTAAATTTTTTTAAAACAGAGCGGATGCGGTTTATATGCAGGTGCACTTTATAGTCCAGAATTTACGGTAATTGGTTAACATTTGGTGACATTACGGAAAAAAAAACAACTCGCTTGCCTTGAGTAACCATCTATTATTTAGAGGATCCACTACTGACTGAGTAATTAAATCTTAATCAACCCTGGTCCCTGCTTTCATGACATACAAACGTCTTGGCTTGAAAGTAGAATTTGCTTCTAAATTGGAATAAATCCATCTAAAATAAAGCAAAATTTAACATTTACATTTTAGAAGCAACATAGCTCTTTGTTTTTGCATAGGTTTTGTCTTGAGAAATCGATGTTGTTGTTTTTAATGGTGTGTTGCTATGCTGCATGTCTTCTGAAGCAACTGTTGTTGTAATTATAAACTTACTTCAGTACTGTTGCGCTTGTAAAGGTCACCACACAGCTATGTGAAAGTATACAAATTTAGGCCCTGTCCACACGTACACGTTTTTTTTGTAACCGCATTTTTTTTAATGCGGTTTCAGGGTGCGTCCACACATAACCGGAGAAGTGTTTTAACTCTAACTGCGTTAAATTAAAAAGAGAACTTGTTTGGAAACGCTACTGAGTCGTTTCTGCGTGGACAGGATAACCACACAAATTCGAGTTCAGGTGGAGTTACCTCGCTCTTTCTTGGCTTGTGCCCCATGTTACACTGGATGACGAGTCAAACTTTGTCAGTAAAGTAAATATACCTTTTTTTTTTAATCTCTTTTGTGTTTTTATATTATATTAATATAATATGTGACAAAGGAAATATAACCTGTTCTTTGTTTGCATATGCGTTGTGATCGGATAGAGAGTAGTTGGCGTTCTTATCACACCAATTATGATGTTACATCAGAAATAGAATCCATATTTCTGATAATAGATCATTTTAGAGATACATACATGTCTCCCTTTGTACTTTGTACCAAGATGAAAGAGTACCACAATCCAAAAACATGCAGAAGACTATAAACTGCTCTGATGAATGTGACAGTGGCAAGTTGTCTCTTTAATTAATCTTAATATTGTATTATTTAGCACTATAAGTGATTTATTACAAATATTGATGTTTCATATTTAACCCCCCTGTCTCACTCCAAAGGTTTCTAAGACCATTTTTCTATTCCCATCCTCTTGAGTCTTTGTGCTGACCATGTTGCAAAGCGTGCATCTTTAGCTAAGCGTAAAATGTGTCTAGTCTGCTACTTTCACAAGTCTCTGCTTGGCGCAATATCTGGTCACTGGTGTAACACTTAACACTCTTGGTCTTCTGCACCACTTTCCATCACCTTCTACTGATCAGATATGAGAAACCTCAAAATATAGCCCTAAAATTGTATAGAGTTGGTTGAGATGACTTCAAAAGCACATGTGTGTGTGTGTGTGTGTGTGTGTGTGTGTGTGTGTGTGAATCCTAATAGGACATCAGATGCCACTGCATCAAAAAAATGTTTATCAGTGCAGATTTCACAGTTAAATGCTTGTATTTGAGAAAAAAAGCTAGAAACCATTACATCATGTTTAACAATCTCATGTTGCAAGGCAAAAAGCTATACTTGAATTCCCAGTTGAACCCGTATCTCCTCTGTTAATTATATTGAGGTTAGCAGATTGATGAGTGGTGAGATTCTTCTACTAAAATGTTATGTTTTATTTATTGTGAGAATTTACCCTTGCCTCG
The DNA here is from genome assembly GCA_900490495.1 of Danionella dracula. Taxonomy (NCBI): domain Eukaryota; kingdom Metazoa; phylum Chordata; class Actinopteri; order Cypriniformes; family Danionidae; genus Danionella; species Danionella dracula. The sequence continues at coordinate 4,656,960 of UELW01000100.1, forward strand.
TCAGGTTTGGCTGGCCACCGTGTGCGAGACTGGATGAGACGGGGGCTCTTTCAAGAGCCTTTGTTGCGATATATCGGAAGTATCTCTGGATTTCTAGGAGGTAAGAATAATTATTTTTATTTTTGATAGTCATGCAATGCAGTTTGTGTTAAAGGCACTGTGTAGAGCTATGATCTTGTCGAAGGTCTTCAGTTTATGTAGAGATGCAGTTACAATGTGTTTCTTCACATTGTAGCGGGATTATTAATTAATATTCTGTAACATACAGTATATAATATCTACCTCTATCACTAAGTTACAAAAAAGTACACTTCTTGACATTTCCATCAACTGATGTCACTCTTCCAACAATGTTCCAACTTTTCTCCATAATACATTTAAATATTTCGCCATTTGTGGTAAATAGTTTGCCGAACTGAATATATTGTATTTTTTTTAATCTTATATGGCATCTTTGCTTTCAGGCTCACACAAAGCTTGGCAGTGTATTGTTTGATAACCCATGGAGAATTACTTTCAGGCGGAGGCCTTTAACCTGGACAAGGTGCTGGATGAGTTTGAACAGAATGAAGGTGAGCTATTCTTGCTTGTAATTGTATTCTCTTGTTATAGAAACCATGACATTCAGATATGTTGTTTTGGTAAATTTGTAATTGTGTAACTCAATGAGCTCAATCGTCATGTGACAACAATCTACTCGGGTATGCAATGCTATTCATGAAGTCTGAAGTCTGCTATTATAAAAAGTTTACATTTAAGACAGCAGACGATGTACTTTATTTAGGCCAATTTTCTGTTCCTCAGATGAGTAGATGAACAGCAGATTTGACTTGTGCTCTTAGCAGCAGAACCACATGTTGCTGGTGTTCTGTTAAGCAGGCTCCTGTACTTCCAGCACTCATATTTTGGCCATACGTACATGTTTATTGCACTGTAAAAAAAAATAAGTCCACAATTGCCACAAATGTTTTTGTAAAACTTAGAAGGCTGCTAGAGTGTCTCCGACAATCTACTCTGATCAACCCATAAAATATCAATTTGCAAGCTTTACAACCACAGTTTAAATAGAACAGTAATAATCTATGCTGATAAACACAATTTTAGAAAGACAATATTTTGTAAAAATGTAAAAACTTTGAAAAAAGACTTCCAACAGACCAATTTAAAAGCAGGTTTCGAATAAACATATGTAAAATCAACAAGAAAAAAATATTAATTCATTTTAAAATTATCTTTTTTTATCAAAGCAATGTCCCTTTTTAGTTTGGAATGTTTTTTTTCCTTGTAGTACATTCCAAGTCCTGACATGTAATTTCAGCTATATGGTGTCTGCAGAGCTGGCCATTTATCATGTCCAGGCATGAAAGCAGAATATGGGCAAGGTAGAAATGATTAAATGAAAATTTAAGCTGCCCTCCTTTGTGCTGGCATACAGCCGACACTCAAGTGACCCGCCTTTTACTAACCAAAGTTCTAATTCACGTTATAACCAATGACTTAGATTTAACATTTAAATCTCAGATAGAAAGGGAAAAAAAGTATAAAAATTGGACTGTTTTAGCTGCCAATAAGTATCAACAGAATTTACTCAGAAATTTTGGTTAAGATGACTTTTAGGATATATTTAACCTGACTGTGGTTTATATATTCAATGCATAGACTTTATTGGTTAGTATGGAGTAGAACTGGACAATTTCCTGAACTACATTCCAAACCACTTGCTCATGATTCCATCCAATTTGATTCAATAAATATTTGTATTGTTGATTCAGTCAAAGACTTAGTTTTAAAATAGTTTCCCTGCCCCTAGATAGAACTGAAAAATGGACCAGGAAGACATAGTTCCTTATTATATAAATGGAAATTTTTAGGATGACAAGTTCAGAAAGTTTTCACTTTGAGGAATTATCATGTACAATCAGAATCAGAATGATCATTTACACTTGGAAAACAACTGACCCATCATCCAGAGATGGAAACCGCTCTTTAATTTGATGATAATTTAACAAAAGCATGTTATTAGCGGTCAAGATGAAATTTTATATAGAGGACATGTGATAAATATACATTACTAATAAACTGATGTAACTAGAATAATGGATCATTTTTCAAAGTCGTTAAAAGCCCCAAAAGCAGAGAGAAGTTGCTAGATTTTTATTTATCATTATTTCATTTGTCATAACAGAGTTTTGAAAACTCTCTTTTCTCCATGTTCTATTAAGCTCTTTTTTTCCTGTGTTCAGGTTAAAGCACGTTTACGTCATAGACAGTTGTGCGTTTGGTGTGAGGAGTTTTGTCTATGTGTACGTAATAAGTGCTTAGATAAATAGACAAAATAAAGGATTTGAGGGGAATAAATACCTTGGTACATTTTCTTGTAAGGTAGTAACTTGATTAATCGTTGCTGTCTGTGTCTGTAGCTGTTGTAAGCTAGCAGTTGCAGGTAGCCGAGCTGGTGTCAGCAGTGCACTGTGTAAATGGGGTCAGTTGAATTAGCATTTCCCCTCAGGACTTCTCCCTCTCCCTCTCCCTGATGTTCCTGCACACTGTTTAATTGGTGTCACACAGTCAAGCCCATATAATTTACAAGGTTAGGGTTACATGTGCATTTGAGTAATAGCAGGATCTTGTAATTGGTGTTGCTTTGAGCTTGGGTTTGTACTATGCAGACAAGAACCTTTGGTGCGCCGCCATCTAAAACTGACAGTTTGAAAAATATTGATTGCTTTTGTCCTGCATGTCATGCTGAACATTAAAAGCCACACAGACTTTCCTCACACACAGCTCCCTTCTTAGTGTGGCCACTGAACAGTGGAATGAATGTATATCCCCTCCCAGACACTAATCTTGACAGATTAATGGAGGTGAAAGGACACTTGAAACTATTAAACTGAACCAGAAGTAAGGAGAACAAAAAGAAAGGGTGCATGTGGGCTTGATCATGCTTGAATGTATGTAAGAGAACAAGAATGCTTGCTCACATTCCAAAGCATTCATGTGTCACTTTGACAGATGGGCCAAGGGCGATGACCAAATTGGCCCACATCCTCAACATTTTCCAATTTAGCATGACCTCATTTCTCTTCAGTTTGTTTCAATCTTCTCAAAAAGGAAGCTAATGTGCTTTTTTGTCCTTTCAGATGAGACAGACACACCAACTCTCTCAGATGCAAAGTGGACTCAGATTCTTGCCCCACCATCACACCTCCTTTCCCTGAATCCAGCACTCACCCACTCTGACCTCAGCCCAAGGGACAGCCCAATCCACTTCAAGCCCTTATTGGACACCCAGATGTCAGATGGACCCTCTTTGGCTGAGGTCATCAGGCTGGATGGAAAACAGGGAGCAGAGCAGCAGCCAGAGGGCAGGATTGAAGAACGGTCAGCAGATGTTCACAGTCCCCCTTTGCCTCAGCCAAACATTGGCAAGCTTGTGAGCACTGACGGGCAATTGGCAGAGTTGACATCATCCAGCAAAGTGGTGCTGCAAAATGGTTATGCAGCCAGTCCCAATCAAAACAGTCAGTCTGACATTTGTTTGGTCAGTGATGATGATGATGAAGCTAAGCAACTTGTTGTAGACCAAAAGAGTCTTTGTGAATCCCACAAAGAGGACAGCGGTGCTTGCAAAATAACTAAAACTGGTTCTAGTGATTTCAGTTTGACAGACGAAAGGATTGAGAGTATTTTACCAGATTTTAAGAATGGTGAAAAAATGGAGCGAGGCAAGACTAAAGGTGGTTCACCTACACATGAGATTGTAATAAGAGACTCTGTGTTAAATCCAGAGGAAAACAATTCTCAGAAAGAAACTAAATTGCACCAAACAGTTAATGGAGAGGAGGAACTGTCTTGTGAAAGTCAAGATTCTGTGGATGCCTATCAAAATTGTGAACTTGAGAGTGAAACTCCTGGAAACAATGCCTGTGAATCAAATCAGGAGAAACTCCAAGAGAATGGCCACGTGGGAATTGATGTGGAATCATCAAACGAGAAGAGATCCCTTTACAATGGTCTGGTTATGGAACTCAATGGAGAGTCACTCCATCCCTCGGCGGTCTCTTCGAAAGAGGACTCTGTGACGGAGGAAAAGGAGATGGAGGAGAGCAAGCAAGAGTGTTCTGATTCTGTTCGAGCACTGGAATCTAGCAGAGCATGTAAACTCAATAACAGCCGGTTGCAGCCTGTTAGTGTTCCCTACGGCGGTGCCCGCCCAAAACAGCCTGTAAGTCTGAAGCTGCAGATCCCACAGCCTCTCCCAGGCAAAGTCCAAAATGAGTTTGCTGCCAATGGCAAAAACAAGAACCTGGAGGCCCAAAGCAGAACGGCAGGCCTTGATGGATCTTGTGAAACTAAGGATTCTGGGTTTCTTCAAATGAACGGATACCATGGAGACAGTTCCTCAGGTGTACTCGCCCAATCTGAGAGTCCAGACAATGACCTTCAGGCAGACCAGCAGGGAGCTTTTGCTAAGAAGTCCTTGAGCACATTGGGGGAAGTTGCTCCTGTTTGGGTTCCTGACTCTCAAGCACCCATTTGTATGAAGTGCGAGGTCAAGTTCACCTTCACTAAAAGAAGGCATCACTGTCGGGCGTGTGGAAAGGTAAAAGCTATTGTTCATAATTTTACTGGTATAAGTACGGTATTCAACGCCTTAGTCCAAGGGTGTTCCTAACAAGCTATAACTTGCGTGTGTTATGTATATGTCAAGATGTGGTTTGGTAGCTTTCTCTGTAGTGGTGTGATTGGACCAATTCTTGACTATTTTGGCTCATGACCATTAAAGAGACACCCCACCTAAAACGGATCATTTGGCTATTACCTGGATTACTGGGCAGTGCTTTATGGAATGAGACACTTTCATTTCAATTGCAACTCTACTTATTTTGAAGAAAACTTAAGTAGAAAAGTAAAAAAAGTTTTCCTGATAATAAAATAATATTTGTATTATTCTATGAATACATATACAATTTAATTTCTTTTTCATCATTATTAAAATTAATAGTAAAAAAAACTTCTTATGTTTCCTAATTTGGTTCCTTCACAAGGGGTCTGATGGTTTTTGTTAACCTCTTGCCACCGGAAGCAAGGATAAAAGTAACAACTTAAAAAAACTGTAATGGAAATATTAAATACTCATGAGACATGATTTATGAGCACAATCGCAAACAGCAATTTATTACTTTCCTCAAACATGGATTCAGCTCATACCTTGATATAAACGAAGTATGTGATCACATTGCAAGCAACATGGAAAGAGAAAGGAAGAAAGAGAGAAGGGAGAAAAGGAAGAAGGGGAGAGAAGAATGAGCAGCCCTTCTCTGAGACCCCCGGGAGCAAGAGACTGAAACCAGGGCCTCCCTTGAGATCCCTTTCATATAAATCCTGCCCCTCTACATCACTTCCTGTTCCATCTAAGTAAACTTAAGGACATTCAAACTCAATCTTATTGGATAATTAATTACAATGATTAAATATTCTATAACAAAACGTATATATATATTCTTTTTTAATTAATCTGCCTAGTATCACTAGTAAAGGTAGGGAGAAGTATATAAGGCAAGCTGTCCAAGTAAATAATCTGTGACCAGAAAGCAGTTAGGGCTGCCCTGAACATCTCCCCAGAAGAGGAGTGAAGGGGTGTAATTTGGGAAACCTTGCACAAAAGTTGAAAATTGGCAGCTTTTTTGTGCTTATGTGCTGTACTAGTATATTTATACTATATACAATAATTGCTATACTTTTGTGATCTGTGTCTGCTCAGGTTTTCTGTGCAGCTTGTTGCAGTTTGAAAAGCAGGCTTATGTATATGGACAGGAAAGAAGCTAGGGTTTGTGTGACCTGCCACCACGCTCTCATGACAGGTGAGTGTTAATGGTTTCATTGCAGTACACAATCAAGCTGATCAACATGGTTGCCTTTTAAGTGATTCCTTTTTATACTTGCTTCTGATTGTATTGTTTGGGTAAAAAATCCGAAAGGAATCTGTAAGATAACTGTATTCTTTGAATTCTTCCTCTTGGCCAACAGCTCAATCATGGGAAAACTTGGGAGGTGTTTGCAACCAGAGTCCGAATCCCAACAACCCTGCTGAGTATTGCTCCACAATCCCCCCTCTGCAGCAAGCCCAGGCTTCAGGGGCCCTCAGCTCCCCTCCACCCACAGTCATGGTGCCTGTCGGTGTTCTCAAGCAACCAGGATCTGATAGTAATCCTGATGAATATGATTATCCGAAAGCGGCATACCATCAATGGAATTGAAAGCAGTTTGCCTGAACACGTCTGTTTTGTGTACCTTTAGGTTCTCTTTCACGAGAGCAAAAAAGGGTTTGGTTTTCTGATGGCGTACTACCAAATGGGGAAATAACAGAGTCTTCGAAAGAACCAGCAGTTAATACCAATCCCTCACAGCCTGCGGCATCTTCTCAGTGCACTAACAAACCCTCAGGAGCCAATACTCCAGAGGTGATGAATTCAGAGATGCTCTTTTTATTCTGGATTTCATCTTTGAAGGTGATTCTTATGTCGTTAGTTTTTTGTTTTAATGCACTGCAGGGGCCCCGTGGGAGTAGAGCCCCAACCACCAGCCCCATAGGCAGCTCTGTCAGTCTCATCCCAGAGGACGGGCTTCCTCCCATCCTCATCTCCACTGGAGTCAAAGGAGGTACGGGAGGCCCCATCACAGGTGCTTGCCCATCCTCACCATTCCTTTGCTTCCACTTTTCTCTGTGTTGGTATTGCTGTGTTTGCACGTGCTTGTTTTGGCTTGTGTCTCCACCATTCATGCTTAGGGAGGGCTTTCATTGGGGCGGTTTCTCTTTTGGGTCACACAGCGACAACTTGATTCTGTGTTGGATCAGTTAAAATGTGGATGCTGTTGATGTTGCAGACTATGCTGTGGAGGAAAGACCATCTGAGATTGTGCTGATGCAGCAGTTGGAGGACCAGCGTTTGGATCCCTTGGTGTTTGTCCTCAATGCCAACCTTTTGGCTATGGTCAAACTTGTCAACTGTGAGTCTGATTTTTCTAGTTATGCTTTGTGTGTTATTAAGGATACAAATTTAAAATCTTTAATTCATTTTTTATTTTGTAATGGAACGTTAGCATTGTTTGTAATAAAATCTAAGCATCACACTGGTCACATAATGCCGGTATTTATTTATTTTTTGTTTGTTTGGTTATGAAAATCAATTCCTCGATCAATTAAACACTTGTATTTAATTGTACCACAATCAGTCCAATTATGATTTATGTATTTTAAAAAAAGTTATATGCAGCATTCAACTTCAATACTCAATATATATATAGCCTGAGGTGCTGACATAGCTCTAAAAATAAAGAAAAGTTTGATGATTATGAACATTCCATTGCCTAAAAGAACATATTTTTTTAGTGGGTCACAAACTTCTTTTACTTCTTTTCTTTTACTTTGTACTGTTCACCAATAGACCAATTATTTATATATATATATATATATATATATATATATATATATATATATATATATATATTATTTTTTCAAAATTTGTATTTTTTTTATTGTAATTAGAATTGGAAGTGTGTCACATGAAAGAAATAGCAGGTGAATTTATAATTTGGTTTAAGGGCGTACGACTTTTTATTAACAAAGTCAGCTGATGGGGGGAAAAGGATTTTATTTTTTTTTTGAGAAAAAGGTTTTGCCATGATTTTAAGAAAATGTACACCTTTTTTTGGGCAGGGTTTTTTTTTACTTTGTTAATATATATATATATATATATATATATATATATATATATATATATATATATAATTAACAGTAGATTTATTTTTTGTTAATGAAATTTTTTATACATACATATAATTTTACATAGTGTAAAATATTTTATACACCCATATGCATTGTTTTTGTTTGCAAATTATGTGTGTGTATTTTACTTTCAAAATATATGTAAAATATTGTAAATACTATATTAAAAATGATATTCATTCATTCATCTTCATGTCGGCTTTCTTCCCTTTCGGGGTCGCCACAGCGGAATGAACCGCCAACTCTCTGGCATATGTTTTACGCAGTGGATGCCCTTCCAGCCCCAACCCATCACTGGGAAACATTCACACACTCATTCACTCTTTAACACTATGGACAATTGTTCTTACTCAATTCACTTATTCCGCATGTCTTTGGACTTGTGGGGAAACCGGAGCACCCGGAGAAAACCCACGCGATCACGGGGAGAACATGCAAACTCCACACAGAAATGCCAACCGACCCAGCCGAGGCTCGAACCAGCGACCTTCTTGCTGTGAGACGACTGTGCTACCCACTGCGCCACCATGACGCCCAAAAATGATATTGTAATGTTAAAAGTAGCACATTTGTTGTGTTTTCAGTGTATGAGTAATGTCACCCGCCCCAATAATGTTTTCAATTTTTATTGTTTTATTCAAATGTTGACTTAAACATAAATGTGTCAACACATTTGTGGATTTGCTAATTACATTTTCAGACAATAGAACCTAAATTTTTTTTTAAATATGCTTCAAACTTTACTAAAATATATTAAAGGAATCCCTTTATTATTATTTATAATAATAACCTTTATCTATTTTGTCATCCGTGTGTAGACGTGAACAGGAAATGCTGGTATATGACAACAAAGGGCATGCATGCTGTTGGCCAGGCAGAGGTTGTAGTGCTTCTGCAGTGCCTCCCAGATGAGAAAACCATTCCCAAGGACATCTTCAGGCACTTCGTCCAGCTGTACCGAGATGCCCTCACAGGTAAACTGATGCGGCTCTACTAAGAAACTGGTCCGGACCAAATGAGAGCAGGACCTACATTTATAAAAATAGGATCTTCTCCCAGGAGTAAAATTGAGGCTGCTGGGCCTAGTGGGAGTGTGGTTCATCAGCACAATTTGTTTCCCAGACAGTTCTGTTTACTTCAGGTCATTGAGTTTAGGCAGAGAACAGCGGTCTGATGGCACTCCCTCTGAGCCTCATGAAGGGTGTCTGGCTGAGTGTGAAAGCCAGCTCAGAAGTGTTCAGACAGCCTGTGTTAAGTAACCCTTCTGTTATTACTGGATTAGGGTATGCCAAAATAAGGTATAAGCATGTCAAAATAAGACTATATAAATTATGGAGTCCTGTGATTGTTGTTTCCAGTAAGGGGGTTTAATTTGCATTCACGTTATTAACATTAATATATAATGATAATAATAATAATAATAATGTCTTCAAATTATATAGCGCTTTTTAGACACTGAAAGACGCTTTCCAATTTTCAGAGCATTATTCATTCACTCTAGATTCACACTCTGGTGGTGATAAGCTACCTTGGTAGCCCTCAGCTGCCCTGGAGCAGTCTGACAGTGCTTGCCCAGAGCCACAAAAAAAGTGTCATCATAAAGTCTTGTTTGGGTTGCCAGATTTTAAGGAAATGTTTGTAATCACTCATAAATGCTTAATCTTAAAAGTGATTTTTAGGGTTTCCAGATATTAATATAAGACAATATAAAGTGATTGTTGGGGTTGCCAAAGATTGAAGAAATTCTCCTAAATGTTCCATCTTTGTAAAAGTCATGGCTAGGGTTGCCAGAGTTTGAGGAAACTGCTATAAATGCTCAAAAACATAAAAATGATGGTTAGGGTATAAACCAAAGTATTTAAAACATACTGTTTATTAAAGTTTTGATTGTGTTTTTGATGTTATGATAAAAGTCTTAAATCTCACCTTATTCTGACCTTATGAAACCTGCAGAAACTCTGAGTAGACCTCACAGTTAGACAAGTCAGTCGGCTTTCCCCTTACACCAAACTCAGTCTGGCACCGACTTCACAGACTGATGGGTAGGAGTCTGGCATCCAACGCTGGTCGCTGTGACCTGTACTTGAAATCACCCTCAGTAATTTACTCAGCTCTTAATGTTCTTCAGATAGCATCATTTAACCGTCTATACACGCATATCAAAGATACAAATATTCATATAACTCATTTATATACTTGCAGCTTTTCTGATGTATGTTAGATTCTTAAGTATGCTGTAAAAATTTTCCTTTTTGGCTAGAACGTTTTGGTCTGGTCTATTTCTTTGCTTGTAATATGAACGTGTTAATGTTGTTTTAACATTATTTTAATATTTTGAATTCATAAACCTTCAAATCCTAATAATAATAATGTCCCAATACAGCTTCAAGAGACTTAATGTTATTGTTTTATTTCCGCCTCTGTACAGGAAATGTTTTGAGTCACCTGGGCCACTCGTTCTTCACTCAGAGCTTCCTGGGCAGCAAAGAGCATGGAGGATTTTTGTACATAAGCCCCAGCTTCCAGAGTTTGCAGGACTTGCCCCTACCGAACCCTCCCTTCCTTTTTGGTGTGCTGCTTCAGAAGTGGGAGACCCCATGGGCCAAGGTCTTTCCAATCCGACTCATGCTTCGCCTGGGGGCAGAATACAGATGTGAGTTTGTGGCTTGACTTTGAAGTTGAGACTTGGGTAATGGTTTTGGCTATTAGATGTTTCAAGATCTTGATTGTTCCAGAAAGTATTATTTTATGGCTGGACAATGGAACCTTCTTATATAGTGTCAACACTGTGTAACACACTTCTTTACCTCACATCTTTGTCCACAAAAACCCAGTAACTTTTTAAGTCACAGCCTCACAGCTTTCTTTTTGCAAGCTCCATGAGTCTTTGAAATCCTTGAATTCCCTATTGTATATTTAAGATTCACCTATTTCAAATTGTAAAATTGGTTTTAATTTAAACAATTAAAAATATACCTCTAATTTGCAGTTTGGTACTCAAAATTTTGATGTTGCCTTGAGAAGGAAGTTTATAGGCTTTGCAAGCTAGTGTTTTTTTTTCTTCCTAATTTTAATTTGAAACTTTGGCCCAAAAAAGTTACAGATATAAACCAACCCCAATGTCTGATTTGTTTAGGCTTAGCTAGAGATTAAGTGATATAGTTGCTAGGGTTAACAGTGGGGTGGCTATGCTAAGTCAGTGATGCCATAAAATCTCTCGTCTTCGATTTTTCCAAGCGTAGATGTAGATTTGCATATTTTGGTTATATTAAATGTTATTTTTTTATTATATTTAGATTTCCCCTTGTCGCTGTAAGGGATGTACATCAACTAAGATTTTCTTACGTTTAGATTGCTATGGAGGGGTTAGTTGTGTCCTAAGAAGTTCCCCTGGTCCTTGTGAATGATGTAGGTCATTGTAACCCATGTCTTCTGTAATTTTCTTAAGCTTAGATAAGGATCTGGTGATGTTTTAGCTGGGTTAAAGGTGTGGTTGCTATGGGGATAGATGACAGTCATTTTGCGTCTGTCCATAAAAAGTGGCTGCAGCATTTCATATTATTGAGTCTGCTCTTGAACTTTATATTGGTTCCATAATCAGTTTAATGTGAAAATAAATGGGCATGCTTTTTTTTAATTTACTTATGGAATACACAACAAAGCTGAACAAAGCTCACTCTAAAAAAAGTGATGGTATTTGCTTAATATTAATCTTGATTGGTAATGTTCTGTGTTAATATGAAAAGACCATGATACAACATAGAATCAATAATTTAGCCATACATTAAAATAAGTAAAAAAAGAATAAAAAGAGTACAATAATAGAAACAAATATTGTACATTCTCGTAGATTCATGTTAAGTAAGTAAAAATGGTCTTAGCTGTCAAGATGGGGATTAAATGAAGTAAAAAATTTAACTGGACACCGGTAACTAGAACATTTAGTAAGCAAGATCCCTTTTAACTGGACTATAAAGAAGTATATAAAGAGTATGAAGAATAGCAATGCAGAAAAACCTTTCCTTGCCTTCTCCTCAAACTGAGATCTCTGTTCATAACTGGTAAGCGCAGCACCCTGTGGAGATGGAATACATTAACCGTCTGTTTCCTGCTGAGCTTCTCATCTCATGATTCCTCAGCTCTGTCATGCAAGCCCTGGCACTTTGAAACACAATGCACAGGACTAATCTCACGTTAAGCACAACCTTTGAGGACTGGTTGGGCTTTCAGGATACAGATTTTGTGTATTGGTGTAATTGGTATATTATGTAATTGGGGCCTGGAGTCATGTGGGATGTAAAGAAGCTCATTGTATGGTACTAATTTGAATAGCATGACAAGTTTTTCTTAATTCTATCACATGTTTTGCAGTTTACCCCTGTCCACTGTTTAGTGTTCGATTTCGAAAACCTCTTTTTGGTGAGACTGGACACACCATCATGAACTTGCTGGCAGTAAGTGTTCTTACTCTTACTAGTGCAATTATGCTTAATTGAGTTTTTCATAAAATGACTATAACTATTTTTTCAGGTCCTTAGCAACTACATGCAATCAAGTTAATTAATCCTTTAAAATATCATAATGTGAACATTGATTTGATTTAATTATACAAATTAGAAATGTAGTCTAAGGAGTTAAAAAGCAAGGGAATTTGTTTTATATCTGCTATGTAATGTAAAATATTTTTGCCTTGTAATGCACTTGTAAAGTGTCCTTGAGCTCTGGAAAGACACTATATAAATAAAACATATTAAGGTATTCACAGTTCCTGAAAGCTCTCTTCCTGCTGATTGGTTGGATAGGTTATTTAAAGAACTCTGGGACTTGTATGATTTGTATGATCAGAATCTCAGTTGAACCCAACAGAAGAAAAAAATGAGTCAATTTCAGGAAAATGTTTTAAACTTCATAATAAATGTAAAAAGTATACAAGTAAAAACATAATAAATTTAAATGATTGTTGTCATTGTTTCCTAATTAATTTCCAAATATTGATGTAGTTTAAGGCATGAAAGAATGTGTATATTCTGGAAAGAACTCTCTGGAACCCTACATTTCAAGCAAAATTAAAAAGTCATAAAAAATGCCTTTTTAAAATGATATAAGCTGTTATTTCAGCACTGACAATAAATACAATGATTTCAAAGTTGTCATCTGTGCTTTACGTAACTGGAAATGGACTTCTTTGAAAAATGTAAATGTTATTCTTTTAGGCCAACCTCTATTGTGTAATGGAAACTTTGAAATTTGAGCATAAAAACCATAGTAATAATGAAATAACAGAGATTTAGAGGTTAAATAATGAATGAAGGCGATGATTTTCTAGAGTGGCGTATGTGGCAGCTTTGTAAGTACTTTTAGTATATTTTGCATTAAAACAAACGAACACAATCAGTTGTTGTTTTCTCTGGGAACTGACCCCAAAACAATCATTTTATGATGTATACAATAATAATATAAACAACAATCATCATCCTTGAATCAATCTCATGCTCTTCTCACTGAGCATATGTTTTTGGTTGAAACTAGAAAGACTGTTGCGCATTATTTTTATTCTTGAACAAACGGGTCAAATCAGGAGCACATTTACCATATGTAGACACAACTTCACATACTTTGTACATATGTCTGTTATTATATCTGATATTTGAATGTTCTCTGTTGTGAAGGACTTCAGAAATTATCAGTACTCGCTGCCAGTGGTGAAGGGCCTGGTGATGGACATGGAAGTAAAGAAGACCTGCATTAAGATCCCAAGCAATCGTTATAATGAGGTGAACTTAGAAGAGCATTTTTGAAAATATACACTCAATTATTTAGCAATTATTTTGATTATTTATTCATCTGCATGTAAACTGGTTTGATCAGAGTTTCAGTTAAATCGTTCATATGTTAGTTGAATGGGTACAAGAACAACCACGGTAACAGGAAGAAAAGCTACTTTTCTTCCCATTACTAGCATTAGCATTGTACCCTTCAATACTTGTAAGAAGTTAATCTGGAGGTGCTGCAGTGTTTCTACAGATACTTGTGTTTTGCAATCAAGAAACATTAAATTTAAAACTCTTGCATCAGAACTTAATTATTTGCTGTATGACGTGCTTACAAGGATATAGTTATCCTTGAGTTAGCTAAAGTCTGTTTCGAGTCTCTGACTGGAGATGAGTCAGTTTGTGGCCTAGTACTCTCTCTTCCCCTCAGAGCACTTGGTTTGTTCCATAGTCTTCTTAACATTCATGCTTTTAGAGCCTGTAATTCTAAACGACAATCCTCCCATTCCTCCAGGTGCAAGTGTCTAGGAGTGCCACATCTTAACTTTTGAAAGTCTTTTGCTCTATGTATACAAATAATGTAACGGGGTGGAAAAATATTATAAAGTGCTATTTGCCAAACTAGAGATGTAAAAGAATGTTAACAAAGAAAAATGAACTGCTTCCACTCATATTTTACAGCAGCAACACTAACAGCTTTCAAAAAGCAACTGAAAACTCTTCTCTTCAGGGAACTCCTGCTATAAAAAATTTTTTTTTCCTCTTCTGTCTTTATCTTCTTCCTTTATTTACTCCCTGTTATGGTTTATTGATCAGTTGATACAATTTATATTATGAGAAGCTGAGATAGACTTTGACGGTGTAACATATCGTATATTGTTTCTCCCCTAATGTAAGTCGCTTTGGACAAAAGCATCTGCTAAATGCATAAATGTAAATTTATGTAGAAAATTGTATTTCTTTCATTGAGATACCTGCCAGATGGATTTTGGAGTTCCTCAGGGCTCTATTTTGTGCCCTATTTTATAACTTTTTTTATGGGTTCTTCACTGGGGAGATTTTTTTTGGCAACTTTGTGTAGATTTTTGTACTTTGTGTTCTCAGTTTCCCCCCCAAATTAATAAAAAAACAAGTGTTTTAATTGTTTATTTGACCACAACATTGATATTAAACCAGACTTTTATAAAAAGTGAAAGATTACTGGTTTAAGTTTAATTCTGATATTTCCTCAAACAAAAAAAACATTACAAATTGTAAGGTAGAAGTATATGCTACTTCTACTTTTCTATTATATGCTAGTTCTTATCTCCGTTAAACCACATTAGGCCTTTGTGAAGCTGCTTTGAAGCAACTGCTAAAGAGCTCTATTTAACCAGTTACTGATAGTGAAATGGACATTTTTCCTTGATGGGTGTTCTCGAGAGAGCATTGTCTGTGCGCTGATATTTCAGTATCAAGAAAGTGCTTGTGGCTAGACTGCAGGCTGTCCAGAATACGGCTGGATTAACACCAAGAGTTGGGATGGCCTAGCTTTTTGGTCTTAAAGGGTACCAATTGTGAACAATTACCCTTTGAAAGGTGTTTGACCATAAACAGTATGGCGAAACTGGAGTGTAGGAGGTTTCAGTTGGATATCCAACTCTGATTCTGTGTGACTTTTGCTGAAGTGTTTCATTTATTATACTCAATGCAAGCATTTTACAGAAATGTGATTTGATTTACTGCAGCTGCCGTACATGTGAGGAACACACCCTTTTTAAAATTTTAAAACATAATAAAACTCTAATAAGTACTTTGAAATAAAGAAGACTAGAAATAAACATTGAAACTAAAATACTCAACAGTAATGTGTTTTTGTTCAACTGTGACCAATACTTTTCATGGTTTATGCAACGATATTAATAGGTTTTTTTTTTTTCAATAGGTTGATTTTAGAAGTAAAATAAAGTAATTGTAAAAAAAAATTTTTGATTGGGTTTATAGAAAGACTTAACATTTCTGCCCTAAATGGTTTACTTAATTTTCTCCTCATGTACGTGAACCTTTGCCTTTTGAAAAATAGATCTGGTGAAGAATGATTGTAACATTCAAAGATTTTAACAAAAGAAAAGCCTTGTTGGCTTTAGAAGCAGTAATTCATTTCACAAAGGCTCTCTAATTCTCTAATAACATAAAACTATTAGCATTATGGGTAACTTGAGGAAAGTTTATTGTTTGGTTTTCTCTGCTCCCAGCTGATGAAGGCCATGAACAAGTCGAACGAGCATGTGTTGGCGATGGGAGCGAGCTTCAACGAGCGGGCCGATTCTCATCTGGTGTGTGTCCAGAATGATGATGGGAACTACCAGACGCAGGCCATCAGTATCCACCAGCAGCCTCGCAAAGGTATAAAGATAGCACAGATTCGTTTAAGAGCTGTTCAGTTTAAGAAGTGACATTTAACCTATCCATGCTAACGTAAGAACCATCTCTTTCAGTGACTGGAGCTTCCTTCTTTGTGTTCAGTGGGGCTCTGAAAACATCATCAGGTTATTTGGCCAAGACGAGCATTGTTGAAGGTACAACCAAAAACATGTGCATCAGTCACTTCAGTTCTGTCTGTTTCTAAGGCTAATGTACTGCTTGTTTTTGTGTCAGATGGTATGATGGTACAGATCACGGCTGAAACGATGGAGGCGTTGCGCCAGGCTCTACGGGAGATGAAGGATTTCAGGATCGTCTGTGGTAAAGCTGATCAGGATGAAAACCAGGAGCATGTCCAAATCCAGTGGACAGATGATGACCTCAACATCAACAAAGGGTGAGAGCACACAAAGTACTCTGACACCTTCCTAGACAATCTTGGAATGAATACAAATAATTATAAACACATGGGTCCAGTCTTAATATGTCCGTTATTTATAAAGTCTATGGACTTAATGTTGGATGTTTGTGCTGTTTTTTTTTTTTTTTTTTCATGTTATGAATGAAATGTTAACATTTTCTCCAAAATTATCTCCAAATCATATAAGAAGGGAATTCCTGCTAAACTGCAGTTAATGTTTAGGTTTGTACAGGTTTTACTCAAGACCAAACACCTGCTTTTAAGTGTACCAGAAATAAATATTTGAATGGCAACCAGATTGCCACTTTATGTGCCATTTTTTTAACCAAGACAAAATGAACCTGAACTGCAAATACGTACATACACTTATTGCTTTTCGACCCTTCATCAATTAACCACAATTATTCACATTCTCATCTTTGGACAGCTCATGGTAAAGCCTCTGAAATAACCACCTCCCGTGTGTGTTTTACCTTTCAGAGTGATCAGCCCCATCGATGGGAAATCCATGGAGTCAGTCACCAGCGTCAAGGTCTTCCATGGCTCAGAGTATAAAGCTAATGGGAAAGTCATTCGCTGGACAGAGGTATTTAGCCACAGCTTTATTCACTCATTTAATGGCTCTCTGAATCTCTGAAACTCTTCTTTTTTTTTAGATCCATCGACAACAGAACAAAAATACAAATCTATTACTTGAAGTTCTGTATTTAACTAATTGCATCATCAATTTATTGTGATAAGGCATGGTATGATGCTTAAATTATATGAAAACTTTTGATCATGTTAACCAACATTAGCTGCATTCCCATTACACAATTGCACAAAAATCTATTGAATTTGTAGATGTTGAAAAAACATTGATTCAGAATTATGTGATTTAAACACAAACTAACTTGTGCGATAAGTCATTCAAAAACATTGAGGACGGATGTGAACAGTACTCTGATTTACAGAAGATATATAGCATTCATCATCATGTGTCAAAAGAGATTGCTGTTTTACTCAAGCCATGGAACAGGAACCCCATTTTACGTGGGAGTGGCTACGAATGAAGCGATTTTGGGAAACAGTGGTTGGTAATTTTACAGAGGAGCTATGGATCCAACCCAACCCCATGACAGGCTCAACTTTTGAGTGAGCTGTGGGACCTCTGTGGCACGTGAGCCATATGACATGTTTAATAAAGAAAAAGTGTTTCCATTGCAGTTTTGAGATATAAGTAAATTTCGATGTGCGTCAAATATTACCTCCTCCAAGTGCAAAAAAAAAAACGTAATAGAGGTGTTTTTTATATTGTCATTTTTCCATTTGGCAAATGTATTGTTGCAACTCCAATTCATGGTCAACGGAAGCACAACTACTGATGTTGATAGAGTTTGTTCTCATGGTGGGTTCCTTTGCAGGTGTTTTTTCTGCGGAGCGAGGACCAGAGTGGTGTTCCCAGTGATCCAGCGGAGCACAGTCGGCTGGCAGAGAAGGTGTCCAGGGCTTTCTGCCTGGCACTCTGCCCTCACCTCAAACTACTCAAAGAGGATGGGATGGCTAAACTGGGTCTGCGGGTCACGCTCGACTCTGATCAGGTGATGCAGCTGGCTTCTTACGTTTGGTTACTAGAGATATACACATTAAACTACAGAACTAGTGTTTCTGTGAGTAAGAAAAACACTTTAAATCATTAACCAGATTAAAACACTTATCACTGAAAGGTCTACATTCTTGCATTGAGAATGATGCTATTGTCAGATGCCCATGGAATTCCTTTGTACACTTCACAAGTGACAAATGTAAAATAAATACATTTATAAACTTTTTATGAGCTATCGCTAACATATAAGCTATATTTTTCAGAGATTGCTAACTTATAACATACCTAGCCAAGATTCTTTATAGTTTAGGGATTTATATAAAAAAAGTGGATGAATCCAAATGTTTAGAAAATAAGTAAAAAAGGCCACTTTTAAGAATGTATTTAGTTTAATTAATATAAAAGCTGGTTTAATATAACAATGAATTTATTCTATGTGGCTTGCCATATTTGCATGTTGCAGGAAACCTCCAAAATCAAACAAAGTAACTTTCAAAATCACAATTGGGGCATTTATTCGTCATTTTATAAGTGTAGTAAAAACATTTACTTTGCCAAAAAAGCAACATGAAAATTTTCACAAACACGAATTTAAGACACCAACACCAAACTAACTACACAGTTACAAAAGTATGCACAAAGAAAGGCAGAGTGCTTTTGGGAAGGCATCATGGGAATGATCTGCCTAATAGAATGCTAATGTTGATGGTGAGTTAAATGCTGTCGTATAATGCCCAGCAAATTTCAAATGTCGAATATGTACTCGTACGTATTTCTCGGATTGCACGGTTTTCGTATCTTGAAATTTTTTCTCTTTGTCATTGGACAAAATATTCTTTGAGTGGCCTTCCGTATCTTGTATTTTTTGGTAAGTTGAAGCATTCGTACCACTATAGTTCCATTTCTACTCCATTTAATTATCTAATAGGAATTCTTTTTTTAACTATTAATTCACACTAGACGTTTGTGAAGCTGCTTTGAAGCAACTGCTAAAAAAGCACTATATTAAAAAATATTTTGACACCTGTGGTATGCTTGAGATGTTGCGGTGATGTGTTACAGAAGCTGTAATACTCTTAAACGCAGTTGTGGTGAAAGAACATCAGTGAACTTACTATGACATGTTCCT
The DNA here is from genome assembly GCA_900490495.1 of Danionella dracula. Lineage (NCBI taxonomy): Eukaryota > Metazoa > Chordata > Actinopteri > Cypriniformes > Danionidae > Danionella > Danionella dracula. The sequence goes on from UELW01000100.1 coordinate 4,676,058, forward strand.
CAGGTGGGTTACCTCGTGGGCAGCAACGGTCAACCATTACTCCCCCAGTACTTGAGCGACCTGGATAGCGCCCTCATCCCAGTGATCCACAGCGGAGCATGTCAGCTGAGCGAAGGCCCGGTGGTGATGGAGCTGATCTTCTACATCCTGGAGATCATCTCCGGAGGCCCAGGACCAGTCCCGTCGTTCTCAGCATAGCCTCATACTCTTGCACTTCAACCACCTCAAATCCTCTACAGGAACTCGTTTTCCATTGTAGCACCTATGGGACGTCCTGTGCTCGACCCCTGCTGAACTAGGTGCTGTTTTCTGTTCTCTTCACTGTGGGAATTGGTTGAAACTTCAGAACGCTTGTAGCAAACACCAGAGTGCTTGATGAGTTCAGCCCTTGTGGAGACTTCACATCCTGATGAGGAAAGTCTGTGCTATTTAAAGGTTTCTGGTTCAAAACTAGAGCCTCAATACGGGACTAAGGAGTTTTGGTCTCTCAGCTTTATGAATCACCAGATGCTTTATTTCTTGAAAATGGACCTATTTTTGTGTTTTTACTCCAAAGCTAAAACTGTAGCTTCTCCAGAGACTGACTGATTGATATGCTTAAGAAGTTACTGAAGTCTTTATTAAACCCCAACCTCACATTATCAGTTTAAACCACCGACGGAAACGGTTCTTTAACAGAAGGATGGGGTATGATTTTCTAAGGGTTTGGTTTGGACTGGGATGGTGGAAGAAATGTTACTCTCTTCAGGCCGCTGCTATTTATCATATAAAGAGTTATGGAAAGTTTTGAAATGCAGTGCAAGGAATGACAAGCCATTTGAAGGAAACAGAAGGAGTAAATTAAGAGGATTTAAAATATAAAAGGTTTCATCGAACATCAAGAACGTTGTTGATAATTAAATATTACTTTCACATACTAAGCCTTGAATTTATGGAGGAGATGTGACTGAAGATAAAAAAAATACATTAAATATATTTTAAAAGTACATATGAAACTAAACGTAAATAAATGCTTAAAGGAACAATCCACATTTTTAGACATTGGCTCATTTCGAGTTAAAAAGACCTCTCTTGCATAGCTTAGCATAACTCCTTCATTCAGATAGCACCAGTAGTCCCACAAAACGTAGCAGAAAAATGAGTGTTATTAGACTTTCGCCTTTAGTTGCCTTCATGTAGTATGACCAGTGGAAAATGGAGCCTTTCAGAGTATATATTGTAAGGAACTAAGTAACGTCCCGCTGCAGCACAACAATGACGCAGTGGCTATGACTCAGCGATGAAAAGAAGTCTCCAGTAAGATAATCTACTGCTATCAGCAGTTTTACTACTGTTGTGCTGATAGAAGCCAGAGCTCTTGAAACATTCTTTAATGCCCAGGAGACTGCAAATTGGCTGATACCGCTAGATCTGTTTATGGATGAAATGCGCTGTGTCATAGCCCTGCGATCGCTGTGCCATTCTAGCATTTTGAAAGTTTTGTTCAATTATTTGGTGCTATAATATAGGCATCAGATCAGAGAGGGTTGATGTTTTAATTTCCACAGAAAGTCAAGCTTTAAATAGGGGAAGACACTATTGATTCTGCTGCTATGTTTGAGACCCTCTGCAAAGATATATCTATAACACAATAATATTGGAGCAGATTTTTAAAATGCTACGCATTAACATCCGCAGAAAGAAAGCTGCTGTTGTGTTCAGAACCAGCCCACAGTTTAAATTAATGTACAATTCTACGTGTTGATTCATAGTTATGCTCTCTAAATACTATTTCATTAAACACACTAATTAAATAAAAAAAGCTACATATTTGGTTAATGCTTAAACATTTCTGTCTTTGTACCATTTGTTTTAATCATTTAATCATAATTTTTAGTTTAATCATTTTAGCTGAGTCATGTTTGCTAATATATAATTCTGCTTATATTTAAATAAATACATTTGAAGTCTCCAGGTATTATCTGAAAAATTTGTATAAGACGTCAAGGTATGAATTATTTCAAGAAGAATGTATTAGTTGTTAAAAACACTGAATGAAGGAGCACGAGAACATGTTTGGAAACTATTATTTAAAAAAAAAACTAGCTTACATTTCTAGTAGATTTCCTCCATTTTCTCATGTAAGTAACTTTTTTGTTGAGTTTTATTGGTGTTTAGAAAAAGAAATTCGGTTAAGACACTACATCCAACTTTTGAGTGAAATGGCATATGCCTTAAATTAGAATTTGACGATCATATGGAACCCAACAGACAGACACTGTGAGTTCAGACGATTGGACCTTTAGCCAACTAATCACTAAACAAATTTCTTCCCTCAGTATCACTGACAATCAAACTTCAGGCAGATAACGTGGCTTCCACTTTGCATACATTATAGATATGAATGGTTTGATCATGAGATGTGATGGACAAGGAATGTCAGGCCTCTTTAATATTCACTAGCTTTGAAATCATGAAAATGACAACTGTATTCATATATATATATATATATATATAACACATTTCATCCCTTCAGGCAAAACCTTATGAATTGTATTATTTTATGCACTCAATGTATGTTGTCAGATATACTGTATATTATTCTGTTAAAGTCTTTTTTTCAGCCAGTCCAAAGCTTGGCATGTAGAAGATAAGTCGTTTCTGCAATGGAATTCATCAATTCAAAGAATAATCTGCTTTGAAAGAACTTCTGTTCAAATCTCACATGGGTCGAATCTGTGTCGTATTAAAAGCCAAAAAGTAAGAGGTGGAAATACAGCCTCTCTTTATTGTACACTACAAATGTCAATAAAATGTCTTTATCAAACCTCTTGTGTATATATTAACAAAGTTTTAACAGTAAACAGAACATTTAAAGTAACAAACTCTGAAATCCAACTATACATATCAAGCAAGAAAAACTAATCTTTCAACAGTAAAAATGTAAGAGTGAACAATAAAAGATTACACCAAGATGTTGCGAATCTAATGAGAACAAAATCTGGATCAATGTTGATTTTTCTAACTCAAACCCCTTCACAAATTAGAACCTAGATAACAACTGAGGTATTTCCATAAACTCCCGATCAGTGTTACACAAGTTCAAATAAAAGTGATAATTGCACTATTATCAACACATTGTAAACATGGCTAATATGAACTAGAATCCTCCCTAGCAGAAAACTTGAAAATCAAGTGCTAGAAGACATGTTTATCACATCAGTATGCGCACATAAATTAGCGAGATATAATATATGTACAAAACTCAAATCTTGAAACAGATTAGCTGTGCAGAGACGCAGCTCGAGCCGAGTGATAGCCACAAAGTGCTGGAAGAGCAAGGAATTTATACAGCAATGCCTTACTTGCATTCATGCAATTTCAAAAACTGAAAAAATGTAGGTTGTATATCAAGACGCTTTAAAAGTGCACAAATTGAGTGATTTACTATAAGCTTTTTTTATGGCGTTAAATGTACACTGTTGTTAGAAAGCACAAAAATAATAATTGTTCAGTTGATTTCTGCAGGTCACACGATCAGTTTGACTTCCATAACAGCCAACAAGTGATGCTGACCTCTGTATAGTTATAGAAAATATAACAATTATTTGAAGTGACGTGTGCAAAAAATGTTCCACTGATTTTTAAAATGAACAGCAAATAGACACCCGTTTATTCGTTTGATCCCCTCTAGACTATTTCGAATGCAAATAATTCCCATCTGTTACATGGCTAGAATTCGTACATATGTAACAGCAGTACTTTAGCACCACCTATACTCAACAAACCATGCGCTTGTTCACACTGGGTGTAAACAAGTTTTGAAATGTCTGACAAATATTTCCCATGTTATTGCTTTTGCATAGTTAATAGCCCAGAGCTCATTTGCATAACCGTCAACCATTAGCGCTGAAGATGTGAACAGATGAAGTCATTTATCTCACGGCAGCAACGCTGATTACTTTGGCGTTAGTGCACAAGTGCATCCCCGAGCGAGAAAGAACCCTCATTGGTTACAGCACCAATGCTCTACAATTGGGAAAGTGCAATTAAATTAAGAAACAATCTAACTAAAGATAAAGGTTTGCGCTTCTGCTGCTCCTCTCATTAATGTTGACTGTGTTTTAATTTAATTTAATAACTGTGTTTAAATCCCTCTTAAATGTAAGACTGTGGCTCTTCCTATTTTCACCCTGATAAAAATGATGCTTCTTGGCAAGCGGTTTCATCATGCCAATCACAGCAGCAGCATTCTTTAGCTTTAATAACCCATCATCAATGCTGACGGAACCTCTGGAACCTCACTGAAAAATACATCCAGTAAGGGAAAGCAGAAGAGCTTGATTCTAGGAGATCAAACTCGTACCTGGAGGTGTCATCACAGCATCGTTACAGCAGCATCTGAAAGATACATTTGATTTTCTTTACTGTCTAACAGTTACAATCAACATATTAAATATGAAACCAATAAACCCTAAAACAATGCAGTCAACAGAACTACGCAAAGTGTGCTGACGTGTCAAAAAGGACTTTTTTTTTTATATATAAAATTTTTTTTATATAAAAAATTTTTTTATATAAAAAAAGGAATCACAGACCAATTCCCAACTCCCCACAAACCTCTCAGTAAGCTGATTCCTCTGGTATCATTTAAACATAAAAAATTGGTTTCGGTAAACAAGGAACCGGCATAAACCAATTTTGAGAAAGCTGATAGGAGGAGGTACTTTTTTGCCCAATAACCCAGTTTCTCCACCATGTAAATCTGTGCTCTGTTAATTAGCTTTAATTAATTTAGAAAACTATTACCATGTGTGGAACTGTTGCAGAAAGTTCATAATCAAATTTGCTCTTAGAACGGGGTTAGGGCAGTGTGATCCTGCACTCAGAGTGTTAACCCTCAATCTAAATGGCAAAATGAACCACCAGTGCCGCAATTACAGCAGGAAGTGTCATTATGGTGAGCAACGCTTCAGTGTTTATTGTTAAACTGCTGTAATATTTAAGTTACCAGCCTTGACATCATCTTTGGTGATTATTTAAGGTTAACATTGCGTATGAATTGGGTGTTTGGGTTCAGTCTCAATCTCGTGTGCACACAGTTCGGCTGCATACTTATGTGAGAAATGCCTATACAAAGAGTTCTGCTCCTTCTTGCATCACAGAGAGCCAGGTCTGAAAACACTTTACGAAACTTGTTCCAAATGAAAGTAAGATTTTAATACAGAAATAGTTTGTCATCAATCCAAAAATATTTTTTTTATATATTTGGACTGTGTTTGATCATGAGATCACCATCAGTTTAACAGAATAGATCACTTTGAAAGCATGAAAGAGGATTGCACTATCATTTAAACATCGTTTTAGAAATATTTATTGTAAATAAAATAAATATTAGACTGAAGTAAATAAAAGCTGCGGTTTTCAGAGCTAAGCATATAGTTTAGGAAATCTTCAGATGATGTCATCACCTCTGTAATGCATCTGACTTTCACATGAGAGACCGTGGTTTAAAACTCATGCGTAATCGATCATATTTTTTGACATATGAACGATAAGCTGAAAATGTAAAGAAAATACAACAACAAAAACAAACACACACTTCGACTTTTCCTACTGTATCGTGTTCATTTGGTTTGGGAGTCAAGTAATTCAAAATATTGAATTAATAAATAAATATATGTATTAAAAAAGTGAATAGAATGCTACTGTGTATTGTTCACTCTCTCTTTTTATCAGAAGAAGCAACACACAATATTCACCTAAGACTAATCAAATCATTTACTGAATGTTTTTCACTCTGTCTACAGTATTATGAAAAAGCACTCTGTATCAACGTTCAAGAAATAACTTATATAAAAGAAATTTAAACAAGTTCAACTAATTTAAAAGTATATCTTTAACAGAGTAAAATAACTAGAGAGATGAGTTCTGGTCCTGTGATTTTGGATTACTCCACCAGATGGTGCAATCTAGCACAAGTCACAACTACAAACCCTGGAAAACATTTGCTTAGACTTGGTGTGAGTGGCCAGATGACCATCCTTTTAACAGATGAAGCAGTTATTATTTTAAGCTCTTGGACACAGTTGACACAGTTACACTTCATTTTCTTGCTTTCTTTTCTTTTTAAAGTCCTGACGGCAACATGGCCATTTCATGGCTATCCCAGTTATAAAATGTTGTTAATATTTCAACTTAAAGCAATTCCCAGCACTTGTCCGTCCTTTTTTATAGCCCTTTTGTGTTGGATTTCTTTCAGATCTTATCCAGCCAGGTTCCTTCTCCTCATGGAATTATAAATTGGACATTCTATCAAGATGTGTTTAACAGATCAAATATATTTGCAATTTCTACTTAAAGGCATTGTCTCACTTTTAAAAAGAAAACTATGAGTTAATCTTGAGTGCCTAATTCGACATCTTGTTAATAACGTTTGATCTCTTCTGGTTCCTAAAATTGTTTGATTTACTCCGAGCTCTGAATAGATTTCATGTACTTTGTTTGCATTTTGTTGGTTCCATTCTTGCTGCCAATGTTTTAGGTCTGTTAATGGTATAAGATGTTGACTTACACTTCATTTTAAATTCATATGTGAAAACCCATCTTGAAACAATCTGCATTGTTCAAATAAAAAACAAGATGACTTCTACATCAACTTCAGTAAATTAATACAAAATCATCGGCTCCTCGCTATTTCATACTTTTGTTGAACCTTCCTGAAAGCCCTAAATAGCTTGGCACCACATGAATGTATATATTTCTGGTTGATGGTGATGCTCTTCTCCTGTAAAGCTGGGTCTATACTTCTGCAGCAACTCGCACTGACCCATCATGTGAAGCTTGTCGCGCACCTCTGAAATGTATTTTTACCTCTTTCTTAGCTTGTGCTACATGTTAAACACTAGACAATGAAGTAAAACTTTGGCAATGAAGTAAATAACCTTCCTTAGTTATCTGTGCTGAGTTTTACCTAGCTAGAAGTTAGCATTGTCATCACGCAATGTTGCGATATTGATCAGTTTAGAGACAGTCATAAAGTTAAATTTATACGATTTATGACAAGGTAAATAAAAACAGTCTTTTGTTAGCATCTTTGTTTTGTTTTGACATGCTAGCAGTTGGCATTCTTATCACAGCAATATTGATCAGTGCATAGACAGTACAGGACGGAGCGCAGGACAGAGCGCACAACAATGAATGCTTTGTTGACAAATTGGTGCGTGTGAAGCCTTCCGCAATGCTCAAGTCATAGGCTTGATGCACACCTATAAATCCGGCTAAAGTTAAGAAAAAAATGTTATTGAATGACCTGTGGCTCATCCAGCACCAGCCATTTCTCTGTAACTGTCTGCATCTCCTGTCCAGCCAGAGGCTCTCGCAGACGAACCCGTACCTCCAGTCGTCCTCCAGTAGCCTTACGTCCATCCACAAGCTGAACAAATCCAAACACACAAATCAACCAAATGACCAGGGGATGCATTCATTATTCATCAGAATGAATTCATCAATCATTTTAGCCAAATGCAGGAAGTTTTGGTGACACGGTGAACCCTTTACTAGATACTAGATCTGCTTTAGTTTCCATACTTGTTCCATCTCTGCCATACATCCTCACCTCCACGATCTGCCTCACTTCACTTTGAGTTTCCAGTTTCTCCAGTTTGAGGAGTGCTGCTCCTACAGGTCTATCACTTCTAAGGAAGCCCCTGTCATAAGAGAAACATTCAGCATTGAAGCAGGAATAAGCCAAGTCATGATGATTCAGAACATATTTTAGTCTGTGAGTTAAACAGGCTTCTATTTCAGTTTAATTTTAAAAGTTTAGACAGAAACACTCACCCTTTGTGTAGTACTTCCAGCTTCAGGCCTTTAGACTGCACAACTCTCCTAAAGCCACGGTGGTTCCGGTTGATGTTAAGTTTGAAGCTCTGGTTATATTCTGGTAAAGAAGTAACAAGTTTAGTGTCTTTAGTATAGAATACACAAAACTTGGGAAAAATCCTTCACTCCATTCTATTCAGAGCTTTGTGATATACTCAAGTGAAACATTTTCACCACAAATGTATGAACTTAATGATATCCTAGGAAAATGATGATCAGACTATTTATGCACATTCTTCTCAGAATGATTGAAATCTACACATATCCTCGGTAAGGAATTTAGTCTTGAATGTAGACTTTTTTAAATCTAAAAGCAGAGTACATGTACATTGTATCAAATAAATGATGCTTTGATGAGTAAATTCAAAATCACAAACATGTTCTGCCAAATGATTCTATTTAAAGTTTATATAAAATTCCCGTTTCTCTCAGTTGGACAGGACTCTTTAAAGTGAGAAAACATTAAGCAAGAACTTTGTGGTTATTCATTACAAGCGCTGTGGTGCATGCATTTATTCCTTGTGTGTTTTTTTATGTATTTAATTCCACGCTTCCTTCAAATTCTTTTATTACATTCCCTACTAAAATAATACTTATAGTGAAGGTTATAGTATCATCCGGAGTGACCCTCAGGTGAATGTTACATACTCATAATAATTATTTTGGGTACTGTCACTTTAAATGTTTCAGAGCTCCTGCTGATCTAGTTCCGGCCAGTCTGTGGAAGTGATCAACTTCATTCTTCCATCGTTGAAATTAATTGACGAGTATTTGTTTTTGTACTCAATAACAATGCAAAACTCATTAGGTGCAACTCCATAGACTAATACACATTTTAATCACACTTTTGCAACACTTTATAGAGGCTTACCAGATAAGTTTATACACAAGTAAAGTACAAAAAGTACACAAATATTGTGCTCTAGAAAAAATACTACAACTTCAGTGAAATGTACATAAAATACAATGAAAAGCGGCCATCTAAAAACACAATTATGTAAAAGCAAAACAAAGTTAATAAAAAAAAATGCTCTACGTACATAGTAAAATTAATAATTATCACATACATGTTCTAATCTTATTGGCACCCATTTAAAAATTGTGATATCTGTGAAAAAATATTTATGAAAGTGTTCCTGGCTGGATGACGATTATTACATTAACACAACACATTTATGTTCAAAACCCCAGAAACAATGGTTTTCATCAGAGGATTGTGAAGTAAATATTTTAGGGTTTTACCTGGATTGTTGGTATTTTTGATGACTGGTGTTTTGTGTCTTTGAGGTTGTTCCTAAAGTGAACACATACTGTTAAAACTTGTTCAAAATAAATGAAATATGGAAGCTGACTATATACAGTAATATGAAATAAGGCTTCAGTGAAATTAGTCAACTGGCAGATTTGATTTGACAACAAATTAAGTCACAGGCAATGCACGTTTCCACAATTCAAGACCAACTTCCCTGTGTTAATGTTACCAACATGGCCTTAACTCTGTGTGTATGCGTGTGTGTGTGTGTGTGTATCTGTGTGGACGTGTAAAAAGATATTCTCAAATTAGCATTAATTTAATTTCAATCAAAACACAATAATTACAATCCATTTACAAAATGACGTGCATTAGACTCGTACTCACTGAGCTGGGGTATGGGAAATCAAACTTGACATAGGCATCCAGATCATTTGTTGCAACACCTTCCAAAAAAGGCAGCGAGAAAAACGTTTGAAAACAAGAAATTTCATTTCAAATACCTTTAAATAGTTTGCAGTTTTCAATTTTACCAGAGGGAGCTGGAAGATTCATCCCTCTAACAATCATCACAATCATGTCTGTGCTACTGAGCTCTGGGAAGATCCTAAACAAACAGAGGTTTAAAAAAACAAAAACAAATACCATTATTCTGCAAACTTCTCAAGAGGCCCTAGATACTGGGATTGAAAAGTACTTTCCCAAGAAAACACTGTTATTGGTGAGAAATGCAGACCTGACAGTATGAAACGTTCGGTCCTCAAAATGATGTTTTGGAGGCTGAAGCCCTTTGGCCTGAGCCACCCTTACAATCTCCAGACTCTTCTTACATCGGTCAGCCAAGTTCTCAAATCTGAAAGAGAGAGAGAATGGTAAAATAAACAAGATGTTCAGTGACTTCATTTTTGTTATTGAAAACATTATTTACGGAATACTTACTTGGTGGTTTCAGCAACGTTCCCCATGTGTATGAACTGCTTGGAGTATGTCACACATTTCTATAGAAGATAAAAACATGTCTCACATTTCCAAAGACTGAAAAGTGTGAAAGAAAGAATAAAGGAATGAAAAATGAACATCTGGGTATCACTCCACTACATCATCATTTTCATGTTTTTTTTAGTTGTGTAAATGCTTTACAAGTAGATGTAACTGTTTTCCTCCCCCCCCCCCTTCAGTTTTCAACTTCACTTTTAACAGGGAAACCACCAAAGACACTTTTTTGTCTCCATTTCTTCATTCTATTTCCCCTAATCCCCAAATGGCTGGTCTTATGGGAAATGTAATTGTTCAGATTATGTCGAGCCTTGTGTGGAAAGTGATAACATTTGGCACAGAGTAATCAGGCTCTTTAGTGTATAACTCGAGCCATCACAAACATTAAATTGCACCAAATTGCTTTGTAACTCCAAGGCCACTATTGTGACTTTCACATGACTTGGAACAGGTAATCTTCTTACCATATCGACTACATTTTGTAGAATTCAAGTATATATATATATATATACACACGTTTCATAGTTGATCATGAAAATAATTTAGTAAAACAGAATTCATGAAATAAATTAGCCCTTTCACAAATCTCTGGATGACCAGTACCTATAAAACAGGTTTTTTGAGGTCAAAAATTCAAATCCTTGCAAACCTAAACATTCTTTTGAAATGTTAACAATTAAATGTTAGTTTAAGTTAAAACTATACTGTGTTTGGTGTAAAAATAACACTGTTTGTATCAAGACAATTAAACAAATATAGATAAATCTTTCATTGTTGTAGTTATGTTACATTATGTTATCTTAGACGTTAATATAATATGATTGAGAAACACAGTTAGCAAAAACAACCAAAAATATCCCATGCGTCTTTTTTATTGGAGGTAAAAAAAATGTTTACATTTTTACATGGTTACCTCATGTTGCTCTTTTAGAAGTTTGGATAGCTGAGTAAAGACTTCCTCTGCCTTCTCTGAGAGCTGGACATCACTGTGATGGACCAAAATAAAATCCTCATCCTCATCTCCAGGAGGTGAAGGAAGCTGGAACATTAAAGTGTTCAAATAAAAATAAAATACTCAAATAATTTGTGGAACACACTCCTAATAAAAACAGACAGGAGGGCTTACCTTCGTCAAGTCGACACTCTTTCCACCACGGATGGATTCAATAATAGGGTCAAAACTCTTTGCTGTCCTCAAAAAGCTCTTGGCCTGCTCCAGCTCTTTCTTCTGCTTTGCCTCCAGCGCGGCCTTCATGAACTGTTTCTTACGACTCTCCAACAACTCCAGCTGCTGTTGAGCTGAGAAAAACAACAGATATTAATAATAAAGTTATCACTTGTGATAAATTAGCTTTAAAAATAAAGGTCTTTAAAATCCCAACTCTACCAGTGTCAGGCACACTTCCTCTTTTAGATGTTCTTTCAGGAGAAGGGCTCCTCTTATCAGGGTTCTGTAAAGATGGCGGTACAGCTAAAGTAGGCTTCTTCTGGTTAGGTTTTTGAGCCTGAATATTGAAAAAAAAAAAAAAAAAAACTGAATAAACCTCTTAAACAAGAACTAGTTTGAAAAAAGCAGCAGAGCAGAGTAAATTACCTTTTCTTCTAACACTTCCTCTTCATCATCCACAGCTTCAGCCTCATTTGACGTCAGCTTATTGGCCGTTTCTAGAACTGCAGCAAAACCCTGCTCTGAAGAAGCAGCCTCCTGGCCCGGGATTGGAGGAAAGCCTATAGAGAAATGTATAGAGAAATGATTTAATGTCGCTTACTTTTCAATATGGCATTCAATAGAGAACGTTTCAAAACATGCAAGTGGACATGTAAGTGAAGGTAATTCCTGACTGAAGTCAAAACTTTCAATGCATTTTCAAGCTGATTCTGCATAGAAGCTTTAAAGGCTGTACAAATTTGAATAAAATGTGCAGAAATGCCAATCTGCAAAATGGAAAACAAATTCTTTAAGCAAATGATATTTTTGTGACGTCTCTTGTGGCCAGCAAAACCTATTGGGAGCCTCATCCTACAGAGAAATTTCAATTTGAACACATGACTAATACTTTATTGTAAATATATTTTTATGGTTTCGGTATAATGCATAACACTAGGCTAGATGCAAAGATCATTTTGTATTCATCATGCTAGCTATTTCCTTTACATAAAACACTTGAATAAAACAAAAATGACAGTCTCAGCATCAGACGTCACACCAGCGGAGCGCTATCTAACCGTCTGATGAGTTTGCTACGGAAAGTTAGAAATGATTAAAAAATGAAGTTGTAGTTTGATTGGATAAATTTATCCAGATTTCCAGTAGTCGTGTTTATTTTTATTTTGCCCGGAAACAACATGAAGATGTACGATAGAGAACATCGAATATATAATTTCAGCTTCGGATGTCACGTGTACATACAATCTACCTTCCCATCGATTTATTTAGTGTTTTAGGTACAGATGAGGATGACATCACTGTTGTTTTAGTCTAGTATTTCTCATCTTCTGTGACTTTTTTTTCATATGACTAATGATGTTCAGTGGTTCTAGGTATCAAAAATATTTTATTATTATTGAAGCTATTTAAGGAATATCTTTTACTTTACCCAAGTTGAAAATGGGATTATGCAAATAATACAAAAGCAAAAGTAATGTGATGAAGTTTTTCTAAAATAAATAGCAGCAAAAGAACCGACCTGGAGGGGCAGGAAGTTCATCATAGTTGATAGCTCGGCCTGCTTTATGAGCACGGATGGCTGACTGGTATTGCTGTAAGTCGTAGAAGAAGAAAAAAACACATCTGAAATCAACAAGTTTGTACAAAGACATACTGCAGTATACAAACATGAGCAACTCAAGAGAAAGTGAAAGCGCAAAAAATAATTCTACTCACTTTAGCGATGCGGTCATACATGCGGGCTTTGCGTTCATCGCCGCTGGCTTTTGCTTGTGTGAAGGCCTCTTGGTATTTAGCCATTCTTTGTTCCAGAGCCTCAAGAACAGTCTTCGGCTGAGCCGGGCCTGAGGGGCTCTGTGCTGTTAAAGCAGTCACAAAACATGACAAGACATGCAATAACATCGGTCAGATTACACCACCATAAGGCTATTTAAGACATCTCGTTTTTGAACACTCAAAAGTGGCATACTAACCAGAAACTGAGGGTGAGATTTTAACAGCTGCTTGAGGAGGAGCTTGAGTAAAGTCTTTGGAAAGAAAAAGAAATGAAGATCTTCAACATAAATGTCAAACTTTTATCAAGAGTCTTAAATAGAAAAACAGCCTGTAGAAACAGAGAAAGGCTATTTGCATTACAATGAGGTAATCTTTTCTATCTGTTCTAATAGAACTAATCAGTTGGATTTTTAATTCTTTCAACTTTTTATAAATATTTTTAAGGGAACTTTAATCTGAACCAGTTATGCTATATTTGGGAAACAATTCTATGACTGTAAACTACACTAACATTTTGCGAAGATTGTTTCACATCATGACTTTATGGATCGCCAAATACTCAGCTAAAACTAATTCTGGCAAGAATGAGTCCTCTCCATAAATAGGTAGTAGAGAATCATCTTAGCTGATATAAAAACTTATATAGCAGATTCTGAAACTTGTTGCACGTCTCTCACTACAAGACTTTCGAAAAAGAATTATTATGCCAGATTGAGTCAGCCACATCTTTCTCAAAAGTAAAAAAATAGTACTTTAAAATATCAGATATAAGCACTTTGTTGCTATGAGATGGATGACATTATCTACAAGTGATAGTGGTCACAGCAAGATTCAAAGAGTTAAATCAACACTCCTGCTGGCAGCTGTTAACCCTATCAACACTCCCAAAGTGTTCACACTGAACACTGTATTGAATTAACACTTAAAGAGTTTTATGTAACTCCAGAATTGGGTTAAAAATGACTGTGTATCTTGATTCACATCAAATACTGTTAATACAACTCTTGTGGTGTTAATTCAATAGTTAGATTTTAAATGTATTTCATAAAATGTTAACATTTTGGACTTTTATTATTTTCATATAAAGATTTTTTTTTATTTCATGTCACTGTTCTGATTACATCCTCAACCAGGGCTTATGATTGCATTCCAGATATGGCTCTTTTGATGACTGTATCAAAAAACATTCTACATAAAAATATAAAACATTCTACTGTATTGTAATCCATTACAGTTATTACGAATGCATGAGATCAGTATTTCTAAAGAATATCAAGTCCAACGCCTACATCAACCTGAATATAAAGCCGTCCGTAAAACCATGCAAAACCCCAATTTGCATTAACAGTAAGAAGTACTTTATTTATCCTTGTCTAGCACCAGCATAACAATGTTTTTTATGTACTTATTGTACATAAAAAATGTGCTTTACATAAAATGCACACACTTGTTTGTATTTAACTGTAAAACTTTTGTACGGTTCTAACGAAAATACATTTTAAAATGTGACGTTCATGGCTCTCTCAGGCAAAAACATTCCCGAATCCTGCCCTAAACTAATGTAAAATGTTTCATCCAATTCAAAATCCTAAATATCCACAAAAAAAAGGTTGAAATGATCAAATATGGCTCAGATTTGATCTTCAAAAATCTTATATTGGCAAAAAATATGGGACAACTTTCTGCTTGAATCCCAGCAAGAGGAAATAGAAAGTAGTTCAAATCAGTGAGAGTAGATTTTAATTATTATATTTATTTATTTAAATATTTATTTTACAGTCAAAACCTATTTCAACGACATTGGATGTTTTTTGAACAAGTTGCAAGCTCATGACAGAAATAGATTTTACTGAGTTGTTGACGCCTAAGGTCTGACCTTGAGACATAGGGGGCGGAAGGGAGCCCACATCTACCGGCTGGCCTTTCTCCAAAGCCTCAATAGCTGCATCGAATCCCTGTGCCAAACAAGCAAACAACACAGTGCACACTTTGTTGACTTCCTGCTTGTCATGCATACCTCACATAACAGCACATTCTTGTTACAAGTGAGTTAAAGACCAAGGTTTATGAAAGCAAGACGATAAAGACACTTGGGTGACAGAAACTATTGAAAACTTGCATGACAACAAGCTGGATTTTCTGATAATCAAATTAAATGCAAACGTGTATGAAACCAGCTGAAACAGAACTATTTAAAAAGTAAAACTAAAGTTTCTACATACAAGCAGACAGCAAGAGCCACAATAACAAAGCTGTTAGCTTTTATCAAAATGTGAACACCAAATTAAATGTAACAGTAATTATAACATTTGCTGAAAAGAACAAAACAGCTTTGAGAACAGAAAACACATTTAAAGTATCCAAATAAGAAGATACGGTGAGTGGAAAGCCCTAGAGATGTCCGAGGTTACTATAGATTTCTGTTTACTAAATTTCTGTTTATTAAACAAATCAGATATAATTATTACTAAGGATTAAGTTTTCAAGTTGAGTTTTAACTTCTGATCAAGTTTACACCTCTTATGCACTGTTAAAGAGTAAAAGCTATAATAATGAAGAGATTTTCCATCTTACCTTGCTAGCCTTTATATGCATTTTGGCTTGATCGATGTTTCCTGCTTGTTTGGCTTTAAGAGCTGCCATCCTGTACTCTTTCTGTCGCTCCAGGAGAGTTTCTTTCGTGGGCTGTTCGACAGGAGAATCTGCTTGGGGAGCAGAGGAAACTACAATGTGTCTTTTAGTAGAAATGCTCAGAGGAATGTCATACTACTAGTTAAATTAGAAAGTCTGCCACAATTTAAAAGGAAAGGTTTCATTTTCAACCTTGTTTGGTTCTCTACATCTAGCCCTAATGACTTTGATAAAGCACATCTTCTGAAATGTACAAGCACACTGCATATTTAATAATGTATTTAATCACACAAGTTTTTGGACAAGTTTTTCACTGTTTTGGTTATTTTGGTCAAGAACCAATTGAGTCTCAAATAGATAAGGACCTATTCGGAGCAAAACAGCTGTTAATTAAGAATGTCGAGAGAATTTTCGTTCATAAAACACGTAGTTCTTATCCTAGTGTGCACTGTATTTCCCAGCCACTGAAGGGAAGCTCAGAGATGGGAGAAGCTTTCTGATTGGTAGATATAATTTCAGGGTTAAGGAGTTTTACTGCCCTCTATCGTATCAACTTTCTCTTTACAGGGTTTGAGGCTGCATTTCATCGTTTTTGTCAACAATTTGTTTTTTAAAGTGAGTTGAGTATATATATATATATATATATATATATATATATATATATATACTCACCTAAAGGATTATTAGGAATACTTGTCCAATTTCTCATTAATGCACTTATCTTATCAACCAATTAAATGGCAGTTGCTTCAATGCATTTAGGGGTGTGGTCCTGGTCAAGACAATCTCCTGAACTCCAAACTGAATATCAGATTGGGAAAGAAAGGTGATTAAAGCAATTGTGAGCGTGGCATGGTTGTTGGTGCCAGACGAGCCGGTCTGAGTATTTCACAACCTGCTCAGTTACTGGGATTTTCATGCACAAATAATTCTAGGGTTTACAAAGAATGGTGTGAAAAGGGAAAAACATCCAGTATGCAGCAGTCCTGTGGGCGAAAATGCCTTGTTGATGCTAGAGATCAGAGGAGAATGGACCGACTGATTCAAGCTGATAGAAGAGCAACTTTGACTGAAATAACCCCTCCTTACAACCGAGGTATTTGCATTTGTGATGCCACAAAACGCACAACCTTGAGGTGTGGATGGGCTATAACAGCAGGTTGTACCCACCGGGTACCCCTCATCCTCACTACAAATAGGACAAAGAGGCTACAATTTGCACAAACTCATAAAAATTGGACAGTTGACGACTGGAAAAATGTTGCCTGGTCTGATGTGTCTCGACTTCTGTTGATACATTCAAATGCAAGAGTCAGAATTTGGCGTAATCAGAATGAGAACATGGATCCATCATCCCTTAGATCATCCAGTTACCACTGTGCAGGCTGGTGGTGGTGGTGATGCAATGGTGTGGGGGATGTTTTCTTGGCACAATTTAGGGCCCCTTTCAATGCCACACCCTACCTGAGCATTGTCTCTGACCATGTCCATCCATTTACGACCACCATGTACCCATCCTCTGATGGCTACTTCCAGCAGGATAATGCACCATGTCACAAAGCTCAAATCATTTCATATTGGTTTCTTGAACATGACAATGAGTTCACTGTACTAAAATGGCCCCCACAGTCACCAGATCTCAACCCAATAGAGCATCTTTGGGATGTGGTGGAACGGGAGCTTCCTGCACTGGATGTGCATCCCACAAATCTCCATCAACTGAAACATTTCTAAAGAATACTTTCAGCACCTTGTTGAATCAATGCCACGTAGAATTAAGGCAATTCTGAAGGTGAAAGGGGGTCTAACACCATATAAGTATGGTGTTCCTAATAATCCTTTAGGTGAGTGTATACTTTTTTTAAACAGTGTTTGAAAAATTCTGTCCACAAGAGCAAGAGTTTGCAAAAAAAAAGTAAATACAACAGCCCATGCTTAAACACTGTAAAGACAATGCCAATCCAATTGGTGGCAATCGATTTAAATGGAAAAGTTATATTATTATAAATTTCTTCAGACAACTATTTTACTCTCAAAATTGTCACATTAATTAGCCTAAGATGAGTGTGTCTAACGATGATCTAATTTTTGCAGTCTGGTACTTCTGTTATATAATTAAATACCTTAAGCCACGATTTAGCATAGTAAAAAGCAACACAATCCTCTATATATATTCGCCACTCATCTCGAAGCTCTACCACCAACAAGCAAACCCCTCTGAAAACTGGTAAAGATGTCCATCGAAACTGGAAAATTCTTAAAAATACTCTGTTACCCTAAAACACTTCTCTGTTCTGTTGGTGGATAGGGTCTGAATCTCTTATGAACATGTATCAAAGATTTCATAGATTAAATCAAAGATTTCAGAAATGGCTGCAGCCAATATTTCACTTTTCTATTCCGAAGAAGCGAAATAACAAAAAAGGTTACTCAAACAGCAGGAAAAACAATTACAAGTTTTGCAATTATCATAAATTCCTAAGCTCAGTGATATAAAAAAGCCCTGACCTAGATGATTTTCAGCAGCACCCCCAACGATTTCCTCTTCTGGAGGCGATAGGGAAGCTGGAGACGTTACCCCGGACGAATCGTCTCTTGAGTCAGGAGTTGAATCTCTCAAAACAGGGGCTGCCTCAGCAGAGATGGGAGATATCTCAACCGCGCTGTCACACTCTCCTTGCTGATCAGAAGACACCGCAGGGGCCGGAGGACGACTAGGACCCCCACACGCCACTGGAGGTGGAATGTCACTTTCCTCAACTTTCCCCCCTTTCCGTACTGATGCCAGCATTGTCTGTAGTGTCTAAAGAAATGTGGGAAAAAACGATTGTTTCATGTTTTAAATGCAAAGCTTTCCCATTATATATATTTTTAGTAGGCACTGTCATAGACTCACTTTGAGGCCTCTCTCATATCTCCGCACTTTCGAGGGTTCCCCTGTGGCATTAGGGATAGCCATTCTATACAATTTTATTCTCTCTTCTAATGTGTGCTCAATGCTACCAACCACTGAAGAAACTGTAGATTCCTGAAGAAATATAAGTAAACAACCAGCTTAAATAATAAAATCTTTCAATAGTTATTTTAGACCCGGTTCATCCCAAACTTCTAATGGACTCAAAGTGAAATGGTTTAATTAGCTTTCCCACTGTTGTATAGCTTCAAGATTTGCAATTCTACTTCATTTTAGAACTTTATTTTTATGTCATATTCCAGATATTGTCAGATATGGGGAAAAGGTCCGAAATGGATTGGATCTGTGAGCAACCCATGAACTTACTCTGTACATGCACCTACAGCATAGACAGCAGTTGAAGCAGAAGCCAATGAAATATTTAGCTCAGAAGCAGTATAAAAGGTCAAAGCTTGTGCTTTGAGAACCAACAACAAACTTTATTCTACATTAGTTGGATACTGATTTACTATCTTGAAAATTATGAAAAAGTTTTGTAAATACAAAAAATTATTAATTAAAATAATGCAATTGCAATAAGAGACTGTAAAGTTTTTATTTTGGCATATCTAGCATAATGTCATGTTTCTGGACATGGAAATGTAACCACCACAACTCTTTGACTCCACTAACTGCCTTACGCAATAATTCTGGACATATTTAAATGAGTGCATTCCTTGAATTTCGAATACTTTAAAGAATACAATTTTTAGTTGTTCATTAAAATCACACATTTTCAATACACACAATAGATATTTGATTGATTGTTCTCAATCGTACACCTCCACGTTGTTTCCAGACGGAACGAAAATAAACCTGACACTCGCTACTACCAAAAATCCATATAAGTTTAACTAATCAAACATCTTCAGGATTCTTGAGGCAATTCCAACTTTACATAAAGAACTCATAAGACATTTAGTTAGCGTTTTACTGGAGTGATATCAGAGGCTGAGACTAGCCTTAACTTAACATGAGAAAATTAAGTAAAAATATGTAAAGAATTAATTGAACATAATAAAACACCACAACAAAGATGTGATTCAAAAATGTACCTGAATATTTTAGAACATCATTCTTATGCTGCAATCACATTTTTTTGCAAACAATTTGAACATCTGTGTGCATATTGCTGTAACTGTATCAAACCATGCCGTGATTGGATGAGACCAAACCATGTGATGAATCTAATCAGCGAAACACATTTAGAATATACCTGAACTTGAGGCATGGGTTTTTCTATAGGAGATTCTGCACTGTGAAGGGAAGAAGAGGGACCACTTAAGTCTTCTGATTGCTCCTCACCAACCACTTCCTGCAGCTCAGCCTCAAGAGAACCCAAACAAACAAGGTCACAAAAACTGAAAATACTAAATGTTATGACAGTGAGGTAGCACATAATTAGAAGCTTTATTTACCAACAGGTCTTCATCATCCTCTAGACTCTCGTCGTCATCATCATCAATATCTTTCATGCATGCCTCTGCCATCTTTTCAATGTCCTCCATCGGTAAAGGTGCTAGCAAAACCATTTCGGAAAGGTTTCATTAAAACGCAATACTTAATAATAAAACTAGAAGAAAAAAACATGATCTTGACACCCACCTTTATCAGGTTTCTTCCCCCTGGCAGGTGCGTTCGGTTTCTTCCCAACAATGGCAGCGAACTCAGCTTCTAAAGCTGGGTCATCCAAGTCTTGTTCCATATCCATCATGTCCTCTGGCTTGAAATCCAGAAACAATCCCATCTACGAAAAACAAGTTTAGTCAGACACGGGGACCATTAAAAGCTTTAGAAATTAGTACTGGTTTATTTGGATTTCATTAAAGGTTTCCAGATTTCAGACTTTATCTTCTCATATATAGGGCATTATATTCTACAGATTCTACATTTGCAATGACTGCAATGTGAGGTTGTTTCTCCTTTTAGAAAAATAAACGCTCTGTGCTGGTATTATGTGGTCAATCTGGTATCTTGAAGAATTGACTTGTTCTGTCCTGGTCTTCGGATTATGGCACTGTATTTCAATAGTGCATTAAATTAATTTCCTTGTTGTAGCTCCCATTCCTTCTGCTTAAGAAGAGTTAATCCTAGTTGTAGGTCTTTTTCAGGTATTTAGGTGTTTAATAGCATGCACCTAGACTGAAACACAGATGAAGGGAATTCAAGCTATTTTCGGGGCAGTTAATCTCACACATTATCATGTAAGCGAGGTTCATTTTCTTAAGAGTGAGAGAGAGTGAAGGACAATCTACATTTGTTTGTCAAGCATACAAGTTAGCCTTTGCAAAGGCTGCCAATTTACATAATGCCCGTCTAAGCCCTTTGCGAAGCCACCTATGAAATTTTCTAACTTTGCGTCAAGGCTTGGCAGAGTGTGAGCTCCGAGATTGGTTGAAGTGGAGCAGAGCAATCGCTTCCACTCTCTTTTTTGGTTTGCACTCTTTTGACTTGCATGTTACACACTGGATGAGGGAGTAAAATTTTGGAGATAAAGTAAATAACCCATACTTTATTGAATAACCTGACAAGAAATTAGAAGAACTAACACAAATGATTTCAATATTCTTGGCTTCCACAAGTGCCTCCCATCCAAAACCAAAAACCAGTAAATAACCAATTTTGTGCTAAAAAGTGGTGAGTTCAGTGGTATTTTCTCCAGATAGTATTTCCAACATGGCTGACTTCTAGTTTGATGATGCACTGAGAAAACCCTCTAGAGATGTTTTTGTTAGCCAATAGGTGCCCATTGAGCTTTCGTAGAGAGCAGTTTGCAGGCTTGACAGCACAACTAAAGATTCCCATGTTTGTGAGAGAGAGTGTCTGTATTTAATACAGGGAGGAATACAGTTGTCACACATAAAAAAATTAATAAGAAATCTGCAAATAGAAATTAAAGCCAATAACTTTTTTAATTTGCAAATGCATTTTGTTTCCTCTGGATTATTTCGTAAAAGTTGTTAAGACAATGAAGCAGTTTTATTAAATATGTGTTTAGATACATTATGGTGCTATTGTTTGCCCTGAAATCCTGATTTGAGCAACAGTATCCAGCTGCAGCCAAAGCCAATACCACTGTCAAAACAACAGCAGCAGAACAGTGGGGGTGTAGTCATCGGGAGAATGAGAGGTGGGAATAGTAATATGACATTTGGTACAGCGTTGAACCTGTGCATTACCTGATGCACATCATGGCAAAAGTTTTAATAATGTGTCAAGCAGTGCCATGAGCTCATTATGATA
The DNA here is from genome assembly GCA_900490495.1 of Danionella dracula. NCBI lineage: Eukaryota > Metazoa > Chordata > Actinopteri > Cypriniformes > Danionidae > Danionella > Danionella dracula. The sequence continues at coordinate 4,697,940 of UELW01000100.1, forward strand.
TGGAAAGGTTTCTTATTTACATTTGGAGGTCTCTGACAACAGGTTGACAAACATGCAAGGTAAAAAATTCGCCTTCAACAAGACTCGTTTCAGCAACTCTGAGTTGACTCATTCTTATTAACTGTAATACTTTGACAGAGAAAGTGCTATCAGTTTAACAGAAAACTTCAACAGGGTGTTCCCCAAAACAAAAGCTATGTTTCAAACCACACAAGAGGTCATTAAAAAAAACTCAGGGATGTTTGTGTACATCTGAAATAAGTCTGACTGTTAATACTGACAGATCAGACATTTGAAATGAAATGACAATGGATGTGGCTTCTATGCAACAAACAGACAGGGGTTGGTTTCGACATCCAAAAAGGCTGCAGCGAAACATCTTTTACGGGTGTCTTTGAGGCTGCTGCTGGACATAGCTCAGAACCGGACTGAAGGCCTACTCACTGTAATATTGCATGTTCTTCCGCTCCATCAATCAGAGGAAGCTGTATTCCGAATCAACTAAATCAAGTATGAAATATTCAGGTGGGAGAACACTTTACAACTTTTACAACAATATCAATGTTCAACGTCAGCAGTGTTCATTTAGTTACATTTTCAATAAAAAAAGAAGAAGAAGAAAAAAAAAGTCACTAATTAATATGGTAACTAGGTTATGGAGACATACGTGGAAACCCAAGAACACTCCTCTCATAAAATTGTCTTAGCTGGGATTCAAACCAGGAAACTCCATGCTGAGGCAATGGAACCACTGACCACTAGTCAGTCCAAACTGCTCCCTGCATTTACGTGTATTTGATTACTGTGACAACTTCTAAAGGCATGTGTTATTATATTGCATAACTTTGAAATAAAACAGTTACCTATAATTGTTGTTTACTTCCTCACAAAGTCTCAGTCATCCTTTAAACATTGTTTGGGTAGAAAAAAAAGTTAATTAATCAAAACTGCCGTATAAATATAGCCTCACGAGGTTTTATGTTCGGTCTATTTAATAAGACAACTAAAAAAAACAAAAAGCCCTGAACTCTCCCTTCCCTCACCTGTTTGGCGGCGGCTGCTCCTCGGCCTTTGGGAGCCGCTACTCGTTTGTTTTTCCGGCCGAACATCCGGAAAGTCTCCACTCTTCGCCACCCACACGAGACAGACCGCCGGAGACTTCAGCTCCAAGCTAGAAGGAAGTAGCGACCGTTTAGAAAGCTAAAACTAGCCCAAGTATTTCTGTCACTTGTAGTTTGCAGGACGTTTCTTGTGACCAAACGCCAGTCACATGTGCTGTTGACACGTGGGTTGTGCTGCTGACTCACTTCAATGGTGATGGCTCGCTACAGGAGTAACGTTTACTTTCCTTTTCCCGGCAAGAAACTGCTCGCTCGGGTTGCCCACTTCCCCCTTTCTAGGGTAGGACAAGCTTCCCAGTCATGTGAATGTAAGGCAAACAGATACTCCCCTGAAAAAAACAAGCAGACAATATTGGGACAACACAAATGCATCATGCAACCTCCAATGCCAAACATAAGTCAAAGGATAATTGTAATTAAGGAAGGTAACAATATTTGAATTCCATACTTTTCCAAAACCACGAAGCTACTGCATTACAACAGACACGAGCGGCTATGTAAACAATCTTTAAGTTGTATAATTTCGAACTAAAACCAGGCAACACGAAATTTACGTACTCTAAAGGTTACGTTTGTTTACTTACTGCAACGAAAAGACTGTGACAGGCAGGGCACGCCCAGCCATGCAAAACCGCACCGGTTTCATTTTTATTTCAAAATAAAAGTTTGACGACATTTGGCTTTTTTTGGTAACATTTTTGGTTATCCTATACAAAAGTGTATTTTAAATAGGATCTTTTTCTGAGTCCATTTTACATCAATGAAAATAATGCGTTGTCTCTGATACCTAACAACCATTCTGATCTATTATATTTATTTTACAGTCAATGGTTTGCTACAAAAATATGTTTATTTGGTGAAGTTATCTTTACATATCTAAAATGTACAGCCTACAAACCCCATGTTAGTCTTAAATATGTGTTATGTATTCATAGTAAAACGACACTGAGTTTTTACTATTCATGTAACAGCTTTATATACAATTAAATAGCCTAACTCGCTTGTTTTATATTTATCACCATTTATGCAAAATACCCTAGTTTATATGACTCGGTTAAAACATTTTATCTGGACATTTAACCAGAAAAGAACGGATGAAACTCAAACCAGTTCAAATGTATTGATCAGTAAACCACATTATAAGGTTATTCATTTTATTACAAAAATAGACATTTTTGCAAATTTAAGGATTTGGTTATTTTCGACAAAACTAGAAAATCTGATATAAAAGTAGACGCGTCACGATGAATGACTCTTAATATGTAGACGACAGGGAAGCGCCAGAGAAAGAGATTCACCAATGAGCACACAGCATTCTCTTTAAGTACCTTGGTAACAACAAAATCTGTTTTTGAACAGACCAATCACGACGCGCGTTGAAGACATTTAAACTGGTGATCAGCCGTTGAACGCTATCCTCATGTTCATATTGTCTACATGCAGAAGATTGTTTGTCTTTCCTAACAAAGGTAACGTTACTAACTTCTGGAAGCGTGTACAAGAAAGCAGATTAAAACGGGGACATTACAGGAGCTCATCGGATAAACGTTGTTGGATAAGGGGTGAGAAGAAGCACATTTTGACAATGATGAAAGTTAACGTTGCTGTGTTGTAAAAGTTAAGCGCTGTTCCAGATTTTTCGATGCAACTTAAGTTATGGTTTCACAATACTTTACTTTGTGTATGGCTTCACGCTAGCGCTTGTAATCCGCATTAAGCAAGTTATAGCTTGGTTAACATTAAATATTTGAATGAGAAATGTTTTGCTGCCATTAACTTACGGGCGTTTACGATGACGGGACGCTTTATTGTTACTGAAATATTCTATCTCTAGCAGAGTGATCTATTCTGCTTCAAGATGTCGCATTTTGGGTTCGAAAACGACATCCACAATGTGCTCCGGTTGGATATGCCGATCACAAACGCGCCGATGGCTCGGTGGCAGAGGAAAGCCAGCAGCTCCAACCCCTCCAGCTCAAACTCCCTGTCTCCAAACAAGAGCGTGAACAGATCTGTGAGCCTCTCCAAAACTCCCAATAAAACTCCAGGTACACACCTCGGATATGTAAACGGTCAATGCGTGCTTGTAATCTAACTTTTGAAATTCTGTTACTGTAATTTGATGATCATTTATATGCAACTTTTGTCTCCATCAGGGAAGAATGGTAAAACTCAGAACACCCCCTCTAAAGCAGGAGGAGACCGGTTCATTCCCACCAGAAATAACAAACAGCTGGATGTGGCAAGCTTTCTCTTAACTAAGGAGAATGAGCCCATGGAAGAGAGTGCAAAAGTAAGTTGTTATGGTGTTGTGCCAAACCTCTTTAAGTGTTTGGCTAAGCAGTCTATTCATAAAGGTCTTTACACACCATGCAGATGCTGCTTGTGTGGAGGCAGTGTGTACTACATTGCATTTTTAATGTGTGAAAAAGATTTTTTTTCTGTGGTGGTAAATGGTGCTGGAGTGGACTGAGGAATAGGAAAACGGACTTAAAACTATTTATGATTTTATGACTTCCTCAATGTAACAAAAAAGTGTGCTTTTAGTTATTCTGTTGAAAAAGTTCTCTCATAGTGTAAGCAGATCTAACTCTAGGGATGGTGGCTTGAAACTGATGTTTTGACACTACCAAGATCTTAAAGCTTAGATCAGTGGTTCTTAAAATTTTCACCAAGTACCGCCTCAGAAAACATTTGGCACTCCAAGTACCACCATAATGTACGCACCATTAAAACACATGACTCCAGTATGGCCACAGAGTATAGGCCCTCCTCTTCAGCTATACTTAAGTACCGTTTAATTACGAGGCAATTTTATTGTTAATAAAAATTGTATTCATTTTAGCAGCACTACGCAACCTCAACATTAGGATTGTAATAATTCAAGTTTCTAGAATGGTCAAGATTAATGGCAAAATATCAGCTTGTTATTCTCTCTCTCCCTTCCTCCTCTTTCTCACCCTCTCCTCCCGCTCTCGCTGTCTGTCTCAACCCTCTCCCTCTTTTCTCTCTTTCGCCCTCTTTTATCTCTGTCTGTCTCCCTCTCTAACCCTATTTCTCTGTAAATTAGGCATATGTAAACATTTGTTTTATATTTTTGTATTGGCCCTCTTTGTAGGTGTTCTCAATGTTATCACGAAATTTTTTAATTAAGTTTAAATTTTGTTACAAGAGATGATGAGCTTATATGAACTCTGACCTAGCTTTAGATACTCGTCTCGGTTGTTTGCTAACATGCAGTAACAGCGCTGCTGACCTGAAGAAACCAGAGTGTAGAATAAACTCGTGCTGTAATCATTGCGTAAATATCATTTGATGTGATTTTCTGGGTTAAAGCCAGATGCGTTTGGGATAAAACATCTGCAGACATTAACGATAAATGAAGTCTTATGGTTTTGATTAACTTTAAAACCAACGTCTTCTTCCTGTAATGACTGGAGCAATCCCACACAGAGGGGTCGAAATTGCATGAAAGTGTAACTTTTAAAAACCTTAAGGTAAAGTTATGATTTACCTGCGCAGGATTCAGACTTTGAAATTTCAACAGACTATGAAATTTTGTATTATAATGGCAAATACTACAAGTTCTCCTGCTTTAAAATGAAACTCGATAAGAGATTGTACTGAGGAACAGAGCGCTAACGCGCTACCGGGGCAGCATTGCTCTTATTAAAATCATTCTTGCGACTTGGGAGGGTTAGCAGTCTGGAGCGAGGGACCAGTGATTTCATTGGACTAGCCCATTGTCCTTAAAAAAAATCAACAAATGGGCCACAATTAATGGATCAGTTGCCAATGGCCCATAATTTTTAGTTTGCCATCCACCACCACAGAAATGACAGCTACTCGCTTCAAATACCACCAGTGGTACACGTACCACAGTTCGAGAACCACTGGCTTGGATGAATGAAACACGAGCCACATGATTTAACCAGGTTTTTGTTTTTGCGGACATGTGACAACCTAGCTTGGAAAAGCTTTTTCACAAGTGAATATAAACATAATTACCCCATATAATTGTTTTTCCTTTAAATTATTTTGTTTGACATACTATAATATTATTTTTACAGTGCTTTACATTTAATTACAGTGAGTTATTGTTCGATTCATTAGTTTATAATTTATGATAGTCATTTTTAAACTATTCTCAAAAAGCATACATGTGTAACTATTTCAAGTCGATTTGAGGAATAACTGTTGTTGACTTAAAAAAAACTGCACTGCACAGTAAAATAAAGCTGTAATTTTAGTTTTACATGAAAACAACTTTGTGGATGGAGAAACTATTAAAGTTGTTAGTTTGTCATTGAATATAATGCAAAAGTGGTGTTGAAAATTTAATCATGCTCTCTGAGCAGATTGCACTGAAACATGGATGCCCTCTTCTTTTTGTTCTTTGTTCAAAGAAGCATTGTGCCATTAGCACCACCAAGTGATGTCAGGCATAATCAGTTTTGTGTACACAACAACCAATCACAGAGCTTTTTTTTAAATGATCAAGCCGACTGATCTTTTTCAAAAGATGCAGCAGCTGCATGGGTGTGTTATTCTGTTTAGGCAATGGACTCTTGTTTTGTAGGGTTTTCCTGATCATGAATATTTTTGTAGCAAAGTCAGAAAGATTGGTCCGTCACACTGAATGGCTATGATCTGGAGGAGGCGAAGATCTTGCATTTGGGTGGGAAACCGCTCTACGCTGCAGAGGGTATGTTCTTCTTTATTGAAATTATTAGTACTCTTGTATAGATAATCTGTTTCATCTTGACTTAAATGTACCTCATGTAATTTTTAAATAATTTAAAATGGTTATACTACGCCATAAATTAAAGTCCATAGCCACCTACCCCATGTCTTAGTCAAAGAGAAGAAACAGATTCTCTACGAGTTTAAGATATTTTGAAGCCTTTTCAGAAGTAGCTACTAGTAGTGTTCCAGAAAAGCATGAAACCTACCTACTCTGCCATTAGATGTTTAACAAAAATTTTATAATGAAATTAAGTTTTTGATGGCAAAAGTAATAAAATGTGTGTGTATAGTGAACAGAGAATTAGCCTGTTCATGTGACTCACAAGATTGACATTATATTATGTTAAAAGGCTATAGCAGGTGACCTTTTGTGCAATAATGGGCGTTTGAAGACAAAAATAAAGCCTTTAATGAGATTTTATTTCTTTTGCCATCAAACTTTAATTTCGTCATAAAATTGTGTGTGTGTGTGTGTGTGTATATATATATATATATGTATATATATATATATATATATATATATATATATATATATATACACACACACACACACACGCGCGCGCATAATATAATTTTTTTTTGGGGAAACCAATGAACCTGTCGATCATTAGTGGTGGGCTAGCCCTGCATGAGTGTGCTTACATTTATGACCAGTTTTCATAATGGCCCCTCTTTAGTCATTTTATGTAAGAAATGCTTCCAACCCATCTTCAAATATTCTACAGGTTACCAGAATAACTTGAAGGTTCTCTACAGTCAAGCGCACACACCAGCATCAATCAAGAAGAGCCGGTACATTTCCACTGTTCCAGAACGGATTCTTGACGCTCCCGACATCAGGAACGATTTCTGTGAGTTTGCAATTTTAAATGTTCTTTTGAAACCTATTTATTTGAGTAAATTAATGCTAAGTCATTTGCAGACCTTAACCTGATGGATTGGGGAAAGCAGAACCAATTGGCAGTTGCTCTTGGTGGCCAAGTTTACTTGTGGAGTGTGGATACAGGGGACATCGTATTATTAAAGACTATGGAAGATCAAGGGGAGTATGTCTGTTCAGTGTCATGGAGCAAAGATGGTTCTTTCTTAGCCATCGGCACAAGTGATTCAAAAGTGGAGGTAAGCTGTTGCTTAATATATTTTCTTGCCGAAATCAAGGTCTGTGTTGGGTTGATCTAACAAGAACGAGTACACAGTCATATTTATTGTAAACATTTCTGTTGCATAAGAACTCTGATACTTTAAATTGTATGTTGCGCAGCGGCTGTCTCACGCTTCCATTATCGTCAAAGCCTGGCAACAACAGTAAGACAAAATGTCCAAATTAGAGCAATTCCAGACAGGGTGGAAACAACTAGGGATGTGCCAAATATTGCAAAAAGTCACATTCACCCTCTGGTGGGTGCAATTTTTAGTTAGGCTGAATACTGACCTGTGACGTGGTGATGCAAGTTCAATTAAAAGCAGTATATCTGCGATCTCGAAGATATACAAAATGTAAGCAGTGCGGTGGTGTTTGGAAATGAAATGAGACCACAGCACCAACTAAATGTAAAGCTAGCAGCGCTTCTGCAAATATAAAGATTTCTTAATTAGTTTATTTGCATGGGCACGATTGTTGATGTTTTACTTGGAAGAGAAAGGGCTGTTACTGACATTTTGTTCCGGCCGGTTGTGTACTTGGATAATTGACTGTATAAAATGGACTGAGTGTTAGTGACTGGGTTCATGTAGCTAGTAATCAAAATGTGTCCTCTGACATGGCTGCCATGAAGGTGTTTTATTGGCTGAAAATGTACATTTTATAAAACACTAAGGGGGTGATTTATGTTTAAATTAGTTTGTTTATGAAGGTCAAAATTGGCGATCGACATTAACAAACCTAATGGAGCCAGGGGTAGAAACTTTTTTTTTTAGCTCAAGTTGGACAGTTCATACATGTCTTTCATACTTGATTTCTTTAAAAAAAAATTATTGTACATGAACAAACAGTTTTAAGGAGGGGAAGTGTCAAACTTACTATGTGAAGTAAATGAAAAAAAAACTGAATTTGATCCTTCAACAGTTCTTTAGTACGTCCTACATTTGATTGGTGCTTAATGGAACTCAGCACAGTTAAACGCCATCCTTGTTCAGTTATTTGGCCATCCTAAAGATTTGTGCACCTTACTCAGTTGTAATTTAGATGATTGGTCTTGTGTCAGGCAATAAATCCTCAAAATAGAGCAGCGGTGGTGCTTCTTCTGGGAGACTGCTTCTACTCCCATGTAAACAATGACAGGCATTTTACAAAATGGTTTGGGTGCATGTCTATCAACATTTTCATAGTTTTTGGTGTGTAGGTGGTTTATGGTGTAAAGTTACCACACATCAACAATTTTTATTAAAAAAAACATAATTTAATTAGAACAACCCTAAATTGAGTGTATTTTCACCTTTTCATGAACAAATTTATCTCCTAAAAAAGAGCTCTTTAAATTAATGTGGGGTTTTGTTTGTGTAACTTATGTAAACTCATCTAGTTGCAAATTACTTACGGAACCTAAGTGTATGATTTATCACAGTTATACTGTTAATTCCCATGACTTCCATTCTCACACAATCTTGTTGATGATTACAACAAATTTTTAGTTTAAACCATGAGATTGGGATCTATACAGTTTGCAACAATACATTTTGCTTTCCATTAGAAGACATTAAATGCTCTGATCACATGACCTTTACAGTTATGGGATGTGGCTCATCAGAAGCGTCTCCGCAGCATGGACAGTCATTCAGCACGAGTGGGCTGTTTGAGTTGGAACGATCACTTGCTGTCCAGGTAAGTGCCACACCTTGCAGTGCATGAGCTACTTAACAAAGTGTTTGTAATATCTTTATTTTGCCAATTCAGTGGTTCCAGGTCTGGGCTCATCCATCAACATGATGTCCGTATAGCAGACCACCACATCTTTACCTTCGGTGGACACACCCAGGAAGTATGTGGCCTCACCTGGTCTCCGGATGGGAAATATTTGGCTAGTGGTGGAAATGATAACATGGTGTACATTTGGCCCGCGTTGCCTAGCTCGACACCACATGCCATTCATGCACTTAGTGAACACCAGGGAGCTGTGAAGGTAAAATCTATTTGGTGATATTATTACGGTTTCATTTTGATTTGTTAAATGATTTTCTGCATGTTTCAGGCATTAGCTTGGTGTCCTTGGCAGCCCAACATTCTCGCATCAGGAGGAGGCACCAGTGACCGTCATATTCGCATCTGGAATGCATCCAGTGGCTCTTGCATCAGTTCCTTGGATACAAACGCGCAGGTGAGTGCACCGGTTTTTTTCCTGGGTTTTCTGACCACATCCGAATTCAAATGGCATATATGTAATGCCGTGTACACAATGTCACGGAACGGTACAGAAATGCTTCCAAATTCTAAAAATGTAAAAACCATGTTAAGGGTTACCAAAGTATGAGAGTGCTTAAAGGCTCAAAACGATAATTGTATTGGATTGCATGGGTTGGCAGAGGTGGAGAAAATACATAAATGGTGAAAAACATAAATGTAATTGTTGGGGTTGGTTAAGATTGAGAAGCTACTTCTAAATATGTAGTGGTCCCAGTACAGGTCTCAGGGCAGTTCTGGTCTGGTGGATAAGTAGATCTACTTGTGATTTACTTAGAATGTTAGTTGTTGATTATAACACTGTGTTTTAACACACTTAATGACATTTAATTTTACTTGCAGTTGACATTAATATTCTTATCAACCCTGAAGTGTTTCAGTAAAAGAATGAATTAATTAATTTATTGCTTATTTACTATCTCTCTCTTTCTCTCTGTATGGTAATAAATGTTTGAACTCTCTTCAATCAACATACAACTTGAGAAATATGAACCAAGAGTAAAGGGTTATTGTCTACACTTATTTTGGAATTCATCATTCTAAAAATATTAGAGAACTACATGATGGGAGAAAGCTCTCTCGATCATAGGCCAATTCAGAAACAAAGACCATTCAATTTAATGTTCAAACAATATTAAACATAAACTGATTAACAACATTATTTTGTGAACATGGCTAATCCAGCAAGAGATGTTGTCATTGTGGCGGTGGAGATACGAGGTTAGGAGAAAGCACCCCATTGTTTTATGTGAATGCTGAGATCAACACTCCAGACTCGAGGGAAAGGCCACTAATTTCCAGCCTTACAAAAGTTACATTTAAAAATCATGGTTAGTGTTGCTGTAGTGAGAAGGGTCATAAACACTTGTTAGGTTGTCTTGTTTTTTTAGCATTTATAAAAGTTTCACAAACTGTAAGTGATGGTTAGGATTGCAAATGCATTTGAAGCATACTGTTTACTAGTTTTGTATGAGTTTTTGAGGTTATGATGCATGTCCTAAATTTGATTGTTGATCGTCTTAAATTTAACCTTATCATACCTAAATAGGAGTTAAGCTAAAAAATTACCTTTTCTCTCTCTCTCTCTCTCTCTCTCTCTGTCTATAAACACTCCAAAATATTTTTAATCCAGACACCAGATTTAAAAATGGTTTTAAAATAAAAAAAAAATGTGATCTATCTTCATACTAGATTAAAAAAAATGTCTGGTTATTTCAATGTTAACACAAATTAAATTTTTAGGTTTCGTCTCTGCTGTTTGCACCAAATTACAAAGAACTAGTGTCTGGACACGGTTATTCACTTGACAAGTTGGTTATCTGGAAATACCCCTCATTCTCCAAGGTCACAGAGCTTGAAGGTAAGTTTCTTAAATGTTCTCTTTAATCATAAAGGTGTCAAATTTCATAACAGAACGACTATTAATTTAATACCCTTCTGCTCTCTCAAAATCAGGTCATGACGGTAGAATCCTTAACTTGGCCATGAGTCCAGATGCTTCAACCGTGGCTTCTGTTGGTGCGGATGAGACCATTCGCTTCTGGAGGTGCTTTGAAAAGGATGCTGTCAAAAAACCCAAGCCTAGCAGCAACAGCAGCAGTTTGATCCAACAATATATTAGATAATTGAAATGTTGGTTTTAATAATCAGGTGAAAAAAGATGTGGTTTGCAAGTGTTCTCTGGATTTTCTCTTTGGTACTGTGTGCAGCTGAGTCACAATAAAAGGGTGTTTTCCTGATGTTTTTTAAAGGGTGAAGTGCAGATGTTGAATTCCTAGAACACTGACTGCTTCGACAGCTACAACTTTGAACTGATATTAGGTATTGTATATTTAATTGCGGTTTTGCATTATGTACAGAAATGTATGCTTTGGAAATAAAGTTTAATGATTACATTTCCATTGTTGTACTTTTGTTAGTAGTTGATCGATCAATCAATGGGGAAAGTGAGCAGTTGGTCAGATATGGAGTGACCCATACCTGTAATTTGTGCTCTGCTTTTAACCCATCCAGTGTACACACACAGCAGTGAACAAACACACAGTGAACACTCACCCAGAGCAGTGGGCAGCCATGACTGCGGCACCTGCGGAGCAGTTGGGAAACTGGTGCCTTGCTTGAGGGCTCCACAGCTGTAGGGTTGTTGAAGATGGAGAGCAAGTCTATTGTTGGGGTTGCTCAACATTGAGAAAATGATACTAAATGTTCATAAATGTAAAATGCATTGTTGAGCTTTCATAAATACCAAAAAACAATGATGAGTAAGGTTTCAAAACCATTAATTTAAAGCATCTTGTTTGTTATGCAAGACAGACTTAAGTTTGACCTTGTGAAAACTGCAGAAAGCCTGTCTATTGCAAACACATTTTTCGAAATTATAATTCATTAATTTTTATTAACCTTTCATTAACCAGATAAACACCATTAATATCAAGTTGACTTTCAATCATTACCTAGCCAAGACATGTCAATTGTAAAAAAGACTTCGCAATGCGTTTTTCTCCATACACACAAAAAAAACATTATTCAGGACTGATGCTCAAGTTTGCTTTGTGATTCAGTTTTATTGCTCAAAGAAATAATTGTGGCTGGAATATGAATTCCAGTTCTTAAAATGCCCTTGTCTTCATCAACCTACTGTTAAACATTCCTTTTTGTTTAATATCTTGCCGTACATTTTAATGGCTGAGAAAAGCCAATTAAACTTATTTGAAGTTTTAAATTGACTTAAAAATACTTAGTTTATGAAAATATGAAGTGTGAATATAATTGCCATTTGTGTCTAGCTTTTCTCCTTCTTACTTATCAAATTCTTCACTAAAACTATTATGGATTATTGTGATCAAATTCCCAACATATAAAGCTTTACTTTGATAGATATGTAGTATAAGCCAGTGTTACACAATAAGACGTGCCAGCCAACACACCCTGCTGAGAATATCTGAGTTGTAACCAAAACCCTGGTATTTGAATAGCAACACTCCTATGATATTTTGTATGTCAGTTCCGGTAAATTTTGGTCTATATACATTCAGATGATAGACATTTGGTTCCTTACCCCTACAAAACATTCAGAGCTCTGTCGTAAAGGTTGATAATAAAGTTGCCAGAGCATTTAAGGACCAAAACAAACTTAAAAACCAACCAGCAGTCACCAGCATAATTGGAACAAAGCACTATGGTTCTAGGTATTTTTAGTGACTTATAACAACAGTTGATGACCTTTAAACTGTAAAGCAGTTAGGCTATGTTCAGACTGAAGCCCAAAGTAACCCAAATCCAATTTATTTGTACTATTTTTAAAATTTTTATTATTTATTTTATTTTTATTTATTTTTTGCTCCAATCAGAACGGAAATTAAATAAACAGCCACACAATTGGCTCGGATCACATTTTTGTCCATTTTACTTTCCTTATGGTCAAAATCAAAGCCATTTTCTGCACTTACATTGGAATGTGCTCATACACAACTGACACAAGTCACATATTGTATATAACGTGAGCGAACATAAAAAAAATCACAATTGAGCACCAAAACTTGCAGTCTAAACGTAGCCTTAGATACAGTAAAAGGCCCCCAGAATAGACTACCCAAGTTGTTTTATGGTTCTGAAATATTTTGAATAAAGGAGATGCACTGAAAGCATAAAGCACAAAAATAATTTATTATAAAACAGAATTTATTAATTGATAAGTTACCAGCAAGTTAAAAACAAAATCAACAAAAAATCAACTCATACATTTCTAATAAAGCTTGAGGAAATATTTATTTACAATCAAGTTTGAGTTAGATGTGAGAACTGTACAGTGTGCAAACACCTGGGAGAGTCATATGCCAGGAAAGAAGCTCATTTCAAATGTGTTAAACCCTAGACTTCTAGAGTTAAACCCTAGATGTCCCGACTTCTGGGACAAATTCTCTTCATACAAATCTCTCCACAGTGTCTAACATTCACAAATACACAGTAGTGTCCCACAGCCAGATCCAATGTGCCATTTCATCTCCCGTGCAATCATAAAAAACATCAATTTGTCACAAAAATAATTAAACAGGTCTCTGATGCACCAGTGTGTGTTTTGATTGGTTTACTAGACTTCCTTCACTTTTCCATTGTGAGTGAAACCATTAGTGTGGTGAGCAGTGCCATTTTCTACGTGTTTACCATTGGCCACTACCGAAGGCTCGATCACTGGGGTGATGCCATTCTGTTTGGGTTTATCAGTCAAAGAAACAGGTAGTCGCTTGCCCTTTATGTAAGCTTGGATCCAGAAGTTGGAGAAAAGAATGAAGAAAAAGGTGCCGTAGAACAGGATGAGGTGAATGAAAATGGGAACCTGGTATTCGCACTTCTCCATGAAGTAATACTGAGAGATGTGGCTGGTCACCAGCACAAACTGGATCTGTAAACGCAAAAGGACAAAGGTTATTGCACTTATGAGCTTTTGGAGATGAAAGACTTGATGCTAGTTCAAGGAAACAGAGTTGACACTAACCAGCTGAATAGCAGTCATGTGTTTTTTCCACCAAAGGTACTTCTGGAATTGCGGCCCAGCAGCAGACAGACCATAGTAAGTGTACATGATAACATGGACACACGCATTCACCAAAGCATGGAAGGAACCCATTCCACCAGCTGCAAGTATACCAAAACAATTGACAAAGTTAAAAAGTCACTAGCATGTCTAATCCAGGTTACCATCTAGAAGCTTCTAAATTATTGTCTCTTTTCCAGCAATGTTTATAACAACTCTGAGTGCTTTGGAGGCTTTCCCAATGCACTTTTACCTTTTGTTACAACCATTTACACGAGGTTCCATGAAGGGCTGAGCCGAGCAAAAGCCATACTTTTTTGATACTAAAGAAAGGCATTATGCGACATCCTGTGGATTGCTAAATGGTCATAAAAAGTTCCCTCCACTGCTTTTCAGGAGTCTTTCAACTCTCTGCTATATTCTGCTTTTAAACAAAGCCTTTCATTTGAGTGTTAATTCAACTCACTACACAGCAAACACAACACCTCGATGGCATTTCTATCACAAACTCGCTATTAACCATGCAAGCGGAACTAAAGCGACATTTTGAGTAATGTCTCTAAATCAAGTCCACTCAGAACTGACTCTAGAAGTCAGTGAAATGTCAGGGTCTTTTTGTCATTCAGTGCTTACATACTGCACCTTTAACCCTGTAAGCATATTAACAGGCGGTAAAACAAACGAATAAAAGGGCCATTCAAACCATGTCAACACTTCAATTGCCATATGAGAGTAGTTTATTTGTGTAGCTGTTTTAGATGACAACCTTCACACTTAAAGTAAAGACCTTGTCATTTGTTAAGAAGACTCTTAGTTTGATACCAAAATGCCAGAAAAAATATTCTTACACCAAGGTATATATATTCCAAAATCTATACAGATCAAGATAACTTTGGCTGTTTAATTAATTGCCCTTAAATTATTGTGAAAATGATAATATACTTTTTTTCCCTCTATTATAAATAGTTTTCCCACTATTGCATAAACTGCTTGAATGTAATAATTTCAAAACAATAAACAAATGTACAAATAAAATATAGAAATTGTTCTCAACATAGTTTGGTATTTTTTTGGTGCTAAGCAACTCACTGCTTACTTCAAGATGTATACCATAAAATGTAATTATTGAAAATGATAGAGAGTAGCTGTATAGCTGTTCATGATTGGATGCTTAGTCCCTCTTTTTGGAAGAAAAAAAAAACCAAGAATAGTAGACACTCTTTGTCTGATTGTTTTGAGTTTATTAGGAGAGTATAAGCTGTTCGTCGGATCGGTGCAATTTTTTTTTAATAAAGCTTAAAATATGTTTCCATATATTATTTAGAGGTTGCCTATTTATTTGCAAAAAGGCTTGCTAAAAAGCTGCCTTGTCTAAAGGCTGTATAATAGCACAGACACCTTTTTATTTACTTTCATTTAATCTTTTACTTTTCAAAATTACACCGAATGCATTTTATTCACAGCTGACCAATTGAAGGGATCTGTAAACAATCGTAAAATGATTCACTGAATAGAGAGACCTTTATTAGTGCCTCAGAACAAGTTATTGCATGTAATAAGGAAATTTTAGAACATTTTCTACTTAAATATGCATTTTGTTAATGGAACTCAAAAGTAATATATTCACATTACATTTCAGCGAGTAATATTACAGTGTAAAAGTTACTGCACTCTGAGCAGAAAATGTTTAACCTAAATGTTTGCACGATCAAAAACAAAAAATTTTTGTGTCTATAACACAACCTTGTGTCTATAAAACAAACACTGCCTCTAAAGTATTCGTCCGTTACAAAAATAACCAGAACTGGTTCTTTTGTTTGAGGTTTTTTACGGAAAGAATTTTCAACAGGGCTTGGTTTGTCAGTGCTTCCAGCAGGCAAAATAAAGACACAATAATCCTTAAATGGACATTAGAGTTGAATGATTCTGAAATGTAGGTGTAGCCCACAATATATTAGTGTTAGCTGGTACGACGGGGAGGTGTGTTGCAACTTTTAGGGCATTCAGTACATATTTGTTCCTGATTGCGCTCTTCTATCGATGCAAGTTCAGTATCAGTTTATAAAATCTGCCTCTAAAACCAATAAAATGTGGCACCGACAACCTGAAGTACACCTTAAATCTCACAGAATCATCCTGCGGCTGTTTTCGCTTTTGTGCATGTTTTATGAAAGTGTGAAAAGAAAAAGAAAATGCAGTGTGTAAGATTTAAAAAATGTGAAAAATCTGAAAAAAAAAGAAAGAAATATTTTGGGGTGTAAAATGCAACAAAAGTTTTGGATTTCACAATACAATGCCCTCAAGGAATTACTTTTACATTCCAGTAACAGCTAGTAAGTTCTGAATTAGACTACATCATGGACTATAAATACTTCTAAAAGCAAAAACTGTCTACATTTTGATTTAAACTCTACATATATCTTTTTTGAGCATCTTGGTTACGATGTACTTTTAGTAACCAAGATGCCAAAAAAGATGAGTAAAAGCTTTTCTACAGTTTAATTAAAAATGTATGAAGTTTTTGCAATTTATTTAAATTTCAGATTAATTTCAGAAGTAATTCGTAATTCAGAAGTCTTTTCATCAGACACTTTTTCATTTTTCATCAGACACTTTTTTCACTTCAAATCAGGTTAAAAGTGGTCATAAGTACACATGCTAGATATCCACCACTTCATTACCAATGACCACAGTGCTGAAGCTAAACCAGTAAATATTTACTGAAGTAAAAACTAGTTTTAGACTCACCAGGGGTGAGAGTGATTCCCCACCACCAGGTCCAAGGCAAGACGGAATGATGGAAGATATGGAGAAACGTCACCTGGCTGTGCTTCTTTCTCAACACAAAAAACACCTGGAGAAGACACAATGGGTTTTAAACAAATTTTTTTTTTACAGATAGCCGTAATGAAAAAAACAACACAAGAACATCAATGTGTAAAAAGGATTCTTACCGTGTCCAGAAGTTCTATATATTTGGAAAAGTAGAACATCCAGGCTGCTCTAACCATCTGAGTACACAAGATTAAATGCAATTAATATGATATTTAAAATGTAAGACAGAGAGACTGAATGAATAAATGAAACATACTCTGATAGCTTGAGGACTGTTGGACGAATCACAGAGGTCACATCTCCAAGTGTATGTTGTTGCCCATCCAGACATCAACATCTGATTACGAAGTACAAAATAATATTGTGATTGTTAATCAATACCTCCCTCATGTTGCTTCAAACCTCTCAGACATACTGAATGATAATCTGATAAAGTTGGGGGTCAAATATACCTATCAGATACATAATTGCTGACCAGAGAAAACCCATTTAGTATGGAGTCAAACAAGGAAAGTTCTTGATGTTAGGCAGCAGTGCTACCACAGACTCTTTTAGTACCAAAACACCATCCATGTTGCCTTGCTATAACAACTACAGTCAACTCACTCTTTTTGGAGTCTTGGCAATATGAGAGTAAGGATTTTTGCTGCAAATTACATTGATAAATGAATGATAAAATATTGCAATATAAAAATTCTGACGTTATCTAGACATTTCCAATCAGAGTGTCTAAATGAAGGACAACCTTCTATTGGCTCATTATTTATCCATGCTCCTTCTTTGTGCTCTTCCTGTTTTGTAGGGATTTTTTTTAATATAAATTTGGGCAGACGATAGCAGTGCAGACTTTTTTTGATATCTGAACTAATGTAGCAGAAATAGTTTAATATACAACCTTGAGTTGGCAGTAAAATAGATATAGATGTTAATGGCAAGTTGCCATCACGATTAGTTATCTTGGTAAATTCCAGACTGTTGACTCCACCAGAAAGCATCCTCTAGGACGTGATATTTGAGTCAAGGTTACTTATGAACTTAAGAAAAAAAGAAGCTGCATTCTGTCTTTCGTTCAAGCTGCTATTTATGAATGGTTTAGAGGATAAACAGTTGACAATTTCAACATTAGCCTCTATGAATCCCCCAATTACTGACTGTTCCCTTGTAGAGGTTCGGTTTTAAATTCATA
Source organism: Danionella dracula (assembly GCA_900490495.1). Lineage (NCBI taxonomy): Eukaryota > Metazoa > Chordata > Actinopteri > Cypriniformes > Danionidae > Danionella > Danionella dracula. Next base: position 4,715,759 of record UELW01000100.1, read on the forward strand.
ACTTCTAGCAATGTTACAAATCAATTCAAAATTCAATAAGATGCATTTACAGAGAACATTGAAAACAAACACCTGATGAAAACTTATACAATATAGAAAATAGCATACTATTACTATTTGATAGTAAATATAACTGAAGCACCACAAAATGCTATTTTAATGCAACATTATCATTCATCTCTGTCTGCTGCAAACTGTAATCTGATCTAATCTATTTTCAGCAAAAAAAAGGTCAATTTCTAGAGTTTTGGGTCAATTTTTCAAAGAATATGTCACCCAATTCTATATAGCAGAGTTCTCACCAAATTTTCTAGGATTCTGTTAATGTGCAGGACCAAAACTGAGCTTTCTGTGATTGGTTAAATGAATGTGCTAAATCTGCATTAATGCACACAAGATAGGAGTCTACATGTACCTGCAGTAAGACAGAGATCTCTCTCCTTCTGTGTAAAGTTAGTTCATTGTTACGAGACACGACTCACAAATGTGCACTTCACAAACTATTATTTTTGTTCCCAAGAGCCACATGCAGTTGGTGTAATCCATCTCGCTTCTACAGTAAATTACATGTGTAAGCAGATAAGTAGTGTTTATGAACTGAAGCTCCTCTTTTTACGCAAGTCTTGTTCCCTCGAATGAATGTTGTGATGCTTTAAAATCAACCACAACCATAAACAGAAATGAGAAGATTGGGAAATCAAGAGAGAAAAAAATAGTATCCTAAAATGCAGTTGATTGGCAACCGATTATGTTGAAATGGGGCAGCGATGCCTAAACCTTTTTCTATCTTGAAAAAATTAGATTTAAGCTTGGAGATTATCCTCAAATAATGAAAGTTATTATTGACCAAGATAATTAATATGCCCATTTTGACTTTAGAGGCAAAGATGTTCAGATCAATCATGATTGAGGCAAGATTCACATTCACATGTGATGCTTTCATGTCAATAAGGATCTGAAGCGAGTTTACAGCCCTCGATAGAGGTCATAAAAGCCTATTCACCGATGCTACCAATGATTTACAGAACCGCAAACTGTAACAAAGCGGTACACATTTCTATCAGACAGGTTGTGGGCAAAACTCAATGTAGCCATTACCTTCTAATCTAATCAAATACAAGGGAAATCAATGGATAGGATTGGCTCTTTAGCTAAAGAAAACTTCAAAAGGAGTAGTTTAGTCTTTAGGCAAAGCACACTTTCTGCAAACTATATTTCTAAGCACACTGGTGTGAGATGTCATAAACCAAAAATGGTCAACTCTCTTAACCATTTACCTCTCCTGACTTTAGAATGTTGATTCAACTAAAAACTAAAATATAAGAATCCAAACCATAAGTTGTTAAATGTTTCTCTGTGCGTGACAAATACTGTGCATGCTAAAGTCATGATAAAATAATGGTTTTTAAAATCATTCATTCGTTCATTCATCTTCATGTCGGCTTTCTTCCCTTTCGGGGTCGCCACAGTGGAATGAACCGCCAACTCACTGGCATATGTTTTACGCAGCGGATGCTCTTCCAGCCGCAACTCATCGCTGGGAAACATTCACACACACATTCACTCTTTAACACTATGGACAATCATTCTTACTCAATTCACTTATACCGCATGTCTTTGGACTGGTGGGGAAACCCGGAGCACTCAGAGAAAACTCACACGATCACGGGGAGAACATGGAAACTCCACACAAAAATGCCAACCAACCCAGCCGAGCCTAGAACCAGCGACCTTCTTGCTGTGAGACGACCGTGCTACCCACTGCACCACCGTGATGCCTTGGTTTTTAAATTCAAATTTACACAAATGTCTGGATTTCTTTTAATGTTGGAAGTCTTATTGATGAATTATTAAGTAAAATTCATCATATACATTGTCTATGGAGCCTGGAAAGGTGAGAACTTGCTCTTTTGAAAGTCATTTAATTAGCCACTGATGTCAGAAGGGGCTCTTATACAGCCACATGACTATTTCAACCACTTCCGTTGAAACCCTTCTTGTGCCAAAATAATTTCCAGAATATAAGTCAAACCGAGAATAAAAAGGTTCATATCATTATAACTATTAAACTAAATGAAAGTCATTTTCTGAACAGTGCCTGCAAATACAGGAGTAATGTGGCCATAACATGTTTCACTTAAGCACTCAAGCACACACACACACAACTATTTCTGTTGAGAAAGCAGCTCAAATAGAGTAAAAACATGTTGGAGCTAGTGTGGAGCTCCTCATTAAAGATCATTACAGATGCCTGTGTCAACTTCCAGGCTCCTCAAACATTTACAAAATGATGAAAGCAGCTAGAATACCACCTTCTTGCACATAATCCTATCTCAGCTAGTTAAGTAAGCCGTGTCCTATGGTGTCTGAGCAGAAATAGTTATATATGCTGAATGGGCATTGCTCCAGGTGGGAATAGTTTCACGCGTCATTAACCAAGAACTACATTTCCTAGGGAGCTCGGCAAAAGTTGACTGAACAGCTTTACAGCCATTGACCTCCGAATAGTATCATTCAACCTCATTATTATAGAAGTTCACACATTATAGCAGATTTATGTGGGCATCAAAGATTATAAATTATTTTACTACCATTATATTATATTAATGAGCCATAAGGTCACAAGACTGAATATAACCTTTGTTCCACATATGCTAACAATTTAATGGGGTTTTTTAATATAAAGCAACTGAGATTCATTGCATTGCTACTTTATTGCATTTCCATACATTAGCATGACAACATCGTCATGCTTTTCTTGAGGGAAAAAAAAGCTGACTTTAGTCATACTGGATGGTGTAGCTTTAATGCAGTAATTGGTATACCTGTAGAAGTATCTTACCTCATAAACAATGTAGGCATTGAAGGCCACCATAGAGAGGTTGTAGATAACCATGGCCGTTTTGAGGTGAAAAGGCTTGCGATTGGCCATGCACCGTGGCCCCACGTACAAAACAAAGCCAACATATCCTAGCAAGATGAACGTCATCTGAATGGGACTCTGCATCAGTGGATAACCTCGAACTCTTGCATCTTAACAAGAGACAGCAATCAGTCAGTTCATTATTTCTACAGAAGAGTCTCCATTATAACTACAACTCTTGGTTATGATTACAAAGAGATCGGTTAAATGAAAAACATATAAATGAGGTCATACACACACAAAAGAAAAAACACAAGTCTTTACCTGTTCTTTCCAGAAGATAGTCATAGCATCTCACTATGTTTGAGATCACCTCTTGAAACATCTTGTTAGTTCTTCAGTTTTCCCAATAAACCTAGAGTACAATCGTACGTGTGTTAAAACAAGGCGAGAAGGCAAAGATCCGGCTAGTAAAGGCTAGTGATAATAAACGGTTTTATCAGGGGGACAGAGGAGTCTGAGTCAACAATGAAGAAAAGGCAAACAAAAAACAGCTGTCCTTGAGAACGCTTTAAAGCTGTATCAGAGTGGTACATGGAGTTATCAAAACCAAATGATAACTCCTCTACTATAAAACAGGAAGTGCACATAAACGGTCACAGGGATAGGACTATAAACGCATCATTGACCCATAATTGTTAATCTCTTTCTTTTGGTAGTCTCCAAATATCCACATTTTAAAAGATTTAACAGCTTAAAAATGCTTGTAGTCAGATACAAGATGCTTGTAGTCATCTTGTAACCTTTTAAATAAATATAAACCAGTTAGCTGTAATTGAGCAGTTTAATTGAGTTTATATTTGCTTTATTATATGGGTTTAACTAATAAGTAATGTTTAAATTTGACCCACACTGAAGCTTGTCTATGATATGAGAAAGGGTTTTTATTTACAAAAGAGTGAAACATGAGTGAACAGGCCTTTTACTTTCATATTTCATACATATCACAAAGACAACGTAATTAGGACTGCTGCCTCTCAGGAACATTCTCAAGTTTACGTGATCTCAAGCTGCCCAACAGTATGATTGTATGTAGCATGGTGGGTGTCTGGGAGTCTCTTCTGCCTGTCCCTCTGCTTTTCATTCAGAGGGAATTTGGAAATGTCCCAGTAACCTTCTACGGTGTTATAATACAGATATGAGCTGTACAGTTAGAAGGCGAATGATTGAAGCAGACATTGTGTTTTTTTTATAGTATTAATGCTTACATTTCAATTATGGTGGATATTTTTTTTTTTACTTAAAAGAATCTCGAAATAATTTCTTAGGCTAAATTGTTTGCCAATGCCCCTTTTATAGTTTATAGAGGCTAAGATAAGAAATTCGATTTAATGTGCCCAGTAAGATCATTGAGAAAATAACTTAAGTATTGTGTATCACTTATATTGAGTTTTGCGCATAATTATTTACAATCTTGGCATGTAGATGAAACTGGCTTTCATAGAAAACTGTAAGTATCATTTTTTTGATAGTGACTACTTTACTTTCTGTGACATGTTTGCGCAATATGGGAAATGAGTTGAGCACATGGTTATACGAAAAACAAAAATGACTTCTATAAAAAGGACTTTTAATAATTCACGAGTTTTGCTATCGATTTCCATTTAAACAAGCAAACAAAATTTTTGATTTGTAAAACTCAAAATTCTTCATTAGTTAAGACAAAATGCAGGTTCTTGTTAGACATTTACAGTCACATGAAGGTAAAATCCTTCAATCATAGAAACCTTATACAAGATTATTCAACACGACAAATTGTTCTCCCAGAGATGCGTTTTAAAAAAAATGATTATTAATACTTTTATGGAACAGACAGTTGATCATACAATTCTTTATTTTGTATGTTTTGAGAAAATTAAGTTAATCTAGTTAAAAAAAATCATTATAATGGCTATTTACCTAACCTGAACAATCATGTACCTTTCTCTTAAATGCTGATACAAAGTATCAAGTGTTCATGAACCAACTCTGTCTTAAACAGTCAACATTTAAAGAACATTGTGACATATCATCATCAGTACAACTTGAACTTCACTGAATGACTAATTCAGGCTACAGTGCAAAGCGAGTTAAACAAGTGAGGTGGAGAACTACAGATTTGTATCCCATCAAAATGAATCAGGAGAGATGAAAACAACATTCCTAGCTGCTATGGAAATCATAAGTTTGTTCGTCCTAGACTGAACTCAAGTATCTCACCACATTTTCCACTCACACACACAAATCTTTGTTCCCCAACACAGAGAAAGTGATTTTAGAAAGCAGACGCTGTTGCCTTACCTGTAGCCTTTCTGAAGAGTTATCCAACCCAAGAATAAATAAATACAAATGAAAACACTACTGCCCCACGGGGGCAAATAAACAGACACAGTAAAATACTATAAGAACTTCAGTGTCCAGACTCTCTGTCTCTCCAGCCCTCCCGTCTCCAGCAATGAAAAAGAGGAGTGTATTCCAGTAACAGGCCGTATTCTCTGAGGACTCGGACCCGCCCTGCACAAACCAACCTGAGCAGCAGCTCATGCTACACAGACAACACCCACCTGGTTTCGGGAGTGCAACCTGCATTCATTTAACAGGACCCGCCTCCTGATCCCACCTCAGAGAGCAACCACTGGCTCTTGTGAATGAGGGCTCTCTTTGATTGGCTCTGATACTGGTTCGGTTTTTATTATGCAGTGGAAGTAGGCGGGAGTGGAGTGGAGAGAGTTCAACAATGAAAAGTCTTTTGTTTCCCCAGGGCAATAAATATGGGCCTGTCTAAAGAAAGAAAGACTGTCTACAATATTTCCAAAGGAGTTTGTTTATTTTGTACACAAATATTAAACTAGGTTATGGTGGCAGGAGTCTGCCAAACCAGCAAAAAATGAGCCATCTCCTGTGGCTAATTGAGAGTCACCAATTCAACATTACTGGCAACAGAGAAACCGCAGAGAATCAGAGTAGGGAGATCTTGCAACTGCAGTTGAAAAGGCTCCTTGCTTTCAAACCAGAGTCCTTCAAGTAAATCAGGGTCATATTTACCTTCAGTTGAAATTAAATAAACTATATTTTAGAGGGCTTTTACTAATTATTTTGTTACATTGGGAAAAAATATTTTTGTAGAGTCCAGAAACGTACACTACGGAAATACATCTTCCATTAAAATAGACAATTGTACACAAACCTGTTATCTAAATTGGCAATGAATTGACCCGTAACACAACAGGCAGATCCTCTAATTCTTGTCATGCATGCCACAATCTCAATGTATTGCGTTTAAAGTCCTGAGAGTGACTTGCGTATTAGACGACTCTTCCTGTATGAGTAAAGAATTGACCTGCGCATCCTTTACTCATACATCATGGTTTCAGTGGATTCCCGTAGCACAGGTTCAACCTGTTTCTCATACGTTGAGTAAAGGGTGTGAGATTCATTAAACTGAGTACTCTTACAGCAACTTGAACGAGATATAGAATGACAAAAATCCTGCTATGAGTGGAGAGTCGCTGTCCTCAGGACACCAGTTGGCACAAGAGAAGTAACACAGAGAGCATAATGGGCAACAACCCAACAAACTGAGCTACAATTTCCTGGATGTCTGTAAATGTACCCAGGGCACCAAATATGCAAAAAATTCTAACAAGAATAACTTTTTTCACAATCTAGGTCAAATGTGACAAATCACATCCCATGTGTCCTAATCGGGTTGTGAGTGGTTTTGTAAACTTCCGGTAGAGGTGATGAAGAAAGGAGTTTAGGATAAATGCTGACTATACATTATTTTAAGCGTTTGTTAACGAGTATGTCTAGTCAGTTTGGGGAAAAAAAAAACTCTTTTTTTTTTAAATAACCAGGGCCTCAGGGTGCACCAATGCAATAGTTATGTTATGCAAGAAGCAACACCATGTAGGACAATAGAGCTTACCAGCTCAATGGACTCTATCCATGACTACTTCCTAGTTCCATGTCAGTTGTCGTCAACTACCGGTTCAGGGCCGGAAGTTGATTTTCCATTCAATTCAATGGATGAGATCGCTATGGAATTTTACACTTGTATCCTTATGTTAAGGAAAAGTGTGAATCGAACCACTGAATTTATGAAATTCTAATTATTTAAAAATATATTTAATAATAATTTAAAAACTCTACTTTCCCACACAGAATAGGTGAAATTGTACATGTAACACATCTGGATTAAAATGAGTTTTACATCTCTGCTTTAGTTGATTGAAGAATGTTTTTTTTTTAAAGATTACGTTTTTCGTTACGTTTTTCGTTTCGTAACGTAAAAGATTACGTTAAAGATCACAATTTAATTTATAAAGTGGAGGAGGAATGAACCACACAAACTCAATGACTGAGTAAACATTCCTGTTGCTAGCTGCACACTCATTTTAGATCAATGTATAGAGATCCTTGACTACTGAAAGCATTACTTTTGAAATGGATGATGTATTAAGTTAAAGCCTGACCCAAGACAAGGGCTTGAGCGTTTGTTTAATTAGTCAACTGCCAGTACCTGGTTGTACATTCCTCAGAGCCATCATCATCAAATTGTGGGATTTTAAGCACTGAATACCTTTATTTCAAACTTTACTGTTGGCAAGAAGAAAGGCTAATGATGACTAGATAATCTGAAATCATGAGCAGCAACTCATGATTCAATTTAAAGCATCAGCTGTCTCTCATTTTACCCATTACTCCACTGAATAAACCTTTACTTCTCACTCCTTCCCTTGTGACTGAAAACTCAATAATGTCAAATTGTGATTCGAAACACATTTCAGGAATCAACATGAGGACTAGATCTGAATAGATGGTGTTTATATGAATAGAAATGATTTGTGGGACTAAGGACTCAGACACCATTCAAAAAAGAAACGTCAGCAGAATCATAGCTGAAATGACGAGTTGAATTCATTTTTCAATTAAACATAATTTGAGCCAGCTATTCATCAACTGTGTGAACACAATTTGGTTTCGATGTGAAAGGTCAAGAGAGTTGTGAAATGTGCAAGAGAGGAACACACATCACCCAGAATGCACTGCTAACGGTAGTAAGTATTGACAAATTTGCAGACAGAAATGTCTTATTAGAGCCAACTTTAAAGTACTAATAAATATTCAGACTGAAAAAGGCATTATGGAATAATAGAAGAATATCTGTGGAGATGGAGTTAGAGGCTCTGGGATAATGACCTGACTTCAGAACAGAACAGACTAGATGTTCAAAGTCTGAAAGTGCCCTAAGCAACTTCCTGTAACGATTCTCTCAATCACAAATTTACGGTGGTCTGTGACATGCCTGGGATGAATCTGAAGCTACACTGTGAACTGTATGAAAGCACCCTTAGTTGTGCTATACCGTGGACACTTTCCTAACAATCAAAATGTGATTAAATAAAAAATAAATAAATAAAACAGCGCTTACTCCAAACTAGTCAAATTTAATGTTAGCCATTTTTTTACAGCCAAGCTCACTGGGGTCTGCTAGACTCTGTACATCCAGGTCAGGTTGGGTGAAAAACAAAGATACATTGACCATTAATAATGGTGAACCATTTTTGGGCTCTTAAGGATAACCTTTCAAAAAAGCAAAACTCACACAAACACACGCAGAACAGGCAAAATCCACCTCTAATAGGCAAAATCGCAAACCAACAAAACCATTGTGCAAACAAACAATTTTTTGATTGTTTCCATCTCCATATCATTAAAGTAGTATCCCTAATTACATAGTACATGACATTCTCGCTAGATAAGAGTTTTCAACATAGCATATGTATGTTTTTATGTACTACGAATTAATTGAGATTTTTTTTGGGTTCATGAAGCTCTGTAGGTGCCGATCCCAGCTAACAGGCTGGGGCAGAGGTACACTGACTCCCAACCAGTCCAATACTGAGCCACACAGAACATTTCAAAATCAAAAGTATAACTCACATGGGAAACACAAAGAGACTAGTCTTACAAACTCAGAAAGGCATTCTAGCCTCGAACAAGTCCAAAAACCTTCCCTCAGAAAAAGCAGAACTCCCACAAAGTTCCACAAACTCACTGAACTTTCAGCAAGTCAACGCAATAAATACATTTTGCCAGCAGCGCAAATAGGTTTGACATCTACTGTATCTCCAAGAACAAAAAAATAGAGCATTCAGCCACACCTCGCTCCTTCACAGGGTGATGTCATCTGCTATTTAGGGCGTATGGAATGCAATAATAGAACAAATAGAACATCCCTTAATTCTAAGACTAGTCCTTTTACAAAGGTGTAAATAAGATTTATAGAGAGCAGAGTCATCAGACCAAATATTTTACAAAAGGACTCTTAATCGAGGAGTAGATTATCTGATGGAAATAGCATAACGTTATTTAAACAGAAAGAAACCAGCATCTTGACAGCTGCAATGCCTGTTTAAAGATGTTTGGGCTTGAAACAGCCAGTATGCTCAAGAAGACACCTGGCCCCAGGTTATAAACGGTTAACGTTACTTTTAGGTTAGACACAGAATATTTCTGATTATTTTCCCAGTGTAAAAATAAAGCTCCAGCTCTTTGGACAACCAACTTGTAGAGCAATGACCCTCATGTGGAGGGCGTCACTTACTGTCAGCAAGCTATATTTTTATTGTTGCTGATGTAACTTTTTTAGAACCTTTAAATCTGTCGTAAAATACGTAAACATTCTGCATTGCATCGTGAATCCAATGCTACCGCAAACAACTGAAAATATACCAATTAAAATGAGGCATACAACGCATAAACTGTACCTTTAACTTCCTCTCATCTCACAGAATCAACCCATCGTTTCTACACTCATTTTGAGAATAAGTTAATAGTTTTGGAAGCTTCTCGAAGGTTAAGTTGGATCACATAAAAGCTAATAAAAGCACGTGTTCGTTCAAAGAACAGTTCAGCTCTCATGTGATACATTTTAAACAACTGCGTCGAATTTTCTAAGCAGCTAAGATGTATTTTATACATTTCTACATATAGCTGTAAAAAAGTAACTTTTCACAAATAACACATGAATAAATGTAGTAAAACATCTCCCAAACTCCCACCTGATCAGTCGCACGTCATGACGCAGGAAATGGTCTTCAATTGAACTTGGCGTTTTGTTTGCTGCTTCTGTTTTGTTCTAAACAACGACGCTTCATTTTTGTTTCTCTCTAATCATTTATATTACGGCATCCTCACAAGCCATTAGACAAACACCAAGTTGAAGAACCTTATCTAAAGTACCGCTGTTAAATTAAAGTAGTGTCGAACGACTGATTGGGTACGCGTGATCTCAGGTTGTTGCGATACTCATGAAGACCAGTAGATGTCACTCTAGCATAAGAAGAAATTCCTTCCCATGAGAACAGGGTTCAAAACGAGGCCAAAAATGTATGAATAGTTAAGTATTGTTAAATAGGATTGCTTTTCTAGGAAATCAACTCCATATTAAACACAAAACCTATACACAGAATATTATTCTAAAATAGCATATCTCAACAAAAATAACATTTCTTTAAAGCGGCTATTGATTTTAGACAAAGAACAAATTTTCTGTTATGATGCGCTTAGTTTAAGAAACAATATACATATATTGTATCACAGAACCTAATGAAATACGAGCATTTAAGCAATTTTTAAAAACTACAACAAAAACTGGGGAGGCTGGATCTTGCTAGAACCAAAACAATCCTGTAACTGATCAGCTACAGCTATCAAAATCAGAATGAGGGGCTCTTGTTTGTTCTTTTATCTCGTGAACACCATTCTCCTGTATAATTGGTGTTTATGATCACATGCATTCATGAAGGTAGCACATGTAAAGTCAAAGAGGAAGATGTGTAGTACCTGGAAGCCGTCAAGTGACAACCTCATTACAAAAAAATTTTATTCCATAATTTACCAAATTTGTTTTATGAAGCTCCTTTAAGGAAATGATTTACTACGTACTGGACAGACAGAAATAAAAAATGCAGACAATAAAACGATACAAGATATAAATAAAACTTGTTTAAAAATATTACAATAAAGCAATAAAATTATTAAAAACAATAAAGTATTACCAGTCACAAGCCACTTTAAAAAAGTGAGTTCTAAGATGGGATTTAATACCAGCGTAACTTTGTGCATACGTGAGTTCCCCCATAAGTGAGTTCCACAGAGTATACACAGAAAAAGCCCTGTATCCCATATCCCAAAGTTTTAGTGCGTGTGTGAGGTACAGACAGAAGCTTAGACTGGTGGGAACGTAGTGTACGGTTTGGTGTATAAGCAGTTAAAAGTGAGGACGAGCAAGGTCATGGAGTGCTTTGTATGTGAGGGTTAACATTTTTTATTCAACACCCAAACAGACCAGGAGCTAGTGGAGTCATTTAAGAACAGGTGTGATGTGTTCATGCTTTCTGGTGCCGGACAAAATACGAGCAGCTGATTTCTGAACACACTGCAACCTGTCCAGAGTAGACCTAGAAACCCCGGCCAGGAGAGCGCTACAGTAATTCATATGTGAAACGACGAATGCATTGATCAGTCTTATAGATAACATCACAGACACTATGTTCATAGTTAATAGCTTTGTGAGTACAAAGCATTTTCCACCAACAACAGACAAAGTGTCTCTTGGTAAAGATATTATTCTTTCAGATATGACTTGAAGCCTCTCAGAAAAATGTTAAAGATCTAACTGGAGGCATTAAACATATTCTTCAATCTGATCTGAACATGAAAAGCATAAACCGAAAAATCTGATTATTTTTGTTATTTAAATTTAAACCTTGTATGAAGGCTTCACATCGATGTCAGATTTGTTTAATACAGTGCCAAGACAGTCAGATGTTTAACACTCTTTGCTTGTGCCCCGGATCACACTGAATATTCAATGCATGGAGTGTTAATAAAGACGCTGTGATGTACAGTACTGAGCTGCATATATAGAGTTCAGACACAGAGGGCTTTTCACACGCAGGTTAGACCAGCATGTCAATTGCACAGATTTAAATAGATCTCCTAATTATGTGCTTCGGGTCCAGCAGGATAATTATTTTCAAAGACTATACGCTTTTTTTAGTGGTAGCATCCCACTTTGTACATTTACTTGATACATCATTCTGCTCTGAAAATGGAACATTCCATGCTCTCTCTTGGAGATTTCTACAGTTCCTCATTTCCTCTATAGCGGTGAAATGTTTAATGGATTTAAAATCATGCAAGCTGATTATGCCATCGGGGTCGTTCAACTACTACTGTGATCATTTGTTTGTTTTGGGATTAAAATAGAAGTGGAATAGTCTGCTTTTGCAAGCAGTGTTTACTCTACAGTTCTGCTAAATCAATTCAAGACCGTTGAATAAATGTAAGTAATATTGGTCATGCATCATTTAATATTAGTGTTTTTGTTTTTTGTTATTAAAAGAATGCTAATAAACAAAGCTAGAATTTTTTTAAATAGAGATTCAAACACAAAGGTTTTACACTTTGAGGAAAGAATAACTGAGGTTTAGGCTGAATAACTGTGACATAATTCACATAAAAACCTCAGGGAAGTACAGGAAATACAGCAGTAACCAGTCCACAAAAACTTTTGAGCGGGTATATCCCTTATTCATCTGACACTGGCATACAGTAAGTGGATCAAACATGGCTCAAGTATGGAAGTGGTGGTCACTATGGGCAATTGTTCTTATTCAATTCACTTATTCCGCATGTCTTTGGACTTGTGGCGAAACCGGAGCACCCGGAGAAAACCCACACGGGAGAACATGCAAACTCCACACAGAAATGCCACCTGCCCCAGCCGAGCCTAGAACCAGCGACCTTCTTGCTGTGAGACGACCGTGCTACCCACTGCGCCACCGTGACGCTTTGAGACACATTCATATTATTAAATTTGACATCCTTATTAATAGTGATTTGAAAGATAAAAGTATATTTATTGATGCATCTAAAAGAAGCACCCAAAGACAGGACATCAGGTTGAAGATAAAAGGATTTGTTTTCACAATTCACAATGGCAATAAATAATAAAATTACAGCTCTTGAAATTGAGAATAATACTGCATTCCATTTAAACCCCTTCCCCCTCATTTTGCATATTCACATGAGGTGAAGGGGTCTTCTCTTTTGAACAAAAGGGATGTGACATACTGTAATACCGCTACAATCAACTGGAGAATCAAAGCCACACTTCAAACAAAGTGCCAAGGTGCATACTGGATCTCCCAGCATGCACTTTGTGATGTACAAACATTGTTGCTTGACTAAGATGGCTACCAGTGCGTCGAAAGGGCAATTTTGTCATTTATAAAAATCATAATTGCATTTATATGCCAGAAAAAGCAATTGAAATTAAATCTAATAAGTCTTTTTTAAATTATGAGATTTTAATCTTATGGCTTTCCTGAACATCCAAAGTGAACTTTCAGCAAAAAAAAGAAAAAAAAAGAATCTGATCTTTCATTATTTATTGTTTTATTGTCATCATTTTGGGTCATGCATAAACAGAGCAATTTAAGTCCAGTTCCATATGAGATGAGTGAAATGTATGGTAAGTCATTTCTATTTTAATGGTTTCGTAGTGGCGTCCCAGTTCATAGAATTCTCAGCCCCTACTCTTTCTATTTCAAGGGGAAGGGGTAACGGAGATCAAAGGGGTGTGGCCAAGTAAGAGAAAAAGAATACAACATATAGGCTGCTATCAGTGGCTACATCCATCATTGGACTGCGTGATTTCTCTTGCACATCTTCCATTTTCAAGTTTCATTTAATTACCATTTATTCTCATGCACAGACCTTCTCCTGAAGACTAGATAGCGGTTCATTGAAATGTAAGGGAACCCAAGGCACACGGTGGCACCGCAGCACCTTGCTGAGCGTGAGGCTCAAGTATAGAGAAGAGGAGCGTTCACCCGACTGTAAATATAATCCAAAAGTTTTCATTATCTGGCAAACAAACAATTTATAGCAACTCCAGCTCCCCAACTCATGTTGTATTTGAAGGTAAAGAGATAATAATAAATAAAAGCCTTTTTTGTCATTATTACGAGTTTTATTAATTCCTAAATGTAACAAAAACAACATCATTTCAGCCGTAGAGAAAGTTTACTCCTCATGTTGTGTAAACAGATTTAACCCCACTGCTATAGAAAGAGAGATGCACCAGAGATTGAATGGCAGAACTTTCGTTTGCGTTCAAGGTGCTCCTTCACATTAAAAGATGTTTCTTCATCAGAAAATGAAACACGAAAAACTCAAAATTTGGAAAGGTGAGCTGTGTTTGAAAGATTGAGCTCTAGACGTGCATTTATATCACATCTCAGATATGAACTTTTATGTACCTTCAGAATTGCCTTAAAACAGAAAACGGTACTTGCGAGTTGGGTTCAAAGCGCTTATTCACTGCAAATACACTTATTTAAAGAAAAGATACAAAAATACACAAAAGGAGAAAGTTGAGCAGTGTGTTTCAGAAGATATTCTGTCTGTGAGCGATTGATCATTTCACTCATAAACAAAGGTTACATTTACAAGGATTAGATTTACATTACAGTTACATAAAAGCAAGGATTACATATACATTACAGTTACATAAACAATTGCTACATTTACAAGTATTAGAGTTACATTACAGTTACATAGAAACAAGGATTAGATTTACATTACAGTTCCATAAACAAGGGTTACATTTACATTACAGTTACATAAACAAGGGTTACATTTACAAGGATTAGATTTACATTACAGTTACATAAACAAGGGTTACATTTACAAGAATTAGATTTACATTACAGTTACTTAAATAAGGATTAGATTTACATTACAATTACATAAATAAGGATTAGATTTACATTACAATTAGATAAAAACAAGGGTTACATTTACATTACAGTTACATAAACAAGAGTTCAATTTACAAGGATTAGATTTACATTACAGTTACATAAACAAGGGTTACATTTACATTACAGTTACATAAACAAGGGTTACATTTACAAGGATTAGATTTACATTACAGTTACATAAACAAGGGTTACATTTACAAGGATTAGATTTACATTACAGTTACTTAAATAAGGATTAGATTTACATTACAATTACATAAATAAGGATTAGATTTACATTACAATTACATAAAAACAAGGGTTACATTTACATTACAGTTACATAAACAAGAGTTCAATTTACAAGGGTTAGATTTACATTACAGTTCCATAAACAAGGGTTACATTTACATTACAGTTACATAAACAAGGGTTATATTTACAAGGATTAGATTTACATTACAGTTACATAAACAAGGGTTACATTTACAAGGATTAGATTTACATTACAGTTACATAAATAAGGGTTACATTTACAGATGAGTGAACGCTCTTCTTCTAAGTAATTGAGCCTCACAAGAAGCAAGGAGCTGCTGTGCCACTGCATGACCTGAGTTCACTTGCATTCCACCAAAGCGCAATCTAGTGTTCAAGAGAGGGTTTATGCACTCATTTTTGACCCCAAGAGAAATCATGTAGGCAGATGACGGATGTAGCCATTGCAAAGGTGTTTAAAGGGCTTAAGGCTGTTTGAAAGTAAAAATATTTATATGCAATTTGTAACTTACAGTATTCTATTCTCGTCAGATTTCAAATTACCTTAGTCTTGAACATTGAAGTCTGTTTCAACAAATGTGTTTATCTGATCTGTTGAACTTGCTCTGATTGTGATACACATGGTGCAGCTCCTTTTTCTGTCATAGTGTATTATTTTATTATGTTTGGATGATGAAAACCCTCTGTTCAATTCAGAAACATGTAAGGCCTATTGATGTAGTTCATTTCAGTACACGACTTAATTTGTCTTACATAACCTGCTTTGTTTTTGCTTCTTTTTCCCCATGAGCCATACATCGCAAATCTTTTTTTTTTTTGCTTAAAACACAGTACAGTATTAAAGAGCCCAGCATGCTAACAGGAAATGTGTCACATCTTCTTCACTCGTTAACGTCATTTGTTACCCAACTCTCTGGTGTTAATCCCTCTCACCCCCCTCTCCCTCTGTTGCCATGGATATGCCATCCCTATGGCAACTCGGGGCCTTTGTGGATGGTCTCGGGTCCTGACGGCGAGACTCATTACACGTTCCCTTCTAGCAAGAATCGGTCAGAACCACAGAGCTCATCTGCCTGCTACAGTAGAGGAACCGGCTACATAAACACATTACTGGATCTCATCATCAGTCTTAAACATCCACATTAAAGCGACCAAACAAGGAGGATGACCTTTCTATTTCTAATATGGAAGAGATTAAAAAGCAGCACCATGAAGCAAACTCTTTAATGTCCCTGGTGGCTTTGAATTAGTTGAATGGTATGGTATTTTACAAGACGAAATGGCTTATCTGTTTTTAATTAGTTTATTGCAAAGCTGGTGTAAAAGTAATTTTCACATATTAGAGGAGGAATGCATGAAAATATTTGTTATGTTCAGTAAAACATACCTTGAACTTTGAAAATATAAAGCCTATTAACAAATAAGTTTAAACCCAACAGAAAGTAGCTAAAGTATCTGTGTTCAAAAAGAGATTTAATTGGTAACTCGCTGAACTTATCCTGCAAAATTGACCATGTTATTTTACTTTAGGGTCATTCATTAGGACACTCTTTTTAAATTATTTTCAAGTATTGTAAGCAAAATTGGCGAGCAATGGAAAAGCAGTCTAGGTGAGCTGTTTGTCTAAGATGTCTGGGAAACAGTCTATGCCCAGAACATCCCTGGAGAGCGTGTCAGAGGAGTGGAAGGCAAGATAGCTTGCACAAATGTTGTAAATCACTTGTATAAACTATACATACATTTATAAAATGTATCTACTGGATTAGTAACAAGCTAAAGTTGAGCCTCATGGTTAGGGGTCAATTATATAACAAGCTCTCCCCTTTCTTGTGTTTAATAGGTTAATTAACCTTATTAGCAAACCTAAACAAAAGTTTATTTAATCATTCTTAAAGAGCCTTTATTGTTAATTTATAATGTCCACACCTTTCCACCATGAAATTGGGTAGCAACGTGGTGTGGCTATTCTAGGCTTGTTTACCAACTATCAAACCTGAGAGAGTTGGCATGTTTCTTTCAAGTGCTAGTGTACATTTTTATTATAGGAAAGAAGTGTGACTTTACTTTAATTTCCTAAATTTACTGAGTAAAGTTAATCCTATCCAGAGTAGCTCAACATACACTCTGCATAGAGTAAAAAATAAAACTCAAACTGAGTTCAAATGTCAATGAGATTATCATCTAAACCAGGGGTATTCAACTAAAATTTGAAGTTGTCTGGTTAAACAGTTACTCACATCATTATTACGTCCCATCGTTATCCCGTCATTGAGGGGAGCAGAATTCTCGTGTTCACTAAATAATTATAGTAATGATCGCATTCGATTTAGTCAAACCTTTCAGCTACTGGGTCTGGATCTGTCAAGCTTTTAGTGACCCCCGATCTAAACCATTGACTCTTCACCAGAAATGTTTGCTTAGTAATAAAGTTTGTATTTCACTATAATAAAAGCCTCATAACTTTTTTTCTTCGTCACAATGAGATTTTACTGTGATCAGCCATCATTTTTAATAGCATGATAAGTCATTATCAAACCATTTAATAGAGCAATAGAGTGTCAACTCAAGCATCTGCATTAATTAATGCAAGCATCAATAATTTACACTTAATATTCTTGATAAATGAAGCTGGAGCAGGGTTTAGGTTTTGAACAATGGTTTAACATAACATAAATGTTTCAGAGCATAAGAAACACACATACCATTATTAAATTAAGACATGGCTTTTCCCTTCTTCTGAAAAGATTTTCTTCAGTAAACCCAATGTAATAGCTTTTGGTTGTCAATGTTGCTGTCTTTGTTAAACTCTACCTGTTAACTGTTAAAACCTACTCCACCTTCAGATTGCCACCAATCTACAAGAATACATTTTCCCAATTACAGATAAATTGTATGGCATGAATCAAACATTTTAACAAGCAAAACTAAAACTTGTGTTTCCATTGGCTTCCTTCATGTATTTTTTGTCATTGTAGATTTAGTTTTGTTCCAATTGAACAGTTTTCAGAATGTATCATTTTAAAAGTGCTCACACACATAAATTAGCTTTAGCAACGCAAGCAGATTTGGCAGGATTAAATAGTACCAGGCGATCTGTCCTAGAAAGAGATAAGAGCTCTAGGTGGCAATAAAAGCTCAGACATCCACCCAACGAGAATGGTGAAAGGTTGGTGGTAAAATTACACTGTATGAATGACTGTTAGGAGTAGAGAAAGAGCATCTAGTATATGGAATATAATGAGCATGATGGTCCAAGCCCATTATAAATATCAGCTCCTGATTCTCCCAAAATTTGTTTGAATAACTTCACTTGGAGCAATCTGGAACTGGAAGTAAAGGCTGATGACATATAATCCTGAGTAACCGACAACTAAGTACGCAAAAAAAAAAAAGATAACTAGTTGCAGAAACACCAAATATATTGCAAAAATTTAAAGAAACTTGTGAATGTTATATTGTAAATTTTTTCCACATTGTAGTATATGTGGAAAAACAAAAAGCCACAAGCTCGTAAACAATGGCTCCACAAACAGCAGAAATCACTGGGGATTCTTTTATTAGAATCAAAATGAATGATGAAAGTGTGAATAGCTTAACTGATGTATTGTAACATTAAAACAGAGGTGTAGTTAACATTAAACAGCTTGTTTATCATGAAAACAATTCATAAAGTCACATGATTTGTGAGCTGTGAACACTTGTTTGTAAAAGATTATAGTGGAGTTCATGGGCCCAGTGTGTTGACTGGGGACCTGTGTTTCCATTCACACAAAATTTGTAAAAGAGCTGTGATTCATCAGGTAAATAAACTGGATGCATGGACACTGCACTTCATAGAAAGTATAATATTAAATAACGCTCTTTAAAAACATCCCCTTTTTTCCCTTCCCCTGCACTCATCCCATTTGCTGCCCCGCTCCTGCAGCTTCATTCATAAAACATACGAGTGCACAGTGTCTGTCAATGAATTTGACCCATGTTATGCAATGTGTTTTCTTATCATTATGTGCTGTGTCCCCCATGGTAACACTCTGACTTTTGTGTAGGCAGTAGATGAAAACATCCTCTGCATGAGACTGGGAACATCAGCTAATTTAGTAATTTATGGAGATAAGTGTTTTAAAGCGAGCTCAACACACTGGATTAGTCAAAAGTGAGGAAAACATGTATTTTACATTAACCAAATGGGTGAGTAAAAGGTGTTTGTTGCCGTTTGCTTTGTGAATGTTCAATACCAATACATTAGCAGAGAGATGAGATGTTCTGGCTCAGGCTATAACTATACACCACACACTCAATTACACAGGATGAAAGGATTGCTTGGGACATACAAACAAAGATTGCCTGAACTAATTGTGCAGCTCGTATAGCTATTCAATGTAAACAAGTAATGTTTCATGACTTTGTTTGTCTTGGGCTACCCAAATGGCAAGTCAATCAGACCCAAATTAGTTTGAAGGGAACAAGAACGAATCCGACAAGGTAACCAGAGCTCAGTGTTTAAAGATGTATGAAAAGCCTTGAAGTGAAAGTAGAGTCTTTGTTAGCCTGTCTCGCTAACAGTGAAACTGTCACATACTGATCTGTGTCTGTCAGTGTTTATCCTGTGTGCAGGGTTTGGACCATAGTGTGGGACAACCAGACAGGGCAGGTGGGCTGTTCCACCTGCTGAATGAACGCGGTCAGTATTGGGGAGTACCATGGGCTGCGGGTGGGCTCAGCTCTGCTCAGTATTGTAGCAGGTTGCATCATCATTGGAGTGTCTAAGGACTGTGATGCCGATGCTGTGGGGGGCATCTTCCTTGGAGCAGGGGGGCTTGGTAAGTGTCTTTTGTATGATGAGTCAATAAACAATAAAGTAGCAAACATCGATAGTCATTGATTTTTTTAGTGTGTGTGGGACTCAACAAAACATTTAGAGCTGAAAATCATTTTGTTTCGTTTCTTGATATCTGACAGATCACCAATCATACTCACAACAAGCGAAGAGTACATCTTCAGGGATTGCTTGTTTTATTTCTGCTTGGGTACAGGGAAGTGAGGGTTTTCCCACAATGCTTACAAACCAGTTTTCATCTTAACTGGAATTCATTTGGTGTGATAAGCTGTCTTTTATGCAAATTTATAGACAGAAATAGGTTGCCTATTGTAGTTTTAAAGAATGATCGCTTCAGTCAAATGAGTGATTTATAAAGTTGTAGTGTTAGGATTTACATTGTTGTTATAAACCATAGGGTAGGTAGGGGTCTTCCTTCTTGTTTTTCAACAGCCACCAATGCAACCTTTCTGTTTTTCTTTCTCCTAACCAAAGTTTGGATTCAAATGGGAGTTTCCTGCATGGATATGCCCCTCTCAACATGATAAACAACACAGCCCCATAATCAGTCAGTTTTTTGTGTGGCTTTCAAAGATTGTAATGCTCTGTCTGCCATGCTAAAAGCAGCTTTAACCTTATTGTTGGGCTTAGGAGTCTTCCAGCTAGGAGGCAACACGCACTTGTGAATGATTTGAGGCCAGGAAAAATTTAAAGGTACAGTCAAAGTTCTGTTGATAAATTGGTCTGTAGTTTTCAACAATTATTTAGACGTGATTTATACTTATTCATTTAGACATTCATTCATACATGAAACCAATTTATTGTCCATCGTACTAAATATATTTTTGACTATGTTCAGTGAATCACTCAAGAACACAAACTTGTTAAGTTGGCATTATTCTTTTTACTTGAGTATATTGTACATTTGTAACCTGACCATGACCTACATGTTGGTATTTTTGAAAATGCTGTACCTACAATGCTCTATATTTCCGAAAACACTATAACATACTTCATAAGGCCAGAAAAGTTAAATATGTCCAAAACAAACCTGAAATGAAACAAATTGTGTCACAAATGACACCTTTTCACATGATAAAATATTATATGGGTCTCTTGGACAAGTCAAGTTGAATTAGGGCTCAAAAATGTACAACAATTTTGTTATGATAAAAACAATCAAAAAGGGGTGTGTTAACATGTAGACCGATTTATCATTTGGTAAAAGTAGGTGATTGCCTTTGGCTCTCAACTTGCTCCTAACTTTTAGGATCTCTTTACTGCCGGTTGTCACAGATCCCTGGAAAATATTGAGTTGTAATAAACTAATTAAACAATTGCATTTATTGTTATTTCCCCCATTTAAGTCCTGTGAAGTAAGCTTAGTTCTGCCACACGTTCAGCACATACATACAATCAAAATCACATTAGATCAAAACACATTTAATTGAAATGTAAATCATTTAATGGAAATAAAAGTAACCAGAGTGTCAGTTATGGAGTTACTCATACCCGGAATGTGTGCTCTGCATGTAACCTATCCCAGTGTACACACACACAGCAGTAAACAAACACTTCGTGAACACACACCAGGAGCAGTGGGCAGCAAAATCCCCCATTGCACACATTTATGCCCAAAAACCTTCTGAAGGTCAATTTTATAATAGATAACATTTAAAAAACATAGTATAGCTGTTTAACATAGGAGTAAATATCATTTTATGTTCTGTGCAGTTGATCTAGAGACATTTAGAGAACAACAACATGACGATTTGTGGGGTAAACAACTTAAAATTTTCGAGTTATTAATCACAAGAAGATTTTACTCAATTTCTTTTCTCAATTTCACTGCTTATTTATTCACTCTACACAAAGACTGTAACTTTTCCCTCTAAATCTATTCTCCCCATATCAATATACTTTCATGTAACACAATCCAAACGTTCAACATTTATAAACATTAAAAGTTAGTTATAAGTGATAAGGTGTACCTGATGAAGATTCCTGAATAAATGCACTGTTGTACTGTTGTTGTTGAGGATCATGAATTAAAGGTTCACTGATCATTTGATCCAAGTCTGTAACTCAAACCCCTTGCTTACGATTGTAGTAATCCCACTGGACCGACACAACACACCAAGAAACCGTTGATAAAATTTAAAGTCACCTTTACTGCTAAAGGGTACTGCAGATAAGCTAAAAAGAAAGTAAAAAAATTGCTGTTTTTTAACAATTAAATGTACACTCAAGAAGTTAGCCTTAGTTAAATATAGTATATAGTGTATTACGAGAGAGGGCTCCAAGTCTGATGCTCTCCCCCTCCCCTGAGCATTAAGAAGAAGAGGAGACTTCTATGCGTGTCCTTAATAAGCTGTAGATGGAAAACTGAAAAGATTATTTCAGCAAACTGTCCAAGTTACTTTTCTTCACATGCTACTCAAAAAGTATTCAATAGATATCACTCAAAAAGTTTTTTTACTGCTTTTAATAGCTTCTGTGACAAGGTCTAGTGATGTTAAGACATCTTTTCCTGCCTTCTAAGATATCTATAGCAATATCCAGTTCAGTGCAGTCTTTTTTTTAACTTGAACTAGCCTGAACTAGCAAGCCACACATATTAAACAAAGAAGAGACACTGCTAGCAATTACAAAATGCTGAAATCAAATTCTTAGGAAGGCACTGGGCAGAGTTGCTTACCATTTGTTTTCTTACCATTGAATCTTAGTCTGAAAAAGGACAATCACGAATATTCAAAATTGTTGGCCAATAAGAGTGCAACAAAGGAGCATTGACAGCGACAAATGAGCTACAATGCTCCACCCCTAAAATTCCTGATCTCCAGATCAAACACCATGTAATGGGATCTATTCAAAACAACACTTTAGATGAAATGAGTTAAAGGTGTAGTATGTAAGAATCGAGCCATAAGTAATTAGAAAATGTTCATTAAGAGATTTTATGTTCAGTTGAAGTAGTAATATAAATGAAAGTATTGGTATTAAAAGAAAATTAGCATTTTGAAATTTATGAAACACCACATAGGACACTTTCTATTTGGCGGGATATAAAAGTAGGAGGGTGGGATTTAAAAGAGAACAGAAAGCAGCTTTGGGAGATTCACGTGCGGATTGTTCTCTCGCTCTGTAGTGAAACTTGATGAAAGGGGTAGAAGCTTTGGTGTAAGAGTTATCCCCTTTTTGAGTTTGCTTTCCGACTTGGGTTTGGTGTTAAAAGTTCATTGCAGTTGTGTGTGTGTTTGATTAGTTAGTTTAACTGGTTTTCATTGTTTTGGTTGTGTGTCCTGGGGGCTTCTCTCCATTACAGAGGGCTAGGGAAGCACGTCACGTGACATACACTTGGTAGTGTATATTCTCTGTTAAACACACTAGGTAAAGAGTGAAGTGGGTGTCTTTCAGATCGTTGTAATTATTTCTCTAGTTAGAGTAGTCATTTAGTTTTTCTTATTGTGCTTTAGTTAGATAAGAGGGTTTAACATTTAGTCAGCTTTACTGTTATTTTTGTTTACAGACGTCACTTCAGTCCTCTGTTTATCCCTTCTCACTCTGTACATAGTGCATATTGTTATATTGTTGTGGTTGTTGTAAATATTGGGAGATTCACTGTAAATGAATTACTCTCACTTTAGTCAATTTTTTTGTCTGCATGTTTCCTGTGTTCCAAACTGCCATTATTTTATTTTTTTATTCACCCGGTTCTGTTCCTCTTGATTTAATTTTAAAACATCCATTTTTTATGTTACTTCCTAATTCCAGATATTACCACCAGTGGTCATAGCAGTGATGCTTTTGAAAGAATCTTATTCTGGCCCAAGGTGGAGAAAAAAATCACCTAATTACTTTTGGCTACATTCAACACAAGCTTTTCTTTTAAATCAATTAACGTTTTGCATGCTCAGAAATAAATTGATTCTACCCGTATTCAAATAACATTTACAAAGCCTGTAAATATATTGTTTATTCTAACAGCTTGTTATCTTTATCGCATTGCACTACATTTAGACGTTGTTAAAACTGCTTAGCAGTATGACATGTTCCTCTATTTTAATGCTTTCATTCATTCTTCACACATAAATACGATTGGATGTTGGGTTTGGCGGACCTATTTGATTAACTTTAAGCTCTTATTGTACTCTTTATGACTGTAGTCTTGAAGTCTTTAGAATATTACGTAATTATAACTGGATAAACAATTTGTAATACTGAAATCTTGTATGTCTTACTATTTACCGTGATGATAACTGTCTCTTCAAACCGGCATCCCATCGTCTGGGAGAGGAGGGGGTTAGGGCCATATTTGTTTGTTTGGTTACTGTCCTGCATGTGGCCAAAATTCTACAGACTGCTCCTTAAAAAAAAAGAAGAAAATTTAATTTATACACTGATGAAAAGACAAATTTATTTGTTATGTTTTGCCTTAAAATGTGCAACTTAACATTTAAAACCAAAAGTCATCTATTTAATTGTTCATTCATATTATTTTTATGCTTGTAAATCCAAATCATGAACCACCTTGAATTGGGAAAAAGGCTGGGGTACACTCAGGACAGGTTGACATTATTAAAACAGGTCATTGCAACAATCACTAAGAGCTATAATAAAAGCCTAATGAAAGCTTCATTTAAACTAATACTTCAATGGCCTCGACACAGAATAATGGATTCATCAGTCAGAAGGAATTGAATAGTCTGGGGGGAGTTAGTAGACAAAGACTGAAGTAGATTAGAGGACAAAAATCACAAACAAATGGCAGAATGGGAACGCTGAGCACAAAACAAGTGTGAAAGAAAACACATGGAAAGAACTCCTCAGCATTCAGCAATCATGCCTGTTAGTGGCCTCCTATAAGAGAAATTGGCCAGAAACACAAAGCCAACAGAGGTGCCTCATCCTTTTCAAACAGGAATTGATTCACAGCTTGAATAGTAGGCGCAAAATCAAAATCCAGCACTCTGCAGTCTGAGTGTCTGACCATCCATCGCCAAAATCTAGAAATATAAGAGATGGTGAACCTCTCTTTGATACAGAATAAAGGCTAATATCTTAGATAACACAATTTGAGAAACATCATTTACACAAACAATGCATGTTAAGCTAATTCTAATTTCAATTCATGCATGTTCATTCTAACCACTAAGTTTTCAAGAAATGCTGTCTCACTACCAATTGAGAAGCGTTATTCTTCCTAGCTGAACTGACCATTGTAAATTGAGACAGTCTTGCCTTCAGAGTCCTGTCACCTAGCAACATCTAGTGATAAACAGCCCTGATGTTTACAAGATTACCTATTTGGACAATATCTTCAGCTAAAAGTTAACCTTTTCCCCCATGTCCATCAAGTTCTATGTGCTTCTATTTCACTTTTACTGTATTCCAGGGATTTAGAACATGAGGGCACTCATTTTCCAAGAAGCCAATCAGCAAAGCACTTCAGCTCGTCGTCTGGTGTACCTGTGCACCTCACCATGACCTCCCTGTTCTGGTTCCTTGTCATCTTCTCTGCCTCTGACTTCTTTTCTTGGTTCATTGTCCTCTGGCTCTCAAGTGACCAGTGAACATTCTTTAATTATTACCTGCATTTCTTTACAAAGAACATTCATATCATATCACTAACTTAGCAAATTATTTTATCTAAAGCGACTTACTGTCATGGCTTCAGTTTGTTTCAAAGAGATGCAACCAGTCAATCAACTCTCACCCAATACATCTGCAACCAATCCCCACTAAAACACTGGAAACCTATCAGAGCTCACCTCCAAGCACTCATCTTCTCCTTAAATACAGATCCCTGTCATTCCTCCAGTGTCAGATTTACTGGTCACATACGACTGACTCTCTTATGGTTGAAGGGCTCCTTTTGAATTTTTTTCAGGAGTCCCAAGAACTATCTCTGTGTAAAGTCAATTCTAAGGGATGTTTTAAAATAACTTTATTAACAATCAATGTATGTTTGCAAGAGATTACACATTTGAACACTTAATAGCCCAGAATTTGTAGTTTGTTCTTTTTTTTCCAACCGACCAACCAACCAATCTAAATGTTTTTCTATAATGCTTTTTAACAATTGTTACCTGTTTTGGATTAAGTTGGGTTAAATAGGAATCCCTACTGGATAATTATATGGGGTGAAATTACCATATACGATAATGCTACCTTAGGGATTGTAAAGTTTATTAGTATGAGGAAATTGTTAATTTAAACTGACCAGTCATTTTTGAAATATTATAAAAGCTTGTT
This sequence comes from Danionella dracula, assembly GCA_900490495.1. NCBI lineage: Eukaryota > Metazoa > Chordata > Actinopteri > Cypriniformes > Danionidae > Danionella > Danionella dracula. Next base: position 4,741,827 of record UELW01000100.1, read on the forward strand.
TATAAAAAAGAGAACCTGGAGTAAAGCAACCAGACACATGCAGAGAAAGAATCTCGCCCAGTGAAGAACACCTCTGTGAGGTCACTGGGAGCCTCACTGACAGGGGCAGGTGCTAATCACCTCCTCAGCGTAAACACTATAAAATCTGAACTTAAGGCAAGGCAAGTTTATTTGTATAGCACATTTCGTACACAGGGTAGTTCAAAGTGCTTTACATTGGAAATAAAGAGTAAAAAGAAAGTACATTTATTAAATGTACCACTGTAAGATCCACTGTCGAACATAACACCTGAGAAAAGGTCAAAATTATTCGAATGCTAGATTAAACAGATATGTTTTTTTATCTACTTTTTGAACTCTGTGAGTTACTGTGCTTAGAGAAAAAAAATAACAGAAAAAATAACAGATTAGCTTCAATGGTCGATGCAAGTGTTCCTCTTCTCTCAGTCTGATTGGTTATGCCTGGTGGGCTATGTAACTCTTATCAGCTTATATAGAACATGAAGGATGAGAATGCAGAGTGAGGCATTCTGTTTGTTTCTTGCAGGTCTCCTGATCTCAGTCTATCCGTTCATAAAAGCATGGTTTAACTTCCACCACATACTACCCAATATAGGTGAGACATAGCATGCCTACAATCTCTGAGCAGATATAACTTTGACTAAAAATTTTATTAAGTTTTCAATATGACATTAATGTAAATATGCATTCAAATTAATTTGAGAGAATTATAATTTTTCATATTTTATCAACAAAAATTTGTTAGAGTTAAATTGCCATTGAATATATATATATATATATATATATATATATATATATATATATATATATATATATATATATATATATATATATATATATATATATATATATATGAATTAATTAGTGGGTGTTGAACTTTAAAAGCTTAAAATGTATTAATTTTACATCACTGATGTTTTTGATTATGTGTATTAAACATTGCATGCATTTTCAATAAAGATGGCAGCCTTTTTTTTGTGCTGTAACACGAGATTTGAATTCTTATCTGATGAGAGACTTTGTTACACCACTCTAGCTGAAACGACTTCATCTCATTTTCCCAGGCAACTTCAGGGTGCACCCAATGGCTGCAAATCCAGCTCCTGATCAGGGCCCGGTCTCAATAACAAGAGAGGGTAAGTTGGTAGCTCAGTAGACTTGTACATGCAGATGTACACACAGTTTTATAAACAATCCTTTCATTAAAGCCTGGCTGATCTCCAATGAGAGATTCAGGGTGATTTTATTTTCGGAGTACACTTGTCTACTACTTTTTTTTTTTTACCCAAGATCTAACTTGTCTTCTTCAACGAACACGAATAGAGCCAACAAAATACCTTACTATCTCAGGCCACTTTCTGACTGGGAACGTCTAGTCTCTTTCCGGGAACGGTCACTTGACCTGCCAAATCCCCCGTAGTGTTATCTTCATACAGTAGTTTTTTATCTTCGTACAGTAACTACGTACGTAGTTAAATCACTGGAGTCATGTGATATATAGACTTCTCAGAAGACCCTGAAGTGTGCGGACTGTTTTAATAGATTATCTGGATTATTTAAAAATCTTACAAAAGTGAATAATTTACATACTTTTGCTCAAAGGGTTAAAACATGTACGTTAGGTTACTTCAACTGAAAGATTAGACGATATCACAACAAGGTTCTTGTAGCTGTGGGACATTCCAACAGTCAAGTGACATTGCCTGTTAACTCCAGGTAGATTATGTTGGTAGACCAGTGACATGGCTGTGCTCCGAAAGCTGACATGAGCACTTTTACTGATGACATGACAGATGGGTTGCCAAGATTTCATGTTTATTTAATCAGAAACCTCACCCTCTCCCCTGCCATGGGAATTACACCTACACACGTCAATCCCATGCTGATCCATCATTGTCAAACGAGTAATGTTCGTCCAGTTCTTATGTATCCATGTAGCCTCCTCACTGTAAACACTGCACATCTGTTTCTACCCATAACAATGCACACAATTCCTTTGATAAAATATTATCTTAAAAAAAAAGAATTTTACAATGTCCAATTTCCGACTAGTTGTTTGATTGAGTTTCTTTATGCAGAGAAAGATGGATCCAAGGATATCAGGGAAATTGTTTGCATGTGGCTTGCCAGAAAAAGACTATAAAAGGTGTTATGTGGCCCTAAATTTTTACAGCATGCATCAAGCCCTCATTGCACATAGCAGCCATGCGCTGAATCATCTCTACAGGGACTGTTCTCAGAGCGAGGCTCTCTCTTCAGTGCTAAAACACCTGTAAAATTAAACACCTTGTGGTTTTGTGCTTATTGGATGTTCTGCATAAATCTCTCTATTTCACAGGAACTGATATTTTATGTGTCAATGTAGGTTTAAATGTAGCTCATTAACATGGATGCTAAATATTTGCTGAGGTATTTACATTTTTGTGCTATAAATTTATTATTTCAGGTTGAGAGAGATAGAGTATAGATGGGAATATAGTAAGAATACTTTTGCAAAGTACTGTATACTGATGTTGGAATTTTATGAGAAAATAATAATACTGAAAGACAGCTGGAAAAGGGGGTAAATAGATTAGTTTCGGAACTAATCTTGCCAGCTATGGAGTGATGTCTCAAGTTGTTTCGTTCATTGTGCTTTTGTATCTAGAGATTTGGTTGTGAAAAGTGTTGTTTTTGATTTCGAAATGAATAAATATTGCTTTTCTAGACACTCAAAGCTCTTTACATTTGGTTGGGGGACATCTCTTCATCCTGCACCAGTATTCATCATCTCATCATCGGAACACTCACCACAGCACATCACACACTGCTATTTTGATTTTCTATATCAAGAACATGGCGGCTGAGCAAATTCGTTCAGGAATATCAGGGTTGCAATCTTCACATCCTGGATTTTTTTTAAATTTTGAGTCAGCTTACTTATTAACAGTATTTAACAGTAAAATAGGTTTTCCCTTGAGGTCTCCAAGTCAGGGACCTGCACTAACCAAGCTATTTGTTACAGTAAATAACTAAATATGCAAAATGAGAAATGCAATAGATTCTGACTTTATGCTGCATTTTATGGACCATCTATTTTTCTAAATGTACTGCATTTTAAAGATATGTCTTCCTCTTTAGTGGAAAACATAAAAATGTATAAACCTCTGAAAAAAAAACTTTTCTTGCACTATGCTAATTTGCACACAAAATGCCTTTTCTTAGGGACTCAAAATCAACTTAACGTGGAGCGCTCGAAAAGTCGAATGGGGACAGCTTCAACAGCAGCTGAGGGCTCTCAGGATGATGGGTGAGACATGAATGTGTTCAAAGCCTTCCCTTCCAAACTACAAAACTAGGAACAAATACAGCTAGTAAAAATGTTAAAACATTTGATCATTTACACTTTCATAACTTTAGATTAAGTTTAGATTAGGTATGCCAGACACAAATTAAGCTTGGTAAAATGACACATGCACATTCCCCTGATTAGATTTGCGACACAATGAATTCCCTTTCTCAATATCGCAATTTCTCTCTCCAGGGCCTAAGAGCTATTTGATTCTCCCTGTTGAAAACATTAACAAACCATTCACATCTTTGTGGATCGCAGAAGGAATGGAGTGGTTGGGAATTCCACTTCTTTTTTTGCCCCCCTTCTTGTGCTCACGTTAAATGCACTGCCAGGAGCCAATCACTTCCAAGACATTATTTTGACTGCACATTTTACAGTCACATTAAGACCATGAGAGTAAAATGATCACTCCCTTTTCTGCAAGCCTTCACCATCATGACTTTTCTTCTATACTAACTCAGATTTGAGGCTGAAAGTCATTTCTTTTCGAACTCACTACTCAAAAAAAGTCGTATGCAAGGTGTCAACCTTCCCATTATGAGCTTATCAGTCTCAAAGCAACAATGAAGTTGCCGTGGATGTGGTTGTCATGGTAACTTACACCACTGCCTTCACTCATAAAGTAATTTATGTTGCATGAGTACTTGCCTGTGCCGATTCGTCTCAGAGGAACAAGCACAAGCTTATGTTAAATTAACATGCCTTCAGAGCTCTGTGTTTTCCCCTAGGCCTTCTGCTGATGTACCCGATATCTTGGGCAGACGAAAGTTTAAGTCTTCTTCTGATCAAGAATAATCATTGGATCAAGTACTCCATGAGCTAATAATGTCCATCAATTAAACATCAAGCTGATGTAACCTTATGGTGTACAGTGATTTCAACAGATATTCAATAAAATCACCCTTGTAGGAAATTTGAACAGCGCGAATTATAAACTAATCAAATATATCTTGTCTGATGAATGTATTGGGTATTTTTGAAGACCTGTCTGTCCAATAAATTAAATTTATTTGACTAAACTAAAACTGTGTCCTATGTAGTTGTTTGTAAAAAGTTAAAAATTCAACAATTTAGAGAGACCAATTCTTCAATCAACCTGTTTGTATGTTGTGGGAGGGAAAAACAACTGAGAACCCGGAGAACAACTTGAATTCAAAATGTTTTCACTCCATCACCATGTCATTTTGAAATACAAGACATAAAGTTATTAAAAAATATTTCGTTGTTTTTTCATATATGTTTAAAGCATAGAGTTTTGGCACATGTAATAAACATTTCTATCAAATTCTTGTTAAAAATATACATTAAGAAGTTTTAAAATTGAACAGTATTCATCCAAATATACTCAGGTAAATTGTTCCAAAGATTTTTCCACACTAATGAAAGCTCTTCCTCATCGAATAGATTTTTTTGATCAAATTATTGTGAACAGAGGGAATGAGCCAGAATGTAGCATGATAAAAGACTTCTTAGGTAGGCTGAAACCAAGCCCCTTTTGTGCCTTAAAAGCTAGAAACATTATGCAATGCTATGTAGGAAGCCATTGAAGGAAATATATGATTACCACGATATGGTAAATACGATATACTTCTTGTTTTAGTGATGACATACCAATAATATAAAAAAATAATATCATGATTTATCACATATTTGAAGACAGGAAAAGTCCAATGTGTTAAGCATTGCCTTAAATATTATAAACTTTGATGATTAAAATAGGTTTTATTTTGTAATCTGAATCTACCTTCATTGTCATAACATATGCTCTAACAGTTATCAACAAAGAGCATCGCTAATTAAAAAAATGGCATTATTAAGGTGCACACGATGCACTTTATGTTCCTTAGTTCTCTGTCATGTTGTACGTGAATATATGTTGTTTTAGGTAGCACCAGAGTTCTGGGGGAACGATGTTTCATTTCACTATGTAATGCCTCAGCTTGTATAGTTTAAATGATAATAAAAAGCTACTTGACTACTTATTATTAAGTATTACAGTTAATGATCACTTAAATACTTTTATTTGCTAGATCAAATGGCTATAACAACATTGTCTGTTTTGCAGCATCAGAAATGACTCAGGTGCTCACATACTGTATGAACACGTAGCATGCAAGGCACTTCTCATTGTGCATCCCACACAGACCCTCAGTGACACACTATAAGGCTGAATATGTCCTTGCATGGTGACAGTGAAGAAAGAGAGTGCCTGCTGTTGCCAAGAGCTCTGACGTACACAAATGACTGAATTATGCACATTTGTACTCGATGTCTGGCACAACAGCACAAGGCAGAAGTTTCAGAAGACTGGGCAGAAATATCAGATACATTCACGCTGATCTGAAGATAGATTGCTGCCAATTCAGTTTACCAAAACAGGAAGAAGGAACAACATAAAGGGAAATGTTACTGCACTACATTCCATATGTGGGGCTTTTTTTCATCATATGAAATATTTAACCATTTCTCCATGCCCTGCTGGTAGAGTCTAATGGCAGTGTCTATATCCTTCTCCCTGATTCCTATTGCTAAAACGGTTTTCAAAAGTTTGCGTTGTAGTTTCTTAGGGGTCATTCTTTGGGTGAACACAGCCGAAGGGAAATAGGTAACATTTGGCAAGTCTGTGCATTCAAGTACCCCAAGTAACTGAACAAGGGATGTCAAACTGAATCCCTGGAGGGACAACACAATTTTTTTTCCGACAATACATAAACAGAAAGACCTAAGCGTGCTTTAATTGTGAGGATCAGGTGTTCAATCAAGGTTGCAACAAAAATGTGAGTGTTGGCCCTTCAAGGATTCGGCTGACACGTGTGGCCTCAACTGAAGTGGTCTTGAGTGCTTTGAAAATGCCTGACTTAACATAACAAATACATGTTACCTGTTATTAATACCTATATTCTCCAAGGCCATTATAATGTTGTTGCATGTTTCTTTTATTATTTTATAAAATTTTGGACGCAGAAGGGACAGAAATAAGAAGTAATTTTGTTTTCTTTGTGTGTGTGTGTGGCCATGTATATAGATAGATAGATAGATAGATAGATAGATAGATAGATAGATAGATAGATAGATAGATAGATAGATAGATAGATAGATAGATAGATAGATAGATAGATAGATAGATAGATAGATAGATAGATAGATAGATAGATAGATAGATAGATAGATAGATAGATAGATAGATAGATAGATAGATAGATAGATAGATAGATAGATAGATAGATAGATAGATAGATAGATAGATAGATAGATAGATAGATAGATAGATAGATAGATAGATAGATATAATATAGCTTGAAAAGGAGAAAAATCCAAGTTTTCAAAATTTCTTTCATTGCTTCATCATATTACTTTCCTCCATTCTTGATAATAAAAAACAACATAACTGAAATGGTCGTATTGGTTTTATTGAGCTCTGCATTGATTTCACAGGAAGGGGTGGGGATTTTACAGGATGGGGTCTCCGTTTACTGATTGTATGAAAAAAACCAATATATCCTAATTGAATGGCTCTATGCCACAAAACACACAAACCATTCAAATTGGCTCAAAAGATTAAAGGTTGGTCGCTTGCAGTGTTTTAAAAGGAAACATGGAAACCAATGTAAAAAGCATGATTTTGTATTTACTTATTGTTTATTTACCACTTAATATAAATACATTCTATTCAACAAATTGTTAAGGCTTCAATGAAATGTAATTGTGATTGTAATAACCATCAGATAAACCCCATTTAAAGATCTTCCTTTATTTTGATGAAAAATTACATTTAAAATCCTCTTGAGTGCATGAAAACTTTACATGAATCTATACAGAATAAAAAAAAAGTAAATAAACTTAGTTGCGATAAGGCAAAACATTTCATATTTTTGTAGTCTTGAAGGAGTTGCCAGCAATAAGGAAAATTGTTGACCCTTTTGTATCCTTGTTTTTAGGCTTATTCTAACTGCTACTTGGTGAAATTGCATTTACAAAATTATCTCACGACTTCACACTTCCTCCACTATGCTTCACAGTAGTGACCATGAACATAGAGTCCAACACTGAAAGTTTATGCGTTACATAAATAGTGACAATATTTCAAATAACTCATTTAACTCTTTAGAACGAAGCACAGGTTTCAAATAATAGTGGTCTGATGTCCATTTGGTGTTTTCATAACACAACAAAATCTTTTAGAATTGGTAAAAAAAATGTTTTGTATAGTAATTGGTTCTAATCATACTAGTCATAATGTGAATTCTAATTGTTGACCTCTCCACAACAAAGCTGATCACAGCAAAAAAGCAAAAAACGTTACCTCTTTGTTACTACTAGGAATTGTTTTATGGTGTTCAATTAATCCTTTAATCTTTTACACCTTCAACCTTTTTATTTATTATTCTCAGGTTAGGTTAAGTAAGTCGAATCCTAAATTTTAAGTTTTAAATGCTTAGAGCTTGGTCAGAAGACTCCTTTGTGGTCAGTTCTTTTTCTCTTAAGCTTTTACATTAAACATTTTTCATCAAAGATTAAAAATAATTTTTAAATCAAAAACTCGATAGTCAGTAATTGCAATCAATTACATTTCTTTTAATTAATAGCTTTTTAAATACATTACAAAACATAATAATCATCATAAAGTAAAATAGTACTCATCCATCGTGGATAAAAATTGGTTGGTTGGTTTCTCAAAGCAAATGTCTTTTCGTCATCTTAAAAGTTTTTTCCTTGATCGGTCGTCCATCATCAGGTGTCTCCTGGCTCTGGGGACGCCGCTAGCTAGTCCGTCCGCTCAGTGCATGTCTTCATCTTTTATACCCGTTACGATGCATTCCGATCTCGACTGTTCATTGGCTCGTCTTTCATGCGTTCTCGGCATGTCCACCTCATGTCCAAATCATGTCATGTTCATGATAACTCGCACTACCTCTTTTGCCCACCAGGCGGGCTTACAGATGCACAGAGTTAACTTGTGGCCTACTTCACCTTTAACCTAGATCTGCTCTAGGCATGCAGAATGTAGCTCACAAATACCTCTCTTACAAGCACATCCTCATTTAGTAGCGTAATTCATGTAATGTCTTTAAATTAGCCATGAGAATGAAGTTAAAAAGGGAAGGAGAATTGCAAATTTATGAAGTTATACACCAGAAACTATACTCTCTATCAGAGCCTGAAGGTTGCATTACTGGTCATTTAGAAACAACAATCCTCATCTGTGTGTGTGTGTTTGCTATGGCCCTGTATGCCGATATCATGTTGTTTTATGCTTGTGCCTGATGATGTGCCTTATGCTTGTGCTTTAAGTTAGATGGTTACTAATCAAACACCACTGATCTCCACATTGGTGTCACAAGTGGGATCCTTGTTGGTATAGAATTTGTTTAAATAACTACAGTTTTCAGGAGTTAGGAAGAAGTCATTGAAGTGATGCCAGCTGTGGGTTGCAATGTGTACGGAATCACTGTGAGTGACAGCAGCTATTGGTGATTGCTGTGATGGTGGCTATTACAGCCCCAAAAGTGGCATCCGGCTGGGGATGGCAGTGCTGAGCTGGAGCTCCTGATACATGGACATCACACTTTGGGAGGAGCTCAACTAATGATGAGACCATGGACGAGTGCCTCATGTGAAGATGGTGTTCTTGGTGGAAGGCACAGGCTATTTACGACTATTTTATGGCTCCATGGTGAGAGCCTGAGAGGTTTTATTGCTGGACTCCTGCTGTGAGCCACTAAGTTCCAGCTGTGTGTGAGAGTTCACAAACGTTTGATTGTATTGAAGACATAGAAAAGAAACTTGGGTGATGAGATGGTTTGAAGGCCATCGGTACTTACTCATGTCTTTGTCAAAGAACAGATCCTGCAGCAAAGATTGTATTTTTAACTCTAGCCCTGTCAGTTCTGTTTGCTGGGTGGGTGGTTCATCAATGTCTGATGCTGATGGTTGCTATTTGTATAATTGTGGTAAAACTGCACGAGTGAGAAATGCACACAGCAGATGTCAGACAGCAGTGAACCGAAGAGTTTAAAATACTAGCAACTCAGCTGGGCAGATGTTGCACATCTAATAATTTTGATGAAGTTAGTTTGCTTGCGAATATGTCAACCCTGCTACTGCCGACCCTAGTGAAAAGTTGTTTTCTCTCTTAGGTCACATCATCCAAAAGAAAAGAATCACACTATATTCCCAACGTCTCGTCTGTTCTGTTTCTGAGGATGGTCGATGCCCCTCCTAAATCCCCTTCAGTTTTATGTTCATACAGTATTTCTGATTCGAGTTAGAGATGCTTATGTGTGGACTGTTTACCAAAAAAGTGTATGACATGGAATTGACTCAGTTTTTCGCTTGTTCTTACCACAGCCTCCTTATTTGCACATTTTCTGTGAAGTTCTGAAGATGAAAATAATATTTTTCCCACCGTTGTTCATAATGATCGAGTCTTTTATTATCACTAAAAGTGCAGGCAACTCTGAAACTTCTGCCCATCTCTGCGCTAGATGCTTAAACAGTTTTCTCTGGAAGCGGTTTTAGTAATGGTCTTAATTTAATACAAAGTTAAAAGAATCCTGTGAAATATGTTTCTATGAATATAAAATTTATATTTTTATTATGATTACACCAGATTTGATATGTTTTTCTTCCATCCATTCCTCTCAAACATTTGAAAGAATTAATAATTGTGACAATGTGAATTATTTTTAGTTTTTTTTCTAATTGATCGACAGAACATATTGTGTCATGCTGGTATTGTTGCAATCAATCTGCAGGTACTACAAACCCTTGATGGCGTTATTGGGCCAAACTTTTTCAATAAAAACATACTAAAAAGTGCTGCCTGGTTGTTTATCAAGAAAGGTATCGCGTCGATAAATGTGAAAAATTAATATGAGGTTTCTCTCTTTAATGGGTGCTACACAAATCACATATTGAAAGCTTCAGAAAAAATGTAGCACTTTGAAAATGAGATGAGCCTTTAAAAGAGGGGGCGAATTCACACTTTTGACTAAGTATAATTTAAATATCAAACTACGAAAAAAAACCCTTGTAAAATGTTGTTAGCAACTAAAATGAAAGACAAGATAGCCAGTCCATTCTCCCTGAATCTATGCTGTGCTATCCTGAAGTGATTTTTAAATTTTTTTGTGAATTTTTTTATTTTTATTTTTTTATTAACAGAATGTCAATAACAGAATAAGTACAGTCACAATTCAGTAATTCAGTACAGAAACATAGAGAAAAAGCCAGGGTGCTATCCTGAAGTGATGCTGAGCAGTTGGAGCTGGCGATGATGAGAGTCCCTCCTCCTCCTCCTCCTCCTCCTCCTCCTTCTCCTCCTCCTCCTCACACACATTAACTGAACACATGCTCATTCCACCCGCTCATTCACCCACCGCTGCCCTCAACCAACACAACGATATCCGTACAACCTGTTACTGGCAACACGAGATGAAACAGCTCCTGATCCTCCCGTTCTTCCAGAGCTGAGGGGGAAAGACATTTGGCCGAGGATGAGTGACAGAGAAGTGATGATCAGAACGTGAGTCGAGCTGCGCGTGAACAACCTTCTGCTGTTATTCTGCCTTTTCGATTTACCGAAGACGACCAGCAGAGAATCAATCATCTTCGTTTTGTAATTCCTGGACGCCAGCAAAACGGTAAGACTATTTAATGCTCGACAATTAGGCTTGCAATAGGTGCTCGCGTTCACGAAGCTCGTAGCATGAAAACCACATGTGCGTATAACCTAGATCCACGCTCTTTTGAACTATAAGGTCCGATTAGAATAAAGCCAGAATCTGATATTTTACTTTTCGATTTAATGTAATGCAATATTCGTATTTTGTTATTTTGGGTTTTCTCATCGTGTGATGACAAAGTGTGATTAAAACAAGCTTGAAAGGATTGGCTTCAGAAAGTAATTGCGACCTTGTGGAAACCTTCAGAATAAAGCAGCATAGCCTATTGAGCAAGAAAAGGTTAGCAGCTAAACAAGAAATAGTGTTGGATACAGGCAATAGTGTTAATAAACACCATAACTACTACTGTTTTAAAGCCAGATTTGCTAAACGTTTCAAAAAGTGTCCTGTGTAAGTTACACTCTTAAAAACTTATTTGATTTTTGAAAAACTGAGCCATATTCTTTCTTCGGTTAATTTGAGAAGACCTGTTTTGTTTCATTGACACATAAGTGAAGAGTTCTTTTTGTTTTAAGTTCTAAAGTAATATTGTACCATCGAACCATTCGCTCCGCGCCACTCAGTCAAAGCTTCTTTTTGTACCACACACGTACATTAAAACTATGGGAGACTGGGCTTTTTCTGTCTATTCACAGACACCATTAAACTCAGGGATGCACTAAGTTACACCGTTTTAAAATCCCATCTTAAAATTTAAAAGATCTACCAACATTCCATGTTTGCAGTTAAATCTTTACGTCAGCATTGAAAAATCCACAATTTAAAACCAATAACCAAGTATCTACCGTAGCCCTCTGAGAATAGCAGCAAAAGGAAGTGATGTGATGTTTAGCATTTTATTTATTTAGAGTCTTCCACACTAACTCTGGAAGAGTAATGCTTAGTAAACACATGTTCAACTTAATCACTCATCTACACAAGCAGGTCAGGGGTGTCAAACTGTTTTCCTTGAGTGTCCCAGCCATGCACAGTTTTGTTCCAACTATGCTTCAAATTACACAGACCTACAGCCTTCAAACAAGCCTGAAAGAAATGCAGGAATTGAGATTGACAAATGTCAATTTGTTCAGTTAGATCACCTGTAATTTATAAGTGTGGTTTCTTGAATCGGGGGAAAATACAACATTTTTAGCACTGACATATCTTCACATGGTACACCAATTTATTTTACTTGTTTATTTCAAGTCTGTTCTTCTACTAATGATGTAGGTCACATGTTCATTACTGTATTTCTACACTGCAGGTAGCATTCCTGCTGTGTGAAGCATCCACTAATGAAGAAGCTATGCCCTTCTACTATTTGTGGTTAAGAACACAGTAAGTGTGAGCTGGTTTGTGTTAGTAACCCAAAATCAGATCCTCCCAAAGATACTCCCAATATGGTTTGCAACGAACACGTTTCTGGCACTCCAGTGCCCAAAAAGGAGGCACAGACCCGAAAGAAGAGGAAATCCCGTCCGCAGGGATTGCCATCACCTGCTCTCTGCTGTGCATGTGGATTGTGTATCATGTTGGCAGGCATCAACATCACCTTAGTTGGTGCCTTTGCATTCAGTACACTTGTACCCTCTAGCAATCCCCCGATTATCATCGGGCCGATACTCCTGCTGGTAGCGTTCTCCTTCTTCGGTGCTTGTTGCATCTGCAGCCGCTTGCCTCCACCTCAGAGCTCTCGGCGTTCTAAAGGTGGAGGGGGTTTGGGATTCATGGGTCGTGGCGGTGGTGGTTTGGGAGGAGGAGCAGCCTTTGAGATTGAGACGAGCGAACATACGATGCAGGACACCACAGCCGTGCAGCTTAGCCCCACTAATTCTCTCAGTTCGTCTCATGCATCCAGCCCTGAAAGAGAAGCTCCCGCCAATGCCACCAATGCCACTGTTCCTGCCCCAGAGTACGGTCCTTCACGATCCTGCAAACTTTTCACTATGGAGGCCAATGGACCCAACTCTGCAGCCTTTTCTGCCTCCACGGGGGGTGGAGGGGCAGTCCGTCTAACGCTCCCCTCAGACTGCACCGCTACGTAAGGCTGCTGTTTTCAAGTTAAGTGGTGGAATTGGGATTTGTGAATCAATTTTTCAGAAGTACAGGATAGCGGTTGACATTCACAACTGGCTGCTTTTATACGGTTTCCGGGCTACTCTTGGAGTCTGATAGGCCTGTGCCATGCAGACCAATAAGACTTGCATTATCTGTATCCAGAGAAAGGTGAATCACTGTGGCGTGCTTCACATATTCATACTGTGCCACTGTTACTCAGAGCATTCACAGTTACTGTGCTCAGAAGAGACAGAATCAGCTGTTGTGTAAAGATGACTTTGGAGACATGCCTAAGATCCCGAGCAGAGGAAGAAGAAAACTGCATGTTGTCAATGTGTGAGTTTTCAGACTAGACTATAAAGGACCTATCGGGTTCTTGGAAACATTTGATCATCCTTCATTTAAATGCTAATGTTCAATGTTGTCTTTGTTGGATGCTTTTAACAACCACGACACTGTGTGAGAAGTTTAGCTTTGATAAGCAGTGGTTTGTTTTCAAACTAGACAGAGGGGTCAAGCTAGAAAAAAGGTCTCTTTTTCCTATCATTATGATGCAATCCACCTCATACAACGTGGTAACAATGTGCATGTATAGATCTGCTTTCTGGTTTTACTGAGATGTTCTTGTACTGTTGTTGCAATTTTTTTACCTGGAGTTGTGCCATGAAATAATGAACTTACAATCCATTTTTTTTGTATTTGGTATGTTTCTGTATACTATAAAGTATACACTTTTATTATTCAAAGTTACTTTACACCAGGGGTCTCAAACTCAATCCCTGGAGGGCCACAGCCCTGCAGATTTTTCCATCCTTAACTGAACACACCTGATTCCACTGAATAATCTTTTGTGGGTTTGTTTGAAGCTACTGGTGTGTCTCTTGAAACAGGGTTGGAACAAAAACCCACAGGGCTGTGGCCCTCCAGGAATTGAGTTTGAGACTCTTGCTTTAAACTCACCCCACTTTAATTTTAAACTTTCAAAATGCTGCCAAATGTTATATTTTATTTCAAAGGCTGTATTGACATTCAAGCATCCCTCCTCTCTATCGATATTAAATGACCAACATTATTTAAAGCATTCTGCCAACATTGAATTAAAACTGGAATGGCTAACTTAATTCCTGGATAGTCTCCGGGCTTGTAGATTTGAAGTCCAACATATAGAATTTCAAGGGTAAAGTTCAATTCAGATTATGTGATGAAATTTTTTGAGGTGGTCTTTAATTTTACAGATGTTGTATTACCAGTATCTGTCTTAAATGTGAAAGCCAGTTGCTGTACGATGCAACACAAAGAGGACTCAATGACAGCCACAACGGCCCTTTTTACAGAGGTAAACATTGATGTGAATGCTACTCTTGGCACCTTTATGGCTGTTTTGAAGTTAGTGTCTGATTGGAAAAAACTGTATTTGTATCAAACATTATTAAGAACAAGATTGTCATGAGAGCAAAAAAGGGATAGTCATATGACTTGCATGTTTGAATTGGTCTCTGTGACATACAAAGTCTGACACAGAGCTGATTTAGGGCCACCCATCATAATGCCTAGGGTCGGATTTTTTTTTAACGGAGACTGTCATGAATATAGCTGGTGTAAATCACATATGGGCATCTGTAGGGTCATACTATTTAAGTTACTACTTATTACTACTGAGCCTAAAACAAGTTGTTTATTCATTGTTTTCCATTTTCATTTTCATTAAATTTTTTAAATTTTCCATTTACCGCACATGTTTCTCAGCAAATAGTGATGACTTATCCCAGTTTAGTAGGCTTGTCACATGTCTCATTAGCACATATTTATAGGGGAAAGGTGTTGGGATAATCCAAATCAAGGGCTATGAGTAAGGGGTAAAGGAGAGTGAAGAGTAAGGGGTAAAGGAACCCGGCTGTTGTGTTTTATCATAGTTCCAAGACGCTTTGAAACCAGTTGCCAATTGAGTAGAGTTGAGTTGAGTTGAGTTGTTCTAAAAAAAATCCCCTCCATCGCTGGTCAAACAGCGAAACGGTTTCCCTTTTGATGATTTTTACAAAGGTCAACTGAGCATACTGTAGAACAAGAAAAATAAAGGAACCTTTTTTGCTTGTTTGTAAGAGCTGTAAACGTAAAAAAAGAAAAAGGGCTTCTTTTTACTATGTTTCTTATTATTTTGTTATGGACTATTTGTTATTATGAACTGTTGGCTGTCCGTTTACTGTTTAATCTCAAATATGATTCAAATAGGTTATTATGTAGTGAAAAAAGTGCAATACGAACTTTGTGCTTACACACTGTGCACTGTTTCCATTTAAAAGCGCCTTAAAGAATTTCGATTCAATTAAAACGATCATATTATTGTCAAACTGAGTTTAGAAAGCACATGTTGATGTAATTATAATTCACTCATTTCAATGTATTTTGGAGGGAATTTCAAAGTTAGCCCCAGGATTTAAGCATTGGTACTTTCAATTTTTATTTGATAACTCTTGTTTGAAAGCTTTTGTAGCCATTGGCACAGATGCTGTAGTCAGAAAGAATCGGATGCTGCCTTAATGACCGTGATCTCAGGATCAAACCAGTGAGGGCTACTCAAATGTACAATGAGAACTTTTGGTCATGTGGTTTTCTGTCTTTGCATAGATGTTGTTAAGTGAATATGTTCTGATGTTCGTGTTTTTAAAAGAACAAACTAGCTGGAGGAGAACGCATTGATTCAAAGCTATGGTGGAGATGTGAATCAAACGTGTGTTTCCTTTAGCAAAGACATGTGAAGTAAACCTTTGTCTGTCTGGTATTTGAAAATCCTTTGACTTGTGTATTTAAGCACTCACGCTTGTTTATTACAGTTAAAATGGATTGTTTTTGTCTTTATGTTAACTGAACTTTTGTTGCTTTTGTGAAATTTACTTTTGATTATAAAAAACCCACTTCTTGGCATGTCAGAATAAATGTACTGTACATAAAACCATGATGTTTTATATGTGTAATGTTAACAAAATATTTTCTATTTTGTGCACAATAGCTATAAAATGAGATTACCTGCACACAGGAGCTGTGAGCTCTAGATCGGCTATCAGTTGTGATCTTGAACAATGTCAACCTCAAACAAACTTTAAAAGCACTTCCTGGTGGTGTGCATGCAGTAGTTTGACTAAATTTGAAGTACCACAACTATGGTGACACGCACGCATGAGAGTTTTCTCAAAATGACTTTATCTTTCATCAGAATGATGAAAAGAACATATCAGAAACAACAATGGGTACACAAAGCTCCTGAGATACTGAAATAAAATACCAAAAATCCTCTTAAATTATTATTTTTTCATAGACCAGTTTTAATCTTATAGTTTTACACAATATATTTTATACTAATCTCTGTTACTTTACTGATGACAAGAAGAATTCCTGAAATATATTTAGTCTACAAATAGATTTTTGTAACAATATCATTAAATTGGTTTATAACATCAGCCAATTCCATAACATGAAGGCTCAACCACTGCTCATGTAGTTATTTTGCACATTTTGCAATTTGCTCCTCACTACGGCCAACAGTTTGGAATCAATTTAGGCAGCACTCGAATATTATTCTCTTAAATGGAAACAACACAATCAAAGCCAAGTTTTATCTACTGCATTTAATAAGGTGAAACAATTGTAGCTATTGTTTCTATACAACTTCTCACAAGATCACTTAGCTTGGCGGTCTCTTCTTCTACACCATATGTTCAAACAGTTCCCACCAGAGCTGAAGAAAGGCAATATAGTGAGAACCCTTGCTGACCCGTTGGATTTTGGAGATGTGTGGGTGTTGACGTTTTCTTGTTATTCTAAACTTTTAACTGGTAGGATTACATTGAAGATTTTTTGAATACTTGTTTCCCTTTTACTTAGTAAAACAGTCAATTAATTAGGCTGACATTATTTATTAGGATTCATTTTGAGAGCTTAAACCTAACACAGTCAGCAGCAAAAATAGTTTTGTCTGAGTTTTGGGTTTGTCATTTATCTGACACTGGCATACAGTATATGAGCCAAACGTGGCCCAAGTCTGGAAGTGGTGGTATTGTATTTAGTGTGGCCAGACATGGACATTGACATTAAATGTAACATCTTTGGGCCTTGTCAGGAATCAAGACTTGGACCTGACATGTACGTAATTTATCGTGAAAGCTGGGCCAAGAAAAATGACTTCAGTAAGCCAGAGATGGAATAAGTGAAGTTTGTCATGCGGTTCAAGATATTAGTAGACGTTCTAACACCACCAGCTCAAGCTTTTGGAATATGGCGAATGGTTTAATCAGGGCAATCAGCTCAAACCAGCTATGATCTGCTGATAACATGTAGCATAAATTATTTGGGAAAAAAGAACTTATGAGCTACCGCTTGTGGAAGCTGTCACTTCACAGAAAAACTTCACCCCAAAACATGTTTACATGGGTTTCAAATACTTAAAAGAAAATGAAATAGATGATTTGAAAGACAAAGTACCTAAAAATAAAAAAAGTAATTTAAGCCAAACTTACATCCTGTGCGAGTTGTTAATTTTACCTGATCCAACAGCACCCTCTGTCGGTTAAAAGGAGGTTGAGCGTCAAAGCGTTTTTGATTTCACAAGTCTGCCTCATGAGATCATGGTGATTAAACCAAAAAATTAACTCTTTTATTAGGATCTTACTATTAAACATTTTATTCATCCATATACGCTATCCTATAGATTAATTTTATGTCAAAGCATTGGTTTCTCAACATAGTTTCAATTGCACTTTTACCACCAGAGGGCGCTAGACGCCAGTTTATCGGCACAAAATTTTTACATCCAAACTATTTATAATATGCTTTACTTATACTGTAAATAACATTAGCTATAGCAAACATAGCCAAATCAAACATTAAAAAAAAGATTAAATTGTCCTTATATTCATTTCACATTTATTTGTAGAAAACTTGAATGTGTACATATTAAATGTGTATGCTTAAACAATGCTCATATACAGACTGTGCAACAAACATCTCAGATCACAAAATTATTATTATTTTTTTTACATTTCATAAATCATTTCATAAGGCTGAACAGAGTCACTTAAATATCTTTCAAACTACAAGTGTGTGCGTGGTTACAACAGTTACTTTGCAGGGTCTGAATTATTTAATTACAATTATTATTATAAATAATAGAAATACCTAAATGTTGTTTAGTATTTCCGTACTGCTCCTGTATCTTTGTGTTTTAGTTTAGTTCTGAGCAAAAAAAGCATATGTCATGAAATCTTGAACTAGTACGATATCTCAAACTAGATTGTTTAGTTCAAAACACAAATATCGAACATTTGGAAACACCACTTTTAATTAGCCTCAAATTTCAACTAAAGAATACCAAACACATCAAAAGATGTCTTCTTAAAATTTGAAGCAGGTGACTGCAGGGATCTGAGAGGGCATGCTCTTGTGCTAAGCGCCATGAGCTGTTGTGAGTTTGGCATGAGCTCAGGGGTTCTACAGAGGGGACCATCAATCCAGCGACATTTAAATAAATGTAAACGCCACACATTTTTTTTGTGACATTTTTTTAGCTGATCTTGAGAAATACTGCTAAACTGCTCTGACAGAGTGTAACTGCTGCAGATACTTGTGTTACAGATTTAAAAGGAAACCAAAGAAATCTTTTTCTTTTTAAAATGATTCATATATTACTACATCCGTCACTCAGATGGTTAAGGTGTGGTTAATGTGGTTAAGGTGAATCCAAATGCAGAACTGGTAGTGTAACTCAAATTCAGAAAATATTAAGCAGTAAATAAAACATGCCAATTATATAGAAAATGTTAAGAAGAGCAGAAAGATCAGACTACTGTTCTACAATGACATCATAGTATAAAATCATGAAATAAAATATCTCTGCTATTAAAAGTAATATTGATGAATGGGTTCACTATATACTTTTGTGAAAAATACACACTATCTGAACTAGAAAAAGACAAGAACAAAAAATAGAAATATAATATATACCCGAAAATAATAGGAATATAACCAAGCACAAACAGCACAACATGACTCAGACATGGAGCGCTGCAGCCACGCATGTTACGCATTAGACGGTCTCTGAGAAGAGCTTTGGATCTGTGTTGTTTGGGATGAAGTAGGCTGGAAACTGCAGGTGCAGAATGTTAATGAGGAGTCAATGAAAGGGTGCAAATATGCTTGGACAGTGTGTGACTAATTACTGCACAGAACACTGCGCATTTATGTTAAAATAACAGAAAACGGTTCTGCCATAACAAGAGTTAAAATGCTCATGAACGCTTAATTGAACACGATGAGCTTGAATAGGATGGTGTTCCTCTCTGCAGATCCAGATAGTGTTTATGTCTGTATTTGTAACAGTGTGGCTTGATTTCTTGCTCTCAAATCCTCTTGGTTCCCCTGAGGGACAGACGGGGTTCCTCGGCTTTCCAGATCCGCTCAGAACTGGACACCGGCGGTTACTCGTCCTTGTGTGTGAGTGTGAGAGAAATCTTGTCTGCGTCCTCAGCTTGAATATGTCTGGGAGGAGCATAGAAAAAGAGAGTTAGAGAATAATCAAGCAGAAGAGATTAAGGGAAGACGAGCTGCTGGAGCTGAATGCAAGCAGAGAGTGCTTATATAACTGGTTGAATGAATTCAGCAGACTGGGAAAGACCAGTGCAAACCAGCGGAGACACTACCACTGATCTTCATGCAGTGCTGCGTATCTGTGACAAGATGATCCATTTTTAAAAACAAATACAAAAAAAACATACAGTTAGCAAAGAATAAGAATGTTTGGCCCATAATTTTTTGTGCTATTGTAAGAAAGGAAAATGTAGTTCTAATCACATTTCACACAGAATATTTCCCAAAGTGATCTACATTTTTGGTGCATGAAGAAATGATGATAAAAATGACAGAAAATTTTAGAAATATTAAAAAAGCACTGAACACATTTGAAATATATTAAAATGCCTTGTAAAAAGAGTCTTGATACCGTGTATTATTACTGCTCTGTAGGTGCAGATTTTGCATAGGTTTCGGTTGAAATTTATTTTTCTGTCATCTAAGCTAATTCAGCAAATACCTCAGTGTAAAACTGACATCAATAAGTTGACAGCAAAATTTGGTGAAAAAGGTGCTAAATAAAATTTACGTAGAATTTTTGGATATCAAATTGACAATCAGCTATTGAAACCCTTTTGACCACGTGAAAAAATAATTTAAAAAGTCCATAATTTGAACATATATGTACAAAATAAATTCAATATTCAGAATATCAACACAGATGCCATGCAGCCTGGCCTTTTTGTTGCTAACTGTGTTGAATTGAAAAGATTCATGCTAATTTTTGTATCCCACCAGTTTTTCTCAACCTTAAACAAAACGTAATCGTAATCGCAAATGGAGTTTTGATAGGTTGAAATGGCAAATCATTTCAATACTATCTTTAAATGATTGAAAATGATTGTATAATGCAGACTACAACCACATATTTCTATGCTAAAACTCTTTTAACTTTTACACTGCATGATGTACAAACATCACAAGCATTGGTTCTTTTTCAGAAGAAGCATCAGCGTTATACCTATGGAGAATTTCAACAAGCTTTTCCAGGAATGACTGTACACAGCCTTTAGTTGCTTGGAAACACTATCATGGGAATTAATGAGGAAACCCTGGGTAAGCTAAAACGTGATGTGGAGCTTCATATTAACCCATGAATAAGGCTTCATTTTGATTTGTTCACTCAAGCCATTAAGAATACCAATGATCCTTTACAAAGAGTAGGCTCCCCAGCAAGTGACCCCCCTCTGCTTCATGGAGAGCAAAAGTTTACTGTTATGTAAGCATCTATTCAGACCCCTCCAAAGCAATCATCTCAAGCACAAAGCTGAGAGGAACAGCACGGACGAGACTGATTTCAGATTGAGAGGTTGTTGATCAACCATATCAATTGGGTTTTCCTGAGACATCAAAGCGAGCTAATCAATGACGGTTCATTTTGACCAGATACACTGAGGAATACTGGCTCCTCCATGCTAGCTTTACAAACAGTGACACGTTTGCTTTGATATTCAAATGAATCAATGAGCATGGGGACAAAAATAGATTGGTTAAGGGCAGAGTTCACTTTCCAATCTTCCAATTTGAATTCCCCTAAATCAACATTTGCATTGAATGGTTCTGTGCTGTCTTCTGGGTGCACTGATCTAAAATTAGCCCAGAGGATTGCCCTGAGTCTTTACAATTGACTATTTTGTCAATGAAATATTTAGTTCAGCATCTACCCAAGACTGGGCTTTTAATTCAACAGGATAAGGTTGATATTTTCCAGTAAAAGCTGAATTTAGTAAACAACTTGCAGTTCTGCTACTAACCAGTAGAGGCCATCATCATGTCTCCATTTACCCTTCACAAAGGAAGACTCAAACTGCATCAAACTGGTTCATAGCTGTGCGTTAATGCTCATTTTCTGTCCTATATACTGAAAGAAGACCTTTAGGCACACAATATTATATACATTAGTTTACAATATGAGTGTCTAAAATATCAAATGTATACCATTCTATGGGTATACATTTAATGCATATTACATTTTAATTCTTAACAACTCTCATATTATGTTAATGTAATGGTATTAAAGAGTTCTAATTCAAATTCCACTCTTATTTAGACTTTTAGGCTCCTTCACATTTGATCTTAGGTACCCTTCATAAAACTTCACAACTCCTCAGAAAGCAGACGGATGTTGATTTAATGTGTATTCTTTTTTGGAAAGGTCAGCATCAATCGGCAATCATTTTTATTGCTGAAACAATTACTTTTTTTTAAAAAGAATATCAGTTGGTAATTATTATGTTGATAAGCAAATATGTATTAAACATTGTATTGAATTGAATTGAAACTACCAAACAGCCTGACTGAAGGTAGGAAAGACAATTTTGGTTATGCATCAAGTGTTTTACAATGTTCTTATAAAAAATAATCTATTTAAAAAATTTTAATGAAGGTATAATTTTTATAGCTCTAGTAATAAAATAATTAAATGAAGGTTTTGCGTTATCATTTGAAATATTAATGACCGGACAAGACTGGAGTTAATTGCTGGTATCAGTTGAGTGAGAATGAGCAGTTAAGTTATTTATATTAACGTTATGTTATTGTTTCTCAGAGCTAGTCTTCAAACATCTTCAAAAGATGCTACAGATTAAACCAAACATGTCTTGTGAATACATCAGACATCTGTGTATGTCTTCCATGGCCATCGGTTATTAGTTATGAGTTCATAAGAGAGTATTAATTTGCAAGGTGGGTTCTGATAAGAAACTTCTAATAATATTTACATTGATCTGGAAATTGTATCCCCAGTCAGAAAATTTAGGCCAATTTTGGCATTTCTCTGACATGTATGGCATTAATCTTGCAATGTGATACAATATGTGACCCAAACACGCACGAGTTCGGAAGTAATGACATTGCATTTAATGTAGCACAAAAGCCATGGAACTTTGCTGAAGTTAGGACCAGTCTACTCTTATCCGGAATCAGCACTTGATCAAGTCATGCAAAGTAATTCATGTGGTACTTGGGCCAAGCAAAGTGACTTGAGTAAACCAGAACTGGGCCAAGTGAAAATTGCTGTGCGGGTTCACGATTGATAAAAAGTCATTGTGAAACTGTTATATTGTCCTCTATGTAAAATGTAGTCCTGGTTTTAGATTTAACCATCATGAAACACCTTTTGCACTAATTAATGCTTGTTTGAAGCTAAAGTAACATGTATACTTGAACAGGTTTGCAAAGAAAATGTACTGGCCCTCCAGGACAATATATAGTGAATCTCAAACCTGACCCAGCATGTAGCCTGGTTCTGGGTCAAAGGTTATTTAGAAATAGGTTGCACAGAAAGAAAAAATGTACTACTGTATTTATTATCCGAATCTGGAAGAGCTATTTATTTTGGTATATCATTAACCAATTATATGTTAACTCTTACACACTTTTACACTAAAAAGTAAGTTTTTTTCCCTCTTTTAGGATTAAAGTAATGGCAGAAAACAGTGAGGTCTTTTCAAAAACAGCTTTACGGCTGATGGAGCATTTTTCTTCACTCTAGAGGGTCAAAAGTTCTTCAATTCATCTCATGCAAATTAAAACCAACTTTTTAGTCTATTGCAAAGCAGTAAATGCTGAGTTATGTAACAGGTGTTCATTAGAGCCACTTAAACAAAAAGACAATTTAAGCTTTGCTTTAAGTAATAAAATATTATGGAAACCTGAGAGCCAACAGTAGCACAAATCAAACGCTGTAGTTAGTCTATTCTTCGCAGACAGAATGGACACCAGGTTGATGGAGAACAGCACCATTTGGCTGGTCTCTGCTCATTACCAGCAGACTCTCATCAGGAGCAGCTCTCTCTCCAGTCCCTCAGATCCAAATAAAAGAGGTGATTTACACTTTAATGACTTTCCCACAGTTCTCCCCAAAACCACAAACAAGCTTGATGCTGTGACCAGGAGGGGAGAGAAGCTTGTCTAATAGGAGCAAAGAATACTGAGTCCAGTGTCTGACCAGTCCCGCCATCAGCCGGACTTGCCAAGATGGAGAATAGCGATGCCATTATGTGGACAGGGACCTCCGGGGACATGCAACGTTCTCATTACTCCCCAGCCTACATGAGTCACATTATAGTCCTGGCGATCCAGTAATCTTCGGGTCCGATCTGGATCCCCTCTGAAAGCAAACTGGAAGTACTATGGATGTACTTTGGGGAAAAGGGAGCGCAAACACCCTCTTTCTACTTGACATATAATTCTTAGCTAAGTGTCTTTTAACAAGGCCACCAGTTTGAGAGGCCTAGGGGGCAGACTAGGCTTTTTCCGGCCTTCTCAGAAAGAGAAATAGCCAGAGAGACAGAGGGATGGTCATGCTTTAAGAGTCTGTGATTTATGTGTAGTAGCTGAATGTTGCTTTTTTTACTGCAACAATTGTCACTTGAGCACCGTAGGATGAAGGAATCTAAAACATTTCATTCAGACTATTCTATTCAAAGAGTAAACGCAATATAGAAGCATTTGACTTAGTTCTACCTCTCGGGATGTGAATGGAATGATGGTGTCATGACAGGAAAGTTGCTTAAAGAGGGAAATGTATAATAGTGGAGGTTTTAAAAATGTGTTAAGCTCCATTCAAGTAAAGTAAAAAAGACAGTTATACTATTGCTAATAATGATAATAATTACAATGCTTTCGATATAGCACTTTTCCAGAGCTCAAAGAAGCTTTACAATGTTTAGTGCATCATTATTGTAATTGTCCTATATGGCTATTTATTTAACAGTGGATGTCATTTTGCGTTTTACACACAGCAAAAGTGTTCACAAAAACTAAATTTTTTAAATCTCGATCTATCAATTTTTTGTATATGTATTTAAATTCAGTACAATTTGAAATTACAATTGTGTGCACCTGAAGCTCAGTGTCTTACCTGAACCTCTCTGTCCCTGTTGCTAAGCAACCGAAAAAATGTCCCCATTTATCACAGAGTTGCCCTTTGTATTACACACTGTTAAAAAAGTGTAAACAGAAAATGTTTACAAAATAAATATGAACTCTGCAACTCAACTGTATATCGTCTGGGTCACATAAAAACCATGCAACCCCGTTCAAGCCAAAGAACATGGTAAATCGGGTAAAGTGACATTTCACTTTAAAAAACTGAACATGTTCAACTGCAACATCGCCTGCTTTTGAGGAAGAGCATCATGGTTGACTTGGCACTGGAACGACAACTGAAACTCAACTACAGGAGGAACTAGTCAAAAGCAAGACACGAGTGCTTGGACTTCTTGCACGTCTTGCAGATCCACAAGAGAGAGAGAGAGATTCTGTAAAAATACCTTAGTTAACAGGTGAGGGAGCCAACAGGGCCAAGACAAGCCTTGTGAAACTGATGGTATATTGCATTAGCAGCTGCAGTGGCCTGTTATGGTGAAGAACAAACCAAGTTGAAAAGCTAGGTTGTGGCTTTACCTTTAAGTGCAATAAGTACATTTGTGATGGATAGGGGATAAGATATAGTCTAATTTACAGACGCTAATTTACAGATCGTTGTTTGATCCTGCAGTGAGGTGGTTCCATGAATAGTTCCAAAAAACTCTTCACTTTTCAAAGGTGTCACTAATGAGACAGAAATCAAGACGTGATCATTTACTTTAAACAAACACAGAAGCCATATAAT
This sequence comes from Danionella dracula, assembly GCA_900490495.1. Classification (NCBI taxonomy): domain Eukaryota; kingdom Metazoa; phylum Chordata; class Actinopteri; order Cypriniformes; family Danionidae; genus Danionella; species Danionella dracula. The sequence continues at coordinate 4,767,139 of UELW01000100.1, forward strand.
AGAATGAATTTCTTTTCAAACACTTGAGCAAGCTTTGATATTTTTCAGGTTAGAAGACACCACCACAATGGGGCATCAGCAGGCAGGTACATTGTTGGTTGTGATGGTTTTTGGTAAGATGAAAACAAAAGGATGACGATGAACATCAACATCAAAAAGTAATCATCATCATCACTAAACAATAACTTTTCATGACTTCCGCATATTAGCGATTCCTAAACTAAAGACGACTCCTACTTCATGACAAAACAAACTTGGTCATAGTACAAATGTGATTTGTGATTTGTACACAAGCATAAAAAGTATCACATTTACACATAATGCACTAAATAAACATTAAACAGAATTGTTGTTCTGCTTTGAGCGCATGATAGATGTTTTGTTTAAAGTGGTCTGAAAGATCTCAGAAAACCTAACATGTTTAGCAGACATCAAGTGAACATAGACAAAGTTACAACATCTCCTAGAACATGAGTTTATCATATCCAGTCTGCTATTGAATATTCCTTGCTCTGTTAATGTATCTTTGATAAATGTTCTGTAATTGAATACCAACCTGTTGCATTACAACTGGTCTTGTATTTGGTCTCCTGTCACTGAATAGATGAGAGTGAAGATCGTCATACAGTATACCCAGGAATACACTTGAATTGTTCGACTGAATGCCAGATCAGACGGGAGTGGTCTCATTTTCCTTTCTCTTCTATGGATTACTAAATCTGCAGGCTTACTCCAGAAAACTTAATACTTTGTCTTTGTTTGTTAATGTAGGGGTCTGGTTCAGTATTTCCTGTGAGATTTTTAGCTTGCGCAACAGAACAAGGGTCCACTGAGAGTTTACAGGTTCAGGACCATAAAGCAGCAGTGTTTGGCTCAAACAATGGCCTTTCAGATGCTGTTTCCTCAGTGATGGCCTACTCTTCTGGACTGCTGTTGAGTATGAAAGTTGTGAAACTAAAATCAGATCAGGGCAAATGTGATGCTGAGCTCATTAGGTCTAATTGTTGTCGGATTTGAATGTGTCATAAACTTTTGAATTAATGTACAACAAAAAGGCATACAGCTTGTTCAAGGTTATAGGTCATGCATGTATTTTCTAGTAAAGACCCCATTATATGTTAACATGTTATAAGTGCATTAGTAACTAAATAAACATTTAAATGAATAACTTCATACTAAGCCTTGATCAGTCATTGGAGGCAGCCAGGTAGACACATTTAATCTTGAACCAAATTGAAGTCGGTCGATCAGCAATAGCTTCTGCAGGACCACATGCTACTTAGCATATTACATTTAAACACACAAAATTAAATAAATGAATAAAAGGGGAAAATCAGATCTTTTGGGATGCAGACATTAATAAATTGTAATTATTTAGGAGCTCTCTTCTGGGCCATAACTCTCCCTGGTATTGAAGTCTTCCGTGAATTCGTCTTGAATCTAGCTTATGATGGACAGTGCATGCCTGCTGTCCACTTATGATCTGAGGTATGGGAGGGGCCTGCTTTACTGTAGACAAAGGAGGAGAACAGACAAAGGGCTTCAGACATGAAACATGAAAGTAGGAGCAATCTGTAGGATACAGGATTAATATTTTCAAGGATCTTAAAAGGACTAATGAACCATGATGCCAATTTTATGGACTCAAGATAAAGTGGAAGATTTAGGAAGATTTAAAGCGGAAGACTCTCTGACTCTGGCGAAGTGATTCTGCTGCCATTGTGAAGCCATTATTAAGGCTGTACATGCTCCCCTCCAGACATGACGACACCGCTGGACTAACTGGTTTGCAGCTGGAACTTGGACCCCCACCTATGTTTCCTCCAACACATTCAAATTCACATTCAAAAGGAGGCATGCCCAAGGAGGAATGGTGTAGTGTGTTATGTGCAAATTCAGCCCAGATCAGATGGGAATTTCAAGTGGTTTGGTTGAATGATGCCATGCATCTGAGGGTCATCTCAATCTCCTTATTGACCCTTTCTGTTTACCCATTGGACTGAGGGTGGTATCCAGATGACAGACTGATCGATGCTCCAGTTAGATGACCAAAAGCCCTCCAGAATAGAAAAGTGAATTGTAACCCTCAGTCAGAGACCATATCCTGGGGAAACCCGTGGATCGTAAAACATGCTGCATCATGCAGCCTGTCTGGCAGGCTGTGGGGTTCTTATGCAAGACTATCAGATGACATGCTTTTTAAAATCTGTCCACTACAACCAAAATTACCATGTTACCTTGTGATTCGGGAAGACCAGTAACAAAGTCTAAGGAAAGTCTAAGGTGACCATGGTATGGGTATGGGGTGATGTAGACCTTGAGGGTGGGTTTTAGATTCCTTGTTCTGTGCACAAACTAAAAAGCCTGCCACAAAGTCTTGCTAGGCCACCAGAATTGATACGCTTCAATGTTCTTGTGACTCCAGAATGGTCAGAAAGAAGAGATGAATGTCCCCACTTCAAGATGTCTAGTCGTACCACATCTGGAGCAAAAAGGCAGTTGGGAGGCCCATTATCTGGATCAGGTTGTTGTCCTTGGGCCTTCTTTATTTTCACTTCAAATTCCCAAGTAACTTCTGCCAGCATCTTAGAGATGAGAAAAATGGGCTTAGTTCATCGTCCATCTCTGTCATCCCAAACTGTCTCTAAAGGTTTAGAGTTCTTAGATCCTGGTCTGTAGGAGAGGATGAAATTGAAAAAAAGAGGGCCCACCGGGCATGGAGTGGGTTTAGTCTTTTAGCCTCCTGAATGTATTTAATGTTCTTATGGTGAGTCCAAAGGACAAATGGTTGGCTGGCCCCTTCCAACCATTTCCTCCATTCATTGAGAGCTAGCTTCACTGTCAGAAATTTATTTTTACCTATGTCATAGTACCTCTCTGCTGGTGAGAGTTGGTGTCAAAAATAAGCACATGAACGGAGTTTATTGTGCTTCTTGGCCACTTGTGACAAAACAGCCCCGACACGATATCTGATGAATCTACTTCTACTACAAATGAAAACTCGGGTAGGGGAGAGTAAAAATGGGTGCAGAGGTGAATTGTTGCTTTGGCGATTCAAATGCTCTATTAGCCCTTTCTGTCCATTGGAATCTCTGCAATTGAACTGAAATCTGTAATGAACCTTCAATAGAAGTTTGCAAAACCAAGAAAACGTTGAACCTGTTTGATGGAGTTGGGTTGGATCCAGTCCTGCATTGCACAAGTCTTTCCTGGATCCATCTGAAGGTTGCCATCGGAAACAATGAACCCAAACAAGGAGACAGTTGGCACATAAAATTCACTCTTCTTCAGCTTCACAAAGAAAGTGCTCCCTAACAGTTGGGATAAGACCTGTCGAACATGATGAATGTGTTGTTGGTAACTCTGGGAGAAGATCAAAATGTCATCGAGATAAACAAGGAGAAATTCGTTGAGCATCTCTCTTAGAACATAATTAATTAAATGCCTGAAAAACTGCCGGGAAATTAACCAACCAAAAGGGCATCACTTGGTATTCGTAGTCTCCAGTAGGGGTATTGAAAGCTGTCTTTCACTCATCTCGACTGCGTATTCTCACCAAGTGGCATTTCGGAGGACCAGTTAAGTGAATATGGAGGTAGCTTGTAGAGATTCAAAGGTTGTATTCATCAATGATAAAGCCTACCTATTCTTTATTGTGATACAATTTAAAGCCCAGGCGTCACGGTGGCGCAGTGGGTAGCACGGTCGTCTCACAGCAAGAAGGTCGCTGGTTCTAGGCTCGGCTGGGGCAGGTGGCATTTCTGTGGGGAGTTTGCATGTTCTCCCCGTGATCGCGTGGGTTTTCTCTGGGTGCTCCGGTTTCCCCACAAGTCCAAAGACATGCGGAATAAGTGAATTGAATAAGAACAATTGCCCATAGTGTTAAAGTGTGAATGTTTCCCAGCGATGGGTTGCGGCAGGGAAGGGCATCCGCTGCGTAAAACATATGCCAGTGAGTTGGCGGTTCATTCTGCTGTGGTGACCCCGAAAGGGAATAAAGCCGACATGAAGATGAATGAATGAATGAATTTAAAGCCCGTTAGTCAATGCATGGCCTGAGACTGCCGTCCTTCTTCTCAACGAAGAAGAACCCAGTTCCTGCTGTTTGGAAGGGAGGAGTTTGGAAGAAGAATGAATCCACTGTCGAGAGTTTTCTTGATGTAATCCTCCATAGAAGTTCTTTCTGGGGAAGAGAGAGCGAGATATTAGCCTTCCTCGAGAAGGACAACTCCCAGGGAGAAGTTCAATGGCACAATCATATGGCCTGTGAGGTGGGAGAGAGGCACCATGTTCTTTGTTGAATACTCCAGAAAGTTCTCCTATACTCCTTAGGCACACGCAAAATATCAAGAGGGGTAGTAAACTCATAGGGAGGCTCAGGTCTTAATTTAGAAATGGTGAGTACATCTGACGACGGTTCTGTGTGCAATGTTGAAATGGGACCATGCCTCTGAGAATTATGACAAATCGACTCATTAGACAAGCAGCAATTAGGCCCCCTTTGGGTTTTCTGATTAGCAGACCAGTCAATCTGTGAATTGTGGAAAGCTAGCCAAGGATACCCAAGGATCAAAGAGAACTCTGGAGAATGAATTACTCATACACACACATAGTCATAAAGCTGATTCTGATTTTGATTCAGATTAAAAATAATTGTATTTCTTTTCTATGAGAGTCAATTTGGAAGGGAAGAGGTGCAGTGTATTGGTTTACCTGGCCAGATCCAAGGGCTTCCCATCCAAAGCACTGTTAGGGTTTCCTGAAGCCTTCACCCTGCTGACTAAGACCATGTGCACATTGGCCCAGGTATTTTTTTCTACCTGTTTTAAAAAAATGTCATCCACACATGAGCCATAAATGATGCCAGCAAGTTCAAAGGAAGCCATGTTCCTCATAACGGTTCCTTTATCTTCAGAAAGGGGTCAGAAACATGTTAAAAGAGAACACAGAAACAGTGTAATCCAGTAGAAAAAAACAAGGTTTTCATAAATAACCGGCTATGTGTTGACATTTAAAAACCATTAAACTGTCCTTCTTGAAAACCAAACCTTTCTCTCTAAAATAATTTCAGTTATAAAATTATGTATAACTTTGTTTTAATATATTTGCCATGTTAATCACATTATTTTGTAGTTGTGTTCTTATCCACGTTTCTATCAAATCAAAACAAATCCTATTTTACATTCTAAAAACTGTTGGTGAAGATTATCTTGTTGTTTTCCACTCATCTGCTAGATTAACCCAAGCACTGACACACAATTCATCTAATTTTTTTCTAATGTTCCATATACTGTATGTCAGAAGACCTAACCCTCACTTTACATTAAATTGACGTGAAGAAGCAAACAAGCAGAGGTCATTCTTGTCATGTCATCCCTGCTGTTCTTCTAATAGAAAGCCCAGTGCCATCTTGATTTCCAAACTCCACTGGGGCATTATTTTCAAAGAAAAGGGGCTTATATGTGCTGAAAATAGTCTTGATTAAGCCCAGCTCTGTAGTGTAAGTAATTCTGACTGGTTACTACTGGTATAGTATGGCCGCTATCCAAATCTCGCAGGTCTGCTCTGCATATTTGCACATATGTGAACTAATGATTGATGCATCATTTACTCATCATAAATTAATGATTAATTGACTGTCATTAAATGAGTCATATCATCTTATTTTAATGTCAATACTATACATTTCAGAAAAAACATTGCCATCTCTTGCTGTTCACATGGTAATGCCATGTTTAAAGATGACTGCAGGGAAGATAACCTTTGTGTTCTGCATAAATTGCCTGTATGGTTCAGTTTTTCTTATTCAGTCATCTCCATCAACTGTCTGTCAATAGCACAAATCTAAATGATATGACAACTGTAGTTTTTTCAGTTTTTTTTTCAGTTCAGTTTTAATCTTGACATGATGAAACACAGTCGTTTTCCAAATGTGTATTATTATTATTATTATTATCATCATATCATATTATGAGATAAATGTCTAAAAACAACTATTTTCATTCTAATTTTGATTTCACAAAAACCTCAGTAACACTTTAGATTACAGCCCCCTAATTACAGGGTAGTTACTGTGTACTTATAGTGTAATTATGGTGTAAATACTGTGTAAAAACAGTGTTCGAATATGGTAATTACGGGGTAATTACCGGGTAACTACTGTGTATTTATAGTGTTTCTTATGGGGTAGTAACTGTGTAATTACTGTGTACTTACTGGGCAATTATTGCTAATAGCTGTGTGCTTCCCCTTATTTGTAAATACATGGTGACAAATTGTAATATTATTTGTGTATTGTTGTTTCTTTTTTTTTCTTTTTTTTTCAGGTTTATAAATAGTTACACAGTAATTACCCTGTAGCTACACCAGATATGGTTTGTAATCTAAAGTGAAGCTTGTTCTCTGTAGATACACCATAATTAACTGTATTACTGTATGAGGGCTGTAATCTAAAGTGGAGTTTGTTTTCTGTAGTTATACAGCAAAACAACCCCTTAAGTACACTTTATTTACTCAGAAGTTACCCTGTAATTACACTGAATAGAATCTCTACAAGTAAGTAACCTACAATATACAGGGGGAGTCAAATATAAATGAAATTGATGTAGGTGTTGTAGGAAAGTAGGTATTGGATATAATAAGTATGAATAAAATGCGAACCTTTCCAGTTTTTACACTGGATAGCAAAATGCTCCAGTTTTAGTGAACTTTTCCAGAGCTAACTCACCTTCAGACACTTGACCTTTATGCAATTTTAACTTTTGGAGAGGAACAGCGAGTGACTGAAAAGGCATTTACAAATGATCGTGTGTTGTGTTTTACTGTTGCTTTCCATTCAGACCACTGCTGTCATGAACCACACACTTACATAACTAAACACACATCTTTGTTTTCAGCACATTAACACACAAATACAGCATGATTTGATTTCACACTAACTTGCCTTCTTGGCATCCACAGATCATAATCAGCAGTCCTTCCACTGCTTCAGAATCCCCACACACTCAACTCCATATGAATGAACAAACTCTATCTTACATAACAGAATCCGACTAATTACCATAGCACCTCACATCATGCATCTGAAGTACTTTTCTTTGTGTCATCCGCCCATAAAGGCTTGGGGCATTTAGTTTTTGGAAGGGGTTTGGTTAAAAAGCCTGGATTCCTATCCGGATATGAGACTCCAGCCTGAGGCCTATGGATCAGTCATGTTCATGAGAAGAATGATTTTAGTTTGAACATGGTCGTCAATGTCTCCAGGTTCGGAGAAAAGATGAAAAACCAGTGTTTGTTTCTTCTGAAACCTTAGTCTCTCAAAGGATTAGAGGTTTTACCTGAAAAACATTCAGTTGTAGCGTACAATGGCCTAAGCATTCAAATCAATGTCATTTGTGACACGATAATTATTTAAAAGACTCTGAACGAGCTCTGTAAAAACAAACACCATGAAGAAAAAAAATCAGCAACCGAAGCAAAAAACAACAATGGACAGCTGAGATTGCTAGAATTAAAATGTAAAAACTTTTTCGTAGACTAACAGCTTACAACAGTTAAATGGAATATTATTTTGCACTGTGAGGTTATCATTATATACCGATTTGAACAGTAATTTTAACCAACATATTTACTTAATTTTATTAGTCATTTCATTTAATGTTTCTAGAGTTTGTATTTCTGCGTTAGAGAGTGGTGTGTTTGAACCACATTGTGCAGCCATGTGTATATTTTCACTCTTTCTATTGTAAGTAGCTTTGAATAAAAAGGTTTTCTAAATGCACAAATGTAAAGCTAAGTAATGATATGCTTGCATTGTTTTTTTTTACCAAACTCCAAATCTCTACTATGACATCCAAGGATGTATTTGTCTTTAAAAATAGCGTTTTAAAAATTGAAATATTTAACTAAATGTAAATTTTTTCTTTAGTTAGTTCCACTGCGCTCCGGAGCCAGCACCTGACTCCAACAATCCACACAGGTCTTGATTATAGTTACAAATATGACATGACTTTAGCTATATTCTGCCATGACACTAAAGGTAAAGAACAACAAAAATGTTGCAATTTCATAATTAGTTCAATTGTACGTGAGGGATTAGGTAAAAAGCAGTTGTGGCTACAAGCTTATGTTCAAAACGTGGCATGGGATTTTGTGTCAAAGCTTTGTGACACACTCATTAAGAAGCTCGAAGTAAGTTAGAGTGTTTTAAAGTATGTTGCTTCCCTTCAGAATGAGGCTAATCGAACAAAAAGTGGCTGAAAGCAAAGCCTGGTTTAAGCAAAGCTGGGTTTGTCCTGAGAGCTTATTCATGGACTTCGTCCAAATGGCTTCACAACAAACAGCAATGAAATGGCCATTGTTCACTCTGAACCCGAATTATAATAAAGACCGGTCAGTGAGCCCAATCAACAGAACCGCCAGAGGAGAATGAAGGGCTTTAGACAGGTCCTTGTGATCCAGTGGGAGCAGTGATAGCCTCATCAACAATGATCTGGGTTCAGATAACACAGAAAAAACAGCTGCTTGCCAGGTTTAGAATAGGGACCCATCTGCTGCACAATTCTTCTGCTCCACCATTGAACACATACAGTAGTGCCTTATTGAATAGCCAGCAATGTTCCCACAGAACAGATACCTACCTGAACCAGACGTGAATGCTCCTCCAGAGGGCTCATTCGTTTTAGAACCAAAAGTATTTCATTGTTATAGAGGTCTATGCTGGTTATACTCTAATGGTCTGTTAGGTGCCATGAACCTGTGTGTGTAGTGTGTGTGAGGGAATCCAAGCATTATCACTGAACACAAGGTCAATTAAATACACACAGGTTTGTCCTTTTCTCTCACATTAATTATTCCTCATCTCAGTTTGCCAAGCTCTCACCTCTCTTCACAGAAGCACTCATTCTTGTAGAACGCACCTTGTCACGCATGTATAGTTCAACAGCAGTCAATTATTAGAAACACTTAAAAGCCTGCTAAACTTTCAAGAAAGATAAGTTTATGGTTTATATTTGGTGAACAAGAAGGATTTAGCATATATATATATATATATATATATATATATATATATATATATATATATATATATATATATATATATATATATATATATATATATTTGTACAAATATTTCAAACATGTATTAGAAATAGAAGAATAAAAAGGTAATAGACACATCAACTAAATAAACCAAAGTTGTCATGTCATTAGTTTTCCCTCTGTGTTCTCTCTCATTCAATTCATGTACATCTGGTTGCTCCTTGAATAAAAACTATACTTATTTTGAGTCTTCTCAGTATCTCATTGCAAGTTATACCTTGTGTTCTTGGTTTAATATTTCACTGTTCTGAGGTTACGTTCAGTCTGCAGGTCCTAATGCTCAATTAAGATTTTTTTGTTTGCTTGTTCACATTAAACACAGCATACGACTTGCATTTGTCTTGAATATCAACATAATGCAGCTCGTTCTGAGTTGCATCTGCACAGAAAATGGATTTGATCAAAATGAAAGTAAACATGGACGAGAATGTAATTTGAGGCAATTGTGTGTCTATATTTAAATTCAATTGCGATTGGAGCCACTACCACTTAAACCAAATCCAGAACTGAGTAACACAGGACAGGACATGACTCACACTCAGCCTAAGCTAATGAAAACCAGCTTTGTGGGGGTGTGTTAATTAATTTCAGTGGTTTTGTATTTACATCTAAGTAAATCTAGGCCCCTGAACTCTTCTTCGGACAGCTTGTCTTGTACATATCTTGGTTTCCAACAAATTTTGGAATGTTTTTCAGCTTTTTCCACAATTTTAATAGTACAGAGTATAAATAAAAAATGAAGAATGAAAGGCTTGATAATTTTGATTAGCTAAAAATTCTTCATCTGTATAGTAAAAGAATAGCATTTTGTCTAAAATCTTCATAAGCAACTCAGTCTAAAGCATATATCACAATTTCTTTTGTAAAAGTAGAGTTTGCACATGGATATGTTTAGCTGATCAGTAGAAGTGACCCAGTATCCTTCCTCTGTCAGCTTAAAAGACTTGAATTGAACTAATTTCAGCATTTCTGTCTTTTCCTGTGCAGGTGGAAACACACAGACACTGATTTGTTCTTTTTAAGGTCACATCTTTTTCTCTCAGTTTGTTCTTGTTTTGTGTTCTTCTGTCAATCAATAATACACTTTATTTAAATCTGATGATGTTTTTTTCCAGCAGTCACATCAGAACTGTAAAACAAGGCAAATCACAGAGCACAAAGAAAAAGCATGAGCCATTTAAAAAGCTGATTGCAAAGCAGTGTGCAAAGCACTGTGTTATTGGAGTGATAAAACAACCATGAGTTCATTTTGCTGGTACATATAAAATTATCATGAACTCAATGACAGTGCAGAAAAAAATGGCTTGATGAATCATAGATAAGTGATTCATGTGACCTGTTTATTATTTCTATTTGGTTCATGGTATGCAGTTGTATCTTTGTCTCCCAAAAAACCATATCATAATGGTTTACCACCACAAAACATCACTTTTATTTCATTTGTGGTGAATAACAAATTTGACAAACAGCTCTGTACCCAATCTCCAGGCTTGTCTAATGTCCCCCTTGTCTGGGGGAAAACAATTTTGTTATAGTTTTGTATGACCTCATGGCAAGTAACCCATTTCTTCATGATACTTTTGATACACAATAACTTATACAACTCAGAAAAGAACTGTCTGACTGCATTGTTGGGAATCATTATATTTTTTTATTACACTTCATTGATATGTTTTGATAAGTAAGTTCATTTTTAACAAGGTTCAGTTATATGGATATTCAAATTTTACATTAAAATTACATTCATAGTTCATCTAGCCTCACTCGGTTTCATCTATACACCAGTCCTGTGAAATCAGATTTTTGTTACTCAGTGCCTGTGTGAAGTGACCAAAGATACAAATATACACAGTAAAAATACATTTATTCACTCTTAAAAGCCAGAATGAGTGAGTCTGTGGAGGCTAGCAAGGATGCGTTTGCCACTCTTCTCAAATCCGAGCCAGTGTGGGGTGAATGTTCTGGGGCACAATGGCAGTGGTCATGTCTTCCAGGTGAATGCTGCAGAATGATAGTAGATTCATAAACAGTCACATCGAGAGTGTCTAGAAAACTCTATGTAAATGTCATGATTTAACATATTAATGCAATTGCAAATATGATGTTTTTGCATACTATAAGCAATTTTTATGAGTGGAAAACAGATTTAAATTGTACCCTCAAGCTTTTTTAAGCCATTAACACCTGATCAAGCAAAACACTTTTATGAGAGAGAGAAGGAGATGGAGAGAGAGAGAGATAGAGAGAGAGATAGTCACTCAGTTTGTGTGATATAATAATAATAATAATAATAATTTTCGCTTCCTTATCTTTTTTCCTTAATTTCTCATTACTTTCAATCCACAATAAGACTTTCATTGCACCAAAGGCCGGTCCGTAATGTCACCAGTACATTCAACCATTTTTTTACCAAATTGTCAAAAAAAAACTAAACATGCAAAATGATATATAATAACAACTATTTAAACAAAATGTGTAATCTGAACACAACTGTCAAGACCATACACCTAGATTTTTAAATATTATATTAATAAATTACAGTTAAAAATAAATAAAGTAATTCAAAATTATGAAAAACGGTTGCTTTTAAGAGTGCTGTTTAAAATTATTTATATGCGAGTAAATTAAATATCCATATAAAAGCATAATACAACACATGCAATTAGTTTGTAATAATACACATTATTATTTTTGTAAAAGTATACCAGGAAATTTTTTTTTATGAATCCTAGTGTTAAAATACCATTTTGTATTTGATTGGAAATGAATTGAAACTAATTGTCAACATTTCTGTCAGATACATTTTATACCGTATATTTAAATGGTATTCAGGGTCTCTGTGTGCTTATGTTTTAAATAAGTGTAGACATGAATTGGACATTCTCTGCCCACTCTGATTACCGTAATAAATGGATAACCCAAAACAGACTTCACAAGAATTTGATGCAAACATTTTCCATGTGTGTGACTGCATTTACAGAACTGGAAAATAATAGATTTTAGAAATGAGTTGATTTCCCAGAGCGTCAGATAAAATTACAAGGGTGGGCCGATGCCAACGTGTTCTAAAAGCAGTGGGCCCCACAGTCAGCACACAGTAAAATACACAGAATCACACAGTATGCTTCTGTCATTTAAAATACATTTTAAATGTGCCCTCTAAAATCATGTTTCAGAGTCTAAAACAAATCAAATCCAAATAGTAGGCTACAAGTGTCAGATACTGAAAGAGATGTGTTATAAGAATATATAAGTGTATAGAAAATGGGTCTAATTAAAGAATGGCTTAATGACCCTGCCCAGTAAATTCAGACCTCCACAGCATCAGCATCCAAAGACACACTACTTTTGACATCTGCGTCACTCTCTGTGTTTCGTGCATCACACTTTTTTCATTACTTGCTTAGGATTAAACTGTTGATTCGAGACATGACAATCTTCAGAGAGCAACAGTTCATCTTCACGGCTGTGTGTGTCATCAGATGTAAATCCATCTACTCTTTACTGGGGAAAATAAAGGCTTTTGGAGGATTAGCGTGCAACAACAGATGCAGGGCATTGCCTGGGTTCAGCTGGCATCCTTCATTCATCAGATACATAACAAACCAGCCTTAAGCACAGGAGACAGGGGTGAGAACACTGTCAAATTCGTTCTGGTGTTAGGCCACAAATAGTTTCTTTAAGTAATTTAAAAACAATAGTTGAATCCTCTTTGTGGAGGTATTTGATAATTATAATGGAAAGTATTGTGAAATATGCCTGCGTCATTTGCGATAGTTTACCCACTAAGTTATCGTTGGATACATATTGCAAGTACTACAAATATGGTAACACCATACACATAATGACTCAATATTACAAATGGAAACAATTCAAACTCTATCTGAAAGTAAAAATGAGAAGTTATTTTGTTAGTTTAAGTGTCATGCTAGTTTTGTGCATTCCATAATGCTGCCAAGAGACTACAAAGTGAGCAATGCAAAGACCAAGGAGGAAGACACAGCAGAAGAATATAATTTGCATTCAAAGTATTAGGAATATACAGTGACTTATTGCTGGAAGGGCATTCACTGCCTAAAACACATGCCAGATGAGTTGGCGGTTCATTCCTTCTTAAAAAGAGGGTGGAAGAAGGATGGATGGTTGGATTATGTCATAACAATAACATAGTCAAGACCTACATTTTGTTGTATTTTTTCACCACATGTGACTTACTGTAACATATTGAGACATATCCTGTACGGTTTCAGCTTATCGTAAAAGTCCCTTTGCCACACAAAATTGGCACCTGGATTTCTTTATATCTATATTTCTCTTTCTCATTTGCATTGCTTCGGGATTAAGAACTACCGCTACAGCTACAGACAAACCACACATTGACTGACAACATTGCCACCCTGAATAAACTTCAGATGAGGTCTTTGTATCCGTACAGCTTCACGCGACGCTTCAATTCATCCATTATGAATAACGTTACTTCCATTAGACTCTTTTGGTGTAGTCTCCTGTAAAGTCTCAACCTTTTTAAATATTGCAATAGTGTTTGCATGGTCACATCCATGTGACTCAGTGTTATTAAAATCTAATTGTGATTTACAAAGAGAAAGTATTTCCCAGCGATGAGTTGCGGCTGGAAAGGCATCTGCCGCGTAAAACATATGCCAGAGAGTTGGCGGTTCATTCCGCTGTGGCGACCCCGAAAGGGAAGAAAGCTGACATGAAGATGAATGAATGAATGAAGGAGAAAGTACACAGGAACCCGTTCATGTAAATGCTCCATATCTTGGGCAAAACGAATCTCAATACGACATCTCATTTACAGCATAATAAGGCATTTTTCCGACATACTATGCCATTTTTTACAAAGTAATTATTCATTTTCATTACCTAATAAGTCGTTATTATGAAATACTAAGTTGTTTTGACAAAATAATTGAATGGAAAGAAATAAACTGTGTGGCAGCAATAGCTCACCAAAGGAATACTTGTGTATTCCACCACTTTTTTATTTATTAAATCTGCAACAAAACTACTTCTGTAAAAAATACAGTTTACAGTAGCTGCTTTAAATGTGAAAATCCTGCACATTTAAAAAGGGCTGATTTTAGCTTCAAATCAGGTTGTACATTAATATCCTGTATACATACACTCAAGCAGCTTCTTTGATGAGTTCAGCTGCAACAAAGTTCAAACGCTATTGCTCCTGAGGAGACGTCTCACATTGTAAAACAGTGCTGTTGATTTTATCCTAGGTCAGGAGGATGTCATGAGTGTACTCAGCACTGTATAAGATCATGTGATACCTGTCCTTATCTTCCCTCACTCATCCACCCTTGACTGCTATCAATTGAAAACTGCTGTAACACTGTCGGATTGACCACCAGAGGCTGCTGTTTAAAATGGCCAATGAACTTTTTTAAAATCTTTGCTTCATGTCTGCCAGTTGATCAAACAGTGATGAAGTCAACTGCTGACTTGATGTGCCCTAGTGGGGAAGTCTCATGTCTGGAGCGCTCTAGATCTGCTTACTGAAGTGTCTGGTTAAATCAGCTGACACTGTGGAAGCAGACAATCATTTTCTGTCTATAAAATGTTTTCTGTCTTAATCTAAATGATAGTTAATGCAAAACAGAGTAAATGCGATAAAGCACTTTCCTCAGATTGGATCAAATCCTTCTTTTAGGTGTCCATGTATTGTATGAACATAGTTGAATTTGATTTGTTTATGCTGCACTTTGCTCTTTGGAACATTTCAGATCTCTCACATTCACATTTATACACAACATGAAGGGAAGGTTCAGCAAAAGAGGGTTTGCTGATTTATTTTCCATTCTCAATCATCCACTACTTCTCTGAAAAACAGCAAGTTCATCATGTATGTGCAACACAAATTATAGTTTCTCCAGTAATTATACATCATTTCCACCTGAACTTTCTCTTTTTCAGTGGCTCCCCCAGTATGAGTATTTTACATACTTCTTCAATAAAAAGCTCCTCAAACCAGAAATGCACTGATGTGAAACAAACCTTGAGAGTATTGAGCTCTTTTTTAATGTATTATTTTAAGGCGTTCTAAAGTCAAAATTCACATTGCTGTACCTGAACCTGAACCAGTTTGAGTTTTTCCAGTTCCATGTCCTGTCTCAACTCATCCTTTAATTTCAGGATCATGAGGAACGTCACCGATGACGAGTTTATTGTTACTGCAGTGTGGGAGGGCATGCTTTTACTTGTTCACAGCAAGAACATACTGTTCTTTTGTTTAATTTTTGAGCTTGAATTGCTCTTTTTTCACAATTCTACCAGAATTAGATTTTTTTTATTTGCCCATTTGTAGTTATAAACATGACACAAGCTTAAAAAATAGACTCTCAAACTTTGAAATGACAGATTTTAACTAAAAGTCTTAAAGCCATTGGATTGGCAAGGGTGAGGAAACTGAGTTTAAGAGAAGGAAATCTCTTGTTCCACTTTTCTCAATTCTTGCAACCCATGCGTCTGACCCTCGATATGAAAACTTTGCTACCATTTAAATTAACTATTAATGTCAACAGCTATCTTAAAGATACTGAGTATTTCATATTTACTCAATTTAATAATAATGTATTAAAGTCCTTTGTCAGGATTTTGTTGTTTTTATATGTTTTAAAAAGATGTTTTATGCAATTTTTCAAAAACACTAATTGAGAAGTTATTCAGCCAACTATCCAAAAGAAAAAGAAAAAAAAAGGCAGAACTCATATTCTGTGTAATTGTAGTAATCATAGCAGCACAATTGTAAGTGTTTGTATTGTAAATTGTGACCCAATACCTCATTGCTATAGAACACAATGTGGTAATAAATGCTGAAAAATAATATTATTAAAATGTTTAAGGCTCAGAAGGTACACTCAATCAGTTTTTAAAACACAATGACTAAAATGACTAAAATTACCTGTCATACATTTAGCTCGAGCATCTATTGTGACACAAATAAATGCTGCTGCTTGTGTGTTCTCTGCAGTTAAAAGTGCAATATCATGCCCTTTTTAAATAATTGATAATAAATATTTGACCCATCTAGGCTATTACCAAACCCTAAATAACATTCAAAAGGCAGTAATTATCATAAACAATGTCTTTTAATCACCTCAATGTGGTGTGCTCTGGTGAATGAGTCATATGTCCCCTGTTCCTCCTACTGACAGGCTTCCATCACACCCCCTGCTGGGTTTTGCATGTCAGCACACAGAAAATCCACCCAAATCCAATTAATATATACATCTTTTGGTAAACGAATCGTCCAAAATACACTTTCTTTTCATTGTTTATCCCATGCTGTTCTGTTACTGTGAAATTTCTTCAGTGAGGTGAGATGTATTAACGGTTCATCTGATTGGTGCTTTGGCCAATTGGCCTCCCTATGGCTATCGAGCTATTTTGAGCACCCAAAAAAAGAAAATATGGTTACACAAACATGCATCAATCTGAATATGACATGTTTTGATGAGGAAAAAATATAAAACATGAAAGATATGTTTGAAAGGTTGAGTTTACATGATACAGCACCTATTAAGAGGATAATAGATGTCAATTTCACATCATTTGATGTGATCTCATGATGTAAAGTTAGATTTTCCAATGCTTTTTAACAGTTTTAAATTCAGTGCTTACCTGGCCTCGTTATTAGCTGCTCTGCCATGATAAATCAGAATCCTTCTGTTTGCTTCTGTGTTTGTAATGTCAGTCTGCCTTGCAAATGTTAGCTTTCCTAACAACCAGAGGAGTTTCAGTCATATCTTCCTAAAAAAAAAAAAAATTTATTTTATTCAAAAAAATAAAATAAAAAAGCGGTCCTTACAAACAGACTTTACATGTGTCTGAAAAGATTAAAATGAACAAATTATCTGTCTCCAGAATGAAAGCAATATTGTTGTATAGCCTCATTTATAAAATGCACATTTGGGAGTCCTATCTCATAAAAACGTACAACAACAACAACTATTTTTATGAACATAGGCTCATATTTCTGTTCAAACAGCTGAAGATTTGCATCTGAGGTCCACTTTAAATAGTAGTTAAAGTAATGGGTACAAAAAAATGCATAACACTAACTCATGCAGTAATTTTAATTACTGTAGGTCTTGCTAACATCCAGCCTCTCGTTTAAAATACATGAACATAATCCTCCATAAAACAAATAAACAATAAATGCTGCTTTATCGTTTGTTTCTATGGAGCAGGCACCACTTCCCTAGTCCATGACACAAGCAGCTGTTTGGGTGGCACACAGGAATCGATGTCCCAGGAGACATCACAAATGTTACCCATACCCCTCGGGTGTTAAGTTATCACACAAATCCTGAACGTATAAGATTTCTTGTGGATTTTTGTAGAATTTACTTTTTTATCCTTCTCTGACAAAAGATTTGCTTGCATTTTTTACACAGGTTCTCAAGCTTCCTGGATGTACAGAGCAATGAAAAAATGCACTCTTTAGGAAGGCCTACACTGCTTTTTAAGAATCCTTACAAAAAGTCTAATACAGATTTCAATGATAAACTGCGTTAAGAAGAAAATAGGTTAAACTAAAGCACTAGAGCATGTGCACTCATCGGTAAATGTGTAATTAGCACGGATGGATTTTGTGTACACTAAACTATCCTCAAATGGAAAGCTGCTCTGCACATGGTGATCTCACCATACAGTAGGAACCCTCAGCTGATCCCTTTCTCTCCCTGTCCAGATTTCGCTTGCATCTTGAACATGCACTACTATCAACAGCTGGTCAAAACCAGTTCTTAACTCTGCAGTCTGAAGTTCTCCTTTTGCCTCTTAATTCTTTCTCTGGCCAGTAATCACTTTTATCCACTTTTGATTACATTTCTTCTTTTCCTTCGTCACAGCAATTCACATCTGAGTTTATTTACCTCTGTTCAATGAAACTCATGCATGCATGCTTAACAGAACACATGTGTGTCAACCTTCGACAAGAACAACATGGTTGATGTTATACAACAGAATTTTGTATGAGTAAAGTGAATATTTGCATCTCTAGCGATCAGTTTCATATATTTGAATAAATTATGGTAAATTCAGTTGCTGACCACAGAATGAAACATAGTCACTCATTGTTCGTTGTCATTTCATAGCTATTGTCTTTTCATCCTTGTTGCATAATCATGATATTCTCCCATCTCTCCACTGGAGCCAACTAGGTTCAGCCCGAGCATTCCGGTGGTCGTCATGGTAACTGAGCATCGTCTTTCCCCTCCAAGCCCTGGCTGATTGGCGGGTCTCCGAAAACATGGACTCTGAGGTTCACAAGTGATATTTGAAATCATTCAGATCATATAATGAGCAGATTATTACTACTCTTATACCAGGGTTGAATTGATTTTATTAATAGCAATATTAATTGAATTCAAGCGAAGCAATTCTTCAATGCAGATAAATCAGAAGTCAGCATTTTTATTCAAGGTTTTTTTTGCTTCATTGTCTGGCGGTTTAAGCAGGAAGGAAAGTGGGTCAAGAGCCTTAAGTCTTCTCTTTGCATGATTCATATGAATGGTGCTCCAAAAAAAATGTTACGTCTATGTAAACAATTACTTCATTTGTTATACATTTTTTAAATCTTTGGCCATTCTCATATCGTTCAAACTTTATACTCTTTTCAAAATAGCTATATAACTTATGAAGTTTATAATTCTAATAGGAATTATTTGATAGTTTTCTAGATTTTTAAACATTTATTTTTAAAGGAATGAATATATTGTTTTAGGGTTAGTGACGCAGTAGGAAGCACAATCACCTCACAGCTAGAAGGTCGCTGGTTCGAGCCTCGGCTGAGTCAGTTGGCATATATGTGTGAATTCTGTGTTTGCATGTTCTGACTGTGTTCGAGATACAGGTGAACTGGGTAAGCTATAGTGTGTAAGAGTGAATGAGGGTGAATGGAAGTTTCCCAGAGATGGGTTCCAGCTGGAAGGGCACTTGTTTCATAAAACATATGCTGGATTTGAATATACTGGAATTCAAAAGCTAGCTTCTGTGTCCATGGATTGGGCCGCCAAGGTCCCCGCCTTCGTCTGCCACCCATTTCACAAAGTACCGGCCCCTTACGGTCCCTCCTGCGGGTGGTGGGCCCTCCTGCGGGTGGTGGGCCCTCCTGCGGGTGGTGGGCCCACTGGAGGGCGATCCCACGTGGCCTTTTCAGGCTGAGCTCGGCCGGGTCCCATGGGAAAGGACCCGGCCACCAGACGCTCGCCTTCGAGCCCCAACCCCAGGCCTAGCTCCAGGGTGGCGCCCCGGTGACGCCAATCCGGGCGACCTCTGCTGTTTGCGGTCGATGTTGTTCTGTTGGCTCCTTCGGGCCTGGACCTGCAGCGTGCGTTGGGGCGGTTTGCAGCCAAGTGTGAAGCGGCTGGGATGAGGATCAGCACCTCCAAGTCTGAGGCCATGGTTCTCGACCAGAAAAAGGTGGCCTGCCCTCTCCAGGTCAGTGGAGTGCTCCTGCCTCAGGTGGAGGAGTTTAAGTATCTCGGGGTCCTGTTCACGAGTGAGGGGAGGATGGAGCGCGAGATCGACAGGCGGATCGGTGCAGCATCTGCAGTGATGCGGTCGCTGTATCGGTCTGTTGTGGTGAAAAGGGAGCTGAGCCGAAAGGCGAAGCTCTCGATTTACTGGTCGATCTACGTCCCTACTCTCACCTATGGTCATGAGCTCTGGGTCATGACCGAAAGGACAAGATCCCGGATACAAGCGGCCGAAATGAGCTTCCTCCGCCGGGTGGCTGGGAGCTCCCTTAGAGATAGGGTGAGAAGCTCCATCACCCGGGGGGAGCTCAGAGTAGAGCCTCTGCTCCTCCACATCGAGAGGAGTCAGCTGAGGTGGCTTGGGCATCTATTCCGGATGCCTCCTGGATGCCTCCCAGGGGAAGGAGGCCCCGGGGGAGACCCAGGATGCGTTGGAGGGACTATGTCTCCCAGCTGGCCTAGGAACGCCTGTGTCCGTGGAGAGAGAAGTCTGGGCATCCCTGCTTAGACTGCTGTCCCCGCGACCCGGCCCTGGATAAGCGGGAGAAGACGAGACGGGAATTCAAAAGATCATATGTGTATACCTCTGCATGTAGCTCCTGAAAACAGTAGCTGCATCTTAACACAACAATGACTATTACTATCAATCAATCAATCAATCAATCAATCAGTTTTTATATAGCGCTTCTTTAGCAATTGCTTTCAAAGCAGCTTCACAAAGTCCCCATGAGGATCAGGCAGAGCAGACAGGAGTTCCCTCTGAGAGGGGACTCCCGCTGACTGAGGCAGGTGCTAATCACCTCCCCAGCATAAAGAACATACAAACTAAAAATCCATCGATGAACGGTTTGCCGGACAGGACCTGAAAAACAAAAAACAAACAAAACAAACAAAGACAAAACAGGAACTAAGAAATGGAGAAAACGGTTAGTAAACTGTAACATAGACAACAAACAAGTGATCAGCATCAGCTGCAGGAGGAGAGATAAATAATGAGGATAGGTTAGAGAGGAACATTGAACCACATTGTTTTTTTCAAACAGTTTGTATTTATATGGTGCTCAGGCACCATATCTGTTTAGTCAAATACCAAGAGATAATTATTGGAATGCCAGTTTAAACAGATATGTTTTTAATTTAGTTTTGAAATCTGTGAGCGTAGTTGAGCTGCGGACAACATCCGGTAGTTTATTCCAGAGCTTCGGGGCTCTATATGAGAACGCTCTTCCACCTCTTGTGGATTTACTAACCTTTGGTACAATCAATAGTCCTGCTTCTTTTGATCGGAGAGAGCGAGCTGGAATATATCGTGATAGGAGACTGCTCAGGTAGGCCGGGGCCAAGCCATTCAGTGCCTTAAAGGCAAGGAGCAGAATCTTGTAGTCAATGCGATATTGTACAGGAAGCCAATGAAGAGAGCACAAAACCGGTGTAATGTGATCATATTTCTTTGTTCTTGTGAGAACTCTAGCTGCTGCGTTCTGGACTAACTGTAATTTTTGTAGCGTTGCGGCTGAACAGCCGGCTAACAGAGCATTACAATAATCCATTCTGGAGGTCATGAAAGCATGCACTAATTTTTCTGCATCTACGATAGACAGCATGTTCCGCACTTTAGCAATATTCCTGAGGTGAAAGAAAGCAGTCTTAGTAACATAAGAGATATGATTCTTAAACGTCAGTTCACTATCTATAATAACGCCAAGATTTTTAACTGTAGTGGAAAAATGAACAGTGTGTCCCCCCAGTTCCATATTTAAAGCAGAGAGATTCTGTAATTGCTTTTTAGAGCCAATAAGTAATATTTCTGTTTTATCTGGATTTAGCATAAGAAAATTTTCATTCATCCAATCATTGATATCAGCGACACATTTTGAGATCTTATTTAGCTTTAAAGGGTCGTTAGGTTTTGCTGATATATAGAGCTGGGTGTCGTCTGCATAGCAATGGAAACTAACACCATGTCTTCTAATAATTTTGCCAAGGGGCAGCATGTATATTGAGAATAGGATGGGTCCCAAAACGGATCCTTGAGGAACTCCATGCTCTACTGCTATTGTGTCCGATGAGTCTCCATTTACATGAACAAACTGACTCCGGTCAGAGAGGTAAGAGTTAAACCATCTTAGAGCCTGGCCCTGGATGCCTGCATCGTTTTCTAGTCTCTCGAGGAGAATCCTGTGATCTATCGTATCGAAGGCTGCACTGAGATCTAGCAGAACTAGAAGAGAGATATTTCCTTGATCCCAATCAAGTAATAGATCATTTGAAATTTTAACCAGCGCAGTCTCTGTGCTGTGATGCGCTCTGAATCCAGATTGAAGTTCTTCATAACAGTTGTTCTTCTGTAAGAAGGAGCTGAGCTGTGCTATAACAACTTTCTCTAATATTTTTGACAAGAACGGAAGGTTAGAGATTGGCCTATAGTTGGATAACTCAGTAGGATCCAGGTGCGTTTTCTTGACTAGTGGTTTAATTACTGCATGTTTTAGCTGTTTGGGAACGTAACCTAGCGTTAGAGATGAGTTTATAATATTTAGAAATGGTTCTTGAGCTATTTGTAGCAATTCTTTCAGTAATTTTGTTGGTACAGGATCTAGAGAGCATGTTGATGATTTAGATGCTGTGATTATTTTTAGCAGTTCTTTCAGGTCAATATTTGAAAAATTCTGCAGTGAGTGAGTCAAAGGTATAGGGTTTGAGTTAAACTGCTTTGATTGAATATGAGTTTTAGTAATTTTGCATCTGATAGAGGTAATTTTATTTGAGAAATAATTCATAAAATCATTGCTGCTAAATTTTATAGCTGCATTTGAATCTGTCGATGTTTGACTATAAATACTATGACTATAAGCTGCGACTATGACTACAGCTATCCAAACTTTATTCATTTCATTTATTAATTTCAACCCACTGTGTACTACAAGTGACTGAAGTCACACATGGGATGGTCCTAATGGCACAAAAGCTCCTTCAGCTGAAAACCGACAACACAGTCTACAGTAAGAGGGAATGATTGAGCCTCTCACAGAGAGAATAATCTCTCAGTGCCCCATTCACGTTTTGCCTGGTTTTGCATGTTTTTTTTAATGGTTTTTTGAGTGGACACAGTCTCTCATGCAGCAGCTCTACTGGAACTGTTCACAAGGAGAAAGTTCCTTTTCACTACAAATCAGGTCAGGAATCTTGGAGTGATTCTGGACTCTGATCTTAGTCTAAATAGCCACGTAAAAGCAATGACAAAATCCGCTTATTACCATCTTAGAAACATCACAAGAATCAGATGCTTTGTTTCCAGACGAGATTTAGAGAAACTGATTCATGCTTTCATCTCCAGCAGGCTGGACTACTGTAACGGCCTCTTAACCGGTCTTCCCAAAAACACCATTAAACAGCTCCAGCTCGTTCAGAATGCAGCGGCTCGAATTCTAACCAAAACTAGAAAGTCAGAACACATTTCTCCAGTTCTTAAGTCTCTACACTGGCTGCCGGTCTCCTTCAGAATAGATTTTAAAGTTCTGCTGCTCGTATATAAGTCTAAACATAACTTAGCACCTAAATACCTAACAGACATGATCAGTGAATACACACCAAACAGAGAGCTGAGATCCCTCAGATCTAATAAATTAAATCTCCCCGGGTAAATTCCAAACAGGGAAAATACTCCTTTAGTTACCATGCGGCCCACAGATGGAACCAACTTCCAGAGGAGATCAAGGGTGCCAACACTTTAGTCACGTTTAAATCCAGGCTAAAGACTCTCCTGTTTAGTTGTGCTTTTGTCGACTGAACACCAACGTCCGAACAACTATTTTACCTCTGCACTTCAAATCTTAATCTTTGTTTTAATCAATGTTTTAAATTTCAGTTTGATTTTATATGACTTTTTTATGCTTGATTTTAATGTATGCACTTTCTTTTACTCTTTATTTCCAATGTAAAGCACTTTGAATTACCCTGTGTACGAAATGTGCTATACAAATAAACTTGCCTTGCCTTGCCTTACAGGTGAACCAAAGTATAACAGTAAATAAAGAATACAAAACTCAAAAAGTGTCTGTGTTTCTATGAATTTCTCTGTTGACCTGTGGACCATCTAGCATCAATTGTTAACCCCACCCTCTTCCTCATATTTGACCTAAGCAAAAACACTCAAAAAGCAATGATTGTACACACGGGACACCTATACAGCACCTGCATACGACAAATAGGTAAGTGAGCAGAAACCTGTCTGATAAAATCATGAGCTATTTCCTTAAATAATGCTATTAAAGTTAAAACAACACTTAAGGCTAGATATCATATGAAATAATATAGCGACCCTAAACATGCTCAACCTTATGAACCAGGTAACCAGGCTCAACCAGGTATAACAAAAACCTTTACAATAAAACCTTATATTGGCTACTATAAAAAAATCAGATGTCTGCTTAAGATTTACTTTGCATTAATTTATTGCTATCTATGAAATGTTATTTTATGCTATACAATGTACACAATAAATCTCAGTGATTCAAACTGAATTAACGGGTGAAACTGGGCAGCTGGATAGCTGTTCTTTCAACTAGAATTAGTCCAGAACTGCCTTTTAGTAAGATCTCCAAAGAACAGATGGGAGTTACATTATGATCTCTGATTGGTCTGATTCATTTTTGGGAAGCCAATCACAGAACAGCAGAGTCAGTCAGTTCTCTCAGGCATGGGAATGTAGGTGAAAGGTTCCACAACAAACTTGATGACCCTGCCCCCACAGCATGGAAAAGCACCGAAAGTAAATATTTTTGTCCCAGGAAAGCTTGGATGTTCCTGTGGCTCATAGAATGAAACCGAGATGCCCCTTTGTTCCTTTTGAGAGTCTATAAACAGAGTTTAATCGCGCTTTGAGCAACTCAACTGTTTACTGTGTTAGCTGCCTTCGTGTTCCTGAAATACTAGTACTCAAAAGCTCATTGATGGTGTTCTAAACCTCAAAGAGCATAATCTCACAAGCATAGTTTTGTTGAAATCAAAGTATCACAAGTCAGTAAGAAAATATTGTAGCATTTAACCAACAACAACAACAAAAAAAAAATTCAACTTTACCTGTTGTTGTTTAATTAAATAAATATTTAAAATAGTGTTTTCTGGTCTGAGGAACAGCTGTTTTGTTATTTGGCTTCATCTTTCATCTAAGCAAAAATGTCTTTTGCTCTCAACATGAATCCTAAGTGAATAAAAGTAAAAACTTTTAAGAGTAAAAAAAGTTTTTTATGGAAACATCATAAAAGCATCAGTTTTTGTGGTGAAGTTGCAAGGTATAGTCATGTCTGGAGGATTTGAAAACAAAATATGTTTTAAGGAAATTTAACGCAGAGACCGCAGACACCATTCAGTCACTGAGACATTAAAGAGAAAGCACACTAGACAAGTTTGTGGTAAAAATAAACGTTTAGTCTCTTTTTAGCATCTTCAGGTTTATACCAAAACAGGTGCAGTTATGTCATAGTAGTGGACAAGACAGGATCATATCCCTTATGAATCAGGGACGACATGACAACAGTTCCACAAATATAAAAACAGGACCGTTATTGAGACTGCAAATGTGTACCGCACACTTAAATTGGACAGCAAATGTGTCTTTTAATACAGTCAGTAAGACGCATAGAAACAACATACTCGAATATTCAAGTCTAACACAGCTATGGGTTTACAATGAGATGTTTTTTTATCCATGGCAGTACTCAGTCCTTCTATGCCCTTAACTCCTACTTGTCCATCTTAATTACGAATAGAGTCTTGGAATGATCACTTTAAATGCATACATCAACCAATCCCCAATAAACATTTAACATACGAAAATACCAAAACTAGGGAAAGTCATGCCCTGCAACACCATGTCCCTAGCCAGACGAGGCTAATTTAAGTTTAATCTTAATGTTTAGCTGACCAGTCAACTTTGGTGATATTAAAATGGTAGGTTAGAAACACCCTGATAGAAAATATGATACAGTACTAATCAGGCTTGATGGCCATTTAAAAAGAAAGAGGGAAGTATAGCAAAGGGAAGGGAATCAGTCCAAGAGAGGGGAGATCTAGTAGTTCACAGGTTCATCACCCTCTTCATCTAGCAAGCATGTGCGGATCAGTGCCTCGGTGACTGCGTACGGGTCACAGTTGGCAGATGGACGACGGTCCTCAAAGTAGCCCTTCTTCTCTTGTCCCACTGAACGTGGGATGCGGATGCTAGCACCACGGTTTGCCACACCTGCTGAGAACTCATGGATGTTGGAGGTTTCATGATGGCCAGTCAGTCTGCGAGCATTGTCTAGACCTCCCTTTGGATCATAGGCACGGATGTGATAGCTGTGCCTCTTTCCTAGCTTTTCAATACTCTCCTCAATGCATCTGAGTAGGATGAGAAAACATTTGGTCAATGCGATTCAATTATCCACATTTGCAACCCTCTAAAATCCACTTACTTCAGCCCTCCATCTTCACGCATTTCCTTGGTGCTAAAGTTAGTGTGGCAACCAGCACCATTCCAGTTTCCAGAGATCGGCTTGGGATCAAAAGATGCTACCACACCAAAATCTTCACAGACCCTGTGCAAGATGAAACGTGCAACCCACAAGTGATCTCCCATGTTGATTCCTTCACATGGACCAATCTGGAACTCCCACTGCAAAAAAATTCATTCAATATTGAAGATACATTTCAAATCATACATTCTATCTAACTGTGAGGGTAAGAGAGCTTTCTTCTAATAAACACAATTAGGTTTACCTGAGCTGGCATAACTTCTGCATTGGTGCCACAAATCTCTACTCCAGCATAGAGACAGGCTCTGTAATGTGCTTCAACAATGTCTCTACCATAGGCTTTATCTGCCCCAACTCCACAGTAGTAAGGCCCTAAGCATAAAGCAAACAGATTACGACCTGGTCAAAATGAATCTACATGTTTGGTCAGTTGTCTTTTAAGGCATGATCTTACCTTGTGGACCAGGAAACCCATTAGATGGCCAACCAAAGGGATGTCCATCGGTTCCAAGGATTGTGTACTCCTGCTCCATACCAAACCAAGGGATCTGATGTCCAACCATTTCCATAATCTTTCTACATGTTTGACGATGGTTCGTTTCTATGGATGAGATCAGACCATTGTTACGTCTGGTATTAAACGCAGAAACTGGAATACAACTCAGTAAAGATACATCCTCAGTTTTACCTGCAGGTTTCCGGTTGTACTTGAGGACATGACACAGGACTAGTTTGTTTGGGTCTTTGCGGAAAGGATCCCTGAACATTGCAGCAGGGATAAGATACATGTCGCTGTTGGAGCCTTCAGACTGATATGTGCTGGAGCCATCAAAGTTCCACTCAGGAAGATCTGAACATCAACATATCAGCATTAATAATTGCATCCTTTGCAACAACTAGCATTGTTCAAAACTATTTGTAAGAGCATGTGAAGATGCAAATGTTTTGCAAGTTTTCAAAGATGAACATAAAAAAAATCTATTTTGTACACACATTGCATCATCATCATTCTACGTGCAGGAATGTAGTGCCTCTTAAAACTCAGTGTCTGTACCTTCAAAGCTTTTTGGTTCAGAGTCCAGCGTCCTGGTCTTGCATCTCAATCCTTCTCCAGTTCCATCTATCCAAATATACATGGCTTGTACTTTGTCTCCCTGAGGCAGTTCCATATACTGCCGTTTAACCACTTTACTCAGCTGGGAACTTGCAGACGTGGCCATTTTTATTACTTTAAAACACCTGAACAGAAAAGGATATAACATTTGATTTATATTAAACATATCAAAATGTTCTCGTATAAGATTGCATACATATTTGTTAGCACAGTTGAACATCTGATTATACATTTATATTAAGCAACACTATGGAAATACTGATTAATTTGACATAGTTTTGTGGTAAACTAAAAATATGAATATTTAACACTAAATCATGTCTTCCAGTCTGCAAACATTTTTCTTTTCACATTTGCTTGTGAAAGACTTTTGATCAACATGCTATCAGTATTGATTGCACAAATCAGCAAGTCCCTCCAAAACACATCATTGCTCCAATGCAAACAATCACTGAACACAAAGTCTGCCAGTGCATCCCTGTCTACACCAGATAGCAGCAGGTTGCCATGGTTACAGCCTAGCAGCTAATGCATTGCAGCATTTACTATTGATAAAGCAAAACGATTTCACACAACCAATCAATAACGTTTAAAACAAAAACCCACGAATGCATGCTGCATTCATATTAACGGTAACAAACACGCGTTCATTCATTCAGTAATTTACACAAGCGATAAGACAATAAGGGAAAAAGTTACCCACCTGGACAAAAACAGATATAAAAGTGTAAAATATCGGACTGGCTGGTCCTCTTTGTTGATTGATTATTTAGTGCTCGATTTTCTCTCATCCTCTGACCACTGTATAAAGCTGTCAGCTTGATTTATATGTAAGCTTGCACGATCACGGCGCGTGCGATTGGTCGGTGGAAAGCGTGATCCGTTTGTTCTCAGGTGATTGAAAGGGCACGCGGCGATATGATTGGACGGGGCTGTAGTAGCCGTGAGGCCACGCCCACAGCTTCGGAACAGAACATTGGCGTGAGAAAAGAACGAACGACGTCTTTGTTGTTGGTTTCGTAAGGATTTAGGATACAAGTGGACTTTTGTCGACCTCTCAGTTTCAAAGTAATTTCCCCAGTTGTTAATGTGTTAAGAATACGTTGTCTTTATGTTTTACAATACGTTGTTTACCCCTTGTATTTTGATCAATGCAGGAAGGACATGTTGTACTTTTATGTTAAAGAACCCATGTGGTGTAAAAAATTAGACAGAGACAATAGATATTATTTTTCACGCTTGTTTTAAAGAATACATTTTGTATATGGGTCATTATGTATGCGTTTGTTTTGCCTAATTATCATTGGCATAAAGACAAACATGTTAATCCAAAGGTAGCAGCAGTGTTACAAAAAATAGTTCGAAAGCAACGCTCTGCTAATGAACGAAGCGTATTTCTGCCAAGTCCCTTTTTAAAGCAACACAAACAAAATAGAACGGCTGAATTAGACAGACTGAATGAAAACATATTCTCTCGCGTTGACATTTTAAACTTATAATTGGGATGCAATTGCTGTAATTACACAAAAAATAAAGACATCAGCATGTCTTAAAGACAGTGAACCTGCTGAGACAGGTAAAGCAATACAAAAGTCTCAAAATTTCGAAGTGGCATAAAGTTTTTTTTTTTTTCAATAAACCAAAAATCAAGTGAGCCATATTCGTATCCATAAAAAGATACTTTAATATATATTTACATTTATTTTTTATTGACGTTGACCTTTTGTCTAAAATACATTTCTGGATGTATAATTTTTAGATATTGTCTCACTTTTTAAACCAATGTAAGAGAGATAGAGCAGTTTTCTGATGACCCCAGGCAAGAATTATGCTCTGCATATGCTCTTGTTTCAGATTGAAGAAGCCAGCCCAAAACTTAAAAGAGCCTGATCTGTTTTCATTGTGAATTCATCTTTGTATCTTCAGAACAGCAGGAAAAGAGGAGACCGAGACATCTGTGGCCATTTTGTTAAACATGCCAGGTTGGTTTAAAGAACCAAATTCATAATTTTTATAATATAAGCTTGATTTAGAGAACATTCTTTGTATAGGATATGTTTAAAATGTGGGAGGGGGGCTCCATCTAGTGGGACCGATTATAATTTCAGTATTCCCATTTGTCTTTTTTTTCTGTGTGCAAGTTTTTCAAAATAATTTTTAAACCTTAAATCAATTTAATTTAAATTAATTCACAAAGTTTAAAGCTAAATACAATTTACAGAGTCGATTTGTGTTACATTTCATGGCAATATAATTATATAATGACATATTTGTAGTGTCAAACGGTCTAATTTGTTTGATTGTAAATGTAATATGAAAGCACACAAATGTAATGTGAAAGCTGCTTGTAGCCCTGCTCTGGGTATCAATGCAGAATGGTCCTTCCTCATGAGTTCCACAGTTAAGGAGCGCCAATATGTCAAATGTGCTAATTAAACATGCAAGGGTTTGTGTAAACATATACCTTTAAAGATTAGCTGTTTATGGGGTGTTTAGGAATATAACACTAATGTACTAGGTTATGTGATGTTTCTCTTGGAAGAAGTGGAACAAGGAAACCAATGTGCTATTTTAAAACTATATGAGCCATTTTTTTCAGTCATGGTTCTTTGTATTCATGAAATGTCATTCAATTGACCTTTTATTTAATGATGCACAGCTTTGCGCTGGACTGTTTAAAATGGTATCATAACTAGTATTCGTTTAGAGTTTAATTCTACATATTTGCATGAACTTTCTGCAATGAAAGGCTTAACTCTTTCACATCTGATTTACTTTTGAAGTATCAGACAAACTCGCAATTATTATTATATTTTATTTTATTTTTCTATGGCTTGTCAATCAAAAATGTAAATTGTTTTAATTCCTTTTAGTCTGAACTAAAATACAGTATTTCAAATGATTGCTGGATATGACAATCATTTTTATAATTAAAAGCTGATAAACCAACATTTACCACCATGAAATTTTTTTTAAATTGATTAAAACTCTCATGAAACAACAAAGTTAAGGTGTCCACTATAATGGGCTCTTCATGGTTTGAGGCCTGGTTTTGTACATTTCTGCATGTTATGCTCATGTGTGCTTTATTTTGGCGCTCTGGTGTCCTTCAGAGTCCAAATATCAGGAGAATTCGATACTGCTTTAGTGTCTCATAATATACACAGCAATTTAACGTAGCCTTGCAATGGACTGTAGATCTTTTCTGGCTAAAATAAAAGAATAATCATACATTACAAATGCTACATGTTCACAATTTGAGCACAAAATGCAACATCTGTACTGACTAGACCTGTCTGTTTAATAGAAAAATACAAAAAGCACATGTATATGCATTGTTCATTTTGTGCAAGTATAAATGTTATTGGATTACTTAAAAAAACCGGAATGAAAACCTCCAGCTACTGAATAGAGCTGCAATTGTTAGGTCTTTTCAACTTAACGTAGATTTAAATGTAATGTTAATGTGAGTGCATATGAATACCTAAACATTACCATCAGGCCAATTAGTAGAGCTCAGCGATTATAGCCCTTACATTTTCAATTCAGTTTCAAATCAACTGCTGAAAACAAACTGCTGGAGTTTATAAACAGTTTTCAAGCCTGTTATGTTTATATCAAATGTGAATATTTATGCTGACTTTTTAAAAATCATTGCTGAGCTTGTTTTCTAAATAAATTAAGAATTGTACATTTTATTTTATTGTCTAATCAGAAGACGTGTTCTTTTTTGGTTGGTTATAAGCTACAGAAACGACCTGCTCATGATTTCCCTTTTACCACGTTCTTTTGATTATAAAACATTCAGACTGTTGATACTAATGATGCCACATTAACATTTTATTTATGTTGTTAAATTAGGTGATGTTTATTCTGAAGTATATTCCTCATGTTATTGCTCCATTGTTGCTTAATTTAATGAAAGTCACTCTTTAGTGCTGGACAGGCAGGCCTTGTTACCTCTTTTTATTGCATATTTATGCATCGTAAACAGCACGTCTCTCCCCGCAGATGTTTCTGGATGAGTTCGGCGAGTGTAAATATTTTATGGTCACAGCTGGGTTTTGTGGGACATATTGGAGATGTTTTGTGTACTTTCTTTGATAGATAATTCTTCCAAGTCAAATATCTTACAATTCTACATTTTATTTTGGGGAAGGGGGCAAAGTAACACTGAAGTTACACTCTTTAAAGGTGTTTAAACAATCCACGCACACGTTTGTATTTTAATAAAACAGTAACTTTATTATGGAATAATTTTGTTTAAAGTTTAATTGTAATGAAGTTGCCATTTCGTCTAAAAAAGCGTTTCATAAAATGCGACATTGGGGAAACAGTATTTTTGATCAACAATTGAGGCATTTTTATTAGCATTTTGCTAGCATTTTTTAGCCTTTTGATTTTTGAAAAATTCTTCAAATCAAGTTAAATTCAAGTAATATTGCAAGAGTTTTATTTTTCTCAGTTTTCAACGCCAGTTTATTTCAAATCTGGTTTATTTGATAAAACACAGAAGCATACATAAATACATCACACATTTTGAGGAAAGATTCTCAAAGCTTTTTAAATTAGTGTTGAATCATGATCTCAGTTGTTCCTGAAGTTTGGGAATTTGTTAAAGTTCATATGTTCTGCAAAGACCTGGCAACCTGTCCAAAGGTGTACACTAGCTTTTGCTTAATGTGGAGATCTCTGTGACCCTATAACTAGGACCGTACGTTTATTTAAAGAAAATAAAAGAATAAACTAATTTTAACTTATGATATATTTCATTATATTTACAATTTTAGCCAATTTTCTGAAGGATTAGATTAACCACTTAATATGAATTTACAAGAGTTTTTTTCATTTTAAATAACGCATACATGTTTATCATGGTAAAAAATCTATTCTTTGCAACATATAGTGTACCTTTTTTAACTTTTCACTCTCAATTGATTATTAATTTATTTAAGGCTTCAGGCCATACGTCCCATATTTGTACATTCTTTTTGCTTTTGTTTGAGAAGTTTTTCCAGAAACATGTTTTGTAAGCAAATTAAAAATGGAAAAATTACAGCTTATTCCAATCAGGAAATTGATTGGTATGCTTAAGCGTATAACTTACAAGGTTATCCTTCTTCTGGGTTTAATTTCCTTAAGCTAATAAAATGAGAGGTCACTTTCATTATCCTGCCTTTGAAAGCGCTTGTTCAAGAATGCTTTGTGAGATCTAATTCTTTCCTGAATCATTTCTCTAGAGATTTTTTACCAGCTCACTGGCAGTTAATAACATGCTTTCAATTTTATTAGTCGTTTAATTTAGCTCATTATTATGGATGAATGGGTTTTTATCCTCAAAAGCAATTCTGATTGAGAAAAGACATCATGGGGTAGGCGACGAGCAGAGTACGGTTCAGAACAGGATTGTGGTTTATAGAGTGGCGATCATCCATATGGAAGTTCTGCTTTTCAAAGATAGAGCTGTTTAAGGAATTTCAAGTAATGAGAGAAAAAACAAAAAAAAAACGTATTAATATTTAATCTGTAGACAAATATTGTTTGTTTATAAGGCCACGCTGGAGGCTATGGCCAAAGAAGGCCAGTCATTCACTTTTTTGCTGTTCTTTCCCTCAAATATCTTTTTGGTTTGGAACCTCTGTTATTCTGTCTAATTATCATCGTATGTGTATGTAATTGTTTTAGGTAATTGTAATTACATTTACATTTACATTTACATTTATGCATTTGGCAGACGCTTTTGTCCAAAGCGACTTACATTAGGGAGAGACAATATGCAATTTGTTACACCCGTCAAAGTCTAATTACCTGTTTGGCTATATGTTTTTAATGCATTTTCACGGCATTCGCCAACCTTTACTCATCATATTTTTAAACATTTGGATGTTGTTCTAAAAGTACCAAACCACTAAAACCCACGTTTCGAACTGAATCACTTGAGGGTTTTGCTGCAAGTTGTGGTCTGGTGGATAAGACTCATATCCCCAGAAGTTGAAGGTGGAGCGAGTGATGAAACACTTGCTCTCCATCTTCAACAACCACAGCTGTGGAGCGCTCGAGCGAGTACCAGTTCCTCGACTGCTCCCCGGGTGCCGCAGTCATGGCTCCCACTGCTCCGGGTGAGTGTGCACGGTGTGTTTGTTCACTGCTGTGTGTGTGTGTACACTGGATGGGTTACATGCAGAGCACACATTCCGGGTATGGGCCACTTTATATCTGGCCGACTGATCACTTTCACTTCCACACTTTCAACCTTAATTAGAAACGTGAACCCCCACCCCACCACAAGCTCTGACAGTGTAAGCATGGCTGGAACCAAACTGTGCGGGATGTTGGGTTTCAGTTTGAAGCCTCTGCTCTATAGGGACATGGTAGCGAGAAAAACAAAAAACAAAAACTCCCAATTCTGTTTCAAAGAGATTCTGTTGAGTTAATCTGTATCAGTGTTTTGGAGAAAAAATATTTGGTAATTTAAGTAATGCACGACAAATAAAACCTTTATTTAAAAATAAAAGTCTTATTATGTAAACATCTCAAGAAATATAATTAAAATTAGGAAAATTGCTAAATAACTAAAAATAGTATGCTAATCATCACACATGTTTATTAAGTAGGTAAGCATATTAAACATGTTCAGTGTACATGTAAAGTTTGGAAAGGTTGTGAAAATGTGATTTTTCTTGGTAAAATCATTATTAAACTATTCATTAATTATTCTGGCAAATAAAAATAATGATGTTTCAAAATGTAATATACTGTTTTTACAAATTTATTTTCTACTTGGCTCGCATCAAAACCTTAAAACCTCCTCTATCATTTATATAAAGCTCCTCAGAAAGATATTTTCCCCAAAACAAACAGACAGAAGACACAAACATCGTCAATCCAATTGGCTTGTTACTGCTCAGTGCCCTGCCAGTGCTCCCCAGAGACAGCAGATGGCAGTGTTTACTAAGAGGAGGCATAAGAAGGCATTGAACGCTTGCATAAAATCAGTTTGCTCATAAGTCTTTGTCCTTTTCAGCAGAAAGAGACAGTCAGCCCATTACTTTTGCAGGGATTCAAAAGAACGGCTTTGTGTACATTTTTGGTAGAGATATGAACATGCGTCTAGCTCTGCTGAAAAATTATGTCTTATATTGTTGTAAATTCCCATCACTGCAACAAATGCCTGATTCTGAATGTCAGGGTCTTCAAACAAAAGGAAGTGTTTTCGAGAGTGGCTTTAATTTGATATAATTTTCCTAAGTTTAACATGATACCATAATGTCTTGTTCCACTGAAATTCAGTAGGAGACAACTCAAGGGTTTTTGTAGATCGAAAACTATAACAAAAGTGGTGAACGGTCTTAATTGACTTCTTAGTATTCCCGTGATGAGACAGAAACCTTATTGGAAGACACATTTGGAATAGGAAACAGTTTTTGACACATCGGCAGATGTTTTGCTTTTGATTTTTCCTCTTTTCCATAATCCTTCCTGAAAAGGTTACTCGGATCCCCTCTCTTATGTTTATTAATGAAGGTATTTTTTCACCTGAGAGTTTCATGAGAGACTCACAGAATACTGATGTTCTGATGCTAAGCACTGCAGTTATGCAATTTAAATCTGATTGTTCTAATAAGTCTGTTTGCAATTTAAATAGTGGCTCCATGATGTTCCTTTTAGGTTTCTTTGTCTGTCAATCTCATGGTTATTCATTCATTTAGTTATTATCAGTGCTTGCTCACAATGACCCTAGACTGAAGTTGCCACCTACAGAATTTCAGTCAAACCCAAGTAAAATTGCTGAACAGTTAAACGGTCAACTACTTTGGCCGAAAATTGAACTTCTTTCAGAAAAAATGTTTCAGGTTGGTTCATATATGTTTGTGTAATTTTATTTTCTGTTTCTGAGAGATCAAAACAGCTTGATGGTTGCAGCCATCCTTATTGGCCATAGCACCGCCTAGTATCCAATAAGATGAACCACAAATGCATCTCAATCTATTAAAATGAATGGGCTGACTGACCCAGAAGTGAACCGTAGCAGAATCACATTGATAAATATTGAAAAGAAAGTGTGTTTTTGGATGTCCCAGGCCAAAAGTGTTTTTTGGTTTATCAAAAGATCAACGTATTCATCAGAAATGGATGTATTTTCTTCTTGCGAAAGAGCAAAACCAATCAGGGGGTGTGGCAGATGGAAGGCAGTGGGAGGAATTGGGGATACACGACTCATTTGGTGGAGAACAACAATTTGAGGGGATTCAAAGACATTGCTTATTATAAAAAACTGCTATTTGAAGGTTATTAAGGGTGCAGTGATAGTTAGAGGGGTTATAGCTAGAGGGGTTAAATATTTATAATAAATGATTTAAAAGACACATAACATGGTATCTTCAAGGAAGACCAGAATTGGCATGAGTTCACTCATTCAAACTCATTAAAAAATGCACATTTTTAAGAAACTTTTGTCCTTTGCTATAATAAATAATTTTCCTCTGATAAATATATGTTTGGATATGTTGGGTTTGAGTTAGTGATCAAAACAAATGAGATTAAATCTGATAAATCTGATAAATTCTAAAACATCTGAGAAGACACTTGGGTTCACTTTAGTGTGCGAACAACCTGCTGACAAATAAAACCCATCGAATCTGAAAACTGCATGCTAAGCGCTCTATCAATGTACTGAACACATCAATTTATGTCTCAGCAATACTAAAATGACCCTCAGCCTCATCCGGCACTTTTTATCCTGATCATCTGTCCATGTTCTTTCGTCAGATGTCTAATCCTGTCTTCGGAATGGGCGTGTGAGGAGACAGGATAGATCTTGCTGTTGATGCGAGTCGACGCAGTTCTAGACAATCTGCAGTGAGACGACATCTGGTAGGACTGTCACTCAAACGCTCTGTTTCACCAGGTGACACACTCTTTTTCTCCCTAATGTCATGTTTTGCATCATGCAAGATAAATATTTATAGTGCCTTGACAGTGAATTGAATAAGCCACCATCTCTTGAGAAGCAAGCACGAAACATGTCAAAACAGCTCTTTAAAAATCAGTCTCGTCATCTGCATTTTCGGAACTGTAGCCGTCACTTCCAGATGTTCGGGGTGGGGTGTCATAGGATATTACTTGTTAAATCTAACAATGGGCTACAATAACTTGTGCAATTTAGTTATCATTTTCCTTTTCAACTGTCTTAACACAGAGTTCTTTTGCTCGTTTAAGGATGTAACAGCACTGCTAAGTTAACTGACACTGCGATTCAACAGAGTGCATGCGCTTCTTGTTTACTGTAAATCTAAGAGTGTGTAGACCCAGACAGGGCAATATGCTTTGTCCAGCATGAAAAAGCTCCCTGTGGGGAAATTGGTCTTCTTTAACTCTGGAGATTGGCTCTGAGATCTCGCTCTGATAGCTGGACAGGGACTGCGGTAAAACCACACACATGGAGTTTTTTCTGGCCTTAGCAGACCCTCAGGACACCTGCAGAGTTGTAAATATCAAGATATGATTGGAGGAATTGCAAAGAAGAAGCGTAAGCAGCTACTTATTCATGATTTGCAACTTGTTCATGGTCATTTTATCCTTGGAGATGGTGTGTTTAAATGATGATGACACCAGGGTTTGAATAAGTCTTTCTTGTTTATCGACAACATGGTTATCTACAGCGTTTACAGGCGTTTACAGTAATGTCATTTTTCACATCACTTCATTTCTTCACCTTAGAGCTACCATCTTCCTCAATTATTCTTCACTCCATTCCCAAAGTAGCTGGGAGTACTAGAAATGTGTTTGTAAACTTGTCCCAAACAAGGAAATAAATCAAGGTTGCGCTAAAATATAACTTGATAACTGGCCACAATGCATCGAGCTAGAAACATCCGTAAAGTTACAAATGCCTAAAAGCAGTTTTACCACCTTTATGTTTGAGTGGTAATACTCATTAATCATACTTCGAGATAAGTATTCTTTTAGCAACCAGTCAAAAAGGGTATTTAAATACAATAACATATTTATAAATACAAGATTACATGGTAGCAGTTTGGATAAATTGAACTTACAAAATGAAATCACAACAGTGTTTTACAAAAGTTTTTGAGTTTTCTATTTTAACAAATAATTGATTTATTACTCTTTTATCCGTATCATTTTTAAGTCGGTTCAAACATTTATTTCTAAAGCACATTTTGAAACAACAATGTGGACTAAAGTGCTGTACAGTTGATCTACACAGTAAAATCCAGACAATGTGTAAAAACAGAAAAAAAACTTTTGTTGTAAAAGCCAAAATACATCTAAAATTAAATGAAAATTGTTTGTCAATGAAACATGTTTTACAACCACCAGTTTCCGTTTGAACCTCCCACCACCAGGTCAGGTGTGAGTGCGTATATTTGGCCAGACCTTCACCCCATTTTTAAAGCAACAAATCCAGTACGCAGCAGGCTCAGCCCTGGTTATCATTGTTAATGTCTAGCTTCCTTCTCAACATTCACAAGAACACATCAAGAGGAACACTGACACAAAATATCTTGCATATATAATAAAATCTAGTCATAGACAAATGTTAGGAATTATAGAAAACCACTTTATGAGAGAGAGTGGGCAAAACGGCCCAGCTACACACACTGCTAATTTTGATGTAAAACCCTGGGGTTGACTACACGGTGACCACCAGCTGTTGGCTTCACTAGTACCATTTCCCATAAAAAATTAGTTTTTTTCCCATGAGGTCTACCTTCCAGTGAATACCAGACTCAGAGCTGTTTATTGTTTGCCACCAGTAAAACTTCATATCTTCATATTTAAAACTTCATATATACTCTGCACCCCTTGGGTTTTGACTGGGACTTCCAAACAACCAATATATTCAGATTTAAAAAAATAATGTCAAGAACATTTCATATAATGAATCTCTGACTCACAGTGATTGGTGCAATATACAAATTAAATGCTGTCCAACACCCCTAACATTTTGTATTATTTTTTAAATCATTCATGAAATATTCATAAAACTTCATCAATCAATCAAAATGTTTATATATAGCACTTTTTCAGCAGTTTCTTCAAAGCAGCTTCACAAAGGCCTAGTGTGGATTAGGTTGGGTTAAATATAAATTACTATTGGATATTTCTATGGAATGGACATAGAACTGACATATAATGCTATCTTATGGATTGTAAAGTTCATTAATATTAGGAAAGTGTTGATTTATTCAACTAATTTCTGACTTTCTATAAAAGCCCAGTTTAAACCTATTTCGGAATAAACCGATTTTGGAAATTAAGCAACCAAAAACAATTATCTTTTATTAATGTGGGTTAAAAAATGGAGAACATGGAGAAAATGGAGAAGTTAAGCACCCACAGACACATGCAGAGAAAAGATCTCCCCAGTGAAGAACCCCTCTGTGAGGTCACAGGGAGCTTTGCTGGCTGAGGCAGGTGCTAATCACCTCCCCAGCATAAAGATTATTTGAACTTAAGATCCATCAACAAACAGATCATCGGACAACACCTTAGAAACCGTTAAACAGAAACAACAAACAAGTGATTAGCATCAGTTGCAGTATGAGTGATAAATGTTAGATATTAGAGGTTAGATAAGTACACATCAAAGTGTGTAAATCTATGAATGTATGAAATTTGAGCTTGTTACCCTTACCTTATTATCTTCCTTATTACCAATCCCATTAGAATTTTCACTTCATAAATTAATTCACACGTTTGTTAATATATTAAGTCTATTTGTAACAGCACAGAGCAGACCAGGATGTCTGTATTACAAACATCTTTTAAAGTGTCAGATGGCTTCAAAATGGTGTTTAAATCACTGTTTATGCACATCATGGCTAAACACATTAACTGCAGAATACAACACTAAAGTTACTGTATTAGAAACTTAGAGATTGTAAGTGCTTTACACTCTCATTCAGATCCCTTATTTCGATACTGCGTTTGTTTTTGTTTAAATTAGATGTAATCTTTTATCCATTAATCATGGCGCTCTACATTAACCCAGAGAATCCACTTCCTGTATTAGCTGCATTATCTGAGCCAAGGCCCCATTTCATATGGAAATTTCAGGAGATGCACTGAAAGAGCGGTTGAAACATTAGCCATCTAATTATGTCTCCCATCGTATTATCTCGATGGCTTGGAGAAAAATGGCTGTGTATTGTAGCAAGGTTAGTGTGATCGGGAGCTCGATGGTGACACAGCAGCAGCGAAGCTGGAGTTTTATTTAATCCAGCGCCGTCTCTCTTGGCCTGATAACTTCACAGCCCATACCAGGGCTTGTCTGTCAGCTCTGACACAGTAATATCTCCCAAGCCCTCTGTTTCCTAGTCCCTTCCATTTATTTTAAAATACCATTTCACACACTGCTGCCTTTAACTAGGCATTATACAGTGTATGGGGAAAGAGTCCTAGATTCAATCGTGACAGAGACAGCGGCTCTTGTGATGAAAAATAACAAAATACCATAAATGACAGCAGACTCTATAAAATGGCTATGCTGGAGATGATGATTTTGCTCCTGCTTTTTTGTCTTTTATTTCTCTTGTGCGCATCTAGCTTTATATAACTACACACACGTGTGTGTGTGTGTGTGTTTGTGTGTGTGTGTGTGTGTGTGTGTGTGCGCGTGTGTGTGCGTGTACGCGTGCGTGTGTGTGACATGGTGCATGTGTGTTTACATCTTAAGACTAAGAAAACAATTACTTTCAGACTTTCCCCTGATTCTTCTTCTTAGCATTTTAAAATATTGTAGATTAAGTGTGAATGCATTTATTAAATCTACATTTATTTTGATTAGTTTGTCTGACTATAGAAAAAAGAGTAGACCCACTTAGATAAAAGATTAACGGCGATCATTTTTTTATTGCATGTAATAAACTTGCGCGTTAATGCGGTGGGGTGTTACTATGCGTTATAGTGTGTTAACGTGTAAGTTTATCGCAAGAAAAGTGAAGTGTCGGTCATGAACGAAACGCTTCATTTGAGCCGGCTCTTTGTTTTGAACGAACAAACTCTCTCTCTCTCTCTCTCTTTCTGACTAGTTTGAATCATTTGTTTTGAGATTCTGTGATTCATTCTGAGGGAAGTAAAACTTAGCGGGATAGCTAGGAATGTGAGGCTAAAAATAACTTTACAAAGCATCTATCTTCTTTCCACATCAAAACCTTCCTGTTCCAGTGTTGTAATGATGTTTCGTTTTCTTTGCATGTGATCATTTTTGTGTTTGTTAGATTTATGAAGATCGTTTTTTTGTGTTAAATTACAGCTGAAAGAAACACACTTAACGTTAGCCTGATGGGACTGCTAAAATAAAATATTTTTGTTCATAAAAAATGAAAAAAACATTCCTAACATTACATTGTTTAAACAAATCAGCATATAAAAATGTAGATTCCTTTACATTTGATATGTAATGTTCCCAACAGAGTATGGATATAATTAAAAACACTTAAATGAATGGTAAATTAATCAATATCCACATAGCTAAAAAAGCAACATCTGTTCTAACTTCATCTAAACTTAACTCAATAGTTTCAGTGAGCTCTCATTAACAGATAAAAACACAAATAGCTCCCTTCAGCACCGACAGCCTCAACGACTCGATCCCAAGTCTGTCCTCGGCTAACACGTCTTAGAAAAAAGTGTTTTGGGATCAAAATACATTTTTGTTTCTATATTTTGAGGATGGGCCGAGTCTCGTCCATTCGTAGCTGTTAGTAACATCTGTTTGGGGTGCTGTGTGTAAAGTGTGTGAATATATATATATATATATAAGCACTGTTGATGTCTCTTCATTGGAGTTATCCACTGCCAACCAGAAAATGATATGCTAACGTATTCGCCATTTCCCAGTGTCTCTGCATAATTTAGGTAGGCTCCCTGCAGGATTAATCTGATTGGACAGTTATGTAAAGAGACCGAGGGCTGAGCTGTCAGACTCAAGCCGTCGGGTACAATCACAATTGCTTTTGACATCTCTGCATATGGCATGTACATTTCCTTGAGTCTTCCTTCAACAGCTAGACATAAGTCTTCTTCATCGATTTGATCCAGTTTTGTTCACAACATTAGTGTTAGAGAAATCTGTTCGATGTTTACCATGATTTTTTTTTTCAAATTGCTCTCATTGAAGCAACACTATAGAAAATTTAAGCCTTCAAGTGTGAAAAAAGTTTCAGTGTGAAAAAAGCAACAACAAAAAATCTGCACGATAAGGCAAGAATGTACAAGTGTACACACCCTTAAAGGTAAAAAACGTTAAGGAGGAAATACTTTTCAAATCTGTTGCGTCCCCTCACAAAACACATTTGCATTCACCTGCAAAACCAGAAGAGTTCCTGCCAAGCGATTACCCCTGAGAGGCTGCAGACAGCATCAACATCACTTCTATATCGCACGTTCATGTGTGTGTTCGAGAAAGAGCTTGAGTTATTGAGTTAAAGATTATGAACCTCCTTTCATAATGATGTGTGGCAAGGGAAAGCAAAACTTTATGAGAGAATACAAAACTTTGAGGTAGGACATTTTGAAAATGTCACCAATGTCACTTCCTGGTCCCCGAATAATTGTCTTTAATTCTAAAGAAACAAATAAAACAAAGCATTGCAAAGGAGCTCCGGACCAATTCTGCTCACACCCTTAGACATAAAAATATTGGACATTTAAACTGTTGTTGTCACTGTTGTACAACATATAATGGGCTTAAATTGATCAAGGGATGTCCAAAGATATTTAGTTTAACGGCCCAAATGCCCACATACGTAACATTTTCTGCAAAGTCAATGCTGATGTGTACACATTTCAATAACGTTTGAGATAAGAATGTTCTCGAGTCATGTTGAATATCTCTTAAACAATACATAGTTATTTGTCAAGATACCCCTCACGGACATTGACAATAGCAATAGATCTGGGATTGTTTGGAAATTGCATGCTGTGCTCATTCAGAGGTTGTTTAAACAGAACCACTGTCACTGTGTGAAGCATCTTATGTCAGCATTGTAGGCTTGGATTGAGACGGGAATTTGTTTGTCTAGGTACAGTTAATGAAACTCAGTCTTGCCGCTTCCTAATCATGTTGTGTGTTTTTTTATGGGGAAATGAACATGGTGTGTTAATAGTTTTTAATTTGACTTTTAGGGACGCTTACATTTTTTCTTTTCAGTCTCTCAGTAGTCAAGGTCTGAGGATGAGAAACAGAGACACCTGAACTAACAAATAAAAGCTTTCTGAGTGTCTCAGCCTCCTCAAACAATCAAAAAGCTATCTTAAAGTCTAGAAAGATAAAGTCTTATATCTAGTTTTTTTAATCTAAGATCTGTTTTATTGTGATTATCTCTGATCTGTATTCATCTTTCTGTAGATCACTGTGAAATACCAATTTGAACAAAAATGTGCTAAATAAATAAGATTGCCAGCTAATGGACAGCTTTCCCAATATAAGCTGCTGCAGCACATTCACCTGTTGGGTTATTGTTTTTGTATCTTTTTTTTTTTCATTTTATTCTTGTATCTCTACTTATGATTATCTGTATGGGGGTGTGTTTGTTAAAGGTCTGCCATTTTTTTCAGTATCAAGCTGAGCAGGCTTTTGCTAAAGGGATACTAGACACTCTCCTAGGGTGTGATATGTAGAATGGGCCACATCAATGATGGTGAATAAATTATGTTTATTAAGAAAAAAGATAGATCAGTCTAATGACTATATAAAAAATAAAATTTTCTTAAATAAAAAAAATTATAATTACATTAAAGAAATCAAAATGATTAATTTTCTGAAATAGTTCATATTATTTTCTTCATTTAACAACGTCCTCTTGTTTTGTTAGATCAACAGAACATTTGCCAATCACACAATCCATGAAAATAAAATTAAGTCAGGATCTATCTTGATTTTATAGAAAATTACACATTTTTGAGCTCTGTCTGGGACCTTGCTTACTCTGTGCTTTTCTGGAACACTCTGTGTGTCTGGGTGGCTCCACCTCAGGCTGCTCTGATTCTGCTGCTGCTGCTGCTGACATATCTGTGGCGTTTATTAAGAGAATGACAAGTCTATCAGGCCCCATAAGCAGGCTCTCACGGGCGGTAGATCTTTTGTTACTTTCAGGGAAGGCATCATCAATCTTGCCGGTGCTCTGCTCTCTTGAGTTGTTGATGGCAAACACAGATTCTTCCCGCTCACTCTCCTCTTTCTCCTCGCTTCAGCCGCTCTCTCACATTCAATTCGACAGATATGAGTTTCTCTGTAG
This sequence comes from Danionella dracula, assembly GCA_900490495.1. NCBI lineage: Eukaryota > Metazoa > Chordata > Actinopteri > Cypriniformes > Danionidae > Danionella > Danionella dracula. Next base: position 4,810,649 of record UELW01000100.1, read on the forward strand.
TTCTGGAGCTCAGTGACTTGACGGCGCACCAGCCACCGGGAGGTGCGAGCCAGGGAAAATGCAATCTGTTGACAGAAGGTACTTGGTTTGTGATGAAGAGCTGGAGAGAGACTTAGAAAACACATTTTAACTGAACGCTGTCTCTGTTCTCTCTAGCTCAGTTCAAAGCTTTATGAAACTTTACACAGAGAAGCACAGTGGAACGAAGCTCAGTAAAAAGTGCATTCAGAGAAGCACCAGAGAGACTTTTACAGCATTTGAAAGATTTACTGAAAGCCTGCTTCTATTTAAAGAGTAAAAAAGATGACTGTAAAGGCAAAATTTGAGGTTCAGGCTATTTTTTTTCTTCACATTTTACAATAAAATAAGACAATAACTGTTTGAAAATCAACATGTTTTGCACTTGAACTTGCACTTGTCAATATAAACTCCTCTTAATGGAAAAAGGTAATGACTTGTTTATTCCACCAGAGTTTTTGTAATTTTAGTTTTTGTTTGTTACAACATTTTTTCACCAGGGAAACAGCTCTGTTGGTTAGATTATAGTCATGAAAACCAACCAACATCCAAAACAATAAGAGAAAACAGCTAATTCTGCACTATAACACTTACTTGTTCCCTCAAGAATCACATTTGTGTCAAAGATAAAGCTACTAAAATGGTGGACCTCATCTTAGAGGATGTCTAAAGCCCTATACACACACTTAAGTTGTTGATCATTCCTTCATTCATCTTCATGTCGGCTTTCTTCCCTTTCGGGGTCGCCACAGCGGAATGAACCGCTAACTCTCTGGCATATGTTTTACGCAGCGGATGCCCTTCCAGCCAGAACCCATCGCTGGGAAAGATGTTGATCATATCAGTGTTTAAAAATCAACAAGCAAAAACATGACCATTCTCACCAGCTTCCCAAAGTAACATGTCTTATTTTTAACAAAAGCAGTAGTCATGTTTCTGTATGCTAACACATTTTGAGAAAACGCTGTGATTTCACATACATGACTTACACAGTATGGATGATCCCAAGGACAGAAAACACAAAGAATAACCAAGGAAAAAAAAGCGTCTGGGATATTTGACTGTTAGTAGATGCCCTCACTGAAGTATAGTCTCCCACACAGACAGTTTTCTTTTCCATTTAATGATAAACCACCATATTTTAAAGTGAGGAACTGCTCTTTTGGGTTATAAGGGAATATATCTTTCAGTGTGTCTCTAAATGGACACACAGCAGCTCTGTTCAGGGGGTTTTCAGAGTGCGAGGAGAGAACTCTTTTCTCAGCCAGAAAAATCAACCAATCACTGCCTTTTGTTTTCTTTGTTTTACAAATTAACCGAATGAATAAAACATAAACAAATAAACAGTCTCCAAGTGTTTCTCTCTTCATCTACTAGCTAGCATCCAGGAGTGAAGTTCTTCCCCCTCGTACTTGATCCCACGTAGAATACACTGCTCACTATACTGTATGAAATTGTATTTATAAGATACACAACTGCCGAAAAATTTTGAAAGATGTTTCATGTTATCTCAGAAGAATAAAAACAACATTAAGCACTCAACTCAGCCATTGGGCCCTTCAGATAGGTGATATTAGGCTGCCAAAACATGTAACATATCCACACTGGGGAGCAACCTTCCACTTTTGTGAAGCCAATTTGGAAAGCAATGTAACTGCAATTTACTGAGTGACCATCAAAAGAAAAACAAGGACATAGATAGTACATGGTATAGCAATCAACTTTACATCGGAAATATCAAGCATTTTAAAGATTGTATGAACGTCATGATAATATTGACATTTTTAACATAGAATTTTTTGTTATTAAATAATTTTTTTTTACATATTTAAGTAAGTTGGGACAACATTATTCTTCAATGTTATTATCTTATCACCACAAATTTCTCCCCGTTTTGCCCATGTTCAACTACCCAGTTCTGATACACCAGCTCCCAGGGGGCTGACCGCGCTCATTTTTAGCCTTCACAAGAAACCTATGGCTAATGTCTATGTTTGTAGTTTGATTTAAACTGTTTTTTTGTCAAGGTTAAAATCAAGCTTGTTAATGTGGAATATATGTTTACATCTGAAGATTCAAATCGGAGATTTTTAGTGGCTTTTAAAGAGCTTAACTGGCGTTCAGTTTTGTTGTTGTTTGTGTGCCGTCTCTTCCTGAAAGAGCTGGTTGAGATCATCATTACAGACTGAACAAAAATATTAAGTTATTTGTGAACTCTTGATGATTTCAAATTTGGAATACAGAGTTTCGGTCAGACCTGGAGACGCATCAAAATAAAGCATACCGAAGTATTTAGTTTTGCTGTAAAACCATACAACATAAAGATGTTGTGTCATATCAAACAAATTTTCCTAGACCCTGCACTGGGATATTTTTTAAAGAACACGAGTTATTCAGTTATTAAAGGGTTTGTGTTCAACATAGTTGCACTGAGGGTGATTGTAACGTGAAATGTTCCAAAACAATGATATTATTTGAAACAATATCATCTCAGTGATCCCTTTGACATCAACAACATATTTTCACAGAATGAACACAGAATGTTGTTTTATATTATAAGTCGATTAGTCGATTTTTCCTGATCTTTGTGGGCGACTACATTACTTCTGACCAATCACAATGCAGCTCGTTGCCATGTCATTAAAAATCCAGACTGCTTGATCAGCTTGTGGTTAGCAAATACAATTCTAGTAATTTATATTTTTTTAACTATTTGACACGTGAGATCTGCTTAATGTAGGCTAGCATCTATATGATTAAAAAAGAGGGTGAGAAAATAAATACTTCAAGAATATTGTTTTGAAAACAGTACTGATGAACATCTCTTCATTTTGTTTTAAAAAAAAAGACTTGTTTTGAGAGTGTTTGTTTATTTTTAAGATCCAACAGCATTTGTTATCAGCTAGAAATTTTTGCTAGTTTTAGGAATTCAAATTTGCTTATCCTCTTGGTAGATACTTTGCTTGATCTAGGATGAGTTTATCTATATTTGAGTTTTTTTTTCTTGTTTCAAGAGTGCATTTTTTACAGTACATATCTAATCAAAGTTAGTACACAACTGGACAGGTATTAAGGTTTGGGGTATTGATGATTTATTTGTGGTGTAGATAATTTTTCTTGTTTTCTTTTTACAAGCATTTGAGTCTTATTTTAAGAATTCAAATGTTCTGAGCCCATTGTCAGATATTTTACTTGATCTAGACTAGAACTAGATTTATGTTTTTTTTCTTGTTCCAAGATACTTGTTTTTACTAGTATTTAATATTGATTTCTTAAATAAAATATGTTGTCAAAATTTCTTGTTTTAATATCAGTGGCAAAATCAGCAGCTTTTTTCACAAAGTTTCTCACATCAAGAAACAAATCAAGCTTTTTTTTCTTTTCAAGAAAATCTAAGTGATATTTTCTCAAATCAAGCTAAATAATCTCTACCCAAAAGGTTTAAATTAGAATTTTTTTCTTAAAATAAGAAAATCAAGATTTTCAATCTAATTTTAAGAATTTTCAGCTTTGCTTAAATTCCGTTTTTTTCAGTGCAGAACCTTCAACTTTTTCTTTGTTGTCACAACAAACCATCATTGCTTAACAATCTGGAATTTAATCTGGAGTTTAGTGAGTTATTCACAAACCTTTTCACGATTGATATATATAAAACTGTGTGATTTTCATCTTTTCACATCATTAATTAGTACCTTGATAGTATCAGGAACAACATTCAGCCAACATGAGAAGCTTGAGTTTTGTTGTGAAAAACATCTTTCTGTGAGGCAGAGCAAACCAAGCTCCGACTTCAATAATGCCAATAATGTGTCCATGATCTCAACAAATTAGATTTCTCATGTCCCATTCAACCCAATTCTCATTCGCCTCACTTGAATAGTTTCTCTTTTGTTTCTTAAACCTTTTTGAGTTTTTAAAATCTCAATTATACTTGTATGCCTTTCTGTATCACAGCATTGAAAACCAAAAGCCGAAGTCATCCAAAATTGTTATGTGCTTGAACGCTAGGTTAGCGCTTGCTAATTAAGGCCTCTTGATAAATCTTTGATTTTCAGCTAAATGCGGTTTGACTTTTTGAACAGTTTGAGAACGCAGCTACTAATAAGCTCAAATTGAAACCTGTGACCCACTTGCAGCCATTTGAGAATGTGCATAAGATGACAGGATTTAGATTTTTGGGTGACGTTTCCCTCTAACTCCTGGTTGTCAAGCTGTCACTGCACCGTATGGTGTTCAGCATGGGACTCGCTTTTTAAGAGAAACTTTTCCAGCAGCCTGACCTTAGTTATTAGCTCTCTCTGAGACTTGTATGCTGTGTCAAGCCCAGCGTGCTTTGCAGTGGATTGGGGAGCTTCATTAAGTGAGAGCTGGTAGATTTATGAACTCCGGTCTCTCTGCAGACTCCTCTGGAATGGCTGAGGTCTGAGCGAGCGCAGATATGATGAATATACTCCTCTCTGGGATTGGCCGGGGTCACTGAATCCAGAAATGCGAGTCTGTAAGATAGCTCGCTCTGTTAATTATTGGTAGAGCGAGGATGCTTTGGATACCCCTCAGTCATTGAATGAGTACTAATAAGGAATATTATCTGCATTACCTCTGTAGACAACATCAAGACTTATCACCCAGGGGCCATTATCCTTGTCCGATCATAATTACATGAGTTTCTTTTCATTTGGCGTGTAAAATACGAAATTTCCTAATGAATAGCTCTATTCAGCTCCTACAAGTTGGTAAAATCTTGTCTTTTCAGGCAGCACAAGTTTGAATCCTCCTGGACTCGTGTGTGTGATTAGCGAGACAAAGGCTGGTTTGGCTGCGCTACAGTGTTGAGGCACATTGGTTAGGTTTAATGAAAGAGGAAATTTGATTTTTCTTTTTTGATCAAGTCCAAGCTCTTTAATTTGCCAGTCAACAAAGGGAGTGGGAGCGAGAAGATAGGCCTGTCTTTGTGCTCTCAGATTGCCAAAAATATCAAATCAATCTTCTCATTAACATTACTAATTCTTGCGTAGGCAGTTTCCTGCCACTGCAAATTGGCTTGGCTGCATTGTTAGTTCAGGTGTTCGATGTAATTGATTTCTTCTCCCCCTTTCGGTAATGAAAACCCTGAATGAAATGGAAAGGGAATGATGAAAGGAAGAGAGTATGTGAACTGAAAGCAATAGTATAATTGTATTTTACCAGCTCTAAAGAGCTTAAAAAGTGATCCATAAGGGAGTGCTTGACTATCTTTCCAGTTAATTGATGAAATTATGTACTTGGTCTAAGTTGTAGTGTGCTCCCGGTTTCAAAACTTTTGACAAGCTTTACAAATTTAAAAGTCTCTTTTCTAAGAGAGCATTAATATTCACTCTGAATTCATTTACAATTTAGCAGATCTTTAATGTGTGTCATTAATTGGGAATAAGTCTGTTTTGTCAAAAATGTCACAATGATCCAAGAAAGTGAAACCTTTTCGATCCAAGAAAGGGAACGAAGCCTTTTGAAAATCTGAAAAATGGTATATGGCTAAATATGTATAATTTCCTCTGGGAGTGTACATGATTTTTGTGTGTAATTTTCATGTATGACATTTTTTTAAATATGCATTTTCTTTACAATTTTACCTAAACTTTGCCAGCATTCCCAACAATCTCTTCTGCATTTATTTTTTAACTGAAGTAGGAATTTGTCTAAGTTAATCAGTTTTTATTTTTGTTATATTATTTTGTTTATTAGTAAAACAAATATAGTTAGAATCTGAAGACAAATGCATAATATATTTATGTTTTTATTATACAAAAAACCTTTTTGCGTTAGCAATTTTAAGCATGTTCTGAAATATGATTATTTCTTAAACAAAATCACTAATGTTTCCTCTATTGAAAAAAACCCAAATAAATTAAACTAAATTAATAACTCACAATAAGCTAATTATTCGACAGAAACTTTTTTACTTAATCTAATTTACTTACATTTTCAAATGGGATCTTACATTCATTTACAACTTTTGAAATTGTAAACTCAAACTTTTTGAACATAAATATTGAAACTAGTTTGTAGTGTACATTTTTATTTGTTATATGTTATATAATTTTGAAATATGTAGTATCTAATTTATTCTCAATATTTTTTTATTAAAATATTGAATCCCTTGGAGTTCCTCTAGGGGTTTATTGTACATAACCTCATTCCTGGAGCTCTGCTAAAGAGATTGGATGGTATTTTGTGTAGATACATAAACAGTAAATAGTCATGCTAATTATTTTGTTGCTCAGTACAGCTTGGATTCATAACAATATTAAGACTTTAAAATCTTTAACAGTTACAGTGAAGACTTTATGCCACTTTACAACAATGCTGAACTCCTAAATACAAAATTTGCCTAAATTATTGACATAAACTTTATCACACTGTCACAAGATAATGTTCCACAGACCGGCGTTTAGTCTTTTCATGTGTGATATTTGACAAATTACCGAAGCTGTATGATTTCATTTTAATTTCTCTCAACTCAAACGATCATTACAATGTTAGTACACAGCTCCAAAATACACAGAAAATAGTAGAATAGTTCATTTTCAGGACCATTGTTCAATAATTTCAACAATATGAGAATTTATAACCAAAACCACTAGCCCTTGAGTTGTTGTACTCAATTTGTTCTTTGATACTGTGTTTTTGTGAAGTATAGAAATAAGTCATGAGTTGAGGTAGAACATGTTCAACCATTTTTTTGTAAACACACATCTACAGTTCCCATATCATTATTGTAGTGATTTGACTTCATGGAACACAAGGAATGTGTTTGTTCCCACTTCTGACACAGATACGAGTGATGTGGCTCCTCAGCAGAAAGCTAAATGAATTGTTTATTTACTTAAAAAAAATTTATTTTTTAATTTTTAAACCTTTTACCGCACATGTGTTCCACACCACCTTTAGATTCTTCCTTTTCTTCATCTTTCAGCAGCTTTACTGGCAATCCTGCAGTAACTGATGAGTCATTTTTCCTTTGATTGTCACATCATTGTGTCTTGTGGACATCATAGACAGATGATACATTTAGATGAACTAAAACACAGACAGCTGGTGATAAACCAAAATAGATTTAAAAAATGCAAAAAAAAAAAAAATTTTTGAGATAGAGAGATATATATAATATATATATATATATATATATATATATATATATATATATATTATAATATATATTTATTTTATTTATTTATTTTTGCATTTTTATATATATATATATAATATTATATAATATATGTATATATTATATATGTATATATGTATATATATTTTTTTTGTGCATTTTTTATAATATATATTCCAAGAAATATATAATTTTTAAAGAGATAGCCATGTTTGGAGGTTGGCGAACACTTTCTTGCTCAGATTCTCTTTTTTATTTTGGTTATCACACCCAGCTGTGGTGGTGTGTTAAAAGATGTGTGTGATAATGGTGGAGGAAATCAGGCTGTCAAGGGTGATGCAAGCTCCACACGCTGACCCCTTAACCCAGCTCCGATCAGTCAGCCTGGCCTTGCTTCGACTTCTCACCTTCTGATCCCTCTCCTCCACTCCAAAGTACCTAGAAAATAACAAACCCCAGCCAGACCTAAATACTGCGTCTGGACCGTGAGAGGCCGGGCTCTTTCAAGACCTTTCTCATCAAACAAACTCTGCTTGAAAAATTGAAAGAAGACCTCGACATGATCCTCTGAAAAACACTGTTACAAGTATGTATGTTTTTTTTTTTTTTTTTTTTACAGAAATTTGCATTAAATACTATATATATTTTTTCTATATTTTATATAAATAATTTAATCTTTTTTTCTTTCTTTTTTTTCTTCAAACAAATGACAATAAATCTGGAATTTGACAGAAGTAGGCTGTTTATAAATGTTTAATATGCAAATTTTTATGTAAAATGTATACATAATGGAGGATTGTCATTTTTCCTCAAAGAATATATATCAATGTAACACAGTAACACCCAGTTAACACACTTTTCGATAAATGAAAACTATTTAATTTTGATAGTGTTTAAAGAATCACAATCTTATAGTATACAAAATAAATTGTTGTTCAATTTATTTCTCCTAAGATTGCAAGGCTAGTTGATGAAGTTGATCTAAGTGAAATCACATTATTTTTAATGGTGCGTAAATAAATGTAAATAGTACAAAAACTGCATTCAATCAATCCAAATAAGATAAAGAAGAAAAATAAGATAAGGAAGAATGAGTTGTAATAATGTCCTTACTACACTGCAAAAAAACAGAATGTAATGCTTAAATCTTGATTTTCTTATTTTAGGTAGAATTTTCTAATTTAAAACTTTTGGGTTGAGATTTAGCTTGTTTTGAGAAAATATCACTTACATTTTCTTGAGGAGAAATAAATGCTTATTCTGGTCATTTATTTTCTTGATTTAAGAAACTTTGTGAAACAAGCTGCTGATTTTGCCACTGATCTTAAAATAAGAATCTTGACATATCAAAGTAATAACTCAACATATTCTTATTTTAAGAATGTTAATGAAATCTTATTTTAAGAAGTCAGTTTTAAATACTGGTAAAAACACACATTTTGGAACAACAAAAATAAATCTTAAAACTAGTTCTAGTCTTCTTAGATCAAGTAAAATATCTGACAATGGGGTAAGAATTTTAATTCTTCAAATGAGACTCAAATGCGTTTGAAAAGAAAACAAGAAAAAGAATCTACACCATAAATGAATCATCAATACCCCAAACCTTAATACCTGTCCAGTTGTGATCTAACTTTGTCTCCTCTCTGAATTGTCTAATCTAAAAAAGGCATCAATAGGCCTTTTTATAATAAAAATAATAAAAATTTTATTTTTAAACTAGAATAACTTTTTTTTTTCTATTTTAGGAACTAAAATTAAGCACAAACTTTCTTAATTTAAGGTCAAATATACTTATTTTAATACTAACTTTTCTCAATTAATCTGAAATAAAAAAAACATTCTAGTTTTAAGACGGATCACTAGTAACTAGATACAAGTTGAAATATTTTAGTTTCAGTACAGTTTCACAGCTCAGACTTGTTTTCAGAGTTTTTGTCTATTTTTAAGATCCAACAGCATTTATTATCAGCTAGAATTTTTTTCTAATTTTAAGAATTCTTGCAGAGTCAATTTGTGTACCCCATTGGCAGATTTTTTTTTTTTGCTTGATATAGGAAGATTTTAACTTTATTTGAGTTTTTTTTTTGTTTCAAGAGTGAATTTTTTGCGGTGTATACAAGCCTAGTATAGGGCTAATGTATCACCCTTAATGAATTCACCTTTTTTAACAATCATTTATGTTGTGAGAGGAGAAAAACATTGCATCTTTAGATTTTTATCCTGATTTCCAAGGATGGTTCCATCCATCCATTCTTTAACATTTGTCAGATCCACTAGTTTCACTCAAAGAGGCTGCTACCCAAGGTTCAAGTTTATTATAAAATAAATAGAATTAAATAGAAACAGCTGTGTTAATGAAGAGTGTACTGGGAGGAATCCGGTATTGTATAAAGCAAGACCAGTGTCCAGAAACAAAGTGAAGCGAACGCTGGTAATGGCATGATCCGTGATATGAGCGTGGGAATCTGGTATTTACGGATTAAGGGCAGAATTTGGTATTTACTGACTGAGCGCTGCTGTCTGAGCAGCACTGCGTCTATGAACTTCTGTTTTTCTTTTTATGCTATTCGTTTTAATTGCTTCAATGTCTTAGCCCTTGTTTTTATCTATGATCTGTTTTTTTTGCCTGTTTTATCTATGATCTGTTTTTATTGCCTGTTTTATCTATGATCTGTTTTTATTGCCTGTTTTATCCATGATCTGTTTTTATTGCTTGTTTTACCTGATCTGTATTCTTCTGTAAAACAGTTTGAATTTCCAATGTTTACGAAAATGTGCTATACAACTAAAATGACCAAATTGCCTTGTCTGGAAACTGATGCACTTTTCCCTTTGAATTTATGCCTTATGTTCCATGTTTTTTGTTCCATGAGGGCTGCTCCTCAACATCTGCAAAAAAACATCACAAAAATGACTCACTTAATAACCACACTTGGCACACTCTTCATCATCTTGTCTTCACCAACTTGAACTAGCTTCTGAACATCGCTGCACTATTGTAATCTAATCTATCTGCTGTTTTCCATACCTGCATCACTTTGTTAAAAGGTAATTGTTTAGTAAACCTACATCACATTGCTTCATACCTTCCTAATTGTCTGGTTATTATAACACAAGGAAATATGCATTGTATTGTAAACAGAAACAAGAAGAAAACAGTCAGGAGATTATACACACAAGTAAAACATATAGATAGATTCACAAGACAACAGAATTGAGCTACTGGAGCATTCCAGTAAATATTCCTTTTAACAGGTTATCACGAGTCCTTGTCACGTCAGTAAAGACAGTGACCAGATAAGTAAGTAAAGAGGAAGTGAAGTATTTTTTTTTAGCATTGTTGGAATTGTAGTACTGCCTAAAATGCAGGTGACTGGCTACAGGGAGTCGCTCAATGACTACTTTCAGGTACAGAATCTTCAAATTAAAGACTTTTCTATGTTTCCTGATATAATTGAAGTGATGGGGCCTCGTTGGGCATGTCTAGAGAATCCTCTGCAGAAGAACTGAACACAGGCGTGCTTGCATGCAGCAAATTATACTCTCTTCTACCATCCTTGAAAGCATCACAGATAACAGAACATTTCATCAACAGTGTATCAAAATTTTCTAACCTTTGTGAAAATAGTCCAATAAAATCTAAATAAAGATGTTCCGAATAAGATGATTTAACTAATGAGCTACATTATACCTTTTTATTGTCATCAACACTATAACTTCTCTTTTTAGCATACACAATATGACACATTGGGACTTCTTCTCTTATTGACTGTAACTGACGTCTTCATCCGGTTGCCGTCGTCTTAACTTCCTGCATTGTCGCTGCTCTCCTGTGTGCTGTTTCCAGACGGTTGCATACTAGAGCGTTGGGATTTCACAGCCTTCTGACTCAAGCTGACACCATGACAGGCGAGCAGGTGGGAGAACAGCACACAAGGCACTCGCAGACAGAAAACGCAATAAAAGAGAGCTTATCGAAAAGCCCTATCACTTCAGAAACATTCCTTCAAATGAAATGAGTTGAGAGAGAAAAAGAAAATCAAAATGCTAAAGATTCGACATTCAGTCCATTAACCCCGGAGGGTTTGTGCTTTCTCCAGCAGCTCACAGAACATAATTAAATCCCGTCTTGTTTTCCAGCACATTTGAATATGATTTATTTCTGTAAGTGAGAGACATGAGACACAACAGGCGTCTTAAATAATAATTTCTGATATCAAAACATTTGTGGATTGCTAAATGATGGAGAACATTTAGATTTTTGTGAGTTTTCTGAAAGTGTTGATATTATATGTGTTTAATGGTAAAGAGCTTTACATTTAAAGACACAGTTATTCATCTTAATTCTCTTTTTTATCGTGTAAAAATTCTGTTAAGGTGTGGGTCTGGGTCGGACTTGAAACTTGTTGGAAGTATAAAAAGTTAAGCTGGTGTTTACGCTGCAGCTGTGATTCAACTTGAATAAAGACATTACCTGCTTTTAATTCATGACAGTTTTTGCTTTTTAATGTAGAGAGAGATCACCATCATCTGCTGCAGAAGAGAATTTGGTATTAAGTACCTGTAACTCCTAAAAGAATTGGCATACGTGTTGCTCTGTGTATTTGGTACATAATCCCCTCGTTTTGTTAGGCCATATGTTTAGGAACAAACATTTTAACACCATGAGTGTTTAATTAGTAAAATAATATATCACTATGTCATTTATCTGTTAAATGTTTGAGTCATTCAAACACTTTCTTGCTCATTATTTTTGCTATCTTGTGTGAGCTCATCCCATCTATTGTCTGACTGGTCATTTGCAAAAAAATTCTAGGGTGTAGGGTGCATAAAGCTGCATTAGGGTGCATAAGGTGCTCTACATTGCTATTTGGGACATCTTACATGCTTAAGCTCTTGGTAAGTATGCAATAATACAGTCCATGAGTCCACAAGTCTGCCTTGAATAAGAAAAATAGGACAGGCCTATATCTCCAGCTAACAATGGGAAATAAACAGATGTTAGATTTTTTGCCAAATTCTTTGAAGCCAAACTTGTACGTATATAGGCTCTAAGTATAAGTTGAGGGTGAATTTCAAGGGAGAATGAATTGCCAGGACAGCTTGAGTATATTGTACTTATTATTATAGTTCCCATCCTGGTTTTGTACTTCAAAGCATGTTTGAAAATCATACAAAACTTCTACCAACTCTTCTACCTGGAAGTGTTACGGCCTCCATCTCCTTCAGTCTAACATTTTTTTTTGTATTTATTTCCAGCCCCTGTCCAATCCCCATAAATTCCAGTGTTACCAACACACCCACTGCTTTTCCAGTCTACACTGCACACCTCACAATCATATGCCATCTTTATTTGGTGTGCTTATTCTCCTGTATATCCTTGTTTCTCGTCTCCATCATGTAGTGTTTATTTCAAATGTGTTTAGTTCAAATGTGACTGTGTTTTGGGCGTTCCGCTACCTCTGTGTTTGTTCCCCTGTCTCTGTTTATTATGTAAAACAGTTTCTATTTTCCCATTACTTATATTTCCCTCGCTGCTATTAAGTGCTATTCAGATGTTATCACCAGGTTCCGTGTGTGTGTTCATTATGATTCAATTTCGTCTTAGCCTCACCTGAATTACGCATCAGTCCCTGTCACATGGAACACCTGGACTTGGAAGTAATCAGGCTCTCATTCAACAACCCCCTCACAGCCAATCATAAGTAAAAAAAAACTGCACTCCATTTCCCACAATTTCCTTAAAAGGCTTACTATTAACTTCCTCATCCTGTCATCATCTTCTCAGAGAAGAACATATGCTTTTGCTCTACTTACCTTCTCCATGGAATTCATCTTAGTTCCTATTGGTTTTCTTCATCTGCTCTTGTTGGTCTCTGTAGGTTTTTCTAATTTTGTCCTGTTCACCGTCCCTAGTCTCTGCCTCCTGGCTCATTCCTGTGCCACAAAAGATACCGCTGTGTTGTCTCCTGTGTTTACTCATGACAGCTGATGATATTTTTGCACTCCCTCAAAGGCACGATCATCCTTGCTTCTGTTGTCCCTCTTAAATCATGTAATTAAAGCATCTTACTTACTTAACCTTTTGGATATTTGTGTTCATGGACCTTTATATATAATTTGACTATTGTTTATGCTTTTTGCTGTCTTCGAACACTCTTAAAATATATAAAAATCAAAAAAATCCAGCAAACATAGTCTAACACGTTTGTGGATATTCAGGGAATTTTTCACTAAAAGTATCATCCAAAGGACGAGATGAGAGATGTTATTAATAGCTGAAAGAACTGAATGAGAAATCTATTAAAATAAACTTACAAAAATGTAAAACAAAGAGGTAAAACAATGTCTTAATGGACATATAAAACCCAAAACAGTATCCTGATTGCCAGCAAGCACTATTTTCATTAAATTTTTTTATTTTATTGGTAAGCAGAAATATCTTTAGTAGTTATTTAGGAAGAAGCACACATATACTATGCTTTGTGTTGGGAAATTTAGTAGCATACTCAAAAATCAGTAGAACTGTATGTAAAATACAACAATTTTCAACAGAAAAAATATAGTAAATATTTATTAGACTGCTCACATGGAATTCTCTTGACAAAGGTTTTTAAGTATTTGTATTTTGAATCTCACTATGGTTCATGAGCTGAACAAACACTCTTGAGTACAATAGATGGAACAACCAATGCGTACACATAGCATGTGTTAACCTATGTAAACGTGACTACTTGTATTGTTTATATATTGAGAACAAGGGTGCATTAAAAAAGAACTAACAACAGTGTATGATCATTTTTTGAGTTTTTTTTATTAATACGTGATAGAAGTTATGTTACTTGTTTGTTAAGAAACAAAGCTATAAAGAAATAACTGCAAGGAAAAGTACTACTTTATTTGATATTCAACACAACTGAATTGTGCTCAACCCAGGAAACTTCCTTAAACATCAAATATGCATAAAATCAATATTTCCTCTGGTAATGTGTTCAGAACAAACAATCACAGACAGTGGCACTCCACACTATTATATAAACAGCAGGTGATGTCAAGCGAGTGCTTATCACCACATTTGATATCGAAAATGCTATTAAAACTCGGAGGCGTGCATTTGATAATGTCTGTTTTTCTCAAGATCTTGACACGTTGTAGTCAGCCGCTCATTCTTCAACCTGTTTCCTCAGGGAATAAGACAGAGAGAACATAGTGTGAGAGGAAGTCAGAGAGAGAGAAAGAAAGAGAGAAACTCGACTCTGAGATTCAAAAAAAAAAAAAAGAAAAAAAAAAAGAGTGCCAGAGCTGGAAGATCCTCTGTGAAGTCGAAATGTGACTCACACTAGCTATTGCAGATGCAGATGAAAGACTGTCATTCCAAAGTGAGCCGAGGAGAACTCAGCGGGGAAAAACTCCAGAATACTTCTGAAACGAATAATACCAATAGAATAGTCCTCCATTTACATTTTCCACTCAATGTGTTCTGTTTTCTCAGAATAGGAATTGCAGACGTACGATTTCTGTTTTGTTCACGCACCAAAGAGGAATTGAGTGTGTAGAAGATGCCACTGATGTTCTCTGTCTCTGCCAAGCTCACAGACAGTAAAGGGCAAACAATAAAATCATCTGCAGTCTGTTTGTGTGGCGATGCAGGAGAAAAACAAGGGTCTTTCAAGGTCAGGTGGCTCAGGAGACAAACAGCCTGGAAGAATTGCCAACCTGAGGATGCAGCAGTGACTAAAAAACCCTGTGCCTTCAGCGTTACTCACAACTAATCTTTTGAACAGATGAATGCATTGCTTGGATTGGAGGAGATCCAGTCAAAGATATGCTTAACATCTCTGGGGGATGGAAGGAGTGAAGAATAGATTTACCAAATGCATGCTCAGTAGGTTTAACTGAATTTTACTGGAAAAATACCTTTGCGATTATTTAAAAAAGGTTCAGAAAATAACCTTACTCAAAAAGGGAATTGATTTCTTCTTCTTTAATTTATGTAAGTGGCCCCTCAGGCCTAGAGACAAAGTCAATTTAATAAACGTTTCTACAAAAATGTGGAGCAAAAGATTTAATTACAACTTCAGGCAGTTGTTTCAATGACTTTTAGCGGTTGTGAGTAGATAATTATGGAAACGGTTCACGGTTGCACCACCTGAATAAAATCAATATGTGTAGTCGTGCTTTATTAACCATTTTTATTGTTTTGTTACTATTGAATAATAGGAAATATCTTGTTCCATAAACTGACAGCCTTACCACTCCTAAGTTAAAATGTCTTTTTTGTCTTTACTTTAGTGTTTCTATGTTAACATTAATGTTAAAATTTTGATTATTAGGAAATGTACTTGTGAGAGGAGTGTGGTTTGGTGGTGGGAGGGTGTTAGTGTTAGCACACAGAGCCAATGACAAAATCCTGGACATAACAGCAAAAAAGATGAATCATCAAGTAATCAATACAATTTTCTTGTCACTATTTTTAAAAAGTGTGCATGGATTTCAGTCATTTGAGTAGCATTTACACACACATTAAGCCCAAATTCTTTTCAAACTCCTGCATCTGAGTAATATATCCTGAAATAGTCCTAAAGAAGCCATGCTTCAGACAAGCCATTTTACTCTAAAAATGCCCCAAATGAATGTTCACAAGGGGTTCCAGGACCCACACTGTTTTGCTCAATGTTTTAAATAGTTTATAGTTTCAGCTCAGCAGCACAAAAGCTCTAATTTACACTACCTCTAGACACTGTACACTAGAGTCTACTATATAACAGTTTACATACACCATTATGAAAGTCTGTCTATAGATCCACTACAGAAAAACTTACCCCTCTCTAAAAGTCAAACTCCACCTATGCTCTCAAGCAACTACGATTAGCATATCATTAGAATGCATTCAATAGTTTCAGTCAACTTGGATTTAAAAGGACAGCTTTATAATCTATATTGGATTTTTAAGACTCTTTGGTAAGCAGTAAAAAATACTTAGTTTAAAAAAATGGTTGGCTTGCTCTAGAGGAATTTGCTCAAAGCTTATTGAACTTCAGCAGGCGGATGACAGTCTAATAGAAGAAGTAGTTCCATACAAAAAGAGTTAATTAATATAACTGAGAATGTTATCATTGCACTACAAATGTATTCCTAAAGGATGTCAAGAGTTTAAAAGAGCTGCTGCACATGTTAAGTCCATTTTAAGTATTGACAACACAAAAAATTAAGAGCAATCGATTTCCAAGTAAACTGTAAAAAGTTAAATTGAATAGATTTTGCAAGTACTGATAATAGAAAACATGAAAGACACTCAACACAAATACATACAAACATTGCTTCAATTTAAACAACATAGAACCATGACTAGTGCCAAAAACTGTCACTTAAAATCAAATAACGCCATTGAATAAACTCCAGTAGGGTTTTAAAACCTATTCAAGCAGAGAATCTGCTTACAACACAAATATTATAAAGCAGTAACAACACTTTTTAATCATAATAAAACAAAAAAATCTTTAAAGGTGCCATATTATGCCCCATTTAAATCATTTAAAATAAATGTATAAGCCATTTATATACTATCAATATACTTATTAACCTTCGAAAAGCTTCCATCTTATCATAAACAATGTCTTTGAATCACCCCAGATTATTAGGCTATTCAAAATGTGCCATTTACCCATGCCCTTCACACTGACAATCTTTATCAGAGAGATTAAAAAAGCATCTGTTTTGTTATAAGTCAGCCTTACTATAAATCTTCTATCGAATTTCGCTTTGTTTAAAGCTGGTATGAAAAGAAGTGCCATTCTCAAATACAATGTTTTTTTTTTAGGTTTGGCTTTTTTGTACACACTAAATCTACCTGTTTTTAACAAATACATCATTTTTTCCTCAGCTACTGGGTCCCTTCTGCATTGAGATGAGCTGCATTAGCAGTTCATCTGATTGGTCAGTGCTATGATCATCAAACCACTTTGAGTTTTCAGAAAATAAAAATAGGATTACACAAACATGCATGAATGAATCTGAATACAACTTGAGGTATGCTTTTGATGTGTGGACATCACTGAAACATGTAAGATGAAATGTAAGAAAAGTTGAGTTTATGTAAAATCACACCTTTAAACTCATTTTTGTCAAAGCTTCAAACAGGATGTTTTAGTTAAACTCAAATAATATAATTTTTTACAGTGTGGAGTGACACTCACCATGTAAAAATGGTTAAGGACGTCTTTGCATCTACTGGTTCCAATCACTCTTCTTTGTGAGGTTACTGAAAAAGTTCTGTGTCTCTCTACTGTATCACAAATGACTTTGTAGACAAGCATGATCTGGTTTGTTTTTCTGCCTGTTCTCATAATGGAGGAGATGTTTTTAAACAATTGGAGCAATAACACTGTGAGCTGTAGCTGCCCAACACATTTGATGAGTATGCTCGAGATTCCCAGGAGAAATATTGGACCTGCTCTAAAGTGAGCTGCAAAACAAGGGAGCGGAGACAGAACCATTTCAAGAAGGTTTTGATCCACTTCTCTCTCTTGAGGTTGTCTGCTGGTAATAAGGGAAACAGAAAATCAATCCAACTCAGAATAGAGAGGCCTCACAAAGATGTGTTTTCAGACTTTCCCTAGCTTTTTCACAATTACACAGAGCAGCGCCTCAGTCACAAAGGTATTTGTTGAGAAAATGACTGTTCTCCTCGTCATATCTGAAAGCCTGAAATAATAATTCAACAGAACAGACGAAGACTGGCTGTGAAGCGAGCCATTGACATGACCGAAATCTCCTCAAAAACAACAGCTTTCAATGCCCCTTCTCCCCTGATAATTATGAAAGCCAAAGAAAAGAGAAGAGAAGGGAGTGAGAGAGAGAATAGCAGCAGTGGTCGCAGTGAAAAGAGTGAAAATGAGCATGAGGAAAGGCAGCAGCTGGTTTGAATAGATTGCGTGTTGGATGAATTAAAAAGTTGAACCTTTCCCGAGCTGTATTCAGATGTCTGGCGGAGGGTGATTAATCATGCCCGTCAGGATTCAGAATCCTCTTTTCAATGAAAAACAAATGTGGAGACAGTGCATAGCACACCTACCATGTCCAAGGGCCCTACGCGTCCTGTTTACACCAACATAATGCCAAACCCGGACTGGGCCAAAGGAGACGGATGGGATGTTTAACAGAAGCACTCCGTTCCCACAAGGTTTATGTCTATTCATGCTTGCTATCAAACCAAAAAGGTATTTTTGTGCTCAACCTGTGGCAACCTTGTTTTTGTTAGAAATGTCAAGGAAAAACTGAAATTAACCTTCAAAGAATACACCTTGGGATTTTAAATTCCATTTTGACAATTTGACATTACCCTAGAGTGAACAAATCTTTATGGGGAGAGTTTTTTTTTTGTTTTGTTTGGATGGTCCTTAAAAGAACCATAAACGTTATCATTCTTTAGAAAGCTTAAATTTAATTGTGTGTTGTGTATGAACTAAATATACTTTACAGTTTAGTTAAGACTTGTCTTTACACTATACAAGCAAAATGAACATTGTAATCGGTTTTCAGTTCCTGGTTCACCTGTTTTAGTGGATTGTTACTATGCTGCTGAAAGTTTTTTTTTTTTTTTTTAATTTTGGTTCCAGCTGAATTATGGAAGACAATAGATGAATGCGCTAAACCCTGTCTTGAAAGAGCATATACGCTAATGCTAATTCAGCTTTTCATCAACTTACAGATGTATCATCGCCATTGGGTGACTTGTAAACAATGCTAAAAATGAAACAATTTCACAATAAATTTGGTAAAACTAGCAAATATCTTTTAGAAATATAATAGATATATTGAGAACTTTGAGTTATTTTTTCAAACCATTACAAGATTGAGCTAAATGTGAGCTTTGAAAGAAATAATGGCCAGATTACCCAGTCTCGTGAATGTTTGTGAAATAGCGCTGATTTTTAATCTATTGAAAGATGCTACCGAAAATTGTATTTCTGATTTGTATCTGCGTGTCAGGATCTGCCAAGTATCTTCTTTGTCGCCAGGGGTCAGATCACTGACACTCCTTCCCTCAGTTTCACTTTGTTTTCAGTTATCTCTCTTATTTTGTTTTGCCACCTCCAGCCACATGGCTCGGGTCATTTGACTGACAGTGGCCATCTTTGATTTGTTTTTGCACATGGTCTAGTTTTGTTCCTCCCTTTCCCCGCCCTTCTCATTTTCTAGTTTGAGCTTTCTGTTAGTACACCTGTAGTTTCCCTCGTTATGTTTGATTTGTTTCCCTTCATAAGCTTCCCTCAGTTTTCATTTGGTGTCGGTTCATTATACCCCTTACTGGTGCATTGCTCTTGGTTGTCTTTTGGGCTGGTGCTGTAAGTTGTGTTCTTGTTTAACACAGTTTCAGTTTGTATCTTATTTGTGGTTTCCACCTTGTGGGTTTTGCTTTGTTTGCCCTTGTTATTTGTTTCGTAAATAAATTACTATAAGACTGTCACTCATTTGGAATCCGCATTCCTGTTTTGGCCTCCGCGCCTGACACTGCGTCACAAAACTATGTATTAAAATACGTATTGAAGTACTGCTTTAATGTTTATAATCCTTTTGTGTCATGTAAAACTAACAACACAAGATTTTCCTGCACTCCTAAATTACATAGTTTTTAAAAATTTTTATTTTTTACTTTTTTTAAAAAAGTATTTAAAATACATGTTGGACCCCTTTAGACTAAAACTTAACCTTTTGTTAAAAAAACTGAATTTTTATAGACAACACCTTATTTGAATAATTCTATGGGGTAGAAATAGAACTACGATAAACCTTAGGGATTGTACTTTTTATTAGTATGAGAAAAATCATTATTTTCACTGACCAGTAATCTGTTGAATTTGAACCAATTTTGTGGTGAAAAAGCAACCAAAACATGTATTTTTTATTAATGTGGATAAAACGGAGAACCTGGAGCAAAATAACTCACACACACATGCAGAGAAAAGAAAGAGTGTCTTTGACCTCACCTCCCCAGCATAACGTGCATTTGAACTTAAGATCTATTGAAAAGCAGATCACCGGACAGCACCTGAAAAACACAAACAGTGGTAGATTACCTCATCGTATAATGGGCAGTGAGCAAATCTAAAAAAAACTCCAAAGCTCTTCGGCTGAGAGTTTGAATCCCACCCATGGCCAATGTTTCCCTTCTTTATTCAGATTTGGTGCTATAACATTATGCAATATAGAAATATCTGTAAAATGTTTCTTTTTTTTTAAACATACAGAACTATCTGTTTTAAAATGGAGAATAACTCCCCAAACTCACAATCAGATTCATCCTTTATTCGAGGACCAGCATCTCCCTGAGGCTATTGTTGTTGTTTTTTTTTAATAATGAACAGGATGTCACATTTCTCAATGCATGGCATGGCAAAGAGCTGATCTAGTTTGGGAAGCATGGAGAAAGTCAAGAGCCAGCAACATTGGGAGGGGAGAGAAAAAGTGTGTCATCAGCATAAAAATAGAAGCCTGCTAACGAATTCCTAATCATATCCCCCGTTTCCTCAAGGGGACATGCTAAGGAGGTTAGCACACAGACTCTTAAATGAGAATTTCAGGCATATTATCCTCAGATATTATTTCTTGCCATAGAAGGGGCTGCAAGCATTATTGATCATTGAACTCACCTCCATTTTCCAAAGCCACATTGGTCTATTGTTCTGAAGAGCTACTTGAGTGGAACTCTGGCAGTGATTGAATATGCAAGCGCAAACAAGTCCTCTTGTAACAGAGGAAATGATCAGATATGTCATGCTTTTTCTTTGATGAATGCAGGTCTGGGGTGGCGGAGTCTGATTTTGCCCAAACCAAAATGTACAAAAGGGTTTTGCCAAACATCATCTTTCATTTTATGTAACATGCTAATGATTTTGTGGTATAATTCTATAAAAAAACTAATTTTTTTATAACATGCATCTAATGATTTGTTTGTATAATTTAAAGGGGAGGGGGGTGAACTAAAGAAAAAAAACTATATTATTATTAAAATTAATTTTCATATTAAGGGCATCACGGTGGCGTAGTGGGTAGCACGGTCGCTGGTTCGAATCTCGACTGGGTCGAATCTCGACTGGGTCAGTTGACATTTCTGTCTGGAATTCTGTCCGGATGCTCCGGTTTCCCCCTCAAGTCCAAATGTATGCGGTACAGGTGAATTGGGTAAGCACAATTGTATGAGTGTGTGTGGATGTTTCCCAGTGATAATTTGCAGATGGAAGAGCATCCGTTGGGTAAAACATATGCCAGACGAGTTGGCGGTTCATTCCACTGTGGTGACCCCAAGAGGGACAAAGCCGACAAGAAGATAGATGGATGGATGGATGAATTATTATTCATATTAATTAATGAATTCATACCTTTAGCTGTATTTTAAAGTTAATAACCCCATATTAATAACTCAAACTGTATTTAAGGTTAGAAAAGCGCACATTGTTTTATTCCTTTGTTATTCTTTTAACTTGTTTATTACAAATTCTAAAGATTTCCATATTTCAAATATAGTAGCGACTTTTGTGAACCCCTCTTTACTCCCAGAACATGTGCGGAGGTTGTTTGCCTCATGGCAGCAACTGTTGGATCTCTCACACTAATATTTTCTGGCTTTCAATGTCAATCGAATCACTGCAAAAGCCTACTGTGTGACAGGTGATCTGTGATTACATGCTGCTGGAAGTAACTGAACATGAATTTAGGAATCTAAAGAGCCAATTTGATGTACTATGAATGTCTCTCGACTTTTTTTAGATTTTGAAATGATTCATGCGCTTGTGTACTGCCTTTTCTAGTGAAACAAACAAAAACAAGATACTCTGCAGAAGAACTATTGTGCCCTGGGCATGTGGTTAAAAAAATCTCTCATTTCCCTTCCTCATCTATTGTTACGATGAGAGCACAAACAGATGAATGTCTTTCCCAGCAAAACACATTCCACTTTGAGATGCAGAATTTCTCAGTGCTTAAATCACTTTCAAGCATCTTTGTAATGTTCTATGGTTTTATTAAATTGACTAAACATCAGATCCAGATATTCAATTTGTTTCAGTTTATTTATTCATTTCAACACTTTCACGACAACTGTTTGAAGACAACATGCGGTTGATGTGTTTACTTGGCTGTGTTCGTAAACTCCCTCAGCAATGGTGTCCGCTCATAAGTCTTGACTGTTATCAGTAGCAGTGCAGTCAGCGGATCTTTGGGGTTTGATTTTAGTGTTTGCTGGTGGTCTGTAGTGTGTGCTCACCATTGTAAGCTGAAATAAAGTTACTTTTACTGACCAGGTTGATGAAATTGCATGAGTGGCTCTAATCCATGAATAGAGGAGTATGCAACGCCAGCATACATAAAGAATTTCTCCTGCCAGTTAGGAATACATGGAACAAAAGAGAAGAATATGTGTAGATTTCAATTTGTTCTGGAAACAAAAAATGAAAAAGTGAATCAGAAAAGGTTATGCTGAAAAATAACGACAGTAAAGATACAGTGGTGGGCAATAACTGAGTAAGCAGCTATCAACTAAGGATCATTGATTTCAGAAAATAATTTACATATGTGGTGGTGATGCCTAAAGGCTTGCACATACCAAAATGTTTTTTCCTTGAATGTAACATTTTGTGACCAAACAAGGCTAAAAATATGAACATCCATATTTAAATCATTGTTTTAAAACAAAGTTTCCTTGATCTTTTCTACATCTTGTGTACATCAACCTTTTCCTGTTTCTGCTAAAGAGGACAGTCTCAGATTAACACACTGCCCAAATATTAAAGAATGTTTTTTTTAATAAATAGCAATGCCAGCAAACTTGTTGTAAAACTGTTGGAATGCAGAAGACACCTCCTAAAAAGCAAGAACAAGTCACACAATAGTTCTTCACAAAAGAAGAGTTTTAAGCTTTTCTTAGGCAGAACGTTTCATTTGCTAGCTAATTTTTTTCTTAAATATTTGGCTTTTCAAGATTTTCAATTGACACATAATTCAGATTTTCAATTTGTTTAATTTTGACCTTCAGGTTACTTGCTGTTCCGAGTTTAGACAAGAGAGTCCAGCTTACTTTGGAAGAAACAAATAACAAGATATTTAAGTAAGACCATCCAAAACCTCAGTTTAAACAGGTAACAAGCCATAAAAACTCAATTATAATCCAGAAGACAGAGTTCTTAATCATAACATGTTATATTGGAATCCAAAACGATGATATCCACCATATAAATGTTGTGTTTGCTTTCTGTTGTCATCTTTTGTGTTAACAGGTCGGTTTTGACCCATATAGTAAATGAGCTATAAAATACACTGAACACAATAAGCTATACTCTAATTTGTTTCTCGTCTCGTAGTTACCTTGTTAGGATTCCTTATCCATAAAAATGTTGGTTTCAATGTTTTTGGTGTCAGCCTCTGGACCTTTTTTTTTCAGTTTACCAGAAGTCAAATGGCCACTACAATGAGTGAGTTCACTTCACAGATCGCCAAGGATTAAGTGCATGTTTTAGATGTTTCGCTTTTGTGCAGGTTAACTAGAGACCACACAATTAGAGAATTCCTGTTTGTACACTGAAAGTGTTTATTTTTTTTTTTTGGTGACGATTAATATTTCCTGAAAAAGTAAAAAAAAAAAAAAACCTTGGTGCAAAAGTATGTTATTAACGAAACAAAAGATATTAAGAGTACTTTCATGTTTATCACTTTATAAATAATGCATTTGTTCATTAAAATCGCTCTTTCCTATTGTTGTACCAATAATTTGGGGAGAAAGTCACAGAATAATAAAACTACACACCAGACATTTTTGGGTTTTGATATTAAATCCATTCAAGGCGATATGAAACAGCACTCTTTCTCCCTCAACAGTCTCAGCTGGGTGTCTGTGCACTCTTAATGAACTTTTAATCAAAATTCCACATGCAGTAATAGGTCTGGTAACACACAACCAAACAACTCTTTTCAAAGTCTGATATCGAAGTATTTAAAGGAATGTTTAGAAGAAAGCAAACACTGTAGTTGGAGGAATCTTCATTATAGGTGGCAGGTTCTTTTGCTATCTTTGAAGTCTCTGGAGCAAAATGAACAGGGACAGCTACACTGCTTAATGCAACGTAGCCTAGCAACAGAAATTGCCAAGACTTCAGGAACACACTCTCATATTTATGTTTACATGCGAGAATGATTCGTATGTCAAGCTGATGGCTCCTAATGTCTCCAGCTCCCGTAGGAGCACTCTCTCTCTCTATTGCCATAAATGCTTATCTCCCATCATCCTCACTTTTTTTTTTCCCTTATCTTTGCCCACGTTTCTTTGTTTCAAGTTCAGACATATACTATATAAGTTCATCAACATGATCAAATGGCATTAAATGCATACTAAAATTCTTATTTTTATCTAAAAAAACTATTATGATTTTTAAAAGTTCTTTTTGAAAGAACACAGTGCACATGTTTGAGTGTTTCTGGTAAAAATGAATATAATTGTTCAAGCAGTGTTATGGTGAAGATATGTAACATGTTTTAGGAGTAACATGATAGATAAATAGCTATTTGGATAGTTACAATTTGGCTAACTATGTGAGAGACGACTTAACCAAATTGCTTACTATATATACTATATATATATATATATAGGTGTGAACTTGTGAAAATATCCTTAAAACAACATAAATTAAAGACAAAGAAAACATAATTTTATCATAATATAAAGAAGCATAGAACAGCAAAATTAGCAGAAAAATGTTTATTGTTGACCCTAAAGATCTTCAAAAGGAATATCAACAGATGCCACCAATGCCTATCTTTATACACAATGATTCCTACAAAAAGCAGATTGATCATTTTTATTCAAGGACTGCTGAGGATTTGCTGAGATTGTTTGAAAGTTCAGAACGTGTGTGGATCCCCCGTTAATACTAGGGTATGCAATGCTGCAATTTCATTTATTTTGTAATTTGTAGCAAACTATATCACTAAACCAGGTTTGAAATCCTCTACCTATTATTTGACACATATTGTAATATTTCTTAGTCAAAGCAATGTCTCACTGGAAATGTCCTGTTTTAACTGACATTGGTTTTTTACATTGTAAAATTGCACCCATAAAAAAAATACACTTTATAGTACTGTTCTCAAAACGTTTCCTGCAGTGGCGCTTTGGAGGTGGATATCTCTTCCATTGACTCTAGTGTTTGCATGAATAGTGCCTTCAAATATCCAATCGCAAGTTAATAAGCTTTGAATGGAAAAGCAGGTTAAAAATCTTAATGCGGTGCTCAGTCATTACTACTAAGTGTTGGTGAACATATTCATGATGAGCCCATCATCAGGTTTACCTGCTGAGGGTGGAGTGCAGTAGGCTCATGGAATATAATATTATTCATTAATCCTCAATGTCTATGTTTGTTGCTTAGGCAGTCCAGTGCTATTTTTTTCTTCCATAGACTACTGCAATAAGTATCTGGTTAGTTTTAAAGCTACAAAAGCATTTAGTTTCAGTTTGAGCACATTTAGACTTGTTCCACATAGAACTTCTCCTTGTTAAGTGAGAACTATTGGTGGCAGTGTTCAACAGTACTCTGTCCTTAAATCTCTTCTGTTCTTGAATATCATGATTTGTATTTTTTGCATAAAATAAATGTAGTTTGTTTACATCTTGTATATGTCATGTTGAATGGAATTAAGGCTAACTAGGGAATGTTAATGTTAGAGCCAGTGAACGCTAATTTGCTAGAGTTTGCTAGAGGGTGAATGTTCTGCCTTGAATTCAGTGTACAATACTGGTCCCATCATCACTGACTAATAAAAGCTGTTTTTATAAGTATATTTTGAGTCTCTAAATGTTTATGGTTGCTTTATTGTTGCATGTGGTCGAACAAAAGAAATAACGTTTCTCAGTGTGGTGTGGTGAATCACAATTAATAATTAACCAATGCAATACAACCAGATATGACCATATAAAATACATTGTGATCAGATAATTTATTATATCTTATCAGTTGCAATGGAGATAATCAAATATGGTGTTAGCAATGCTACTACATTATGGCTTTTACTTAGTAGATTATCAACTACTTTTTAAATGGTACTAGCCCAAGAAAATTATTAGTATGTCTTTTACAAAAACTTCAGGGCTTCAGATTTCACTTTGTTTCACTATGTTTCTGGTACTGCCAAAAAGCTTATAAAATGATCCAATAACATGTCTTAAAAAATTTATCAGTGCCAGAACTAACTTTCTCAAATCTGATATTTCTCAAGAGCTGTGTTTCTCTCTTAATGTATCCACTGATGAGTTCACCACGTTAGATGTAATAGTGCACAAACTAGCCTAGGAACAGTTTTGACTTTCTGCAAAATGGTTTTATATACCTAATCAGTATGGTGCTTTTAGTCACATGGTAATTTCAGGAGTTAGTGAAACGTGTGACGAGGTGGAGGCCAAGAGCAGGGGTTCCGCAGACACCGCTAAAGAGACGATAATGACAGCCATTCACTGCAATCCAATTATGCAAAAGGGAGTCTAAACAATTCCATCATCCCCCAAATTAGATTGTCTTAACGAGATAAAGGCACCAATTAATCCTGAATTAATTTCTATTGCTCATTTTCCCTGAAAACACTCTAATATGCTAATGAAAAAGAGGCAGTGTAAAAGAAAGCCTTACAGCAGGGGTTACAAAAAGTTCAGGGTATTTAGCGAACTGATAAGCCAAGGTAGAATAAGAAACTTTTAAACAGTATACTATCAGTAAGAAGCCCGTGATGGGTTGAAGTTGTTGATTGGTGGTAAAACCGCATTCGATTCAGGAGCTGAATGGGATGCATGTATGTGTCTGTGAACAAAAGAACTGAATTGTCAGCTTTTGCTAAAGGATGGTTCATTTGTCACCATGCAGTGGTATTGATAAGACATAATGAGAATATTAAAACACAACATTTACCCACCGGAAATAAGAAAACTGACTCAGTTGAAAAAATATGATGATAAAGGTTCAGGGGGGCCGCTAAAACTGAGGGAAGTGTGTACGGTAGTCCCAGTATGGTAGTATGCTAGTCCCAGTAGTCCAGGGGCCCCTTAAAAGGCTACTAATACATAAGCATTATATAAAAATATTACATGTCTCCAGTATGATATCCAAAATAAATTAATATGTAAGTATTTTTAAAGCCTGTGTACAAAAGATAAGCATGGTAAAGCTATAGATAATTCAATAGGTCAAACGGTCAGACTCTAATTATTAAAAGTAAAGTTAAATTAACTATTAAATCAGAGAGAGACGAGCACTTTTGAGCTACCTGTATATTGCATTTAAAAAAATCTCTGTATTGCAACACTTGTTCTTACAAAGCTGCAGTATATCATTGTAGTAAGACTAAAAAAAGGTTTATAGAACCTTAAAGGTGTAGGCATTATCTTTTTATTAAAAAAAGTACTTTTAGAATTGAAAAAGATCTATAGATAAACATTCACATAGCTGAATGAATTCACAGTCTTCCCTCTGAATGAGTCTCAATTGTTAAAATCCCCATAATGCATTTCACCAGGAAAAAAATCCACTGTTGTTAAAAAAAATATATATATATTTTTTTAAAGTGAAGCAACAGTCATAGAAACAATCAACACACTATTTTTAAAGCTATAGAATGTTGTTAATAACATTAATGATTATTTGATACCATGCAATGCGGTACTAGATTTTACATCCTTGTTTGGTTCTTGTGTCTGTGGGACCCATTTTAAATTTTTTTTATCCATTAGAAAACAATACACTCAAGTATTATTGAAACTGAAACTGAGAACATATATCAGAACACATTTTTATTGATTTTTATCATTTATTTTACATACCTGTAGAAGATTTTAGTTTTTAATGGACCTGGGCCATATACAAGTGTGGAAATGGCAGGTTCTGTACCTATGTTTCTATCATCCCACATAAACATAAATCACACATAAACATAATATTTAATATATTACAGTTTTTCATAATTGCTATTTTTTTAAATTATTATTTCAATTGCTTTCCTAAACTCTTAACACGATTAGCACAACATCCGGCTAGGTAGGCTGTAAAATTAATGATTTTTTTTTTTGCTTTGATTCAAAGTGCATACACTTAACACGCATTTCAAAAGCTTTAACTAGTTTTAAAATCAAGCTCCACCAACACTAAAACTATGATGTTTTAAAGTCCAAATTTTCCTCAATATGTTATCATTGACTAAATGCTGCTGTCGGAAGAAAACACGTGTTAGTGCTTTGAAAACTGTATTATTGTATTTTGAAAATGAATTTTGGAGTTTTGTTTACAAAGAAGAGTTTTGAGAATGAAATGAACTGTTTTGCCAAATATGTGTTTTAACTGATTCCATCCATTAAGAGTTAAGTGAACTTAATAAATGTATGGAAAAAACTGTCTTAGCAATTAATAAAAACTGTAACACAAAATAGTTTGAGTATGTGAGTAAAAGCCCCAAAACTCAGGTCCAGCAGACCAGCCAACACTGTCTGAGTAACAATAATATGAACACCACACAAGGGTTAGATTATAAATGTGATGAAATAAGCTAAAGAGGAACAAAAAAATACATGCTGTTTTTTTTCTTTTTGGCTAAAGTACATATCTTTAGAATTTTTTTTAGCATAAAATGTTTGATTTTGAATAAAAGTCCCAATATTCATTGGGTCCACCAGACACGCGACCACTGTCTGAGTAACAATAAAATGAACACACAAAGGTTAAAAGAGTGTAATTACCAATGTCTGCTGTCACCTTCAGCATAACTCAACAACTGCAGGGTCATGACAAAAATTCTTTCACTTTTTGTTCAAACAGAGCTATTATAGATTCAGTTGATCATCATCATCATCATTATCATCTTCACGGTCCTAATTGTTTTGCCTGCCAGCTGTCGGCTGCTGGGATAATTGAGTAATTTGACATTTTTGCATCAGCTTCCGGAAACAATCTCCCCATCAGCACAGACTGTTTGTTTACGCAGATGAGGAATTTCATATAGAGAAATAATCGTAATAACACACAGATTGTAATTGAAGCCTTGTCCTTGTCTGATTTTATTGATGAGATATTCGGATTCATGGGGAAAGGGTATTCTGATACATTGTGACTAAATATGTACTCTGATTTCTTGACATTTGAATAAAATCATCGTTGATATAGTTGATGCTGTCTAAAGAAACATCATCAGTAAATTGTGCTCCTGTGCACAGAATTTAAAAGGCTAGGCATTCAGGTCTAAAATCTTTATAAGCGAGGAAAGCAGGTTAATAGCGCTATAAAGTAATTTGGCTTTATTTGATTTGCTAACGACAGCTGCGAGGCATGAGTGGATAATTAACAGAGAAAGAAACCAATCGACAGGTGCCAGCCGGACTATTGATTGAGGAAAGACTGCTAAATTTAGAGACTCAATATTCAGGCTTGCATTCTTCTGCTGCGTTATTGGTTTTCTTTTTTTGTCACAAATGTGGTAAAAATACAGAACTTACACATTTGATACATTTTCTCTCAGTTATTAATGTGTTTATCTTGAATTGCTCATAAAATGTTCTCAATACTGACAGATTAAGATTAATAAAATTTTTCCTTTTAGTTCTTAAGGGGAAAGCTGATTATTATTAATATTTTAATATTGTTAATAATCACAATAGCAACAATTATAAATGATAATTTATGGCGAGTGCAGTTTGTTTAAGAATAATGAATTGTTCTTAAAATATTTGGTTGGTTATTTTTAAAAGTTTTAGTGTAATAAAAGGACGTTGTTTACAAAGTACATTTTCAATCATATTTGCTGCTCCTTAGGTTGATCAAAATTAGTAGATTTGAGCCTTGTTTGTGCTCTTTCTCTGCTGTTATTGGCTAAGATCTTTCATATGCAAATTTATGCCTTGACAGCTTAGATATCTGATATTGATGGCTGAAAATCCAGGAAAAAGCTTTATAAAGCCTGGTTTTTTATGTTTCCATGTAAACACAAATGAAAAAAAACCCTATGATCTCTTATAAATACTGTATACATAAACATTACAGTTGGATTCCATAAAACAGTAAAATTAAGTTTTATATCAATACAAATCATATATTTCTTGCAGATGAGTATAGCTGAACTGTCAAGTACATTTAAGGTAGGGCATATCACGTCATATCATCATAATGATCATGTTTTTGACTGCAAAAATAATTTAAGTGGTTAATGAAAAAAAGAAAGTAAAAAGCAAAACATACTAATTTTAGATCATTACCACTCCAGGAGTGGAGTTTGTTTTCTGCTCAATATATGTAAGTAACATTATGTTTTACTAATGCTATGTCGGTTTTCATATGGAGTTTTATTAATAATTGCTATCGATGTGAACAGACAGACACATTTGCAGATGCTCACATCTGCTCAGCAAATATAAAAGAAACCAGATAAACTGTTTCTTTATGAGTCCGCTGTAGCCATTGCTCTCTCCTGACTGGATTAAACCTCTGCACTTGCATGTTTCTGAAGTTTATTTTTCTCAGCTTCTTATTTCAAGCTTTCAAATCCACCTTAAATGATTCAATGCTTCTGTATTTGATGTTTCTTATTCATGCTTGAGTTAGAGAACAAGTTGTCAACTTGCACTGTTGGAAGTGATCATGTCTCTGTGGCTTATGCATCTTGTGTTTTTTTTTTTAAATATTTTTGTGCTTGATTGTGCATGAATCTGTGTGCTCATCTACATTCTGTGAGTGTGCTTCTGGGTGTAAGGGAAGATGTGCATATTTTAAACTTTTGACCAATAAGGTTGCATTAATGGTGAAGACAGAACAAAAAAACATGACCCTAACATTTTGGGCTTCAGACCAAAACCAAAATTATGTGGGTTTTATTTTAAAAATAACTTTAATTTTGTTTGTAAAAATGTTAAGGGGCCAATATTATTGGGATATACAATCTGGCTTTCACGCCAAACGTGAATGGAGCCAACTAAATAGCTCTTTTCAAATTCCGCTAGCAGCACTCGAGCTTCTCACCGAGCTGAAAAAGAAATGGCGTATTTGATGCGAGAGAGTTTATTTTGTCTGTATTTAAGTTACTTTGGAATAATAAAAACAGTGTTGATGTGGTCGGTCTTGTTCTACCAGAGCCTCCAGAGATGCTTACATCTTGGTGAGTTTATGTGAATTGAGTAGTAAAGCTTAGTAAAAACTTACCGTAATCTCTGACTTCCTAACTCAACGCTTTCCAAATTAGATCCTTCTTATCCTGTTTTTAAAGAAATAGTCCATAGAGTCATAAATCACTGGATGTCTGCACACTGAGCTTGTCCTCCGTGTTCTTTTAAATTTTCCCTCTCAAGAAAAGACACGTTACTACAAGAGAGAGCTCCTGATTGGTAGTCCCCTTTCATACCGCGTCGCTCTTGTCACTCCCGCCTCAAAGGGTGTTGGTAAGGGTCTCAGGGGATGTTTCTTCTCCTCCTCATTCGATCCGTGAGGGAGATAATGGTGGACACGACGCACCTGTAAACAGGAAACTGATTCATTATATTTATTGATACTGGTTGAAAAATCGCATTGTGATGCAATAATGCGACCAGTTGAACATAGCTTGTGATTTGCAATCCATTTCACTTTCTACAAGTTTTGCAGAAAAAACTATTGAAATGAAATCTCTCTATTATAGCTGTGTATACTGCATTAGTGCACACATTTATGTTCTAAAACTTTTCAAAAAATGTGTTTCAATAATATTGGCCCTTTGAAAAAATAGCTTTTGCTCCCTATTTAGAGGATGTATTCCTTACCAAATCCTCAACGCTTTTCCCTTCTCCTCCAAGTTTTAGTTTGATTTCTTACTGTCAGTTATAAAACACCTTTCTCAATGTCCACATCCTAACTCTCTCTCTCTCTCTCTTTCTCTCGCCGAGTTGTTTTTCATTACGGTGTTAGGCATTGCAGTAAATACGGGGCTTCTCAGACTGCGGAGCCATCCTGAACCGCTGACCCCGGCATCTCGCACGCCTTCCCAAGGTCCCTCGGCTCCAAGGCCTCACTCTGTGTGGCTGTGGCCGGAGTGCAGCCTCTGTAATTCACCCGCTTGCTAGATCGCCTGCCAGCAAGTATTGATTTTTGTTTCCCCAATCTCCAGGAGAGAGGGCAAGAAAAGATTAAAAACACTTTGTCAGTTTGGTGGAGAATAAGAATTCTACGCCGGGGATACCTTGGAGTGTGAAGGGTCAGGGCTGAGGTACATCTTTATGGCCTTAACTCTTTCCTGACTCAAAACGTTTTGCTCAAGCTCTGGCAGCTCTTTCACCACGCTTTTATTTTTATATTGCCATGTTTGAGGTGGAATTATTTTACCAACAGGGAGCTGGCCTCATCATTATTGGGTTATTATATGTGGCTGTATATGAGAGATGAGCATTTCCAGCAGCAACAGCAGCCTGCTTAATATTTGCAGTCTTGTATCGCCATAAATCAATGAAATTATTCTGCTGGACAAACACTGACCCCGGGTGTTAATCAAAGGCTGATTGAAGCATCTATGTGAGGGAAAGACGAGTACTGGTCATTTCTTTAGAATCATTGCTCTAAAATCTGCTTTTCTTTAGTGTACCTTGTTTTATTTGTAAAGGATATTCACTATGGGTAGTATTCACAAGTTTAGCACATGATAAAAAAACACATGATAAAGTTTTGTTCACTCAATACCGGTCCATTTAATTTTTTTTCTCGCTATCAAACAGTGATTGAAATCAGCAACAATAGCTCAAACTTGAAGTGAAATCATTTTCTTCCTTCACATGCTCGTTCTATTGATTTCATAGACAAAATCTGAGGAATGTTCTTTTTTTCAGAGCTCTCAAGCTGTAATTCAAGTGCTGCCTATATGAAAACAGACATCAATCGTTTACATGAGCTGACTTATTCAACAATGTTATAAAGCCTGCAAACAACATAAATGGGCTTTCTGAGCGACCTTTGTCAACAGGTATACCATTAACGCACTTCCCAGCAATCTTCAAGCTGATTGTGCTCCATATTTTATCCCTTTTCAAATAATGCAGCTTGTTATCATCTGACGTTTCTTCAATATTTGATAGGCCACTCATCTTTGAGTTTCTCCATGTTCCATGTCCTCTCTTACCTGAGGGGAAGGGCTTTTTCTTCTCTACCCCGTCAAACACATCCATTATAGCAATGGTCTTGTCCTCGTAAGCTTCATCTTTGTGGTGGCCACAGCTGCCAGTTCACATCTGAATCAAATCTGCTTTTTATTTCATGTACCTGAAAGCATCAAGCGTTCCATTTTCTTACTAGAAATAAACATTCACACAGTAACATCTAGAGAGTTGACTTTACTCTGTTCTGGGTCTATTTTGTCCTTTTCTATAGATTTAAATTGAGAATTAGTATGTACATTTGTTTTCATTTCATTGACAAAAACTCTTTAGAAAAGCTAATGTTAATTAATATTATAATTAATAAAGTTTTAAATAAAAAGCTGGCTGTTTGTTTAGATTTTTACTCTATTCAGAAAAGGGCAAAATTAATTTTGAAGTTTTGTTTACAATGAGGGGTTTTGAGAGTGAAATTAAGTGTTTTACCAATTGTGTGTTTTAACTGATTCGGTGCATTAAGAGTTAAGCAAACTTGTTAAATGTAATGAAAGAAACTGTCTTAGCAATTGTAAAAAACTGTAATTATTCTCAGGATTTTGCTGTGCAGTATGTTGTCTACCAAGGACCATCATTTATCCATCATTTATTTTTTCTGCAGCAATATTTTGTTGAAGCTATCCCCAATTAACTTTCACAGTGTTTAGACCAAAATTATACAGCCAAAACTAGAACAAGAACCATGAAATGACATTTTGAAAGGTCACAGAGCTCTCCCTAAACACTTATAATTTTTGTTTAAAGGGGAAAATCACACATTTCCATATTTTATAACAGGAATGTGACCCACAAGAGTATGTACACAACCCCAAAACCTGTGGCTTAAGCATAGCAAGGACCCATCATCTTACATTTTTAAGCTCTAGAATCTGCAAAGAGAAAAAACTGAGATGTTTGAGGCCTAGTTTATTTTAGGCTCTGTCCATAGTATTGTTCAGGTTGTGGTTGTTAATATATGTTCATATTTTATTGTATAATATTTAGTTCAGTTTATCTTTCACTGTTTTTCTTTCTAGGTTAAGAGTTTGTTAGTTAATATTTGTCTTCTATTTAGTCAGAATCTATGCCAGGAGTCCCCAGCCCTAAACAATTTAGTAGCAACCCTGCTGTAGTATGCACGCCATTCTCTCTTAAGACAAGCCAGGTGAACCTCAGTTAGTGCAATCAGGTGTGTTTCATAACGAGGGAATCACACATGTTTGGGGACCACTGATCTTTGTGGCTGTCTTTTTGTAATTAGCCCCCTTGGTTTATCTTCACTGCACTTGCTCAATGTTACCTAGGTTCAGAGAACAATCTAGGCTGCAAGTGTAGTGGATCCCAAGTCAAGTGTTTGAATTTTGGTTGTCCTTTGTGCATTATGGCGATCAGTGTTGCGTGAGAACAGACCAAAACTACAAACAAATTCAACAAAGCATGAGTTTTTCCACTTGGTTGTTCCACCAGCAGTCGCCCATCACCAGCAGGCTAGTCTTAAATACTTTTGAGAGATCCGATGGTATCAGCATGGCTATGAAATGGAATGCAGTTGTTTTTAAAAATACAAAACTCATAGTATAAATCATTCAAATGGTAGCAGGGTCGCTAAAATTTACTGAACATCTACACAGAAGCCCTAAAATGGTTAAACTTTAAGAGATTTCCTCCCGAATCTTGGGGTTTTAGCAGTGGTGAAACTTCTTGATTCGCATCTCTGTATACGATTCCATTTAAATCAATAGGCTTTTTTTCTTAATGTGATAATATTATAAGTCAGGTGTTTCTGCTGTGAACACTCCTTAAATATTTGTGTCACCTCATTGAGAACAGGTATCTCTCTGGTTCTTGATAAGCTGATTACCAGAGAGTTGTTTCCATAACAATGTTGCTTTTATTTGCCATCAGCTTATCACATATTCATCCATGGTTCCCCCTGGTCTTATGTGAACCAAGGTATAGGCGTTAATGCACCAGTAGTGTGAAGCAGGAAACATAGAACACTAAACATCGCTGGGCTATATAAAAAAATCATGTTCAAAACAGATGAACAATTTCTAGAAATTATTATTTTTCTCTTTCATTTTATAGAGTTTACAGGTTGAGACTGGCCCAGCAGAATGAACCTATAGTAGCATAGTATCTAAAGCAGATGAAGCTCTAGTTTACGGAACCATAATTGCAAATATCCAATTTGATCTGCTTTGCTGGATCCCTCTAAGGCTCCGGTTGCATGACATTGAATGGTGTCATGACATTTATACTTGGCCGAGGGCTTTTAGCTACGACCATCTTTGCTATTTTCTTCTCTGGTTTTATTGTGTTGATATTCAGCGGCCGCTCTGTAAATCCTCCTAGGGCCAACACACAGAGAAAGAGCCGCTGAGAGGCAGAGCGCTTGATTCTCTCATGCATATTCATTCAGAGAAGCCTCTGAGCAGGAAGATTTGTCACATTTACATGAAGATGCAGATTCCCTTTCCATCAGAAGCTCTCTGCTCTGTACCCTAAAGGCACGCATGTCTTTCTTTCTTCTTTCTTTCTTTCTCTCTTTTTTCTTTCCTGACCCTTTCCATCCATCCACCCACCTCTCTTTCTTCTTTCCATCATTTTCTATCATCATTTCTTTCTTTGGTCTTTATTGTCTTCTTTCACTTCTCCCATTCCTCTTTCATTTTTTCTCATTCCATCTTTCCTCATTTCTCCCAGTTTTCCTTTTTTATCTCTAGTCCTTTTCAGCAGCGGCCAGGTCTATTACAGGAGCCATTGTTCCTCCAAGGTTTTATCTCTCTGTGTGTGTGCGCGTGTGAGTGTGTTTCCTTCTCTCAGGCTGGCCAGGTGATGTGTCCATGCCTGTGTGTGTTTATGTGTGTCTGGACATGTGGCTTTGTCTGCTCCTGGCAGGCCTCTCTGCAGGCAGCAGATGTTCTCATACTTTCTCCTGCTCCTGAGGGCCACAGATTCCAGGGGACACCACATGTATTCTTCCAGCGCCATTTACACCTCTTTGACAAAACCGCTGCTTGGTTTTCCTCTTTTTGAAGAGATTTTGTTTTTCCGTCAGAAAGGCCATTAGTTCTGGTGATTAAATTCACTGCTCTCTGCAAGAAAGAGGTTTGGTTTGTGGAAAATCTTTGAGACTTACATGCTGTATCTAGCTTGACTCTGTTTAACATTATTATGTGAACTCCCCTTCCAATTAGTCCTGTCTTGTTTTTTCACTTTTGCAAAATAATAATTCTTCAGTTATATTTATGTTGTGCTATATGTATTATGATGTTATGTTTATGCTATGCTATAGCTAACCATAATTTATGTCTGTATTTCTATTACATATTTTACATTCTTGTGTTCTTGCATCAATTTACAATGCTGATGTGTAACTTGCGCTTCATAGGTCCTCATATCCAAATGCAATTGGTGCCTGACTGTATGGAAAACGTTGGAAGAGACTTTTTAAATCTTGTGCTGAGTTTCATAAAGCTTTAAAGTTGTTACCCATGATCTTTGGGATGTTGTTGCTTGAAATATCCAAAAAGAAAACACCCCTAGATGAGTCCTAGATGGCATATCTTGTTGATATTTCCTACTGATTTTGTAGAAGTTTTGAATGTAAGGGGATACTGTGAGATTGGATTAAATAGTCTCTTATGACAGATGCATGACACACAGACATGAAAAAACATGAAGATAAATGATCTGCAGATCATTGTAAACCAGCTTAAAAAAACACCAACAATTGAACAGCTCATTCGCACTCAACTGACTCAGCATTAAAAATCACCACCAAAAACACTTGACCTTGAATCATGTCCATTTATTTATAGTTCAGAATTGAATGCAAAACTCTACAATATTTTCATATACATATTCGACTAGAAAAAACTATTAAGAAAATATATAACATATATGAACTCATCAAATATATAAACATACATACATACATTTGATAAACAAGAAGTTAAATAAGTCTTTGTCTTGGCTTTTCATGCAATGATTAAAAATTACTTCGATGAGCAAAAAATTTTTTATTCAATGTCAACCAGACAATGTTAATGCATCGTTAATTCAATGGTAGTTTGCTATCTGGCCACTCTCCATGTCTAATCAAGCTCTTTTCAAGCCTTTTGGATACTCTAGAGAGCACCTTTAAGCAAAGAAATACCAAGAAAAACAATACCGATCAAATAAAATTCAATGTTTACAGTTATCCTGTTTATATTAGAAAATTAGTTTTATCCATTGTGTGTGTTTTTTTTTTTTTTCAAGTTTCTTTGAGAGATATTTAAATCCAGAGTGTCTGTCTCCTCGTGGCCAGTGGAATAACCGAATAGAGCCAGCTGATACCAGAGTCAGCTGTCTGGGGTCTCCTTGTGGACTGATAACATACGGCAGAGCTTCACATGATGAAAGGTGGAATATTTTATTCAAATTTATCCATTTTAAACTGAAGCATACCTTTTGACAGCTCTTCTTGATCTGCCTTTGTTGAAGTCACAGTGACCCGTTTGTCTTAGAGGGATGTCCAAGTAAAGGAAAAAACTTTGACAAGGAGTATTTTTATTTTACCTATAAAAAGGAAATATATTTTTGAATACTTGGTAAAATATTTTTTTTTCTGACAGCTAGAGTTGTTTGCCATACTACAAATAAAAGCAATAAAGGTGATCATAATTTTGTTCATTGTCATCAATATAAATATTGTTATTGTGTCTAAAATAACCTCCCTGAACCTCATCAGAATGCTTTCAAATATACAAAAATGTTGCATCTTCTTACAAAACAAACACCTCAAAAAACTTCCAAAAACAGCAACTAGTCACTTACAGCATCACTTTCACAAATGGAAATGAATTGCAAAAAGCCTTCAGTGTACAATGTGTACATAGAATTATAGGACAGGTGCAATGTAAATTTTAGAGTAATGCATTTTGATTATTTTTATGGTTTTAAATGTCTTCTTCGCTCTTAAATAGTGTCTGTGTTGTGTTAGTGAACTTACTTGTCCAAATCCGGCCAATTTATTGAATCACTTATTGATGGCTAGAATTGAACAGTACTTAAAAAAGTAAGGAGATCTTCAATTCCGAGTTTGAATTTGACCATAATAGTGCTTTCCTCCTGACTTCTCTCTATCAATCAATCAAGTTTTTATATAGCACTTTGTTTCCGCTTGCTTTCAAAGCAGCTTCACAAAGTCCTTGAGAGGATCAGGTAGAGTAAATAGGAGTTCCCTCTGTGAGGCCCCTGGGAGCCTCGCTGACTGAGGCAGGTGCTAATCACCTCCCCAGCATAAAGAATATACAAACATAAGATCAAGACAAAGATCAAAACAAACAAGAAACAAACAAACAAAGACAAAAGAGAAACTAACAAACAAAAAACAACGGTTAGAAACATGTAACACGGTCAACAAACAGGTGATCAGCATCAGCTGCAGGATGAGAGATAAATGATGAGGAGAGGTTAGAGAGGAACATTGAACCACATTGTTTTTTCAACTCTTTGTATGTTTACAGCGCTCAGGCACCATATCTGTTTGGACAAATACTAGAAACTGTCCAATCCCATTAAGGGGGAAAATGGCTTACAATAAGTATACAAGTATAGACAAAAAAAAAAGTCTATATAAATTACACTTTAAACAATACAGACATGTACCATGAATAAATATTACATGCTCTTTAACATTTGTTACGGTGTCAACGGCATTTGGTCATGTAACCATATGTCTTTGGCTATCGTAAAGATACTAAAATAAGAGAAACTCTCATCTATAAGTATAAAGCTGCCAGGTAAAGAGACTGCCGGATGTTTGTTTTTTTTGTTAGTTTAGATATTTATTTATTTAATTTCATTTTATTCCGATTTGTTTCCGTAAATTAAAAAACTAAGCATACATTGTTTCTTGGCCCTGGGGGATTCAAAATCTTACTAGAGAGCTTCTTGTCCTGTCACCATCCACAATACTCTTGGTATTGTTGCACCTTTAGTTTTAACATTAATTTAATACTCGATTACATTGAGTCAGACCCACACAAGCAAGTTTAGAAACTCAATTAGACGCTATTTAGACTGAAACAAGAACTTCAACTAAGTTTTTTTGTAAATACGCCCAAGCTTTACCTTCTCCATAGTGCAGCTGACAAAGAAGGTAACAATAGCAGGAGTTTGGGAGGTACGGGTACCTGTTCAATCAGCAGATTATCCCAGAATGCAATGCAAGTTTCAAATGAAATGGTAAATAATAAAATTTGACCTGTATTTCAATGACATTTGTACAGTGTAGTTCAAGACTGTGCAAACTATACATACAAATATCAAGGAAACAGCTCTAAGCTTTAACTATAATATCATATTTTAAGCCATAATTTGCACCTTATGACAAATATCCACTCTGCTCTATCATTCTGAACTTTATGTTGACTTGTGAATCCAATGTTTTTTCATAACCCTTCAGTGCTTACATTTCTGAGTTGAAGACATTCTCACTTGAGCTTTGAATCACCAGCTGCAAAGGTGTGAAATAAATATATTTGAATTTTAACACCTTATGTGTTTGCCAATCAAATTTAAAAATGAAAATGAATCATAGAAATTCCTAAAATTGAAATTGAAATGAAATTCATAAAAATGAATACAACATAATTTTTATTTTAGATTAACGCTTCCTTTTAATCAGGCACAACATTTTCTTACACATTGGGTCATCCATGATTTACTGTAAAATTCAAGCATGGGTTGCTGTTTTTGGTTTCTCTTTCCTTGAATGTGTCCCTCATCTCAGCTTGTCCCAAGCCATTGGACTCCGCTGTTTGTAAGGTTGATTTGGAGCGCTGGGTCAGCATATAAACCCAGCCTGCTGCTGTCTGCCCACTCCTCTAAGTGGCCTTTTCGCATGGGAGGCTGCGAGCTGCTGAGTGGCCTTCCACGAGCATCTCTTGACATTTACAGTAGTCTCGTCCTCCCTCCTCTCTCTCTCTCTCTCTCTCTCTCCCTTTCTCTCTCTCTCATGGACGCTCTTCCTCCAGGCATCCTCCCTCCAGCCGTAAATGAGAATGCTTTATGACAGGTCTTGCTCCCTCTTTCCTGTGGTCAGGAGCGGCTGCGTGGTGTGTGTCCTCACAATGGCCTGGGAAACTGACAGCCTTGTGCAGCAAGAAACACACAGAACAAACATTATGATGAGTTAAAC
Organism: Danionella dracula; assembly: GCA_900490495.1. Lineage (NCBI taxonomy): Eukaryota > Metazoa > Chordata > Actinopteri > Cypriniformes > Danionidae > Danionella > Danionella dracula. The sequence goes on from UELW01000100.1 coordinate 4,851,170, forward strand.
ATACCACTAAACAACACTTCAGCATTTCAGTATGGAAAACAGCCTTAAATAGCAGGTTTGCTTTGCTCCTTGCTTTTTGATGATATTTCGAATGTCTCCAAATGTAGGAGTTGCTAAAATCTAATAACCCAAGAATGCCTCAATGTATACTTAAACCAAAAATATTGCAGAAACTAAAAAACTACACAGGATTATTTCACCATAAAAAGAAATGTACTCGAAATGGTCCTCCTTTAGCTGTCCTTGGAGTAAATTGCCTTTTTATACAAAAAAAAATTGAGATTTTTTTTCTTGAGCAAATTGAGGTTGTTAATTTAGCTAATTTTCTGACTTTTTTTTTTTATTTTATTTTTTTTACTAATGATGCCGTTAGGCTAGTTTCGGGAGTTCACAAATGATAATTAGAAGGGGCAGTGCACTAAATTAACCTCAACATTCTCCCTATACAAGCAGTCAGCCTACTGTATACCTCAGATGTTAAATTGGCAGCCCTCCACCTCCCCCTCTCCCAAACTTAACAGTGGTGGGTTTCACATCCTAAGACTCGGAGCCCTCTCTCGGACAGCTTGCCTAGTACGCCAGTTCCTGCAAACTAGCCTTACCTATTTATGTCTAATTTTTCGAGTCATGAAATGGAATATGTTTAATAAACATGTACAAAATGCTCAGTTTCTTGCAGAGAGGTTGGTTTTCTGAAATGTAAAGATTTATTGACAATCTCTCATGAAATGGTCAAATACATAAAATTGCTTTAGCTGTGCAATATTTAGCCGATAGTAGAGGTCCCATTTTTCAAAAACCACAAAACCAAAAGTTTTTATGGAACTGCACTATTGCAAACAGATACGTCAGTACCATTCAAATGTAAAATGCATTGAAGTTATTGATGTAAAATACATATTGTTTAAAAAGGATTTTGGTAAAATTTTAGGTCAACTCTGATATGTTAATTTATGAGATTTTATTTGTTTACAGCATAGATGTAGATCTAGATGTAACATTGGCAAACATTAATGGAAATAGAAAACATTTGTATATAATATGCAGTATATAATATTCAGGAAATTAAAAATGTTTCATTACTTATGGAATCCAAGTGCTGAAAAAGATTTGGGACATCAATGTAAGATCACAGTCAGGTATTCACAAGACCCGGATCTCCCTCCGAGCCCTTCACAATAGCTTGCCACGTCTGATTCCAATCAAACGATCCACTGCCAATTCTTCAGAAGCCAATAGCATGATTGCTGTGATTATCACAAGCCACACCCCTCATCACTAGAATATTGAGCACTTTGTGATGCACAAAAGGAAGTTCATCTTTGACCACTTGAGATTACAAAAAGTGAATAGGTTGTCACTAACAACAATGTAAAAATTAGCTGAACTTGACAGCTAAAGCTCAAAAAGTATTTTTTTTCATATTGGTTAAAATTGTTTGAATTGACCTTCATGAAAATACACATAGTTTGGTTATATGTCCTTCAAATGTTAACCAAGAATTAATTGGTAAATCTAAATATTTATAGAGTATATATGTCAGTAATGTGGTGGTTGACCCGAAATGAGGTTACAAGGCATCCAAAAATCAGTCGGGTCGCTTGAAACAAAGAAGCCAATTAAAAACTTTGTCATTTTTATAGAACTAGACACAATTTTCTTTTAAATTTTTACAAATTACATCACAGTGTACATGATTAACGCATGTAATGACAATGGTTTCATCAGAGGATGCCTACTGAAATTGTATTTGTTTAAAACTGAAAATTGTCTTGTTCACAAAACATCATCAATGTAAAAAATTTAATTAAAATTTTTTTTATAATGAAATCCGCTTTTACAAACTTAGTTGGCAATCAAGCTTCTTCAAATGATAAGCAAAAATAAATGAATATTTGTGAATCTAAATGAACAGCAAAACGTGTATCTATAATAAAAAGACTATCTCTTTACGTTTAGCTGTATAAAATAGTGAAATGCTGAATCAACCCTTGTACAGCAACCCTTTTAAAGCTCAACGAAAGTTTAATTCCTCTGACCCGTCTGACGTTCTGGAGATGGAAAGGTTTATGTCTCTCTCTCTCTCTCTCTCTCTCATCTCTTCGCCTCCTTCCCTCTCTCCCTTTCTTTAACCCTGGTCTTTATCCATGCATGGAGAATTCGAGGGCCCAAACAGCTGAATATTTGATGGCCGGCCGATGCTCTGGAAGCCTAGAGCACTGCAGTGTGTCCTGCTCAGCCTGGGTTGTGATCAATAGACGTGTCATGAAGTGCTTTACGCAGCCTCTGTTACACCGTGTGCCATGACAGAGGTGATGAGAATCTAATGTCTTACTTAAGAATCATAAATGATTGATGCACATTCAGTCCCAGAAGGCTGCTTTAACACAAAACATGAAGCTCCGGGAAATCCTTCACAGTTCCACATGCAATAAAATAAACTTCCAAATTTCATAACATCTTAATCGCATGAGCTTCTCTTGATATTTCCTTAAATTACATAACCTTCAATCTGTCCTTTTATCACCTCATCTGTCCTCTGGCAGTACAGACTGCCGGAGGAGAAAACAAAAAGGCTAAAAAGAGAAAAATACTTCTTTTTAGATTATGTTTTAAAAAGTGTATTTATTTATTGTTATGTTTGCTTAATTGCTTGGTAATGGTATTTATATATTAGTATTAAACTAACTATATTATATATAGTTTGTTTTCAATAAACTGCTCAATTCATCAAACACAGAAAATTGTCATTTGTTAACAATGATTTACCAAATATATTTTATCCTTCTTTATTTCAGAGTTACATGGCATCTTTTTTTCCACATAACAAAAGATCATTCAATATTACAAACCTACACCTTTGTTCACCATTTATTTGGTTTTATTGGCCTTAAGGTATTTATATATTCTGAAGAGATGACTGTGGCTGGTTTGAGAGAGTGTATGCAGATCACATGTTATTAGAGAGGACAATTTAGATGAGCTGGCATAAATATGAATGAAACGAGTGAGCTAGAAAAGTGTTGAGCAGCAGCACAATGTGTTCGTCTCACCACTGGGAATACAGAAGTGCTGATCGGCAGGGAAAACCAAACTACTCGAAATTCAAACCACCAGAGTTCAAGCGCCTACAAGAGAATGTCAAATATCTCTAAGTGTCTTATTTGCTGGGTGAAGCTCATTGTAAATTCAGACTGGCCATCAGTTTTTTTAATGTGGAGGATTTTTTTCTGACACTGCAAGAATGGCTGGGGAACTATATCAAAGGGGGTAATATACAAACCCATGTTGCAATTTCCTAATTAATAAGAGATGCTCATGTTGCAGTTTTATCCCTGCTGCTATTTCTTGATACGTCCAAAAGCCAACAGTTTTTGAGTAGAAGTTGGTGTAAAATCACTGTATATTTTGTGCCGTTGGGTTAAGAAAAAGCTTGACGTTGAGCTATGTGAGGCTCTAGAGTCTGTTCTGGCTGCAGGCTGGAGCTGAGAAGAGGTCATGCAATCATTGAGGTCTGCTGGACGCTGTTCGCAGAGGAAGGTCACTTACTCTATACATCTGTTCCAGCCCAGCACTCTTTAGATAGCATCACTGCAGCAGTCAGGCCAATTCCTTTTATCATTAACTAGTTCCTCCTCTTCTTCAAATAATGAGAAATCTGATGGATCGATTTAACTTCTTGGTCTCAGTGAAAAAATATCTTTTCCTGAGAGTATAGATCACATTTCACCAACGTTCACAGAAGAACATCTAGTTGTTGTCTCATCAGTTATCATCAGCATGATCAAAGTGAATTACAAATGAAGCATTCAAAAGTAAAAGCATCAGTTTCTCCATTCCTGACCAAATATATTTGCAGTATTTAAGTTTACAATATTTGTTAAATGTTTAAATCAAGATTATTTTGCAAGCCCGGAGTATTTAACGTTCAATAGACAATTTCTTAAAAAAAACATGTTTGGATAAATGTAAAAACGGTACACTTAACACGCAACAAGTCAGACAATTATTATTTCTGGGAGTAAATATTTCTACCCATCTATACCCACCTTTTTAAATCAGAAAATATTTCACACTGTTTTGTCTCTTACAATTAACTGATTATAGGAAGAATTAAAGGATTTTAACACAGATATCTAACTGAACAGAGAGTGGTATTTCTGTTAGATATTCTCATAAAAAGTTTTTTGTTAAATATGGACTGCCACAAGGCATCTCAGAGATGGGATTGATCCAAAAAGGTTTTTGTATATATTTTAGACCATGATGGCAAGAGTCTGCTGCCCCCACGACCCGGCCCCGGATAAGCGGGAGAAGATGGTAGATGGCAAGAGAACATCTTATAATTGTTGACTTGTTGACTGAATATTGTTTCTGGTTAATAAGATCTGGTTATTTTTGTTTATTAAACTCAATGCTATATACAGGAAAACAGTTTGAGGTGTTTTGAGGTTTGCAAAAAGTGACCTCCTAAAAACATGCCTGTAGTCTACTAGAAGATTCAGAGACGGTCAGTATGCGCATTATAAACCTGCAGAATGTCATAATTGCTAGCTTGAAAAATAAGCCAGCTTCTTTGAGAAACAGTCAGGCCTTTCTACTTTTAAACCCGAGTTTAAAAGGCAAGCTAATTTTTTTTGTCCTAACATTTTGTGTGTTTTATCAGAAGATGTTTGTTTGTATGTTTCATGTTAAGTATCTTTAGTATCAACATCTAGGTTTGACTTTGCATAATGTATCACATTATTTTAAGTTCTACTGTTTTTATACTTGTATAGACGTTTTTATTTTTACAATGATATAAATACAATATATTTCTTCTTCTTCTTCTTATTATTATTATTATTAGAATGGAGAAATTATGAATTCATTGTAGTGTTATTCCTGTCAAACATGTTTAGCCTGTTTGCATTCTAGAGCGCTACTGTTCTTGGAGCAGAAATGCCCCTGCTGATCAAGATATTAGCGTTACATGTGATAAGAGCTGTTTTAATTGTTATATAGTTAGCCTTGTTAGCTATTCTTTTCTGACCTCTGGAAACCAAAATTACTTTTTGACCCATTTTATGTGAAATACATGAAATACAGATATTATTAGATATTAATGCAGATGTTAACAGATATTATAGTGTTTTGCTAATACATCTATACCCTTGATCACTTTTTTTGCACATTCTGCCATTCCATTTGATATATTTAGTAATGCTTTAGAATTTGGAATCTGTTCAGCTGTTCGCTGCTTTTGGCGATAGCACTTTAGCATAGCTTAGCATAGAAAAATGAAATTAATTGTCATAAGAGTAGCAGAATGACTTAACAACAGAAAATAATATTTAAAATGGTTAAAAGTACTAGATATCTCAGTGATGGAAAATGATCCTAACTGTATAAAGTGAAGTTCTTGGTAATATTACAGATGCATGCATCATGGTTATGATTTGACATTTCTGCAATGCCTGTGTTACAAATTGCTTTAGAGATTTAAGTCCTAGTTATTTTATGGCTTCATTAATAACGAGGGCCATTATTTGATGTTGAGGACTGCTGCTTCATCAATGTAGTTTGTCCCTTCTGAACCTCCAGACTTAGTACACCGGGTCAACATATTGTCATTATGCAGTAAATGTGTTCTATATCGTTTGCTCTCAATATTGATGATACTGAATCCAATAAAGAGTTATGATACGACCCCGTAGGGTGGGTATACCTCAGCAGACATCTAAGTAGGGCAGGTTAAAGTGCTGTGGTTTCTCATAAGGAAGATAATGATGGCTGACACACTCATATTATGAGCAAGAGGATGAGACGTTGCAGGAATAGATGGAGTGCTGCCTCTGGAATATTTTCTCCAACGATGGGTAGTCAAGCATCAGAAACGGCCTTTTTAACACCCTCTTTATTGGTCCGTTTCCCAGCACCTGCAGCCAAAGCGTGACATTTCTGCCTCGTTCTAGCTTCCAGTCAATAACCAGTGAATTTAATACTGCTAAATAGACCACATGGCCAACTAAACGGTCTGTCTGACTGATTTGTTGTTAGAAGACACATTGTGTGAGCATGGTGTCAGAATAAAATAAAAGTATACTTGGTTTGGCATTACCATAAGCAAACTCTCCCTCTCTCATAGTGAAACCAATATGGAAGTGACTTACGCTGCAGTTCATTGATTGGTCGCTTGAGCCTGGTTCCAAAAGAGAGTGTCTCTTAGACACCTCATTAAAAGATGCAGAACAAATAAATGCATTTAAAGGCTGTTACCAAACGGGTATTTATGTTCAAAACATTCATTATTAGGGGTGAAATCAAACTCTTTCTTACCCATTAGTAATTTGTCCTTAAAGACAAACACAGACTGACATCGAACAGACTGTTTTAGATTTTAATTTAGTCATCTCAGCTCTGTCCATTTTCTGTCTTTTTTTCTGTCTTGCCACTGAATCCTACTAGATCGAGGAAATAGACACCACACCAATATATTTTGTCTGCTACTAAATGACTTATTGTTTAAAATTAACCCTATACACACCAATGTAGTCACCTATGTAGTCAAGCAGTGGCTGTATCTTAAACATTCAAATGCAGTGTATCAATGTGTCAATAAAAAAAAATGCAGATGTCTAATTTCTGAATTCCAATGCTCTCTGTGAAACTTTCTTTGTTCTTGTGACTTAAGTTGCTTTGCTCGCCACTTGACGGTGCTAACTGGACAAAGTCGTCCTTGAACAGAAAACAGAACTAACAACATACGCATGTCTGAGCGCATGGCTTTGGGTGAAAGATTGATCTGCTCATCAAGATCTCTCAAATACACATTCTTGTTTTGGATGTTTTTTTTCGGCATCTAATGATTAGAGAGAACCTGTGAAACTGCTCTTTATACAGTGCAGAAGAGCTGTCTGTGGTTTCTGCAGGGTCTATGAATAAACAAAGGTGGTAGCTCTATTTCTAGGGAAGCACTGGATCTGTTTAAACAACACAATGACGGGACTCTTTGTATGTGCGCTCAAAGACATTACGTTGTTTTAGTTACATTTTGGAATTAATCAAGCGGTGAAAAAGTGTATTTCCATGAATTTCTCTCTTTACTTGGGCACCATTGTGGGGGAGAGAAGATGCTCTTCATGGTGGACCTAAAACCAGGAAACACATGAAACTACCATATGCAGGAGATGCACGGGTGTGAAGAGTCAGTATAGTATGGTGCTAACAACTCCAGCATTATGAATCTGAAATAAAGGGAAAGTAAAACTCCTCAGACATGTTCCTTTCTTTGTAAGTTGCATTTTAAAAAACCTTGAAAACCAAAAATTTCCAGCTGTTTGGACAGAAATGTGGCCCATTAATGTCTGTGCAAGTTTTATTGTAATCACAATATAAAGAACTCTGCTCATTTGCTCCAGGCTGTTTTTGAACGAGGATCAGTACAAAGCTGGATTTGCAATGAACTTGAGTTTGATGCACGGATCTACGTGATCCAGCCCCAACTCCAGAACAAGTAAGTCTACTATTTTAAACAAAATAATTAAATATCTACCAAAATGATATCACAATAGCAATCCTATTAATGTTGACAAAATCTTTAGTGCCAATACTGTTCAAAATTCTTACTCCAGATCATACTTCTGTGCATTCCTCTTGAAAAAAAATTACTCATTGCATATTTTTACTTTGTGTTATTTATTTGCAATGCTTCCATCAAATGTTACAAAAAAACGCCTCTCTTCAGGGAGGGGCATGGGGAGCAGAGTCGTCTTGTTTTTGCTGAAAGCGTTTTTATAAAAAAATAGGTTAACTGACCACTGACCTTTTATATTAATGTATATATATATATATATATATATATATATATATATATATATATATATATATATATATAGATAGAGAGAGAGAGAGAGAGAGAGAGAGAGAGAGAGAGACCCTAATGAAACAAATTAACTTGTGTTAAAAAGGCACCTGAGGTCTCCTTTATTCAACAATGACTTCTTGACAGATAAAAGTATCAGATTGTGTGATATTATATTTCAAACAAACTGTTTTCTTAATGAGCAAAGAAACAATACATTGCCTTATGATCATAAAGGAGCCAAGAGTCAAGAGATAAATATACCCTAGTCTTTATTACTGTACTTGTGTAAAATACGCCAGTTTCAAGCTGTCTGCATTGTTTTGACATGCTTTATGAGGTTACCAGACATTCAGCTCTTGTTATGTGAATATTTACACTTGCTATGTCAAAGTGTTCCCATATAAATCAAGACACTTTGACTTATGATTCACAGCTTTGTCAAAAACATATGCTCGGGGCTATTTAAACCATTCGAATATGGGTCATAAATGTCAGGGAAGACATCAAATAAAACCTGATCTTCAATGACACAACAGAGGAAACGATCATTTCCACGCACACCTTTGAAAACGTTTCATTTTTTTTAACGAATTTCAAATTTTCATATGAGGTGTTGAATCTTGTAAGAGCGTTAGATCTGTAATTTGCATTGCTATTCATTTATCAGCTTAAAATTTCAGTTCTTCCACAAGAACCGGTATTTATTTTCAAGTTCAACCCCAATTCATCATCGTGTTGCCACCCGTTCCACTCCTAACGCCACATCTTAAAGCTTATTACAGAGACCCGCCTCCCACGGAATATGATTGACGTTTCTTAGAAGAAGAGAGGCGGGGTTTTAGCGCGCTCTCGGCCAATCAAAGGGAGTAGGCGGCACCCCATCGCTGGCTGCAAGTGTTAGTGGGCGGGGCCTCGTGTTGCGTGTCGGTCTCGCCAGCAGACCCGTGCGAAACAAAAGCACTTCTCTCCCCGGGCTGAACGCCTTCAGAGCGCGCCTCAAAGCTGTTTGGGTCGTAAAGCTGTCAAAGGAAAGCAGGAGTTACGCGACAGAGGCGCAGATTACTCTGGATTACAGAAACCCTCTGACAAAGTTGGGCTCTGCCGTCTTGGCTTGAGCAGGAGTGGCTTGATCCTAAAGCAGCTCTCCAGATCAGATTTCACCCGAACCAGCTGTGAGTGAGAGAGGAGCTGTGCGGCTCTCCCTCTCCATGCTGTAAGCGCGCTCCAGACATCCAGAAAGCGAAAGGGGGAGTGACGGAGAGAGTTTCCGAAAGCGTTTAGCTGTTCCTCGGGTGAGATCTGAGAAGTGTCAAAGTCTCCAGCAGAGCGGCAAGGATGGACGACCAGCCCCGGTTGATGCACTCCTCTCACGGGGTTGGCATGGCCGGACACCCCGGCCTGGCGCAGCATATGCAGGATGGCACGGGCGCAGCGGACGACGATGGAAGAAAACAGGACATTGGAAACATATTACAACAAATCATGACCATAACAGACCAAAGTCTGGACGAAGCGCAGGCCAGGTACATTTTTGACATTTTGTGCACGTTATTCTTACAGAATGAATTTCGTGATAGTTTAATCCAGCTTTTTTGGATGTCTTCGCCCCAACTTTTATCCATGGATGCATGCATTTTGAGCACGAACATTTTGCTGGTACTTCAGAGCGCCTCGGCACACTCTGTGCTGTCTCTTCCTCCTCCTCCTCTTCCTCCCAGATGAACCGTTTCGATTTCCAATCGCTCTGGACCTCGCAGCTTGCGAATGAGAAAGCGCATCGATTCGGTGCCGCACACACTTGCAACATGTTGCGGCTGGATTTGTTTAGATCATTTATTTATTTCACTTTCTAACCCCCGTGATTGAAAGAGAGAGAATACATTATATGCTTTTGTGAAAATCTGAATAATCAGAAAGTCTTTGAATTGAATCGTTGTTAACATAAAGAGTTCCGATATAAATACATTAAAAAGTGGTTTATAAATCCCCATAACTTTTTTTTTTACCAGCATCCCATGTTAATTATATCATTTTAAAGCAAAAAATTATCCTTCAGCAATATGAAATCAGCTATATATTTTATCATGTATTTTAATAAAATCTGATGCCCCTTTAAAGCTGGATTTTATAAGTCTTCATTTAGTGAAATGCAAAAGCTATAGTTTTTGTTGCTAAAAGAATTAGTAAAAATCTACACGTTTAACACACCTACACTCACTCAGCACATCTCATGATTGCTGCAGCAGCTCCTTAAGCATGCCCTTTAAGTGGTTTCACTAAATATACAAGTATTTGAGAATCGTGTTCACCTGACAGGTCACATTCTGTGTTTGTGTTAAATGTTCTTTTTTTCAGTTAGTTTCAAGAAGCTAAGTCCATCATCTCCCAATATTGAGAGAGTATGTTTGTGCTTCACAGATGAAAAAAATAGTTTATTATCATTTTCATGCACGTATACACTTTAAGAATGTGGATGTGTGATTTATTTAAACAGTTTCTAAATCTATTTACTTTATATTTAATCAGATAATAGCTTCTTTTATGTTCATAACTTTAAAGTCCATTCTTTTGTTTATTTTTGGGGATTAAATAATTATTAATAAGTGTTTTTGTTAATATTTTGTTAATAATTGTGAATGTGTATTATCTACATTTCCTAATCAACTTCATGTCAGCATGCAGGATGCCAAAAGAGACATTTCTATCAACCCTTCACTAGGACTCAAATCGCACACTTTGTTTTGTGCATTAAATGTGAGCAAAGACTAATTTACTGACAAAACTATTCAAATGTTGGCATTGAAATAATTTTCAAATTCATGTTAAGTATTCACTTTTCAAGACTGAAGTTGTAATACTGAAGACTGAACTAAATAAAACTTTTTCAAAGATCACCCAGATATTCTGGAGTTATGCGTTTAGACAACACAGACAGCAACGTGACGAGAAAAAAACAATTAAAGTGTAAAATTTCCTGTTTAGGAGTTGCTCGATAATGATTTTTTTTTCAGTGAGGTGAAATCTTTAAGGTTTTTTTATTTTCAGAATTTTATTTGGGATTTAGCTCTATCTGTACTTTAGGAACAGTGCAAATAAAGAGCATTTTTCATCTAATTTTACACTTAAAGTTAACTTTTTAGTCTTCTATGTTAGCAATTCTAATATCCTAAAAACCCAGAGACCCTTTCCGTTGCATTGCAAGTGAAATAACTGGTCTGTACACAGCTGCAGAAAAATACTCAATAAAATTTTGGCATCTGAAATGAGCAAATTCCCTTTTAATCTGACTTTCCGCCTCCCTCTATATCTGATACACCTGATCTGCTCAGTTTTTGTTCATTTCTTCCAAAACAGCCATTTATTTAGAATTCATCTGCCCGTTATCTTCTTTCAAATCCCAAATTTAAGAGATTTTCCATCAAACGTAGCAGAAGTTCCTTGAGCCTAATGTCTGTTTTGACAGATTTGACAGGCGATGCATTGGGCTGGTGAAGTTTTTGATTGCTATTTTTGTGTTTAGGAAACATGCGCTGAATTGTCACCGTATGAAACCGGCTCTCTTCAACGTCCTTTGTGAAATCAAAGAAAAAACAGGTGAGTTTTACTCCCTCTCTCGCTTTAAAAACAGCCAAATATTTGCACTGCAACCATTAATTTAGAGGCATCAAACTACTAATTAGTTTTTACTGCTGCAGTGAATAATTGTGTGTTTTTGGAAAATCTGCATTTTTATTCAGTATTTAGATATTTCAGTTGAAATTAGTTGAGATGATGGGATTTGTACAGGTTTTTTTATTATTTAAATCTTTGTAGATTAACCGAGTCTGTAAATTTTGTAAACATTTTTTTTTGTAAAACCATAGATGAATTTGAAACTGAACATATATTTCACTACATATATTTCACTACATTCTTAAATGTGAATTCAGAATTTTTCCAATTGTTGGCTGTGTTTTCAGATGAGAATTGTTAGTCTATTTTGGAGTTTTAACTTTGGCAACATGCGTAAAGCACTTTAGTAGCAGGTGAAATAGTGTAAGAGAAGCACTATTCATTAAGCAGAAATGAACATGCTGCTTTGATTATATGAGCGTCCCCAAGCGAAGGTTTTCCAGGCAGATTGCTGTAACAAGAAACAATAGCTAACATCAAAACGGAGCTGTATCTTTCTACTAATTAGCCCCAAAGTGTAATTTAGGAGGATTTCATTAAATGGAAGCTGTGGCTGGCTCTGTGCCACTCAAACTGAAAGACTCCGTACTGGAGAAGGGGACAAAGGGGCTTCCTATTGGGCCACCGTGTCTGCCATCACAGGGGCCTCATTGGCACCAGGCTTGCTTTTCTTTTCCTCCTGTTGTTTAGCAAGCTTCTCCGAGTAGGAAAGAGTTATGCCTGGCTCTTTTGAACCGACTGGCGTCACTCGGAGTTCACTCAAAGTTCGTTTCCAAGATGAAGAGCAAAGTAACTTGGACCACTTCCTGGATTTTTTGGCTCCTGTTGCTTCTCTTCCAACGGTTTCTGGCAATTGTGGACCTGTGGGGCTTTCAGAGAGATGAGCCCAAATAGGCTGTTAGCTTATCAAGATTGGGTTTTTATTAAGTTAAAATTGACCTGATTGAGTTGTTTTTTTGTTGCGAATGCTTTGAGAATCCTCCCCCACAAAAACACGCACGCACGCACTCCTCACGTTGAGCTTTTGTTGAGCTTTGAAGGCAGCGCTGGGATTGCTTTTGTCAAGGGGACTCATCTGATTTTTGACATGGATGCTTTTGTCTCTCAGGACTTCATTAGGAGCTAAATCAAACCTACTTTCATTTGTTTTGGATTGGTTCGCATTAAAATAGAAATGAGCTGAGGTTTTGTTTGTTTTGGTTTGGAAAAAGTGTTTTGTGTTTCACAGTGCAAAACACTTTTTGTCAAATACGCAATACAAATGTATGTATTACCCTAAAATCTTAAAAAAATAATATCTCCTTATTTTCCTTTGTGACTTTTTATGTTAAAAACAACTTCTAACAATAACTTACTTGGACGTTGCATATGGTATTCTTTTGATTGTATGAAGGCATAAAGTCATTTAAAATATGGATTAAATGAATAAAAAATATGCCAACAGAAAATACAAATGTTTTTATTTGACACTTGTTCATTGTATCTTCACTGTGAAATACTCCGTAAGATTAATGTCTTTCAAAATTTAAAAAAAGTAAAAAAACAGAGTTTGTTGAAAAAGTAAATTAAGCTTTTTACCTGCTCCAGTTATGCAGTGTGTTTCGAAACAATACATGTTTATTTAAAATTTTTATAATTTATTTACACTTCGACTACAAAAAAATCAGGAAGGAAATAAGTTGCTCTTCATTTACAATAAAACACCGAATGTTATTTTCTAGTATACCTCCTTTAAAAGACAAGACCTTTTCCCATTTATTAAAATAATGTAGTTGGAAATACCAAAACATAGTGTTATTTTATCTGTTAAGTCTTGTTGAGGGAAGTCATTGTGCTGTTATCATGCAATTAATGTAACTTCAGCTACTTAATAATGTCATTATTTCAATGCACTTCTGATTGTTCTCATTGACAACAATGACCTCCAAATCTTTAGTTTTTTTACATTTATTGTTTGCCCATAACAAGGTTTCAGTTATTTTCATTCCTGCAAAGTCTCAAATATTGTGTAATGTTTTTTTCGTTTAGTGCAGTCAAAGTCATCACTTTGAGTCTTTTATTTTACATTAGTGAACAAGAAAGTTTTATTATTTAAACAGGGTTAAATATCTGTATAAATAACAACCAAAAAAAATATATAAGTATAAAATCCAATATAAGTATTTTTTTATGGTTAATTTCTGTAGATAAACCTATTTATGGCTTAACATAAATATTTTTGTAAAGCTTGTTATTGCAGTTGAAAAAATGTTTTAACGGTTTACAATCGCTAACTATGAATTGTATCTGGGTTGAAAATAGAGATGGAGAAGAGACTGTGTAAAGGTATCTGTTTTTATACTGTTCCAAACGCCTTTGGCAACGTGATTTGAAAGGAAATGAACTCGAGCCCCGACGTTGATTTGAAAGGTCCTTGTACATTAAACCCCCTCCCCAACACCCTCCGCCTCCCCTTCTCTCCCCTACAGAATTAGCCATGAGCTGTACCTCGGTTCTCTTCTGTCTCTTTTTAATGTGAGGGTGTAATTTCACACTGCACAGACACACCACTAAAAATTCAGCGCCTCTACAGAGAAAATGGCTTAAACCTCTGCCATGACATTTACTGCAAATGTGCTGAGCGCTCAAATAAGAGCAGTCACAGAGTTTGTCGGGCTTATTTTCATTTTTTTTAATAAAGAGGGAGCCTTGTTCATGGTTTTACATTGTTGCTGCCATAAAGTCCCAGGTGTATTGCAGAAAAGCGTGGTTATTAAACTCGTAGCAGGTCTGTTTTGTTGAAAAGACATAACATGCTGCGTCTTAGATTTCATAACAGACTGGAAGTCATAAAGTGAAACACTTGCTCTGTGTTTCCTGTTTAGAATGTACTTGATATACAGGACTTCTCAATTGTTGCATTAACCATTTAGATTTTTCTGAAAACAAAATGTTTTTAGTTCTGTTTTTGAATATGTTATACATATAATTTATCAGGCTACATTAGAACAAAATGGAATGAACAAAGCTTCTGAAGAAAGACAGTTCATATACTGTACTTGCATTAAAAACAATGAATGTTTCAGCATTTAGGAAACTGATAAAATGTTGAGAACAACAACATAATTCAAGATAAGATTTTAAAAATCCTTGATCCTTGAGTAGCACAACAATCTTCTATCAAATCGGAATTAGGGAAAAAAGTATGGCCAGGCGATCTTTATTTTGGCAATATTACTAGTCAACACTGGTGCTCAGGAAGCAAATTCTGAACCTTTAATTTTTCTTACATTTCAAGCTGTGCAAGTCTCAATTCATGTTACAAATGACTGAAGATAATGAAGAAAAGTTATTCAAAGACATATGGTGAGTCCCAACTTTCAACCTACATGTGATCATTAACCCGTTTGGTTTAAGTCTGACTATAATCCTACAAAAACCACTGAGCAAGTGTAGCTTTAAGAATTGATAGTGGTTTGAAGGCAAAATGTAATATACCAAAATTTTAATTGATTTAGATTTTTCCCTTTGTTCGCTATGTTTAAATTTTGTACATTTGTTTTAATAACAAACCAATCAATCAAAGACAAAAATAAACAATTATTTATATTTACGAAAACTTTCTTAGTTTTTTCACCCCTGCCTAAAATTGTTACACACGATATGTTCCTAAAATAAACAAGTTTTAACAAGAAGTGTGTATGTGATTCACTACTTCCTCTTGGTTGCTAAGTAACCAGCAAGTCAATCCTATTTTGCCTTGATGATTTTATTACATTGAGACAGTTGTTTGGATTCCTTATCCTAATCTCCTTATTGTACTGTTTAATAATTATACAAACCATTACTGGACAAACATAATAAAATAAAAAGATTTACACAATCCATATAGCATGAAATATAATTACTTCCAATTAATTTAAAATGGATTCTGGGGAAAAATCGGACACTCCTTGCTCAGTTACCCTGATGTTACTAAAGTTCCCTTTCTTAGACAGCGTGAAAGAGACTTAAACTGAATAAATGCATTTCAGTCCCTGCATCTCTTCCTAACCTCCTGCCACCTTGCAAGACTGAGGTGGTGGTGGCAGCAGCGGTGTGTTGACAGACGTGCTGGAGAATGGGGTGGCAGCGAGCCTCCGCTGGCATAAAGCTGACAAGCAGGGCAGCTCTGTGTGCCAGCAACAGACAGAGCCGGACTGAACTCCTGACCTCGCTGTGTATTTTTACACAGGGCCTGACCAGCTAACACTGTGAATGCCGGCGTGTGAGAATAAACAAGTATTGTGGCTCATGGAACAGGACGTGAAGCGTGCTGGAGGGTTTTAAACAAGGCTGTTTTAGCGCCTCTCGTGTTTCGGATTGTTTAAATCGTTCATGTATTTGTGTACTGCATGCTCACTGCATGCAGCAGCGCTCTCTCTGACGGACTTATATAGATGGATGTGTATGGGAAGGTGAACATTAAGTCTGATGTTTGCTGGGATCGGGTTTCAGCTGGGTTTTACCCTTGGGGCTTTCATCAGGCCTGTTTTTCTTAGACATGCATTTGCTCGATTGTGAACAGCTTTGAAAAATAAACGTAAACTTAATGTGAACTCGCTAGACTGTAGAGGGTCAATGATAAATGATTTTCCAGGGGAAAGAGAAGAAAAACTCTGGTTGAAAGCATGGTCTATATTAGTCCTATAGGATACTAGCTTTTAGTTAAAAACATTTTGCATTGTGTAGCTTTACTTAAAAAGGTAGAAAATTTCGAAAAAATAATGACAAACCTTGTCCAATAGTAAAACATGTACAAAAAGAACAACATATTATGCTACTTTAAATGTCTGATCTGTAGTGTAAGTGGAACATTGTTTACTAGAAAGTGTTTGTGCAAACTACTTATTTTCTGAGACTTATTTTCAAATGTCATAAAATATTCCTCTTCATAAAGATGCTATAAGTAGTCCTAGCTGTGAGTGTAGCAACTCGTCTGGGACTATGCATTACCTGTCCACTGAGCTCGTTCAGAGGTCAGTCCCAGCTAAACACAGTCTCCTGTGCTGTATGTGTTCTGGCAGACTTGATCAAGTTATTGATATTGAGGGGCAAATCTTGGAAAGCACAGACTTTCCATTGAAATCTGATATGAATGCGCCCAGCTTGACTTCCTCTTTGAGATGAGTTTTGTCCAAGTGAAGTGCGGGAGACATTTGGATTTAAGTCTTTATTTTGTTTCTATGATCAGAAACAGTTCCCTTCATTGTATTACATTCTTATCTTTTGTGATTACTGAACATTATGTGAAAATACAAATAATTTTTAAGGGGCGAAAGTAGATGTCAAACAATATCTAAAAATTGGTTCAGAGAAGGAACAAAGCTTTAGCGTGTCTGGAATGACTTAACGGTAAGTGATTATATTTTTATTTTTTGCTTGCGGTATGGCTTTAAGCTTCAGGGACAGGCAGAATAAGTGACTACAAATATTTATTTTTTGAACATTTTTGTTGTATTTATTTAAACAATGAAACCTGCCATGGTTACTTTTATATGTATAACATTTTGGTGTAAAGGATATTAAGTTTCACATAAATATTTTTCACCACACGCACCAACAATAACACATTTTAGAGTCCGAAGCACAATACTGTGATGCTGTCATACAGTGATATTTTTGCTCAAGGTTATTACACCATCAGACTCTCATACCAGCTCATGTCCAATTAAAATAAATCACTTCTTTTTTTAAACAGTTGTAAAATTGAGATCCCAGCTAGGCTGTTAGTCACATTCATTTTTATACTGCAGGTCCCGAGAACCAAGTATTATGCTTTTATAAAAATCTAGTAAGCTTAAAAAAAGTATCCTAATATGTGTCTTCATTTATTGCAAATTAGTTTAGGCGTAAAAGTCTGAATTGAAAATGAAGAAAAAATAAATACCCTCCCTGAAAAAATCAATCAAACATTTAAACTCCTTGCAGAATTTCACATCTTCAATAGTGATTTTTAAGCAGCGTTGTTAACCTTGCGTACCTGCTTATCCATCAATCAAAAACCAGGTGACGCGCAAGCAAAAAAATAATGCTTACACTTGAGCATTCATTGAGGAAATACAAAACATCACTGATCACCTTTTCCACTGTTTGCATTAAACACATACAAGCTGTAATGTTACAGATAGTGATAGAATCTCTGCTATAGCCTGCACTTGCTGCATCAGAGTGATTAATCACCATTTGTGCCACTCGACTACAGAAATCCTGTAAGATGTTTAACTTCATATAAATGTCTTGCTTTTAATGTTAACGTTACAAGATGAAAAGAGTAAAACCTCGAGCGAATTTTGATATACTGCTGTTGTAACTGTCATATTTATCTTCAATGTTCCTTGAGCTTCATTCTAGCTCTAGAATTGCATGGAACATCATGCTTAATAAAGTTTGGCCTTCATTCCTCAGCACATTTGTTCATGCCATAATTTTAGAGCTGGCAAGAGATCTAAAGACTGTCGTGGTGAATTGTGGAGAGAGCTTGTGTTTGCTAGAGCTACAACTCCATCTACACACAGGGAGTTTTTCCTCCCCCTGTCTGATTTGGAAGGTGATTGCTAATCATACTCTGGGCCATTGGAACGGACATGCCTCAGTAGCAGCGTAATGTTTCCTGTGTGTTTCTGTTATTACGCAGCTTCAAGTCTAAACTCACTCGCAATTAGAGCTCCTTATAAATTATGCAAATGATGACTGGCGTAATTGAGACATGTTAATCATGTTTTAAGAGGCTAATTACAGAAATGTATAACGGAGGTGGGAGTCTCTAATTAGCTCTGATAACAGGTTGCCCGTGTGAATAGTGAAAGAGCACTTTTCGTGTGGGTGGTGTTATCCTCCTGCAGATGGATGGTCAATAAAGATACCCAGACCTGCGTTTTCAGCAATGGTTATTGACACGGCTCATAGTTGGAATGGTTGTTTGCGTTTGTGTATTCAATACTGATATTTGACTGATGACTTTATGGAAATCATGGCCTACTTTCCTCCAAGCACAAAACTTAATGGATACCCATTCCCTCCTCATTTAGACGATAAAGTTAGTCATGCTCATGCTAGTACTCCCAGTTGTGGTGATACAGATTTGGTATGATAGAAAACAAACTAACTAGCTCACCCCTGATTTCACAGTTCCATGTTTAGTTAGGAGTTAATAGTTTAATGTTTTCTTAATGTTTGGTTCTGTCTTGTATTAGTTTTACAGTAACATCTTCTCTCCCATTCACGTTGTTGCACTTAACACCAACCAACCAACCAAGCGTCATAAGGCTTAACAAAAAGATTCACTAACAACTCAAAAACTGACAACCGCATTGCAAACTAATAAACTTCTTTTTTTGGCTAAACTAACTAGTACTTTTAAACTAAACAAACCATTTACTGAAATTACAAACACATAAAATAACATAATATCATAATGAGCTAACAAGTGAATGACACAAAACGCAAATTTGAAAACATCACAAAAATTTGTTTTCACATAAGTTGATTGTGATAATTATCCCAATAAATGTCCAAGTTTCTGTTTCAAACAAAACAGGTTTTGCTCTCAAGTGAAGGTTGTAAACCATCTGAGGTTTTCAATTACCTTTTACTGCTAAGACAAGGCAAAAATAAAGGTAAAGTCTTTATCTTAAACAAAATCAATATGCTATAATATATATTGTTTAGTCATTGAGCTAAACAAACTGTTGTTTTAAGTTTGACATTTAGGCTGGTACTTGTAAAAGGAATACTAGAGATTCATAAAAATAATTTTGAAACATATTAATGAAATACATAATACTAAAATTTACTTTTGTTTATAAAAGTTGTGTTTTACAACCTCCAACTCAACTTTACTCCCTCTATTCAACAGCCTTCTTCTCCTGCCGTTTATTTTTGCCTCTTCATGATGTGACAGAACAGTACCTGTGCTCAATAGACTGTTCTGTTGTAGTAAAAAAACAACAAAATGCCAAGCAGCAAGAGGACCAGCCAGTTCAGCTTCTGATTGGTTGTTCAACTGGTGACATCATGCCAATAATGTCAACAGAATTACACAAGTAGACACATGTGGCAACAGACTGACAGTCTGACAGTTTCAATCTCAAAGCAGGAAAAGTCTGGATGCTTTATCCCACACAGCTCTGAAGCAAGGGACACGATGCCTTTAACGACGTGCAGTTCAACTGTTTGTTTTCTACTAATAAACATGCAAAGTCATAAACTAACTACCAAATAAAGTAAATGACTGACAACAAACTAACCAACCAACCAACCAACCAATTAGTAAACAAATAAGCAAAACTAAACTAACTAGCCAACTCATTTACTGATTGGCTAACTAATTAACTAACCTTTGAAAAAAGATTCCTTTAAAGTAATATTTTCACAAATCCGTATTTAGTAATCGTAATTAATTAGGAAATAATGGGCTTTTATTTTGACATATTGGGCTTTTATTTAATTTTATGTATTATTTTTAAAAACAGGAAGGGGTGAAATCACCCACTTGGCAATCTTAGTGTTACATATCAGATTAATTTCTTTGCAATCAAAACAAAGTTGTCCATGTCATAATAACTGCTATAAATTCAAAAGAGTTCTTTTTATTCAGATGTAATGTTAATAGAGCCCCTTGAAGGTGCTAAGATCCCTAACTTGTGAAGTGTAGTTCTCTTCCTCTTTGTTTTCAAACTCAATGTACCAGATTAAATTTCAATCTTTGGGTTTTCATATTTACTAACTTTCGCAAGTATAATTTTGTATAATTGCATAATTTAGAAGCATAGGTGATTCAAGCGGATAAAAAAAAATTGGAGTTAGCATGCTCAAAACAAAAAGTAGAATAAATCAAACATGAATAAGAATACTTTGTTGAGGCTTATATATTCCATCATCTTAACATTTATAGTTTGCGCAATCTTACCATGCTTCATTTAACCATACATTTTCATTAGTCATACATTAATTTCATTCTTATATTTCTGTTAGTTGGATAAAAAAATGGAGGTGTATATCATAGTCTTTTCGCAAATGGAGCTATGCTCTTTGTTGTCCGAAAAATACTCAAAGCCATTAGGGCCAAAGCATTTTCTCTATTATTTAATTAAAATAATGTCAGAGAGGAAATTTACTTAGAGAATCAACTAAGGTTTGACATCAGTCTATGATACCGTTTGTTTCCCAATGTACAGAAAAAAAGTGGCATACAGTAAAAGGCTCAGCAGATGCTGTTATTGTCTCTGTGGAGTCCGTCTCATCTCTTCAGTGGTGCAGTCAGTGGTTGTGTTCCATACAACAGCATTAAAGCTCTTTCTGGCATCAGCCTCATTGTTACAAGAACATTTCAGTTCATTCATTTCCACACGTGCTGAAGAGTAAGAGGTGGTGCCGTTTTCAGTTATGGTTGCCATACCAACACCCCGGGAGTTCATTTAGTTTAATTCAAAGGCTGGCGATTGCCATTCTCCTGCATCCTGCTGTTTGATTTTGACGACAGCAGTAGCGCCACAATACATAACCCCCCTACATTTCCCTCAGCCATCAGCCCCTCTTCACCCGCTGCTGTGAGCAGTCAAACACAGACCGGCAAGCACCCCTTCCTGTCGTGACTTAGTAAAAATGACACAAATTAATATATGCTACTTAAACCAGAGCAAGATTAATGGCTGCCTTTCGCCGCAGCTTAGGAACACTGTCAGTCGACATGAGCACATTGGATGGAATCAACACTGATCAACATTTATTCGCTGTCGTATCCTGTTCAGTGAGGGATGAGAACATGTGTGTCTGTAAAGAAAAATCCCAACACTTAACACATAAAATTTTCATCCAAAAAAACACATTTTCTTCTCACTTGAGGAATGAAATGATGAGGAATATCTTCAGCTTTTCTTAGATTTCAACTTGCAGTTCTTGAGTTGCCTCATCTTAGTGTTTTGCTTGAGGGAATATCTCAATAAGGCAAAGCATTTTCATATTCATTTCGTGCACTTTAGGCTAATGATATGATATAGAGAGTGAATGTGTTGCCTGAGTGCCGTAGCATGTAATGAGTGTTTGTAATGTGGATGAATGTAATGCCGTTGCCATGATGTGGCTGTGCTAAAGATGCCCTCCACTCTCTTTAATCAGCAGGGGGGTTTTGATGGTGCTGCGGGTGAGGAGACTGTGTCGTTATGTGAAGGTAGCGCATAGCTACGAGTCTCTCTCTTGCCGTGAAATATTCTAATTTATGCTAATGAAACTGGCACTGCCGTAAGAAACAAAAGGGCTGGAGATGAGCCTGTGTAACCCCCTCTGCGAACACATACACAAGTGTACATATTTCCTCTTAGCGAGAGTGAAGGAGAGAATTGATGAATTAAGCTCAGTGTTCTCAGATTTGATTGGCGACACTTTAAAGAGGGAGAATATGGAGTAAGGTCTTATAATTCTGGATATTTTAGAGCTTTTTTAATGGTTTGCAAATTCTGGTTTGTTGTAAATTTGTCATTAAATAATTCTTAGAAAGATAAAAGTAAGACAACATTGATCAGACTTTAAATGTAAAGTTTAATTAAGTTTTAATGTCTTCAACGTAAAGATTTGAAAACACTGTTTCTGTCAGCCATCGGTTAAACAGAAAACCACAACCCAAACTCACATCATTAGCTCATATGCTGTATTTTTTTTTTTCATTTAGGATAGAGTAGGCTTGATTTACAGAAAAAGTTATTCACTCTAAAATGCTAAAAATCCAACTTTATTTTTCACTGATGAATCACTTTTTAATGCTTCAAATCTGCCTCTGATAAAGTAAATAGTGCTGGACATCATTCTAGTACAAAGCAACAAAAGAGTATATATACTCCTAAAAATAATTTCGATTTCTGCACTTTGTCTACCAATTCAAGTGATCCCTGATTCAGCTTCACAGCTCTTTCCAAACTTCCTCCATTAATAACTCTGGTATTTTTCTTAATATCTGTGTTTGTTGTGTTGACACCAACAAATACAGGCTCTACACTAGATTGACCTATCCAAGTCTTTTTAGACGGTGTCAGCTTGTAGTTGAAGTTGTCCACATCAGCCCACATACAGGGATCAGTTACATCATTGCGGAGAGGGCACACCTCTAGCAATGTGCAGCTTCAAGGCTTGGCTGAAAATTGGGATTTGAGCAAGAAATCTTGAAAACAATTCGAGTCTGTGGTCTTGACCATGCCAATGTAAAAAAAAGCAATCCTTCCCAGAAATGCTAGAATGAGGTGTTTACATATAAATAGAAATTGGATTATTGGGCAAAAAACTACCAGCTTCAATCACATTTAACATGAGTTTATTTTGGCAGTAAACTAATAACTGAAAGCTATTTACTTCATTTAACAGAAATCAGCTTACTGAAAATAACCGGTTTGCTAAATATTATGAATCTTTTTTGAAGACCATCTCCAAAAAAATGTCTGCCAGGAGGCAATGCCAAATTTCATCTGACCTGCATTGTAATGGTAAGACTCAACTTGGCATGTTTATGGAAGTTTTTCTGGTGACCCCCTCTGATTCGTCAATCTCTGAGCTCACTGATTGGCTAGAAGAAACCTATCAAAATTGATTAGTTATAAGCCATCACTACACAGAATAAAGAGAATCACTCCATTGACAGTCTCCATTATTTACAAAACGGAACTAGACTGACGAAGCAGAGTGACGTGTCTTGAGCCGAGTGTCTAAAACGATCTCAATCAGAACTAATATTGGAAGTCAAAAACACCAGTGACCCCAGTGAGTCAAGCCGAGTTGTGCTGTTTATAAAATCTGCTGGCAAAAGTGGCATAACAGTTGGAAAGCTTTCTGGAGCCTGACTCATCACTTACTGTCTTGAGCCAACAGTTGAAAAAATATTTGTTTTTCTGTGGAAAAAATAGAGGATTACTTGCCACTAAACCATTATTTTTCTGCCGAGTCCAGTTGGTTCAAAGATCACAAATGACAGCCTAGTGCAATTGAGATTTTACCAAAAAGAAAATCAACACGCAAAATTAAAATCCTATTATCCAAAATGCAGTTGGATAAAAAGATTGGAAAACGAAATCACAATTTCATGATCTGTGACCATGTTACTCTTAAGGTAAGAAACCCTAGATGAGCGAGATGAGAAGTTTTTTGCAAAAGCACAGATATTCATGCCAGTTAGAGATTATGCTTAGCTTTCAAGGCACAACCAATAGGAGGATATGAGCAAGCAAGTGCAAGAACAGAGCGTGCAGAAGGTGGATTTGGATCACTTCCCAACACGGTGGCCAGTGAGCGCGTAGGTAGCTTTTAGCACAGCGGGGCGAAGAGCAGGAGCTTTACCAGGGGTCAGTGCTCACCAGAGCAGGCTGGCAACACCACACATACACGAGGAATCTTAAAACGCTCTGCCCTCAACACTCCGGCAAGCTTAATCGAGAGGAAACAATGAGCCCCTCGTGTGGCAAGGAATTCAAGGTCCTGCAAGAGCTCAGTGGGTTTCCACTTACAAAAACTGCAGAAGAACAAAGCGGTGTTGTGTAGAACTGTAAAACACTCGCCTTCTATAATTATGTGTGTGGTAATTGTTTCCTGAACGCTTGACACAAAATATTCAATAGCACCTGACCTTGAGCACTCAGGTCTTGGATCTTTCAGCTAATTGCGTATTTGCTATTATGGTACATTTCTAAACCGATATCCTATTTGTACAATGTCTTCTTGCTGTCCCTGAACACATACACTCTCATGGGCACATGTAGACACACAGATTCCCAGTTGCCTCCCATTTGCCAAGCTCGCCTTTGGCAGAGTTAGTTATGGACAGTTAACTTCTGGAATCCTATTAATGACTGTCATTTTCCATTTTTGCCTTTTGCATAATCAGCATTGTGCTCTGCTGTCCTAGATATCCCGTTTTAGCAGCTCTTGTCTAGGTCTTCCGTTGCTGAGAGCACAGACGGAACCATGGGTGGCAGGTGTGTATGTTCATTTGGGAGCAGGAGAGGAAGACGGCTGTTCTAGTGATATATTGCATTGCAAGCCTCCTGCCAGAAAAAGGAACAGTGAGATGTCAAGGCATGTGCATTAGAGTTTACCTCGACCTGAAGCCAAAGCTCCACCGTTGAGTCCGTATCGACTGCAGAGCTCTCTTTGGAGGCTTTGTGTCGTCAGGTCAGCTGGTGACGTTGTGTTCTTGGAAAAACACAGGATGAGGTTCTTGGACTCAGCAAAGAATTTTGAGGGACATTCTTTATTTATGTCTGCTTTAAACAGGAACCATGAGAGTGGCAGGATTGTCTTTTCTCATAACACAAGTCAACTGTTACGTTTATAAGTTTACGTTTGTGTTCTGGACTGGGAAAATAAAGAGAAATAAAAACTAAAAATTACACTCTAAAAACAAGAAAGTATACTAAATAAAGAATTGCTTTTTTAACTCTAAAGTGGAAGTAAACTATATTTTGCAAAGTAAATGTCTATATTACATTACATTTTGTTTGTTTGTTTCGTTTTTAGTTTTTTTTCCCCTGTATTTCTGTTTTTAGATTTTGTTTTGCTTTTGGTTTATTTTGTTTTGTTTCACATTTCTATAGTTTACTTTGCATTGCTTTTGTTTTGCATTGCTTTGTTTTGTTTAGTTATCCATATTCCCTTTTGTGTCTTTCTGATGTTTTTTTATTTCCCTACCTTTGATAATGTTTTTATTTTACTTTTAAATCTGTAAAGCATTGGATTATATTGGATTGGTATACACAGTTATGAATAATTAATATGCTGAATGCAAATGAATATGTTAAGTGTTTGAATTAGACCTTTCCTAAAAAAAGATGCCCCTCTCTCTATAGCTGTTAGGCACAAGTCTTTTTATTTTGTAAATAAAAAGAAAACTAAACGAGCAGTGTTCTGTCTCCTCCTGTTGCTCACGTCCACTGTTTCTCAAGCTAATTTCCTCTGACAGCATCGTAAGCAGGTGCCTCCTTACATCTGCATGCACTTTGCTTTCATTTGATTTCCTATTAACGTACCTCGCAGAGCACATCTTTCGGAAATCCTCCCCGATAAAGCGATATTGATGAATTGATATCGGTGGAGGTGGCTGAGAGATAAAGCTGTGCAGGTTAAGAGCTTTGTGGATAGTTTAACCTTGATATAACAGTTGTTTCAGCGAGGTTGATTTTCTCTCATCCATCTTCATCCGTCAGGGCCTCTCTGAAGTATGCAAATGAGCGCAGCGGAACGGCTGTGCTGCCGTTAAATGGGCCGTTTCAAATGTGCGGTGTACCGCGCTGACAGGATGATACTCCTTACTGTCCAAATTTAGTAGGTCTTCACAGAGACCCCGCTTCACTACAGACACAAGAACCCATTACTCTCAGCAGAAAGAATGCGGACTTACAAAACATTAATACTCATGCGCTGTCTGCCTAACTTCCTATTTAAATGGCAGAGCTGCATTGTCATCCATTGATGGTACAAAAGAAGAAAAAAAAATCATTTGCATGGATCATTTGTACTCTCTATTTATGGTTGTGATCATTGTGTAGATTTTATATTCTGTTAATTTATAGATGTAAAAAGAAAGTGTTTTTGTCAAAGATGTCACACGTAACATTTATAGTTTCTAAAAAGACATTTATAAAGGCTAAACATGTTGAAAGTTGGTCTTTATAGAATTAACATTTTGTCTGGTCAACCATCATTGACAAAATTGTGGATTCAAATCCAAGAGAGAGAAAGAACTGATTAAAGTTGTTTACATTTTTTTTTAACAAAAGCATTCATCTGATTATTGAAAAATGAAAAACATTGTTAGATTTATCCACTCTCTAGAACCTCTGTAAATTAAACTGTTTGGAAAAATACAACAACAATTGCTATACATGTCAGTTACAGATATATTCTGAGAACCTGAATTAATCACATGATGAATGTATTTTTTCACCTATTTTGCCTATTTATTTTTACTTTTGGAGTAGAAGCAAACATTGACTTAAAGTTTATGAAATAAATAGTTAATAGAAAATGAATTACTCTATTCCTGCACCCATTTTGCAACCTGCTATCCAGCTTATGGTTACAGGGTTATCTCTAGCTCATAATTGAGTTAATAAGTGCCAAATTCACTCTTAAAGGACTGTTTAATAAAAGAGATGCCAAGCATTTAAGCCCAAGAAATGCAAAGTCCTATCAGAAAGATACTTAGAATAGTATATTACTTGGCCAAAGAGAACAGGCCAAAGAACAACATATAAAGTTGTTGACATCAAAACAATAGTGTCTTCACTCAATTATTTATTGTGAGTTTCATTCTCATCCTGAATCAAGTAAATTCTCGGAACATTGGTGATCTTAAAATATAAAAAGGGTCTTTCTCATTTATGTGTTGTAAAAGTGTGAGATCTAACTTGGATTCTGGAAGAGGATTTGGAATCTGAAATATCAGCAAACTTTCTTTTGGATGATGGGAGCCAAGGATCTAACTTTGGTTTGGACCCAACAGATACATTTAGAGAAGTTTTTGGGATTTCAGTTATTCTTGTTATGTTGATCAGGGCATTCCCTGCCATTTAATAGGGACACACCCCTGTTTAAAAGACTTTTTATTGAAACAGTTTAACATTATTTATTTAGAAGCTGGAATTTGTATGTTAAACATTGGGTATAATGGATTTAAGCTAGATAGATAGATGGATGGATGGATGGATGGATGGATGGATGGATGGATGGATAATAAAAAAAAACTTGTTGCTTGATTTTGATACTTTGGTACCTGATTAGGGGTCAACTTGTGAAAAAAATGTTTGTAGAACTGCCCCAGTCAGGCAAATTTAAAATTTGGTGATTTGGCAAATTGTTTTTAACTGAAGCTACTGAACATTTAAGACAAAAATATGAGGAAAGAAATCTGTTTTTCATAACTGTCACACTACAGTTTTGTTGTAGAACTAGCAAGTGACCAGTGATTTCTGTGAGTATTTCTAAAAAAATTGTTTACCAGATAATCTTTATTATATTTTAAATATACTTTAAAAAGGTTAGTAAAAATTTAGTCAACAAGTGAACAGAGCTGGATGGAGTACATTTGGTGTCAGTAGAGTGTTTATGAGTAATGCTTCTGGTCATTTTATGCAGTAATGCTTTTGGGACTGGGACTTTGCAGAAGTTCCTTTGGTGATCTTGTCTGTTATTTGTGAACAACATATTTCAACTAACCAAAGGAAAGCAAATTTTCTTAAGCATAGTTTACTTTTTATACACAGGGTCAAAAGAGTTCTCATTAGTTTATTTAGAGTATGAAGATCTCAACATAGATCGATGTTCAACAAGATTGAAACCTAATGGGGAAATCTTTGAATATGCGGCCGTCTTTACTGAAGTAGGTAGAGCAAGGATAGGCTATCGCAGCACAGACACAGACGCGATTGGTGCAAACTTAACAGTTGCGACTGTCATATTTGAAACACAAGCAATATTGTCACTTGTGTTTTGTTCATAGCTTCAGGTCTTGAACAAAACACGGCAAGATCATCAGTGGTTGTGTAGGGGGGTTAAGGTGTGTGTGTGTGTGTGTGTGTGTGTCGGGGTCGGGGGGGGGACCTCTGTCCCTAGTGGAAATGGAAATTACATCCCTGATGGGAGCTATTATGATTTATTGAGCAATTTCAAAAAGTAAGTACCTTGGGCTTGCTTTATAAGTGTACAAGGACTATAATAAACCAACAGCTCAGATCTTCATCATGACTTATGGATGTTTATGTCAATCAGGCTTTGGTTTAGATCAAATCAATGAAACAAGTCTGGGATATCTGCCATGTAGGCCTAACCACAACTGGCCTCCACTAAAAAAGCCCATTAACATTAATGAATGATGGTTTTTAAAGCTTCTTCAGCAATCAAGCCCGACAGGATTTATTAAATGAATTGCCTGCCATTAAGAATCATGATTATCATTAGCCAGGTCCACGCAATAGATTGGCGAGAAATCGTTCAAAGATTTTCAGTGACTTTCTTTTCCACCCAGCCTTGATTATGTAGATTTGTGATGCATGTGCACCATTACAAACCATATTTTGTATCAGTAACCAAACATCCCAAAACACATTATAAGCAGGGTTAGCATTACCGAAAGAAGCTTAGCTTTCCTAAAAGCAAAAAACCTGACAACCAATCAATATTCCTCTCCCTCTGTCATTTTCTCCTTTTTCATTCAAACCTTTCATTTTCCTATTCCATCTACAGATTTTCTCATTCCCCCAATCCTCAGAAGTCATTACAAAGCTGTGGAGTTGTGTAATGGAGCCCGTGGTTATCAGCTTAATGAATTCTGCCCAGTCGCCTCTATTTATTGTGCCCTCCAGCAAATGCAAGTTATTTTGTGAGCATGTACTTTGAATTTAGCTGCATATACTGTACAGACAATCTAGAAGATGACAAAAAACTAGCATATATTTTTATTTGTGGCCAAAAATACCATTGAGGCAAATGGGTTTTGATGAGCTTAAATGGAGTTATGTGTGTAGCTAGAGCTTGACATTGCTTTTATTATTGGTTAAATTAAAAACGTTCGAAGGCAATTAGTTTATTTTAGAAAATAAAGCATCAAATAAAGTTTTGCATATCATTTAAAAAACAGTCAAACTGTTTGTCACCTTAGTAAAAACATCTCTGTATTACTGTATCAATCAAGCGTCCCTTCCAGGATTTATCAACCATTAATCCTGTTATATCAAATGTTTGACGTGGGCATTAATTTTTATTTTAATCTGTTCACCCCCCTCTTTTTCACACGTACTCTGTTCTGCGTAGGCTTGGGGTAGGGATGGGGCGTTCTTTGGCAGACTACGACCATGCATAGCTCGTTAGACTGAAAGAATGCACTTCTTTAATTAATGATATGTAAATATCTTTCAGTGGGCTGCATTTGCATATTAAGAGAGATTTGTGGAATCTGTGGAGTAATATATTTTAATTAGGGATTAATTAAAAATAATGGGGATTTCATTTCGCCTGGCAGGATGGTTTGTGCTTCAGTGTGCGTCTGGCACAACCGTCTGACGGAAAACCAGCTTCCCACCTCCAATCAGCTTCCTTTCTGATTCTCGTTTTCATTGGGTACGCTTCAGCCTCATTGTCTCTATAATCAGGGTCTTTGATTAAATCTCATCTTGGTGTATCTGTAAGGTTTCAAAATCAGCTCTTACCCCTTTGAACGAGACAATAGACAATTAAGATATGATAAAGAATTGGTTTGCATTATGACTCACCTTCCATCCATGCATTCTCTCATTCTCTATGGTTTCTGTCTGCCTCTCTCTCATTCTGTATTTTTCTCCTGAAGGATAGGGAATGACTCTCAGACACGGAACACTAGTTGTGTTGGCAATTATGTTAATGGGCTGCCATTAGGCAGTGGTGCTGTATGAGCGATCTGGGAGCCGAGCTGGCATGGTGGGAGAAAATGATCACAGCCTCCGGGCCTCCTTGATACAGCTCCAGCAGCCTCATTTGCATAGATAAACCCCTCCCACTGGCTAAAGCATCACCCCGTTTCCAGATTTTCGTCATGGGCCAGGTGACACTCAGTGGCCAGCTACATGGCTCTGAACATTATATGTGCTCCTGAAGCCAGATGGGTTTGTAACCCAAGCAGAGGCCTGCTGAGGGATTTTATAGAGGTGTCGGTGAGGTTCATAACATTTCTGAAACATCATCATAACGTTGGCTTAGCTGTATAATGAGGACATAATGAGATCTGTTATTACCAGGGGCCTGCTGAAAGTCCCTCCTCACTCATTGTTTCCATTCGTGAGTGAACCCTTGACTCAAAATGATGCATTTATGACACAGATGGGCATACAGTATGTACATGATACATACATAATCCATATATAACATTAGTTATATTTAACTGAGCATCTGGGAAACATTCAATCTTTTATTTCATATTTAGGATATTTACTCATCAAGAAAGATAAATCCAACTTCATGTTCATATTTTTGTGTTAATGACATTAATTTAGTAGTAGAATAGGTGGAATTAGCAGTAGTGGACCAACTCTAAATAGGAGTGTGTTGCATGCTTTTCATTTAGTACAATAGAAATGTGTTTAAAAGATACAAATTTGTTACAGTTTTTCCTCAATATCAGCATGCTAAAAGTAATTTTGTTATGCACAGATAAGCAAAGAGATGCTTTCATAAAATCATACATGCAAATCTCCATTAACTAAATGTTAAGTGTAAAAGTCTTTATATAGAAATGCATCTCCTTCATCCGTTGACTTCATGCATTTCCAGTATGCGTGAAAGTGTTGCGTTTAAGTTTTTAGATGAAAGATGAGAGAGAAAAGCTTCTCTCCTCAACTTTAGGTTGTGCACAAAATTACTAAAAATTAATGGAATCGTGGGTACATTATTTAGCTTGCCATTCTATATTTAGAGTTTTATAAATTCCTAAAATTAAGAAAACCGTTTTATGTCCACTCAGAAACCCATTAGATACATGAGACAACTCTTCTGTTTCACTTTAAAAGATATTGCTTTATTATTCAATGGAATGCAACAAAATTCAAAATCCAAAAGGTTTGAGAGATCACTCTCAGATAAATTATTCACTCAGAAATCTACTTTTTTGTTGGTTGTTTGTTCTGGTTCTGCTCAAGAAAGCATTGTGAACTTCAGTCACATAAACAAAAGAACCCATCCAAGTCGCAATCTACTTTTGTTCTAGATGCGTAACAGGAGTTTACTTAACTGAGGCTCCTCGACTGGCTGCTTGAGAAGTCCAGAAGTGAGCAGGTTCTCATTCACTCTCAGGTTAAAACTGTACAACTTTGGAGCTGTAAAAACATGTGTACCTCCACGGCTCCATAAGGTTTTTTTGTTTAAACTGCAATTTTTTTTTTACCTGTGTGGATACTTTGACTGTTTACTCTTTAAATCTGTTTACTCATAAACCTTAAAGTTATGCATTACTAAGGGTGTGGTGTCTTGAGTGGCAGATGACTGACAGTTTTCAGTTAGTCTTGTCACCTGTAAACCTTTGGTGTCATTAATTCCAGACCATTTCATCTGATTAACTTGGCTTCTCCGTGACTACAGGGAAGTGGTGCACTTTGATGACTGGCTATGCCCTTCACTGTTTACTTTCATCGTAAACCCGTGGTCGACATAGCGGACATTTCGTCATTATTTTATAGAGTCTATGAACAAGTCAAAGCTATTTCACACAGTGTGTTGGAATTCAGACAGAAGGTGGCTGTGCTTTTTGATAAGTCAGAATTTGACACTGCGTTGGGAGAGCTGGTGTTAATAGTCACTTTAGTGCTTATTGAAATGGTAAAATGAAGTTACTGCTTGTACTATTACTATGTACTATACTGCTATTGCATAGTTGTTAACAGTATCAATGTATCATCTTAAAAACCATTCAGAACTGTGAAAACAGTCACCTAAGATGTAAAAATGCATTTTTCACATTGCGAGTAATTAGTTTAATCATGTATACATACTATACTACTATATAAATAAATAATTAATTAGCATTCAGATATTATATGAAAATTATAAGGATTATAAGTGCTCAAAACCTCATGTCTACTTTTTATATACATATTTAATAATTTGCTCAGATAATCATTATATTCATGGTGTTAATGTTTAGTAGTCATCAGACGTCTTAGCCTTAAATCAACGATTACAAATTAATTTCATAAAATACATTGGAATGATTCTCAATTTATCAATATATAAGTATTGTGATTTTGAGTTATCTGAATCAAATATTTCAGACAAAATAAACTATACAATACACACATCACATCTAATGACTTTCAATACATTGTTTACATGTATTTTTTTTAAGTATGCTAGATATGTTGGAGTATTTTTATATACTTAAAAAATCTTAATTTATTTAAACGTTTTGGCTGGTTATTTCCTATTTTTCTTTGATCCTGCAATCATCAGATGGGTGACAGTTCCTTTGTATTGGTGTGGTCTCCATTGGGCACCATCAGTACTGACTGCTGCTTTGGTCTTTCTCTGTCTGATCTCACCACTGCAGATAAGAACACCCCACCCCCACCCCCATACCCGCTCACTTCATCAGCGTGTGTCACTGTTACAGGCTGCCTGACTCTTTCTCCATGTCCTCAATATCCAATGCTAACCAGTCTTGTCTGTTGCTACTGGAAAAAATCACTCCATAAAAACACTCATGGTGTTTTCACATCTACACATCGACCCGTTGTTTTATAAACAGTTGATTTTAAGTTTTACAGGCTGTAGCATCATACTTGTTCACTTTTGAAAGGCGCCAATCAAATCTAGAATACTTCTTGACAATTTTATACAAATATTAAATCAATTACCATGAACTGTAAATAAAAATAAAAGTACAAAATGTATGTTATTCACAACTAGATGTTACCCAATTCTAAGTCGTTGTAAAGATGATAGTTGAAAGGCAGATTTCTGTAAAGTAGCTGCATGCAAATGTAGTTGAGATTTCTGTCAATTTAACTTTCCTGGGCTGTTTTCTTCAGTTTCCAAATGGGAAAAGCTTATAAAGGGATGGTTTTCTTTGTATGGTAATACAAGACTGGACAGGTAATCAATGACAAATTTACAAAGCAGCCCATTGGGCATTAAAATCTTAAAACTCTCTGAATTCGGAATTCCTTGAGATCTAAAGGGATAATGTGAACATTTGTGGAGATAATTATGTCATGCATGTTCATATTTAAACTGCAATTGAATTTGTTATCAACTGCATTTTCGTACCATTCACAGAGGTCAAATTATATGGATAGAGCATTCACACATAATTCTGTTTATAATATCCTTGTACTACAGTATTGTTTAAAAAACAGCATTTTATCTTTGTTTTTCACCCATCAGGCCAAGTTTAACTGTACGTTAACTGTACGACCAAGATTGGATGTTTGCATGGTTAGCGAGTGATTTGCATGTTAAATCAATTGAAAGATGTGAACTTGAATCTGTGCAGAGGATACTGTATTACAATTTCTTCTGTAAGGATACTGTGTTGTAGTCGTGCAGGTAATGTGGTTGTGTTTAATAGCAACAACATTTCACTGAAGTTCAAACCCATCAGGGCTTCCTCTAAAGCGTTGACGTGATGATTGGAAAAGCGTAACAATGGCGGACATCAAAAGTGATTGTACTGAGCATATATAATGTCTACTCAGGGATGTTCATAGCAGTTTCAAGTGTTATTATAGTTTAAGTAAGTGACTTGTGCTCTAATGCCTGATTGGCTATGCTTCGCATATTCCAATATCTGCAAAATCCAACAATAAGTGAATTTTAAAGAAATATGTTGAAACTAAATTTTTGAGCTGAAATATTAACTACTTATAAGCAACAAATAACTTACAATGGAGGAGACAATAAGCAGCTTTTAAAAAATCATGGTTAGAGGGTTAAAAGGTTACGTTTACATTATGACTCCAAATACGATTGTGATACTTGGCTAATTCTTGTGAACTTGTGAAATAAATCACTTGCTTTTTCAATTAAGCTTAGTTGTTTATTTTACATTTATTCCTCAAAGATAAGCCTAATATAAACCTCGAATGTGTCTGCTTTTTAAAAGACTTGATGGTAAAATTGCTTTGTTCTTGCAGGCTGTGACTTGCATGGTTTCTTTAAACCAGGATTCAATGGTATGCAGTACACCACATGAGTTTGATCACCTTTGCACTGAGTATTTCCTGATTGTCCTCTCTGCCATATTTAGAAGTGGATATCTGAGGGTTAGCACTGATTTGCTTCGTTTAAAGTGGGAATTGTCAAGAATCACTGTTAAGTTAGGCTTTTTAGGGCCTTTAATATTCAATATTCCTGAATATTTCAGTATTCTTTTAGAACCATGTGCTCACTTATTCCAAAATACCAACTTTACCATATCCAACTCCCTATAACCTGTCAACTCAATTACATCTCTTGACCATTTACTTTCAAAATCACAACATGAGAAAGAAAAAGAACAAGGATCCATTTCTAACTCACACAAATACTATTACACTACTCAGAAGAACTATATGATACCCCTAACTGAATGAATATTAATGTAGTTTATCATCCTCTACATTTCATTTCTTTTCAGAGTTTATATTTTCTATATCATGCTGTTTCCTTCAGTGAAGAGTCATCCTGAGAAGTCTTATCTCTCAGACTATGTGAGCAGCCCTTCTCCTGCTCCTACTCTTCTTTGTGCATGTATAAGGTAGAGTCAGAGTGCTGATATTATTGATCCCGGCCTTCAGAATTCATTACACTGCCGCGCCACATCTTTATTTATGCCCCAGCTTGGCGCTCTCCTATCCTCTTTCTCTCCTTTCACATTATTCTTTTATTATTTCTTCACCACTGTCTTATCTGCTGTATTTGGGCCTGGATGAGACCTGCCATCTTTAGGCATTGCCGGCAGATTCGATTGGAGAGATATCCCAGGCCGGTAGAAGGGGGGGGGATATTAAACAACCCTCCCCCAGCCCACAACCAGACCACAGCTCTTCTCTGTCTGTCCGTCCTGAGCCTTT
Source organism: Danionella dracula (assembly GCA_900490495.1). Lineage (NCBI taxonomy): Eukaryota > Metazoa > Chordata > Actinopteri > Cypriniformes > Danionidae > Danionella > Danionella dracula. Next base: position 4,886,255 of record UELW01000100.1, read on the forward strand.
AATTATTTTAGAGATCAGAGACTGCAGCTGCCGAATGGACCAGCACGACCTGGTTAGTTTGTGATACCGAGGACGTGACCGTTATGCTGATGGAGGCATCGGATCAATAATTTAGGCCTTGGCCTTAATGGTAGCGTTAAAAGCTCATACGCCTGGAAGCCCGCAGGCTGGGCTGCTTAAAGGTGCAGCGCAGAATGAATAGAGTTTGACAGGAAAACCTCCATGATGCTTTCAAAGGCATTTTGGAAGGTTTGGTTTGGGCACCATGCTTTGGAAAAATGTAAATCCAGCTTCATACTATCAATGTCAGGAATCCACTCCCCATGTCTTTAACTCACTTTGTTCCCCTGCTTTGCTCTTAAAGACCAAATCCACCTCGTGGTTTTATTGATTCGCTCAAAGCCACACTTCCCGTTAGAACAAAGAGATCTGGTGAACAAATGTGCTTAATCTGTCTCGCCCACTCTGTGTCCATCTTGTCTGTCTTGCGCTGCCGTCTTCTCTCCTTCTCAGCCTTAAGGCGATGCACAGCACACACTCAAGATTTGGACATCCATTGATTTGATTCAAGCACATTAACGTCAAGACCCTGTGCATCTTGCCAAATCCAAGAGCCAAGCCAAGCTTTCTATTCCCCAATGGCTGCATTCAAGCACCTCATCTAGTGTTCCAGCCCTCCCTCCTTTCTTCATTCTCATCCTCTTTCTCTCGTTCCTCTCGCTCGATCTCCCCCTTCCCTTCAGGGGTGGATATATTAGATATAACCAATTCAATTTTATGCAGTCAGGACAGACTCCCTGAGGACATAAATACACACATTTTTTAATACACTCCACACCAGGAAAGGCCCATCCGCCACAGCCGGGGGCTGCACTGGGTCTCCTCGCACTCAATTATTAATGTAACGACTCTGTGACTTAATTAAATAATAAAGACAGTGCGGCGCTGCAAAGGAATGGAACAAGGATGGCTCATGTATAATGAACCAATGGCACAAGCAGATTTGGCCCGCTGCAAACATAAAGAGAATTCTGTAAACAAATTAAAGCTTAGAGGATGACCCAAAGCCTGGTATTGATGGAAGCCGATCGATTTATTTGATATAAATCTAAGGCTAATAAATATTTTTTTGTTTGAAACAAACGTGGGTCTCAGTCATTTTTTGAGAGTGTTCAAGGCTACAAAAAGAAAATTGAACATTCAAAATCAATTAAAGCACTTCTATGCATTTGGCTTTCAGAATTAGATGCTTTGTAGATGTAGAAATAGTGTGTTTTCTGACTTATTTGTAGGTCAGGGTAAAATTCAAGATATAATTCTAAATTCATGTGAGTAAGGCTGATGTTCCATGAATCATCATTTCAGTGAGCAAGTAAATAACTATTCTATACAATTAAAGCTCAATTATCCCAGAAAGTTTAATTCAGATATTTGATTTGAAAATAGTTGTTTCATTTTTAGTTTTACATTTACATGTAGGCTTTTACTATACACTTTCATCTAAAGTGACTTTCAATAGAAGGAGAGAAAATAGACAATTTGTTACAAAGGAAATATAGTAGTCATTTCAGGTGAAAGCCCAATCATGAAAGTGCTCTGAGGATAAGAATGAACAGTGAGAAATTGTTAGTAGAAGTTTTAATGAAACAAGCATGTTTTTAGTTGACTTTTTGTAAGCTGTCAGTATTGCTGCTTTCCTCAATATTCCACCAGACAGGGACAGTGGATGAGAACGTTCAGGTCATCTTTTTAAGAGATTTTTTTAAAGAAAAGGTTTGATCATGCACTAAACATGGAAAAGATCAACTTTCCTTGCCAAGCAAATTGATATTTCAGTCAATGATAGAATTCCATGACAAGAACCTTTTGCACCCTACTGCCACTTTCCGTATTTTTTATATTCATATTTTTCCATGAAACGTGAATTCTTCAGCAATTGGTTTGATGATGTGGTTGATTTTGAAAGATTAAGAAGTTATGTGAGGAAAAAATGATCTTCAAGTTGACAAATTTGTGAATAAAAGAGCAAAATAGTTATGGAATATACAAAAATATTTGTATAGGAACTATAAGGATCATTGTGTATTTTCTTGGCAGAACCTGGCATTTATTTTACACAGTGTAAACTAAGCATGAGATCAACAGTAAACAGTTTTTCTGTTTGACCCATTGTCTCATTACAAATATCTAGGCTCAAAGATTTGGTCTATGCTTAGAAAATAAAATGTGATAGCTGAGGAAACAATTCAATCCCTTTTAAAGTTGTGTGAAACAACCCACCACAAGCATTTGGCATTTTGATAAGAGTGATAGTCATTTAAATACGTCATTTTATATTGCCATCCATCCATCCATCCATTTTCTTGTCTGCTTTCTTCCCTTTCGGGGTCGGCACAGCGGAATGAACCACCAACTCTTCTGACATTTGTTTTATGCGGCAGATGCCCTTCCAGCCACATCCCATCGCTGGGAAACATCCACACATACTCATTCACACTAAAACACTATGGACAATTGTTTTTTCTCAAGTCACTTATATCGGATGTCTTTGAACTTGCGGGGGAAACCAAAGCACCCGGAGTAAATCCACGCAATCACGGAAAGAATATGCAAACTCCACACAGAAATGCCAACTGACCCAGCCGAGGCTCGAACCAGCGACCTTCTTGCTGAGAGACGACCGTGCCACCCACTGCGCCACCATGACGCACCAATTTTATATATAGATTAAGTGTTTTTTTTGTCTGACAGTTTATCCCGAGATATGACTAAAGCTTCTGTATAAGATTTCTCATTGAAAATATGAATCACATCCTCTGTGCAGGGTAGACCCTGTAATTGTGAGTCAAGCTGACTGTGATTTGACAGCTGAAGTGTGGGTTATGACCTTGGGTCAGTAGTTGAGAAAATAATGCCCTGGACTGGAGTGGGGAACCAGCATGCCAGGCCAAATTAATCTTTTTATGGTGAAATCACACATTCCCACCCATAAAGGATGAGTGCCACCTCAAAACCACTGCGTATAGCTCAGGAGTTGATATGATCTAATGTGACGTTATCTTTTACTTCTGTTTCATTAAATGCGTCTGAGATTGCTATCCTTGAAGATTAGCTCTCAAATGAGAAATCTCTTTAGCCTTTAGAGAATGTAAAAAAGGGAAGAAGAGTTCAAACTCGCAGACTGAGCCGTGAAGCTCCTTTACTGTTGTGAGTGGTTTATTGTGTAATTAACTATTCAGATTCACTCTTGAACAGGACTCACATTTGAAGAGGCTTTTTCAAAAGCGGACGCCTTTTAGCTAATGGCAGCCAAGCCCTACCATTAGCTTGAAAAATGGGGCTATTGTTGCTGTTGACTTGGTGGTGTGCTCAGGATGAATAATGGTGACAAACCGAAGTGTTTCAAATGTGAAAATTTCAATGAATGTCTCCTTAGAGCAACAGCAGTTGACAATATGTCCATGTTAATACCCATTGAGGAAAACAAATCTTTGGATTTGGACATGAAACACAAGAAAGTTGTGTCAACCATTGTCACCCTGTAAAATAAGACGGGAAATCAAACACATACAAGGGCTTGTCACGTGGTTGAATACACAAATCTGCTTATGATTTTAAAGGTTACAATCATTTCTCTGAAAGAAAAGTGCACAATTGTTGATATTTGTAAAGGGTAGCAGTAGGGTTTTTTTACGAATGAAAATGCAACAATAGCTGAAGCAACAGTTTCACCTCATTCGGAGTGCGATTGTTGATTTATTGCATCGTTCGGTGTGTATTTACCCAGTTAGTCACTTTCAAATCCTTCAAGAACCTGCTTGACTTTGGGTGCCAGATCTTGCCGAAACAAACCAAGTGACAAATTAATTGCCCTGTTTCATTTTGCCAGCATGCTGTAATCATTCATACAGGAAATGGAAAAGTCTATGAGGGCTGAAAATTGCCCCGCTCCCCACCTCCCCCTATTCTTTTCTTTCTTCGCTTTCTGAAATGGACTATGGCTGGCTGAGGGGGTTATTTATTTTCCTCAGCCTGCACTCAGCTATCCTGGAGTTGGCAGAGTGATTTTGTAGAATTGAAACATTATAGACTGTTACTGTCAGAGTGTTAAATGTGATATATGGACCTGGGGGGCATTGGAGGAGGTGTGTGTTGGTTGTTGGGTTGTGTAACGGTCTGGAGCGGGTGCTCATGGGAGAGCGAGGCCATCCAACATATGAGCTGGCACAGCAATGTGGCGAGATGTAATGGTTTAAAGCATCCTGCCGGAACAGAATGTTTGAGAAGAGCCACCGTTAACCCTTGAATGGCGCTTGGTTTCACGTATGGGTGATAATGAACAGACACCAGGAGTGTTTGTGTGCCAGCCAGCCCAAGTAGAAGCACATCAGGAGGCGCACATGCGTCCTGACAGGAGCTACTGATCTAATGCGGACCTCGGATGCTCTGAGATATCTGCCCAGACTGCCATTGCATCTCAATGGTGCAAACACTTGATACATTTACAAAAACAGTGGAGCGACTGCTGGTGTATTTCATCACTTTACAAGATTGCCGTGAGATTGTGGATAGGTTGTGCTTGGACATGGAAGTCTAGATGGTTATATTGTTAAGCTCCTCTTTGTTACATGTACCATTAGGCCATTTGAATGACTTATTGTTTATTGCTCACAAAATTAATGTAATTTATCAATTTCTGTTGAACACCTACAGTATTTAGGTCAAGTATGATTTGCTATAGCACTAATATAGATGTTCTTCTTAGGAAAATTCGTTAAGCTTTTTTTGGTTGTCTTTGTCAGTATGCAGACCTTGATGACAAATTCTGGTTTTGTTACTTTAATAAATCTTTAATAAGCGTTTAAACTTTTATTATATGAATGGCATCCTCTGTGCAGGTTAGACTCAGTAACTGTGAGTTAAACTTACTGTGATTTGACAGCTGAAGTGTGGGAGCCAAATAAATCTTTTTAGGCCAAAATCACTCATATCTGTTCATAATGGATTAGAGCCACCTCAAAAATAACAAGGTAGGCATAGCTGTATGCTAATAGTATGATTAAACAGGAATTTAAGCTATTTTTATTGCCTTACTCTGAATGATTCCTACAAAGTAAAATCTGAATCATGTAACTAGAACCATGCCATTCCTAAACTACCTATTAGGCAGAAAGGTATGTGTCATGTGAATTGAGTGAGAAAAAATAATTTTGTAAATATTACTAATGGAGAGTACCATTGCTTCACAAACTTGTGGTTTGTTCACATAAAGAAATGTCTTTATTTCAACCCAATTGTGAACTGCTTTGCTAATTATTAAAAATAATTTTGTACTCATTTATCTCTGATTATCTTGGATAATATGTAATGTACAAAGTTGCTCAGGAAATTATAGGATTGTCTGGGAGAGTCTCCTTGTACTCTAGGAAAATATATATGAGAGCTCAATAACAGGCAGATGGGGCACCAATAACCAGATAACGAGAGATCTAGTCAAGCACTATACAAGAGAGCACAATGCACACAAAAACAGAACAAAGCATAGTGCCCAATACGGCCTGAAATGCAAGCGAATTGTCATTCGACATGTCTTAAGCACATTGTTGGTGGCATTATGCTAAAAAACAAGACATGACACAAGAACTGGACGGGAAAAATGCTCACTGTCCCCCTCCCCCCTCCCCCCTCAAAAAAAAAAAACAGACAGCAGCAAATTTACAGTTAAAATTATGTGCAATGCAATCATCAAACAAATACATAACAGCCAGGTTTAAGGCCTTTGTCCCAGTGTATAAACAAGCAAGACAAGAGTTGACAGAACCCTGAAAAAATTTAAAGATTGCTAGACTTCTCTTTCACGAGACAGTGGTGCAAAGCTATAACATCAAATGAATTAACTTTAACATCCCAAGCAATTCATACCTGACTAACTGTGAATCCTGTTTTGATAGTCCCTCCACAACACAGACCATAGCAAGATTGACTTTGGCAAAAAACATACTTTTGATGATGTGATAATATTAATAAAATGTCCCAATTATTCCCTCGTTGACAACCAGAAACCCCTTTTTATAGGCGATTGGAACATATAAAACTTTATGACATTCACAGAAAAAAAGTGATGACATTTTTGCATAGCTTTCTAAGGCTTGCACTTTTATGTGTTCTCAGTTATTGCCCCTCTGTGACATTTTAAACTTTATTGAACAAGACTTTTAAATCTGTGGGCAGTATATTAAACTGAAGAATTTATGACTTTCTCCCGTCGATGAGTTTCCCAGGCACGTCAACAGCACCACTCTTCTCTCAAGCCTCAATCCTGACGGCCAGGTAACTCATTCATAAATTTCCTTTCTTAGCTCTGGGATTTGATGGCAGATTAGACATAATGCTGTTTATTTTCATCGATTGGCTGGGTTCTTGATGTCATGTAGCATTTTACTACTGTGATAATGTTTCCATGGCTACCAAGGCCATTACCGCTCAATCTGGCTGTCGTCCATAATGCCTGTGAAAGCTATTATAAACCATTCGCCAGACTCTCTCAAAATAATCCATGCGCTTTGAAATAGACAGGAAATCACATCCTCTGAAATCACAAGAATTCTGTTTCTCCTTTCAATTAACACTGTATTATTTAAAAAGGTGTTTTATCTCACAGCAAGTGTCCCATAACATGTACGTTTACGTAGTCCTCCTTTATGTTTCCAAACCAAATTAACTCCCATCCAATGAATATTAATCACGCCGCTACTCAAAATGAAGTCAGAAGTGTCTCAGATAACACAGCCATTGAATATTGCCGCAGATGAAAGCCTTGGGACCAGATTGGACATGAACAAAGATCAATTAAGCTGAATAAGTGTGATAGAATTTAAACAAGGAAAATGAATAATGACCTTCAGAGATGACACAAAAAGCCTCCCTTTTCTACACGCTGCATGTACATCTCAAACACAAGAAGGCTGGGGAATATATAGTCCACCGTCCCCAGAAGATGCTCAAGAACTGGTTTCGTTGCAATTAAAATGAGGTGTCCATCAGGGGCTGTCGTTCTTTGTGTGGCCACATATGTTTGGGTGCTGATACTGTGCGGATTACTGTGTTTGGGAGGCCGATAACAGGCTGTTTATAACCTTGGCACAGAGCAGAGGCTAATCTGGCTAGAGCACATTTCCCCTCAACCCCTCTGATAAAGTCTCGCCACCTCAAACACATAGACAAACACACACATACACACACCTGCATGAAGAAAAACTAGATCTGTTCTGACTCTCTGATTCTTCATTTGTTGCTTTCCCTCAGTCTGGTATTAAATCCAAACAGTGTTTTGGGGAAAAATACGGGATCTGAATGTAAGATGATGTTTTCCATGAAGTAGCAACATGGTGGCGTAATAGATTCGAGGTCGACTGGGGAGAGAATCTTGCATGTTCTGAGCATGCATGTGTAGCTTTCTTTTGTTTACATTGCTTTCCCCCCAAAGTTTAGATCTGCAATATTGCAAAAACTACACTGCTCCTTCACCATTTATGCTGCAGTAAAACTTGTTTATATCTACTCCAAGCTGAAATAATGCAGCAGACTAGGGTTGGGTCGATAGACAATGTCATTAACCATCGCCAAGGTCATCAATGTCATCGACATTGTGATGTGTTGTGGCTGGTACGCGTGTAGCTGGTGCTGCCATTTCAGCAACCGGTTTAACGTTTGTTTTTGTGGCTCTTAGCTCAAGTAGTTCCCTCTGTATATTGGGTCAAGTAAGGCTGCTCTGCAAATCATAATCACGGCTGGGTTGTTGCTATATTTGCCTTCGATCTGCTCTATGAAGAGACGCTTCAGGTCGCCTGTGAGTTTCACTTCTGAAGTGTCTCGTGGCTGTTCTCTATCATTCGGTCTAAAGCCAAGGTGAATAGGTAAAGAAAGATAGGTGAATGTACTCCTTTTTTCGCTATTATAACTTCACGCCATTTTAAGGATACAGATCACTCTTCCAATCATACGATGCCAAATTAGCCGACATTGCCCAACCCTACAGCACACTCCTCAGGCAAATTACTGAAATGTTGCTGTTCAAAACATTGGAGCCTGTATATTACAGAATGTGGAAATATGGGCATACAGTCCCTATTCTTCACACCTTATGGCAGGAGTCACTATATCCTGTCCTGAAGAGCAGGACACCTTTAAAAATGGGTTGAAACTATGTTTTACACATACTGCTCATACACACTGCACATACTACTTTGAGCAGCTACAATGGCTGTTTAAGTTTCCTAAGGATACTTAATGGAAGTTTTAGTCAAAATCAAAGTCTACCTATGATGTGCCGGAAACCTATACACATTCTACTATTCCTATAGTCAAAAGTAAAATAAAAATCAAATTGCTCTTAAATTTGTGAGTGTAACAAAATTATTTTTTCTAATATATTACTATTATATTATATATTATGTTACTTTAGCTATTTTACTTGTAGCATCGTTGATTCAAACAAAAGTGACTCTTTGACTGATGTTTTGTTATTCTTTGATCCTTTCGTTCCAAACATTGTAAGCATTCTGTGACAAATCACGATAAGAGCTTTGATACAAACAAAAAAAAACATACAATGAAAAAAAAACTGTACAAACACAATCAAATAACATAAACATTTCAAAAGATCCTTTTACCTTGTTCTGCATCAAACCCATGTACTCAATCTAATCATTTCTTTCACATAACATTCAATTGCAAACAGTGCTATTTATATACAACGTCACATTGATTGAATTGGTCAGATATTTCTAAAAATAAGAGTCATGTTCCGAACATAACAAATACACATAATAAGCCCAAAAATAAATAACATTCAAGAACTACCCAAACATAATTGAGTCACATTTTTTTGTTATTATAGCTTTAATATAAATATTCAAAATAAAATAAAAATTCATTTATTTATTTACATAATATGTTTACCTTTCAAACCTTTTCAACACCTGTTGTGTTTATTTTTTACCTGAAAAAGTTCAGAAAACCTTAGTTGAATTCTTTGTTGGTTTAGAACAGGTACAAACAGACAGAGATGTGATACGATGCTAAGATTCACTTTGCTAAATGTGTGTCAGAGGGATGGAGCTCATAAAGCCCTTGAGCCAAAGCACAGTCATGCTTTCTAACCAGACCCCCAACAACCCCCACCACACACATTTACAAGAGCACTTTCCCAGAGAACCAACACCGAGACTCTGTCTGCCCGTCTCCATCTCAAAAATTACAGCCAGTTCCAGCCTCCAAGTCTCTGGAGGCACCTCTCAACTAGGTCAGACTCCTAATGTAATCCCAGCATCTCCTGCCTTAACCAGCTGTACGCCAGGATGGAGAAGATGAAGCGCAACCTCCCACTTTCCCAGCAGACTTCAGCTTCTCGCCTAGAGCGCTCTTTAAAAAAATCCAAGTTCTATGTTTCCAAGTGTCGAAAACGGCATTCATTATCATGCTAATGTCTGCGCTGGCCCAGATCATACCCAGTGCCACTGTGGCACGCTTAAATCATTTTGTCAAGTGCACTGTTTGCCACGAGCTTAAGATGGCTCAGGTTCTGCATTCATTAAAGGTGCACTTAGTCATTTTTCCCCTCATTAAAAAGTTTCACTTGCAAAGAAATGAAAAGTACTTTAATTAATCATTTTCAAACCTTTACTTTTACACAAGACACTTAAAGAGCTGAAAAATAGATGCTGTATATTATGTTTTGTCTGTGCTCCCAAAGTTCTTTTAAGGTATAAAGAATGTGGGCTTGTAGCCTCAAAGGAATGTTTTTTACCTCTTTTTCAGAGATGAATTTTTTGTAAAATAAAAAAAAAAACCTTTACTTTATGGATACATCTGTTTACCTTTCATGGTTATGTTAAAAAAACAAACAAAAACTATTGTACAATACACGTTTATTGTAATTCGTATTTGTTGTTTGTTTGAGTAAAGTGACTGACATCACAAGTTTAAACTTAAATTGTTAAACGAGCTCAAGGTACACAGGATATTGATTATTATTTCAATGCATGACAAGTTACATGTTTATGTTGAATGAGAAAGTTATGAGAAAGTTAAGAAGAGAATAAGAGGATAAACAAACAATGAGTTGAGAACAAATTTGTGTTTATTTAAGGTCTTGTGTGTACGCACCATCACAAATGTTGTCAGTCCCATCGCCATTGTATTTGCTTAAAGGTTAGCTGTAAAATTTATATAAGTTAATATTTGTTGATACATCTCTCAATGTTGGTCAAATTAAATAAAGAAAGCCTTTTTTACTCCAAAACCTTCTTACGAAATACAAAAAATCATGAAAATCCCATTTGGTATGGTTTGGATTGCAGTGTGTGTATCACAAAAACTAGACTCATGTTACTAGCAGGTACCTAACAAATAATCTGTTCACCTTCATCCACACCACAAGGTGTCGGTATAGAGTATATCGTTAAAACCAGCATAGCATTCAAACAAGATATCTCTGTACCAAGTTGTCACGACAAGCTTTAATAAGGTCTTGTGATCCCTTTAGAGTAACACATCTGAAAGAGGAATTGTCACGTAGAGCTTCGAATTCAGGACCTCGCCAGATACAAGTCTGCTGTTCGAGCAAACAGCCTGATGAAAGTTGATGAGTAAACAACATGTGTTTCCATTTACTGTACCTGGCTGCAGCCAGAGGGAGAAAAGCCCAAAGTCGACTGTGAAAACACACCCGCAGGTGGGAAAATAAAATAGCCAAGGCTAAAAATACATCGGGCAGCTGGGAGTTATTTGGAACGGGCCGTGAGCGGAGGGAGAGCGCAGCAGTCCAGCTGGGGAGGCAGGTGTGGATAGGCTGACCCAAAGAAAGATGCCTATTTAGTCACACAGCAATCCCTCAAAGCAGATGCTGCACAAACACAGCGAGCACTTGCTCAATTTCCCTTTGTGTTGACTCATGCATGGCTTATTTGCGGTGGGCATTTGGGAAGGGATGGGGGGTGACTGGTGAGGTAGAATGATGAAAAATTGAGAGGAAGACAGCAAGAGAGAGAGAGGGAAGAAGAGGATGCTTTATGCGAACTTCGCACAATTGAGCAGCCCTAGAGTCGGGAATAGGATTCCTCTTGACAGTTATGCACTTCACTGGTTTCTTATCGAGATGCTTTTAGATAAAACTTTCTTCTCTGTTTTATCTGTGTATGTATATTTTATGATGCGTCCCACATTTGAAATCTACTAAATCAATTTCCCTCTATATTTTAAACTATAGAATTCCGTTTCTGAAGTAATTATAATTACAACATACAAATCAGCGTTAAAATGTTCATTAACATTTTTATAATACACAATATATTTCAGAAAAATACATATAAATATTAATTTTAAAAACTTAAACACCACACAGTTTTATATATTCATACATATTTACGAATTTAGAAACACTACTTTTTACTGGATTAGTATTACCTAGAGAACTCGGTGCATTAATAAAATATTCAATGACATACATAATTTTGTACATCCACACACGTTAACCAAAGCCTACGATTAAATTTAAACTTACTGTCAAATATTATGATCGATATCGCACTTTTGTATATTGGCAGAAGTATTTGCATCCAAATAATCAGATATTGGAGGTTCTAATCATTTCCTTGGCCTTACATGTATAAAATCAAGAATGATAAAGAATGTTTTTTTTTTTTTCATGAAAGAATGGGTTGCTCTCAGGAGCTCGTGATAGGATGCCAACTGTGCAACAAATCCAGTCAAGGATGTGTCACAACTTTCAAGACATTTCCTAGCTTATAAATATGCCAGTCTACTGTAAGCTTTAATTTTGAGAAAATGAAAGACAGCAACTCATCCAAGACTGGAGTGGGGTCAGCAAATGCTGGGGCCCATACTGTAGCGCAAAGAGGTCGTCAACTCTCAATGGTCAATCTCAATGAATCTCCAAACTTCATGTGGCATTCAGATTAGCTCAAAACAGTGGTCAGAGACCGTCATGGAATGGGTTTCCACAGTCAAGCAACAGCATCCAAGCCATACGGCAACAGGTGAAATACAAAGCATTAGAACCATTAGTTTAGAACACCCCAGCACTGGACTCTAGAGAAGTGGAGAACCATTTACTGGAGTGATGATTCACGCTTCTCCATCTGGCAAGTCTGGCTTTGGCAGTTTCCAGGAGATTGGTACTTGTCTAACTGCTTTGTGCAAAGTGTAAAGTTATAGTCTGGGGTTGCTGTTTAAAGCTAAGCTTAGCCCCTTGTGTTGTTCAAACTTCTCTGGCTGGCAGAGTTCTGTAACCATAGAACAACTTTATGATCAATTAGAGTGGAAGCTAAGACGCATCCAACATCAGTGCAAGACCTTGCAAATGTGCTTCTGGAAGAATGTTAAAAAAACTACCATAATTAGACACTCTTCCCAGATGAGTTATTGCTGTTATAGCTCCAAAGGTTGAAGCAACGTCCTATGGATGCCTATGCATTCGGAATAAGATGTCACCTAAGTTCATATACATGTCTAGGCAAGAGAGTGAACGTTTTTGGCAATACAGTGTATCTTAATTTAACTCCATCCCAATTGACACAGAACTGTTTTGCCTGGAACGGTGTCTTGTATATAGTGCCAGCGAATTCAGCTATTTCATATGTCTTGATTATTATGGATCAACTGCACGAATCAATGGTGCACATTTTCCATTGGAGTTCAGATAAAAACGGCTGACACCTTGTCTAGAAGTACCTGCAGACCTACAATTAAAGGATGTCTGATCCTGTGCTGTATGCTGAAAATGCCTTTCTATTTTTTTTCCCATTTCAACAAAACGAAACCAAAAGCTGTTTTTGAAATTGATCTGAGACAAATTGACACTCGAACAACACGCTAAATTGCTTGTTAAGTTGTTTATATGCAAAGAGAACATTTGATTATTGGACAAAAAATTCCTCTTTAGATATTGTTTCATTGTAACTGGGTTTTAGCAGCAAACTGATAACAGAGATACATTTTCCTAGTTGACATGACTAGCTGAGCATAACTGATTTACTGATGTTCATGTAAAGGCACTCGTCGACAAAAACTTTTTGAATCTTTTGATACATTGTATTGTTACTCTGCCATCACCTATCCATTTTGATCCATAGCGTCAAAGCAAGGTGCTTTTCAGGTCAAGCATGTCTGCTGTATTCTGAGACTTCCTTCTCATTTTTCATACATATCGCCTCAAGGACAGAAGGAGATATAAAAATGACCCCCCGCTACTTTCTCTAATGAGTTCATATACAAATGACCTCTCTCTTTCTACTTTTGTCTCATGATTGACAACGGGGGTTCCCTTTGACCCACATGTGCATCTGCTATGCGACCCACATAAGCCAGGAAGACTGAGTGATTGAAGCGTTATGAACCTCGGGGCACGTCACTTTTGTCCGAGCTGGCTTTCCTGCGAATCTTGGTCCTCATTGTACTCATTTGCATGTTGAGCTGCATTGGTTTCTTAACTCGTGGAGTCTGCGGGAGTCCCTTTCTCACTGGGGAGTCTAGTGAGTAACGCTGTTAGCACTAATTAGCAAGATTAGCTGCGCCGCTAATCTCCAACCCAAAACAATCAGAACAGAAAATCCCATGTTGTGACAATTATCTTTGAATATGTGAAAAAATTGGATCATGTAATTATCTGAACATATTTTCGTCTGTGTTCGCGGTGAAATGAGGTTTGGAAAATTAGGAATTATTGCTTGTTTCTGAGAACATTTTTTTTTTTTTTGGTTTGGCTACTTAATTGTTTTTTTTTTTTTAACTTAATGAGTTTTTTTTTATCATCAATAACAAGTAAAGTAGGCTTACAAAAGAAAACTCAATCGAATCGGTCAATTGACCTGACAGAAAAACATACAATTTTTGTTTTGCATAAAATAAAAATCCAAACCAAAAATTCTTTGTTCTATTTGTGTTAAGAATTATTGTACAATTAGACAAAATTGCATTTACATTTCTGCTTTAATCCTGATAATATTATTGGTTTGTAATCAGGTTCATAAGTTAACAATTTAAGTGATTTAACTTAAAAATTATTGTAGAACAACATTACAGTTATATTACAATCTATTTTAGTTATAATTACCTTTGAGTTGTACTATGTTAATTGTAATGACACATCATTCAGAGTTATGTTTTATTGTTGTAAAAGCTTCAAATTGAGTATACTGGGAACTATGAACTATGCCCCTTTAAGGTCTCAAGAGCAATTATTGTACTTAAGTAATCTTTTGGTTCTGACCAAAAGATGATACTTTTGAACTGGAAACTCCTGATACTGGATGTCTGAACAACTTTGGATCATTAAACTGGAAGAAATAATGGAACCCAAGTTACAATTCAGATTTCAAACTGGAAGGAAGCCATTTTTATAATTTCTTATAAATTCGTAGATGTGTGAATCTCTCTATGTAACACAGTTTTTACAATGTGAAAAAAAGTGTCAGCCCTCTCTATTATGATTTCTACTTTTGTTTATTTTAAATAATGCATTTCATTTTTATTACATTTTACTTGCTCTTAAATCTAACATTCATTTTTATGTCGGTTTGCATTAGGTGACATGGCTTTTTAAGTTTTCTGCAAAAGTATATCCTGACTACCTGCAACTTTCCACGACTTGCTCACTTTCAAGGTCTTTAGGCTCTAAAACCCTTGTTGAGTTCAGCATTTCACCATCATGATGTATCCAAAGCTGAAAACAGGGTCACCTTGAAACCACAGTGATATTAAAGGTATTTTTATGTGAAAAAACAAAATTTTTTCCCAACGCATTTTAGAAGATGAACTGTTCTCAAGTTGCACTTCTGTTGAGATTACTTTAGCACAGTTTTATTGTTGTAACAGGTTTACCTGTACACCAGTGACTTGAACCATCCCCACGCTGTACCACTGCGCCAGTTAAGATCCACTTTCTTGCTGTGTGCTTGTGCTAATAGACTTTTCTCTCCTTCCATCAGTTCCCTAATTTACACCTCTACAGCAAGCCAATGCTGCAGAGACATTCAACATTTGTTTCAGATCCTCTCACAGAATGCCGTAACGTTCAAGACTTTTCTGGTTGTCAAAAGATAAGTTTCTTATAGTTATGGTATGTTATACTCATGATGTTTTCTAATTCAATATCATGATTTCAGCGTATAAGCCGTATAGACTCTAATGTTTCTATAATGCTAATTTGAGTTGGATAACAGGGATTTGGGAGCTAAACAGGCTGGATATGAAAAACTGTTTGGAATGATCTGCACTGATCTTTAGATGCTGGCGCAGAGTTGACATGTGGTGTGTTGGGGAATATGTTGAGCTGATCAGTGCTTATCAGGGGGATGCTGAGCCAGATATGGAGCAGCGCATGGTGTTTTGCTGCTCCAGTGGGTGTCTGGGAAGCACATGGATGCCCGCAGGTGTGGCAAATAGCCTAATCCCTCTTTAATCAGCTCTGTGTAACTCTGTGTAAATAACTGATCAGACAGTGACACACAAACATGCACACATACACAGTCCCCATGCTTTAAGCATAGTTTGTTATGCATTAGTTTGTTAGAATAGCTATAGGTGATGGGAGATTTCTGTGCCTCTGTGTGTTTGTTTTGCATGTGTAAGATCTTGATATACGGTTTTATTTCGATTGAATCAAATGGAGATTTGGCTTAATGGATGATGATGTTAGATCCCTAGATTGTGGATGAAATCCTGAGGTGGATGAGCCTTTGTGTTAGCCGCTCCAAGACTATGGAACAACATGCCATTGACCTTTAGGGCTAGGTATTTAAATCATGATCTTTCAGTTTGACAAAACCTTTAATTAATTAAGTACCTCTTATGTTTATGTTTTAGTAGTGGTAGTTTAATAACAGTTTGTGTTTTAAAGGTCTGTTATTTATTTATGTATTTATTAGTTTATATTTTTGTCATTTGTATTTATTTATTTAAGCAATTGTTTGTCTTTAATTTTGGTTTTTATTCACAGTTTATCCATTTGTTATGTCTACCATGTTCAGCACTGTGGCCAGGTTGGATTGTTTTAATTATGTTATATAAACAAAATGACATTGCTATATGCAGGTACTATAATATTATATGAATGGAGTCACAAAAGATTTTAATTTATTGAAGAAAAAAAGTTTTTGGATGTTGAGCCAACATTTATCGAGTAAAAAGGGAAATCATAAATTCTATTTAAAAAAAAATCTAAAACACTTACAACTATGCAATTAGCAGAAGGATTTGTCCAGAACAACTTACAGTAAAGAAGAGACAATATGCAATTTGTTACACAATCAAAGTCTAACTCATAGTAAAATGCTTTGTTTAATTTAAGCAGTTTTCAAAGAAAAAACAATATAGAGAACATTTCCAATTGTATTTCAGATATGAAAAATGTAATTAAGAGGCCTCACCAATAAATGTATGCATTTTCTAAATACCACAAAAGTAATTAAAAAATATATTTATTCAATTCATTTATTTTAAGGGAGATCTACAGAGACTAACAAATGTTCAACACTCAGACTGCAATTTTCAGCATTACCTGCAAACCTCAAAAATCATCTTAAGTTCCCTCAGCTGTTCATTGCTTCTCCAGTTGATCTTTCTTCAAATCAACCATGGCAAACAGAATAAATGTGTTATTCCAAACACAGTAGTTAGGTTTTGACAATATACTGTATATCTTTGACTTGGATTATCCTTTTGCTTCTTTTTTGTCTGTTTCTCCTAACCTTTAACAAGTATTCACCAGAGTTGGACCCACATTGCCTTTTAAAGCTCCCTAATGAGATCAACCTACAATGAAATGTCACATTTCCATTATAGACCATTAAAATGTACTTTACTTCAAGAAAAGGTCCTTTTATAAGCGCTATCCTGTTAGCCAAACCTATGTGCGTAGATTGTACTATGGGTTTTGTATGTTACATGTTGGCTCAGTTGGGATGCGACCACAAACGAAAGTCAAATTCATCTTGCTCCTCAGGGAAAATGATGCTCACTTGAATCAGCTGTATTTGGTAAACCATGAGCTTGTTTGCATTTCTCCACCGAGGGCCGGAAATGACTCTAAGATGACTTATACATGGATTTATCAGCTGTGTCTGGCTACTTTCTGTGAGAACCAACTAGACGCCCATGTTTTAGAGCAGCCAGAGACACCACAGGCGATCATCTCGTGTGTGCGCGTCTGAGATTGGCCATATGTTGCACGTCCTGGTGTCGTAGCTTAAGGGAGATGCTCCCCTTGAGATGAGAGCTTATTGTAGTTTGAAATGAATCCCTCATTCCTCCCCCTTCCCATCATGCTCCGTCCCCCTCAGCGTCACTCATTCTCGTGGGATCCAGAGCTAAAAACACAGGAGTCGGCATCAAACAGGTAGTCCATCCAAGTGCTGTCAGATGGCTTTGGTTTTGCCCCCAGTCTTCTAAAAAAGCGTAAAAAATAAACAAGCAGCATTGGTTGCTGGGCTCTTTCATGTGCCTCCAGATGTGGTTTAATTTACTGCGACTTGGCTAATTATGGTAATTAAGGATTAATTACTGTTAATTACTTTCGCATAAACTCATCACCAGTCAAAGAGCGAAGCCTTATGAAATGTGCCATGCATGCAAACACACACCGTAGGGACAGGGGCGAACGCACTGGGCCCCTTTACATGCTGTCGCTCTTATAGTTTCTCTTCAGGGCCAGAGAATGGCAAAGGTTATTGCTCTTACACACTCACCTCTGCCAGCCCCTGGACAAAAAAAAATGTCCCCTTTGAAGGAAAATGTAATGAACTAATCCTCCATCATGTACCCAATTTAGTAAACAACTCGCAAACTAAGTGATCAAACTGTGAGAAAAATACTAGTTACTCTGAAAATGTAAATATAATTAGACACTACCCACCTCTGCTGCGCCCAACACTCTTAAATAGTGTGGAGTGACTTTGTTCATTGCTTTTCTAAATTTTCTACTGTCCATGTACATTTCAGATCCATTTTTAAATAGTTTCAGATTCACTTTAACACAAACAAGGGTTTTATTATGCTTCAATTTCACACTTTTATAGGATCAATGGGTGTAATCATTACCATCATCTTCACCATTAACCTTCTTTGCTTTCTCAAATAATTGCCGCTTATTGTTTGCATGCAACTTTAAGGATTTTTAATGCTTTGTTTATTAAAAGTCCCCAAAATCCCAAATTCAAATGAATAGATTTTGTTTAGTGTTCATTGACATTTTTATGACATATTAGTTTAAAAATTGCATTTAGTAGAAATTACATAAATAATAAATCATAGCTCTTAACAGACATCTAACACAAGTGAGTATTACACTCTGACATTTTTATTATGTGTAAAAACGAGTGTCAAACAAGAAATGCATTCATTAACTGTAGAAGTAGATCAAACAGGAACATGTTTACTCATGCTGGCTGTTTTATTGTCATGGTGTTGACTTTAAGGACAAACTTGTCAGCAAAACTAAAATCTTTTTGTTTGTAAAAGTTTGTTCAAAAAGCTGTCCGCACTCCACACCCCCAAGCATGAAAGTTTTGCGATAGGCACTTTGCTTCCGCCCATCTCTGCCAGAAGTTTGGTGCTTTTTGGGATGCTGTAGACAGATGCCCCTGGCTCAGGTTTACAACACAGATGTAGCTGCAAATGCTGTGACAGAATTCTTAATGACTTCTAAACTTAAATAGGCTTTCCTTGCACCTACACTTGTGTACCTCGTGAAGCAGCTCATTCCAGAGTCTAGGACCAACTACTGTGAATGCCCTGTCCCCTTAAGTTTTGAGACATGTATGGGGGACCACTAAGAGCTCTGAATCCCCGAGGAGAGATCACTTGACGCTGGGAGAAGTTGCTCCTGGCAGCAGAGTAAACCTGTTTGGTCAAAGAATATTTGTAGCAACCTCTTTTTGGTATAGCTGCGTGACATTTAACCTATTGCTATCACTTGTATCGTTTCATCATTTCTAAATTGAACAAAAGAGACAAGAACTCTTCTCGCTGTTGAAGAACTCTGGATATATTTTTAAACCATTTGTTTCCAGTTGATGTTTTAATAAAACCCGCCAAATGATGATCTGAAATAATTTTTGTAACACAAGAATAATATCTTGCGTTACCAAGAGCTGTAAATGGTTGTTAAAAGTAGTAATAGTTAATTATAGAGTTAAGTAATAGTTATTAGTACAAACTGTCTTATATAAGTCTACAGCATCAAACGTTGCTCAATATCCCTAATTTTTATTTCTGCTGGAGATGAAAAGTCATACTGTCTTGAAACAAGAAAAGATTGAATAAACGTCAGTGTAAACAGCCCTTTCACAGCTGTCTTCTCAGCTCACGGTGTGTGTCAGCCTTCAAGTATAACTCTGCAGGTATTTATTTGAGGAGAGAGATGACTTGATTTCCTCGGCGGCTGATTGTTACAGAGAAATCCTCACTAAAATCCAATCCTCATAACGGAAGCAATATACAGAGAGCTGGCGGGTTCCCTAAGGAGCAGAGATTAAGTCACACGCACCTCTTCCTTTAGTAAACAGGCACCACACACATGCAAGAGATGACTGAGAGGAAACTCTGCTCCAGCTCCATTAGATTAGCCGAATTCACCGCGAGAGCCGGAGGGGGGCAGACACAAGCGTGCATAATTAATTCTGACTTTGATCACCATCGATGTTTTTCAAGAGGATCATTTCCCATCTTCTGCTCTTTAGGAGACCGACAGGATATAGTTCAGGGGAAATCCAATGCATGCCCATGCAATGTGAGCAATGTTCAAATCTCTCCTTTTTTATAGAAGTGAAATCACTGTAAAACTTTCATTTGTTTGAACAGTTTTGATAAAGCTTTTTTACCCAGCCGACAACATTTGTTACACAGATTTGTGTCCTGTTTAGATGTGACCTGACCTGACATTTCTAAAATTAGCATTTCATTTATAATTTAATTACTTAGACTATTTCGTTGTGCATGTTTTCTTTGAAAGTAGCTGAAATTAGCTTGAAGAAAAACACTTTCTTAAAGGTATCATATCATGTAAACTCAACTTTTCAGAAATTCTTTGTATGTTTTAGTATTGTTCCTTTGTCAAAAACATGCTTCAAGTCATACTCAGATTGGCTCATGCATGTTTGTGTAATTAAATTTTTTTATGGGAGCTCAAAATGGCTTGATGTCTGTAGGGACACCAATTGGTCATAGCACCCACATTATCCAATCAGATGAACCCCTAATGCATCTCAATGAAGAGCGAACAGACTGACTGACCCAGAAGTGTAACCAGAGCAGTTGGATAGACAATGAAAAGAAAGATATTAAAAAGGAAAAAAATAAAACCTTTAAAAATGTAAAATAATTTTAAATAATATTTAATATGTAAATAATAGATAAACCGTTACTTTCTTAAATGAAAATAATCCAATGCTTTTGTTATATTTTGTGTTTTCTATAAACAGGTTCAAATGTAAAACATCCTTTAATTTTAAGAGATGGTTTAAGAGAATGATTTACTTTGTAACATTTCCATAAGTAGAAAAAGTGTCTTTTAATATATCCCCAGTGTTTTTTAAATGGTTAGTTAACTTTATTACCAGGCTGATTTTTATTTTTCTCTTTTTCATCTTTGTAAACTAGGCTGTTTTTGTTTTTATGTCTTTTAGACTTAATGGGAAGACACATGTTTGCTGATTAAGTAAAAATGTTCTTAAACACAATTTTAGGTACAGCTGGTACCTCTGCCAGAAGGTTGCTAATTCAAAAGTTCAACCTTATATAGCTGAGTGGATTATGTTGTCATGGTTTTGTAGGTTTCCTTCATGCTTACTGGCTTTCTCCCACGGTCCATAAACACAAAAGTAGTATTACCTGAAAAAAAAGGCTCTTGCTGTCTCGATTGTAGTTATATAACAGTATGAAACACTACTTGGAAATGACAGTTCTCTACTCCATATAGTGCTTAGTTACAAATTTATTCATATTAAAAATGAGAACATGCCATGAACCCTGGCCAGCGTTTAATGTGCTGTATGTGGTTGTAATTTACTTGGTTTTCACTCTGTAAATTAAAAAGATATAGACTAACAAAATAAGTTGTTTTACAATGTAGGTGCAGGTGAACCTGCAGGTGAAGAATGTAATAAAAAATAGAGTTGGTACAATCATTAAAGCAAATAGACTTCTAATAGATCTTTCTTGTAACATCACACTGCTTCCATTTGCCTGTGTGTTATGCTCGTATTTGTTCATTCGGCAGCTTTCATTGATCGGTGAGTGTGATTCTAATGCTTGACTCCTTTAAACAAAGACAGTAAATAAACCCTTATCTAGCTGGGTTTATGGCAGTATAACAATATGCTGGGAAATTGCTCCCATTGAGGAGGAAGTTAAGCAGCATGACGTCATGTGAAAAGGGTCCATGAGCATTTGTGCATAACCATTTTCTTTGGTTTGGTGATTTCAGAAACTGTATATCACACCTTTAAGCTAGCATTTTCAAATGTGTAAATTGGTCAAGTTCACACACAGCACTTTATCAAGCGCCGGGTTTTTACTATTTGGGCTAAATATGTCTCATTAATTATCTTGTCTAATGGTTATTTTTCTTGGTTTTTGTTTTAATATAAATGATACCAGTTTTGATCATATTTGCATCGTATTTTTTTAAATACACAATTATATGGTCATTGTTTTCATATTTCTGTTTCCGCTTCAATAGTACATTTTCTGTACAAGAGTGTATATGTTTATGATAAAGGAGCTCATTTGAGCCATCACAACAGATTTCATTTCAGAAGCTTTCAATTTAACACATGTAATTCATGCCTGAATTCACTCGGATAGTATTAAAGCCACACTCTAATCTACAGTACATGAAAGGCTGATCTTCACTATGCATCTTCCTACTCAAATCAAACCTGCTAAGTGTAAACAATGAACACATATTTACTGACAAACCGGCTTCTTGACTAAATCAACTTGGACTCTCAGCGTTTTTCAAATTCACATGCTCTGTTACGGTCTATGTGTCATATATTGTGAATCAAATGAGCTGTGTTTTAGTCCCTGTGATTTTCCTGCCAACATACCCAAGCGAAAGATATCTAATTTAGCCTAAAGGCAATAAAAACTCGGTTAGTTTAATGCACCACGCGAAAGTCTGATTAGATCTAGCGAGGTACATTTCCGAGACACCTTAAAAACATGACTTTGATTGCCCGAGGACACTAGCATTGGCTGTTTTGGTTAAGAAATTCTTTTAATGAAGGTCTTTAAGTAGAAGTGCATAGCTCGAAATGATCTTGGGCTGTGCACCAGACAGCCTGGTGGAGGTTTGCTAATGCTAATCAGGCTTATTAGTGGTAGCTTGAGGGGCATTGGTGTCCCAGCTCTCGTTTCTGTTCTTACTGACCAGCATTCATGAGGAGGGAGAAGCAGGGCAAAAGAGAGAAGAACGAGAGCCACCATAGCTTCGTACTGAACGCCTGTCATCTTGGCTCCCACCAGCTGTCATCGCACCAATGGACTCCAGATTATTCCTTTAATTGACCGTTACAGTTATGTTTCTCCATCTTTAGTGTTCATTATTATACTCTTCAATTCAATGACCCCCTTGCCTTGTTTTGGAGCATCAACTATTAAATGTGTTACCAAGAAATCAGAACTATGTTAAATCAACCTGTGAAAATTTAGGTCTTTCACAACCTGTGGGGGACAACTAGAACGTATAGAATGCTGAACATCAAATGAAAACGAATTATTACATTAAACAGACAAAAATAACTAAATCTGAAATAACAAAAGTGGCAGCAACAACAACACACGACAATCGCAGCAACAACAAAAATAGCAGCAACTACAACAACGGCAACAATAGAAACATTAACAACAATACCAATAACAATAGCAGCAGCAAAAAACAACAATAATAGCAGCAGCAGCAGCAGCAACAACAAAACCAAACAGCAATAGAAGCAACAACATTAACAACAATAGCAGCAACAACACCAACAAAAACAGCAGCAACTACAACAACAGTAACAGCAACAACAATAGCATTAACAAAACCAAACACTAGCTGTTGAAATAACAGCAGCAGCAACTTTAAACAAGAACAAAATCAGTACCAACAACAACTAACAATAAATTGTATTTTAGAGACAGTTAAATTGAAAAACTAATTTACAACAAATGTAATGTTTAGACACAAATGAGAACTATGTTTCATATATCTCGTATACAGCATACCATATACACAATATCTACATGAACAATAATACATACAATTACACATAAACACACAGTTAAAAAAAATTAAATGATAATTGATAATAATGAAAAAAAAATCCACACAGTTAGGCAGTCTTATAAGCCCAAGTAGGTAAAGATTGTGCATTTGGTCAATAATACTGTCAAATAATGTATTCAGTAGTCATGACATACCTCCAAAGACAGCAAGGACTGAATATTAGTTTGTTTGTTTTTACAAAGATTAGAAATATTGTCTTTGTAATGTGAGTTTTAGCCACATGTGATGTTCTTGATGATGGATTTCTTAGTTGGCTGGTTGATGAGTCAGTTGCTGACTTGAGTGCGATGGTATAATCTGCTGCAGAGAAAGGTTGTGTGTGCTGCTGGGATATTTGCACTGATGTAGTGACACGGGTGAAGCAGATATATTCACAGGTTGAAGAGCACAGAGCTGGGATCATTCATGTCTGCTGTCGTCCTGCTTTCTGTATTCCTCTCTCCTTTTCTCCCTCTCTGTATTCAGGAAGTGTAATGAATGAGAGCTGTGTTTCATTAGCATGTAGCTGGTCCTCTTTGGCTGTCACAGATGGGTTGGTGACAGGCCCACCATGACACAGACAGGGCCAGGAGAAAAGCAGATATTCAGAGAACCTCGACAAAAAAGATTAATGAGAACGCTTTGATGTGATGAACTTAGGATAGCTAAATGTAAATATCTAGCGTTTACACAACACATTGCTATATTTGTTGTATGCATGTGCATGAATGTAAATAACAAAGTGATGATGCAATTAATCAATGCATAACTAAGCATTTTTTTTTATTTATAAAGCACTCATCACAATGCAAAAAAAAAAAAAAAAAAAAAAAATATATATATATATACATATATACATACATAAAAATAAATTATTAGAGATAAGATGCTAATTTGACTAAAAATATCATCTCATATATTATTATTTAAATGATCTGTTGTTAATAAAAACCAATATTTCTAACAATAATAGTTTTTGCATGGAATTTTTAAAATTTACACCCAGACAACAGGTTAGCATCTATAAAACAACATAAACAGCTCGCTAAACGATGTGTAAAGACTGAATGTTGTTTGACTGGAAAGTGGGGTTAGACCACTTTTCAGGGCTGACACTTTTCTAAAGTAAATATTTTGTCTTCACTGCTAATGTCAGTGATATCAGTACTTGTACTGAATCTGGCTTCTTTTTTTGCTAGCCCATTTTATCATAGCTTTTGTTACATAATGCACCTTTAAGTTTATTCTTAAACCAAGGTTAACTAGAAATCCAATATATCTCAGAGTTACAGAGCCTTGGATGATGGAACAAACTACCATATTTTGCACACTATAAGGGGCTCCGGATCATAAAGCGGACTTTTATACGATTATCGCTTTACAGGTGTCATTTCAGGATGAAGTTAAGGGTTAGGATGCATGTTGAAGCGCAGTATGTAATACTCCGTAAGACGGTAGATGTGATGCTACCTCAATCCATTCAGCTGTGCCGCTTCGTAGCATACCAAAGCTGTAATAAAACATTCAGACCTAGTATTGAGTGATTAGCATTCATACATAAGGAACACAGTATTATTAGGCGCACACTGATGCTGTTTGAAAAAATTAAAGCATTTTAAGTGTGGCTTATAGTGTGGAAAATACGGTAACTGGTTGGCAGTTAGTGAGGCGAATTAAAAAAGTGGGGGAAAAGAAAAAATAAATTGAAGTTTCAGAGTTTTACTGTTTTCCTTAGTAGTTACTTTGAACGACCACACAATCTAACAAAGAAATGAAAACATTCAATTACATATATAGAAAACTCAAAGAGAAAAGTGTCAATTCGTTGTGTCAATGAAGTGTGTCTTGTGTCTGCGTCTGGAGGTCTTCAAGCCCAGAGTGCTGAAATGAATTGAGTGCTGAGTGCCGTTAGGGTGCAGAATTTCAGACAACTTTCATCACCGCTGTCAGGGCTTCACCAGTGCCTTGTTTGACCATACATCTTCCTAATTGTGACAGAACATTTCAACATCATTAATTAAACATGTTTTCATTTAAGACGCTCGCAGGGAGTTGAGGCCAGTGAGGGGGCTGGACAGTTACACCACAAGAAAACACAACACTGGTTTTCACTTCCTTTCAGTGTTGTTGTTTTGGCTGGCTGCCTTTGTGCTTGCGTCTCTTTGTCTAGTTTTTATGGGAATGCACTCAGGTTAGTCTAAACAGTAAATGAGTAAATTAAGCAGTTTGTATCAGAGAGTTTTGTGAAGGTTCACAGCAAGTGTTATATTTAGCATGTTTGTGTGGGTGTGTGTCTGTGTGTGTTCAGGGGTGCTATTAACACAGTGTAATGTCACTGATAGGCCCTCCTTCATCCTTAGATTAATTAT
Organism: Danionella dracula; assembly: GCA_900490495.1. Classification (NCBI taxonomy): domain Eukaryota; kingdom Metazoa; phylum Chordata; class Actinopteri; order Cypriniformes; family Danionidae; genus Danionella; species Danionella dracula. Next base: position 4,911,950 of record UELW01000100.1, read on the forward strand.
AGATGAGTGTGGCGAGAGGTGGGATTTGTCTCCTGTCAGTGTTCAATTAAAGGATGTCAGAGAGGGACAATTGCTTCAGCTCTAGCTTATTGTCGCTCTCTTAATTTCCCTCTGAAACAAATAAACTGTGCCTCAATGCTTTGATGCTTTGAGTGGGTGGTCGTGCTCAATACTTAGAAGATTTAATGAACTTGAGAAAAAAATTATATGTATGGTGTAAATATATGGATTGGCTTGAAAATTGGTTTTAGTTGTATTATATTTTGTTCAATCAAGTTAGATGCAGAATAAAAAAGCTGATTGTTGGTATAATATGTAACAACTTCATATTGGTCATGCAAAACAGTCCCTTTATTGTGTTAGCAAATAGAGACTTGAATATGTTATTAGATTATGTGAATAGTTCAAGCTTCTGTAACTTATAAAACGTGAAAAATGTTTGTTAAAATTATAAGAATGTACAATAAAATAAAAATAAAAAATATATAAGAAATTACTGCAATAAGAAATTATTTGATTTTGCAGTATTGTGTTGATTGATGGATCAAAACAGAATATTTAAATATTTGATGTTAAAATAAAAATGTCTGTTTCTCCATGAAGTTATTTTGGGAGATTACTTAAGAGTCTGCTGCGTGCCATATGTCTGTCTTTCTGGTAGAAAAGCAGGCCAAATACTTCAGTCTCCACTCAAATTTAATTCCCTGAAGATGAGAGCTGCGTTCCACTTTAAACCCTGAAGAGCAAAACACTTCTTCATCGTTCCAGAGAAGGATTACAAGACCTTGTGATCAAGTGTGCATTTTAAAAATAAGACTTTCAGCTTAGCATACTCCAACAGAGAACAACTTCAGTGACAGCATAAATGAGGTTGTACGAATAGGCGTTTCATTTTGAGGCCATCTTTGAAGGAAATCTCTTAAAGCTTTAATGTTTGTTCATTCTTTAGAAACGTTTAACAGCTGTGGCTGTACTTCACCATTTTAAACAGCAGGAATGGAAAGACACGAGAGAGAAGACGAGAAAGAGAAAGACAGGGTTAACACAGGCTAATATGTGCCCATCTCCTTTCATTTTGTTTGTCACACAAGGCTAAATTACATCTGAAAAGATTAATTGAAAAGCTATGCTTTTATTAATGTTGACATGTCAACAGAACAAAAGGAAGTGTGTGATGATGTCTGAGCAGAATGTTTTGCTCAACATAGTTTTAATTTTCATTGAATGTGTTTATTCTTCAATAGTGCTTATTCTTCAAATACAATTGTGGGGAAATTCATAAATAAGCAAATCAATGACTTCAAACAACTGTGTGACTAATCAAATAATAAAAAAAGACAACCACCCATAACCCCCATTGCAGAACAATTTAATTTATAGCCTAGTAACTGTCTAAGCAAGTAACCGCTTGGAAACAACAGAAAAAAACTGTTTTAACTGCCAAAGCTGCTCAGATTTTCAAAGAAACAATAAAATGGTCACACTGAGCTTATAACTTAATTCATATGCAAGTAATGTTCCTGCATGGCTAAAGAGTAAAAAGATGAAGGTGTGGTTTTAGTATATTGTTGTTGATAAATCTGAATGAAGCACAATTTTAAATAAAGCTACTATAGCAAAAAATGATTTTTATTTTTTTATATATTGTTGCAATTTTAAGGATGAGTTGTATTGTTATAGTGTGACTGATATTTTTAAAAATGTGATCCTTTGTGTCTCTACTTTTAAATTTTGATACAGAGGAATTTCATATTCCATATCTGCTCGTGGCCACAGACAACACAAAACCATGTTAACATTTGCTACCTCTAGCAACCATTAAGAGTACCCTAACAACCAAACCCAAGCTTCAAAACTGTGTATGTCTGAATATCTTTCTGCGACCCAGCTTATTCATTTATGTCCTCTTTAGTAGACATTTGTTGTTGGTCTATATATTTTGACTAATTTGAGCTACTTAATTTAATATATATCTTTTCCCTATTCAATTCAAACTGCAGTGTTGTGCTATTAATAAACAATCAGAGTTCTTGAAGGGCTCATCTTTCTCCATGTATAGACACATGAAACCTCTGAAGGACAGAAAGAGCTACCGATCCTCTTCCTTTGAAAAAAAAAAAACCTCTTTGTGTCTGCTTGAGCATACTTGAGCTCAGTTCTCACAAACACTTGCTCACACACACACACACTCATGGAGACAGGGCCGGCTGCATTACGGCATAATCGATTGCCATGCCATTACTGAATCAAAATAAATAAAGTGCATTGCGTCGGTTTGGGGTAATTAAGCAGCAGCAAAGTGAATTGTATGATTACCGCATTCATTGTATTTATTTAATATATTTCATGCATTTAATTGTGCACTGGAGGATATGCTTGGGATGGATAAATCATTAAATGCCTCATTAGATTTGCTCTCTAGATGAACGTGGTGCACTGCTGGGCCTGGGATTGTGTAGTCGATGGTGTATACCAGGCACGTTCCACTGAAGGCAGCCTCTCTCCCTCTGCTGCTGTGCTATTGTTATATACCCATGTGTGCGTGTGTGTGTGTGTCTGTGTGTTTGATTTCTTTAGAAGATAGCAATGCTGGGAGGTGATGGAGGTCAGTTTGGGATTTTTTTAAATATTGCTGACATGGTTTCAAAACATTAGATTTCTATATATATTAATTCATATTTACTTCAATATGACAACTGTTTGGCTAAACATATGTATACGTGCATATTTTATTACAATGCTTAATTTGTCTAATTCTCAACAACTAATACAATTTTTACATCTTGCACAGCAAGAATTATTATCTAAATGTGTTATTCCATTGTTAATTATTCAATAACTGAGAAAAGAATGCTGCTCAGATTTCACAACAAACCACAGGGGGATGCAATGGTCACACATTTATACTTTTATACATTTATGATGATTCCTGATCAAGTTTCGGGAGTTACCCATCATATAATTAACTAAGGGAACCTCCTAGCTCATTAACGTAACAGTATATAAACAGCACATAAGCTCAGCATCACTGATGACTAAACATCAATCCCTCCTCCTCACATGATTATTACAGTATTATGGGGGTTTACCTGGGGCCTAGGACACTTCCAGGTTCTGGTACCACTCTTCCTGGACAGCGTCACTGTAGTGCATCACTGTACTCGCCACGTATGCCTCGTGGCACGGGGTTTAATTCAATGCAAATGTAAATTCGTGAAACACCTATAAGGTTCCTGTCCACCTGTGGTCCACACTTGTTGACAGACTGGAATAAAACATACTTTAATTATTTTAGGACATATACAGGATATAGTAGTCCATAGTGCAGTCTGCTGCAATTTGATAAATGAATTATAGGAAGACATTAACATCTACATGCAGAGCACATTCTTTATCTGCTGTGTGATAGATAACACAAGCATAGCACACAGACATACTACCTTCAATTTTTTTACCATATATCTAGAAAATGAAATTGTGATAAATATTTTCATCGGATGGAATCTGACTGTAATGACTTCTCATTAGAAAGTGGCCCTTTTTTTTTTTAAATGGGAATTTAAAAAAAAAAACACTAACACCTGGCATAGTCCAGCGCATTGATTTTCATGGCTTTGTAATCTCTACAACTTTTCCTATATGGGTTGATTTTTTCTTCATATGATCAAAAGTTCATATGCTGACTATTAAGGTAAAGCGTTAATTAAATGTTAATTAATGTTCCATGTTAATTACATATTGAAGAGAAAAGAGGATTGCAGTGTAGGTAGTGCACAAGGTGGAACAAGGTGGCAACATTGTGAAAATTGTGAGAGTTGGCCATAGACTGAATAAACATAGACATATGTGTGTGGCAGCACCCATTAGTTTGAGCAGAAAGAAAATGAGCTTTAGAGTTTGGATAAATTTGCCTCTCCTCAGAGATGTTGTGATGTTCAAAACTGAATTAAAAAAAACATTAAGGAATCAGGTTTTGCACTTTTTTCAGGCGTAAAGTATGTGTTAATGAAGATCTGCTCTCTTACTGTCCCAGTCTCAATTGGTCAGTTGAGGCATTGCAATGGAGTCACTTCTTATTGCGTATAGGAAAAGTGAGGGCTTGATGCTTGCAAATCATGTAGCAAAATGAATCTTGCTTATTGAATTGATGTTACAGACAAAAACATGAAGATTTTATAGTTTAGCTTGCTCTTAAAAAAATCTGTGAAAAATATTTTTTCTTCTTAATATGCCACTCAACCAACTAACTAACTATATATTTAGTTCAATCAATGTTGAACTTTTATGGCATTCTCATTTGACCAGTTGTCTTCTTCTATAGCCACACCCCAAAATATTCACTATTTGCTAAACTAGAGATAGATTGAGTAGCGTCACGGTAGCGCAGTGGGTAGCACGGTCGTCTCACAGCAAGAAGGTCGCTGGTTCGAGCCTTGGCTGGGTTGGTTGGCATTTCTGTGTGGAGTTTGCTTGTTCTCCTCGTGGTCGCGTGGGTTTTCTCCGGGTGCTCCGGTTTCCCCACAAGTCCAAAGACATGCGGTATAAGTGAATTGAGTAAGAACGATTGTCCATAGTGTTAAAGTGTGAATGAATGAGTGTGTGTGTGTGTGTGTGTGTGTGTGTGTGTCTGAATGTTTCCCAGCGATGGGTTGTGGCTGGAAGGGCATCCGCCGCATAAAACATATGCCAGAGGAGTTGGCAGTTCATTCTGTGGCGACCCTGAAAGGGAAAAAGCCGACATGAAAATGGATGGATGGATGGATGGACAGATTACAGGTTTGAATTATATCTTGTTAATACTATTGTTAATACGTTTGAGATAAAGAATAATCATGAAGATGGCCAGTAACAGCTTAACCTTAAACTGCTTAATATGAAAACAGTGAGATGGTTGAAGGCGTTGTACTGTGTGAAATGTGAATGTTAAAATACCATACATAGTGTATGCAAGCACCGTATGAGCAATTACAGAAGCAGGCTGTTTGCTGTCTTTTTGCTCTAGTGAAATGTGAGCTCAAGCCCTAGTCTGAACTCTTGACCTCTGCTCTGGCGGATTGGGTTCCATGAGGAAACAGATTGCTGAGGTCTGGTTAGACCACAACCTTGCTGTCATCTTCACGATGATGTCACAAACACATTTGCATTGTTCCCAACAGTGGCAACATACAGATGTATTGCCTTAGACAATAAATCAATTAAAAAGGACATTTTAAAGGTAGGAACTGTACAAGAATATTGAAAACTGGCCTCTGTTGCCTCTTTGGATCTTGAAAACATGCTTTTTTTTGTTCAAAAAGTAAATTCTGGCACATTTGGACCAAGTAGACCAGGAAGTGGTTTACTTGAAATTCATATATATTATGGATTTTAAAATTAAATAATTTCTGAGATTCCATTGTTTCCAAAAATTCCAAGGCACATCATGTTTGTGCTTTCTCTTTGTTTCTGACACTATGGTGGAGGTGATTGTGTGCAGCTTTTCTGAACGGATCACAACACAATGAGAGACATCTAGTGGTATATTATGATACAGCGGTTTGTCCGTCTTTATGCCACAAATGCACAATATTCATTTCACTTATAATGCAAAGATTCACGTAGAATAAAAATCCCTCAATGCTTTACTTTAACGTTATTTTCTGTTTTGATCAGGATCCCCTTGATTCCAAGTGTGTTGAATCAATGAATTTACTTTTTTTTGGTGAATTCATGTCATATAGATAGTTTAAACCTAACTTAACTAGATCAAAACCTGTTCTAGAAGTTCATGTAAAAAAATTCATGTATTGACTTATATTTTACTTGAGATTTTGCACAAACTAATGCAATTATGATTTTATTATCTAATGCCCAGCCAGATGAGTATAATATCAGAATTTATCTCAAAGGCGAGAGCAATAAAAGTGGAAGATTTATACTCTTCCTCAAGCTTTGCGAAAGCTCATAAATGAGACAATGAGACATTATGCTTTTATAACAGACTTTACAGGAAGTTGGCCGATAGATAAGTCATTCAGCTCAACGCAGAAATGGTGAACAAATCGCTTTAATAAAAGTATACGAACATCTATGAAGGTTTTCAAGATATTTGCTAGTAAAAATAGAGATATACTCAAAAGCAAAATGGTATTGTGGACCTGCATTGCACATTGTTTGAATCAATCTACTGCATTTTGTGCATGTTTCACAGATATATTTTCAGTTAGGTTAGGATCATTCAGTTGAATATAAAAGTTCAAGGCAGCTTATCTCTTTAATTGTAATAGAAGACAGACTAAATTTGTTCATTTATAAACCACATTTAAGACATTTATCGCCAAAGTAAGATTGATTCAACAAGAAACAACAGACTAAAACGGCAATAAAGCCACTGCACCGTAAGACAATAAAATATTAAGACGTAAGCATACGACTAGTAAAGTCAGTGTAAACACGATGCATGATGCAACATTTTTATTAATTAAGTTACCTTGGAGACTGATTGCAACAATTCTACAATTGTATTCATAAAAAAGAATGTATTGTCGATTCAGTCTGCTTTTTATTTTTTATAAATACCCCATGCAAACTAAACTCCAGAAAAAAGGCGTACTCATCTTAGTCCAATAGAGACATGAAAAATTTTAACCTTGAAGAGTTCAAACACTAACTCAGATTTGTTTTAAAGACTGGTTCCCTCCTTACACTGTATTTTTTTTCTACATATACAGAAAAAAATCTTTTAATGTTAAGGTAATATCCTGGTAATTTTTTTCTGTAGTTTCTCTCTTTTTTTTAACAGTGCATGTTATATGTTGTTCCCATCAAGAACATACATACATAACAGTTTGTGTATTTACTACAATGCGTTGCATTTTTAATCCATTAATGATTGACTGCCATCTCTTTTCTTTCCAACAGTTCTCAGTATCCGTGGAGCTCAGGAGGAAGAGCCTCCGGATGCTCAGCTCATGCGATTGGACAATATGCTGCTAGCCGAGGGTGTGTCTGGGCCAGAGAAAGGAGGTGGTTCGGCTGCTGCTGCGGCCGCCGCTGCTGCAGCCGGTGGTGTTGGTGCGGATAACTCTGCTGAGCATTCTGACTACCGGGCCAAGCTGTCCCAAATCCGCCAGATCTACCACACAGAATTGGAGAAGTATGAGCAGGTGAGAGCCCATGCTGAGCGAAGTTGAAAGATTGTTAGGCATTGATTTATTACATGGATCGCTAAGTGATGGAACTCAACTTAGACAAAAAAAGTTTTAAGGAAATAGTTTAAGTTGCCTACTTTTAGAGAAGTTTCATGTTTACACCAATACTATTCAAAACTCTTAGATGAAATCATGCTGTTCCTAATGAAGAAATTTTTTTTATATATTACATTATTTTTATATAGCTTTCACATGTTTCCACACAACAGGCAGCTAAAGTTGCAGGGAGAGTCATTTGACAGTGTCCAAAACAGGAAAAAAATGTAGTTTTTTTTTTACAGAACCATTCAGAAATATAAACTTGCCTTGTTACAAACCTTACTTCTATACCCTGAAGAGCCAAATAACTTTTGTTATCTGAGGTCTCCTTTAAAAACTTGTAATGTAGAGTAAAGTTAAATAATGCAAACAGCAGATTTCAATGTAAGGACTTTACCCTTTCTAGTGTCGTGTCATTCAAGAGAACCCCAACAATGGAGTGTTCAATTTAGAAAAAAAAAAAATCTAAAATATTATTTTCATAAAATGGCTTGGTAGCAACAAAAATTTTACTTTAATAAATAGAAATGCACATGGTTTGGTTAATTTGAGAAGTGGAAAGAGACTAGACCAAATAAGGGACTTGCTTAATAGTAGCTAAATCGAAAGATCTATAGTGAGTCCAAATATAATCTTGTCAGTATTCAATGGAACTGTGATAGTTTGTTTTACACCTGAGAAGCTGGGTTATTCTGCATAAAGTAAAACTAATTAAACTAGAAAATGAACATGTACTTTCAATTTACAGTACAAAAACTGAGTTTTATGTCTAATTTTGAAAGCAAGCTAGGATTCTATGTTAGCAATTGCTGGAGTTCTATTGTAGAACTTGTAAAGCAGTTGGAAACTTCAATAAATGTTTGGAAATACTTTTTTTGTTTGATTTTGTTCTATGTTTGCCGGTTCCGAAAAGAAGCGTATCACTAAAGGTGCTTTCACACTGGTAATGATACGATAGTTCAGTATTTCCTGTATAATGTTCCTTCCTACCCTATTTCCCCACAGGCGTCTGTTCAGACTAGAACTGCTGATCCAATTCTGGGAACAAAACATATTTACATCAAACGGGCAACTGCACAATCCTGCCTAAGATTGCTTAAACTGTTCCCCAGACCACCTCTGCAAGTGTTCTCAGGAACAGAAAGACTGCTTTTTTTACTTGCAAAAAGCATTCATTCCCAGGACCGAGTTTACTAAGAAATTGATCATAGTGTGAAAGGGTTCCAACACAAATGTACTTTTCTGATACGCATTAAAAAGATGTAACTGGGTAAACCGTTTTTTTAACAAAGTAACACAATGAATTATATTGTCAATTATATCCAGTCAATTATATTTTAATCTCTGTCTTGCATTAATTTTAGCTTCACGGATTTTAAACTTTGTTCCGTTAGCAACTGCAAGCAGCCTTGCTCAAAACATGGTAGGGGGGGGAGGAAATAGTAGCTCAGCAGTTCTTGGTGATTCTCAATTCATAAATTGAAAAAAAGCTAATATAAAAACATACTGTAGATTTTACAGTAAATCTATGTGGTTTTGAGACAAGTCATGTACTTTCCAAGCTGTGAAACTTGGAAACTTTGGTCCAAACCTACTTTAAGCCTCTTTTCAAACACTACAAAACACAAAAAATAAAGCATACACTCCTAAGGGCAGGTTATTCCTCCATGAAGGCATCTCCTGTGGTTCTGTTGACATGCGTGAGATCTAACCGTGTCTCTTCTCTCTGTGAATGTTCAGGCGTGTAATGAATTTACCACCCATGTGATGAACCTCCTGCGGGAGCAGTCACGCACCCGGCCCATCTCACCGAAAGAGATTGAGCGCATGGTGAGCATCATCCACCGCAAGTTCAGCTCCATTCAGATGCAACTCAAGCAGAGCACCTGCGAGGCAGTAATGATCCTGCGTTCCCGCTTCCTCGATGCCAGGTCTGCACCACCGCAGCTTTCTATCTGTTATCGCCATTCTACTTAAAGTTGATTTTTCTGCATTTATTTGGGTGTTTTTTTTTTTTTTTGCTTGATTTTTGTGTTTGTGTTTCTAAACACTAGCTTCTGAAACATTCTGGCTTTGGTCTTTTCCCTTCCTTATTCTCTCTCTTTCTGTCTCTCACTTGCTTTCTCCCTTCTCTGGCATTTGCCATTAGACGAAAAAGGAGAAACTTCAATAAACAGGCCACAGAGATCCTGAACGAATACTTCTACTCACACCTGAGCAACCCCTACCCCAGCGAAGAGGCCAAGGAGGAGCTGGCCAAGAAATGCTCCATCACAGTTTCACAGGTGACTCACCGGTGACACACGACGTCTACACATTCATTTTAAGCCATTAATAAATTGTATGGCCCCAAATGTAAATGTCAACTAGAATCGTGGTGCAACAGAAATAGTAAGAACAGACTATTTCTGTAAGAACAGAAATAAAAACTTGAAACAGGACACTATTACTTAATTAACCAAAACAGATGTGCTTTATTAATAATTACATAAACCAAATAAAATCAACAATAATGGCCAATAATGCCAACAATAAGTAACAGAACAAATACACACTCCAGGGAGATAGAGACCAAGGAACACCAGGTAAAAACAACAACATAAAACTAACTAAAGGGTGCATAACGCCAACTACAATGTTCGAAACTAACTAACGTGACATTCTATGGATCAGAACCATCGCAAGTGATAACAACGAGTTGGAACAGAACTCTACTCAAACACATATAGGACCACAACTGGAGCGAAATCAAATGAACACCAAAAAAATGACCAAAAGCAGCCAATGAGTGGAGCCACTCTTTTCCACACCACTCCTCAAATGAGCCAAGAACTCCACAGAGCCCTCGCTCCCAAACGGCTTTTGAACTCCAGCAGTTGCGGCTGATTCGCAAACGAGATGAATGCGGTCCGCCTCCATGATGGTGATCAGTCTCCGGACGGGCGAATCAGGGGATAGCTAGAGTCAACTGTGGAAAAACAGAGCAGCTGAAAGAAACACGCTGCAAATCGTCCGGGGCCATAACAAACAATCTACCCAAAGTGGAGCAATTTTTTTTTTATTTTAATATATATTGAGATATTCCTAAACAAGATCAAACATAGGACAATATGGCTTGTACTGTATTGATATAGGACATTTTACTTTAAAATTACAATACATGGGCAGCAATTTGCACCTATTCTTTATTTCCCTTTACCCCCCACAGTAAAATAACCAAGCTTTAGTTTGATCCGAGTAGAAAATGATCCGTTTCATTCATAAAAAAAATGGTTTACTAATTTCAAGTCCTTCTTTTTATAGGTATCAAACTGGTTTGGAAACAAAAGGATCAGATACAAGAAGAATATCGGGAAATTCCAAGAAGAAGCCAACATGTATGCTGCCAGAACCGCCGCTAACGCAACTAGTGTCTCCACCCACGGCAGCCAAGCCAACTCACCGTCGACACCAAACTCAGCAGGTGAGCACCTAGATAAATAAAACCGAAAAACACCTGTTATCTTTCTCTGAGCCATTGAGTCTAAGCCTCCGGTTAGTGCATACAATGCTTAGAAATCCTAAAATTTTTCTTTTAAAAACATGTCCTTCCCAAAAAAAAAGCCTGTACGTATGCAATCCAATTCTTCTTTTCTTGATCGACACTAGATCTATGATTTGATGTAAAGGAAACCTCTTAATGCAAAGAATTTGTCTGCTTCAGTTGTTTGGCTAAAATGTTATTTGGCTTGATCTGGTTTGAAAGCACCTTAGGTAGCAGCAGGCTTGCTTGTGTTGTCTGCATGCGCTCCTGGATGTCGTTATAGTGGTATGGTCAAGGCTTTTGTCCTATAGCCTTGAAGTGATTAGAGGTCCATGTACATTTGATTAGTGCCCTGAGGCTTTTAAAGCGGAAATTAAGTTAATCCCTGCTCTCTCTTAAACATCTAGGGAGTTCTTCTCCATTATAAGAGAATAGCATTCTTTGATTTCTTACGTGACTCAATTAGCTCATCCTGACTGACTGGTCTGTGGCTGCATAAGAAGCACGCTTTATTGGGGTTGTTTTAGAAAGACTGTTAGCTAAATTAGTTCATATTAATTTACTATTGGATTATCATTGTCTAATTTTGAGTGGTTTCATCCTAATAAGTTTTTAAAATTTGTTAAAGTGAACCGTTTTGATCAAGATTTAGTGTGCACTGTATTTAGAGGTTAATGGGGTCTGTATCAAATATGCGGTACATAAACTATAGTAACAAAAATACAGTATATACAAATAGTTTGGTATGAATTTGAATCAAACTAGATAGTCTATTTGACTAAAAAATATATATAAAAAAAAAATAAAAATCACCCAATTAGTTTTACATGCAAAAACCATTGCAAATAAAAACTTTCTCAAAAAGAGACTCATTTACCAAAACTGTTGGACAGTGTCCTGATAACGGTTGCCTGATATCATCAGAGCAGAGACAAAGGTCTCATAATGCAATGAGAAAATGTAAAATCACAAAAAAAATGTTGACATAATACAGAAAATGTATGGTAAAATGTATTGTAATGCATCTATTAACTCAAATAGCTTCAGCTTTACCTCTGTCACCAACCAAAATATTATACTCACTTGATGGATATGGCATTTGATTCATACCTTTAAATGTAATTCCCTTACTTCACAGCCAACAAAATGTTTTAAACACCTTAGTTTTCTATAAAAAAAAAAAAAATTTCTCTAAAAAGGATTTTTCATTTGATGAATTTAACTTTCTAATGTGACAGTATCAGGTTGTGATGATTCATTTACAGTATTTGTAGATGGACATTTGATTTAAAAATAGCATTTTTCAAGTGATAGAAAAAAACAGTGTATGTAAATATGCCTGATAAATAAACTATAAATATAGTAGTTTCTTTAGTTAGTTTATGTTTCGTTCTGGGTTAAAAAAGCTGTTTTTATCTTTAAACTGAGCATATTTTACTTGCCAAGCTAGTACTTGACTTTTAATTTGATTCAGAGCTTAGCATCTAATTCCTGCAAAAGATAAATACTTGTACTGTACTCCAAACTCACCTCGAGCCTGCATTTATAGTGTAAAGCAAAGCATGGATGGGTTTCATCCCATCGCCCTCAGAGCAGTAAGATCTCTGCACTACTAACCCTCCTCACTCGTCTCACTGTTGCATGACTGCTTTATGTCTTTATCTATCCCTGTCTTTCTCTTCCTCTCTTTCTCTCAGGTTCTGCTGGTTCTTTTAACATGACCTCCGGGGACTTGTTCATGAGTGTGCAGTCTCTGAATGGGAACTCATACCAGGGGGCTCAAGTGGGGGCCAACATTCAGTCACAGGTAGGGATAGAAAGAGGATTCCTTTTTATCCAATAAGCAATTGTGCTGTTAAACTGGTGGTCTTGATTACCGCAATCAATGACATCCCAAACTGGTGCAGTTTAACCACCTCAGTCAATTGTTTTATAAGTTAATTTTGAACCCAAAATGTTCCTTTCCACACATTGCAGCTTAAAATATAGAACAGAACAGAATTAAAAATATATACTCTTCAAATACTCAGTTAAAGATTAAAATATTATCTATTGTAAATAAAGAAATTGCATATTTTTCCATCTGTGTGATTAGGATATTAGAGAAAATAAATAATTTTACTAAAAAATAATTTTTGTACTATAGCAGGCTTTCAGAGGGCTTCGCAGAATAAATACTACAGTACCAAGAGTGTTTCATTCAATCATTACAGTGCGCAAGGCAGTTTACATTGGTTGGTTCCAGTCCAACATTTGGCGAATCATACACAAGTGATCACGAACTAATAGATGGATATAAACCAGTCGAACAGTTTCATAACGTTCGTCCCATATCTGTAGTCGTAGATCATGTACGTACATCATAGTACCTCCATATCTTATCTTAACATATGAGCCAACAATATACTTGTCCATCAAACAAGTTAATGTACCGACTACTTCATTTCAAATAATGTAGGTAAAATCTTAGCCAAGATGTTATGATTTTCTAATGTCTATATTTCGAAGCTGAATTTAAAAAACAAAATTCCCTGGTTGACTTGCAATGATGATCTAGAAAAGGATTCTGTAACTCAGAATTGGGTAAACCTAAATGTTTGATAACATTCATACAACATGAATCCAGTCACAAATTTGCCCTGATAGCACAACCTCAAACACCTGCAGATACTTCCATCTCTGCCATAACTGATCAATTATTAGCACCTTGCAATGCATTATTATTATTATATCCATGCTTCAGAATGTTCTGCTTGTGTGCAATGCTGTAGACTTAGTTCATGACAATGGTCTGACCTTGAGGATGCTGTAAGGTTTCACTGAGCCTCCAGCTCCGAGGCTATTGTCAACTTCCAAATGAATAGAGCATCAGAGACAGTCTTGGAAACAATACAGCTCTTGTCAGCGGGTTTGTGGATCTGTCAGGCTGTCACGGCCGCCACCATTGCTGCTGACCTTGCTCAGCACTCTAGTTTCTGTTTGTCCTCTTTTGACATTTATATTTTCATCCCCAACTTCTATAAAGGCTCAGGGTGCTTGATGAATATTCAGAGCTGGAATCCCAAAGGACATTTTCTCTGAAATTAGTTCATGTAATGCATGATTTAAATTGGACTACGATGAATTTGCTTAGTAACATTCATTAGTGGATTTACTTATAAAATTATTTTCTCTATGTTTTTCTCTAATTCCTTAATGTATTTATTTACTTACTTATCCCATCTAGTTGTGTTTCTTTATCTAGTTTCTATATATCTATTTATGTGCTTAATCATCCATATTTCCATTTATCCACTTTTGGTTTATCTATATTTATTTACACTTATTTAACTATTGATATTGACCATCTGCATCATTTTAAACCAATATGTTTGCAGTTATGTCCCTGTAAGTCTTCAGTGAACCCAAAAAAGTCACCACCTAAAAAAAAGTCACAAATAAAACTGCCTTTAGCTTTTATTACAGCATGTATTTTCTGTGCCATTGTTTACATAAGCTTCTGCAATGTCCCAAAATGTATTTTAATCCAGTCTTGCACTAAGTTTTCACAAAGGTTGACTTTATATCTTTCATATATAGGTTGTTTACTTACACTAACAACAGTTCATTTGTGGTGGCTGTGAGGGGAGTGTGTGACTAACTGGCAACCTTTTTGTGATGCACGCAAATTCCACATTTTCAGAGTTATAATAAGCACCAGCATAAACACAGCCCCCAGTTTAGGAAATGCTAGATATGATGGAAAAGTAAAGGAATTTATTGTTAAACATACTCCTAATTATGTATTTGCATAATAAGGCGTTTTGTATGTATTGATTTATTTATCATTTGTAGCTATAGTTATAAAAGCAGTATGTTTTTAAATTATTTGTTGTATTTGTATTCATTACATTATACACTGAAAACAATACATTTTTGGATAAATTGATGGCAGAATTTCCATCCAAAATATATATTTAGCTCCAACAAAAAATGTCCTTTTACTTTAATATAATGGAGTTAGGCAAACTCAATTTAGTCAAACCCAGGTGCTCAAAAAACATTTTTGAAAGTTATTTTTATTGAAAATGTTTTGTTTGTCAAGTACACTTCATTAAATAAAAATTAGAGGATGATCAATGCTTTTATTATTGATTATTAGAGAGGATCTTTACAGTCCAACCTACTTGTTTTAACCAAATTTTTTTAGTGTATGCTGTAGTTTGAGCTACTTTTTAGATAAACCCTTCCCTTGGAACTACCTGATAAACACAGTTTATTGAACCAATAAATTCAGGCCCAATCCAGGTCTTTGTTTGATTTTTGTACCACAAACATTTCATTCAACATTTGATGACCTTTTCGACTGCCAATATCCTTCTGATATCAGGCTGACCTTTTCTCGGTGCAGACGTCTTTGTTTCCCATGCTTTTGTGTGACCGTTTGCGTTTGTGTGCGCAGGTGGATACTCTTCGCCATGTTATCAGTCAGACAGGCGGCTACAGTGAAAGCCTGGCTGCCAGTCAGATGTACAGTCCACAGGGCATCGGTGTAAGTGTAAAATCTCTTTTAAACTATTCCACTTGATTCTCTGCTCAGTGTTTGTTTGAGATGCAGAGGTGGTGAGGTCTGTTTGAATGTTCTGGTCAGCAGAGGTATGTCAAAAGCAAAGGGAAACCTCCTGCTTTCTCTCTCGACGCGCGATAGGAAGTGACTGAACTGCAGTTCCCCAAGCGGCCACTTGAGGCTGATGCAAAAGGGAGCAAGTTGTCATTCACTCCAACGTTAAAACTGCACAGTTTTAGAGCTAAAAAAGCAGTTTCCAATGCTGGCTCCATTAGGTTTCTTGATTCAGAACGCTAGTTTTTCAAGTTAGCTTGATGAACACTCTAGGGGTGAAATGTTTAGAAATTTGTTTAAGATATTGAAAATTTAAACCTTTAGCCAATCAAATGCCTTCACTACAGCCATGAGGACTGATTGTCAGGACTGGCTATGCCCATTTTGAGCCTAAATTAACTTTGTGACATCATCCAGTAGTTTCTGGCAAACCCTCCGTTCATGTTATAAACAGTGAATGGTCAAGAGAATCTCCTCAAATCTTTCAAATCAGATTTTCCCTACTTCATTAGATTCCACTACAGTCCCTTGACAGCAGTAATTTGAGGGCTTTTTCAATGAATGAGAACTCCTGCTGACCCTCTGGTTAAATAATTCTGTGAGAGAAATGTTAAATTGTGGCTGCTTTTGTAAAGACATGACCATTTAAGCGTAGTATTAAAACATATGCAGGTAGAGTTTTGTTTGGCTTAGTATTTATTGCAAATATAGTTTTTTATTAGCATTTCAAAAATGTTTAAAGTGGAAAAAGAAGAATTTATTTTAAGTGATTACCACTAGATATTTATTTTCAGCTAACCTTAGATTGGGAATCATTGCTATATATATATATATATATATATATATATATATATATATATATATATATATATATATATACACAAATACATGCATACATGCACACACTATTTTAAGGAAGGAAATAAAATATTTCAATGCAAATAAATGCACAAAACATTAAAACATGCCATTAAAAAACAGATAAACTGCACGAGTAAACGCTCACTGATGGGAAACGGGACTTCAGTCACATTCATGAGGTCTCCCTTCAGTCTACTCTTTATCCCTGTGTATTAATTTTGAACGTGTCTATTTATTTTTGGAAAGCCTTTTACTACTAATGATTTTTATAATAATAGGCTAATAATATATGCTTAATAGCATTCAATATTTGTATTAAATGCAAATGTACATGCATTAAAATCTTTACATGTTTGAATAATCATGTATTAACATGTTCTAAGTTACCTCATACATTCCTTACAACTAATAACTAACTGGTTATTAAATAGTTTACTGTTACTCAATAAAAAATGAAATTAATGTTATTACATATTATATAGATGCTTACTAACCCTGAAAGTTGTATTTACAAATGTGTTTTAACCTAGAAACAATGCTTTATAAATTATTTACTAACTATTATTATATACTTGAATAATGAGTAGTAGTGTGTAGTTATTAAAAAGTGCCACCAAATCTAAAATAACACTTTTTTTTTTAACATTGCAAGTTTGAAAGACATGTATCTGTAACCAAAATATAAGCCAAAGTAGAAAAAAAGCCACTATATTTTAGTATGATTGATTTTCACTGATCTCCTGTTACTGGGAGCTTACTGGATTGATTAATGGTGCCAGCGGCAGTGTGCTCTCTGACAACATGCACAGCGCTGAATGAGGCTAGTGACCAGTGTCAGTGTTACCATGGTTTCCAGAGGCACCAAAACAGCAACCGAGAACACACGCAAGAGTACACCCAAAGGAAAGGGGACATTACAAAAGAATAAACCCAATCTTCATATATTAATAAATTGTAAAATGAAAATGTTATGTACATTATACTGTAGGAGCCAATCTGTTAATCTGAGTTATTTCAACAAGTGCTATATATATATATATATATATATATATATACCACAAATGGTGACCTGCAATCTAAATGGTTAAATATTTAAGTTTTGCTATCAATTGTATAATCAATATTTTAATCAGATGTTAAAGTCTAACAGGGGCAGATTAACAATTGTTAATGTTCTCTAAACAAAAATGAATGGAAAGGAAAATACATGTAAAAATACAAAAATGTTGACTGCCAATTATAACTTAAATAACTGTTACTGCCGCCTACTATTTAGAGTTAGAGTTGGCTTTTTGAAGACATATTTTCTCGTCCACAAACCATGGAAGTGTATCTTGTCATATTCGGGAATGTTTGCGCTGGAGCAGTAATGAGTGAGCAGGTTAAGAGCGAGCAGGAGCACGAAGCCCCAGTGTGAAATCCACAGCGACAGGCCATGTCGCCTGCACAGGAAATCGATCAGACAGACTCCAGGGAGGCCTGAGCAGCAATCCAACTGCATTGGTCATATCACACATCTGCCTCCTTAACAACACTGACAGCAAGCCAGCAAAGTGTGAGCAGGGGGAGAACACGAAAAAAGGCAAACCCCGTAACAAGGGCTCTGTATATAGCTGACTGTTGTCCAGCACTGCTTTGTGTCGTCTGAGGCTCACGGAGAGCCGGCTTTTGTCTAGATGAATTACCCTGATACAGACACATCACTCTGTTCTCTATAGCAAAGTTATTTCTAAACCAAACCCACACACTACACACAACACCGCACCGAGAGGAGATGAGAGGACAGAGAGAGAGAGAGAACGACGCGAGAGACGAGGCAGAGAGAGACAGAGAGAGAGAGAGAGAGAGAGAAGACCAGGAGAGAGATGCCAGAGAGACAGGAGATCGAGAGAGAGATAGACAGAGCGAGACAGAGACAGAGATCAGAGAGAGATCAGAGACGATAGAGACGAGAGAGAGACAGCGAAGAGACAGAGACAGGAACAGAGAGAGACAGAGCCCAGAGACGAGAGACATGAGACAGCGACAGACATGTAGACAGAGGACAGAGAGAGACCAGATGACAGAGAGGACAGAGAGAGAGAGAAGAGAGGAGATTACAGAGAGAGAGACCAGCAGAGAGACAGAAGAGAGAGAGAGAGAGAGGAGAGAACAGAGAGAGAGAGAGACAAGAGAGACACAGAGAGAGACAGAGAGAGGACACCAAGAGAGAGAGAGACAGAGAGAGACACACAGAGAGAGATGAGAACAGAGAGAGACAGAGAGAGAGAACAGAGAGGGAGAGAGAGAGAGACAGCAGAGAGAGACAGACGTAGATAGAGAGAGAGAGAGAGACACATAGAGAGACACAGAGAGAGAGAGAGAGACACGAGAGAGAGAGAGAGTAGAGAGAGATAGAGAGGAATCTATAGAGAGACGAGTACAGTAGAGAAGAGTAGATATACATATACACATACATACATACACATATACATACACATACATATATATATATATATATATATATATATATACACACACAAAATTGGTTCGTGCGAAGTAGTTTCACAATCATTAAATTAAATAAATAAAATAAAACATTTAAATGCAAATTAACTTAAACTGTCATTTAAAAAAACAACAGATAAAATGTATTATTTATATATTTTACGATAGGTTTTTAATAGTAAATATTGGTAAATGCACTAAAACCTAAGGTAGCACTTTATAATAATTACACACTACTAATAATTACAATATTAACAGACTATATAATATGCTTAAAACAATTCAAATATTCAACTAGTTTAATAATAATTTTAACATGTTGTTATTTCTCTCAAAATGCACAAATACATTATCCCGTTAGAATCGTGTTATATCTGCATTCCTTTTAAATAGGGCATATTTTTTGCATTTCATTTTACTTTGCAGATATAAATAAAACGTTTATAATAAATGTACATAACATTTAAAAACACATCACAATGTAATTAAGTGCTCAAAGACACAGAACATGTGAAAAAAGTGATACAAAATGCCTTTTAATTTCCATTTTAAACCAGTTTAATTAATAGAATCAGACTTGAGGAGATCATTTAATTCGGAAAATTTTTGTTTTATAAAATTGTTTAATAAATGTAAAAACTACAACAAAGCCATGAATATTTAATGTATAAGTTGAAATTTTAAACACATACTAATCGTTTTCAAAGATTTAGACTGATGTTGTAGATTTTAGGTTCTTTCTCAATTCTGAAAACAGGATAAAAAATAGTATTTTAAATATTAATATTTAACATTTGTACTTAAAATAATAATAATAATAATATATTAGTTGCAACCTTTTGCTTGTGTGCAATGTTACAATATTGTATATTCACATCAGTCGGTCGCAATATAGATTCTCAAGCTAACCGATTTCATATTCTTGTCCTTTCATGTGGAGTCAACGTCTAAACAGCAAGAAGAGAAATAGAGAAAGCCGTATCCTGAACATTTGCATCACAAGGCTGGGATAATGTAGCTGGAGAAAGTGTCTCAATCTTCCAACAAATTCACTGTCTTAAATAACATGCTTTTTTTCTTCTTCAGCCAGATAACTTATTCTCCTTTTTGCCGCTTGAGGATAATGACGGCCTGAGACATAAAGCATTTATGTGGGGGAGCTTTCCTCTCGTCCATGTGCTGTAATTACGCCTTTGAAATAGACATGGGGTGTCACCAAAGCTGAAGATTTGAAAAGTTTTTTTTTTCCTTCCTCGCTCTACTCTTTCTTTTTTGATTACAGACTGCCTCCATCTAAAATAACAGGCTGAGAAAATAAGAGGCTGCCAAAGCCCATTTCTAGTCCTTTTTCTGATGGCATGGAAATTGCTATTAATGCCCCAAATGCTCTTTAGGCAACCTGTCTCCCCGGCATCAAATGGCCTCCATTTTAGGTGCCCATTATACTTTCATTCCTTTAGCCAATGTGATAATTTACAATAATTGATTCCTCCATCATCTGTCTTTTGAAAATCATGTTCTGGAAATGACTGGCTATGACTATGACTGTAATATATGCAGCATAATGTCGCTCCATTTGAGCGCTTCACTTAGCGACTCACTTCTTGCGACGGCATGTTTATAGTGTGGGAATTCACTATAGTAACTATACTTTAGATTTACAGATGGAACACATTGATTGTATAGACAGTAATTGGCCTATTCAATTATGACAGGAGGTATAAATGTGCAATAAATGGAGTAGTTCACTTGTCATCCAAAAATCACAATGAATATTACCTCTAATGATAATAAAACTGTAAGGGTCCAGAATAAAAGAAGTGTGGCATCTTTTAAAACTGACTTCTATAAACAAGGGTTAAAGTCAGTAAGCTGAAAGACTGCTGTCCTTATTTTGTTTAAATGTTACAGGTGCTGTTTACTTACATTAAATGAAATAGATTAAATATACATTTATTACATAGAATACTGTTGTAGCATTTTCTCATGATGGTTGTAAAACACACTGACAAGGACACTAGCAATACAAAGTTAATCAAATTAATTTTTGAGAACTATTTTTGGTGACAATCTTAGCCAAGGAAAGTCAAAAAGATTATGGAAACATTGGCTAGTTTAATGTGTTTTACATGTTGAAATTCAGAGAGAGAGCGAGAGAGAGAGACACTTTAGAAACTCCTGCAAATCCTCTTTAATTAGCAAAGAATTTAGCCTTAACACAACAGTTTATGGGGTTTATTCTTAAGCACCAACTAGTGGGCTACAAAAACAGCAGTCATTTTAAAGTGCAGCATTTTTGTTAATACACTAATTTATTTGCACTTTATATTAATTGTATTTGCATTTGATTTAATTAATTTAATTGATCAGAATTTGAATTTTTTTACAACTATATCTTTGGAATTAATATGGGTCGTAAGAGAATCTATCTTCTTCAGTGTTGTATGTGCAGATTTACATAGTAAACCATTTTTTGAAGATGATTACAGTTTAAATACTTTGTCATGTGTCATTGTAATGATGTCAAAAAAAGTGAACCATTACTTTATTTAATTATTAACTATATCTTGTATAGTGTTCATATACTGTATGAATGGGCTAAAATTGGCCCTGAGGTCAAAAAGGTTAAGAATCCCTGATCTAATGCTCATTGGTTCGAAGGTACAATGTATTCATTCATGTTTTAAAGATCTCGTCTATATATATATATATATATATATATATATATATATATATATATATATATATATATATATATATATATATATATATATATATATATATATATATATATAATTTCAGTTTGTAAACCCTTCAAACATTGTACTTTAACAAATTGTGTTCATACGGTATGACTTGAGATTTGTTGTATTGAACTGTATGGATAGTAACAGTAGTATAAACAAAATCCGCATTTTGTGTCACATATAAGCAAACATTAATATTTGTATAGTTGCCAGATTACTGTTTTTTTTTTTTTTTACCTGTCCTGTCCTACTTCAAAGCAGCCCCATGAGAAGGGAGGTGCTTCGTATGAGTTGGTCAGTTTTGCTCTTTCCAGAGAATTGAAGATATTATATATTGATTATTCCTCTGGATAGAAGCTTTTAATTTATTTCATTCGCATTCATCACAATAATTACATTAATCAATCATATAAACATACATCAGGACAGGACGGGTGTTAATAAAAAAAAAAAAGGGGAAAGAGGAGAGAAGGAAGGGAGGGGAAAAACAGAGGAGAGAAGGGTTGGAGGGGGAGAAGAGAAGGGGGAGGGAAGGGGGGGAAGGAGGCAGAGAAGGGAAAATGAGAAGAAGGAAAAGAAGAAGATGAGAGACCTACGGAGGACAGCCAAGGAGGGCGCAGCGGCGACAGAGAGGCAGACAAAGAGAAAAGACAGAAAGACAGACAGCAAGAAGAAACACGCAGAAGAAGAAGAAGAAAGAGAAGGAGAAGAGAGAGAGAGAGAGAGAGAGAGAGAGAGAGAGAGAGATAGTAGAGAGAGAGAGAATAGAGAGACAGACAGTAGAGCAGATACAGAGAGAGAGAGAGGAGATAGACTGAGAGAGAGAGAGAGAGAAGAGAGATATACATATACATACATACACCATACACTATACAGATAGACACATAGACCATACACACACATACATACCTACACCGTATACATTATATACATACATAACATTACAATAACATTACATACATACATACATACATAATACATACACACACATACATACATACACACATATATATACACATACACATAAGTAATTGAGTGTTACAGGACAGGTGACCTAAACCTCAAGCATCTAGCAGCGACCAAACATCCCAGGTGTCGTGACTAACCTTCTATGTCCCAAATGAAATGTGGGATCTGCCTCAAGCCAAGTCCCATATATGGTCAGGAACTACCCAGATATCCAGCCCACCCCCCACAGAACGACAAGTTTTGGGGCCTGGGACCCGGAGCCGGACCCGCCCCACCTCCCCTGGTAAAGTCGGCAACCCCAGAGAGCAATGCCCGGGGCCCCAGTGGGCCCGCTGCAGCAGGAGGTCGACCAGCCCAAAGCTAGGCGGGAATGCAGCCCCTAACAGTGCGGGCAGAGACTGGGAGGCCCCACCCACAAGCACCGCCATGCCCATATCCCCCCGCGGTAGGCCCCCAGTCCCGGGCACCTCCGTGGACCCGCAAGAAAAAAGGGAGGACGGCCAAGGGACCAGATGGGCGCGGGTAGGGACACCACTCCAGACACGGCAGGACCCCCCCCCCGGCCACACCCCGACCCCATGCACAAATCAACCAGCAGTCCCCCAACACACACTCACCCCTACCAGCAGCCCCCCAAACCTAACCCCACGCACACCCCTACCAGCAACCCCCCCCCCCCCCCCCCCCACCCACTAAATCAACCCCTTCCAGTCATCCAATCATCCATCCATCCATCTACCCACTCATTCAGTCTTCCTGTCCCGGGAAGTAGCCAGTCACTCACCTGCAGCCCGCACCCGCCCCCGCAGCTACCCACACCCCCGCGATGGTGGGCCCTTACCCCCCAAGAGGGAAGACGGGGGCAGTCGTCCACCCATTCCCCAACATCTGCTCCCAGTTGTCATGTAATGCAGGTATATGTGGGTGTGTGTTGGAGAGATAAAATGCAATAAAAGAGGGAATGGTGTCCTGGAGTGTCACCGTCGTTTGGCGGATGATGTCCAGGCACCACCCCCCGCCCTACATATCTAATGTGTATTTAAAATGAGGGTAGCCTTCTCCGTCGTATATTGTGGGAGGTGTCACAGATCTGCAGCCTCCTCCCACCAAGATTTAGACAGAGAGACTAGCCCTCCAGGCCTAAATGTAGTGTGTCCTTGCAAGTGTTGTAAGGGGCCCAGGGGTTGCCCAACCCCGGAAGCGAGGCAGTGGCAGGTGAGATTGGCTTACTGTCCGCTCCGGGAGGAAGGCCCACCTGGTGCCCTGGAGATGTTCTGTGTCCTATGTGATTAAAACTGAGAGTCCCCGTCTAAAGGAGGCAGGGCGGGATCACCGATAGGTCACCCCGCCTGCCTGATCCCCCATGGGAACAAGGACTCTCATGATTCTATTTGTGTGAGTGAAGAGAGTGTGTGTACTGGGATCTGGTGTGGTGAGTGGGAGCAGCCGACTGGCCACACCGTCCATCCCCCCAGGGACAGCACTGCCCCCCACCGCAGGGGCCACGGGAGACCTGTGAAGGATAATGCGGGCAGCCGGGAGACAGCTGCCCCCCCCCGGGACCAGTCCTACTCATTCACACGCACTTACGTACCCACCCGTCTCTCAAATGCACATACTCACATACACACCCTCCACCCCATCCACCACACACACACCACACACACATATGTTCAATCACACCCCCCCCCCCCCCACACACACACACACACCACACACAACATACACTACTGGAGCCACTGCTTGAGCATGCACAGGGCCGGTCCCGGCCCGGTAGGAAGCCTCACCCCGCCCAGACGGAATCGCTCCCGCGCCCAACCGATCCCCGAACCGATACCCCCCCTTAACCCGCAAGCCCCAGAAGCACCACGGGTGCTGGCTAGCCTCCCGCCCGGAGACTGTGGCGATAGCAGCAGCCGTGAGTTCCGGCCCCCCCCGTGTTTTTTGTCCCCCCCTCACCGCCCCTTGACAACCACCCCGTCACCCTGAGCTGGCCGGCACCCCGCAGGCCCGGGCCCCCCTAGACCCCCCCAGCCCCAACCCCCATGGCCACCGCCAGCCAACGGAGGAGCAGCCAGCCAACCCATCTTAAGGCACCCTGCCCCACCTCCCACCGCCCCGGGGTGACAGCAGCCTTAACCCAGATGATCCAGTCCAGATACAGGACTCAGCTCAATGCAGACAGTCTCTAACTAGAACTGGAGGTAGCTGGGGCATTAATAATTAGAGAAGTTTACAGTTATTTAATTGAAAGCAGATAACGTTTCCAAGGTGAAGTAGTCTATTAGAATGTTAGTGTACTGAGTGATGCATAGTTTCTTTTTAGTTTTCCAGTTCATCAGAATAATTTTCTTTGCGACAAGCAAAGCATTGAAAATTAAGACTGATGTGTTGACCTCAAGATCAGACTCAATACTATCTAGGTCCCCTAATAGACAAAGTGCTGGTGTTGGTGAGATGAGGTGTCTAACCCATGATGATAGCTGTCCGCAGACTCCTTGCCAGAATTTTTGTACTGGTAAACATGACCAGAGAGCATGTAAATAGTTGTCCACAGCATTCTCATTGCAGTGTTGGCAGATGTTGGAGTCAGAGAGACCCATTTGAAACATTCTTTGACCTGTATAATGTGTTCGGTGAAGAATTTTAAGTTGTATTAGCTGTAAGTTTGGGTTTGTGGATACTTTAAATATGTTTGAGCATATACGATTCCAGAATGACTGATTTGTAGTTGTAGATAAATCTTTTTCCCATTTGGTAGTGGGTAGACATATTAAATTGTCTGTTCTCAATAATAAAATACATATTTTAGAGATTAGCTTAGGTGTTGTCAATCCAATAAATTTTTCTAGTACTGAGGTTAACTGTAGATCTGGGTGATTTATTTTGTGTGTTTCAGTGAGTAAAGACTTGAGCTGTTGATATTCCAGGAATCTACTTGTAGCTAAACCGAAAGTAGAAACCAATTCTTCGAATGAAATGATTTTATTGTCTGAGATGATATGTCTGAGATGTGTTATTCCATTATTTTGCCAGCTTGGAAAATTTATTGCCTTTTTGTTTAGTTGAAAGTCTGGATTGTTCCAAATTGGTGTGCGTTGGCAAGGAGCAAGCGGTGAACCAGTCATTTTCATAAATTCCCACCAGGCTGTTAGTGAAGTACGTATGCTCACATTCTGAAAGCAGTAGTGATGTTTTAGTCTTACACTTATAAATGGTAAATCTGCTATTTTGGTGTCTTTGCAAAATGTCTGCTCAATGTCAAGCCAGGCGAGGTCGGTTGGGCTAGAATTTATCCATTGATGGACATGTTGCAGTCTGTAAGAGAGGAAATAGTTGTAAGGGTTTGGTATCTCCAGGCCGCCACAGTCCTTAGATTTTCTGAGCTTTTGTAAGCTAATGCGTGGTGGTTTGTTTTTTCCATAAAAATCTGGAAAAATAAGAGTCTAATGACTTAAACCAATCCTGTGATGGGTGATTAGGAATCATTGAGAACAGATAATTAATTCTGGGCATAACCATCATTTTAATGCTAGCAATTCTTCCCATAAGTGATATGGGCAAGGGCTGCCATCTTTTGAGGTCGTCTTCTATTTTTTTAAGTAATGGTGAATAATTTAGTTGTACCAGATCTGACAGCCTAGGTGAGAATTCAATGCCCAAGTACCTGATATTCCCTGATTTAAATGCGGTTGAAGAGGAGGTGTCCTGGAAAACCATGTTGATTGGCATAATAGTCGATTTTCCCCAATTTATGGAATATTCAGAAATGGCTGAAAAGGAATTAATAACACTAATAGCTGCTGGAATAGAGAGATGTGGGTGAAGTAGGAACAATAACACATCATCTGCGTAAAGGCTTATTTTGTGATGTATATTTTTTGTACTTATTCCAGTAATTTTAATGTTTTGCCTAATTGCTTCAGCTAGTGGTTCAATAAAGATTGCAAATAGTGAGGGAGAGAGTGGGCAGCCTTGTCTAGTTCCTCTTTGAAGGTTAAATCTAGAGGAAGTTTGGTCATTTGTTCTAACTGATGCATTTGCAGAGCTATAAAGTATTTTGATCCATTCTATAAAAGAATTGCCAAATCCAAATTTATGGAGTGTAGCTAATAGGAATTTCCAGTTAACTCTGTCAAATGCTTTTTCTGCATCTAAAGAGATAATGGTAGACTCTAGCTTTGGTTGGTTGTAAGATCAATCAAGTTAATTAGTCTATACATGTTATTTGATGAGTGTCTACCCTTGATAAAGCCAGTTTGGTCTGGGTGTATTATATGGGGGGTAATTTTTTCCAGTTTTTTAGCGAGGGCTTTACAAATTATTTTTACGTCTACATTTATAAGAGAGATTGGTCTGTAGCTTGAAGGCATTGTTGGGTCTTTTGCTGGTTTGAGGAGCAGACTTATAAATGCTGAGTTCATGTTTGATGGCATTTTACCTTCAGATTTAATTTCATCCACCATTCTGCAGAAGGTGGGTGCTAGCACATTCCAGAACTCTCTGTAAAGCTCAGTTGGATAACCATCTGGCCCTGGAGCTTTTTTATTTGGCATTTGCTCTAGAGCCTCGTGAAGATCAGCGGAAGATAATGGCGAATCTAAGTTTTCTACTTGTTCATTTGTTAGTTTTGGTAATTCTAGACTGTTTAAAAATAAGTCAATGTCAGGCACAGATGGGTCAATTTGAGATGTGTATAGATTTTTATAATATTCCCTAAAGGTATCATTAATCTCTTGGGGGTCATGAATGAGTTCCCCCTTTTTGTTAATTACTGATGAGATTGTTTGTTTTTCTTTGTTATTTTTAAGTAAATTTGCTAAAAATTTGCCACATTTGTTAGCATGTTTAAGGTTATCCAGACGTAGCCTTTCTATCTGGAATTGGGTTTTCCTATCGATTATGTTATTAAGCGCTAATTTCTGTTTCCCTAATTCTTTCAGGATATTTTCTTGAGGGTTGTCTGCGTAGGCAGTTTCGAGTGCTTTAATTTGGGTTTCTAATTCCAGTTCTTGACTAATATCCTGTTTTTTCTTGAATGAGGAATATGAGATTATTTTACCTCGCATTACTGCTTTTGCAGTCTCCCATAGAACACATGCTGAGGTTCCTGGGGTGTCGTTGATTTCCATGAAGGTTGCCCATTCTCTTTCGAAGTAATTTTTAAAGTCCTGATCTTTAAGTAGTGATGTGTTAAGTCTCCAGCTTCTGGTTGATTGTGAAAAGGTTTTGGACAGTGAGAAAGAGACTGGTGCGTGGTCGCTGATTGTGATAGAGTGAATGCTGGTAAGCGAGATATCTGATAGAACCGAGTTGTTTACTAGGAAGAAATCTAGTCGTGACTGTGAGTGGTGAACCGATGAATGAAAGGTGTATTCCCTTAAGGTAGGATAAAAAGAGCGCCATGCATCACAGAGACCAAAATCAATCATATATTGTTTGAGAATTCTTGTCGACTGAGATTTTCTACAATTTGCGGCTGTACTCAGCCTGTCCAATTTTGGGTTAAGTACAAGGTTGAAATCCCCTCCTATTACAAGCTTGGCACCAGAATGAGCAGATAGAGCAGTGAAGAAAGTGTGGAAAAAAGAGGGGTCGTCAATATTAGGTCCATAAATACTAGCAATGCAGTATTCTATGTTAGATATTGTTATGTTAGTTATAATAAATCTTCCTTCAGGATCTGAAGTAGTATTATTATGGGTAAAGGTGACATTCTTACTTATAAATATGGCGACCCCTCTTTGTTTGGAATTGTAACAGGCTGAGTACACATAGGGAAACTGTGGTGAGTAAACTGTGTTATCAAATAAATTGGGGAGATGGGTTTCCTGTAACAATACAATATCTGCCTTCATTTTATTTATATGGTTAAAAATTTTAATTCTCTTCTCTTTCTTGTTAATGCCACGCACATTCCAGGTGACAAACCTCAGTGATGTCATAGTTAGCTGAGTGACAGGTTTGTGTTAGTAAATCTTATGTGTATGTTAGTCTGGGCATTCATGCCAATACATGCAGCTGCTGGTGAATGCATGATCAGAACCGCGCGTGTGCTTGTAAGTTGTGGTAGGTTAGTTATGAAATAGCTGTCTATCTGCTTCTGAATGTAGTCGAAACTATAAAATAGTGGTGTTAACAGGTAGGAAAAAAGAAAAAAAAGTGCAAGGGTATAAGTGGTTGAGGTAGAAGCCCCAGAAGTGCAAAAGAAAATATAAATAGTGAAGTAAAAAGAGAGAGAATAGAGATGGAAGTGAAAAACCTGTGAATACATTTTTAACATTAAAGACATTGACAGATCTTACCTGTGAGACACAGTGCGCCGGTGTGTAAACATAGAGGTGTACGTGCTATAATAATATTAAATTCTGACCACCTGTAATCAGTAGAGCCACGGGGTAGATTCCCGGTCGCGATATAGTTGACCGTTCACATATAGTTTGTCCACGCTGATGACCGCTCTGCAGCCCTCGTTGAGAAATCGCTTTCTCAGAGGAAAGAGCCGCTTCCTTCGGGCCAGGATCTCCGGAGGAAACTGGTCATTCACGCTGAAATGTGTTCCTTTCAGCTCACGTCCGCGGCTCTTCAAAGTTTCCTTTTGCTTGTAGTCGGCAAACTTCGCTACGATTGGCCGCGGTCGCTGGGCGTCCGGTCTTTTCCCTCCCAGGCGGTGCGCGCGGTGGATCCGAATGTTCTCCACGATTCCTTCCTCGAGCTTCAGGTTGTTCCTCATGAAAGCTTGGAGCGTTGCTTCTATATTTTCATTTGTCTGCTCCGGGATCCCCAAGAAAACCAGGTTGTCTCTCATACTGCGTGCCTTAATGTCCAAAACGCTTTCATGGATTTGTTTATTTTCCGCAGTTAAGCGAACGACGTCCTCAGAGAGAGATTACTGTTGATGCTGATGCATGCTAATCTTGAGTGTATTGAAAGCTGACTTTATATAAAATGAGTTATTGATTTTATTTTGCTTCTATCTCCATAGGCAAACGGCGGCTGGCAGGACGCCCCAACACCTTCATCAGTAACCTCACCCACAGAAGGACCCGGAAGTGTTCATTCGGACACCTCCAACTGATCCACACCCTCAGACACTGGATTATCATCACATCAGCTTACATGCAATCATGGCGTGCCACCCAAGGACATTTGGGATACTTTACAAGA
Organism: Danionella dracula; assembly: GCA_900490495.1. Classification (NCBI taxonomy): domain Eukaryota; kingdom Metazoa; phylum Chordata; class Actinopteri; order Cypriniformes; family Danionidae; genus Danionella; species Danionella dracula. Next base: position 4,941,533 of record UELW01000100.1, read on the forward strand.
TTTTAGTACATAACTACGAATTCAAACATGAAAAAAGTGTTTGTACAGTTTTCATGTTGTATTTTAAGTGGCACTGGGAGAATGAAGGACTTGATTCTGTTCAGTCTTATGAGAGGCTGTCAAGAATGATGGAAAACCAGTCATGTTTCAATTTCTACCATTCTACCTCTCAGCAAAAAAAGAAAAAAAAAGAAAAGAAATGAAAGTCTTTGTTTTTTAAGAAAAAATGATAACAGATACCGAGTTGATATAAAGACTGAGAGGAAGCTCTTATTGGTACGTTCTATGTGTTTCTTTGTTCATTCATTTTAGTTCGTTGAAAAAATGGAGTTTATTTCATTTTCTCCCTATTTAAATTTTGAAAGCTGTTTAAAGCCAGGTAAGTGTATCTGTAGTTAAAAAAACTGAAATCACATGTATCATTTGACTGTGGATTGTTATATATTTTATACAATCAAAAGTTGTCCATTACAAAAAGCTGCATCAACCTTTTGTTCACCAACATAAAGCCAACACACTTTCATCATCTTTATCAATATCATTCGGAGTCATTTCCTTACTTTGCTTCGAGGGTTCTGTCTGGCACTCAATGAAAATATAACTGATCATGAAAATGGCGGAAGCAACAAGTCATTACGCTAAGTAATGCAATTTCCTCTCTCTCTTTCTCCACTAAGTGAAAGAATTTAACTGATAATTTTTAGATCTATGTAAAACCAGTACCCCTTATCATGAATAAGAGCACTATTCCTCTTTATTTTTATGTGTTCCCTTTTATGTTGTTCTTTGTGTTAAGTTGCTGTTTTTGAAAAAAAAAAAAAGAACGTCCTTTACCTTGTGATTTTAGAAGAGTAAAGTTTGTGCAGATATGTATTGAGTAAGAGTGCTTCTGAAAATATGTATTCTGTTTTATTACATTTTTTTAAATGATCAGATTGAAAAAGCAATTAGTTACTAGTTACTTAGTAGATCTTACATCTTAAAAAAAGTTAACCGATATGCTCAAAAATAAACAATTGGATGTTTTTGTAAAATTGACTAAAAGTCCCAGGTAGTTTTTGCATCTGAGAATATTTAAAGTCAACAAAAGTAAAGCAAGTATAGTCAGAAGTACTTACACTCTGTACACCTCTGCCTTTGAATGACAGCTGATGGAAAATTGAAAATCATGTTTGTGGCTTCTTTCACCAGTTTTCCTTTGCATCTAAATAGAAGCCTGAGATTTGGTGGCTGTTTTCACAACATAAATCTATAATAGACATCTTCCATGAAGTGGAAGAAAGTCAGCCAAATTAGAGAGCAGCAGCTAATGTTTCTGTGAACCACCTGGCCAACAAGCATTATCTTTTTTTTTTTTTATTTCAAGGTGTCCCTTAGCTAATCAGAAGAGAAAATCGGATTGAATTGGGGAATTTCATTAACTATATTGACTATAGTTTATTATAAATGAGTCCATCAATGGTGTATGATTGGGGAGATTTTAATGGGAAACATCATCTGTCCATATATTGTTATAACAGGTTAAATTTGCGTATCAGATTTATGCATTTGTATAGAGTTATTGCACGCTCAGGCCGCATGACACCAATGCATCAAGGGATTGTGTCGTCTAGAGATGTGTTGCCAAAGGTGAAGCAAAAAGCTGAAGAAAAAAAAACGTCAATGAAACACACTAGAGTTTGTTTGAAATGGACACATTTTCTACAACATAGTAGACAAAAAAAAAATCAACCTGACATTTAAAAAGCAGTAGATATGTTATTATTTCTTTAAATAAGTGAGTTAGAATAACGTAGGCCCTCAATTAAGTTTAGGCCCACCGTCTGTACAGAGCTTAGCGATCTGGTGTTAGTCCTGAAAACAAACACACCCCCAGTCCAATAGTGTCTCTTAGGTATCTTAAAATCTTTGGTTGTCTGCCTACAAGTTCTGTGTATCTTTGAAAATCGCCAACAGCACCAATAAGTTAAATCCTTACATATTACTCTTGAAGGTAAAAAATGTATTCAAAGCTGGAATTTTGTGTGGTAAAGAAAACATTTTATTTTCCAATATCGAAACCCACCCACGTTGTGCGCTGATGTGGCCCTGCTCATTTCATTTCACTTCATTCAAAAACATTGACCCTGTCCCATCATTGTCTAGTGTTAGGTGCACACCAACATCATTATAAGCTGTTGTTTCAATTATTCTTTAGAAATTAATCTTCACCAACAACTTACCCTAACCCCAACGAATTTAACCCTTCCCCTTACACCCATTTTAACGCTAAATTAAACACAGACGAACACGAAAGAGTCAAACATCTAATGTTGGACGCAGCAACCTGTACTTGCATTTTAAAGCAATGTTTCTCTACTTTAGATAGTTGATAAATAATAGCCTTTTTCTTTTTACAGAGCAAGCTTAGTCCTTTAACGAAAAGGTAAATTTTAAATTTAGAGTAAATTTTACTCTGAATTTCTCAAGCGTATGATTCTATGACAATTTTGGTCTTGTTCTTATCATAATTCTCTGGTCTCAACCATGTCTAGGTTTCATTTTAACCCTTGTGTGGTGTTCATATTATTGTTACTCAGGCAGTGTTTGTGAGTCTCGTGGACCCATTGCCTTTTGCAGATTTTAATTCACCCAATCAAAACATTTTATGTTAAAAACTTAAACAATATTTCCTTTAGTCAAAAAACAAGTGATATAAACAGCAAATATACTTTATTTATTGTTCTTTAACCTGATTTCTTCACGTTTAGAATTTTGAAGAAATTGGTTTGAACCATGTGTGGTGTTCTCATTATTGTTACTTTCCATTGCATTTTGGCGCTTTTAATTCACACAATCACACAATTTTATTCTAAAATGTAAAATGTTATGTTTATGTGTGATTTATGTTTGTGTGGGAAGAGAGAATTAAGGAAAAGAATCTACCATTTTCACACTTTAACACGCCCTGGGTCCAGTAGACCCAAACACCTTGTGTGTAATATAAATGTGTAGGGGGCGTACGTGTGGGGTCATAAAAAATCTGTTCTGATTTATGTTTTCACAGGAAAAGGGCCAAGCCCAGTGAATCTCAGCTTCAAATAATAAATGCTTGTTTAATTTTTCTTTTGATGAAAACTGAAAATGGGTCCCACAGACCCGAACACCGTACAAGGGTTAAAGAGGTCGTGACTACATCAGTACTAGAACTCCCTACTACTCCAGCCAAGAGTACCAGTGTGCATGCAATCTCTACTTCACAATCCCATGATGTTAATCCAGAGCATCTCTCAATGGTAAAGAGGAGCTGCAAAGAACACAAATCAGTCTATTTGGTAGAAGTTGTACATCCAAACTCAAGTCACACGACCCTTAGATATAGTATGCATTCTCATCCACACAGAAGAGGGTCTGGCCACGCTCAATACAGGTCATGTGACCTTGAACCTGAAAACAAATGTATTTTCACTTAAGCATTTTAACAGCACATCACGGCTTTGTAAACCCTTACTCTGACTCAGAGTACACCAACATTTTCTTTACCAGATTTCCTGTGGCTTGTCATTTGTGTAGGTCCATTTGTTTTGTTAATGTGCTGTTGCCTTTGTAAATCATGACAAATGAAGGGTTTCAGTCTAACTGAAAACGATTATTCAGAAAAATCCAATAGTTAACTAATTTTTTGTTGAAAATATATCCCTGTCTGTCAGGGCTCCAGATAATGAGGTTTGTTTGGCAGTGCATCGAATCAGAATCCATTTAAAAAGGGAAGTCATTAGGTTAATACGATTTGAGCATTTCAACGGTCACTCTTAGCAATCTCGATGCAGGTAAAGCATGGTACGAATGTTCTGTCTTTGACCCTAAACCAAGAAGTTCACTCTAGTCCATTTTATGTCATGGTGTGGTTTATGTTTGGTAATTTAATAAAGGTTTGTAATATATTGTTACTTTCTCCTGTTGTTTTATGATCTTTTTTAAGTGCGTTAAACCAAAACATCTTTCCAAACAAATGCCAAAAAGAATGAAGCTTGGTTTCTTTAAGGATTTTGGAAGGCAAATGTTTGGGAATATTCATTACTGTTTACTCGCAAACCAAAAATGTACAAACGGAAAGATTATGTATGTGGAAGAAACGGACAGAAATTAAGTATGGCAGAGATTTTGTTGTCTATGTTTCAGTATTTTTTCTTTGTTTGTTGTTTTGTCCCTCTGTTTAGCTTTCATTATAAAGATGCTCCAAACGCCACTTTTTTGTACAAGTTTGAAAGTGATCATGCCTATCTGTGTGAAAACAGACCTCCATCATCAGTTATTTGAAGGACACGCACTAGTTTGCCAATGGATGCCATTGAAGAAGTGTAAATATATTTTGTGAAATAGATTTGATCTGTTATAAATGCATTAATAGAACTCACAATTCTGTATCATCCGAAGCATCAAAGTCCAGACTGTTGTGTTTGGGTTTTTCCCACAGTTCCCTCAAATTTGACACTAAACTGTCATGATTATCATCAATAAATGTTGTATTGCTCACTGAGAAGTATTGATACACATCTGTATGTATTTGGTGAGATTGCTCTCATGTGTTAGTCTTTTTATAAAGGTTTAACAGGGCTACTGCTTTTCTTGTTGTCTGCTTCATGTTTAGGGACCACTAAATATTTGTTTTGATTCATTCTCCAAAAAAAAGTTATATGTTGAATATGTACCGGTTGCAATAAAATGTAGAGGGAGTATTTTAAAGGAGCAACCAGCCTACCCAGGCTAACGACAAAATAAATAATTTTGCTACTATTATCTAACAAATAAATAACTGTCTTGATATCATAAATCCTCATCCAGTGAGTTCAAGACTTGATTTAAAGATCTATTATTAAATGTGTTATTGTGTGTCTAAGTGGCTGCACTTATTATGCACTCCCCATGTTTAGCATTGCTCCATAATGAAACATCTGCATTCCAAGTAGTAGGTTTCATGGAATTAAGCTAAGCAATATTATTTATTAAGCAATATTATTTTAATATTTTTGGACTATCTATCCACACATTTCTCTTACTCTCTTATTGCTGGTTAGGGTCATGGGGTTCTGTGGGGGCACAAGGAAGAGAACAGCCTGGACAGGTTGGCAGCATTGCAGGGGCACATTCATTCTCCTGTCATTCTGACATGTACCTGAGGACATCGTAAGACACCGATTTGCCTGAAGCTTGTTTTTTGTAGGTCATGGGAGAAAAAGCTGATCACCTAAAGGACACCCGAGCAAGACACCCATTACCTTAAATACAAAGTCAAAGAAAAGTAACACTGTGACATTGTAACTTTAAATTGTTGTGAGGCTAAATCACCCTTCCAATCAAATAAACTTCATGCTAATTTCTAAGTTAGTTCCAACCTTTAAAATAAAAATCTTGGTTTGTTTAGAAATTCCATTTGATTTGTGGTTTGATTTTCATCAAAGACACATTACTTCCTCCACAAACTCGTCCTGAAACACAGGACCAAACCACATCGACTTGCGCCCTTTTAGTCAACTGAAATAATCATATTGTAATAATTATTTTACATTACTTATGTTTGAACATGTCTGGGTTTGAAAGCAATACCAGGGAAACAGAATGTTTTGAAAGATTTAAAAATATATATTTTTCCCTCACCTCATGTTCCATTATTAGTTAGTTTTTGATTAACATTAGAATAAAAAAATATATAAAAATTATTAGTTCACACATTAAAACTTGAATCACATTAACTATATTAGTAGCATTTATTTCATAATGATTTTGTCGCAGAGGATTCATCAATAAATAATAAGTGAATGTGAAAAAGCATTCTTGCTTCTTGTTACATAGAAACAAGGCAGCATGAAGAAGGTAACTGATGCGGTGTGGATCTGCACTTCTTGCCTGCAGTGAGCTCATGTTAACCAATCAGGAGCGAGCTCAAACTTAATGGGACACATCATACTTATTTGGCAGGGTTTCCGAAATGATCGAGAAGGAGGATTCAGGTCTAGCTGGAATATCATTTTGGATGCTTGTGGACCTTTAAACTTGATCAACACATAAAAAGATCAGTTTTGGATGAACACTATTGAGGTAATATTATATGATAAATATCTGATGATCCTGATGATAAATTTGAAGTGGATGGCAAACTGAGGATTGTTTTGCTAACTAGTATGTTTGTTGACATCAAAAGCTGCATGACACAGGAATACAAAATGAACTTTCTTGAAAAATGGCCTTGAGGATGTCAAATAATCTGGTAAGTTATAAACGTGTTTTTGGGCTGTAATTTTTTTTTTTTTTGGAACCGCAGAACTTTGTTTCTCATGCTACACATCTGTTTTGATAAGAAGTTAACTTGCGAGTACATCCACGCGCAGACCCCATAACTTGTTTGCTAATTTATCTTCTGGTGTGAGAATTGTTAGAATATCAATATGCACTGATAGAAAATGCAGAGTTTATTGAATTTCAATGTAAAATGTTCAAGGCACCTTTAAGTCGCATGTTCCATAGAAATTATATGTTCACTTTTTATGTGTATACTTAACAAGAGTTGGGTTTTCCCTACTTTTTTAAGTTTCAGTAATTTACTAAAACTTGTAAAAGGTAATAATGTTAAATAATGTCCAGTAAATATTTGTCAAATCTGTTGTGAATTAAAATTAAAGTTTTCTTTTAACCACAGATTTAAAAAAAAATATGTTGATCTAGATGGCAAAACTTGAGCTATAAAAAGCATAACTTTTTATTCCAAAAGAAAGGAGAAAATCACAAAAGTGTTATTAGTAAATGGTAGCTTAGAGTAACAATGTCATCGGGCCCAGTTTATTCTCTCACACCACCAAAGAAAGTGGGCCAAGGTCGAAGCTGGATTTCACAGGTCTGTCATGGTCTTGCGCCTCTGGATTTTGAACGGCTTTGGGCTTTTTAGCTTCAAGTTCCGCCAGTTTGTTTCATGTATGAATTCTGGCAGCAATTTCTCACTGTCTTGAATGAGGAGTTTGAGGAGGATGAGGGGTTTAACATGTCTCCCACCTCCACAGGCCCAGTCTGACCCAGTCTCCGAAAAAATACAAACAACACCCCAAACATCCTCGCCTGCATGAGCACAGATGCACACATCTTCCACTTGTCAACACGTGAGAGGGAGATGTGAATGCTAACAGAAATCAAATGTGAAATTGTCCTCTGTAACGTCAGTTCTTGTTTTTCTTTCACAGAAAAAAAAGTTGATGGCAAAAACAGTTCGGCTGAATCACATTTACATGAACTTCATTACATCAAGATTTTTGAATGTTTTTAATTGATTTATTTAATGAACAGTGGAGGATGGTTTGTTTTCCCACATCATAAAAATAAGTGAATTTGGTGCTGTATTTTACCACAAAATTGGGTTAAACCAGGCTTATTTAATGAGTTACTCAGGAAGGAGGTTAATTACTGGCCAGTTTACATCAACCCTTTCTTCACGATGTTAAACTTTTCATTAATGACTGAGTATACTAAGTACTGAGTATATTCCATTTCTGACTTGGATAATTTCTGATTTTGGAAGGAACTTTACAATTCCGAAGTAAGCAGTATATGGTGGCTCTATTATCCAATAAGAATTCCTATTAAACTGTTTGTAAAGCTGCTTTGAAGCAACTGCAAAAACAATTATATATAAAAACAATTTGATTGAATTGTTGATTGTGCAATTTGTTATATATAAGGAATAAGGAAAAACATTTCTTAAATCGTATGCATTACAAGGTCAATTCTCTGTGCATATTGTAACGTAACATTAGCAAAATACAGCACCTATTGCAGTATTCAGTCTTAAAATAATAAACATAAAATATTTTGTAGCCTTACAAAAGCTATTGTTGTTTCGATTCCTGCATCATCATACGGCCATTTTCCCGAAAACCCATTGAATGCATTGACAGTCCATGAATCGGGCTCTGTGTATTGGGAAATTAAAAAAGGGCAATAGGAACATCTGTGGCCAGTTCCGTTTAATTCACTTTATCTGTTTGGCGCTGTAGAAGCCTCTGCGCTCGCCTCGGTGTCATTTGGCATTCCATCTCACTACTGATCTTCTCAGCTTTGAAAGGACAGGACAAATCCCAGAGATATTGGCTCTGGTGCAGACGTGGCGGCTCTGCATATCAGCCACTCACAGCAGGCATGAGAAATCCCCTTCCTGACACTCGCTGAGGCTCTGCTTTGTGCAGTCTGACGAATTATCTGAGCTCTGCACACTGAAGCTTTGGAGCCAGTCAAATATTGAGCTTCTTCCAGCCAACTTTAAATTACACTGAGCCCATGTCTTGTGCCATGAAAAAAGAAACAAGGAAAAGTAGCAGAGCAAGGAATGCATAAGTATTTCCGTGTAGTTTTTATAAGATTGCTAAAATTCTTTAGTCCAATAAAAACGATCTACATATGTCTCCTATTTATTAACATTTATTCATCTGGATGACTTTTGGATTTGTGATTTAAGAAGTTAAACACTGGGGTTTTTCAGAAGAATGTAAACAGAAATCAAATTTGTTAGAGGCCATTAGTTGAAAGTCTATTTTCCATCGATGTCCTCTTTATTACACATTATTACACATAGTGTTGTGATTCTCTGGAGTTAAATATTTTTAGCAATGTACTTACAGAACCACAACAGTGACCAGTTATATTTGTGGGGGAATTCTTCTTCTAAACAAGCAACATGTAAATAATGTCCTTGAATACTTAGGGCTGCAATAACCAAGATTATCAAAGATGCTCAAGATTATCAAAGATGCTCAAGAAGAAATAATTTTTGATTGGATTTTTCACATATAAACTATGCATCACAACTAAAGTTTTTGTTAAAAATGCCCTTTATTTAAGAAGAAAGTCTTCAAGCACAGTAACAGACAGGAAAATCTGTGTGTTATTTTATCAAATGAGTTCAGTTCATCAACATATGTCCTTAAATAGAGTTAATCTGGAGTTAATCTGCATGCTCCATGTTAGAGGTTCAACTTCTAAAAAACACATGCTAGCTGCTTAACTGATTATAAGATTGGAAAACAATACACTGACAATAAAAGATGTTTCAATTGCACTAGAAGAAATGTTTTTTTTCAAACCTGTTAAAGGACTGGCAGAAAATTACTGGGCCGTTAGTAATTTTTGTAAAAAAAATGTTTTAAAACATTAAGACATTTCTGTAAATATAAAATTTTAAATGTCCTTAACCTTACACATGACCATTTATAACCATGCGTGACGTTTCGTATGAAGAGTAAAGGAGACTCAGAATGGGGAGTTATCTACAAAGGTGTACCACAAACACCTGATTGGGGAAGTACCCCACCCCCCCTTGTGGCCATTCGAGGTGCTTAGGTAATGTGTAAATTTCATCGCATCTTTGCTAAATGAATGTATTAAAATAGAAAAAGCAAACTAAATAAGAAAAAGCAAACAGAAGAAAGTGCAACATCAACATAAATGGTATTCAAAACCTGATCAGAGGATCACCTGTGCTTTCAAACCCTTCACACTGCTCACTATACCAAGCCTGCAGATATTTGCAATATAATGGACGTTTTTAAAGCACGCTATATCAGAACACACTATGTGAACATGTCAAAAACCCATTAAATCACAAAAACCTGACTTTCCATAAAATCAAAGTGGCGTTAGTCCTCTATTTCACAGACTTTTAACAGTGTGTCTAATCATATGTTGGTTTTATATGCTTCCAGCTATAGGCACTCTTGCATTTACTCGGTTAACAGCAGAGGAGCTCCTTAGGCACTCTTTTCTTCCATATGTATGGCACATATAACCATTTTTATAATTAAATATATATTTATGTAACCTGTATAAACGTTAACATGGTAAGTAACTCAAATGTCAGTAAGCTATAAATAGTGTAGTTCTCTTAAAAATATGAATCTCATATGTAATATAACAATAATATTATTGTCTACTAAAGTATGTATTTCTAGTTAGAAATATGTTTACCTACAAATAAACCCCTACACAAGGGTGAGAAAAAAATTAATATATACATTAAATAATAAAATAGTTAGGTAAGTCAAGCATAAAATATACTTGATCAAGCATAAAATACTAATAGGAAAGAGTTTGCAGCCTCATTATAATTGTAATTTCTAGACCCAAATCAATTAGTTTTGAAAAAAAAAATTGGATGAGAATGTGGTTTAAAATAGAAAAAAAGGACAAACATTTGCAGTGCTGTACCGAAGAAGAAAAAAAAAAAACACAACACAAGAAAACAAAAAGCAAAGTTATGTAGTGGTAGAAATATTTGAACTTTGCCAAATTCAATGGAATGACTGACAAACTGTAGAACTGGCTCAGCTTGACTTCCATTCAAGAGTTTCAATCAGATGTCAGTGCAGCATGAGTATACTCTCTGCATGCCGCAGGCCACACTCCTCGGGCCATCTCTGTGTGAGTGGGTGTGTGTTTGTGTGTGTGCGTGCGTGTGTGTGCTGGATGACCATCTCTGTGTGAGTGGGTGTGTGTGTGCGTGTGCCTGTGTGTGTGCTGGATGACCATCTCTGTGTGAGTGGGTGTGTGTTTGTGTGTGTTTGCGTGAGCGCGTGTGTGTGCGTGTGCCTGTGTGTGTGCTGGATGACCATCTCTGTGTGAGTGTGTGTGTGTTTGTGTGTGTTTGCGTGAGCGCGTGTGTGTGCGTGTGCCTGTGTGTGTGCTGGATGACCATCTCTGTGTGAGTGTGTGTGTGTTTGTGTGTGTGTGTGCGTGTGTGCGTGTGTGTGCTGGATGACCATCTCTGTGTGAGTGTGTGTGTGTTTGTGTGTGTTTGCGTGAGCGCGTGTGTGTGCGTGTGCCTGTGTGTGTGCTGGATGACCATCTCTGTGTGAGTGGGTGTGTGTTTGTGTGTGTGTGTGCGTGTGTGTGCTGGATGACCATCTCTGTGTGAGTGGGTGTGTGTGTGTGTGTGTGTGCGTGTGCCTGTGTGTGTGCTGGATGACCATCTCTGTGTGAGTGGGTGTGTGTTTGTGTGTTTGCGTGAGCGCGTGTGTGCGCGTGTGCCTGTGTGTGTGCTGGATGACCATCTCTGTGTGAGTGGGTGTGTGTTTGCGTGTGTTTGCGTGTGTGTGTGTGTGTGCGTGTGCCTGTGTGTGTGCTGGATGACCATCTCTGTGTGAGTGGGTGTGTGTTTGTGTGTGTGCTGGATGACCATCTCAGTGCTCGGCTGTGGCACAAGCCGGTCGTGACTCCTGCTGATCTCATTACAGCGGCAGGACTGAGAACTCGCTGGCCCGGCCCGGTAATGATCACACACTGTCAGGCCTGATCAGCATCTCAGCATCAGCAGGGTCACCAGCGCGCATCAACACATCGCTACACACGCATGCACACAAACCACACACTCGCACACATCTCACTCTTACCAGAGCAACTCTACATTATGCATTACGCTTCGCTTGAGTTTTAAGCTAGCCTGTCGTCTGCATGGTTGAGGGATTCACTCATGCCAGAAAGCCTGTTACTGGTTGCTAACAAATTGTTTTGAATAGAGTATACTGTATGTATTGTACTTAGGTGATAGATTCTTGTTGTGCGCTAGTGCGTTGTTGTTTTTTCCTTATTTTGTACTTTAGGCAATGGCTTTCAATAAATTCACATATTAAGATGAATAAAGAAAATAACAACATTCATGTACAACAGTAAAAAAAAATCCAACATTCTGTTTGAGGTATAAAAAGCTGTTGTTAATAAAAAAATATGTTACATAGATATTCTTCACTAAGCCACATAGAATCTAGACTTAAACAATATAGACTTATATAATATATAAGTTTCATTGTCAAAAGAAAACAATTCAAACTTAAGAATAATTCATGCAGATTGAATGAAATATAAAACATGCAACTAATGTGATTTTGAAAGTTGGAAGTCAGATTGAAATGTAAAAAAATCAATGTAAAAAGAACATGTTTGTTGTTATTTAATATGTATTTAATTTGACCAAAATTAAAGAATTAATTCAAAACACAAGCTATACTAAATAGCCAATGGTCATTGAATCTCATATACTGACAGAATATATTTACTAACAGCTCGAATTCATACTGTTTACACTGAACTCATTGCACATATAGATAGAACTGTAATTTTTAAATGAACGTTCAGTTTTTGAGAAATTTACATATAGTTTTTAGTTTTAGTTTTTGTAAATTATTTAAAATTCTACTCATGCATATTTTTCACTTGGAAAGTCAGCGTGGGTTTTTTTAATACTCTCTCCACATCTGCTCTATATATTTAGAGCATGGAGTGCATTTGAGGGTTTCACAAGTACCACTATAACATCTCTCCTGCATGCTAACCTCATGCTAACAGATACCCCGCTCACCTCACGCTGATCACAAAATTAATGTATGTTATAAATTCATTTTTATTCAACACTTAAGCAAAGGCACACCATACCATTTGGGGAGAAAGTGTGTATTTAAACTCAAAATATGTTTTTTAATTGTTTAAAATCAAGTTCTGCTGGTCTATACATTTGTTTGAAAAATTAGCCCACACCTCTTGGATAAACTCATAAACTTTACTTCCATGTGCTAAGTACCAGATCAATATTTTATGAAGAGAGCCATAATAGAAATAGAATCTCTAGCACTCATTTTTGTTTAGTTTTTGATAGTTTGTGAGAAAATAAAGCTGCAAAAATCTGCCAAAAGCCATTTCTTCCAGCACGATGCCACTCTTTTCCAATGTTACATCAATGTTTGAGAGAGGAGTTTGGTTTTCTGCCATGAATGAACAACGCAGGGATAGTAACTTACGTCAGAGTGATCTCGGCTGAAAGATTCGCTTTCAAAGGACTCATTTCAATGACTCACAATTGATTCTTTCTTATTAAAGACAATAACTTATAACCCAAAGCACTTTCAGATTCAAACCTCTAACTGAGCATTCCTCAATCCTAAAGCTATTTTTCACACCACGTTAGATGTTGTTTCCAAAAATCTATAAAAGCAGCTTTTTTAAATATTGAAATAGATAGAAAGTCATTCTCAGAAAAACACAAAACTAAAAATACATTTTTAAAACTTCAAAATATATATAATGGATGTGACTGAAAAATGGTAGTGATGATGGATAAAATTATTTTAAATATCATTATTGTTCCTTTTAAAAATAAAAACTAATGAAAATGTTTTAGTGTACAAGCCCCTCACAAATAATTCCTTGATGATAAAATATTATTTTTAAAAAATCTAATCATCGCACATGCTCCCACCAAGATATTATTTTGTGTAAACAGATCATTTGTATAATGTTTTGTCTGCTGAAGATGAACATTTCTGTAACTGAGCATTCACCAGAGGGTTTAGCCAGAGGCGACACTGTCTATGAGTTAATCACAAAGCACAGAGGGCAATCCTGAAGAGGGACAGGGTGTGTGGGGACAGGCGCTCATCTGGATACAGCTGACCCCCGTCCCGCACACTCAGTCACGTCATGTAGGACTCATAGAGTCTGGACGCGGCCTGACACCCGACCCTCGGATCATCTCCTGCCCTTTTTACATTCAAACAAAGAGTGATTTTGATGTAAAAGCAGGGGCAAGAAATGACCTAAAATGTGCATTTGCACTTTGATGATGATACCATTATTGCTATAAAGAGCATCAGCATTTCTTTATTTGCTATTATTTTCAGTAAATGATGTATGCGATTTTTCCAAATCAAAGCATTTGATGTAACTTGTAATGTACCTGTCAGATTAAATAAATGAACAGAGTACAATGAACTAGATTTAAATTTAAAAAGACCCTTTTCACCATTGAAAGCAATCCAATATTTCAATTTTAAGTGCTATTGTTGTGATGATTTTTGTTGTTACAGATTTAAATGTATAGAATAATGTACAATGTGCATGCTTTTCTGCACCATGTGGCTTAAAGATAAAACAATATCCAAAGTCAGCGCTTGCTGAAGTAAAGGGGATGTCTTTCATAAAAAAACAGATGATAATTTATAGAAAACCCAAGAAATAATAATAATAAATAACAGACCTCATAACTGCTACTGTAATACAGGTTCACAATAAGCTGGGGTTCAATGTACACAATTAGCAACCATAGCATATATGTTTGGTAGAAATATGAATTGATAAACAAAGATAACTAATGAACGAAACACATTTTTAACCAATTGTTTAGAAATTGAGAATGCAAATTTATTTATACAGCACAAATTAATACCAACTTGTGTTAAGTAAGTGGAAGAGGAGGCACGTAGCAGCTTAGGTTTAAGCAAGTGCGCAGAGTTTAAAAATAAGTTGTATGCATAGAATCATTTAGAAGACAGCTTTAAAATAGAGCGAAAACTGTACAATAGTCAATGAAATTATACAACTTGCAGTTTAATGGCTTTGGTAAAGACTTAATTTGGATTTAAAAACAGACAAGGATGGGGCTGATCTAATTTCTAAAGTGGAGACATTCCAAATTAAGGAACAGAGATGACATACTAGATTTTGTTTTCGGTTGAATCAGATTCTATTAACTTGTTTGTTTGTTTGTTTTTTTATACACTTATTGTCTTTGAATTCCTGTGACCTGTAACGCTCTACTGCAACACTTCTTCTCTTGGCATTGTATCCCAGGGAGAGCAAAAAATGAACAATTAAGTTCCTTAAATACAATGCAACTCGTTTTGGATAAAGTGTCAATATGTGTGCCTGAAAATGAAACAGTGAACTGAAAATGTACAAAAAAATTGTGTTATCCGCTGTCTTTAAAAATGAAATGTTGGGTATTTACATTTCAGATTCAATAGTAACACACTTTAAAAGAAAAAAAAACATCACAAAAATATAGTTCATCAATAAGAATTGGACTCCAGCATAAATCAGGACTGAGACTGTTTGAGAGACCGCATGGGAAAACCAGATTGCTATGAGACGAGAAGCTAGTGAGAAGTGAGGGCAGCAAGGTGACAGTGACAGGAGAGGGGACACTGTAATGTCAAGAAACATCGTCCTTCATATTACATTAAAACCCAAGGTTTGATTCATGAACAAAAGCAGTCCTGATGTTCATTTGAAAAGTGTAGGGGTAAAGTATAAACTGTAGATTCTGTTACGCCATTATATTTTATCAGTTACATGGATTCATACATCTGAGGGATGGAGAAGAAGACCTTGAGCTTGATTCTATGCGCGTCCCGACAGATCTGTAGCATTTCTGCCATGATTCTCTCGGACAGCAGAGCATGTGTGGATCTTGCAGATGTAGGTCAGGCCTATCGCTGGCTCTGGTCATTGTTCAGCATCCATTTGAGACAGGCAGCCGAGTGGACAGGCCAGATTTTTTTGAAAGGCCGAACCCCCCGCATGTGGATCCTGTTTCCTGCTGCTAATGACTTTGACATTATTGGGCTGGACAGTGACGTGTCTGCCCACATTACTCTCAGCACTATTGCATATTCATAATCGACTAAATATAGTCAGTCCAAGCAAACACTAGCGGCAAAAAGGCAAGGGATGGACACTGCGCTCAACCACTGAACAATGACGAAATGACGACGGACCTTTGGACTGGCTGCAGGGCTGATGGGTAACTGGCCAACTCTCAACATCGGAGAGATTCAACTTTCTCTCAGCATCGCTTTGGGGTAACAGACGGAATGGAAAATACTTGAATTAAGCGCCAGCAAACTATACATGTTTCTAAGTAATGGAGACAGTTTTTTTCTGTTCTTTTCTGTAGTTTATTAATGATATTGAACTTTAGCTGATCATTTCACACATGCAGTTATCAAACAAATTTAGTAGGGGAGTAATAATACATCAAACTGCAAAAATGAATCACTGAGAGCTGCAGCACACGTCACTATGTGAACAAATATTAATAATCATAATATTCATGCAATTGAGACATTGAGTATAAAAAAAAAAGATTTACCTTATGAATAACACGAATAATTATGCTTTGAACACAGTTATCTTGAGGACTTTCAAATTTCTTTAAGATACATTTTGATATTAATGTTTTACTTTCTATGTTATAAAAGCCCTGCTCTCAAAAGGTGGCTAATATTATGCACCTTAATTTCAATAACTACACCCTGACACTCAACTTTACTGTAGTTGGAGATAAAACATAAATATGAATTCAGTTATATTTTTTCGAGTTTAATATTTTAAAAGGTTGATTTGAAATAAATTAATTGATCAAATTTGCATCACGATACATATATCGTTACATCATAACAATACATTTTGGAAATGGTTTATATAATTAAATTTTGTTTAGGTTAATTTAAAGCAACAGTACATGTGAAAACAGACACAAAAGTTTCGAAAACAATCTAACATATTTTTAAATGAGCATTCATGCGTCTCCTCTGGGTAGGTTTGGAAATGTTGCTTTTTTATCCCTTATTATATTGAAAAAAACTATATTATATAAGTGAAAAAGAACTAAACATATGAGGCTGATAATAGTCCTTAATAGAAAATCTTAATAGAAAATAGAAAAACCTTTCCACCTGAAAGGGTCTTGTATGATAAGCATAACATTAAATAAAATTAAATTAAAAAAAAGATGAAATTAAAAACGACAATACTAATGGATATTAGTATTAATGCGCTTCAAGAATGCGGAGTATCTGGATAAATTTCTTATATACTATAGAAGCATAAATCATCCTGTTGAAAGCAGATGCAAACTTATGAAGGCACCATGTTATGGAAATTCCTGAAGCTAATTATACTAGCCACTTCAAGTTTAGCGAAGGAATTCCACCATCCGCAATTAAAACATCATCTTAAAAACTTTATAAGGCACTGCTTACCCCTAGATTAAAGGACATAATCAAATGAACAACTTTCTTACTAACGCGTGGACTGAGAAGGATCTGATCAAATAAAAAGAAAAAGAATGCAAGGAAAGATGATACCGATTTTTAATAGGGCTTCTATTCTATGATTTTTCCAAGCTTACATTCTTTCTTTACAGAGACTTACAGGTAGCGTTGCAAATGTTTGCAACAAAATACATCTTTAAAGCAACTACTAACCTGTGAAAAGCTCTATGTACTGCATCCTTCCGCCCACAAGAGGGAGACTTTGACTTGTCTTTGTAAGAGCGTTTTTATGACCCATGAAACATTGTAGTGTTCAAAAGCATATAACTATTCAACAAAAAATATCTTGATCATGTACAAAAATACACACAATGTGTAGCTCAAAAAAAGTGCACCCCTGTTGACAACTTCTGTGGTAGATATGTTGCTTAGTTTGGTTGATGTTTCATGATTTCATAATCGTAATATAATAGTCATTGAAGATGGAAACTTACCAATATTAGACTTCTCAAAGCTTATTGACTTATTAAACTGAACTTGTTTCTTGCAAACATAATTAGATATACTCTATATGTCAATAATACTAATTGCTTTGCAGGCACTGTGGAAAGCAACTTAAGCTATAGCCTCAACTCCAAGTCTTGCTGTCAATTTTACTCTTCTGTTTAAGGATTTTGAGATGAAAGAAAGGATAAAGGCAGCCATGAAGGTAATGCTTGGTGATTATACACTCAGTGGTGCTTCTGTGAGGAATTAGCCTGCCTCTCTATTATGTGAGGCCAAGCGGGCGATGCTTAATGAGTTGCCCTGCAGGATTTGGGTAGTGGCTGGAATAAACGTGATTGATTTCTCCATGTTACAATGTGCATGGAAGAGTAAATGCCTGTCTGTGCAGCATCAATTATTCCCAGCAGATGGCAGTCTGGCTCTTCAGGACAACAACGATGCTGAAGCTGATCTCATAGCAGAACAATAGTTTGTTGAACTCTTCTAAATTACCAATAGATACCATACTTCTGTGTTCTATATGTACAGTGATTTGATTCTTTTCCAATTAGATATGTTCATGCATCTCAGCGCATTATTAGGGTATGAAATATTCATGCTTGTTGCTTTGGGCAAGTCTACAGCTAAATAGCAATAAGCTCTTAAGCACAAATTAACTCTTGGATGACTTTTAGTCTGGTTGACAAGCTTATCACCATAACATCCTTCTTGATGGAACTAAAATGTGTCCAAGTTGGTGTGAGTGTTCAAGGTTCATGAGTGTTTAATATAACTTCAAGGGTTCAAGTTACATTAAGTGATCATAAGTACAATTGAACACGTCATATGTCATGGAGTACCTCAAGGTTCAATCATTGTAACTCTCCTGCTTATCCAACTCCAGCTAAACAGATGACAATCAGATCTATCTTGCTCTTTCTCCAAATGACTTTGGCTTAACCTCTCTCTGCCGCTGCCTTGATGAGACTAAATCGAACTTTCTCTGATTTTGACCATATTTAAGTGTTGTTCCCTGAGGTTTTTTTTTGTTTCATGTAGATTTGTGTAATCATTAATTACTTTTTGTAGAGCTTAAAACGACTCAAGAAGCATGTCTCCACCCATTAGACATATTTCCACATTCTAACTAATCAGATTAACCTCTAAAAAGCCCATCTCTGTTCAGAGCAAATGTGGTGTGCAGGGGGGAAAAACATTGCAATTGTACAAGCAGATCAGAACAATGTTGACCATGAAAAAGTGTGAGTTTGGTTGTTTGTTAAGAGGCAAAGGTTTTATTTGCTTTACTAAAGGTATAATGAATCAAAAATCAGAAAAAGGCAGACATTGCTTAAACCAACCAATTTCTTATTTGTGACTATTACTTTAAAGCAGGCTTTTTAGGAAAAAAAACTCAAACAAAACAGAAGGTTATTCAAATGTTGGTTTTAAACTCAGACACTGTATCAAATGTCCTGAGCAGGGATGCATGTCCTAAAGCGGTAAGAACAGTTATCTCAATGGCTCTGGATAATTTCACCTTTAGATTATCTAAAGTTTTCCCTGTTTCCATTGGTTTGTTTTTAATTAGTTCACTATACGAAAACATGGTTGTTGGAGGGAGGTAAACAATGTGATTCCCTAGACTAAAAACATTTGGCAATTCAAAGGTGCTGTAAATATTGCATTTACAGCACACTGATATTAATGGTGCAGTGCTTGTCTAGAGAAGTTTGACATTTACTCTAAATGCTTTGAAAAGGATATAATAGGTTCTCTTTAAGGGTCCTCAATTAATGAAATGTTTCAGAACTTGTTTCGGGTAAATACAATAACGCTAAAAGTATTTGGAAATATTTATTAAATAAATCAGTTAATCATCATCATCATCATCATCATCATCATCACCTCAGAAAGATGCAAAGGTTAGATGCTTTATTTTATTAAAGATGTTGAGAAGCAACCGACTAAGATGTTTAAGTTGGAGATGCTAGAGTTGGAATGGTTAACAACACTGGCTTTCTTCATTATTTTACAAAAGTCAAGTAGAACCTTTATGAGTAAAATGCATAACATTACCGTATGGTACGAGGCATTAAATCACAATATATCACACATTTCATCAGACAACGATAGTCAAACAAACAAAGCTCTAAACTAATAACTATTACAACATTCAGCTTTTAGTTATTATTTTGCTCACAGCATGAGACAGCTTTCAGAAGATATCAGAATTACTGAAACATTGAATTCAGGCTAAAACATATTTCTAAAATGTGCAAGTGTTGCTTGAGCATTGATGGCCAAACTTTATTTAATTATAAAAGCATTCTCACTGTTGTGTATACTTTACTTTTATTTTTATCATAACTAAAAATTAAATTAGATGTATTGTAAAATATTTTCAAATTTGTCTTAAATTTGATGTTTGAGATTCCTTCAGCTAAAGGTTTTTTTTTAATTAGTAAAGAAACAAAACAAAGAGCTTACCTGTGGCTGATAGGGATCCGCTGAGCATCAGGAAGATAAATGTCAGACAAGCAGACTCTGAAACAGTTTGGATGGTTGCTGATTTGATTTCAATTAAAATGCAGCAAACTATTACTTAGAGACATGTAATCAAAGATGGCCTAACATGAGAAGGTCAAAATCCGGGATGTCAAAATAAAAGCGCCTGGTCAAATATGTTTGGACTATAAAAATAATACAAATATTAAAATAAAAACAATTAAATGCAAGTTCAATTTGTCTTCTTACTTATGTGTTTATGTTTTTGTTTGTTTGTTTAGATATTTGTTTACTTGTAAATAAAGAAGATTGTACTATCATTAACTTTCTGGTAAAGACTTTGCAGCTTGAGAAGATATGAAGAATAGTAATGAAGAAGTAAGGAAGAAGAAGTAAAGATCCCAAGTTTCTTATAAATTTAAGCGTCAATGTTTGGAACTTGAGTCATGACGTGTAATAAGAGAGATGAAGGGAGGATGGGTTTTTGAAAAACAGTTCTACAGCATGATACAGTCCTTGATCAGTTTTTAAATTATACTTTTTAAAATGTCAGCTTTCTTCAATTTCATAGTTGAAATTTATATTTTAATTGATTTAACTTGAATTTTAGAAAGCAGCTATTGCCAACAGCTCTGAGTGTGACAAAACTATTAAAACTGGCCTACCATTTAAGGGTTGGTTTTTGTTCATTGTTCATAAAGGTTGTGTATTTTCAGATTTCCATTCAGAATCTCTAACAAAATGTAATCAACGTTTCACATGTAAATGGTCAAAAAAATTCCGTTGTCATTTTACAATTTCAATTGTTGGATGGGCAAAAAAGTGCACAGCTTGTTAATCAAACAGAGGTATAACGTGTCTGGATCAAACATGTGAGGCATTTTAATGCAGCAAAAAAGGGTTAGGCCAGGCATTGATGACATTTGGGGTAGTCAGATACCATGTGTGGTTTATTCCTGAATACAGACTTGGTCATGAACCAAATTTCATTGTGAAACTTGAGCAAGTTTAAATGTTAGGGAGAATAGAGAAAACAAGGTGCTTCCCAACATGCTGTAGCTTGTCTTTAGTGAGCTTTCTCTTAGATGATTGCATTAAAACTCTGGTTGGGAGAACATGACATCAACTGACACTTTATCAGCCCTGAAAGTGCTCTTAAATGCTTTTGGAAATAGCTGTTACAGTGAACCCTGTTTGGTATGCTTTTAAGCATGAAATATCAAAATTACAATTTTGTCTGAAAGCAATAAAAAAAAATGACAGTATGGCCTCCCAAAGCTATTTTGAAGGGTCATTACTTGTCTCGTTAATCATTTTTCTCCCTGGAAAAGTAAAAGCAAGGGGATAAGGTGATATTTCATTGACCTTTTATTTTCAAGACTATTGTAGAGCGAGTGCATTTGAAAAGAGGATTGAGGTTTAACTGGTCCTGGTTTCAAGGCCATAATCTTCAAAGCTTAAACATTAAATTAGTCCATAACTTGCATAGATAAGACAGTGGAGTTAAATTAAATACATTTTATTTTCTGTTTCTTTAAAAAAATATATACGTAAAACGTTTATTTAAAATATACTACAGGAAATGTAAAAGGAAATAAAAAAAGAATAATGTTGTCAAACCAAATGTTGATTTGTTAAAAAGAAGTTTTTAAAAACAGAAAACCACAGTGTTATGTTTCGCAATATTTTCAAAGGAAACATTTTGTTCTCTGCCGATAACTTCAACAGGCAGAATTACAGCCAAAAACTGAATTAGAGTTTAGTAAAAAACTGACATTTTTTATACATGCTCTTTTGCTCAATATACTCAAAATATAACCATATTTCCCAAGTGATTGGGAAAAATCCATCTCTGTCTTACAGCATGAAAAAGTTGCTTGTGACTTTAAAAATTGAGTGAGCAAAAGGATTTACTGAAGTCATTCGATTGCTGTTTAAAGACGAGGAGGAGTCGAAACTCTTCCCAATGTGATTTGTGTGTTAATTAATCAGCCTCTGAGCAGGGCGCTAGTGTAAACACTCGTGATAACAGAAGTGTGAGCGATGAGGTCAAGGGGAGATAAACAGAGTGCGATCAGGCCCTTTGGCAAGAGCACTTCATTAAGCTCTTTTAGGCCATTCTTCATCTGCCTGCCTACAATGCTTGAGTTATCAGTGAATTAGCTGAGGCTATGATCTTACAGAATATTCACATGAGAAGTAATTAAGAAACAGAGACCAAAATATGCAGAAGCATTAGCATGTTTGTGTTCTGAGTTAATTGAGGGAGGAGCCAGAAAGATATTATCCACAGAATTTTTGGTGATGGACGTTTGTGATAGTTGGATTTGTCAGTTCTTAACTTATTTGTTATAATTTTGTGTTTAATAAATCTCCTATGTATTGACTGAATAAGAAAACACTAATTTTGGCATCTTCTATGTCATAGATTTACTCCACTCATTTGATATTACTTTTTCACTTTACTCACCTGATGTCACTTGCAAGTCCATTTGAACAGAAGAACCAGCAAAAAACGTGTTACACAATTACACCACAATTAATCACTGTTACTCTATGTAGCTATGCCTGCATCTCCATATTGCAATATATACTTCCCACTTTTTGTCTGGTCACTTTTTATTTTATTTATTTATTTTTTTACTTAGAGCTCTCTGACACCTGACATTTTATACCTGGAAAATGTACCAGCCCATGAAGGTTAAAAACATAGATACATGAGGGGCATTTCATATATTATTCTGACCCATTTGCTGCAGTTAAATAA
Organism: Danionella dracula; assembly: GCA_900490495.1. Taxonomy (NCBI): domain Eukaryota; kingdom Metazoa; phylum Chordata; class Actinopteri; order Cypriniformes; family Danionidae; genus Danionella; species Danionella dracula. Next base: position 4,964,132 of record UELW01000100.1, read on the forward strand.
ACTCATCAGCTCTTCTAATAACTTTCTCTCTCTCATTAACGACTTAGGATTGGATTTGTCATTTCAATGGAGAGCATGCCTAGTTCAGTTCTTAAAGGAGACCTCAGATGAAAATCAGAAATGTGGCTCATTGATGTCTCCCATAAAACAATATATCCTCTGAGAACAAGCCTTAATGAAAATCAAATTCTGTGAGGCCCTCACATTAATTACCACAAACCCTCCCTCACCTGTGTCATCGGATTCTTTGGGTTGTAAACAGAGTAGACCACCATTTGACTCATGAGTAGTCCTGGCTTCAAAATCTACTATGTTTTAGGATGTAAAGATATGTACGACTTTACTTGTTTACTCCCATCAAAGGAATATTTAAGGCTAACTTTTATTCATGGAGCAAATGCACAAACATATATACCAAAAATAGTTTTTTTGTTCAAGCCATTTTGCTCCGGACTGTTTTTGTTTGAGGGTCAGTATAAAGCTAGATTTGCAATGAAGTTGAGACTGAAACTTGAATCTGTACCAACTCTATGTAATCTAGTCCAACTCCAGAACAAGTGTATTTATTTTAAATTAGTATTTATATCTATCTGAATGATATCATAATGGCAATTCAAGCTAAATGCAAGCCAAATTAACTGGTGTTAAATTGGCATCTGAGGGCTCCTTTTACAGTCATCCATCCCGCTATATGATTCTAGGCAAATAATTCTATTAACTGAAAAGGTTTCATGAATTGACATGGTTTTCTTTCAGAATTTTACATCTATTTTATTATTATTTTATTTGAATGAATTTGTATCTTTAAAGTCAGGGAATTTAGAAAAATGGTGATGTGTGCAGGGATATTCTGATTAATGAGGTTTTCCATGACACTATTTGAATTCCAGCCCCTAGTTCTTAATTGTGAAAAAATTTAATGTTTTATGCTGAAATGTTTTTCTTACAAATGGATTTTAAACATGCATTTTTAAAACTAGTAAATAATACATTTTATTTTGACTTGAAATATACCTTCTCATTTGTCTGGCAACATACTTTGAATAAGCAGTGCCTTGAAGCTTAGTCTCCATTAACTTAAGGTGACAGAGTTAATTAAATCAGAAAATTAAAACATTGCACTGTTAATTCATAATTAGTGTCATCATTAACTGATAAAAGATACTATGTTTTGTTCCTATTTTGTAGATACAGCTGTCCAGATGACGTTGGGATGTTGAGGGGAAGAAATCAGAGAAACAAGGAGCCAGATGACAAAGACACTAAACATGGAAACCAGTAGACAGAAGACAAAGAGCAGAGCAAGGTATCCTTTGAATCACTGACATCTTAAGCCAATTAGTAAAAGTGTACAAAGGACAAAGGTTCAATGTTGAATCTGTAGCTGCGGTTTAGTTGTACAAGGTTGCTGCTGCTAGTTATCCAATAAATGATGCTAGTGCATTACAGGTTTTGAATAAAAAATTTTTTTTTGAATTGGGCTGTTTCAAAGCAAATTGTCTTTTTGTTACGTCATCCAGCTTTCCACATAGAGTCTCAAAATAAAAGTAGAGGAAACTGGCCTAGTTTGTGATAAAAATACCATGACACATGGTCGACTCATTATCCTGATGTTCCCATATTTTGGAGGCTGATTAAAACACCGCTCTCAACCCATTTTAGCAGCTACTTCATTTCAAGGGACCAAAGGCCAAAAACCATGTCCAGTTTACTCTAATGCTCTAAACAAAGTGTCTCTGCCCATATGCCGTGCGTTTGAACAACCCAAAGGGATAGATAAGGGACTAGGCCAAGCCACATCGAGGGCCCGACTGCTACTGCTGGCCTGTCCGGCCTGTATACTGCCCTGTCCTCTTCTTCCTGACAGATGGCTTGACTAACCAAGCATGATGCCCCACTGGTGCCACACAGAGTATTTATATTCATGTCAGGGGATGGAATTTCTTCTCAAGTTTTCATGGATACTGATATTGGAAAAAGGTACATTAATGTGAAGATTTGAGTAAATAAAATGAAGGGTTGTTATGATTTTGACTCTAAATACAAGGTTGAGCCATTTGACCTCATTTTGCAAATCTGTAAATGTTCTGTGAGCTCAGATGAAACTAGAATTAGAGATTAATTTAAATCTGAGAGGCATTAGACATTCAGGTAGAATTTTTGGAATGAAGGTGAATGGTTCATTCCTGACTTGAGAATGACTTCATGGCATAGAATAATTCATTATATTGAATGTAGAAGTTCTAAGATATATCCTAAGTGTAAGCAAACAAGCATTCCTTAATTTCCTCTCAGCTGTGTTCATATCTTGTTCATGAATATCTATGTCTCCATGAAGGAGTCTAAAATGTGTCATGTTTCAATGTGTTTAATGATATCTTGATAAATAGACAATATAATTTAGCTCATTTTCTTATTAAAGAGCTTAGACAGTTGAACAGTACAATCTGCAATGTTGAATCAAGAAGTGTCTATGGTCTCTTTCTACTATATGGTATTTCTAAACTTTGCACAAAGCTGTAATAATAAAAACAATCAATTTTATTTTAGGCACCTTTCAGGGCTCTGAGGGTCACCGTACCCTCAAGCAAAATGAAACATAGAAACATTTAAAACATAGTGAGTAATGAACAAGGTAGGAGGATATAGTACTGATGATGGTTAAAACACAGGAAAAAAGCTTTTGTACTAAAAAAATGTCACTGTAACAAATTTACTACTGGACCTCATAAGTCAAATGCCTACCTAAAATGAAAAGTTTTAAGATTTGTCTTATAATTTGCTAGAGTGGGATTGTTTGGAATTGTTTCAAGGACCTTTGGCCGTTAGCAAAGTGAAGGGTCAGAACCAGGTTTTTTTCGGTGTTGGAGTGATAATAGCTGATTTCAGTGAAACTGGAGCTTGTCCTGACTATAAATAACTATGAACAATATTTTATAGGCTCAACAAGCAAGGGAAGGGCTGTTTTAATCAATGGGGTTGGTACTCGGTCCAGAACAGATGTCGAAGATTTAGATTTTTTTATTATTTTTGAAATCTCACTACTGGAGGGTAACTGAACACAGAGAGAGAGGAGGTGGAGACGATGAAGGCTTCCACAGGCTGTCATGATAACACGGCACAGGATTTTTAAAAGTAACAGATCTAGTTTTAGTGGTGGACAGTAATCCAGAGCTTGGTGGAGACAGGCATTATATTGCTGTACGGCAGATTCAGCTGACCCAAACTCATCAGCTGAAAAAGTGAAATTTGCAATATAGTTTAAAAATGTGAAATAATCTATATTTTTTTAATTTCTAAATAATATATCCCGTTTATTTTTTAGCTCTGACAGTTCCAAAGAGGCAGTAAAATGTAAAAGTGAGTGGTCAGGCACAGCAGGGTCAATAACAGAGCAGTCCACAGGTGAAAATCACAAACAGCAAACAAGACCTAGTATATAGAAACAGATTACTACATTGACTGTTGCACAGTGAAAAGGAATATGATTGAGCTCATTATGCGTTCTTACTGCATGTGACCTGCTTTTATTTATATGAACAACATCATGGCATTTCAAATGTAACTTATTATGTATAAAAATGTAAATTATAAGTGAGTACAAATATGGGCTTACCTTCTCTAATAGTGGATGTCACAACGAGATATTACCAAGTACTGAGATTATTCACAGAACCATACATATGCAAGTTTAAATATTTTTATCCATCCATCCATTTTCCTGTCGGCTTTCTTCCCTTTTGGGGTCGCCACAGCATATGTTTTATGCGGCGGATGCCATTCCAGCCGCAACCCAGTTTGGGAAACATTCACACATACTCATTCATACACTATGGACATTTGTTTTTTCTCTTCACTTCACTTATACCGCATGTATAAGTGAAGTGAAGAGAAAAAACAAATGTCCATAGTCTTTGGACTTGTGGGGAAACCGGAGCACCCGGAGAAAACCCACGTGATCACGGGGAGAACATGCAAACTCCACACAGAAATGCCACCAGCCCTAGCTGAGACTCGAACCAGCGACCTTCTTGCTGTGAGACGACCGTGCTACCCACTGCGCCACCGTGGCACTACACATTTTTATGTTAAGTGTTTTTATGACTATGAGACAATTTGTGAATAAAATGTGCACATCTTTGTGTGTATACGCTTTTTCTAAGTTCCGACTCCTGATCATTTGCACCATAGTTTGTATTTACATTTATGCATTTAGCAGACGGTTTTATACAAAGTGGGAAGATAAAAAAGGGAAGATAGATAATATTCAACTTTTTACAAAGTCAAAGTCAATAAGCGCACATATGGTTGTCTCAACTGATCAATCGAACTAACGAAGGAAATAAAAAATAAAAAAATGCTGCGAAAGGACAAGACTCTCTTCTTCCTCAAAATTCAGAAACAAAAAGTAATTTTGATCCCAAAAAACTTTTTTAAGACTTGTTAGCCGAGGACAGATTTGGGATCGAGTCTTTGAGGCTGTCTGTGCTGAAGGGAGCTATTCGTGTTTTTAATGAAAGCTTGAGGAAACTATAAGTTAACTTTACAGAAAGATAGAAAAGATGTTCCTTTTTTAATATGTGGATATTGATGAATTTACCATTCATTTAAGTGTTTTTAATTGTATCCATACTCTGTTGGGAACATTGCATATCAAATGTAATGGGATCTTCATTTTTTATGCTGATTTGTTTTAACAATGTAATGTTAGAATATGTATTTTCATTTTTTATAAGCAAAAATATTTTATTTTATTTTATATTGTCCACATTATGCTATGACAAGTAATTAATGGAAAATAAGAGATTAAATTAATCACCAAAAAACTATTAAGAATGTTAAAGCTTTAAACAAAGCAAAAACTTGTTATACATGTTTAATCAAGAAATGTAATAAATCATTTGTGGAGCCTGCTCGAGATGAAATCGAGGTCTTGCATTGTATGCACACAACTAATGTGCTATTTATGTGATTAAAAGTAAAGCCAAATTTCCCTTATTTTTCGATTGCTAATCAATACTAAACACTGTATACACACACAAAAGCTCTGTCAACATAAATAAAGCAATAACATGCTTCGAACATCTCTGATTGAGATCCAAACTAAAGCAGGAATTTAAATCCAGTTAATAGCTAATGTTAAGGGTGTATCTTTAAGCTTTAATTCACCACAAAACCGATCTTTATAAAACTAACAAACACAAAAATGATCACATGCAAAGAAAGCAAACATCCTACCTCACTGGAAAAGGAATGTTTTAATGTTGAAAGATGATAGATGCTTCGTAAAGACATTTTTAGCTATCCTGCTAAGTTTTGCTTTCCTCCGAATGAATCAAATATTTTTTTATCGCGAGATATATATAACAAACCCAGAAGGATGTAATAGCAAGGGATCCCATTCTTCTGTCATGTGTCATGTGTTAGAGACAATTACAAACTCTACCGGTCTCCAACATCAATTTTACGGGTTAAAATGTCTTTGTCATTGTGGGAAAAACTGTGGAGAGGAATGAAGGCTACAAAACTTTGTGGAAAAAATTGGGGTTGGGAGCGCATCTGGGCAGTGCAGATATCAGTTTGGAGCACAACTGACAGCTCATCTTGACAACTTGTCCCTTTGGAATTAAAGGTTCTATCTGACATTTTCGTCAGAATTGAGTTATTCAAATATTCAGATTCTTTGACATCACATTTACATTATGTGATGTGTTTTGTAAAGTTATTTACATGTTTTGACTTTTTATATATATAAAAATGCAAAAACTTTGGAAATCAAGAACTCAAAACGTCTCTAAACGCAGATAGAACCTTATAATTACAAATGGTTGAACTGTAAGAATTTGAATGGAAAATATAAGAAGAAACAACATTCAATATTATCCAGAACACTAAGTCCAGAAAAATGCAAAAAGTTAGAATATTGATTTTTATGTTAGATAAATTATTCATGATGTTGCTTAAGGTGAATGTTAAGTGCTGAGGCTTTTCACTGTAAGCATACTGCACCTGTCTCGTCTCTGACTTCCCCAGCTGTCTTCCAGTCACATAAGCAGTTTTTTTCTATGACTATTTAAGATGAATGTCTGTGATTGTTTTGTCCCTGCTGTCCAATGTCGCTCCTCTATAATGCATCAGTCAATCTGGTTTTATCAGCAAAGAAAACATGTGTTAAATCCCTTGTAGGTTCACAGGCTATCAGTTTTATAGTAGTTGCATATTATGCTTGCAATAATATGTTTGTTCTTTGCCTACTAAATTTTTCATAGATGAAACAATGTGATATATTTTTATACCTTATGAATTTTTCATTACTCTTCTGGGTGTTGACTAAAAATCCTTATGGAAATGAAGTGTTGCTTCTATTGCTACTCTAGCACTTCGCCATGTGGATTTTTTTTTTCCATTTAATAGAACTCAACCTCTATTTCCTTCAGGCTTACCTCAGACAACCCACAAATATCAGGGCACATCAGGTCTTTTGAAAAGATGTTGACAGAACTGTCACTATTTCAAGGCAGCCGCTGCATTGCTCCTCAAGTTTTATGATTATTGATTTTATACACCACATCGCTTGATTTTCTTACAGAGTATAATTATTGTATCTTTGAGATATAATATTGTCAGCAGAGGGAAACCGATCTAAATGGAGAACAGTGCCCAATTGTGTTCAGGACATTTTAAATACAATAGACATCTTCATGGTTGCTCAAAGGTGTGTTTAAAACCTTTTTATTCGTTACCCACATATTTAAATAATATATCTTTTGTCAACTGCAGTGCTTGTGAAAATAGTCAGGCAAAGAAAGCATTTGAAAGTAATTATTATGCATAATTTATAATTTGGTATTATGACCTTGGATTGATTGAATGACATTGTTAACATATTATGTTTTAACCCAAAATTCAGTCACCAAAATGTGCAATTCTGCAAACGTAATCGAGATGAATTGTACTTAGATAAAGGACGTACACCCATCAAGGACCACAAAAACTAAAAACTTGATATTCAAACAACATAAGTAGTGTTTTTACGTACATCAAGGTTGAGAGAGTATATACTTTTAATCAAACCAGGGTGAAAGTTTAGATTCCTGTGGTGTAAAACTGTCCAGTAGCACATTAGAGCGTAAGAAGATGCCTCTGATATTGAGGTTGCTTTCAGGAAGAACATTTCGTTTGAACAATGTTAACCAATCAGTTCAGATCTTTTCACTGGCACATCACGCAAAACGAGAAGATTGGAATGACAAAGCAAAGAGCCAAAAACCAGTTCAGGGTATCAGAGTAATATGTGCCGCACCGTGTTTACTGAATCTGCGTACGAGTGTGTTTGAGTATCAAAAGCTCATGGGACTAGCCCTAAATTTACACCCAAACCTCACCAGCTTTGTCTCTCGATGAGCCTCACCTTTTCTCTGAGAGAGCCAATCATATATGCCTTAAATATCTAATACTCCCAACAGCTTTGACTGAAGCTCTCTGATGAGTATTCCAGGTTAGGTCACTCCTCTCTAGCAGGAGTCTTCCTGGTCTGAAGAAACTTCCAAAGGCAGATAGCAGACTCAAATCCTGGCCCTTTTGTCTCTGAAATCGGCCCCTGAAGGAAGAGCTCTAGAGCCCCCTTATCATGTAGTAAACTTGGAGTTAAAATGTAATGCCTTTTTCAGAATGTTCAATTCCAAATTAAGTGTAGACAATAACTCCTTATTCTTGGTTCATAATTCTTAGGTTGTATAATCTAATGCATTGGAACACATCAATGATAATAAATGTTTGAACCTTTTTCAGTCATTCTTCTTTTCCTGAAACACTTTTAAGGGTTAATAAGATTATTAACATCAAGTGTGAGTAAAATTAAAGGTCATTGAGTGGGTTAAAACTTAATATTATCATTAATAATTAACATACTAATTTATTTGGCTGTGACCAAGAATAATGGTAAGGCTAAAACATTTTTAAATCAATTATGGAATCATATATATGAATTTATGTGAATTATTAAAAATCCTTTAGCACTGTTTCAAGACAGAACACGTGAGCCTTCGGTCCCGACTGGGATCTGATTTTTGCCCAAGCATCGGGACCCTACAGTCTAAATAGTGAGTACAGCTGTTTTAGAAAGTGTAATGCATTCATAATAAACATATATTACTAAGTTGAAAAACTAAAAGGGCAATTTATTGGGTCGTTATTGTCTTTTTTCTCAATGTCTAAACCATGGAGTTTAAAGTCCTGGTCGGTCACATTCCCTTTTAAAGGAATTGAGAAACATGGCCTCAAGATTTATCTTTTACATTATTGTAATAGTCATTACAGATTACAGATACACAATTTAAACTTTTCACACTGGTAATCTTTGGTGAAACTCAAGGTGTTTAACTGACTGTGTAGCTTTACATCAATCTGAATTTATAGGGAGACCTCTTTAAACTGAAATTTTTTATACATAGAATATCTGTCCTGGTTCAGGTGCTTTTGAGCAGAGTGTAAAAATGACAAGTCAGAGCTAAAAAAGCTCTAAACATGAGCGGTCTTCCCATTTTGGGGTACGTGGGAAGGGTTCTTAATGACTTCTGTTCCACTCTTAGTGCAAATGTCAACTAAGAAGCAGAGTGAGAGCCAACTGTGATGACAGTTTTCTTGATATTTATTTTTATATTACTGTCAGATGTAATGTATTAGAAACTAAATATAAAACTGAGGCTTGTAGTAGTCCTGCAGACAAGAGTAAACAAATTCTCCTTACACTGCTAGCTTAGAAAGTAATACACTCATACGTATGTTCGAGTATTTCATATGTATTTCCCACAGAATCTGTCACTGATGTGCACAACAAAGAAAAAATAATGTTATATGTTTGCTGTTGTTGGAAGTTCATTGAAGCAGCAAATTGAAAGCGGATTGATGGCAGATTTAACACGTCACCACTTATAATCCTTGTTTGTGATGAGAGCAGGAGTCTGCGTGCATCCATTTCATGCTTCTGATTTAAGTTGTTGTTGCTACCTGGACCTGTTTAGCCCTTTTCTTTCAAGTTAAGTGCATTTATGTGTTTCAAAGTCCTGAAAGTTGAATTGAGGCTAAGAGAAATCACTGGACTTTAAAGATATACTGTATTAGGTTTAGCAGTCATCTGAAAATACACTGCAAACTTAAAAAGAATAATCTGTTTGGCATTTGTCTTAAGATGTATTGTGATCGAGAATATACAGAGACTAATATAAGTTTTAATTTTATTGGCTGCCTACATCTTTCTGAGAAAGTAATAAATATCATTAATCCAACAAGAACACGTTACATTTTGTCCGCTTCACTAAAAACGTGGACTCAAAACTTTTTGCTCAAAATTATCACTCAACAATGTGATAATTCAATATACTGTTCAATACGAAAGGCTAACCATTAAAATAGGTTTAGAAATGTAGTATAAAATTCGTTTGATTTAAAGTTTTATTATTGGAAGTGTCATGTGATATTTTACATGACAAATTATGATAAAAGCTCCCAGGCTCTCCATCTCTTCTTTGAACAACTCGAAAGAATATCCTTCTTATTGCAGCCCAAAATGCGTGCCACTGGCCAGTTCAATGTAAGAGAACTCATGAATTGTTTTAAATGAACCTACTGTAGTCTTTATTTGGAGCAAGATCATTTAAGCTGAAAATGGATAACACTGCATTTCTAAATCTATCCCTTGCAATTCTTCAAAGTCATTTGTGCAGAGTGTAATTTCTATGCTAAAACTGATTTCACAACATAACATATTATCTCTTTTCTACCATTATTTTGGAGAGGAGGGCAAGAGTTGGGAAGCAAAAGCAGGATTTATGGTAAAAAGGCTCTGCTGAAGTAAGGTGGGATTATTTATAGAAGCTTTATCAAAGGAGAAGTTTCCGAGTTCTGAGATGATATCACCGTGACTCTTTGGTGAAAGAATAGTGGCTGCCAGATTTTAACAGGTACTAGTTATTCTCAAATATAAAATGCCAGATTAAGGGTTTGTCCTCTCTGAGATTCATCAACGTGATCACAAAGTTCTATTTCAGATTACTTTGCATTTATCTAATATTATCTAAATATCTATTGAGGTTATTTTGAGGTTGAATAAGAAAGCAGCAAAATCTAAATTACTTATTAATAAATATTTGCAAGTTGATGTTGGCTACATAAACCTGTCTAATCATATATTACAGTTTTACAGTGTGTGCTTTGGTTATTTATTTATCATATTATTTAGTTCCTGCAAAGATTTAAAATCATATTTCACAGTTTGTCTTTTTTTAAATGTACGCTATGTAAGATAATTGAAATCTAAATCAATTTTTTTATTTCCAAACTTTTTGGTGTGTAAAACCAGATAATTTTGTTTGAAATAAATCAAGTCTCGGCTACAGTTAATTTCATTTCTTGGTTTACTTTGATGCAAATTAGTAACATCTAACAATAAGAGTTATGTTTTGGTCTCATCCATTTGTCACTGAAGTGTTTTTGTTTTGTAGACTTCTAAAAGCTAAATGTACCAATAGTGAATAAATATTGTATTTTAATTTTGAACTGGCTTTTTGTTTATAGGTTTAAGTGACATATAAAACCACTCAACAAGAATACGGTATGGTTTTAAATTACCCATGCATTCCACATTCCATCAATCAGAACATAACCATCTGTTTTCTGGTCAGCGACACGGACGCATAGTATGTGAAAATGTGTTTTCAGACTGTCAAAAGATAAGCAGGATTTATGATACCTGTAAATTACAGCTTTCAGAGAGTCTGGCTTCTGCTGACAGAGTTAAAATATAATCTGGTTGGTCTTTTCATTTATTAGCTGGATGCAAACAGGGTTTTAATTCCAAACCCAATGGTTTTCACACAGAAAAAAGTCCAGAGTGTACTCATGACTGACAGGCCTTTGTGAAATATGCGCAGTAAACAATAAAGCAGATATATTGAGACTTTTTTATGGTCTAGACTAGAAAGACATTGTTAAATGTATATCATAAGCATTTTTCATTATATTTTCATCATCCTGTAGCTTATTTAGAATTTATATAGTATTTTTTTGCATTCAGAAGTTATAGTGGGAAATATTCTTTAATATTTAGGTGCATTATCACTTTTATTTTAATTTAATTTGTTATAATTTTATTTCATTTCAGTGATAAAAAAACAATCAATTGTGATGTTATTGAAAATTAATGTGCTCTAAAACATTAACTCAAGATTTGCGCGCGCGTGTGTGTGTGTCTGCGTGTGTGTGCATGTACATGTGTGTGCGTACGTGCGTGCGTGTGTGGGTGTGTGTGTGCGTGTATGCGTGCGTGTATGCGTGCGTGTGCGTGTGCGTGTGTGTGTTTGTGTAAAAAAACAAGGAAACTGTTAAATTAAAAAAATAAATAAATAAAAAATCTAAAAATAAATGCAAATAATTTATTAGTTTACATAAAATAAAATAAAAATGAAAAACTTAATTCCCTATCTACAATATAATACACATTATGGAATAAACCGCTTCAGAGCACCGGTCTCATATTTATTACCCGTGCCATGCTGGACCTGTAAAGGCAGAACCATGGTCCAGAATGGGTCTTTTTCTTTTTATGCATTAGTTCTAAATAAAGTAATAGCATAGAGTTATGATAACTACAGTGCCATTGCCAATCTTTGATAATCTTTTAGCCTAAACTGTTATAAACAGATCACCCCTGTGAGATGATTGATTAAAGTTATGAAATTCTGTATGACTTCCAAGTGGTCCTTGTGAAACATGCCTATGAATTGACTGTATTTTTGTAATGTGTTTAAATCCAACTAAATTAAATCCACAGTCAATTTAATTTGTACCACTCTTGATTTAAAATGAATATATTTCTTCTCATTTTCATTGGCTGCATAGGAAATAAGACAAAATGAATTGTCATTTGCATCAATATTTATTACATGTTGCTGGAGAAATGCTTTTATCGGTACGGTAAGGGTCCTGGAGTCAAAACAGTGAGTTATTATATTCAGTATCTACTAAACTCATTCAAGCTGCCCTGAAGTTTTTAGGTTTGAGGCAGTGCTGTTTTTGTGAGATATAACAGCAAATGTGGCCCTGAAACTCCAAATAATTCATGTGTTCATGGTCCACTGGGAGAAAATAGGCCATGAACCTTCATCCTTTGAGCAAGTTTTTAAACTTCCTGCACATGTCAGAGTTGTTTGTATTTGTGCAGCCTCAGCAAGGACCTTTTCCACTGCTGTTGTCTGTTTTTCCCTGGACAGACACTGGAAGGCATCATGGCCATTGTTTGAGACTTCTTCCAAGAGCAACTCAGCAGTTCTTTTTTTTTAAGTAGGTGACAATAATGGTGAATAAAGTGTGACCTAACTCACTGTTAAACAAGCACAAGCTATAAATAAAAGCGGTTTAGTGTAACTGTATGACCTGTGTTTCACGGCCCATTGACTGTGTTTCTGAAAGACGCTTGCAGAGGGAAATGGTAGTAACGGCAATCTGATGCATAACTTGTTGGCTACAATCAGACTACTGCCCAAAAACACACAAATCTGATTTTATTGCTCAAATGTGACCCGTATGATATATTTCAAGATGGTCTAAAAAGCTGAATTCTGTATTTTTTTTATCTGGCACATGCAGCTTCAAGAGGTTTTGAATTGGACATTTTTTATGTATATTTTATTTATTTTATATTAGTCAGAATGTAATTTTTTCCTGACTTTTGGATTTCTGTCTGAACATCAGATTAAAGCTGCGGACTGCAATCTAGCCATGTCTGAAACTAGACGTTTTAACCTTTTTAAAGAACTTTTAAACTGAAACTATTTTATGATTTCATGAGTCTGAATTGATATATTTTTTAATCAGAGCTACCCCAGCTAACAAAATTAGGTTAAAAGATTGTTCTGGGAACATTACCACTAACATTGCATAAATGTTAGTTTTTTTTTTTTTTTTTTTATGTTCCATGAAGGTTCTCTCAAGGCTATTAAAATGCTTTAGAATATTCATCATTGACACAACCTTTAAAAAAAAGCCTTTACGAATATTACAAGAATGTTCCCTGTTAGCTGGGATGATGGCACTTTGATGGTTCAGGTTGGCAGTTTGTTTACAGAAGAGTTAATTTCACTTAAAAATAGAAAACTCAACACCCAGGGTTAAGTATAAACGAAACTGGGGAATAATTTATGAGAAGTAAATTTAGTGACTATTACCAGATTTTGTATTTCTAGAAAAAACAGGTCAAGTGACATAATCTGATATAGACGCTATATAGATCTGTTTTTTTTTTTTACTTTAATCGCTTTCTTAAAATTTGAGTTCAGAGACCAAATAAGGCATATTCTACAGCTGACATAACCCAACTGCAACAAGTAGGTTTTCACTTTTAGTTGCTACTATTCTGAATGGGTCATAGTAGTTTTTTAGAGTTTTGTGATTTTTTTTTTTTATTTAAGGATTTTTTTTTTATTATTTAAATTTTCTAAATGTTTAAATTGAAGTACAAGGCAAGGCAAGGCATGGCCATTTTTTTTATCTAGCACAATTTTGTACACAATGGCAAGTCAAAGTGCTTTACAGAAGAATAAAAAAAATCATAGACAAAGCAGACAATAAAACAACTCAGAGATAAATGCAAGGGATAAAAAACAAAAAGCATTAAAATTCATAGCATAAAAGAAAAAGAGTAGTTAATAAGTAGTAATTGAGGTGCTGTTTGGACAGCAGGGCTTAATCAGTAAACACACATTTAATCTAAAAAACAAAAATGTGTAACACGGCTCACATATGATGTGTATTGGTAAGTTCTAGGTAGGTTCTGAAACATCAGCATGTGCAGCCAAAACTCAATGCAGCATCTATAACATCTATAAACATTTTAATTAAACTTCTTTAAAGTGGCTACAAAAAGGATTCCACCCAAAGGATTCTATACATAGAAGGGTTGATTTCAAAGTCAATTAACATCAGAAGGCTATGCTTGTGTAGTCATTAGACACCATAGATCTCTTTTGGGATCAAAGCATCATACTTTTGACAATTTTCTCATTTGATGTGCTTGCCTAGCTACAAAAGCAATTCAGTCCCATAAGAACTGACTGCATGTATCTCAAGCACTTCATTTATATATTAACACAAATATTGCAGGCTTATTCTGTGCTAAGCATCCTAATTCTGGTCAAAAGTCCAGTCTTGTTTGTCCCTTGTGTTCTTGAACAGCGTTAAGATGCATTGGATGCTGTTGCCACCTGATCACCTCAGTGGATCACTCTAATAAGCAGCGGTCAAATTGCTCCAATAAATCAAAGACTTGGCATCTCACTCTGCTTCCTTTTCTCACACGCTAGACCATATCATACAAGAATTCAAGACAGATTGTTGTTACAGCAACAGTTTAGTTTCTAATTATGACAACACTGAGTATGTCTGCTTAGCAGAAACTGAAGAAAAAGATATCAGAAGTGTATTAGAAGAGGAAGGTCATTGTAACAGCATTTCTTTTTCTTTGGTCGTTTCATTCTCAAGCATTATCAAGTGAAGAAAGTTATTAGAAATCTGACATTGAACAGTGTTATCTTACTGATAAACTTGATGCTTAAATAATCTGATCAAATATAGACATTAACATCACACTTTCTTAGCATTTTCTTGAGAATTTTAAAACATACTTCCATTTCAAATTTCCTGTACTTTGTGCCTGTCACGTGTGTTTTTACAGGGTTAACACAGCCGGCCAAACCAGCTCCTTATTGGTGCTTATTATGTGGCTAGTGGCTCCTAATGTCATGTGATTATTACTTTATGTGGGTTCTATGAAGCTGTTTGCACTTGTTAGTGTCCAGTCTAGTATAATGTAGCATGGAATCTCTTTGCTATATGTTCTCTGTGTTCTAGTGACCTACAATATGCTCTGTTTTTAGCAACCCCAAGATCTCTGGAGGCTATTAGAGACTTAGGAGACTAGGTCTGTTTTGCCCCAGTCCAGATTTATTTTCAGTTTTAACAAGAGATTCTGTGCCACCCAGAAAATGTCATACCTTGTGATTGGGTCCTTATCTTTCATCTCCAGACACTTTTCATAAGTTTCATGAAAAACTAAGACGGGGAAAGAGCATCAGATTCAGGGATAACCCCAAAAAGCACAAACAATAACGACAGAATGCAATTACATTTTTATTTTTTATTTAGGCAGGGGTAGAAGTGACCTGCTGCAAGCAAAATTTGAAAATATGAAAAGTTTTCCAATTTTGACAATCAACCAATAGATTTAATCAAAATCTGATTTATTTTTATGAGGAGGATTTGACTTTCTATTTTATTGATAGCAAAACTGGACAAAGGATGTTTAAATGAATGCTAATGCTTGGATTCAAAACAAGCAAATGAAAAAAAAGAAATATCGGAGGAAGGTTTTTATTTTTTATTTTATAACCTTTAAGTTAAGAACTGTGAATATTTTTTAATCATACAAATAATAATTTTTTGTTTTACATGAACATTTTACTCCTGTGGGCATCACAGTGGCACAGTGGGTAGCACGGACGTCTCACAGCAAGAAGGTCACTGGTTCGAGCCTTGGCTGGGTCAGTCGTTGGGTCAGTTAATATGTCTGTGTGGAGTTTCCATGTTCTCCCCGTGATCGTGTGGGTTAACTCCAGGAGCTCTGGTTTCCCCATAAGTCCAAAGACATGTAGTATAAGTAAATTGGGTAAAAAAAATTGTCCGTAGTGTATGAATGTGTTTGGATGTTTCCCGGTGAGTTGCGGCTGGAAGGGTATCCGCTGCATAAAACATATGCGACAAAGCCAACAAGAAGATGGATGGATTCTTGCGGCACCCAATGAGATCGCTAACTCTGTTCCACTTGAATTCAGTTATTCTAGATTAACATCAACTGAACACTAAAGGTCTCATTGGGTGATTATTTAAAAGCGACTACAATGGACTCATATAAAAGGACTACGCTTCCCTTCACTTACCATCCACCAATAGATGTGTTTCTGGATGTGCTCGCTCCCATATTATTCTGTTGGACTCTGGACTCTTTCGCTTGTGTCTGTGTGGGTTTTTCATTGTCTCCTGTGTGGTACCTACATGTTCATCACCCGCTACAGTTCACCATAAGAGACATTGTTTGTTATGTTTGTTCATTAACTCCCTCTGTGTTGAGTGGCATCCTGCCTTCTCAGTTTCAATAAAACATTATAAAGCTGAATAACGTAACTTAGAAATATGCAGCTTTTTTAGAAAGTTCTTTTAATTTTGGATTAAATTAAGAATAAAGATGAGGAATAAATGATAGAAGACTTGTTTAAACTAGCTTCCAGATATATCATCGGATTGATCTGAATACTCTGATGTCTGTGAAGATAACCACAAACAGTGTTCCACATTAGTAATGTGCTCAGCTATTTTTGTGCTGTTTGTGCTGCTGGTGAAACGTCCTCACAGGTGTCACACTGAACACGGGCAGAGTTCTAATCAGTGTCCCTGGGAGTAGCTGGCGGAGGAGGCAGGTATACGTGCATTAATTACCAGACTGTCAGCAAAGAATGGAGGAACTGAACTCTGGTGGAGAGTTCTATGGCTGTCTCAACTTATCACGGTCTGGAAGAGAGTGCTAGCAGAGGAAAAAAGAGCTCTGTTTACAGAGGTTGAGTCAGTTAGGTCAGCAAGGTGTGATCATTATTACAGCATACAATTATTTCTCAGAATATGGCCTTTGTATATGACTTGATATTAATCTTATTGCTCTCCTAAACATGCCAAGGTCATTTTCAGCACAAAATACAAGATCATTTGATCATTCATAATAATGTGTTATTTATGAAGATGATAATAATAATAATAATAGCAACAACAAATGTGTGTACTTTAAATTAATCTAACATACAAAAGCACAGTGTAGAGGGGTTTTAGTTTAGTAGGTTGGTACATCCACTTACACGTGCCCTCTATGTTTGGCCACAAAGCATTAAACGTCAGTAAAAATGGAAGTTAAAACCTCACTGTATATGTAAGATTTTTTAAATGTGTCGTGTTGTATTTGTTGATATTCTCTGAGTCATTCTTTCTCTGCTTAATCCTATTTATATTTCTTTAATCATTATTTCAGTTGTGCTCATGAAACCCATTCTCTTACCTACATTCTCTAAAGTGAGATGTTACATTTAAAAACATGCAATTATGTTCACTTTCATCTTTCTTTTCCTTAAAGCTTGTTCCTGTCTGTAGGAGTGATGTGTTGTCCTTGAGTGATGTGCAATAATTTCCATTATCACAACGTATTATGTAATAACTGCATGTTCTCTCTGGCTGTAAATCTCTTTTTGAGCTAGCGTGTCTGCATCATGCTGATAATGCAGGAGGTCTTTTGAAACCAGAGCGGTCAACTGTTAGAAGAGAGGAAAATTCTGCGATGGCATGATGACCATCCTCAAAGGAAAACAACATAGCTGAAGATGAGAAATCGGTGCATAGCCAGTAACTCATCCTAAATCTGATGGCAAGTGTTAGCTTTGGTTTCTCATTATGTGCGTGACTGTGAATTTAATTTACTCTATGTGAGTTTGTGCGATTTTTGATGCATTTTGTTTTATTCATAGCAAAGTAATAACAAAGGATGTCTGTGCTAAGATCATAAGATCTCAGGTCATAAATATACTAAGATCTGTTTATTTCATTATATGGAATAGTGCTATAATAAACTACATGTGTAAAATCAGTAAACATTGTATACATTTAGGCATAGTCAAATGATTTCTCTGTTGGTTGATCACACCTCTCCACACCTCTCTAAACTTTTCTCTTTATTCTCATGCTCTTTGAGATTTGGCCTCATCCTCATTGGCCAGTTCAAAACTGACAGTGGGACAGACTTTAAAAGCCAATCACGTCCTTCCCTGGCAGTCTATATAAAAAGGAACAGTTTGTTTCAAAGAACCAGTTGGATCACAGGTTCTGGTACGTTATAACGTAATAACGTCAATGACGTTATGACTATCATTCAGGATGGGCCATGGCACAATTTCGACAGTAGCTAACAACTTCAAAGCATTTTGGTCCGACAACAAGTTTCTGACAACTAAATTTCATACATAAAAGCAACTGTCTGACTGTCAAGTAAAAACTTACATCAGCAAAACTGCTCTGAGCTCAAGCAGAATTGAAGCAAGAACAAACACATCCAGGCTGGCAAATCCTCATTTTTTTCAGTTGAGTTTCTTGAATGCAATTTCACGAGAAACGATCATATAATTAGCAAACAATCAACAGTCATAATCCTATTCAGTCATATCCCAAACAGTAAACAATCATAAGACATAAAACTGTTGTCACGGAGTCTAACCTCGGCACTCCCTCCTCTGGCCACCAGAGGGCACTAACTCCTGCTCCTCCATCTACACCACACTACATTCCCCATACACCTCTGGGGCGCCTTGATTACACACCCAACTGAAGGACATTAGAACCATTACTTATACAGACTGATTCCCATCGCTCAGTGCGAAGTCTTGTTTGTATTTCTACTGCAAATCCGAGTGTTTACCCTGTTTGTCTGTCTGCCTGTTGTGACCCTGCCTGTTCCCCGTTTACGATCCTAGCCGCCTGCCCGTTGGACTAATCTTGCTGATCGCTGTTACCGCCTGTTTGCTGCCTGCCCTGACTAACCGCCTGTTTCTGGATTACGTTGTTAATAAAAGCCTGCAAATGGATCCCAACCCGAATGATGTTACATTACAACTGTAGTCACTTCACTTCATTTTCCATTTTCCACCCCTATCACCATAACTTGTGTGTCTGGGCTAATTCGATATTAGCAACAACAAAAAAAAAACTTGTCAACTTCAATTTCGAAAAAAAAAAAAAATGGCTTCAGATATCAACTGGTGATGATAGCTCAAGCATTATTTACTTTCTCTTTTTACTATGGTTCACTGAGCAAAAAGAATACAATCACCATATCCTTATAATAAGACTTTTATGAACAGTAAAATCTGCTGTTGATCAGGAAAAAAGTTTTGTAGAACTCACCACTTTTTGCTAAAAACTTGAAACCACATCTGTGTAAACTAAATTCTGGAATGACTTGAACTTGACAGCAGCTTAATTTAGCCCTGTCTTTTTTTCTTTTTGAAACAGAGTAATGTTTTTTTACTCAGAGTAATGTTTTTTAATGGAGAGATCTCCATTGCAAGATCTCTCTGGAAATCTCAGAAAAAAAATTAAAATGTTTTCCATCCACACTGTTTTACCATTTATGATATGAATCATGTCAAGAAATGGAAAGGTGCCAATATACTTGTATAATTATATACATGTCTCAAATTGTAAAAAGGCTGCTACAGGCTTTCAAAGCAAAAGCAAATGAAAAACAAAAAATGAAAAATTGTACATATAATAAAAGTACATTCTAGGAAGTTTATATGCTTATGAAGGTTTCAAACTGCTCTGTTTAAATTGCACATTTTCATAGTTTCTTTTCTCAAATATGATTGGAAATGTTACAAGACCCATTTAATTCAATGAAATCCATCTCCCTTTAGTTCCAGTTCATCAGGACCTTGTTGAACATGATAATTACAACGATTTGCGAGTTAATGTTTACACTGCTAAATTAAACCAGGAGTGACCATGCAGCTCATTGGTTGGGACTCAGCCTCCTACTGCTATCAGTCAATAATAGGTTGAAGAACTTCAGATAGAGCTGTAATTGAAGAGGGACTATGAGGAGTCTAATTACACTACGATTCGCAGCATCCTTTTTTTATTTCTTGCTTGAAGTTATGAGCTGATGTGGACTCACATTAAGAATCCTTTAACTGGTGTGTGACTTATAATGTAACGTTTCTCTCATAAGACAGTAAATTACCAAAGCGTGTAAAGATGTCTCTTGAATTGCTGTTTAGACCCAGGAAAATATAAAATTGCTATTTGAACAACTGATTACTCTTGAGTCGTTTTAGATGAGCAAATTAATCTAAAGATCATTCAAAATTCACGAACTCATCTGCGATGAATATTTAGCTCATTTATATTATATCTGCTAAAGATTTCTGCTCTAAACCATTTCTATCTGTCCAGAATATATTTAATTGGACATGAATGGTCAATTCCAAAGGGTATTTTCTTAATTCTTAAAGGGTATTATATCTCTTAATACCAAATCTAAATGGAGATAGATCACGAACTCTTGAAAGCAGCAGTAACATTGAATAAGCTCCCACTTCTGTGTATTTCCCAGCTAGCTAGAAAATGTCCTGTCATTTTGGCTTTTGTTCTGATAAGTAATTACTGTGGGTTTCATAGACTCTAATGTCCTTGCTGGAGAGCACTTTGTAAACATTGAGCACATAATAGCTGTCTGAATGCATTTTCAGCATTGTGGGCCAATGTGTATGGAAAACAAACAGCAGGCAGAAAGATTGCTGTGAATTACAGGTGTGGTGTCATTCATTTTATCCTATTTGGATGTGAGTCGGGGTTTTGTGCTCCACGTGCCCTCGCAACCTCCCCCAGCCATCAACAAGACCAACTGAAAACACATTAAGCTGTCAAATTTCTGACAAAACATCTTAACTCCATCCAGTCTGCAGTTTCTGCAATGATAGCTATCTTATCTTTGCATTTCAGTCCCTTTTTGATCTCTTTTTGTGCTACAAATCTTTTTGGCTGCTTTTAAGAGTCTTTCTCTCCGAATATGAAGTTGACAAGGCGTAATCATAACAAGAGGTAACATCAAAACAGTTTAACACTGTTACAAAATGTATTTCAGCTAGCTCGTTATTGGCATCCCACTTTTATACGACTTTCATCCCAATAACACATTGTGCTTAAAATATCTGAATTCTAATTTAATGACATTTTTGACCTCTGTGGCTGGTACAGATATTTCCTTTTGCACAAGGACCATTTGTAAAGGACCTATTCTTTTTCTAATTTGGCACACTGGTAGAACAGTCTGGTCATAAGCCAGTCCAAATGTAGTCTACTGCTTCTTGTCTGTTTTTAACAGAAAAATGTATAGTGCCACCACGTTTTTCAACCTCCTCTTTAAATAAACTTTTGGCCTCATTGAGCAAAAGAAAGTTTTGTTGGCCAAAAGAATGACTATAAGAAAAATCCTTCAAAATTATATTTGAAAGGCTCAAGATAATTTTATCATTTAGTGTATTGATGCAAAAAACAAAAAATGTGTTCAATATATGTCTTCAAAACTTGAAGAGCTGTAAATGAACTGAAATAAACTTCATACAAACATCATACATTGTAATAATATTAATTAAAACTAGAACTCACGCGCCTTTTTTCCAATTTATGTAAAAAACAATAACAGCTGTCTAGAGTTTATGTATATATTACTGGTGTTATCCAGAGTTTACAAAAATTTTTTATTTATTCCATTATTTTTTTAAAGTCTAGATTTCATGATATACACATCTTCAGGTTCAAAATAAAGCTTCCCATAGCCCCTCCTCAGTTAGAAAGTCATAAAGATTAAAGTATTGAGCTATGTTGAGCTGGAGCTAAAAAAAAGAACACTAATTGACACCGACGAGACCCTTCTGGCCTTCTGACCCTTACTCCATGAACCAGAACATAGAAGAGGGAAAAATGTCTATTACAACTATAAAGTGACATTGCCTTATTTGACACAGTGCCATCTAGCGGTCTGGAGAGGTACACATGCCACGGGTGTCCAAAGTTGATCCTAGAGGCCATTAGCGCTGCACATTTTAGTTGCAACCCTAGCTAGTATAGATATTACTCTGGCTTCAGATGAACAAACAGGTCCTTAATTAGTGTGATCAGGTGTGTTAAATGTTGGTTGAAGCTAATCAGTTTTAGTGCAGGGCCCTTCAGGACTGACTTTGGACACCCTTGTATGCTCTCAACTGCCCAATTGAGAATGACTCAATTTGATGCTTTGATGCTCAATTTGATTAGATCGCTGTGGTTACAGGATGCTCTTTAATGGCCTCTCTTTTTCTTAAACCAATTTCAAAACTATTTGTTACTTGAAACAAATGTTGTCTAGTAAGCTATAATAGTTCAAAGTGTAGTTCTAGTTCTAATAGTTCTAGGCTCGGCTGGGGCAGGTGGCATTTCTTTGTGGAGTTTGCATGTTCTCCCCGTGATCGCGTGGGTTTACTCCGGGTGCTCCGGTTTCCCCACAAGTCCAAAGACATGCGGTATAAGTGAATTGAGTAAGAACGATTGTCCATAGTGTTAAAGTGTGAATGTGTGTGTGAATGTTTCCCAGCGATGGGTTGCGGCTGGAAGGGCATCCGCGAGAGTTGGCGGTTCATTCCGCTATGGCGACCACGAAAGGGAAGAAAGTCAACATGAAGATGAATGAATGAGTTCAAAGTGTTCACTCTGTACAAAAACAAGTTCTATAACAGGCTAATCTCACTGCATGACTTAAAAGAAGAAGGTATGCTGTTTTCATTACATAATTGTCTCTTAATGAAGGCTCTGTAGGCTAATAAAACCTCACACTTTCCCCTTTTGAGCTAATGAACCTCTGGAGGAAGTGATTAAATTTGTTATTAAACAGGTAGAGGCTTAGCTGTTCGGGTGATTAATTCCCTCTGTAATACATTTACCTCATTGAAGCCTAAAAATAATAATAGACACAATTTAACTAATTTAACACCTCTTCATCTCCCTTAAAAAAAATTGTACCTTGTCAAAGTTGTTTCCTTCAAAATGATTTGAGGTAGAAAATATATGATACATTATACAAATAAAGCGTAATTAATATATATTGTTGTTGGTATGTATGTATATACTACTTAAACAGGACATGAGCAAGTGGTACACAAGTGAAATTATAAATAAAAGTATATTTTTATATTTGTATGCATATGTTTAGAAAGATGCGAACTGCTTGGATGTACTAAGGTAGGTATCTAATATTATTTATTTTATTTTATTTTTAATTTTTCAACTCAATCCTGACTCCTTCCCCCACAATTACCTCTCACCTTCTCTTTCCCCCTCCAAAACTTCTCTACCTCTCTTTCCCCCTCAATTACTTCTCTCCTCTTTCCCCTTTTTTTTATTAACACTGTCCTGTCCTGATGCATGTTTATATGAATGATTAATGTAATTATTGTGATGTATGCGAATAAAACAAATTAAAAGCTTCTATCCAGAGGAATACTCAATATATAATATCTTCAATTCTCTGGAAAGAGCAAAACTGACCAACTCATACGAAGCAGCCTCCCTTCTCATGGGGCTGCTTTGAAGTAGGACAGGACAGGTTAAAAAAATAAATAAATAAATGAATGAACAAAAGTTTTAAAGTCAACACCGCCTGAGTAACAATAATATGAACATCACACAAGGGTTAAACTATTCTTTGCTTTGGTATCTTGCATTGTGTCAACATTCTATCCCCATGTTTTGCCCCAATGTTGAAAAAGAAGTTTGGACAAAGGCAGCATAAACCCTGTGCAGGTCCCCAGTCAATTACAGGTCCGCATTCATTAACAGTTCAATCTTACATTCATGTCAAAGGGAAATTTTGCCTTCAATTTACCCTAAACATGTTTTGTACAGCAGAAGAAATTTGGAGCACCCGGAATTAACCCACACATTCACAGGAGAAAATACTAACCTTACTCCAGAAGGCCCCCTGCTTAAATCAACCTAAAAATTGATATGTGATACATGACAGACTATAGGTAGCGGGTGGAGTTGAAAAATTATTTGTTCATTTTGTCAACATAACATACTAAATTCGATCAAAATGTTGCTGTAACCCCAAAACAGTTTTTTGAATCGGTAGATATGGAGGAGTTTACAACTCAACATGTTTTTTTTTTCATTGAAAAGTATGAATGAAATGAGTTTGACGTGAATCGCTTCACTGATTTGGAGTGCATTTGTAGAGAATTGTAATGAGTTGTAGAGAACTCAGAAGATTGGTTGGCTGATTTGAAATTGTGTTCATGTGTATCCAATAGACATAGCTCACATGTCTTATTGACAAATGCTATATATATACCCTTACTCTGTGTGGAGATAATAATTTTTTGTAGGTTGAGTTGACAAGTTATAGCGACAATATATACTTTTCTCCTAATGAGGAAAATCATTGTGCATCATGGCTACAGATCATCAGGTCATTAATGTTGATATGTCAACTCAGTGGAGTTGGTCATCCTATATTCGGAGAGTTGGTGGTTGCATCCCCGCTAGGTTCATTCAGTCGTTATGGTCTTTAGCAAGTCACTTCACCCTCATTGCACTGTATGGATGTGTGTGACGGGTGGGGTGTGTTTAGTATTGAGCAGGAGGTTGTAGGGGCGAAATTACAGTCATGTTCTGTCAAATTGCCCCAGGGCAGCTGAGGGCTACTAAGGTATGAATGTGTGTGAATGTGGAGCGAATGAATAATGATCTAAAAATTGTAAAGTGTCTTTGAGCATTTGGAAAAGCGGCATAAAATTGAAGGCATTATTAGGACATAACACTGATCCTTAGGCCAGCAGATCTCTTGCGTATGAGTTCGTGCTTTGGTAGCCAGGTACACAGAAACTTAAACCTGTCTTAAGCAGCATGTATAGGTTTCTCCTCAAGGCTTTTAATTCTAGGACTGTGTGTCTTTTATCTCCCTTTTACACTTCACTTTGCAAAAACATTTATCTGGTGGCTGTTCACTTAGCAGTTTTGGGGGTTATTCGACTCTCCTAGGCCTCATGTCATTAACCCATGGTCCACGGGTTAATAGTCTTAACCCATTAAATTTAGCTTTATAATACTATGTTTCTAAGTGCAAACTCATTAAGTTATTCAATGCAGTCAAGACTTGAAAACTAACTTGTGCATTTTATCTTTGCTGCACATTTCCTAATTGTTCATCATGTTTCCATCCTGAGTATGTACTTCCAGGATATGAATTATAAATAAAAAACCCCTACGTTGACAGAACCCATAGCTCAGTTCTGTTTACATATTTCAAGCCAGGTTTAGCCGTATCATGGGTGTCTGAAAGATAGAAGCTTTAATTAATTATTGTGAAAGAAGAGCGCAGAGATGGACGTGAAGGTCAGGAGATTACACTGCCCATTTAATCTGCAGGGGGAAGCTAGACTCATTAGTTAGCATAGCAGCAGACTGACAGGGTTGTATTCTAAAGTAATAAGGGTGGACTGCAAAACTCTAATTGCACTTGCACAGGCTTCAGGAAGAGATTCTGACACAGCGGGCCGATGGCTGGCTGACAAACTGAAAGACTGATGCCATGTCAAAACGATCTATCTGAGAAAAAAAGACAAACTCAGGCAGCTTCAAAGAGTCTGAAATCAGCTTGGAATGACATGTAGTTTACAGAACTCCATATAAGAGGAACAAAGGCATGTGACACTCTCAGAAAAATCTAGACACAATGTAGAAGCTTTGTCTAAAAAATCAGATCTGGCTCTATATCAAAAGACAGTCGCATATAATGTCTCCAGCTAATTAGTTTAGCATTCTTGTGATCACAAGCCCGAATAACAGGATCATTTGTGAGTTAATCAGTCAGTTTACCGTAATTCCATACTTGATGGCACTTGAAAGCATCTTTTGTGATCCTCTCCTGCTGCTGGACCAATCATGGAGGGCTTCATGGCATTCACTTGGTTTAGCCGATTAGCTTTGACCTTAAGTGCAGAAGGTCAGACACATTGCTAATCCTCATTGCATTTTGTCAGCCATTGTTGTTACATGCCACCACCTCTTTAAGGTCAGCGATTCGATTTTTCTTCTCTCACTCCACACATATTTGCAGTCACCTTCCATGAATTGGAAAGTTTTAACCTCAATCTCTTATTTCTGTCATCCAGAGTCATGGACATACAAAATTGTTGCCTGGGGAATCAGCAATGTTTTCTTAGTGGCTTACAGAAAGTAGAGGAGAGTGGGCATCTCCTTTAGTGCTGATAGACTGACTCTTATTTCCAACATTTAGATGTGTTAGAAGACTAATATCTCAATGATTTGCCTAATTTTAATACCCTTGGCTCAGATTTTTAATACAAAACATGAAAACGAATCACAGTTTCTTCATGAATCTCAAACATTGCATACAAAACTAATTGTTTATCCCGAATAAACATCTAAGTTTTTCTTTAAATAAAAAACCCACAGTCTGTTGTTGTTGTTTCAAAGAATTAAAAAGAATGATAAACATTTTATTTGTGTATTAGAAGAGATAACAATACAAGTTTAACAATAATATATATTTAACAAGTTATTTTCAACCATCTTACTGAAGACTAAATACACCTTTTGCAAACCAAATGATAACAAAACCACAATACATTTAATACATACTTGTTGCAATCGAATCCTTTGCTGTGTGTTTTAAAGTTTTTGTTGAAGATGTAAATGAGACTGGGATTTCTTTTAAGTTAAAACCTAATTCACCAGAGACTTTAGACTTGCCAATTAAATAGAACAGATTTCAGAACACAGCAATGAGATTTATCTTTGGGAGGAGAGGATTGGTTTTAAGAAATAACTCACATGTTCTAGAGGTAACAATAGCTAAATCTTCATGACTCTAGACATGAGTTTATGGTCTGCAATCAGAGATAAGGACTAGACAAAGAGGAGACTTATCAATTGCTGAGATCTTTGGAGCATACAGTAGTCAAACTTAAGAAGAGAGCCAGCTAAGAACAAAACAGGGATTTGGACAAGATGACAGGCAGAGTTTTAAGGTAATGCTGCTTAACCTGGTGAATTAAACTCTGACTGGCACTGACACAACGTAAGCATTTACACAGCTACAATCATTTTGTGTTAGAAGAAAATGAAAACTACTTTTACTGATGAATTCTTTTAAATATATTACGAAAAGTTTTAAAGTCATTTTTCAAATGTTATCTAAAGGTGGGGTGTGTGAATTATAGAAATGTTTGGGTGGGGTGACATTATAACAAGCGAATAGCCAATCAGAAGGTGTTTTAAAATATTAAGCGTAACAACAAGAAGTGCTACTGATCCAGAGGTCATGTTTGTTTTGAGGATTTTAACCCATGACATTGATCCCCAATGATCACACACAGTTTCAAAATTTCACATGTTGTTGAACCTAAACGAAGAACCCTTAACAAAGTCTACTTTCTACAAGGACAAAATGGTAAAAACTAAATTGCTATTAATGAGCAGCTTAGGGCTTTAGCACCAGCAGTTGTAAGATAATTGAAAAAAAAACAGACTAGAGATAATTAACAGGTAAGAAATTTTAAAAAGCAAAGGATAAAACATTAAAAGTCATAGAATAAAAAAAAAAAACACAGTGCTGATCTGATGTTGGGACGGCAGTGCTCAGACAGTAAACACACATTTGAATAGATGTGTTGTTAAAAGTTTTTCCTCAGAATTTAACTGCTTATTTTTATGACAGTAAAACCTTAAAACAAGACCCAAGTAAATCTACAGTAATACTGTATTATAGTCTGTAATTTACATAGTATACTTTTACCAAACACCACATTATCGAAGGGGAAATAAACCTCTTTTATTTAAATAATTTATGTATTTAAGTTCAATTGTGAACATTTTCTTGCCAAGAAAATGCAGTCATTTTATTGACTGAAATTTTCCTAAACGTAGCTTTTTATGTAGGCCATGCAAAAAACTGTCCTAGTGCTGACACAACGTTTTTTAAAGCATAATCTGTCTGACATCAAACAAATCACAGAATTAGAAACGTGTATGTCATGACTCCATTAGACTTGCTGTCCTACATTCAGCTTCTGCATTCCTAATGAACTTTAATTGGAGTCTGGTATGTCACCGATACCAGTTTGAGTTATAACTTACAGGGGTTTCAAGGATGGGAGAAAGGTTTGGCGCTTCACACCCTGCAATCCCCAAAAGGTTAAACATGGCTGCCCTATGGATATTTTCCGGGAGTTTAACTGCAGATATTATTGGCAAGGCCTGAGGAGACTGGGCCGTGCTCCTAATTGAATTTATGTGAGGCCCATCATTGCCCACTCTTTATAAAATCAATTATTCATAGAGCATGGCACTGGCTGAAATGATCAGCCTGCAGATAGCAGAAAGAATATCCCTTCAGCTGTTTGGGTGTGTTTTACTGTGACAGATGAGAAGACGATGGAAGCCAGAATATGGTTAGTTTCAGAGGGGGGCGTTTGAGGTGCCAGAAAAATCGATGAGTTGTTTATATCCAATTTCACAAAAAAAAGAGGGTCCTTCAGAGCTCATTACCAGTCTCAGCTTGAGCTTTATTTGTTTTTCTCCTACTTTGTTTAATTGGGTTTTCTGTGACGCACACTCCATCCTTTTCGGTCTTGACCTCTCAACTGCAGATTTTTAAGTGTCTCTGAAAGTCTGTCAGAAAAAGTGTTACTATTATAGATTTTTTTGAAAGTTTCGTTTTTTTTTGTGAGAAAGCATAAGGCAGTAACATAACTTTTAACCTAAAGCTGATCTGCAGTAGAATGTCAGAGAAGCTGTTTCTATGTTTGTCAGAAAGCTTTTTCCTTTGGCCACCTTGAGTTGTGAAACATTTTTTAAGTAAGAGCCGACTGATTGAGACATCCATCACCATTTGAAGGTCCATCAATATGATGTGTGAAAGCAGGGAGACAGCTCGAAAACAGCTCTCTGTCTCAAGGCCTCTCAGGTGTCAAAAAGAAACTATGGTTTGGCAGATTAAGCGTTCCAAAGATTATGAACCGTTTTTAATATTTTGAAAAATATTCATGAATGCTTTTCTAGTTGCCTTGTATCTATCAATATATTAAGTATCTCTACAGAAAAATTAGAATCTCTCTTTCTCATATAGAATAGCTTTTCAGATATTTTGAAGTGTTTACATTATAAAATATTTAAACGGCAACAGATTTTCTTTTAATCAATAAAGTATTTATTAGACAAACAGTGTCCATGTTCACCGCACAAGCACAAAACCTGTGCTATATAGGAGCCATCTCATGCAAAACTTCACTCTGTTCAAGGCCACTATGACTGCTTGTACAGAACCAGAAAATAACTCACCTGAGAGATGAGCTTTCCTCATCACAGCGTAGAATCAGAACAATTAGCTATGATCTGCTCACTTGGAATTGCATCACAGACAATGATTTAACTGATATTTCTGTTTGAACTCTAAACTCCTCTTAATTCTTAATAAACCTTGTAGTCAATTGATTAATACAAATATTAAAGTAAAAGCATTTATTAAAGAATTTCAAAAGCACTTGAAAAGAGATCAAAAAAAGTTTAGTCAAAGATTTAAGAGAGGCAACATTTGAAATGCAGAGTTTAAGCCAGGGGTCTCCAAATATGGTCCCGGAGGGCTGGAACCCTCCACACTTTTGGTTCAACCATCTTGAAACACACATGTTGAACTAATTATGTGGACCCCAAATGCAGGAGAGTCTTTCTTTAAATAATAATTTGTTTAAGAAACAAATAACAAGCCCCGGGAAGGTAGGGCAAACAAAGCAAAACCCCCGAGGGGGAAAACAATGAATAATATACAAACAGAAAACTAGGCTTAACAGAAAGACACCATAACAGCACAAGAGAAAATACTAACATGAGCAACACACCAGGATCAACGCAGAATAAGGAGGAATGAACCGCAACCAAAAGAAAACCGAGGGAAGCGTATAAATGGAAACCAAACAAACATAACGAGGGAAACTATAAGGGAAGTGTACTAACTGAAAACTCTAACTAGAAAACAAGAAGGGTGGGGAAAGGTAGGAAAAAACAACAACATATGCAAAACAAAACAAATCAAAGATGGCCACCGTCAGTCACATGACATGAGCCACGTGGCTGGAGGTGGCAAAGGAAAACAAAATAAAAGAGTGAAACCAAAACTAAGGGAAGAAGATCTACAAACCAGATACTTGGCAGATCCTGACACATTTAGGACCTCTCTGATTGTCTGAAGCTAGAGTAGTATGCATATTAGAGCAGGTTTACAACTCGAATGTGCAGGGCTTCGGCCCTCCAGTACCATATTTGGGGAACCCTGGTTAAGGCAAAACAAGATCTAAGAGCAAGAAAATTTAATCAAAACCAGAAAAATAAATCTGCTTAGTGTAGATGTTATTGGTTAACATTAGAAATCCCAGATAATTCTCCCAGATATATATTTCAGCTGCTGTGGCTACATGGATGCTAGCTGGCTACTCTTTTGGCTATCGTTAGCATCCTTTCATTTGTGATTTCTGAGGAATGCAGGAGAACGAGGTGGAATGGTTTGTTTGTGAGACGACGAGAGGACTGACAGACTGTTTTGGGAAAATTATTGGTAGAGGATTGTTCATGTGTAACACATGTTGTGCAAATTACTTGCAAACTGTAATAATGTTTATTGCTGTTCTTTAAATGTAATCCCTAACATGACTCATATTACTTTTTAGCTACTTTTCACCAAATTAACAATATGTACTGCTGAGCATCTTACATCCAGTAGAAAACAATGCGATGTAGCATAATGGCTGTGGCCTATCCAGGCTACTTACAATATCATTTATAATTGGCAACGTGACAGCTCAAGAGAGCGCAAGAAAGGGTGACAGCCATAATCACAAATTATCTAAATATGTTATTATAGAGGCAAAGTTTTTGTCTGGTGATATTTGTGTGGGTATATTCATATTAAACACAACAGAACCAGTGTTGTGCAAGTTATTAGAAACTGTAAAGCATTGCACACAACTTAATACCCCAATTTAAAAGTAACCCTTTACACTACCGTATTACTCTTTCAGAAATATGAGTTACATGGCTCTATATTACATTTGGATAAGAAAAAAAATAGAGAAGTACAAAATAACCTTAAATGACAATATTTACTGCAGAAGATTGCATAAACTGTAATGTCATTTGAAGTAAATTGACTAAGATGGTATACTTATAACCAACCTCATTTTTAATATATATATATATATATATATATATATATATATATATATATATATATATATATATATATATATATATATATATATATATATTATATACTCATGGGGCTGCCTAAGGGATGTTTTTAGCAAAGATTACAGATTATGCCTTTGACTTTTTTCATTTATACCAGCATTGTCCCTAAAAATTACTGTTATAATTCATCCTGTGCCTGATTACTCATCTATACTTACTAAGTATATAAACTATACATTTTTGCTCTCTATTTTTGTTTGTTTCACTCTCATTCCCTCTCCCTTTCCCCCCCAAAAAAAGTTAAGACACTTTTTTTGTCTTTGGTTGGATTTGAAGTTGTGGATTCGCATACCAACCAGTATTTGGAATAGTTTAACTGAGCTAACAGTATGTGAGCAAGATTCCTGTATTCAAACAGTGCATGTATATTTGTTAATGGTAGATACCTACAAATTGTGGGGAGATTCCATAGTAACTGACACCTAATTAGTAATTAGAACACTAATTACCGTGGTGATAGATACACGGAATAGTATTCTAAAGTGTTATCATATGTTCAAACAAAATGAAATAAAAAGCAGTTAGCCAAGCATTGCAGCCAGGCTTTTCTTCTATCAGAGATAATCTATTGATATAAACCACACCTGTCAATCACAATGTCTAAAAGGGAGGGATGACACAGGTTGGTCACATGACACAGACATGTGAAGAATGTGATTTCATAGTGTTTGTACTGTTCAAAGTTTATGTGTAAAACTCAAAAGGTAGACCTGTACCTACTGTAAGGCTTCAAACAGTTGTCAGAAGTTCAAGAGATGGATGAGAGAGATGAGACACGATCACATGCCACGGACAAAAAGGTAGATATGTTTTCAATAAAAAACACAACTTTGATTTTGTAATGTGCATTTTTTGTTGGTTGTAGAGGATTTTTAGAGACAAAAAAATAAAACAAAAATTATGAAAGCATGTAAAGAATAGTGAGTTATTACATAAAAATATGAACAAAAACAATACTTTATTACCTTAGGTCTGTAGGTACTTGAAGGGAAGTCAGAAATAATTACACAGCAACATTCAGATAGGAAATTTGCCAGTAAATATAAAAGTGTGGCTATCACATAACATATTTTTTAGTTTAATAGATAGGAATGACAGTTGAAAAACAAATATGAAGGATGTTCGATTTTGCTTTGTACCAAAACCCATCACTTTAGTCTTTTTGAGAATCAAAATCCAAGTAACTCTGCCGCTTTCCGAACCATAAAGGTTATTTTCAGCAAAAAAATGAAAGGGAGCCAATAATATCATGCTGATTTTATGAGAGAATGCCTATGAACACACTAAGAAAACCTCACTCACAGTGGAACACTTTTTTTCAGGGATTAGTATTTGAATTATACAAATATTGCAAGTGTTGCGTTCCTGCTTATTATTGTCACACTCGCAGAAGCATGTGATTGTTCAGTATATAGAATATACATCATTTCTGCAGTCAGAATAAATCTTTGAACAGCTGCAGTGTCAAGATGGAAAATAAACCATTATCAATTCCAAACACAGTAACTAAGGAACTCAACTTTGTTCCAAAGACATTTTAATATGATACGCTGCTCCAGAGTTTCCAAGTGGCCAGGAAGAATTAGTCATCCATTACTGACTGCAGCAGGGCTGAAATTCATTGTGACACAGAAACATATTACCATGGAGACAAACAGCAGACAAAAAATCCAACAATAGTTCATGATGCTACTCAACCCAGGTGGCCTTAGTACATATCCTGATATATTATCCAATCATCTGGGGGTTTATAACAAGTCATAATTTCATACCACTTTCCATTAACTAATTGGCTGCTAAATTTGGTTTTAATTTTCATTGCTCTGTTTGTCTCTCTAACATTTTGACCCGGACACTGTTGCTAGGAAATTCTTTTTTAGATAAGAGGAAAAAAGAATACATGTATGAATAAATTTTGGTGACAGTGTGCTGGTGAGTTTCACAGCTGCAAGGCTTTGTGTGAGAAGTCATAGCTTTATTTGTCACTGGCAGACTACTGTAACAGCTGTAGTGGCAGTGAGAGACTTCTAGCTTCCGTTTCTTATTCCTCCACACTCACATCCATAGAGCAAATAAGATATAGATTATACAATGCTAGAACATGTTAAAATCTAAAAGGCTGCTTTCAATCTCTCCCGTTCATGATTAGGAGGTGGAAAGAGCACCAAGACTTCAGTAAAAGTATCACTGCTTCAGAGAAAATGTATTCATGTACAGGTATATGTTCTCAGTTCTTCTAATTTTTTACGGCAGACTTGTTTCAATGCAGCCCTGAGTCATCTTTTATAAAAATAAATACATAAAAGTAATACTATTCATCACTTATTATTACAGTTTAAGAACTGCTGTGATTTAATGTTTCTGTCCGATTCATAGCATTCAAAGCAAATCCGAAGGGGGAGACAAAAGCTTATCAAAACACCCTTTCACTAATGTCTAAAGCCACCAGTTGTTGTGTCTGTGTCTGTATCACGGGGAGAACATGCAAACTCCACACAGAAATGCCAACCGACCCAGCCGAGCCTAGAACCAGCGACCTTCTTGCTGTGAGACGACCGTGCTACCCACTGCGCCACCGTGACACCCCCTGTGGCAGATTAATACATATATATTCTAATTCCCTATAGAAGCTCAGACTGCCTTAACATAGACACTGACAATGAACTTGCTTATCAGCCTTTAAATCATGTCCACCAACAATAATCAACGACATTTACTAAGTCATGCTGCATAATGCAAACATTGAGAACCTCATTCAGTGCAACAACCAAGACGGCAAAAAGGAACACATAATGCCATGCAAAACTGTCCGATGAAGACCTCATCACACAGCGCAGACAGTCGCTATAGTAAATATATTATAAGTAATATAAATAACAGCACACATATTCAAAACTGGAAACACACAAAAACATACTATATTGTAAGTAAATGTAGTCACTTACTTTCCACCTCTGATATTTACTACTTTACATATTTACACAATCAAAATGTAAGAGTTCATTTAGAATCTGGCTGTGATCATCTTGCTGTGATAGATTTACCATAAATACTTAATGACAATGAGGCTGTTGCATCTATTAGTACTG
Organism: Danionella dracula; assembly: GCA_900490495.1. Lineage (NCBI taxonomy): Eukaryota > Metazoa > Chordata > Actinopteri > Cypriniformes > Danionidae > Danionella > Danionella dracula. The sequence continues at coordinate 4,998,223 of UELW01000100.1, forward strand.
ACATCTCCATACTGTGTATAGGTTGCATTTTTGGCAAAACTCCCAAAACAGATGCTGTGGTGCCTGTGTGTAACAACCCTGCACATAGACAATGATTCTAAATATACATCCAAAACTGTTGCTGTGTCATTAAATGTTTTTGTAAGTGTGGAGAATGCTGTGGTCTCTCAAAGAGAAACAGCCATCTGTAGAAATATGTGTAGCCACTAGGGGGAAATATGAGTCTAGTCGGAATGTTCTGGGCTGATTTGTTTCCACTGCATGACATCATAAGTTTGTCCAGCTCCTTGCAGTAGTGGCAGATAGTGCTTAGGCTTTCATTTTTGTCAGAATAGGTTTCTTTCACTAGCTGTGAATTTGAGTTTCTCGTATATACCCTTTTTTTTTTTTTTTTTTTTTTACATTTTGAAACTATAGAAAGTGCTCAACGTATCGTATTCTAGCTTCAATTTGAGAACAACATACTATTTTTAAACATTACAATGCATTTGATAGAAGAAAAATGAAACTACAAATGTGTAAGGAAAATTAAATATGTGACACAAAAGTTTTTGGTGTGCACGCTTTACTAACTGTACGTAATATATTTCTTTATTTATTTTTGCGTTCATTTGAATTTAAACAAACTAAATTAGCAAAGGTTTTAAAGTTGTACCCCAGTTTGCTGTTTATGAAACATTAAGTTTTACTAAATGTGTCTGACTAATCACCTGATTTACTCCCACAGAAAGGACAAATTAATAAAATGAGATTAATTCAGTCCTTTACGTGATTATCAACCTCCAGCATATGACTATGGTAAAAAAAAAAAGTGCAGACGCCTGGCAAACAGCAGGCAAAGCTACCTGCCTTGAAACTGACAGGCTTGTGTGAATGAAAAAGATAAATGTTACAAAATAATACTGAATTTGAAGTTATACATGTATAAAAAAAAGTCAAAGCAATCATAATTATTAGCAAAACAAATGACACAAGTCCTTGCTCTCACATGTGCTTGCTCACAAATACCTTGAGGGAAAAGAAACGGATTAACTAAACAGCATTACTCATATCAACAAAAACTTTAAACAAAATCCCTTGTTTCTTCATTAAATTAACTTATCTAGGTTATTTTACTTAAGGTTTTTGATTTTCTAAAAGATGGAGTAGCATCTTTGTTGTGGTTCTCATTTATAAAGCAGTCATACCTAATATACTTATATACTTACCCTATATACTATATGTCAGTTAACGTATAAAAATCCTCACAAGAAAAATAAATGGTGAAATAGCAGCTAGTTGGTTCAGCATCGATAACCCACACATCAATTTTTACTCTGCCCAACTTTGGCTCACTCAAGTTGTTCTGCTCAGCCAAAGTACCACAACGATTTAAGGTTTATTTCCTGATTTGAGAAACAATGACATGCATGCGCACCAGTGAAGTTAGTCTTAAATTTAAAATCTCGCCAATGTCTTGTGCCACTTTAAGTACAAAGCCACCACTTCCAAAGTTAGGCCATGTTCAGCTCTCAAACTGTAGGCTAGTACCAGATAAATGCAGAACAACTTTCAAACCTGGCCCAAGTCTTTGTTGTTGTCAGGTAGTTTTGTTGCTATTTAAAGAAAATGGAAAAGAATTATTTCAACTGTTGACATTTCAATATAACATAATCCTAGAAAAGATTGGTTTAATTTAATGAGGTGGTGGATACAATAAAAAGTTTAGAGTATGAAAAGCTGATACTATTATTAAAACGTTGTCATGGTTGCTCATCGAGAAGGTGAGTGATTACAACATATTATTGCAAACAGGAACAAGAAATATCAAAGGAACTGAAGCACACTAACAAAGAAAATCCAAAACCACAACATGCCATATGAATACAGGACAAGCGCTGTCACAGGAGCATAGAGACAGATGGACTGGTACAGTACTTGAGTTGATTTTATCTGGGGTCGTCAAATCGGAATAAACTGTTAATTTATCCAGCATTTGTTTTATGCAGCAGATGCCCTTCCAGCTGGAACCCGTCACTGGGAAACATCCACACTTATTCACAACGAAAAATTGAACTAACTCAATTCACCTGTATCGCATGTCTTTGGGCTTGTGTGGGGAAACCGGAGCATCCAGAGTAAACCCACATGAACACGGGGAAAGAAATCCAAAATTCACACAGAAATGCCAACTGACCCAGCTGAGGCTCAAACCAGCGACCTTCTTGTTGTGAGGTTCTTGTTCTACGTCAGGGTTTCCCAAACCTGGTCCTGGTGGGCCGCAGGCCTGCACATTTTAGTTGTAACCCTGCTGTAGTATGCATCTACTCTAGCTTCAGACAATCAGAGGACCCTAATTAAAGCCACAGATGTGTTTCATGATGGTTGAACCAAAAATGTGCAGAGCTCCGGCCCTCCAAGACCAGGTTTGGAGACTCCTGCACTACGTCATCATAAAAAATGTATTGACAGACAATAATTTTTGAGAGTCTTCAGTGGAATGAAAGAATCTTATCTGCTTTTAGGATTTCCATGGAAGAGATGCAGAACAGAACCATACACAGAGTACAGACAAAGAACCAGACGCACTGGAAAAACCAATGGTATCAAGGTAAGTCTAATTTCAGATAAGTCTGAGACCAGTGAGAGAGTCCTTCAAATGATGAGTGATAGGCCGGGCTTTTTTCAGGTAAAATGTGATTGGAAGATTCCTGTCAGCTGTGCTCATTAATATGCTGGCGATGAGGTGCGCTAGGAGTGATATTGTGAAGAGCCTGATTGGTTTGTGACACAAGTAGGGTCCCCACTTATCCCTTCTTGGCTATAGAGCCCCATTAGTGTCTAGCAATGGCCCTCAGGAGCTGCAATAAGTGAAAAGGTTAATCAGTGACAAGGCTACCAAGCTGAACCAATAGTTAGCATACTACAGAGTTAAACAACCTAATGCTAAATCTGCATCCCTCAAATAATATAGGAGCTGAGTATATCTGAATGCACATGTTTTTGAACAAAGGGAGAATTTCTGAGAAAAAAAAGTGAAAAAGCAACATGTACTGATATAGTAGTGTATACTTTGGAATGAAACATAGGTCAAATGAGCATTTTCATCTGTGAGTGACACTTAAGAAATACTCCTCGGTTCTTTTATTAAATGTCAAGACTTAAACTGACAAAAATTACCTATACTTTTGTTCTAACTTCCTCATCCTTCCTGCAGGCTCTCAGTCCTTGCTGTAGGCAGTTCTTCATGTAAACTTGTTCGTAATTAACCTGCAGTAACAGTGTGATCTACTTTCAGTAGAAAGGCACTATTTAATAGACATGTTGGTATAAACATCTCATGGATATCAATTACATTGAAATTCTGAAGTAACAGTCACTCTAATAATAGTATCTCCAGTACATTGTTCTCCTCATACAAAATAATAACAACTCTGTTTTGTTTGCTTGCGATTTTCTTTTTAGAGGTGGATTTAACAGACTCTTCAACAGACTTTCAGCATAACAAAAACACACTTGCACTGGAAAAACAAATAACATACTTTACTAGAGAAATTATATTTCATTTTCTTTATTTTTTACAAAAATCTTGGGTTTACTTAAAATCGTCAATGTAAAATATTTGAATACACATTTCAGATTACTGAGTAAAATCTAGTGAATTTACTCAAGATTGTCCTTGAGCATATCCTATGAAACACAACTCCTCTCCGCATTGTTCAAACCTTCCTGAAGCACATGGCCTGAAAGACAATGTTTAAACCAACGACTGATTAAAATAATTAACAAAAAACATGCATGGCTCTAAACTACATAAATATAGTTATTTTTCACTTTAGATCTGTAAAATGTTTTCAAACTGGGGTGACCTATGCTAGTTACAGTAGGTTCTGCCCCTGTTATAAGTTTAGCTATTGTTTAGTTCATAGTTTGGTGTCAGTCTCTTATGTGATTCCTCATTTTAGTGTTACCCATATTAGGTCTGTATGTGTGTATTTCTTTTATAGTCCCTCCCTAATCACTTCCTCCACTCCTTAAATGGGTTTGTCTTAATTGAATCCACCTTTTGATTGAATCTCTCTGTATTTAATCTGTAATTTTCTCCTGTGGCCTTTGTCTGAGAATGTTTGAATCGGAGTCTAGTGGGTTTTCACATTGCTAATTTGTATTATACTACATCGTCTTCTTGTCTATTTTCCAGTGTGACAATGCTTAAAATGTATTTTTTTTAATAAAAAAAAATAGTGGTGTTTTAGTAGCTATTTGATTTGAAGTGGCAGTTTTTGACACAAGTCAAGGTTTAAATTGAAGCATCGTGTCTGCAAATGTTTTATTTGCACACATTATTCTTAATTCTCACCTAATTGTGTTCTTTCGGTCAGCAGTACTTAAAAACATGAAATACAATAAAAATGTATGTTGAAAAGACGTAGGAAACCAATTGCCCTTTGATTTTGATTTTTTTTGTTATTTAATACTGAATATTAAGTTAATGATCATGATATGTTAAGCTTACTATAATTTGATGTAACCTTATTTGGCGTTAAATAAGTTTAATGTAAACTTACATATTAAACTTACTTAATATTTATTTGTAAATTTACTCATACATAATTAATTCAATTTACCTGTAGATAATTATGAATCATTCTAAGATTTTGTTGCAAAGAGTACCTTGTATAAATAAGGAAAACGATTTCCTGCATTTTTAAAGTAAACTCAAATTTACAGTGCAGCAATAAAAAACTGGGATTTTTAACCTCTTGTTATCAGTTTTATATATCAAATGATGGTTTTAAATTCATCATGTCCAATTAGTTAATTTTGTGCCACCTTTGCCCACAAATGACACCTTTCTGTTACAGTCAGTGATGAAATGTACAGTTTATTTACAGAGATAAGATAATATTTGTGATAAGAATGTCATATGTTTAAATCATTCATAATCAATACATAATTATTGTTAACTAAATAAGACATGTTAGCTAGGCTAATTGTAGGGCTGTAGCTATCAAATATTTTAGTTATTGGGTATTCTACTGAAAAAGTAATCGACTAACTGAATAATCATATAAAACATATGTGACCTCACACACCGCTTCCGTAGACTGTAACAATCGATCCATGTTCTGCATTTCCTGATCTCAGTTTCAGTCCAGCAGGGTTCCACAAACAACGGCTGGTGTAAAAAAATAGCTGTGAAACAAGTAATACGCTAACTAAAAGAATTCAAATAGAGCAAATCCGTGAACGATTATTGAACTGTGATCTATCGCTGTTTGATCCGTGAACGGCATATGTTAATGACATCATGCAAGGATGCATACAGTGAATAAACCTATCTGGGTCATCACCTGCCCGCCAATCAGAATCCAGCGTTCAGACAGACCATCCAATTCTTGGCAATCAAGTTATTCGAATAACTCGAGGAATCGTTTCAGCCCTATCTAATTGTATAAGTTCTTCTCATGCTACACACCGCTAAGAATAAAAATAGTCATGAACTCGACATCAAAGCTGGAATTCACGAATACGTTCGAGTGGGCTTATTTACTTGAATGGAAGTCAGTCAGGCTTCTGAACTGAAGTAGATGAACTGAATCATGGGTGGACAGCCCTTGTACTGGGATAAGCTGCATTTCACAGACTTGCCTGTCACCGTGCTTATCTGTGCCTCCTTCCCAGCATCCCTCTTCTCTAAAATGTCAATGCTTGGGTGGAAACCTGTCTGGTATTATCAAATTAGACCACAGAATGAAGAAACCAAAGGCTCAATAAACAATGTCTTTTTTCTGTTCAGGAAATGGCTAAATTAAAGAATTTGTCTTCTTTTTCAAACCAGTGTTCATTATGTAGAGTGAAAGACAGAAGGCAGGAGGAGAGACAGAAGAAAAACCACCGGTCCACAGAGAGCAGCAGCAGGTGAGAACGAGCTTGTGCCTCTGGGATGTTTGTGGCATCACATGAGTGGGAATATGCGGAGAGGCCTGATTATGTATAGCACACTCAGACACACAAAAAATCATTTAGGAGGAGCATGGCCTGGAAAATAAGCCAAATCTATGGCACTAATCTTAACCCTTTTACTGCCCCACCAAGAAACAGATAATTTGTAGAGCAATTTTTATGAGAAACCAAGACATTTGTGTTTCTTAGCTCTTTATATCATCAGTTGCCAAAATTGTATCTTTAATTTAGAGACATGTAGTAATGCAGTAATGCATGTAGAAGTTACTCTGAATACATCTATATGGGATAGATCTTTAATATTGGTAGATTACATTTGTATGCTTCTACAAACACAAAACAGCACATTACAGCACAATCATAGCATCTTTGAATAAAATGTACTTATTTTACTTATTACTAGATGGTTCTGCGGCCAACTTCACACAGATGATAAGTTTTGGTATAAAAATACCAGAGTGTGCAGTGACCATGTAGTGAATCTGTATACCGGCATCCAGAAGTGAGTTTGCAAGTACAGTACAATGATTCACTTCCTCCCTCGACCTTCACTCGTCATCTTTGATAAACACCTGCGCCAGCTCACAGTTTGGTTTCCTCCCCTGCTTGCATCCATCCATCTGCCAATCCATCCTTCCTTCCATCCCCTCCTGTCTGATGCATCATCCCTTGTTTTCTCTCTCTTGTTAGCACACAGTTCATTTGAAATGCTAGTGGCAGTGAAAAATTACATTCCATAAATAGACTGCCATTTATTCCCTAAGTTTCAACATCTGTTGATATTGTAATTAAATATTAAAGTTTGCTGTAGTTACAAAACTGGCTGGGTTATTTTCTCAGCGTGCATCATATTTGAAATAAAAAAGCGAGCCTGAAAGGATCTTAGGCTTTTCTCAATAATAAACAAATTAGAAAATTCAGAATCTATGTGCTTTAAAGGTTTCATATTCATCCTTTGTGTTCATCCTTGTGTCACAAAGATGAACTAGTCAACTATTGTGACTTTGCAGAAATATGTCTCTCTCTGGACTGCATTTAAAAAGATCCTAATAAAAATCTCTGCTGCCTTTATGTCTAAAGCATTATGTCCAAACTAAATTTTTAAAGCACTGATATATTACTTCACGACAGCTTGACACATGCAGAAAGAACAAAACAATAAAAGAACAAAACACAAAAGCCCATGAGGTTGGACAAGTCAAGGGAAAGAAAGAAAAAGCCTTCTGGCTATTCCTTTTCACTTGTATAAATATAAAAAATGCTGTCAAGTCTTGCATGCAGATTGAATATGGTCAGAGTATTTTCGGTTTTGTTTTAGGTGAACTCAAAAAATCTAGCACTTACATAGATTTTGTTTAGATTTTTTAAACAATAAATATAAGTGCTGGAGTCCTGGACTCGACCCAGGCTTAAAATAGTAGAGAGCTGAAAAAGGCCCCATTAAACCACCCATAGAGTCAACCACACAAACCTCTTAAAATTTATATTATTTTAATGAATAACAGACACATATACTTATCTTCACTCTGTTGCATTTTGTTGTTTATTTTTGCATAAGAATCCCAATATGTGTGTGCATTTATATGTACAAAATATTACTGGAGCTCACGACCGCCTTTGCTAGCATCAGATCTTTCTCCCCACTCTCTGAGCAATGAACATCACAGGCTTCACACTTGACTGATTTGAATCGTATCTCACTGGCTGATCTTTCAGAGTGCGATGTAGGGGTGAAACATCCAACACGCATCAGCTGGTTATTGGGGTTCCTCAAGGTCCAGTAGTTGGTCTTCTTCTCTTTTCCATCTACACCCCTTCCCTGAATCCCATCATCCACACCCCTGGATTCTTTTACCACTGCTATGATGCTGACACTAAGCTTGATATGCCACGCCCCTCCCCCCAAATGACTTGTTAGTATCTGCCTACATAGCGGAATGCATGAACAACATCTCTGCATCGATGAAGAACCATCAACTACAGCTCAATATAGGAAAACCGAGCTTTTAGTTGTCAATGCCAATCCCACAGTGCAGCACTGTGCAACTATAATCCCAAACAACACTTCCACAGTCGGAATTCATTGAAGGGTTTCTGTATGAACACCTTACCTTCAAAAACAACCTCTCCAAGATTACCCAATCATGCAGATTTGCACTAAGCTGTACAATATTATAAATATTAGGCACTGCTTAATAGAGCATGCAATTCAAATTTTGGTTCAGGCTCAGTCCTATCTAGACTGGACTACTGCAACGCTCTTCTTAAGGACAGGCCACATGGCTCCACTCTTCATCCAAGATCTTCATCCAAGTTCACTGGCTTCTCATCGTGGCTTGTGTTATTGTAAGTTCAAATCACCAATGCTCTCTTACAAAACCTTTTACAATTGTCTACCTTAACAAGCTTAACAAGTTTGTGTTAAGAGAAAGAAAACCATCTCTTTTTCTGGTCATTTAGGAGTATCAATGATGTGGTTTTCAAATGATCCTGAAACCGGAATCAAAGAAATTTGGAGACGAAGAAACTTTGTGGAATTCAGGTGAGTAGAGAATGGAGAGAGTTGAATAAGTGACTGGGGAGAGGGATAGAAGTTTTTTTTATATAAAGATGATGATGTGTGCTTTGGAGTTTAGAACTCAAGTGATTCTCCTCTTCTGAACAATTTCAACCAAGTATTATGCACAGTGGTGCAAATATATACAACTCTTTTCAAATTTTAAAAGTGCAATGCAAAGTGGTATTATGGCTGCTTGTTTTTTTTGTGTGTAAAATCTCTTCTGATTTTGTTATCTAAGGATCTTATTTCATGCTTTCAAGCAAAATACAATTAAGGTCCAATTGAATTTGAACTGAACTGGAACTGAACGTCCTAAAATAAATTTAAATAATCAGATTGAGTTCGGTTTCACACGATCTATTTCCTTCTCAGAAACCCGTGTATTTGTCTAAGAGGTACAGCTGAGGTTTTGACTTTCCCAGCTAAGTTAAATCACTGTTTTATGTTTCAGGTTTACCTGCACCGTCCCATCTTATAACAGCCTATTCAATGATAGCTATTAAAGTCAACAGTGACATTAAATTATTTAACGATAATGTCTCAATATAAATGCTAATCACTGCCTTATGGCATCATTCAGTGGTGTATTGTTCAGACATGCTGTGGTGTGTTACGATGCATGCTGGTGTACCTCTGAAAAGATGACTGTAAAAGTGTAGAGTTTGACAAAAATAGCTAATTTGGATATGCTGCACAAGATGTTTCATATGAGCATCAATACTGACTCGTGTAAATTCAGTTATCAAATTGTAAGTAAGGTTATTCCGCTGTGATTACTGTGATGTTTTCATTAGGAAGAGTGTTATTTTCTAAAACCATTTTTTTCGGAACTAATTTCAGCTTCCCACAATTGAAATGTAACTTTTAATTCAACACAAATGTGAAGTCACATCTGAAACTATCCACATTTTTTGGTAAGTCATATTTGTATTGAATATTTTCATGTTAAATTTGAAAACAAAACAAAAAGTCTTGTCTTTCAACAGACACACTTATGATTCAAATACTTTTAATTCATCCCTCTGGACCATGTCTATTTCCTAATTGACATATTTTTACACAATGTAATATTACTCTTGACGGCCTATTTGACATGACAAGTTAAGTTTCAGTTAAAAAAATACTTCAGAGCATTTATTCATTTAAAAAAGTTACATTTTGGGTGTGTTTCATCACATACGCAGCAGCACAGTTATTCACTTCGTATTTCTTCAGAATGCTTGCATCATTCGATTGCTAACTTTAATATACCATGTAGAATGTGAATGCAAAATTACTTTAGGGAGTAAAACACAGAGATGTTTTGATTAAATTAAACAGAAATGATACATTATGAGACCCTACAATGTTCATAACCACATTTTGTCAGTGTGAATACATTCTCAGCCTTTTAACTCTTTATCTGGATGATGAAATGTGCAACCATTAATAAACCAGTCAAACAATTATAGCCATTAAATCCTCCACAAAGTTTAAAGTGTGTTCTTTAGGCAAGTAACCAATGCTTTTGTATGGTATCAGCAAGAAAAAAAATCAATATGTCATGCAGGTTGTTTTGAGGATGAGCGAGTTAAAAGAAATGATTCACTCTATATTCATTCACTGTTTTAATACCATTTAGATTCACTCAAACATCGATTTCTCTTTGATATATTTAATTTTTTGGTAGCAACCATTTAATTATTACAACTCTATGTGTTGATTGTCTGGAACAGAATTGGGTCAAGGATCAGGGTGTTCAGTGGGGTCTTGATTTAAACTCACATCCTTTTATCAGAAACAAGTTGAGGAAAAAACTCAGAAATGAGTCTTTCCAAAGGGCAAACAGTAATTACTCACTGACTTGTTGATGTTCTCCAACTAAGCTGCTGGAGGAATATGCACTGCTTAACAGTTACAGATTGACTTCACAATTCAGGTCAATGCAACGCCCGTGGCAAGAACAACAAAGCTGCATGCTTCCGATGTCTTCTCAAATCCTTGTTTTCAGGTTTATTTTAAATCACAATCAAACATGGCTGACATTTTCTTGTTTATGCCGATGGAAATTTTACAGTAGCTTTAACAACAGCTTAGTAAGATATCACACTTGACGACTTATTTCTAGTAAGAACTTTGCAGAGTCTGCAAATTCAACCTCATTATCATTTCAATGTATTCTTTACTATTATATTTTTGCATTTTAATTGTCAAGGATTCACAAGAGATGCTCCCGGAAAATCCTCAACTGACAGCACCTGAAGATCGTAAGGAGCGCGTGCAGTTAAGCACACAGACACCTGAAGATAATTCTCTCATCCCTGATAAATGACTTTGCAGAGCGCGAGCGCGCACGTGAAACCTCACGCTAAATAGATCATCTTAAACTATATTTATGTGTACGCAGTAACGAATTAAATGTAATTCGTTAGTGTACTTAAGAAGCTTTTCAAGTTTGCCTTAATAACTCTGGACTATCAGTTGCTACACCAGCCGTGACCCAATCTACGCCATTTTTTGAAGTCCGTAAAAAGAAGAAAAACTCGATTTTCAATTGTCTTCTCTTTCTTCCCCGCCCCTGTGAAATTTTCATTATGGTGGTTATTGTTACTGACGTAATCTTTCTATAGATTCAGCAAACGGGTTCATTATGTATACTAGGGGTCTTTATGCCTATTAATCATACAATTGTTATATTCACATGAAATAACAACATGTTTCCAACACTCAGATTTGCACACGTGCAGGGGATGCATGTGATGCAGCAGAGGGCCATATGACTTTCCAAAGTGTACTTTATTGGGGCTGTATTGATATCTTGCAGACCTTTTTCAAATGATCCAATTTGAAAATAAAACATGAATGTTGTATTACCTTATGAATCTTGGAACGGTTGTACACTGTAAAAATACAGTAAAATACTGTAAAAATTACAAAAATAATGTATGTTTGTTGGTCTTTTCTAAAGCTATTTTTTTCCGTTGGCTCATCTTTTGCTGAGTTGTTGACTGAATTAATATTTTCTTAGTGACACGTGTGCTAGTCTGAGTCAAAATTATATGTTTGGTCCAATACAAAACATTAATTGTTTCTAATTTGGGGAAAAAAAATGGCTCGGCATAATTTGTTTTGTGCAGCTTTTCGTTGAGTCAAGTAATTTTTTATGTGTACTCTATACAGCGAATAACCTTCAATTAGACAGGGTTTGTTATTCAGAACTTTTTCATATTATTAGTTATACAACACAGAAAACAACACAAAAATGATTTAGCCAACTGCATGGACTTTAATCTGCATCTGTACAGCTATTCAAAGCATTTGAACTTTACTTAACTGTTGCATATGGAAAATAAAATCTGACTCTTAATGTCAGGCTCAAAATAATTCATTGGTTTTCATGATCAGAGACTTGTTCCCCCTTCCAAGAAAGTACTAGTAAGCAATATCCAGCGAAGGTTAACAGCTTTCTATATGCTACCATGAAATGACAGTTCATTTGATGCAAACCAGATTTTCATAAACACCCCACTTGAACTTATCGTCTGGTTTTCATGAAATTGAGATGTTTCCTTGAGATGTTTAGCTTCAAGTAACAGCACTTAAATGCTTGTTTCTCTTCTTTAGGCGGATTGTCCATTTGTTCGTAATGCGATTTTTATGCCCTGTTCCCCTGAAGACAGACTAAACAGATTAAACCTAGAGTACAAGTCCATTTACATCATAAATCTAGCTAAATGTTACTTCAAACAGACTCATAGGCTTCTTGTATTTGATTACTGACTAAAGTTTGGTTCAATTTTGCTGCTAATGTCTTTTCAAATAAAGCTATGAGTGTAATTGGACACTGAGTTGTTCTGTGTGAAATTTCATGGGCGGAGGGCAAATGGCTGTTGTCGAGTTGGATTCTCATAGTTTTTCCACTTCGGTGTGTATAATATGACTCTGATGCTGCACTGGTACCTAGCTGAGAATGAAAGGAAGCCACGTCTGAAACAAATGGGAAAATTAGTTTTTAATAATTCATGGTTAATCATCCATTTGGAGGTCCCCTCTTCTTTGTATGGCAGTTACATTGATATTCATGCAGCGAGTAGATTGAACTTCACTACAAAACATGAAAAGATTTTTTTTTCGGAAGGTGATACCTTAAATAAAAACATTACCTGATCCTGTTTCAAACTCACCCGTGTTATAAAAAGTATTCTGTTCATTCACAACAATGTGTTTATCTAGTATCTGTTATATCTTATACTTCTTTAACCCTTGTGTGGTGTTCATATTGTTGTTATGCAGGCATGGTTTGCAGGTCTGGTAGACCCATTGCCTTTTGGGGATTTTAATTCACCTAATCAAGACATTTTATGGTAAAATACTTCACCGATATTTACTTTAGCCAAGAAACAAATAATATAAACTTATTTAAACCATGTGGTGTTCTCATTATTGTTACTTTGACAAGGTTGGCGGGTCTTTTAGAACCATTGCATTTTGGGGCTTTTAATTAACACAATTATACAATTTTATACTTAAATGTAAAAATATGTGTATTTGTGATTTATGTTTATGTGGGAAAACAGAATAAAGGTACAGAATCTACAGTTTTCAAACTTTTACATGCCCCGGGTCCAGTAGACCTGAACACCTTGTATGTAATATAAATGTGTGAGGGGTGTACAGTGTGGAGGTCATCACAGAAAACGAGCAAAGCCCTATGTTTCACATAATTATTGCATGTACATTTTTTCTTTTTGATGAAAACTGAAAATGGTTGCCACAGACCCAAACACCACGCATGGGTTAATTATGTAAGTTTTAGCACTGTTGTTAAGATTGTCTGGCTATTATTAGCGTTTTAATTCCCTCTCCCTGTCTTGGTTCATCCTTGTTTCTTCTGCTGATTACTTTTCCTGATTTATGTGTATCGAAGGCATTGATGTATTTTTCACGACATTCCCCCTTCAGAGATTCAGAGGAAAAACAAGAAGCACAATGACTGGGTTTAATAGTTAAAGTGTGTAAAAGTGAACTTTAAAAGGTTCATTTGAAAATAATTAAAGTCGATAATTTCACATATATTACATCAAGCAAAGTGTGCTTTCACATTTTGTCATTAAAGCTAAATTTTGGCTTCCCTTGATATGTTTTATGAGTCAATCCATGTTGAGCATTTCAGAAAAAAACAGCAGTCATACAGCATATTTCTCCCATTGTTAAGTTTGTCACAGTTAATATGTACATTATTATTTTACATACAGTTTTTACATACATGTAATTATTTTACATACATGTACATACAGTTATTATCTTTCCATTATAACTTTTTATCATAGACATAATCACCAATATCGCTGCTGTGGGACATGTGGTATGGGTACTGGGATATGGGTACTGTGATATGGGTACTGGGATATGGGTACTGGGATATGGGTACTGGGATATGGGTACTGTGATATGGGTACTGGGATATGAGTACTGGGATATGAGTACTGGGATGTGGGTACGGTGATATGAGTACTGGGATATGAGTACTGTGATATGGGTACTGTGATATGGGTACTGTGACATGGGTACTGGGATATGGGTACTGTGATATGAGTACTGTGATAGATATGAGTACTGTGATATGGGTACTGGGATATGGGTACTGTGATATGAGTACTGTGATATGGGTACTGGGATATGGGTACTGTGATATGGGTACTGGGATATGGGTACTGGGATATGGGTACTGGGATATGGGTACTGTGATATGGGTACTGGGATATGGGTACTGTGATATGGGTACTGTGATATGGGTACTGTGATATGAGTACTGTGATATGAGTACTGTGATATGGGTACTGGGATATGGGTACTGTGATATGGGTACTGTGATATGGGTACTGGGATATGGGTACTGGGATATGGGTACTGGGATATGGGTACTGGGATATGGGTACTGGGATATGGGTACTGTGATATGGGTACTGGGATATGGGTACTGGGATATGAGTACTGGGATATGAGTACTGGGATATGGGTACGGTGATATGAGTACTGTGATATGGGTACTGTGACATGGGTACTGGGATATGAGTACTGTGATATGGGTACTGTGATATGGGTACTGTGATATGGGTACTGGGATATGGGTACTGTGATATGAGTACTGTGATAGATATGAGTACTGTGATATGGGTACTGGGATATGGGTACTGTGATATGAGTACTGTGATATGGGTACTGGGATATGGGTACTGTGATATGGGTACTGGGATATGGGTACTGGGATATGGGTACTGGGATATGGGTACTGTGATATGGGTACTGGGATATGGGTACTGTGATATGGGTACTGTGATATGGGTACTGTGATATGAGTACTGTGATATGAGTACTGTGAAATGGGTACTGGGATATGGGTACTGTGATATGGGTACTGTGATATGAGTACTGTGATATGAGTACTGTGATATGGGTACTGTGATATGGGTACTGTGATATGAGTACTGTGATATGGGTACTGTGATATGAGTACTGTGATATGGGTACTGGGATATGGGTACTGTGATATGGGTACTGTGATATGAGTACTGTGATAGGAGTACTGTGATATGAGTACTGTGATATGAGTACTGTGATATGGGTACTGGGATATGGGTACTGTGATATGGGTACTGTGATAGGAGTACTGTGATATGGGTACTGTGATATGAGTACTGTGATAGGAGTACTGTGATATGAGTACTGTGATATGAGTACTGTGATATGGGTACTGGGATATGGGTACTGTGATATGAGTACTGTGATATGAGTACTGTGATATGAGTACTGTGATATGGGTACTGTGATATGGGTACTGGGATATGGGTACTGTGATATGGGTACTGTGATATGAGTACTGTGATATGGGTACTGTGATATGAGTACTGTGATATGGGTACTGTGATCATTGTCTTGATTCATTTCACCTGTTTTTGGTCAATTGATCACTATTTATAATCCAGCTTCTTTGTAAACCACAGCCTTGTAATCTCCTTGTGTTCTTATAACCTCTTCATTATTCTAGGTTACTTAGGTTTGTTTTCAGTATCTCCAGATGGTTTTTAAAATGCTAAATTATATCAATAACATTTAAATGACTTTAATAACAATTTAATCATTATTGTTAAGAAGCAATGTTTTTGTTTCTCATTTTGTTGATATTCAGCTCAACTGACACGACATGACAGCTCTTTTCAGCATAACAGAATTATAGGTTTCACCTCAGAGGGTTTGTTTGTTTACAGTAATTCAATCTGTAAACAGCATCTGTTTAGTCTGGTTGTTTAGTCCATACAGATCATTACGATGGTTTCACTAGTCTGTCATGGAGGCTCCAGGCCTGTGGCTGCTGGTTCTAGATTAAACAGGGCTATTAAAAATTCAAGTGTGAAATGGGAAAATTATCTGCTTCCCGCTCTTTCAACATGCCCTCGGACCTACGGCGTGGATGGTGGCTTATCATTAATTTATGGCATATTAGCCACAGAAATGAGGATCGGCCATGCAAAGAAAAGCCAGGATCACTGTGTCTCTGGTGAGTAAGAATGTTAAATCTTTCTAAAATGGCACTATTAGAGTCGGACAGAAAATCACACAGAAAAAGTGTCAAATGAGAGAATGTTCTGTTAAACGCTGATGAGTAGACATGTTTTAAATCTTTCATTCTGTTTTTTTTTAAATGTTACGATTGAAAATTTTATTTTGTTTCACTTCAGGTTTTGAGTTATGTTTGGTTGAGTTATATGTTTTATTCAAATCAAGTGTTTTACATATCAAGGGTCAAGTTAGTATATTTGTTCCTTTGCTATATATAGTTAAATTAATACGAAGTGTCTCAACTTGTACCTTAAAACATGTATTAATTCAAACTTATTTTACAAGTAGAGAGCAACAAAAAAGTCAAGGGTCAAAATCATATTTTATATAACAAAGTTCCTGATTTTGTGTGACAATTGTCGGTTTAGAGAGTTAATTTTACTCTCAAATTTTACTGTGTTTATGCAAATATTAGAATTATTAGAATAACACCCAACATTATCCTCACTGCCCTACTTTTTTCTTCTTTGTACCTTTTCCCAATCTTCCGTGCCACCCAACACTTTCATCACTGTGTAAAGACTCCCTGACAACTTATTTGTTTTGAACTGTACTGTGGACTTTACACTGTTTCCAGTTTATCTTTCACATGTCATAGAATAACACTCACCTTCCCTTACCTGGATCCTATTTCGCTGCCATGATTTGTCCTGCTCCTGTCATCATTGTCTTTATCCTTGGTTCTGTAGTCTGTCTCCTCTTCCAGCTGCTCACGTCTCCTGTGGATTCCGTCACACACAGTGTTGTCTTCTGTGTTATCATCTGTGGCTGTCTTCACTAGACTGCTCTACTTGTATTGTATTTGAATTGTTAATTAAAATGTAAATCAATCAGTCAATGTGGTGCTACTACTTTCTTCCTTTTAACTAGCAGCAACTCATATGGGTGCAAGTCCACAAAAACTCGGATAATAGTAAGTTTAAAAGTCTAGGATTATAGTAAGGTTTTTGATGAACCAATTTTACCAAACCGGTTCAAATGAACGCCAGCGTCCTGTAGGTTGAAATCTGAAACAAAAACAGGTGTGTATTGGCTTGATACTGGGTGAGGAACAGCTAATCTGCGCTACCAAGTGAAGTTGAGAGACAGCTACAAGACACAAGCCCTCTCCTGGAAACAGACCCCACCCCACCCCCCTCAAATTTAGCCTATTTTGCTTACCGTATACATTTACAGAACATATTTGGACATTTCTGAAAATTCTACAAAAAACCCATTCTATTGTAAAGAAAAATAATATGTTAAAAATGCAGTTAACAGAATAAACCCCATTAAATGGCGTGAAATACGCTGCTGTCTATCATTGTTTAATCGTCAAAGCTCCTCTGTGAACACTTGAGACTGAAATAGTGCAGTGGTGACAGCTTCTGCCTTCTCTGTTAACATAAATGAAAGACTTGTTATAATGAGAACTCTTTTGAAATTGCAATAAAATTTAAGTATAACACTTTAACAGATTCATTCAGACAATTTTTAACAGTAAAAGGAGACGCACATGATTAAAACTCCATTGTGAAAATCCTAATCTCAAATGATCTTCGGGCTGCAAAAGCCATCAACCACCTCCATGTCAAGTGGTTCATTATAGTTCTGGATCAGTAAGATGACCCAGGTCAGTTTTGTAACTGTTCCCTAATTAAAAGCTAAAAGACAAATGAAGCAGGAAGCTTTATGATGTAATACTTGAAGATGCCTTGCAATACAGGTGCCAACTTGTCACCACACCTGTTTATAAATGTTTTCTCGATTTCAACTCTAGCCTAAAAGGGATTGCTTTCTCAAATCTCTTTTCTGATTATCTCATCCATTCCCGAGCGTGTGTTCTGGGTTCATGTGACAGGCATCCAAGAGGAAGTGGAGTCAGTCATTAGCGAAAGCGGGGCACTTATGAATTATGCTCTTTGTTAGAGTGTTTGCCTGGGGACATGCAGCATAACAACACAACAGCAATCACAACAGAGAGCAATTCAAGTTCAGGGGTCAGAAAAAAGGTTTTTAAATCTTTAATTTCTCTAGATTTGTTGTTTGTTTTTCTTTTTTAAATAACTGCATAACATGCATAAACAAAACAAAAACCAGAACAATTCAGCAAGAATTGCAAAATAGAAACTATCAGATGATGCACATTAAGGAGAGAGAAGATAGACTCAGAGTTGTGTTGTTCATGAAATGAAAAGGTTTTCACTTTACTAGGAATTTACTTTTTTTCATTGTATTACATAAACATAAAAGATAACAGGTAAGTGTGACGACATTTAAGTGTGGTAAGGGAAAACAGAAAGCATAAGAAACTAAGACAAATAAATAACGAAAAGTTAAAGTTGTGGAATGGAATATTAAAATCTTTAATTAAATACGGCTGCTAGGCTATTTGTATCTTATACCTTATTTACAAGCTTTAAAAATGAAGTATTTAAAAATAAAATAAAAAAATAAAGCAATAACAATTAAGTAAGGGATACACAACTGCTGAACATGCATTTTAAAACACACGATGTGGAGGCGAAGAATTGACTATGCCGGAAAAAAGTACATTTGAAGTTCGCTGCTGTAATGTCTAAATATTTGACGAGGATTATGCTGTTTATACCATTATCTTTGGGCAACATTAAAATGTTAACAATATAATTAATGTTTGCTCTACAGTAACGTTACATAATCAAAATGAAACGGTGGTATTTTTTTCTGTTTCACTGCTCCTCGCTCCTGACAGAGACAAAGAACATTACTCATGTGAGTTAAGGTAAAATGAATCTAGATTGCTCTCCACTCATGTACAGACAAGAGCTCAATCCAGCTTCTTAACAGTTGGGAGAATAAAACCCAGTGACATTTAAAAGAGAGTCGGGAAAAACATTAGGCAATAACTGAACGCTGTTTTGATCGTTTTGTTTTATTAAGAGACACTTTATTTAGCTTTAGCATAGCGCTAAAACTACTGGACTGTCTACAGAGTGCTCACTAGCTTCATACACCAAAAGCACATCAGGGTTGATTGTTCACAGCTTTTAGAATAACTTGTTTATTCATGATTTATAAAACCACTATGAAAGTGTAAAACTTACTTCAACACAATGATCATTTACTAGATAGTAGGCTCTGCATGTATTTACCTACAGAATGTTTTTCTGAGTGAAATTAGCTGTTTGTCACTAGAAAGGATCATCTAACTCTAACAAATTCAACAATAAACCTAGCTGGAGGAGCTCATGTTGAGGGAGGACTGAGAAATATGTTGCTCTGAAGTAAACGTTAGTAACGTTAACCTTTAAAAACGAAACGCTTTTTAAAATAGAAATAGGTTGTTGCCAAGAAAATGCACTAACACTTTATCTTTTTACCTTCTTTGAGACTACAGATAAAAATGTTTAAATGAAGCATCAACCACCCAAATACTACAACATATAAGCAGAATCCTCCTCTGGATTAAAAGTGAGTGTTTTAGCACTAATAAATGTAAAAAAATACAATAAAATAAATAAATAAATAGAATGAATAACATAAAGTCCTGACAGAGATTCAACTTGCTTGCTGAATGATAAATAATGATCTGCAATGATGAACATCTTCACCTAAGGTCAAGCCATGTCATGCAGTGAGTCACTGGAGTTCTAATCAGCAGAACATCACCCAGAATTCTCTACAATTACAGCATCCTCCTAATACTGTCTGATCATCTGATCACCATTGAATACTACGTCATGAATAGGCTGACAGTTTGATCACACAATCTTTTTACCAAACCGCTCTAGTACTTGCCTGTTTACTTCACCTGCGATACTTACCTGACTAGTTTGACATTGTAATTGCCGTTGACATTGTAATTGAAGTTGACCCTAATCAATGACAGATATAGCAAAGATTACTGTTCACCGTGCTAACATGACTCATGATATTTAGAGAAAACTATACATGTTTATCGAATGTATTTAATCACAAAACAAAGGTGCAAAGTAAATTTTATCTTCTTATTTTTGCTCTCTCGATGCAGATGCTGACTGCACAGGTTTTAGACAAGACAACACAGAATCTCAAGATAATCAGCCCATTTTGAGAGTGAAATAGTTGTTGGTGATGATTGGTTGATGTGAATGTTGGGGTTAGCATTTATTGTCATCGATTGAATTGGCATACTTTACAGCATTTCACAAAACTTTTAACGTTTTTAGGTGAACTTATTGTGTTTGGACCCAATTCATATTTTTTAACATGAAGTAAAAATGTGTGTACGCTATGTATGATGGCTATATATAAATGTAATAATCACAAAACCACTCGTAATATATTTAACCTGCCCCGGTGAATATCCTGCAGAGCTCTGATGTGAGTTGGTTCGGTCCTCTGGCTAGTTGTCTGCTTGCTACTCACTTGCTCTGGTCTCACCCTTGTCTCTTGTCTGTGTAAAACTGATGTTCAAAAAAAGTGTAGCCACTGGAAGCTAAGCTCTAAAGTTCTATTGCAAAGAATGTTCCTCTTTTTGTCCCTTGTGTTTTGGGCATGTTAATAAACCTGTCTTGTTTCTGATGCTCTCGTTTTGTCTGTTCCCTGGCAGGTGCTTCTTTTGAGGCATAAAAAATTGTGTTACAGACATAACTCATGAGACACTCCCCTTTGCAATGAACTTTTTAAAATTCATTTTGAATGGAATTTTAAAAGTACAAATCTGGATAAAACAGGTTACAGTTAACTTTTGACTTCCGTGAGACAGATTTGAAACCAGGTTTACATAAAGGCTTCATTTCAGCCAAACTGCATTTAAGTTATACCACATAGTTTTTCATTCATTTTACAATTAACTTCTATATTTTTGGAGATGGTCTGGATTCGGAGACATATGACAGCAGTTTGGTTCAGTTAAGAGATAATTTCATGTTTAAAAGATGCATCACCTCAGTTCTACCATATCATAGAATATTGCATGATGCATGAATATCTTCTGGATTTCAGTTTTTTTGTCATTAATCAAGTTCCTCCAAAAAAAGTTCAGTGTCCTACAGAGAGACAATGTGAAGCGTCATGCCTATTTGCTCCAAGCATTTTTTTTTTAACAAATACCATCCCCTTAATGGATTTCCATATTTTAACTGATGCTAATTCATGGGAACCCAATTAAATGTTTTAACAAAAGGCTCCCCAACATGCAGCTGCAGGATTAACATCATTAACTTAACAGATTTTCGTTTTTTATGGTTCATTATCTGTTCCAAAAAAATAAAGTCACTGGCTGTAAACGCAGACTGTAGAACCCTACAAACAACAGATTGTCGTGGCACACAGAAATTGCAGCCACTTGAATCATGCTGCTCTCGAAACTTTGTGAAAGATGTGATTTTTCATTTGTTTTGATCAGCCAGATAAGAAAAAAAAGAGGAAATCGGGTGCACAATAACAACCAGACCTTGCAAAAATTGAAGCTTGGCATTTCTGACAAGTTGCAACAGAAAGAGATAAATCTGTCACTTGGAAAGAATAATTTCCCCTCACATATACGCTGTAGGTTACAAGCCAGGAAGAAGCAGATGAAGCAGGTACACTCTGCTGTATGCTGCTAAAGCATAACCCTGTAGATATTGCTGAAATGGATGAGAGTGCTTTAAGCCTGATATATGTGATGAATATAAAGAACAATATGAAAAATAGAAGTACTAGGGTTTCAGAAAGCAGTTTTTTTAAGTTCACTTTTAAATGCTACTTTTTGTGTTTTATGAGTAATAGCTCGCTAGAGAGTTTTCCTTCCAAAACTGGCTTCAATATGTTCTTCTGATATTTCATAAAAGAGCAACATTAAATGACAACAGGTCTTTGGAAAACCTTTTATGGCTCACTTCAGAAATGGCAATTAAATTATAGTTAAGGCCCCAAGGCAGATTCAATGCTTTGAATCATTCGGTTATTGGCCAAAACACAATAAATTATATAAAACGTCTGCCACGAGTTGAATTGTTGCCATAAGGAAAATGAACATAGGATTTAGGAGATTAATGCACACAAATCAACAAATGCAAAATTTTTTTCATATAGTTTCATATATAATTTCATACGTTTATAACAATTTCATTTAATGTGGTGGCAGTACTAACCTATTTGTTTCCATTCCTAGACTGCATTTTATTTGCAATTTTTGTAAATTATTCATGTATGTTTCATGTTTCCAACTCGGTTTACATATTTTGAACTTACCCTGCTGCATTCTTTGAAAACAGATGTGGTATGATGAGTCTGAATGCCTGTATGATAATTAAAGCGGCCACTGTATTTTTTGCTTCCAAATATAATGTACAGGACATTACAGAGATGCCTGGCTTCTACCAATATAATTACAGCTCAAGTAAACCACATTATTGTCCCATTATGGCTAATTGACCTCACAAAAACCCGTTACTGGAATGCCGAGGAGGATGCCTGCATTCTCTGAAATGCACTTATAAGCTTATTAAAACTACAGGGAGGAAGAGCAGTATATGGATGGTACATTGTTTTACCTCTCTATGAAGCTTTGAGAAAGTATGCTGGGTTCACTTTTGTTAAGTTAAATGAATGCAAAACATTTGACCTTTTATTCTCTTAACCCTTGCTTGGCATTCATAATATTACCAACCAGACAGTGCTCACTGTTCTTGTGAACCCAATGCATTTTGGGGGTTTTGATTAAAGCAATCAGACTATTTTATGTTAAACTGCTAAACAGATATTGAGGCTTTATTTTCAACAACAAGTAATACAACAGGGTGTTTATGCATTCATTTTATTTCTTTTAAGGTTCTTCAAATACCTCTTATCACACTCAGCCTCAAGAGATTTAAAGAACAAATTTTCACAAATAGTATCCTCAACTTTTAAAACATCTTCCTCTTGTCATAATCAAAAGCATCTTTCTCTCTCCCTCCCTCCCTCCCGCAAGACACGCCCGAACGCCACAAGCCATGTCCCGTCTTCGCCGCCCTACCGAAAGACTCGCTAGATAGCGAGAGACGAAAGACGTGCTCTATCGCGTCTCTATGACTCGCTCGAACGACTAGATCTCTCCCCTCTTCATCTCTCTCTATCTTCCCTTCATCTCTCTCTCTCTCTCTCTACTCTCTCTCTCTCTCTCTCTCTCTCTCTCTCTCTCTCTCACCCACCGTCATTATCAGCTATGGTATGAGAGTTTGTGTGTTATTTAAAAATATTGACATTAGTTTAGGGCTATCGTTTAATTCAGCGTTCCAATGTTCACATTATGGCCTCCCATAAGGTCTCCTCCAAAAAATAAAAAGAGAAGAATGGTCATTATTTATGGTCATTATTTATTGAAAACTGACAGCTACAGGCACTTTTAAACTCTGCTTCATTAATTTCTTATTAAGGGCCTATCAAAAATGATATCTTGTTAGTAATATGTACATCATTCAAATGACTGCATATTGAATAGTAGTGTGATTACAATTCTGCTCAGATGTTTATTTTTGTTATCATTTTAACAAAACAAAAAGAATTGGATACACAAAAGAATTGTCAAACATGAACAATATGTTAATATATTTTCAAAGGTTTTAAAAAAGTCTTTACAAAGTTTCATTTAAATTCATATATCTACATATATTTCACATTTTTACAAGTTGAAGAGCTAAGCTGTTTAGTACAGTTCCTATTTTTTATTGTAGTCATGTAATGTAATTTAAATAAAAAAGCAAAACAACAAATTGCAAAGTTCATGATTAGTTAATTGTAATTAGATGATGACTTTATAGGGGCAAATCATAGTCATTTTTTAATTATAAATCATTTTACATTTATTTCACCTCAACTTGTCAATTAATTAATTCAGTCTATATATTATCATTAATTATGTTATTTAATCAGAATAGTAAAACATCTACTATCAGAAGCCAATCATTAATTAAGGCAGTAAATTATGTCTTAGTACATTTTACTCATATTGTCATGATTCTCATAAGAGAAGGGTGGTAACAGAACCCAAACACGCAACAGCCAGAGGTTCAGTCAGTATCTTTGTTATTAAACAGAAAATAACAACTTAAAATCGCCCACGAGGGGGAAAACCTCCAATAACTAAAGTAGGCAGAAAAGTATATGGATAAGGACTAAAACAGAACAACCGAGAACAGCAGAACTAACCAAATTCAACCGGACGAAATGTGTGACATTAACAATGCTGCAACTCTGAACATGGGAAGAGGGAGCCTTATAAAGGAAAACAATTAACCTAAACTAGAACTAAGACAGGGAACTTAACTCAACTGAACCGGGGACAATTCGACACAGGAGGAAATCAATCGAGACAGGAGTGCATTTACTAACTGCAAAGAAATAAACAGAAGCTAAACTCTATAATGATAAAAAACTAAGAAGACCCTGAACTGCACTTCCTTTACCTTCCTGGTGTTCATCTCGCTCATGTGGGTCTCCCGGATCTGCTAATTGCTCACCTGGCTCCACTTTTAAACACATAAATCTAGCAAAGAACTGCTGAATTTATGTTTAGTCCAATAAACTTCACCAAGTACTTCAATAAATACTTCCCTGTTTGTGTAGCATGCTCAGGTTTAATGAGTTCATGGTTAGTACATATATTAACTCATAATTAATTCATCATTAACTCATCATAAATTAATGGTTAATATTATGTAAAAACTAATGACAATTTATTTCATCTTATCACAAAAAAAAACATAGAAGACAGTTAAGTGAAATTGATGGTTGATTGTATAGGTCAGAAAGAGGCTGCAGAGAGTCAACATGTATCTAAGCGTAAGAGAACTAGTTGATTGAAAGCTGAAGCCAAAGAGGCTGTTAAAGGTTGACCAGACGTCCAAATGCAGTTAGAGGCTTTATTAAAAGCCAGCAAGATTACAGAAGAAAAAAAGACTTCAGCTAAAAACAAATGTCTAGAAATAAACAAACATATGTTCAGTGATCATGCTGCTCTGGCTCGATCAAAGTTGCTGTTTTGACAAACTTTATTGTAATATAAAAGCCTACATGGCCTGAATGTTTTCAAAAAAGCTTCCCAAAAACATTCTGTAAAATTTTCCTACTAAATGATGTTATTTGGTTCACTTTGTTCAATCAATACTTCTCTTTAGATTATGAATTCCAAAAGATCAGTGTAAATCAAATCTATAAATAACCCAAATGTAATTGAAATGTAACTGAAGCAAAATAATGAAACAAATGACTTTCTTTCTCTACAAAAACAGTACTTAAGGCTCTCTAGATGTGTCATGTTTCACCGATGACTTTTTTCACCCTGCGTTCCATGACCTTTGGGATGTGTTGAGGCTGAAGGTGCTGCCAGAGATGAGCTGCTGTGCTTTACAGCAACAAGGAGTCATCCAGCAGATGAACTCGTATCTGAAAGTCCTCTTCAGGCATCTAAATCCAGGCACTTTGACTCATCTGTCCAAGTCTATAATGAGATTAAACTTTTGTGACTGCTTGCAGCATGTGTCTGTCAGGCAGTGATAGCTGAGACTGCTCAATTTCTGAATATTAAAGAGGTTAAAGTTGGGTGCAGAACACTGGGGGCCCGTTTTGACGTGATGAAGCCTGATGTGGCCATCGCTCTCATGTTGACTGATGGATTGCAGTGGGAGAAGAATAATCTGGCATCAGGGCTCTTGCCCCGTGCTTGGGTCACTGGCTCCTGATTTAGCTGTGCTCAAAAAACAATGACTTCTTTTCTGTATCTTGGGATGACTGTACATACTGTGAACAGCGGATGCCCTTCCCTGCCGCAACCCATCGCTGGGAAACATTCACACACACATTCACACTATGGGCAATTGATCTTATTGAATTCACTTATTCCGCATGTCTTTGGACTTGTGGGGAAACCGGAGCACCCGGAGAAAACCCACGCGATCACGGGGAGAACATGCAAACTCCACACAGAAATGCCAACCGACCCAGCCGAGCCTAGAACCAGCGACCTTCTTGCTGTGAGACGACTGTGCTACCCACTGCGCCACCATGACGCCTCTATTAAATTTATTACTTGCTTAATACTGGTTAGTTTTTATGCACCAAACATGTGGCTTTTTTCTTTCTTCATATTGCATGCACATGCTTTTATTTCTAGTCTTTTATTATGTTTCTTTTTATTATGTGACTACATCCTTCTTGATGCCTGCTTAGGTATTTAATCATCCCAATCTGATCTTCCTGTTTACACAAAGACATCTAGAAATAAGCTAAATGGTTTCAATAAAAATGTGTTTGGTTTTTAGTACATATGTAAAACTTCAAACTACCTTTGAATAAGATAAACAATCAGAACCAGCAGCTACTCCAGAAACTGGAGAGCAGAGAGAGACAGAAATTGTCAGAGAGGCAGGTGTCGTGTGTTCTCTGAGCATGCACAACTAAAGTAACTGACTCAATTTAGTTCTTATAAGTTGTTTTAACATAGAAAAAAATAAGACCCTTTGCTTTAGTTCAGACTGATTCAAAATCAATGCAGATGCCTTAAACCAGGGGTGTCCAACGTCGGTCCTGGAGAGCCGGAGTTCTGCACATTTTTGGTTCAACCATCATGAAACACACCTGTGGCACTATTTATGGTCCTCTGATTGGCTGAAGTAGAGTAGTATGCATACTACAGCAGGGTTGCAACTAAAATGTGCGGGACAGTGGCTCTCCAGGACCGACGTTGGACACCCATGCCATAAACCGATTCGAAATATTCTTTTTGATTTGCTCAAACAACACCCAGATCTCATTTTGTTGAGTATACCTCCTTGTTTGGCTCCCATTTTAATTCACCCATTTTGAAAAGTCCTGTGGAGTTTTGTCTTTTAAAGTTTTTGCTCCTATAATAAAGTTTTGCTCTAATTTTAGTTTCAGGTACTTAGATGTTGGATCCCTAGTTTGAATGAAATTTTCAGAGCCCCTAAAAGAGCAAATGTTGCTCGAAAAAATAAGAATGGGAGGAAAAAATATTACTTTAAATTATTTTCAGTTCTCTTGCAAAGACTTTGTTCTCTTACAAAAGTTCAATTATAGTTTTCACTGAAGGTGCATGGCATCTTTTTTTTTTCGACACTCCCATTATTTTTCTCCAACCACCAACTTTTAGGGGTTCTGTGTTTTTTTTCATGATTTAAGGTTTTAATATTTTTGCATGCTTATTTTTGCCATTTTATTTCTTTGTATTTTTTTGCCCAATAATGTGTGTTGAATCATTAATTGTGAACGTGAATAAAAAAAGATCTTTAAAACAATTAGTATTTGCTAAATTTCCAGTGTTTGATGTGCTGTGTGATCCATGGGCAAAGGTACATTAGATGAGCTTGTATTTCTCTCCCATGGTGCTTCATGCTAGGTGATAATTATCCAAAGGTTAGATGGATTTTTGGTCTGACTGACTCATTACATTTTCAAAGTTCTCCTAAGGTGTTAGCTATAATCTTGAATTAAGCGACACAATTCTTGTGGGGATGTTTGGGGTTTTTGAACAAGAAAGAGGGCTGTCTGTGAATGTCAGAATAAATCATCAAAGTGTTAAACCTTATTTCAGTCTGCTGAAGTCTGAACAGCACCAGTAAACTGCTTTAGGTACTATTCTGGATTTTAAATCTGGATCCCAAATGCAGCAACAGCAGATCTATTAACTGAAGTACTCTTTATTGATCAGAGAAGCTTAAAGGTGCCGTATTATGCATTTTTAAGCATTTAGAATACATATTTGACCCCTTAATCTGGCATTATACTAAACTGATTTGAAAGAAATGTAGATTTTTGGATTCACACAAATCATCGGTTAGAATGCAAAGTTCATGCAAAAGTCAATTCAACTTTAAATCTTGAGCTTTTACAAGTGTGTGTGCGTGTGGTATTTCTGCAGAGAAAACACAGACTATAGTGATTACAGTGAACTGTTCACACAATTATGTACAGTTAACAAAAATACAGATATATAATATTTCTGTATAAAATGTAGTGATAATACAAAATACACAAAACAATATTATAAACTATTACTTCAGTTACTGATTTCCCAGCACCAGACTGAAGGATGACAACAGATCATGGTCCAATTGCTCAACTTGTGCCATCATCAGCATGATTGATGTAAACAAAACCTCTTAAAACGAGTTAAACAAAAGCATTCGTTGTAACCTGGAACTCAATATATATATTTATACATATATTACACTTACTTCGGAGTTACACACACTGAAACACATGTAGCAAATTATACACAGTTATTCAACATAATGAGCTCTGTTGGCTTCTGAGGCAGGACTAAACCTAGAACCGTCAATCAAACTTTTGACTAATAAAATAAAAAAATAACATAAATAGTTTGGTGCACCATTAACCCTCATTTCTCCTCCAGCCATTCCATCCCCTGCCACAACCCTCACCTATCAGTCAGAATTCAGCAAAAAGTAAATGTTAAGAGCTGCTTTCAAAACGTTTTAAATACAGAGTACAGTATGTAATGGGGTGGGGTGTTGCTCAGTGGTAGAGCACATGGTTTGCATGTATGAGGTTCTGGGATCAATCCCAGGGGCATTGGCGATTCTGTAAGTCGCTTTGGACAAAAGCGTCTGCCAAATGCATAAATGTAAATGTAATCGATAGAAAATGGCTACGCGTGATATACAGTGGATGAGCAGTGAAAATTTCTCACGTTGCAATTTAAACACAGCATGGAACAATTTTCAGCATTGTCCAGTAATTTTGAGTAACTACAGGGGCTACGGGGTAAAGTTACGGATTCTTCATGTGTATACAGTAGTTAAAATGTAAAATATATAAACATACAGATATTACATGCTAATAGTTCTACTAACCAAAAATTTTTTAAACCCCACCAACGTATAAGACACTTTCGTTGTAATAGTCCCTTATTTGTACAACCCAGAGTCTGACCCTCAATCTGTAACTCTTACAGTTCCGGGTGAGACAGCGCATCCACTCTGCAGTTCTAGTACGTTTACAATCCAAATTTTATTCTGTCATTTTCTTCAATATAATTTAGATACAGTCCACAGTTGTTTTAGCTTCCTGAAGGCAGTCTGACGGAGGCTATAATGAGTAAAAGCTTTAATTGAATATTGCCTCAAAAACCATTAATGCAGTCAGTGGATTACCATAAAGCTGGGGATTAGTATCTTCACACAATTTCACTGCTTTGAAAACACACTGATCATTTTTTCATCCCAGTGCTTCAGTTACTAATTAAATCCTAAATGAATTCTGCACTGAGATCATCTGGAATGTTGTATCAATACACTGTGCTATGAATCATAACCGTGCTATTTGTTTATGTAAAAGATATATTGATGGATAGTCACAGTCTTGATGAAAACAGAATTTGTATTGGATTTAATGGAAAGTGCCATGGTTTTGGAGCTTTCTAATGATCATTTATTTTATTGGCAGCATGCTAAACTCATAAATCTATGAATTATTGATATGGTCCTTCATTTAAATCATTTTAAGGAATGTTGAACATCGATTTCAGATCTTGACCTTTGGGATCTTTGTGTTGTGTCTGTTTACATCTGAAAAGCAAGACTGGTATTGTATTGTATTGTAAATTTAGGCCAAGCAATTCTAGTTGTGCAAGCCGACCAGATAAAATGGCTATGTCTGTTGTTGGTTTTTAAGTCACAGAACATTTTTTAAACATTAATTTGTGGTTCTTTTAACCAAAAAACTTTAAAAAATTGTTGAGAGTTTTATAAGGAAATTTAAAGTACAAGGTTTTTGGAAAAGATTCAACTGTTTTGATGATAAATATATATATATATATATATATATATATATATATATATATATATATATATATATATATATATATATATATATATATATATATATATATATATATACATTTCCTTATAAAACTCTCAACTATTCTTTTTTTGTTTTTTGGTTAATAGGACCACAAATTCATGTTTAAAAAATGTTCTGTGACTTAAAAACCAACAACAGACATAGCCATTTTATCTGGTCGGCTTACACAACTAGAATTGCTAGGCCTAAATTTACAATACAATACAATACCAGTCTTGCTTTCAGACAATGGCCACACAGCATGAGCCATGGCTTCTGTAAGATTCCGCTGAAAAATGTGTCCGTTTACAATTAACATCTGGCCAGTCCCTGGTGTGCCATAAGAAAAATATATACACTTTTTTTTTTTTTTACTGCATGCCAGATGACTTTCAGATGTGCTAGAAAAATTCTATATTTTGCATTTTTTTTTCTGACTGAAAGGAAGGGTCAGAAAAAAATGTTTAATTCAATAAGTATATTCAATAACTGCCAAAACAAGTAATTGAAGCAAATCTGTAAAATATATAAATTAGGGAAAAGATGGTTGGTTCTTACTTTAAGAATAATTTATTATTCTGAATTAAGGTCTGGAATATGTACCTTCTTTAGAGTTGTCTTGTTTATAATAAAATGCTTCTTCTGATGGTTAATTTGATTGAATTGCTTTTAAATAAGCAACTCATTTTGCAACATGCCTCAAAACAAGTATAATAAACATAAGGTGTATTTTGAGAAATAGGTGTTATTTGAATTATATGGCAACATTTATATTTAATTATTGAATTTTCAATGTTTCAGCTGATTCTGGTGCTGAGATGAGTTTACATTATTTTATACACATTACTCTGAACAGATGACAGAAAAGTTGAGAAAATTGTTTGCAACAAATGTCTATTTACCATTGTTGTTCAATCAATAACTCTCATACAAATAAATACAATTATTTTCATATATTATAGGTTAAACACATTTTAAAGTTGAATTTCTGACTTTTAAAATTCATACTTGTGAAAATATAAAAAATGACAATATTTACTGCATCTGTGTTGTAAATAAGCTTCTATGCTATCTCTCTTCACAGGTTCAAATCATCCTCGGAACATCATTCTGAATTCAAGATTTACTTTTACATTTAGCAAATTTTGGTTAAAGGTTTTTAGTTTTTGTCTTATTACAAAAAAATCTCAATCTTGAAAAAGTCAATTTGATGTTTTATACTATTTTTCTTTGTGAGTGCACTGGTTGGTGTTTCCCCACTATGTACCATGCAGTATTTCACCAGATATACTCTTTGTGTTTACATGTGGCTAGAAAAAAATGATATTGATTGACATTGACCATGCATTCTTTTGTCTTATTTTGTTGAACACATGGCTTTGTTTTGTTTTCATGTGCCAAGTGCGCTCCCATATAACCTTTTGACCCCGCCCTTCTTGATTCCTGCTCATTTGTCCAATTATCCCATTTGATCCTCCTTAATTCTTCTTTGCTTCCTACCTTTTGCTAATAGTAAAAAATACTGCAATCCAAATTATTCTCAACTACACAGTCACAAAAACGACTAAACACATTTACTTACCTTAGGTAAAAGGCTGTGAAGTGATCTATTGAATCAACTTCTACCTTTATTTCTCATAGCACATTTTTGTTGAGAAAAAGAGATTCGAGTACAACTGTAGAGAAGTTGAGAGTAAGAAAAAAAAGAAAAACTGTAAAGGCTTTGCTCTCTCCGTTGAATGACTATGATTCACTTGGATTGGTGTTGATAGCCCATATTCAGAATCAACAGTGTACAGGTTGTTTCCAATAGCCCTTGACTGCAGCGGAGAAGAGCCAAAGCAATATTCTCATGTGAGGTAGTGCACTCCCCTCAAGATGGTCTTCTAAAGTCATTACAGAACAAGACATTTCAATAGCTTGTCTTATGCAGTTAGTTTGAAATAAATAAAAACACTATTCGGCTTAGTTGGCAAAGAAGAGCTCTCGGTATCTTATAAAATTGCTTTTATTGATGTGGTGTGCTGCAAATCACATTATTTCTGTATTTCTGTATTTTTCCAAAGTTGAAAGCAAGGTTCCCAAAGGAAAAATGTAAAGCATATGAACATGTTCACTATTTATTGACATGAAATCTGATCTTCATTTATTCATCAAAAACTTTAAATATGGCTTGCAGAGATTACACAAACAAAGTAACATAATTCTAAAGAGAACATTGGCCGACACAGTGATGAACATGAACCCAAACAGAATACTAGCTGAAAGCAGTCTAAGAAAAATTAGCCATTACTACAAGAAAATGAAGATTAGACTTGGCATTGTTGAAGTAGACCTGTATTTGTCTTGCCCATCCATCCATTAGCTTGTCGGCTTTTTCAGCTGAATGAACCGCCAACTATTCCGACATATGTTTTACGCGGTGGATGCCCTTCCATTCACAACCCATCGCTGGGAAACATTCACACACAGACTCCTTCACATTCATACAATATTTCTCAATTCACTTATACCGCATGTCTTTGGACTTGTGGGGAAACTGGAGCACCCGGAGAAAACCCACGTGATCACGAGAGAACACAGAAATGTCACCCAACCCAGTCAAGGCTCGAACCAGCAACCTGCTTGCTGTGAGACGACTGTGCTACCCACTGCGCCACCGTGACGCCCGCATTTGCCTTGTACTAAATAAAAACTTGAAAAACGCAATTTTGAGTTTATATTATATGGTACATGACAAATTTGCACATAAACATAGGAATACTGTCCTTAAAATGTCTACAGTTGTGTTTGTTTAGTTATTTAAAGAAGCATGCTTATTTTTCCTACATTCACATTTGATTCAGTGTCTCTTTACTGTCACTTGTTTGGCTTGCATGTTTATCTTACAAGTTTTAAAGGCTCTTGGTTTTTTAGTCTTAGATGAAGATGTTAGAATCCAGTATATTAGTATATCAGATAAACACATCTTCCTCATAATTTCCTTATATAAATAGCTTTAGCAAGCACTCAGCCTTTTAGTCTCTTAGCTGCACAAGTACTGAATATTACAGATTTAATTTTGCTGTTTTGTAGAAAACTCAATTGTAGACCAGATTTGTTCCCTCTTCCGTATTCGCTTCCTTATCTCCCTATAAATCCACCCATTTTTATCTTCTTTGTCTAATTGGAAAGGGTCAGCCTCTTGGGCGATGTTCTCATATCCTGATTCCATCCTGAAATCTCATATCACAAGATATAAGAGCGGGTAAATTAGAAAATAATGTCTGTCTGTGATTACTACACATGAAAATATCTTCATGGAAGGATTTCTGCTCCCATACATAGCAGATTATCCTGTTCTCAGTTAATTGAAATCAACCTATATAAGTACAAACAGTTTTTTCCTCATCTCTACTATTGGTTAACCAATCAATGGTGATACAGCAGAGTAAAATTGCCAAACAATTAAATACTGTATATTCATTTTATAATTTACCAATCAGCAACGCATCTGTATTTTCATGACACTATTCATCTTATTTGTATTTACACATCTATTCAATATTTTCTCAGAAAAATATGTCCTATTTACTTGGGGTTGTAAGTTCAATCTTTCATGGAACGAATGAAGTCATTCAGACCCTGATCCTCTTGTAGCCTTTGTGGAACTTTGCACTTTTAGCTGAGGGTATGTGGTGGTGTTTCCAGCTGAATGGGTATCTATTTGTCAGAGGAGAGCTCAGTGCTCTACCGAGTGGAAAAAACTCACTCATGGGGTGACAACAGCAATGGACAAGTGGCTCAATAATCCTGCATCACAAGCTCTTCTCAAAACAGCACTTTACAGTGGCCTTGAAATCATGTGTAACCTTCACAAGAAAGTCAACCAAAGAAAGTATTGACTAATCCTTACTGTGTTCTTAATTAGATTTGTTCAGCTTTAAAAGGGAGTTTTGAATGTTCTGACTTCATGGATTTACCAACAAAAAAAGATACACAGCAAAATCATGGGGCAAAAATAGAGTAACTATTTACACTATAAGGGTATTTGGTCCTTCTCTGGATACCTAAATTGAGTTAAAATATCAAAACAAACAGCCAATTTTTCACTGAAACTTTGGAATAAGTATTTTTATTTTACTACACAAAACTCGCAAGAGGTTTTTTTTATACATTCCTTCACAATGTTCCTTCACAAAAAGTTTAACTGATTAAGTAGTGTAAATTCAACTCTCAAGATTTTACTGTGAACATGTCTAAAGCTGAAATATATATATATGAAATCCTTTATGGGATGCTCAAGCCTGAATGTTTAAACTACTTTTTAGCTGAAAAGTGAAATGAATGGCATGCTGGCGTAGACTCTACTTTATTAACTAGTCTTTTTCAGACTTTTAATGGGTTTCTTTCAAGCCGCAACCTGCTCTCCTGATGCGTAATAGGGAGTGACTGAACAGCAGTTCCTCAACCAGCCACTTGAGACTTAGCAGAAGTTAGCAGGTACTCAAAAAATAAAAGAGCTAGTTTTGACCTTCATGGACACTGAGGGGTGAATTCTTTTTAAATCAATTTGTTTAATATTGTGGTGGATATACACCAATTAATTATAGTTTGTCTTCCTTTTAATTTGATAGTTGACATGGTTTCTCTCAGGGTGGTTAAAGGAACAACGAGCATGGAGAGAATGGTCGGTTTGAGTACAGAGGCTGCTTCATTCAATCTTTAATAAAATTTTCTTGCATTGTAGTTTACATAAACTTCATGAGTATTATTTAAATCATCTTTCAGCATAAATATACATTTAGCTTTAATGTTATGCATAATTAAGGGTGTGGTTTCTTGAGCTGCAGATGATGGACAGTTCTTCAGCTAGTCTTGTCACCAGTGATCCTCTGGTGTCATTAATTCCAGCTCATTTCTCAAATTTAGAGGAGATGGCAGGCTATGCCCACTCCGAGCCTCTTTTACCACCATCAGAAACCTAAGGGTGTCGTCATGGACACAACGTCCATGTTTTATACAGTATATGGTTTCTCTCTTACATCTTTGCAATTTGAATGTTTTATTTACTGATTATATTAAACAATTTGAATAAAAATCCCAGTAAAGAATGAAAAAAAACTAAATTTTTATTTTTTAACGTCTCTATTGGTCATCATCTTTTCCATTTAAAATGATCAAAAAAGAAAACTATAGCTGATCAAGCGATAAATAATGGTTTACCCAAACTCTAAAATTTAAAAAATTATATATATATAAATTTATTTGTACATAGAACGTGTCCAGCCACCACCAAATAACATGAAAAATACTGTAAAACAGTTACGCACACAGGTGCTGGTGATATAATTAGTCAATTGTCTAGTCTCTTTACTGTTGATTACTGTTCTGACATTCTATGTGACATTTTCCTGTCTATTCCCGGTTACCAAATGATTCTCTATGATTCATTCTGTTTTCTTTGTTTCTGCTAGAAACTGTGACTTTGATATAAAGCTTGTGCCACTCCTCACATGGTCACCAGAACATTGCATTAAACATTGTCCTCCCTCTTACTTTACTATACCTCTGTCCTCGCTCACACTGGGTCTGCCGTGGCCCTCGAAGACCCTCGCTCACACTGGCTCTGCCGTGGCCCTCGAAGACCCTCGCTCACACTGGCTCTGCCGTGGCCCTCGAAGACCCTCGCTCACACTGGCTCTGCCGTGGCCCTCGAAGACCCTCGCTCACACTGGCTCT
Organism: Danionella dracula; assembly: GCA_900490495.1. NCBI lineage: Eukaryota > Metazoa > Chordata > Actinopteri > Cypriniformes > Danionidae > Danionella > Danionella dracula. The sequence goes on from UELW01000100.1 coordinate 5,033,837, forward strand.
GCCGTGGCCCTCGAAGACCCTCGCTCACACTGGCTCTGCCGTGGCCCTCGAAGACCCTCGCTCACACTGGCTCTGCCGTGGCCCTCGAAGACCCTCGCTCACACTGGCTCTGCCATGGCCCTCGAAGACCCTCGCTCACACTGGCTCTGCCGTGGCCCTCGAAGACCCTCGCTCACACTGGCTCTGCCGTGCCCCTCGAAGACCCTCGCTCACACTGGCTCTGCCGTGGCCCTCGAAGACCCTCGCTCACACTGGCTCTGCCATGGCCCTCGAAGACCCTCGCTCACACTGGCTCTGCCGTGGCCCTCGAAGACCCTCGCTCACACTGGCTCTGCCATGGCCCTCGAAGACCCTCACTCACACTGGCTCTGCCGTGCCCCTCGAAGACCCTCGCTCACACTGGCTCTGCCGTGGCCCTCGAAGACCCTCGCTCACACTGGCTCTGCCGTGGCCCTCAAAGACCCTCGCTCACACTGGCTCTGCCGTGGCCCTCGAAGACCACCAGATAATACTCTGTAGCGAGAGCCACTGACTTCTCCTCGGTCATAGGAGTTGCTGGGCTTTCTGGCTCATCAGCTACACTTCCTGCCTTTTGTGTCATGTTTCTTAATGTTTTTTTGTTTTTTTTTACTCACTTAAGGATTATAAGATGTCATAGAATAGACTGAGGACCTGTGCATGATGACTTTAAAACAATCAAATTGTGTTTTGGATATTTTTGGAGGCAATCATCTTGTGGGCAGTAAACCCCAAATCAAAATGTTCTTGTTAAAAAAAAAAACCTGGTTTCTTTTCCACAAGGCTTTCAGAACTGTCCGTCTTCCAAGTAGCATGAAAGGAAAAACATCTCACACTTTGTAGTCACCCCCTCAAATTCCTCACTGTGTAGTCTGATTAGGGGTTTGCCTGCTGGGATGTGGAGTGCAGAATGATGACAGGTATCTGAGAGACTCTCTCTATGGGGTCTGATCCTGACTATCAGAGAGAGACAGAGAATCACATGCACTGAGAGAGAGGAGCTTGACTCCCAAATGTGCATTTTTTTACAATCCCAATCAAGACGTGAACACTATTTATTTATTTTAGCTGCATCGCTGAATGCAAAAAGCTGATTGGCTGTTCCACCCTACCCACCATGCTTAATCACTCTCTTAAGAGATGAATATCACAGATGCATGAATTGATCATCAAAATACTGGCCAAATATAAATATGAAAGCTGTAAGATTAGATTGTTTTTTATATGTTTGAACCACAGGTGTGCAACATTATACCAGTTTTTTCCCTCTGTAAATGTCTACATTGCTTACTTAATAATGTTTGTTTTTGCACTCTGTGCACTGAAGGCTGGTTCTTGGTTTCATCTCAGTAATTTCAGGCACTGACTGAAGCTCTTATAACAGACTTGTATCATTAGGTTTGAACCTCAGACCTGCAATCTGCTCAACAGTATCTGTCAACAGATGATGAAATGAATGACTCGGGCACACAGCTTGAAAGGTGAGAAAAAGATAAGGAAAACATGGATTTTTGACGGGTTTGATGTCTCTGGGTTTATGAAGTGTAAAATTCGTATAAGACTCTAAACACATATAGATGAATTTTTATGTTTAATGTCAGTTCATGATTAATTTCACAGCTTACAGCTCATTAAAACCTGTTTGGAAACACTCAAATGATAGGGTCTGCCTTAATGAATTATTTCTGCATTGATTGATGGTTTACTAATCCACAAAACATAGTTAATTTATCACTAACACACACCGGGAAAGAAGGATTGATTTTCATAAGTCTCTTATTAATTAAGCATATAAACAATAAATGTTCAAATTTAATTCATGCATAACTAAGGATTTTTTGTCATGACAGAGTCTTGAACTCGGGTAAGTCACAGGTTGGGGTAAACGATAACAACATTTTGTGTAATAGATTCAGATGATGATGAATACTGACTCAATCAAACGTTGTCTCCAAAGATAGGGCAAGCGGATGAATTGCCGCTAACAGAAGTAATCAGGAGGGCATTCTACTAGAGACTGGACCAAGAACAATGAGAAAGAGAGTGACAATAAGAGAGCCTGGGTGATGGAGATTGGTTTATGGTGTGAGCTGACTGAGTCCAGGAATACTGGAGATGAGTTTGTTCAGGTTAAAGATCATTGCACACTGAGCATTACATTTTTGTTTAAAAAATTTCATACTTTTGAATACAGAATTCATTCACTTTGAATGTATTATGCAAAAAATGCTGTCCTTTTTTTGAGGATCTGCTGAAATCGAACAGATTTGAAGCTTCAGCATGACTCCGTATAGGACAGCATCATCCTAATCAGATCTGATGTATGATAAACAAAGTTGTGACAATAAAAAGGATTGATTGTAGCTGGGGATTACAGAAACGCTTGGAGTTTTAACATGTACATGTAGGCTAATAAGCGACCTTCCATTTGTAGTGGATTTGCAGGGTTCTGATCCGTGCTTATATATAGTGATACCTAAACATACAAAATTAATCTTTTCCCGGGTGGCTTTCCCGGGTAGTAACTTACAAACATGGAAAATAACATGGAAAACAGGAGAATAATAAAGTAGGATTCTTCAATCCTTAAAAGTAGGGGTGGAAAGATGGCGCAGTGGTGGAGTTAATCGTTCTGCTGTTGTGGCCCTGGGCAGGCCACTTCACCCACTTTACCCAGTATGGGTGTGGGTTATCGGTGGAGTGTGTTTGGTGATGGTCGGGAGGCCGTAGGCTTGGATTAGTTGCCACATCCTGTCAAACTAAGGGCTACCATGGTAGCTTATCACCACCAGATTGTGATTGTGGAGTGAAAGACTAATGCACATTGTGAAGCATCTTTCAGCTCTGGAAAAGTGCTAAAAAAACTGAACGCATTATTATTATTATTTTATTATTATTATTAAGTACACATTATAATTCTAATAAATAATAATAAAGCAATGAAAAAGAATAAAACAAATGACAAAATAATAACCCTTACCTTTCGAGCGAGGCGATGTGGAGAATTGTTGGAGAAGGTGCTAATGGAGGAGAGCAGATGGTAATGAAGGAGAGCCATGGCCATTAAAAATATTCATGGAAATATTCACAAATTTAAGACACCGACACGAAACCAAAAGTGTGCATGAAGACAGGGAGAGCTTTTCCGGGAAGACATCATGGGGTGTCAGGTGACCAATAGGAGAGCAGGATACTACGCACAAACACACAGCATTAGGGCTGGAACTGACCAATAGAAAAGCAGAATGCATGTTGATTGTAGTCACATGATCATCAGTGTTGTCTTCCGCCTGAATTTCAATTGTCGATTATGAATTTTTTTTATATCATGAAACAAAATGTTCTTTGCATGGCCTTTTGCATCTTGAATTCTCCATGATGTGAAGCATTCTTATCTCTGTGATACCAATGTTCACTGAAAATCATCATCGGTTCTCAAAGATGCCATTTTACCTTTGTTTCTTTGTGTGTTTTGTGATATATTCATTCTATATTCTACACATAGAATACAAAAGCATACATGGCCATTTTAACAAAAAAAGGAGTAAATACGAAAGCAAATGTTTGGAGTTCAATGTGGAATTACTTTAACGAGGGGTTGAATGAACACTGATTACACACATGGGAAACAAAAGGATCATACTATTAACAAACTTGAGAAAGAATTGCTATTTTAACTTAAACAAAAAGAAAATGCACGCTACATGTATTAAACATAAAACAAACACAAAGGGTCAAGCTCATTTTTTTTCTCTGTCTAGAGAAAAAAAAAGTAATTTTTTTCTTTAGTTTCTTGTTCTGCCTATCTAGATTACTCATTAAAGGTTTTCCACTTGCACTGTTAAGCTCTATGGTCTCAATCCACAGAAGATCCATCTTTGTTCTAGTCCTGTCCGGTTATATGTGTTACACTTTTATTTTGTGGCTTGTATGATTTTACTTTGCTTTGCTCACAGTTTGGGACTACCAGCTGAGACAGCGGACACAAGGACTTAATTAACCCTGTCGGGAAGGACCTGAGTTTGTTTAGCTTATTTTTGTCTCTGGCTTATTTTTGTTTCTCTGCTCGCTGGTGGCACCCATCTTTGTGCCTGCTGCAACTTCTGTTCAAGAAATAAAGAGGAGTCCATTACCTTCATCTGGTTCCCGGTCTGTTTCCTGACACAAAGACTGAAAGAACATCCGTTAAGCCTAAACACGAACTTAATCATTTATAGATGACATGCAAACTGTAATGCACATTTTTAGGGAGCTTTTTGTGGTAATTAAGGCTTTAGCGTTCATTACTTGCTTTTACTTGCGTTTTTGAGAGTTAAGACTTAATTAATATAGGTCTAGCATTCACCTCAGAATAAAGAGTCAGATTTCATTCATTACCAGTGTAATAATGGTATTTGAATAAAAAACTTTACCTGTCAACACATCTAAAAATACCTAACAAAGTAATGTGGATTAATTAATAAATTATTGTTTAAGTGGGTTCATGCTTAACTAATGGATCATTTTAGATGCAATTCATATATAATTACTGATATGTTAGTATTTGCGTAACTTTTAATTTGTTTGTCGAATAACCTTTAAGAGTTGTTTAACTATTCATTGTGTACCCTTTACATATAGCATTTCTTCAAATATACTCTCTAAAATATACTCTCTAAAAGTCCAAATAATGTTCTAATTGCATGTAAAATTACATTTCAATCCAGTTCTAATATATTTAGGTTTTATTTTATCGAATGAAATGTAAATAAGCTAAAACTGTGATCCCTATTAACCGTCATATGTAAATAAAATATATTTGACTATGATTTATCATTCATTCATTTTCTTTTCCACGTAATCCCTTTATTAATCTGGGGTCACCACGGCAGAATGAACCATCGATTTATCTAGCTTATGTTCCCCTTCCAGCTGCAACCCATCTCTGGAAACATCCACACACACTCATTCACACTCAAACACTGCAAATCATTGTGCTTACCGAATTCACCTGCACCGTATATCTTTGGACCACGTCATGTAATTTAATCTTGCTTAGGACAACTAAATAAGAATCACATTGTTTATTTATATGATGAAGTAACCAAAATGTAATCCAAATGGATGTAAATTTTAAATGCAACAAAAAATACAAAACATAGTAAAATATACAAAAATATTTTGAGTGGTGCATAGGTGATTGTGGCAATTTTTTACTATAACTGGTCATCAAACTATAATTTGTAATCATAAGTGATTGGAACAATTGAAAATGCTAACAATGAAATAAAAGAGCAAAATTCAATTAGCAAGTTCTTTTGCACTTCATAACTTAAAGACTGAATTTATATTCCTCCTGAATCTGTAGAGCAAGAAGAATAATTATGGATTAATCAGGCTCTTAAAATGGCAGACTGAAATGTGTTTCATTATAAATTGGTATTCAATATGTGAAGTGGATCCCATAGCATTTTTTTAGAGTTAAAAATTTCCCTTCAGTCTCTCTGCCTTATCTACATTTTGAATTCCATTTTCATTGTGCCGAATTCAAATAGCCTTTAATTATGAGTTCAGCTGTTAATATTGAACATTTCTACAACTCACAAAGTGAAGTTGTCAAATGTTAAATTTTGTGCAACTATTTCCTGAATTCATCCATATTCAATTGTTTATTCTGTATTTGGTCAGACAACACAATCATTTCACACTTAAGTAAATTAATCACGTTTTAATCATAAGTGTAACAATGCTTTATATGTTGACATGTCCTTTTACATGTTAATATTTAAAACCAACCACCACAGTAATAATTTTAACAGTGTCATTGTTTGCATAGAGAAGAGGACGCAGGTCATCTAAATCAGAGCGAGCATTAATCACCCTGATGTTTTTATTAACGTTAAAAACAAAATAAGATTGTGTGGATGGTGATTATGCAAGGGATTGTGTAGATCAATCAGTGCAGCAAGCGATGATGTGGAAATTTGTGTTCTCGGCAGAGGGATTCTGGAATTTTGCACCTGTCCTACTATTGCCCTGTGTCCTCTACTAACGCTTGCTCTCTCGTTAATCTAGAGACTATCAGTCCTTGTCCCGATAATGTCCTCCATCTGCATCTGATTACCCCAACAGTGTTTCTAGGGCCGTACTAATCAATCCTCCAGATTACCCACCACATCTGGCAATCACATCTCGCACTTCATCTACCAGAGACCCTATATTCTTTACTTCCTCTCCACTCCATGTCTAGTCACCGATTGTTTTCAGTCAACTAGTCAAACTGCTAGTTTGTTTCACTCTGTATTCTGAAAAACTACCAAAGGCAATATACAAAACTTTCACATTCCTAAAATCAGGTACAACAGGCAAAGTGAACAGACTGGCAGATACTTTGGACAGACAAGGTGATAACGAGACAATCCAAAGGTGATGACAGCAATGATGATGGAGCATGTCAGGTGCAGGTTAATGTAACATCCAACAGAGAATCAATAGAAAACGAGGGAGCAGCAGGAGTCCCAACAAGAGTTAGATTTTGAAAGGGTTAAATTCGATAACCGAGCCAACTTGATATTTTCAAAACTATTTGGCTCCAGTAATCAAATCTGTATTTTTTTAAAGCACATACAGATTTCACAAAGCAACTTTTTATTTTCATTGTACAATATAAGAACAGAAACAAATGTTTAGCAATGCTTTAAATGCAGCACTTACGAATTTCACATATACTGTATGTTCTCTTTAAACTTTCTTGTTGAGAAAGATGACCGTTTCCTGGCAAAAATATCACCTTCTTTCCTCACTGATTGTGATGCTGGCACAAGAGAAGACTCTCAGAAGGAGTTGAGGATGCTTTGACTTGCCAATTATGCCTTACAGTTCAACTCTTCTAACATTACTGACAAAACTACTGATATGAAAGCTGTTTCTGTGGACTAAAAGGATTACTTCCTTCTAAAAATATGAATATAACCAGAATAGTTTTTACAATAAATATAATACACCGTGTTTTGAGTAAATGACAAACATTTACAGACAACTTTGACATTGCCAGTCAGCCTGTTAAACCCATTTTTCACACAAGCTGTTCTACTCGAAAATAATTAACATACATTGGGCACAATTTTAGTTAAGGAATTAGCATGCATCAGTGACTTAGTATTTGCCCTCAGTATTAAAATGGCTCCCCTGAAGAGCAGATGCTGCTGTTATCGTCATCCATAATGTCAACAATCTCCTCCAAATATACTGTCTTGAAACTGCATAGCTCGGGCTTGATGCTAGTTACAGCGGACACCAGCGGGTGAAAATACACAGCGTCGAAATGTGGAACTGAAATACAAATTCTGATTTATTACCATTAGCTTTAGAACCCGTTACTTATAACCAGCCCTAGTTTCAACCAAGAGAGCCTTTCTTACAGATTCAAGTAAATTGCTAATTGGTTAGTGCTGAGAAATGGAGTCTTGTGGATGTCAGACACTGGTGGATGTCTGACATCTAATTAATTGTCATGTTTGACTTTGACACATTCATTCCTCTGTCTGGAGAAAATCTGTGTTCTATTTAAAAAATGATAATTACAGCATATTTCTCTTTTCCAGAAAACAGCACTGTTAACTGAAGAGGATTCCCTGCTCCTGTTCCTGCACCTCATCCAGCTGCTCTCCTGCCTCTGATTCCATCGTTATCTGGTCTGGGTTTAAAGGGATGCTCATTCAATGTCTTTGTTACATGGTGCATTACCAAACGTGTCTCCTCTGTAATATTTTATTCTGTTTCGTACACTATGATTATGGATTTACCATAAAGATTTAAGTAGTTCATGATTCTGACACATGTACTTAATATCGATGTGCCAGTTCCTGGGGACTGGAGTCTACAATGTGATTTACTGGCTAAATTGCTAAATACTACTAAGAGTATTACTTAACAACAATTTGTCTTTTTTGTTGTAGATTGAAAAATGTGGATTTGAAGAAGTTAAAGTGCAAAAACAGAAGCAACTTACTCCTTATTTTGTGTAAATTGCAAACAATATGAAATTGAGTTATCCTATTTTGACAGTGGATTTTTGTGTTTTACTGAACAATTCGTCTGTGTGCTGTTAAAAAATAAAAAAGAGTTTTTAGAGTGAAGTTGAAATTCAGTTGAAATGGGATTATCCTTCCAACAGAGTTGTTTAGTGGAAGAAATTAAGTTCACTTTGATAATACTCCAGTTAATGATTGTTCGTTGAAATGAAATCCAAATGGCAGCATGCAAATAATATAATTGAGAATCACAGTTTCCCAATTTATTAACCCATCTCAGCTCATTGTGACTTCACGTCTCATTTCTTGCTCAGATTGAAGCCCCTCACTTTCTTTGACAATGTCAGCATGAAATAATCTATGAACATCAGTGATCTTTATCACCCATTAGAGATCAGAATTGCTTATTTAAAGTAACAGCTTGCTGGAAATGACATTCTTTTTAGCGTGTATATAAATCTGTCATTTATTTTGAATGAACAAATAGCAAGGCTTTTCCTTGTGATTAAATCCATTACCATGGGATTGCTTTCGTGTCCTATTTCGAAGATAGAAAACGTGCTAAATATACTTTTTGAAAAATTAGTTAATTTCTGCATTGAGGTGACTCTAAAAAACGTGTATTTAGTTTCAAATGGAGAAGTGTACTAGCTCAGCTTTCCGAGTAAGATGTCCAGAAGCAGGAAGCAGCCTGTAACAAGGTATTGTCGCAGAATGTTGGGCTCGAGAGCTTGCACAAATGTTGAAAATTACCATTGTGGAACCATTTGATCAGAGGCCAATTAAAAAGCAGCCTCATGTTTTGTGTGAATTAACACATGTTAATTCATAAATGTACCTCATTTATTGATTCACAAAATATGTACTAAACAACATGATTAAACAACAACATTAAAACAAGACATTGTATTTGTTTGTTCATGAGTGATTGAATTATTAAAGCAATGTGTATTTATAAAGATTAGCTTTTTGGTACAATTCCAGTGTAGATTGAAGACAAGACAGAAAATGGAAAAAATATATATATAGTTTAATGCTTTAAAAATAGACTATTCTGAAGCCCAAGTAATTTTAAGCAGGTAAATACAGGTATGTGTATTTTTATGTTTTCTTGACTTATGCATACAAATTATGTGTTGTTGTTGTTTTTTCCAAATTCAGATTGTTATATCTGAATCCACAAATGTTTAAGGCAGTCTGTTTTCAATAGTGTAGTGTAGTGAATTCGTTTTAATATAAAGATTTATTAATATGTGAAAAATATAAGCAGAAAGCTTGTTTTCAAAAGACAAGGATTGATAAAATGATATTTGAATTGGAAATACTGTCATGGTCTATTTGATGTAGTTTTAACTTACATGGACAAATCAATTTTATTACCTTGTCTTGGACAAATCAGCCTTTGGAACAAATCAATAAATTGGATGATTCACAGGTACAAAAAGTACATGCAGCATACTTATTAAGATATTAGACTCTCACTTTAAAAAAAAATTATGGATTGATGTCATTCACTTTCTCAAAGACAGATTAAAGTAATTCTTAAACCATCTTTAATTAGTCATAAAATCTTTAAAATAATGCTTTAACATATTTGAAACATGCATATAGATTAACACAATTAGTTTTACTGAGAAATTGTGTTACATAGCCTCCAGCAGTAAAGCCTATCAGCACCGTTTTGACATTTTCCATTTCATGTTACCTCGTGCATAACAAAGTCTCTTCTTCCAAATACATTTTTTGACCAGTAATGGTTTTTAAAGTCATTAGTTGATGAAAAGGGAAGAAAGTGCATTTTGAATAGCCAGGCAATCAGGAAACCCACAAAATGCAATATTAGTGAATGGAAAATATAGCATTTTTTTTCATAAAAAACATAATGAAATCTGTAAAATAATCATATAGGCACGGTAGCTAAAACTGTGAAGAATGAAATTGTGCATGTTGAAATCAACGCAAACAATGTGCTTGGTAATCACAGCAGAGCGTATGAAGTCTCTTTTCTTTAGCTGAGTGCCACTTCACTCTCGCTCAGCTGTTCCATCACAGTTTGAAGCCTGGGCTCTGACTGCTAATGACCTGCCAATACTCAGTGGCATTATGAGTCTACTCACCTTCAGAACATTATTGTGGTTCCTCGAAAATACTGGCAAGTACCTTAGATTCAAGGTGTTTACACCATTGGAACTGAAATGATTTCAAGTAAAGGAAAGTCTTTGGAGCTAAAACAAGTCTTCCTGCAGCTGCAGAGCACATCTAGCATAGCATCAAGCCCAATAGAAACAATCAGTGAACTTTAAGAGAAGCCTTGTGCTATTTAAAGAAGAATAACTATATTATGTTTGACATTTCCCTGCTGTTTTCAAATGTGCAGTTACAGATGATTCAGTTAGTCGTGGTTAAATTGAGTTCTGATATCAGCCTCATCAGAATCTGTCTGGTCCTCATCCACAAAGAGGAGGAGCACAAAATTGTTGTGTCTAATTCCTTGCTCTGGTTTCTCTGTTCTCTGTTTTTTGTAAAGCAGATGACACTTAATTGGCAAATGTTCTTTTTTTGACCCCTTGCCAGCCCAGGGATTTTAACATCTGTACTGATTTTGTTGTTCAAACATTTTAATAAACTCTTTTGTTACCCAGAAGGAATTAAATCTCTAACATGAGTGGGATAAAAAGACAGGCAAGGACCGGACAAATAGTATAACAGACACTTGCATTCTGCAGGTATGCTTCTAGAAGGTCAATGCCAAAGAGATGTTGCGGTAATCAACAGTCAAGTAATTGTAATATGATCACAGTATGTCACACCGGGATCTGATTAGATACACAACAATGGCATTTGCCACAGCAAAATCTGATTCATTGTGAAACTGGGTCACTTTTGGCTGACAGTAAGCTTCTCAAATTTGCATGTTAAACGGTGTCATTACGATAACTGTCTCTTGGATGAATTCAGCTCTCTTAATCTTTTCATGATGATTGCCAGCTTATAGGAAATGGTGACAACTGCAATCACCCTCTAAAAGGGTTTTGTGATTAACAATTTGTATCTGTTAAATGTGCAAATAATCATCACTTTAAAGGAGACCCAGATGCCAATTGAACACAAGTTTATATTTTTGAATGAAAAATAAACTATTTCTACCTCAACAAAACTACCTCCCGTAAAAACAAGTTATTGTGGCCTCTGTTCTGAATGATTCCGCTCACCATGCCCCTCTATACACGATGGCATGTTTAGCTGTCCGTCATGGCATGCAAGAGTGATATAATAATAATAATAATACAAAGTAAAAATGTGCAGTATATATTTTTCTTCATGAAGAATGCAAACCAGCAGGATGGTCAAATTATCTCACGTAAGAATTCTAAATGGTATTGACACCAAAAAGTTCACCAATATTATTGGAATTGCTATTATAAGATAATTTCGGCACATATTAATGCTAAGTTAAAATAAGACACTTACCTGTTCTGGAGATGGATCATGTAGAGTTGGTGGATCCAAATTTCAGTCTCAACTTCATTGCAAATCCTGTTTAGTATTCTGATCCTCATTCAAAAAATGATCTGGGGCAAAATGGCTTGAGGAAACAAACATGCTGTTAGGTCCAAGAGCCAGGAGTCTGATGAGCAACACAACATCACATCAGATCAAGAGCTCATCAGGTGCCCCATATCCAGCCAATCACCGGCATACAAATCCCAGCACTTTCATTATAAAATTCACCACTACTCTTCTGTCCCACACCTATTCACCACTATCACCATGTGTGTGATTGACTTTGCACTTCATTACCACTTATATTCATGAACCCAATTAATCCTGTCTTCGCTCTTTGTCTCCTGTCTCCATTGTGTCATCATTTTTACTCAGGCATCTCCATCTACACCTTACACTTTACGCGTCACACTCATCCCAAGAACTCGGGAAGCATACTTGACCCGAGGAAGACTACAGTACAGAGCAAGAAAAGCCCTTACAAACCTTTTTAAGGGATGTTTTTGTTTTGTACATATGATTTTAATAAAAGGTTGAAAGACTCCTCACTGTCTGGCTCTGTGTACCCTGACACTCGACTTTTGTTAGATCTGCCACAGATAAACTACTTCCACAGATGAAAGTTCACCACTCAGTCCTTAAAGGTTCCTTTGGTGGGAGTAAATGAGCAGAGTCTTTATATCTTAAAACATTGCAGACCTTCAAAGCTTTGGCTGTTCATGAGCAAAAGGGAGGTAAATTATTTTTATAACCATACGCGGAGGGGCGGGGTTTATGGTAAATAATGGGAGGACCTTACAGTATTTGACCTCATTTGCTGCGAGTTTCACAACTTCTCGTTCTAAGAGGAAATAAAGCATTTGTTGTGATTCAAATAAAACCCTTGGATTGAATTTTATCGTTTTGCACAGACATCAATGAGCAACATTTCTGCCGAAACAGCTGGAAAGTTTAGAATTTCACCCGAGGTCTCTTTTTCTACATGTGGGAACCCAAATGTTAGTGTTTTATGATAAATGCATCCATCCAGTGGATTCAATCCAAAATAGACTAATGTGATCAGGGTGGTCCTTCATCTTCTTGATAAAAACAGAGGAAGAAATCCAATAGCAATTTCAAGCTGTTGGCCTCGCTGACCACAGATTCTCATGACACAAAGCAGAACAGAAGGAAGGTGTTTCCTGGGACATGTGAACAGGCACCTATATAATGGAATGGAGCTGATGATAACTTCTGACAAACATGTGTTCTGTGGAACGCGTCCTCTGCTTCAAAACTGCGAGTCAACAGGCCAAGGACACTAATCTCATCCTCTGTTATAACTCCTGTTTCTCATATGTTTGCTGTCAGGCCAGAGCATAAATCATAGCTGTGCTCTCCTTAGCAGTGTTGTCAAAAGAGAAAACATCTGAAGGAGGAGAGAGTGGAGAAGGAAAATAACACTTAAAAGGTGCGCTTACTCTTTGACCCTCTGTGGTGTTGAGCATGTAGTCGATGGAGAACAGACTGGAAGGGAATAATTACCTAATTTACTCTGAGGAAAACATACATTGCTATTTTGTTTTAAGATTAGTGAAATAAATAAATTAAAACACTGAATTATTTGAATGAGGTAGAATGAAAATTCCACATCTAAAATAGAAGACTTGCAATATATGAAAAATAATACATTTGTATGCTTTCCACTTTTTTACTGTTAGATTATGCAAATATCAATATTGTTTTGTTGAACAGAGGAACAATTGTCTCCTATCATTTGTTTGTCTCTGACTTTTAAAAGAACAGTTAGTGTCTCTACAGCATAAATTGTGCACTATTTTACGAAATATAAAGTATCCCATTCAAAGCTAGGCTAAGGCAATGACGGGAATAAATGAGATCATTTTGAACAGGTACTCATGCAATCCATTTATTGTGTACTTGGTTGTATATATGTTTAAATTTAAACATATTTATATTTCTGTTATTAACTATAGGTTTACAATGAATAAATATGCATTTTTGTATTTGTTGATCTTCCATTACACCTATATGTTATATTTGCATGGATTGTGTTTTCAGGAAATGAATAGTGAAAAACAAAATTATTTTTATTTTTATAAACCAACATTTTATACAAGTATCTTGGCGAATGGCAATACCACCTGATTTACATATCATTGAAAAAAACAATTATGCTTTTGAACGATTGCAGACATACAACAATTTTACATGGCAATCATGACTGATGTGCAAGTAATTGTAACATTAAGGAGTTATGTTCGTAAAGCAGCTTTGAAGTAACTGCTAAAAATATGTAAAATGATCAAGCTACCGTTGAATAAATAGTTGATTTCATTGGGTTAAGTTTCAGTGCATGTTGTGATTTGGAAATACTATTTAACAATTTAATGTAATAATTACTTGTGTTACCATGTAAAATCATTGAATGTTTGTAATTATTATGAAGTGTAATTTGTAATATTTCCTCAAATACATCGTGTAATATTTACTTATTACATTTTGTGCTTTCAACAAATTAATTAATAGTAAAATTTCTTTAAAAGCATATGTGGAATGTGCAAGTTTTTTTAAGCAAGTCTGACAAATCATTTTTTAATAGTTTAATAAAGTGTATAAAAACTGTAAAACTGTATTAAAACTGTAAACTGTTTAATAAAAAGTTTAATAAATAAGACACATTATTGAGAAATTTAAATGTGTGGGTGCTGTGTGTTTTGTAATCTGTACTGTAATGTTCAGATATTTATTTTTTTCATTCTTATACAGCATGAAATTACATCATCATTACCTCCGATGGCCATCTTGACAAATGAATTGCCAAATTCTGAAAAAAATAAAATTTAAACGAAAACTCTTTCAATTCTCACACTTTATACAATAAAGTTCAATAATGAACTTTTCAATTATTGCATTATTCAATGCATTATTACACACTTATGCTTTATTTGAGCTTTTTTTGTATTTAACCAACTAAATTACAATTCCATCTCACATATCGTCATCATTAATTGTGATTTTGTTTTGTCCGTCCCAGTTTCACTGTTGTAGAATGTCCTTTACCTGTTCCCGGCTGTGAGGGTCACTTTAGAGAGCTCTTTAGTGTGTTCCTCCTGCGTGTAATTGATGACATTGCCACTCGTGGGGCTTTCAAACTCCATTTAGAAGATCCTTAATACCGTTTGGAGTGGTCGAAAGTGCTAATGTTGCAGCATAATAAGTATGTACAGTAGACATTACTGAGTGCTTATGGTGAAGGTCAAACTCAAATATCACTGGGTGCAAGGGAAAAAGTAGTCTTTAAGCCATTTGAGTTTAAACCAGACCTTTGTTGCAGACACATCACCTTGGCGTAGCATAAAGAGAGTTTTCCAAGCAGTTACAAAGTATATACTTTCATTATATCTACATTTGATATATTCTCCTTATTTCTAAGCTAACTTAAGTACATTGTTTTTAACAATGTTTGATATAATAAAAAAATATTCTGAACAAGATAAAGAAACTACTATCCCTTTGAACATTATTATATATAAAAAAATGAACAACCACGTGAGGTCCATTCCTTAAAGACTTGGACGAGCTTTCAACCCAGTTTCCACTCAACCTGTTTTTCTTTTATTGTCTGTTTATTTAACCTGCTCAGCACTTGAACTTGTCTCGTTACGCTTTGTTCGAGCCAATGTTTGTCGTTCAGTTGTTATTAATGTAATAGTCTGAAAGAACTTTTAAAATAAAGTATTAAAAATATATATTATGACCATAGATTATGATTATACGCACATCACATGAAAAAAAAACTAGCCCACACAGAAAATTCCACCAACATCTCAACATTCTAATTTTTTAAACACTCTTAAAGTGTTCATGGCCAGATGTACCAATAATCAGACCACACAGAGACAAGAAACTAGTGACTGAAAACGAACAGACCGACTCCTTTAGACACAACAGACCTCCTCGGTGCAGGCCGTTTCAGTGATTAACCTCAGATTGCAGGGCCTCATTTGCTAAAGAACAGCACACACTGCTGTCAACAGTGATTATTATGCTGGCAGAGCAGAAGCAGGAGAATTCTTTCATCATAGAGAGCAAGCCTTCAAATCATCCATACCCATACTGCCTCCAGGTGTTCCACCCCTCGAGAAGGTGGAATACATTATAGAAAACTAGTGTTCCCATCCACATCACACACAAGCTCTGTTCTGTCGCTTGTTTATGGTTGGATTTAGTTTCATTAAATGGATTGTTCCACACTGTGAAAGTCCAAAACATAAAAAAGATGTAATTAAATATAAAACTTTTAATAAACACACACGCACACATACACGCATGCACGCACACACAAATATGTGTGTAAAAGATGTTCAGGAAATTGCAGCACAAGTCTGTAGTTTTGCAATTTGAGAATTGTTTTTGACAGGGATGTCCTGGTTTTAAATTGTTTTAAAGTTCAAAGAAGAAAACTGGTTTGATTTTTTCCACAACATGAAGATTCATTCAAAATCACCATAAAAGAACATTTTGTATTCTGTAAATGATCTCCATTAAAAAACAAAAACAGAAAGTTCTGGCAAAAAATTACAATGTTTTTTGGGTGTGTTTATAATTTTATAATGTTTATAATAAAAAAGACATGTCTGTAAATTTAAAATCAGGAAGATCCTCCATTTGAAACAATTTATGAATCTTCCTATACTGTACCATTTTAAGAAATACAAATATGATTCAATAAACTTTATAAAGTGTGGAATTCAAACTCATCTGAGGAGCCACTGGGCTTGTAATCCTGTGAGTTGGAATTTAAGCACTGGAAACAGAATAAAGAATGTAATTTCATATTTTCCACCGAACAATGCTTTGTGACCCTTTACTTAAGCATTGGCAGTAAAGGTCCTCACACATCAAGACAGGAGCATTAAGATTGTATTGTATTATTGTGTTTGTATGTAGTATTAAATCTGACACTTGTGTTTGTCATATCCTATAGTTTATGCATTATGATACAAGATTTGTTTTTATTTTTATAATCGTTGTGTGTACTTCTTAAATGTTTTTACGCCACATCAGACATCAGACAGTAATAATAGCAAACAAGTCCATATATTAGTGGTGTAGCGTGAAGAAAAAACAAATAAAAGATCCTGTATATGTTTTTTAGGGAGTTTATTAGTCTATGAATACAAACAACCTAAGATCTTGGTTGCCCTCAATAATAATGCTCTTGTAATAAGCATGTTATAATGTTATTTCTTTGTATCAGTCTAGTTCAGACAGGATTTTGTCTGTAAAATAGTTTCCGCTATTGGTGCTTTAAAACCCTTGCAGTTTAAACCTTATTTATAAGTTTGTGTTAAGATGAGAATCCAATTTAAATTGTTGCCAGTAATTACTGACTTAAAGGAGGTCTAAATGTCACCAACAGCACATTTTGCAATGAGCCTGTTGGATGCCAGATTTGGAGAAAGCCGACTTAACGAGATTGCTGCTCTAATCAATGTCTCTGACGTATGTTTGAAGATAAGAAATGAAGCAGAAGGGGGTGTCACGTGTCTTTCTTCTTCCTTTTGAGATTAGCTTCAGAGAAATAGATAAATCTTTGATGACATATGACTAAGTCGGTGACTGTCCTGCCTTTTCATTCCTAACATTTCATTCAGTACAGTCGGTATGACAGTAAATAACTTATGGGATCTAGATTTTGACTCTTTGAATGCTCATGAGCAACAAATGCATCGTAATCTATTACTTTTAGCTAACTGCTTATTACAAGGTACATTTTAATTAATGTTTTCTAGCTTTGTTGCAGCAAGCAAAGCAACATATGGTTAGGGTCAGCTTGGGTCTCACTCATTTAATGGAATATTGTAGTCTTGTGTTAATACTATTTATTTAATTCAACTCATAATTGCCATTAATTGGTCAAAGGCATGCTTAACATATGCTTATTGAAAGATTATTCTCTGGTTGCCAGGGATGCTAGGCAACACAGAGAGAGTGAGTACAAACATTTAATGATATACACAAAACAAAATCACTTTTCTTGGGGTTAATGGAATTGTAATATATATATATATATATATATATATATATATATATATATATATATATATATATATATATATATATATATATTTATATATATATATATATATATATATATATATATATATATATATATATATATATATATGCATTATTCAGTTTTAAACATACAACGTAAAGATGAAGAATCTGCATATTGCTGATCAGCCATTTTATA
Source organism: Danionella dracula (assembly GCA_900490495.1). Classification (NCBI taxonomy): domain Eukaryota; kingdom Metazoa; phylum Chordata; class Actinopteri; order Cypriniformes; family Danionidae; genus Danionella; species Danionella dracula. The sequence continues at coordinate 5,051,633 of UELW01000100.1, forward strand.
TTCCGTTAATAACACTGTCTTTGCCAGCACTCGCATATTTAAGTTATTATTAATATCTGAGCTGCAATAAATGAGTGTAAACAAGGTTTTTCTTGTCAATCTTGTTTTGACTTCTCAGGAAAAAAGTAGGGCTGAAGCTTTATGTTGTGATGTCTTTGATGTCATTTAGGCTGCTTATACCAATATCTTTGGGCGATATTAAGATATTACAAATATTATTGATATTTGCTCTGCAGTACATAACCGAAATGAAATGGTGGTTATTTGTATTTGTTTCATTGCTTCTCACTCCTGACAGAGAAAAATAACTTTAGTTATATAAAATAAAAATTTATCTAAATTGCGCTCCACTCATGAAGGCTTGATTTTTAGAATATTTTTAGTGTATTCATGATTTGTAAATCCACTGTGAAAGAGTGAAACATACTTTAATATGAGAATCATTTACTCCGGAGCGCGGAATTCCCTTCCCATAGCTCCCTTCACCGAACGTAATGTTTTTCAGAATTTTTGTGAGAATTTATTCACTTGAATTGAGTATCATCAATGACAAATCCTAACTCAACCTTTCACTTAACCTGATGAGCTCAAGTTGAGGAGGAAGAGAAAGAAAGTCCCTTTTGCAGTCAACGTTCGAAATGTTAAAACTTTAAAAATGATCCCCATCAAAGCAAGTTAAAACTTCACCACAATCACTTCAATGTAAGAATATATGCATGAAAGAAAACAGGCTAAGGCAAATGTGAAGCTCCTTGTTTCCTTTTAATTTGGAATTTTATAAGAAAAGTGGGCAGTACATCCCTCCACCCTCGCTTTCTAATATACGCTGCTAGCTTTTGTTCTCCACCTCCGCGCCGACAGCTGAATCCCTCGAGTGTCTATTGATTTTAGTACAGCTAAGCTACTCACGAGACGATCCGTGTAGAAATTTGACCATACAACTAAAATAATAATACTTAAATCCACACGAGAACAGTTCCAGGTTATCTAAGACCTACTTTCCCAACAAGCTTAGCATCAGGTGACTGAAAAGCTATTTGCTTAAATACTGCTAACGGCCAAGACTTTAACACGTAGAAACTACTTGCATCATTAGTGTTAACGTTTGTATATTATACAGTGGTTTACAAATGAACACATTATAATGATTTGTAATGTCGATTTGGCATTAAATTATATTAATTATTTTATTAATATTATTATATATTCATGATCCATGGCACTTTTGGCATCAAGGGACACCTGCTTGAGCACCCCTGGACTACCTCTCTGAACAGAATATGTGTAAATAAAATAAGTTTGCAAAATAATATATTTTACTTATATCCGTAGATCTGCAGAACAATTTGTCTTTAGACTTAACGGTTGAAAATGTTTCAGACAACAATCAAAAAGTGGGTCTGTTTTTGCTGAAATTTGTTGCGGTGAATCAAGAGTTGATTGCTGGCCACAGCTGGAAGACAAATCCAGATGAGTCCTCACCTGAATCCTTGCACCAGTAAACACAAAGCTTCCAACATTTGCATATAAAAAGGTGTGCTGATAAAGAACACACACAAACTTTCATCCATTCAACACTGTTTCTTTCAGAGATTTGATAAAGGAATATTTTTTCTTTGTTGATTCCATTACAAGATAATTGTATTTATTTTCAACGGGAACAAAGAGGAGAAAAGACATGAGCATTTGTTCTTCCGTAGACCTCTGCTGCACTCAGAATGTGCTCATACACTGTTTCAACTTCATTTGTTTCTGTGTTAAGAAGCTTCACAATCCAAGCAAGACTTATAAAAAAATGAAACCGTTTTCAGAGTTTAGTTTTAACTATGAATCATTGTGTAACGGTCCATCCATCCATCATCGACTGCTTGGAGGGTGTCAGGTCACGGGAACAGCCGTGTAAGCAATATCCTTCTCCCTGGAAACTTCCTTCAGCTCTTCCAGGGGAACGCTGTGGGATCAGAGAGACAGTCTCTCTTGTGTGTCCTGGGTCTTCCCTGGGGCCTCCTTCCGGGGAGACATTGACACAAATCTTTCTAGTGAGACGTTCTAGAGGAATATAAAAAATATAGCAACTCCCTGTTATTCTACTCAAAAGATGACCAACTAAATATGTTCAGATACTTGTCACTGATCTATTTTAACTTATAATTATGCTTTAGGTTACATTACTAGTGAACTGTATAGTGCCTGATAAATTGAGTGTTTACAAAAATACATAGATACTTAGGTTGTAACTGTGAAATTGGTCCAATTTTTCAATTCCACACTCCCTTCTTATTTGTTTTCCTAACATTTTGCACTGCCTGTTCGAAAAAGGAAAAACCAGTGAGGCGATAGATAGTGACTGTGAAACAGTCTTCTGAATGAAGCAATCATAAGATTATTCCAATCAGTAAACAGTTTTATAAGCCGCATTCATGTTTATGAGACAGTCATCTCAGGACCTTGTTTTGTAGTCTGGTGGAGACATGATTCCTAACATTTTGTGTCCAAAATCTGATTCTAAATAATACTGTTGGCTATCCACTCGATAAAAAAATGCACAGTAAGTTTGATTTCAGCTCAAAACAAATAAGACAGTTAACATGTGATCAATGGGTAAAAGCAGTTGTGACAGGATGATTTAGTGGGTAGCACTAGTGGGTAGCACTCACAGCAAGAAGGTCGCTGGTTCGAGCCTTGGCTGGGTCGGTTGACATTTCTGTGTGGAGTTTGCATGTTCTCCACGTTGATCGCGTGGGTTTTCTTTAAGTTTTAATATTAGTTTTAAATTTTAGTGTTAAAATGCTTAGTGTTCTATATTTTGCATGCAAGTAAAAATTAAGTATTTTATTGACTATTAATTTAATGGATGGAGTTTATGAGACGCATTATGTCAACCTAATATTATGCAATCACATTTTTTTCATTAAGGTTTGTTGACCCTAAAATTCAAGGAATTGATTCCTCTAACCTGTAGAGGCTTGGCAAGAGAAATGAAGCTTTAGCGTCTACACCACAACTAAGATCTGTGACGTGGACCTCTTAAGATAGTAATGTATTGAAATTGTATTTTTATTTAAATTGGTTCTCAAAGGAACTTTACACTTTCATACATTTTTACTTGAATGAATTATTATATTTCTACATTTCTTGTTGACAATTTAAGTACTGCACCCAATTTATGAAACCTATGAGTCGGATTAAAAACAGAATAGCAAAATAGTTTGCAGGCATTTTGCTGTGGATTACTGGACCCCCTACAACCACAGAGGGCATCTATGAGAAGCTTTATTAACAGGATATTAGTCCCTCTGTCTAAACATCTTAGGGCGTTAATCAATGTCAATGTCAAACGATCCCTCATCTTCCTCGGGGCAACGGACTCTGAACGGGAGGTGAGGGATGACGTGCTCATCACCCAGAGGAGAAGCCTGGGCATCTAATGAAATGAATCCTTAAATTATGCATCAACATTATAGAGCCTGACGAGGATTGCCACGATGATGAGTTTGAAAAAATTTCTCTTAATGAAGTCGTAGTGGTAGTTTTTCACAATTGTTTGGAACACATGAGTCAAAGCTCAATTTTTCCAAAGCAAACATACATCAGGAAGTCAAACAGACTGAAAGGCGCACCTTGATTTTCAGATTGTCTGTATTGGTGCATCTATCCATCTGACACAGTGAGAGCCAGAGCTGAGACTCTCCGGGGTGTCATTCATTTTGCTAGATGTTCCATCCGTCAAGTCTACCATTGATCTTTCTGTCAAATGGTTTTATTTTCTCTGTAATAATCGGCTCACTTTTGACAGCGACCTGTGTGGAATAGTAACGAGGCAGACATACAAGTTATAAGGATTAAAGGGGAGCTCCAGGACACTAGTGGCTTTATGATGCTGGTGAGGGAGCTCGTAAAATGATTCATCAATTCAGCTCAAAACAATTATTTACAAAGCTGATTAAAAAACTGAGTAGCTAAAAGGAAAACACACATCCCATCCTCTGCTTATGACTTGTATTCAGGCTCTATGTGTGTTTATGTCACAGAAACATATTGTAAATACACAAAAATAAAAGATTTGCTCTGGTTGCATTGCAAGCAAAAGTTTTCTTTTTAGTTTTTTTTTTTGGTAAAACATCAGTTTTTTTACAGTAGAATTTAATGATTTCAAAATTATAGAAGAATTACAGTGCTTATTTAATTTTTTATTTAAGTGATTTTAACTATATAAAAGCAGCATATGACTTTTATTGAAAAATGAAAGGTTTTAACTATAAAACACTTTATGTATTCTATTTTAAAGCATAAAAATACATTGGAATAACTGTAAATATCTGTTGTCATAGTCTAAGTGGACTACTTATGTTGGTGTAGTTGCAAAAAATTGACGTGCTTTTTGAATTATTTATTTGATGCTAGAACAATTAATTTTGTAATATTATTTATTGTCTAAATGCATACATTAAATAAATACATTTAATTCTAAACACTTTGTTTTTTTTTATTGATTTAAATTTTGTTCAATATTTGTTTTAATAAGTAAAATGACATTCAGAAACCACTAAATAGCTTTGCTGCTGTAGACTCTTCCTGCCAGAGACTGAAACAAGTGAAACCTCTCCCAACACTCGCAAATCCTGAGTTCCAACCCCAGCATTATAACATCTCCCTTCCTTTATATAAGGACTCATAAAGGCACTTTCGGCATAATGGGTAAACGAGCAGCATTATGACCACCTATCCATTTTTGCAATTGTTTCTAGGTTTTGTATTGAAATTTAGTTTGCTGCATTTAAATCCTACCACAACATTAGAATAACAGTAAGTATACTGACAGGCTCAAGTAAAAGGAGGCTACTGGCATCCCTATTCTAACTGTCATCAGAGGCTCGACAGGAATGACAGCAATGAGTGGCATATGGTAATCCCTCAGAACTTGATGCATAGCAGCCCTAACAGGACTTTTTTCCCCCATCATCCCCACTCTTCCTCCTTGTTTGTGTGCAATGGTAGAGGAGGATGGGCTATTCAGTCCCTGATGACTATGTCTTGACCTTCTCTTTCTGCCTTTGTCCACCACTCAGACAGCATCCGCAATGATTTCTCCATTCCAACTCTGACAGGACAACACAATGAATCGGGGCCATTACAAAAGGGACTTTTCCACTTCATTAAACCAGGGTCCCACAAGCTTGCAGGGCACAGAATAAGCGATTTATCTTGAGTCACAGCTGCTTAGAAAAAGAAGCTGCATGATAAAATGTCTTATTTTTTATCTTTGTAAATACCCCTCTGGGCATTCGATGGTGTGAGCATAAAGAATCAATATTAACCAACGGATTTCTTCAATTGGGAAAATTGAATCCTATTTAGGACTATGCATGGAATGATGCATTTGAGACAAAACAATGGCTTGGTTGTTCTTGTTCAGGCTGTGAGAGGAAATTGTGTTGATGATGACACCGAGACTGGGAATGACTTGCTATATTTGTGGACAATGGCAGTGTAATATTGTGTCTCGGTGGGCTTCCTCTGATGAATCCATCATGACTCTCATCGAAACCCTATTTCTGTTTTTGTCAGCTTATCGATGAATGAGCTGAACTGCATTCAAGCTTTAAATGAAGGACATTAATGATTGGAGGAGGATCATAGCACAGCTCAATCATACTTGTTCTATACGATTATTCATATTAGACTTTTTGGATATAGAAATGCTAGTCCTTCACCCCTACAGTGAATTGTTTCCTGTCTGCCAGTTAGATTAATAGCATTGTTATATGATTGAGTGCAACTTTCACTTTGTAGGTGAATTTTTTAAGATTTATGTATGAAATTGCCAGAAATTCTGAGTTGATACTGAAGTAGAAAATAATATGCTATCATTGCCATTCACACATAGATTAGCCTTGCCCCAACAATAGAGTTCAGCCAATCACAGTTGACTATCCATCAATACGCTGACTGGGCAGATTTTCTTTAGAAGCACATTGGTAAGTGTTCATTTCCCGTGGTTTTGTGCCAGTGTGAGTTTTTACACCAAAATGACAAAAGGTTCAGGTCCTTTAATGACTATACCGACTATTTTGAGAGGCATGTAAATGCATTTTCTTTGTTTGTTTGTTTGTTTATTTCATCGTCCTTCAAAAACAAACCAAAGATGTTCTGGTTGCTACTAATTCATGCATTGGTTGATTTCTTACCTTTTACATGTAGCTAACTGTCACACCTGTTTTCTCTCCTCATTTCCCTTGCTCTCAACTGCTCCTCGTTCTTAGTTAGCGGCACTATTTATTTTCTCCTCCCTTCCCTTCTCTTTACTGGTGTATTAGTTCATGTTGCTGCTTGAGTGTTCAGTCTACCTGCTTTCTTAGTTATCTTCTCCTTTTTGGTTATTCCAGTTTAAGTTCTTTCAGACACCCAGAAGACGGTGCTTCTGCAGTTTTTAGTTAATAAACTTTTGTACTCACTGCATTGGGTCCTCTCCGTTATTTGCCTGACACTAACACTTGTACTTTATAACTGTAAGAGCCAAAATGAAAAGTTTTTTTCCACTTAAATAAATTCATCATCATTATTTGAGCTAAGTATAGTATTAAGTGTGTATACACATAAAAAAAACATATTTAGCTAGGAAGGCTATTAAAAGAGTTACGGTTTCTTTAAGATTATTTTACTTAGCCATTAGGGGCGAAAGGATGTAGTGAGTTTTTGAGTTTATTTGAGCTTTAGGAGGCATGAGCTACACAGCTTTCTGAACGTATTGTATTAAACTGTTCTAAGGAAGGAAATTCGATGTATGAAAAACCAAAGATGGAATAAATTCTATTGAGTTTATACATCTGATGCCTGTGGAAATCTTTGCTCAACAGTAAAAGTAAACAAGTGAAGAACATCAATAACTCAAACATTTCGTAACTCATATTAGTCAGAGAACTACTCTGCTTTGGATGGATGGAAGGAAAACCACAAGGAAGAAACCAGTACAGGATACAGTAGTCGTGAGTAAAGGAAAATTCTCAACTTTTCATTGCTGGTTTGTTTGGAGGCCTTGCTTGTGCATTAGCAGACAGCCATCAATAGCTTGTGTTTGAAAGTGGATATACGATCAGTTGACACCAGATATGGAGAATAAAAATGAAGGATACAGATGTTAGACCAAAGGAAATTACAGCTAGCATTATGGAGGAAAAGTTACAAAGTGCTGTTAAAACACATTTCATTTAGTTTTGGTGACCCTCAAATGTGCCTGTTTAGGGTGATATTGTGTTTAATTATTTACACAGCACAGCCAATTGTCACTTGTGATTAACACTGTTAAGCCCAAACTGTTTGATTTAAACCTGTCTACAGCCAAGTTTTCTCGGTGTGCTAAATTTGATCTATATCTTTACCAAATAGCCCTGTGAGAGAGAGAGAGGAAGAGAGACATCACAAACATCTGTTCCAGTATGCAATTTTTGTAAATTTCAGAGAGCAGAATATCCCACATTGTAATCAAAAGTGGCTTTAGATCGGAGGGTTTCAAAGGGAAAACACCCTTGTGGTTCAAGGAGTTTCCTTCAAAGGCCAACTAGAGCCCTAAAGAAAAATACAAGCAGTAATTATCAAGTAAAAATAAAGATACAGGACTGCAGAAATATTGTTTGTACCAGCAAAGCATGCTTTTTAGAAGACATGTGTTTTTAAAAAAACATAAAATGAGATAGAAGATAAAATGATGTTTTGATTGCCACCTGTTGACCACTGTTCAGTGTTTTTATTTCAGATATTTGCCTTTGATAGATTTCACTAAATCATTCAAGTTCTGCAGTCTTGTGTTCAATTTTTCAATTCTGCCACCAATAACAGGATATCTTCTTACATTTAAAAATGCTAACAAAGTCAACCTTGTTGTTTGGGTTTAATACAGCTGATCTTAATTTCTAAGGGTTAGAGAACACAGAAAATCTGTCTCCATGCACTGTTGTGAGATACACAGGACAGAAATGTTGTAAGAGACACAAAACTCACCATTTTGTTGCTAGCTTAGCACTGATAACAAGACCCAAGTACCACAAGTAATTCTAGTCTTTATTCCAGGCCATAGATGGGAACACATAGGCTTTGATCGGCATAAACTTCAGCCAAGTTAACATACTATGTAAAGTCAGTCACGGGTCTTCTGTGCCACATTAAAACAAGATATTACCCCGGCTGGACCTTTGGTCATTTTTGGAAGCCCTTATTTATGATTTGTGACCACCAGCTCCAAACTCCAGCCATGTTGTGTCAACAGAGGATTTGCAGGTCTTTATTTTTCCTAAATAAACAAGGCCAACGCAATCAGCAGCCATTTTTTTAGACAAGCATTTAAGCTGAAACTGAATTGGGAGCTCCCTGCATGCAAGTACAAAAGAGAGATCAGAGAGAATGGCTTAGTGGAAGCTTTAGATGGCCACAACCATCCGGCCCCTCTGTGGACACAGTCAGTTAAGATATGACAGAACATCGATTTGTCATTCACCTTTTGGTGGAAGCCAGAAATTGTTTCCATGTACACCTCCAGAGTGAATCAAGACAACGCTCAACACTCTGCCCAACACAAGGAAAGCATGAACTCAGTAGGGCAGGTAACTGGTTCTACGTTGTGAGAGGGACATCTGTCAACAAACAAAGACATTTTGCTGGCTTAACACGCCCTAGTAGAGAGAGCATGTGCAAGGTACAGCACTTGTAACATTATATATAGCTGAAGGCCCTCCATGACTAGAAATGCCAGATATGGGGTTCCCAGATGTCAAATCCATGCTCCAACCACTTGGATGACCTAGTCGCAGCAGGACTGGTAAGGGAGCGACTGTCACAAGGGAACCACAACCAGAATAGAATAGAATAGAATAGAATGCCTTTATTGTCACTATACACATATAATTTGCATTATAAACATGTACAATGAGATTAAGAGCATCTCCCTAGTCAGTGCAACATTTAGTAAGGAAAAATACTATAAAGTGTCAAGAACAATAGAAATATCTTTAGTAATAGTGCAAAGAAGAGAGGGGGGAGGTAGGTGGGGTGGCAGTTCTGTTTAAGAGCTAGACAATGTATAGTGTTAAAATTGCAATTGCACAGCAATCATAGTTTTTTCACCTATAAGGTTATTGTCCATGTAAAGTGAAATAAAGTGAGTATATTGCACATGTTGATGTCACACAAGGTGATGCTTAGGTCCGGTTAAGTGTAGATTAAGCCAGTCCCTGTGTGCGCCTGTTAGAGTTTAGGGTAGTGATGGCTTCTGGGAAAAAACTGTTCTTGAGTCTGTTTGTCCTCATTCTGATGCACCTATAGCGCCTTCCTGAGGGCAACAGTTCAAACAGTCCAGAAGCCGGGTGAGAGCTGTCCCTGATGATGTTCTCGGCTCTGCTGAGGCAACGGGAGGTGTAAATGTCCAGTAGGGAGGGGAGAGGGCAGCCGATGATCTTCTGTGCTGCTCTGACCACCCTCTGGAGTCTCTTCCTGTCTGCCAGGGTGCAGCTGCCGTACCATACTGTGATGCAGTATGTCAGCAGGCTCTCGATGGACGCACGGTAGAAGGTCAGCTACAGGCTGGAGTCCAGATTGTGCTTCCTGAGGACTCGCAGGAAGTGTAGTCTGTGCTGGGCCTTCTTGGTGACCACTGTGATGTTCTCCGTCCATGAGATGTCATCCGAGATGACGACGCCGAGAAAACGGAAAGTGTGGACCCTCTCCACACACTCACCGTTGATGTAAAGGGGTGCTAGGTCGGTGCTGCGCCTCCTGAAGTCGACGATGATCTCCTTGGTCTTCTTGGTGTTCAGAGCTAGGTTATTCTCTGAACACCAGGTAGTCAGCTTCAGGATTTCCGCTCTGTAGGCTCTTTCATCACCCTTTGAGATGAGTCCGACCACAGTGGTGTCATCAGCAAACTTCACAATGAGGTTGCTGTTGTGGTGCGGCCTGCAGTCATGGGTGTAGAGACAGTACAGGAGAGGGCTCAGCACACAGCCCTGTGGGGAGCCTGTGCTCAGTGTGCGAGTGGAGGATAGGTGGGGGCCAAGTCTCACAGTCTGGGGCCTGTTTGTCAAGAAGTCTTTAATCCAGGCGCATGTGAGAGAGGGGAAGCCAAGAGTGTCCAGTTTATTGATAAGTGTGTCTGGAATGATTGTGTTGAATGCGGAGCTGTAGTCCACAAAGAGCATTCGTACATAGCTCTGCTGCTGCTCCAGGTGGTTCAGCACAGCATGTAAAGCTAAGGCGATGGCATCTTCAGTGGATCTGTTCTCACGATATGCAAACTGGTGGGGGTCAAAGTCTGGTGGGAGGTAGTCCTTGATGTGCCGGAGAACCAGTCTTTCAAAGCATTTCATGATTACCGGAGTGATGGCCACAGGGCGATAATCATTGAGGCTGGTGATGGAGGAGTTCTTCGGCACTGGGATGATTGTTGCTGATTTGAGGCAGGAGGGGATGACTGCCTGGGCCAGGGAGAGGTTAAAGATGCTTGTGAAGATGAGGGCAAGCTGGGGTGCACATGCCCTTAGCACCTTTCCAGGAATTCCGTCCGGGCCAGCGGCCTTCCTGGTGTTCACTGCTAGGAGCACCTGTCTGACATCTTGCTCCGTTACAGTGAGTGGCATGGTGCGGCAATCGGTGGGGGTGGCGATGAGGGTTGAAGTGGTGGCAGGGCCGGAGCAGATGAGTGCTGCTGTTGTTCTGTTTCAAAGCGGGCAAAGAAGCTGTTTAGCTCCTCTGCTAGCGTCACACTCAGGTCTCCCATTGTCAAATCACAGCCTCTATAGTTTGTGATGTCATGTATGCCCTGCCACATCTGTCGTGTGTTGTTGCTGGACAGATGGGACTCCAATCTCCTATTGTGGTCCGATTTGGCTGTTTTAATTCCTTTTTTCAGGTCTGCTCGAGCAGCTCTGTACCGAGCTCTATCCCCTGACCTGAAGGCAGCATCACGGGCTTTGAGGAGTTTGCGGACATGGCTGGTCATCCAGGGTTTCTGGTTTGGGAAAACCTGTATGTTTTTTTCCACAGTCACATTTCCGATGCAAAACTTGATGTAATCTAGCACCGTTCCTGTGAATGTCTCCAGCTCTTGGTGTTCAAATATGTCCCAGTCTGTTTGTTCAAAGCAGTCCTGCAAACTGGAGAGTGCGTTGTCAGGCCAAGTCGTTATAGTCTTTGTAGTGGGCCTGGAGCTGCGTCTAAGTGGGGTGTAGGCTGGGGAGAGCAGAAGAGAAAGATGGTCTGACTGGCCGAGGTGGGGGAGGGGTATAGCTCTGTACGCATGTTTGATGTTAGTGTAAACATGATCCAGTGTGTTCTCTCCTCTAGTCGCACACTTTACATGTTGATGGAATTTCGGGAGTACAACTTTCAGATTGGCCTTATTAAAGTCTCCTGCGATGATATGAACGCCGTCAGGGTGTGCCTGCTGCAGTTTGTTCACGGCGTCCAGCAGGAAAGAGAGAGCAGTGTTTACATTCGCGTCAGGCGGGATGTACACTGCAGTAGCGATCACAACTGTTAGCTCTCTCGGTAGGAAAAAGGGCCGACATCTTACTGACATGTATTCAAGGTCCGGGGAGCAGTGTTTATCGATGATTGTCCCGTTGTTACACCATTTATCATGTACATAAACACAGAGCCCCCCTCCTCTGCTCTTGCCAGAGTCCTTTGTTCTGTCCCAGCGTAGCAGAGTGCGGCCTGCTAGCTGCATGCTAGCGTCGGGAATGTCCGAGTGTAGCCAGGTTTCAGTTATAAACAGTAAGCAGCAGTCTCTAACGTAGCAATTTCCAGCAAGTTGCAGTTCTAAAAAGTCCGTTTTGTTTACCAGTGATCTGGCATTGGCGAGATACAGACTTGGTAGAGGTGGCGTGTGTGGTTGTCTGCTTAGCCTGAGCATAAGGCCAGACCTACAGCCGCTTTTGCTTCCTCTCCCTCCTCCGTCTGCGCCGCCTCCTAGAGCCGATAACAATCCACGGAGCACCCAATGGTCTCGCTATCTCTTCAGGGATGTTGTATGCGCGTTGAGACTCGCTAGATGCCGGTGCCTGGTGTTGTTCTCCGATATCTCTCAGGTTCTGGCATGTGTAGTGTATGTTCGCGGAACAGATAGTGCACAAATAAACAGCGAAGACATACAAAAACAACAAAAAAGAGCGCCGAAAGGGAGAGCCGTGAGCCGCAGCAACTGTACGTCGCGCCGCCATCTTGAAAAAAAAAAAAAAAAACCAGGCCCTGGTGAGTAAATAAGGTGGTACTATTGCAGCATCTTCCTTGTCCTCCCTGATCATACTCAGAAGTGGTGCAAGAAGCCTGTTTGCCACTACCTTTAGACATCTGGACAGTTGTTGTACAGGATCATCCAGAAAACCTGCACTAATGAGGAATCACCTTTACAAAATCATGTCAACAAGCTGCTTGTTGTCTCTTTAAATGTTTTTGGTATTTATTAGAATAATTACCATTACTGGTTGCCATCACTGGTTGCCATGAGCTTTGTCAAAGATTACTGAGTCACTCAGAGAGGGAGGTGTAGATTTCATTGAAAAAAATAAGAGGACAATAAGATCAGCTCATATGTATTAAGGGTGTGGTAAGTAAATTTTCTGCAAAATAAAAAGCCTCACATTGAGTTAAACTTGGTCTGCTTCAATTTATTCTTGTCGTCAAGTCATTAAAAACACATCAAAGGGCCTGCCTGAAGAGGAACCTAAACAAAAGAAACAAAGCTGTGATTAAAATCTAACATACAAATTTGTTAAATAAATGTTATAAACTTAGAACCTCATGTTCAATAATATTTAAAGGGTAAGAAACGAGTTAAAGTTAAGTCACATTCAAAGAGAGAAATCAACATTTTCCCATCTTAAAATAGTATGATGCTGTCTGAAGTAATTTACTCATTCTTAATTCTCATCATTACTTTCAAAAAGTTCAAGAGCTGCTAAACAGTGTACATTTCAAAACCAAAGAAAAGCTTTTTTACTGACAGATGCTCCTGTTCCAGAAGAGACTTCCATTTCTCCAAACATCAATAGGCAACAGATGTTTGCATATTTATTGAGCCTGTTGTGGCTTGAGAATTGTGCTTCGCAGGCCTGGGTTGCTGGGAAATCTTCACAGATGGAGGAACATCCTCAGTTTGAACAAGGCTTAAGACATTTTTTTTTTTACAAAAAAGTTTATTCTCTCAAGATAACATTTTAAAAGCTGCTTATAACAAGAAGAAAATCAAGATTGTTTTCTGTGGAAAAGTGTTATGCTGCTTTAAAATTAACCGTTGGTTTCAAATTGGTTCCAGAAAAACATAGGAGAGATGACATTTTTCTAATGAAATTTTCTAGATGTGATAATTAGCACTTTCCTGGAATGTGTTTGAGAGCTTCATCCCACTACAGAAGACTATAAAACTCTCCTACAGAACATCATAATTCATCACCTCGACAAGAGAACAAGAAATAAGTGCTTGATTCTCAGAAAGCTCATGTACCAAGTATATATAAATAATTCCCAGGGGAACATGCAAGGTCAGTTTTCTGGAAGAGTGCACTTAATTCTGTGAAAACCCTTGGTTTAGCTTATTTGATAACATATCCCCGACATTCTTCATTTGCAAGAAATGATTCTTCATGAGGTTTCTTGTAACCATAAGGAGCTAGGAATAGGAGTACATTGTAATTGGAGTAAATGGTTTCCCCAGTTTAAGGTTATTTTCACTTTTTAAATGCAATAAAATTAAATAAAAGTGTGGCCAAAAACTGACCTTGCAACAACACCAACAACAAAAATATTGTCGACTATGGCATTCACCTTCTCCACACCCAGCAAAACCCCATGTAGCGTTTAAGTTCACTTTTTGTGAAGTAGAATCATTAGTTCAGTTACCAACTCCCGATTCTATCTGTAGAGTAAGCATATATAGTGTAATTAATGAAAGAAAAGTATGAAATGAATGAAAGTATGTGTAAAGTAGGAAAGAGAGCTTTCAAAGAGAATGTTAAACAAATGAATACTTTTTGACCTTTCATAATGTTAATTAATAGCACAAAAGGTTACAGAAATAATTAGCTGCAATGTTATCTTTCATTACCTGTTGAGGAGAAATCTGCCTACTTCAGCGTCACTTCTCATAGCATCTTCGATGGATATTCTTGTTTTCTCTCAAATTTCACACATAACAATAAACTGTTTACAGATAGGGCAACCGGATTAATTCTTGAAAGTGGAGAATGAGAGAGAGAAATACACCATGTCAAAACAAAAAAGAGACTTTGTCAGAGAACGCACATTTTTAAACATCATTCTTTAATGTCTTATAAAACCATTGTCCAATGGCCATTTCATGATTACTTGTAATTAATTTCTTACATACTGCTCCTTTAAGTCCATTTACTATATATGATAGTGCAGCTTTCAAGCAACTGTATACGGTGTACAATATTTGAAGAGTTCCTTGTGAAAAGGACGATAACGTCACCTGTCTGGTAATCAATGATGGCTGTCTCTCATGCACTGCAGCACTTGTAATCATGCCCCACTAGTCCTGCAAACAAAAAAATCCCTCAAACAAAACTTAACCTCGTGGCACGCCCCACTTCTGCTTGCAAGTAGTTTAGTAAGATCTCAACAGCTCAGTACACTCCCAAATAACCACACCCATTTTATTTTTATGTGATTATTTTAAATGTTACAAAGTGTAGTTTAAAAGTATTATACAATTGATAAAGTGATCAATGTTGAATTAATGTTTTTGAATTAATATTGTTTCTTGCATAAACTAGTTAGAGAACTTTAGAGGAGCCATATGAGGATAACGTGAATTTTCCAACGTTCCCTCAGTCGTTCCCTCATCAAAACATTCCTCAAGAAGTATTCAGATTAGTTCACACATGTTTGAATAAACCTTTATTCCTTTTTGAGAGCTGAAAACGGCAATTTTTTTCTTATCGCGCCCAAGCCCCACCCACTTGATGAGCGGGAAATACAATTTGACCCAGAAGTGTGAGAGCAGCAGACCTCCGCTGGATAAACAATGCCAGAGAAGAGCGTTTCCTAACCTTTTGTTTGAATTATCAAAGAATGAGCTTATTTGTCAGATATGGCTCGATTTTGTGTCTGCCCATCAGCAAAAACTTGGAAGGATTTCTTTTGTTTGTGAGCAGCACTTTACATTAAACTGGTTAATAAACAAAAGGATTTATGATAAGGCTGGCTCTTACACCGGGTGCTTTTCAAACAGTTCCAACTGTTCATTGATTTGGAGGTCCATACAGAAAGTTTTTTTTACTTGTGTTAGGATTAAATACATTAATGAAATACACAATTTTAACTCTTCATACATCAAGCCGAGCATACACTACATGACTTTTATAATAAACAGTATGCGACATTAAAAATCATACGTCTGATTTACCTTAACACGGAGCTGAGGAGCCTTTTTTGCTGTGTTTTCTTGTTCATTCTATGGACACAAACTCTGTTTCAGACTCTGGTTTGTCGATTATAATGTTTTATAACAATAACACATGTTTAAAGCGTTTCTTGTCATGTTTGTTTTTGCTAATTCCGGACTAACATGAGAGCGCTGGTCAGTAGGAGCGTGTCAAAATCCCATCTGTAGGAGGAACCGGAGTAAACAGAGCATTTTGCCGGAAAAAAATTTGAGATTATTACAAAAATATAGCATTTTGACAGTTACTAACAGTGCAGCACTAGTATAGAGGACTCAAATATTGATTCTAAGTACTATAACAAGAGTGTGACCTTTAAAGAATTCCTCACTCAACATAGTGTTTTTTATTTGTTTGTTTGTTTGTTTGTTTGATTTTCTTTAGTATGTGCTTACATACCTTCCAAGCTTTATTGTTTATTTTGTGATTGTATGCTGGCTTGCTCCCCAAGCCTCCATTGTTTGATCTTTCTTTCTGTGTTTGAATTCGTAATTTTTAATTACACAACTGTTTGTTTACATCAATACAAATGGTGGGAGTTTTACTCTTGCGTTCCAAGCATCTATTGGTGTGAATACAGCATTTCCTGCTTTATTAAAAAAGCCAGCTTCCCTTGCTGTTCCCACACTGAGATTTAATTACGCACTGTTCTCTGTGTAATTAATTATTGGACATTCACAATAAATAAATAAGCGTTCATGCAAAATTACCTCATTCAGTGTAGCTGACATCACAACGCCTGCAGCTTGAGTGATTTATTGTTCTCAAATTTTTCTCCTAAAACCGCTGGAAAGCTGAAAATAGCCACACGAACCATGCTAATATGTCATGCTTGTTTGACTGTAAATGTGATGGGCTGGTTCTTAAATTTGCATTTCTTTTGGCTGAACAACTCTGATTGCCTATGTGTTCTTGCTTGATGTGACTCATTAGGCTTTTTTTAAGTTGTTTCCACTTTATGAATGCATGCCATTCTTATCAATGTGAACCCAAATCTGCTTTGAGCCTCAAGGAATGTAATCACTTTAATAAGTGACCAAGTATGTCATAGAGGCCTTAAGGAGCATTTAAACATAACATTTGTGATTGTCATTTGCTTAATCGACTCTCTTGAATGCAAACAATTTCTCTCTGATTGTATTCCAATTTTTATGAAAAATAAACATTTGTCTTTTAAAAGATTGATGGAAAGTTATTTTGTCTTGAGTTGGGGAGGGGGGTATTTTCTTTGAAACATCACCACCCAAGGGTCTGGTAGTTTCTCTTATATAATTTATCTATATCCACATTTCTATTATCCACTTGTATGCATTTGTCCATTATATTCATATCAATTGTCACACAACATGCACAAAATAAGGATGTAAAATTAACAACTGGACAGATGTATAATGAATCTGGATTGGGATTTTATAATACACTGTGCTTTTTTTATATAAATCTACAATGTTTGCTTTATCGACCCTAAACTTTTTAAAGTATCTCCCATACTCAGCTAATGAAAGATCATTGTCTTCAGCCTGATCTATGTCATGTATGTCATTTAAAAACAATTGTTTACGTAATACATTTTTAAAGCCATAATTATCCATCAAACGTATCAATACCATGTTATCTTTAGGTTCATGGCTAGTTAAAAGTATATTTTGTGGTGCTCAGTTATATGTTGTTGACTTTGGGTGCTCGCTACTGTGTGATAACAGTGGGGGTTTTTTGTCTTTACAGAAATGTTTAGCAAAAATAGTGTTTATAGGATGTGTGGTTCATTCTGGTGACAGGGATGTTTGAAACTTGTTTACCGAAAAGAAACAAAAGAAATTCAAGTGATTCTGTTATTTTTGTTTATCCAACATTTTCATATTTCTTGGTACCAAAAAAATACAAAAATTGGTGAAAAACAATGTGGTTTTATGTAACTATCTGGCCTATCCCCATCATTTATCACAAATCCTGCAGCTGATGCTTATCACCTGTTTGTTGTTTGTGTTGTTGTTGTTCTAACTACTCTTTGTTTGTGTCTGTTTTTTTTCTCAGGTGTTGTCTGCTTGTCGATGAACCTTAAGTTCAAATAGACTTTTTGCTGGGGAGGTGATTGGTACCTGCCTCAGTCAGCGAGGCCCCCAGGAACCTTACAGAGGGAATTCTTAGTTATCTTATCTACTCCACACAAGGACTTTGAAGAGATGATTTGAAAGCAACTGCTAAAAAAGTGCTAAATAAAAACATTTTGGTTGATTGTTTAATCAAAAAGACAAAAACATTTTAAGTTATTGAGCTATTTTTGTTTATCCAACATGTTTATGTTTCTTAAAACCATAACAAATCTTCTTGCAAAGCTATTCATGACAACTTCCCCAAAACAGAGGAAAGCACAATAAAGTTGGAAAAATGTATGTGGTTATCTATATCTGTTCTACGCTAAAAAGCATCCCTTTCAAAATTATAGGATTAGGCATTTTCTTAAAGGCCATATTGTGCTTGTCATTATTATTGTGAACCAAGCAATGACCAAGCTGGATACTTGAAAGATGAAACCATCTTTCCACGGCCTCAGATGGTTGGACAATCAGGTGAGCGACTACAATGACACAAAGTACAGATCGTTCCTTCTGGTTGAATTGCTTATGAAGCCATCATGTGATGAACAATTTTATGTCCGACACTGAAGGACCCTGAGATGAACTGATCTTTCTTCATCTGCATATGTGGGAATTATATTTTTGAAAAGCATAGAGCTACAGTACTACCTCCAGAAATCTCATGCATGACTCTCCATCAATGAACGTGATCTAGATTTCTCAGGACAGACCATGTTCCCTGTCAATGGTAGGAGCAAGACACAATCAATGATTATAATCCACTATTCAATAATATCCAGTGAACATCTCATCATATTCGACTTAAAATATAAAACTCTGCTGCAAGTTTTCTCAAATGACAAATATTGATTGGAAAAAAATAGAAATTAAATAATTGTTAGTCAGTTGTTATGTTGAAACACAGATTGCAAGTGTGATTGGTGAGCAATGTCGAAGCATACTAGGCAAGCTGTCTGAGTGAGGAGTGGCGAAGGCAGGAAGGAGGGATAGCTTCCACAAAGTGGATGTTGTCCCCTTAAGTCGTGTCCTATATATTGGAATAATATTGGTGGGACCGAACTTATGTTAATTGAATACTTAAATCTCATATAGCAGCCATCACCAATTGGTGATCACCAAACTGACTAAGTAGGGGTTATGTCCAAACCTGTGACCAATTTCTGATAAGTTGGCAAAAATGGTACATGTATTTTGTTCTGTCGTGAGGACAGACAGGGGGCTTCTCTAATATGCAGATAGCTTACCTCAGTTGAGCGCCAATCGAATTGTTTGTTTGTCGTGTGTTTAACATTGCAAAGCGTGGATCGGAGGGGAAAGGAGGAGAGAGACAGCCTGGCTTGCACCAAAAAAAGGGCGATGTGGAAAATCATAGTTTTAAGGATAAGTGGATGGAGAAATTAACTTTGAGCTCAGCTCGTTTGAGCAATTGCTTCCCCTGAAATCTGAGGTGAGAGTGCGAAAAGCTAAGAAACTGGAGACCTGGGATGAACTATTTGCGAGACTAATCACGCATACCTTTACAACCCAATAATGTGTGATTGATTGTTCACTGAGGGTTTCAAGGAATTTGGGGAAGCATAAAAACTTTTTCAATGATAGTTGTAAGAGTGCTTAAGAGAGCTGTGAGTTAGCTTTTTCTACAATGAACACGATGAAAAACAATTGCCAAAGCACTCCTTCATGTCTGCAAGAGAAAGCCACTGACAAGATTTGAACTGCTTGCAGGATAGTCACATGTCTATTTTTCTCATTGAAAATAACAACAACAAACTATGCAATGAGGAAAGGTGGTTCTGATCCTATTTTCCACCTAAATTTACCATATTTTATTTTATTGGGGCGGCAGGGTGGCACAGTAATGGAGTTGACCATCTTGTAACAGGAAGGTTGCCGGTTCGACGCCCCTCAGGTCAATTCTACCGCTGTGGCCCTGGGCAAGCCACTTCACCCACATTGCCCAGTATGGATATGTGTGACTGGAGGGATGTGTTTGGTGCTACGTTCTGTCAGACTGCCCCAGGGCAGCTGAGGGCTACCAAGGTTATCACCACCAGAGTGTGAATGTGGAAGGAATGAATAATTCTCTGAAAATTATAAAGCGTCCTTGAGCTCTGGAAAAGTGATAAATAAATTATTATTTATTTATTATTATTATTATTATTATTTTGAGTTTTACTTGAAAAGTAAGCTTTTTGCAAGTGCTTCTTTGTTGATTGTTTTTTCAGGATGTTAACTTTTTTTATTAAAACAGAGTTATTTGCTTTATTTGAAGCAATTTATTGAATTTATTATTTAACTTTATTTGGTTGTATGTAGGTTTCTCATACAAAAACTAAAGACCTTATATATAATTGACTGGGAATTATTTCATTTATACAAATATGGAGTTAAAATGGCTGTAAAATACAAACTAGATGAATACAAGTACAAAATACAAGCTAGATGAATAAAAGGATAAAATGCAAGCTCGATTTTCATCACCGTGGTATTCTCTCCCATTCATATTCATGTAATTTTTGCATTTTTTGTGTGACCATTGCATGAGAAAAGGACGTCAACAAGAAGTCTTCTGAACCAAAAGATGTGTCGCTTGTTGGTTCAAAGTTTAGACTTGATTTCTGAGCCTTCTTGCTATGTTTGGGTATATGAGAAGAACTGATGATGCAATAGCTGCTCTACATGTGTTGTAATTGAATTGTTTGTGTAATTATACAGTTGTTTATTTGTATAGTTCTATAATTAAGTTGATGCCAGCAGGTAGTTTTCTTAACTGCAGCTCAGACATCGTTGCACTTGATGAACTGCATTCATATCGACACCTGCTGTTCCAGGTCTATTAAATATTGATAGATATAGATATAGACTCAACAGATGAAACAATACGGAGAAAAAACTATTTATCAAAAGCATTTGGATGTTAATGTACTGTAACAACTCTTGGCACTGGCTTTTAGTAGACACATGGGTCATGACAACAGGGGTGGATGTAAAATAAATGGTACATTTTACTCCAAGCAGCTGATGTGCAATGTAAATGTGCTGTTGTATGATTTGATAAGCACAATCTCACCACAGCAGGACAAGCACGAAGCACAACATTATCCAGATGAAGATTGAGCGTGTGTGAATTCAGTGAGCTACACAATCTTAGAGTAAGCAAGTAAAGAAGGAATGCATGCTGAAGATGCCAGGCGTCCCAGGGTGCCAGCTGTCCAGTGTCTCTGGTTTGCTTGAGAGAGCTAATTTCCTCGGTGCAGTGGAGCTGGTTGTAATTGCTGATTGAATGTCCATTCACGTCCATGCCATGCTTTCCTTCTGTGAGGAAAACTGGCTGTGCTTTGGAAATGCAGTGAGCGGGGACTGTTGGGCTAACCAGGGGAGAGAGAGAGAGAGAGAGAGAGAGAGAGAGAGAGAGAAAGAGGAAAGGTTACTGTACTCCGGTGTTTAGGGAGGAGCCATTACCCCAAAAACACTTTCAGGAAGGCTCAAACTGAAAGCGTGAGAAAGAGCCGCTCAAGGCCTGAAGAGTATTGTCTCTGTAGAGATGAAAAGACCTGCAGGAGAATGAGTCTCCTCTGGGTGTTCCCACGGTCTTGGAAAAACTGGAATTTGTATGTAGATGATGGCTTAAAAGAATAGGTCAAGGAGATAAACAATGTTATTAGTAAAAAGCACACCAAAAGTCAACCCTGACAAACCTTTAAAAAAGACTAAAGAAATCAGTTTTTATTTAGTTCTCTACCATGTAAAATGTGTATATTACAAGAACCAAACCTGACAGCCTTAGTCAAACAAAACTGTTGAAGCTGATTTTTATTTTTTTGCAAAGCACAAAATCAGTTTGAGTGTTTTTTTATATATTTTCATTTATTTACTTGCATGTATTTTTCTTTAGTTTTTCTTTCTTCAGGAATGAGTTTAATTTATTTGTGGCACACACATTATGCATGATTTCGTTAATCATCATGTAATATGTAACTGACATCAGCATACATTCCGTAGACGCTAGAGTTTGAACAGTTGCATAAGTATATTTTCTTAAAATATTCAATATTGCTGCCTTGAAGCCGATCAAATCAAAGCGTCAACCCAAACATTTTCAATGGCCACAAATTTGCTTAATTTATCCTATGTTATTTAGTTTGCAAAGGTTTGTGTACCTATAACTTTAGTTGAGTCTGGGCTTTACAACCGCAAGAGCAGAGAATTGGCTTGGTGAAAGGGAAATTTTACTTTGCATCATTTGACATTGTCATTCTATTGATCAACTACTCTACAAAACAACCCTGTCCCTCTAGGTTCAGAACATAGCCCTTTACTTTTTAACATCTTCTCATCTCTTGGGCCTTTTTCACACTCACCTTGCTTAAATTTTCACCTCTATGGAGATGGAAAATCTACAAGAATGTCAAAACTAAAGTCGTACTAATTGGTTCCTGAAATAAAATGTCTTGATCAACCTTGGGTCACTTAGTCTACCTTTCAGCATCATAGACATAAGCCTTGAAATTTGAAATTTGGTCCATGACTTACATCTGAACAGTTTAACAAGACCATTTCTCTTTTTTCACATTAAAAATGTGGAAAATTCCCTATCCAGCATTCCTCCACCGTTTAAACTGATCTATTACCAGCTCTACAGTATACAAGTTCCAATGTTTACAAAGCAACCTTGTTTATAGGCATTTAGTTGATGAATATTGTACATGGTTCATAACAAATTAGTTTTTGATTGGCCACCAGTATGTGTCACGTTTTTAGTTGCTAATCAAGGTAGTTTACAACCATTTTGCTCTACCTCTGCAAAAAAAAAAAAAAAGATATCTGAAGAGTGGCCCAGCCGCAGTCACAGGAAAGTTTTAGTCCCTCCTTCCTTTCTGTCGCTTATGCACAGAGACTGAGCAAGGTATCATAGCGAACACAGTTTAGATGAGCACAGTTGTGTAGCTCATTGTTACACAGATTAAATTGAGCTGTCAGTCATTTATTTAGTGAGGTTAAATCTTGGCATGACCAGACAGTACAACTTCTTTTTTTAAATCAGTCAGCAATTCTTCTGAAATTAAACTATATGAGGCTAAAGAAAAAAATGTCCGAGGTCCTAGGCCAGGCAACACTCCTGACCTGATAAGCTTAGTGTATTTTTCAGTGTCCGTGTTATTATTTGCTTATTTGTAATAAACCAGTGCTTTACATGAGGCAACCGAAGTTTCAGGTGCAGATTTTCATTCTTAATCTCCATGTTACTATGAGGGAAATTACAACCACTTCACCACAGCCTGTGTTGCTTTGAGACCATTTCATGCTTAATAGGAACGAATCAGAAAGAAATAATCATGAAAGAGTCACTGAACAATTCGGTGCTTAGACACATTTTAAAAGACAACAAACATGTTTTCTGATTTTGAATGCCTGGCGACCTGTTGTTGGATACTCCGAAAGCCAAGTAATGAACGTTTCAAAATCATAATATGGGCTGTTAAAAGTCTCACTGCCAGCTTTAAAGGGTCAAGAGTAACATTTGATCCCATCACATCACATCACCCTGGCTCTTGACTTCTTTGTCTTGCTGGTCCTGTATCTGAGAATTGCTTCAATTCTGCCTATAGATTCCAAATTATTGATAACTTTTTTGTATCACTTGTGAATTGTAGCTGTTTTTGTTCTCGTGTTTAGCTTTTTCAGCCCAAGTTTTGTTTTTAAGGATGAAATAGCACAAAACTTGTTGTTACACAAAAGTCTGTTGAAAGACATTGAGTGTCACTGAAAACATGAATATACATTTATCTGTTAATATCAACAGTTTTTTTTTCTTTACATTTTAACAGTTACAACACTGTGTATGTATAACTGTATTTTGAGTACCTGACAACGTCTAGACAAACGAAACAACAAAGAAACTAGAAGCTTGGAATTTAAACGACTATAATGAATGCTGCGTAATGGTTTTGCGGCTAGACCAACTAAATCTTCCTCAAATATATTCAAATAGCTCCCGTCTCTCCTCCCCGACTAGATCATTATGTGTAGTCATTGTGTTTTATGATTGGAGTAACAACTCTCTGGATAGGAAAACATATAACAATGGCTGCTGAAGCCAATTACCATAGCCTGGCACATTGCTTGTTCCTTTATTTATTGTTTGAGTGTAAGGTCCTGCGTGTGAGAGACTATTTGATTTATCAAAGTCTCTCTAGTCATATTATAAAGAGTGTCTCTTTTAAATGTATGTAATTGTTTTTGTTTCTAGAACTCTTTGTTTTGTTTTGTTTTGGGCTGAATGCAGCGTTCACATTCAAAGGCACTTTGCTGCAACTGCATGAGCGATTGCCAAATGAATAAAGTTGTATAGTTACAGGAATAAAGATTGGCAATACTAAACATTATACAGAATAGATTACATATCTCTCTCTCCATCAGCTGATCATCACTGTACTACTTGCGCCTGCTCTATGCCTTTAATTGATTATTATTTATGCATCACACCCCTTTTGACTTTTGCTATTAGTGTGAACTATCTTTAATTGTTGCTTTTCATGCCCAAAGGCCACCTGAATGAAACAAATAGAGATCAACGAGATGTAAAAGTTGAACTTTAAAAATGAGTGCAAAATCAAATTTAAGTCAAGATCTTGATGCCAATTTGACATTCAGATTTTGGCCATGATAAAAAGCATAATTTGAATTTGGTTTATATTTTAAATATGAATAGACTAAATAATTAAATAAAGTACAATTTAATTGACTTTAATTTCATATCAAACTAAATGTTGATCAAGCCTTGACTTATATATCAAATTGGGTGGCTCCTTCAGCAATTTGTTTCTCGTTTCCCTGTTTCTTTATTATTACTGTTTAAAATTAAACTGCTTTTGATTGGATACAAACACATTAGAGATTGACTTTCCTATCAGTGTTCTATCAATACTATGAAATATTATGAAACACATGTCAAACCAATATTGCCGGGAAACTTCTCAATTTTTGATCACACCTCATAGTGTAATTATTAAATTATTGTTCATTAACATAAAACAAAAGTCACATAAAAAATCACCATGTATGAAATAAGCAATGCCCCCCCCCCACACACACAAAAAAAAAATTGTGCACAATACACAAAGTACCAACTAAACAATAGTAGCAACACTTAGATACTAGATAACCATTAAACATATTTTTTAATTTAAAGGCACTTTTTAACTGTGGCCTTTAAAACTCATAAAAACTTTTCATAGTTTGCATAAATTAAAGCCTGATAACAGCGTATTATTTCTCCTCTATCAAGACCAAAAACTCCAGAAATAAGCACAAGAGCACAGAGAATTAACACAGTTGCTGTCTGTGTGTTTCACCAATTCTTCTGGTGCTCTTACTCTGTTAAAATGAAGCGGTACAACTTTGAGGGAATCATAATTTTTTTATGCAGAAGTGTGGCATGTGAGCAAAAGGCATGTGTGACACTAAATGTGTGAGATCTGAGAACCATGCAATGAATACCAAAAGCATTGAGAACACAGTGAAACCCGTCTTTCCCCAGGGCTACTGTATATTTACCCAAGGTCAAGAATTAATTTGAAAATGAAAAATTGTCGAGCACGCTCATAAGAGAGATCGTGTGACATTTGATATCAGTGCTTATGGGCATCAGTTAACCTCTGACCTTACATTAGAGTCAAAATGCCTTTAAGGAGCTTAACTCCTCGGCACAAAGACACACATGCTCCCATAAGAAAAACATTAACCCAAGCAACAGATCAAACACAATCAGCTCCCTTCATCAATGAGTCACTTCCACTTAAGAGGTCAAAGGGGAAGAACTGCCCCTTTGTATGTGTTATATTTCATCTTTTTCTGGCTTTATGGGGTTCAAAATGGCTTTAGAAGAACAGGATCCATTTATTTAAACTGTTATTAGAAGCAGTGATGCCTTCCATTATTCAGCCCTGCTTCCTCCCAAAGAATTCCTCTAAATTGTCACACAATAGAACTTTGACAGCTGAACTCAGAGAAATCTAGTTATAATTGAGTGCATTTCAAAAAAAATAATTGAATCAACAATAATTCAAGTTGATGTAGGTACAAAGAGTTCTGTTGTGAAAAGTAGATTTATCTTTCACTCATAGTAATGACTGAGCAATTTTTATACCAATATTGTACTAAAAATAAGGTTTCAGTGGCTCTTTCATTGAAATGTCCTTGTGTTTTCTTATGACCCAAAGTTTTATATAATTAGAGGGCCATACTATTTTGTTTGGCAGTCAGTTTGTGATATTCTGGAACTGGTCACATCCTTTACTTTGGCAGACTATTTTATTGACTTACTGCTGTATAAAGCAAAGGTCTAACATTTAGCTATTTTACAAACAAGGCTTTGATCCGAGTCTTACTGGAAAGATTTTGGATTACACTGTGAACAATATATATATTTTTTTTCAACAATGGAGAATCTCATTTTTCAAAAACACACAACCATATTAGAAAGCACTTTTAAGCTTTTATTTCACTTGCATGAGCACAGGAGTTTTCCACGGCAATGAAATTAAGAGTCCACTCTTAGAATTTTGGTGAGAAAAGAGGTGAGCTATTGAGAAGCGTTCGACATACTAATAAGACTTCACACCAACGAGCAGAAAAGCAAGAATGTCAGAAGTTTTACACGTTAAGTCAATAAGAATATGCAATAATGCTGCACAAGCAGAATTACTGTGCAGATATTGATTTCCTGCCAGGTTTTTTTTTACAGTGCCTGAGAAAACAGATCGTGTAATGTTGAAATGCAATCAAAGCACAAATGGAAAAGGAAGACAATGCCGAAGTAAAAATATATTTTTACTTTCTGGTTCCACCAACCAATCAGCTTGCTCTAAACTAGTCTCTTGGCACCCTTCAACTACAAATACAGCAGCTCCTCAACAGTACACCGCTAATTGGTAAAGCTAACAAAATGTAATTACATTCCCAATGTGAGTAGAAAACTCAAAACTCTCTCCTCTGAACAAGATTAGTTTGAGTCTTGGGACTTGTGTGCTGAGATCCAGCTGCTCTTGTCCATACACTGACTTTAAGCTTCTCCACTTTTTTGTAGAGACTACTCTCCGGACAACACACCATGGAGCTGATTGGTTGAAAGATTTTTCAACTTCTGATTTCTTCACCTCTCCTGTGACTATAAGAAAGTCTGCTCTGTGTCGCAACAAGTCCATGCCTGCTCCACTAGTCAACTTTCACGGCATCTTTACGTTTTCTAATTGACTTATGCCATTCCTGCTTTTCAGTGTGAACAAGGCTTTAGAGATTTCAGGACCACAAAGGGACCTGGGCCTAGGACGTTGTATTTATAGTTGTCAATACATTATTTACTGATTAGTGGTTTTATACTGCCCTAGTAACAATCTACAGTGGATACACTGGTTAGTGGGCAATTATTAATTAAGTTATTCTAGGTGGAAATGACAAGGCAAGCTCAACCAATGTATGTGTTAAGTAAATGGAAAGTCATTTTCTTGCACTCGGCGACACCCAAATGAAAGCAGCAAGCAGGATCAAAATATTTCAAAGGTCTCTATTGCTAACCATTCAGGAGCTTGGTCAGACGTGAAAGGACAAATCTTACCTATCTGGCAGGATACATGACAGGATCAAAAATGTGGATCCAGATCTAGCTTTATAGATGTCTGTGGATCCCAAAAGTAGCACGACAGACATTTAACAGATATTTTTTGTAAACTTTATTGAAGAGTTCAGATAATTGGATACGTTGTTAAAGTATGACTTTGTAAAAATGTTTTAAGCAGACGGTTTGCACAAGAAGACATGTGAAAAAACTAGCCAAATCATCGTAGCTGCTTGTGATCACCAGGAGCTTCCTGACACAGGAATATAAAATGATCTCTTCCTGACATTATACTTATTTTCCATTTTCAATTACACTTGAGCTGCAAAGCGGGAGCTTGGGTTTGGACTCTTCGTTTCTGGTTTGAAGAGAATTTCCATCTGTATCATACAGTTGGTTTGCTCATTTTGTAATGTAGGGTGTCATGAATCTACAGCCTTAAAAGTAAAAGATGCATGTTGAGTTTTTTCTTTATATCTACAAACACACTTAAATGTCTTTCACCTGCATAAAGAAGATAATTGCAACTGGTTCTGTGCTATTTTTGTCTATCACAACTCACTTTAGGTGTCAAGACCTCTCTTAATGAGAGGGCAGGATTTGTGTTATTCATGGGAGAAAGAAGAATAATTAGACTTGATAAATTAGAGCTGCATTAAGTTCAATTTTTCATTAGAATGCATCCGATTACACAGGAGAATAGCAATTGATTGTGGAATGTGACTTTAATCATTTTTCCTGACTCCGTAATTTCCCTTAGTTAAATATCAGCGTCAGACCACAGTTCTTCTGTCATGCTATCAAACTGCAGACTATGTGGTGTTTGAAAATCCATGTTTGAACAATAAATGTTTCAGATTTGGTGTTGTCTTGTTTCTCCATAGATGTCCAATATTCATTTAGAAATTAAGTGTGTTTAATAAAAATTTTTTTTTTAAATTTGTCATTTTCCACCAAAACTTTTTATTGAGTTTTTGTCTGCTGAATCTGCATTTTCTAGAATTTGTCTAGACTGTGTGTGTGTGTGTGTGTGTGTGTGTGTGTGCGTGCATGCGTGCGTGTGTGTGAGTGCAGAAT
Source organism: Danionella dracula (assembly GCA_900490495.1). Classification (NCBI taxonomy): domain Eukaryota; kingdom Metazoa; phylum Chordata; class Actinopteri; order Cypriniformes; family Danionidae; genus Danionella; species Danionella dracula. Next base: position 5,079,877 of record UELW01000100.1, read on the forward strand.
CAACAGCTTCATACATTCATCAGACGTTAACTCTCATGTTTCAAATAAAAGCACAGAGGTGTTACTATTTTACAACACATCTATTAACTGTTTCCCTCTTGTCACTTCTAACTTACTTTCATTCCCCAATTTGCATACAAAGAGCTGAACACAGCTTGCAAAATTCAAAAGTCCTCTTTCATGTACTCATTTCCTGCCATGTTAGCTTGCAATGATGTTGGACAGATGCTTGATATATTCTCCCAGCACTTGACAACAGAGGTTCTGTGCAGTGAATCGCCTCTGGTAAAGGCAGTGTGTCCCCATTATCATTATTCTCCATGTGCTGTGTTCAGGTAAAATCCTAAGCTCTTCACTCAGCAATCAGCAAAGTCCGCTTCAAGCAGCAATTGCTCTCTGCTGATATTAAGCATTATCAAACTTAGCCTGAAGGCTGAAACATCTTGCATGTTTAAGACAGCATTTTTATCATCTTCAGGCTTTATTGGTAAACTTCAGATATCCCCTCAACTTTTGTGTGCCCTTCAAATGTAAATTTTAAGCAAACTTGAAGTGGAGCATTTGGTTTTTACCAATAACTTTACTAATTACAGCCCTCATAAGTCGGGCAACCTTTCAAAGGGGTTAGACATAATGCCCATGCAACTTTGAAATAAGTATCTGATGAGCTTGGTACACTTTAAAGGAAACACTTCAAGAATGTTGAATTTCTGATTTGATTTGATTCATGTATCTGAATTTCCGCAAGAAACAAGACTTATTCGAAAGATATTCGTTCTGCCAGAAAACTATGTTCAGTCATACAGTCAAGAAAAAGATCTATTTTGTACTGAAAATGAACAATTAAAAAGAACAACTAAACACTGAGTTAGCAAAAGAATACAGAGTTCATGGCATGCACTCTTTAAAAGATGTTGAAGAGAGTTGCTTAAGGCAGTGTCAAGTTCTCGTTAGGAATGAGGTTTAGTCAGTCTCCTTAATAACAATGCAGAAAGAAACAACATAAATGGCCCACAAGAAGAAAACCTCCAATAACTAAAGTGCTACACGTAAACTAATAATAATGAAAATAAATGATAAGAGTCAAAGCAACAAGCATCTAAAATGGAATGAACAATAAATAGCAGGACAAGAGGAAATGTGCGTCATACAATGAAGCAAAACTTACTAAATCAGCCATTATCAAACGTAAGTGCCAAGTCCAGCTGCTAGCAGCCCTCAGTGGTAGCAGCAGCTCCTTGTTATCCAATCCTTATTATCCAATTGTATAACCTCTTCCACCATCATTAATATAGATTGTTTTCAGTGCAAGGAAATGCTATTTCTTATTGATGTAATGTTATCTGAATTTCTTATTTGCTTAGTCCTTTTCCATAATTTGAAGAAACTCACTGGCATAAATTGAACTTCTGCTTCAGATGGTTGTAAGTGGGACATTTCCTCAAATACCACATGTTTAATTTTTGATTATAATTTTTACCAGCGTCACGGTGGCATTTCTGTGTGGAGTTTGCATGTTCTCCTCGTGATCGCGTGGGTTTTCTTCGGGTGCTCCGGTTTCCCCACAAGTCCAAAGACATGCGGTATAAGTGAAATGAGTAAGAACGATTGTCCATAGTGTTAAAGTGTGTGTGAATGTTTCCCAGTGATGAGTTGCCGCTGGAAGAGCATCAGCTGCGTAAAACATATGCCAGAGAGTTGGCGGTTCATTCCGCTGTGGTGACCCCGAAAGGGAAGAAAGCCAACATGAAAATGAATGAATTTTTACCATAAAAGAATTGTGTTCTTTTCATGAGGCTGCCTCAGATTTCCACAGCATTCTGACAAATAGGGTTTCCATAGACTGTATTTCCTGTTAGTTTTTTTACCTTGAAAACATATTGACAAGCTTCCTCAATGACTATTTTATCTTAATTTAAGTGTTAAACTTCTTGGTTTATATATCCTGTCTGGTCTGATAGAGGTGTACAGCTTACCTGTCAGACCTCGATAAAAGCCTTATGTGTTACAGGGTCTCAGGCGTTAGTGGCCATTTCCTGATGAAGTTTCCTGAAACAAGATTAAATTAATTTATCTGTTTCCAGATTGCACTAAACCTCTTTCCACTGCCATTTACTCATCACACATTCCAGTGTTCTGATTTTTGTTATGCGAAGAAGAGCATGATTATCTAAGCGATTTATGACTGGTCTTGAAACATCATTGCAATAATTGTAAAAACAGTCATATTGATTAAAAAAACACTAATGTTGAGATGCATTTCTGGCAGATTTTGCTTGTGGTTTCTGACTTTGGCACTTATGACTTTATAAAATTATGTGAATGCATCATTGAAGAGATGCACATATCTCTACAGCCATTTCACTCCACAACTCATGCTTGGTTCTCCTCTGAAGGGAAGCTGGTCTGAGCATGGTTTGTATCTGGATGGAAGATCTCAGGGGAAACTCAGGTTTATTTGGGAATTGACGTTAGTGAGGCCAGAAGCTCATCCTGTCTTTGTGGGTTCTAGCGTCGCAGAGCGGTGACAGGGACACTATGCCGTAATGGACGTACCTTCAGAGATACATTACGATTTTATTACAGTGAGTCAGTCTTAAGTCATTGTTATAACTGTTATAACTATCTAGATCCGTTTTGATAAAGTAGGTTTGAATAAGCAAAAAAACAACAAGCATTATAAAAATAAAAGGGGGAAACCTTTACAGAACATGGGTTCAGGGGTTTCGGTTCACCTCTAGCCTGGGAAAGGCTGCTGTAGCATCAATTCTCGATCATCAGCTCATTTGACGTAAACTGAGGTGTCTAAACCAAGGAACCAACATAAATAATATTCACAACATTATAAACAAAAATTGCACTTGCCAGATAGAGCAAGAGCAACTCAAATGCTTTTAATATTTTTGAGTTTTGGAGCTAAACATGATACTATTTTTCACCTGACATATTTCAAATGTTAATAGATTGCTTGTTAATAAACAAATAATGTCAGTGTCAAGTGAGTAAATTAAACAACCCTTGGTTGCCATGTCGTGCTACTAAGTCTATAATCTTAATTGCTTTATTTAAATCACTTTAATTATACATTGATTATAAAATATTTCAACATTACTCAGGAACATTTCTGTCTCAAAGGTTTTTTAAATTTGTACACATACGCACTCTAACATATGGAGAAAATGTCACACCAATGGTTACCGAAGGTGTGAGCAGAATTGGCCCGGAGATGCTTTACAATGGTGTTTCTCTTCAAATACTCTTAAAAATAAACCTGGATAAAATATGATGTCAAATATAAAGTAGCACTTCGACTCATGTCATAATACATTGTCACTGAATTAGCATTTGGAAAAACAGAGTTGGTATTTTTGGGGGGAATATTGAAAAAATTTCAACCCACAGACCATTTCGGAATGCTCTTCCCTTCACATAGTACATATGGCCCAAATGGTTCTCAAACCCTGAGCTAAAGCATAGCAAAAAAAAAAAATTATAAAAAATAAATTAAAAAGGACAGTTGAGAGATTGACAAAAAAAAAGTTGAGAGAGAGAGAGAGAGAGAGAGAGAGAAATGTCTGATCATGAAACAAAGGACCAAAGCAGCAGCCTACCACTTGCAAACAAACACCAGAGAGAGAGAGAGAGGCTGAGAGAGAGAGAGCGAGACGAGAGAGAGATTGAGGAGAGAGATCGAAGAGAGAGACTGACGAGAGAGGAGAGAGGAGGAGGAGAGGAGAGAGAGAGAGAGAGAGAGAGAGGAGAGGAGAGAGAGAGAGAGAGAGAGAGAGAGAGAGGAGGAGAGAGAGAGAGAGAGAGAGAGAGAGAGAGAGGAGAGAGAGAGAGAGAGAGAGAGAGAGAGAGAGAGCAGGAACAGAGGTGAGAAAGGACCACTGGACCAGCATTTAAACATCAGGTGAACTGATGCGCAGATGCACGTTGAATGTCCTACTCACCTACCACTACAAAAAGGTAACATTTAAGTGGAAGTTGATGAAGAGTCTCTTGCATTGATGGAGACAGAGATTAAACACCTCAGAAGCAACTGTGTCAACATTTGCCATCCATTGCCACTGGCTTAGAGTAACGGATAGCTCATTACAATCATGCAAATGGGTCAATGCATGCAATGGGAAACAAGGACTCGTAGGATGCTGTAAACAGAGGGGATAAACTACCACTTTTGCTGTGCCCCTCCCACTATTGTTCTCTCTTTCGTCTGTCCATCATAATGAGGACATTTTTTCTCATTGAGCCTTAATGACATTCTGACATTGTGTCTGTTGCTCAGAGACCTCCGAATTCAGCCAGGCAATCTTTCTGTGTATTGCCATGTTTTTATGGTTCTAGAGGAGTCTATTCACCATCCGAATGAGGCAGGTAAATCCAATTCCAAAAAGCAATGGGATCTCAGACGAAGTGGAAATTACAGCGGAGAGAAGTGATGGTGAAATGTATCGAGAACACCTTGAATTGGGCTCCGGCCCACACAATGCAAGAGAAGACTTTTGTGGCTCCTGTTAAACGCATTTTTATAATTGATTCTTTCAGTGACACAAAAGCAGGGCACATAAAAGACTGCAATTTGGGGCTCTTTGTGTTGGACTCTGATGAGGTCATTACCTTTGAGGGTGACTGTGTTGACCTTCTTCAAACCTCAAGGACACTGATGGGACCACACACATACACAAAGGAAACACGAAAATGAGATTTCTTGTTCTTTAAAACGTTTGTGAACTTGCAATTCAATTCAATATAAGTTATAAAAGTTATTTATTAAATTGATCCAGGGTTCTGAAGTTTTGGTCACCGCCTGGAGTGAGATATCTACAGCAAGGTGGGGGGAGGGGTGTATAGTTTTTAGCACAAGAATCTCAAACAGTTGTTTATTCATTAAATCTGTGAAAGAAAATTAGTATATGATAAAACTTCAAGCTACAATTACAAATGAACATAGGTAATGGCATGTTTGACAACACGATGAGAATCAAATGCCTTTAAGTGACAGCAAAAATGAAAAAGACTAAACACAGGTGGTTCATTGGTCACCAGTATGTGTCAATCATGCCATTCATATTGCTGCAAATTGTGATGGTTTTTGAAATGTTTGCTCTGGAGAAACATGAACACAAATTGCAAAGAAATGTGTTTGTGTTCAGTGTGTTTAGTGTTTCTCTGGTGTTTTTAAAAATAAGTGACACAACATTATATTTTCTTAGTGTGAGATTTTATTTCCATTATACTAATTTTATTCATAAGAACTCAGTGTGGTGTAAGTGAACGTGTGCCACACGCAGCAAAATCCTGGGAGCAAAATTAGCTCTATTCACAATATATTTGGTTCCTACCTTGATAGAGTAAGAACACTCAAACTGAGTTAAAATATCTAAACGAACAGACATTTTTTCACTGAAAACTTTGGAATAAATATTTGTATTTTTGTATAACAAAATAATAACAGGTTATTTTAGGTTTTTCTTTCTTGATGTAACAAAAAGGTTTAACTTCATACTCTTCTATTTAACCAAACAGACTCAGTAGAGTGAATTAAACGATGTGCACTTGATCTGCTTGGAAACTGCGTAGTTAAAACATTAATTGCATTGCATTGTATTGACCTCACTTTTACACAATGCAAAAACCCCTTCAGCGATCTTGAATTGGAAAACAAGCCATAAAATCACTGAGATTTACACAAGTAAAATTAAAGCTCAATTATTAAAGTAAACTTAATCCTGATTCGTACATCCTTTTGCCAATTCAGTAGCGTAACCCTCACTTTTCCTGCTATTTAAATTGCTCCTGCATGATTTAAAGAAGATATAAATAAACCTCACATTACAAACATAAGTCTATACTTTGCATTTAATAATGTCATGTGTTAAATAATGTATGAAGTAACGAAAAAGTTGCATTACTGTTGAAAAATTAGTTTACTTGTTTATTGTTAAATATGTCACTAAATGTGCAGTCTTAATATTTCCAGTTGTAAAATGCGATATGAAAAATAATAAAACCTCTCTCCTGGAACAGGATCTCATTGTTTACTAAAGGGAACCAGTTATGCAACCTCTACAAATTATTTGGACATAAATGGTTTAAATGCATGATTTTTGTAAATACAAGAAAAAATAAGATCAGCATAACCAATTCAGAGCAGTTTTGTTATCCCAGCCAACGATCACTGCCAAGCCCGCCCTCAAATAATTATCTCACTCACCCTAAAAATAAAAATATAACATATTAAAAGATTTTAAATTTACTTTGATTTTGAGCAGAACTGGACTGTTGTGAAGATGCACATGATTGATATTTCATCAGGTAAAAATAGCATAATATGAGCTCTTTATTGATAATGGTCAAATTAAAATTGTAAATAAAACCATTTTATTTATATTTTTAAATTATATTCTAGTTTGGGTGCCTATGCTTTTGTAACACCTGTGATGTTCCCAGACATTTGTTAAGTTCTCTTTTCGAGACACCAAGTTCCATAGCCCACATTTTTTGTCTCTGTTGTCAATACACAAAAGCCCACTGATTCAGGCTTAGGAAAATGATCCAACAGCTGCACCAACTTTTTCTGTTCTCATTCTGCTCTCCGGGAGCAGCTGAAGTTTTGACCGTCCTGTGAACTGGTGAAATCCTATAATGTTTCTTTTTATACTCTGGAGAGAGAGAGGAAGTTGGACATTTTCGCCTCCATGAGCTTAGAAACATTGAGGACTTCTCATTGCTAAGTGGTTTACAGACACATAGCTTGGGCTGTCACAGTCTCATTGGCAGAATAATGAAAGAAACAGAAGAAAACTGTTCTTTGGGAAAATGTGTTGTCGAAATGGTTTGTTATGAGGTGTGAGAGGTTTGCAAAAAGTTTGGCTTGAACTTAATCATGCAAAAATGCCTTGATGAGTATGCTTGTATGTTTAGTCTGAATATTACCTCCTTGAAACTAAAAGCTGGTTATTTAAAGATGCCATATTATGTCCTTTTAAAAGCATTTATAATAACCCCTCTATTGTCACGCTGCCCCTTTAATAACCTTCAAAAGCAATATTTATCATAAACAATCACTTTGAATCCCAGGAGATTGTTAGGCTCTGCAAAATGCATTGTTTACTGGTTTTCCTCCCACTGCCACTCATCATCAGACTGGTCGGAGGAGCTAACCTTCTTACGAATCCTTGATCCGATTCTGCTTTGTTTAAAAACCAGTCTGAAGAGAAGCTCACAAATGCATCTTTCTGAGGTGTTGCTTGTTTGCACACACTAAATCTACCTTTTTTAACAAATACATTGATTTTTTAATGTGGTTAATCAGATTGGACAGTGGGTGGTGCAATAACAATAACGATTGAGCTGTTTTGAGCTCCCAGAAAATACAAATATATAAACATGAAAATGATAAACACTAAAAATGCTATAAATGTAAAAAAGTTGTGTTTACAGAAGGTGGTTAAAACTTTTAAGAACTTTCTTAAATAATCCTTCAATAAAATGCAATAACAGTGCATGTTTTATTTCTTCAAAAAGCAATATGAAGTTGAAATTAATCGAATGAATTAAACCACACAAACCTGTGTCACCAGTAATTGAAGTTTTCTGGAAATGTGCTTATCTAGCTACATCTTCTTTTTTTAGCACTTATACATTTCTGTTATGAAAAATGAGGTTATGTTCTCAACTGACAACAGAGAAACAAATTGATTATACCTAACCATTAAATTTAATTTTAATAAAACGCTTCCAACAACTTTAGCTCACATGTAGAACAATGAAACAATCACTTATATCTTTATTTAAAATGGTTTAATCAAACTGTATTTAATGTATTTCACAGGTATGAGTTTACAAAATGAAAAGAGTAAAATAAAAGTATTTACCGAGTGAACTAAAGAGAAGCTAATTGTTTCTTCAATGCTGCTTTAAAAGCATTTTGCATCAGTTTTCAGAAACAATCATGATATACAGAAGGATTTTTCCAGGACAGTGTACGGTTCTATTCAATGGTAAAATCCATATTTTTCTTTGAATCAGTGTAGAGATGGTCATTGTTGAGATGAATAGGATGGATCTCTCTCCAGTGAACAGACAAACTATGCCTATTATGTCTGACATTCAGACCTGTTTGGCATTTAATGTTTCAGTCTATCATGCCTTCTAAAGTCAGTCTATCAGCTGCTGAGGGAATGTGAAGTTTCAAATATTTGTTTGGGAAGGAGCAAGGAAGAAACATGATTGTGAAAAAAGAAAATCGGCTTTCTATCAGTGCGAAGTCATGAGCCTCAGCTGCCGCATCGACATCATTTTCCTCGTCATCAAAGATGAAGGATTCTCTCTTGCAACACACTGTCTTCTGAGATATCCTGCCTTTACAAAAATATCCTATGATGAAAAGAAGACCCGATGGAACTTCTGTCTGCTACCATGTTCTAAAATGACAATAGTCAAAGGATTGTGCGGTGTTTATTCATTTATAACATGTCATCAAATGAAAAGGCATCAAATGAACTTGTCCAAAACCATGCAACGTCTAGGTGAAATTAGATGATTTGCAGGCTTAGAACAAAACAAATGAAAAAAAGAGAAAATAACTAATTAACTAAGTAACTAATTTTCTGATTTATATAGATATTTATATTTAATATTGGTTCTTAAGGAATATATTAAAACACAAATTGAACAGTAATAATGTAATGACTAATGTCACTTTTTGCGTACTTTGTGTATTCCAGTCCTGATTTGTTAGTTGATTATGTATTTGTTTCTGTTTTGAGGTTTCTTGATGTACAGTATTCTTTTTCAGCTGTTTTTTTATATAACAGGGTAAAAATAATCTTTCAAAAATTTGTGTATATCTTTCTTTTCTCATCATTGTTAACTGGCATTTTACCCTCAAATATAATTTAGCCAATAATTGAAATCATAAACAAGACATGAGAGTCAACTGAGGTGCTTCTCCTTAATTTATTTCATAAAACATGACTAAAAAAACTGTATTTTGTGTTGTAAAAACAAACTAATTGTAGCCTTTATTACATATTTTATAATTCTGTAAAATGGTATAGTGATGATATGAATAACAATGCCTGCTCTTGCAATTCCTCCTTCCAGAAAAAAATATAATCAGTCCCAGAAATGTAAAGAGAAGCAAAGCCAGGAATGAAAAAGAAGGCATCATGAAAGCGTTAATTTGAATGGTGATGGTTTCGTCTAGGCAGAAGGCCAGCAAATCAAGCTTTAAAGGCATGGCAAACCAATTGTGCATTTCACCAAGTCCCACTTTTAAATAACAGTTATGCAGATTGAGGTCAGCTGTTGAAGACTCCATGTTATGAGAGTCAGTCATGTAAAAAGAAAGTCAGATTAGAATGCAATCCTTCACAGAAGAATAAGCAGGAAATGGGAATGGGTATTGTCATTAAGAAAAGCACCCTTAAATGATGAGCGCCAGATTGCCTATATGCAATGATCTTGAATGGAACTGGGTGTACTGAAAATGTTTTACAAAATTAGATTTTTATTGTTTTAAAGTTCTGAATCAAAGGGAAATCTTGTGAATTACGTTGTAAAAAAAATCAAAACCAAAGACAAAAGCTATAACGTCATTTTAAAATTACCTTAAATGTAGATATTGATTGTATTGATTGTTGATTACAGTTTTTTACAATTGCTAAGACAGTTTTTTCAATACCTTTAACAAGGTTGCTTAACTCTTAACGCACCGAATCAGTTAAAACACACAATTGGCAAAACAGTTCATTTCATTCTCAAAACCCCTCGTTGTAAACAAAACTCCAAAACTCATTTTCAAAATACAATAATACAGTTTTCAAAACACTAACACATGTTTTCTTCTGACAGCAACATTTAGTCGATCATAACACATTGAGAATAAACTTTGTTTTAAAATGACATAGTTTTGATGTTGGTGGAGTTCGAGTGTAAAAGAAGTTCAAGCATTTGAAATTTGTGTTAACTGAATGTGTTTTGTATCAAAGCAACAAAAAATGTGTTAATTGTAGAGCCTACCTCGACGGATGTTCTGCTAATTGTGTTAAGAGTTTAGGAAAGTTGTTAAATGTATTGAAAAAACTGTCTTAGCAATTGTGAAAAACTGTAATAACGTCCATTTGCCAACATAAACAATAATCTATGGCTTGAAAAAACCCAACCTGAAACATGGGTTTAATTGCAGAAACAATTCAGGAAAATTTATACTCGCTGATCCAATGTTCCTTCCTTTTTTCTTTCACAGCATTGAGTTACAGCTGTGCCAAAATAAATGAACATTCTAAAGAATATAGCCGGACGGGTAATCTCATTAGGTACTGAGCATTTAGGCCTCACTCCGTTAGGTCCTTTTTTAAACAACAAAACATTTAACAACTTTACTTTTCACGTCCTTGAAAAGTTAATTTGTATTAAAGGTGCTGTCTTTTGTACTCAACTTTCTGGCATGTCTTAGTATCTGGCTCAAGTCATATTCAGATTCCACACATATAAAACTGATAAAAAATTAACACATTTAGGAAATAGTAACTACATAGCATGGCATTTGAGGTGATTCAAGGACATTATTTTACAGGTTATTAAGAGAGCAGTGATGGTCTAGAGGGGTCAACTATTTATTATAAATAATTTATATTAAATAAAGGGGCATAATATGGCACCTATAAACAAACTACTTTAATAACATTTAAACGTTCTTTTGTTTATTAAAGGTAATCAGAAAAACAGTAATATCGACTTCCTTATCGATATCGATCATACCTTAATTTACATTTAGAATTTTACATTATGTTGAGATCAGTTTTGTTTAAATGTCCAATTGTTTACTTTTTCAAGTAAACAAACAATGGTTGTTTTGTTAAAGTAAAACTTAGTTTGGTATGAGCTCTCTGGTTGTCCTCCATGTTTCGCCAAGTCTTCAAAACACTGGAGGGTGCTGTTTGACAAAGCCCAATGCGGCGTTGCCTAACTGTGTGGTGCCTAACTGTGTGGTGCCTAACTGTGTGGTGCCTAACTGTGTGGTGCCTAACAGGGCCGCTGGCTGCTACTCATTAAATGTAATTCTTATTTTGTGTTCTGAACTTTACAAGAACGACAAACTTTCGAAGTGCAAATGTAGACAATATAGATGCCCTAAACTGACAACAAAATGTGTGAGTAACTTTACCAACACACAAACCTTGAAGAAAATTTTGATGACTTGAAACCACGTAGTGTTTCTTCGAGCAGTAAAAAGTTGCTTCATTAGAACTATATTTTTACAAATATATTATAATTCATCTTTATTTTAATCCATTTGTAGAGATGTTTTAAAGATTCCCAGTCAGAAGCTCTCTGCGTGCAATGGAATGGTGCATAAGATGGTGCTTCAAGTAGTCTCAGAGTCCGTCCAGATTATTCCGGAACAAAGCTACTGTGTCATCACAGTGAGCTCTTTACAGCTAGAATCTAAGAGCAAGAGTCTGAACTTCTAGCCAGCCTACCTTTACATCTCTGGCTTTCATTAAAGCCCAGAGAAGTGATTTCTTTTTCTGAGCCAATTATACAAATGGCCAGGGCTGTTTTCCCTCCTGTGTTGAACTGAGCGTGCTTCATTACCTTTACCACTGAGAGCAAGAGCAGGTGTGAGAACAGTCGAGGTGAACTTTGAGTCCATTCAGACATCAATAATCAGTCTGCTCAAGTGTTTTATAGCTACACTGCTCTTATGAAGCACTCACATCAGCGTTTTTGGGCTTAACTACCGTTAACTTAACACTTAAAGAAGCATTGTTCTTCTGTAAAACAACTTTAGCCTTGCATTTGAAGTCTTTGAGACACATTAAACAGTGTCACGTACAAATTTGAAGGTACATAATCTTAAAGGATCATCAAAACAGGATCATTTAAAAAAATGTGTTAATGTTCAGTAAATTTTACAGTTGAATGAACGTTGAATGCTGCCTACATTCCAGCAATATAAATTTTATTTCCTCCGGGAAAAAATATTATCCTTCGTATTTAAAATATCATCTGCTGTCTTGGAATTGGTAGTGTGTTTTCCATGAAATATGACAAGATAAAATTATAGTCTTTCAAGCTTCCCACGTCACATTAAAGAGATCAGGCAGACCCTTTCTAGACATCAATTTAAGGCTGTGGTTTTCTTGCTGGAGATGTGCTAGGGCATGTGGGGATCTGGTGAGAATGGATTTTGCCTGCAGAGGGACAGCCTGAGATGCCAGATTATACCGTTTTTTTACTTTACTTTACTGTTGGATGTTCATAACTCTCACTTCACTTTTTGAAGCTGTAATGAAATAATAGAAAACACCTCATTGCCCATATTCAAAATAAAAGTCATACATTTATTGCTTTGGGGAGTGGCTCCAAAAGAGACCAAAAGAGTTAAAAAAAAAACATGTTCACTGTTTAATATGTATTTCACGAGTTCACTCTTGCTCATAATAGACTAGTATCACAAAAGAGAAGCGTACTAGGTGTCCGAGTGAGGAGTCCGGGAGCAGTAGTGGAAGGGCTGGAAGAAGGGACATCTTGCACAACTTTGATGTTGTCCAGTAGGTCATGTCTTACATACTGAAAATAAATGTAGGTGGGATCTTATGATTAGATGGTCAATTATCACCCAAGCTCCTACTGCACTTATGTTAATCGATGCTTCGCCTCATTTAAAGTGTAATAGCATGTCCTCAAAAGAATAAAGATTATATAAATTTTTCCAACAATTTGGTATTTTCTGCAGAATTTACTATTTACAGAACACATTCTCTTCACTTTAAAATAAAAAGCAATCATGTATAAAACTATAATAATGTATATATTAGAATATATACAAATCTAAGATAATATTATAGTATCATTTCCAAAATGCTTATATTTTTGAACTTGAAATCTTTATTCATAGTCAACTTCTTTCAAACTATTAGAAATAATGTTCTGTTTAAATCTGTTTAATCTAGCATTCGAATAATTGGCTCCAGGTATTTGTCCAAACAGAGTTTAGTATAGTGCCTGAGCGCTTTAAACATACAAACTGTTGTAAAAAAAACTATGTGGTTCAATGTGCCTATCTAACCTATCCCCATCATTTATCTCTCATCCTGCAGCTGATGCTGATCACCTGTTTGTTGTCTGTGTAACATTTTTCTAACCATTGTTTTTTGTTTGTTAGCTTCTGTTTGTGCGTAAACATACCGACAGACGTAAAGCAGCCGAAGGATCTGAGTTTGTAGAGAAGTGGACTCTTCTGTCAAAAAACTCATTTGAACGAGGCTGTCATTCTTTCAGGCCGCCACCGGAGATGTTGTGACTATGAGTACGCATCTCCGGCGTTCATGCACGGTTCCCATCTCACGTACATCCCGCTCTGCAAGTGCATTTGCTATTCGCCACAGAGAGTTATCAGAACATGCGCTGCTGGCATCTTCTTTGTTTGTCTTTGTTAATTTTTTTAGGTGCTGTCAGGCGAACTGTTCGTCGATGGATCTTAAGTTTGTATATTGTTGATGCTGGGGAGCTGAGCACCTGTCTCAGTCAGCGAGGCTCCCAGGGACCTCACTTAGAGAACTCCTGTTTACCCTATCTGATCCACACAAGGACTTTGTGAAGCTGTTTTGAAAGCAACTGCTAACAAATCGCTACGTAGCTGTCAGGATCTCTATCTCGTTTTTTCCCTCTGTCTCCTGTCCGCGTCTCGGCTAATTACGTTATCTGTCTCAGCTGCTTCTCGTTTCATTAATTGTCTCCGCTATTTAAGTTCCCCTGCTATGTTTCTTCTTTGTGAGTTGTTGTTCGTCTTGATGTTCGCTGATGCTCTGCTCTAGCTCTCCTCTTGTGGCCTGTCTCGTTTACGTAGCCGGTGTGGAGCACTGCACTCAAGCCTCACCCGAGGAACCGAGGATCACGGTGGACTGACCGCTCGGACTAACCCTACCTGCACCTCCTTGAAAGAGCAGAGGACCTGTCGCCTCCCGTGGGGTTTAGCGCACCTTCCCCAAGACTTTTGTTTGTGTTTTGAGACTCTGAACTGTGTTCCTGTTCTGTTGAACAGCGGTTTTGATTTAACCACTTCAGTCATTAAAGACTCTGGGTACCGATCCCTTGCTTCTGGGTCCTTCTTACCTCAGTCACACGACAGTAGCATAGCATATTTTTAGATGCAAAGGATGTTTTGCAGCATTGTTTTGATCTTAACAAGACCCATCCAGACCAGAATGTTTGAAAAGTCTTTTAACTTTGAAAATTTAATTTAGTATGCATTTTATTAATTAATTAAATAATGTATTTGTTTGTCTCAAGAAAACAATGTTAACTGTCTGGTTTACATTTATTTATCAGGCCTAGCATCTGTTGCAGTGTTGTAAACATATTATTTTACAGTATTTCAATGGTTATTCACACGCAAGCAAGTCTCAGTAAATCATCTTTACACATGACAAATCTGCATCTCAAGTCTTCATTTTGAGCAACTATTTGTCTGAAAACAATATTTGCAGCTCATAATGGGATCTGTGATTGTAAATACAAGCTCACCAATCAAAAGCTAGTCCAGAGGGTAGAATAAAGTCTGAGAAGGAAAATAAACCACTATCAATTGCCATCTCTCTTCTTATTAGGATCGAAAAAATGAAGTGTGTCATCTGCTGATTGCATTTTTCATCTCCGTTCTGACAGACATCAGTCAGAAAGCAATCGCTCTCCTCATTATGACAAGATTCCCATAATATCTTCTCTCGTTTTTAGGCCCAGGCCTTATTTACAGATGACAGGCAGCTCATTTCTGGCTTTGAGCCCTTCACAATGGCCTTGAGGCTGAAAAGAGGCAGATAAGTCTTTTTTGACTAACACTCCTCATTCCATCTCCAAAAGACCCCTGCATTTTTTAGTTTTAGCTTGGATTTTTTTGTGAAAGACTCTTGTCTGTAGGCATGCTGTTTTTTTCGTGCTATAGTTACAAACCCTATTTCATCAGACCATGGATGTTCCATTACATATAATACACTCTGCAGTGTTATTCACATGAACTTCATTCGCTCTTTATCAAATTTCTGTTGATCTGAATGCACCGAGCAACCCATGGCCAGCACAGCACAGAGTCAGTAATGACGTGGTTATGCGTTTTTCTCTGCATGACTGAAATGTGTGGATAATGATGCTTTCCCATAAGGTTGTTTCCCCTGATATATCTTGGCTTTGTCTACCTGTTCAGCCTTGAGACCGTATTCATTTCCTTGCTGCTCACGCCCAGAGACATTTGTCTTTTTCTTGTCCTTCTGTGGAAGATTTATTCCATTAATAATTCATTACAGGTCGTGGACTTCACAAGACCTTCTCCAGGACACTGCTGTCAGATTCTGTAGTCAGGTTGAGAGGGGCAAACACACAGTCCTCTTTGAAACTCAGACTTTAGAATCTTTTTTGCTGTTGATATAGTGAGAAGTTTTATGTGTTAATATAAAGAAAAAAAAACTATTTGTCACATACATCTGCTAGATTCAGAAAGCATTTCAGAACTGGCTAAATTGTTTATGTTTTTGGCTAAATGTTTTTTTCTGTCAGGGTTGTGTATGAAATGAACACAGAAAAAACCACATGAAAAATATACCAGATAATAAGAAGACATATTGACATGCTATGGTTACACGAATTGAACGATGGTCCCTTTTTAGTGCTTAGCTGTAGGTAGCTACAAATTAGCTGAAAATCAGGGAACCACACACACACCAACAGACCACAGAATTGTTGACCACAGAACCAGCCAGTGAAGACGAGACGAACCAAGTGATGAACACACAAACAGATGGAAGCCACAAAACCAGGAGCTGAGCCAGAAATTACATAGAAGCCACACAGCCTGGAGACAAGAGTGAAGCCACACAGCCAGGAGACGAATCTGCAGTCACACCGCAGGAATATGAAATAAAAGTTTTACAGCCAGGATACAAGAGTGAAGCCTCACAGCCAGTAGGTGGAGAAGGGATCAGAACAAGATATAACTCCCCCAGGGAGATGACAATTAGTGTTCAAAGCAGAAGCATGAAACCTTCAGACAAGTGTTCAGGATCATCAGACAGGAAAGTAGTCAAGGTAAGTAAGTAAAGAATTCTTAATGTTGGATTTTTTCCCTTTCGAGACCACAGCAGAATGAACCACCAACTCTCTGACATCTGTTTTATGCGGCGGATGCCCTTCCAGCCATAACCCATCGCTGGGAAACATTCAGACACACACTCATTCACACTTTAACACTATGGAAAATTGTTCTTACTCCATTCACTTATACCAAATGTCTTTGGACTTGTGGGGAAACCGGAGCACACGGAGAAAACCCACGCGATCACGGGGAGAACATGCAAACTCCACACAGAAATGCTAACTGACCCAGCCGAGCCAAGAACCAGCGACCTTCCTGCTGTGAGACGACCGTGCTACCCACTGCGCCACCGTGACGCCTTAAGTAAAGAATGACTATGATTAATCAAACTGAGTTTCCAACATTAACTTTAAGGCAAAGTAAAGAAGAAGTGACTTATTTACAGGGCTTCTGGAAATTTGAGGGGATGATGTGATTTGCTGTGGTGTGGATGGTTTTGCATGACTGAATTATAACAGATCCATGTAAATGAGCGGACTAAGTAGAGAATTAAAAAACATGCAGTAACTAACACCCCTAACACAGAGACACCCCTTTGGGACATGTCAAGTGGCCAGTCGTTGAATTGCACTTTCAATCATCACTCTATCCTAGCAGAACTTTGCTGATTGGTTTTAAAACACATATTCTTGTATATTTGTTGTTTAATCCAATAATTTGTTTCAATACTTTTTTGTTATTTACCGAATGAATTATGTTTTTAAGGGAGTTGTAACTCTCATTTTAAAGTCTCTGAGTCTCCTCAGATTTTAATCTCCAAGATACTTCTCCTGAGTAAATAAAAGAACTCCAGGCTTCTGCACAATCGGCTTAAATCAATTTTTCTGCACAGTCTGTCCCACCCGATCTTTATCTGCAACCCCGTTTAACACCCAAGAGAGACAGATTTACAAGATTATTTTTGTATACATATATTCTATTTGCTCTTTCTCATTTTTAAACCAAGCCATTAATAACAAGCTAATCTCTAGGTGTCTCTAAGTATACATTGTTTTATAGCAGATAAAACAGCAATGCAGCTGTTGGATAAATTATGGTCTATTAGTAATGGGGTGCTTCATGGGGGCATGACTTTTTTATTATTATATTCCAGAACATAGGATATTTCCACAATAACATGTTATTTTTTTCTAAACCTGACAGAGGTCATTTATATCAGATCATAACATTAGTAAATCATGTATTTTCTTGTTTGTTATTTAAAATGCCCCTGTCCTGACTGCTTTATGTCCCTTCAGAACATATACAGAACCCTTACATCCAAACAAGCCTGTTAGTCTGATCAGGTGCATCTCATGAATGTATAAGCAAAGTGGGACAGTGCTGTGAACCCCTCGACCCTTCCCCACAAACCCCAATATAAAAATGGTCCAACTTTAGAGAACGTTGTCAGTTTTTGAACTTTGTTCAAAACCCAACAGTAAATGTCTCACTGGGGCTGCTTTTAATTGGTGTTCTTGTCTACACTCCTTTCTACATTCCTTTGACACAGTTAAACCTCAGCTTTACAGGTTAAGCTCACTTGAACGTTGAGATACAAACTACAGGGAATGATCATTTTTACCAGAGGTAAAAAAAAAAAAAACTCCAGAAGCAAGTTGAGTAGTGCACAGATTTTGTTTATTCAGATGAACAGGTGCAGTATGCAGATATTTAAATGCATCAGAGATCATCAAAACTTAACAGACACGATAACAAACACTCTGTTATATTTCTAATCCAAACACAAAAATTCACAAGCCTTTACGGCTGGATAAACTTGAAGAAAGAATAGGCTTTAAGGCCCGAAGAGACACAGACCAGAAAGCCAGCGCCCAAGAGCTCCCCAAACGACCAAAGAGAGGGGGAGTCTGGCATTGTAACCAATCCAGCATGATCAGCACAAACAGAATTTTGTGTCAAAAGTAGGTAAAAAAATATATTGAGATGGTGGACCAGCAAATGTACTGTTATTTTCTTCAAGCTCCCAAACCCCATTTTGAGCTGATTGTTCTGAATTTTTCAATAAAGCTGTATACAAAATGAAGATTTATGATAAAATTTATTAATTTATCTTTGGTGGCAAAGCAGCATAGGGGTGAAGTTGGTTGTCTTAATTTCTGCAGTTGTGGTTCTGGGCAACCACTCCTCACTTTTTGCCTGGTATGGATGTGAGTGACTGGGTGGTGGTCAAAAGGCTGTAGGTGCGAAATGGCAGCCATGTTCTATCAGACTGCCCCAGGGCAGCTGAGGGCTACCAAGGTAGCTTATCACCACCAGTGTGTGAAGTGTCTTTGAGTGTCTTGAAAAGAGCTAAACAAATTGAAGGCATCTCCATCAACATTGATTTTTTGTCTCACATTCTTAGTTCTATACATCAACTCTTTTCTGCATCTTCCCTATGGAAACCATCTCAATGTCTGCCCCTTTGAGAGGACGCTGGGTATAAGCTGAGCTTTATTGCCCTTAACTCAGGGACCCAAGGGAATAGACCTCTCAGTCCTTTGCCGTTTCTACCTTTGCTTTTTTGTCAAGGTCATTATGATGGTTTCACATGCACAGAATGTTAATGCTGCACTGTAAAGCAGAATTATAATGCCAATCGCTCCTCAAAGCATGCCATTGGCCACACACTGTGAAGTGGCAAAGTAAGCTAAGGATGAGTTTATTAAAGCACCTCTTATGTTGGGGCTCACCTCAGGTAGGGACGA
Source organism: Danionella dracula (assembly GCA_900490495.1). Classification (NCBI taxonomy): domain Eukaryota; kingdom Metazoa; phylum Chordata; class Actinopteri; order Cypriniformes; family Danionidae; genus Danionella; species Danionella dracula. Next base: position 5,098,729 of record UELW01000100.1, read on the forward strand.
CCTTTCAGCAGGCCTGGAGACTATAATGATAACATGCCACCAGATCTAGTGCTTCTGTGCCCAATTCTAGCCTTGCACCAGGGAGAGGAAAACACCTTGGGCATTATTCACAGTCTGCTGTAATGACAGCCCACAGCACAGGCTCAAAACTAAGAAGAAGAGCTGGAGGAAAATAGCAGGGCTGCTGGAAGGTATAAACCACAGAGCTGGAGATGAAATACGGTTCTGCTGATTGAAATATACAGCTTTTTGTGCTTCCTACTGTATGCCGGGCAAAATAATAAGGAGGTAGCTTCAAAAAAAATTGAGTCGAGCTCTTGAGATGACATTTCAAGCAGTTAAAGCTATTTATGTGTTCCGGGCTGGGCTCGGGTGTACTTACACCAATTGTTACTTTCTCTTTAAAACATTTAGTTCTTAAAGTTTCAATATGTTATATTTTGCAAGTAAACAACAATTTCCTATACAGAGCAGGACCACATTGTACCAAACCTAATGGGTTTGGGTAAACACTCAAACTTCAGGTTTCATGTCAGAGTTTTCATGATTAAACAGTGAAATCACTATGTAACTTCGATAAACGATTCAGTTTAAACACTTCACTTTTAATTAAAAACATGTAAAAAATGTAAACTTTAAACACACATTTTAACAAAAAGTGCAATGTTCCTGTGAATAAGGAGCTGTTTAGATTTCCCCTTAGAAATACATCTTTTTTTCTAAGTTATATATCTCAGTTTGAATTATTTTTTTAGGTCTATTTAGAGTGAATTTGGTCAATTTCAGACATTTTTACAGATATCTACTGAGTACTAATACTGTCTGTACAAAAATAAAGTTGCCACCATTAAACTAAACAATAGCTACAAGCGTCATGTTGAATCATTACTGTTTGGGTGGTTATCTTTTGGCTGGTAAAAGTGATTTAACCCCAACTGGTGCAATGATTCAAGCAGAGAAAACATTAATTGCGGAAACTACAGAGTCAAGACCTTAACCCAATACAGAATCTTGGCATGTGATGGAGAAGGATATGAGCAGCAGTCCTCGTCACCTCAAAATCTTGGTAAAAAATGAATGCAACACTGGATGTAAATAAATCTTAGGAATTGCAGAAGCTTATTGAAAGAATATGTTGTAATCAAAGCTAAAGGCAGTCCAACAAAATGTTAGAGTGTGCGAAAACATACTCTAATAAGTGTTCACTGAAGATATACAGTGTCATAACTGTCGGTTGTTTAAAAGGATGAAGATAGTCTAAATTAAATCTTATAAAAGCCTTAACACGACATGCAGTGAAGGTTCAAATTCAGTTTTTTCAAATTGTTTGGGTCATGTGTTAAATGGTCTTAATGTGTCATGCCAAAGCTGTTCTAAAGAGGAATGACCAAACAAGTTCATGACCTCTCAACGCTTTCAAATGTCAGACGTTTTTCCCTTCACACTCAGGAGAGAAAGGCCTTGATTTGTTTGTTTCCTGCAGTTTGCTGCTTCTCAGATGGCGCGGGTGTCTCAGCAGACATTGTCCTATATACTAAGTCGTGTTACATTTCAAGGACGTCTCTGAACAGGGCTTGTAAAACATATTTGGCATGGAGCTGCAACATGAAAGTGGCCTCCTCAGCTGAAAGAGAGGGAGCTATCATTAGTGCCACTGCATTTCAATGAGGCTCTTCTATACTCAGCCCTACTCACAGACGTCTGAAATCACAAGTGACAAAAATATACCTTACTCTACTTTTAAATGTAAACTCTAATTTATAGGGTGACTTCTTTCATAGCAAAAAATGCTACAATTAAAAATAAGTCTTTTTATATTCACTAAACATGAGCAGCAAATACAGCAAAGTTTCTGTCATAATATCATAACGTTTTAGTAGAATTTCTCAGTTATTACTGCAAGTTTTTTAACAGATAATCCTGGAAAATGCCAATAATAACTCAAAATTATATGGCAAAAGAAAGTGCAGTTGACTTAAACGGTGTCATCATAAACTAAGAACATATCAGATTTTTCAGATGTGTGCATGCAACTAGTGGTTCCCTTTCAGGAACTCGAGCTGCGTCCAACGCTATGGGGGGAACGCTTGCTGCGTTTCCGGCTCTGAATTATATGTAAAATCTCGTCCAATGGACAGGTGTGACGTCATCCGAGTGCGACATCGCACCCGTCGTGCGCAGTATAAAGGAGCCTACGATGGAGACGGCCACCAGCTTTTCTGCATTCAGTAAGCGCTCTTTATATGTCTTCTTGTTCCAAAAGTGTGGACAACTATATCTTGTACTTGTTGCTGAAAGCTTACGAGCTCTATTTGGCGTGCTTGGGAGTGGAGAATAGCCGCTCTTGCCGAGGCAGAGCGCCCGTTTGGGTCACCGGCTTCGACTCGCACGCGCTCCTTATGGCGCCTGGGAGCGGATCAAGCTCGGTGGGCTTAGGGAACGCATGAATTGCACTCTCTCTCCGCCCCCGGTGGTCGGGCTGTCGCTCCTGCTGAGGCGGAGCGCCCGCTTTGGTCACCGGGTTCGAGTCGCACGCGCTCTATGTGGCGCTTGGGGGCGGATGTTGGCCAGCTGGCTCTCGAGGGAGTTAGCTGTGAGCACTCCGCTCCCGGAGAGCATTTTTCGAGGAAAGTGCTCTCCGCTGTGCCCAAATGGCCAGGCTGCCGCTCCTGCTGAGGCGGAGCGCCCGCTTTGGCCACCGGCACGCGCTCCATGCGGCGCTTGCGAGCGGATCAAGCCCAGCCGGCTCTTGAGGGAATCGGCTGTGAACAATGTGAACGCATGCGTTGCGCACATTCCGCTCGCGGAGAGCATTTTTCGAGAAAAGTGCTCTCCTCGGTGGCCAGGCTGCCGCTCCTGCTGAGGCGGAGCGCCGGTTTTGGCCACCAGGCTCGAATCGCACGTGCTCCAGGCGGCGTTTGCGAGCGGATCAAGCCCAGCCGGCTCTTGAGGGAGTCGGCTGTGAGCATTGTGAACGCATGAGTTGCGCATCCGCTCGCGGAGAGCATTTTTCGAGAAAAGTGCTCTCCCCTGCGCCAGGTGGCTTGGCCGCTTCTGCCGAGGCAGAGCGCCCGCTTCGGTCGCGGGGTTTGACTCGTGACGGCTCCTCCCACTCTAGGCGAGGAGCGGTTGGAGGTTGTGACTTGCGTTGTCAAAAGGTATCTTCTGGCTGCCAGCGGCACAGGCCTCTCATTGAGAGCTAGCTTGATGAACGCTATCAGCATCCGCGGTCGCAAACTCCACGCCGGGGCCTTCTGTTTTCCCGGACCTGCACACCGAGGTGGTAGGTCCGGGGATCAGCGCAGCCTGCCTTTTTATCCCGATGTTCACTATCAAACATCTAGGGGATGCAGGGGCGCGGTATGGGATGATCCAAGGTGGACAGAGGCTTGCGAGCTAGCTCTGCCTTGTTATGAACGTCATCCCTGAAGGTCCCGGCCCTCCCCACAAAGCCGTTCTGGGCCACCTCGGCCTTGGTGGGGAGGGCTTACCTGGAGTTCTGCTGGGTGGGAGCAGACTCCTAAGGCTGCTGCTTCTGGGTACAGAGGCCCAGAAGCGGAGTGTCGCTGCCTCCCGAGGGGTGGCGACACAAGCCCCAGCCCAGGGAAATATGGTCTGAGGACCATCATTTCAATAAACGGGCGGCGGCTAAGCACTCCTGACGGGCTGGGGGGTCTACAACTTCGAGATGCGCTTCATGGAAAGCTGTTGTCTCTCGGTGACCCCTCAACATGTATTCTGCTAACCCTGCCACTCTTCGTGCTTCAGGGAGCGTGTACTTTGCCCCTGTGCTCACCCAGGCTCTCGGTGACCAGGGCTTCCGGTCTTCCATCGAATCCCGTGCCTGTATCAAGAGTCGTTACCCACCAGTGACCAGAAGCCGACCTCACGAGGTAGGTTCCCCTGAGTCGCTTCATGGGGGCTTCTTCAGCCTTCCAGGCCACTCCCAGTGGGTCTTGCGGGTCATGAAACGGTGGCCCCGTGTTGTCGGGGTTTTGCCTACTGTTGTTATCTCGCAAGTTCTGGTCATGGACCAGGAAGTTTGCACCCTGCTGCGCAAGGGGCCATTGAGGTGGTGCCTGTGTAGGACAGAATCAGGGTTTCAGAATACTTCCTGGTTCCGTAGAAGGACGGGGACCTGCGCCCCATTCTCGATCTGAGGCGCTTGAACAGTCGCATCATGAGGTTGCCATTCAAGTTGTTTACCTTAAAGCAGATCGTGGCGCAGATCAAGTACAGTGACTGGTTAGTTACAGAATACTTTCAAGTCCCTATTTGTCCTTCTCACAGGAAGTTCTTCGGTAAGTGCTCCTGACGGCCAGGGGATCTCCGGCTTCATCGAGCGACGCACTTCATGGAAGGCTGTCGTCTCTCAGAGACCCCTCGCCGCTATTCCGCTACCCTGCCACCCTTGGTGCTTCAGGGAGCGTGGACTTGCCCCTGCGTCCACCCAGGCTCTCTGTGACCGGGGCTTCGGGTTTTCTTGAATCCCATACTTTATCAGGAGCTGTCAATGACTTACCAGTACCGAAGGCTTTCTGTCAGCCTTTCGCTCTCGCAGGACCTTCTCCAAGATTCCCCGCAAAGAGTGGGTTTTCCCCAACCCAAACAGGTAAGTATGTGGGGTATGGGATTCCACCACATGCGGGTGTGCCTGTCTAAACAGGCCAGGATCTCTGCGATCCTAGAAGGGGACCAGGAGAGCGAGGCTAGGTCACTCACTGTCGGCTGCAGTTTGAATAACTGCCTTGCCTCTTGGGGCCAGCGGCGACTATTCTTCCGTTTGTCAGCTCCATGAGGCCCCTTCAGTGGTGGCTGGGGAGTGCAGGGTTCTCTTCCCAGGCTCCCTGCTCTGGCTTATTAGAACCACGAGACTAAGGCCCCCGTGCCGTTCTCGTTGGAGGGACCCTGTGTTCCTGTCCCAGGGCCCGTGGAGGGCACTGTGCCGTCGAGTAACTATAACCACGGAGGTGTCCTCGCACGGGTGGAGGGTCGGCGGTGCTCGGGAACCGCTCTACCCATGGTCGGTAGGATTGGTCCCATCTCCTTGGCACATTAATTGCCTGGAGTTGCTGGCCGTTTTTTTTTGTGCATTTTGCACTTCCTGCCAGACATCAGAGGCCATCAGTGCTTCTACGGAAGCACAGACAATATGTCCGTGGTGGTCAACATCAACCGACAGGGGGGGCCTACGCTTCTCCCTGTAGGCCCGTACAAGCTCTGCTCCCTTAGAGCATCTTACATCCCGGGCCGGTTGAATTGGAGGCAGTTGCTGTGTCGCACCTGGGACCGACATCTGGGGAAGCCCCAGCCAGAGAATGATAAGTCTGAGGACCATCATTCCTATGAACAGGCTGTGGTTAAGTGCTCCTGACGGCTGGGGGGGTCTCCGGCTTCTTAGAGCGTCGCACTTCATGTAAGGCTGGCGTTTCTCGGGGACCCCTAGCCACTATTCCGCTACCCTGCCACCCTCGGTGCTTCAGGGAGCGTATATTGCCCCTGCGCTCACCCAGGCTCTCGGTGACCAGGGCTTCGGGTCTTCTTGAATCCCGTGCTTTATCAGGAACCATCACCCCAGTAGCACTGCTTCCCGGAAGCTGACGGCCATGGGGGTCTCCGGTTTCATAGAGCGGCGCACTTCTTGGAAGGCTGTCGTCTCCCGGCGATCCTTCACCACTTTCCGCTAACCCTGCCACCCTCGGTGCTTCAGGGGGCGTATATTGCACCTGCGCTCACCCAGGCTCTCGGTGACCAGGGCTTCGGGTCTACTTGTATCCCGTGCTTATCAGGGCCGTCATTGCTTCCCGGAGTCCTGGAGAGATAATATGGGACAGTGGTTCATCCCCGTCCAGAATTGGTGGGGGTCCAGCTCTAGCGTTCGGCCTCCAGGCCGAGGTCATTGTGACCATTCTCCACTCCAGGGCTCCATCTACGAGGAGGTCTGACGCGAGACAACGACTGTCACAGTGTTGGGGTGTTCCCACACTTTAATTTAGCTCTGCCCGGTCAAGATCGGTGCTAGAGTTCTGTAGGGTAGGGGCAGTAGAGGGCCCCCCCCCCACTCGTTACATCTCGTTGTCTTCGCGGTACCAGGTGGCTGAGGCCCCTGATCTGTACAAGAGTGTCCATATGGGACCTGGCCATCATCTTGGGGGTCCTAAGAGGCCTCTGTGAGACTCTGGGCGACGTGTACTTGCGTCTTCCTGTCACTTATGACAGCTTTTCTAAGCGCCATGCTTCCCTTAATAGGAAGGGAGATTACACGCAAAAGACTTTCTGAAGTCTTCCTGCACCCTAAGCCGAGCTATGTCTCGCAGGTGCCTTACATCGCCCCGTGTCCTATTAGGTTCCAGGCATTCTTCCTCCTCCAGGTGAGTCCCCTGTCTAGGTCCTTATTAGTATCTGCCCAGTGTGGGCATGGGGCTGTTAGGTCTGTCGCATGGCTCAGTGGAGCTCAGACCAGCCTGTGTGCTATGGTCCACACAGGCGGACTCTCCTGCTAATACGCAGTCAGTGAGCAGATGGACTGTGGAAAAATGTTATCACCTATACTTAGGTGTAAGCCTCTAGCTTTCTGGCCCCCTTGGGGACAGGGCACATTCCACAAGAGGAGTGGCGACTAGGGCCTTGTCATCTGGTATTCTTCCAGGATTGGTAGCGCTGCGGGATGGTCCACGCTCTTTGATGTTGCTCCGGTCCTGTATTGGATCTGGATGATTCTCCGGGCTGAAGACACTGTCAGTCCGGGGCGAATTGGCGTGTTTAGACACTCGTTCCCCATAGCGTTGGACGCAGCTCGAGTTCCTGAAACGTAGGTACGTAGGTAACCAAGGTTCCCTTAGGGAACGAGACGCTGCGTCCCCAGGCCACTTCGCCACGGCCTGACGGCGCTTACTGTGCTTCAAAGCTGGTGGCCGTCTCCATCGTAGGCTCCTTTATACTGCGCACGACGGGTGCGATGTCGCACTCGGATGACGTCACACCTGTCCATTGGACGAGATGTTACATATAATTCAGAGCCGGAAACGCAGCAAGCGTTCCCCCCATAGCGTTGGACGCAGCGTCTCGTTCCCTCAGGGAACCTTGGTTACCTACGTAACCTTAGACGATTTTCAACAGAGAGTATGTTCATACATTACCAAGTACCATGAAAATAAATGTTTGATACCGATTTGTGTTAGCGAGTCTGACTCAATGCGTTCATTAAAAACAATATTAAAAAACAGGATGTTTCACAACTTAAAGATTGACAATATAAAAATATCCTTTTTAAACATCAGTTTATGAGCGGTTCATTACATTTTAATTGCACATGTTAAACCCAATCAAAAGTTTCAGCTGATAACTCTTGTACTATCTTGTAATATTGTTGCGAAGCTGTAATTTTATCATGGTTCTTAAAAATTATCCTAAAGAGATACATTTCATCATTAATCACTCTACCCCAAATTTCGGGGGGAAGTAATGGGTTATGAATGAAAAAAGTAGATATCTAGTTTATTTTACAAACTATTAGTAATATTGTGAAAGCAAATAGTAAGAGGGATTGTTAGAAAATTAAAGAGCAGACAAGGGATGCAACTGAAAACAGGAAAAAGTGACATTAATGTTTGCGATGTGACATCAACCCCCTGTCCCCCGGTAGACCTGAGGCTGGATGTTAATTGAGAGCTAGTGCATCAATGATGGATAGTTGAACACTTGATTGTTAGATTCCAAAACAACACATATGTGTTGGGTATTTGAATCCACACAGATCAACAGAAATGTATTTGGGTTTGTTCTTTGTTACAACCAGGATTTCAGTTTCCAAGTTTTCTGATTGTTCAAAGAGTGACTTTAAACAATTATTTTAACAACTAATCTGAATGGAACCAAAAAGAATCAATTTCCTTGGCAACAACAATATGTACACAAACTAGACATCAACCAGGGAGGACAGCAGTGTGAGTAATGGTAATGGATCTCAGTGGATTGATGAGAATACATACAATGAAAATGACAATGAAGAAGGAGCAGCAGATGAAGACTTCTGTTATGCTTCGGAAAGGAGAACCCAAGCGCAGAGTAGATTGTTGAGTCTTTATTCAAAAGGAAAACTAAAACTGCTACTCAACAGATTAGGGAAGGCTCAGACCCCAAAATCAAACGGGAGTGTAGGCTGTAGCTGGAGACGCAGCTCCGATTGTCAACTGCCGCTCTCGGGCACCGGCACGATTGGTAAGTCCTCTCCTCACCGACGCGACTAGACAAGGGTACTTTCTGGACGACACAAGAAACATTCGGATCAGGGTAGGTGACACTCTGAACAGCCACTTAGCGAAACCACTGGATAGAGTATAATTCGCAACCTGGCAATGACACAGCACAGGTTAAATAGAAGGGATGATCAGAGCACAAGCAGCCGCACGTGAAACGAGTGAGGGTGATCACAGACAGGTGACGAGAGGAAGAAAACACAATATACGCACAAAACTATCACAACTGCATCCAGGTAAAGTGAGAACTAGTTAACAGGACGTGATGGCAGAAGTATTTGAATGAGGAATGGTGTGTTTAAGAGAGTCTTTTAATGTGGAGCTTAATGCTTTTTTCACACTGAAAAGCAGAGAATCTACCTGTCCCAATCTCCAGTTTTTATCTGATACCAGATAGCACATCAAAACAGGCAAAGCATAGATGAGACACTTTCGTTTATGTTCTCTTCAACTTCAAATAACTCTCTTTATTTGCCAAATACAGCAGTTCTTCGACAGTAAAATTCTAGCTTAGTGGCTAAAGCTAACAGAGTGTTGTTCAATTCTCAGTGCAAGTTGAAACCTTGAAACTCACCAGATTCTCATCCTCTTCACAGACTTTTCTCTGCGCAAGATCCATTTAATTGTTGTGTTTTTAAAAGACTTGTTTTCCAAGAAACTGCAACAGGTGTCCATACAGTTTAACTTGTAAAAATCTGCTTTTCATGAGTACTGACTTATTCTCAATGACTTTACATAAAAAAAACATCTGCCATTCCTGCTTTTCTGCTATTCAGTGTGACCAAATCATAAGAAAGGTGATTTGATGATAAGATGACAACCTGGAATTCATAGTTAATTAAGTTAATTGTAAGACTATAGAGCATTGGTCTCAAAGTCAATTCGTGGAGGGCCACAGCTCTGCACAATTTGGCTGTTTAGCTTTCTTTCTTTTTTTGGTCTTGCTAAAACAGCTTTTAATTTAAACAGATCTTTTGCTATTACTAAATATCACCTCCAATGCTTTGTGGTTAACACTGTCCCTCAGTAACAGTGCAAATCAGTGAGATCCAAAGAGGAAAACATTTCTGCAACAATTGGTTTGACATGACCTGAGAAATGTTTCACAAAATCAAAGGCTTTTGTGTGTCTCACTGACTCCTCCAGACCCCTGGGGTTCGAGGCATGGAATGAGACGATCTCACACAGCATGTTGTACTGAGGGATAGGACTTCTCCTCGCTTGCACAGGGGGTAAAGGGGCTTTTGAACAGAAACAGCAGTAGTAGCAATGTGTTCACTAGCCCTCTGTATTGATCTGTTTTATGAAAACAGTACAAAGGTATGATCGATTAGCAGTCGCTGAACTTGCACTGTAGGAAATCAGGGAGAGACAAGAGGCCCGGTCGAAGCTGAGCCCTCATGTGGGCTCGTGGTTGATTGGCATCACTGTAACCAAAGCATTTGCTGAGGTGAACTGGTGGCACCACCTCCTGCACCTGATCGAATAACTGCTTCATGATTTCAGCGGAATGTTTACGGCATCAATTCCACCCAGCGCTGGCTTCATTTACTACCGTACATCTTCTAAAATCAATGAATATCGATTCAAACATATCGATGTCAAAGTCAGACATCCACAGATGTTAATAATAAATACATAAGGAGAACTGATTTCACTAAAACAGCTTGTGTTTAACTGAGAATCCAGTTATTGAAAGTATGGTTCTGAGGCATGCTCCATCGCTCCTTTTTTAACTATAAATCCTTTATTGCCAGCCATACACATACATTCTTCAGTTTAGAAGCCATATTAAGATTCTACAGAGACACTGTCATTCTGTCTCAAGAGGGAAGAAAACATTGTCAGGAAGCGACTGGCTGTAATGAGTGGCAGGGTTAGCTACCACACTGAAATCTTAATGAGCATTGCTGCTTTCTGTGGTGTGTTTTCTGAGCACTGCACCATAGAGCCGGTTTCTTTTCCTTTAATGTACAGATGAATGCTAGGCCACAGGAAATAAGAAATGCCACAATTTGTCTGATACAGATGAAATCATTAGTGGACTGCAAGATTAGGGTGACAAGCAATATTTCACTTTTTTTGTGAATAAGGCTGTCACAGATAAACCGAAGCTAGTGTGTTTCTCTTTATTTAAAAAGATGCCTTAGGAACGTATTTTGAGAGGCTGTTTTGTTACAGTTTTGTATGATCAGTTGTATTAATAGAACCTTAAATTGACTGTACATTATCCTAGCATATTAGAATATAAACAATAACAGTAAAAGACAACCATTTTACATTTATTCAACTTTTTTACATTTTTATTCAAATTACAGAGTATTCAACACAGTAAAATCCAGAGAGTTGAATTTACTCTGTTCCTGTCAGGATCTGCCAAGTATCTGGTTTGTAGATCTTTGTCGCCAGGGGTCAAATCACTGACAGTCCCTCTGGTTTTGATTACATTTCTTCGCACTTAGATCTTGTTTTGCCTAAACCAGGGTCCCCAAATATGGTCCTGGAGGGCAGAAGCCCTGCACATTCGAGTTGTAAACCTGCTCTAATATGCATACTACTCTAGCTTCAGACAATCAGAGAGGACCTACATTTGTCAGGATCTGCCAAGTATCTGGTTAGAAGATCTTCTCCCTTCAGTTTTGGTTTTATCTTGTCTCACTCTTTTATTTTGTTTTCCATGCTACCTTCAGTCAGGTGGCTCAGGTCATGTGACTGACGGAGGCCATCTTTAATTTGTTTTGCTTGTTTTTGCACATGGTCTTGTTTTTTCCTACCTTTCCCCGCCCTTCTCGTTTTCTAGTTAGAGTTTTCAGTTAGTACACTTGTAGTTTCCCTCGTTATGTTTGATTGGTTTCCTTTTATAAGCTTCCCTCTGTTTTCATTACCTTTCAGTTCATTACCTCTTACCAGTGTGTTGCTCCTGTTAGTATTTGCTCTTGTTATTATTATTATTATTATTATTATTATTATTATTATTATTATTATTATTATTATTATTATTCATTGTTTTCCCCCTCTGAGTTTTTTTTTTTTTTGTTTGCCCTACCTTCCCGGGGCTTGTTATTTGTTTCTTAAATAAATTATTATTTAAAGACTGTCACCCATTTGAAGGCCTCTTTTGGCCTCTGCGCCTGACAGTTCCATGTATCTTTTGGTTCTTTTACATATTGAGCTAAATCTAAAAACAAAAAATTAGTTGCGCTTTTTATTGCATTGAGAAAGAAACATTTAAAAAACTTTTGCGAGTTTTTTGTATAGCAAAATACAAATATTTATTCCAAAGTTTTCAGTGACAAATTGGCTATTTGCTTAGATATAAGTCATTTTATGTATGTTTTTACTTTATCAAGAGAAAGATCAAATACACATTGCTTTGAAGAGGGCTTCACTTATAACTTCCAAAATAAATAATTGATTATGTTTTAATAGTCTTACACTTGTTTAAATCTTTGTGATTTAACCTAAACAAAAGAAAATGGAATGAAACATGCAAAATTGTTCAACCTATGCACAGTTTTTTTACAGTTGTAAAAATCACTAGTTCACGTAACTTAAAATGTAACTTAAAATTAGCCTAGTATCTCAAGTGTGTAATAGACACTCTGTGAATTATAGGTCTGACACATGACACTGCTGAAGGGGTTGAACGTAAAAGTTCAAGATAATTCGCGTAAACGTTGATTTCCTGTTGGTTTGCGCTTATAAACTGATTTAGCACAAAAATCTAAAGATGAAACACATAATTCAGTTCCTCTAAATTTGATTAATTAATCATTTGATCTGTTTACATTTGAACAAAAATTTCAGAACTCAAAACATGTAGCTTTTTAAGCTTTTTTGTGTTTAAAAGTTAGTGAGATAGAGACCTTGCTTTTGATGGAAGACCGTTTTCACCTGAAGGTGCTGAAGCCAGGCAGAGGAGAATTCAAAGAGCCGGATTCTGGTCCTGCACCATAAAATAGATTTGATTTGATTAGAGTTGAATTGACTCTACAGAGAAGGACCAAGTAGACTCTGAGCATATAGCTAAATTAAAACTGAGTTAAACCTGCACCTTAAAAGAAAGATATTATATAGAAACGACCAAAAAGTAAAATTTTTAAATTGTGAAAAACAAGAACAATATTTCAGTGAATCATTTTCTGTTTAGATGACGAAAGAGAGTCTATATATAAATATATATATTACTTTCAATATTCAGTCTCTAAATTTCCATTATATAGTTTATTTTCAATGTTGTGAAATTACGCTAGCCCAGCTAATGAGTTTGGTGCTTGGTTAGTGTTTGCTTCGCGTCTTCATTGCTGCAATGCACTGCAGGCAGGCGTGTTACCTAGCCAACCAGTATTAATGTGCTGCTCTTACTTGGTTTACTCAGGGATTGGGAGAAAAGTGAGCATCCGTACAGTAACTTTTTTGCTGGTGAAAATAGCAAAAATGTGTTTTTGAAACTTTTAAAAGTCGATTTAGTGTTCCACTAGAATTTATACAGTATATCAAAAGGTTAATCACCTCAGGACCTCTGTAGTGTTTTAAGTTACAGCATCTGCTCCAGAGTTTCCTTACTCACAAAAATATAAACCTTATTTTTATAATCATCATGTTCATTATAACAGATCTTACTATTCACATCAGGCATGTAAGAATAATAATAATAATAATAATAACAACAATAATAATAATATTAATGCCTTCAATTTATATAGTGCCTTTTGGTATCTCCATATGCTTAAAGACGCTTTTTCCAATTATTAGAGCATTATTAGATTCACTCCCTGTTCACATTCCACGTCTACAGCCTCCTCTCCACCACCAAACACCCCGCCAGGCATGGACATTATTTTTGTAAAGACAAGAAAACATGCATATCATATTTCCCTTCCTTTTTCTTCAAAAGTATCAATTGAAAGCTCATCATTTTAGTCAACTGGCATTAACTCATCATCTATTTAATGATTTAACTGTGTTGCTTACTAGAAGATCTCAATAAATTACCATTGCCCAAAGACACAAGCTCATACTGTATCCTATAGCCTATATGTGGTATGTCTATGAGAGTGAATAATTACATTCATATTCCATAATCGGTTCTTTTTAATAAATGCCCCTTATCAACATAACAGAACATCCTTAATTGATTACCAATGGGGGTTTTCATCAAGATATATATATGTATCAAATATATATAAAGAATATATATCCAAAAAACGATTTTAAATGGTTAAGCAAGAGTGTATAAGTAATTTATAAGTTGATAAAAACAAGTACTTTTAGTTCATTTACTCCAAGTTAACTTTTTTTAAGCTTTTTTTAATATGTGGATATTGATGAATTTACCATTCATTTAAGTGTTTTAATTATATCCATTCTCTGTTGAGAACATTACATATCAAATGTAAAGGGATCTATATTTTTTATATATTTATTTGTTTTTAACAATGTATCATTAGAAATTGTATTTTCATTTTTTATGAGCAAAACATATTTTATTTTATTTTCAACAATGCCCATGATATGCCATAGTAAGTACCGGGTAATTAATGGAAAATTAGAAATCAAATTAATCATAAAAAAACATTAAGTATGTTAAAGCTTTAACAAAGCAATAACTTATACATGTTAAACAAGAAATGTATTAAATAATTTGTGGAACCTGCTAGAGACGAAATGGAGGTCTGTGTTTTATGCACTCAGCTAATGTGCTATTTATTTTATTAAAATGAAACCAAATTTCACCTTTATTTTTCGATTGCTAATCAATACTCAACACTGTATACACAAAAAGCTTTCTAAACATCCATCCTTTAGGGAATTAACTGCCAACTCTTTTGACATATGTTTTATGCGGCAGATGCCCTCCTAGCCGCAACCCATCGCTGGGAAACATCCACACACACTCATTGCAACATAAATAAAGCAATAACATGTTTCAAACACCTCTGCTTGAGATCCAAACTAAAGCAGGAATTTAAATCCAGTTAATAGCTAATTTTAAGTGTGTATCTTTAAGCTTAGATCATGATTTTGAAAATAGATTAAGTTGATCATTTTTTTAACGCCAGTAATAAACACTGTTAACGGCCCACCACTAATTGAAACATAAACAAATAAGAACCATCACCTTACATTTTTGAAATAATACTTTAAAACCATCCCAGTTAGAGGTACAAAGAGATATTTGGCCATTATTTTAAAATACTATTTTACAAGTGACGGAAGATCACATTAATGCTTACAGAGGTGAAGATCTCAACAAAATCTGGCGATCTGAGTGCAGTGGAATCACAGAGTGCCCACACTAGTTGGATGTGTGCTAAATCATGTGACTACTATCAGGACATTAGAGAAGTCTCTGTCCTGTGTATGCCTCCAAGTATGCCTTCCAAATACCTAGCAACATCAAACATCAAGCCTGAAATCTAGCCACAAGCATCTGCCATGTTTTACCATCACTATGTGTCCAGATAATTGGTCTGGTCTCCAGTCCACTACAAGCTGAGCCTATTTTTCCAGTCAGTCAGCTTCGTTCTATGTTTAACAAGCTATTAAATGCCTCAGCTCTGTTGCTAAGACTGAAGACATTGCATGAACGTGAGAGGTGAGGTGTTCCGAATCCAAAAAAACTAAGAGAAGAGATAGGGCCTCTTTTGGTAGTTGAAACAATTGTTACAGTAACACTGTAGTGTAAGGGAATAGGTTCAATTTGACTGTAATTCTCAATACTCAATAAATCACAAATTTACCTCAGAGAGAACATTTAATTTTCAATTAAACTAAGCTGTATACTGCCATTCTATTCATAATTTCTTTGAGAACACCTTTCAATTGCTGAAACTGACTGCTTTTCTTGTTGTAAATGTATGTATGTATACAGACAAAAAAAAAAAACACTTTCTTATAAATATCACAATCCTCCCATGCATGAATTCATTGAATTATTGAGTTAATCTATAAATTAAAATTATTTTCATTTATGAAAAGCTATTAGGGACTAACTCCTTCAACATGTTTGTTTATTAACAAACCATTACTCGTATACATTACTGTGCTGAATACAGAAAGACACATGAAAACTTGTGAAGGAAACATGTGTCCGTCACTCAATTCATCTGTACAGGTATACATGGTAGCAAATGCATTTTTTATTTTTTTTTATTGAGACAAGGATTTCTTCAGCAACTCAAAAAAGTTGTTTCCACTGATTGGCTTAAATGCTTCCCAATATTTTTTTGATTACACTTTATAAATACTTATGTGATTAATACGTAACTAAGAATTAGTTACAGCAGAACTAGTCTTGCTTAGCCAGAACTTCAGCGAAGATCTGGGGATTTTGGAAGCTGTTTGGGTCAAGACCTGTCCATGAGGCCATTTGACTGACATGACAAACAAACAATCCCTTGTCGTTCGTTTCCCAACGTTTCGGGGTGCAGAAATGTTACAACAACATTTGCGCATAGCTACCGAATTTAATGTTTAGTTCTTCTTGGATGGATATTAAATATTCTCGATTGCACACCTCCATGTTGTTTCAGGGCAGAATGAAAATAAATTCATTACATAAGACACTCGCTACTAATGGAAATCCGGATAAAATTAACCAATCAATCCAATGTCTTCAGGATTCTTAAAGCATACCAAACTTTCTGTACCAAACTCATCAGATGTTTAGCTAGCGTTCCTCTGGCGGGACGTCTGAAGCTGAAACTAATGCAAAACTAACAATCTACTGTTAATTACTAATGAATTACCATTAACTATTCACTAATGCCATGACAAGTATTGTGGTAACTACCATGAACTATGAGCAACTACTGAATTACTAGGTTTGTAGTCTGGTATTTAATAGATCTAAAAATATATATTTTACATTGAGATTGATACATTTTTGAACCTTTAATCATTGTTTCTATTTTATGTCATTTATCTTATGTCAGAGCATTTGCTCTCTCATAAATTCACATGCAATGAGGAATGAGTGTACTTTCATCACCTACGATTAGCTTTTTCTTCGGACCTGACCATCAATCAGTATAGATGACAGATGTCGAGAAAATTAACGGTGCTGTATGGGATATTTCAAAAATATTTAAGGAGAGGTTCAGCTCAGCCTGCCAGAGACCTAAATAAACTTTTAGATGTGCTGCCGGAGCTGCAAACAATCCACAAGGTGCTATAGAGCATGCTTGTTTTGAATTACGAACATTGGCTCCCAAAGATATAATACCGCACCATTAAGCTAACACGAAGGTTCGTGGGTCATGCATTTCTAAAATCAACTCCACATTCAGGTGACAGCTGAATATGTGTCTATTAAGATCAAAGATCTAGCAAAAGTTTAAATCCGCAAAAGACTATTTCAGTCAGGAAAGTGCAATAAAAATGTATACTAGCATAAATTTTAACAAACCTCAGAATGATTACGCAATGTGAATTTTACTAGATACAATGAAAAATTGCATTATTTGTGAGTGGCTTGGTATGGAATGACTAGAATATTTAGGCATGCCGTTTATTACTAGAACATTGAGAACTTCTAGTTAAACTGTCAATCGTAGATTCCATTTGCTTGCCATTAATAAAGTCTGCTAGAACTGAAAACAACACCTCATTGAGACACACAATAACACATTCATCCTGAATACTTTTTGCTTCTTGTTTTTTCCCATAAATTCCACATGCTTGTCATATGCACCTCCATAATCCCACTGTTCTTCATGAACTACAGGACAGGCCTGAAATCACAAAATGAGGTGGCTTTCAGAAAACCAAGTCTTCCTGCAGCAGCATGAGGTCATTATATCACGTATTGCACAAAGGGTTTTGCACAGACATGAGAAACTGCTGCTGCTCATTAGTGGAAGTTCACGTACTGTGCCGTAATTAATGTGCATTCACATAAGTGAGAGAATGAAGACCACCTACTAGTGCTGCCATCTTTAATGACAACCTGCCAGGCAACTCATTGTGACATATCAAGGATGCATCAGCATGGCATTCTAACAATAGACTTTGCAGTGTTTGTTTGTTTTGAACCTAATGCCCGTACAGTCACTCAATAATAGTGTTTTTATGATAGTCTATCACAGATGTGTGTATATATTTTATAGCTTCGGTTACGAAAATGTACTTCCCAACATATGGTGTTTTAAAAAGACGAGCATTTCCAGGAATCAAAGGCAAAACAAATCTGGCATCAGATTCAGGCATATGTGAAAGATTGGTTGCTGATTACAGGAGCTAAATGCTTGACCTTGCCAGCTTGGCAGAATAGCTCGTCCCTTGTGAGAACCATTTAGACGTTTCAGAGAATTCACACTCATGATCGAATGACCACAAACTCAGCTGGGGTGAAGGAGAGCAAGAGCTCTGTCTTATAGTTGATGCTCCAATCTGGTCAGATATGGCCTTAATGAGACTCCCAATAGTTGCAATCCTTACTGTTGTACTTATGAATAGAACAATTGGTAAACAACGGAAGCATCAAAATCAGAACTTGACTACATTATATCTACAGCTTATCTCCAGATAAGATCAGAGACAATGCGTTTTTTCACTAATTCATGAATATTATATAAAACAAGAATTTGTTAAATCTTGGTATTGCATAGTTTACAGCATACATTTGCACGACATTTATTTACAGTGTCTGTATAAAGAGAGTGATGTTGAACTTTCTTGTTTTTCTAACTAAAATTATTTCTGTGCCAAATAATGAGGCCTCATCATTGAAGCTACCAAAATTGACACAAGGAAAAATGCTTTTAGGTCTGATTGTCATATGAATGCGCAGGTAATCACACAGTAAACTGATTATTAAAGAGAAACGGGAAGGTGTTAGTTCTGTAGACTTAAAAAGTCTATGGCAAACTAAGTTGCTGCATCTGGTTTGATAAGGATGCAGGTAAAAAACATGTTTGAACGTTGACAATAGAAATTAAACACATATATCGTGATTAGAGACATCAACATGGTTATGAACTCAAAGTCAGACATCTCTTACAGGTCTTTAAAGATATATATTTTTTTAGTATAACAATTTATTATGTACTCTGATAGGAAAAGAATTCATAAAGTGGAAGCGCATCTGGGATAAATACAATAGCTAGTATGATTGCTAACCAGGTACAGGTTGATTAACTATAGTATTAACCGTTCATTGTTTAGGTGAGAGTTGCAGAATTGTATTTAGTTCATTTCATGGTTACTGAGTTACTCTTTGGATTAACATATTTTTTATCCCAGATGCTAAGTGGTAAAAAAGTCTAAATATTATGTTATATGCATTATATGTATCTCAGCAAAGATGTAAGTACCAGTTAATCTGCACTTCTGAACTGGATTGTATTGCATTGAAGATTTATTCACAAAAATTTTTGTTGCCTGCTTGACAAACATTAGTTAAAGAAGCATAAAAAATGCATGGCAAAAAAATTAATATTTTATGCTTCTTTGTTGTGTGTTGTAAGGTGGCCTACTAAAAGCGTTGGTCCAGGTGTTTTTAGGATAGCACAGAAGCAGAAGGAAAATAATTGGTTCCTTTAGCTGTCTAGAACCAAGCATGGGGTCAGCTGGAATGAATTGTGGGTACATTTTGGACACTACCATCTTTCTCATCCTCATTTTTCTTCTTCTGTGGAATCCCTGGCTCTACCACAGACGCTGGAATGGCTGTGGGGCTTGGCATGAGGAGAAATGCAACTGTATGGCCCATTCTGCCTACAGATTTGCCAAGTTCAGATTTTTAGTTCTGTCCCCCAAACAGAGGGTAGAAAGTCTGTCTCTGGCACTGTGCTAGAATTCATATCATGAAGAATGTTTAAACCTTAGGGCTCATGAAATGTTTGTACGTACCTAACCATCAACAGGCATGGAACAATAACTTCAGAGTCTGATGTTATTTCTACTAAGTTGACATAGTATGATTGTTCTCTCCATGTGAAAATAAATATAAAATACTACATGTTCAAGTACTTGAACATGTAGTATTTTATATTTATTTTCACATGGAGAGAACAATCATACTATGTCAACTTAGTAGAAATAACATCAGACTCTGCAGTTATTGCAGAACAGTATTAAAGAAAGTATGTGATTCAGTCAACTTGAACCGTAGGGGGCGATAGGTGCACGGACACATCCACCCCACCCCCAAACAATACAGGGAAGGGATTTTTTTCAGTTTGAGGGATTTTGCAGTACAAATTACTTAAAGACATGGAGAAAGAGCAGCTTATATATTGTATTATCATGTAATATGTGATCATAATTAAAAAAATTAAGTTTATCTAAATGAAGCATACAAGCATAATGTTTGGAAGTAAATATGTTGTATTTGCTCAATATTCACCTCTATGTTTATCTACAAAAGATTGGCCATTCATCCACAGTGATCTGTTTGAAATGTAAAACATCCAAAGAGTTAAGTGTGTTATAAATAAATAAATTGTGAGATGTACCATGTTTCTGACTGATACAGATGGCTATGGCTGTTTTTACAGATGGTTAAGAACGTCTTTTGCTGGAAGTCCTCAGTCTGTAAGAGAGGTGTGAGTGAACTTTTCTGTAGATTTTAATTCTATTGCTGTACCATTTTTTCCTGAAACATACATACTCCGTTTTACATTAAAGCATGCTTCACATTTTATCATATCACTGTTGCTATCTATTGCTCCTGTTCAGATTTTTGACATTTTTATGAAGTCAAGTAATGTGACATCACTAAACAGAATGTCAATATTAATATATTCTTAAATACAGCACATTTGAGCAGAAGCATTCTTTTTATTTGTCCTCTTGATAAAACCCCTTGTCTGGAAGTCTCTAACTTTTAATATTGAATGTCTTTTAATAATGAACGTCCTCATTTAAACCAACTTGAATGTAAAAATGCCCTTATCATTTGGCAATTGATGAAAGATTTGTGAGGATTAAGAGGTTATGAAACGAAAGCAAGGTTAAGAGTCAGTGGTGAGACTACTGACTTTCTTGAAATGGATAATGAAGTCCTCAGTGGCAAGTGAAGGTGTGGGGAGGCCAAGAAGAAAAATAAATACTGTGTGGGTGGAGGTGCCAGTGAAGGTTTTTGAATAGAGAACATCTGCCTGATTTGAAGCCTGACGAAAATGGTTAAGGAGTATAATGAATGTCAGTATATGTCTCTTTATAGGTTTTTCTTTTTCTTTTTTTTGCTATGGCATGCTTTACACAAAATCATAGATCTGGATATAGATGGAACGTTCGCTGCAGAGAGAAAAGGAGGAGGGGTGCAAAATGGGAAATGGTTGAACGATCATTACACATTCTTCCCTAAACTTCTAAAAGACTTGCAAATCCCTGAGCTCAAATGATTGCTCATTCTCTCTCTTCCCCCACAGTATTACTTTACATAAATTACTCCTGCAATAACTGCAGAGTTCAATGTGTTCTTCTGTTTTGCTATATAATGCAGCCTAAATCTACTGTGTAAGAGGTGTTGGTTGGTGTGACAGACAAGCTTTTTTCTGAACAATAACTGTCGGCATCAGAAGACTTTGGCAGCTTTTTTGGGAGATTTTGTTGTGGAAGTACATCCAGAAATGTCATTTTTCACAATTTAGTTGAGGCAACATTGTTTTATGTAAATTTATGAAATTAAAAGATATGTTAAAGGTGATGTAGGTTATCTGTGGGATCTGATGTTGCCGCTTGATATTTTTAAAGGGCCAATAATATTGGAATATACAAAGATGTGATATTAATCTTTGGACTCTCCAAAATATCCCATGCTACATTTTAGGATTAAAACGATCCAGGATTGTTATATGTTGGAGATAAAATCTCCCAATTTGGGGCGGCAACAATTCATGCTGTGTTAGGAGCGTGTTGTTGAAAAGGTAAATTTGCTGTGATGTTACGCCTTCTGTTGCTGCCAATAATGTTGGAGATATACTGTAATGAGAAACAGCAAGGAGTAGAAACATGAGCAAGAGGAGCAGCAACGTAAATCAACCATAAAAGTATGAACCTCTGCTGCTCATCTATGGGAAGACGCTGAAGATAAACAGAGCAAGAGTGTTGGTTTTTTGGAAACATTTCTTCTTCTCCTCTTTCGACTTAAACAAGTAGATAATGGTGGTGTCCTTCTAAACAGGAAACAGATAAATGGTAAGCTGATGTGTGACTACAAATCAATATTCGGGGGTGGGGAAATAGCTTTGTGACGCAATAATGTGACCAGTTTATAACTCATTAGCCACCCATTTCGTTTTATAGAAAAGACTCGACTCAATGAAATGAAATCACTCAAATGTATTTCTGTACGCGGCATGCATCAGTTCACACATTTATGTCCTAACAAAAAAAGTTTTAATAATATTGGCACTTTTAAAAAGTACTCTAGATTATTACATTGCTCTTCTGCTAGCTCTTGCTGATTGGCTACACATTTGTTTTTTTACAGTGCCCATCCTACTGGTCCAAAGGAGCTCTCCTAAAGCATTTTTTGAAAAACTGGTTATTAAAACATATTGAAATTATTGCACATAGCTTATTGAAACAAGACCTAATATTAATATGTATGTTATGTAATGAAAGCGTCACGGTGACACAGTGTGTAACACGGTCGTCTCTCAGCAAGAAGGCTGCTGGTTCTAGGCTCGGCTGGGTCGGTTGGCATTTCTGTGTGGAGTTTACATGTTCTCCCTGTGATCGCGTGGGTTTTCTCCGGGTGCTCCGGTTTCCCCACAAGTCCAAAGACATGCGGTATTGAGTAAGAACGATTGTCCATAGTGTGAATGAGTGCGTGTGGATGTTTCCCAGCGATGGGTTGTGGCTGGAAGGGCATCCGCCACATAAAACATATGCCAGAGACCTTATGCTGTGGTGACCCTGAAAGGAAAAAAGCAGACATGAAAATGGATGGATGGATGTTATGTAATGATTGGATGACTAAAGCAATATTTTCTCATGGCTAACAACACTTTCATCAGGCAAATAGCAAAATAGTAAATGTCGTTCAAAACCTGTTCCTTAATATCAAAATAAAATCAAAAGTGAAAGTGAAAAATAGAAAATGCATTATTGTACTGCTCTATGGTCCTACTAATCACTGCTTTCAAATAGTAGTATGAGAGTTTAAAAAATTCAAAGTTGTATTGTTGAGTTTGTGGGCTGCCGTTTGTTTGTAAGAAATGTATTGTTGAAGTGTGCACGATACCGGCGTGCAGCTGCAGCCTGCCGGCCGGTTTCAATACTAATTAACATCATCTCCTGTTTTAATAGTAATTAAATAATTATCTCAGGGGCCATAAATAGTACATTCATGGGCTAGATCTGGCCCCAGAGGCTTGACGTTGACATATGTTTGATAAAAACATCAAAAATCAAGGACATTTTTGACTACATTCTTATGTAGTATTGCTTTTTAAATTAATTGTCCCAATCCCATTGTCACTACTGTTTCTAGATTTTAACAGGTTTAGGAATATTTAATCTAATAACATCCAGTCTCTAGCAGCAAATGTTGTGTTTTAATTGTAATAATTTCAAGTTTTTCACTACTCATATTTCGCTACTTATATTTATCTTTTTAATCATGACATAAATAAACTAAAATAAATTCAACCCACTGATTTCATTAACAGATTCCATCTATTCAAATAACAGGTCTGTTACTTCTTTGGTCGTTTGAATTGTTTTAAATGAAAATATCCCAGATGGCTTAGAATTGGCATTGACAATAACCAGGAGACAGTTGTGACCTAATGAATATGTAGATAGACTGGTGTTTGTTGCAAGTGGTAGGCTGCTGCTTTGGTCCTTTGTTTCACGAGCAGACATTTCTCTCTCTCTCTCTCTCTCTCTCTCTCTCTCTCTCTCTCTCTCTCTCTCTCTCATGGTTCATTCTAGTATCATTTTGAGGGTGTTTTATGTTCTTGTGAGTCTTTGTCAGATGTTTGCTGTGAGCTGTGGCCTTCATGGGTGTGGCTGATTACCTCTGGTGGAAGTGGATTCACTGGCAAGGAATCAATTCAGTGGAGGATTTAAGCCAGCGATCCTCTTTCAGTCATTTCTAGTCCACCGACATGACATCGTAGATTGGTACTTTGCCTCAAGGATTCCTCTATATTTAATCCAGCTTGAAACTAGCTCTTTTGGAAACTTTGTAGTTTGTTTTGACGCAGCCCTCCCTAATTGCCCACCTCTTACAGTCTTCTTTTTTCTTTAGGACCTGAATTGCCTCCTTAGCTGAGTAAGTGGATTTTTGTTTATTTTCATTTTCATGTTACCTCCTCGTTCAGTTCAGTTTGGCTTGGCTTTTGTCAGGATGTGGAATACTCCAGACCTGGCTACAACTACTCAACTAATTTCCAAAATAATAATTGCAAAAATAATACCTTTGTGTTGAATTCTGACTGGTATTTAGTCTGATAAAACTGTTAACTTATTAAGGACTTGTCAAGAAAGTTCACATGTTTAAAATGCTACTCAGTGATATAAAGAAAACAGTTTATTTTTGTTTTCCAAAGGCTTGAACTGAATATTGCTCTCTTTGTAGCTATGAACTGCACACTATTTTGTGAAGAAAAAAAAAATTTTGTGGAAAAAAATATCTGATCAACATCAAATGCCTGTATTAAGGAAATTAGACAGCAATGCTGTTGAAACACCATGACTTTATTTGTGCATCAAGTGAAGAGACTGGTAATAAGAACATCCACATTAAGTTCTTGACAAAAATAGACATGACATTGACTGAATCAAACCAGATTTGTTGACACATGTTCACACCAAGACTGGAAGTGGCATAGTTTGCAGGTGATTGACATGTTATGTCAATAAGATGACTAGTTTGTGAGGGATGCAGAGAAAGTTGAGGGCATCTGCACTGCCAATAATGCCAACTGCAGTGATGCAGAAAATAATGAATTTTTGACTGACATTGCATAAGTTTAAATATTTGAAGTTCAGTGAATTTTTCCAGCAGCACCAGCTTTTTAGTGAGGATGTGTTGGGGGAATCTTTGCTGTCTCAGCCAGTCTGAAGGGTTTGTGGTGCTTATTAATATACTGGCCAATTCAGATAAAATTTTATGAGAGGAGATCCTTACATTGAGCGTCACGGTGGCGCAGTGGGTAGCACGGTCGTCTCACGCAAGAAGGTCGCTGGTTCTAGGCTCGGCTGGGGCAGGTGGCATTTCTGTGTGGAGTTTGTATGTTCTCCTCGTGATCGCGTGGGTTTACTCCGGGGGCTCCAGTTTCCTCACAAGTCTAAAGACATGCGGTATAAGTGAATTGAGTAAGAACGATTGTCCATAGTGTGAATGTTTCCCAGCAATGGGTTGCGGCTGGAAGGGCATCCGCTGCGTAAAACATATGCCAGAGAGTTGGTGGTTCATTCTGCGGTGGTGACCCCGAAAGGGAAGAAAGCCGACATGAAGATGAATGAATGAGATCTTTACATTAACTTACCATTTAATGTGGTTGTTTTCCCGCAATATAAAATACACTTTTGAAAATAAATTCAATAAAGACAGACTACGACTTTCAGTCCGATTTCTCTTTACTTTTTAGCACAAGATCAGGAAACAGCAATGTGATGGGTTACAGAACCTGGCTCGAAAACTGCACCTCCTTTGGTGTGTCATAGGCGCGGTATATATGCAGAAAGCTATCCTTGCAGATAAGTTTCACGTGGCAGATATTTTGTCTCTAGCTGCGTATCCCTATCAGAAAAGCGTCACTCCTTTTAAGTTAGACTGTCTTTTTCATGGACTCTAGCGTTTAAGGTCAGACTGTCTTTTTCATGGAGTCAGGTCCAATTTATGAATTAAATAAATGTTAAATCAGGTCACCTAATTGCCAAAAACACCCACATTTTTAATGTGGTTGTTTTCCCGCAATATAAAATACACTTTTGAAAATAAATTCAATAAAGACAGACTACGACTTTCAGTCCGATTTCTCTTTACTTTTCAGCACAAGATCAGGAAACAGCAATGTGATGGGTTACAGAACCTGGCTCGAAAACTGCACCTCCTTTGGTGTGTCATAGGCGCGGTATATATGCAGAAAGCTATCCTTGCAGATAAGTTTCACGTGGCAGATATTTTGTCTCTAGCTGCGTATCCCTATCAGAAAAGCGTCACTCCTTTTAAGTTAGACTGTCTTTTTCATGGACTCTAGCGTTTAAGGTCAGACTGTCTTTTTCATGGAGTCAGGTCCAATTTATGAATTAAATAAATGTTAAATCAGGTCACCTAATTGCCAAAAACACCCACATTCCCTCCTTGGGAACTTTCCAAGTTTCCATTCGTTAAGGCAATTAAGTGAGTTAATTATGTAAAATAGTTTTTCTCCATTACTTCAATTGGCTAAGTTAAGGAGTAGCACTTTCCCTGTCTTTTGCCAATTTTCTACAAAAAACAGTAAACAAACAAAATAATAATTAATCAAAAGTAGAATAAGATCCGCAGATGATGATCTTCTTCGTAAGGAAACGCGATTTCGATGAGATAGTCATCGGAGGGCCGTTCGATACCGGTCTGTCCGATCATGCTTTCAAGACATCATTCACACATTAGCATTACTTCTTCACTTCTCATTAAAACTTTCTGTTCAGTGGTTACAGATGCTCCAAATATAATGATGTTCAAAATGTCCTTCAAATGTCATTCACTCAGTCATCATTCTCTCAAAGACAAATTTAAGAGATGCCTCATGGTTTTTTTTTTTTTTTTTTTTTGGCATCTATGTTGGTGATTAGGATGATTATTATAACTTGTACACTTGATAATGAGCATAATATTTTTGGAATAATCTCCATATTTACAATAATTTAGCATAAAATCCAATGTTTAGCCAAACTCTGTTCTCTAACTCTCCAACAACCAGAAAAATCAGCATTAAA
The DNA here is from genome assembly GCA_900490495.1 of Danionella dracula. NCBI lineage: Eukaryota > Metazoa > Chordata > Actinopteri > Cypriniformes > Danionidae > Danionella > Danionella dracula. The sequence goes on from UELW01000100.1 coordinate 5,124,876, forward strand.
CAGCTTTTCACCCAAAACTAAAAAATTTATTCAGCAAAAATCAAAAAGTAAAACTAGATTAACTCAAAAATCTCCGTATATACTCTAAGTAGAAATAAAGGAATAAAAAGAAAGACACTCGCTTCGGATCCTCTTCATTCGTAATCCTCTCATTTGTAATCCTCTCATCCCACGCACACACAGAAACAGGTGTACTGGGGTATCTGACAGTTCTTTTAGGTGGATCACTTTTTCTCTCAGCATTGTCCATGTGATCACCTTTTTGGGAAACAGGGTACCTTTGAGCATTTGGGTAGGCTTTAGGCAGGATAGGCAAGGTCAAAAGGTCGTGGCGGTTGTAGAGTTGTTTGGCACCATGCTTTCAGCATCACTCCGGGTGACTTTCAGGAACCATCGCCATGGGTGACCTTTTAGCAGTGACATGGGAATCTTTGCGGGTGTTTGGTGTCAAGTTGTATACTAGTTTTTTCAACTTTTACAAAGAGCTTTTATTGCTGAATATAGCCGATACATTTTTTAAAAATGATCCAATGTATCAGTCTGTGTGGGTGATTAGCATAATTGAGTTCTGATGTTTTCATTGGACCATTAGTGTTTCTATATACGTAAAATGTACTGTACCAGCAGATTTTTTTATTTTGAGTAATTGTTTCATTCATTCATTCATCTTCATGTCGGCTTTATTCCCTTTCGGGGTTGCCACAGCGGAATGAACCACCAACTCTCTGGCATATGTTTTACGCAGCGGATGTCCTTCCCTGCCGCAACCCATCGCTGGGAAACATTCACACTTTAACACTATGGGCAATTCACTTATTCCACAGGTCTTTTGGAAACCGGAGCACCCGGAGAAAACCCACGCGATCACGGGGAGAAGATGCAAACTCCACACAGAAATGCCACCTGTCCCAGCCGAGCCTAGAACCAGCGACCTTCTTGCTGTGAGACGACCGTGCTACCCACTGCGCCACCGTGACGCCTGAGTAATTGTTTATCAATCTTTAATTAAAAGAATCAAAAGTCAATACAATGTTCAAATGTCATTGTCAGTTATTTACATTAGAGTGAATGGAGAGTGATTATTTGACGACACTTATAACTGGCTGCTGAAAAAAAACTGAAAGAAATATTATTAAAATGAAAGAACCAGCGTTGAGCTTTTCCTAAGTAAAGTGAAACATATACTTTACCCATCTACCCTTGAGTCTGATAAGTCGATAAGCTATTTATCAACATTTCCCATAATCAGATAAAACTCAAACATCACTTTTACAGAACCATGCACTTTTAAACAGACTTTTCCCTGATTAGTTTCTATGTCTCCCCAACTATGATGTATCTTTCCTCACAGCAATCTCACCTGAGAGTGCCATAGATTATCCTCGTCTCATGAATTTTTTATCCCCTGAACTGGATATCACTTCTCACCCACCACTCTACCCAGTCAACACAGTCTGTCGAACCTCTAAAAGAGTCTTTAGCGAGGGCCAGAGTGTAAATCTCGACAGCACCCCATTAATAATTCACTGCATTTTCAGACAAGTGTCATCATTTGAGAGCAAGCGAAGCTGAAATGTGACCGATGCAGGCACCTTTAAAGTTTTTCTAATATGTAATGCTAAGGTGACGTGGCACCAACAAGGAAAGGTGTCTGCTTTTGGCATGAAGAATTATTTGATCGTGTGTCTGTTGTAGTGGGCCTAAAGAAGCCAGAGAGGATCCAGGCAATATCTCACAGGTTAATGGGGGGGTGACTCTCAATGTGACGCAAGTGGATAGAGGATTGAAAGATGCAGTTTTGTCTCGCTTGTTATCGCCTCATTCACCTCTCGGTGACTCATCTGATTTTAGCAGGTGGCCAGAGGGCTTTCTGAATGTATTTAAACAAACACAGTTCATCTCTCAGCCTGTTTCCAGCAGATGGGATCTTTGAAGCTGGGAAGAACTTAGATGGATTTCTGTGTGGGTGATGAATCTGGAATTATATTGTATATAAAGTATAACGTATGTTTGATTAAACACAGCTTGTCATTCAACAGGCAAACCAAGAAAATTCTTGGGGCCCCCGAACTGAAGGAGCCAACTCTGAAATTGGATTTTGGCAATGATTGCTTCCAATATCACCTTTGTGTATATGCAAATGTGCTCAAATCCTGAGTTTAAAAGCGACAAATGTGACACCCATCCAATAATCGATCTAAGACCAGTAAAAGAGTTAATCTCCACGTAGCAAGAAAATACAAAATATGAGAGAAATGAGAGACAGTGGTGGTGTAAAAATATTTTTTTTTTATTGCTTTGTGCCCTGCTAACTATTCTAATGTAAACTCAACGAGAGTTAATTTAGCTTAAACAAGTTTTAAGGCTTCAGCTTAGGAAGAAATTTAGCTTAAATATAACAATTAGAATCTATATAAAGCTCGCCATTAGAACACAAACCCCAACTTTGAGGTTAGCCTTGTAAGGAAATTAGATCAATAGGGAGAAAATGATGAATCAATATTATATGAACCCAAAATGAATATTCTGAACCCAAAATGAGCAGAGAGCTAGGATCAGTCAATTTATTTGAGCATATGATCGTAGACTCTGAAGGCTATTTACACATTTAACAACACATTTAAGACATTTAAAAGACAAAAAAACCCATAGAAATAGCACATATTTAGAAGTTAGGAAATAACGAATGTGCAGAGAATGTTAATCCAAAGCTGAATTCTTTCTACTGGATGCCAGTTAAATATTGTGAGGATTTAAAAATTTCACTCATCACTTTTAAATCACTAAATAGCCTCGCTCCACCCTATATTTCTGAACTCCTTCAAGAACACCAGCCTTGCACGCTTAGAGGGCCAAGAGGGCAGGGAGGAAGAGACTGGAGACAAATTTCAGGGCTCCAAGAGTGAATGTTCTGGGCTGCCTTAGGTTTTAAAAGTTGGAAGAAGGCCACCTCCTTTGGCTTGAGCTATGAAATGCCAATGAACTTACCACAGAGAGCATTCTGGGTAAGTGAGACACGCCCAGCTGTGGGAGGAAGGGGGGTTCAACTAATAAAGTTTTCTGAAACGATACATTTAGATCTCGATTAGAACTACACACGTGCTACACTTCACTCTGATAAAGTACAACAAAGCAGCTTAGCACTCGTAGTCTTTGAGGATTTTAGATGATAACTCACAAAGAAGATAATCCTGGGGAAGTTCTCTAAAGTTTTATGATACAAAAAATATTTTATTATATATTATATATTTTATTACATAATGTAATTCTGTTGACATATAATGCTGGCTTCAAAACATGAAGATCTTCTGCATTGTAAACAATGCCACTGTGTAAAAAATAAATAAATAAATTAAAAAAAAAAAAAAAAAAAAAAAAAATATATATATATATATATATATATATATATATATATATAAATATAAAATCAGGCTTCAAGATTTTGTAAAATTGCTAAAAATAAAAAAAAAATAATAATAAGTTTGTAACATGTGCTTTTTTAAAACAATACTGTCATCCTTCAAAATTGTATTCACACTTTTTTGAGGGTTTGATATTATTTTAATGTCTTTTAAATTAAGCTAACAAGATGTACATGACCGAAGTCTGACGTTGAGTGTTGAAATAGGTTTGGGTGTCTTAGTGGGCGGCTAAAGAATGGGATTCTCCCGTTTAACCCAGAAGCAAAGCTTGATGCATTGACAGCCACAAGGAAGCTCTGTTTAATTGGATCGCACCAAGCCTCTTAAGGATGCTCCATGACTGGCGCACTATGCCAACCTACTTTACTCAAAGCAAAATAAGCAGACCGCAGCCCTTTGATACGCTCATTCTTTGAACGATAATGAAATTCATCCCACCACTTCAGATCTTTTAGGACAATTTTTTTTCCAACCACTTCTTTTTTATGAACCATTACTATCCCTGTAAGAATCCTTCAAATGATAGAGAGTAATGGTCCTATTTTATCATCCTTTTTATCCTGTATTAGGTTTATCCAAAAGTTCTGCAATGGTTTTAACTGTAAAATGTTATTAGTATTTTATTTAGTGAAACCTAATTTCTGCATTTATGTCTATACTTTTTGGTGCACACAGCTGTTTTGGTGCACACAGCACAAGTTTTTTGTGGTACTGTAAGCTGTAGTTATTATATGTGCTTTCATAGTTATTGAGAAAATAACAGCCCTTCCAGAGATATATTGCATATATACCTGTAGGCCTGGTCTTGCTGCAAACAAGCAATTTGTGTATGTATAGATATAGAAAGCTGTAAATGAATTGTTGGATATAAGCTAGTAAACGTAAAATAATAAAATATAAACGTAAAAAAATTAATAAAATGAGTACAAACCATAATCCAGACAGCTCATTCTGTAATAATCATAAAGCTTATGCTTCAGTAGTGTGTTGTCACTAAACATTTCTAAATAAAAGTTAAGATAAATGATAGTCCATCATACATTCTTTGGATATGTTGTTTTCTTGGTTGGTAAAAGTTCATGAAATTATAGACAATCTCAAAATGCAATCATTTGAATGACTGGACAAATCTTTTGTCCTACTATTAGCAAAGATAAAGAATTAATGCTCATAATTAATATTTTGATGTTGTTGATAGTAAGTTTTTTTGTCAGTGTGAAATCAGATTAAGGGTGTTTATAGCGGGTTGTTACGAGGTTGAACTTTAGTCATTCTTTCTTTTTGTATGACCTTTATTTCGGTATCGTTTTGTTGTCTATCTCTATTAAAAAAAATAGAAACTTTTAACTCTATTGAACATTGTTTGATTGCTTTATTGTTGTGTTAGATGGTTCTGTTTGTTTACTCTATATTTTCTTTATGTGTTTGTTTGTTTGATTGCTCTATTGTTGTGTTTGATGGCTCTCTTTGTTTACTTGATTAATTGTTTATGTTTTTGTTTGATTGTTTCATTTGTTTTTGTTTAATTGATTTGTATATTTTTGTGTTTGCTGGATTGTTTTGTTTGCTTTTTTGTTTACTTAATTATCTGTGTTTATTTGATTGTTTTGTTTTTGCTAGTATGCTTGGTTATTTATGTTTTGTTTGTTGGTTTGTTTGTCTCTTTGTTTGTTTGTTAAATAAATGTATAACCAAATGTTTTATAAATCTTGGTTTCTGGCAACTGAACTGGTAAGCAGAGCTTACGCACTTTATGTTTATACTTGTCCCCCCATGTCCACACAGAAATCATACTCTGTAATTAATTGTTATTCTCCACACATTCATCATTTCCGTTCCTGGAAAACCTGGCCTTTATACAGTAGGCCTTGTGTCAGTCTGGGTGTGAATAGGCTAGCTCTGGGACTTAACCCTCAATCTGGAGACAGCCATGCAAAACAACAACAAGAGATCAGCATCTAATCCTCCTCCTTACGCTGCGCAGTCGAGTCACACATGCAGATCCACTCTCCCACCTTTCCTCTGCTTGTCTTCTGGGACTTGGGCAGATATGCCTGTCTTTATTTAGCTATTTTACCCAGTGATGGCTCAGAATGGGAACTCTGAGGTGAACTCTCAGTATTTAGGTTCCCCCCCGAGATCTAGGGCATCTTGAGAAGCTTCAGTAGGGTGGTTTATGTAATGCAGGTTTAAAGCACTGATGCCTACAAGGTTATGTAATTTCACGATTTATTACAATTAATTGTCTTTTTATGACCCTGTATGAGAGTGTGTACATTTTATTATGTTTGTTGTCTTGCCGTTAATTTCTTCAGGGTCACACTCAGATACGCAAGGATTATTTTGAAGTGGGTTGTAAATATAAAGCAGATCTGTTTCCTTCAGAGCAACAGAAGCAAGAGGATCATTTAGACAGGCTCATGACACTAGCAGTCTAAATATTTGCACAAGAACTCCTCAAAATAGTTATGTTCAAATATTATTTCATGCATGCACTGTTTGCTGCCTTTTCGCTGATATGTAACAGAGATATACCTAGATTATAGTTTATGTTGTTATGTCACTGATCCCCAAACAGGAGAGCTGGGAACCCAACACTGAATGGAATCTGATGACAAATTGCCTCCTGTGAGGGCTTGACAAGTTCAACCAATAAATCAACCAAAGGGTCACCTTGCTGAAGTTTGACTGTTCTGTCACAAAGTCGTTATTATGGTTGCATCGTTACTAATGAGATATTTCCATATACACGAAAGGAATCCTGTAAAACTATTATTACTTGTGAGCTAAATGTATTGTCTCAGCCTTTTTGCTGACTTGTATTAGAAAAAGTCTGCTAATATTTAAATTCTCAGAATTGATTGGAAACAACATAGTCAAACCGTTTATTGCTTTAGTGCAGGAGGTGCAGAGGCCTACACATTTTAGTTGCCACCCTGCTCTAGCGAGCAAACTACTCTAGCCTCAGGCAAGCCAAGAGGACCTTAATTAGAGGGACAGGTTTTTCATGATGGTTGAATAAAAAAGTGCAGGACAGTAGTCGTCCAGGACTAGAGTTGGTAACCCCTGCGTTAGTGGCTACACACAACACCTACTGGCAGATTGTGTGTGTAGTAGGCTTATATTTGTAAAAATTGCTCAAAAGAAACATATCACCTCTGTTAAAGTAGTATTGAAGGTAGACAGAAAATGGCAAAGTTGTTGGCTTAACAAAAAACTGTTCATTTCTATGGAGAATTATCCTTATCTTTATTAATTCATCTGTAATGCGTCTCAATGGTGCCTCTACTGGATTGACCTGGTATAATCGACATTATAAATGGATTGCCAGTAGGCTGTGTAGACTCTAATTGACCCATTTGAATAGCATTGAAGAGGACTAAGAGAGTGGCATAAATGCTTCATGATTTTTAAATCAAGTAAGAAAAAAACAGCAAGTCCACAAAAGTTTGTTTGTCTTATTTAAAACTGCTTAGATTTTTGTATGCACTTCCATGAGAATTCTGCATATATAAACAGTTTTCTTGGGTGTGATAAGATAGATAAGTTTAGATTAGATACATTTTACTTAAAAAAACAAATGGAGGAGAAAATAGATTAAAATGAAACTTGGATAGCACTCGAAAGTGAGTTGTTGGATTGGAGTCTATTGAACTAATGAAATTACATCAACCTGCCTCACCATATTGTACCAGGGTTAGTTTAGAAATAAAGTTGAAATATCTGGAATTGTGTGTTTAATTGTGTGTAATAAAATTTAACAATGTATTTTGATTGGAATTTCAAAAGAAGAATCAAAACTAATTTCAGATTAAATTGGGCAGCAGAGAAAATAGGTCATTATTGCTGGTTCCTAAGCGACTAGAAGCATGATTGCATCTCTAACAATGGCCAAGCTCTATCCTCAGCTGTCCTGTCACAACATTTGTTAGGAGCAAATAGTCCCAGAAAAAAAGAAATTCAGCCACTGATTAACTTTATATTATTTAATACTCAAGTTTGACACACCAAATTATGTAGGTGATGTATTTAGTGTATCTGTGTAACTCTGTGTTTAATCAAAAAATCATTTATAACTGGGTCACTGTTGGCTGAGAAATTTAAACGGCCATGAAAATTATTCCACACTTCATTTATTCTCTCATAGACGTGCCATTTGAGGAAAGCTGGATTGAAAACTTACATTTATCATAGTAAATATTATTTCATTTTGCAAGTTAATTTGTGACACATTGGCCCTTTCAGTGGTCACATGTAATTACAATCTACTCATTCATTTGTCATAATTAAGCTGAAAAATGTGGTTCTGCATGCATAATTTTTGTTATCTGTCTAATCCAGAATGTTGGGGGAAAATTAGCAGTTTACAAAATAGTTGGTGAGGGTTTTGCTTGGATGTTTAAAAATATATATATACCAACCAATAATATAGCATTAAAACTGTTTTATTCCACAACTTTGGGAATAATTTATGCATTAAGGGTGCTTCTCATTGGCTGATAAATGTTCTGAGATTAAACATCTCCCTGAGATTGATACTGAAACAATAGAACTTGTTTTAAATCCAAAAACAGTCTAGTCTATGATGTTTCAGAAGTTAGTATAAAATACCTGATTTGAAGTAAGTACCATTTTAAAATAACTTAAACTGAAACGATTCATCTGTATTCTATTTATCAAAAGTATAAATAGTTCAAGGCACATTACATTTCATTTATTTGTAATATAATGTCTACATTATAGCATATTCCTAAAGATTGAAAGTACCTCTCCTTTCTAATCAAAAAGTAAAATTTTTCTTGTGTTTTTAAGAATCAGAAAAGAAAGTATTTAAGAATCAAACCTACAACGTTGTTTGCGTCAGCAACTGAGTTGCATGACCGACAGCTTACTTTACCATCATAACATTTGTTTAAAAACTTAAACATCAATAAATAAGATATCCACAAGCACTCCTTTGCACTCATAGACTAATCTGCTCAACCTGATACATGTCCACTCTCAGGACTATAAAGGAAACTCCTTTGCACTGTGTTTTTAAACCTCCTGAGGTTCTGTGTGATTGCATCTGTGTTTACTCTTGCTCTGTATTTTTCTATTCTTCACTGTATACAGGATTACAAATGCTCAGAGTCACTTCTGCTCCTCAGCACTCCTTCCCAGACACATCCTTACACAACACTGGATCAACACTGAAACATTTGGACCCAGCAACACACCTTCCTCCTCACAGTTTGCTACTGGAACACAGGTTACTATTACATAATTTCTTATTAATATTCATAGATATTAAGCAGAGGTTTATCTTGAATATGTTGTTTGATATATTGAATATGTTGTTTGAGTTTTCCTCACAGAGCATTATTACACATATTATGATATTTATGGTCTGGCTTGGCGACTAAATTGTGATGAACTAGTCCTTCAGATGCCCAACTTATTGTTTTGGTTAAACTAACTCTATAATTTGGTACATGACTTTCTTCTCTCTCTGGCCCAACTCTGTAAAAGCTTTCTTTCTGTGGTGAAGCTCATGTCAGCATATTTTCTGGATCTCCTTAATAAAAAATAGCTACCAAAGTAGTCATTAAAATGTGGAATAAAATTAAAGTTGATTGGCTGTTTGTGGTCGATGTTCTTTGTTAATTGGTATGTTTTTCCAACACTTGAAATCCAGGACAACAGGTTTGGAGCCAGCAGCTGCAGTGTCGAGGGTATCTGCCTAGACAGAGAAGGAGCAAATGATGCAAGTATGAGCGGGGGCCAAAGTTTAGAAAGGTACCTTGTGCAGAATAGCACTGCCATAAAGGAATAGACAGTCTGCAATCCTTGCCGTTGATGATGGAAAATTGGGAGAAAATTGGGAGAGGTTGTTTCTTCCCTTGCTTCTTTTTTCCTCTCTTGCTGTTTTTTATTTTTCTCCATAAAAGAAGAAATTGGCAGATGTTGCTTCTTCCTTTGCTTCTATATTCCTCTCTCTATTTTTTATTTTGTCCTACTAGTTTAATCACTCCTCTCTGTGTTCTGAGATCTTGCCCTTTTCTGCTTAATCCACTTCTTCTTCAGCTGGCACTCAAGCTTCATTTCAAGACCTCCAACTGTTTTTTTGTTCCCTACATCGCCGTAGACTCAACAGGTCCCTGCTTAGCTTCATCGCAGCCTTCATCTATGTTACTGATGCTGTAGCAGCACACTGTCAGCAGTGGCTCTGCTTCAGATACAGCCGATATGTCTCTGGGGTCTGGATCCCAAAATATATAAACATACACATTAACAAAAATATGTGGGAAGTTGCATACGATTTTAGTTGTTATATGAGTGTACATGTCACAAAATAAACAACTTTTGTATTATTAATTCATTACCTCTATATAATTTGTACCTGCTAAATGGCCACATGATGCAGGTATGTTTTAGAGTTGAGTTTTGGGTTCTATTCAATTTAGGATGGTGAAGTTAGAAACGTAATCAACACTAAGAAGTTAACACATTTGGATTTTATCACAGAAACAAGCATAAACAACCTTGACATTTTTTTATATGATTAAACATGCATGATCAATGACAGAGGACATAAACTTATAGTCAAAAAAAAGAGTTTGTTGGCAAAATATATCTGGGACCACAAAGCTTGGTGAGTGATGGGAGGTGTAGTTCTTTAATGTGAATCCAATGTAGCTGCTATTGGATGTTACAACCTAGTATTCAGGTGATGCAGAACTTGAGTGATTGACTTCAGGTGGAACAGAGTTAGCGAGATCGTTGCAGGAGACTACACAGAATTTGTTTTGTTAAATTGTCACCATTCAGAGTCTATTTGGTTCTACTATATATAGAGTGTAACCATAAAATATATTACGTAACACACTTTTTTTGCATTGTGATGGGGAAGATTTGTGAGGAGTTGTGAGGGTGTTTTTTTAAGTACATGCATTTATTTTTAAGGTCAAGTTTTCAGTGAATAATTGATGGTTTAGATAATAATCTCATATATATTTTAACTCGGTTTGAGTGTTATTTGTACTCTATTCAGAGTGTATTTGGTCCTGCTCTGGATACAGTTACTTTTGCTCTCGTGATTTTACTGAGTGGAGGATCTGTGACAGTGATTCAGAGATCAATTGAAATGACTTTCTTTAAACAACTTGGTTTAATAGAATCATGCACAAATAGTTTTCTGACATAAAACAACTAAGGTTAAGTGTTTGTTTAATTGTATTAGTCTTGAACAGATGTAAATGAAAAACTAAATGAACCTGAACTTGAAATCTTTTTATATTATCAACAAATTATTATTTGTTGTATTCAAGGAATAGTGATAACTACTGGCAATCCCCTCTTAAAATTAGTGTTCTTGTGAAATGTAAAAAAAATCGAAGTGTGTAAAAGCATCGACCAGTTGACTTGGAATTGGACCATCTGTATGCCTGTGATAAGTCTCCCATCTGTGGTGGGACCAGGCTTCTGGTCTTTCTGTCTTGCAGATCAATGCAGTCACACTGGAGACCCCCTGACTTCTCCCATAAAGAGATTTGGTTACCCATTTACTTGTCTTGGAAACAAGACCCCCAGCGCACCACCAAGACTCCTTTTCTTCTCTTGTCAGAGGGCCTCCATTCCATTTTCCAGCCTTTTGTCCTATATGTTTTCTTCACATATTTGGACTGGAGGCCTAAAACGTTACAATATTCCCTAAACAGTTTGTCAGGATGAAGAGAAAGAAGAAAAAAGAGTGAGAAGTAAGACATTTGCTTCTCAGATGGAGTGAGATGCGGTGTTGGGATTTTTCTATCAAGGTTTCTTTATTCCTCCAGCAACCATGGTTACGTTGAAAGGTCAGAGCTACGTGGCTGCTGCTTTGAGTGCAGAGAGGAGAACACATTGTTTCACATTTAATGTTTGTGCTTGGCGGTTGAGAAGGCTGCTGTGGGTGTGAGAATGTAACTGATGTGCTCTCCTGTATTTAGGCTAAGCAGTTTAACACTAATGCACATTATTGTGAAGAGGGTGAGGGTTGACATACTTAGTATTTCTCATTAATTGAACAATTCTTTTAATTTTATTGTAAGTAAAAAAATCCTAAAGTAAGAAAGAAGTTAATAAAGTTGATTAAGCAATGAGCATAAGTTCCACTTATGCGCACGCATGCATGCAAATGCGTGGCTACAAACACTCAAGGATAGATGGATGGATGGATGGATGGATAGATAGACAATTTTTTATAATATTTGCTTGTTATGAGTGAGCAGGAACTAGGGAATTTGACAATAAATACGTTACAATTATGTTTAATTAATTATATCACTAATCCTCTTTGCACAGTAATGAGTCCTATTAAGTGTGCCCATCAGTGCGTACCCAAGCTCCCTTTGGCAGGAAGTGCTTGAACCGCTCCATTGGAACTTGTTAGTGAAAAGGGAACTTGTTAGCAATCAGCTGGACTGAGAGAGGACCCATTAGTGCCTTGACAAAGGAACATGGTGTGAACATGCACTCCAAAAAGAAAAGTGTTAAATAGTATATTGAAAATCAGTCAATGTAAACACCTTTAAATCTATATTCTAAATAACAAGAATACAAAATATTTATAAACTTTATTCAAAAATGTAGTAAACATCTATTGTATAATATAGAACAAGTTATACAGGGAATATATGGGCCATATAGGGACATCTCCCTTTATCTGCTTTATCTGGAATTTTCGTCTGTTTCATGATGTAATCAGGTTACTGTAACTGCTTACTGTTTAACATTGCAACAGGGTCCTAACACTCTGGAAAAATCAAGTATTCATGTAAAGCTTGGAGTCTGGTTTTTGAGAAAAATTGACTTTTCGGTGCTGAAATGTATTATCATGTTGGGAATGCATCTCTTGTAAAGTATGCAGTTCACCACTTCTTGCTTGTGTTGTATATTAGATTTTTTGCACATAAGTAGGGAGGTTTTAACTTTAACTTTAATCTATACAGTAGTGTGGTAATCAGCTTTCATTTCATGTCTCTTTTTTGTTGTTAAGCACATTATACTCTAAAAGACAATGCTACTTAGAACCAATTCTGTTTTTTTTTTAGCTCAAACACGAGGGAACCCTTTTTTGGTGGCATTTACAACCAATCTCTACAGGTGTTATTTAGAACCAACCTACTAAAGAGCAATTTAGAACCAACCACGTTCAGAACCATTTGTTTTTATTATGTGTGTGTGTGCGTGTGTGTGTGCGTGTGCATGTGTGTGTGCGTGCGTGTGCGTGTGTGTGTGTGTGTGTGTGTGTGCGCGCGCTTCTGTGGTTCTTTGGACTTTAAATGTGGTTTGTCTTTAGCTCTAAATTTATTTGCCTGTTAATGTCTTTGGCTATGAGTGTTATACTTTATATAATGTCGGTTTTAAATAGCACCTGGTGCTAAATGGCCCCAAAAATGTTCACTATGATTTCAAGTCAAAGCACCAGATTTGGTGGTAAATAGCACTAATCTTATTTTAGAGCGTACTTTGTTCTTTTTCATCTTCCATAAGCCTAGATTCTTATGTTAAAAAAGAGAAAATATCCAAAACACACGAAGAATTAAAAACTCGTTGTAATTCATGTTTTAAAAAATGTTAACAATGCCTGTTCAAAATACACAGTAATTGTAAAGAACAATTTTTGGATTTGGAATAACACAAGGAAAACAGCACACTGATGAACAAAATAAAAAAAATAAATGTATAAAATGTATTGTGTGAATACCCTTAATATATTTCATGACCCTTTAAGTCCTTGCAGACTATGCCAAGGTTGAGAATGAAACAGCCTTGAGTTCACACTGCAACAATTTATTTTTAACAAAGAGGAGAATTTGAATTCTTTGTGGACAACATGCCTTTATCACTAATGAAACATTAACATGTAAAATGGTAATGAATTTCGCTAAAGATGTTTAGACCAGAATTCCATCATAAAACTAAAGAGCACACTTATTGGATTCATTAACTTATTAAAGATTATATTAAGTTGTTTGTACAAAAATGGTGATAGAAATAAGTAATTTCCCATGGTGGCTAACAGACAAAATCCAAACAAAAAAAAAAGATATTAGCAAAATTCCATAACAAACAACAGAAGAGAAACCAAAACTAAGTTTCTCATCAAAAACTAATATAAGGAAACAAATTAACACTGATATTAGAAATATAAACGTAACACTTTTGTTGGTGGTTATTCAAAACAAATACTTTAATAGTGTTTAGGGCACAAACAATAACATGTTTTTACATTTTCCTTGATATGAATAAAACATTTGGTTTGATTGAGTCTTTTCTATCTGTCTCCACAGATTCATTTCGTTCAAGCAGATATATACTGCTGGGATATTTCTGGAGGTATGGAAAAATCATACACAGGACATGATCCTTGCTCGCTCACTGACAGCATGGAGCTGGACACTAGAAAATGGAGGACATTAACAAAGCGTGAAATTAAAAGCACCATACAGAGGTAGGGCAGGTCCCAGCTCTCGGTGATCTGCTTTGGACCATCCCGGCGTAATAGAGCCTGCCCTATTACTGTAATGATGTGTGGAGAGAGGATGAGGGGCTTGTGATGGAGATCTGAGAGGGATTGTAATGATACGCTCATATGAGTCAAAGCTGGACATGCCCTGCAAACCCCTAGTGGACCGATGTGAATGTTTGACAGGTTCTATCCGCTTAGTGCTCCAGACAATGATTGCTTCTTACTCTCTCTATACTCTAAAGAAGTAAAAAATAAATCTCGAGATTCATTTTTGGATCAGATGAACAAAAAAACCTGCAGAAAAATACAAACTTCTTGAGTTTTCAGATTTTTTTGTAATGAAATATGTTTAGTTGGCATAACACACACAAATGGCACACAAGTCAACACAACTAACACATTTACAACCACACTTGTAAATGTTTCTATTCTTTTCACCTGTGTTTGAACAATGTCTCCAGAGACATTTCTACAGGGGCTCACTTTGCATTTGAAAAAAATTTACAACTTTATCATACTTTTCACTTGGCTCAACAGCAATTTCTAAATTGTATTTATGTATTTATTTCATGCATATATTTTTTGATTTAGTAGTATTTAATAAACAAAACAAAAAAAACTGAAAAATAAATGAATGAAGGTAAAAAACAAACATAAAAACATAGCCGTTGTTTGTTTTTTAGCAGTTTGAACATAGGAGTGAATGAGAACCTGCTCACTTCTTACCCCATCCCCCGCTGCAGCCAGTCGAGCTACAGTCCAGGATTCTAGCACTCCTTCTTGTCACTGGTTTTTAGCCATTTGAGAGCTTCCTGAGTGGAGTCTAAATGTTCATCCAGGGATAGTGTGGGTGCTCCTGTTTTCTACCATAGTCTAAAAATAAATTCAAAAGGCTTAAATTTTACTAAACAGTAATCGTAACAGTAAATTGTTAACAAATGTTCCTTGCAATGGACTGACAGTCTGTGCAATTACCACATGAAACCGGAAAAACTAAGAAGGTACTTGTGCAGAAGTGTCTTATCTGTTACTGTTATGACAAAAATAACACAAGAATATTTGTTACCGAATAAGCGTAACAAAGAATATTGAGCAGTAGGAACATTTTTGAGTTATCTCAGCAAGAGTACCTTTTGTTTTTTACAGATGTCAGGTTTCAAGGCTCTTTTTCAGGCTATAAAAATGTTGGATTTGATTTGCACTGCTAGCACTTTTACCGACAACACATAAATATGATATATTTTGCAGAATTGCTTTTCGGGAAACCCTTTAGATGATAAGAGAGTAAAGAAGAGCAACAGGCATTTTCTAAATTAAAATGTTGTGAATGTTAGATGAAAATAAAAGGCATACATTTAAACCAGAATATCCATTACCAATATTAAGTAAAGTGAAATTTCAAGCTTTCACTTAAATATTGTTTGAAAAATGTTTATTAAATATGGCACTGCACTCTAAAAAGCAATAGTTGCTCAATATTTTTATTAATTATAACACAAAAAAACATTTGGATTCTAAACTATTTGTTCTCTAATCATTAGATAATGTAAATTAATTAAAACTGTCCATAATAAAGCAGTCCATAATAAAAACTGTGTTTTCTAAGCTAAATTTTATGTAGATTTTTGATGCTCTGAATCAATACATTGAGTTCTTATAAAAGAAGAACATCTGGACTTTTTTTGGAGACCAAACGAACATATCCATCGATGTTTTAACAACATGTAAACATTGGGTGAAAAAAGGGTTTTGTGTTTTTGATTGAAAAAAGCACGATAAAATATAAAAACAACCACTGGTCTTGAGTTGTCTTACTGGTAGATAACCATCAAGCCGTCCTTCAATTTCTGTAGCAGTAGAATAAACAACAAGCAATGATAATGCTTAACTTGATTTACCAAAAAATCTATTTTCACTTTATGTGTATCTGAGCTGGAGGGAAAGTTAAATTTGACAAACAAGAAGCAATTATTGTCTCCAGGCCATATCAGGAATAGTTTTGTTTCAATGTAGTGATCAGAATTATCGATCTGACCACTTTATTGCACAATGTTTTACTTTTCAGAAATTCAGCTCTGCTTTTAGTGGATGGACACTGTAAAACAAAAACATCACACCAAGGAGCAAAAATCTATGAGATTCTCAGCCATATCTAAACCTAAACAGTTGGCAAGAAAAAAAACAAAAAAAAAAGCAAATGGGTGTTTTATGATGAAATAAAGATTTCTGTTTGGGTAGTAGCATGACACATTATAAGAGGGCAGGGTGTGTGTGCGTGTGTGTGTGCGTGTGGGGGGGCATGATGACCATGACCCTGACCATGAATCTTCAGGAGCACAGCTGTATGGTATGTCATGGCCCAGTATGTAATCTTTGAAAAGCAGTTTTGTCATATACACGTATAAGGTCAAACTTACCACAGAACAATAGCCACTCATCCTGATTTCTATTGATCTTGCTGATTGTCAATTGTTTTTTTTTTTGGTTTTGACACGAACCCGGTCTGGCCAGCATTTTTGAACATTCTTAACATCTGTGTCTCAGTCAAGTACATTCCATTCCTGAAGATAATGAAATGTTTATAAAACAATAGATAAATGTCTCTCAGCCCCATCACCCTGTAACTAATAACTGGTTTCCCACAGAAGTGATGCAGGTCGAAGCCTGGTTAGAATCTAGATGGGAGATCTCAAGGGAAAACCAGGATTGTGTGGGAAGTCATGCTATTGAGACCAGCAGGGTGTGCGTGGCCTAGTGCCCCAGTGCAGTAGAGGAGAGACACTATTGAAAAAGACCATTAATTCATTTTATTTTAAGTCCTAACTTTCTATGATAATTTAAAGTCCCAGGAGGTTATGAATAGGGGTATAACCACAGCATAACTCTGATTGAATGTTCTGGTGCAGAATGACAGCTGTCATGTCATCCAGATGGATGCTGCAAACTAGTGGTTTATATTTAGAAGCTCCCTTTAATATGCATTGAGTGTCTAGAAAAGTGCTATATAAATGCCATCCATTATTCTTCTTTTTATGATTATTATTTATTTCATCAAAACTACTTTTATGAAACTGATAAAAAAATGGAGGATTCATGTAGCCAACAGACTCTCGGATTAATCAGCGGGTGAAGAAAATGGATCAATGGAAAATGAGCTGTTGCAATGATTTATAAAGAACTGAAAATGCACTTTAAAACACAGTTAAGCACTGAAGCAGGATCATTTTCTTTTCAGAAGACATGGGTGCTTTTACCCTTTTATAAGATAGGTCTGCATGATGATTTTTGCGTGAATGTACCAACCTTTAATGACACTCTTTACTAGTGCATTTTATGCTAGTGTTTAATTATTTTTTTTTTTTATTGCTATTTTATTTTACTGTTCCTCATGCAAGGACTACAAAATCTTCAATATCATCTCTTCTACAAAGTCTTCAACACCACAGAGATTACAGTAAATTCACTATATTATCATGTTATTCACAATAACTTTTAATGTTTATGTTTCATTTATTGTGGGTTACATAAAAAATCAATAAACCTTCCTGTGGATCAAATTTGTATGTTCATACCTCAATGAATAAGAAATACATGAGTAGTTTTCATATTGGTAAGCTAAAGCAACTATTTATAAGCTTGACTCAGAAATAAAACACTGCTCAGAAATCATATGCTTACTGATCACTAAACAATCTTACGAGGTTGGTGACTATCTTTGACAAAGCAAAATATGTCTAGACAACTCATCTAACTAAAGTAACTAAAGTGTTGAATTTATTCAATGTAAACGTTCAAATGACATTCGACATTTGTCTTACTTTTTTGATTGTTTTAGTTAAAAACATATCTTAGGTTTGTTGGGGGGTCAACCTCAATTCCTGAATGATTGCATCAGAGGAGCTTCAGACATGAGCGAACCCAAAAGGACATTACTTAGTAGAATCAGGTGTGCTCAGTTAAGGTCGATGCGAAACTGTGCAGGGTTGCAGTCAGCACTCCAGGAATCGACAACCCTGCTCTATGACATTTGTGCACAATTTTCAGACTTATTATAGGAAACCAGCATTATCCTTATCCATTGCAAGTTTTCAGGGAAGTTTCAGAGTTGTTGCTCATTTCCTTTCCATGAACATGGCAACTGAACAAAGTTCCTTCTTGGTGAGACGTCCATGATTTTAAATATGAGAGTTTTTGGGCCGTGATCTGTAATAAAGGCTTACTAATGATCCTGCTGTATGGTCCAGCAGCAAAACATCCCAACAACAGAGCTGCTGTCAGTTTCTCTTTGCAACTGCTCACTTTCCCTTAATGGAACATCTGAGTCAATAAAAACAATCATCACACTCATTGCCACTGAAAGCCAGGAAATCATTTTAGCTACTCAAAGAAAGCAAGCCCACTGTGCATAATCTATTGCTTTAGAGACAAGCACATTATCCTTGCTACAGTGTTCTGGTCAAGCATGTGTTGAGAGATTCGCTGTTTGATGCCTAATGTTATTGTGTCTTGGTGGTTGAAAATTATCCTGTAGATTTTGAATGAGCGTTAGTAATCGTAATACTCTTAAATTATTCCTAATTCAAATGAACCTTATCCAGAGCACACTCAATAAACTACCAACATAAGCTTTCAGTTTGCCAATGAAGGTCAATAGCTGGACAGTGTGTCTCCAAGTGCCTTCTCCTTTTCAAGATGTTAATGGAGCTTAGCCAAAGCGAACAGAAAGTCCCAGGGGTTGTTCCCAGATATCCGCAATGATACCCAATCTGGCCCCATTAGCGATCTCTCCACCCATCAAAAACATGACTTCATGAATGCCGAATTAAAAATTAACCATCTAATATCCATTTGCTCATGCCTCCACAAAAGAAAATGAAAACGCAGATTCCCTTAAGGCTTTCAGGAGAAGAATGTCTCCTGATACTCTATATGTGGGAGAAAGTCTGACAGAGATAACAGGAACAGAAGAGATGAAGTTACTCAGACCAACTCCAATGATTTTAATTTCAGAGCTTGGTGAAAGAGGTCTCGAATTGAAGATGTCAAAGACTTGATTGATCTCATTCCTTATTTATGTATCTTGCTATGTTGTTGAGTTTTTATTATAATCATGTTTTTTTTAGATGGCCATTTAAAAATGATTAATTCACTTACTTTATCTCCCTTGACATTACATTTAAAAACTGACTGGTATATACCCCTATTACAAGCTCAAAAAGAAAGTATTCTTCTTCTTTTGACTTCTTTTTTTTCTTTTGACAATCTTGCTGCAGGAACATTTTCTCTTTGATTTTTCAATGACCTATACCATTCAAATCTATGGACCCATATCTATGTATATCTATCTTTGTATTTCTCAGCGCTCCATGAATTCCCTGTAAATTTCTCTTGCTCTCATGATAACAATTTTTTTTTTAACTGAGTACTGAGACTGACGATGCTGACAATATTAATAACTTATCAGTATAGCATGTGTGTTTTTAATCAACTCTTAATTGATTTATTCGATTTTCACTTAAAAATTAAACATTAGATTCTATGCTCAAGTTGAAGTTTTCCTAAACAAGTTGTTGATTTGCTTGTATCTTGTTCAATTATTGAAAATTGTAAATCAAAGAAATACACATTCAGTAATACCTTAAGATACTAAATTAATTAAAAGTATGCTGAATAAAAATGTATGCTTTGCAAAAAAAGCAACATGAAAATATTCACGATTTTTAGACAGCAAAAGCGTGCATGAAGACAGAAAGAGCTCTTCCGGGAAGATATCATGGGGCATCAGAATACCAATAGGAGAACAGGAGATTTGGTGGTGAGTCGAATGCTATCACGTGATGCCCAGTGCTCTTCCGCCCCAATTTCAAATGTCGAATCATGAAACAAAATATTCTTTGCGTGGCCCTTTGTATCTTGACATCTCCACAACGTGAAGCATTCGTATTTTGAGGTACCACAGTATTAATATTTATTGCTGATAAATGTTATAATTTCAAATTATAAAACTTCATGATCATATTATTGGTTCTTTCTTTCTTTCAAAGACGCTATATGCAGTTACATGAAAGTGAAAGGTGAAGTTCCAACAAAAGCAGCTATGCTACTTCAGCTCACCTGACTGGATTGGATTTGTTCATTTTTATTGGGTAGGGAAGGGAAACTCTCATATTCTCAAGGACTACGAAAAGATTCCACAAAGCCACTTTGGAAGGCCTAGACGGCACCTTCGCATAATTGTATGGTTTGTAGTGACAACATTCTATTTGCCAATTGGGAGTACACAGATATTATCACAATATTTATTTAAAATTTTAGGTTTGGGGGAGGAAAGCCTCTCTTCTACTGAAAGGTTAGGAGGACTCGCACAAGGCAAGCTCTTGGAAATTTTTGACAAGAGACACAAGTCAACCCACCCCTGTTATTAACAACTCATTGAAGAAGTACTCGTTGAAGAAGCGTTTAGTATTTTGCGTCACTCAAATGCGAAATGTGAAGATTCTAGAGGACTGCGGTTGGGTGACATTTTTCTCTTAGTCAGCAAAACTGGTCTCAGTGAAAACTGCAAGGGAAGGGTTGCCATGTTTTTTCCACAAATTTCCATAAAGTCCTTGGCCAATAAGATGCCCCTGAAAGATTTCCTCTGGTCCTCCCAGATCTTGAACAGCAACCATGCAATGAGGTTTGCTGATTGGGCCAGCTGTGCGTCAGTGATTCTTAACTTAATTTAGTCAAAGACAGGGAATAATTCAGGATTGCAAAAAGATGTGACTCCTCGTGCCTCAAATTTGCTTGATTGCCAAAATTGTCTATTCCTGCAGTGGGGCTTTTAAGTTCTTCAGGATAGTTCAGCCTCTGATGACTCCAGAATAGCTAGCAGAGTTAGCAAAAACAAAAGCTAAAAACTACTACTACTACTACTGATCATACTACTTACACTAATACGCCTGCTTCTATACAGATATTACTACAACTACTAATACTACTACTGTTTCTACTAACTACTACTACTACTACTACTGCTGCTGCTGCTACTACTACTGCTGCTGCTGTTTCTACTGATACTACTACTACTGCGGCTGCTGCTACTACTACTATTACTACTGTTTCTACTGATATTGCTACTACTAATACTTCTACTGTTTCTACTGATACTACTACTACTGTTTCTACTGATACTACTACTACTACTACTACTGCTGCTGCTGTTACTACTACTGCTGCTGCTGTTTCTACTGATACTCCTACTACTGCGGCTGCTGCTACTACTACTACTACTACTATTACTACTGTTTCTACTGATATTGTTACTACTAATACTACTACTGTTTCTACTGATACTACTACTACTAATACTACTACTGTTTCTACTGATACTACTACTACTACTACTACTACTACTACTACTACTGCGGTTGCTACTACTACTACTACTACTGCGGCTGCTATTACTACTACTATTACTACTGTTTCTACTGATATTGCTACTACTAATACTACTACTGTTTCTACTGATACTACTACTACTGTTTCTACTGATACTACTACTACTACTACTACTGTTTCTACTGATACTACTACTACTACTACTGCTGCTGCTACTACTACTACTAATACTACTACTGTTTCTACTGATACTACTACTACTAATACTACTACTGTTTCTACTGATACTACTACTACTACTACTACTGCTGCTGCTACTACTACTACTAATACTACTACTGTTTCTACTGATACTACTACTACTAATACTACTACTGTTTCTACTGATACTACTACTACTACTACTACTACTACTGCGGTTGCTACTACTACTACTACTGCGGCTGCTACTACTACTACTACTACTATTACTACTGTTTCTACTGATATTGCTACTACTAATACTACTACTGTTTCTACTGATACTACTACTACTGTTTCTACTGATACTACTACTACTGCTGCTGCTACTACTACTACTAATACTACTATTGTTTCTACTGATACTACTACTACTACTACTACTACTACTGTTTCTACTGATACTACTACTACTACTGCTGCTGCTGCTGCTGCTACTACTACTAATACTACTACTGTTTCTACTGATACTACTACTACTACTACTACTACTACTGTTTCTACTGATACTACTACTACTACTACTGCTGCTGCTGCTGCTACTACTACTAATACTACTACTGTTTCTACTGATACTATTACTACTACTACTACTGTTTCTACTGATACTGCTGCTGCTACTACTACTACTTCTACTGTGCACAGAGATCTGTGGAAATGCATCTTCTTGTCAAAGGCACCCATACATGATACAGGTGTTTGTATAATACCTTTAAACTTGGACAGCTTATTAACAAACTGATTCAGCTCTGGGGTTCAAAAAATGTGTTCCATCTGTTGGAAGCAGTTATTCAGCCCCAGAAAGCTCACCTGGCGGGGCACTGAAGAAAAACACACTGCATTGCCAACTTTATAAAAGAAACAAGCTTCAGAAGTTAGAAAAATATATCTTCCATCACAAAGACACCTTTCTCAGGGGATCAAAATTCAACAAGATAGAATTGATTGATATTTCACAATTTGAAATCACCAACAGTACATCTTAATGCAGAGCTGTGCTGGCCTTGTGCCTCTAGAGAGAATTCTGCTTAACATTTCATAGCTTGCTTCAAACATTCCTGATTCAGCTACCGCTGAGGAAATTTACCCGAAGTCACCAAAGCGTAGCTAAATTACTTGATAGAATGCGAAATTACATATGTGGCTTTGTTATAGCCATGTATTCATCCATTGAATAATAACATTCAAGCACATACAGTGTCCAACAATATGAAGGCTATGTGTTAAATTTACACTTGGGGATTTTTCTTGGTTAAACAAATATTTTTGGATTAACCACTGAAGTTGCACTGACATGTTAAAAGGCTATTTAACAGATTCCATATAAAACTACAGGACAAGGCACTATTGTTCTAGGCAGATGAAACTTTGAGTAGTGATTAAAGATAGTGATTTTAAACTCTAATACTGTCTTTCAGAGATATTTAAATCAGACATTGTCTTTTTTCTGAAGGAATTTTTTTGTCTTATTATTATCTGTCTTATCAAAAAACATTTTTTTAAACGAAGCTCATTTGAAACAATTTGCACTGTGCCCATGTGGGTTCACATGGACCATCTAAGCTACTACTACTATCATACTACTTCCACTACTATGGCTGTTTCTATACAGATACTATTAATACTATTATTATTTCTACTACTACTACTACTGATGATAGTACTTACACTACTACAACTGCTTCTTTACAGATACTACTACTACTATTACAACTACTGATCCTACTACTTACACTACTACAATTGCTTCTAAACAGATACTACTACTACTTCTACTACTACTACTCCTAATACTACTACCACTGATCATACTACTTACACTACTACGGCTACTTCTATACAGATACTACTATTACTCCTACTACTACTACTACTACTACTTACGCTACTACTACTGTTTCTACTGATACTACTACTACTGCTGCTGCTGCTGCTGCTACTACTACTACTACTACTATTATGTTGTGTATTAGTATTATCACTGCAACAACAACTAAGACTAGTTGTACTACAACCACTACTTATATTACTACTGCCACTACTACAACTACTGCTTCTGCTACTAGCATTACTACTACTACTGCTGCTGCTATAACACCTTTAACATCTTGCACTAGTATTAGTAAATCAAGTATTTCTACTACTTAAACTACTACTAGTAATACTTCTACTAATGCTACGGCTTCTGCTACTATCATTGCTACTACTGCTGTAACTATGACTATTGCAACTTGTACTACTATTACTTCTATTAATTCCACTACAATAACAACAACTACTATTACTGTTGCTACCACTAACAATTGTATTATCATTATTATTATTGTAAATAATAGTAATATTATATGTTTGCATGGATGTTGCAAATTGAATTATTTTTTTATATTTGCTGGTGGATTGTAAAAGATTGATGAGAATACAATAGATTGCTACCTACTTAAAATGGCTATGACTCTTATTTTAAATGAATGCATATTGTATTAGGTTGAACGTCGTCTCATAAACGGACTAAATTCTGCTCGAGACCATTCTGATCGATACGCGAACTGCCGAGTACTCCCGAGTGTTTCCGAACATTGGCGCGAGTAACCTGTGCGTGAGGCAGCGAGCTACACGCGCACACACTCGTGTGACTGAGGGGACGAATGCAGGCACCGAGAGCAGAGCAGTCTCTGTCAGCTCTGGAGCTCAACTCCCGCTGTTTGACACAAACTCTGGATTCACAATAACACTCCTTCCTCACACTTCCAGGTGAAGCTAACGTCTAATAACGGGATTATAACGGCCGGGTGGCGCATTCGCAAAGGAAGAAGGAAAGGTCGGTACGTTACTCTGGAATCAAAGTCGCTTTTAAAAGTGGATTTTTACGTGGCCAAACAAACCGAGTGAGACGGAGCGACTGCAAATCAAGGAAAGAAATGCAAACAGCGACGGAGCGGAGAGTCGGTAAGTTCTCTGCGCTTGTGTTGTTCGTGACTCTTGCTTTGGAAGAAGCTGTGATTAGTGTTTTTATAAATGACCTCGAGGAGCGGGGGCTCGTGAAATACAAGTGGGAAACTAACGGGTGAGTTGACGTCGGCTAAGCTAGTGCATTTAGCCAACCCAATGATTTAAAAGCGTGCACTGCTTTAGTTTTAGGTGTTTTAAATAGAAAACAGAAATGAGTTACAGTGTGTTATTAACAAAGACGGACAGTATTTGTCGCACGAACTCTCGTTTTGGTGCCTCGTGGTCTAAATATTTTCTAGTGAGGAGCAAGTGCCCTGCACAATGTGCTACTGTCATGCAAATGAGCCTGTTAATGATGACTGAAGAAGTTGAACTAAAGATTTTGGTGGTCTATAACTTAGCGGAGGTGCTAAACAATGTACAGAAATCTGCCGAAATAGTGTCTATCGTGCAGTCTCGCTGTTAAGATGCTCGTTTGTAAACGAATGGCACTGTTGTGAAAGCACCTCGATGTTTCTCATGCTTTCGTGTGAAAAGGCGCATTTAATTTTAAATTATTTATCTCGTTTTTATCTCCGCAATTATACATTTAGGTGCATATTTGAAAGGCAGACACCCACCCATAATGTATGCGAACATATGTGTTTGGTGTGTTTGGTGTTTAGTATTTTTATTCACAATGACATAGCCCTAGGGCGCGTTTTAACCCCTTCAGATTCACAACACATTATTAATGTACAGCACATTTCTGCACTTGCTTGGTTTTTGCCTCCCAAGATTAAGCCACCCAATACAAGGCCTGCTTTGCATAATTGAACTCTGGCCATTCATTGTAACGTTATAAAAGGTCAGCAGCATGAAGTAGTCTGAAGAAGAAAGAAATCTCTTGACTGAGGACACAAGTCAATTACAAGTCTTTGCCCCAAACACAACACCAAAAATCATTTGTGAAAGTGTTTTAACATTTAAAGTATATCTACTTGCATAGATAAAACACATATACATATATTTTTTGTGTCATGTTATTTTAGGTGCCATTTTACTGACATTAAATACCAGAAACAATACTTATTTAACGTCTTAAAGGGTTGATAGTAAATTTTCTAAATGTTTTGTTTTTGACATTTTTAACAGAAAAGGTTCAAATTTGGACGTCTCCCAAAAATACTTTAAAAACGTGTTGTTCACAATGTTTTTGAAATGTAATGCAAAATTGTTTTTAAATGTGGTTTTGGGGTTAACAAAATGCACTCATAAGGGACCTCACATGAAAATCGCACTTTTACTGCAGCTTGAGTATAAATGTTGTTTACAAGTCTAATATAAGTATATCATGGCCATACATTTTAGCTTCCCACATAGCCATAAATAGTGGTTCTGTGTAAATCATCACCCACCCCTGTTGATTCATCATATATTTTCCCACAGTCTATTACACCTGCAAATATGATGTTTTGCTATATTTCGGTGTAAAGATAAACATTCAAATTGTCATATACTCCCAACAACACACCACACAAGAAAATTGCATGTCTGTGTGATGCAAGAGGTGGTTTTAGCAGTAGATTGGGGTCCTTTTCTTGGCCAAACTCCAAATGACTTTTCTTTTAGTGAAGTTTTCATTAAGAAAAAGGTTGTTGCTTTACCATACTAATAGTACCACATTTATGCGGCTTTAATTTTGAGTTTATGTTTGAATAAAGTACAATAGATACTTTTGGTGTCCTTTTGGTGTCACTCATTCAATGGGGGCACCAAGAGAACAATGCCACTGTTGTTATGCTAGACTTGATGCATTTATTGTTATGCTTTTGTTGCCTTCTACATGGAAATTTCCTCTCCAACTGATTTATAGAACAGAGTTCTATAAGATGTATGACTATACACAAAGGCTTTAGCGATACATGGTTATAATGAAAACAAACTAGCCAGCTGATTTCGGGAAGTCCAGAGTGACTGTCACTGTTTCTTTGAATGAACTGCAAAAGCTCACGCTTTTTCAAGCAATCGCATTAGAAGTCTGTGATAAGTGGACCAATGACAGCATTGTTTTCTTGATCTTGTGCAGAATTCTGGTCCAATACGTTCGTTGGGTCAGTGTAATTAGTGTAATATTCTGTCAGTTCAGGTTTTGTTCATGAGGAATGGCTCCTGAGGCTAAAGGCTCGCTGTAGAAAATTTGTGGTCTGATTTCCTGACAGACATTAAGATGAACTGACAATATCTCAGTCCATGTTCCACATGTGCCTGGATAACTGGAACTCTAACTGGAGTATTTCCAGCTAAAGCAACAAATAGTGAGTCATTTCAGTCAATATGACCTGGGGAAATTTCATGTTATAAAAAGATGCACATCAAAATGGTTTAATACATGGACTGTAGGTTTATGATTTCCAACACTTGATAACAGATGATGTCAAGTGATGCATGTTTTCATGTTGCTACATAAACATTGCCACAAATGCTGATTTTTGATGGTTTATTTTTAAGAACTCCTTTGTCTGTTCTACATTTTTGGTTTAAACATTTCACTCTGGCTTTGTGAAACTAATTGGCGTGTTCAAAATATCCACCCCTCTGTTGCCACATTCTTAAAAAGCCACTTGATGCAAACTTGCACTTTGCTGACGATGTCTTATAGTTTCCATATGAGCTGAATTTGAGTAATTTCAGGGACCAGTCTCTAATGAGAGATTTTATTTCTGCAGAGCATCGGTTGTGGTGTCGGGATCAACATTTATAAGAGGCAGATCTGGGAACTAAAGACCTCTTCTCAGTGGCACATTGGGCTCTGGCAGAGGATTACTCAGTTTTTATTTAAACCATTCCGCCTATTCCACAATTTTTTAGGAGCTGCGTGGCACTGTTCGTGGTTCATGTAGTTGACAAATCTCTAAGTCAGATTTTTTAGGGGGCTAACGAATATATTTATTTTTGGTACATTTGGTGTCATTTCACAGTTTAGCCTAAGAACATTTTCCCTGTTAGAATTAATCCCTTAAGTACAGTTTTATATGTTGTTAGTGGCCTTTTGCTTCCAAGTTTGCATTCATTTGTCCACTTTTACTTGAACACTTCTAGATCCCCTTAAGGGGTTTTTAGTGTCTTAAGAGAGATATGTTTTTGCTTCCAGTATGCTGTTAGTGAAATTGCTAAATGTTCATCTTTCTCAGTTGGTTCAGTGTTTAGAAGCTTGCGAAGGAGTTAAGTGCCTGGAAGCTAATTCTGCAGTAATTTGGCTGCTGATTGAAAACAGGTTCTCCATTAGTAGGCCTGCTGGTGGCATTATAAACCATTTACACCCCAGTTTTATGGGACATCTCCATTTAACGAAAACTGGAAACAGACTTTGGCCCAGAGATACCTTAATCCATTTAAACGAACACTGACTGAGGATAGTTAGAATTTTAGGATCTATATTGAGTTGTCGCTCTGATGGTTTGTGCTGAGACGTAATTGGATAGGCTCACTCTGGATTGTTTGGACAGTATCTGAGCAAAGAATGAGGCTGGTTCACAAGTGAAAGGCAATTCTCTTGACACCTTTTAAAACTGGTGGTTACAATTTTATATGTGTTTGCTATTTGACCAATGTTTGACACAATAATTGGCCATGCAAGTACAACAAGGTTTAAGAGTATAGAAATGTCATCTGATAGAGGTGCTTTACAGTTCTTTCACCTGGAAGGCTGCGGCTGAAATTGTTATAGGCTTGAAAATGTGGGCTGTGAAGTTTCAGCAGGATACACTAGATAACATATTTCACATCTCTATAGCACAGCATAAAAACAGCTTTCTATATTGTTAGTTTTCTATTTGTCAAAGGATGAACGAACTTGGCCTTATAATTAAATTATCCTGACTGACAACCCACGCCCCCCTCCCAAATCAAAAGCCATTACTCATCTTCAGAGATTACTGATATAACATCTCTTGCTAAGTTCAAAAACCAAACCATAATTTGTGGCCCTCTTCAACTATGGCTAGATTAACAAAATCTAGCCCGCAAGCCACGCCCACCTATGCGGACAGAAAACATTACACTCGTTTAGGTTTGACTCTGATTAAATTAGTTGCAGCGTTCAAAAATAGAATGATTCCAGATCTTTTGTCAACAGGTAATGTTTGGAAATTGGATTCGGTAAATTTAACATTTTTTTTTCAATCTATCTTTGAAAATTTGTATTATGTTTTTGTTACCATTATCTCAGTAAATGATGTCAAAATCTGAAATACAATATCAGGATTGTTAGCATTTGGGTTTTCTAAAAAGTAACATTTGTATATGTCCATGTAAACTCAATGATTACTGTTTTTACAACAAATGTTTAATTATAGAATAAAAAAAATGAAATAGTTAACAAAATAGTATAATATATCATATTATGTTAAATCTTTTAAAACTATAGCCCCTTTAAAGCTCACATAATTAAAATTCATGTGCATTTTGGAAATGGAAGTGTTCCACATTCATTTAAACGTGGCAGCAAGTTATCCCTGGAACCCATATGTCTGCCTATTGCATTTGCAGTTGTTATTTTTTTCAGTTGCAGTTATATTTTATAATACTATATATATATATATATATATATATATATTCATTATTAATTATAAAATATCAATTTGTTCAATTATAACCCAACAGGCAGACATTCTATATGGCAATAGTAATTATAGTAAGTATTATATACTATATTACTACTATTATAATATATAACTTATATAAACAATTCAGTATAATTATTATCACGTCTTTGATAGACAATTCACTCGCAAAGCTTGACAAACTGTTGACTTCTAATGTCAAAGTGCGTGCGCATACAGTGAAATTTCATCACTGTTTACCAACAGTAAAAGAGTCTATTGTCAACGTCTAGCTTTAAAAATATACTAAAATACCAAACATATTTATAGCAAATATACCATTTTTTATGGTTTGTGGACTCAACATCCATTTTTATCTCCTGCACAGGCTACTGAAAGCCCAATGGGTTAGTTTGTGAGTTATCAGAGCAGCAAGTTAGTCCCAATCTATGCCATCATTTTATTGGTTCCATTAGACAGAAGGATCTGCCTAGGGTGCAACCACTGCCATCAAGTCATGTGAAGGTGACACCCACCCCCAACTCACATTAGACACATCCAAACACTTTTGTTTTTGCTGCTGCAGTTTCAATAATCCAATACATTTGCATCATGGCTTGTCATATTGACATACCTGCATGCTTGTGGCCTATCACTCATGAAGATGAATGAAGCAAGCGAGCTCTAGTACTGATGACTCTTTAGCATTTATGCATCATTAATAGCCTTGTGTATTTAACAATTAAACAAATGCTCTGGGCTTCTTTGAATATTGATAAGAAGAGCTCATTTATAGTTCTTAGAGAGCCGTGAAGGATGGTGGTGAATGGGGGTTGGATGTCAAACAGTGATTTAGAATGCTGTACTTGTAAGCGTTTGTTGGTAATGAAACCATGATAATTAATCTATAGAAATATCGAGATGACATTAGAAGTGCTCATTTGTTAATAATTCCACAAATAGTCTTTATGTACACACAGGTCAATTGTGAAAATGCTATTAATAAGAATTTTTATGTTGGAAACATGTGATAAGGAAAATGGATTGATTTATTTGTGTGAATCCAGTGTTGAATCAGGAAAATTATATTTCTCTTCCACTGGTGGCGTCTCCATACAGCTCTTGCTACAACCTGGGGTTTGCTTGAGGAAATGGCATAAAAATAACAGATAATAGACTAGCTGTGTGACGAAACTACAGGAAAAATTCATGTTGTTACCCAAATGTTAATCCTCTCATAGTGTAAATTCATTTTTCAAAAAATTACACTGAAGCAGTGTTTATATAGTTCATACCATTGGCACTAGGAGTGTTCATTTAACATATTTTTCCTGCATAGATGTTAAAAACGAGGTAAATTACTCAATTAGCTGATTATAGAAAAGGCCAGTTTGGGACAATTAAACAAAAAAGTTAATATTGTTTTAATGTAAATCCACATGTTATTTGCTCATATATTAGTTCAAATTATAATACATTCTTTTAAATGAATAAAAAATATTTTTAAAACAAATCTTACAACTAAGTCTCTTAGCAGTGCTTTTTTTAACCTATAAAACACTTCAATTTTGTGATTTCTTAATTCCCTGTTGATTCTGTTGCTGAACAAATAAATAAATGATTACAAATCAGAAACAAATACACATTTTCTGGAATCGCCATGCTCCAGTGCAGGTGGTTGGATTAAGTGCACTTTTCATTCTGTGGAATTTACTGGATTTACTGTCATTCTTTACCCTTTTTGGAGTAATTTTCCATTAAAACTGGGTGAAGGGCAAGGGTTCATCAATCAAACTGATGCTTTCCTCTTCAGGAAACCCTCAAGAAAGGACCCCAAGTGGCTCCTACCGGTAACCGGTGAGCGCTAACCACTATCCCACAGTGCTGCGCTTTTGCTGATTCTGTAGAAACCAGTTGACACTTCTTGAAAAATGGTTCAGATTTCGCTTTAAATTACACCTGACATTTCTGCTGGTCCTTAATGGGCAGCTATCCATTTGTTATTTGTTCTGAAATGTTACTGCTTCCCAAAATTGATTATATTATGTTGTCATTTTTCCTAATACTTAAGCATGTCAAAACTCCTCAACCCTGTGCTTTTGATTGATAGAATGATTGAAATGATTTGTAAGCACTTGCAGTTAAATCTCAGAGCGCTGTACAGCCAAATTACATGACGACAAAGCTAAGAGCCACTTAAACAACCATAAGAGATTAAATTGAACAGGGCAAAATGAAATGTTCTCAGCTGTTTTAAAATAGTTGTCATAGCTGTCACAATTTTATAGGTTCCAGGGTCACGTAAGAGCGGATGGAACCCACTTCTTGCTTTATAGATTGAGTTTGTTCAGATAAATTGGTATTTGCAAAGAGAAGGTGTGAGTATGGTTGTTTACAGTATGAGTAGGAGTGGTGGGAAAAAAAACGATTAATCAGTGCATCGCAATACCCAATGTTCTTTAACCCTAGGCTTGAGGACTTTTTTTTGATAACAAAAGAAAAGCCATAATTTTATTTACAAATTTAACAAGCAAAATGTACTTGTAGCTTGATTTCTCAGGGTAACTTTGCATGCACTTTGTGCTTTTATCAGCCAGACAGTAATCAAGTACAGTCTCATTAAAGTATTAATCCCAAATAATCAGTTGTCATAAAAATGACAAGTCTAACCACTTTTGGTCCAGGCTTGCGTTACTATATGCCATTTGCTTGATTGAATCAGTTGGTATTCTCTGCACAAAGAGGGATGGCTTGCAGAAATAATTGGGTGTAATTACAGTCCAGCTTCGATTCAGAAGGTCAGCGCTGACCAGCTGCTCTGGAGCAGTTCTGTGTTTGAATTTAGCAAACATTGTGTTTTTTATTCAGCTAAAATTACTCCTCTAGCAGTTTCCAATCTCAGTGGATTGTCACTGTTCTGAGTGAATGCAGAAAACAAGTCACAGTTTCCTGTCAGCCAAAGACTTCCACACCAGTACACATTGACTGACTCCGTGGCGTTAATGGGATCTTGTTAGGCTTTGTGATGGAGTTCTGTTCAGTTTCTTCATATTTCCCTGTGAAATTATGGAGGCCTATGGATGCAGACTCCAGACTGTTCCAGAGAAAGCAGCCTGCAGGAGGATGGAAAGATGCAGATCTGGTGCTTCATCATCCCACTGGTCTGCCAGATGGATACGACCGGGGGAGTCCTGGCTTACAGGGGTGTTGGTAGCTACCCAACGTCACAGAAGGACTCCCCCAACGGTCCAACTGTGTCTGTCTTCTGCCCTCTGGACGAAGACAAGTGATCACTTAAGTAGAATAGCCAAAAGTGTCAATGATGGATGTTTTTTCATCTAAATGCCATGCAGAGGCTTATTTTCTTTGTATTTGCTTTGTTTTTATTATCAACATTTGACAATAAAACAGTTGTTTATTCATAAAATATATTGAATCTGGTAAAAATGTCAATGTCATTTTTTTTACAAATCTTCTATAAAATGTGTTTTTCTCTTTCATGAGATTTAGCTGTTTTAAGCTTTTTAAGTGAAGTATGCTTTAATTCAAAGATTTTACAATTTTTCTAAAAGCTGGGCATTTACAAAATATGCAAAATAGAATCTTTTATATTTTTTTATCTTTGTTACATTAGGTTTTTACAATCTTCAATGCTGTGTTAAAAAAAAAAAAGGTGAATGAAACTTAACTAAACTTAACAAAAATTTTAAGCCCGGCCATGATCATGAACCGTTCTCTTCACTTCTTTACTGTAACAGTCTGTCAGGACTCCTCTGATGGACTATATCTTTGTATTAGACTCAGAATCATTTCAAAACCACAGATCATGTTGTGGTCAAACTACACATCTGGAAACTCATAGCTGAATACCACTCACTCATACTGTTTCTCTTGATTGGATTTATCTAGACATTAACAGGAAGCAAAGCGTTCTGGTAAAACTAACCAAGCTAAAGCAAGATTTTTGCCACAAGTCCTTGTAGGTTTAATACTATAGTTAATTGAAAAAGTTATTATTTTTGAGAGCATCACGGTGGCGCAGTGGGTAGCATGGTCGTCTCACAGCAAGAAGGTCGCTGGTTCTAGCCTCGGCTGGGTCGGTTGGCATTTCTGTGTGGAGTTCTCATGTTCTCCCCGTGATCGCGTGGGTTTTCTCCGGGTGCTCCGGTTTCCCCACAAGTCCAAAGACATGTGGTATAAGTGAATTGAGTAAGAACGATTGTCCACAGTGAATGAGTGTGTGTGAATGTTTTTCAAGCGATGGGTTGCAGCTAGAAGGGCCAGAGGAGTTGGCGGTTCATTCCGCTGTGGCGACCCCGAAAGGGAAAATGCCGCCATGAAAATGGATGGATTGTTTTTGAGTTAATGCTAAATCAAAGCAATATGAAAAATATGAATATGAAAAACTGTGTACCAATAACCATTTTGGTATCAATCAATCAATTAATCAATCAATCCAAATGTATTGATGTGTTTTTGTTTTTATTTTGCAAATGGTTAAAGTGGAATGCTGATTAGCTTTGATTGTGGCATGCATTCACTGTGGCTTTGGGAGCAATAAAGTGAACGAGAGAATAGTTGCAAAACATTCAAAAACATTTAACATTTATTTCAAAATGTGTTTGCATTATTTTCCATTTTTTTAATTAACCGGGACATGCCCCAACATTCTCACGCTCTCATGGAACTAAAGCAGGCAGGGTAATGTAACTGACTAGGTAAAGATATGCTCTCAGACAACAGTATAAAAGTTTAATTGGTTACCATCACATCGAAACCACAAGACAGAGGCAGCAAGAAATGCAGGGATCCATCACCGAAGTACAGACCTGGTGATGGAAATTGTTACCTCAGCATGTGAAGTCACAGTTGACCACCTGATGTGTAAACAAATAAACTCATGGTCCAAATCAGAATGAAAAGGTCAGTACTAGTAACCTAGGCTACTACAAGCTTTTTAGTATCAAAAGTATAGTTACTTTAATCAAAAGACCTACGATGAAATTCAGTGGCTACCTCCAATTTGGCTTTTGACCAAATCTATATTAAATACAACGTTAGTATTTATTTGTACATATACATAACAGAAAGGAACCCATACTGACCATAAGCAATTAAATCCAACAATATGCTGAAAAAAGGCTTGCCAGTCTTGAGGACAGGGGCAATGATAAACCTAGTTAGTAGGTTGTAGCAGAGGCTATTTAGACAGTCTTCTAAAAGGCATGTGATGAATGAGCCAAGCTTGTGTATCTCTGAGGCTGAAAGGAATTGGTGGAATCATCTCGTGCAAATAGGTTTGAAATGCTTTAGGCCACGAAGAAGCTCTGATTTATTACAAGAGATATTGTAGGTCATTTCCTCCAATCTCCTGCACTGGTGAATGCATTTCCCCCTCCAGTCCTCATGAAAGCATCTAACAACACAAATAAATGTAATTGTTTTTGCCCTGTTATATCGCAGAAATTAATTTCAGCATAACTCTTTCAGTTGAAATGATTTTATGCTGGAAGTAGCCATTTGTTTCCCTCTTCTAGCATGTCACTCAGATTTATAGCCATTTCATTCCACTTCTGATTATTATTAGTCACCTCCTCTCACTTCTTCTGTGCTATTAAGTCCTCTGCTGTCACGTACCTATCCACTTCTTTCGCCACCATACTTTATCTCAGTGTTGCTATAGGAAACTGCACTTGATAATCATTTCAATGAAATTGGAAATCAGCTTCTATAATGAGAACAGAGGCAGCGTCATTAGGCTGTTCAGTTTTTTTTTTTGCGCTAGGAGCATTCAATAGGGTTTTAAACAGTTCATACATACTGGAACACTATTCTTCTATTTCTCTTTTTTATTATGAGAAATTGTTCAAATGTGGCCTTGCAGTTTAAGCTGCTTCAGTGCTATAACAATACTTTTCAGTCACAGCGCAAGGGCTTGTCCAGCCTCAAGTAAATTGTGCTCAAATATTTAAAGAGCCCCTAACCTGGATTTTAGAAACTGATCTTACATGCAGTGTGTAACATAGTTCACAAGAATATATTTTACATTCTTCAGAATAATTTTGTTTTGCTTTGCTTCTGGTGATGTACATAGCATGCATCCCCTCTCATGCGTGCATGTCTGGAATACTCTAAAGACTTTTCAGTCGCATCATTATGGGAATTCATTTGTATTCATCGTTCTAATCAGTTACATTATGGTGAAAAAAATTGTGTGTGTGTAGGGGGGTAGTAAAGTAGAGTGTAGTGGAGTTGTAGTAGAGTGACACACAACCACACTGGTTGTTGTGGAAATATAAGTTCATTGTGCCTTGTTTTCAGTTCAATTTAAGTCAGTTAGCCTCTTCACTGTGGTTTATTATCATTTTAAAGTAGGGCATTAAAGACACATCAGTCGTAGAAAGTATTAGCATATACAGCCAAGAGTTACATTTTTTTCTTTTATCACATACTGACCATATCTCGCTCAATCTGTTCTTTGTTAACCTAAAAGAGGAGCTCAGGTTTCAAATTAAAAAGTCACAATGCAACAGTTTTTAAGACATACCAACATCCAAATTATGTTTTGATCACCTTCAAGAGAGCTGTATTTTTAATCTGAGGTACCATCCTTGTGCTCAGCATTTGCTCACTTTTAGAAAAAAGGATTGTTGGACAGACTGCAGTTTCTGGCAGAAGATGACAATGAGGGCACAAACTGTGAGAAGAGATATTCAGATGCCATGGCATGCACACTACAAGCTAGAGATAATTCTCTAGATTCGTTTTTGAAAGGTTGGGTTTTTATCAAAACTGAGAGATCTACAAAATGTGCCAAAAAGGTTTGGTGTCAAAATGGTCCCTAAATTACACTGTAAAAAACATGTATATAAATGCAAAAACGTTTTCTTACTCAACACAGACAGGCTTTAGATGTAAACATGTCATCTAACAATGTATTTTAGTTATTAAAGCACAAGCTTTAATAACCCTAATGACAGCTGTTGAAACTACGTGCTTAGTGGGCTATCCCAGAATCTAACTCAAATATGGAAAAGCCCTGTAAGGAACGAGCTTGCATTAATTAGCTAAGATTGTAAATTAACTGTTAAAAAATTAATATTTAGGGCTCGAACACCAATGGTGCAAGAACCCTAGTGTATTTCAAAAAATTATTTCTTGTCTTAGTTATTTACTTATTTATTTTTTATTATTCTTTTCCTGAAAACAGGATATTTTGGGTTTTATGTAAAACATATAGAGTTCATACTTTGTCAGGCTGAACAAAAAGGTATGAAACTGCACTCTAAAAATTGGCTCTACAGCGCCCCCTTAAATGTGAGGAAATTCTTAGTTTTAGCTGTTTTGACCCATTGAACATGTTAGAAAGCCCTCCAAAATTTGTTCGCAGGTCATGTTCAATAAATAATTTAACACTGTCACTGAAATCATATCTTGGACAACAGCTCTGCAGCGCCCCCTTGAATGCGAAAAAAGCTTAACTAGCAATTTAACGAACTCCTCCCAGGAAAATTTCCAGATAGAGCTGAAATTTGGTCTGATGACTCTTAAGGCATTTGGGACCAAAAGTTATCAAAAACTTAGAAGTTCATCACATGGTCTTGCTGTGGCACCTTAACGAAGTTGACCTTTTTTAAACGTGTAAGGCTAAATGGATTTACTGATTTAATGAAAACTTTATCCAAAAAGCATGAAAAATTTATGGAATGATGAGCCTACCATTCTCACCAAATTGCTATACTTAAGTGATGATACACTTATAGCACCACCTACTGCCTGTATATATTTGTAGCTGTTTCTTCTACATTCTTCCTCCATTGTATGTAAAAAAAATTAATTGTGAAAATCTTGTGATTATGAACAGCGTGATATGCTAATGTTGTGCTACTCTTATAACACCAACTCTTGGTTTTATATGAGTTGTTTGTGTAACAATTGAGATTATCTTTACATTTAAAGCTTTGTATTGTTCAGTATTTTGTAAAGTGTCTTTTGGCTCCTGCTGACACATCATCACTGCTTGCAGCTTTAATTTTTCTTTGTATTTATTGTAATGTGTGATTCGAAATGTAATCATTCTCAATTGATTTAGATTCCGTAATTAGTCCAGCAATTCAGAATTAAGGCTAACCAGACCAAGATTCTTTTAAAATAGCAGATTAAAGCAGAACATTTTTATAGAAGAAAAAGTAATAACCTGTATGATACTACTTTAAAAATAGGGGGTAGAAATTAGGGTTACCCTGAATTGTTTATTTCAAGAGTTTTAATTAATAATTTAGATTCTTATTTTAGTCTATTGATAGTCTCCAATTACTGATCAGGCAACTGTCATATTGTCTCCACCAGCAGCTATTAATAATGTCAATTTAACTCTAAATTAATTGAAACAGTCTATGAAATACACAGCTGTTCTAAACAAATGAGAGCAATGTTCCAATAATAGCTTCAATGAAAGAAGGGCACGTATTGAGAGAGAAAAGGCTTTCATTTTTTTAACTGTCTGAGGATTGAAGCTCGTAACACTAATTGATTTATTATTCTTGGTATTTAACCATGTGCTTGTAATTTGTCATGTGAGTGAAATTTCAGTTCTTCTAACAAAGGTCTCAGTTGGTAGTCTTTCCGTAGTCTTTCATACAGTCATACTGTCCAATTGTTAACAATTTTGCCTGGACAAATAATTCTATCACCTCTGCTGGAATCCTTCTGAGTTGAGATCGATCAAAAGAACTTAAATAAAAGCAGATTGTGACTGATTTTCATGCATGGAGTATGAGGCAATTGCCCTTAAGGATATCAGTTGTTATTCAGAATAAGTTTACAAAGAATACAAGCCAACCTTTTCAGTTCTTAACATAGAATAATTGAGTTGAGAAAGCAAATTAAAACAAAGGTTTCAAAATCTATTCCTTAAATTTCAAAGTAGAAAAAAATGTTGTCTGCCTAAGTAAAATCTATCTTTATTTTGCTTAATGTACATGGTTAGAGTCTGGGGTTCGATGCAGGGATTCCATTGGCTGGTAAATGTAAATTCAATCAATACATTTAATTGAAAATCACTTGGTAAGATTGGTTAAATAAATCAATATAATAGGAGTGTTTTTACTTGGATTATGACTAATAATAAAACAATTAATTGTATTTGGTGCTGACTTTCATGACACTCTCAAGGTCGCCATACACTTGAAAAGGGTTAAGATTGAGTTAACCTTATAGAAATGCAGTAAAGAAAAGAATCGTAATACAACACATAGAAAACACGCTATGAGCACAGGGACAGGTTGAGCAGCCAGAACAGGGAGGTTTTAAGTTTGGACTAGAATGTCTAGAAGATTTGGCTGGTTTGAATCTCCATAGGAAGTGGGTTCCAGAGAAATTTAACTGTGAAGCTAAAGGTCCTTGACCCCATTACAGTTTTAGGGCTATGGGGGGAGGTGTGTGTGTGTGTGGGGTGAAGGTGTAGCACAGGTTGCAGATGGGAGCGTAGCAGGTCTCTTGGTTGTTGGCTGCATGGTAAGTATACAGGAGAGAAAAGGTGCAAGTGATGCAGTACAGGGGTGATGTGCTCAGATTTAGTAATTCATTTAACAGCTAAATTTTGATTGAGTTGGAGTTTGTGGAGTGATTTAGACAGTAACCCAAAGAAAAGTGCATTGCATGGATGTTAACTTGTTGCTAGATACTCCTAAACTAAGCTGTGAACGTTTCAATCAGTAAGAGCAGTTTGGAAGAAAAAGGAAGAAAAGTGTCAACAATTCACGTAATAACTTTCATTCTAAAACTGCAGCACACTCTCCAGTTTATTTTTTTCGTTGTCTCAACAACAGGAGGTTTTAATGTCTTGGCACATGTACTCTGAGGAATTTGGTGAGGGAGCACAGTAACGTTAAGCTCTTCTGACTGAATCTTTGGAGCATCTCAAATGTTAACTGACAGAGGATGCTTTTTCAACATCACCTGCCATCAGCGCCTGAACTCTCAACCACTGCAATCCAACTCCAACTCTGACTGAAAGCTTCATTACTATTCTGTTGCGGCTGCTTCTGGCTTTAGGAGTGCTGTGTCTTTTAGGTTGTAATTAGTGCCACTCTTTGCACACGCTGTTTGTATAAACAATTTCATATTTTTAGTTCTTATTTGCCATTGATGTCAGAGTGTTATTCTGTTAATGCGTTTAAATGGCACACTTGCAAGTGGATTTGTTAAAAGGCGGCATGTCAGGCAGATCTTTATCTGGTGACTTAGTAGTCGAAGTCTGAGGAACTCAGCAGGGTGTCTTAGAATGCTGATTAGATTGTCTCTCCAATCCCGCTCCTGTCGACAGAATGACATACAAAAACACATTGGCTGTTATAGATTTGGGACACATGATGAGATTGAAATGGCTGTATAAATGGGATAGAAGTACATAATTAGCAAATCTATTGGGAAAATCAGAAGTTGTTTGTAAGCTGTTTTTCAATCATGTGTTCAATATTTATGTATAATATACAGCTTTTTTAATTAACATTCATTAAATTCAGTTTTTTTTCAGTAGCTGACTATTTATGTTTACGTAAGCAATTTTTAGATTTAAACATAAATTATAATCCATTTATTTTCTTTGACTTTACTTAGGGTTCATGTTAGTATTGGTTTTAAGTTATTGTTTAGGTTTTATGATAAGATGACCCTATTGTTATTTGTTGTATATGGTTTAATAATATTATAAAAAACATAAGAGCCTGTAAAATAAGATAGCAAGCCATCCTTTCAGATTAATACAAATAATTTTAGATTCATTTAAAAAACAATCTTGATTTTGACGTTTAAGTGTGTATTTACTTTACTGAATTCATTTGCAAAAAGGAATCTTTGATTAGTTTCATAAACATATACACCATCTAAAAACGAACTATTCTTACAATGATTGTTTATTTTGAGGATTGTGGTGATGACCTTCCAGTTATCATCAAATCACTATCATTTTTTATATTCTTCATGTAGCCACGTTGTCTTGGGTGCTGTCTAGAACTCTCTAGCAAACAGAGCTAAAGTGAACAGTGCCTCATTTCCATTTAAAGGGGCAGACCATGAAATGGCTTCATCTGAGCAATGATGTTTATGACAAGCTAAAAGTGTGTATTGTTACATACTTTTCATGAATATGCTAAAAATCGGACTCTATTGATGCCACCTGTAAAACTTGCAAGATGTAGTCAACACTGCAAATGAGCTTTCCGTTGAATAGTTCATGATCATTTTTCTTTTTAAAGAAGGGTCCCACAAGACTCAAAGAACATCATTTATTTCTCCGACTGCTGTGATCTGAAGACAGTTGGCATTTTCATTCTGTCCAGCTGCCAT
The DNA here is from genome assembly GCA_900490495.1 of Danionella dracula. Lineage (NCBI taxonomy): Eukaryota > Metazoa > Chordata > Actinopteri > Cypriniformes > Danionidae > Danionella > Danionella dracula. Next base: position 5,165,294 of record UELW01000100.1, read on the forward strand.
CGTAAAGCTGGAATCCTTGACATTTCATCCAGATTTCAAACTAAACTTTCTGAATAAAACGGCTGTGCACTGACAGTGATATTTCAGTTAGCTTTAACTCTGTGGGGGGAGAGGTACCGAAATGAAATGTCAGGGTCTATATTTTACAGTAAAACCTGTGGAACATTGTGTGTTAAAACAGGATAAATTGCTGTAATCAGAATTGTCTGCTAATTAACACTATTTAATTCATTTTCAACATAATAATGCGAACTGTCAGTTTTTTTTAAAACAACCACAAATCTAATAGCAGTCTCTATTGTGTAAAAAAAGGTGCTGAAGGAGCCATTTCATTGTTAAACTAATGTTTTTTTTCATAAATTTTTTTCTAGTTAAATTAAATATGATTATGAACTTGTTTTGTAAAGTATAAATAAGAAAATAAAGGTATAGTCGATATAACTGTGCGCCCACATCCATTTGAAATTTCAGCGCTACCCTGCCACTTATTACAATTCAAATAATCTTGTTTAGATGTTTGTTCCTTTATTTAAATAGCAATAAACCCTCTACTTTAAGTTTTTCTCATGAATGTATTTTCACCATCAAGTCCAAGAGTCTAAGATTCGCTAGTTGGTACCTGTGTGGCAAACAAAGGAAGACAAAGAAAATTTGCCCATACACAAGTATTTTGCTTGATACAGTTGGCACAATTCTGGAAGAAGGCTTGTGTCCTTCGGTCTTGCATCAGATAGTGAGTGGCAGTTCAGTGTGCTATTGCTCTGAACAGGTGTCACTCATCTTTCTTCTTCTCCTCACTATTGTTTTAAAAAGGGCGCTTTTCTGCCCTAACTCCCTCAAAATGCTAAAAAGGATCCTGCTGTGTTGTGTTAAACATTGCAATAGTTTAACAAATGGTTTCCTTTGGTGTTTAAAAAAAAGAGCTAGCTGCAAAGTAGTTTACCATGCTAATAATGTAAAACGACATTGTGGAATATTTTGGACCATTCAGAAGTTTATTATAATCATTTAAATGTTTTCATATGGTGCCTGTGCCTTCAGTGAGGTGAGTTTAACTTAACAGTCAGTTGTGGACTGAATGAAGTATATGACAAAGAAACCGCTAAATAAATAAACATCAGAGGTTGTTGTAGTAAAATATGGGAAGTGAGATAATTATAATTGAAAAATTAATTATAAATTTGATTAATTTTTTCTGACGTGAAACTCTTGACAGCACAATTTCGGATTGGACAAGTTGAATTCCCCCATTAAGCAAAAAAAAAAAAAAACTCAAAGTAGCATGACATAAATACTGTCAAGGTAACAGAAAGGACGGCTGTCAATGAAACATCTTAAGGATGATTGCATTGTGCTAAGCTTTGATCAGTTTACTTTGTAAAACATTTGCTTAGCTGGCTTTCCACTTCAGCAGTTAAAATATATAATCTGCATTATTGACCAAATGTAGGATTTTTATCAATACTACTTCTTATAGAGCTTCCTCAATACTAACCTAACTGCTGAGGTGTGAATCAAACACAACTATAGACAATTTGCAGTACACTCTAGGACACATCAAGGGAAAGGTTGAAGTAAACAAGTCTACTGAAGACATAAATCAATTCCGCAGTAATGTGCACTTAAAAGAATATTCGAAACGTGCACTTTAAGGAATTATCCCAATATGACACACGTTCAGACAGCAACACAAAATGCCTGTAGTGTTTTCTCTCAAGGCTATTATGTAGATGAAAACAGCAGTTTTGAAAAGATGTAGTCAATCAATTTGCTGGAGAAATATTTCATTTTGTGTGAATGAAGAATTTTGTTTAACAGTAACTGTAATCATTTGAAAATTCCTCAGTTAGCACATTTATGGGTGACAAGCATAGACCTGGGAGAAAACTAGGCTAAGGTTTCTGTGTAAAGGTTGAAAATGCATAGGTGGGGAGATTGTTGCTTATCTGTTATGTCTATATAATTGATCTCTAGGTTCAAATTTATTGTTAGGTTGGAACTGCTTCTGCTATTATTCCATTTCCTGTAGTTATTTGCTTGTTTATTTTTTATCTGATTTGTACTAATTTAGACTCTGTCATGAATGATTATAACAGTACTAAAGATTGATGGCAAATTAACCTGTCTCTCTGCTTGCCACCTAAAAATGCTTTCAAAGTTTATACAATTCATGAACTTCGTTTAATTTGCTTAATGAATGATTTTCATGGTTTACTGATGTCTTTAACTTTAATGGTGAAGTTTACATTTGAACTTAGTGGACAGCAGAGACATCCTTTAAAAATCTTTAAATAAGTTTAGAGGCATTTTAATTAGCTTTTTATATCCTGGGATAAAGTCAACCCTGTTGGCACATTTCTGGTTTTTCTTAAACGTTTAAGTGCAGTTTCAGACTGGGAACATTTAGGCTGTTCTGTTTCTGAGACCACATTTGGGTTTCCCCTCGCAAATTTCTGAGACCACATCTGGAAGCGGTTTGGGTATGGTTGCTGAACGCAAAAAGATTGCATTCACACACGCAGCAATAGACCGTTACCATAGCCAAGTGTTTCTGGAAACAGAATACAGGCACCAGTTAATTGTGCATTTAGGGAGCGCCTACCATTTTGTAAATTTTTACATTTATTAGATATTAACTAAAACATGTTTAAATAATGTCTTGCCAAAAAAATGAATAATAGAGAAAAAGTATATAATTAAAATTTTGTTGTTCCTTAATAAAACAAACTGCTTATATGACTTATATTGTACTATTGTTTGTTGAAGAAAAAAATCTCTTTTGACCTTGATAGAATTGTATACCACACCATTATTTAAGATAAACATAAATAACTTTTAAGAATTTTTTTTTTAACCTTAGCACAGCTTCTTAACATTGTATAAAGAGATGTACTAAACCAGTAGTTCCCAACCTAAGGTCTGCGCCAGAGTTCACAAGGAGGGTGCAGGATCGGATAAGTTTTTAGGAAGACACATTAATGTTAATTAGAGTTTTGAGAGGGCTAAAAGTTAACTTGCATGCGTGTGAGCTGCATTTTGTGTAGAAAAACATATTTTATCAAGCAAAATTAATTTAAGTGTAAACTCAGTTTGTATGTGTGCACAGAGTTTGCTCTCGCAACAATACCCTCATACTGTGTAATCTTCCACCGTATGATCCATCGCAAAGCACTCACCAGTAAAACACTGTCCAAAGAGTCTAGAGTGACTGACACTGGCAACAGTTGTAAAAGTTATAAACTTCAATAAAGCTCATCCTACCAACCAGAGATTATTTATGTAATAGTGTGAGGATGGAGCGTGTGAGGACCAACCTCTCCTGCTACACACGGAGATGCGCTGACTATTGCACGGCAAAGTGCTTGTGCACTTCCTAGAACTGCGAGATACATTTTTGGAATTTCTGCAAAGTCAAAACTACACACAGTTGGAGCAGCTTTCAGATGTGTACAGCATGACAATGCATCAGTACCGATAAAATGCATCAGTACCGATAATCTGTACAGTTATAACTGTAAATGCACAGTTATTGTAATGGTTATATTCATGTTTTTTATAACGTTCAATGTTACACATTAAGTGTATGGTAAAACAGAGAAGACAAAAATCTAATGTCTGTGTATTCGTTCAATTTTAATACATTTGATTCAATATAAATTTAATAAATAAATTTATTAAATTTGTATTTACTCTACATATTATATATTATATCTCAATATACACTATCATATATGCTCAAATTTTCATATATGTACAAGAGTGGGCCCTAGGGAAAAACATTGGAAACCACTGTACTAAACTATGATGCGTTTGTTTGCCTGGGGTCAACAGAGGTACTGATAAGCTAATAAACCTGGACCACGGGCCGTTAAAAACCCTCTAGGGTTGGACAGTGAGTAAAAGCCTTTAAGCTGTGACAACATTGGGCTGAGAACACGACTCAGTGATGAAATCTTTTTGGTCGTGTTTCTTTTTGGAGTTCTGTCAGGGCCTCATAACAGGGGCTTGAGTACAAACTAGGGCTGAACAATTTACCGCATTTACAATTAAATCGCAATATGACTGAAGACACGTTTCACATTGTAGGAAACACAATTATATGGTTATGTGATTAAACTTAGTCATGTAAGTGCAGTCCAAAAAATTACATGTTTGTTGCAACAACTTTTAATGACTAAAAATGGTAAGGCCATATACTATTGTAAAAATATATTTCTTTAATTTTCAGTTTTGTTTGTTTTGTTACTGACTATTTTCTATGTTCACACCAGGTTTTGTATGCATTTAAGGCTGAAAGTTCGACAAATCCTATCCATCCTATCAGTTGTTGCATCATAGGATTTTGTTGTATTGTATGTGTATTTTATTTCAAATTAAATATTCTTTTATTAAGTAATGATAATAATAATAATGCCTTCGATTTATATATCGCTTTTCTGGACACTCAAAGACCCCGGGCAAAAAGGTTGGGAACCACTGTTACAAGTATTCAATGATTCATTACATGACATTGTTGGAAAAGTATAGAACAGAAAAAAGCTTTAGAAAAAAAGAATTGGATTGCAAGTCGTTATCGCAATATTGGTTTAAAATAATCACAATTATTTTGAGCGCTATGTAGTCGCTCTAGGTTTGGATTCTGACTTAGAGGCATTCAGTCATAATCCCGTAGATGGTATCTTCACTAAAGTATTTCATGAAAGTCCTCGGTCAATAAAAAGCAAACATGCATTAAATAAGTTTTATTAGCATGTTGACAATTGTTTTCATTTGTTCAAATGTTGGACAGGGGGTGTCACGGTGGTGCAGTGGGTAGCATGATTGTCACACAGCAAGAAGGTTGATGATTTGAGTCTCGGCTGGGTCAGTTGGCATTTCTGTGTGGAGTTGGCACATGGGTTTACTCCACTTGTTCCCACTTCCTTCACAAGTCTAAAGACATGCGGTGCAGGTGAATTGAGTAAGCACAATTGTCCATAGTGTATGAATGTGAATGAGTGTGTGTGGATGTTCCCAGCGATGGGTTGCAGCTGAAAGGGCATATGTCACATATAAACATGTGCCAGATGAGGAGCAGACAAGAAGATGGATGGATGGAAATGTTGCTTATAATAGTGCAGCAAAATCCAGCCTATCCCCCAAATTAGAACTGACAACAATGGCAATAACGGAATAATATACACAATTTTTTTAACTAATTCCACTCAAAAACTGGAGACCCAAAAAGTACAGATCCCAAGTGAAGTAAAGAGCGTTTACTTCTTTCGCAATGTTGGGTCTGGTTTATTGAATTGTCTTCCGCACAATAATCCATATCATTTCTATCAGGTTAATGTCAGGTTAAGATTAAGAGTAGGGATATCAGGTAGCAAGGAGTCTTTAGATGTAAGTAGTTGTCTGTAAGTAGTTGTTTTTAAGATGTCAGTAGTTGTCTTTTGGACAACTGTCAAGCAACCAGTCCCCCATGGGTGTTTAGCCCACAGAACTGGACTGATAGACCATTTAAAGGCATTTGCAGGTATTTTTTGTATTTTTGGGGTTTCAATAGTTGTCGGTCAGAATCAAAAGCATATCAATCTGTACATAATGAATTAATATTATTTACTAGTTTAACTTTTTTTGAATGAAATGAAGGAATTTTGTACTTTTTCATGACAGTTTAATTATGTGACCAGAACTTGTATGTTAAGGAGATTTGCATTTTTTAGTTTTATCATTCTCTAGAAAAAAATCTTAATTTGTTTTCTTTTTCCTTAAGTTTCATACATTACCCATGTCTTGTATTTATTTAGGGTACAATAAATCATTTACATAGTAGATGAGATTTGGTGTCAAAGAATGCAATGTGTGGGACATTGTTAGACAGAGACTAAAATCCAAAACAAAGATTTCCTAAAAACCCTAAACTCCTCTCTTCCATTTCTCGCTTTTCAAAAACCATTTGATCCAGCTTTGTTTTTATGCTGTCGTCAGAAAACGGCAAGACAAGAAGGTGCCTCTTTTGCTGAAAGTGTTCTTCAGGCTAAGCTAGGTATTGTTTTTGCTCTATGACCAATACCAATGTACTACCTACTCTCATCCAAACTCTGCTTTCAAACTGTTTTCTGTTTATTCTATACAGCTAAGATTGGGGTTATCACTTTGTGGCAAGTTCCATATCCAGGCTTGTCATTGCAGACAGTAAAAAGCTATAATGTCACGTACTATATGGAGATTTTTCTCAAAATCTGTGTTTGTTTAGGGTCTGGAGTGACGTTGTGGTTTTGAGGGTATCCATTTATCTTCATTCCCACTGCTTAAAATAGACTCTGTGTCTGTCATTGGTGTGTAGGGTTTGGTGTGGGCCCAGCCAGGCGTCTAGACTGAGGGATTGAATGTTTTAAAAGAGAGCAGGAGGCATTAAAGCAATGACAGCAGTGTCTATAAAAGAGGTTGCTTTAACCATGATTATCAGTGTTGAGACAAGTGGTTCTGTCCATAATCTTTACCAAAACCTTGGGCGCACTTAGAGAAACGTACTGAAAACTTACTTTTTTATTTGCCAATTTTGTCTTATTTCACTTATTTTGAAGCGAATGTGAATACAGACACAGTGTGTGGGTGAAGCACCACTTAACAGAAAATATGAACTCCAGATTCACTTTGCAAGCATAGGAAAAACCAACTTCTAAAGCAAAGCAACAATATTTAGATCAGTTAAAGCTTGGATACAGGTTTTTTTTTTCCAGAAAACAGTAGAGTGTAATGCAATTTGGTTCATTGCATATTTTAGATTAAATCATCATGTGCTCACCTGGTTACACTGACTAAGGCACTCTGGGATTTCTGATGCCAGACTAGTATGCATACTAGAATAGGTTGTAACTAAATTGTGTGTTTCTCATGCTGTCGCTAATTGTCCTTGAGTTCATTGTCTTTTTAGTTGCTAACATAGAAATTGTGAAGAAAGTGTTCAGTGAAAAGACAGAATAATATCTAAAGAACATTTGAGCTTTTAGCATAAAGTGAACCAATTTTGATTAAATTGTTAAACCAGGACAAGAAATGTCATAGATAGACAATGAACAAAAGATGACCCGTGTGGAATGTCACTGTCTGACATGCTGACTGAAAAAACCCTCAAAGAAAGTGCAATAAAGAGTACAATCATAATAAGAAATAATTATTTATTATTATTGCATATATTTTGGCTGCTCCATGTACAAGCTCTGGCTGTTTAAGACGAGTACTGCTTAGTACTGCAGCTCATTTCATTGTTGAGGAGAAGAATCAACTTTATTGTGAGAAGGCTAAAAAGGAGCTTGTTAAGAGATAAACTGTTAGACGTCTTAACAAATAGGCTAATTTCTAGGATGATCGTTTCTTTTTGTGGATTTTGTATTTCTATCATAGGAGTGCCCACTGTGTGTCAGGGTTTTCGCTGGGTCTTAAAAGCTTACAATTTAAAAATGACATTTTTAGAGCATTGAATTAGTTGTTATAAGTTTTCATTTAATTTTCATAGGTCTTATATAGGTTTCCCTTATAAAACTAATTTCAATTGTGTTTTGTTGTTGCTTGGTTGATTCTGGGGTATTGTAGTGTTTTATTTCAATAGTCCAAAACAAAATTAGACAATCTTGCAACATCCAATCAGCTCGGGATGCTAGGTGCACGAGACCTGAAGCTTGTTCAAAAAGTAAGAAACATCGGACTGCTTTGAGGGGTCTACAGCACATGACAACCATCCACCAATTTTGCAATTTACTAAATGTGATTTCTAATGATCTTAAAAAGAAAAACAGAACGTGGGGGTCAAAAAAATATTATTTACATTTTAAATGCCAATCATAATTTTAGCTTTTTAATTAATCATTATTATGTAAATGATAGACAAAATGTTGAAAACACATTTGTCATAGCATTTTGGTATTTGGCGTTGGCCAAGAATTTTTATTTTGGTTCAGCTCGAATATTTATGACTATATGTAATCGTATGAACCAAAATAACAATTTTAACAAACTTAAATTGAACTCCTTGTGTTCCCTTTTCCTTGACTCTGCTGCTTATTCTTGGTTTGTTAGACTTAAAAAATATTGACATATGCTTGATTTATGCTTTAGGAACCGCATATTCCACTGTATTTTGTCAGTGAGGGTTTTATTAGCAATTGAAGTTAACATTTGCCTGAGTAGAATATGGCCTGCTAATCTGGGCCTGGATGCTTTGGCCTGCGGTTTTGCACAGTGCCAGGCTGTTTCCAGCTCAGCCGTGAGAAAGATGGAAACTCCACCTCCTGTGTGCAGTGGTGCATGAGATGTGGCTCTCGTGTGTCTCAACATCCCATTCGAGGAAATAACTCTTGCTGAATACAGCAGATGCTGCTTTGTTGCACCTCTTCACATTTTGTAGCCAAGGCAGATCGATTCGATGCGCAACAGTAACAAGTCCTCTCATGTCCAAAATACGACTCTGAATCAGGCTACAGTTTTTTTCCGGTGTAGCGTCACGCATTCCCATCTCGATTAAATGGTTTATACAGCATATCAAGTGTTTAGCCATTTCACAGTTTTACCCCAGCGTTGCCAGTGTCCAGCCAATTTAACCACAACCTCCGCACCTTTTCCTGAACTTCCTGAAGTTATTACTCAGTGGAGGCATAGGGATTGGGTTTAAAAGGCTTTGCCGTATGGAGTCTGAATAGCCCCTGTGTGACTGTGAAAGGGCCTCCTCAGCAGGTTTGGCAGTCTCCTGCCACCAGCGCTGTCAAACTGTCAGTCAGGGGGTATTCATGTCAAACACAGACCCGTGATAACAGAAAATATCTGACAGGACTCCACACCGCAACTAAGTGGTCATATTTCAAAACCATTTCCCTTGTTAGAGTTAGAGTTTATTTAGCAGGTTTTGTTTTGTAAGATTATTTTCTACATTTAATACTTTTTCAAAAAAACAAAAAACTAAAAAAAAACAGTTGGTGTACACTCTCCAGAGCTTTGTTAACTCTTTAGACTATTAATTTTGTTGTAAAAGTGAAGTTTACTGTTTGAAAGTTCAGTTTACTTATTTAAAAGTAGATAAAATCATGGTTGGTGTACGTGCCACACAATTGACCTATTTGTGAAGAAAAAAAATGTAATACATACAGATAAAATTGTAAAAAAAATATGCTTGCAGCTCTTTCACTATTTTTTGGCTTGCGCCCCATAATAAAACCTAGATGAGGTAGTCAAATCTTGGTTATAAATTAAATAACATTTGTTATCTGTGTTGTTTTGGCTAGCTATAAGTTGAAATAGTTTTCACGCCATGTTGTAATATCAATCGTTGCCAAGATGGTCCTTCTATAACGGCAGCGGATGCATGTTTGAAGTTCTATTTATATGATTTATGATGATGTAAATAAAATCTGTCCTTTGTTAGCATGTTCTGATCAGCTAGTAGTTAGCATTTTTATTACACCAATATTGATCAGTGCATAGACAGTGCACGGCGTAGCACGGAAATATAGATGCTTTTGTAGGCAAATGGGTGTGTGCAGTTTGTAGGCTTGACGCACAACTATAGATTGGCCACGATAATGCTGTAAATGAGCAGCATTGACTAAATTACTTGAGGTAGCTTAGCCTTGCTAAAGGTCTTTTTGGCAGCTGAGGAATCAAAGTCAATGTGCATCAAAGATAATGGATTAGTTATTCACAGAAACCAAATATATTGAAAGCTCATGACAAATGGCATTTGAATTTGTTTGGGTAAAGCTGTAAACCTAGCCCCTGCTTTTAAACAAAAATGGAAAAAGACAAGTGGCACAATCAATCAACTTAAATATAATTTTGCTTAAAATGCTATTTAGTGGTTTCTGATGATCGACAAGCTGCTGTATATTGTCCACACAGTTCTGAAAGTATCAATTTCCCATGCGCCAATATTGATATAGACTCCCTGCAGATTGATAGAACTATTTAAATTCATTATTTAGGAAAGAATACATTGTCAGAATAGGCTGGAATTACAATTGTGCCATTGATATACATTGATGTCCCTGCAGCTTTGTTATGGCTGTTTCGTGTGTGTTTATATACATGTGTTTTGGTCACAATTGATAAGTATATAAGGCAGTTGTGGAATGGTGGGTAAGGAGATCAACGTGTGATCGGAAGGTTGCTTCTTTGATCCCCAGTTCAACTAAGTTGAAGGTGGTGTGAGTGATGAAACACTTGCTCTCCCGTCTTCAACAACCACTACTGTGGTGTCCTCCAGCAAGGCACCAGTTTCTCGACTGCTCCCCGGGCGCCGCAACCATGGCTCCTCTCTGCTCCGGGTGTGTGTTCACGTTGTGTTTGTTCACTGCTGTGTGTGTACACTGGGATGAGTAAAATGCAAGCACAAATTCTGTTTATGGGGCACTCCATATCTGGCCAACTGGTCACTTTCACTTTCATTTCATTATTTCAATAGGCAAGATTATCTTTAAACCTGGAAGTGGAATTGTGACATCACAATAAAACAGCCTCAAAGATGTCTTTGATAGTATTTAATTTATTTAGAGATACAATTTTCAAGGTCAATTTGAAGTGAATCTAAACTCATCTGTTCTGCACTGTTTAGAGACTGCTCTTAAAATTCAGGCATATTAGAGTTTGTGAACCTATATTATAAACATCTTGAACTTGTAACACCATTCCCATTCTTTTAGCTTGAGTTGGAGAAATAACACGAGACAAACAATTCAAACAAATTGAAGCATAATAGTTTCATCTAATTTAAGCACACAGTGTGGACCAATATCTTCATGGCCCAGTGGACAGCATGCTGTGACTGAGCAAAAACGCACAGCAGGTTGTAAAGTGCCTCAGAAACCAATTTAAACATGGTGTTCATGAAACCATCAGAATTTTTGGATCAAAGGACTTGTTGTGTATCCCACTGACTTTAATTTCTTGTGCTGAAACAATTCAAACTCTCTCAAAAATGTTTTAAGCACTTGTTCTAATCAATGTTTGGGTTGGGTGTAAAATTAAGCTGAAACAAACTGATTTAAAGTCATCGATAACTGATGCAATAAGCCAATGGCAACCATTCATAATAGATGCTACAGGAAAATATGCAGTTACAATTTTGTTTACTCCTCTCATATGTGTGTTAGGGTTGGTGATTGACAGGTGTTGATTTTTGTGTAACTTATTCGTTTATGTTATGTTTTTGTTATTGGTAAAACAAAGACCATGCAGGCAGGCTTCAAATAGTTATTTTGTTACGAATGAAAACTATACAATACAACAATCCCCGTAACCAAAATACAAAAATTGAAGCCAATTTATTGTCAAACAGAGGCATCACAAAATTATTGGTGTCAGGGGCAAGTGTCTTTTGTTCAATAATTCCCATTTGATTTTATTTATTGACTTTCAATTCCTATTTTACTTTTGTCAGATTTTTCTCACTTATTGTTGTTTCATCAAGGTTGCTGGAGCATATTGTAATCTAGGTTGATTGTAATACGCAGATGCCTTCATTCAGAATCAGATTTGAAATATATTAAATCTAAAGCATGCCTGTGCTCTTCTGACCACGTTTGACCATGTAAGTTGACTGACAGATAAAAGGAACAACCTGAGGGCGAGTTCTCATAGATGGGGTCTCTGCTTGTTTGAGCTCTGCTGAATTGACATTGTTCCTCATGCTCTCGTGGCCTGGTTACTGCTTTGATCTTGCTGCATAAACGTGAGGAAATGTTCTGTGTACTTCTTTTCATCTCATAATATAACCTATCAAATGTGTTTGTCTCAGCATTAACCATCACCATCTCACAGCTGGAGAGATCATTGTTTCCTTAAGCTCCAATTTAGAGCAAGCAAAAGGTTTTTTGCTTGATTTAATTAAAAGATGGTTACGGCTTTAGCATATGCATTATGCACTGAGCAGGGCTTGGCCTTGTTGTGTAATCCAAGCAATCATGGGAATATTAAGACATGATTTTGCAGGAGTTTCAGAGTTGCATGAAGACGCTTTTATGCTCTTTGATGTTATTAAGTTAAAATAGTTGGCATTGCTTCTGTTTTAATGCAGTTAGATTAAAAGAAAATTTAATTCCTTCTTAATCAACTTAAAACATATTCTGTATTTTGAAGTAATTATACAATATTTGATGAAATGAGGGCCTGACACAACGGCTAGTCCCTCTACCTAATAAAATAGTCAGGAAATCTTGATGGACGATCTTGCATGCTTACATGCCATCGTTTTCCTCACCAAAAGCATTTTAATGTCAGGTTCAAACAGCTATTGATATCAGTTCAGCCACTGCAACATTCACTCACAAGCGTAATCAGTAAACACCATTTTGGTATTTTTAAGTCAGTGGTTAATTGAGGGCTGAATTTGTCAACAGTTGAAGTTGAAACCCCACTTTTACAATTTAATTTAGAGCTCGACTTTGATTAGAGTTGGACCATCAAATGAGCTTAGCTAATTAGACTATTTGATATTTTCTGCCTCTGGCTGATGATTAAAGCTACTTGAGATTGCATGAAATTCTGTGCTACATTTTTCCTTTTAATAATGTTCCTGAATAAATGCTTTTAGTGAATATTTTCTTGGAAAATAACAGATTGAAAGTTAAATACCTGCTAGCATAAGTCTCAGTTTGGTGCATTATGCAAATAAAATTAATTTTTGAGTTCACATTTACAAAGATTCTTACTTAGTTGGTGGTAACTTGTACAAGAAACTATGTCTGAAGAAGGGCTGAAGAAAGTTACTCTGGTCTGGAAATACCCTTTCAGCACTAAAATATGTGGCAGGTTTTGCTGTTTAAATTCAATTCAATGAATAGAGTCATTTCAGTTGTCTTTATCCTCAAATGTTGTTGGTGAGCTTAAGTGACAGCATGTGGGAAGATTTGAATCTTATGACGTGCTCCTCCTGAACCATGTTTAGTAAAACATCAATAAAAGTCATCTATGCTTCTATTTGATTCATAATAGCAACCATAGCACTACCTTTAGCCCTTACACTCTGATTTGAGAGTTTGCAAGAGGGGAAGTGTGTGAAGGTATGAAGAGTTAATCCGTGGCCCTGTCCACACTTTCCTGGTAATTTCTGTGTCCATATGAAAATATTTTGGTCGTCCACGTGAAACCATGTGTTTTTACTAGTTAGTGTTTTTGTGTAGACACCAAAAACTGGATTTTCAGTGGTGGGTTTTGTCATTATCGTTTGGATTGTTCTATCCAAATAAAGGTGTACTGTACAATGGTTATGTTATGTTCACAGCAATATCCTGTGTTAATAAAACGCTGACATTTTTTTTTTATGCACATACATATAACAATGTAGAAACTTACTTAAGAGCAACCTCTATTGTAACAAAATTAGACTCTCAATCCACATTTTCTTTCACTTGGATGTTTTATATTTCAGCAACGCAATAAGAGTTAAAACAACTTGTTTCATGTTTGATCTAAAAATTGTGCAGGGTTAGGGTTAGGGCTCCAGGCCTCCAGAACCTGGTTTGATGTTCCCTGCCATAAGGTAACCCAACTAAAGAAAGAATGGAAGAAAACTTCACACAGTGATAAGGATTTACTATTTATTTCTTTGCAGCTACCATGTAGTCTCACTGTTCATCTGTTCAACATTTCAGCATGCCTACCAATATAAGTGAACAAACCAACTAAACAGATTTTTAAAAAATGTCACTATAATTTATAAGTAACTGTTGTCAATAATTCAAAATTCCCATAGCAAAAATAAATTTAAAAAATCCATAACTGCTTGAAATTTTGATCAATCATTCAATAAACTTTAACAAGCTTGTTTTCATAGCTGTTGATATTTCACGCATGATTTATATTAGCTGTTTGATGATGACTCTGTGGTTCCTGGAGTATTTTATTCAGCCATCATCTTACTTTTTGCTGTCAAGGGAGATCAAGGATTGGTCTTAAATTGAGACATGGATATTGGTCTCTGTGTGAAAAGTTATAATGATATATATGAAGTAACTTTTAAATGTAGGATATGTTGAACTGTTTGTGTTTTTTAATAGTTACTGCACTTATATGTCGAAAATAAAGTGGCATCATGGCAAAAACCAGATTCTAAAGTCTTAAATATCTGCATCAGCCAGAGGAAGAAACTCAAACAGGTTAACTTCTGCTATTTTATTATTTAGAAATGTAAAGTGCAACCCGACAACTGAAAGATAGAGGCAACAGTGAAAGATAGAGTCAGTTAACAGAGCAGTTACATTGATAATCAGGAGGAGAGCTTTAACAATTTGATGGCTTCCTGTCGTAGGAACAGCCTGTGTTATTGTTGACTCTATGATGCTTTGCTCTCCTGAAACTAAGCACACAATAGTGGCTGTTATATCTTGTGTGAAACAGCACAGTGTACTCTTGGTGTTTCCATGGGAAATTCCTAAGTATACACAAGTGCCAATGTTGTGTTTTACTGTGAACAATAGTCAAACAACCACAATGGTTTTGAATGGCTTGTTCACATGCTCCTGCCTGGATATTTATAATACCTGCAATGTTCGGCTCTCCACTGAGCACTGCACTAAGAATACACCTTCATGAATTATGATTTGGAGTGTAATTTTAGCTCTGCATTGAAGGCTTGATAGAGTTTGTTCATGATGGTATTATTTCAAAGGAGACTGTCAGTACGTGAACTAAGACTCTGTACTTGAATGTATCCTTTTTGCATCACAGCATACAATTGATGTTCTCTACTAAAGGCAAATGAACTGACTTGAAGGTGAAAAGCCTCTTTTGATTGGATCGTAAGTGTAGTGTAAGTTTCAAGGTCTATGTGAACTCTGTTTTGACTGTGACCTGTTTGTTATGGAATCTTACGCTATAGGAGATGGATTTCCCAGCTACTAAAACTGGTGATGTAATGGGAGTCTAAGCGCATGCAATGAGGGTTATAGCTAGGGCATCACTCGTCCTGTGCACAGGTGGACACCTTTCAAGGCACTCTAGACTTTCAGAACTTAGCTGTCTGTCAGCAGAGGGGTCTGGAAACGTATCTGGATTTGACCTGTCAAGGTTAGGTTAGATTTCGAACTAACAATATATGAGCCAATTTAATGTATTTATTTCTATCAACATTTTCCATTCTTTTTTAAATTTGTAATATATTTCTCCTTTTTTAAAACATTTTTTAAAAACTATTGGGCCCTTAATATTACCACATTTTTTATTTCAACAAGAGTTTTCTTTTTTGTGTTTTTTTTGGAAATGATAGTTGCAGTTGACTGATTGACTGCTTGAATGGAAAGCAAACATGCACTGTATCTTAAGGAATTCTGAGGGTCCATCTTGTGTATTCATTTCAGCATCAGCCACAGCCTGATGCTTAGCAGCTAAAAAAGGACCAAAATATTGTTGAACATAGATGTGGAAGCATTCAAAGGTGTTGGAAATTTGATCTTTTTTGGCTAATAGTAGAATGCTCCATCAGGTCTACTCCTGTTGTTTTAGCATGGTCTAGAGTTTGCTTAGCAAAGTATATGTGTTTGGCCTCTGCAAGTCTGTTGTTTTTTCCTTCCATGACCCTTGCCATCTGTGAAGAAAGATTGTTGACTTTCCATTAGTCGCGATCTGCAAGAGGCCAGAGTTCAGCGGTTCTAGAGGGAGTGATGACGATGTGTGGTGCCTATCTCTCAAGAGTCAGCGCTGTGAGGATAGCAGTCTGTTTCTTTCTCTCTCTCTTCCTTTATCTGTCTCTGATACCTGCACCGACAGGCAACCGAGATCATTGATAGAAAATCTAAAACTAAGTAAAGCCTTTTTAATCTATCATGATAACTTACTTTAATGTTAAGAACTTCTTGCGATAAATTATATTATTGTCACTTTTCAACTTATACGATTTGGCATAACTAAACACAAATAAATGTGAACTTTATAAAGTACACTGGATAAAAAAGTCACCACCTGGGTTTAACTAAGTGAATAAGGACAAGCTTCAAATTGGATAATTACTGTATGGACAATTATCTTTCTTCTGGCAGCAAGTTACCTGAACATCCCAAACTACCAGGTTATTCCATACATGTTTTTCATTCTCAGATGTCAAAGAAATATTAAAAGATAACAAATGCCAGTATTCATCAAGCTCAAATTGTAAAAGAGTGGTTCTGGGAGTAAGATACATCATTTTCACACGTGGATAAGCCACCAGAGAGTCCAGACCTTAACCCAATAGAGAATCTTTGGGAAGCGCTGGAGAAAGCTTTGTGCAGCAGTTAGGTTCTACCATCATCAAAGATCTTGGTGAAAAATTAATGCTCCACCTGAATGGAAATACATCTTGTGACATTGCAGAAGCTAATTAAAACAAGGTCACTGCAAATATGAGCCATATTCAAAGCAAAAGGCAATACATATGAGAGTGTATGACCTTTTTTGGTGGTGACTTTTTTCCGACCAGTGTATATAAACACAACACAGTTTGATATGTTCTTTCTAATTGAGATTCTATTCCATTTGAGATTAAACATTTAACACACTTATTAAAAATTTTTTTTAACCATTGTTTTCTTTTTATGTTTAATAAACAGAGACTTTTACACTAATTATTCAGCTACTATCTGAGTTAACGGTTGTTTAGGGAATCCTATAATATGGTTTATAGTAGAACATTATCATCAATGTTTACATATGTCATTGTCTAACGTTTCACTAGCTTTCTTGATTAAAAAAAAAACAAAGTCAGAGCCTTTTACACCGTGTTCTGCACCTAGTACAGGTACTTTTTTTGGACCATATATAAAAGGTTTTAAGAAGCGAGTTAAGTCGAGCCAAACTTACCTTTTTCTGTATGGACAACAAAGTGTTACTGAACTCAACGATTGGCCAGACTTTTTTGATGGATTTTTTCTGCTTTTGGTCATCATTTGTATTTTTAAACAAATTATTTTTAGCTTTGATTGAGCACTAAATGTAACCAAATACACATTATAAAGAATACCACTCTTTCCACAGTCTCCATGATTAAATCTTGTGTGCTTTTTTTCAGTGAATTTTTATCACAAACTTGCTTTTCAACAAGCCAAAAAACTCAGACTCGCTGAATTGAGTCTTTTAAGAAAGCGGCATAGGACTATACAAAAATGTGCTAAACTCCTCTCACCGCTTGCGCAAGGTCTCTCAGAACCAATACTTGAATGTAGTGGAAAAAGTGTTGATTTAGATTCGCTAAAGCAAGTGTTTTCAGAAAGTGGAAAGACTTTCTTTGCATAGGACTGCATACTAAACTCCTCTTGCCGGGGCTTACAAAATCACTAGCCCAACATCCCAGAGCTATTGTGTCTTCCAGTTGGGCTACCAAAGCTACCATCACTATACGGCCCATCTGGCTTTCTTACAAGGAGGATAACAATATATTTTTATGTTTTGCATTCTCTTACAAATATAGTTGGGTAATAATGTGCTTGTTTTTTTTAATCTTACTTTCATTTTTTATTCACCATCGTGCAAAGGAGCAGCAGTACTAATTAGTTTATGAGGTGTTAAAAACACATTTACATAGCAAAAAATCCTATATTGGTCAGGGACGTATTTGTTGCACACTAATGCCTATGAGATCGTCCTGTCAGTCATTACTATCCTCACTTGACACATGAAATATCTCGCAGCAAGCTTAAACGAGATAGAAATTGTTGGCTCAGTGGAGAGAATTTCGAATATCACCTATGTATGTGTATGCATTTGTTAAAATAAGCGCATTCATTTATGGACGTTTTTCGGTTCTGCTGGGCCAAGTAAGACAGATGAGGGTGAAGAAGTGACAGCCAAAGAAATACAGACTGCCACAAAGTTGAAAACTTCTGAAAAATCAGACTATGAGGCAATAAGAAAGTGTAGTTGAAATGTCATGTTCAGAACCCGACTGATTCATGTTATACATATTTCTTACAAGTTCATAGAAATTTTGGTTCAGTTAGAACTAAACTGAGATATTTCTATTGTACTTGACACTTTATAGTATTTTTCTTTACTAAATGTTGCACTGACTAGCGAGATGCTCTTAATCTCATTGTACATGTTTATAATGCAAATTGTATATGTGTATAGTGACAAAAAAGGCATTCTATTCTATTCTAACCAAATATTTGAGTTGATGATTGTAATTTGACTGCTTTATATGGATGTTGTAATTTGTTTTGAAAATTTGAAAATGTTTTTGAATGATGTTTTGTTTCCTTTGCAATATTCTTCATTAAAAAATCTCTTTATTTTATTCAGACTACTTACATTTATTTTGGGCTACCAGAAACTGAAGAGTGCCCCGCCCAAAGGGCTACCAGGGATTTAAACATTTTGCAAGCCCTTTGCAAGGTTACCTGGAAAGGTGTTGCCCCAAACATAGTTGCTAGTGGTTGGGATTCAGTCACATTATGGCGAGAAACTGTTTTTGTTTTCTCTGCTAAGAGATTAAGAGAGGGAATCCTAAAATGAGAGTAAGAGAGCAATGATTAAGCTTCGTATTTTCACCTGTACCTCAGGAGTACATCGCCAACCTGTTGTTGTGTTTCCACTATTTTCATCAGGACAGCTCTGGGAATCTACATGCGTTCAACCCAGTTTTCGCAAAAAGGCTATTGATAAATACTGGATCATTTCTCACTTTATTTCCCAAAGCCAGTAAGTGTAAATCTAACAGTTTATGTATTATTTGTGAAGATTATGTTGGGGTGCCTTTTCCCATTTTTATTTATTTTTTTTTCATTACTTGTTGTCGAGTTCCACATATTAATATCTACATGCAATTATCCTTATTAAAGCACTGTGCAACTTAAAGGCCAAATCTCTAAGTTAGTCATTATACTTTCAATTATCAAGCACATTTTTCAACAGCAGGTTGCATGTTGAACTCGTTTAAGTGATTAACATTCAGTTTAAAAAAGGGTTATATGTTTTCTGCATGATTTGAAGTTCCTGCTGAGCTTCCTCAAAGCTTTCAGTTTAGCAAGTAAACGGATTGGAACCTTACACAGCCTCAAGGTGAAAGACTGAAGCATCCCATGTCCTCAAAAGGGAGGGAAGAGACATCAACAGAGTCAGCAGTCCTCTCAAATTGTGAGCCAGCGTGTTACAGTCTATGCTGGTCCAGTTCCCAGACTTATCCCTTTACCTCATGAATGTCCCTATTGTCCGGTTCAGGACCAGATGGGAAATGCATGGTATCCAGCTCGCCAGTCCTCAGTGTTTTAATCCTAGTTTTGTGAGAAGCTGAGCTGTGGAGAACCCTGCTGTGGCTGTTGGCCAAGAGTCCGCAGGTGCATTACATAAATTCCAAGCTTTCACCAATTAGTTATCTGTGTTGGCCACAGCTTTTGCACATATGCATCTGCCAAATTACAAGTGATGTTTGCAACATTGTCATTTATTACTTTAATAAAACTTTAGTATGACTTTCATGAGCAGATTCACTTAATTACACTTATTCTTCTTCAGTATCCTCTTAATCGTGTTAAAGCATAGAGACATGTCTTGCTTGCTGGTATAGCAGTTAGTAAGCAGGACATGAAAACTGTGCATCAGGTGACCCAAGTTTGAACTCTAAGCTTGAGCTCCTTTCCTTGTTCCACATAGTTTCCTGTCTGCATCTACTGTCCTGAACAAATAAACGTTAAATAATTCTCCCTAAAAGTCTAAAAAATAGAGAATATTGATGTAATTAATGAAATGTCATGTCATTTACTATTAATCTTTAGTAAGCATCAATGAACTGTTAAAAGTATTACAGTCTTGTCTCTACATTTATTCAGTCATTTACGTAACAACTGAGTTGTGTTGAATTGATATTATTTACTATGCAACATGGGTAAAAAGAGTCCATAAAACAGATAAAAAGCAGATGTTCAAAAGTGCAGCATTGTTTGGACAGCAGTGCTCAGTCAGTAAATGCACATTTCAATTGATGAGTTTTTAATCAGGATTTAAATCTGACTAAAGATTTAACATCTCTAATGTCTTCTGGAAGCTGGATCTAGCTGTGGGCAGCATAGTAATTGAAAGCATACTCTCCCTGTTTGGAGTGAACATGTGATCATTCTAACTTATGTGGACTAGGGTTGGGTTGTTAGACGATCCCAACACCCATCGCCAGATAGACAATGGCAGATAGACAAAGTGATGCTTCCGATCCCCCCATCCTCAACCCCTGCCAGCTCGGGAAAAACACTTAATAACTAAAATAAAATAACTAAAATAAAATGCATGCTTTAAATTTCCGCATTTTTACTTATTTTAATATTTTGAGGAAATAATTAAAAGGTAACAAAGTGTTTAGTAATCACCATACGCATGACAGTGAACTCCAAACTAATTAAACTTTGTTTACCTTAAAAAATGATACTTTAAAAAACTAAATGAAAATGGATAAAAAAATCTATTATTCGATTAAATAAACTACACCAAAAATGCCCTTTTGGTTTTAACATAATGAGCAAGCTTGGAACAAAACATGACATATTTAAGTGAAACTAACATGTTAACCGTTTCTTGTGTTTAATAAGCACAAAGTAAAATAAAACATTTTAATTTGGTCTAAAGCCAAAGTATTGCCTTATAGGAGAACGTACTAAATCCATCTTCTTGTCAGCTTTGTTCCCTCCAAATGAACTGCCAACTCATCTGGAAAATGTTTTACCCAGCGGATCCCATCACTGAGAAACATCCACACATACTCATTCACATTCATACACTATGGACAATTGTGTTTACCTAATTCACTTGCACAGCATGTCTTTGAACATGTGGGGAAACCAGAGCATCTAGAGTAAACTCACGCGATCACAGGGAGAACCCGACACAGAAATGCCAACTGACCCAGCTGAGGTTCGAACCATTCATTCGACCTTCTTGCTGTGATATGTCCATGCTACCCAGTGCACCACCATGACGCCTGTAACTGTTCTCCTTTATTACAATTATCACGACATGCTGTTATAACGATAAAGATTACTCTGCCAGGTACCGCGAACGATGCCAAATTGGTTGACATCATCCAACCCTAATGTGAACCCAATGATCTAAGAGGTCTGTTTGGCTTGTATGCAATCAGCAGATCTGTTATATATTTTGGTGCTGAGCTGTTCTGTGATGTAGATGAGCAGCAGCACTTTAAAATCTATTCTGTATGTCACATGCAGCGAGTGTACCTGAGGAATGGCGTTATGTGTTCTGACTTTCTTGTTGTGGTCATTGTGTTCACCTTTACTGCGTTTAATAAGCACTAAGTGCTGTAACATCATTACCCGCTGTGCTGAACACACAGATGGAGCACTGATAGCATATATGAAAAAATATTTACAAGCAATGTTGAACATCAGAGGAATCTTACAGAACAACAGAACCCTATTCCCTCACCCGTTCTCTCACTTGCGTTGGACCGGATTAGGGACTGTGTGTTGCTGGTGCTTCCGCCATTTCAGCCACAAGTTTAGTTTAGTTAGATCGTATAGTTTCATGTGAGCCCTCTGTATCTAGGGTCAAGCAAGGCTGCTTTGTGCATCATACTCATGGTGGCATTATTGCTAGATTTGCCTTCGATCTGCTCTAAGATGATGAGCTTCAGGTCGGCTCTAAGTTTCACATCTTGTTGAGAGGTCTCCAAACCTCTTCAGACGTGTGTTGTGGCTGTCCTCTTTCATTCTGTCTGAAGCCAGAGTATTACCAGATAGGTGAATGCACACGTTTTTACCAACCAGCATCGTAGACGCCATTGTAATGGCACAGATCCCTCTATCATACTCTCTGAAAAAGGGATTGACAGGTGGTAATTTGTGTGTAATTTTGGTTATGGGTAAGACAAAAACCATGCGGGTAGGCTTTAAATAATTATTGGTTATGAATTATTTATACAACAAACCCACTATACTACCCCACGCTCCAACCCCATCGCAATGTTTCTCATTAGACATCGTTTGATGCCAAATTGGTTGACATTGCCCAACCCTGAATTCAATCCTGCAACAAGGATCCTTCACAAAAGAAACAAAAAAGAAAAGTGAAGACTTAAATCCACATTATTGTCTCCTGGCTTTCAGTGATAGAATGCTCAACCTTAAACTGGAAAACTAGCTTGGCACAGAAGATAGATGCAGTTGAGACTGACTTTGTTTTTATTGCAAGGCAATATTAAATGTGATACTTGTGAACAACCTGAAGTAACTAGGTTTGCATTTACATAAAACATTTTTTGTGTATTTCATCAACTATGATCAATACCTTTTCTCTTTTTCAGTGCGCTGAATGTGTTGTTATAGCATGATATGTTGTTGATTTAATAGAAATAGTTATTTTCACAATGTCCAAGATTTCTTTACGTAAGAATTTTCCTTTGGAAATTTTTTTATTTAGAGTAATGAAATAGGAGAGTTGTACAGTAGATATTTTAGCACCCTAAAACATTGTGTGGTCTTCAGCTACTGTAGCAAATCTATTCCATGGTTGTTGTAATATGTCCAGAAATGCTCTTTTTCAGACTTTGTTTGTGACGTCTGGTAATTTGAGTTACTGTTACACTTTAATCAGCTTAATCCAGTCTGGCCATCTGGCATCAATGAGGTATTTTCTCCCAAAGAACAGCCACCCATTGCATATGTATTCTCTGAAGCTTCTTTTAAAACCCCAGAGCTTGTTGTTTATGAAATCCCCATTACTCAGACTGGCCCGTCTGGTACCAATCATCATGCCAATTTAAAAGAAACTTCAAACATATTAGTTTACATCCTGAATATTTGAGTCGATCCCTCTGACCATGTCTAAATTTTTTAATTGATGAACTATAGTTCCAAAAAATCTGAAAGCCCATTATAGAGTTCAAATAACAATTGTATCGGGTATTATCAGTGTGTTTATATCTATGTGAATGATATGATTTCTTCTATTGGGATTGCTTTGATTTAACGGATTGCATTCAGTTGTATACACATACATCTCCTGAAAACCATGGAGCATGTGCTACAAATAGGTTTATGTCTTGACGTGGTGTGGCCCAGTTATGCGCTCTCTTCATACTATTTAATGAGGAACATCCTGACTGGGGCTCTGGATCTGTTCACTGGGCTACTGTTTTAATATTACAGCAGATATAACAAGAATGGCAAAACTCATTACTAAGACATGAATTGATCTGAGCGTTTTCCTAGTGGGAAGGCCTTTCTGAGCTGTGCGATGGCCAAGGCGTGTAGGGAGACACGGGGTAAATTGCATTACGGTTCATCTCACATTTCACCAAGGCTGTCTGATGGGATCAGCTATTGCAAGGCCACATGGATCAACAGTAGGGATGAAGGAACGGTGCAGTGTTTTTTTTTATTCTGGTGGTGTGAATCGTTGTAGATATTTGCTTTTTTTTAATATATTGAAAAATGTGACCAACAATCAAAAGAGGTTACTGAAACAGGCAAATCTCATGTGCCAAGATAACAAACATATGCTACGCTCCTGCTTTGCGGGGTGGGGCAAGAAGTCTCTAGTGTGCAGCTCCATTTGGCTTTGCTAATCCCTCAGTGTTACAAGAGAACGAACATACCGTTCAGTCTTTTGTGCTCTAGTGATGAAAGAAAATATGTAGCTGTTGAGGAATAGTTTGACAAGTCTGGTTATGTAAAATATATCGGAGGTAAAAGTTTAATGAAGCTTTTGTATTCATTTTGTATTTGTAAACCAATTTTAAAGAGCTGAATTTGGAATGATAATTTTTTTTACTTTTTCAAGCTTCAAGACCTCTTTAACTTGGCCAAGACATGGCCAAGACAGGAATCAACAATACCAGTACATTCCCAAGATCAGAGATGTTTAATACCAAGACCACGATCCATCCATACCAGCTAGCAACTCATGACAGTTTTCATTTAATAATCTCAGCCTGGTTATTATTTGGATAAGAGACCTCATGGGAAAATTAAGTTGCTGTTGCAAATACTAGTACGACCAAGAGGGGGTGCTCATTCAGATACTGTAATGGAGAAGCTGAATTTAAAGAACACAGTCCTTCAACTGAGACTTTAAACAGTCTCCTGTGTTTCTCTGGTCATTAAAACTACAATGATGCTACATTAAAAAAGCAATAATTCAACCCTGGCATCTCAAATTAAATTTACTTACCTTGTTTTCAGCTCTGATATTTTGTCTCAACCAATATGTATGTGTGCGTGTGGTGGCTGGTGTACCATAACAGGCTGAAACAATGTCAATACCAAGCCCAAAAGGATTCTTGTTGACAGAAACAGTAGCACTTTTCATCAGATGTGGACCGGCTCAGAGATTCAGACAACTAGTTCAAAATCCAGAGAGAGCACACTTGGAGTTCAATTATGTTGTTGATCTGTGATAGATGAGATTCGAGTAAACTATAACTCAATTAGATTTTGCAAAAGCATGACTTATGGCATGTAAAGGACAACAGGCACAGTTAACATATTTATTTTAAAAATTAATCACAGAAAATACTGAAAACTGCACCAAGAAAGCAAAGCAATTGTTGGGTGGGAAAATCTTCTTTTATCAGAGATGTTGTTATAATTTTTCTGTACACTGCTTTGGACAGGCAGTGATAGGAAGAAACTGCCAAGTCAAAAAGTGAAACTAGTTTGGAAGCTTATGATTGGCTGATATAACTAGGGTTGGGGAACCAGCTACCCACTATTAGACTGGCATACTCTTTAAAGTGTTTGATGAGCGTTTAAGCTTTCTTGTGTATGCAGAGTTCCAAAATCGTTTATTTGCAAGTTTTTATTTCTTTAAACAGATTAAGAAAAACTCAGTTACATAAAATATCTGATTATATATGGAAATGGCCTTAGCTAGTGTCCACTAGTAAAGGGTAGTGAACCCCTTTAGCCCTCATCACTATTGCTATTCTCTCTCTCTCTCTCTCTCTCTCTCTCTCTCCCTCTTTCTTTCCCTCATGCATACACAAGTTTCATAGTTTGCCATGCTTTGAGACAGAGGCAGAGGGGGGTGTTGGAGGGGTGGAAAGGGGATGAATAGGTTATGCATGAGTTCACACCCCCTCTACTCTCGGGACTTCAGGAGACTGATGAGCGAACGTGACTTTCACAGCTTCCACTGCTACTTTTGCAGGTGTGTGTGCTGAGTTGCATGTGTGTGTGTGTGTCTGCCTGAAAGAACTGTGCTCACATTTCCACTAACACACTCAGACCCTTATCTCCTCCCATCCGTCAAGGCTTTGTTAAAAAGAAGGGCTGGTAAATGGCAGCCATGATGGATTACTCACTCGTTTGGCAGCTCTCTCGTTTGTATGTGTGTGTCTGCATGTATGGCTCGGTGTCTACATGCAAGATGACGGGGAAAACTCATGAAATCTTTTTCTCTTCTCAAAATTGTGTGTTTGTTGGTTTAGCTTGTTTCCCATCAATGTATCTGTTAAAATGGTTTACAAACTAATTAGAAACAGCTAAATTTAAAGTACCTTTAAATGCAGAAAAACAATGTAATTTGAAAAAGTGCTTTTGGTGACAGTCTTTATTATAACATTTGAAGTAAAAACAGGCTTTTATAGGAAATGAACTTGCATGAAAACTCTTGTTGCATACCAGCTTTGTCTACAGTGGAATTATCTTCTTTTTTGAAGTACAGTTTAGAAGAAACACTAGCAAACTGAACTCAATATTGTTTTGCCAATGTTAGTTTTTTTTTAATGACACTCACGTGCATGAATGTAAACTAAAGACTTTTTGTAACCCTGGGATGCAAAAACAAGCTTTTTTTCACATTTATGAACTGTAATTTATGCCATTTATCGTGTTAGTGTTGTATCCTCTTCATGAATTTTCATGTTGTTGAATTGGACACGGGAGCATCACGGTGGCGCAGTGGGTAGCACGGTCGTCTCACAGCAAGAAGGTCACTGGTTTGAGCCTCGGCTGAGTCGGTTGGTATTTCTGTGTGGAGTTTGCATGTTCTCCTCGTGATCGCGTGGGTTTACTCCGGGTGCTCTGGTTTCCCCCACAAGTCCAAAGACATGCGGTATAAGTGAATTGAGAAAAAACTATTTTCCATAGAGTGTGTGTGTGAATGTTTCCCAGCGATGGGTTGCGGCTGGAAGGGCATCTGCCGCGTAAAACATATGCCGGAGGAGTTGGCGGTTCATTCCGCTGTGGCGACCCCGAAGGGGAAGAAAGCCGACTTGAAAATGGATGGATGGACACAGCTGTTAAATCTCTGCAAACATTTATGTGATTTGTTGTTTGAATATTACATGCAACAAGATCAGTTCAACACAATATCATTGTCAGGAATTTCAAGAAAAAAAAATTCAACAGTTGTGGAGAGGACTGAGGCAAGGCAGCTCCTGAAAAAAAGAGCAGCATTCAAAGAGCCGTGAGGATGGCTCGCTGTGTCTCATTGTAGCATTTGTAGTGACAGTATTAAAGCTGCAATTCTGGAGTGTGATTTATGCAAACCATATGATTATGCAGAGTATATGATTTTGCAGAAGTCAAATTTAACAGTTACAAAACCAGTTTGATATAGAGATTTTAATTAGTTTTGTAGCTGATCAAGACTTAACCCCTTTAAAAAAGACGATCAACTTAAACTGCCATCACAAAAAAGAAAAAAAAAATCTGTAGATTTAGGAAAGCAGCTGAAGGAAAAAAAATTAAGTAAAAAGAAAAACAGAACTTGATTCTAGTCATGTATGGGCTAAAGGCTTAAGTACTAGAACAGTTGAGAAGTGTTTGAAAGTACAGTATAGAGAAATTATTTGTTTCTAAGCTTTGAACCTATAGTTTTTTCTCTTTATACATCTTACCTTGCTTTTACCTTACTGTTTCATTGCAGTTGCCAAATAGGGAAAACCGTTTAATTCAGTTCAAACAACTGAAATAGTTCAAAATGTTGGGGTCAATTTTAAGGGGTAATATCACTGTGTTGTTGGAGTTTTGAGTGAAAAAGACAATAAGCTCTGAATTATGACAAAGGCATCACATCAGTTCATTTTTTATCATTTGTTTTTTATTTGTCAGTGAAATTTTGATTTGCATCATCAGAACAGGGTTTCAGAGCCTTATCTGGTTCTCTTCAAAACAATGGCTGTGTGTGTTTTCTCCCTGAGGCCAGACCATGTCCATTAGTGTCTGATTAAAAGAAGACAGTGCAGTGTAATGTAACCCGCTCTTCTGTTTGGGTTTTTTAACACAGTTCTCCTTTTTCACGGAACAAGCACATTTAAGAGTCTTTTAAGTGCTCATTTGAAGCCCCAGTCTTTGATAATCATTACTTTGTCAGAAACCTGCTATTGGCGGATGTTAATCCTTATATTTAATGTTTACAGTTTTATAATCAATAAACAATTCTGTTAGATCCAACAAACATACATGACATTTATTGTAAATGAGACTTCATGTTGGTATACAGGGTGCTGTTTTAAACGATTACATACTTTAAACATCTTTTTAGTTAATAATATGTCCATGAGTTCTACTCTACTTCAACAATCTGCAGATTACCGAAATCTATATGTAAATTAACATGTTACATTACATTTAAAAGTTTGCAGGTTCCTTCCATTTTAAATTCGATTCCCCGTCTAGCTTATGTATCTTCTTTGGGATTTGCCTCTTTCGCAGTTGCCAGACCATGGAGGAGAATTTCTTCTCTTTGAAGCCCCACGCAGCACCTCTGCCCCCCTCGCCTCTTGCTGCAGTCTAGTCTTTGAAGAGCTGGAGGACGAAAGGCTGCAGTGCTTTCAAAGTGCCTGATGTCAGTTCATTTCCCCATTTTAATTGGGCTATCTAAATGCATCCCTGGTTTGTCAATACCCGCCGGGGTCCCAGATAAAAATGATTTGTCTGTCACATTCAGCCACACGTTCAGCCTCCCCCCTTAGAGAACGCACTCGGAGAGATGTCTGGATTAATGTAAAAAAGAATGAGTGGTGTTTATAAGTTTAGTAGTTGAGGGGAACAATGGGTTTAGGGCTGTCCTCGAGAAGGACAATGGGATGGTCCCATGATGTGCTTTGGTTGGAAGTTTTCACATTTTTTATTAAATCTCCTTTATAATCGGAATGTTGAAAGATACATTATACCGTTAACCAATGTATTAAAAATTGTATTATGCATTTATTTCACTTTTTTTCATTATTGAAGACCTTATGTGATAAATCATTAAATGCACACACGGGCTTTAACACCAACTTCCAACTTTCAACCGACATTCACTAGTTTACTTTTAATTAAAATTGTTGGCAGAGTTCACGTGATGTCAACAGTAGGATGTAATCCGTGTATTAGGCACTGCTCTTTATTTGAAATGTACACTAGAGCAATTAGAAAATGTCTAATTAGATAATCATTCAGTTACCATAAGTTTGGTGAAAGCTTGGCTGATAGATAGACATCTAACCATATGGTACCACCTACCCATAATATCTCAAGTATATAAGAAATGGCCTAAGGGACAACATCAACATTGTGGAAGCTATGCCTCCTTCTACTCCTTCACCACTCAAAAAATTCCACTTGGACAGCTCGCGGGTTACGCCTGAGATACTTGCAATTATAAGCAAAAGTGAAACTGTGAACTATAAGTTATGGTGGGACTTTCATATGATCAAACTGAACCATTGCATCAGACCATTTAGAACTTCTCCATGTTTTAAATAATGGAGATAATTATCACACTATCAACCAATGAGCAATCAATCAATAAATTTGAAGTTGATAAACTTCATTATTAATGACGGCAGAAGCTTGTTAAAGGTTTTTGGTTCTTTAATGGATTCGGTTCCAACATTCATAACTAAGCTTGGTTTATATTAAATCACACTCTTTAGAATATCAGGAACTTCTGCAGCAGTATTGTTTGCACACATCTATTGTGTCGCACGATCATGTGCTTTTATTTTGTGTGTGTGTTTTTTTTGCACTAGCCTTGCTCCCTAATTCAGCTGCATCACACACACACACACACACAGTGCAGAAATTGTTGAAGGTGGCCTTGCTGAACTCCATGTGTCTCTCTTCTAGTTTCTCGGACACACACAAACAAGCACAAGGTCAGGTTACCAAGCGCAGAGTCTTATCTCCTCTGTGCCTAGTTTTTTTTCTCACTTCTTGTCACAGAGTGTGGCAGTGGCTTTCACTCGGCTTGAAGCTCCATTATCTTTCACCGCCCAGCGAGTCTCTGCCATTCCTTCCCCATAAGAACTTTCAATATCTGCACTCTGATGTACTTGGACTGTGTGGTGGTGGTTGTGTTAATCATTGATGGAGTGCTTTACACACAGAATCATGGAACTGTGTTGCCACCTTTTGTTCAGTATTTTCATCAGACTGAATGTTTGTGTATTTTCTGAATGTGTGTTTTCATTGACATCCCTAAGGCACAGAGGGCAACCAGTATATTTAAAAAAGAAGGTATTTCTGACCTGCACATGTCTGTGATAGTTAAAGTTGGGAATCAAAGATTTTTTTAAGAGCTCGACCAGTATATAACGCTTATTAAACAGGAAACAGGTTCATGATTCAGGCAAATATTTCTGCCAATGGTAATGTTTTGCCAAGTTCCAGATGCGTCAAAGCCAAGACACATGATATTTTCGTTGCCAGTATGGCAGCCTTTTAATTTCATTTAATCTATAACCTAATTAAGCATAAAATATCTAAAGATAAGAGTATTTGTATTCTCACAAGTGATAACTATATTTGAAACAGTTATGAAGACAGTTAGAGGTATCTGCAATTCAAATTGAACTTATTGGAAAGTGCATTAAAGATCTCTAACTGTAATTTCTATATTTAGTATAGAATAAGTATAAGTATAATGGCTTTGCCAGTAAAATTTTCTGCATGGAGACTCCTTGATACTAAAACTAGAAAGTGTAAGACTCAATTCTATAATTTAATGAAAATCACTGATTGTTGGAAAAGATACATTCTCAAAAATCAAAAGTAAATCCAACATCTTTGTTCAGTAACTTTGTCTTCAAAGCAAAATAAAGCACGTATCCTCATTTGCTCTTTCTTTGGTAATGATGAAGGGTCTTGTGTTGTCTTTTACTCATTACATTCTTAAATTCTTGAAGTTTGCTCTTCTCCTGTAACACCAGCAATACTTATATCAGTCAAAACAGGTGGGAGGGGACTTTTACGTTTTGATGCCATTTTACTCAAAAAAAAGTTCTGTGGTTTGGTAAAACAACTCCCCTTTTCTTCATTGAAAACATCCAAGCACAAAAGACTTGTGTATGACTTTGTTCTTCTAAATAGTACTGAGCTACTGAGCAGCCCACCCCCCTTTCATCATTTATAAGTTATCCAGTGTATTTCTTAGGATATCTGTCTGCCAAGAGATGTGACATCACAAACAAAGCGGCTTGAGGCCGGCTCAATTTAGGAGTGTATTAAATATTTGTTGGTATTGATGGAAATATTTCGATATTTGATTTATAGTTTTGTCTTTATATGGTGGTTGGAAATGCATCAAGAAGCCACATTTCTTTTAACATATCTAAAAAGGTGACATTTGTACTGTATGCTATCTAAAAACATGTCCAGGCACTCTATATCAAATGTATAGCATGGGTTTTTAAAAGGTTTAAAACGCATGTCTTCACTAACTCATGAGAAAAGCCAGGTTTGCCAGAGGTAGAGATTCCACGTACATAAATGTACAAATTGTTATACTGTTTGCATTTCATCCGATTTTTTTTTTTCAAATTCTTTTAAGATGCTTTTTGTTAGTTGTTAAAAAACAAGACAGCCTGACAGATTTTTCCAGTGCTAAAATTAATCTTTAAGTCTTAACTATTTAGATTTAAACTTTTTATTGTTAGTCTTAGAACGTTTTTGTTATTGAACGTATGCATTTTTTAACAGTCCGCTTCATTCAAAAATTCTACTTTTAAATAATTTAAATAGCTTCACAAAGACCACTAAACAATGGATTTTAAATGACAGGAAACAGGAAACTATGGGTTTATAATACCCTGTCCATAGAGACACAGGGGCTCTCCATCCCAAATGGAGCCAAAACTACAGTTACGCTCTCCACATGACAACACCATACCCGCCATCTTCAAATTCCCACATTTTCAAGATGCACTGCTACTAGAAAAGCTATGCAGATACACAGATAATCTGTGTGAAAGAAACTCAAGTTTTCAAAACAAACCAGTATGTATGAACAATGCCTAAGAATGAAAGTCCAAGGCTCTCAAGATTTTGCTGACTAAGACATTTTTAATTAGGGACAACTGAACCATGGTTTATATTGTTTTTACACATATTGTGTGTTTTGGTGATGAAATAAGCATTAGGCGCTATGCTAACAAACTCTAAACAGATTTCTATTCTTTTAAAAAGTGACTTTCGTAAACATTTAATTATTTGTTGTATTTCAGAAAGATGCTAATATCCAAATAACATTTTAAAACAATCCTTAAATAATAAAAAATTGGCCAACATAAAAATTTAGACAGTGACAATTTTTTTTTATGTTTACTTTTATCATTGGACTTTATTTTCTATGGACACCTGTGCACCGTAATCTCATTTGAGCATAGTCTTAACCCTCAAGTCTGAGTGTCTCTGTCTTGTACCTGATACCAATGTTAATATAGAACCACAGACAAATCCAGTATCACCCCAATGCATTGCATCTATTTCTGTTTATTTCCATTTTAGTGAAATGAAGTGCTTGCACTTTCATTGTGGATTTGTAAGGGTGGGAGTGCAGTGATAAGGCATGGAAACTATGCTCTTTTCTTTTCACTAAATACTGGAGGGTCATTCCTGGTGGGATATTAAAATGTAATGTCAAACAGAACTTGCTTTTCATGTTATTATTGGCAAAGGTGGAACATTTGGTACATGCAAGTGCAACACACCGGTCTCACAGTTGCCTTTGATTTCATCATTCGCACAAAATTTGCATGCACAAATAGGACACACACACACATGCTAATTTTATTAGGTGTTGTTGCATACAGTCTACAGCTTAATTTACACATAACAATAACAGATGATACACTTTCTAAAAGTAGTACTTTGACAAAAAGCTCCTCTATTTTTATTTTTTTTATATATCACCCTCCTCAGTGCATGTCGCCTATACTTTTGTGCTTCAAAAACAATATGTTCATGGTTATTCTAAAAATAATATATCTTTACTGCATATTGCGTCTTTGACTTAATGTACAAGTAATTTCAAAAGAAAATAAGCTATAAGCTAAAAGTTATGATGGATTTGGAAAAAAAGTGATATGAAATATGAATAATTTACTCAGTTTGACAAACAAATATTGTCCTCAGACAGTTTGTACTGGCAATCTTTCCAACTATTCAGTGGCCAGCTCAATCATGTCTCCTGGGAGCTCTCTTTAATGCACAATTGTGTTGCTCTGTTGGTCAAATAACCCAGCTGAACACTTGAATTGTGGGTAAGGTGTCAGTAAATTGATTTAAATTACAGGGAGGGCACTGGTGGGTATTAAGTAATTGACAGCTGTGCTGGGCTCTCAGTCTGCGCTAACGACTTCATCATAAAAGCTAAAGCTGTTTCCAACGCTCGTCCATTGGAATGAACAGCTCACGGGGCACGGCTTTGGTCTGCAGGCTATTTCAGGCACTCTTTTATCATGCAATGTGATGGATGAAAAGCCTCGGAGAAAGTGGGGCAGGAAGGGCAACAGGTGTGGCGGTACATTCTTAACCTTGTTCTCCAGTCACCCTGCAGTTAGCCCTCTGACCATTCTTTTAGTACGCATGGAGGATGAATAGTTAAACCTTTTCTCAGACATCAGCAGTGGAAATGCCATATTGATACAGTAGGCCACACTGGCAGGCAGGCCTTTCTCTGGGGGACCCGCAGCAAAGGGACCGTTGTGGATATAAGTGTAATTGTGCCCTAGAAAGTGTCTATAATGTAGTGAAGAGCATCTCTCCTCTTGAGGAGCCTGACATTTTTAAAGCAAAGAATTGTCCTGGTTTCTCATCCCTAGACAAGGTGGCAGGGAGAAATGTGTCTGGCAGCATTTTTATGGCTTCTTATAGCATGTCATAATGCTGTTTCCTATCATGTACAGCTTTTCAGGTAAAAAAAAAAAAAGTGTCCGGATTTTGTACCCCTGGTTTTTGGAGAATTGCTTTTTGAACAGTGACTTCAGTTTGAATAAATACTCGGATACATTGAATTTGAATAGAAAAAGCATTGTGAACTATTTCCATGTGGTGTTTCTGTATTGTTATTCAAGGAAAAGTATTTGAAGAAGTGTCTAATCTTTAAACAACATAAACAAATCTTTTGTCATGTTTTATTTATAACACATTTTTAAATCTTTGCATTTATTTTTATTTTATTCAAAAAGTTATCTTATGTGGTGGTTAGGTCAGAAGGCTTAAATGTTCAGTGACATTGGGCTATTTTTAATGTTATATATTTAAATGCTCACATTGGTCTAATTGTATAGGGAATGTGATTATTTAACTTTTAAAGTCTATTTTTTCCATTCAATCTCTTCATTTTGTAACACAGGCTTATTCAGCAAATCGGCTGAGATTTTCATTCATCACACTTCGTAATCACTCTCCAGTTAATCACTTATTAGTGAATAGCATAATCATAACATAATAAACATAAGTTATTGTCTGACTATCAACGAAGATATGAGAGAAATTATACTATTATACAACCTTATCTCTATGTGCCAGAATCTTGTTTCTATTTTAAATAAGGTGGGTGGGCTTTTCCTTCTGTTTGACTCGCGTACGTTTTTTTCTGGATATCACGAGAGAAGGTATTGTTTTGTGGATAGCCCATCACTCCCAGGTGAGGAAAATCTGCCTTTTATGGGACTTGTGTGACATTGTCAATACCTTGAATGAAATCTGTTTTAAAAAGAAACAATTTTTTTTTTCGGGAACGTCCCTGGTTTGATTTTTGATTCAATCTATCCTTTTAAATCACCTTAAGAGCCACTAAAAGGCTCAACCTGGCATTACTCCTTTAAAGGTTTGAAATTTGGACAGATTGTAATTCTTTGAAGTTGATAATCACACTTCATGAAAACAATTTATTTTCACGGTTCTAATTACTGAAAGCTGTAAAATAAAAATATGATGTTATCTAACTCAGTATTTAAAGTGTTGTGGCTTCTCTTTTTTTCACCCTATTCTCTGTTAGTGGATATTTATTTTATGTACTTTTTTATTTATCCAGAGGGGAAAAAAACTAAGTCCTGAGCTTAACCCTAATGCAATAGGTGTCAAAATAGGGCATTAAAGAGAGTGTGGTGGCAGCCTTCCTCACACGGAAAAAAGAAAAGCTTCATGAACACCGAAACTAGATGAAAACGAAACAATGTCTGTTTTGACATTTTTATATTCGTTTGTATTCATTGTATTGTTATTTTGGAGGAAGTGGGTATTTTTATGTTTTCTTTTGTGTTTCTCCTCATTTTTTCTTCTTTTTCATTCTTTCTTAAAAGTTTCATTTTGTTTTTAAAATTGCTTAGAATTTTGTTTTAGGTTTTTTTTAAATGCTCTAAATGACTTACATTTTTCTACAGTTATGTAGTTGACTTTGTTATTTTACTATGTTCATTCATTTGTAGTTCACCTTTGCTTGTTTTATTTCTAGTATTCATTTTTAGTTTGTTCTTTTTGCTAGTTATTTCTTAAAAAATATTAGGTATTTACATGGTTTAGCAGGTTATCTATATCTTATATATCCCTATCTCTATCCTTCTTCTATCTCTTTCTTTGTCACTTTCTTTGTTTATTTGTTTGTTTCTTAGATTATTTATGTCTTTCTTTTACTGTCTTGCTTTCCCACTGAAATCACTGCAAAGATTTCTTTCAAATATTTCAGTTAGACATTTTCACATAAAAATGCCCACCACCTGTCAATCCCTCTTTCTTCATAGCATGATTAATCATTAACATATTCCTCCCCGCAAGCTCCTTAGTGAGTCAGAGAACACACAGGCAAGCACGTACAGACCAAGGCAGGAATAACCTTTGCACACAGGTGAGTATCCTCCCGTCTATTCATCAGGAAACCTTTCTGAGCCACGCTCTGACATCATCACACTAGCTCCGCCCAGACTAACACCCACTTACACCTCACATAGTGAGGACTGTTGCCTCAGGAAGGACAGCAATCAGCTCTCTCCATATCCATCTGGGAACACTACTGACACAAGAGAATATTTTGAAACTGTGGATAAAGGCAAGTCTCACTCAAGGACCGTTGGATTGAAAAAGAAACAGAAGAGAGCTCTGTTTTGTCTGTTCCTCTTGAGGCTGTTAAACAGAATCTTCCCACCTGGATGTTACAAGCGCAAGAATTTAAATATTGTGGCTGTCGCTCTTGGGAATAACAGTCAAAGGGAGAAGAAAGTGTTTGGGATTTAAGCGAAGGATTACTTTTTCTCACATTTCCCCTGGATGTTTTCTCAATTTCCTTTTGTTATGGGTAAGTTTAATGAGCACTCGCTGTGATCTAAGTTATTCGGTTGTCTTGTCTGCTTTGTAATTTGAGGGAACATTGCAAATTACATCACATTTCAGCAGGCTTGGTCACTCGCCTGAAGTTAGTGGTAATCCCCAAAGTTTTCTCAACTTTATTTCTCTTTTGCATAGCTTCGCTTAGTTTACTAGATCTCTTCTCTGAGCAGTTTTTCAGTCTCTTTTGTCTTTTTATTGTCACTTGCTCAACCAAAAACAATGTCTTTACTTTGGCTCTATTGGCTACCTCTTTGGCACATTGCCCTGTCTGGTGAGAGCCCTCTTTTTGCCTTTTTTTTTCCAGTGGTCTCTGAATAGAGAGCTGTCGAGTGTCCCTAGCTACCACTAATATAACGTGAGAGACCCTGCTGTGAGACCACATGAAGTCTGAGGCCAAACAACCCGTTTTTCCAGTTGTCTTTATCTCTCTTAACTTTCTAGCCATGCAGGGCTCTGACTTTTTCTACAATCTCAGACTTTACCACTCATTACCATGACTGCAGAAAATGATAGGGTTTGTTGTGAGTTGTGAAATAGCTATCTTAGTTCAGATGTGGCTTGAATCTGTGGAAAATGCATGTGTTAACTTAAGAGAGATTTGATAAACTTTGGAACCATTTTCAACTCTTAACTTTTTGAGTTTTTGGATAATATTTCACTTTTGTAATTTGCAATAATATAATGTGCCAAGTGACTATTGCACTATAGCTCCTTGCTAAACTTTTATCTGGAATTATACGGTTCTTCCGGTGAATTCTATCTCGTAGTTTCCAAAGGTTGAAGCTGGCAAGGGAAGAGAGTTTAAAGATAGCACGTCTGTCTC
Organism: Danionella dracula; assembly: GCA_900490495.1. Classification (NCBI taxonomy): domain Eukaryota; kingdom Metazoa; phylum Chordata; class Actinopteri; order Cypriniformes; family Danionidae; genus Danionella; species Danionella dracula. The sequence goes on from UELW01000100.1 coordinate 5,201,603, forward strand.
GCTTTGTTTAGCATGAAAAGCTGAGACCTCCTGGGGCTGCGCCTCAGAGAATCCAGATCTGCTTTATCAAAGTTGTGCAAAATTTGAACCATTGCTCTCTCTCGCGCTTGTTAATCATTTACCAGCACAGACTTCCAACTCAAATGGGATGGGGGTGGAGAGCAAAGCCTGATAAAAGCTTTTTAAAGAAAGTTTCTTGAAGCAAAGCCTCTCTGATCTTTGTATCTACTTGCCCACCTCTGCGCAGAGTTAAAAAAAGAAGAAAACAGGAGCCCAACAGGAGTTTGTGTTCTTATCGGTTGTGTCCGTGCCCATCGTCTGTCACTCTTGACCTCCCACATACAGGCCGCTGACCTGAAATTCCTCTTTTACAACTCCGTCACAGTCGTGTGGCCAGCTGCTCCTCTCAGAGGGGTGTGGGATCACACTGAACAACAAACACAGTGAATTATAACAACTTGTGATGACGTTTGTCTGTTGAAGGATTGTGTGCAACAGCTTTGTTTGCTTTTCTAGCTGAGTTAATTAATTTTCATGTCTGGCTGAAATGATCTGTACATATGAAACATATTCTGGACAATATTACTTTCATCAAGATAAGGGTGACGTGTAGTTAACTGTTTATAGGGTGTTTGTTGGCAAAAGTTTTACTGAGGTTCTTATAATATGTTTGTCAGGCATTCACTCTACCTGCTCAACGAGGCTCTCTCACATCACTCGCCTGAAAACACTCACGTGTTCCTGCAATCTGAAAAACGGTCACCCGAGAACAATTACAGGAGATGCCAGCGTTTAAATTCTCAGCATTCCTATAAGTATTTCCTCTCCACTGTCTTGTCTAGTCACTTTCTTCAAACTTACCTAACTGCACCTTGAGTAAATACCCTCCTTATTGCATAGTGTTGGTCTGTTAGTCTCCACTATCTATTCCTGATGGACTCAGTTGTCTAGTTTTTCTGTGTTCCTTTGTCCTTTTTCTTCTTTTTTTGGCCCACTTGCGGTGTGCCTTGTGCCGGTTCTTGCCTCCATCAACTTACCTTGCTTCAATTTTTTTGTTAAGGGATATTCATCATTTGCTCCTATAACCCTATCCGTATTCTGCATTTCAAAACATATTTATCAGTTCTCTTGCCACTGCATTTTCTGTCTTTCTGACAAATAATAAATAAAAAAATTATTGGAGCTGCCAGTATTGTTTTAGCTAAAAGGACAAAATATTATCAGATAAATATCAAATGGTCAGCTTTGTTGTGACCAAAATAAAAGTAAACCGGTTTTCATGAGTGGATTTGATCTCCTCAATCATTTGCTTGTTTATGCGTAAATATGTGCTAACATCTAATAAAGTTTTAAAAAGTAATTATTATTGATCAATATAACACATATACTGCATAATTTGACACACATTTATGTAGTTTATTTTTATTCATTAATAGTTAAATCCTGCAAAAAAAATGTCCTGTGACCTTTAAACTCCGCAACTGTCTTTACACATTTTATAGAACCTCATTGCACATTAATGTTAATGGGGCTTGGCAGTCACCTTGCATGTTGGGGCAGTTTTGCTCCCGTGATCTGTACAGACAGGCCTGGACTGGTGCATGTGTGATCACAATGCTTTGTTTGGTCATGAACAGTCACACCTTCCGTAAGACCTCACTGACCTCACACACTTTCAGATGAAGATAAATAGAAGTCGTTACTGATGTTTAAAGACTGTTTTGAATTCAAAAAGATGTGGGCTTTTGTTTGAGTGAAGCTTTTTGCAATCTGCGTTTTATTGAGTTGTGTGTGATTACCTCTTTTGTTCTTTGAATTTTCTTTTCAAGCAGTACTCTTCATTCATATAACTTTTGAGTGCTCACAACTGAAAATCAGATTTTTACTTTACAGAAAAATTAAATGGGTATTTTTGAATTTACATCTTACAATAATTGTTATCTCAAGACATGGAGCAGTGATAACCCATTTTTTTACTAAACACATTGCAGACTTGTTTTTTTCGTAAATAACTACTTATGAATTACTACAAACTCAGATCCAGTTTATTGGGGAAACTTTACTGGTTTTATCTAACTTCATCAAGCAAAATATTAAGCAAGAAAAAAAACAACAACAACAAATTTGCTTTAAAAACAGCAACTGCAGCATGTAGACACCAACCAGTGATCTTTCTTTTTCTTTTACATTTTCTCTATTTTTCTATTCTATTTAGTGTTCTTATATTTATATTTAAATATTTATTTGTCACCCAAATTCTCTATTTTCTATTATAAACAACAACAACAAACAAAACTGTTTTTGAAATTTTTGAGCATCAGGTTTTCATCCATAAAGTGAAGTTTATCAATGTTTGTCATCATATTTGCAATTCTATTATTAGTTTACACTTGTAAATCCAAAAAGCTACATTTAACTATCTTTTATCAAAAAATCAGCTGTCTAAAGTTTGCAAAGCTAACATCCCCAGCTTTTCTCTGAACACTGAAATATTTAACCACAGTCAGGGCTTTATGTGATAAAGAAGTCACAAATGGTTTAATTGTGATTATTTAAATTTCACTTCACAAATGAAATTGAATTGTTTATATAATCTTTTGTTCAACTTTATCTTGTGATGTGGATCAACAAGCACATTGAATTTTGTTTAGTCTGTTGTTATTAAGTATGTTCAAACATGTGTTTTTAAAATAACTTAATATTTCAGTAAAGGGGGTTTATTTTGGATCATTTGAAAAGAGTCCATGGAAAGCAAAATCTTTCAGTCTGAACTGGGTTTTCCTTGAAAAGGGATCCGGTGAGTCTAGTCTTTGTGTAAAAGACAGGGGAGGATTTTGCTGAACAAAATTTTCCGATGTTTTTTCAAGCCTAATAGTATTTTTACAGGTGTAGACAATACCGGCCAAAGCAGACAATCCACAAACCAGCTCTAATAATAGCGCAGGGATAATACCTGTCAGAACTGGTTGTTCATTTGCTGTTTATCACCTTTAGAGTATACGACTCTTTGTTTGTGAACGAAAACATTTCATTTCTTTGCAAGACAATTGAATTCACCTTATCCCCGGCATGCTACAACAATGCCATTAGGCATCAACAACATTAGTTTTCATGATGAGTAGCTCTTTCCTCTAGTCATCCTCCTCCCCTCTTCAGAATGTATTGCACAGCAAGATCCAAGGAATGTGATGACTTGTTCAGGATATGGTGATGAGAATGAATTCGTTTCATTTGCATGGCGTCTGTGTTTTTTTTTTTTTTTTTTTTCATTTTCTTGGTGTGAGATTAATGTCTTGAGGCAATGAGATCTAACAGAAAGAAAGAACTTCAGAACAGGTTCCTTTACCATACCTTGTGTCTCGTGGTCACAAATTGTTTAGAAGGGTGTTTGGTCCAAAGGTGGCATATACAACAGATGCCCTTAATCAAGCACAGCTTGACTACTGTATAGTATGCAGTATATCTCAGAATAGAGTAGATGAACATGACTTTCTATTGGGATGGCTATTCTTTAGTTTATTTCCATACAAGTCTGCTGAAGGGCACCACAGATATGGTTGAGAGGTGGGAGAACAAGTGTTTCATCCCTCGCCACCTTGAACTCAATGGATCTCCTTATCCACCAGACCACAAATGCCCCAAGAAAATAACAACTTAACAAAAAATTTACAATTTAAGTGAAAAAATGCAGTATGCAGCTAACTCCACCTTCAGAACCAGACCTCAATTCTTGACTCTGAAGAGTTTTAAATGATTTGATGTTAAAAATTATTTTTAAAAATCCTGAAATAAGCCATTATCAGCTAAAACTCACTTTTTTGTGTGTCTGCTAGTTCTAAAACCTCATTGTGGAGTAGAGGAGAACAGTTGCTAAAACAGCAGAATGAAGAAAATATTGTAATTTTAATGTAAATCAGTAGTCTCAAACTCAATTTCGGGAGGGATCACAGCCCTGCACAGTTTTACTCCAACCTTAACCAAGCACACCTTATTCCACTGAATAAGCTCCACTGGGTTTGTTTGAAGCGGTGTCCATCTTGAAACAAGGTTGAAAAAAACCTGTGGGGCTATGGCCCTCCATGAATTGAGTTTGAGAGGTGGTGTGATTGGTTGGTTCCCTAAAAATATTCAACATTATTCTATTTTTACACATATCACATTATCTTAAGTTTCAAATCAATTGTATTATGTATTTTTTATGAAATTAGTTTGTCACAACAACAAAATAAGTTACCTAGCCGACACTCTTCTGAAATGAATAAACCAATTAGTGTATAAAAATATGTTCAATGTCGAAGGCAAAATGGCCAATTCTTGCAACTTTGCCTTAGGCTCTGAATGGTTAAGTTGCAAAGATATTTTAAAAGGAGCATTGTTTTTTTTTAAATGGTCAGATGGTTACTTTGTTCAAAAGTGAATAAGCAAATCTCAATGTTTTATCTGTACCTCCTCCTCATTGAAATTTTTCTCTCTAGCTCTGTCAAACTCTCTCTCACCCGAACTCTTTTGTATAAGAGAGCTGTGGAAACAGACTATGTATGAACACTATGTGTTACACCATGTATGAATATGGTCAGTAGGTAGCTAACCTATCCTTTAACCAAATTAACACGTACATGATTCTACAAGCCACTACAGATTAATTAATAAATATTAAAAATCAGTCCCATAATTAGAGAACACACACACACACACACACACATCAGACACAGTGAATTTGTGTGCTTAAGATAAAAATGTAACACTGAATAATCATATTTACATAATCATTGTCACCTGACATCCAGAAGGAATAACTGGACTGTTTTAAATATCAACATAAAATCAAATCTGTCTGTGGTCAATAAAAGGACTTATTTAATTCTGTGTGTTTTCTAGGTTGTTCTTTGATTTGTTAAGTTTTTTTACTCCCTATCATGGTAACCACAGTTCAAATGCTACCTCTCAACCACTGATCATTAGATCAGTTTTACCTGGACAACTCATCACCAATTTACCCTCTTAGCAATCTTACCCTCTTTTTTGTATAGTTGTTAAAATTGGATCCCGAACATCAAACACTCCACCCTTAACTAACTTAACTGTTCTAATTATGTACAATGACCTGAAAAATATAAGTTCTTCACAGCATTTTCCCTTTTTACAACTTATAATGACCATTCTGTCATCTGCTAGTCATCTTAGAATCAGATCCTTAAAATCTTCAAATTCAAAATCCTTCTAGTATAAAAATCTCCACCATTTGCTGACCTTTCTTGTTTTCTCATTAGGTCACCAGAGCAACTACAAACATGTATACACAACAACATACAGCCATATGTTCTTTTTTTATTTAAATTGGGTGTGCCGAGTCATATTATTTTTAAACTGTACATGCACACAATGCAGTGATGCATAAAACCTTTGTTAATAAGCAAATGTGGGTGTTACTCAAAAACTGTGTCTGCTTCAGTATGAGTCTGTGCATGTTGTTCTGATGGCAGAGCTGCAAAACCTGTTTGAGAGGGCGCCAGCATTGCGTGTCTGTTGAAGAGGTAATTGATAGTCTGAGAACTGTTTTTACTTCAGGTACATCCACCCTGCAGCCACAGGGATGGTGAGGGGGTGGGTGCATGAAGCATGCGGGTGAAAATCGAAGAGCACCAAGTGGGAAAAGGAGCTCTAGACAGTGTGGAAGAGGAGGGTGATAGATAGCAAAGGAGTAGATGGATGGCCTAAACAAGATGGATTTTATGTCAGGGAGCGGACAATCTATTTCTTACGACATTTTACACTGACGACATGTCTTGGTCAAGCCGATGGAAGGAGTTCTATTTTTGCCAGGTAATGTGAAATAGTTTAAGCCACAAGATTCGCAGCATATAAAACTGAAAAAAGGTGAGATGTTGTCAGAATTCAGCTGTCAGCTAAACAATTGTCTCTTTTTCGAGAGGAAGGAGACATTCCAAGGTGCTGTGCTAATAAAAACACAAGCACAGAACAAAAAATGAAGCCAGCTGTTTAAGTAATTCACATTCAAGCATACAGGATTTGTCTCCAATCGCCACTTACAAATGCACTCAACATTTAGTCAGAGACTTTTGAATGGGAAATCAAAGCCCTTCAGATTTCGAAGTGGTGGGGAATACTATACTTTAAAACTGAAATACTTTAAGCACCCAGGTCTTCCATTAACCTCTATAAATAAATGAGGAAAGCCCAGACCTGCTCACTGATGAAGAGGTTAGCAAGCTCCATGTAAAGGGTAGCTGTGCATTGGGGATAAGATTTTGAATCGCGGTTGATCTTTTTAAGGTCAAGTCTTCCATTACAATGGTTACCCTGCCCTTAAACAAGCTTCAGGTGAAATAAAGACACTTGGTTAGATTGCTCTACATTAGAGTGATTCTTCTGATAATTTAGATATTTTTATTAAAACCTTGTGGGCCATATCTGATGGACAACCATGTAGAAACTCATGGATTGCACTAAAAACTTTGATTATCATTAAAAACTTATGCCAAATTTAACTTTCCACTGACCTCCAGTATTAGTTCTGAGAGGTCTTGTTTTAGACTAATCAAACATATAATCACTCTGATATAGTACTAGTCCTAGTTCTGCTTGAAGTCTGTGACAGACACACAACAAGCTAGTCACGCATAACATGGAACAATGTAGATAATCAAAAGAGGTGGGTTTCTTTATTATGTGTATGGGATGGCTTTTAAAGCTCAAATGAAGGGCAGATAATATAAGCAAGTCAACAAACCACATCTTAACCTTTCTTTCTGACCAATCAGTGAGCTTATCTATGTGTACATTTTTCTTCAATATTGATTTGTGGCTCTTGCTGCCAATTGTAATTTTAGATTTGACAAGCAGAAGTTCTATGAGTTTGCTCTGAAACCATTTTTAATTTTAGAATAGGTTTTGGTCTTTTGTCTTGAAATGGACTTTTCACTCTTGGGTAGCACTGCTGGGGAAAGAAACAGTGTGACCGTATAAAACCACTTTGCAGAAAAGCACATTGACACTGCTTTGGAGAAGGAAGCCATGGTGGCTCTTTTGATCTCGCTTCTTTCAAGTGAAACCCTGGATAATTTGCCTGTCGTGGTCAAAGTGAGTCACACACTGTCAGAGAAACCCTTTATACTGTGGAGAGTATTTGAGAAAAGCAACTATCACACTAATCCCTATCCTCTTCTTCTCAGCTTCACTGTGCACTGCCCTGTTAGTTAAACCCATCACTAAGTTTGAGTGAAAGAAACTAATGACTTTATTCTCTTGAAACCAGGGAATGGAATACATTCCTTTACCTGACTCTCGCACCCCTGGTGAAGGAGTACTGTACGGTTTGGGTGATTCATCCCTGAATGCTAATGGAACGGCTCAGCTTGCCTCCATGTTGAGTTGTCCTCAGAAAGGTAGCTAATAACCCATATCGAGTCTGATCTGCCAGCTCCTTAGAAGCTGAATCTCATTTAAATTCTGTCCCCTGGTTACAGACGTGTTCAAGGAGCAGCCACTTGCTGCCTCACAGGCCTGTGGTTTGTTGATTTACCTTAGACAGGAAGTCTGTTAGTGCTTGAATTAGCCTCATGCTCTCTTGACAGCCCTGTGACATTGTGTCGCACCTTTCTTGTTTACATTTTAAATCCAAATCCTCAAAAGACTTATAGGGTGGTGGCTCCATCTGACACAGCTCTTTGTTGTTTATCTAAAAGACTAAAACAGAGGGGCTGTTGATGAACTGTTGGAATTTCTGAAGTGGCAAAGGGTTTGGCCAAAAGATATTCTCTTTCTGGGTCCTTGAGTCAACCTAAAACCAGATAAGAGGCTTCTCCACTGTTCGATCCAGCTGTGTAAATGAACACGTTGTACCTGTGAAATCTCATTTACTGTGTTTAGTGCATAATTAGAGTAGATGATGTTTCCCTGGTTAACCGGTTTTCTGCCAGGGTAATCCACATGTTTGCATGCTTCAGAATGTTTACGATGGAAATTGCTGCAGCGTATTCTAACAGGCTTCCTATGGTTAATCCCAATATTGTTTTAGCATAGTGCAGGACATTCTCACAAAACAGTGGATTTTGCTTTCCTTCCATCAAACCACTGGAAGTTGTTTGGTATCAAAGACATTTTCTCACAAACCTTGCCGAGGAAACTAGCTTTGTCAACCAAATTCAATCCATTGCAGTACTCTGCTGCTCTTGTAAGAGCCACTTTGTCTCGAGATTGATTAGGTTGTAAGTTTTCAGAAAGCTGTTCGACTTTGCAGCTCTTGCTTTCACGCTGTGACTACAACAGTGATTGAGGACTTGGTATTGATGAGTCTTCACAAGTGCAATATCTCATTCTAGTAGTAAAATGTCTGCTTGTAGGATTTAATTTACTACACTGACTGGTTATGCTAATATTAAGTGAACACCTGACAAAAAACTCTTTTATGGTAGAGAAATACTGTGCTAGTTGAGTTGGCTTAAGTACATCTTTGTTGTTATTAGTATGTGGTTGTGTTAACGCTATTACTAGTCAAACCTTCTATAATACGTTCAAAAGGTTCATACTTTAGATTTGGGAGTCTCCAGAAACAGGTTGACATACATTCAAGGTAAAAAAAAAGGATTATCTTAATACTTAATATAATATGCATATTTTTCTTCTCGTTCTCCCAATGACTCCCAGCTTATTTTTGCAGTGAATCTCTCTTTTCAAAACTCCTTTTTACATTGTGCTACCTGCACTGATTGGTACTTAGCCCCATGTTTTCTGTGAATAAATTCTGCATGTCATGTTAAAACTGAAAACCAAGTGGCTAATCAAGAAGGGTACAAAGACTACACCACAGCGTTCTTCTGTCCTTCACTCAGCCCTTCCTGGAGTTTCTAGTTATTAGTTATGACTTATATTATTATATGTCTTCTAACAGATGAAACATGATGGGACGTAATTTAAAGGTGTTGAGAATCAATGATTTGACAACTACTCTGACTTCGGCAACTAGACTCTTTTTTCTTTTTTGAAGGCTTTAACTAGATAAAAGAAGCATTTTCACATTTAAAATTCAACCCAGATATTCCTACAACTTGTTTTAAATTTGTCCTGTACACAGTCACACAGTAAAATTGCTTTTTATTCATCCTGAGAATTAGAGATAATGTCATATATTGTTCTCTATCCATGCTGTACCAGAACAATTAGAAATTTGGTCTCATATTTAACAGGCAATTTGTTCTAATGAAGTGCTTCATTGTCAGTATGTGCTTATCCAGTCTCCGTCACTATTGATTCAGGTGTCACTGGTCTTTGTTGACATGTCATCTGTTTGTTTGTGTGCGGATGGGGCACCGGTGCCGATTGTGGGTGTAAATTTAGCAGGCTTGTGGGAACGGTTGAGATCTGAGAAGATTAACCTTTTGTGCCACCAATGTTTTGTCAACTCTCTATAATGGGAATCCAGTTTGTAAAGTGTTGGCTGAAGAATCAAACTATATTTGAGTCCTGGCTGCACCATTTGCCTTGTCATTTTATACGTAAGTGTTTCCTATAGCCAAAACACTTCTGTCTGTTTGTATGCAAAATGCACTATTTGCTTTATGGTGCTACATTAACAATAACTCAGCATTTTTATTTTCTCTTTTGTGCTTCGTGTTGAAATGCTCTGCAATTGATGTGTGACCTCAAAAAAGAATGAGTTAACTTTTAATGTTTCAAAATAAGAAAACTAGTGTCAGGACAGCTTAGAGTAATTAGCACTATACTGCCTTTTCCACCTGAAAGTTCCAGGTTTAAAAATAACATGAAATACTTTTATGTAAATATATTCATGTATAATTGTGTAAAATCTAAATTTTCATCTACTTCATGTATTTCTAGAATATTTATTACATAATATTAATATTTAGTGTATACGACGTTGCAAAAATACAGTAAAAATAAGTTATTAAAGCTAGAATTTTAAGTAACTGTAAAACTATGATTCTTTTTACAATATGGGCTATTTTTATACAAGGTTGTAGACTTGGAACACATTTTAGGAAGATATGTTTGTAAAAAATACCAGTATTGGAAAAACATCGATATTAACGATTTTCTCAAATTTAACATCAATGTAATACATAGTGCTTTTCCAGAGCTCAAAGGTGCTCTAAAAATTATTCTGATATTATGTCAAATATGTGATGGACCTCACAAATTATCCCACATTTCTGTGTCTCCATCCCTGTTCTAGTCCGACTGTGAGTTTAGTGTGAGTGCTCATGACATGAGAGGGAATCTTTGGTCAGCAGAACACAATAGAAACATCCAAACTGGTTCTCTTACTCAAGTCTCACGTTTGCTGTTGGCATGCCAACACGTCTATACATATTTTAAATGAGTCATATTTTACTTTGTCACATTACTCTTGAGGGCTCATTGAAATACTAAAATGGAAATACAGAGCTTGAAAAACAATGAAAACTTTTAACAGAAGATAATGATATGCCAGTCAACAAACTAGTATTTTCTATGGTTCCTTTATATAGGAAACTCCCATTACTGACTTAGTAAAGTATTACCCATTATATGTTAAATAGAAAGCCATGAATAGAAAGACATTCACGGTGCACATGATTCAGCAATATTCATGAGTATGATAAACAAGAAGGTGTATTTAGCTTTCATTCATCTTTTATGTTCATTATATGTTTGATAACATGTAATAAGGACAAAAAATTGAGACCATTTACAGTGTGAAGTAGTGTTGTTATTGCCATGATCATAATTTTTGGTTCACATCCATGTGACTGGCCAAGCAATGCCTCAGAGAAAAATCGCAATAGTAAAATATTCATCTTCTAGCTGTGAAAGAGCAACACAGCAACAAAAATTTGAGTTGTTTCTTTAAAGTGCAAGTGTATGTACATGTTGGTGCAAACTGCTTTGTGAATGAGTGGCACTACAGCACTTGAACCTCAAGCCAAATACAACATAACATAATCCTGCTTCACATTCTGCATGCACGGCCCAAAATGATCCCGTTTTTTTAAAGATTTCAATTTCAATTTAAAATCACATTCTGTAAAACAGTGCCTTGTTTCACTTTTTAAAAAAAGAATGAAAGAAGCACAAGCAGGGAACCAAAAGCTGAGGTCACAAATTTGTGTTGTGTTATTTTGATGCTCTTACCTTTATGTCAAGAGAAACCATCTCCCAAATCAAATTTTGTCACAAGTAATTTGCTTACATGCAGTTTTATTTCACTTTATAAGATTTGCAGCCACCGTTTATTCCCAAAGTCATCCTAGACTTGTTCCAGTGTCATATGAAAGAAATAAACTTGAACACCAGCACCATGATCCAGAAACACACACCAACTCGAATTTTAACTAGGATCAACATTGTTTATGGCGTCTGACAATTTTTTTCAACATAGATTCTGTTAGAAGGACTCCTTTTTATCTTACCAAAAGACGTCAATAAGGTTGTCTACACAAGGCCCTGCCATAGATCTCCTGTTGTCTTTATCTCTGGATGGGCCATTAGGGGAAAAGCAATCACTGGCGCCGAAGTGCTGGCTTGGAGATGTGCCTTAAGAGTGACAAGGAGATCAGTGTTTATTTCTTCTCTTTTTCTGAACACAGAAGCCATTCCAATTGCATACATGCTGATGAGATTGTCTAGAGGCAGGAATAGTGAAGCTTCACTTAGTTATCTTGCATTAGATTTTTTGTCACAATAAGGCTGTGTCCACATGGATAAGGGTGTTATAACCAAAGTTTTTCCTTTCTGTGTATTCCATATGTACTAACAATGCTTTACTGCTTTGACAATTTTCTCCTCAGATTGAAAACGCAGTGTTATCAGCATGCTAGCTCAGATGAGGATCATTATCCTCACTCTAAAGTCATCTTGGCCAATCAGAAGCATACAAAAGCAAATCAAACACTAGCCTGGACTAGCCTTCTGCCACTGTATTTATATATTAATTATTTTTGAGCTGTTTAATTTTTATATTAATTATTGTTTTGAGTTGATATGGTTATTTAATTTAGTTAAATATTCATAGCAATGTACCTGCATCACTCACTAGTTTCTTTCCAATATTCATTCATCTTTGTGTCAGCTTTCTTCCCTTTCGAGGTCGCCACAGCGGAATGAACCGCCAACTCTCTGGCATATGTTTTACACAGCGGATGCCCTCCCAGCCGCAACCCATCACTGGGAAACATTCACACACACATTCACACTTTAACACTATGGACAATCGTTCTTACTCAATTAACTTATACCACATGTCTTTGGACTTGTGGGGAAACCGGAGCACCCGGTGTAAACCCACACGACCACGAGGAGAACAAGCAAACTCCACACAGAAATGCCAACCTACCCAGCCGAGGCTCGAACCAGCGACCTTCTTGCTGTGAGACGACCGTGCTACCCACTGCGCCACCGTGACACCTCTTTCCAATATCACCTACTTAAAAGAAATCAAAGACTCCAGCGATCAACATTAGATCAAAATCACCACCGAACACAGATCATTTTTTTGTAAAACTCGGAAACACAAGGAAAAGTAGGGAGAGCAGAGTTCCCTGTGAATAAAGCGAGTGATTTGACAATTTCTTGCATAGATTCAAGAGAGTTCCATATGATTTCCAATTATCAGTTAAATATGCCTTCACAATAACCACACTCGTGTTGTTGGAACCTTAACAAATGTTTGTCACATTACTTTTAAGTGTGTGAAATTAAGATACTATACTACTAAAAATACATTATATACCTAACAAAACATACATTCATTTAACAAAAATCACAATATATTTTATTAATATCAATCAAAACTTTGCTTAATCATCAAAAGCTTCATTTATTTTAACTGGAAATAAGTCAAGTGACCTTGAAGTAAAAAGTATAAAGTGATATATATATATAATCCCCCAAATGGAGCTGGGCAATATGACCAACAATATCATGATTATCATAATTGTTTGTCATATTAGTCGATATCGATAATTATCGCAGTATTGTTAAATTTTTATAAAATAAAATCAAGGTTTTGCTCTGGTGTGAAAGTTACAACCAGACTCGCTTTTTGTTGTCAGAACATGAAAAGTTTAAGGGAACATTTGCGTATAATCAAAATAATTACAATTAAAAATAACAGGGAGACAGTTTCAGATTAATTGTTATAAAAAGATATCCATGACCCATAAAAATAGCACAAATTTCAGACATTGAGTAATTATTTATTACATTAAATTATTTATTACAAAAGGAGTTAATGATATCATAAAACGTTGAACATATTGAACTGTTTTTGTTTATTAAAGCCAACTAATCTTTACTCTCTCTGAGTAAGAGCTGTTAATGTACTCTTAATGTTTTGTTTTCAGAATCTTCATAATGTGAAATAACTGTATCTGAGGCTGAGCTCAATAGAACAAGCTGTTGTGATAAACTTACACAAAAACTATCAAGCTCTACAGTGACCTCTCTACATCTTCTTATTGAGAAAATTTCTATTTTGGTAATGATTGTGATATTGAATTGCTGCCCAGCCCTTATCCCAAAGACATATCTTTAAAGGTCAGTTATCAATAAATGACTGGAAAAGATCTTAGAATGTTGTTTAAATCAATGACATAAATGCCATTTTTAATTACTAATTGCTAGCTTTTTTTCTCACCACTGAAATAAAGTAAAAGCAAAACAATTTTCCATGGGATTTTGTAGTTTTTCATCTATCTACCTCATTCCAATTTCACCTTGTTTTGCTTTGGAAACGTTTTGAACACACTGTAAATTGTAAAGTGTTCAAATACAGTTGTGAAAGTTCCAGGTGCTCTTTGTTGACTTGTCCCAGAGCTATGGTCATATGCGTCTGTCTATCTAGAATATATTTGACCAAGTTAAAAAGTACATTTTGAGCCACCATGTGAAGCAGATTACATGTTCACACTCACAACTGGCCTTTTAAAGATAATGCATGCTCACATTGTAATATACCTGATTCATGCGCAATTAGCATAGCAACCTAGTTTTGAGAAATTCAGCAGCATTGTGAGAGCAAAATCTCATGCTCCTTGAGTAAATCTCTCTTAATTTCTATGTTAACTTGGCTTTTGTGCTGCTATCGTTGTATTTGCTCATTCTCTCCGTAACCCAAGCCAGAACAAACAAGTCAGGTGTGGTGTAAGAGCTGGTTGATTGGCTGGGAGGGTTTAAATCATTGGTCTTTCACGCTGAGGTGTGTATAATAAAGTAGATCAGTTGGCTAATCCTAACAGCATTTCTAAATGTAGGTCAAGCTGGAAGCGTAATGCTTGACTTGCTTTTCGCTCTCAGTTAGTGACCTAATAAACCGTTCTTTTTTATCCAAAGGTAATGAAGACTTGCTATATGAACATTTCACTGAAACCCCTCCAGCTCTTTTTGCTGCAGCCAAGTAATGACTCAACTTGTCGTCTCATGTTATTTTGGTAGACAGACCCTCATCAAGATAGATTAACTAAAAGCCTTTTTGATGGGAGATACTAACTCTGTATGAACATCTCCATGTTTGGATCTGTTTTTTCATTGTTTTAGTGGCACGCTCTCATAAACATGGCAGCAAGGCGTATCTGCTAGAATTTGAAATCGATGTTAGCTACTGAATAGCCACTAAAGATTGGCTGGTCCTCCTTAGGTGAATCCTTCTTGAGCACTTCACTTAATTAATACTCGGAAAATAATTCAGTCATGTGTGAACTGAAATCAGTTGCTTATCTTGTGTCTGTTGATCGGTTCTGCTATCACTTAGTATTTAGGGCTGTTTTCAGGGAATCCTTTGGTTAAGAAAATTAGTTTACTCCCATGGTTCATGTCCAGGAACATGCTGATAACGAACGCAACAGTGGTCATTTATGCATTTTCTCTTCAATAAGACATTGAAACAATTCATTTTGTTTTGGTTAAATTATATAACGAAAATGTTTTATTATATTAGTTGATAAAATTTCCAAAAAAATTCAAAATTTGTATTTCTGCTATATTAAAACCAAGTTTTTGCTCTAGAGTGAAAGTTTTAACAACCTGAAAAAAAAATTCAAAAGAAGGCCAACATTGTCTAAACATTAACAGTTTAAAGTAAAATTATTGTATAATTAACAATAATTTATTTATTAATAATTAATAAATAAATAATTAAACAAATAGTTTGGAGACAGTTTCAGATGAATTGTTATAAAATCAAGTTTAATGCTTGACTTTTTCCTCTCAGTCTGTTACCTAACGCACCATTTCATCTAAAAAATAAAAATAATTCTGTAGAAAACATAGAAAGCACTGAAATAGAAAAATAGAAAGTAAATGTTCTATAATTGTACTGAGTATTTCTGAATTGTTTAATGTACAATGTTAAAATAATAAGCAAAACCAAGGATTGAAGTCTTTGTAAATTGTAAAATATTTTTTTCACATTGTAAATCTTTATCACAATATTGGTTCAAAATCATCGCAATAGAATTACTTTCTAACTCATAGTCGATATTGTTATGTCAGCTTGTGGTAGTCTACAGACAACAACAATTACACAAGCAGATGCTTCTAGACAAGTTTTCTGGGAAAGTAAACTTAAAATAATATATTTGTAACAGACTAAAAGGCTACATTCAACGTACACATGGTATACTTCAGCACAAATGGAGTTTAAAGCAAGCATAATGTGCATCCTAGGTGGCAGTCAGTTGTTTCAATTTCCCAACTCTCTTCTATCTTTCTTGAAATCTAGCTATGTGCAGTAGATTACTGGTTTAGTTTGCTTTGATAAAAGAGTGTTTTCTTACCTCATTAACCCCATTGGCCCTTCATAGACATCTAAATTCATCATGCTCACACCAAGAGTATTGCTTTCTTGTCCTATCTTAAATCAAATGCTAACAATGTCTTTTTTCTCTGTTTTCTTCAGGAATTAGCCTATGATTGCGTGAGAGCTGCTATAGCAGAGTGGGGATCGAGGGGGAGCAGTGCCAACATGAAAATGGTGCCTAATATTTGTACAACGGTGCCCCTCCTGCCCATTGGGCTTCCTATTCTGCTACTGCTGAATCTGGCACAATTTTCCTCTCAGGCAGACAGTGAGTATGCAGTAGTTGACTTTTTGTGTGCTTTTTTCTTGTACTATGTCAAATAGGAGGAAATTAAATTATGTTAAGGGATGAGTGAGCACAATAATTCATCATTTGCTTTGAACTAAAAAAAGGATTTCAAAAAATCTTCAGATGCTCAAATTCAATAGCCCTTAGGTTGCCAAGCCTGACACATTTTAAAGGCTATTAGTCAAAGCCAATAATTAAATATGTACAATGATTAAAAAAAAGAAAATTTTTGCTTTAAAAAAGTGAAAATGTTCAGATTCAAACTCAAGTCAGCCATATAGCAGATGCGCTAAACCCTAGGCTAACAAAGGTGATACATTGACTACTAAACAGTAATCTATATTCGTGCTTATGAATTTCATTAAAACTCAATAGCTGACCCAATTAAGACTTAACGTGTCTCTCCTTAAAATGATCATTACAGACTGTTGTTAAATGACCTCTGTTAAATTAACAAATGACCATTGTTAAATGAAACAATGCATATTTTTAAAATACAGAGATCTGGAATTGCGTGGGTTGTGCCTTAATTGACTTCTTTTTTATTTGTTTTTATTTTTACATTTCATTCTGTTGATTCCGAATTTGATGAAAGGGTGCTCCTTATGGGCCTAATTGTCCTTGTGAATGAACAAACAGACCTCTGATGTGCTGTGAGTGACATGGCAATGTTGTAGGTGCCACAGGTTGAGCGGAGGTCAAGGCTCAGTTCTGACATGGGTCAGAGAGCCAATTAATTTACCATGTGACCCATCGGCACCGCTGTCACAAGGTTCTGTAATTCCATTAGGCCTTCCTCTCACTCTTCCACCAGGTCGCTTGCTGCCTTTCCTTTTCACTTGCTGCATTTAACCTTTGGATCCTTCAGTCATGTAGAGGGGATGCTAGCATAATAGTAACCTTGAAGATTCTTCTTTTGACTTCTTTTTCACTTTCTAAGTCGTCAAGCATTATGATTTATAGTTTTTGACTTCTAAATTGTCTGCTGTAAAATAAAATGTTTTTGCATTGGAAAAAAAATATATTTTAACATGAATTTATATGTACTAAACCTTGCAAACTTAATTCTTATTTGAGTAAAATGATCAGTCAGAAAGATTTGTAGCTGCCTTGTGTCTTTTCTGACCTTTATTCCTGTAAAATATCAGTGAAGGGAGGTAAATATTTGAGTCAGCTTCAGGATCTGAGTGAACCTAGGAACCAACTACACGAACGATCTGATATCCGAGATACATGGGCTGTACAACCAAATTAAAAAACTTTTGTGACTCATATCAGTGAATTTCTGCCTTAAAAAAATGTCCATCGCCTTGTCAGTTCAAAATATGTGTTTACCTCAATTTAACTCCTGTGTGATATTTTATAGAAACTTTGCAGCTTTGCAACAATTCATGTATTTTACTAGTGTTCATCTCTAGTGCAGAAACATTAGTAATATCACATGCTGCTTTAAAGCAGTGTAGGTTTTATATACAAAAGTCCTCATTTCATACAATATTTTACAGCCATGTTTCTTTTGGTATATTATTTTTGAAGTTGCTTAAATAGATTAAAGTTATAAAAATAGAGGGGAGGTTAAATATCGACCGTACAAAATGCTGTTTAGCTAAGTTGTTGCCTATAATTAGAAAGGGTTGAGTTACTTAAGATAAAATAACTGCCTATGCCGACTCTGAATTATAGGGCAGAAGAGCTTGAACTCCTGGGTGGGGTGTCACCATTACCATGGAAACCAAATCCAATTTTAAAGAAAATTTAAAGCTCTTTCTTATTTCTGAGTGTGGCAAGAAGTCAAGTTGCAAGGAGACAGAGCCCTTTTCCATGTCCCTTGTTTAGGTGGTTAACTCTCATTTGTGTGATTTAAAGCTGCATAAAAATGCTTGATTAGGCTCTTCTTCAGAACACCATGCTTAAGAATCTGGTAATTATGCTTTATATATTCTTCACAGTCGTTTTTGCTCTTTTAGAAGTAGTCTCTAAAGAAAGTTCTAAGCTAATTAAAAACCATTGAAAATGACAAATAAGCTATTATATGCTTTGTCAATTAGATTTTTTTTCTTTGTAATTTATATGGCTATCCGGGTCCATCATTCCGTAAGAAACAATACACTGTAATGATTCTAGAGTGCTTCATTAGGAGGCAGCTAATAATCTTCCAGTACAAGGTTTCCTCAAGGTCGTGTCACATTTATCTGATTTAGCGCTGTTTATTAAACTACTTTTTCCATTTTCCAATTACAGTAGATTCTTTCTGATGCTATATGTTGTAAGAAGCAGTTTGCTGCCATCTGTCCATATATCGACCTTTTTTCCTAGCTATCGTTCCCTGCTCTCTAAAGCAAAGGATTGTGGAAATTCAATTCTCTGAGAAAAACCGAAGGTGCTTCAAAAATCCCATCAAAAGGAACGCTTTAATGTCCTTCCAGTCGGGTTAATTCTATATTCTTCACTCGGAGAAGAAAAATCCTTTTCGGCTTTAAAAGACAGCCCACGCACTTGGCCTACAGTTAGAGGTGCAATTAGCTATTGTGAAACGCTTGCAAATGAAGACCCTTTACATTTTTATCTTGGAGCGGTATGTAGAAAAGCACCGCTATAAATCAATTAAGGAGGCGATTGTTTTCCCTCCGGGCTGGGCAAGGATGACTGGGTGGTTGACGGCAAATTGGATTGTGTGTTCAAGTGTCCATATGGTCACTGAGTGAAATTGACAGGAATAGAAATTGATTCTTTTTAATTAAAAGTAACCATATCCTCCATCAAGTGGCACTCTTCGGGTAATTTTGTTAGTCACCAGCTGTGATCCTTCAATGACAGACACCAGAGGAGAGATGGAAACAGGAGTAAGCTTTGCATCGGGAAATATCTTAACCATGAATTAAGGGACTGGTCAGCGGAGGTTAATGACGTGAGATTAATAGCTTAATTACAGCCCTCGATTGCAGGGCCCAAGGTAGAATACAGGGCTGTCATCTGATGACCACATCATCCAGTGTCCTTGACTGAAGGAAAAAGCTATAAAGCTGTTTGAAACGTCACATGTGCCAGTGTGTCATCCTCCCTTGCCTATTACAGCATATAATAAAACTGCTGTGCGGACGACCTCATCGTTAAGATGAAATTAAAACTTGCATGAGCTGCAGGTCTTACATTGGCCTCAAATTATTGTTGTACACTGAATAAACAAGTTCATAATAAACTATTAAATATGTTGAGTTTTTTTTCTCTCTAAATAAATCTGTGTTCCATTTAATTTGTACTCTTTGGCAGTCATCCTTTCCATTATCAAATGTTAAAATGAGTGTTTAATTGAGAATTTAGGAGCATTAGATGTAGAGTCAAAATTCTCACCAACTGTTTAAGAGCTAAACAACAACTATGCCCAAAATGCTGCTTGTGTGATGGGGAAATATGTAGTTTTGAAGCTGGTTGTCAAACTTAATTAAACATTTACATGAAGTGAAAGTGAAAAAAGGCAAAGAGACAGTCTGACATTGTGTGCACCTGTGAGCACAGAAAGAGGCTGCACAGACTTTGTTGACCTCCTCTAAGTAACATTTAACATTCAAAGACGATTCTCAACTAATGAAACAGTTAGTATCATAATAGTCTTTAAAACTCTTTTAGTTTTGTCATTTGTATTTTGTCATTGCTGTTAAGGAATTTAAATCCATTAAATATCCTTAGTAGAGCTCTGCAACTTCATTTTGGCGCTATCATCCTGTATTTTACATACATCACATTATTAAATCTGTAAAAACATGGTTTATTTTCTGAACCCTTGCCTTTAACCTTAAATCAGGGATTTTGCGATATTTTAGCTTGTTATTATCCATAAAGCATTTTATGTAATCACAGGCATGAGCAGCTAATCACATTAGTACAGACTTGCATCTGAGAGATGATGACATTTTGTTGTAGGGAATTGGCTTCCGCTGCTTCTCATCAACATTAAAGCTGCTTTCCTTCTTCCTCCACTGACTCCCATCATAGACTTCATCTCCCTTCGCCGCATGCTGACCCCATAATTGTAAATGACTGATAATCATTGTTCTTGTACAGTGTGTGGAGCCTGTTTAGCTTGAGATGATTTCCAAGAACAGCTATCTTTTCAGTACAAACTCACTTTTATGCATTAATCTTACATAATAGTCCTTCTAGACTATTATTCACCTGTGTAAAATGTGTTTGTGTATGTAAAGGATTGTTTTCCAAATCTTTAAGAGAATTTAGTGGCTTACATCTTTTGGTAGTTTGAACATAAAGCAATACAAGGTAATTCAGTTTACAACTGCCTAAAGCTTTTTCACTTAAACTTAGTGAGGTTTTTATAACCTAATTAATGCAAATGTATTGTTTGCTCTTCCTGTATTGTGTAAAGATTTGTTAAAGTAAAATACATAGGCTGTATGTGACAGCAGTGTGTAGATTTAACTTATTAGTTAAATTTTGACTGAATATAAAATAAATATTACCTGTATATTGATGTGTATTACTTCCAAAACATTTGTGGAGCAGCAAACGCTGGATGGTGTGCTCTGAAGCCTATATTTGAGTGTCATCAAAACAAAATCTTACACGAACCAATATCACACGTAGAGTGATTGAAGAAGTGTAGAAATTTAACTCTCAATACTTTTTTCCATGTTAATAAGCTCCAACTGTAACACATTTTTTCCTCTGTTTAGTTAAATAGAAACTTTAATGTCAATCACAATAGTTTCTACCGAGTAAACGAGTTCTATTTTATTTTTCAATCAACAGCTCAAAAGTTTTCATATAATTTTTTCATTCCAAAAATCCATAATTTCTTTATTTTTATTAAATGCTTTCTTTACTGTACCCTGATCAAGATAATAATAATGCAAATAGCAATGGAAACAGCTCTGTTTGATTTTGTGCACAATTAAATACATTAAATACCTGACTTAAAATTGTTTTTTAACATATGAGACACCAAATAAAAAACCCTTTACAGCAGATTTGCATATCATGCAACTAAATTTACCTTTATGGGGTGTTATGTTGCAGCAGTGCTCTGGTGAACTTGTTTTAATGAGTGCCCCAGTGGAGTGCAGGCACATTTGTGTGTGGATCCCAAAAGGACTGTAGTAAAATGTTCTCCTGACATACGCTGTGAAAGTTTAAAGCTCCAGACTCGTAGAAAAGGCCAGAGGTAAGATGTTTAACACTGAACCTGGGAGTCTGAAGCAGACTTGGATGGCAGGAAGCTTATTAATTTGGTGAGTGTGGGTCAGAGGGGCTTTGGCTGTGCTAGATGATGTAAGCCATTGATCCAGCATCTAGTGCTGCTTCCCTAAGGGTCACTTAAGCTTTCCTCTGCCCATGCACCCGTTTGTCAATGGCATAGGCAGTGCCAAGGAGAAAACTGCCCTTTAATGAAGAGCATTACAGTTTCCTCTCAAATTTGCTTATGATGAAATTAGATGAAAAAATGCCATTCATGGTAACATATGAATGTGCAGGTTTCTGTAATTTGCGCTTAAATGGGGAAAGGTTTTCATTCCCTTGAAAAAGGGATTTTTTTCTCTTTTCATCTTGGACTTTCAGGTGAGTTCCTTTAATTTAAATTTTATAGCAAATTATATGCATCAACATAAACGTGAAAGCCGTTGAAAAACAGTCTGAAAAAGAGTGGTCCAAACACAGAACCTTGAAAAATCAGTGGAAAACCAGACAAATTAAGCATAAGGATAATATTTTTTGTCATCTGAAAAACAAAGTTTTATTTTATGTTTTGAGATGCAACTTTCCATTAATGACAGCTCCGACATGTCATATTATAATCTGAAGATAAATATCAGAAGCTACTTGCCAATTATTTTTTATCAAGATGCTTTTATGATAGTTTTTCCTTCTTGAAAGCATCCAAATAAGCTTCATGGTTCACAAATGCAAATTAAATAAAATACATGTTTTAAGTTCATCCTCTAGTTCCAGCCTGTGTAACCATAGGAACGGCTAGAACTCAAGAAATAAAGTGGCTGACCAGCCAGTGCAACTGATCACACCATATTAGCAGTTGACAGCCATTCACTTCTCATTTGTTGAAAGTTAAACATTGCTCAACGTAAGTTGCTT
The DNA here is from genome assembly GCA_900490495.1 of Danionella dracula. NCBI lineage: Eukaryota > Metazoa > Chordata > Actinopteri > Cypriniformes > Danionidae > Danionella > Danionella dracula. The sequence goes on from UELW01000100.1 coordinate 5,223,808, forward strand.
GTCTAGTGTTGCCAGATGGGCCTGTGCATCATGCTTGCTTCCTCTCTGGATTGGATCATGTTGCTTTATATTTTGTACAGCAAGAATGTTACCTTACACAAAGCTACATATACATATAGCTTATATAATGTCTCAAAAAGTAGCACACGGATCTGATGATATACTTTTTTGTTTATTTATATTATTATGTATTATATTATATATGTTTATTTAATACATGAGCACCATTCATCAAATGTTTTTTTAACTTTACCATTAGCATTAAATAATAAAAAAAACACATGCGTAACCATGCGTAGATGTGCACATCTTTTCCATCTAAATTCAAATTTACTAAACATTCAGAAACCATTATACAATATTTTAGAAAGCTGTAAAAAATTTTAAGCCTGAAATTTCAAACCAGCTGGCCTCAAGTGTTTTTTTTTTCATTGATATATCATGTGTTAGAAGAAGAGAACTACGGTACGTGCAGCTCACAGCAAATCCAGCTGCCGGATTTATGACCATTTATGTTTGTGTGATTATTGTGCCCTTCGGTAACACTTCTCCTACTTTCCCACACTCCCGAGGCTCTCTCAAATGGTCTCGGGTGATCACTTTGGGTTAACCTTTAAGAAAAAATCGTATCTGGTGATATTTCATGGCTCCTTAATCTTTCATAGTGCCTGGCTGCTCTAAATGTTCAGACTCTTACTAGAAGAGTTCCCAGTCTAGAACCATTCAATTTACAACAGCGTTCTACACCGTGGCGGATCTAAAAAGCTGTTTTTCAGAGGTTTTGGTGGAAAGCTCACATATAGCACAAGTGTGTGTGTCTTTTTTTTTACATTGATGGCTTTACCTAAGCAGAACGCTTTTCAGACCACAGAATAGCTCCATTGTTCCTGCATGAAGACTAAGTAATTAGGTTGTAGGGATATTCCCTCATGATTGCTCATCTCCTCCTTTGATCCACTATCATGTCTGAGGTGGAGAAGCAGACAATGAGTTAAAGCTTTCAGGCTTGAGGATAGGCTGAAGTAATGTTAAACCTTTACTAAATCGCCTGGTCATCTGATACAGCTTACCTTTATTAACAGGAAGCTTTTTTTCATCTCCTCAAAGACGCATGAGGGAACATTGAGCTAATGCCTTTAGTAAATCATTTTCCCCTCAGTGGACACACATCTTTCACTTCAAGCCATGTTAGAACTTCATTCCATCTGCATTTCTGACAGTTTTCTGTGAAGCACAGCAAGGGTTTTATGAGCTCTGTGCTGGTTTGTGTCAATTCAAAGTAAGTAGTCATAGAGCAAAATTAGAGCGAATTTGATAAATGGTATATTTTGTAAGTTTTGTTTTCATTATCTAAAGTCCACTAAAATTAGGTGATAAACCTCATGCAGTATTTATACATTCATTTAAAAGTTTCCAATGGATGGACTACAGATACAAAAAAACTGTGGCAAACCTATTTTTCTTGATTTATTGTCTAACTACTCTTGTCATTATAACGACGTTAGCAGTATTACTCATATTAAAAACAAACACCTTTAGACCAACAGTGGCCCGTCGCTACACGTTTGCTTTCGATCCATTGTGTGAGTCCAACCAAGCCCTCATTAAGTGTTCTTAACAACATACTTACAGCCCATTAATATACAACAAAATCAAACTTGCTTTAAAGAAACCCAAAACATTTTTATTTTAGACACACAATAAATCTTTAGCAAGGAAAAACAGTTTGTTATCAATAATACTGCACTACAGTTTCAAAACCTATATTTTGGTGCAGGTTTATCTCTTCCTAGACATCTGTGTTTCATTTCTTTAACACTCACAAATGGATATGCACAAATCTGCTCATATTCAGTCCTCTTCATATTTGCCTAAATAATTTAATAACTTTAAAACTCACCCGACATTATTCATGTCTGGTATTCAGCCCATTAGATCTCTGAAGTTCTGCTAAAGTTCCAGTAAACATTTCAAGAGATTACCATCACTTTTCTTAAAAGCAGACTTGTCATGTGATAGTGTGCAGCAGATGCCAATGCAGTGGATTTTTTACTGAGCATTCATTCATTTTAATGAAGGAAACTGGAGATATTGAACCAATAGCACAAAATGACTGGCTTGGAATCGAGTTAATTGAAAGACAAATCCTGTAAAAGGTCTAAAACCCCGTTAATGGACAAGTTTCTCTAAACTAACCGCAGCTGATACCATCAGACATATTTCCGCTCGGCGTTAGAGTGAAAATGATAACTTGCCAATCCATTATTAATGAGAATAAGTGGTTGGCTCCTGCTTTGTGTATTGATCCTAGTGCTCAGTCCGGATCGGGTGTTGCTGCAAAGCGGGAATGCTGCTAATTGCTGGTGTCCATTTGTCGTTTTCACTTTAAAGCAGTTTTTTTTCTTAAAAGCCACTCAAATGCTTAAATGTTTCAAGAAAAACATTATGCATTTTGCAACATTGATTGTCAAGGGAAAACCTCAGATGAGCCATTTAGCAAACTGCAAGACCTTCAAGATTTTAGTAAAATGCTCTTCCAAGTAAAAGAAATCTTCTGAATTTATAACCTTCATGTCCATCCTCATCATGCCAACCATGTGCCACTGCCAAAAGCAAGACTCTGGTCTGTAGAAAATAAATGTCAACAGGTGTCCAGGGCCACCTGCTCAGGCGCCTGTGGATTTATTGAGTTGAATTTTACTGAAGGTCTGGAAGGAGAGCGCAGGCACCTGGGAGGTCAGTCCTGGGTCCTCTCCTCTTATCCAGTGTCTCTTTGAGCATCATGTAACCCTGAGCCCAAGACCTCTTGCCTGTCACTTCACAGACATGCCCGGGGCACAACTGCACTTCACCAGGCTTTCTGCTTTCATACTTTCAAGAGCTCCAAAAATCTTTGAAGCACTCCTTAGATAATACCACCCACTAGAGGGGTCTTTTTGGTTGTCAAATAAATATTTTATAAGACTATATTGTAGCTTTATTTTAGATTTTATATGTAAAGGCCTTTATAGTTAGACAAATCTCACTAGTGCAGGAGATTTCATGTCCTTGTTGATTGAAAATGACCTGTTAAGTATCGTCAACATTGAGAAATATTTCTTATGAAAAGTTAGACTTTTCATCTAAATTATCAGAAAGATGCATCTGTCTTTCTGTGGATCCATTTTATAATATAATAGATTTTGGAGCATATTTGTATTTTTGTATTTGGGGCATATTTGTATTTTTCTGACAAATTTGGCTTTCATCTTGTACTGCCATATGGTAGCTTGGCCAATCTCGGTTCAGCTGGGTCCATAATCTTTGATGTGACACAGAAGACTTGGAACAGAGAACAAAATGCAATGCTGACTGAGTTTTGGGCCAGTCACGGCCCAATGTGTGGCCCAGTAAATCTTTTTTGTACTTGAGCCAAGCAAAACTGGGCTTAACATTTACGCTGAATCTCTCGTCAGTCTAATCTTTAATTTCAACCATGTGTCCAGATGGCTTGATACCTACTGATCCTTCCTCACAAACAAAGGGGAACCCACCCATGCAGACTACATCTAATAGAAATGTCATGACAGATGTTAAAGGACTCTTGAATGTCAAACCGACAGTAATCTCAAGCCTTAACTCACACACACTTCCCATGTTGTGGGAAACTCCCAACTATTTTCCCGGGGAGCCTTGTTAAGGTTTTACCCATTAAACTACCACTAACGAAGCTTGCTAGCTGTAATTTGAAAGCTTTATGCTTCTAAAACTAGCTTTTCATCCCCTCGTGTGGGTTTAATGGAGATAAAAGTGGCCAGGAAGGGTTTTATGAGGTTGTGCATTGCTCTGCAGTGCCAATCAAATAGGCCTCAAGAGGAGCCGAAGCGTAAATGTCATTTAAATGTCAGGCCAGCCAATACTCCTGTGGGTCATAGGGGTGCTGGTGTGCTACACGCTGGCTTGGATTTTACAATGGGAGCACATACAGGTGCACAAACACACGCAAACTGCCCTGCTGTTGTGCAAGTTGTCATCTCAGATAAAGCTATAAGGGAGGGATTGTTCTAGAGGGATCATCAACATCTTTGTACACTGAAGTATGGGGGTCATATTTCATAATTAACAATAATTTTCACAAAGTTTCAACTGAAAGACTACATTGATCAACTGGAAGTGTATGAAATTATTATGATTGAACTGTTTAAGGGTGGTGGCTTACCAAACAGTGCAAAGTAGTTTTCGAATAATTCTAAACCTTGATCCTTCACCACAGCTTACCAATTGAACAAATGCTGATAATTCAATGCATTTCAATAACCAAAACCATTTCACAGTCCACAAAATGAAACTGCGATGCTAGTTTTATGTGCTGTTAGAGAAACTTAATAAACAAAACATTTTAGAACCAAGTGAGTTGTAAAGCAATAATTATAGAACTTTTTTACAACTGTTGCAATTGTTTTTGTTTTAACTCTGAAGATATACTCTTAATATATAAATATTACTCTAAATATATAAATATATACTCTAAATAGTAAATATTTTTACAAATCCTTCTGCAGCTAACTATGCATCCTTTTGTGTGATTCTTTAACATGGAGAATGGTTAAGTTTGAAAATGAGGTCACATATAATTGTGTGTGGTTAAGCTTGTTTTAAACGATCTGTCAAAGTTAAAGTTCATAAACTGTGACGTAATGACCTTAAAGGTGGGTCTGAGAGCCTGTGTTAACTTAGTGTTAAATTGACCAAAGCAAGCACACCCTTAGGTCAATAGTACCACATCACAATTTGTTTTCATTTAAAATTGTCTGTCAAATATCAGACAAACAGACAGATCTAAAGTTAAATAAATATTTGAAGACAAAGATAAGAATTACATTATTCTGGCTGAGCCTCCGGATCTCACAATTAAAAACCTTCTGTTAAAAAAAAACCCAACTGCAGAATGGATTTAAGATTTGAAGAATTCAGTTTCAAAACTTGTCTCTTTTGCCTTCTGTATTTTCTTTTACTATAGCTTTTGGGTCAAACTTAAATGTTCATCAGTTATTTCACTTTTTTTATTGTCATTGAAGTGGAAGATGGCATTTGGGATTATTTATTTTGACCCTTATCTTGTTATTTCTTAAATGAAACTGAAACTTAAAATCTAAATCTTTCTCACACGATGTAAAATAATACTTGAACAAAAACACCCGAAGACCTACTTGGACCAATACTGTGAGACACTGTTTGCAAAACCCTGACACAAGGGCTGCCTGTCAGGGTTGAAGAATTGACAAACAGCCTTCCCCTCCTCACTGTTCCTACCCTGAAGGTATGGTGTAATGTTTTCAGGTGTTGTTTTCTCGAGCTCGAATACCTTGTTATAAAGGTGGAAGGACATCATTGGGCTAGTATATTCCCTCACCCTGGTCCATCAAGAAAAATATATATGCTAAGGAATGTAGCCTCCACTCAAAGGTAATTTATCAGTCCTTTAACTAAAAGAGAGGATTAGATTCTCACTGTGGACCTCCTGCTAGGACAGTGTGATCTATTTCAGCATTTCACGCTGAGATCTTACTGTGATCATGGATTTTGTCATACTCCTCATGACCGAGATTATCTTAAATTGCGCTAATGATGAACTGAAAAGAAGTTAAAGGACTAAACTAAAAGAACTTCAAGAAGTTCTTTTGTAAAGTGTTTTAATAGATATTTCCAGACATATTTGGATGTTAAGCTTTTTTTAAGTTATAACAATTTCATTCATTCATTCATTCATCTTCTTGTCGGCTTTATTCCCTTTCGGGGTCGCCACAGCGGAATGAACCGCCAACTCACTGGCATATGTTTTACGCAGCGGATGCCCTTCCCTGCCGCAACCCATCGCTGGGAAACATTCACACACACTCATTCACACTTTAACACTATGGGCAATTGTTCTTATTCAATTCACTTATATTGCATGTCTTTGGACTTGTGGGGAAACCGGAGCACCCCGGAGAAAACCCACGCGATCACGGGAGAACATGCAAACTCCACACAGAAATGCCACCTGCCCCAGCCGAGCCTAGAACCAGCGACCTTCTTGCTGTGAGACGACCGTGCTACCCACTGCGCCACCGTGACGCCTTTATAACAATTTGTCAATTGTAAATGAAAATGATGTTTATTAAGTAATGTATTTATGAATAATAAAACAATAAAATATAATAAAAATATGATTTATTACCATTAAAGTTGCAAACAAGTTAAACATGTATGTGTGTATATATGATCTCAAATTCAAGATCCCCCCTCCTTCACTCCCACTCCAAATGTGACTACAGACTGTTGTCTTTAGAATTAAAATTTACAATCTGCTTAACATTTATAATTTTATTTTTTACCTTAAGATCTACCTTTTCCCAACTGCTGTTTCCATGGAACGTTGTGCAGTATTTTCTGGGAAGAGCTTTTGCTTTGCCTGATCTTACGGCGATAAGAAACAAGTTATTACCCGTTTCAAATGAGTCAGGCCAAATGTGTGGCTCTTTATCTCCTCACCGAGCACAGAGGAAACACGTCCCATTGCTTTTCTATTGTAAATGTGTGACAGACGCAGGGTGTGTGATGCGAGCTCTGACTGGCCCTCATGAAAACAAACACCTATCCGGTTGAGCTACAAGCATTTCCAGATGTAGCATTGCCAGCTTTTATCTGATTACTGAATTTAAATCTACCTTTTAATTTCTACCCATGTGTGATAACACCTTTGTGCTCCTCAGTAATCAATTTCACAAAGAAGCATTTAGTTTCTTTTGAAAACAAATGTTGTGTTATCATAGGCTGTTAGATGCTCCTCCTTGTTTTGTCTTCTCGCAGTTCTTTTTTATTAAACATAGTTTGTTTTCGCAAATTAGAAACTTTGTTGTACTTTTCCCACTATCACAAGGCAGAACATATTTATTTAATTAACTAAGCCATAACTTTCATGTGTTAGCAGCTTTAGTGAAACAGCCTCCAGCGAATGTTCCGAAATCTGACCTTTGATTTCGTACATTGTCTATTTGTCATAAGAGTCAAGCATGTTTTTTGTCTCGGGAAAATCAAAAACTTGTGACATAGATAGATTTACAAAAGCTCTGGAGGGCACGATGAGACATTAATCTGTTGCTTAAAGTTTGTTGGGTAGTACAGTTCCTGTAATGTATTGTGTCATGGAAGGCGGTGTATTCATTGCAGCTTCACTGTAATGGTCTCATCTCTTGACTTGATGCCAGTGAATGCCAGAGATATCTGTTAGCATTAAAGAGCACAGCTTCCGGCAGATCACTTTTGCTAACTGGACACCGTACCAACACACACCTGCTGTTGTCTACCTCCATCTGATGTCACAAGCGCACACCAGTTGCCATTTTCCTTCTGATGTAGACTGTTGGTGCGCACTCTTCAATCTTGCTGATCTTTTATTGGATGTTATTGATCTTGGATTCTATGTCTGTTCACAGTCTACTGGACTGCTCATTTATCTCGAGTATTAGGGGTGTGTATTGGGAAGAATTTGATAGTAGAATTTGTATCACATGATAGTATCAATGGCCCAATTTTAGTGATTAAGAAGTCTTAAAATCCACTGTTCAAGGTCTTAATTCATATTATTTTTTCTGATGTACATGTAAAGCTAATTTTATATGTGTTTTCTGTTGTTGCTTGAGGGTGCCAGAGATTGGGAAAATGCTCCTAAATCAAAATCTGTCATAACCTGAAAAAATGTGCACAAATTTTAGAAAATATACAATTCATGATTAGGTTTGCCAAAAGTTTAAGAAAACTTTCAAAATTCCATAACAACATCAAATTTATTTTTAGCGCTGCCATAGTATGAGAAAAGGCGTGTATACAGTAAAAATCATAAAAGTGATGGTTAGGCTTGCTAGAGTTTAAGAAAGTGCATGTGAACACTAAATGCTTAAAGTCTTAAAATTGATTGTTACGGTTGCCAGAGATTGACATGACTCATAAATGTAATTTTTTTTAAATGGGATTGTAACGGTTTCCAGAGAATATGGAAAGTTACATAAATACTCAAATGCATAAAAGTGATTGTTTTTGTTGCCAGAGATTGCAAAAATCTCCCAAATGTCACAAAATTTTAAATAGCAACTAGGCTTTCCAGAGTTTGAGAAAACTTTTGTAATTTCTCAAAAACATAAAGGTAATGGTAAGCATTTCAAACAATGTATTTAAAGCATTCTTTATACATGTATTTAAAAAAATTCATGCGTTATGATATAGTTATTATAATTTATGGTCTTAGAAAAGTCTTAAAAATAAATTTTGGCGTTATGAAACCTGCAGAAACTATGCCACAAAAGAATTGCTGAGGCCTATTGTTTGAATTCACCTTTATGATGAATCAGAGGGGGTACAATTGTACTCTATTGTTTAGCTTTTATTGACATTTTAGGTTTTGGCTACTGAAGGGCTGGGATTACTCGAGCGAGAACCAATCACTGACACTGAAAGACACTGAAGTTTGGTTCTCTTCACTTTACCAAATTATGTCTTTCTTAGTTATGCTTTACATCAAACTCTGAACGTCATTTGCTTTCTGCCAAAGCCTAGGGGTGACGTGACACTCATCATGTCCACTTGCTATACAGACAATGGTTTCATTGACTTAATAAATATAAACATAATACAAATACAATTGAATATATAATGGTAAAAAATGAAACTATTGCAAAGATACTGAATTTTTGTACAAAGACATTAGACACTTTCTTATACAGTTTAGCAAAATCCAGTTTTCTAATTTTGCAGTTAATACTAATTTACTTGTTTGACTTGTTAATTTGTGTGCATAGTTGTTTGTCTGCATGAAGCCTTAAAAGTATTTGAAGACTTTAAAGTTAAAAGGTGTTGAAAGTTTCTCTCAGACTCAGCTGTTGGTTTTGGCTCAACTAGTTTATCACAGGTTTTTGTCACTGCAGTTCCGAATCTAATAGCTTCTCTTTTTCTCTCTGTCCTTCGTTTCACCTCCTTTTTCAAGGCTTGCCAAATTTCATCCGATCTCCAGAGGACCAGACAGGGATTTCAGGAGGAGTAGCATCCTTTGTGTGCCAAGCTGCGGGTGAGCCCAAGCCTCGCATCACATGGATGAAGAAAGGAAAGAAAGTCAGCTCCCAGCGCTTTGAGGTGACTGTCTCTCTAAGTATTCTCAGCAAGTCATGTCATTATGAAGCCTTCTGTTTCCATCATCAATGCATTGCACAATGCGCTCATTGTTCTTCTCTTCTCTTCTCTTCACTTCTTTCCTCCTCTTCTTTTCTCTTCTTTTTGTTTCTTTCTATATACTTTGTCTTTTCTTTTAATGTATTGTCTTTTGCCATTTCTCACAATTCTTTACTTGTCTACTAATGCCGTGTCATTCTGTGTCATCCTTTGCCTTCTCATTTCATTTCTTGTCTTGTTTTTTGAGTCTTTTGATTTTGCTCTCATGAATTGCTAGAGTCAAATTAGCTTTGATAGTGAATTATGTTTTATGTAATAATTAGTATAATAAAATGTACCTGAAAATAACTATGCTTTACATATTAAGTAATTAGTTCATACAAATGCGAACCATTTGATATCCCGGTTTAATTTAGTACCTAACTAAGTTTTAATTTACTGCATTGCATATATCCATACATATATACTATGATTCTTTTGTGGTCCAATAAGTTTGGTATTATAGTGCCCCATCACCATTCTCATCATCCAAGCCCTGTTTTTAACCTCAATTTAGAAATGCACGTCTCTGTGTAGAAGGAGAACACCTTGGCCTAAATTCACTTAATGCTCCCCTCAAGAGTACTGCATTCATGCCCTGTTCCAGCCCAGTACACCTTGTTCACTTTATGCCTTCTGAAATTTGAGTCAACTACAAAATGTCACAATTCTTCGACTCATTAGGAAATTATGCCCAAGTCTGCACTTTCTGGAGAAGAACACAAGATAGTAGTTGGCTGAAAGTTCAGAGGGAGCTGATTAAAGAGCCATAGCTCTCTGAAGGCATACAATCTGTCTGAGGCTTGGTGGTAAATCTGTGCCAATGTCTCATTGCCTGGCAGGTGATTGAGTTTGATGAAGGCTCGGGCTCAGTTCTTCGTATCCAGCCACTGCGCACTCATCGGGATGAGGCTATCTATGAGTGCACCGCCACCAACAGTGCTGGAGAAATCAACACCAGCGCCAAGCTCACCGTATTGGAAGGTAAGACGGTACCTCACTACCCTTATCTTGATTCGACCATTGTTGTAAAAAGAATAGATAAGTGATGATACTGTGAGCCCCCATATGGGTATATATTTATTAAGTGACAACTGTGGATTGTTTTGTGAAATCCTATTTAAGAACCCCCAGCTGGAAGAATTTTCCATTTGTCCTAAAATAGACCCTCCCCCTTTTGTGTGCGTTATCTTTTTATATGCAGAGAAACAAGAGAAGTATACTTGAGAGCTTTTTGAAATGTCATGTATGCACATAGTGTTAAACTGAATGTCTAAAAGTGTCCCTCGGTGCTCCCTGTTGTTGCGCCTCACTTCCTCAGCACCATGTGTTTGGTATTACACACAGGTCCTTGGTCTGATCTCAGTAAATCTTTTTTCACCCCTTTGTGAAGACAAAGACAGTTTGGTTGAATTCAGAGATTGAGAATGAATAAGTATAATGAGTGAGAATCTTTTGGATCTGTTGGAACAGGGAGAGGAGAAGAGGTGCTTCGTTGAAAGCAGACAGTTTGGCACTTTCTGGTGCTTGAAGCTTGATGACCACAGAAATGTGCAGGACCCAATGAATGCTATTTATAGCTCATTGTTCATGGCCAGCAATGCATCATTTGTGTCCTACAGCAATGCTGAAAGAGCAGTACAAAGGAGAAGTTGAATGATAATGATGTTCTCTAATGACTTGCTAAAGGATGTCCTCTGTGGGACAATCACAGGGTCTTGGTAATGTCTGCCAGAAATACAATTGACTCATTTTTACCTCAAAGAAATTATATTAGGTGAGAATGAAATGCATTCATTCATTTTGATCACTCTTTAACCAGGACAGCGCAGTGTTTTTTGACTGAATTAAAATTATTTTCAGCATTTAGTGTTTAGTATTATAAAACAGTATGCATTAAGTCTGGTTATAGTGCATTAACTATATATAATAAAGTTTAGATGAATGCTTAAATTCCTTTGTTTAAATAAGTTTGTTATTTTGTATTTGTTTTTAGATAATTTTGTTAACTTTTATTCTGCTTTGGACTGCTTATTATTGTTTGTTTGTTGTTGTTGCTTTTTAATTTGGCTTTGTTAAAGAAGTTTGTTTTGTTTTAAACCAGTTAAAATCCAATTGACTGAGTTTCCTAGTGTTCACTGTGTAGAATCAATACATTCACAGGAAACACTCCCATCTAAATTAGCAGGTCATACACAGTCAGCATACCTACCTTTGTAATTAGGACTTGAATCCTAAAGCTAAACAATTATTTTGAACTAAACCTAAAAGCTCTGAATCAGATGTCAGCTTTTCCTGTGATTCTTAATCGATTTGTTCCTCTTGGAAGCGAATGATGTATTTACTTTGAGGTTAGCTGGTTTTTCACACATTGCTGCATTCTGCACATTCTGAGAAATAGCACCAGGTTTTATTTCATCTCCCAGCAGCCCTTACCACCAAGTTGTGGGCCTTAGTGCCTTACAGCTGTTCTCTGGTGAATACAATCTGCCTTGCCTCCATAGTATTCACATTGTGCAGATGCCAAAATGAATTCATTAAGACTTTGTCTTGTTACACCCCATTTGTGTCCCTCCTTTTCCATAGCAGAGAGGTTTTACATTATTGTTTACAGAACCGTGTGTTTCATTCATGTTTTACATTGTTCAATTTAATCTTATTTCATGTCCCTTCTTTTCTAAAATCTGAATACTTGCAAAACTAATCCATCTGGTAAAATCTTCTATTTTAGACCTATTTATTTCGTTCTCTAGGCTCAACTCTCCCATGATGGTGTGTGCGCTTTCATGTATCTTATAGCGATCAGAAAAACTCCCATCATCCCCTGAAGCCACAGGAATGCTTTTAATTGATGGATTAGAAGAATGTTTCTGAATGTTGAGGATGTGGTTTTCTTTTTATGTCCTTTTCAAGAGATCAGCAGGAAAGCTTTCTGATCTCCTGTAGCTCCTGTCCATCATAGTGGCTAAGTCTACAGTGTAATTGGTAAACATTACTCATATTGACAAGGAATAAGGACTGAATTAGCTTCTTTGCAAAAAACTTCATGTTTTACACCCATGAACCAATCGATTGTAGAAGCATTAGTGCTTTTAGTTCCGAGTTAAATTTATGCAGTCATTTTAATGTTAAAAAATATTTACTGTTGTTGGAGATAAAAAAAAAGTATTTCTCATAAGAGAGCTGTCGAATCATATTAATTAAGCCCAAGTAAAAACAATTTTTGTTGGTTCTGATTCAATGGACTGAAAAGCTTTTGCAAAACTAGGGAAAATTAGTCGTTCCGGGCTTAAAGTGTTGACTTTAACTGAAAATAATTCAATCAATGAAGCATACTTTGAAAGAAAAGATGTAGTTGTTTATATTAATATATGATATTATGGCAATTTTTGCATCACTTTCTTAGAAATCTTCCCATGCATGGTGTTCAGCAAGTGGAAATAATACAAAACGTATGTGCTTTAGGGCATTGGATTTAATTACATTCCTTTAAAATTGCTAATATTGAAGTTATGGTTATTATCAAAAAAAAAAAATCAATAAAAATATATTTTTAAACCAGTGGACTACTGTCACTGACTCGAATATTATTCTTTTTACACAGCCTTACTTTTTATTTAAAATACAGTTTTTTTTTGGCAGCTCAAATCACTTCTTTGACTGACAACTTTTGCTTTTCGTGGAAGAGCGTAATTTGCTTTTGCACATTCCTAGAACGCTCTCTCACGCAACACACACAGACCTCTTCCTGCCTACAGGTGTGGTCTCCCTCTGCTTTCCTAGCTCCAGTCAACGGTCTGTGTCACGAGTTTAATTTCTCCCACCATCTGCTGGCTTGAAGCCCAGTTCTGTAGATCATGAGAGTTTGACAGAAACAAACTGCGTCTGTCGACTGCGGCCCTTCCCAAGGACTCGTGCAATATGGCTGGGTGGAATCACTAGCAGGGAGTCTACATTTTCATAGGCAGTTTAACTTCAGTCATAAGATTTTAAGTAAAGGCTAGTTTGATTTGAGGCTTCTCTCTGTGGCTTTTTACATTATTTCAAGTAAAGGCTGCTTTCCCTAATTGTAATTTGCCTTATTAATTAATCCTGACAAAACTTGTTCATAGCAGGTGCATCTCCTGGAGTTGCCAGCAACTGACTGCAATAGATTTAAAAACCTTGTTAAGAGCTATTTCTATACCAGTTTAGTTAGATGTTTTAAATGAGAACAACTCATGTTCTTTAAAGATACATTCCGCTCTTTTTGGAGGTCGTTCTCTAGGTGTGTTTTTCCATTTTGGAATCAATTTAGCTGCTACGTAGCATTAGCAGTTTTAGCATAGCTTAGCATAGATATGTAAAGACCACTCCAGCTTACTCATGCATTCCGAATCATTGACTTTGTATCAATTTCACATAATCTGGACCCCTGAACTCATGAGCACCTGGAACATTGCACATCTTCAACCATCCATTGATTCCCATGTGTTCACTCCTTGTTGGTCTTGGATGTTATATGTTGTTGTGATCTGTGTTGATTGTACTAGCTCCTTTTGTTCCTGTGTCTGTTCCTGCCTGTTTTATAGTAAAAGTAAAAAATGTTCACTTAACTCCTACCTCCTCTACACCACAAATCCATGACAAGCCTGAAATTGGATTAGACCAATGACTTTTTATCCTAGTACGACTTTTATCCTAGAGACTTTTTTCCTATTAAAAACTTAGCTCTTTAATAAAATAAATCTGTCAGATTAATTTTATTAGTAATTATGTTTGGTAACATACACTTGTGTGTGTCTGAAAAGACAAACCTGACAAAATAAGACAATCAGTCTAGAATAAAGTTTATTTTGTTTTGAGGTTGGTCTGCTTGTTTTTGCACTCAATACAATTTTAGAATAGTCATATTTTAAATAAAATGGAAAAATAAAATGCTTGATTTACTTGTTGCTATTTATTTATGCTTTGCTATGCTAAAACTGTATTAGACAAATCAGGATAATTACAGAATAGACTCCAAAAAGTTAATGTACTACGTGTTAAATCTAGTCCAGATTTAGTATACAATTGTTTCTGTTGTTTTAACAATGTGTTTAGACTTGACACAGCTTTAGTTATGTAATCAGTTGTTCTACTTTTGTAATTCAGACAAACAAACCAAATTATGTTCCAAAGATGAAGAAATACTCCTTCTCTTTTGATTTGGTCCACTTGTTTGTAGGCCACTCTGGGGGTTGGATTATAGCATTCACACTTGAGCAATTGATCAATGTTTATTTTCATCCAGACCAAAAACGTTCATGATTGAACACGGCTTAAGTTTCCCGTGTTGTCTTTGGTGCTATAGAGCAGTCAGTTGTTGAGTGATCTTGCTGCTGTAATTGTGAAAAAGCGGCTCCGGGGCTCTTAGAGCCATGCTCACTAGGCCGCGTAATTGGAGAAGTTCACACTTTGAGTCGTGGTATGTCGAACAGCCTGCTCAATGTACCTTGAGGGTGAGATGATCACAGGCTTTCACATTTATAAGGGAATATGTATATTAATTCAGCTCTGGGATTCATTGAGGTTCAATACGTGGAAACAGATTCTTCGGACAATATATAAAGTTAAAACATAGCATTTATGTAACTGATTACATATGGGAGTGGGGGGTTGTGGACTTTCCTATTTTTAATTTAAACACAATGAGGAATAGGAAAGTCCCAATACTAAATCGTTGTGCGCATATTATCCTCCATACCTCAGAATAGTGTGTTGCATATATAACACGACTGGCTCTGTTAAAAAATCCCTCACTCAGGTAGGTTGCTAAAAGGTTGTTAATAAAACAATTAACTTTTTTCTATGAATTAGTTTTAAAAGTACAATGTAAAAATTATAACTTAATGTAATATTAACCTCATTAGTTTCCACTTGAATAAAATCATTGGTTACTATATAATATATACATATTTTTTGTTTTACAACTTAAAAAAAATGTCTTCCTGGGTTAAATCAATGTTATTATAAACCCCTTATTATGGATTTTTTTTATGTTAGCTCCTCTAATGTGTTGTGAAACTTTGCTTTAAGTTTGAGGAACACTCAGTTAAAGTGCTTTGAAGTGCTTTGTGTTTCAAGTTATTGTCTTTATTAAGAAAGAGTCTATTGGGAATCGCTTAAACAAGTTCTTTTTGTGAAGTGAATCATAGATTAGCATGCAGCAGGGGAAAAGTTTATAGTTTATCTACCTCTGCTGGGGGCTGAATTTATTCTCTGTGGAGTACCATATTTTCACTCGGGACCCTGAATGTGGAACGCACTCACAAGCTTCATGTTTCTCTGGTGAGCTTGACTCAAACACTTTATTCTATTGCAGGCAGTATTATTTGGACTTCAAAAGAATATTTGTTGCTATACTTTGTGTTGATTGTACTCTGTTTATTGTTTGTCAAAATAAATATAAGATGGGGTGGAAAGTTGGCGCAGTGGTGGAGTTGATTGTCGGTTCCCGTAAGGTTGGCAGTTCAATCTCCACCAGGTTCATTCTACCGTTGTGGCCGTGCGCAAGCCACTTCACCCACATTGCCCAGTATGGATGTGAGTGACTGGTGGGGTGTGTTTGATAGTGGGCAGGAGGCCATAGGCGAAGAATGGCAGCCACGTCCTGTCAGACTGCTCTAGGGCAGCTGAGGGCTACCAAGGTAGCTTATTACTACCAGAGTGTGAATGTGGAGTGAATGAATAATGTTCTGAAAATTTTAAAACATCTTTGAGTGCCTAGAAAAGTTTATATAAATTGAAGGCATTATTATTATTATTATTAATATTATAAATCATACACCATATTTTAAAAGCATGCTACAGTTAACATTTAATGAGCTCAATAAAACATCAGTTCACAGATGCTCCTCTTAAAAAAGAGAGAGAGAGAATAGAATATTTTTTTATCTACAGTGTATCCCACTTGATACTTACTTTCAATGCAGACAAGGGAGTATCACTGAGAGGGGAAAATAGTTAGTGTGTTTTTATTACCACTGAAATATTTAATTTACATGTAACAAATATTGAAATTACGCTTCTGAAAGTTTATAGAGAAAACATTACAAAACTGCTTTAAAAACAGTGTTGATCAAATGGTATTTGCCTGCTACATTTGTACTGTATTTGATCAAACAACTGTAATTAACATGTTGATTTATGCATAATAGAACATTTGCAAATTAATCTTAGATAGTCAAAATTTAAGTTTTACATATGCAAATTCCCATTTTAAGTTGTAAATGTTAATGCCATGGGAAACTCGCTTCAGCTTGTTCTACACGCTGTGTAGTTACACTGAATGCTTTGAATTGAGAGATATTTGATATGTGAGAATGTTCAAATGTCTAAGCGCAGCTTTATCTTTATGTTTGATTAGCCTGATGTGAAGAAGCATTAATAGAGAGGTTCATGTGTTTGATCTGTGTTGTTGTGTCTCACAAACTGAAAGAAAACTAAAGCCTATCACATACTCTGAGCTGAGGTGCCTTCCTTTACAGCTAGTGCCATGTTACATGGTTCTCATTAACTTTCATGGAGACTCTAAAGCAAACTCTTGTCAGAAGAGAACAGATGTCTGGGTGCAGCTTGTTTAGTTTTAGTCATGTAATTATAATTTTAAAAAGTCTGATGAATAATTGAATGGATGAAGCAAGTCATAGATTGAAACATGGTTGCTGTATGACAGCTGTGTTCAAAACATCACATCAACAAGCTGAAAATTGTTATAAACATGTTAACAATTGCACTTGCATATTTTAGAACAGCATGTGCATGTTTGGCATGCTGTTTGCATTTTCCTGCTCAATGTTAACAACGTATTAAAATGATTGGAACCTGAAACCATAAACCTTCAACTAGCTTCTTAAAACAATGTAAAAATAGTTAACATGTTGTTGTTGTAATAAACATTCTTCAATGTGTGAATAGATCCTTAATGATAGAATTGATCTTGAGGTCTCTTAAATACTTGACTTTGGACCATTTGGTAAACTTCATCTTTTTACTCTATCGAGAACATTGCAAAGAATTTAGGCACTTCACTTTTCGGCATTCGATTTTCTGATTGGTTCATCAGATGTAACATTTTAATTCCAGGTTTAAGTTTGAATTTGCAAATTGAATCTTTTTTTCATATCAAAGGTAAAAACATGTGAAAACCTTTACAAAACACATAATGTAAAAAAAAATTTAAAGTCTTAAATTTGATCTTATGAAACATGCAAAAAAGTAACACACCTTTTTTGTAAAAATGAAAAAAAAATTACAATAATGATCTTAACTGAGAAGCGTCACGGTGGCGCTGTGGGTAGCACGGTCGTCTCACAGCAAGAAGGTCGCTGGTTCTAGGCTCGGCTGGGGCAGGTGGCATTTCTGTGTGGAGTTTGCATGTTCTCCCCGTGATCGCGTGGGTTTTCTCCGGGTGCTCCGGTTTCCCCACAAGTCCAAAGACATGCAGAATAAGTGAATTGAATAAGAACAATTGCCCATAGTGTTAAAGTGTGAATGTGTGTGTGAATGTTTCCCAGCGATGGGTTGCGGCAGGGAAGGGCATCCGCTGCGTAAAACATATGCCAGTGAGTTGGCGGTTCATTCCGCTGTGGCGACCCCGAAAGGGAATAAAGCCGACATGAAGATGGATGGATGGATCTTAACTGATGGGTGCTTCAGCAAGATTTTAACACATGGAGCGTGTTTGTGCTTCATTTTTATTAGTAATCTGATACAATTGTTAAAATAAGTATGTCTAGTAAAGTATGCCATTTGATAGTGTATCTTTTTGTACATCTGGTTTGCCATCTTCAAGATACTAATTCCATGTTGGCTCAGTATATCTTAATAAAGTGCTGTAGAGCAGATAGGCGCTGGTGTGATTTCCACATTGCTGTCATGGCTCAAGGTGACTCGGGTCGCTGCGCTTGACTGGAATGAGCAGATCACCCTTCGCTCCTGGTAATGGTTCACACATGTGCTGTTATGTACAAACCAGTGTGCTGTAGCATAAATAACAGCGACGTGCCTGTGGCATAGCTGTAGATCACACCGAGATGCTAGAGAGCGGAGGACAAAAAGCAGGGCGAGATGGAAAAACCAGAGCGACAGACCCAAGCGGATAGAGAGAGAGAGAGAGAGAGAGAGAGAGAGAGAGAGAGAGAGAGAGAGAGAGAGAGAGAGAGAGAGAGAGAGAGAGAGAGAGAGAGAGAGAGAGACGCACGCACCTGCCCAGCATTGATTAACTGACTTGTCTGAGGGAAGTCAGCCTGAATATTCTGGCCAGCTAGAAAAGGTGTATTATTCCAAAGGTCATGGCATGCATTAGACTTCTTTCCTTGCCACCGACTTAGATAAACAGTGTGTTGGTGAAATATTGCTGAGGGGCACTCCTCGGGTGCGATTCACCCGAGCTGTGACATGTGGCTGTGAAGTTGCTGATCTGCATAGACAATTATGGCTTTTAAAGTTGAGGATGCTTTGGTTGATTTTCATTTTGCTTGGGATTGAGTTGATTTTAATGATAAATGTCATGAAATTTGATCTAATTTGAACAGTTTTGTGTATATTAAATTGCCATCCTACCCCTTTGAAGAGCAACCGAGGTGCATTTTTAAACTGTTTCATAAAGCGTATTGATATGCTGTGGATGACATTATGCTTACGTACACTTGCTACTGTCAAACTTTTCTAAGGAAGCATACAAAAATAAAAGTATGTTTGTAAAAATAAAAAAAATTAAGCACATCTCTAAAATGGACCAGATGTCAACGAAGAAATGCTTACCTAAGCCTGTGTTCCTGTCTAAACCCCTTAATCTTGAAGTCTTCATGTACATGTGGAAAAATTACTCAGACACGGTTCCCCCCAGCCTTCCTAATCTCATTCTAGCTTCATAGAATAAGGGTTTTCAGATTTTTTAGCCTTCAGCAGCTTCATGAAAAGTTATTTTATGAAAAGTTTATTTAAAAGTTAAGTTATTTATCACAAAGACAATAATGCTTATTGTTTCAATCACTGTTTATGACAAGTTGGACATCCATGTAGAATACAAGTAGATAATCAGCTCAGCTAATATTACTGATACCAGTAGAATTATACACACAAATTTTGGGAAAACTATAAGGGAAATCTATTTCATTATTTTTACACTATAAGTATATCATGTTATGATAATTTAATGTTTCCCTACTTTCCTCTAAACAACTATTTGTCAAGGTTTGTTTAAAATGCCAAAAGTTGTGTCCTTAAACATGCTCATAAAAGTTTTTACTTGTACATCGACCTGCAGTCAAAGCAGTTTTTTTTCCGATACCTGAGAATACTGATCTCATCTATCTTGAATGCCACATCACACTCCTTTTTTCTTCTTTCAGGAGGTCATGTTGTGTTGAAGCAAAATGTCTTATTCTTTGTTATCTGTATTTTTTATTTATGCTGGTGAACATTAATCATACACATATGTTGTATATTTTAAATATTGTAAATTAAAAATGTAATGTGATGTCAATTAAAAAGCAAACATTGAATTGATCTACTGATGGCAATGGAAAATTAAAGAGAAATGTAGCATTCATCAGAAGATTAACAGTTAGGTCCTTGATGAACCCAACAAAAAAACTGAAGCAAAAAAACCCTAAACCAGGCCCTTTTTTAAAAGAATGACACTTACTGAACAGTGACACAAAGTCCATTTTATACATTTACTGGATGAATTTTTTTTAAAGAATAAACACATCTATGTGTAACTCAAATTGCTGTTATTTTTTTGAAGCCAATTGAAGGACAAACCTGTACTTGAGAAAATATACTGAAATTAAGAGACGTAGTAAAATGAATGGTGTCCTGCGTCATACATCATTACAGAAAGAGTTCTGCTCCCTCCTTCAAAAGAGACGTCAACTTTAATTGTCCTCATCCATCAATGTCATGAACACTCTCTGGATATCACAAGGACATTTATTACCCAGTCTTTTACAGAAATGGATTGTTTTTAAACAAGGTGTTATTTTAAAGGGATTTTTTTTTTCAAAAAAGGTCTGCAATTTTTTTGCCTGTAAAGAATTTAGAGCTATATTATGCTGTAATCTGTATGTTGTACTTGATTTCATCAGTCTATTCCAGCTAGCAGTACTGAAAGAAATAAGACATTATTATAGGCTCCAAATATACATGATAAAAAAGGTTGGCTCTCGGTGTGTTTGTGCCGGTTGAGAGTAACTCTGGCTGACATGGAGGCACAGGGCACTTTCACAGAAGGGACTGAGGACAGAGACTTGTCTCTTCAGTGGGGGTCTGATTAGACCCATCACCCTGCATAGCATGCTCTATTCTATCTGGTAATTGGAGCTGGCAGGAGATTGGCATGTACCCCTTCAGTCGTCCAGTTCCCTCTCTATCCTCTCACGGTGCCCCTTATCCCCTAGTACTACACTTCTAGTATACGTGAGCACTATTTCTTTTAGTTTTGACCCATGCAATGTGGACAGGAAACCGATGGATGTCCAAATCTTGTTTAAGAGAGCCCTAGTTGTTTATGATATCTGGATTCACCATTCCCTTTCTCTACCTTCGGGACGTTGTGTCCTACATACAGCTGACTTGACCACCTGCACTGCCTGTGTTATTCTCTTGGTAGCAACATTTCTTTGTTTTCAAGGAAATTCAGAGATAAATCTCCCATTGTTTGCTATTAATTTGCTTCAGCGCTCAACATTTATAAATTTGCAGATAGGTATAGCCTACATTCAAGTCTCAATCTGTTCTTCTGTGTTATCAGATTGCTTGTAGAATTGTGTATTGCTGAATGGAATTTACTGATTCATGGAGAACAATGTTCCTTTTATTTCCAGAAAACTGATTACAGAATGGTCTGCAGTATGCTGTTCTGTTAGCTCTCTTTTGTGGTCACTCGCATCGATAAAGCTGGGTCCCTGGACTGGGTCCACAGCTGAAGAGATAATAAAAAAGATAGCCATCTGCATGGGTCTGTTAAAGCTTATCGCGCAGGTTAGGTCTCGTTAAATACCTGTTCTGGGTCTCCGGAAGGTAGGAGTAGATTTTCCTATTCAGAAACGGCATTTGACTGGGTCTAACAGTGAATGCTAATCGCTGTGGAGGTCACCTGAAGGTCTTAAAGTATAGTTTTATCTTTAGCCAGTGACTAATTAAGGGATATACAAAGGTTAACCGTGTATTATTCGGTTTTAAATGCAATCTTTATTCGTTTGCATAATGAGTTCACCTTTGCTCTTTTTTCAGTTTTTAGGCAATGTTTGTGTGCCATGTTAGTTGTTCTAAACCATTTTTGTCTTCCATGTACCCATTGCATTCTGGGTTTTTTCTTTTATGGTTTATCAGATTTTTTGTAGTTTAAAAAACATTCTGTATTGAAGCATTACTTCCTGTAGCCAGCAGTTTCAAAGTTTTAAACAAGAGACCAACAAGGCCTTGTTTAAATAATTACACTCTTTGCAGAATAAACTAGTACTTGAGTCAACAATGAACAATTGAACTTCACCCAAAAGAAGATATGTGAAAGTTGTTTTGGTTGGATGAGATGACTCCTGGTTGAGCCGGTGGCTTAGTTTCTGTTGAAATGGCAGTTGGATCAACTACATTTTTAAAGTAACACGATACAAATAAGTTGTTGACATTGCATAAAAACTTGAGCTTTTGCTCTTTGTCTGTAGATGTCAGAATGGCATCTTCTCATATACCATGACCTCAGACAGTTGTGTAATCTTTTATAAAAGGTAAAATAAAACTCGGTAACATAAGCAGAAAATTGCTGAAAATGACATCACTGAATGTAAGGTTAAGTTTCTCTCTATTTTCTGTTCAAATGTTTTATCTCACTCTAACTTCTTACTTATTTCTTTCATTCCCTGACATCCTTTCAAGATGAAAACCCAATTCCTTGCCGATTGTATTGCCCCGTTAGAACCAAGCACATTGTCCCGGCTGCTTTGGGTGAAACAATCTGATTGGCACTGGCAGGTGGTTTAAATTTTAAACACCATCTGTTGAGACCACCAGATATAAGTATACCTTCCCTCCTCATACTTATTCATCTCAGAGATTAAGATTTTGTATGACTTGATTCAAAGTTTAATTGTGTGTATGAAGTACTCGCCCTAAGTGAAGAGGTGAAAGTGTCAGATGTGCTCACAGTGACACTTGCAGATAATGGAGCTTTTACTTTGAAAATGGAGAAGCCTTACTTTCTTATGCTCTTTCTGTTTCTGCTTTTATTGAATTGTGATTTCTATTAGCTCGATTGTTCTTGCTTCTAAGGTATACAATATATGTTAGTTTAGTATTTAAGTTAGATAATTTATTATATATAATTCATTTGTAAACAGCAATGATAATTTTTCAGTTTCGACTAAGCAGCTCCCTTTCATGAGATGAAAAGATTAAGTTGGTTTAAAATTTAAACCATGTAATCCATTTAATATTTAAAATATATGAAATACTTTTATATTAAGGAAACAAAAGGGTTATATTTGGATTTATTCTGTATCCTAAGTGTGTGACACATTTGCTTTCTATAAATATACTTTTGACTGATTACAGACTTAAATACTTTTAGATTTCAGTGATGTTTCATTAACACATTTCAGGGATAAGCATTTACATAATTTACAATTAATCAATAGGTTACAGCTTACTCCCAATTCCACAAATCATTGTCTCTGTATAAGCTATGCTTTATTGGTAACTCACCAAGAAACCCGCCACTAACACATCATCACTCCTCCGGGCCCAAAACGCTTTTCACCTCGCGTTTTATAGGCTAATTCATATGATCTTGTGAAAATACCTTATCCCCTTCATCATGGATTTAATTCCCGTTCTTATTCGAATTTATTTCTTTTTAATGTTTGTGCCATTTAGAGTTGTTGACACATTAACATAATTATAGATATCTAGGGTGTAACTTTCTACTCTAAGTATCCCCTTACTTCTTGCTGCTCTAAGGTTCATTAAACCAATGATGTAATGGTCCATGCACTGGATTAAGAAGAACAGATGAATTACAGTTCACAATAGAGCGTGTTTGTCACATGCAGAGTCTCAAACTAAATTCCGCCTTGTCCTTTGGCTTACCTTGACATCAAAGAAAGTGCAATGTTGCTATAATGCTGTTGCTAATGCAAGAAAGAGTGTAATTCTAGCTGGGCTTTTATCCAAACATTCATCTGATGGAGGTGTAAAAGATGGAGCCATATAATTACTAATCAAATCAAAATAGGCTTTGAAATCATTTGTTTACAGTCTGGCCCTCATGTTTATCCCTTTTCTGATGCAATTAGTGTTCATTTTCATGTCAAGTATTTAATATGTGTAAATTATGCAGTTTTTTTAGAGATATGTTCTGTGACTGACCTCTGTGTCATTTTGAAAGGAGATACAATTATGTAATAATGTTATGAGAGGCCGTATGATCCGTATTTGAACACCAAAACTGTAAAATTTGAAGAGATTCATAAAGCAGCGTGTCAGGTATCTCTTACGAGATGGGCGTAAATAGAACAGAGAGGGATCTAAGAAAACTTCTTTATTGGGGAAACTTGATATATTTAACAATCTCACAAAGCAGTGAGAGCTAAATCACCATGAGAGAAAGAAATGTTTGAGAAATGAAAACACTGAAGCGTAGCTGAGGAATTAGAACAGGAACAGGAAGCATTAGCAGGAATGAAAAACATGAATTAGAGGCTAGAGGGACCAATGACATAAAGGGTGGCTGATCAGGAGTTAACGAGCCTGGACAGGTGCAAGAACTTAACTGCTGATCCGCTATGTAAATGAACGAGCCATCAAGAGAAACTTATTAGGACCAAACATAAATAGAATCAAACTCAGAAAGAATAAAATATGAAGAGTAAACTAAAAATACAAAAACAAAAGCTCTAAATAGCATCAAAACATCCCTCCATCTTCATGTCGGCTTTTTCCCTTTCGGGTTCTCCACAGCGGAATGAACTGCCAACTCTCTGGCATATGTTTTACGCAGCGGATGCTCTTCCAGCCGCAACCCATCGCTGGGAAACATTCACATTCACACTTTAACACTATGGACAATCGTTCTTATCCAATTAACTTATATCACATGTTTTAGGACTTGTTGGGAAACTGAAGCAAACCCACACGATCACAGAGAGAACGTGCAAACTCCACACAGAAACGCCTACTGACCCAGCCGAGGCTCGAACTAGCGAGCATCTTGCTGAGAGACGGCCGTGCTACCCACTGCACCACAGTGATGTCCAGCTTCAAAACAACACAACTGTAATGAATATTTTTGACAGGGTTTTAAGCCAAACAGAAGACAAAAATTGCAAAACAAATCCTGGACGCAGTAATAAGCTGCAACATTTTAATTTCAAAGTCAAGTTTTTACAGAAATTTGTGTAGATTTTAAATTTTAGATGCACTGTTTTACTATACAAGTATATATTTTAACTTTTTCGACTTTTGGTGAAAAACATTAAAAAAAATTTTTACAAAACGTTTAATTGAACAAGTAAAAAAAAATGGGTTAGGTCTTCATGGTGTATTTCACAGCAAGGAAAGTATGACAGAGGTCAACCAATACTGCAGTCAAGTCTTGTGAATTGATCCATTCGTGTTTGGGTTTGTTTGGACTTAAGCTTCTTTGTATTAGCTCCATCTGTAGTCAAACTCCTGTAAAGAATGAGATCAAACCGAAAGCTTGCAGATTAAAACTTAAATCTCAAGGTCCATATGTTGTTACATGTTAGTATAACAGGACAGAAATGTCTGGTGGATTAGACTCACCATACTTTGATCTTAATAATGCACAGGAAGACCTTTTTGCAGGCATGTGAATTGATTCGTTGCACTAATGAGACTTGTCTGGGATTTGCCTTTGCTAGACAATTACGTCTGGCTCACATCTCAAACCCTTGATTCATAGCAATCAGAGTTCTTTGAGATCATTATCTTTTTTTGGTAAATCATTTGCTTTTAAGGTTCTGACTTAACCTCATTATGCTTTGTTTTTCTTGACACAGAAAACCAAATTCCTCATGGCTTCCCCACAATAGACATGGGTCCTCAGCTGAAAGTGGTAGAGCGAACAAGAACAACCACGATGCTATGTGCGGCCAGTGGGAACCCTGACCCTGAGATCACATGGTTTAAGGACTTCCTGCCAGTAGACATCAGCGGCAATGGACGAATCAAACAGCTTCGTTCAGGTAGGCTGACTTCCTCAGTTTTACACTACTCACTTTTGTTCAACAGAGTCTTCTGTAGTTTATTTTGTGTAGTGCCCGACTGTTCTTTGCTCACCATGAAACGTCGATGTAGTTTTAAAATCACTGTAAAAAGTCTAGAAAAAATATAAGCGTTTCAGCACCAATATGAGTGCAATCCAAAAACCCTCTGCTGCATTATTTACTTTTTACACCTTCCTAATGGATAGACAGCTCAGGTCTGACCTAGGATCAGACGGATGAACAGGACTTTGCCCTGGCTGGATTAATGGCTCCTGACTGACTCAGTTTATCCCTCTACACTAAATCCACTTCATTTAGATGGAAAGTCCTTCTGCGGAGCTTGTTCAGTGGTTTCCAGCATTAACGTCTAAGTAGACAGCTGAATGTTCAGATTCCTTTTAAATAATTTCGGCTAATTTCCAGAAGTGCTTTTTAAGATAAAAACACAACAACAGTTGCTTTGATTTTTCTTTAAAATTCTTCTAATTTATCTTCTATCTTTATGCTTAAAAATGTCTGAGATTGCGACGAATGTATACGTTTACAGTTTGGCAGATTAGACTTTATGATTATGCCTATGTAGCTGTAATTTTCCATTGTTATTTCAATAGTATTTTAAGATATTTTGCATTCTCTAATATAATGTCGATGTATAATGTAATGATCCCAATAGCGGATGATTATGTAGTGTTCCTCAATTGCAAAAATTCAAAAGTTTGCCTCTATCTGTGCACTTTCTCAGACGTATCTGATTTGTTTGTCATCACACGGTGAAGCAATGGTTTTATTATGTTATGTTGTATATGTTCCAGTTTAGACATTTAGCATGTTAACTTAATGGACTAGTTGCACTGGTAACAAATTGTTAACTCAACAAAAATGTATATTGTCATAAATGTCTATAATTTTATAATAATTTTAAGAAAATTTAAGGTAAGGGAAAGGGAAAGTGCTTTCCAATGGGTTAGCGAGCTAGTATTAAATAAACAAAAAAAGTTGCATTTGATTTGTTCTACTTTGAAATATCAGAGCTTTTTACAATGCGTAAATAGTTTTAAGTTGTATTTTCCTTGTCAATCTAGACTCTTGTTTCCAGAATCCCAGATATATATCTACAAATAAGAATCTAGATTGACGAGGAATCTAGATCCCCATGGAAATGCTGCCAATCACAAGCACTCTATAAACATACAATTTTAAATGCTGCAAGGATTATGTTTTTCAATGTTAAACAATTAACATTTACTTACTTTTTAGATGGTAAATCAAGGTAAATGTTAGAGCCTTAAGACATTTCCCAACTTTCTAATTTTTACTTTGGAGAAAATTAACCCTGTTAAATTATTTATATTACTTTGAACCCTCCAATTAAATATTTGTTTGGTTTCATGCACATATTTGTTTGTAGACGTGAGTTTATTTTGTTAAGATTATGTTTAATGGTCCACACTGATAATGTGTCACAATTATTGTATCTGAAATAAAAGATTAGCTTAAGAGCTCTTTTAGTTGTTAGTTTAATTGTTAATCTAAGTTATTTGAAAACAATCAAAAATGATGCTGGCGGCATCTATTTTTTTGGTTTGTAAGCTTTTTCATGAAACGTGTATTTTGTTTATTTCATTAGGCTCAGGGGATATTTAAAGTAGTATAATGTTATCCCGCGCATGTCATTAATTTTAAGTTCAGCTGTCTTGCAATAACAGTTACACTGCAGAGTTTTTCAATGAATGCCCTATAAAGGCTTAAAATATGTTTGCTAGTTGGGAAGAAATTAGATTTTTAATTTAAGAATTAAACTACTACATGTTTTCCAAATCGAGTTTTAAATCAACACAGTCATATTTTTCTGAGAACTGATGTGGAAGTAAATATGTAGCAATACTAGTCCGTGCCTAACTACACACTCGCAGACATCTATGTGGCTCAACTACCAGTAATGTATGATTTTTATTTATTTATTTTTTAATTGAAGCACCAGTGGTGACATTTTAAATAGCTTGCCTTTTTTCTCACCAATCTCTTCAGCAATGTTTTGGTCTATGCTCCCAAAGCTGTACTTGTTTTGGTTTTGATTAGTCATAGTTTCCATAATCTCTGGATATTTTCTATAAAGTGTCACTATTGACTGACACCTAAACTATCACATAATTGTGCCACATAAAATGTGTTTCCTCAGATCTTTTTTTTTAGCTAATTCCTTTGTACCAGACAGCCAACATTCAACTAATCCTTGGAGAGCAGGAGCCTGGCTCAACTTGATTCCTTCCTGTTTAATTAAGCTTACTTTCATTTAATTTCCCTGCTTTTGTTTTACTTATCTCTCTTTGCCTATCTTTCTCGTCTAACGTTTCTTTTCAATCTTGTTTGCTTTCAATTGACTTCACCTAGGGGGTTCGCCAATACGAGGTAAGACAGCAGGAATGTGTCTCACCAAACGTCTCCTCCATTACCTGTTTCATCACCATCGCTGTCATTTCCTTCTTGTTCTATACATACACATACAACCTCTGTCACTGCATTCAACCTGTCTGTGTTCTGACGTCTGTAACCGGAGAAAACAATAAAGAGCAATATTCCCATGTTTTGGTGTCAGTAAGAAATTGAGAATTGGGTATGCATTGTAATGATCAGCTTTGCATTAAATGTTAATTTTGTTAACATTTTAGAATTTATTTGCACAACATTGTTTCAAACTGGGCGTCACGGTGGCGCAGTGGGTAGCACGGTCGTCTCACAGCAAGAAGGTCGCTGGTTCTAGGCTCGGCTGGGGCAGGTGGCATTTCTGTGTGGAGTTTGCATGTTCTCCCCGTGATCGCGTGGGTTTTCTCCGGGTGCTCCGGTTTCCCCACAAGTCCAAAGACATGCGGAATAAGTGAATTGAATAAGAACGATTGTCCATAGTGTTAAAGTGTGAATGTGTGTGTGAATGTTTCCCAGCGATGGGTTGCGGCAGGGAAGGGCATCCGCTGCGTAAAACATATGCCAGAGAGTTGGCGGTACATTCCGCTGTGGCAACCCCGAAAGGGAATAAAGCCGACATGAAGATGAATGAATGAATGAATGTTTCAAACTGAATCTGTGCAACTTTACTTTGAAACTATTTTACATTTTCAAAATAAAAGGATATAAAATTGTTACCTTTATCGTGGTCTTTGGCATGTGAAAGATTAGTAATAACCCTGGGATTCATTAATTTTTACTTTGTATGCAGGGTAATTAAAAATCTTTCTCCATCATTTACTGTTAGTGGCCATTTTACCCTATTGGCTTCCATTATAACTACTTTTTATAGTTATTTTCCACAAATCATGACATCATATATTAATACATTTATATATTTTAACATAAGGCTAATAGTTTTTTCCAAAGCATTTTCCATTTTTTTTGCTGAATCAAGATTCTTACCAGAACATATTTCCATTTGCTGAAGCACAGAGAAGTTGTGGCCAAAGTAGGACTAAAAACCACCCCAAGAACACAAAATGCCCCCAAACAGCACATAAGGGTTGAGTTTATTTGTAATTGTTATGTCCAAACTTTCGATGCATAGAGACTTCAAATTGTATGAACAATCATTCAATCATATACTAGCAAAAGTAAAAAATGCTTTGGAAAGAATTTAAATTAAATAAAGAGAGGTGGTGGCTGCTTATTGTGACCTGCTTTATTGGGACTGTTTTCAGATTTATTGAAACGTTACCATGAGCGTAAGTGTCAGTCTGAAGGCAACCTATAGACCATAAACTATATGCCAGTTAAGCTGTGGTTCATTTGCATAGTACTTAAGCTAAAACGAGTATGTATGGGAAAGGAGCAAATTACTGTGATTGTTAAGATGGAAGGCTTGATTTGTCACATCCAGCAATTCTCATTTCTGATTTCTGATTTGAACATGGTTTTAGAAATGTGCTTGCTAGATAGAAGCTAGTCCCACAGTTTAGAAGTGCACCCGACCCTCGTGAAGCTAGAGTTAAATGGAAAGGTAGGGGAAAAAAATACAGTCTGGATGCATTAACAATAGACTGGTTGTTACCGTTGAATGTTTTAGCCTTCTGGCTCATGTCAGGATATGAATCAGGAAGCATTTCAGATCCAATTGGGGAGAAAAATGTTGACATCGCCTTATGTTCCAAAGTGTTTGCTGATTTTCCTGGCCCAAATTTCTGTTACAGCTGCAGGTCTTGTTTTCAGTTCATTTCACACAAATTACATTTTCGTGATCATTCATGTTAATGACTTCCTCTCCAAATAATTTCCACATTCAAACACACTATGTTTAACAAAAATATTTCATTTTGTATTTGACAAATTTGAAAACCATGATTGTTGAATATTTGAAAACCAATACTCCATCACGTCCAGTTTTCAACAGACATCTTGCAAAAGTGAGGAACATATGCCTGGGTTCCAACTGTACAGGAGATTGTTTCTAAAGACATCTGATGTTAACTTAAAACTATCCTGAAAACAATAGTCTGGGGTTAATTAGCTGATTGACGCAATTTAAAATACACTACAAACTAAAGTCTGTTTTTATAGCATGCATATTTTCATAAGATGGTCCCACCAGACAAATGTGTTGAAGCATTCAGTGTTAAATCATTTGAATTGATTGCTAGGAAATCCCACCAATCACCAGTTTAGTTTATTTAGATCCCACCAGTTTTCTTTATTTAGAGATTGAACAAGTTTAGTGATGAATATAATTTGTCCCTGCAGCATTTGTTGGTTAGGGGTAAACGACAGGTGCAAAAGGTAAATAAATGTGATTTTAAGAGCATTCATAAATAAAAACAGTTTTGTGGTTAGCCAATTTATGTTCATTTTTACTGTGTGATTTAACAAACCCGCTAGAATTTGAGCTTTGATTTCACTTTGTAGCTTGCAGACTCATTGTTATATAATAAATATAATTGATAAATGAAATCATAACATCTACTGTCAAAATTTTAGCACTCTCAACTTTGTTATGAAATGTCTTTAGAGGTAAATGTTTTAATCTACACTAGGCATGGAGTTCATTTATGTGCTGTAAAATAGTGTGCTATAAGCATTCAGAAGGTTATCCAGTTATTTATTCACTAAATTGTATTGATTTATTTAGATATTTACTCATCTTATTTTTGATAATGGTAAACAATGTTATTTATTTGTTATCAATTTGGTGGTAAAAATATTTTATCGAAGTATTTAAAAGAAAAAGTGGCAGTGTGTTTTGTTTGATTTTTTTGATAGTTTTTTTTTAATCATCTAAATATAATAAATAGCCAGCAAAAACTTTCCATTGCTGCAATAAAGGAAACGCTTTAAAGCACAACACAGTTCGAACAGCAGTGCTCAGTTAACAAAGCACTTTAAATAGATTTGTTTTAGTCTGAGTTTGTTTGTGGCTGTTGTTTAGCCCCTCTAATCACTTCTAAAACTGGGCAGCATAGTATCTGAAAGTAGACAAAGAATTGGTTTGCTCTATGTTAGGTTTAACAATTCTTTTTAAACTAAATTAAACAATCATTTGCAATCAGTTTTTATTCTCTACAGTACGTCAACACAAATAGTTAAATAAAAGTGAAATAACAAAAAATACGAAAGATAATAAAGCATTTTCAGATTTAAAACAGTAAAAGCGTCTGCACAAGGTCTCAATATGAGATTGACAACTGGTGTATTGATGTACCAAAGATTCCCAAAAGCTTGTAAAGCCTGGAGAGTAAAATATTTTAGTCAAATGGTTCAAACTGAACAGAAAGATCTAAGCGAACAAGTTTCCAGGATCCAGAGGATGTCCTGAAAAAACCCTCCATAAGGCCGATTCTGTGTAAATGTTAGCAGCCAAGATTTATTTGTTGTGATGCTTTAAAATGATAATTGAAACATTTACTGTGTTTTCAGATGTGGTCATCTGGGAATCATTATTGGAAGTCTTTTAACCATCATTTTATGTGTTGAAGAGAAAGCAAACCTGTTTTTATCTTTAGTGACCAGACTGGCTATGTGGTTTAGTGCAGCATTGATTTTTGTTCTTTTAGCAGGGTGTAAATATCCCATGGCAGTAATAATGTCATGTTCTGTACCATGGTAGGATCCAAGTCAATGGCATTAAAATCCCATAAGCTTTTTCTAATGACAGTCAGCGGCAAATATGTTGAGCAGTATATTCCAGTAACCTGCAAAATCAGCTTTATGCATATATCTGAGACAGCATACTCAGCCAATAAACTAAACTCACAGCGGAACAGTTCTGACATTTAAACAGGGAACATTTACAGATTGTTTGCAGTGAAAGTTTGTTGTTTGGTGGAGAAAATTGCACAAGGGGATTCATTATCATTTTCCTAAATCAAAAAGATGACCTTTACCCCTGTGATTTCTCCTCAGGAGCCCTGCAGATTGAAAACAGCGAGGAATCAGACCAGGGCAAGTACGAATGTGTGGCCACAAACAGTGCTGGAACACGCTACTCGGCTCCCGCCAATCTATATGTGCGAGGTAAGAGAGACCCCTATCTAAACAATATTCCTCCACAGGGCTTCACACCTTTATTTTGCCCGGGTTGCAATTTTGTTTAGACTTCCACACAGGTTGGAATTTGTCTGACTTTTAGAGCTGAGATAAAGGTAAAGTAGCCAAGATGTTGAAGGAAACAAAACAAAACCTTCCCTGTTTTCACTTCATAGCAACCGAGGCACATGTAAACATGCGTGTTATTTTGAAAGTGCTTGTTATAAGTCCAAGAAGACATAAAGGGTGAACTGAAGGTTATAGGACACCTGTGGTTTTGATATGTGGATTTGCAGGTATAATGGTATTGATGCATTGTATTTGGAACAGAACACTTGGAGTGATGCTGTTCTGAGTGTCAAGCCCTTCAGCTCTTTTCATGGAGGTAATAACAGGGAGCTTATGGCGGGCTGCCAGTCTGGCCTCCGGCGTGTGACGTTAAGGTGCCACCCAGTAACAGTCACGCAAGAACTGAATCTTAAGCCTTTTCATGCTTCCTGTCAAACAAACCACCAACATTGTTCCATACAATAGGATTAAATCGAGAAATCTATCATGGAATCTCAAGAACACAGAGAGTGGTGTTATCAGTTAGCAGTAAAAAATTAGCAATATTATATAAGTATAAAAGTGGAATGTATTCTATAGAGATAATTTATCTGGCTGTCTATCTGAGGGTCTGTCTCTGTTGATTGGTCTGTCTGCCTGTCTCTCTCTATGATTATTAGTATGTCTCTTTATCAGAGATCTTATGGTCTGTTTGTCTAGATGTCTGTCCATGTGTCTTTTTGTCCTTCTCTCTGAAGCTATGTCTGTCTGTCTCTCTGTCTGTATAATGATCATTCTAGATATTGGCCTGATTGTATGATGTGCTATGTGTCTGTTGGTCTCTCATTCTATTTATCTGTCTGTCGTGTTGTGTTGACTGTCTAATCTGTTTATCCATCTATCTAATGGTCTGTCTGTCCGATTGTCTGTCTGTGTAATGATCAGTATGTCTCTGTTTGTCTATTGGTCTGTCTGTATGATGGTCTGTCTGCTCCTCTGTGATCGTCTGTATATTGGTCTGTCTGTTTCATGACTTATCTGTATGTCTCTCTGTCTTTTGAATGTTGGACATTCAGTCATTCTGTTCGATGGTCTGATAACAAGTTTGTAAATTGGTATATATATTTGCTTGTCTGTCTTTTGGACTTTCTGTCAATTTCTCTCTCTGTCTATTGAGCTGTCTTTCTGACTAGCTGTCGATCTGTCGCTTATCCCCCTTTCAGCCTGTCTGCCGGACTGTTTTTCTGTTGATCTGTCAGTCTACTGGTTTTTTGGTTGTTCTATTTGCCTCCCTGTTAAGTTTTTTTGTTTTGTTTTTGACGTCTGCTTTCTGTAAGAGGAAAAATAACTTCAAGAGTTGAATGTTTAAAGCGAAACAGGTACCGGAAGTATTATTCAAACTTCCTCAGAGTTGACAGGTGAAAAATGGAGGGACTTTCTCCTTTTGCTTGGGTGTGAATGCTTACTTTGTCAGATGCAATCTGCTTTCATTGCTACTGTCCTGGTCGGGTTAAGTGTTGAGATTAGAATCTGTCTCTGTCTGCATCTTTCTAACAACCATTAAATGTTCACAAATGTCTTTACGTGTTCTCTTGTTTCACATTTGCCTCTGGCTTTCAATGTCACCTCCATCATTTCACCTGGTCTAACTCTCACCTCATCCCATAGTGCCTCGAGAAGGTGGGTTCGATTCACTAACAGTCTCTTTTGCACAAAAGCCAAATCTGATTTAGGAACATTAGGATTCTTCAAATTCTCCATTTGTCATTTTTAGTTTTTAGACAATTCAAATGTATTGCTGTAATTGTTATCAGCTTAACTAATTATAAGATATTTATAAAATATTTAATGTAATTAACACGTTCTCAAATTTGTTTTACACATCATGTGCAATCTAAATAAATTATTTATTATTCAACAGTCTGATTGTTTTTGTAGTTTATTACAATTTGACAAATATGCAAATTAATTCAATGCCAAAGCACCAATTAAAATCCTAATATTCCTATAAATACGCTTCTTATTGTTTTTTCAAAGCTTTGTTTTCTTTTATCATTTGCCTATCAAATAAAAAATACAGAGGCTTTTCTATTTTCCAAGCAACTTATTTTAAAATATGTTGCAATTTTTTTTCAAACATGTTTTTATTAAATCACAATTACAGTTAATGTGATTGCATGCTTTTTCCTACATTTTGCTTCACATTCGACTGTAGTTTACTTTAGTTTCAAAATCAATACAATACATATGTGAATTGAATATGAATACAGAAAAAAAAGTTCAGTAACTGTATTGTTTTTGAAAGGGTAAGTGCAGGTTAAAAATAATCATAATAAAAACAGGAACTTCTGGAGCTACTGCAACATTTTTTTCACTTCCTCCAAGTTGACAGGTGAATAATGGCTGGCCTTTATCCCTTTGTCCATCACAGCAAGGGTGTGGGTGCTTGTTTTTCAAAGTGTCTCTGCAAAACGGCTAATCATGCTTTTCTCCTCAAGGACGTTCAGCTCAGCGTCCTGCTAGCACTGCTCAGTGGCCCATAGCTCTCATTTATCAGCTTCTGCTAGATGAGTAGAGTGCCTAAGACTGTCAGTCTGGCAGTGGAACTGTATTCTGTACTCAATAGCTGCTTCCTTTTTCCTTCACCTCAGCACTTTTCAGGGAGCTGTCAAAATGCTCAATGACTGTCTTTCCCAGTCTGTTTGTCTGCTTTTCTGACTAGATCACTTTGGAGAATCGCAGTCATATGAACAGGCTGTAGATTTGAATGCTTATTTGTCAGTCGCTTATTCCACTCTAAAATGTCAACCGATGTCTGCTCTCCATCTTCTGCTCCTGAAACTGACAACAAATCAAAAGAAGTCAGAGCACTTATCATAGCCAGCTTTTTAGTTCTTTTGCAAATGTTTGTGTACGGAACTTGTTCGGTCTTTTAGGGATGAAAAAATGTAGCACTCGTTATGTATACAACTATATAGTATAAAAAAGATAACCTTTAACTGACAACATCATGGCAGAATATGGTACCGAGCTATTTAGGAGGATTTATGAAACTGTTTGATCCACTCTGTAAATATTTGGAATGTTCAAATACTTAGAGAGGGCTTTAGAAGTCATCAGTCATGCAGAATGACCGTATAGTATGTGGGTAAATACATGTTAACACTTTTCCTTTCTTGGCAAGATTTATTTATTTATGTGAACAAACTTTAAAAGTGTTTTAACATTACTGTTTATTGTTTCTGCACTTTAGTTAATGTCATTTTTTTCTTACAGCGGTCATTGAAATGCTTGCAAACATTGAAATTTAGTATTTTATTCTATTTTTAGGTTGTTATTTCAACCAATAATCTCAAGAGGTTATGTTCAAATTGCTTTAATTTACATGACATGAACTCCTTTATTATTTTATTTGTGATTAAGGAGTTTGAAAAAAAAAATGTAACTATTCTCTCATTAACATGCATAGAAGATGGTTGTCTGTAGGCCATTATAGATCCCAAGCTTCATCCAGAGTATTGATTATGTTTGCAGTGATTACTGTCAGTAGAAATTTTCACTTTCAAACTCCAAAATCCACTTTTGTTATTGAATGCCTTTAAAGTTTTTTGATCTTCTGTGTGTTTTGTGATTCGAAATTTCCATTCTAACCGCCATGAAGCTAATCATGAATGTCTTTCATCTTCTCTTGTTTTCCATTTGTCTCTGTCTTTCAATTTCATCTCCATTATCTCATCTGGTCTAACTCTCACCTCATCTCATAGACCCTCGGGAAGGTTGGTTCTTTTCACTCTTAACCGTTGCTCTCAGACCTCGATCTGGATACATCTTTAGCCAGAGACCCTTGTTCTGTCCCTGTGTTTTGCTCTCCTCTGAATGTGTTAATTCAAGTGACTTGCATGAGCCTGTGTTTAGTAAAAATGATTTCATATATACACACACATATATATATATATATATATATATATATATATATATATATATATATATATATATATATATATATTTTTTTTTTTTTTTTAGCAATAAAAGTTTTTTTTAATTAGATCTTAGTTATTTTATCCAACAAGTCACTGTAATAAATTTTATTGCATTTTCATTTATTTAATGTAATTTATTAATTTATTTATTTCTTATAAGTTTTGCTTTTTTCTCCCCATGATGCATGTTAGGTTTGAGTGTCATTTAAACAACTTCTTCTCAGTGACCCTAAGTAATAGATTGTCATTACCATTAGTGTTCAGTTTTACTATTAATGAAGTTGTCTTGTAATACCCAAATCACACTGTATGTTGTGTACCCTTGTCCATAGATTTCCCTAAAAGTTAACAAGAATATTTAATGCAAATTATTGCTTCTGTCATTTATTTCCAATAGCCTACTTGAGGTAGTTTACAATTGTAATTCAAAGAAAAAACCTCAAGAGTATTTGGCTTTCTTTTACAGTACAAACATAATGAGGGGAATAACAAGCTGGGCCTCTGAGTGTATCTGGAAATAAAACCAGACAACAGTTGAGAATCCAATTTCAGGAGGACCTTTGCAAAAACCAATTATTGCCTATGCCATTTCTCCTTAGAACGACATGAGGCACTGGGTCATTAACACAAATTGGAGGAGTCTGTTTAATGTCTGTTTTGTACTCCTATTTTGAGAGACTAACAGGAAAGTCTATCCTGTTTGTTTTTTCTCTTGTTAATGCTTAGCTTCACCTCTTCTGATGGATAATGGCTGTGCTATTTATCGCTGTACAAAAATGAAACATCGAAACCCCTAAAAGAATATATGTTCAAATGTTTTGGATCCTCATGAATCATGTCCTTGTGCAGTGGAGTCAGTTCATGTCTTGGCAGGATCAAATTCCATCACGTTGACAGTTTTCCTCTCAGACTCAGCTTGCTAGATTTGTTTCCATGGGAACCACTTTTAATGTCAAGTTTATCTGCATATCAGAAGCTCAAAGTGTTGGGCCTGCAAACAATAAATCTCCCATAAGATCTTATACCACGCAACAACAGGCTGTGGTTTCAGTGCTACTGCACGATAAACTAAAAAAAGAAAGCTTCAGGTCCTGAAATGACTAGAATGTTTTTTTTCTCCCTCAAACCCCAGAACTCGATAAAGCTTCCCTTTGGCGTGAATTTTAATGCCTCACTCTATAAGAAATACTATTACGATGCCTTTTTTGCCCTTCCCCTGCCAGGTATTGGTTTATCTGCCTCTTCTTCCCATATGTGTGAGCCACAGTATTGACTTCCTGCCTCCAGTTGTTAAGCTTCGGGCTTTAACAAATGGAAAAAGTGGCAGCTCGGCCTTTAAAGGGAATTTGTTTGACCTGTCAGCTCGACTTCATGTTAGTTTGTTCATGTTTGTGACATAGAGTCCTTCTATTCTCTCTAAAACTTTCTGGATAAGATTTTTTGCATCAAACTGGGCCACTCAATGGCACATGTTATAACTCTGTACATTTTTGTCTTTGGTAGTACGGCGAGTACCACCACGTTTCTCAATCCCACCCACCAATCAAGAGGTGATGCCTGGTGGCAGTGTCAACCTCACCTGTGTGGCTGTAGGTGCACCAATGCCATACGTCAAGTGGATGACTGGTGAGGTGGAACTCACGAAAGATGAGGAGATGCCAGTGGGGCGTAATGTCCTTGAGCTCACCAATATACGGCAGTCAACCAACTACACATGTGTGGCGATTTCATCTCTTGGTATGATCGAGGCAACAGCACAAGTTTCTGTGAAAGGTAATATCGAGTTTTCATTGTGTTATTCATTCTCTTTAAGTCAATGGTTTTGAGATCTGGTCCTCAAGGTCCGCTTTCGAGTTGAGTTTAGATCTTATCTTTAACAAACACACCTATATTGGGTAAACAAGGTCTCTCAGATGAGTAAGAATTTGATAGAAGTTAAGTTTTACCAAGGTAGAAACTAAACTGCAAGTCAGTCAAAGTTGAGATCCCCTGCATTAAAGGCTCAAGATTGCTCCTCCAACTTCTTTGATAAACTTGCCTTTGAAAGACCACTGGTGCAGCGATTGATTTAGCAGCACAATCCTTCAAGCAATACATAGTTCAGGTTTGCTATATGTGGTATCTTTATTCAGGCAAAACAAACACAGCCCATGATTCTGAAGAGATGCTGTCCTGAAGTACTATAACTAAAGTTTGAAGTTAAAACATAAAAAAACATATTTTGAAGATTGTAATGGCACTGGTATTTATACAATACTCTACAGATTATCAATTAGTTGACAAAATAATTTTCTCTATGTGATCACTCAAAACATTTTTTTAGTTTTTACTTTATTATAAGGAATACTTTAGCCCTTAATCACTTACCCTCATTAAAAACAGTAAATGCTTCTTCCTCTGAACCCACTTTGAGGTTTTACAGCAGAAAGAAGCCTTAATACTTCTTCATCTAAGACTGGTAATTAGATATGGAGTTAATATTGAGACAGATACACTTTCTGATCGAAAAAAAATAGACTTAAATCCACAGTATCCTCTCCTCAACACATTCCCGGTTTGGTACGTCAGCAGTTCTGTTGTGCATTAATTTAACAATGGCTGATTATTTATTTGTTTATTTGTTGTTGAAGTATCCCTTTCAGTTACTAATCTTTTGGAAATAGCTGTAATGTCAACTTTTTATGAACAACTTAAGCTGTAGTGCTGTAATGCAAGGAATACCAAATGTAATCTATCAGCAGTTTGAATTTTCTGGTTCATGTACAGAAGAAACTATGTTGAGAAAATGTAAGGCTATAGATTATTCTGAGCTTCTGTTTACTCATACCAGATGTTCGTAGCTCTACCACAGTACGTCTAGTCCTGCCAGACCATGCCAAGTTCTGCCAGACTTTGCTCCTTGTCATCATGGCTGCCTTTATTGATTGCACTTTGCACTTCAGCAATCAATATGTACTCAGAGAATGTCACTAACATTTATCTGGATTCAAGCCACAGATTTTAAAGACACAATGAAGCAGCCCAGTCAGTTCTTCTGTAAATCACCAGAACTAGCAAGGCTTAGATCTAATTGTCAGTGTTTAACACTGCCTGTCTTTATATTTTTTTTCTATTTTGCAGCTCTCCCAAAGCCTCCAACATCGCTAATTGTGACAGAAACAACAGCTACAAGTGTTACACTTACATGGGACTCTGGAAACCCTGAACCTGTGTCTTACTACATTATACAATATCGTGCCAAGACTTCTGACTCAAACTTTCAGGAAGTGGATGGTGTTGCCACCACACGTTACAGCATTGGAGGACTTAGCCCTTATTCAGAATATGAGTTCCGTGTGATGGCAGTTAATAACATTGGCCGTGGTCCACCCAGTGAACAAGTTGAAACTCGGACCGGTGAACAAGCACCTTCTTCACCGCCACTGCATGTACAGGCAAGAATGCTGAGTGCCAGCACCATGTTGGTTCAGTGGGAACCACCAGAAGAACCGAATGGTCAAATTAGAGGTTATCGGATTTATTACACTTCTGACCTGGATGCGCCTCTGAGTGCTTGGCAGAAGCACAATACAGATGACAGCCGTCTCACTACTATTTCGAGTCTGACCACTGGAATTACCTACAGCCTACGTGTGCTAGGATTTACTTCTGTGGGTGATGGACCCCCATCTGATGTGTTACAGGTCAAGACACAACAAGGAGGTAAATATGCTAAAAAAATTTTATTTTTGTGACATCACCAGCGATTAAAAACTTCTATTTTTGGATATTAGCCACATCGAGCACATTTTAACATACCAAAACCAGACCAAGATTCAATATCACAAATACTCCTAAGGAAAATTTACTTTTTTAGAAACTATTTCTAGATTACTATTCTCGAGATTCTTGGGCTCAAGTTAAAGTAGTATGATCTTCAATACACGTGAACATGAGGACAGCTCACCCAGTACGCTTGTCTCAATCACGCCATTTTCTGGGCTAATGGCTAATTCTATGTAAGTGAACTTGTGAAATATATAGTATTATTACTTCAACATATCACAAATAACAAACTTAACAAAAAAATCACATATATAAAGTTTAAAATACAAACGTTACACAAACAAGTAACTTGAATTTCTGTTTGTGCCAAGTTAGAATTTAAAATGTGCCTGTTATATATCTTTGAAAGCTTTCAAATGAGCCCCTGGAGAAGCCAAATGGAGACTCCGTTGAGGATTTTAGATTGCATTCTGACCCTGAGTATGGTTGGAGGAAGCCTTGATAAGTCCCACTTTAAGCCCAGAAGGTATCCCTGGAACTTTTTAAGACCCAGGGTGCTGTATTTTGTCCAACAGTATAAAAGTGGCTATTTTCACTACTTGGTATGCATCACACATGCACAAAGCAGACTGTGATATCGAAGCAGATGCTCTCAGTCTTTTTTTTATCTCACCCACTTGTGTCTAGAGTAGTAGTTCTTCACAAACATTGAAAACAGGATGTGCATTGTAGAGATAGAGAGAGAAATCATGTGTAAGTTCTGACCTGCGGTTCAGCATTAAAAAAGACAAAGTAGTACAAAATAGCTAATAACTGTAACGACACCCCATCCATGACAGGAAATTGAAATAATAATAAATGTTTTCTACAATAGTAATTATTAACTATTAATATTAACAAGTATTATGTCTATGTACAAGTATATATTCTATGAAATTTCTATGTTTGTTTCAAAGTTCCTGCTCAACCATCCAGTTTCGAGGCTGAGGCTGAGCTTGACACACGAATACTTCTAACATGGTTGTGGCCGGTGCAAGACCCCATCATCAAATACGAGTTGCAATACTGGGAGGCCGATTCTGAGAACAAGGTATCATGTCAGTGCTTGTTGCTGCTTGATTTGTTGAGAGTTACAAGCAGTCCAGATATTGAACATGTACAGCTGTTGCTGTGGGCTATGGACACAGGTGAAAGAAAGATTGAATTGACATTTCACAAAGCGACTCCAGGCTAGAGTCTGGTGATAGAATTAGATTGTACATTCGGCTTTAAACACAGAGGTACTTATCATACCCATTGCTCTACAGTTTCCTAATTGAAACTTTATTGTTCTGCTTGCACGTATTTCCTTCTAGTCAGTTTGTGAACATTTTGACACTGGTTCATAAAGAAATATATCTTGTGAATATGTGTATACACGTGTTATCTGTATTGGAAATTGCAAATTACAGGATTAAAGACACCACCAAAAAAATTATCTTAGCTACATATGTAGTGAATTTCATCAAATTACAGTGCTCTACTTTTTGTTTAAAATGTACACATAAAAAAAATGTATTTGTTTTTCATTTTCAGATTCATGTCACTTTTGATCCAGCTGGTTCTTATGCTGTTGAAGGTCTGAAGCCAGACACTCTATATAAATTCTCCCTTGCAGCCCGTTCTGAAATGGGGCTAGGAGTCTTCACTCACCCCGTTGAAGCCAGGACTGCCCAGTCCAGTAAGTTTTTGGGATTTTCATTTTACTCTGTATCCTGCCAGCTAACCTTAACCAGTCCAAACGGACAACGTTTTCCCCTCCTTTCTCAAGCTTTTGAAACTTTTGTAATCTTAAACGTCTAAGCCAGAGAATAGCTTTATTCGTTGACAAGGGCAAAAGGTACGTTAAGAGTCTACTTGTGCCTTTGTCGTCATCATTTTGGCTTTTCAATGTGATTTGTTCTGCCAATGTTAAAAACCAGTGCAGCAAAGCCCTCTAGAGAATTTACATATGTGCTAAATTTAACACTGACTCACTGTTCTGCTTGCATATCCCTCCTTGCTAACTTGAACCCGCATATCAAAAGCAATACTCAGAGAGTAATACGTTTCAGGTTATACCATCATATCACAGTATCAAACAGCTTCTTTTTCCCACAAGACCTTCACATCCTCACATTCTCCTCAAGACCTGTCTATCACCTCCTCCAAGGTTCAAGAAAAAATGTTTTTACTTTGAATTTGTATACCGTGAGCTGCAAAAACACAATCCGTTGACTTTTTTAGCAGGAGTACAATGAACTATTTGTTGCGGCTTTCTCTCTTTTGTCACTTCAAAGAAATACACAGATAAGAAATCCTTTGGACTCAAGTCCATCACGGGCACCAAGAACATTAGCAATCTGCACTGGTTGTTAACAACAGAATGCAAGCTTGATAAAATATCCCAGCATGTACTTGTTTTCATTCCTCTCAACCATTGGCTACAAATATGTGATATTTTAAGTATCATGTTCTGTTGAAATGCACGTCTGAATATCCTTTCATTTTTTCATACTTGTGAATGTGACTCGATGTGCTGTTGTGACTTTATTTTGCTTCTGGACTGTGCTGTATGGGTCAGGAAGATTTCATTTGGTACCTCACCTGATTTGCATCAGCCGCAGACTTAATTAAATATGCTGTGCTGGAGTTGAGCTTATCTCAGACACTCAGATGTGGCACAAGGCTGCCAGAAGATGCTAGCAGCGCAGTTTAGCGTAGGCAGGATGGTCGAGTACACTCTCAGACGCATCATCTGCCACTCTTGCTGACACTTGGATCACTGACAAAAAGGGGGCTGCTGTCTTCCAGCCAATAGTTAGAGCGAGATTATGTGAACGGCTGTTAAAACAGAAACTGATGGCTTACCCTTGCTCGTCAACACCCAAACAGATGAAAGCAGTAAATGGCTGTGACCAGGATAAGAAACACTTTTATAACATTGTCACATTATTGTTGGGCTGTCACTATAACAGTTAACATTGAGAAATATTGTTTATGGATGAAAAAAAACTGATCCACATTTTTAAATTTAAAGCATGTCTGTTTCAGTGCCAAATATGTGAAATTGGAATTTACTCGTCCAAATGAATTAGCTTAAGGTCCATGCTCGCTCTCCCAACTCAACGTAATCACAAAGCAAATGTGTGAAATATTGTTCAAATTGAACGCTTGTCTACATTATAATAACTCTATTTACACTTTGTCCAGTCCGCAACCAAAGCTGGGGATATATCGAATTTACATAAGACCACAGGGTTGAGTAGAACATAACTTGAAACAGTCAACGCTGATCTCTGAAACATTGAAACAAAAAAAGGTTTTGTAGTTCTAAAACACCCAGGATTGTTTTATTGTGATATATACTCTTACTTTTAAATGATTAGCTGGTGCATTACCCCTTTTTACCTGATTTATCATGATACAATGATGTAAAAGTTGTCAGTTAGTAAAATTTACTGCGGTTTTCTGTTCATTCTCAAATGCTAATTTACCAATGATGTATTTATAAAACTATTAAATTAAATCTTATTTTTTATGTTTCTTCACAAATACAATTTTTTTGTTTTCAATTTACAATTGCAAAATTTTGTGAAAACCATTTAAAAAGTGCGACCCTATGTACAACTGTACATTTATTTGACCTATAGTTTAATACAATTTTGTCTAAGAATCCTGAGTTGCTGAGTTTTCTGGTATCTA
Source organism: Danionella dracula (assembly GCA_900490495.1). Lineage (NCBI taxonomy): Eukaryota > Metazoa > Chordata > Actinopteri > Cypriniformes > Danionidae > Danionella > Danionella dracula. Next base: position 5,267,297 of record UELW01000100.1, read on the forward strand.
CTAAAAAGTAAATGTAGTCTTCTTTGTTACCAACTCCACAGTCCAGAAGCAGGCTTTGAGTTGATTGAATTTAAGTTTGCTTGATGCCCTTCCATTGCCTTGCCCCCACCTACAGCCCCTTCTGCCCCCCCTCAAGACGTCCACCTGCTGAGTCTGAGCTCAACTAGCATCAAGGTGAGTTGGGTGGCACCACCTGCAGCAAGCCGCAATGGTGCAATCGCACACTACTCTGTCAGCTACCAAGCAGTGAACGGGGAAGACACGGACCGTCATGAGGTCCTCGAAATTGGAGCTGATGCCTCAAGTTATGTGTTGGAGGCCCTAGAGAAGTGGACTGAGTATCAGGTGTGGGTGAGAGCTCACACCGATGTGGGCCCTGGCCCAGAGAGTGCAGCTGTGCACATCCGAACCAATGAGGACGGTAGGTCTGCAGCATCTAAAATGGACTACTATTACTGCTATCTCTTACTGTCTCTATATTTCTGTTTAACAACTATTAACCATGCCTTGCAGTTATTTCTTTGTCGTGTATTTAGTAATAACAAATGTCCAAATTTATGTTTTGTGTTTTTACTGCAAATATACTTTTGACTTATGAATCTGCCTATTTCCTCGATTCTGAAACAGTAATGTGGTACAAAAGAGTGCTTAAACTAAATAATAGCTCATTTAACAGAAATCTAGAGAACAGACATTCTCTCTCCCTATATGTTATAAGGTTTTGGTAGGTCTGGTATTCAGTTATAATAATAATAATGCTTTCAATTTATATAGCGATTTTCCAGACACTCAAAGACGCTTTACAATTCACAAACTGGTTGTGAGAAGCTACCTTGATAGCCCTCAGCTGCCCTGGGGCAGTCTGACAAGATGTAGCTGCCATTCTGCGCCTACGACCTCCTGTCCACCACTAAACAAACCCCAGTCACTCACTTCCATACAGGCCAATGCGAGTGAAGTGGCTATCCCATGCCTAAAAAGGCAGAATGGATGTGGCGTGGATGGAACCGCCAACCTTCCGGTTACAGGACGACCAACTCTACCACGGCGCCATCTTTCCGTCACCACAAAAAGTTAAACCTGTTGTAGTCTGTATTATTTACTAGGTCTATAAAATCATAAAAATTTCGTGTTCTGAGGTCAAGACTTTTTTATTTTTATTTTTCAAAATGTATTTTTTTAATGCATTCTGTCTATTGTGTCCATATCATTGGCAATCAGATTTAAATGGATACTCACAAAAATTTAGATATAAAAATAAATAAAACTTGAAAAAGAACATAATAATTGAATACTTTTCATTTTCTCTTTCGAAAAAAACATGCTGCCCATTTTGAACTTTCCTAATATTCTGCTTTATAAAACATTTTAGTCAAAATAACCTTTAATTGGAGTTAAATTTTCCAAAATGAATTAAAAATGTGGTGCGCATTTTAATGGATGCTAGGATTGAATGTGTTACTCAAATTTCTAGGTAAGAATGTAACATAGAGCGAAAATGATAATCTTTGTTAAATTCCATTCGACATTATTATAGACCATTGTGGGTTTTTAACAAAAAAATTTACTGTAGGATGACAAAGATTAAACAAGGAAAGGTTGCATATTGAGGTTTAGAATCTTTTTTGGTTGTATTGGTTGCACAAATTCATTCTAACGTATCGTAGCCTTAGCATTGAAAACACACCTTAGAGCATATGGGGAAGCATACTAGGTGTGCTCTCTGTGCAAAGGGATTAGGGCACAGGTAGTCCCGGCCTTAGACTGCACTACCATAAAAATGTTGGATCAAGGTCTGATGGGTTTGGTGCTTTTTATGGCAGGCATTTCAAGAATCCCGAAGTCGTGAAATGATTGGTAGAATTTGTACAGATTTCTAGGAAAAGAGAGTGTCACATTTGTTTTCATTTCACTCGGAATTAGAACTTTAATTTCTGCCGTACAATCGAGAAAAGATTATTTTACCAGCTGTGTGCCCCCTCAATTCTATTTTAGAATATTGTTGTTCTATTCTTGTAACTTTGTGTTATCTCTTGTCTGCTTTTTTTCATGGCTAAATTGTTTCATGTCGGTCAGTTTATGTGGTGACATTTATACGGTTGTTTGCCAAGTCAGTCAAATGGCCTCATGGGTGAGTCTTGACCAAAAAAACCCCGACAAACATACGATTATGGTAAAGGAAGCTACCTTTTCCTGGAGAAAAATGTTATAATGAAGTCAGTCAGGAGTCAAGTCTTTGTTAGCCACCGTTGATATTTCTCAATCGTGCTAAAACTAATTTCTTAAGCGTTTTGCAAATTTGCAGCCCACAACACATATGACTTTAGGGAAACCTTGAGTGGTTTTGAAAAAGCTCTAGAAGTATAGGCTAAGGAGAGCATATGAAAGCTTCATAAGAGCGGATGTGCTCAGTGCATGCTCCTTTACCAGACCGCATACTCTTTGTCTCTAAATAACAGGATTTGCTCTGCTCCCCTGAGCATGCGAGGCTTGTCTTGCACGCATGCAGAAGCAGCCTTTACACTCCCCGGCCACGTTTTGCCCTTTACATCCTCCTGAGTGCTCGACAAGTGCTGATACTCTGAGTTTTTCAGAAATCATTTTGTGGGTTTTAATAGCAAAACATTTTCACGTTCATGGGATGCTTTCAAAACAATGGTTATTCATAAATATTCATGAAAACAACAAAAGCACTGTACTATTTATTTTTTGCCAACATATGGACTTTCACTTCAGGTTTGTACAAACTTGGGTCCAACAAAAGAGTCAAAAGAATCTTGACTCTTACTGCAAGTTGCTTTGGATGAAGGCATCTGCCAAATACATCAATGTAAATGTAAACGCAATACTCAAAAATCCATACAACCAATGAATAGGGCAGAGTATGTGCTATCGTACTAGACTCCCTACTAACTGTGCCGCATAAATTAGAATCAGCAATCAAACACTAAGAAGAAGAGACTTATATATGGAGGTCAAGTTATTAGGTGCAGGTGAACAGCATGAAGGAAGTGAACTAGAGGTGGAAACTAAAACTAGATAAGATGAGAAGTACTCAATTCAATCTACTCGTATGAAACGACTGATAAGGGAAATAAAATACAAGACGGCAGCTAAAAAGAACAAAAGATTAAATAAGGCTAATTTGATAACTTAATTAAGCATGAGAGAACTCATTGTAATGTAATATCACTAGCTGTTTGAAAAGGGATTTTAAAATCAACCGTAAATTTTTGTTAGAATAGTTTGCCTTTTAAATAGTATAATGCTTTGCTTACTCTCCTCTTGTCTCATACAGGCTTCCATCCTTTTTTAATTTGTACAATTTAAGTTTGCAAATTCCGGCATCTTCTTTGTTTTTTCTCAATCTCTTCTAGACAGAACATATCTTATTTTCTACCTTACCATTTCATATATTTAAATAAATATTCTGCAACCAAAGAATATCTCAAAATAAGTGTCTGTCTTAAGTTCAGCCACAAATGTATAATGTGTATAAGTGTATAAGCTTATCTTTTGTTTCCCGAAATCCTTAATCTTAAAAAAAAAATGAATTTGTCATCCTTTAGTGCCAGGAGCCCCACCTCGAAAAGTGGAAGTGGAAGCTTTGAACTCCACAGCTATTCGTGTGACGTGGAAACCACCAATTTCTGGGAAGCAGCATGGCCAGATTCGTGGGTATCAGGTCATCTTCTCACGTCTGGACAATGGAGAGCCACGAGGACATCCAAATATAATGGATGTTGCCCTGCCTGAAGCACAGGTACAGTCTGCCAATTATTTATTCTTAAACTTCACAGTGAACTTTTTGCCAATGTAAAAACTGTTGTGGGCTCTGCTCCAAATTCTTGTTGCTTCCCTTGCTGACTATCCAACTTTGGATTCAATTCACTAGACAGATATGGCTTTACATCTAAGTATTAGTTTGCAAGTACTAATCTCACAAATATAGGTGATACAAAAATTATGTTGTTATAATGCATCATCTTTAATAAAATTGTATATAAACAAAGAAAACTATTTTATTAAAGTGCCTTTATTTCAAAGCTCTGAAACTGAAGACGTCTGAACCATAAAACCATCAGCAGCTTTTGAGTTTTAAAAAGGTTTTAAATAATAGGTTTGCAAAACCTACAGTTATTTCCATTTGAAAGAGAATTTAAATTTCATTCATTCATCCATCTTCATGTCGGCTTTCATCCCTTTCGGGGTCGCCACAGCAGAATGAACCGCCAACTCTCTGGCATATGTTTTACGCAGCGGATGCCCTTCCAGCCGCAACCCATCACTGGGAAAGAATTTAAATTTATTTTGTTTTAATATTTGAACTTCCATATGGAATAAAAGGCTACTTTTTCAGGGCCTTCATCCAGATTGATTTCAATTGTTGTCAGTTGATGATTCAAATTATTTAATTGATTGGTATCACATGTGATCTTTCAAGATTCCAGCTTTTTGTGATTTCTAACACGAATACATTTGCACTGCCTTGTTACTATTTTTCTCTCCTTTTGCTCATGGTCCGGTAATAAAAGGAGATTTAAAACTCCCCGAAGATACATGGATGCATTGAGATTGACAAAAGTTGGTAATCCTTTGGGGGATTTACAGATCCATGAATATCTTAGAACAGAGATTTTTTTTCTGGAGAGAATCTGACTAGGGCATTTAAGTGTCTGCTCTTGAATTGTAAGCTGAGGAATTTGCTTGCACAGGCACGCATTTTCTGCCCATTGCCTGCACCTAACTATGGTTTCTTATTTACCTGTGTAACCTTTAACCTTTGCAGGAGACAAACTTGTTAAAAAAACTGTAATAAGGCACATTTATAGACCACTTAAAAAAAAAAAAGGATGAGCATGGTTTCAAGTGTTTTCAAGTATTGTACAAAGCCTAAAAAGAATGGGTGGCAAATTAAAACACCTCTCTCTAAGTGCAAACATCCCCAATTTATTCATTTATTCATATATTAATTTAATTGGTTTTATCTTCTTTTTAAAAAATCCACAATATAGGAATGCATGAAATATATACCAGACTCATCATCCCACAATCAGTTAAGCAATAAAACTTGAGTTTAAAAAGCATCAGTTATTGAGATCAGTTATAAGAATAGCATTTATAATAGCATTATATGTATTATATATAGCATTATAATAGCATTTTAGTTGCTTAAAATGCCAGTCATTGGTCATAAAAGCCTAATATCAAAACAATTTTAATTTCCTGTTTCATATTGATTATGTAAAAACTTTCGCTCTTGGCTTGAAGTTGTCTTTGCGAACTTTCCATCTCTAAATTTTGGGGTAATTTTTGGACTGCTTATCCAAACCTGCCAGCCCAAACTTGTAAATTTGTTCCTAGTCACAAGGTCAACGCGCTTTTAAATGTTTTTGACAACAAACAAGACACATTTGTTGTGAATTATTTCAACTTTCATGTCATCCAGTCTCTTTCTTTGACATTAAAAAACAACAGACAGATTTTGTTTACAGTCTCTGTCAGGTGAACTGCTGTTGACCTCTCAACACACAACTCTCACAACACAAGGACACCTGTGCTTACCTCTCCCTCCTGTTCAGAAAACAACAATCCCTTCGTCCGGAATGACATGTGAAGCATTGCATCTGAGTCATTTACCGCAAACTGTCATGACTTTTCTCTGGACTTGACTCACAAGCTGTCAGTGTATCACAGAGAACACACTTTCTGAGTCACGTCTTCAGATTTCAGATGCCCCAGACACAAGATTCCATAAAAGAACACCTGATTTTGTTACCAATAGAAGCAGCTGTTTCTTCAATACGATGAAGATAGATCATAATATCTGTTGCATCCTTCTTCATTTTTTGACCCTTAATATAAAAAAAAACATTGTTTCTTTCATCCTTGGAATGAAATTGGCCAGGGAGAACTAGTTAAGAAGGTATCGCACATGTCAAAAAAGTGATGAAAATCCATTGTGTATTGTGTTACACTAATGGTTTGGCTGGCCGGTTGCCAGAATGCTTTGATAAATAGCAAGTAAAGATTTTGTTTTTGTCTAAAAGACAAGGTTTTTGAAGACATCCATATTTTTAAGAGTATTCTTACCAATCTTTATATAAAAGCAAATGAGATAAGAGCACCATCATCATCATTGATGGTAAAATACTTACAGACTCCACATATCCGATCTTTAACAGTAGTAATACAATTTTAATTACCTCTTTCTGTGTGACTTAAAACTAACTCCAACGTTTGTTTAGTGCGAGTCTAGTTGCGAAACTTGTCTGTCATTCATCACTATTGCCCTAGTTGAAAAAATCTGGGTAACCAGTTATCATTTGGTTAAATGTGTTTTTTCTGAACAACACACTGTTGACCTAAAGTTAATGAAGAGACAGAGCTATCCAATCCGGGGGCGCAACACATGTGAACATTTGAGAGATCTGTCCAGTTTTCCACGAAGAATCCCCAATAAATTTCCCACAATTACAGCTTCCAGACTTGATTGTGGTTTGATACTGATCTTTTTGCAGCTGTGGGTATAGTACAAGTCAGAAGAAAAGACCAAAGAAACTGGTCATTTAGTGCATTTATCGGTCAAGTGCTTGAGCTCCAAGCCACTACTATTATTCTGTAATGGTTCATGGGTTCAGGAAGTTAATTTAGGTTAGTTTAAATCATTTCATTTGTGGAGTGTAACTCACACTTGTCTGGAATTATGTAAGACACCTGGTCTTTGAGTCTTGACCATTTGATTCAACATTTTTCTTAGTTTCTGACTATTATATTAAATCGACTTTTAAATGACCTACTCTAGGTAACTTCATTGGTTCTTCAGGTTATTGAAGCTTCTGCTTTGTGTCAAGTAATACAGGAACGCACCTATGCAGCTTGTTATGGGGCGTCTGTAAAATGAGTGAAAGAAATGAAGATACTAGATTGATAACATAGTAAAATATGCTGTTCAATATCTTACTATCCAGTGGAAAAATGGTATCGGTGAACTTGAGAAACATGCAGCGCCAGTTCTTAGGGAATCAATCTAGCTTTGGTTGGCGAAATGCCCGAAGAAGAGGAGAGCGAAGAGCGCTTTATTTCCCATGATTAATATTGGCACCAACATCACCTTTCATCTCTTGTTCTCCAACAGACTTCCATTACATTTTAATATCCCTTCAAAAATTCTCAGCATTTGGCTCCATCTTAAGATTTTTATCAGTTTTGCTCTGGTTTTTCGGCTCTCAGAAGCATTTTAATAAACTAGGCTAATTTATGCAACTAGCTTTCAAAGAGAATGATTCTGAAGAGATAATTTTGTGAACTCAAAAGTTTTAACTCAGGCTTCCATACAATACCATCATATTTAAAAAGCTGATAAGCAGATAATAACCTTGGCAACATGATGTTAAATATGTTGTTTGGATTTCTTTAAGTGTGTGTATTTGAGTTATTGACTTTTAGTTCTCTTTAAATGCTTGGGTAAATGTGATAAGTGGATGTTTGGATCTACCCTGTGGGATTAATAGGACGGTTAAAAGTAGCGGTTTAGAAAGAGTCCATTGAGGGGAAAGTGAATGTAGTGAAACAGTAATGACTACTTCATTGAAGTACAGTTTTAAAGTGCAAGCAGAAGAGGTAAAAGAGCTCTCTGGACCATTATATCTGATCAATGTTTCAGTCTCTGCTCTTCCTTCTCAACTTACCAGCATGACTTCAGCACCTTGCCGTGAAAGGAAATGACGGGCGGTCAGGCTCCAAGCACAGACATAGTGAAAAATTAGGTACCATCAAGGCTTTTTGTACCCATTGATTTACTTTCCAAAAACTAATTTTTGAGTTCTGTCTGAGGTGTAGAAGGTTGAAATATTGTTTAATGGTCCTGTAATGGAATACCATATACTCACATGTAGATCATCAGAACAGTTGGATTTGGGTACATTTTTGTGGAATGATTTAATAATGACAAATTGCAAAGTGATCCCATAACCAATTCAAATAGGGGAAAGCTTTGCTGCACCTTCTGAATCTTTGGGGAAAGGGTAAATTTTATTTTCTTTCTATGTGGGATTGGTAACTCCAGCTCAATTGGCTCCGTTATGGCAGAAAATACTTATGGGTGTCTGCTTTGAAGTTGGCTAAGAAAAAGTAGTAGGTAACATTTGATATCATCCAGCTAACTTTACAACAAGGGTAACTTGAGCCAATGCTTACTAAAATGGGAAATTTGCAAATCAAAAAGACAACTTCAAGCAAAGTATCTTATCAGTGTAATAACTTATGTGTTTTAAATAACAATTTGCTGAATAAATTTGTTTAAAATTCAATAAGATGATTATTTTTACAACAGGTATATAGATATAGAAATATGTAAATACATATTTCATTTCATTTCTGTACTAAATATGTATTTATCTTTGCCAAACACTCAGAGTTACTAGGAAGGCAAGAACTTTTTATAGTTTGTTCTATAATACACAAAAAAATACATACTGTATCTTCTATATCCAGGTTGTATAATTAAACAGTAAATAAAATCTTCAAAACTACATACGATTACATTTCCTTATTACAATTGAAATCACTAATCCTATGTTATAATCAATATGGGGAAAGCACAAATCCTTATACATATGTAACCTGGTAGTGCATTTGTAATCAATGTTTTCAAATGTAATACGTTTTATTGTGTATTTTGGAGTCTTTAACAAATAAGACCAAGGTAAGTGTTTAAATTGCAGTGTTAGTAGCAATGCTGAGAGAACAGCGGGTGTAGTAGCTCTTTGCCCCCACAGAGCGATGGAATGAAGCACCTTTCCTTTGTTAGCAGTATGCCACTGTTCTTTTCACCTGCCATTTTGCAGCACTGTGTGGAATGTGAAATGTTGTCATCTCTCCTCCTCCACCCTTTCCTCTGTCTCTGTAGCATGTCACTGTTAATGCTGCTATGTGTTCATCTGTAGATGAGAGAAAAAAGGTAGCGATGCTTTTTTTCTTCCCAGTAGTGCCGTCTCTGATTCACTTTTCTTCCTCTCATCTGTCATGTGTTTTCCATCAGTGGAAAATTGAAGACTCCACGGAATATGTGAGTAACTCAAGTGTGAGGAGGTGGTTTGCTACACTGGGCCTGTGGGAATGCTTTGGGTTTGTGTGTTCATCTATCCCTTTGACTTCTCTCACTAATATTTTCCTTTTTTCACCTTCTGAAGATGCATTAACAGTTTGATTGAACTCCTCCTGTGTGATCTGTTTGAATTACAAGACAAAATGGGAAAATGCAGTGGGGAACCCTATGGTTTAACATCTTTTGTGCATTGTTAAAAAACACATTTACAACTATTCTGCACACAAACATGCACACACATACTCACAAGCCAATGAGAACAGAATAAATTGGAGCACTTTCAGCATTATACTGAAGGTCACCCTCTAATGCACTGTATTTACTAATGGTAATGATGGAGCTTGCTCTAAAGGTCTGGCCCCTGAGAACACATTTCACTAATGACTTCTAGCAAAGCAAGTACCTGTGTTTCACTCAGATACTCTCACTATCAAAAGCATGGGCAGCAAAGAAATTCACGACTTGTGGTTGATTATCCGTCAAGACCTGGCACACGTTAGCTTCATTCACAACCAATAAATTTGAGATGAGAAATGCTGTATGTGTTCTTATTAGGACACTTAACTCTAAACCCAAAGTAGCTGAGTTAGCTAGAAATTAGATTGGAGACTCACTGCAGTGAACAAGTTTTTTTGTTTTGTTTTTCCACATGATCAAGCCATTAACAAAGATGTTTTACTATTTCTAGTGGACAAGTCATGGTATTCTTTGATGAACTCATTTCAGATGATGGGTTTTTGTTAACTCTTTGTTTGAACTCTTTTGTTTTCTTGACCCCTTTGCCATTATTGATAGGAGTGTTGCTAGATAGGATAAAACACGAGAGACGGAGACATCTATCATTTTGGCCTTGTTCACACGTACCCAGTTATTTTGTAACCATGCTTTTTTAACACGATTTAGATGTTCATCCAGACATACACAGATCATTGTTTCAGGGTAATTAGGAGTTTTTGAAAACGCCAGCCAAGGTGAAAATTTTTGGAAACGATTTGTTTTTGTATAGATGGAGTAACCGCGTTTATTTTGGTTACAGACAGAGTTATAGGAGCTTGTTAATGCAGCAGCTTTTACGCACTGTGGACCATGACTAATGGGGCCAGAGAGAGGGATTGCACTGAGCATCTCTGTGCTAAAGCATATAGGACTGCAACTAACGATTATTTTGATAATCAATTAGTTTGCCGATTGTTTTTTCAATTAATCGCTTAATCAGATAAAACTGAATGCATTTTTTATTTGATGTTTTACTTTTAACTGTATAAAACCATAATGTATTGCTGTCGATGTACAAGCAGCTGAGGTGCTGTGATGCGCACGGGCTGGGAAAAAGCTCCTGGTTTAGTTTTTATTCTGTTTCTGCTCGCGCAAATCTTTATATCATGATTATCAGAAATACACGCTCCATTTAAGGCACGAATTTGCTGCTATGGGAGACGGTTGAGGAAGCGCCTACAAAGAGCCCAACCCCAAAAACACATTTCTGCGATCTCTAAGGAAGGATTATTTCTGCTCAAACAGCTTATTAGCTTGTTGGCTATGTTACACAAATCACAAAGAGCTCTCCCGTGTTTATTAGCATCGATTATACCTCAAGATATTGAGCCAGGAAAAGAGAATCTGTGGATCAGTGTACAAATTTACTGAAGTAAAAAATACAGTTTTGAAGTTCACTGCTGAAAGTCACGCTATTTTTCCATAATGACGTACTTCATTCACACTAATTTATGGAAATTCCTGCAGAGAGCGAGTGCAAAACAAAGCTGTGTAAACAAACCATTAAAGAAAAGCATTTAAACAATACAAATATTACACAATGAAGGCTGTGTACCTATGTTTGATCTGTGCGTCTTGGTGTCACGCACCTTCGTGACATCACGTGATCAGGCCAACTAATCGCTAACGGCATTTGTTGACGATGAATTTCATCATCGATAATTATCGATTTTAGTATCAATTACTTTTTGCAGCCTTAAATGCATATCTTCTTAAGTGAACAGGACAACAGTACACAGCATATTTAATTTAATAATGTCACACAACAGATATACCAAACTACAACAATATGGTGGTGACTGTTGTTGACGCACTCCCGCATTCAGATACAAAGAGCGCCAGTTTTGAACAAGAACTGACAGACCCTTTTGAGTGAACTGTAGTTTGGTAAAGGCTGGTGGTAAAATTTAAATTTATAATAGGCATAGTTCTTATCTTTGTGTGAGCTGTATTTCACAGTCATTGACGGGAAGCTCAGAGACAGGAGAAGTTTTGGGATTTCTGCCCTCTACTGGATTGACTCACTCTTTACAGCGTTTCTACCCTTGCTAGTATGAACATAAAAATGTACGTTTTTAAAATAACTGGGTACATGTTCTCTGTGTCTGTTCAGTTATTTTAAGACTATGTTTTGTTCATGCTGACACTTATTAAAGGCATATAAAGCTACTGTCGACAAACCTACCAAATCTGAACAACGCTTACTGTAATTAAGTCTTTTTAGGTGCATGAAAGCATGGACAGGAACATTAATGGAGAAAATCCAATCTGCTTGGCTCTTGACTGAATGGCTTGAGAAAGAAAGCACTGTGTGTTGGTACCTGCTTTCAGCAGATGGACTGGTTCAGGATTATGTGTCTAGAGAGCGTTGAAAACCTGTGAAGCTTGGCTGGAGAGAAAAAGCTACAGACAACAGCAGGCTTTCAACACTGTTAGCTTTTCTGCATATAAGGGTGTGTAGTGTGTGAGTATGTCTATATGGTTGCTCTTGAGTTTTCTTCAAAATATTCTTATAGTTGTGACAGCCCACTGGATTCCTGAGTCTGGTTGTTGTTAGACTCATAAATCATCTTACAGCAGAGATTTCAAGCATTAAAATAACAAAGAAATTGGCAACAACACTGCAACTAAATTCTGTAAAAATACATGGACAGACAGCCTGTTATGTTTTGATATTTGCATTATTAACAGTGTTTTATCCATGTTTTGAAATGCATGTTGTATTCTGGGCTAGTCTGCTGATTGAACAGGTGCCATTGCATCCTGAACACCTGCCGGCCATTGTTATCTTTTTTTTTCAGTTGGTCAGTGGAGAAGATAAAGCTTGCGCTTATCTACTAAATATTTATGGTAAAATAACAAATTTACACTTAAATGGTGTCTGTATTGGATTTGTAAACTAGTAAACGTGCCATGTGCTAAGTCTATTTCCAGGTCCATTGTATAATATTGTGGGTAGTGCACCGAGCTCAAGCCCTCTTCCAAATCTACAGATGGAAATGTTTCTAATCCTTGATTTAGATTTTTATTGTAACATTTAATTGTAACACAGTTTTTATTGTTACTAAAATTATGTTTTAGTTTTATGGAAATTCCCATTATAGAGTAGGTATGGTAATTTTTTACTAGCACTTTCTCAATGTTTAATGGATTGTTTTTACAGTGTAACAGTACATTTTTGCAAGATTTTCCCTAAACTGAAAATTGAAGATCATTAAGATTGTTCATGCTGAAAAGGTGAAATTATAATCTCAATCCATGTGAATTCCATTTCAACAAAACAATCGTTCTGTAGAAGAAGGGTCATCAACATTATTCTAAACATCCTTGTAAACAGTTCTCAGCATGTTCACTACTTTATGGAGTATGACCTTTCCATCACTCCAGGCATATTGACAAACAGTCCTGTCTTTCTCACTCTCTCCTGCAAATCTAATTGTGTCACTTTAAACGTGAGTTTGCACCTTCACATTCCAGTGAAAGGAAGGTCATTTAACAAAAGTCACCTACAAGTCTGATAGCCTTATGATGAGTAAATTAACTGTAAATTTTTGTTTGGGGCGAAGAGGGCTGTTTCTGTCCAAGTGAAGTTTGACCTCATTTCTCAGAATGTGCTTTTCTGTGCCAGCAGACTGGCTGGCGTCTCTCTGGAGCCCCGCTGTTAGCAATGGCACCTGCTCTGTTGCCACCTGCCTGGCACACATTCAGTGCAAGCCAACCAGTGCTTAAATCACCCGGCCATGTTTCTCAGTGTAGTGGCAGCCTGTCAACATACTGGATTTCAGGAATCTTGAGTCTTCATTGGGGCAGTTGTTTGAAACATTAATCTCTTTTATTATTATTATAGGTAGTGATAGGTTTTAGTATTAAGAGTGTGGCCTATTAAATAATTCAAAGGTAATAGAACTATAAAGCTTTTTAGCGGAGATCAGGTTGTTTGTTGAGTTCTTCGATTGCATTATGAGTACATCAAAAGCAACCTATATAACTTTTTTTATGAATTGTGTTTTTCAGCATTTTCAATGAGATGTCAAAAAGTAATAGTTGCCAACGGAAATAAGCACCAGATTGTGGCACTTGTTAACACCAGATTTGGCCTTCACACCACTTTTCACAGGAAAATTGGTCAGCACTCTTTGATATACTATGGCACGGTTTTGCGACTTTGCTGTACTCTATACCTTACAGATTCTAAGATTACTTCCGCAGAGTCACAAATAGAACTGTGAAACTCACATTTTCATTACATCTGTAGCACTTGCACCTTGTCTTCAAAAACCTCAACATCTGTACTCTCTAAAGGCATCTCTTCGTTATTAAAGGCAAAAATAAACCTGCTTTATTTAAGACCTTTTTAGATCCTTCTTCTACATCGATTGCGAGAAACTGTTAATTTCTTTCACCTTCGGCACTGTTCAGAGAATGCACTCGCACACAATCTGCTGGTCTCTTCACTAATGACATTGATTATGGTTTGATATCAGTGAGGTGTGCTGGTGACATCTGTGCACCTCTGTGTTATTTATTTTAGCAATCAGCCATTTTGAAGGTTGGTGTCTGCTGCTGGCTCGCTAATGAAGTGTGATAGTGCTCAGAGTGTAGACAAAACATGCCAGTTAACCCTGCAGATGTGCCATGAACTTGCCGTCTTTCATTAGGAAAACAAGCTCAACATTGAAACCTGAGTTTGTCTATACACTCCCATCCCAAAACCACCACTGAATATTTTCTTTCCTAGTAGTAATAGTAAGGAATTTGTGATAAACTTTACAAATGTTCTCTTGAGTGATTGTTTTGGGAAATGTTGAAAAAAAAAGTGTTTTGGGAAATGCACTATGGACAGTTAAACATCTCTCTTGGCAAGCTGTTCTCATTCTTTACAAATCTGAATAATGAGCACAATTTAAAAAAACTGGGAAAAGAATTTGCAACTTGTTGGCCTGTTAAAAGTAATTTTCTGCCATTAAAGTATTGTATAAATGTTTAAACCTAAAAGGTCATTTACCTTTTATTTTGCCGTTTACATTTCATTCAACCCTCTCCCTAGCCTTCCACTGGAGAGGCAAACCAAATCAAGCAATCTTCCTTTGAAAACAAAAACTTTGGGCACACATTAGAATACGTATTAATATGATTAAAAGCCCAATTATGAAAAGAACATTGTTAAATCATGCCTAAAAAGACTAATAAGAAGCTTTAAAAACTTTTCTTTCTTTTTTTCTTTTTAAATTTACCCAAGGAAATGTAGGGATGTGTAATCTAATCATTTGGTTAATTTGTGTGTAGTTTATACTGTGTTTCAAACTTTATTTACATTAAAGACTAATCATTTTCCTAGTTTAAATTGCCTCTATTTTCATTGCATTTAATTCAGGTGACAGTAATTGATTCAGGAGTGTAATTGAGGAACAATTTTAATCCTTGAAATAATTATCACAGCGGTTTTCTATTCACATCGCTACAAGTACTTAATGTTGGAAAAAAAACTAGTGGGTAACAATGTATTCATGGAGCACTTTTAAGGAAGGCAATTTATTCAGATGAATTTCCTGGGTTTGCTTCTTGGAACATTTTCTCTGACTAATAATGCCTTTGGCCGGTTTTGTCTTTTAGTCTTTTAAAGTTAAGTGCTTTAACAAAAACTAAGAGTTCAATAGAGTGTGCATGTGTTTTTATAGTGCTTGCGTGTGCTTTTTAACAGTGAATTTTTCTGTGACTACTGATTCCTTTGGCCAGTATATGCCCAAAGTCTTTAAAGTAAAGTACTTTAACACAAACTAAGGGAT
Source organism: Danionella dracula (assembly GCA_900490495.1). Lineage (NCBI taxonomy): Eukaryota > Metazoa > Chordata > Actinopteri > Cypriniformes > Danionidae > Danionella > Danionella dracula. The sequence goes on from UELW01000100.1 coordinate 5,282,468, forward strand.
TGAAAGAGTGTGCATGTGATCTCAGAGTACTTGTGTGTGCTTTTTTAGTTTATGAGCCTGTTCTGATGCTCACACTGTTGATCTCAACCAGATGTTTCATTGTTCTGTTACATATCAATTAGGCTAATTAATACACGGACCCTTAAAAAAATAATGAAAAGTTATTTGAAAAATGGAGAAAGACCTGTCCTATTTGTAGTCTTTCTCATTTTTTTAAAGGTGATTTGTCTGAGATGGATTTATGCAGTATGCAATGTTACATTTTACCCAAACATATGTATGAATTAGCCCAAAATTGGCTTTAATGATACATCACCAAATTTTCTCATTAAAATGCAGCGTCACTTTTGTAAATCGATAACATTGACACTTGTGGTTGAGGTGCTTTCATGTTCTTCTCTTTGTGGCTTGGAATAGCTTTTCAGAAGCTTTTTGAAGCCTCTCAGTTCTTGTTCAGCGTTCAAAATAAATGAAAACATGTCTGGTTATGAAAAGGGGTTGGAACTGGTTAAGCATTGGGCTGTGCGTTTGGCTCCTTAGAGGGTTTGTAATCCTTGTGTGCCAGTGAGGATGGCATGTGGAAGTCTCTAGACAGAGCGGTTTTGGCATCTCTTCTCTTTCTGTCTAACAGGAGGCTGTGATCCCGGGACTTCTTTCTGAGACCTCCTATTCGGTGACTGTGGCAGCATACACAACCAAGGGTGATGGGGCTCGCAGCAAAGCCAAAGTTGTCACCACCACTGGAGCAGGTACAACCATTTGTTCCCGTTTTCCCAATTCTCCATAAATCCCAGTGTTGCGCCAAACAAAACTTGTTTCACCTCTTTGTTCACATCTTTTCTCCTTTACCAAGTGCAAGAGTTGGTCTGAATCAGAAGTGCATTGCATTACAGAAGTGAAAGTCTGTTTCATATTGATTTTAAATCCTCAGAGTGTCTGTGGAGGTTTTCGGTGATAATTCCTCATCAAAAGTCTGGCGGTATTTAATCAAAAGCAGCTTTTCCAAGACATATCTTCGCTCAATGGATATCCTAGATGGAAATGTCTTCAATATTAGATTATAACATAGACTGTAAATACGTTATGAATATAAAAACTGGCCTCTGCCATATGGACATTTTGATAGAAAAAGAAACTACGTATACTGATTTGATTTGGAGAAAAAGAGTCAGCATATTTTCAGACCCTTCAACATAGGACACGCTGGAGGAGTGGTTTTAGAGCTCTGCCCTCCACTCTGGCAAAGTCACCTACGATGGAATCAAGCCGTCGGTTATGTGATTATACCTTGATAATGTCATCAGCTCAAACCAATGTCAGTCCCAGAGGTAACAAATGATAAAAAAATGATAGAACCTAATGTGACTAAACAATACTCGAAGCAAGACTCTTTGGGAACTAAGAAGACACTAATAATCATTCATTTTAATTCATTGTTAAACATTAGTTCATTCCTGATTATGTGAGTGTGACCATTGTTCATTGCAATTGAATATTAAAGATGTATGATCAATATATAAAAGTGAAATTTACCAGCCTATGTTGTTAAACACCATTATACGTTTCTGATTAAAATTTCAAATGTTTGCAGGATAATTACTTCAGTCTGAAATGTCATACGACCTTGAGAAACCATGCTAATATGATTATTTCTGCTTTATTGTCTTTTCTGAAAATGTGTCATGTGATGAACAAAAAAAAGTTTTTTGAATATAATGTATTATGTTACATGTTACAACTCTTCTTTGGCCTAAATTTGAAAAAACCTGAAGTATTGAAGTTAACATGAAGTTACCAGCAATTTAAAAGATATAAATAAAAGGTGAAATTAAAGTCATGGTTTCAAGGTTGGTAACTTTTATGTCGTAAACTCACATTATGTATAGGAAAAATGTTCAAGGATCGACTGTGAGTATTGTACTTAAGACCATGTGTAACTACTGTACTTTCACTTCCTAGTTCCTGGAAAACCCACCATGATCATCAGCACTACAGCCGGCAACACAGCCCTGATCCAGTGGCAGCCTCCGAAAGACATGGTGGGGGAGCTGATTGGATATCGGCTGCGATACAAGTGCCTAGAGGAGGAAAACTACGAAGTGAGGGAATTTGCTCGCAATGACGACCACCACACAGTAACAGACCTTCACAAGGGTGCCACCTACAGCTTCCATCTGAGTGCCAGGAACAGGGCCGGAGCCGGAGATGAGAATGTGAAAGACGTCAGCACTCCAGAGGACATACCCAGTGGGTTTCCAGTAAACCTGCGTGTAGTGGGCCTCACCACTTCAACAACACGCCTGGCTTGGGATTCGCCGGCGCTGTCTGAGAGAAACGGGCGAATCACACAGTACTTGGTGGTGTATCGTGATATTAACAGCAAAGCAAACAGTACTAATCGTACCTCTGAGACACAGATGACCATCCAGGGGCTTCGACCCGACACCACCTACGATATTCGAGTGCAGGCTTTCACTAGCAAGGGAGCAGGACCCATGAGCCCCAGTATCCAGAGCAGAACTATGTCCACATCTCCCGGTGAGGTTTCTTGATTAGTAGTTTCAGTCTTTTAATGTGTTTACCAAATGTATTGTTCAGATTTTTTCCAAGTAGGTGTTTTGGATCTTGTTTTGTTTTCTACAGCAAAAGTAATGATACTTTCTTGAAAAGAGTTAAATATTTGTGTAATTGTAAAATGTAAATGTGTTTAGTTTTATTATGCATTTACCTAGTATTCAAAATGCAAAAAAAAAGGAATTACTATTTGAGGCTAGATTTGGCGTAAATACATACAGAGCAGGTTTGTGACTGTCTTTTGAAGAACAAAGCAGCCTGTGTACTTTTACTTTGATTTAAACTGTTTATACTTCTTTATTATATATATATATATATATATATATATATATATATATATATATATATATATATATATATATTATGTTAGAAAATGTATTGTTCCATGAACTGTCAGCTTTGACTTCTTATCTTTATGAGCAAAAGATTAACATTTTCCTTATTAGAAAAATTTTCTTTTGAGCATAGCATTAATGCTCTCGAGCACTTGGAGTTAGCATTCAGAATGAAACGAAACTGCTTCAGACAGCTAGGGTTTTGTTTTACAGTCAACCTGACACTTGCATTCTCTCCATTATGTTTTAATTCAACAATAATTACTTACTTGTGAAATGCTTGTCTTGCGGATAAGAAGAGGCTGAGCATATGTGGCTTATTGCACATGCTTCTGTTGACCATACATGCTCTAAATCAGAGGTCTCAATCTCGATTTTTGGAGGGCCGCAGCCCTGCATAGTTTTGCTTTAACTTTAACTGAACGCACCTGGATTCACTGATTACGCTCCTCTGAGTTTGGTTGAAGCTACTGTTGAGTCTCATGAAAGAGGGTTGAAACAAAAACCTCCAGGGTGTGCAGCCCTCCAGGAATTGAGTTTGAGATTTCTGCTCTAAATTGAAAAACTGGTCTTCTTGTTGCACATTCACCCAAAACAATTGAGTTGTCAATCATTACTTGCTCTGCATTTAGTATCAAATACTTTCAGTAACTGATTCTACTACAGTTAATACTGGATAGTGTTGTGAAGTGATGTCCCCTGATTTACATTTTTCACTTATCTCCTAAAATTGGTGCACTTTTTAAAAATCTAAACATTAATTAAATAAAAGTAATTTGTCATCAAAAATAATTTTCATTGAATCAGGCTTAGCGTCTCAGCATTGTTCTAAACAGATATGCTAAATCTCTTTGTCAATGAGTAAACTGAAAGAACATACATATTTCTTTCTTTATTTAAAAGAGAAAGGGAGATTGTATAAAAACTTTGCTGTGCCAGTAATTTTGAACAACACAGGTTCAAGAAACAGGTCTTTGGAACTCATTTCAAAAAGCTTTTGCTTGCTTTAAATGTTACCTTATGTATTATTCAAACACTGAGTTCAGAATAAATATTTATAAAATCCTTGTTTTGTCCTACAGCATTTGCAACAAGTTTTGGCGTCAAAGCTGTGATGAAAACCTCCGTCCTTCTTACTTGGGAGGTGCCAGAAAACTACAAATCACAAGTGCCTTTTAAGGTAGGACTCTTTTAAACAGATACTCATTTTTTATTTATTATAAACTATTAACATTGAAGGTGGTGAAAATGAATAAAACATGTGTTAAAATAAATGCATGATTAAGTAACAAAAAATCAACTGATTAAAAAGTTAATGTATATAAGATTAAATATGAAAAAGTGTAACGGTAAATACAGACATAAATTATTCAAGCTTTCCATGGCTAAAAATCATAAGTTATTTTCAGGTGATTAAACTTCATCAGCATCACAGTAGTACTGTCATGATGAGGAATGTCGTTTGTAAAAGACAGATGTTTGCAGAAATGTTTTCCGGTGATTTAAATGCTGTGTCTGGTTGCAGATCCTTTATAACCAACAGAGTGTGGAGGTAGAAGGTGGCCTGAAGCGGAAGCTGATCACGCGGCTGCAGCCGGACACGGATTACTCCTTCGTGCTGATGAGCCGGGGTAACAGCGCTGGTGGCCTCCAGCAGCAGGTGTCCATCCGCACTGCTCCTGACCTTTTCAAGAGCAAACCCGTGCTGGTCACTGCAGAGCAGAGCAGTGGAGGCAAGGTCAAAATCACCCTGCCCAGAGTCCCCATCACTGCTCCAGTCAGGTCAGTACTCAGCTTGCACGACGAAACAAGAACGCTATGTTCTATTAGGAATGTAGTAGAAGAGAAATGCGTTCAGTTTGCCATGACTGTGGTATAGTTGTACAAGTAATTGTTACAGGATTACTATACTTATTTTGTTTAAAATAGTTTTGATAGGTCACCACCATGAAGTTGCCCCATCCCGTTCTGAAATTCAAATGGTTTATTTATTATTGATAGCTGTTTATTTTTTATTTATTCATTTTTTTTAGATATTTAACTATATGTATTGGATTTCTAGAGGTCACCAGCACCCAATATGTTTGTTTAAAGGTAACCTTTGCCCTTTTTATTTGTTTTAAATATTATGGCTCCTCTGATTGTAGCAAGTAAAAAAAACTTTTTTTTAGATCTTTTGTTATAAACTGTCATTTTGGGGGACATAAATCAAATGTTTTTAAGCTACAAAATGTCCAGTTCCAGATGGGGATGGAGCCAAGATTAATGAAAAGCACATTGCCAGTATGGCGAGCTGTTTTTACATTTAAACTTGTGAACCAATAAATTGTTTGGAAATTGGAGAGGTAACTATATTGTAACTAGTCATAATGAGAGTTAAATATATCAGCAATTCCATTTCTACTTGTGGGAAAGTTAATTAAAGATATTTAATGAACTAAAGACAATTTAGATATTTAATGAAAGATTAATGACGAGTATTAAAGAGTTGAATTTTCACAATAGGTGATTAGAATAGGAACATTTGATTTCACAATAGGAAACTAGAAGAGCTGGCTGGGCTGGGTGTGTGCTATCTGGGCCTATAAAAAGTTTAGGTGGGGTTACTTTTTAATTTTAAGATAGTTAAGATGTACATTTAAGTAAATGTTATTGGTAAGAGAGAAAGAGGGGACAATAAGCACTGCATACACTGTTTATAGAGCTGTAGCTACATTATGTAATGTCTCAAAAACTGTAAAAGCACATCCAATTAGTACAGCTGTGTATTTTAGAGCTTAATAATACTATTATGAATTCTGATGTGTTAGAATAATTTGCATGAGATGTGGGGCTAGCTTCACACTGTTTAAGGGTGAAAAATACATAATTAAATAATTTTTAGAAAGACTTAGCTCTGATTTTAATTTAGCACTTGTTCTAAATGAGAATTGATCTCACGTGTATGAATTTGATTATCATCCCTCCTAGTTAAAGCTCGTGCAACCATTTGGGTACAATAATGCTGCCTGAAGTAATGCCTACACAACCCTATTGGGGTCAATGACGGCATGTTTTCCATTCTGCAGTGACGCTCACACACCATTACCATGCAATTATTCCCCATCTGAATTTCCACACCTCAGCGAACAGCCGACCTGCCAACGCTGCAGATTCCTGCTGCTTTTAGCTTCATCCTACTGTATTCAGCTTCACTTCTGACCTTCTGCGCTAAAGCAGCAGATTTTTCAAGCTGCACTGCAGAAGGTCCTTGTCTACCTCGAGTGACATTGACAGGTTTTCAGTCATAATGGCATGCATTTGAAATCGTAAGGATTTGCTGTTTCTTTAAGGAGAATGAAAGGATCGTGCTGGAGCATCTGATAAAGCACATGCTGCTCTGTTCGGGATGTTCCTGCATCATCCTCACAGGACGGAGACCCTTCAGTGTTCCCTAAAGCTTAAACATGGATTCATAATTGATGCATGAGGGAGACCTCTTATGCTTATGTCATTTACAACGGTCAATTTTTCATGAATGAAGAGTTAATGGAACAAGTAAACATGTTTGTGCGGAACGTGTTGTTTTTTTTCCCATCCAAGCATTTTCCTTTAAAATAAATGAAGCTAATCTCAGAGCCAACTGAAAAATCTGAAATGTCTTCTGAGGTCTTGGCCTGTGTGGTTCTGAAAAAATAGACCAATCCCAATTGGAGACCCGCACTGTTCTATGAGTGGCTTTTTTTGATTGGGAAAAAGATTACCTGTGTGTCGATGCTGAGAAAGTCTGGGGAAGATTGACGTTTGGAGTAGCTCTGATTGATGTGGGATTTCTTGTTGGACACAGCCTTTTTTGATCATGCTGGAGCTTGAGAGCAGAGTTTTTATTTTTGACTATTTCCACACTAATCACACTATAGGTCAAATAAAACGTTATCCTAAATCTTATCCTTTGTAACCATATGTTTTTTCCCCCAAAATAAAGCCTCTGAAAGATGGAAACGATTATGAAATAGTGAGTCAGTTTACACCCAGCAGGTGAAATCTGAAAGCTTTCAACTAAAGTAGAGTCGATATTACTGACCATTTGAAGCTGCTGTGCTTTTTGGTTCAGTAAAGCAAGAAAAACTGTTTTAATTTGGGTTTTCTTCTGTAGATGGTATTACATTGTGGTCGTTCCCATGTCTCTGACATCGTCCCGTAAGTGGATCAATCCTGATGAGATGGAGCTGGATGAGGTGAGTGATTGATTCTTTGATGATGCTAAACACGATCGTTGTGTTCATGAGTTACATAAAGCTTTTTTATGTTTTCAAAATGACAGAAATACCATGTTTTATGTGTAAAATGTGTATATTTTTGGTTCTATTCTTTACTGAAATTTGTAATATTTTTACAACCATATGCTTAGTATTTTTGTCACTTTAATTACTTAAAATGCCTTATTAAAGTTATAATTTTGCATACTCTTTGGACCTTGGATGTGATGGAAAGCTGGCTTTAAGTAGAGCTCTATTTTTCTAGAGCACCTTCCCTTAATTATATAACACAATGTTACATCAAAGGGATATTCAAATTTCAAATACATTAAATAGTTAAATATCTATAGTTTAAAAGCATAATATGATTGGTTGTGGCTAATATAAACACATACAAGGGGAAAAGTATATTTATTCATATACATGGGTTGGAGTATATATTCGGATTCCTGTGCCTGAATTAAGTTTTTACATTTACAAACGCACAGAGAAGACAGAGATCGTCTGATATATGAAGGTCTTTGCATACTGATCTGAACCTTTTCATCTAGTTCAACAAAATATAGCTTTTGGGTCTTTACAGTATGTCTACAGTAAAACACTAGGTTCTTTTTTTTAGCATTCACAGTAAATTATGTTTTTTGATCCTTCGGCGCCTCCTTTGAAATAACTGATGTGATAAATATGCAATATTTAATAAATGCAGACTTACTGTTACAAAATATTGCAATTTTTTTGTATTGCGTAAAATATTAGGATTTTATTTTTAGTGCATTAAGGTCATGCACGTATACATCTTGGCTCTGGCCAATTTGCTACCCTAGCCAAGATTTAAAAGATTTAACAGAATAAATTATGAATCTTTTTGTATCATCTTCTATTTACCTTTGTAAATTGCAATGTTATACTAGCAGAATGTAACTAGACTGTTCGGCTGAGCCGTTGAGAAGAGCGAGAAGAGTATGCGGGATCTGAAGTTTGAGCTGCACGCTGAAAATTAGGGTCGGCAGAAGGATTTTGCAGCCAGTTCCAAAACGACTATCGCTGGAGCAATCAACACGGATTGAACATATAACCATCTGTGGAAATAGCTTGGTAACTCAATGTAAAGAGTGTCTGATCACTCATTATATTCTTATTGCAGTTCTTATTACATTATAAGGATCATCAATTGGTGCTATCAGGATGATGCAAAATGATTTAAAAAATATTTAAAATTGTGCATCCCCCTATGTGGTTGATGCCCTTAGCATTTTCCTCTACATCCTAATGGCCCTGCATTTTTTAATTCAACGAATAGTCTTTCTTCAATCAAAGTGATGTACTAACAACATCGTCTATTTAGAATCTCGTTGATGAGGAAACGAAACTCTCACAGATGAATGGTTCCAATTTTCCTTTTATTGTTGAAGACTCAAATTGATTTAAAAAAAATAAGACTTTTATTAAAAACAAATTTTAAAGTACTTTTTGCTAGTTCATTAAGCTTTTGCTTATTGTCCGCAATGCAATAGAAATATATGGTGTACAATGTTTGTATACAAATGATATAAAATGACACTTCTTTGTGAAACATTCATTTATTCCCATAGACTTGATTCAATATTTTCTCTTTCTCAGCTTTTGGAGTCCAGTGAAGGGGCACTTCTCAGGAGACGACGTCAGACAGACCCTGCAAGACCTTACATCACTGCAAAGCTGCCCTCTCTCCCAGAATCCTTCACTTTGGGTGATGAGAAGACAGACAATGGCTTCTACAACCGTCCACTTTCAAACAACCAGCACTACCAGTGCTTTGTGATGGCTGAACTCAAGGACCAGTACCCCGTTACGGCCAATGAGAAACAGGTATTCTCTTTTTTTCTGGTTTGTTTCCAACTTTATGTGTTCAGCTTCACAGAAAATGAAGGATATGAGATGCAGGCACACACTCCGTATATTGCAAAAGCCTTAATCTAACATGCAGAAGAGCTAAATAAGCTTTGGTTTTCAGACAAGCGTGAAAATGCCATTTTTGTGGTTTGCAATTCAAAGAATCCATCACATATTTTTCTCTACACTGCTTATGTTCTTGAAGGAAATTTCTAGCTCAGACCCCCAGAGGTCCAGTTGGATATATATTCATCTTTTCCTCTCAAGATAGCGTCAGCAGCTCCTTCAGAGCAAGAGAATGGATTTACGTCGTATAGCTTTTGGAGCACGGAAGCTTGTCCTGATTCCCTCGAAGCTGAGTCTTAAGTATCCCTAAAGCTTAGACAGTAATCTGCCCTCCATGCTTTTTCAGAAGAGGACATTTTCTTCTCTCAGCACTTCACAGGTCCTCCGGTGTTTTTTTGTACTTCCGGTTCTGACTTTGAACATAGATGTTGAATTAAGTCATGTTGGTTAAGAAGCTGATGATGTGTGAAAGGTTGTAAGTGTTTATGAATGTGAAGGTGTCAGGAGATCAGGACAAGCAGTTTGTCAATGTCCAGTGAAAAAGATCCTGTGCCGGTCACATTGTTATTTTTCTATCCCAGCTCTCTAAGGGCAAAAGGTCCCAGAGGTGGCCAGTCCTTCACAGGGCCATGATTCCATCATGTTAACTTTTATTATGTATTAGTTTGTTTATTAGTATGTATTAGTTTGTTTAATTAGGTAACATGCTATAGACCTGTACTGACTACAAAAACCTGGATTATGAATATTAATCAAACATTTTTGTAAAAACAAATATATTGTAAAAAAACAATAATCAAGGAGTGCTAGTGCTTTTTAAATATTATTTTCAGATTCTTACAATAAATGTATTATGATTCACACACTTTACACAGGGCACATCTTGTTATAAAAATATAATCTGGAAGGCTAACTTTTAGTTTTCTAGTGGATTTATGTTAAAATATAAATCCAAAACAGCAATCCATTACCTTCTCATTTCTTTAGATTTTGTTTCTCTAAAGAGCAATATATTTGACAGAATCTTTTGAGAATATTCTTTTGCTATCCTAACTCAGCAGATCTTTCCCAGCTTCAATACTTTTCTGTTACTTCTCTGTTATGGTACTTTTATATGGCACCTTTTCTTTGGGGACAATAGTAATGGTCTGCTGCGCCTTCCTATTAATCACTAGTGTAGCTTATTTAGTAATGTTTGTGTTCTGTTTAAATAAAATGGAATTATTCGATCTCAGGCAATTGTTTTGGAAACCAATAAATGAATAAAATTAACTAAACTAAAACTCCAACAAAATCTAGCTACATGTATCTAAACAATGTAGTATACTATGTTTAGTTAATCCCAGCTAAGTAGTGAGAAGTACAACACAGACCCAATGCAGGCAGAAGAAAAATAATAATTCTCCTCAGCTAAAAACTAAAATACCAGCACAAGAACTATCTGAAAATATAAACACGCAATTACCATCACTGCTGATATTGAATTCAAGTTGAAGTTCACTTTTGTAGTCCGTTGGGTGACAGTGACTGCCAAGATCGATAGACTTCATAATTGACAGCATATTCATTGTTTTGTTCAAAAGAGAGACCTCAACATATTTTAGCTGACTGCTGTGGTCAGATACAGTGTTTGGGTTTGAAGAATGTCTGGGCTCAGATGATGTAATTACTTTCTTGTCTACTGCCCCAGGTCACATGCTCATCCACATCCACTCAATGGATTTCACATTAGTTAAGATTCGACTTTCCACTCATTTTTTCCTTCTTGTCTGGGGGAAATGTGAAACACATTAGTAACGTTAACTGCCTTTAACACATCATGCTCAAATTGTGTTATAGTGCCCGAAGGATGTGAGGTCTTGTCTTTTCATTTACTTCTAAAGCTACTGTAGAGAGCACACGGCACTGTTTAGAGTGGTTTACAGTGAATACAAGCCGGAATCTGTTTAATGGTTCAGTTGAGGAATGAAACATTTTCTCTTATTATTATTACTTAAAAGGAGCCGTCATATTTGTCCTTGTTTCCAGATTCTCATTAACATAATATGAAAAATGTCAATCTTATTTTATAATACAGTAAAGTGGCTAATTGTACATTAAAATATTAAAATCTTTAACTCAAGACTGATAGCAAATCATGAGTAGTTCATCATGAGAGAAAACCACTAATATTAAAAGCAAATTATAGATGAAAAGCTTTGAGATTAAAGTACTCCTAATTTGAAATATTAATGAATATTACATTAATGTCATGCCACCCACAGTCAAACTAAGTTAAGGGTATAATGATGTGCTAAACTATTGCAACTGTTCTAAACCAAGTCAATGATCGATGATGATAACTTTATGAGTTAATTAGATTCTAAAAGGGAGACACTATTATCTCTACACTGTAAAGAAAATATTCTGTAAAAAAACATAACATACTGGCAGACAATTACCAGACTTTATCAGTTGTTCTCAAAAAAGTCCCTGAATGTAGATACATAAGTGGGTTTTTTTTTCAATAAAAGTATATTTAGAAAGGAAGCAAACACGGAAAGACTGAAGCAAGGAAGATTTTTGTTGTTGTGTTTAGGATTCGATCTTTGAACAGAGGAGTCTTTGCTTGCGAGTCCTGATCACTAACCCCTATAACATGAACTACTGGCAGTTAATTAAAGATTACAATTAAAAATCACAATATATAAGACGCGCACAACACAGACAATGGCTCAAAACAAACACTATTTACATAGAAAATTTAATTTCAACATATATTTAGGATTTTTTTTCTCCGTTGACCTCCTGAAAAATAACCTTAGCTGGCAGGTGTTTGGGATATAATGGCACCTGTTCAATCAACATACTATCCCACGATATCTAACAAGTTTCAAAATGTAAATAAACCCCTGAAAATCATGAATAAAGTCTATTTAATTAAATGTTATGGCATTTGTCCTATATTGTTACAGAAATGTTTTATAGCATAAGAAATAAGAATGATTTCCAAAAACGTAGTGTATCAATAAAAAGAAACACCTCTTTGGCTATTCAAGAGCATGTAACCACTACTGCATTGCTATCAGAAGATACTTTTTCACTTTCTCTTAGTGGTAAATGAGAAAAGGGACATGACTTATCACTCAGCAGTCCAAGCTCACAAGAAGAACCTATCCATACGACTGTCGTATGAGCAGTGGCAAAAGCACATCTTGTGGCTCTCCTCCAGCTTATATCCTGCTTATCTCTTCAATTAATATCATTGCGCTCTTTGATGAGTCAAGCTGAGCCCAGAGAGTGATCCGGATTAGGGTGAGAGGAAGGCGAACGGCAAAAAGCTTTGGCCTTCGGGGAAACCGTGTTCATCTGAATCTCCTCTTCATAAGCTGAATAAGGGAACAGTAGTGACAGCCCCATTTTTTGAAATCTCCCTTCCTTACTTTCTCTCTTTTATTATTTTCTTTTGTTTTTTCCCCTTGGTTTTGTTCATCGGCAGGCAGTTTGTGAGGTAGAATTGGAAGCTTTCCCGTGGCGAAAGCATGGAAGAGGGCACTGCAGGGAGACATCTCATTTATGTCCCTTCACACTGGCTCTTTTTCTTCCTGTCACTCCCTCCCTCCCTCCACCAGCTCACTCTCACCATGGTTTGAGCACTAATGAAGAGGATATGATTCCTCTCCTCGGCTTCAATTTATCAAAGCCAGAAAGAGAGAGAGGGGGACACAGGTTCTTTGTCTTGGTGTGGTTCCAGAATATTAAAAAACTAGATCTCTTGAGTGTAATTTCAACTCTTCAAAGACGCATATGTCTGTTGGTTAACCTTGTTTACAGCAACATTAGAACATGCACAATCAACATATTAGATTTTTTTTTGTTATTCAGTACATCATTATACTACAAATTAAAATCTAAGTCATGAAACTCCCTACGTTTCCAGTTTCGGCAAAGTCCAAGACAGAGGGGTGAAAAAATGCAACTTGAGAGGGTGGTTTTGAATTTTATCAATGCAGTTAAAAGAAGCTCCATTTTAATTAAAAGACAACTGGTATTTTTAATGTTGAGAACTAGTATCTTGTTTATAATGGTTTCATAATTATAAAAGCCTCTCTAAAAATGCAATAGTTTTCAAAACACTTATACTTCTTGAACATGAATCAGAACACAGTACTCCAAAAGTACTTGTTAAAGACAACAGCTGGTAGTTTTGTATTGGCTTATTTTCAAAACCATGTCTCTACATGTAAATTGTAAATAATCTTCTTATCTAATCTATAAAAGCCCAGATGTCTTTTCAAAACAAAAATCTGCTTAGACTGCTTCTATGAAAAAATTTAAATAATTTATGATTTGTGATACCAAAATGTACATTATTGTATATTGACCCATTTTGTTAAATAATTATTTAACATTAACATATGACCTGAGAGTTAGATTTACATGTTTTAATCATATCTGCACATCATGCTCTTGTAATTAATTTGATTATAGATTTAATGTGATAATAAATTATCTAAAAAGGTCAAGGCAACATTGACTGAATTTTACCAAAAAGCTTCAATTTCATACAAAATCGTATTTGTTAATAAAGTACAATGACTGTCATTCTAAAATAAACACTTATAGTATTTCAACAACTTTAAAACTTGAACATTAGACTTGATTTTATCATATTAAACATGATCTCTACGTAAATTGCAGTTAATAGTAGAGTATAGAAACATTTATAAACAATGTGTAGTTGCAAACTATAGATTCGTTCCATTTCTACCTAATTGCTAAACTAGATAGAATGATATAAGTATGAATAAAGTGGTAATGAGTAATAAATAATGACAGTAACAATTTACCATATGTAACCATAATGAATGACAGTAAACAATGAGTGGCTTATAATGAGCCATTAACAGTGTTTAAATCATTAACCTGTCTTTAACAACTGCTGTCTTTAATTACTCACTAATGTCTGATCCTTAAAATAAAGTGTTATCGAAGTGTCTCTCAGACAGAAAAACGTTTGACAGCAAACAAAGCATTGAAGAAGATTTTCCCCAAAACGAAGGCTTATATTCAGTTTGTGGAATACTTGTACAGTCTATTCAATGAGTCAAACATGATGAAAATGTCAGTAGAGAGAGAATCAGCAGCCTCCCACCCTTAATGCAGCACTAGGATTCTACTGCCATGCTAATTTGCACGCCTGATTAAATCTGCCCCAAGGTGTTTGATGATTATCATGACTATTTCACAACCAAGCGCAATCTCTTTCTCTGTAGCGAACCTTCTCAGCAAGCCCATACTCAGACCCCATCATGGTACCAGGTGAAAACCCGATGCAGCGCAGTGTGGATCAGCCTGAGATGCTGTGGGTCATGGGCCCTGTGCTCACCGTGGTGCTCATCATCATAATAGTCATCACCATCCTGCTGTTCAAGAGGTAAGAAACAGTTTTTACATCAATTTCTTCTTTCTGGAACTCATATCCTTAGAGGACCTCTTTAGTAACATACCTTTCTTTGGTGTTTCGTTCATGTCCAATGCATATATGTTGTGGAGATGCCTCTAGTTTCACCTTTTGTTGTTGCCTCTAGTGAGTCAACTATCTTTTGAAATGCACAACTTGTGACAAATATTAGCCTCAAAAAGATTTTATTTTAATTGAAAAACACCTCTTCACTTCATTGTTACCCTGACTGATTTTTCTTTTGCTTTTCTACGTGGAACAAGATGTGTCTAAATTTAGCAAGCTTGCCCGTGGAGTGAACAAAAGGAGGACATTATTCATAATGACATCTTGACTCAGCCGAATAAGGCAGCCATGTACCTAGAGGTGTGACCCGATGGTTCCATTCACAATGCTGATACACAACTGACTAACACATCCTCCAGCATGGCTCAGAAAAATGTCTTCCTTCACATCAAACCATGAGATTGTTTTGCTGAGATTTCCCCTTGTTGTTGAACACAAATACTCCATTTTAGCCCCACTTTTGTGCAGGAAACTCTTTACTGCTGCTTCAATTGAGACTCTTCTCAAATAAAAGATGCCAGCATCAGCTTGTGCACTCAGCAGGCGAGAGCTTTTGTGACTGCAGATGCTGTTCTGAAACCGACCATCTTGTGCTCCTCGTCGCTGCGGGAGCGATCAGCTCTACTATTATAAGAGTGCGGGTCTGAGAACGGCTGGCCTTAACTTTCTCTTACCGACTCTCTTGAGGTCCCAGGAACTAAACTGATCCCTTTGTGTGTTGACTACTAACATAAACATGCTGATAATGTAGTGGTTGACTTACTGATGCTCTCATGAAGCGACATTCAAATCAATGTTAAAGATGGAGGTCTCCTTGTTGCAATTTTCTTCTCTCGTTGGGTGAAAGTCAGGGATACAACTTTTTACTCTTTTCCACTAGATTTTAGGAAAGACTCGACTCGCCAATATTCACCTTTGTGTCTCCACCAACTGTAATATTAGTTCTGAGTGGTTTGAACACGTCACACTCTGCTCTGTTCTATTTGGTGATATAGTGATTGTGGCAGAAATGCAAAAAGCTGATTGCACACAACACAGAAAAATGTCAACTAATATCTGCTTTTTGCTCAAACAAAAGGCTTTGTTGTTGATTACAGCAAGGCATAGGACCAGCGAAAAGCACACAAAGGCTCTTAAGTTCACTGTGATTCTTCCTGACCAATCAACAGAATGGCATGTCACTCTTTTCTTTCCAATCAGAGTTTGGAATTTTTGAATGATTATGTTAAAAAGTAGGAGTACGAGGTACAAAACATCGGTGGAAAACACCCCAAAAGCATGCCGAGTTGAGCTGTTACGAAACAGGGGTAGTGGAAAAAGGGGAAGGAGACAATTACTTTGGGAGGTAACTTGTTCTGATATAAATTAACAATCTTTTAAAGAAAGTAAATAAGCCATTCCCAATATTGAATAGGCTTTCTAATAGTTCATTATAACTAATACTAATAAACAATCCTAGTAAATAATGTTTTTTTATCAATGTATTATTATGTTTTTGTTTTGATACTTGAACTTTAGCTGAACGTGTTTGTAGATAAAAGTTCTTCTTCTTTATTAAGTTTACCATTTGTGTAATCAACTAGAAATCAAAGTTAATCGAAGATGTAAAGATATAAAAGGGGAAAATGGAAGAGCTTGCATGAAACTACACTTGCACTGCTGGGAGCTAGACTATAACTCAAGTCCAGGGGTAGTGTGAGCAAACAGTCACACTATAGAAAATTATATTTATATATAATTATATTTAAAAGTAATTCTAAACCCTGTTGAAGTTTCATAATCCATGTATATATAGAAATAACATGATACATAACTATGTGTTCTCGCTAAGAGCCACCACAAAAAAAAACAGTTGTTTTTTTTTATTAAATTTTTTAAAATATTTTTTTCTGATTGTTTGCCAGTTTAGAAGGGCCAATAATACAAAAAAGTACCCATATATGTCAAACCATCAAATTTGAAAGCTTACCACTTTATTGTTCTGCAACACATCTTGTCATACAGAAGACCTACTCCATGTTCATGAGCTGAACCTAAGGCTGAAGGTGTCAGTCATCCTTAAGAGTCTTAAATCCCCATCTCAAGAGCAAATCTGATTTCTGGCAGAGGTTTTAGCAATTCAGGTTTAGCTGCACACCTCACACAGTTCTCCTGCATGGCAGCAACTAATCACATGTCTCTTCCTTTCTCTGCTCCGTTCAATCACAGCAAGCAGGAGAGGTACGTACCGTCAAATCACGACCATGTCTTTTCGATCTCGGATTTCATTTCAACTGTTCCGTTCGTCTCACTCTTCACAGTCAGCAGGGTGTGCCGCTATGGCCCATACAGTTGCTGTTGTTTTGAATGAACGTCTAATCTCTGGCAAGGTTTATAGATATGAAGATAGACAGTAGCTGAGCCTCATACCCTGCTGTCCTTGAGAGTAGATTCACGTTACTCCGCTGCATGCTTGCTGTTGTGATCGTGATGTTATTTTTGGTGTGGATTTTTTTCTTCTGGTTTGATCCTTCACCTCCCTCTGAAGGTCAGGCAGACTGAGCGTGTGCAGTCAGGCTTTCCGCCATATCACCTGAGCCCTGAATGGCCCATTGTACAGGAAATGCCAGCCCGCCGGGCTCCCAAATGTTCTCGTCTTCAAAGCTGACATTTCCCTCCACATAGATTCTTTCTCTTTTTTCTTTTCTCGTTACTGGCTAATACACAGAGTGGGCACAGTCTCTTCCAGAAGACATAGTTAATGTATTATGAATCCAATACTTTAGAATCCACACATGCATTAGGGTCTTTACTAAAAAATGCAAGAAGTCATTGTGCATTTATTCACACTTGACAGCTAAGAATTAGTGATTTCATTGATCTCAAATTCTTCATTAAGTAATTAAGAGGTAATCAAGGTTAAGTTGTTCACAATTAAGCATTTTTTAGGAACTCTTAATTATACTAGGCTTGTGTTTACTATTGTTCTATTGATTCATATATAGATGCTATTTTTTTTTATTTCATATTTGAATTATATCAAATTTGTCAACCAGTTTAAACAAACTAGTTAACGGAAGCCCCTTAACCCTATATTCTGAATATTTATTAATCACTGATTAAATGTGCTGCTAGTAATTTCGGGGAGCAAATGTTGACATTTAAAATCACCAAAACAAAGAGACCCCTACACCAAAACACCTCATTCTGATTTTAAAAACTTGATAATTGGCTAAACGTTTTTTTCTTATAAGACCAGTCTAACCTTAAAAATCGACATTACGAACATTTGACTACCGTAATGCACTGATAAACAGGAATTTCCATCTATTAAGAAGTGAAAGCTTAACATTTACGAATCATGGCTTAAGTACCATTATTATACTGCTGCATACATTTTAAAAATCATTTATATAATATTAAATATCAATTTGTATCATTGATTAAGGTTGAGTGCATGAACATCAATTGTATACTTATTAACGGATTCATCTTTAATAAAAGAAAAATACATTTTGTGGCCTTTAAAATAAATAATACTTAGTTAGTAAGTAGTGCATTATAATCTATACAGTTTGCCAAATTTACTTCATGAAACAGCTCTAAAAACAGGATGTGGTTGTTATTGTGGTTTTTTTTTTTTCATATCTTTGTTAATTGCCACTAAATCAAAATACAATGATACAAATATTACAAAAACAAATGCCAATTATGGTTTAGAAAAAACTGCAACAAGTTTTTCATTACAATTAATGTATGAATCTCCTACTGCAACATTCTGAGACATTCCATGCATTCAGAGCTTCATGTCCAGCGCATAAGTGATAAGTGATGCTTAGTTAAACCACAGATGTTGAAGACCCTGTGGCCTGGCTAACTGGTCACTCTCTCATTTGAGCTTTTCAGGCTTTTGATCGCTACAAAACTGTGCTCTGAACCTTATAAATTAGAGTGCAGCGAGATGTGAAATTTCCCTTGCAGTTGGCTCTCGTCTGCTCAGGGATACGTGTCCACATGTCTGAGGATGGGTTTCCAGTGACAGATGTTCAGTGTGTCTGTGAGTGTTTGTGAAAGAGCTTTACCTGATGGAAGAGCGCACTCGGGAGTGCAGGTGCTACCGTGCCATAATTACCGGTGTTGTTCAATCCAGCTGATGTGCTAATTACCAAGTCGCCTTGTTTCCCCCACAAACACGGAGCATTGCAGCCTGAATATTTTAGTGAGCTCGTGAACAGAATCGAGCAAGACGCTGATCAAACGGTCCGTTTGGCTTCATTCTGCTTAGCTCCGACCCCTTCATATCCCAAGGGAAAATCCTAATGTGCTCTAATGTCAGCAAAGCTTTAAAAGTTAATGAGTCTAGCTGTTTAGACTCATAAAAGTGTTTGTCTTGAAGACCTTGAGTAAATAAATGTTTTTGTAAACATTGATTTATTAGAACGTCATAGTTGCTAGTTAAATTCAATTAAAATGGTTAAATGTAATTTAGTGGTGTATAAAATTTGATAAAATGATGACAATTGAACATTAAAATTAGAATAAATAAAAGGGTTTAATAACTGGGAGGGAAAGGCTATTTTTCTTCAAGACTATTGTACATTTCATAGACATGTGTAATTCAAAGTGCTTTACACAAGAAAAACAAATTGGCCAAATATATAAATGGACAATAAAACATTAAAAATAAAAAAGAGGTAAGTGAGTAAAACATTACACATTGATTAAAACACATAAGTCATAAGCACAGCGCTGTTCTAACTGGTTTGAGGCCAATGATCTGAGAGCTGTTTTGGCTTTGTAAAAATTCAGCATGTCTGTTTTGCATTTTTTGTACGAGTGTAACAGGATTCTTCAGAAATATTAGTAGTGTATCATAATAGTTAATACATGAACAACAAATCCGTTTAGAATGGATTACTTCAGAATTGTAATTTGCATTATGTTTAAATGTTTAAAACATATGATTTTTAAAATATACTTAATATTGTTCTCAATTAAACTTTTTTTTACTGTATTGTCTTACTTCATATGATGAAGAAAGGTTTTGTTTAAAACACACAATGTAAATAAATCTTTTTGAAATCCTACTGAATGATTTATTTATCCAGAGGTGTGTAGAGTTTAGGTATGGGTACAATAAAAGTACTTAATTAAATTTTTAAGTATTTTATTTAATTAAGTAAAAGTCTCAGGTGGGGAAAAACACCCAGGTTCTTTGTTACTAGTTACTTGTGATCTTAGTATTTATGAAGCAAGATAGCATAGCCAAGATGTAAGAAAATCACAGTTAAATACTTTTGTATAGTTCTCTAGTCCAGTTGTTTGCATGTTCTGGTTAAGTTCAAAATTAATTTGTAAGCGCTTGAGTAGATTTTTCATCATATGTGTTTTACCATAAGAAAAAGTGTCAATATAGTCAGAAGTACTCATATAATTTCAACAGACTTTTCAGGCAATAAAGTTCCTTGATGAATACCTCCAAATGAGAAAATAGGTTATATGGACTATAAAAAAGTAATATCAAAAATATTATAAACATTTTATTAAAAAATAAAATGTAAAAACTTTGAACACCTTAAACCAAAACGGTCTAATCAGATCTAATTTTTTGTGCTCATAGCTTCCAAAATGGTTAAAAATTCTGGAGAAAAGAGCCTTAATAGTGGAGTTATTATAGTGGAGAATTATATACATAGAAATATCTCAACATTTCCATGTTCCATCTCTATTATTCATATGATCGAATCTTTGATTTCCGTGTTTTAAACCATCCTCTATAATAAAAGGAAATGTGCAGCACAGCTCACACTGACTCCGTTTTGCTCCTGCAGGAAGAGGGCTTCCCCCCTCCCCAAAGATGACAACTCAAACGGTGTGAAGGACTGTCTACTGGCCAACTCATCTGATCCAGTTGAACTCAGGAGACTCAACCACCAGACCCCAGGTAGCCACCCAGCACCATCTGCACCATAGACACACTCGCTCAGTCTGTCAGAGCCCCATGTGCTCTCTGCCATATGCACGATATTTGAGCTTATGCCATTTGCACAACAGTTATTCAGTCTTTTTTTGCTTGCACGCCCACCACAGGCACACCATCTATTCTACGATATAATGTGTGACATGTTTAGTAACCCTGATATTATTTAGTCTGCTCACAAACATGTGCCACCCGATGTTTCTTTCAGCATAAGCAGGATGTGTTTGCACTGACAGGGATTCCGTTGACAGAGTGTGTCTGTAATCAGAGAGATCTGTCACTGCTGAATGTGATTGGTCCAATCTGCACACGCTTCCAAATATTGAAGCATGAGCACATGAATAAAAGAAGATTTCGTCATTACACTGCATGCGTCAAACAAACTGCTCTGCAGAAATTAGGCCCCACAATATACAGGTTTATTTGATTGCTCCATGCGATATTTATTTCCTATTGTATTATTTTTTTCTATATATTTTGATATTTATTTCTGAATAAAAATCTGTTAAAAAGAGACTTATATAATGGTACATGGATTGTATGTTTGTGAAAACAATCGTCCTTCACTCCATCAAAGAAAGGTGCATTGTTAATCATCACTAGATGTTGTAAACATATTGTATTTGAACAAAACTAGATGTGAACAGATTGTATGTAAACATAACTGGATGTTTTGAGGCACTTCAGAGACGGAGATTGACGGTGGCTCGTGCCTGGCTGCATACACCTGTCTGCAGGTGTAGTGCTGGATGTTGGAGCTGATATATGCCCTCTGTAGTAAAAACTGTATTATTTCGCCTGAAGCAGTTTGCATTCCACTCCAGACCAGTCTGCACGTTCACAAATTTTTGCTGATATCAGCACAAATAAAAATATTTGTAAAATAGCACTATTTGGATTTCAAATTCAATGCTAATTTATTGTAACTATTGAGTAATATGGGATAGTTACACAATTCAAAACTGTGTTAAGATAAGCACCTATGACAGAAGCTGAAAGCTAAACTTAACAAGGCTGCTTGTTTTATGTTTAACAAATTGTGTTGTGTGTTTGAAGTTAACTTGGTAGAACCAATCCTGTGACAAGTTAATTAGCATTTTAGAAAAGATACTGGTTTGAGTTCATTTCAGGACACCTGACTGACCAATGAATGTTTTCTGTGTGTGTGCATTACTATACTTTAGGTGGACATAATGACGACTTCTGCTTTATATTTAATGTATTTAATATATTTACTACAGTTGATACAATTTCTATTATGAGAAGCTGAGATAGACTCTGACGGTGTAACAGATTGCAAATTGTCTCTCCCCTAATGTAAGTCGCTTTAGACAAAAGCATCTGCCAAATGCATAAATGTAAATGTAATGTAAGGGACAGCCTGGTCTCTCAATGTTCTTGGACACTGTGTATTTAAGTTCTTCCAAACACTGTCTCATCCATCTGAAGTGTCTTATGGACTCCATTCACCCAAAGACACTGTGCACTCTTTTAAGCCCTCTTTGTTAATTAGCCTTCCTGCTTTCCATTCCCAAGGTGGGTGAGAGGCAGATCTGTGATGTTGAGAGAAAATGTCAGGACCCCCCCCCCCCCCCCCTCTCTCTCTCTCTCTCTTCCTTTCCCTGCTATAATGGCTGAGTGGTGGCCATCGAGCCTTTCAGTCCTGAAGAGCAACATAATTACTACAGGCAAAAAACAGCCTCATAGCTCCACCACCGAATATGCAGACGAGTGGTCACAAGTACACTTCACATCTCAACCTTTGAATCCTTTTTGAAACACTGCATTCAGTAGTTGAAATTATGCCATTGTGTTCTATTGTAGGGGGTTTGTCTACTACAGGTGGCTTTTTGTCTTGGGGCGTGATTCCAAAAAATGTAACTACAACGGTATTGATAAAAACAATACTACTGAATTATCATTGAATAATAATTTCTAACTGGCGTATTAAATGAAAACAGTTTGTTTTATTAAACCATTATTATGTAAACACTCGTATCTGATGTAGAACTTGCTGTAGTATAATTAAGTGAAGTGGTTATGTAGTCACTTGTTATTTACATCATAAACATACGCTTATTATCTGATTACTTATTCCTGCAATTGTCCTTAATGCAGCTTTGAGTCCCTCATCCACATGTTTCTGGTTACGTTTTCACTTTGATGACCTTGGACATTCATTTGAATTCCAGACATCTTGTGATCTGGTATCCCTGCTTAGCATGCTGGGTTGTAGCTCTTCACTGCCTAATTAACTTGCTGTTAAACATGGATGAAGTCTGTGCTGTATTCTCTTAATGTGCTCATGGTGTTGCTTATTGCACCATTAGCCTCTAAATATACAGAGTACTTAAGCTCTCATTTGAGGGCTAGAAAACGTCAGTTATGCATAATTTTGTATTTAGTGGAAATCGTGTCAATGCATCAAAAACTAAATTATTATGAACACTGATAAAGGATACTTGTGTTATTAGAAGTAAGCCATTCAAAAATGTATATTCATGAAAATTTTTTCACATCCCAAATAGCATAATATTTAGCTTGCTTTTACAGCACAGTATTATATTTAGATCCAAAACTCTTCTTTATTTCATTGTGAAAAAAAAATCTAAGAAAATAGGAGATACTGCAAAAGAAATGTCATAAAAGAAAACTGAGAAATGTCAGGAAGAAAATTACCAGGACTTTTTTTTGCAAACACAGGCAGTTACGTAAATTAATACCTTACATTTCTGTAATTTTGTTTTATATTTTTTAATGAAAAAATATTTTTGTATTGTATATTCTTTAAATAAATGTTATAAACTATCTCATGGTTGGGTTAAAGTACCTTACTTGGATTTTCTAGTCCTATGCATTACCGATTATATTTAGTTTTAACTTTGATACGTGATTATTATGAATCAGAGTTGTCACAAGCAAGTTTACTCCACACAGACACAATTTCTGGTTCTGGAATTTATATATATATATATATATATATATATATATATATATATATATGCATTTATAAATACACGGTCGTCTCACAGCAAGAAGGTCACTGGTTCTAGGCTCGGCTGGGGCAGGTGGCATTTCTGTGTGGAGTTTGCTTGTTCTCCTCGTGGTCGCGTGGGTTTTCTCCGGGTGCTCCGGTTTCCCCACAAGTCCAAAGACATGCGGTATAAGTGAATTGAATAAGAACGATTGTCCATAGTGTTAAAGTGTGAATGTGTGTGTGAATGTTTCCAATCGATGGGTTGCGGCTGGAAGGGCATCCGCTGCATAAAACATATGCCAGAGAGTATATATATATATATATATATATATATATATATATATATATATATATATATATATATCAATTAATTATTGTTTAAAACAAGAACAGGAAAAATTCACGGTAATTATCTGCTAGTTCTTTGTCCAGAGATTACACACAGAGTATAAATATAAAATATTAAAGATGATTTAATTATTAAACCCATTATTCATATATTGTTCATACTTTCAAATCATTGGCTTTGTTTGAGCATAGATAGTAGTTATCGCCATTCATAGTTTGTATGGCATGGAATTAAGAAATGTTCTTATCTAGTGCAATGTCAACAGTATCTTTTTCAAAATTTCATAGTGGAAAAGGTGTTCAAGCAATTATTTGAAGATTTTTGACAATTTTGAAGTTTAGTCTGACATAATTCCTATTTCACTGTACTGTTTACAATCTAATATTTTCACTGTAGATCCTTTACTGTTTGAAGAGATCATGTAAGTCCCCATAGTATGTATTGTCATGTAAAAATGTTCTCACATACATTCATATTTTCACATTAGAAACATCCTTAAATGCATGAACTATTGCAAACTTTAAAACTCCTTTTGTGTGCAGTATGTTGAACTTTTCTACAAATTCTTTTCTATTCCATTCTATTGCTAAGAAGACAAAAATCTGTTATTTTTGGCCAAATGTTGGTGCAGTTGATTTAGAGAGTGGTCACGGATTCTGCTGCCTACTGTCTCGCTGTAATGGCTGAGAAAAGTAGCTGGCAGGAAGCTCATCCAGACATTACTGTGCTCACTGTAGCCATAATGAACTCTTAATGGAGGATCTTAACCAACTTTATTCCATTAAGCATCTCAGTCTTCATCTTCATCCACTGAAATCCTAATCAAAGATCCTCTCTATAGCCCCCTGCTTTTTAACGCAAGCTCAACAATTTCTTAAATTGAGTGCAGCATGTGCCCAAGACAAGCATATAGTCTGTGTGAATTGTTTTCTGGCTAGATAACCCCTAAATGTAAAATCTAGAGAGTGTTTGATGGACTTAAGAGGACACAGCATGTGTCAGCAAAAATCTCCCATTTTGTCAAGTAAAGGTGTAGAATGAAGCTCTTCATGTTCAAATCTGACAGATTGTCTCATCGTCCCTGCAACGCTACAATGCATTTGGTGATATTCTGGGTGTGCTCAACATTTTTTTTCTCTTTTAGGAATGAGAGAACATCCTCCCATATCTGTCTCAGAGCTGGCGGACCACATCGAAAGACTCAAGGCCAATGATGCCCTCCGCTTTTCCCAAGAGTATGAGGTAGGAAAATAACCAAACATATTTAACTGATGCAGCATGAATATTAAACATCACTTGCACAATCTCAGACAGGAATTGCTGACCCTGAGGACTATGTTCATTTTAGCCTCAGTGTTAATCAGAAAAGAGCAGACACCCCTGGTTTGAGCTATTTTATTGCCTTGTACTCCCTTGCGAAAGCTAAGATTATTGTGTTGCCTATTAAAGTTTGTGGTGGTGACAGTCCATAAGCTACATCTACTGTAACTGCATCAGATGAAAGAAAAGTCTAACTCCAGTCTCATTGGTATGTGCCATAACAGATCTTTTGTGAGTTGGGCTCTTTTATTACTTTCCCAGCCTCGACTATTTTGCTGTGTCTAAAGCTCAGTGAAAAGTAATGGTATCTTGTAACTGGTAAAACAAAGTATGGAGGAAAAATCTTGTCAAAGGCATGACTCATTGAGTGTTTCCCCCATACCATAGCTGTCTAGAACTGCTCCTGGAGGGCCATTGTACCACAAGGCTCCAAGCCTAATAAAATACATATGAGTTACCTAATCAAGGACTTTTAAACTCTTTAGAAACTTTGGAGTTGATGTTGGAACTTGTCAAACAAAAGCTCTGCAGGAAATCGGTTGTCAAGGACAGGATTTGGGCACATCACTGTGTGTAATAAAATGAATTGGTTTCAACCACAGACATACAGGCCCAATGGGACAATATAGAGCAATAATCCAATAAAACAAAGACAGATAGCCAAAATTGTTCCTAGGTCTTATTTTTCTGATGTCCATGTAATACACATTTGGTAGGGTTTTTTTTTTTGTTGCTTGGTGTTACCAGACAAGAAACAATGCTCTGAGAAAATAGTCTTAAATGCTAAAAACAAGTACAAATGATGGATAGATTTTCCATAGTCAGAGAAAATGTTATGAAATGCTCAAAAAAATTTTAAGTGACATTTAGAGGTGCCAGAGAGGTTTGAGAAAAGGCTCATATACCCACAAAATCTTAAAAACTAATGAATGGTTAGAGTTGCAAGCTTGTGAAAACTCATTAAAATCTTAAAAGCGATTGTTAGGATTGCCAAATACTGAAATATTACTAATGTGTTAAAAGTATAAATTTTTGATTGTAAGGATTGGCAGAGATTTCGAAAATGTGCATACTTGCATACAAATCCAAAAGTTATTGAAGCTGCCAAAGTGTAAAACTGTGTAAAAGGGCATGGTTAGGGTTCCCAGAGCCAGAGTTTGCAAAAACCTATAAAAATGCTCAAAAAATGTAAAAGTGATGGTTAAGGTTTCAAACAATGTATTTGGAGTATATTGTTTATAATGCAAAAACAAGTTTTGCATGTGTTTTTGATGCTATGATATAGGTGATAAAATTGATTGTAAACAACTTAAAAAGTATAAAATTTTCTTCAAACATGCAGACACCTTGTTACTGATTTATTCTGAGCAATAGTGTACTCGATATAGGTCACAGTAGCAGGTGTGCTGCTTGAAAATGAATTAGTTTTAGAATTAGAATGTGTAAAAGTTAAACATAATCAAGTAATATTTAATACGTTTTTGCATAAAACATGAAAACGCAAATGTTTTTGTAGCATTACAAAAAGCTCAGTAAAAAAAAAAAAAAAAATATATATATATATATATATATATATATATATATATATATATATATATATATATATATATATATATATATATATATATATGAGAAGGTAATAAACACCATTAAAAAAATATATACCACATTTTATGATGCCAGTCTTTTTTGTTACAATTGATAGAAACCCTTTAATCAATTTTTAGCATAACAGCTAAAAGCTCTCCCTGTTTTGAATGAGCTCATGTTATTTCTGACTGGACTGATTATTGTTATCAAAGTACTTTTGATACTCGTTTGCATACAGGAAAAAGATAAACATTTAAAACATAGTCAAGTGCTTAAATAAAAAGTTCAGTGGAATTGGAAACAACAACAATCAAATGTTGCAGAATATTTTAAAAGCTATCAGAAATAAAAGTGCACAATCAAATCAAACTGGACCGAATACCAGATCATAGCTACGTTAGAGCATTCCAGCGCATAAGTCCAGGGACTAACCAACTAATCTGACCTGTAGTGCAATATTTAAGACTTGTCTAAATTTACTCCTTCGTTTCTCATGTCAAAAAAGAAACACATTTATTCTGGTCCAGATCTTTTTTGCTTTCCAATTCAATTGTTTGCCTTTCACTGTGTTGTCGGCATGTGATCTTGTAGATTTTCCTACCAGGTAAAAACATTTGCATCTGGTGTTATGACAGCTGCTCAAACTTGACTGCGATATGTAGATGTTAGATTTTCCACATTCTAGACAGTTCACCCCAGTTCTGAGACAGAAACCTGTAAAGCCTTTCACCAACAGTGGTGATTGCGATTCCTGTCATCCACCACCATTCAAGAAGTCGCAGGTGGAGTTCGGATGAACTATGTATTTATAGTTAAATCTCAACCAAAACAAGCTAGAAACTAATATGTCTGTCCGTTTTTTTTCTGTTGCTTGTCTAGCTTTACTATCCTTTTTAAACTGCAAATTATACCTCAACTCATCCAGCAACTCCATCTTTTTCTATAAAAATAGGCGTGCAGAATGTAAGACAACGCATATCAAGTCTTTTTATAGAACTCCTTTTCATTTTGAAGTCACTCAGTGACACATTGAGCGATGAGTCAAGCTGTTTCAGCAGCCATATGTAGCAAAGCTCTCATCCTGCTAGAGCAGTGATGGTTTTCTCCACACTTGCGCTCAGAAGCCAGGCATTGCTCACTTCCAGCTCTTGGCTTGTCCCGAAGTCACGTCCTCTTGGTGAGGAAGGCTCCCTATAAAGAGGACAGATGGTTCCGCTTGGGCTAATGGGAGTAGCCTAGTTCAGCCAGCGGGTCAGCATCGTATTTATTGGCTTCATACTCCTTTTCATTTAATTTTCACATGCATATGTTTTTATTATAACAAATAATAGAACATGGCTCACCAGAATTGTATCGCGTGTTTCTCTTGTATTCCTTATTTAAAAATGAAACCGATATAAAGTTTTTCTTTCATCAAACACTGATTCTCAACACTAACAAGCTAATATTTGTCAACCCGCTTAAGCTTTTTTAGGAGCCAATGCTCACCTCCCACTGCTATCATTATCCGCATCTCTCAAGCTTGTCATCTCTTGTAGTGACAGCTCATGTTTGTTCCCCTTATTTGCAGTGCTCTGCTAGTCAACACACCAGCTGTCTTATTCACACATTACTTAAACTTGTGTGAAAAAGCTTATGGCAAAGTGAATCTTTCTCCAAGACTCCCCTCACCATGTCACATATTTATGAATATAAGAATCTATTCATATCAAGCTGCTATTGAGTAGTGAATTTCATTTGTAAGTGCATAAAGTGGATTCATGACAGTTAACTGAGAGCATCGGGAAGGCTTTGAAAACGAGCACGCTGGTTTGAAAGAATCCGAGTAGATGGATGCTATCCCAAATGAGGTGAAGGGTGTGGAGGTTGATGGACAGGGAGTGAACCAGATTCTTGTTCAGAGCAGGGAGATCAATGCTGAATAACAAGAAACCCAGTCGCACTATTGAATGTCTGGCCAGCCTGCTGCATATTGCCACAGATCGATGCTCAAATACAACCCTGTGTCATTCGAACCGGGGAGGCTTGTGACTTGAGTAGGGAACAGAGAAAATTCCACTCCACCTCTCGCCCCTGGGGTAATCCCCTAATGTCAGCATGAGCTTTCCAGTAGCTTGTTTAATGCAAATTCATGCAATGCAGAGTACAACTTTCATTTCTTCCCAAAATTTACATTTCATTCATTTGGCTGCTTTCATACGCAGGATCTTGCAGGTACAGAGGATAAATTTACCAGTATGTTTGCTATGAATATATCAGAATCGTACACATTAGAGCTGCAGGGCTTTCGATTGTCTCATGCTCTAATGTAAAGCAATGATCATTTATCTTGTTATACAAATATACTGGAAGTTGCTTGTTTAGCTTTATTCACTTGGAGTTGTTATGCATTTAAAACAGCTGGGTGTGTAGCGGCAGAAGTTTTGCAAAATGACTACCATTTGTAGCACCACGCCTCTGCAGACTGGAAGACAGGAGCACTGCAGTAACCGAAACTATCAAAAAATCCAATTTTATCCAAACCTAGGAAATGATGAACACTACAATCACAAAACTAAAACAGTTCATTCTGATCAGTCAGTCATGCAGATGGTGAACAATGAAAGCACCTCCTCTGGTACCCAGCAAGAGGGGTTGCTCTATCTCTAACGTAATAATCAGTTTGTTACATCTCCTTGGTAGCATCTACGTCTCATGATTAAGCTGAAACCCTAGTCAGTCAACACATTAAATGAAATTAACACCACTACTTTATTTCCTTAGATTTTTTTTTTACATTTACATTTATGTATTTTATGCAATTAAACGACTTTCAGAAGGGGAGAGACAATATGCAATTTGTTACACAGTCTATCTCAGCTCACTCAATAGAAGTTGTATCAACTGATCAATAAAGCATAGCAGGAAGAAAATAAAGAGAGACGAGGAAAAAACTATTTTTTGTATTAATTTATAAATATTGTTCTCTGAAGAGAAGAGTTTTCAGTTGCTTTTTAAAAGCTGTTAGTGTTGCTGCTTTCCTGACGGGATCAAGGAGTTTGTTCCTCAAGCCAGGGACAGTGAGAGAGAAGCTTCTGCTGAGAGATTTTATTTGTTTTTAAAAACACATGGATGGCTATTGTGGAACTCGGGGTCATTAAAACTCTTCAGGCCAACCCAAGTGATTTAATCAGTAAAGCTCTCAAACAAGTCTAAAAGTTTGAATCAAAAACGCACATGTTTTTTTTTTTATTAATTCTGATGAATCACGATAAGTTCATTTCATTGCAAAGTGTGCCTGAAAGTTTTATTTGTATGATTATTTTTTTAAATATGGGATTATTTAATTATAATAAATGTAATTGTTAGGAGTAAAAAAATACTTTTTAACCATAAGCAGTTATTTGTTTATTTTTAAGCAAGATAAAATGAAATAAAAAAATGTTCTTGAAGTTCAAAAGGATGAATATATTATACAGGATTCAGCCATTTGATAAATTGTTGTTTAAATCAATAGCTGTAAGAATATTGTTATTATTTACTTATTTACTGAAATAATTCACCCATTTCATACCATGTTGTATTTTTACCTTTTTATTGGTGTCATCAGACTACTAATAAAAGTAGTAACTGTTTATTTTCACAAAACACAACAACTAAAAAGCAATAATAAAAATCTTTCATGAGCATATTTTCTTTAAGAAAGACTCAATATTTTCGGTTGGAACTTAAATCAGTTTTTTTTCCCAAACAGACAAATGTAGTCCTTCAGTGTTGCTTTTAATACAGTGCTTTCTGTGAAGGAGAGCGCTCATGTTTCTTTTAGATCAAATGGCCTGGTTTCATTGATTGGTGATTTCAGTTCAGATTCTTTGTGGAATAAAACTGATAAATGACCTCTCATGCCCACACACCTCTGCAATGGAAGCCACAGGAGATCTACTTGTTAAGTATGCTCTAACATTTCATAAAACATTAACTCGTTCATGTAACAAATGAATCTGCCTGCAATGACTAGTGCATTTTGACAACCCCATTAATCAGGGACATATTATACAAGCTTAATGCGTTCTATTTGTTTAATAGACTCTAAAATAACAATCCAGAACCCACGGGCTCAGGCCACCTCCTTGACCTGGACAGCTCACCTAAGGCTTTTCTATAGCCACAAAAATCGGCTTTGTGATCCTCAGCTAAGTGCAAAGTTGTGAAGTACTTTGAGAGATTGACCCTTGCTGCAGCCAAGTATCTTGTAGTTTCATTCATAGAACAAGAAGATACTCCCTCGTGAGGCGCTTGAAGTTAGCTGTATAAAAGACAATCTGGTTCAACAGTAATGCATTTTTCTGCATTTCTTTTGTCATTCATTCTCTTGCTGTTAAAGTGAACAACCACAGCTGCACTCAAGACTAGTCTTTCTATCTCTATGTATTTTTAGCGTATTTGGTCTAATACAAAGACGCATACCTTCTGGAGCCTAGGGTCAACTTGTCAGCTGGCCAAAAGTAAACAGGTTATTTTTATCCTGAGTTAAGATCACCTGAAGAGGTTAAGCTTACTATATTCATCGCCCTTCCAAAACTTATTCTAAAGTGTTATTCATATTATGTAATTCTGGCTCTATCATGAGCATGACCTCATTAAAATGTATACTAGCCTGGTATCTGACCTCTGTTAAAATATAAAGGTGCCTTGAGTTTCTGTTACTCATGAGGATATCACCTTATGCAACCACCACTGATATATGCAGGGTGTTCCTCAAGAAATGTTCATCTGTCGTCTCTCTTTAGTGCTTCCTGTCTGTCTCCATAAATCCACCGTCTCCCTGTTGGGTCTGGTATTCCTCTTCTCTCCTGTCAGCAGGCACAAAATCATGCAGAGACATGAAGTCCACGTGGACCCCAGTAGAAATCCATTAGTCCAGGCTGAGAGTTTGAACACTCCCTCCTCTCAGTGTAATCTATGGTATTAATTGAAAATGGCCAGGCGAGCTCAGGTAAAGACTGGATCGGTGGCACTATTATCAGTGGACTCTACAAACTTTGTGTTTGAGTCACGGTGTTGGTGAACTAGTCGCCCGTTGATTGCCTATGATTATGTCCCAGTTGAATGGGTGTCATTGCAGCAGTGATATAAGAAGGGGGAAAAGTTCCAATTCATGAGCTTTGCCAGTCAATCAGTTCAAACAACCTCCTGTTGGAAAAGTCAGTTTTGGGTGCTTGCAGGTCTCTGTTAAAAATGTCAGGTTGCTATAGAAACAAAGGCTTTATTGTCGAGGTGATGCTACTTTAGATTCACCTTGTGGCTTAAAACAAGGTGCATAAAAAGACTGAACAGGTCTCTTTTTCCTCTCGTCTTTCTGTGCAGTCTGTTGATCCAGGCCAGCAGTTCACATGGGAGAACTCCAACTTGGAGGTCAACAAGCCCAAGAACCGCTATGCTAACGTTATTGCATACGACCACTCTAGAGTTGTTCTCACCCCTGTAGATGGTAAGTCAAACAAACAGGTTGACCTATCACGTTTCCTCTAGGCCTCCAGGAGAACATTGGTGAATTGTGTTCTTTCTTTGTAGGTGTTCCAGGTAGTGATTACATCAATGCCAATTATATTGATGGCTACCGTAAGCAGAATGCCTACATCGCCACACAAGGTCCACTGCCAGAGACTCT
Organism: Danionella dracula; assembly: GCA_900490495.1. Classification (NCBI taxonomy): domain Eukaryota; kingdom Metazoa; phylum Chordata; class Actinopteri; order Cypriniformes; family Danionidae; genus Danionella; species Danionella dracula. Next base: position 5,314,907 of record UELW01000100.1, read on the forward strand.
GAGTGACTTCTGGAGAATGATCTGGGAGCAGAGAGCCAGCACCATTGTCATGATGACCAGACTGGAGGAAAAGTCAAGGGTGAGTAAAAACACATAAAAGGACATTTTTAGATAATGTGGATACTCTTTGTCAATGGTTTCCATAAATATTAAAAGAAGTTTTAGGCCCAGTTCCTACTGGTGATGCATGATTTGTTCAGGGGTTTTGTGTGTTTTTTAGGTCTTTTATGAGTTTAGTTTTTTTTTTACGTTTTTCTTGAGGTTGGTTGTATTGTTTTTGTATTTTTTTGTGCTTCTTTGTTTGGTGTTTTTAGTTCTTTTAGCTGTGTCCTGTTTTTCCAAAAAGTATTTTTATATTGGCTGTTTTGTTCTTGAGGGGGAGATGCGGTCTTGCTGTTAGTTTTTGTTTGGTTTTTGATTTATTTTGGGTTTTGAGGTTTGCTTATTGTGGGATTCATTTTGTTTGATATTGTTCAGTTTTGTGGATGGGGGTTTGCAATTAAAAATATTTGCTTGTATGTATGATTAGAATTTTTTTATATGAAAAAAAAAAACTTTAGAACTCTCTTAAACTGCATCACAGATGTTTTCCCAAAGGCATAGATTAAGAAAAAAGTATAAAAAGTATTACTGCAATGCTTTTTGCAGGATAACAGCAGAGTGATTCACAGCTCTCCTGATCTTGTAAAACATCCATCTGTGCATGGCACTAAAGGAACCCATGTTTCCAGGAGGCCAATCGCTATGTGGGCTTTTAGCACACTGTTGTGTTGGGTGCAGTGGTGCGGCTGTGGCACCTATGGCTGGTGAGGGAGTGAGTGTGTCATGTAGTCATCTTTTCAGCTCAAATGTCATTCCTGACAGAAGATAACCTGTAATTCCTCCCCTGGAGAATTTGTGTACTCGGGTTTTTTGTTGATGGATGGGAGGTCAGATGAGAGCTAAAGGCTTATAGCAAAAGAGACATGTGTTGGCAGAGTGAGCACAGTAAATGAGTGGGTTTTGGCAAGGCTGTGCACCCATAAAGCATTACTGCATAGGCAAAGGGCGTCCACAAGTGATTTTCTAGAACCCTTCTAGATTCACTGCTGACAGTACCCACCCTGAAGATAAAATGAACTCTGTGCTCTTTTCAGTTGAACTCGATGCCATTTTTACATTTTTACAGTTCCATTTCTCTGGTACACGCTGTCACAAGCTTTTTTTTGTGTCCACTTTTTTTCAAGATCCTTCCCTGCTATTTTGAGACACTCTACATCACTTGATGCATGAGTAGTGTTACATGAACAAGGCTTTCATTGGCTATTTATTACAAACTCTAAAGGCCAGCAAATGAAAACGATACAGATTATAGAAGATTATTTTGGGTTTTCTCAGACAATGATAAACTAGTAGATGGTTGGCAGAGAGTTATTGTGTGCATTCAATCGAAGATCATTTAATGCTACATAAAGAATTCAGTCGATTTCTGACCCCGTATGTACATACACCTTATTACTAGGTGTTAACTTTGCTTCTGTTTGTACAGTAAGTATTTATTTTACAACCTTCATCCTTCGATATTTGACCATTTCATTCTTCTCCTCAACAAAAGGTCAAGTGTGATCAATACTGGCCAATTCGTGGCACAGAGACATATGGAATGATCCAAGTAACCATGCTCGATGCTGTTGAGCTGGCAACCTACAGTGTGCGCACCTTTGCCCTGTATAAGGTAAAAAGTTGCTTGCCATTTTCCTTCTCATATAGTTTACACAGTTGCAGTCCTCTTAAGCTCTTTTCTACTACTTAATTGAAACAGAACGGCTCTAGTGAGAAACGTGAGATCAGGCAGTTCCAGTTCATGGCGTGGCCGGATCACGGAGTGCCTGAATATCCCACCCCCATCCTAGCTTTCCTGCGCAGGGTCAAGGCCTGCAACCCTCCAGACGTTGGGCCCATGGTAGTGCACTGCAGGTGAGCATCGATCCAGATTTTTTTGTTCACTTACTGCTGACCTTTTCTCTTTTAAAGCTTCCCTACAATGGAACTTGGTTGCATTTCAGGATAATTAAAAGCCTCCAGTGACATGTAATGTAAAGTTTTTTTGGACAAGTTTTTCACTTTTTGGTTGATATTTCATAGGGACCTTTTGTTTTTGACCAATTTAATGAGGTTAAGATTCAGCTAAAGTTATTTAAAGTTAATGCTTATAATGAAGCATTTTATTTATTGCACCTTTCAGGGCTTTCAATGACACATAAGATAACTCAATAAAACGCAAAACCTTAAATAAAATTGTTACAATTAGAAGAAAATGGTGCATTAATTAATAAACATATTCAGGTAAATAAACATTAATAAACTTGTCTGGACATTTGAGTTTTGAGTTTATTCTTGAACTGTGTGAAAGAAATTAGTAATGTGCAAAATAACTCAAAATAAGATGTAACATGTACGTATTGATTTTATTTGTGTATAAAGTTTATGTTTTTGTGCATGTTTGAAAAGTATTGTATATAATTGTGCTAATGTATGAATTACAGATTTTTCTACTTTTTTGTGTTTTTGTGCCAATATAACTTCAAAATGCAGCACTGTTTATACACAAATGAGCTGTCACACGCACAAAGCAGAAATTTACACTAAATGCGCTGTGAAAGGAATGTCAAAAAAAAGTCATCACACAAACAGATCTACTGAAAACCATGCTAATTTAAACACAAATTAGTTAAATATGCGTATGTTCATTTGTGAGCAAATTTATTACATATTAAATGAAATATAAAGTAGTGTGTAATCTGCATTGTAATGTTGTATTATGTATTATATTTTCTCAAGATCTGGCCAAAGGGAAGAAAGTAAATGATGAATCTGTTAAGAGTTACCAGTCAAAATGTTTCAAATCTCTTTGTTAGAAGTGTGATTTTATAAATATTTTAAAATTAAAAGATTAAATACACTTTAATACGTTTATATATTTATCTGTCTTCATATTGGGATTTTATTAGTTGTAGTTATGTTGCATGAGGATTTGTTTTAAACATTTTTAAATTAAACATTATATATATATCCTGTCCTTTACACATGTGTTTTGATGAAAATTATTTAAAATTGTACACAATTGTGAACCTTACAAGCCAGCTAACTTTACACTTTTAGGGAAATCTGTCTTTGAGTACATGTCATTAAAAACAACCATTTCCACCAAAAGAAAATAGGATTGTATTTTATGAAAAATGTATAAATATAAAAAAAAATGTATTCATTATGTTGCATATTTTTTTATCAGGACACAATTTTATATTGTGCTTTTACTTTCTAAACAACTTCCTAACATATTCATGCTCCTCACTGCATGTGGGGTAGTGCATCACACTCAAAGACTTTTACGGTTTGAATTTGTCACAGAATGTAATATAAACAATAAAGCATTATGTTACTGAACACAGGAAACTCTGCTTTTGCATTTAGCCATGTCTAACGATTTAAATGTGACTGGTTTAGTCATGCATTCTCCCAAAATTCTGAACAAGATAATCGCTGTTTATTACATGTAATTTGTGGTCAGAAAATGCTGTAGAAGATAAACGTTTAAAAACTTTTATTAAATAATTAGCATTTACCTATGAACGATATCCCCACTTAGCTTTTAAAATCTATTAAATAAAGAGCATACATGTAGAAATAGATTTGCTGTGTACATCTGTTAATAGATACATAGTCATAATAATTCTGTTGATCTGTGTCTCTCAGTGCTGGTGTTGGCCGAACAGGCTGCTTCATTGTCATCGATGCCATGTTGGAGCGCATGAAGCATGAAAAGACGGTAGACATTTATGGCCATGTCACATGCATGAGATCCCAGAGGAACTACATGGTGCAGACAGAAGACCAGTACATCTTCATTCACGAGGCCCTGCTGGAGGCAGCCACCTGTGGAAACACAGAGGTCCCGGCTCGCAACCTTTATGCCCATATCCAGAAGCTCACACAGCCCCCGTCTGGAGAGACCGTCACCGCCATGGAGCTGGAGTTCAAGGTAAACGAACATTATTGAACATTATTTATCACTGATATGGTTCTAAACACAAGGTAAAGCTACACTATATCGTTTTTTGCTTTCATGTTTTACTTTCACATTGGCACAAGTATTCAAAAACATTTTAAGAGATTACAAAGAAGTTTGGACTATAACACAAAAATTCCTACACTTTACTGCTTTACAGCATTCAACAAAATCAACCTCTGCTCCTTCAGAAAACAATGTGGATAACAAAAAAATTTAAAGTGATAAACAGATAAAAAATTGGAATTGTGGAAGCAGTATGAAAGAGATGTAGATTTACTGTTTATGCATATAATGCATTTGGCAGACACTTTTGTCCAAAGTGACTTACACTTGGCAATTATGCAATTGTAGGAGTCAGATTGCAATTTGTTACAAAGTCTAACTCAGGTTGCTTGTACTAGAAGTTGTTTCAGCTGTTTTTCAGGTTGAGTTTTTGAAACAGTAGTGTGAAGGCGGACAAACCCCAAATGTCCTGTAATGTCATTACCTGGACTCACACAGAACTATGTTTCATTGTTTTATTAGTAGAATATTATTAGTATTAGGCTTTGTAGAAACTGTGTCTACCCTGTCAAATAAGAAAGAAAAATGAAACAATTAAAAGATGACTTGCATTATGTATACATACAGGCCAACAGCCAAACAATCCGCAGTGTTGCCAAGTCCTCAGCAAGAAAAGTCGCTTTTTGCTGCTCCAACAGCAATGATGATGTCATTGGCTAATTTTCATAGAAACACTTGATGCGAATGATGCTTCTTTATTTTCCAAGAAACCACGAAACAATAGTATTACTTATAAAAATGTTTACAACTACATATTACAATGCTAGGATTATAAAAGCAAATTATAGCATTGATATTACGAAGTGCATCAAATGAAAAAGATAACTTCTGCCAGATCTTAAAAGTCTCAAATTTAAAAGCCTGAATTTTAGGGCTTAAAAATGCATTGTTCTTGTTTTTTTTTTTTTTGTTTTTTTTTTTTCAAAAGTCTTTTTTTTGCCTTATTAAGCGCTTTTGATTTGTGTTCATTTGAATATGTTGTTGTTTGGGGTTGCCAGTGATTGGTAAAATATAAATGCTTAAAAAAAGTAAATAATAGGGATTAAGATTGCCATAGTCTGAGAAAATGTGCATAAATACTTAAAAGCATAAAAAGAATTATCGCGGTTACCAGAGACTGACAATAGCTCCCAAATGTAAAAAATAAATAATTAAAAAATGACTGCTAGTGTCTGTCAGAGCTTTGTAAAAGGTATTGTTAGGGTTGCTCTGTTCAGCGCTGGAGGTGGGAAGAGGTTGTTCATGTTCCCATGAACAACTCCCACTGCTCCTGGAAGGGTAGAACAATCAGTCTCTAAAGGTTGCCAAATGCCCCAAATAAAGGCGCTAGATTAGTTCCTAGAAAAAAGTTGCTAGGGGGTCTGATAAGTCTCTAATGTACTAACTGAAAACGTTCCCAAATCTCTCTTGTTCATGGTATTAACCCTTTATATGCCCATTTCAACCTCCCATCTATGCCCAAACATTCAAGCAGTAGGCAAATCTGTTAATGTTCATTTTAGTACACAGTTGAGTTAAAAACATACATTTAATCATTGAGGTTGAAAATTTTTTTTTACTAGGCAACAAAAACAAAACAGTGCATTTGCTTAAACGTTAATTAAAACTGATTAAATGGTCAATTTATATGCTATCAATGATGCAAATAAATATATTTATATTTATAGATAGATAGATAGATAGATAGATAGATAGATAGATAGATAGATAGATAGATAGATAGATAGATAGATAGATAGATAGATAGATAGATAGATAGATAGATAGATAGATAGATAGATAGATAGATAGATAGATAGTTGGTGTAAGCTTTAAATCTCAAAGGATTTCTCTACACTTGACAGATGTTTTGATCGTATCTAATAGAGGCTAATGAATGTTACCTCAGTAAATTAGAAAAATGTTTAAAAACTCCACTAAACGACTTTTTAAATTGCTCCGGTGTGTTAAGTAGCTGTCACATTTCCAGAAGCACACTTACATTTAAGGCGACACATAAGGTAAAAGTTCACTAACTCATTCTAGAGACATCCAGTATATCTTTTAAGAAGAGTCATGAGAACCAAAATGCTAATTTAGGGAAATGGTCTCTGAAAGCTGGCGTAACTAGGATATTGAACCCAGAATGGATTCTAGAAGTAGAAGCAGCATCTGGCTCAAACACTCGAGTGGGTACCCAGTGCACACAGCGCTTGTAGAGGAGCCAACAGTCTCTGTGCTTTCTGCTGATGCCCATCTGTGCTTTTTCTAACCCACTGGCAGTCATGCCCTCGCTTTCCCAGTCAGACTACTACCCACTGCTGCAGCGCTCACCATTAATTTCACATCAAAACCACACACAACAAACAGGCTGTTAGCTGCGTTTGCTTTAAAGGATACCCTTCTCTCACATTTATGAAAATGTTTTCTTCCATGATGTGTCTGCCCTCACTGAACCTGAATCTGTTTCCACAGAGACTCGCCAACTCCAAAGCCCACACCTCAAGATTCATCAGCGCAAACCTTCCCTGCAACAAGTTCAAGAACCGCCTGGTTAATATCATGCCTTTTGAGTCCACACGAGTGTGCCTGCAGCCAATAAGAGGAGTGGAGGGGTCCGACTATATCAACGCCAGCTGCATTGACGGATACAGGTATTTAATCCAGATGCACAGCTACAGTCTAATGCGCAACAAATCTGCTTTATTGTCACCAACAGAAAAAGCAATGAAAAATACGTAAATGATATACTATTTTGAACAAGTTCATGCACTTTGTTTCTCAAAGTTTGCATGAAACTTTTTCTTCAAGCAGCTGATGTTCCACATCAAAAATCTGTCATTCTGTGTGATAAAACTGAATTGATGTGTTACATTGTGAACTCCCTTTCAGTGAGTCATGAAGTTTGAATAATAAGAAACATCCTCACAGAGTTGAGAAACTGTGTTGTTTTATTAAATCCATTGCCTTATGTCAACAAAGCAGTCGTAAAATATTTAATTTAACGTCTGAAACATTAATTTAACACTTAAATGGTGAAATAGATTTTCAGCAGTGTGTGGTCAGGGTACCTGTGGTGTAATTATAGGGGTCTATACAGTTAGTTATGGAGCTAGAGATCTGCCGAAACAGTGTGAGTTTGGATTGTGTTGATTTTAATTATGGACAATTATCATTTAACAAACTTGAATGTTATGTGCCATTCAAACAGTTTTTGAATTTCACAGTTGAATATTGAACTTCTAAAATTTAAAACAATTTGATTTTTTAAAAAGCATAAGTATTTATTTATTGATGTATTCAGCATCCAATCATATGGTTCATACCAATAATTTTCCAGTATACAAGACACAACCTTATATATAAGGGGACAACATCAACATTGTGCAAACTATCCCTCCTTCCACCCCTTCGCCCCTTCAAAGGGAGGTATTCCCTTTCACGCATCACGCATGCAATATTAGGAAATTACAAGCAAGAGCGAACTCGTGAAGTTATGATTGTGAAATTGAGATCTCACAGAAGGTAGGTCAGGGGTCATAAACAGGGAAGAGTAGATGATCACAGAAGAGTTGACCAAGGATTTTGGCTCAGGAACTTCATTCTTTTTGGTAACTATGAATCGTACTTATTATAGCATGTTTAACAGTGTTAAATTGACACTGTTCCAAGTCTGTATGGTCCTTCATAATATGGAGCTAAATAACAGTGCCTATCAACTTCAACCTTAATTTTTTTTGTTTAACTTTGTTTTTTTTACATTGGGATAGTGTTTTATATAGTGAAATATAAATATTATTTATAAAGTATATATTAGTTTTTTGTTATTTCAATTCAGAGAGTATTTGGTCCTACTCTGGATAGAGTTTTACTGTGTAAAGTGAAATACTTCAAAATTGAAAGATATTTAAAAGACATTATTAAGATGTTGGTTGCTAAATTTAGATTTTCTCAAAAAAGTTACCCCTTTTGAGTGCCCAAAAGTTTTGCCTTCCATTTTATTTCCTGTTATCCCAATCCAACTGGCATATTTTTAATTAATCACAAGATATTTGTAACTCTCATATACACCCAACACCAAGACTTGTTCTAATATAACAGAATGAGATGATCCACATGCAACTTTCGATACTGCCAAAGTCTAGTTTGTCCATGCATTTCAGTCTTCACATTTGTGCTGCCGAATGCTGTCTGACAGCTGTTTATTGAATTACAAAGGGAGACGCTCTCAATGGGGCCGAGCACTCGAGAAAATCAGAGACAGAAAAGAGAGAAAAGGCCAGCCGTGTTTGCTATAAAACGAAGCATGGCTACGAAATGCCACGGAGTCTGTGAAGAATATGTCTGGAGGCTGGATACATTCCCCCCTCTCCTTTGAATTAAAACTTAATGAGAGGAGCTCAACCTGAGCCTGAGCGTAATTGACACCACTTCCAATGCTCAAACAAGGACCAAGCATTCTCTGGTCACGTTTTCCAATTCCTCCAACAGAGTATGAGATTTTGTTTTGTTTTGGAAGAAAAATAAAAATGGCTTTTTAAGGAGCATGTTAAGACAAAGTGCACAAAATCTCTCCGGCCTTCCTTCTGTTAAGAAACCTTCACCGATATTCTTGCTGTTTTTGAGTCCATCTTTTTTACCAATTCTATGTTTCTGTTGAGTGTTGTTTGAGGGAAAAACAGCCTCTAATGAAGAAGTGCATGATTAATATAGAGGTAATTCGGCTTTTTCAAAGGCGATGTGTCCCTGATGTCTGCAGTGTGTTCTTTGTAGCAGAGTGTTTGTGTGTTTATGCTCTGGAGTGAGTGGTCCAGTGAGGGAGGGGTCTTTCTCTCCTCTCTGCTCTTCATTCTGGCTCGTCTCTCCCCATCTCTCCTTTCTTCTTCTCTGTCGTCTCTTTATTTGTCGGAACAAGGCCCTGAGCAGACTTTAATCTCCCGGTTCCATGTTATTGGCTCGCCTGCAGCTCCTTCATTAGTTGCTAACCCCTGGCACTGTTTGTATGAGACAGCGATGTGTTCGCTGTGAGCACGCAGAGTGAATGGGAAACTGTACTGAAGTGCACTGCTGCCACCTGGTGGTGACCACATAGGTAATGCAAAGATGGTTACATAAGTAAAATAAAGATTTCTGATTAGATCATGAAAATTATGTTTTTTGTGGCTTAATTGGTATGATCCATTTTAGGTACAACACTACTTGAAAACAGAATTCAGCCAACCAAAAACTCATTGCATAGTTCAATGTTTACTATGATTGGTTTGTCAAGAAAAATAAATAAGGTATATACTCAGGAATTTAAACAACAATAAAATTAAATTTAACTAACTTCCCTAATAACTTCACACTAAAGAATAAGAGGAACAACACAACTCTCTAATAAAAAAGACCATAGCCTTAGAAAAGGTCCCTATATTATATTGCTTATTTGGTAAAGATTGGCAAACCAACTAGACAGTATAGAAGGTGAATTATGAGCACTAGTATAAAATAACAAATTAATGCAAAAACATGTACATTAAAAAAACCTACATGCTTCTCATTCTATGTTTTTTATTTAGCTTACTTTCCTTTCAAAATGATCTCATACATTGATCTTTTAGCTCATCCAGTGTTCTGTTTGGCTTTGTCTAGTGACATCTGTTAAAATGGAGCATTTTTATGACAATAATTGACTGACACAGTGCTTATGTTCCCGCAGACAACAGAAGGCCTATGTTGCGACTCAGGGTCCTCTTGCCGAGACCACCGAGGACTTTTGGAGGATGTTATGGGAGCACAATTCAACTATTGTAGTGATGCTGACCAAGCTCAGAGAGATGGGACGGGTAAGAGAAGCATCCCTGTGTAACTATCTATAAGTACCACATAAGTGAATGAGAAGTTGAGCTTACTCAAAAAATTATATAATAAGTTGATTAACGAGGATTTTCAATTTAAGTATACGGAAATATCTTTTTGTTTAAGTTTATTAAGTTTAAGTCAATCCAAAATACAATAGTAATCCTTTTCCTTTCGCCACTCCATGTGGGGTGCTTCTGAGCAGAGGTGACCTGATGTCAACCTTTCTATAAATGATAATGATTTAACAAGAACTTGCGGGTTACCCACAATGCATTGGAATCTTGTGAAATTTTCAGTATTTTAATTTAGCTAAATTTAAATCAGCTATGTTTCATAACTTAAAACAGTAACATTGTTCAGCTTACTTGAAAAATGTAATTTCACAAATTATATATATATATATATATATATATATATATATATATATATATATATATATATATATATATATATATATATATATATATATATATATATATATATATATATATATATATATATATATATATATATATATATATATATAAATAATTAATCAACAATGGTAATTAACACATGCTTATTGTAATAATTGAAGTTAATAGAAAACAACTTGATTTATTAGTTGCAGAATTCCGGTGTACTTCAATTTTCAACAGGGTGAACTAAAGCGCTTTTACTCTCGTAGGAAAAATGCCATCAGTACTGGCCCGCCGAGCGCTCCGCCCGCTATCAGTACTTTGTGGTGGATCCCATGGCTGAATACAACATGCCCCAGTACATCCTACGAGAGTTCAAGGTCACAGACGCAAGGGTAGGTGATATGCATATACCGATACTTCCTAAACTAACGTTTTAATAATAAAATAATAGTTTTCACATAAACATAATTGCTTAGCAACTTCAAACCAGAAACACTCACTAGTGGCAAATCTACCAGTAACTGGCAGCCAGTCAGTTTTTGATGTGCAGACGGCTTAAGAAATAGGGCCCAGTTTTTCTTGGACGAATATTCTTAAAGAGCCTTTTTTGCCACATTAAATAAACTTCCAGACTTGGACCATACTTGGCTCACAAACAGTATTCCAGTTTCAGATCAATGCCAGATGTGCCTTTTTTTTTGCTAACTGTGGACGAACCTAAAGTCGCATGCACAATCATAATAAACTGGACCACTACTTGTTACCGGTGGCCGGTTGATAATGCGATGGAAAGTATGCCTTTCAAATATTAACAACTCCAGAGTCAAGGCACAGGACAAAGCAACAGCAGCAGTCTATTCTAAGACAATGAAATATATTGTTTAATGTATGCGTGCGGACACCAGAGAACAGAGGGTAAAGGATGGAGAACGAGGATGAGCTTCCCTGGGCTTTTTGCATTCCTCTCCTGTGGGACGGTGGTTGGGGGTGGACGTATAACCGCATCACAGCTCTGAGAGTCCTCCCTCTTTCTCTCTCTCTCTCTTCTCCCTCTCTCTATTACAAGCCAGCAAACAGGATTATTCAACACAATAATTTGAAATACTAAACAATAATACACATTATTACTAAGACTAAATATACGTATTTACATTTTCTAACACACTAATCAGTGAGGTTTACACTGAGACAGAAGAGCGGAGCAATCATGTGAGAGGAGCTACTCTCCTTTTGAGTCACTTACAAAAATCACTTCTTATTTACATAAAGTTGAGCTTTCCCAACTTTAGTCGCTCATCTCTTGTCACTGGACCGACTTACATGGCTTGTCTCTTTTGGTGAGCAAGGATACATCATCATTCAGAATCACTACCTGCTACGATATACATGAAATAGATGTAGCTAACAGACAAAAAAAATTTGAAATATGTTGCAACTTTTTTCCCAGTGATGGGTTGCGGCTGGAAGGGCATCCGCTGCATAAAACATATGTCAGAGAGTTGGCGGTTCATTCCGCTGTGGAGACCCCGAAAGGGAAGAAAGCCGACATGAAGATGAATGAATGAATGAAGTAACTTTGTGTTCATTTTAAATTCATTCTTTTTAAGGAAGTTTCCTTTCTGGGTGCTGTAATGCTGTACTCCACTAAAGTGATATGAAAATTGCTATGACTTTTCTCCGGTAGGCTGATTGTGTTAAATTACAAGGGAAGGGCTAAGGTGCATAAATGAAGATGAGGGGTTCATCAATCGGCCAAATGCTTAATTTGAGTTTTGAGAATAGGTTTTTTTTATGTTTGGTTTGGTTTAGTTTGGGTTTTTTTGTGATCACTTGTGCATGAAGATTTAACCATTTATAATATTCCTGTATTGTATTTCTCAAAAAATATTTTTGGTTACATTTTTACATGAACCACAAGTCATCACTGGCTATATTTCTGCATGCATTTGGACAGATACAGTTCATCCATGCAATACACATAAATTTCGCTCTATTAAACACAATAAGCCTTGGGTTTCAAAGTCAATTCCTGGAGGGCCACAGCCCTGTCCAGGTTAGCTCCCACCTTAACTGATGAGCACACCCGGTCATGCTAATGAAGCTTGCTTTAAGCTGCTGGCCGATGTGTGCGAGAGTGGCCCTCCAGGAGAACCCTGCTATACGCCACCTTATTGGGCAGAAGGGATGAGATGTGGTAAACCGGCTGTTCATTTTTATGCTTATAAATCTTTGCTTGGATAAACCTCCGCATGCAATTTTGGAATGAGTGCCATTGTGATCCATTGTGATTTCAACCCCTTCTGATACCGGAGCTTTTTTTTTTGTTACATGCAATATTAGTCAGTCTGAGCAAAAATGAAGTGCAAAGCTGTGTGCACTTCACTATTTTGAGCAACTGCTCTTGGACATCGGGGCGCTCTGGCTTCTATCAATAGCACTAAGGTTATGTAGTACATAAGGTTAAGGTGCTCACGCACACACATCATACCTCGAACATATGGAGTGGAAGGCATCCAGCTGCTCGGTGCAGATGTGAGAAACCAGCAGCTTAATTAATCATTCATTCTTTTCCCCTTCAGGATGGTCAATCCAGAACCATTCGGCAGTTTCAGTTCACTGATTGGCCTGAGCAGGGAGTGCCAAAAACTGGCGAAGGATTCATCGATTTTATTGGCCAAGTTCATAAAACCAAGGAGCAGTTTGGGCAGGATGGACCAATCACTGTGCACTGCAGGTATTCTGATTTGGGATGGGATAGGTAGATGTTTCTTGGGGATGAATGTGTACTCGGGGTAAACCTAACGTAAGATGTGTATGCAACATTTGAGCTGAAAGCTGTTGTGTTTGTGGTTCTCAGTGCTGGCGTTGGACGGACAGGGGTTTTCATCACTCTCAGTATCGTCCTGGAGAGGATGAGGTATGAGGGGGTGGTGGATCTCTTCCAGACGGTCAAAACCCTGCGCACGCAAAGACCTGCCATGGTGCAAACAGAGGTATTATCACGCTGACAAAATAGTGTTTTTTATCATTTCTTCTAATTGTGCATCTTAGTTTTACCAAGTATTTTGTTGTTTATTGGTAGCTAACATTAAATTATTTAGCTATATTGAATAAATTACAAAAAAGAACTTACTGTGAATAATGTAGAAAAGGAAAGCTTACAGTAGCATCACGCTGCGAAAAGATTAACATGTTAAATAGAAGAAGTTCAAATAGGTCAAGTAGGATTTATTGTAATTTCAACAATATAGCTTACAGTAAACAGTGAAGTCAAACAATGTTTCACAGGTCCAAGGTGCTACATCAAACATAATACATTTCATAACACAGGACAAAATAAGGAAAAATTATATTAATGCAAAATTAAATAAACAGTTGCGCCGACCAGTACACTGCAGAAGTGTGCAAAAAAAAGAAAAAGGATTGTCCATATGAAGCTCAGAAATAAATGAATGTAATCAGTCACCAGTCATTGAGGTGGAAATGTGTAGAAAGAAAGCTGTGCAATGAACAGCAGTTTAAGAGTGCATTTCCATGAATTTTTGATGGTTTGATATAATAAAATTTTTGTTGAGTATAGCATTTTTCTATCATGAAAAATAGGCTTCACTCACCCGTAAAGGACACTTTTACTGAGGCTAGATTTGAATGTTTGAATATTACCTAAGACCATTCAATTGTTATAATTCGATTTGATCTTATAGATTCTATGCCTGAATATCTCTGTGTTTCATGTGAGTGGTTTCATCAACTACCGGTTTAACACTTCAATGGTTACATTCGCCATGGAATTTTACAGTCATATCCTTATTTTGAGGAAAACTATGGATCTAATCTGTGAATTAAACCACAACAAATCATCACACAATGGGACACAGCAGTATAGCGATGTCGCACCATTCAAAAACTAATTCTAACTAAATCAGCACCTATCCATGATCATTTCTGAAAATAAACCCACGTTATCAACACAAAACTCCTATCTGAAAGCTCAAACCGGAAGCACATTTACATATTTACTTTTTTTTAAGTTTTAAAGATGTTCTTGGAAAGTCACAAAAAAGGACAAGGGGTTGTTATTTAAATGACCAACGAACCAATTTGCAAGGGTTTACCGTCACAAGTACAGTTAATAAAGCAAAAATTATTAAACTACTCTGTTTCAAATATGAATGGATGGTTTCCAGTTAATTCCAGTGACTGTACATACAGTTTGGAAAGAATACGTCACTGGAAATTCAGTTGTTTTTGGTAATTCTGATGTGAGACCAACCATGGCTCTCTCTCTGCCCTGCAGGACCAGTACCAGCTGTGTTACCGGGCCGCTTTGGAGTACCTGGGCAGCTTCGACCACTATGCAACGTAACCACTCCTGGAGCACAGCCCTCTGGTACAACTCTGCAGGAGTGCACCAAGTGTTCCTTCTGAGCCACCGTCCTCCTGCTCCGCCCTCCACAGAGACCTGCGGGGGTGGGGCTGGGAGGGGCAACCTATTCAGTGGCTGGTTAACCAATCAAAACAGTCCAAAATTTACCGGCATATAGAGATTGATTTAAGACAACTCTCGTTCAAGACGCTCCATCTAAGAAACAAACTCTAGCGTTCCTTTAGCATACACAAACCCACGCTACAGTCCGAGGCTACTGATAGCACTAAATCTTCTGTTCCCGTCTATCAAGTGTGTCAATATTTCGTTTAAAGCTCATTATGACGATATTTTATTCTTAGTTTTTTTTGTATCATCCTTTAACATCTATTGTCTTAACGGCCTTTTCCATGGGTCTCTTTTATTTCTTCCTTGGTACTGTTTAGTTCTCGTTTTCTTCACATTAGGTTATTTTAGCACAAGAACATGTATTTGTAGCATGTTCCTGATACTAATACCAGAGAACCAGTGTTCTCTAAGCTGCTGATGGTTTGACTTTGTTACATGATTTTCCTGTTTGTTCTTTTTCCTCGTTTTCTTTAATTGGGCTGAAGCGAGCAGGTTCCACTTTCGGAGAAGCCTTTCATGTTGTGTCTCTGAAAAAAGAAAAGCCTCCCTGCGAGACGTTCACGTTTGGGTTCCTGGTACTAAATTAAGAAACTTTCATTTGGGGAGAGCAAATGAACTAGTGTGTAGAATCAGTGCTGTACAGAACTCTTTAAGAGTCGAAACGACCCTGGGACATGCTTCTCTGTGACATTTAAGACCTGTTATTGAAACGAGACCAATCGCCATTGGCATCTGTACAGTATAAACCACTCCTCGAGGGAGAGACCGCTCTGTTTAATCCAACTCATCTTTTTATACAGAAAAAAGGAGTATATATACAAAAATTTATAAATATGAATGAATATAAAGACTATTATAGATACAGTATATCAACAGCTTCTGCTCTATTGTCCATGAATCTCTCTAAGTGTAATCCTGGACTCTTCTTGATCTAGCACATAGAGGACAGCTGAGAGAGTGCTGTGTGTGAATCTGTTCCTGGTACAAATGTTCTATCTACTGTATTCTGGCCGCTCGCCGGGCTCTGGTGTGTCCTCTGCTGGCGGGAAGTCATGTTCATAACTCTTCCTGCTGGACGTTCATCTCATGACTGCTCCAGTTCATCCGGCATGTCAAAGGAAGATCTGGCCATACGTTCTCAATCTGTTGGCAGTTCATTTCTACCTTGTGAATGAGTAGTGCTGTAGAGGTTCCATCTGTTGTATACACGGTCTGTTTTCTATTTGTTGATAAGAAAACTGGAATAAAAATGTTGCGGGGAAAAAAGTTGATGTTAATAAAGTTCATTAATTGGTTTTTGTACCAAAAGTCTCTTGCTGTGTTTCTTGACTTTTGTTAAAGCCTTAAATGACTTATTTAAGATGTTAAAGACTTTCCTTTTCTGTTGAACTGTGGAAAAAATGCTTAAACAAAATCAATCCATCATGAAAAATTTACTAACATTTAATTTAACACCATTTCAGCACTTTTCTTCAACAGGAAAATGTCTGTTAATGTAAACCCTGCCGTCCATAATATTAGTTAGTTTTTTAAATTGTCGTAAAAGCCCTAAATGAAGTAGTCATTAAAAGTTGTTCTATGTTATTTTTAATTAATGTTGGTATAGAAGATAGTTTAGGTTTTATGTCAGCTGAAATTCAGTAAAACTATTATTTTTACGATTAATATTAGCATTAGTATCATAGTTATTTTGTCATCATTATTTGGTCTCTTTTGTATGCCTAAAGAGGAAGTTAGCGTCCCATTCTTCTGATGCTGAAAAAGTTAATCATGTCTGAAGGAGTTAAAGCTTGAAAAAAATACAAAATGATAAAAGTAATTGACTGTAGGTTTCCTGATATTTTCTGCTCAGAAACACTTGAAGTAGCCAGACAATGCATACATAATGAATGGTCACAGTGAAGGCTTTTTAATCTAAAACATGACCGGAGGTCTATTGCATTCTGAGAAAATGAGTTTGAAAGGTGCCCTTCAGAAGCCTTACTCCAAGCTGCAAGATTTCCTTAACAGGTCTTAAAGATCCTTTGTTTTCAAGGTGTGTAAACTGTTCACTGTTCAGCATAGCCAACATGAAAGAATACCTCTTTGGAGGACCTAAATTGATTTAAACTGCTTTTTAAATGCAAAGTGGATCTCTTACAGAGTCAAAATAGTTTTTTTCAGATAAAGGGTTTGACGGATTGCACAACTGTGATTGGTTAAGTCTTTTTCAATAATATATTTTTTGTTTTCGTGTAACTCTTTATACCTGTTTTACACCTGCAACAAAAAGGTAAAATCAAGCAGAATGATTTGCCAGAGTGGCTGCATTTAAGCCAGAAGGTTGATGATTTAAAGTAAGTTTGCTTGTTGCTTGTGTAGGTTTCCGTCTGGTGCTTTGGTTTCCTCCCACTGTCAGCTGAACCGCTCAGAATAATCCAAACCCTGTAATTAATTGGTGACGGTGTACCTCACTTTTAGCCCAATTTCACCCCATGACCAGAGGTGGATAGAGTACCAAAAATTATTACTCAACTACAAGTACTTGAGAAAAAACTTTTGAATGAAAAATGTACTCAAATAGTTAGTTACTAGTTACTTTTGATCTCAATAATAGCAGAAATGTTGATTGTCAAACTGCTATTTAGCTATCTCTCCTCAAATGAAATATGTTTCATTTTAAAAGTCTCAATTCGGTAATGGGTTAAATTTCAATCAAACTCATTACATAACCTGACATTTAAGAAAACATTCCAAACGCTTTTGGACCTGAACCTCTTCGTAATCTCGCTAACTTGTTGAAAATGGCTCACTATCAAATATATTATGTCTTTACGTAATATTAACAATGGAGGTGCGCAGCTAAGATGTAACTAATGTGTACTGCAGAGGTGAAAGAAGTAAAAGTACTGCTATTTGACAAAAAAATTTACTTTGAAAATTGATGTAGAAGTAAAAGTGCACATTTTAAAAGTAGTTAAAAAGTACTAGTTCATCTAAAAATGTGCTCAAGTCAATACAACCAAGTAAATGTAATGAGTTACTACTCATCTCTTCCCATGACCCAGAAAATGTGTCTTTTCATGTATACGTAAATTGTTTCCTATAGCTAGAGCCTGGCTTATGGTTTGAGGGTTCAATCCTGTACTTTGATACAGTGTAAGTAATGCTCACTAGGCTCTTCAACGTAACCATGGATGCCCCTGGATGCAAGAAGGTTCTCTGTTCAATAATTACAAGGATGAGTTTGTATGGGTGTCCAATCAACAGACACTTACCCACCACCTTAATTACTTCAAATTGTTCAGGTTGTTTTTTTTTGTTTGTTTGTTTGTTTTTTTATTTGATTTGAACACAAGTGAGGTATCTAAATAAATGGCGTCAGATAAGTCTGCTATAAATACTATGTATAATGTCCTATAGATATATAGGGTTATATACTTGGGTTACACTAAGGGTTTGTATATAACTTGGACATTTTGCTCTCTTGTTAAAGAACCTTGTTATAAACTGCAAGCCAAAAACTGTTTTTCTATCGAAATAGGTTGTTACACCGTAAAGTTGATAAATTGTCACATACGTTTTCTCTAGGTGTTTAATATTATATTTATAATGTGCTAGCGTTACATGTTAAATATTCGCACGCAGACACTTTAACACATGTCTGACAGACGCTACAGTAAACTGAAAAAAAGAAACCACTGTAAACGTGACGCGGATCTGATTGGTTATGGAGACAGCGTCGTGGTTGGACCAATAATAGTAAACAAAGCCGTTTGGCGCATGCGCGGAGCGCGAGTGCTGATGGAAGCTAGTGAGGAGAAGCGTCTGCTGTTAGCGAAACGTTTATACGAATGTTGGAGAGGCAATTAAGTTTTCGTTCGACCGACTAACTAAGTAAGTGTATATTTAATCAATAATATTTTGTATAGCGTCCCTCTTTTAACACGTTTATTACGAGTTTACACGTTTGTTAATAGTGATATTTTGCTAGGCTAGTCGTTGCTAGCCAATGGCTTTTATCGCAGGTAGCTAACGTTCTATCTGCACCATAACATACGCAATGTATATTGTTTATTTAACATAGAATGTCATAAACATCTCACTGTGTCAATAATTCCTTTTAAACAGCCTTTTGTTGAAGTCCTTTTATTTATCTCTGGCCTAAGTCGTTAGCCTAGCTTCACGACTTTTAAAGAGACATTTGTGCTGGCCAATCAGGATTAACGTTAGCTTTTTGAGATGGGCGTGGTTTACATTGTGTATGTACAGTATGTGCTTCGATGCGGTTTTAAGACACTTTTATTATGCTTTTTAAGAGAACTATTCTCCTTTTTTGCTGTATCGTTAAACGAGGGTGATTGAAACGTGGAACTTGGTTATTTTATATTAGGAGGTGGTCTTTGTATATTTTAGTGGTTCGATCGCAGTGCTTGTGGCCAATCTAGGGAGAATACTATTAGATTAAGGAATTATTTTGTTTGCGGATGTGAGGTATTTGTGCTATTAACTCTAATCTGTTGCCATATTGTTTTCGAGACTTTGTTGTGTTTTGGGTATTTAGGGTTGAAATACAGAAGTGGGACTGATTCATTTAGGGATTTTCACCAGCTTGTAAATAAACTTTATAGATTTAGCCAAAATTCTGAAATCTTTTCAATTTAGTGTATACAAATGTATGTTCAAAAAGCTGAAATAATGTGGAAACTTTTTTAATTCTATGGAAACTCAAAATGTTGTATTATGCTTAGTTCGTGTCCAGCACATGTTCACATGAGTTCACAGGCTTTGCACCTCTTTGCATTAAAGTATTTATTTTTATTTTTATTTTGCACCTTCCCTCAATAAAAAAAAAACTGTTAAGATAATCATTATGAAAAATCAACTTTTGGAAGGTGTGTAGAGATGTACGCATGAACGATGTGAACACTATCATGTTAGAGTGGTTAAAAGTCTTTTTTGTACATTTATTTAAAAATACATTTGTTTGCAACCAATCAGCGCATTTACGTGGAACCCTATCCCTAATCCCTCACTAAAGGTTGACAGGCACCATAAAATGTATTGATTTTCAAAGCAATGTCCAATTAATGTGAACTCAATGCATTGCAGCAGCTGGACAACTTTCTATAGACCAGTGAACTACTTTCTCTTAAAATTCACGTTCATTAGAAGCTTTTTAAAATCATAGTTACGTGAATAGCTGCATGAATCAAATCTCATTTGATCAAGTTTAAAGGCGCTAATGTGTCAAAATGAATTTACCCTCCCCGTGTCCAGAAACTCCCGCACCAAGTCAGTGATCCAGCTTCCCACCACAAAATAAATATTGCATTTTCTAAACTCGTAATCCAAGTGTTTTGAATTAATTCCAGATTCATAGCTGTTGAGGAACACTTGCCTGTAAAGATTACCCTAAAGATTTTACAAAACAGTGTATTAAAATAATCAGAATTATTTTGTGTTTTAGATGAATCTCAACAATGCAAATATCAAATTGTATAAAAAGGGCATTATAGGTGCTATTTAAAATGCATGCATTATTTTCTTGTTCTTAGATTTTTCCGTCAACACCCCCTCACGGTATTTCATATGATCAATTATTCATACCAGACTGTTTTCAATTAAGTAGGATTTTTTTTGTGAAGGACTTATTTTAAAGATGTTTTCATGAACATCCCGCTCTATTACATTTCCAGCATGGAGAGCTTTAAGTCTAAAACGACTGAGCAAAACATATTTTATTTCATGTGTCCCATCAGGCTTTTACAATAATGCTCACTATATGCTATAACAAGTAATTAATGAAAAATAAGAGATAAAATTAATCATAAAAACTATTAAGTATGTTAAAGCGTTTAACAAAGCATGAAATGATCAAGAAATGTATTAAGTATTAAGTAAATAAAAAAAAAAATTTTGTCAACTCAAACTGAAAACATACTAAAAATTATTTTAGCCTTACATTCCTAGATATCTCCCTCAGTTTCGCTTTCCTCAGAATGAATCAAAGAAATGCTGAACAAATGATTCAGAGTCAAACAAGTTACAAAGAGAGAGAGAGCCACCTCGTTTGTTCAATCCGGCTCAAAGAAACCGTTTCGTTTGTGAAGCCCAGTGCAACTTTATAAATAGATCAACGATATTTTTTTTTACCACATGACCATAAGCTTACATGTTAACAACAAATATATGTATGTTGTATTATTGTAATAGTCTATTATTGCTGGTATAGGCTAGAATAAAGATTAGTACATATATATAATTCACTTTTCTGCACCACTGAAAGAAGTGGCTTCAGACACCTGCATCAGTCACACTTTAAATCTGAATATTTTGTTTCACAGTTTCAGGCAGTCAGTCAAGATGGCATCTGACAGTTCGGCCTACAGGGGTATCATGACCTTTTACCCCACTGTCGAAGAGTTTAAGAACTTCAACCGATACATTGCGTACATGGAGTCGCAAGGTGCACACAGGGCAGGCTTGGCCAAGGTCAGAGTGAATAGCTACTCTCACACAACCTGCTGAATCTATTTTGAATGAAAAATTTTTAAAGGTGTTTTGTTCTTCACAATAGATTGTCCCACCCAAAAGCTGGAAGCCCCGTAAGTCCTACGATGGGATTGACGACCTGGTGATTCCTGCACCTATTCAGCAGGTGGTGACTGGCCAGTCAGGACTCTTCACCCAGTACAACATCCAGAAGAAAGCTATGACTTTAAGAGAGTTTCGGAAAACCGCCAACAGTGATAAGTATGTTGTGTTTATCTTTCTTTCCCAACATTTTCAAAGGGAAATATTTTATCACATAAAGAGTCTCCCAAAGTTTAGGCCTTAAAAAGTGTTTAATTCACTGTTCTAAGTTTTAAATTATTTTTCACAGATCTTTTTTTCTGATGCCTATAAAGGTAATTTTCTCTCAGTTTGAAAGAAGGCTCTAAATGCTAAAAAAGTACAAATAATGTTTTGGGTTACCATTAGCTGTGAAAATTTGCATACATGTGCAAAAACATAAAAGTCATAGTGGTGGTTGCCATCGTGAACACTCGTAAATGCTCAAAATCTTAACTTATGGAGCAAGAGATCTGAGTTTGAATTTTGTTGATTTTAATTATTGACAGTTGTAATTTAATAAACCTCAATATTATATGCAATTAAAACATATTTTAGAATTTTGTAACTTGAATATTGAACTTCTGAAATTCAAAACCACAGATTTTTAAGGCATAATCATTTATAGATGTATCTGTCAAACTTCAGATTTTTTTTTACAGATATTCAGTTTGCTAAAATACAGCTTGAAGTTTTCAAGAAGAAAATTTTCAACACATAAAATTCAATATTGGAAAATTCAAAATGCTAAATTCAGGTTGTGAAATTAAGATCTAAAAGACAGTAGGTCAGGGGTCAAACCAGGGAAAAGTAGATGATCACAGAGCAGTCAATGAAGCTTTTTGGCTAATCTGTGACGTGTGCGGCTCAGCCATGTAACCATGATTCGACCATATTACTAGCAAGATTAGCAAGCTACTAGCATGATCAACAAATCAATAACATTTTCCTATAGCTGTTTTCTGTAATCATCTCTAGTTTGAGAAAAACTTCTGAAATGCTCAAGAACATAAAAGTTATCGTTAGTTTTTCAAACAATGTTTTTTGAAGCATACAGTTTATTATGCAATAATGTTTATATGTGTTTTAATGTTATGATATATGTCTTAAATTTCTAAAGTTCTTTAAAAATCATAAATTTGACCTAATGAAACCTGCAGAAACCCTGTATGAACATGGCTGTTATTTCCATTTAAGGTTTTGCAGTCCCCGATATCATGATTTTGAGGAGCTTGAAAGGAAATATTGGAAAAACGTAACCTTCAACCCACCCATCTATGGTGCTGATGTGAACGGGACGCTTTATGACCCGGTGAGTGGACTCCTGTGTATTCTGTTGGACCTTGTTTCTTTAAGCTCCTCATAACTTTGATTGGAAGGGAAACACACAGTAACTAGTTTTTCACTTTCACAGGGGATCAAGGAATGGAATATAGGACATCTGAATAGCGTCCTTGACACTGTGGAACATGACAGTGGAATCACTATCGAGGGAGTGAACACCCCTTATCTCTACTTTGGGATGTGGAAAACCACGTTTGCCTGGCATACAGAGGATATGGATCTCTACAGCATTAATTACTTGCACTTCGGGGAGCCAAAATCCTGGTAACTAATATGTGGCTTTAATTTGATGTCTTATGTTGACTTAGATGGAAGATGAGATTGGAGAAAGGTTTTTTTTTTAGTCTTGACACCTTGAATTCTTTACCCTGGAATTTTTTCACAGGTACAGTGTCCCTCCAGAACACGGGAAAAGACTGGAGCGGTTAGCCAAAGGTAACTTGGTTTCTTTTTCCTTCTTTTTTTTTTTAATAAAGAAATTCTTTAGTTTTTGTTTTTGTTGTCTTACAGGCTTCTTCCCTGGAAGTTCACAAAACTGTGAAGCCTTTCTTAGACATAAGATGACTCTTATTTCACCATCCATTCTAAAGAAGTACGGAATTCCTTTCGAGAAGGTGGGATATTCTTCCATCAGTTGTTTGACAATACTCTGTTCTTCATTCTGTAAGGCTCTAGAGCAAGGTTGCCCAAACCTGGTCCTGGAGGGCCGCAGCCCTGGACATTTTAGTTGTGACCCTGCTGGTGTATGCATACTACTCTAGCTTCAGCCAATCAGAGAACCCTAATTAGTGCCACAGGTGTGTTTCATGATGGTTGAACCAAAAATGTGCAGGGCTCCGGCCATCCAGGACAAGGTTTGGACACCCCTACTCTAGAATAAGGCCTTAAAGTTTCTAAATAATAACTAAACTACACACAATACAGCAAATACTGTGGTCTACAGGTTGCTCCAAATAGGTCCTACCTACATAAAAATGCAACTTACTTTTCACTGATTGGAAATGTTTATATATATATATATATATATATGTATGTATGTAAAAGTCTTGCATACATTGAAGTGTTTACTTTGTCCAATACATGTGTTTTAAGAGCAAGAAACAACCTTTAAGACTTTAAACTAAACCAACTTTATGAGGAATCAGAAATTAGAGCACACAGAATAGGGCTGAAACGATTCCACAAGTAACTTGTATAACTTCATCATCAAGTTAAAATTCTCTGTCTCAAAGCCTCTATTAATTCCTTTAAAAGTTCATGTCACGTTTTCTGCAATGATTTCTACTTTGCGGTGACCATGCATTTATGTGTATGTCGCTGACTAAGTGAAGTAGGCGACAGTGTTTTGATTGCTGACTTAAGGCCACTTCACATTTAACCGAATATTTGGTGCAAAGTTATATTTGTGCGTGAACATAACTCGATCGGAATAGCACGGGCACCGACAGCACATCGCACATCTGTCCGAGCGATTGATGCAAGTGAACAATAGTTCAGCTCTGCCATAACGGATTGGGTTTTCGCAAGAGAACCTATGAAAACTGCCTGTTTTGAATGGGACATAAAGGAGCCGCTGGATGGGCCTCGATACACACTCCCGCTTCAAGTCTCATGACAGAAAATAGCACCAAAGAACTATGAGATGAACAGCCGAGGAAGAGACTCCAAAGAGGAGAATATAAACATCCAGAAGCTTGTATTGCTGGTGTCTGACAATCAAGAGTTGTTCATTAAAGCCCTCAAATATTACAAAACGGCCAGCCGTGTGGCTGTTGTCCCTGAGTAATGGCAAGTTTCGTTCAATTCCGTGCTTCGTTCTTTCTACTCTTTGTTCTTCGACTCTTTTTCATTCTCCTGACCCCGCAGAGAGGCCATTTGAGGATTCTTGCAAATCTCAGTTCAGATAGATTTGTAGTGGCCTTTAGAAAAAGTAATGAAAAGGAGCAACAGTGATCGCGATGAGCAAAAAGGCGAAATGACCAGGAAAGGGACAAAAAATATCCAAGGTTTGGAATAACTTCGAATTGAAAAGTAAATCTATTGCATGATTGAGCTAGCAAAGCACAGGATAGCAGCAGCAGACATTGCTTAAAAGCGCAGGGCAAGCCTGTTCTAAGCATGTTCACCTTTCTTCATTTCAACTGCGTGCTCTACTAAAAACATCCAGCACACACACAAACTTTTCGATTTTTTTTCGTATTAATGTCTACCTTAGTTTTGATACTATAAAAAAGTAATTGTAAAGTTCTTTTAGTGATTTTTTTTTGTATATTTTTATAAGCTCAGTAAAATTGTAATTGGTCACAATTCAAGAAAAGACAAGAAAACAGTGAGTAGTAATGGAGTATTTAATTTTTAACAAAGATATATGAGAGAGATATTAGTATGCATTGCTTACAATTTAAAAAATGAAATGTATATTTTTTGTGGCATAGAAAAAAAACAATTAGTTGTTCATTTTAAGAGACCTGTCTTATTTTCTCTTGTGTATTTACTTCTACTTTTTAATTAAGCAGAAACATGTTTTATCTGATTAATCTATTATTTATTATTCTAGTATTAATTTGCTCTATTAATCGATAACATTTTCATTACAATACTTGATTACTAAAACATTTGATAGCTACAGCCATAATACAGAATACTTTCAGCTATTGAGCAACAGGAAGAAAAGTGAAGCGCAACAACAAACATTGCAGGAGTCTATAATGAAACCAAGATAAACTTTCTGAGACTGACATAAAAACCAGAGTGATGAAAATGACTTGATGACCAACTTCTTTCAGTTGACGTGAAATGTAGGAAAGGCGTACAGAGGAGTCAGAGTTAAAGCAAACATACTAACTCAAAACTCAAACTTGAACAGGATAATCAAACACAGAGCAATCATCCATGAACACACAATGTAGCATTAACACCAGATACGGAGAGTCACTTCGCCTGTGTTCAGACTGGAAAACAAAGTGACACCAATTTGATTTGATGTGCCTTTTATTGGATATTATCATGACAATCTGAACAACTCTTTATTTTTAATCTGACCCAGGTCTTTTTCATATGTTGAATCTGATACGCATCCAACTTTTTGGATTCATTTTGGAGTACCTCAGGAAGCATTCCCATCAAAAAAAGAAACGTCGATGTGTACTCTTGTTATCAGTGCATTCTGTTGTCTGATGTAGCTTCTCCTTCTGTGCATGCGTGATGTATTGGAGCCGCATTTTGCTCACACAGAAGACAGATGGAAGTCACATATTTAGATCAGATTTAGATATTATTTGGATCGGTTTACTCCAAAATATATTAGAATTGGTCTTTAAGTAGTCTTATTTTAATCAGGGAATCCATAGTGAAGGTAAAAAGGGTAATTTGTTCCAGTTGTTCCAGTGATGTGCCTTTGAATCGTGACAACATTTTTAAAGCTCATAAGACAAGGAATTTCAAACCAAAGCATTATTTTCATGATTATTTGTTATTATTTCAATTTTATATAATAAACGTTTCATAAATGAATAGAGTAAAGCTTAGTTAATAAAAGAAGATCATCTTTGATGAGGTCATATGTTTGTTTGCTTTTTTTGCAGATCACTCAAGAGGCGGGAGAGTTCATGGTGACATTTCCATATGGCTATCATGCCGGATTTAACCATGGTTTCAACTGTGCCGAGTCTACTAATTTTGCTACCAGACGATGGATTGATTATGGAAAGCAAGCCATACTGGTAAACATTTGGGAGATAACCTTTTTGCTTTGATATGAAACAGAAAAAATGCTCTCTTTTTAAAGAATAAAACTAACATTTTACATAATTTACAGACATTTTTAGGAGCTATTTTTGACATTTTAGTCAGAAACGTGTTGTCTCTCAGTGCTCTTGTAGGAAAGACATGGTGAAGATCTCCATGGATGTGTTTGTAAGGAAGTATCAGCCTGAGCGGTACAAGATGTGGTTGGCAGGAAAGGATAATGCACCCATTGATCACAACAAACCCACGCCAGAGGCTGCTGAGTTTTTAGGAGGAGAAGCACCTGATCGGGATCCCTGCATTGAGATCCAATCCAGTGAAGGACAGAAAAAAAGGTAAAAATAACTTTTGTGATAGGAAAATGTAAATCATTCAAATGAAAATCAATAATAGAGGTATTAATGTATATTATTTAAAGATCGATTTAATTGATTTAGACTTGCGTATTGCTTAAGTATGCATTTGAGTGATGAACAAGAGAGATGGAACATTCACAGAAATGACGTAGTAGGCCCAACCTACTTCTTGAGAATATAAAAGTTTGGTCTCTTAATCTTTTGCTGTTACCTAACACACACTTGCTAGCACCGTGATTAGATTCTCTTAGAGTGCTCTAATGTAACACACATTAATTCATGTTTGGTGATCTCCAATAAATGCTGCTGTTTGCTGTGTTCACCACCTGGACTCCGGATTCATTACTTTTAATAACACATGCTTGCTGTGTTCTTGATTTTAAGCAAAAACATGAGCTAAACAAATCCCAACAATAATGTTTTTGCCCCTTTTAAAGCATGCCTAAACAAAGAATTGGAACGAAACGACACAGAGTCTGTCTTGACGTTCCAGATGAAGTCCTTCCAAAGTCAGAAACAAATGAGGAGGCCGGTTCAGGTATGATCTGTAATTTCATATTTTTGTCAGCACACATTGAGGGCAGGGTTTGTTTGCAGTGGTAAAAGTAAGCGCCGGCTTGCCTGTAACTCCACCATGTACCACCATTATTTGGTGGGAGACAACCCATTACCACGTCTATATTTCACTCGACTTGGGGGAACGGCATCCCATAATTTAGGAATGTGAAGACACTTACTAATTAAATTCTCCTCAATATGGCCTAACTGAAAAGGGGCTTACACATGGCACTTGGTGGGGTGTTCAGTTGATTATTGATAGGAGAGGTGCAGCATGTGGCATGGTTTAGTTAGTGGTTTCCCAGTTCATTTAAACTGTGAAAGGATGTAAGCCCAAGAAAATAAAAAAAATTATCCACCCTCTAGAACTTATCCAACATTACTAAAGAAAATGTTAAATTAATTTAACATCAGGTGAACCATGCTACAGTGGCATGATAAATTAGCTTTCTAATAATAAATACATGAAAGTATAGCTTTTTATGTAAGTTTCAGTAACTTAAGATCGTTACAAAAACACATCTCAAAAGGTCTTGGGATCAAGGTTTTGACCAAATATAATTTTATTTTTTATGAAAAGAAATATAATCATTTTTACCCAACTTTTTGGGTGGGTTAAAATGCTTAGGTGTTTGGGTTGTTATTTAGAGGGTTAGTAGGGGGACGTGATGCCTTTATTTTGGTTTGTAGGGAGTTAGGTAAGGTTAGGTCTTATTTTGCTGTTCAATTGTTATTTAGGGATAAAAATAGATGTTTTTGTCAGGGCATCTCCTGACAATTGACTTATTTTCATTGTCGTGATTTGTAAATAAATTGTGAAAACTTTGTTCTCATCTATACAAGCCATTTTTAAATATTTTTTCACTAAATCACAATGTTAAGTTTGTTTGTTAAGTTCCAAGCATCGATTTTGAAGTGAAAAATTAAACAGAGTCTGTTTTTTTTTTCAGCATCCAAGTTCAAAGAGCATCTACTGCCACTGACCAGTTCAACCAGTTTAAAGATGCTTCCAGGATCCAGAAGTGCAGAATCACTGGAGCGTGTGATCAGTGGAGGAGTTCGAGATGCTACCAAGTCACCTGCACTGACTCAACCATTCCCAAAGCATCATCTCAGTATAGCATCCGTTCCCTCTGTTCCTCACTCCATGTCTGCCCTGCCACGGAGTTCCACCAAGCCCGGGGTTGCCAGCCTTCTTTTTCATCGAACCCTTGACTCTACAGATGCCCTGCAGGTCCACAGCTATGCAGCCAGATCGATGCTTTGTAAACCTCAACAACTCAGTCAGGAGAAACCCAGAGAAGATGTAAAAGTAGAAAACGACTGCAAAATAGATGAGGAGCCTAATACACACTCCAATGCTCTACAACCAAAATCAGAGGTGAGTAACAGAAAGGCTTGAGCATGTTCCCTTGTAAATGAAAATGTGTGCTTTGGCAGTTTCTGTTTGTCAAAATGTGATGGGAATTTATGTTAATATTTAGGCATGGACCTGTTTCAATGTTTACTGTGGTTTAGAAACTTTTTTTTAAATGCCACACATTTTCTGTGAATCTAAACCTACAGGATTATATGTGGAGACAAAGACTTATGGACAGCAATCTCTTAAAGAGAACACAGCTTCATGTTCTTTGTTTAATGACATCACTCCTGTCCTTCTGGTTTCAGTGCACTGTCAAGGTCTACATTAATTCTGCCTACCTTATACATACGTCTCATTTCTTCATCTCACTCGTGTGAATGCAGTAACACTGAAAAAGCAATAGATTTATTTTAGGATCTTATTCTGATGACTTTCTTGGCAATGGAATTTGTTCACATAATGAATTAAATGAAATAATGTAACAATTTTTAACAATTAACAGGCCTTTTTAACTTATATTAAACAATATGTATTTTTTTGTATTCATTTATAATTATTAGCTAATTGCAACATTTAAACACCAAAACCACAAGTAAAAAAAATACAAGCTAAAGACAATTTGGAAACGCTTATTTTAATACTTTTAGTTTCCTAATTCATTTATGCTCTTTTTAGTGAGGATCAGTATTTATTTTAAAGTTTCATTATCAAGTTAATTTAACATTGAATATTTGCTGGTCTATACTTGGTTCAGTGACAAATAAGGATTGGTAATGAATTTTAATGTTAATTAATGTTTAAAAAATTTGTATTTGTTTAAAAGAAAATTTTTCATTTCTTTTTCCGTTACAGTATTTCAGAGTTTTCTACCGTTAAACTGCATGTAAAAATGGTGTAGTTGCAAAAGCATGACAAATAACTATTTTTTTGTAACCTTTTTTGGTTGCACTGTTGGTTGTCTGGTTGTTCTTTTAATGTATCAAAATTTGGTTGAAATTTTATAAAAACCATAGGCACCAAGAGAAATGGGCAACAGAAATTGCTTAGAGTAGTTTTATTGTATAAATTGTTTTCCCATTGTTTTTATATATACATTTTTCCCATAATCCATACAAGTATCACAGTACTGTGGTAAATGTATTTTAAAAATTGCTATTTTTAAAGAACATGTCTTTAAAAACAGCCGTTTTTAAAATGCACAGAATATCACAGTACTGCGATAACCATGACTTTTTCCCCCTCATACTTATTTTACCATAAGAGTCTCATATCAGCTCATGGCTCTTTACAAAATACTTGCCTAAAAGATCCAATTCAATCCAATGCCATAATTTATTTTTATTTAGAATGAGGTGGAGGGCAATAAAGAGAACAGCAGCATGAAGAGGCAATTACAGCCGCTCAGCAACTTACCACGCTTGCACCCTCTGCTACGAGAGAACTCCAGTGATGACGGTAAGCATCTGCTTCACTCTCTTGATTCACTGGGGCATCTGAGGTTTCATTCCTGCTCATTATATTGACTTCCCTTCCGCCACAGAGATGCAGGAGCCTGCACCTGAGCCAGAGGAGAAAGATGCCTGGGGTCGACTTCTGGCTCCTATGTGGCAGAGCAAACCACGCAGCTTTGCTGATGAGAAGGATTTTAACTTGTGCATGGCCAAGCATCCACCTTACTGTGCTGTCTGTTCTTTCTTTCACACATACTCTGAGGTAGCTCCTGATGTTACTTCTATTATTAAAATATAATATACTAATATTATTGTATAATTTACTTCAGATTTTTTGCAAATTCCACTGAAAAAGAAATGATAATAAGGAATCAAAACTGTATTTACATAAATTTTTCATTTACAGTGTTGTTACTGTACATTTCAGACATTTTCTCAACATCTCAGACATTGTCTCTTACCCACAGAATGATGTTATCAAGTTGAGTTGCCGGTCAACTGATTTAAAAGTCCAGAAGAAGAGCAAGCCTCTGATTCCAGAGATGTGCTTCACCAGTAGCTCAGAAGGAACACTGTCTACTCCCAATCTAGAGAATGATGGCTCTAGCAAGCTCATCAGTTGCTCTGTTTGTTGTGTGCGCGTACATACAAGTAAGACGTTGCATTCAAAGTAAAACATAGATCTTCTTTTTTTTATAGTCAATTTGTTTCTCATTGACCTTAATGTAGAAAAGGACTCTGTAAAGTTACACATTATTGAGCAAACATTTAAAAAAAAATTGGCGGACAGTCATCCAGTCAACAAATCAGTCCATCACTGAATTTAATTACTCAGTCTGTCATCTAGTCGTTTGGTCAAACAGTCACGGAGTTAGTCCATCAGTCACTGAGTCTGTCACCAATTCAGTCAGTCAGTTGTTTAGTATGTCACCATTTCAATCAGTCACTTACTTTGTTGTCAATACAGTCAGTCACTGAGTCTGTCAGTCAGTAATTCAGTAAGTCACAAAGTATGTCGCTAATTCTGTCAGTTACTCAGTCTGTCACCAATTCAATCAATCTGTCAGTCCAATTCAGGCACTGAGTCTGTCACTATTTCAGTTATCAATTCAGTCTGCCACTGAGTTTGTCACCATCTCAGTCACCTTTTCAGTCAGTCACTGAGTCTGTCACCATTTCAGTCAGTCACTGAGTCTGTCACCATTTCAGTCAGTCACTGAGTCTGTCACCGTTTCAGTCAGTCACTGAGTCTGTCACCGTTTCAGTCAGTCACTGAGTCTGTCACCGTTTCAGTCAGTCACTGAGTCTGTCACCGTTTCAGTCAGTCACTGAGTCTGTCACCGTTTCAGTCAGTCACTGAGTCTGTCACCGTTTCAGTCAGTCACTGAGTCTGTCACCGTTTCAGTCAGTCACTGAGTCTGTCACCGTTTCAGTCAGTCACTGAGTCGGTCACCGTTTCAGTCAGTCACTGAGTCGGTCACCGTTTCAGTCAGTCACTGAGTCTGTCACCGTTTCAGTCAGTCACTGAGTATGTCACTGAGTCTGTCACCGTTTCAGTCAGTCACTGAGTCGGTCACCGTTTCAGTCAGTCACTGAGTCGGTCACCGTTTCAGTCAGTCACTGAGTCGGTCACCGTTTCAGTCAGTCACTGAGTCGGTCACCGTTTCAGTCAGTCACTGAGTCGGTCACCGTTTCAGTCAGTCACTGAGTCGGTCACCGTTTCAGTCAGTCACTGAGTCGGTCACCGTCTCAGTCAGTCACTGAGTCGGTCACCGTTTCAGTCAGTCACTGAGTCGGTCACCGTTTCAGTCAGTCACTGAGTCTGTCACCATTTCAGTCAGTCACTGAGTCTGTCTCCAATTGAATCACTGACTTTGTCACCAATTCAGTCAGTCAGTCAGTCAGTCAGTCAGTCAGTCAGTCACTGAGTCTGTCACCATTTCAGTTAGTCAGTCAGTCACTGAGATGGTCAGTCAGTCTGTTCCATATTCTCTCAGTCTGGCTGTCACCCAGTCATCAAGAACGTCGGTAACAGAGAGGGTCTGTCAGTCAAACGTGATACAATCAGTCATCCGTCAATTATTTACACAGTGATTCACAGAAGTAGTCAGTCATTTAAAATATAGCAGTTAATTTTGTATAATCTGCTGTTAAAATTGTGTTAATTATTGTTATTTATGTGTTCCAATAAAAAGTTAAGTCTGAAATGTAAGTGATTAAATTATGAATTCCTGTCTCCAGGTTGTTACGGAGTTCCCAAGGATACTAACTTGGAAACTTGGAGTTGCTCCCGCTGTGAGGCTAAAGCCTTTACTCAGGTCAGTCAGGTCATTTATATTTTTCATTTGTTCTTTTCAAAACCTATAAATTCTAATTACCAGTGGACTGTTCAATAAATATTTGTGTATAGAAAGGTTTTTCCAGTTGAACTTCTGTTCACACCTCTAATTATTTTCTGTGTGTGACCAAGTGTTTGTGTATATCCCTCAGGACTGCTGTCTTTGCTCTCTCAGGGGAGGAGCACTACAGAGAGCCAACAATGACAAGTAGGCATCCACTTGTTTCAAACTCAATATCAGCATTTTCAGGATGTTTAAAAACCCAACTCTCTGTTTGGGATTTTTCTTAGAAGCAGTGAAACATGCTAACATTACAAATATTATTTTTTCAGATGGGTTCATGTGTTATGTGCTGTAGCTGTGCTGGAGGCACGCTTTGTCAATATTGCCGAGCGCCGACCGGTGGAACTTAGTAACATCCCTATAGACAGGTTTAGACTGGTGAGTTAATGCATTAAAGACCTAGTCACTCTCTGTATAATCCTAATATCACATCGAGTTCATGTGCTGAATACATAATGTGATTATCTGCAGCCCAGGAACAATTAATTTTGTCCTCTGTTTGAAGAGCTACATAAACATCTGCTTAATGAAAATGTTTGTTGTTGAGTTGTTTTTCATTGTTTATCTTAAATGAGCAAATCTTGCTTTGAAAGAATATTTGAAAGCCATCATTTTGGTTTAAAATTAAGAAAATACCTTTCAACAATTGTACTAAAAACATTTATTCCTCAATGCTTAGATCCACTAAATCATTGCATTAGACTCATTTATGAAATATCTTTGTTTAATATGTTATTAGTGTGGTAAATAAACCTAAAAAAAAAGCTGTCTAGTATATAGAGAAAAAATATATAGATACCCCTATAGAGACATCTGTTTGTTACTCTGTGGGAAAAAACACCTTTGCTCACTTTATTGTGTTAGTTTTTAGGAAATTCTCTTTGCTACATGTTTACCTTACTTGAAATCATTAGTTGGCAGCAGAGCTCAGATACGTTCATATTTGGAGAACATACTAATAAGCATCAATTTGTTTTTTGTTTTGTTTTGTATTTAAAGAGATGTGCGTTCTGTCGTAAGTGGGTGAGGAGGATCGCGGGGGCCTGTGTGCAGTGCTCAAATGGCCGTTGCTCCACTTCCTTTCATGCAACATGTGCACAGGCAGCTGGAGTTCAGATGCACACAGATGACTGGCCGTTTGTCATTTACTACACCTGCTGGAAACACAAGAGTTCCACACACATCGAGGTAACGTAGAATTCTAAATACATTTGGAATAGTTTATAAACTATAGCGAATAGTTTATCCTTTAGCGCCGTCCTAGTGGCTCCCTGGAGCTTTTTCAAAAATATTTGAAAATGGAAAAAGATGGGGTGAGATAAATATATTTTTTGTTTAATATAGTTTCTATAGGAGGACAAACATTCTTAACGGTTTCCAATGCTGTAAAAGTGTTTAGAATAAATATTTAATTTCAACATTTCTGTCTCAACCTAATGGCGCCATCATCACTTTTGCTTGCACCGCTAAAGCTTCCTTCTTTGATCTTGTGCAGAGAAACACAGCATCCATGGGAGAGCTGGTGACGGGTCAGAAGGTGATTTGCAAGCACAAGAACTCTCGATATTACCACTGTGAAGTGGTCGAGTTGACCAAGGCCACCTTCTATGAAGTCATATTCGACGATGGATCCTTCAGCGACAACCTCTTCCCTGAGGATATAGTGGTACGTGAGGGGTCATGCGCAGGTCAGTGTTTTCTGATGAGACACAGTGTATTGAAGCTATGCTGGTGTGTGTTTCTCAGAATCGAGACTGTCAGTTGCTAGGCCCACCAGCTGAGGGCGATGCAGTTCAAGTCTTGTGGACAGATGGCCTCATCTACGGAGCCAAGTTTGTGTCAGACCACATCATCCCCATGTACCAGGTCAGAGGATGGAAAACACACTGGGGCTCTAGATTTGGGTCGGAGTTCAAGTACCCAAACTCCTAGTGCAGAGGGAGTGTGCATCAGAGTGACATGAGTTTGTTCTGTCTAATCACTTCTTTTTTTCTGGTGAATTTTTACTACTGCCAGCTAATTTATAGTTTAATGATAAAAAAAGGATTTGGTGATTTAGTACCAGCTAATTTTTGCATCTAAATGGCTTCTAATTTTAAACCGATTCATTTGTTTTGTTAACTTCAACAATTTTGTCCGTTGACCTTTTTCTCTAAAGTTTACTACTGCCAGTAAATTAGATGTTAAGTAATAGATAAAAAAAATTGTGACGTAATCCTAGCTAATTTATGTTTCTAAATTCAGTGGATTGTTGACTATTTAAAAAAAGTAATACATTTTTGTCACTTATGTAACAATTTTGACCATTTAAACAACAGTGGGTCAAGTTTGCGCTTATTTTATTAATCATGAAAGCATGCTTTCTTTTGTACTTTCATACATTTTTATTTATACATTATGAACTCACTATAAAGCGACCTCACAGATAAAAAAATATAAATGATGCCATTCATTTTTTTTAATGTACCTTGCTGGTTTAGTAGATTGGATGGTTTAGAATCATTTTGAATGATTGTTTTACATCATCTTGTGAATGGCCATTATAGATATTTAAAATTTTGATTGTAACTTTTTTATTTTGTGAATTTTCTATAATTTCCTTGTTGTCCATTGAGAATAAGTAAAAATAAGGAATTTTAATATTTTGCATGCTACAATTTGCAATATTTAGCAATTCAATCCTTGCAAATGACTTCTCGACCTTGTAGGTGGAGTTTGAAGATGACTCCCAGCTTACAGTGAAGAGGGAAGAACTGTTCTGTTTGGATGAGGAGCTTCCCAAACGTGTCAGAGCTCGTCTGGTGGGTGATTTCCTTTTGTTACATAGTTATGATATGGCAGTTAACACCTAATTATAAATATTCTTTCTTCCTTAAATCGTTAAAATTAGTTTAACGATTTTAATTACTCTTTGACATGGTGTGTATAATCTTGGAGTGAATTGAGGTAAAACATAAAAAAAAACACTTGGCAAAGGGAATAGAAATTATGAATTAACAACTTTGGACATCAGCCTAGTTATTTCTCAGTATAAAACTGAGCTTTTAAATTCTGAAAATGACAGAACAGGTTGTGTCTATAAATAGCTTGCTGCATGAAATAATAAAAGCCTAGAACAGAATTGTTTAACATTTTAAATCCAGACATGAACAAGTTTTTATTTTTTACTTTTTGCCAGATGCAGTTAAGTTCCCACCAAAGAGGGAGTCAGATTAGAGCTGTAATCGTGCCTAAAAAGTAATCAGACACAGGCTCAAGAGAATTTAGCTTGACCCAAACCTGATTTTGTTTACTGTTTTATTTGTAAAGCTGAACCTGACCTGAGATTCTTCAAATTAATTCATGCAAACATTTCATGTTTAAAAGTGTTCAATTAACATTTTCAATTTAAAGTAACAAAGGCAGCAATTCACACTCTTCAAGTGTGTGCGTCCTGCTTTGGACAAATCAACTAGGTCTTAAATAAATAAAGAAATGTAAAAAAAAAATGAAATGAATAAATTGATTTAAGATTAAATTAAAATGAGTATTTAATAGTATTGAAATTAACATAGCCAAGATAAAAAAAACACTCAATTTAATATCTTTACAAGTTGAATTAAGGTGAACTAAAAATTTAAATGAGTACTTGGCAATAATGAAATTAAATAAAAGACTGGTAGGATTTTGTTTGTCACTTTGCCTTCCATAATATGCATCTCTGTCCTTGTGATTGCCAGATACACTTAAAATATAATAATATCATAACTTATTAGCCTATATAATCGACTTACATCTTGCACCTAAGCAGTAAAAAGAATCTTATTGATCAGTATGCCTGATCAGGGTAGAATCCACTGTAGTTTTGCTCTCGTATTATAACAATGTATTGCATTTTTTTATTTTATTTTACTGGCGCATTGTAGTGATTATACATTTAGATTATACACAAAACTTTTCCACACCTCAGACAATAATGGTACCGTGTACAATTGTATAAATTAAGCCAGCTCTAAGTCAGATCTTTTTTATAGGAAGTGTATTGATGAAAGTTAAGGGTTATAATTGGCTAAATCTTGTCTAAAAGCTTGCGATGTTAGTGTTTAGTATGTGTAAATGCAGTGTTTAATTGTGTGCTTGTGTTAAAAATTCTAAATTTACTGTGATAAATAGTCGATCTAATAAAAAAATTTAATGAAAAAGTTAGTTTTCTTGCTTCAATATTTTATTCACGCCTAACTAATATGGATATTTTGAAGTCAGCG
Organism: Danionella dracula; assembly: GCA_900490495.1. NCBI lineage: Eukaryota > Metazoa > Chordata > Actinopteri > Cypriniformes > Danionidae > Danionella > Danionella dracula. The sequence goes on from UELW01000100.1 coordinate 5,351,799, forward strand.
AGTCTTTTATTACTTGTCTTTAATTGATTAACTAACTGTTACTTGGCTTTATGTTAAGTTAGTTAGGCTTAATTACTGCATTATTAGTCTGTAGCATAGATTGTTAGATAACAAAACAAGCGAGTTGAGTGTGTTTATGCGACACTGCCCGGGCATTTAAATGTGTTGTAATTATTAATACTTAGAGATTAAATGGAGCGTTTTAGCACTTTCAGTGACAATATTTATACAACAGGTGTCCCACCACAAAAACTTCATCAGATGTTTTTAAGCTGTGAAGTCCTTAGACCTCAACTGAGATTGACACCTATTTGTTCCACTTCGGTTCTCATTAAACCTAATGCATTCCTCACACACAGCATGCGTCATTGATTTGGCTAGTTTTAGCTCCCACGCTTCAGAGCTACCTTTAGAAGGTGAGAAAACAACCACGAAAATGGCCTGGGGTAGATTTTACCTCTACTACAAGCTACTTCTTGTTAATACTAAGAATTAAATCTGCTGACTGCGTTGAGGGATGTGTAGGGGTATTGCTGTAACAAACAGATGCTCTTCACAAAACCATTTTTTTCTGTAACAACAATTAGTCTTTGCTGCTCCGGAAAGTTTAGGAATATTGGGGATAAAAAATGTACCCCCACCTGTAGAATTCTCTTACACCAAACTATAAAAAAAGCTTAAAGTATTACATTTCAAGAAAGTGTAAGATTTTTACCTTGCACAGAATGCATCATACCATGACATAAAATTGAATTAAAATGGTTTGTTATAGTGCTTACATATCAGACTAACTGGGAGATGATAGGATAAATAGTTAACGAAGATAAGGTTCATGAAGATTACACAGACAGTTAAGGAACTGATAAAAAATAAATATGAAAAAAATCTAGAGACAGGAGAGCAAAAAAAAAAATCACAATAAATGATACAATAAAAGACTGCAGAGAACACTAAAGGAGTTCAATAAGGACCATATTAACTTTGAGTCAAACTTTAACTCAAAAGCGCTGTAAATATTACTGCACTAAACCTACAACTGTAAAATTAAATGGCCTCCTGCCATTGGACCAATAAAGGCCTTGAAGAACGAGATTTGGCCAATAAGCATGATGTGATTTACTGGAAAAGGGGCGGTGCTTTATTTTTCCAATCTTTTGTTCATTATTCCCATTTAAAAGAGGTAACTTTATTAAAGTGCAACTCGATAGAATTAGCAACTGTAAGCTAACAAGTATCTTATTTTTAATGGCATGACTAGACATTAACTCTTAGCTTTTAACTTGTTAAAAAAAACTCAATGTTCCTGGACCCTTCTCAAACTTAAAATAAAAACTTTTATTATACAAATTTATTCATGTGAAGAAAATGTTAAAATGTGCCTCCTCTCGTTCACCATAGCGCCGTGGATTTAAGCAGAGGGTTGTGTTAAGACAAGACAAGACAAGACAAGATTTCCTACCATTATTTTTGGAACTTCATAGATATAAATTATGTTATATATTGTTATTGTGCTAAAACATATTATCAGGCATTTCATTGGAAGTTGCATATAAGAACATTAAAACCCGTTGTTTATGTAATTTGGTGTGACAATGGGAACATTATAGTTGGTAACCCCTTCATAGTAACTGGACCGTTTGCCTTAGCAACCATATTAGCAGATATCTATCTCCTCTCAGGAAAACATTTCAGATATAAGAGTTGGTGTATATCACTCATATTGACCAGGGGAACATTATATTGAAAAAAACTTCACCTTATTAGAAACCAAGTCAAGCACCTTAGCAACCATCAAAATTTCTTATAATATTTTAATCCCTGACCAACACAGAGACCATGGTTTTCTAGTGGTTCACATAATTTATCATTACATTTATCAGCTACTCTTGCTCAAGTCAACATCAAAGTTTTGCTACTAAACTTTAACATTTTATTACAACTGTTTAATGACAAATGTATCTAGTGCCTTTTCCTAGAACTGCATATTTTGGACTTGTTTCATACCACAGACATTGTTTTTGTTTTCTACTTTGACATTAGTAGTGAAAAATGCAAATGTATTTTTAAAATAGTCTTCATGGTGCAAACCCAAACTCTGCATGTACTTGGTGCTGTTTTTAAGCAATCCCTATCCTTTCTCTCTTCAGTCGGTGGCATCAGACATGCGCTTCAAAGGAGTGTTTGTGGAGAAAGAAGTGAAGCAGGACTCAAAAAGGCAGCGGGTCATTAACTCCCGGTACAGGGAGGACTACATTGAGCCGTCCATCTACAGAGCAATCATGGAGTAACTCCCTCGACACACACTCTCTTTAATAAACAATTACACAACCAACAGAGGGCTTGATCAGGTGCCTCAGAGTCTAGATTCAGAAATAATCTAAATGATCCCACACTGGAACTCCACATCCACAAGAATACTGTTGGTACTTTATTTTGGATACCATGATCAAATTTTAGATATGAAGCCTGAAAGAACATAAAAAGCCCTTTAGTCAGTGCTAAGAATGTGTTGGATAAGAATATTTGTTTTAGCACCCACGAGCAGCTCAGGCTCTGCAGGGAGGTGAAACTCCCCTCAGACTCAGTTTTGAACTGTTTTTTTAAGCAGCTCCCTACAGATCTATTGGCTGACCTTTAGACCATCAGACGAATCCACAGCCAGCGTGGATACACCACCCACTGAACCTTGTGCCTCTAAAAGGGATTTGAAAATCAAAAAGGAACACAAGGTCATAAATCACCTTCATGTTGTTCCAGATTTAGATTAAACATCACCTTTAAAACACGGGTGTAGATATTTGAATATGAAAGATGAGAGATGTGGCTTCTTCTGTTGTATGTCTGTTCAAACCATCGGATCATAATTAGTTCAGAATATGTGGATCCAACGGCTTTTGGATTCTTTTCTTTTCAGATCTTTTCTGGAGAGTTGTAGAATGATTGAGCATTGATGTCTGTCTCATTGGATTTCTAAAACAGACACATATCAGTGGAAGGCCCCAAATTTCCATGTTTTGGATTTAAATATCTTCAATTTCTTCTGAGGATGAATGAAAATGATTCATACCACTTGAAGTGAGGATTCATTAAAACTCTTGAGGTGTAGCTTTAAACTAACATTCTAATTTTTTGGAGCTCACTCCCTAACTCCTCCTGAGATACTGTGTAGTTTATGACCATTTTGCATCATACTTGGGACTGTAGCAGTATGATCAAAAGTTTTATTTATTTATTTTTTTACTTTTTTTTGTTGAAAAAAATAAACCTTTTTTGTATAACTGTGCCTGCTGCTGCCATGTTACAGCAGCAAAGCTGTGAGATTATTACCTCAGAATGAGAGAATTGTGACTAAAAGTTTGACTTGGACAGTGTCACCTTATTTGTGTCTATTGGTCTCAGTGCACAGTGCTACTACAGAAGAGTCAAGTTTTAAATAGGATTAAAAAAAACTTTTGTTTTCTGTTACTTTTATGAAACTACTACTGGTCTAATCAGGTTTAATTATCTATTCTAAGCTATGCGAAGTGTTAACAAGAACAGAGACACGGATTTCAAAATGGTAAAACACTTATTATCTCAGGAGGAGAAAGAGAATAAGCTCAAATCTAGTTATCGAGTGTTCTTTTAACAAGAAACAGTCATAAACCTAGGGTGTACTTTCTCATTGTGGTAGATTTCGCCACTTTGTCTAATTTAATGTATTGTTTTGTTTAAGTGCTACGCATGCCATTTTCTTGGCTCAGTTTTTTTGTAATAAGATCTATTTATTTGTGTCGAAGCACGTTTTCCTTTCTTTACTTTTGATCTATTTGTTGTGTTAATGAAGATAACTTGAGGAAAAACACCAACTAGAGTTAAGCTGGAGCAAGTTCCCTTGACTTTCAGTTTCCTTTTGTTGTGAGATTTTCTAGTACTTATGGCAGGGATGTGCGGCTCCTAAGGTGCTCTGTTTAGAGGGTGCTAAAAGAGAAGACGCGTGTTATTTAAAAATAGTTTTGGAGATTTCTTTTGCTCTGTAGCTTTAGTTGTCCTACAGGATGTTTGTATACCAGGCTTTTCCTCCTTGGTCGTTAAACGTGGATCCATTGTTATTTAAGCCTGAGAAGTTTATTTTTAAATTAAAAGCAATGACTCCAATCCCCTCAACATTTCTTGTCTGTTTTTTGTTTAACAGCTTGGCTTTCAATACTTAGGAATGATGTATTAGTTCTGTATGTAAATTGTAAATTTGTATTCCCCTTAAAACAGTAAAGTTCGGATTCATGTTGAAAGCCTTTTTTTTTTTTTTTTTTTTTTTTTATTTGCAGGGGTTTCCAAAGTTGTTTCTAGTGGGCTTCATTCCATATATCATTTAAGCCTCAAGCTTGCTAAGAGTCTGATGAGATATAGTTTGAAGTTAAACATGACCCACAGCCCTCTGGGAGCTCCAGATCTGATCTGAAGGGTGCATGAATTTTTTTGGTAGTTTCCTGATCAGGTATTTTTGGACGTGATCCTGATCGTTTGAACTTGAATATCTGCCAATCTCAATATTTCCTGATCCGATCCCCTTTTTGTCCCAGATACAAATCTGATCCTTTTTCCTGATTAGATACAGTCTGGCAATGCATTAACAATAAAAGAGAACTTTAACTCTTTAAGGGTTTCCCTGTAAAAAAATTTTAGCATCGATTTTTGGACACAAATATAAAAAAACAGACACTTTTTAACTATAGTATTGAATCATAACAAAACAAAACTTAACACAGATGCACTACAACATATTTACAATGGTACCTTGAGATACAAATGCTGTAAGTTCAAGATACGAAAGTCTACGAGAAGAATATTTTGTTTAATGATACAAAATAGATTTCAAGATATGAAAAACATGTGCAAGAAAATCATATTTGAGACAACACTGGGCATCACGTCACAGCATTCAACGTGACACCAAATGTTCTGCTCTCCTATTGGTCAGTTCCAGCCCTGATGCTGTTTGCTAGTGCGTAGCATCCTGCTCTCCTATTGGTCGCCTGCCGTCCCATGGCCTCTTCTTGTAAAAGCTCTCTTTTTCTTCACACACACTTTTTCACTGTGTCCCAATCCGAACACTTGCACTGCATCCTAAAGTAGATACTCATTTTCAGAAGAAAAAGTACATACTTTTTCTTGTGTGAGATGAATGTGCACAATCTGAGACGCACTAAAACATCACGAGATGGTTTTACCATGTCATAACACTTGACTTATGTGAGAAATAACTCCTTCTTTCCCATTCTTTCATCAAAAACATTCTAATAATAAATATAACAATCTCTATATTGATATTGTTAATTCATGTGTGTCTTTTGTAAAAATCAGTCATATTACAGATTGTTTGGGCCCCAGAGAAAACTCCTTCCTCCAGAGCGCAGTGGATTGTGGGTAATATCAGACAGTTGAACGCTCATGGATCTGCACTTCAGAATCTAACTGAAATTGACTAATTGATGATCTGAAATGGAAGAATGTAAAATATTACGTGGAGCTCTAATGGTAAGTATGTTGCATCTTTGAAATATGGATACGTCTCATTTCTTTTTAAAATTTCTGCATTTACTCTTCATAAACCTTACAGTATCTTGAAATGTTAGCTCAATAAGCTTGCGAGGTTTTTTCTGCTGCCTGATAGTTCATTAAATGTATTTCTCCAGGGTGAAAGTCAGTCAGGAACTCATGCTTGACTGAGTGCTTTTGTGTATCCAGGCTCTGAGTACGGTTGCTGCAGTGTTGTGAAGGAGCTAATGAGGATTATAGTTTTCTGCACTTGACCTGGCTCGAAATGTTTTCCAGAAAAGGATTCCAGAGGGACAGATTATTAACTGGTTATCCCAATTATCTCACCTTAGATAATGAAGTGATAATAGAAAATGTGACCCGATTAAATGTTTACCGACTGGAGGATACTGGGGAGATGCCTTTTTCCGTGTAATGGATTATTTTACTCGGTTAGCAGAATAGGCGTTTACAAATGAAGTTAAATAAATGGCGTATTTATTGAAGATTAGATGCATCCGCCCAATCTATTTGGTTAAGAAACTGTCTTGTAATTAGGTGTGTTGGGACTGTCTTGCTTTACTTGAGATGTCAACCAAGTAAAGAGAACACACCTGATGTACAAACACCAACTGAAGATGAAGATATGTGTTCACAACCAGCGTTACTCTGAATTATCTGCCAAGGGCAAAATTCTCACTGTTAAAAAAAGTCACTTAAAAGTTTTTAAAAGTTATTATTAGGTTTTGTTGAATTTAAAAATGTGTTTTTTTCTGTTTGTGCAGGTTAAAAAGAAAAATGGTAACTTTCTGTATTCCTTTTTCTTATACGAGCATTTTAGATTTATAATAAAACAGTTTTAAAGGCTTTCCAGATGAAGTATTGAATTTTACAAAAGTATTGGTGAAATGCTAAAAAATAAATAAAGCTGCACGCTGTGATTAGGGCTCGAAGCAGCCTGACACAGTGCCCCCGATGGCCAGTACCTCGTGTTTTAACTCAGAATCAGAATCCAGACATGATTTTTGGAGGGAGTTATTACAAAATGAGTTGTTTTAAACATCCATTCAACGAGGCGAGCAAATGGCTGGTGTTCCATCAGATTGTGCTACCCCATGAGATTTGCCTACCACACATGTGCAGACACTAACATTGTTTTATTTTATAACTTTTTATTTTCTTCACTTCACATTTTTTCTTTTCACTTTGCGTCATACACTACATTATGGAGGATAAGCTACAAAATGTTCAAACATTTACTTTAACATGTTTATTAGTACTGCATTAACACAAGCATGTAAAGTTGAAATGAGACAAAATGCAGTGATTAGTGCAGATTTTCATGTTAAAAATCTATTATTGTGCTCGATTTAAACTGAGGGTTTAGGCAAATCTTACGGGGTAGCCAAAATTGTTAGCACACCAGCCCAAAACTCTGAAAAGTCTTTTATTTTATTACAAATGAATACATTTAGATTGAAGAAAAGTAGTTTAAGTTGTTACCCATTATTTATTGCCTCACCCCAGGGAAAGTGTTCCAATCCAGATATTAAACCACTGTTTGGAATTTATCATCGCTATGTTTTTAGGTGATGCAGGCTGATTTTGATTAATACTCGAAAAAGTGAGGACTTTCTAAAAATACTGATATTTTATGCAGTTTATTGCGCTACTCTGGCACTACAAATTTAGCCAACCCTTTCAGAATAACACATAATCCACGTTTAAGCATCATATTTAGCTGACTTGCAGGTGAGTAGAGTGCCATATCATGCCCTTTTTAATTAATTTATAGTAAATATCTGACCACTATACACTTTCACCACATCATTAATAACCTTCGAAAGCCAGTATTTCTCATGAACAATGTCCTTAAAGCGCCTCAAAATAGGATAACATAAACATTCATGAGTCTAAACATGACGTGAGGCATGTTTTTGATGAGGGAACAGTACTAAAACATATAAACGTCTGAAAGTTCGAATTTACATGATACAACACCTTTAAAGCATTTTTAAAAGTGAAAATTTTTCTCTGTAAATAAACACTCTAGGAGAGATTACACCTCAGTTCCTGAGTTCCTCACAATTTAGCATCATCAATGTCTAAGCAGCTTCTCTACAGGTTTAGTAGTAATTCAAAACACCAATTATGCTTTTTACTTTTCTTTTTTAGCATTTTTGTGAAGAACATTAAAGACAGATGCAAGGCTAGAAATTCAACTGCGTGTTTGTGTCCTGCTCGCTAACCACAGTGTCAGCAGCAGAACCATTTTTGAAAGCTCACTTACCAATCCATAACAAAATCAATAGAGCTTTGTGCAGCGTGTGCTCCGAGCTCTAGGTACTCGGTATCTGTTTTTTCTACGGTACATTTTTGGGGAACAACACAACAGTATGTGCAGCATAACACAGGAGTTGATATATTGCAATAAAAATAGTAGTATGTTGTTACATTTTCGTAATTATATGCTAAATCTTTACTAAATGTGAAAAAATGATCTTTAGTTTAGTTTGAAAAAGTTTTTTTTTTGGTATAGTGAGTGAGAGGGATTAAAACAAGAGTCTTGTAAGACACGGTTTATTCAGAACTAATCTTTAGGGTGTGGTAAAAAATAAATCGCTCTGCAGGTGGTACTGATTCACTCTGGAATTAACCTTGGGGAGCAAATCATGGTTTAAAAAAAGAATAGACAACACATCTGCATTCTTATCTGTGTACAGGGAGATGTAGCTAACCAGTCCGACACATTTTGGTAATTATGTAATATGCAAACTTAGAAGTGGGCTCTGATGAAGTAAAAGAGATTACCTAAAATTGAGAAATTTCAATGCAGGAAGATCCCATTATGAACATCACCACCACACAAATCCTTTTGCTTAAACCAGCTAGACTGAAAACTAGACATGCCAGTCCATTAAATGCTAAATAAAGCATGAAGGAGCATTTCAGTGTGCTGACTGAGCACTGACTTCAAAATGATCCTCGTTTCCTGTTTTCATCTGTTTGTCTAATGCACACTGTACACAATCATGTCTACTGTTCACTTTTCAGCAGAGCATATCAGCATCTAACAATTAAAACTAGGAACATGTCAACACCTTACAATTAGTGTGGTATATGAACTGTCATCACCAGACTTTAGAATGGGGCCTTGATGATTTGTTGCCTACCTCACAATTCTGAAGGTTGTATCCTCCAATGTAAAAATGAAACAATTAAAAGCAAGAGCAGATTTTATAGTAAGGAATTTCATGGGCAGTTGTGGTCTGGTGGATAAGGAGATCGACTTGTGATCAGAAGGTTGCAGATTCGAACCTCAGATCCCCAGAAGTTGAAGGTGGTGTGAGGGATGAAACACTTGGTCTCCATCTTCAACAACCACAGCTGTGGAGCGCTCGAGGGAGCACCAGTTTCTCGACTGCTCCCCGGGCCCCGCAGCTATGGCTGCTCTCTGCTTCAGGTGAGTGCTCACGGTGTGTTTGTTCACTGCTGTGTGTGTGTGTACACTGGGGTGGGTTACATGCAGAGCACGAAGTCCAGGTATGGGTCACTCCATATATGGCCAACTGATTACTTTGACTTTTTCACTTTCACTATCTTAATACCTTCAAGCTGCATTAGTCAAAAATGAATATCACATGTGAAATGTTTGTTAAAAAAGACAGAGTTGATTTATGGTAAGTTTATAAACAGTAAGTAAATAAATCATGTGGGTCAAAATGTTTTGTTTTGTTTTTAGGTTGCCTCATTGTGGTGCACTTGAGAGGAGGCACACTGGATCTGGTCACTTTGAAAAATATGCATAAATGCTCAACAACATAAAAAGTCATGGTTAGGGTTGCCAGAGTTTGAGAAAACTTTCATATATCCTGGAAAAAAAAAAATATATATATATGACATTTAGCTATGCCAGAGTTTTGATGCCGCTCTTGAAAAATATGTAAAAGGGTTTCCAGAAATTGATAAATTGCTCCTAAATGTAAAATATTTTTTTAAAAGTGACCGTTAGGTTTGCAAGAGTTTCAAAACATACTGAGAAATTTGTAAAAGCCATGGGTAGGGTTTTCAGAGATTTTGACCTTTATTCTTAATGGTCTTAATAAGTATATCTTAATAAGTAAATCTGTGAAGTAGGATAAATGTTTGGATAAAATGATAACTCTTTCAAAACATCTTAAACCTCCAGCTTTATCATCACTGACCCTTTGCATCAACATTGTCGAGTTGTTTTGGGTCTATTTTTGAGTGTAATGTTTCCATTCAGATGAAGGTGCAGCAGACTCTGGAAGAGTAGCAGCAACTGTTTGTTCAGTTTCCGGAGCCTCCACCTCAATTCCTGTCATCCTTCTTCACGAGTAAATATATATTTAATAATTATCAACTGAAAAAACTGAGTTTTTTTATGATAAAGATAGGGATACAAAAGGTACTAATATTGTGGGACTAATATGTGTGACCCATATACCATTTTGGAAATAATTCAGAATTTTTGCTGCAACATTTGGTAGGTGGAGAACTTGACATTAACTAAAAAGCCCAAACAAGTCGTTGTGGCTCATTGTGTTTTGAATCCTGCCCGCTAGAGTAATTTTGCATGGGATATTTTTGGCAGACTTTAAACCACCGAGTACCAATTAAGCAATGTTTAAGTGCCAGCTGCTACACAACTTTAGAAAATGATGATGCTAATCACTTTGTGGTTACAGTGAACTAACCTTGTAATAGCAAATTATAGCAGGAGATCACTCAACAGCACAAAGCTGTAGTTAGTAAAACTAAAAAATCCCTGTTTAAACCCTTAATATAGATCAAAATGAATTTTTCTTAATGCATCAAATAGTAGCATGAAAGAGGCTCTTTGTATCTTTGGGATATGACATTGGTGGTGTTTGTAACAAACAATTAGCAAAACTCCTCTGGGATATTTTGGTCAAAGCTATTTCAACTATGCAGTTCTGACAGGGCCATTCAGTCTTAGCAATACAAGCACCTTATTCTCATTCTTAGTTTGCAGTCTGTAATCCACTGGATCTTAAGCAGCTCAGGAGCCTTGTGGGCATCACATGGGGGTCAGAAGACTTACACACCCCTCTCTGCATGCCAGTAAGACATGTTCAAGAAAATGCCACATCTGTTCAACCTACAAAACAAACCCCTCAATGAATTATCCTCAGGAAATTATCTCTTAAAGCTTTTTGATTTGCCTTGTGTACTCTTGTACAATGGGATGGAGGACTGCTGGAGATTTCTCATTGTACATTGGGTAGATAAAAGTGGGGCAACCAGTGCTTCATCATATGGTGATGACACTCTCTTTCAGTTCCATGCTGACAATAAAACTAACATTTTGTGTTTTTATTCTTGTGAGAGAAATCCCATTTCAGAACATGGAGAACATATCAATTCAGAGAGGTGTGTCTGGCAGGTATCTTCAGGGAATCTCTTGCCCAGATACAGCCACGTTTGATGTTTCATGTGTGCATTCATCTGGACTCAATGCCCTTTTATCTACGAAATTGTGTCAAATTTGTGTAAATTCACACTAAATCTAAAGACTAGATTTTGGTAATTAGTGTATACTTCTGAGTGAACATGAACAGAAATTAGCTTAGGTAAGCTCTCTGAGGAAGGACTCAGAGTCCTGGGGAGCAATAAGAGGCCTAAAAGAGTGGAAAAAGTGGGTTTATTTGTCAATTAAACATCTGAGAAGGGCCAAGAGCTTTTAAAAGAAGTGGTCAAAAGTTTTACCGGCTAACTCATCTTGTGTGTTATTCCTGAAGCTATCGGCATCAACATCACATTGAAATCTTAATGTAATTGACACAATTCCAATGTTAAAAGTGCATCGAGTTCAGATGACTGAACACATGAAACTTTTAAAGGAAGTGCTTAGCTGGTGGTTAAGATGATGGAGAACATCCAATCACTTCCTCAGACCGCTCACCCAGTAAGTTTCCTTTTGCTCGCCAAAAATGCTTTCTACTGGGCAATTTTATGTAAGCAGTCTCGGGAAAATACATACATAAACCTTTCATTTTTATAAACCCATTCTCGTTAAACCCTGTTTTTTTACAGAGTTATTCCAATTTTAAATTGTGTTACCATGTACAGAGAAAATATAATTGTTTTATTTTTATTGTACAACACGTGTTTAAAAAACATCAAAATGTATTTTTCTGTGTGCTTATTGTAGATGAAGATTGAGCATTTTATCTCTAACTTTCGCAGCATGTTTCTACTACTCATACAGCTTGTGAATGAAAAAAAAAAAAGTTTTTTTTAGGCAAACCATTTTAGTGTACAGCATAAAGTATCCCACTTCTGTGTTAATTTTCACCCCTAGTGCTGCTTAGGTTTGAGCTTGTCTATCATGTGAGGCTGGTTTTTCAGATCTGTTTGTCCTGTTGTTCGCACAGATCTCAGGTGCTCCACACTTCTTGGTCTCGCTGGAGTATACGTGGATCTTTCTTATCTTGGTATGGAGTCTCTCGGGTAGGTTAAGGAGGTCAGTTGGTTTAACATCAGACAGTGATGCTGCACAATCTGAAATCGATCTGCATTTAATTTAGGTCATATTTATAATTTCTGAAACAACTTAACATGATTATTAAATTAATAAAATATTAGATTAATAGAAATCTAATAGCTCACTCAGACGGACCATATAATTTGATGTGTGATACAGTGAAAAATCTCTAGCAGCGAAAATTCCCAAAACAATACATATAGTTAACATTTGAATACTCAATGTTATCTAAAGGTAGAATTACATAACAGTAAACATTTTTCCCATTTAAAAACATGGGTAACACTTTACAATACTCTTCCTTAGTTACTGTATTACAGGGATTGGCTGCACACTAACAGGTAACTATGAACTTTATAGTAGTTACTCATAACTAATTAGGAACTACTGCTACAGTAACTGTAATTACTTACTGATTACTGATAATTAACATTAGCTATTGAATTTACTACATGGTTCTCAGGTAATTTCTAGGAACCTGGAAGATCATTGTAAATTGAAAAATATTGAATAGTTATTAAATAGCTGCCACATACTTCTCAGGGAAGTACTGTATAGTTACTGCATAGTTATCAGGTAATAACTAGGAACTAGACATTTTTCTCTCAACTCAATCTTTAACTGGAGACCGATACTCTGTCTGGATTGTTTGAATCTTTAACTGGAATCATCATTTGGTAAAAGTATCATAAGCCAGTTATGCAAATAAGCAAATGCATCACACTCATTTACCAATAACAGAGTTGCTCTGGAGAGCACAGTCATGATTGGAAATTTACTAGTGGATGATTTACTGCAGAAGCAGGATGTTTCCCAAACACATTAGAGTCTGACAAAAAACAGACTGCTGGAAATGACTTATTAGCACAGTCTTCCCGGCATTCACTGTGATCTCAACCCTTCATGTTTCATGTGGATTTGTTTTTAAAGTTACAGTAATATAATACTATAGTAAAATAAACACAAACAATTATAAAATGGCTCTGATATCTCAAGAGACATAAATGAATGTTGTTCATTTTAAGCACTAATCTCACAGAGAGTAGGGATCCAGTTGGAATAGTAATATTTGAAAAGTTTCTGCCCAGAAATCATTTTATGTTTTTGTTTTGTGTTTTGACCTGACAGGCCACCCTTCACCTTTCTGTTAACTCAGGAAGTCTGGGATCAAGTTTTGGACCCAATCTTACAACCTTTCCATTTAAGGTTTCATAAATTTAAAAGAAGATTAGATTTAAAATGTTTCAAGAGATTTTTGCAGTCCTTTCTATTTCTTACTGAAACTATTCTGCTGTTCCACCATCATGTGTTATGTGAGCGCATACTGCATAGTGAGGACTTCAGAAGAAAATAAGGGCTTGCCGAGAGGAAGGGTGGACCACTTAGTGGCAAAAGAAAGAGAAAAAAAAACATTCAAGCACATTTTGAATAACTTTCACCAAGCCCCACCCAAAATAAATCTAGGTTTTAGACACATTTTAAAAAGTATTCCATTTCAAATAATAATAACAACATGTTGTTTGTAGTGCAGCGTTATTCAGAAACCATTTAAGTCAAATATTTCATTTGAAAAAGTATCACGCATTAGACTGGCACTGTCAAAGCCTCTGGGACGTTCATAAATTCAGTCATAGAGTGAAGGAGTTATTTCCTGGCAGCGTGGAAACTATGTGCTGCTCAAAAGCTCTTTTAGCAAAGCTCCAAACTAACCACCAGCCGTCATCTTTCAGGGGAATACTTCATATTCATATTCTTGACAAATCTTTTAGAAAGTAAGGCTGAAGTATAAGGTAAAGAGAAGTGTTTTTCAATCACACTCATACAAAGAAACCCCAGCTATAAAGTTATTTGGCAAGCGTTTACTAAGCCTTACAGTCTTTGGCAACACGCATGGTCTCCCAAACGGAACACCAAGCATCTGTGGGTTCTTCATTGCTGGTTGAGGGAATAGGTTACCTGATGCAAATTGTTTCCATTTACTCATTGTCACATGGTTTGTTTTTTAAAATGCAAATGACCAGTGGTTTGGTCATTAAAATTCAATCGAGTTTCTGAGGTTTGGATGAAGTAAATGCTTAGTATGTAGGAAAGCCTTATTATTCTTAAAAGAGCAGTATGCAATTAAAATAACCCAAGCAATCATAAAATGGCTCTAATACTCTCAAATTCAATTCCCTGCACAGTTTTGTTCCAACCTTAACTGAACACACCTGATTCCACTAATTAAGCTCCTCTTGGCTTGTTTTAAGCTAGTGGTGTGTCTGCTGAAACAGGGTTTGAACAAAAGCCAGCCGTGTCTGCAGCCCTCCAGGAAAACAACAGCACTGTTCCCTCATTTTAAAAGAAACGTTAGAAAAAGAGCATGTATCCGTAATTGCAGCAAAACTAATTGCATTAATAAGTGCACTGCAATGGATAGTAAGCTATAAAGAGCTTTGAACATCTCTTTAAAGCTTATTAAGTGGTAGATCTAAAGCTGGACAAGATCACAAGATTCTTACCTGTGTCTCATCAAACAGATAAATTCGGTAGTGGGGAATAGTTTTCATCAAATCCATTTTATCTCCAAGTTAAAGTCATTTTTATCTTTTAGTGATCTGGAAATGGTCATACATGCACTTATCAATCCAGATTGGATTATTATAATTGTGATGCCCTGTACTGTGGGCTTTCCAGTTTGGATATTTCACATCTACGAGTTGTCCAAAACGCTGCCGCTAAGTTATTGAGCAGGGCTAGAAAACATGATCACATTACACCAATTTTAGCTTCAGTACATTGGTTACCGGTGGGTTACAGAATTGAATTAAAAATGATTTTATTTGTTTTTAATGCCTTATACGGTCTCACTCCATCAAACGTCACACAGCTGCTCACTCCTCTAAAATCCTTGAGAGTCCATCTGATTTGGAGCTGCTAGTGGTCCTATGCACTAGATTGAAGACTTTTTTTTTTTCTTTTTGTTTGTAGGCCCTAGAGTGTGGAATTAATTGCCACAGGAAAAACACTATTCTTTAAACATTGAAGTTTTAAAATCCAGACTGAAGACTCATTTTTATTCGCATGGATTTTAAATGTGTGGTGTTGAATGTTGGTTAATGTATCTTAAACATGTTTTTATTAACTGCTTTGTAGTGCTGTTGCTTTTATTGCTTATGTTTTTAGTTTTTCTGGTTGTTATAACACTGTATTTTGCTTTGTTTTATGTTCAGCATTTTGTTTAAGCACTGCTTATTATAAATGTGCTCTAAATTTTGCTTACTTCACTTGCTAAGATCTGGTATATGAAGTTATGTAACATTTATTTAGAACACAACAGTCAGGGATCTTGGTTCAATTTGTTTGTGCTGAATGCACATGTTGCAGGAAAGAGGAAGCAGATAAGATCTCAAAGAAACACTGAAACATAGCAGTACATATAAGTAAATCAGAACAATGCCAAATAACTGAAATTAAGACGAAGTGGCAAATAATGTGGATAAATGAAATAAAAGGGAAACATCTCTATCACATTCAAGAATGTTTAGGGAACAAGGGAAAAAAATCAAAAAAGGAAGGAAATGGTAATCACAAGACAAAAATTGGATAAACAGCATTTAAAATGGGGAAACATGAAAATGGATCTTGTGATGCGTGCGGAGAGTTAGAAACCGTAGATTGCATTTTATTCAACTGGGGGAGATATGAAACTGAAATTAGATTAAATCAATAATTAAAGAAAATGGAATATATCTTTAAAACTGCTGGAAGTAAAAGGTTAAGGGTATTATAAGCATTCTTTTAATATCTAAAAACAAAATGATAAATTCTCTTTTTTTATGGGGATATTTAATAATTAGGCTTAGCAAAAGCACAAACACTCCACGCTCCAGACCAGTTGGTGGTGGTTATCACACCTTAACGTAAGTTTACCAAACTGCCATTAAATACAAAAGAAGAAGAAGAAGCTGTCAGTGTCAGAAACCAAGGAACAACAACAACAACAACAACGACGAAAGTACAAACGGAAAATGTATTTACTTTGCTTAGACCAAAGAAAGTGCAAACAAAAGTTGGAAAAACAACAATGGGTATATATATATATATATATATATATATATATATATATATATATATATATATATATATATATAAACTGGTACTAGCACAGGACAGGAATACTCTGTGGTTCAGACGAGACAGATGACCTTACTGAAGAGAGGTCAGGACAGGATTAAATAACCGCAGGGAAATTGGGAAAGGGTGCATCCTTTAAGTACGCAGGTGACTGAGATGTTGTGGGATTGGGGTTGTTGCTTGACATGGTTACAACCAGACATCAATCATATTGATTTTAAATAGGGATTTCACTGACAGTAAATTTGTCAGTGAATAGGCATCATACATGTTCTCATTTAAATTTCTAAAGTCTTTTTGGATAGATTTTTGTACCTTGGTGTTTCTTAGTGACTGAAAGTCCAACTCATTTCTCTGTTTTTCAGTTTATTTGTCACTGCGGGGCGCTCAATGTATTGTATCAAACGTAAATACTTGAATTCAGCAGCTTCACTATAATTTTTTTGATGGCTCTAATAAATATGTTTAAAATTGTGTATTGTTTAAAACTTTAAAGTATTATATATATATATATATATATATATATATATATATATATATATATATATATATATATTGGATCAGTGACAAATAAAGATTGATAACAAAAATTGGTAACAAAAATCCCTTGTTGATATTTTGTTTGCAAGCAATGGACAATGGACAGTGAATTCTCCCGGGACCAGTCCAAAGTAGTCTGTTGGTGATGCAATGTTTTACTAATGCTGTGTTGGTTGGTACAGTTGTTAAATTATAATAATAATACACTATAAATGTTATTTTAACAGGCAAAACTGGTAATGCTAGACCAGTAAAAATAAAGGAAACCGGATAAACTGTATCCCCAGAATCTCTCTGTTAGTAGGGATTTAGGCGTTGCTAGGATGCTTTTGATAAATACAACTTTTTCATAGCATTCTGTGGTTGCACATTTTTTGAATTTGAACTTTATTTTTCATGCTTGGCTCAGTAAACAAGAGCCTCGATATCAAATCATGCTATTGCATGGAATCATGCCTTTATGGCTTTTGTATTTTGTCTTTTTTCAAAACATCAAAAATAAAAAGTATTTGAACCTTTTTGTGCTTGAAACCCACACAGCAATGCCAGACCAAACACACATTTAGTTGATTTTATTCTATGACAGAATGAACATTTTTATTTACTTACTGTTAGGCTAAATTATTTCTTTGTAATACAACAAAATAGCTCATGCTACATTATATTAATTTTATTTCCAAACAATCTGGAAGGTTTTTATATTCATTTCTTATTCACTTGCAGTGTGTCACATAGAGTTCATGAAAAGGGACTTTTTCTGTTGAGTCTGTGATGTTTTTATCCACAGAACAAACAAGAGATATCAGATTCCAATAAGACCAGTTCAAAGTACATTTCTTTTGCACAGAAATGTCCAAAAAATCTCCTTTAGTACTTAGAACATAGTTTTTTTTTACATTTGCAAAATAGCTTTTTCATGTGAACTGGTTTCCTGTTCAAGCTTATTGGGGTTTTTTTCTGGGTGGAGTACTCTTTTAGTGGGGTGTCTCTAGTCAGGTGCCTATGTGACTAAGAAGTCTACAGCAGTGAGTCCCTGCAGAGGACCAGTACCTCACACAGAATATATTTTCCCAATGTAAGGTGAAACTGTGTATGCACCATTAGAGCTCTCTGACCTTAATCAGGGTTAAGAGAATGGAAATGAGCGAATGACCTGAAAACTAAGATGGGTCTACAGAAAGGAAGAAAAGATTCCTGTAAAACAGCAAAAATTAATAAGTATCAGTTTAAATATATTTTTTGTGTCTTAATTTTCACAATAAACACAATAAAAATTACACAATAGAGTTGTTATAATTTTAAGGTAAGAATGATAATTTATAGATAATTTGATAGGTTTTTAGACAAGGTCTTAATAAATGATGTTAACAATGTTTGCAACACAACTATCTATTCTGTGGATAATTTGTGAAAGTTAGCAAAATTAGCATGCCTTAATGTTACAGTTCAAACTGCCCTCACCTTAAGAAATCACACCACGTTAAGAAAATGCCAAAAATGTTACTCTTTATTTACAGTTTAATAACACATTGTTGTATAACTGGATTTTGTTTAATAAAATTCTCTTTATAAATTACATACATGTAGAACAACGGTATAATATAAAAAAGGTTTAAAACAGCATAACTCTAATAAACAGATTTTAGCTGTAATATTTTTTTTTAATCCAGATGTATCGTATATTACAGGTATATTTATCTATAGAATGGGAGAAAGTAACTAAACTGCAAAATGGTAAATATAGATATTTTAATGTGTAAATCTTTTAAATAAAAGAGATTTTTTCACAGTGTGGATTTTACAACACCGACTAAATTTAAGTGAATCAACAATTTTGGTTTGATTACGGACTCATTAAAAAGAAAAGCATTCCTTTACACAAACTTTAGTGAACGCTCTTCAAAAACATGTGGGTGGAGTAAAGAGCAGACAAGGAGGAATCAATGAAATGAAAAATCACAAGACGTGAAGTATCAGGAGATCCCTAACAGCCCCTTAAGACATTCATTTCACTACGTCTGAACAACAACACGTCATAGAGACCTGTCATAATTGACTTTGTAACATCAAGCATTTGCTAGAGCTGTATTGTGTATAACAATTCTAGGAACTAGGAGACTATAAGCTGGGTGTTTGGAAGCACAGACTGAACTATGATCAGTAACAAGAAAAGGGTGGTGCATTGGGGACATCCAGACAGAAAACATCACTAAACATGCAAAATAACTGAGAAAAATAAAAAAAGCTAAGAAAAAGCAAAGAACGAGAAAATGGAATTAATTGGTCTCTCCAAGTTGATTTAATAATGGTATGCCAAACCCATGGTGCCACCTTTCTTTAGTTTAAAAGCAATAACAATGGTACTGGGAGTGGAAAATGGAGGATGGTGTGTGAATTCCCAAAAACTGTAATGGCACTAGACTAGACCATGAAAATATTTTTAGCATTTTATTTAAAAATCAAAGATGTTGTATCCTTAAAGGAACATTTTAAGTCGCTTTTTATTCCTTGCTATTTACAGAGCTTCTTACTCTTACCTATCCAGTACTTCCAAAGAAAAGATTCAAACATGTCAACAGTAGGTGACGTATGTTTTTTTTAATGTTATGTTTTTGGTTGGTACAGAGTTGTTCGATTAGCAAAAGACCATCAATATAATTTTGAACCTGATAACAACTGGAAAGCTATATGAGCTATTCAAGCAAATATAAAGGAAATCAGATGAACTGTAACACTGGAATATCTCTGTTATTTTGTGTTTAAACAGCAGCTCTCACTGGCTGAATTTAATCCATTAAATCAAGTAGAGAATAGCTACAATTTAAAGGTCACTGCCTGCAATACATTTTTAAGTTTGAAGACTCAAATGTTAAAGTTGTTGTTGTGAAAAACATCTATTTGTTCCATCAATTTACTTAAATACACATAAAAAAATTAAGGTATAAATGAACAGAACAAAAGAAAGGATCGAACAGTATTATGACATTTGAGCTTTTTTTCAAACTGGTTTCTTCTGCTTTTTTCCCTATTGCCAGCAGCATGAAAATAAAACGCCAGCATCTTAAAGGTACACAGTTAAAGAAACAGCCAATAATCCCTTATTACCTAAATGTGCTGCTTGTTTGTGAGTCTGGATCATCAGAAACAATATTTTGCAAGTCATTCTTACAGTGTGGTTCCAGAATATCATACTAAATAAAAGACTGACACATTTAGCTTTAGCCCCAACATGAATACCCTTTTCACAGATGACAATAGCCATGGATCGCGTATCATTATTATTCAGACTTTTGTTTAAACAAAATAGCAACAGATAACAATCCCAGTGCAGCAAGTCAAGAGGCCTTTTGGGATCATCAAATTCGACCTCTCTTGAGATTTTCCTCAGGTCTGTCACGTATTACAAAAAAAAGAAATTTGTAATATTTTGTTTTTTTATAAAAACCTTTCAATTCTTTTCAACCTTTCCTAAAATGCACTACAAAGACAAATCTCGATCAAACATGGCCATGAAGCTGCCATATGGAAAATCACCAAAGAGAATCTCTGACCTGATTTGCCTGAATTAAGGCGGACGCATTATGAATGTGAAAGATTATATAAGTGCTCTTCAGGATGAAACTGATCTCACAGAATCCATCTGAAATCTGGGCTAAGTAGGATAGTGCTATGAGAAAGGGGTTTTATAGTAATCCATGTTTTCTATACTCCATGATATTTGCTCTATTTCAAATATTTTGGGTGATATTTATTGATTTTTAGAGCTCGTTTGTCTAATTTTATATAGTCTTTTCAGTCAGTATAGTCAGTAATAGAACACTCTCTGGGCAGAAACTTTTGGCCCATTTTGCCTTTATTGACAGAAAGAAAACTGGGCGAGGGAGAAGGAGTAATGCCAGCGTTCTAATTTATGTTCTGATTTAAACAAAGGGACTAATTTGGTAAATTTGCCTGGTAACACTTCAAGAATGTTGAAGTTGTGATCTGATTCATTTTTCTGATTTTCTGGGAGTCACATTTATTTTAGTTGCTATCTTATGTTGTGTATCATAAATTGTGCATGTAACAAATCAAACAATTCTGGTATCTGTCTCAGGCATGAGTTGTTTGAGAAAGACTCTCATTTCTTTTTCAAATGTCACCCATCCCATGAGGCAAGTTCTCACATTCATAAAGCTCAGAACCCCTCAGGTGTAATACACTTTACGATAATCCCTGCTACTCTCATGCCACCAGACAGAGCTAGAATCATTAGTGCTTCCTCTAGGCAAACATCTGTTGTATTTATGTAAATGCAGCAGTTCAACCAGAATGAGTTAAAACCCTTTAAGCTATTGAGTCGATATGGCATATTTGGGGCAGGTTCCACCTGGTGTACACATATATATATATATATATATATATATATATATATATATATATATATATATATATATATATATATACACACCAGGTAAATCTTTTGGTTCCTTTCAAAATCAACATTTTCTATGATATATTGCACAGAATGCTTCCACAAATGTGGGCCATTGATTGCAAAAAAATTTATTAATTTGCTCAAACAAAAAAGTAATTTTCCCCAAAAAAATCATTCATGCCCATAGCGCAAAAATAAGTACACATCAATTATAGTTATATGTAACATTATAGAGAAAAGCCATACTTAATACTAAAAAATTCTACTTAACATGAACTCAACCACAGGTGAGTCAAATGATTTTTAAAAGGTGTCCAGCTGACTATAAAAGAACATTACTTAACAAAGAAAAGCCTCTCCTATATCATGCTGTCAGCAATGGCTTCCCATAGAAGAGAAATGTCACACAATCTGAGAAACAAAATCATTTCTTAAGCACAGAAAGGAAACATTTGTTTTTGGAACTAATGGTTTTCAAACTTTGTGGCATCGTACATGTGTGGATTTCAAAGAAAAATGCATGGTACCTACAGTGAAATATGGTGGTGGTAGTGTCCTTGTGTGGGGCTGCACGAGGGCTGCTGGTGTTGCAGAGCTGCAGTTCATTGATAATATGAACTCAACAATCTACTGCTCTATACTGAAGAAGAAGAAGATGCTGCCATCACTCTGTGCACTTGGTTGTTGTGCACTTTTCAAACAAGACTATGAAAACACACATCTAAAGCAACTTTTGCATTTCTGAAGAACAGGGTGAAAGGGATTGGCCAAGAGGTTGTTCTTGAAGAATGGAAAAATATTGATGCTGCAATATGTCGCCAAGCTGCTTCTTCCATGCTTAGAAGACTTGATGCTGTCCTTAACGGCTTACACAATAATAGATGTAGTAGTTTTGCTTTGTGGGGTGTATTATTTTTTAATTATCGTTAACTAATTTGGGAGAAACTGAAAATTGTGATCCAAATTAGATTACTAACCTTAATGTTATTTTGTGTAGTTAAATCAAACTTGTGAAAAGTTGGAAATTGATCCTTTGTTAATTAAACTTTGTATTCAATTCATACTTTTTAAAGGGGGTGTACTCACTTTTGCAGAGCCCTTTATGATTATTTTTGGAATTTCTTGGTATTTTAGAATCAAGAGTGTTCTGTTCAAGCTTGTTCTTGTATTCATTTATTAGAGTTAGGCAATTGGAAGAAAAAATTTTTTTTTTTCCCTTCATTAACTTTAATTAAGTCTCAAAGTATCTACAGTAAGAGAGCTTTTTACAACTGTCTCTTACTTCCTGCTTTCTTTTTAATTGCCACCTTTTTAATCAAAGAGAACATAAAATAATGAAAATAGCTTCATTTAGTTGTTCTGAGAAAATAAAAGATGTAATGAGCTAATCCAGGGTTTTTAACACAGCATATATTTTTAGACTCATGAGCAGGCAAAAGAACTCCACAAGATGAAACAAAGCACATGAACATATTCATGAAGAAACTTTTAAAATAAAAGTACTTGAGGTGGTTCATCAACGTTTTTACTAGCAAAACCAAGGTTGGAAAAAAAAAGACATCTCGCATACACTGCAAAGCTTCTTTAATGCAGATGCTAGCATTGTTTAATCATGCATGTTAAGCTAAATTAGCCAAAATATAGTAGGTTTGTCGTGTATATTGTTTCTAGCATAGGATGTAGGTTCATCTTTTTTATATGACCTCATAAAGTGTTCAAAACAGCTTCTTCTCAGTGATGATGAGGACATTTTGACTCAAATTCAAGAAAGTGAGTTCACTTTTTTGCTGACCACATGGAAAACAATAATGGATGGTAGAATAAACAACACTCTAACACTCTTTGTATGTTTCGTACACAAAGGCGCCTCCACATTTGCATGACTTTGAACACAGTGTCTGTTTAATGGTGAATATAGTTATCCTACTTTGAATCACTGAATCTACAGTATCTTCTGCTCTCGCAAAGTGTTTTTGGAAATGTATTGCATACTGTATGCTCAATACAGTATGATTATTGACCCAGAACTCAAAAGCATCATGTTACTCTTGTTTGTTCGTCCTTGTAAGCAACGTTTATAATCAGACACTTTCATCCAGGAGAGTACAGTATATGGCATATCAATTACAGTGACAATTCCCTTGCAGCCAGCGTAGAGTAATTTGCTTTCCTCAAGGGCATAGCATTAACCTGGGAATCAAACCAACAACACTGCAACTATGATTAATTTTCATGGTTTAATAAAATCATATTTATTTTTATGTTTCTATATCTTATTTTTGTTTCATTATTGATTGTTATATTTTATATTTGTTCAACAATATTGTAAGCAAATGAAATCCTTTACTTCATTTGGTATCCAACAAGTTTATTCATTTTGTAGCTAAAATAGAAAAAAGTTACTTACTTAAATATGTGCACTGCAAACATGATATCTCTAAGCTAGTTTGTTGCAGTATGTAAGTATGTGGTCAAAAATGGTACTGCAATAACATAAAAATGCCTTGTCAATGTTTCCAGCCATACACTTCTAATGTATATGTAAAAAATACATTTTGAATCTTTTGATAGGAATGTGGAAGGTTGTATTTCAAGCCAAAAGACAAAATGAAGCATGAACATTATTTTAGGACTGCAACTCTGCTTTTCAAATGTGACTACGAAGCGAACGACTAATCTTAGTGAATTAATTACTTAAAATGAGCAAGATTTTCTTTATGTCTGTATTGATTATATTATTCATCAAAAATCCCTCATCAACTTTGAACAACTTGTGGTACACATCATATAAAAGTGAATAGATTCAATTATTTTAATTATTCATTTTTAAAACTAATTTTGTAGTCATTCTAAAGTGTATCCAAAATTATTCTCTCTCATAAACACAAGGTACATATTACTGAGTATATTTTATAGTACAAGTCTACATTGAAGGGAGACTATAAATCTCAAAACATCTACAGAGCTGTGAAATAGTGATGGAGGTAAAATACTGGCCAGATTCCGGCTGTATAAAATACAAATGAACTCATTGCGTGCACACAATTGCAAATATAATGCAATAGCTGACAAGGACATAGTGCCACGTGATGAAAAGAAAGACACAACACAGATGAAAAGATGCATTCATTGTCACAAAACAGCCAGATAATGTTAAACAAATTCACCAAACTCGACGCATGGCAAAAGTGTCTTCATTTCCCAAGAACAAACTAGAAAGACCTATTAAAGACATGTAATTTGCCTTTTAGTTGGGATTTCAACATCTACCACTACTTCTGGGAATAAAATAAAATTCCAGTTGAAATATGGCCCAAATAGACAAAGAATTAATGTAAAAGATCCCTAATGGTGTTAAAACCCTTTGCCCTGCTCAGTTTTAACGGCAGTACAGAGATGTTGTTTCCCTACGATGTAATATTACTGCAGCACAAGCCACAGCTGTGCCATTATCCTGCTGCCTAATCACTGTCTTGATTAGCAACACCTGTTCAGGGGATGGCAGCCCTGCAGAAGAACCGGACTCACCACTAACAAATATATGTTTATATACATACATACAAAAAATGTTTATATATATACATACAAACTGTTGAAAAAAACAATATGGTTCAATGTGCCTCTCTAACCTCTCCTGTCCGGCGAACCGTTCGCTGATGGATATTAGGTTTGTATGTTCTTTATGCTGGGGAGGTGATTAGCACCTGCCTCAGTCAGCGAGAGTCCCCTCACAGAGGAACTCCTATCTACTCTACCTGATCCTCACGAGGACTTTGTGAAGCTGCTTTGAAAGCAACTGCTAAAGAAGCGCTATATAAAAACTTGATTGATTGATATGTTTTTTTACTTGGTTTTTAATTCAGACTTTAACAACAGCATAAAACATGTTTGCATAGCCTTGACTGTATAAGCCAAGTACAATCTTGACTAGCAAAATGTTTAACATGTTAACATTCAAAATGGATGATTTAATATATCTGTCTGACTATCTGTGATTCCAAGGTAGTGTGCTCTCAGAGGTGTAGAGTACACTTCCAACTTCACTTATGGTTCAGTTATTGTACAAGTTATCAAGTACAAGTAAAGGTATGCGTTGAAAACTCTCCTCGAGTAAAAAGTAGTCATTACAAATTGACTAAGTATAGATATTTTTTTATATATAATGTGTTTGTAGCTGCTGTGAGTCATTTCTGCTGTTTCAGTGGTGCTTTAAGAATACATGTCTTGTCATTGGAGCACTGTAAGAAAGAACTGTCATAATAGTGTGTTTCTAGTGCACTTTAAAAAATAATGTTTTACTACATGCCCAAGTAACCGAAGACTTGACCGAGATAAAATCAGGAAAATAGGTTTGATGTCTGACTGTGTGTTCACACCAAGAATGGAAGTGTCAAATGTTGTTAATGGAAAGACGCAAACCTGGCCTTTTAAACAAAATCAGACTGATCTCTTAAACACGGATGTAAAATTATTTCGACTATGACTGGGTTTCAGCTATTCATGAGACCGTTCATGTTCATTTATAAGTGAACAAGAATTCACCAATACGTGCATTTTTTAGTAGCCAATAAGTAGCCTTTGTCAGTAATCATGTCAAAAATATGCTTTGTTTTACTCAAGTAAGAATCAAAATGAACATATAATGAAATGCAGAGATGCGCTTTACTTCAAATTAAATCTACTCAAGTAAAGTACCCTTATTAAAATCTACTTTAAACCCACACACACACAAACAATTAAATGAATGCCAATAATGCGAGTAAAGGTAACTGTACTCTCCACCTCTGTCCTTTCTAGAAAAGAGAACGTGCTGGTGGGCCATGAGCGTGGACCTCCCCTTACACCAGCACACAGGGCGAGAGAGGCAG
This sequence comes from Danionella dracula, assembly GCA_900490495.1. NCBI lineage: Eukaryota > Metazoa > Chordata > Actinopteri > Cypriniformes > Danionidae > Danionella > Danionella dracula. The sequence continues at coordinate 5,377,786 of UELW01000100.1, forward strand.
AGAGAAAGGGAGAAAGAGAAAGAGAGAGAGGGAGAGGGTGATTCCCAAATAAACCAACACGCACGCAGCTGCACTCTCGGTGCTTTCAAGGAGCTTATAAATATTACTCTTTTCGCTGAAAAGGATGGACGAGAGCGTCGGAGGAGTAGAAATATGTGGTCGATAACCTAACCCGAGGGTTCGGCGTCCGCAGTAGACAGGTAACGCAAAAGTAAACTGGCAAAAGAAGATTTAAATGTTATTGTGCGTAATTTTGCTTTGCTTTGTACGCCACTCGAGCCATTCGCTGCGCGCGGCAAACAAACACATGTTTGTGTTCTATGAATGTGGTTTGAAGAAGCAGCAGATGTTGTGTTTGTGAATGAGTTTAGCTAGTTTAGTCTGGACTGTGGCTGGCTAGCTGAATGGGCGCTTTGCTTTAGGCCTTTCAACGCATATTACCCCTAATACCTTTACATTTTCGCGTTTTAGATGAGTTTTTACCACCCCGCTAGCCTCCAAAATGTATGTTCGTGTTGCGCGGCGTGTCAAAATGTATCGCTTTATATCCGTTTGTGCTTTGAGCTGACTGAGGCGAGCATTGTAAAGGGGAGGGAAGCCTAAACCGTTAGCCTGCCTGAGCTCACAGGCTGAGAAATGCAAACATGCAGTATCGGGACATCACCATTATCTCACTGGAGCCTTGACTACATGCTTAGACAGATAAAACATTATCGTAGCCTTCTTTCTGTGGCCGCTCAGTATTGTTTTAAAGAAAAGAATACCCAGACATAACGAACGAGAGCCATCTGGATTATTCCAGTCTGTCAATTTCAAGCGCCACGTTACATTAAACGAATAGAGGGATTTATAGATATACTGGCAGCAACCAAAGTTTAAAAGCTAACAAGTTTTAGGCCTGTCAAATCAAATTTTTACGCTTAATAACAATTTAGTTTTAACATAAACACATACTCGCGTTAAACTAAGTTCTGTTATTCAAGTTTGTACTTTAAGTTATTCCATCTTTATATGATTTTATCGCTAGATATAAATGTTTCATCATGAGTGACGTGAACATCTAATTTGTTTTATGGAGTACATATAAATACAAGGCAAACAAATTTTGTTAGAGAGATTCACTTTTTAATTTTTTTTATAAATAAGTTGTCATTTTAAATATTTTTACACCATGTTGTATTTAAAACCATGAGTTTTCAGCTACTGAACAGGCATTTAGGTGCGTAGTGCACTAGTGACACTACCAGTCAAAAGTTTGCAACACAAGAATGATTTTGATGTCATTTTCTCCATTAAAACTTTACTCTGAATAGTAAATAAAAGTGGAAAAATGTAACCGGAGGAGCTAAGGCCAATAAAGACCTTTGTAACTGCTGCATCATTACGTAACATAGTGCCAATGTGACTGTTCTCATAAGCTCTGCAAGCAGTACATCAATCAGTGATCACTTTTTAATGAGCACAGTCTCCTTGTTTGTTAAATAAACTGTGAAAATGTTATGATTGGCTCTTTTGTTCATATGACTGAAGTTGCTTTACTCTCCACTTGATGGTGCTAACAACACAAATGCTCTCTTGAGCTGCAAACAGAACAAGAAACCAATGAAGAAGTGTATGTCCGAGTGAATGCTTATTGACTGTATAACATAGTCAGTAATAGCGTAGTAAACATGACGTCATCCAGTGGTTTTATTAGAGACCAACTGAGTTTGAGTAATTATCCTTCTCCTTGGCAAGGCATCACTACCAGACAGTCACAAATGGGCAAAAAGATTTGATTTGGTTAGTAAATGTTAAGGATGAAACCTCACCAATTGGTTGGTGCCTTTCAGTTGACTAGCCCCGCCATTAATTATGAAAATGTTAACTATTAATATAATTTAATACAATATTGGAAAAACATGAAGATTTTGATGTCAATAGCTTTGTTTGCTTTACACATTTGCACAACATTTTATCGACAAACCAACTTTATTAAATAACATGGCAACAGATGTGAACATTACTCTAATTTATATTTATATTCAAATTTCAGCTTAGACATTAGTGCTCAGCATCATGTGAAGCATGATTTTTTCCATTGCAGTTTTGCCAAATACCCCTCAAATGCTACCTCCTCCAAGTGCAAAAACTTTTTTGGAAATGTGCTTACTGAGAACCTGCTCACTTCTGGAGCCTGCCTTGAGGCCAGACACTGAGATGCAGTTCAGTCACAGTGGCATCATTTCTTAAACTTGCATCATTGTTTTTGTGTTCCATTTAATGAAAAAGCTAAGAACTCAAAGAACCTATGCTGACTTTGTTAAATTGAAACTAATATTACTCTACTTGTTTCGATACATTTCTCTGTTTACTTGTACATTATCTAACTGAGGAGAAAAGCTCTTCTCCCTCATATTAGACACAAGAGATTAATAGGTCTGTAGAGACTTTAGAAATTATTTTAATTGTAAAAAAACAACAATTGTGTTCAGTTGTTGCCTATTAAAAACATCAAATCATGTTTTCTGGCAAATTCATTCATGTTCTTCAATAAATGATGGGCCCTAGCCTCAATTTGCTTCCTTGATAGCTTAATGGGGTTCAGATCCAGAGCTGGGCCTCTCCATCCAGAGGAGTCATGGTATCTTCTAGCCCTCTGCTTCAAATATGTGCTGTGTCAAAAATGTTTCAAGTGTCTTATTCTTTTTTTGTAGTTTAAAAACAGCCAATGTGACATTGTTCAGTGTTTACCTGAATCTAAAGTAAAGATGTTTTATTTATTGTATTGTGTATTAAAGAATGGGAAGGGATTTGATCCATTCGTTATGTTTATGCTTTGATGAGAATATAGTTTGCAATTTGGTTTCAGCCATATTCATTTTTGAATGGGAAAAATATCCTTTTAAGATTATTGTGAACACAAGTTTTCCTGGGTTTGTGTTGTCATATTTACATTTTATTACTAGGAGAGGTGTGAGAACAAAAACATTTAGTACCCCATAGAAACTCCTGCTCTCTCTGAGCAGTGACTCATTAATTTCATAGTGGATGCATTTTTGATTAGTTGAAAACTTATCTTTCTCTTTAATCTTGGCAATCAATGGATGCAGGAAGCCTGCACCATTGTTTCTAATCCATTGTAAGTTGATATGAAGTGACCATAGCCAGTCAGGCATACACAGTGGGATGAAAGTGGAGAGTAAGATGATCTTTGCCAGTCACAAAAGTTGGTTATTTACAGAAAATAGTCCCTCTGTTTTGCAAACATGTATGTACATAATTAACCATGGTTGATATTTTTCCTCTACCTCATATGTAGCTGCAGGATTCGGAGGGCAATCTGTTTTGAGTTGCATTAACAAGTTTGTACCTGCTTCTCAAAATTGGTTCAGAATTTGAGATGAAACGGAAAAAGAAAGACCAAACTAAATCAATTATCTAACATGGATGAGGGGAAATGAAGGGTGCACACCCACTTAAAAAATGTGAAAGGAGGATGCTATGAGAATTTCTTAATCGAGTTGTGCATGTGCTGCGTGAATGAATGGTGTGTTTTCATTTACAGCTTGTAGTCAAGCACGTGGTGTTTTCAGTGTTTCCTCTGTCACATGAGGACATGAACTCCAGAGCTTCGTCTCCAGTGAAGTTAACGAACATTATCAGACTCACTGAAAATTACAACTCATTTAAATGTTGGTTGAAATAGATTAAGATATTATATTTCTACTTGATGAAACAGCAGTGATGTGATTGTTTTCTACTGCTTTATGAAAATCTTAAATGTAAAATAAAATACTCGTCAATATATAGCGCAAAGAAGTCACCAGTCAAGATTTTTCAGTTATTTTTATTTGGAATTATTCTTCAAAAGAAAAAATTCTTTAAAACCACTCATAGCGAGCAAATTATGCCCTTCTTTTTAAGTTCCCTAAATGTAAATCTCTCTTTGAATGCAAGATCAGATATTTTGCATGCTTTTTGGAATAGCAAAACAAATTATCAAAATATTTTGAGATTATATTTCAATAATATTTCCCCATTACGAATACTTAAGAGATGATATTGATATTCTGTCTTTCCTATACATGACAAGCTAAATTTGAGTGAATAAAACCAATCCAGATTTGCTATATTTATTAGTTTAAAAACTGCCAATTTGGGGGTCTTGACAATTCATGCTGTTTTGAGGCGTGTTGTTGTAAATGTAAATTTGCAGTGATGTCACGTCTCTAACTCCAGAAGAGGGCTCTCGGTGATCTAATAAGAAATATCGAAGAGTTGAAACACGAGCAGCAATGTTATTCAACCATACGTGTACAAACAAGTCGGACCCAGAAGAATTAGAGTCAATAAAATAAGTAATATAAAAAAAATGAGACAGAATGTTGTTATGAAAGCAATTATGAGCTTTTTTACCTAGTGAAAACTGTTGTGTAATGAGGGATTCATCAGTGCTTCTACTCATACGTTCAACTCATGCAGATAAAGCAAATAACAGCAGTTTGACGTGACGTCCCTATCAACAAGAAACTGATGAAGGGTATGCTAATACGTGACTGTCAAACAATATTTAGGTCTGGGAAAATCTCTTTGCAAGTTAATAATGTGAACAGTATTGCAGAAAAGACTTGATGAAATGAAACCACTCTAATACAGTTGTGTACATGGCATAAGAGCACTCATTTATGTCCTTCCATCTTCCAAAATATGCGTTTCAATAGTAGGTGCTGTATAACAAATTAAGTTTGGCGTTAGGCTTTGGGTAATGTTTAGTAAATGTTTAATAACATAAACATCTTATTTCCCAGTAAATTATTGTACTGCACTGATTCAGCGGCTCTAATGGAGGCCGATGTTGTGTATCAGGGCTGGACAATGTCCATTTGTGGAATGCTACATCACTGAACAGCTTTACTCCAACCATAACTGAACACACCTGTATCCACTTTTTAAAACTCCTCTTTTTACTTGAAACTGGTTTAAAACAAAAACAAGCCAGGGCAATAACTTTGCCCTTAACTGAGGCTGTATCTGCAAGTCACATAACTTTACTGTGTTTTGCATTCTGAATAAAAAGCTTGAGCAAAGATAAAGCACCTTACATCTTGGACCTTTACTCTTCAATTCAGGAAGCTTTTAGTGCTAATGTTTCCTCTGTGGTTTCCTTTGGAAATGGTTCAGATTCAAAATGTTGAATAAACATAAAAAAAATATGCTAAATATGAAAAAAAAGCCTCTAGAATTGGCAGAAATGTCACCGTTTGAGATCCAAAGGGACGAATGCTCAAAAGAAGTAGTGCTAGTAGAGAGCTTGAGGTTTTGATTGGACTGATGTAACGTCTGGATTGATTGAACTGTTCTACTACTTTAGTTAAATTTTTTACTTCTCAGAAACTGGTAATTTTTACTTCTATTTCAAGTGTAAATGAAGTCATTATTTACAACTTATTTACCAAAAGCAAATATTTTTTGCCGACTCAAGGTCCTTTATCAGTTGGTAATTAAGCATTAATTAAATTAACTAAGTAAAATGTTGTTGGAAATGGACTTTCAACCCCTCCAATAATAATAATAATAATGCAAAAACTAAAAAATGAACTAAATTTGATTGAACAAGGCAGCTTTTTATTTTTTCCAAAATGGTCCAGCCCTTAAAGACAGATTACAATTGTTCTAAACTTAAGAACAATTAAGGGCAAGAAGAAGAAGAAGAAGGGCAGTTGTAGTCCGGTGGATAAGGAGATTGACTTGTGATCTGAAGGTCCCGGGTTCGATCCCCAGATCCACCGAGTTGAAGTTGGTGTGAGTGATGAAACACTTGCTCAGTCAACCCTCAAGCTATCACCAGTTCCCTAACTGCTCTTCGGGTGCCGCAACCAGGGCTGCTCACTGCTCCGGGTGTGTGTTCACGGTGTGTTTGTTCACTGCTGTGTGTGTGTACACTGGATGGGTTACATGCAGAGCACACATTCCAGGTATGGGTCACTTTATATCTGGCCGACTGGTCACTTTCACTTTCACTTCACTTAATCCACAGTTTAAACCTACATATAATGCCATTATTATTTGACCCTATATTATTGAGACACTGACTGTTTAGTGTTCAGAGAGTGTTCAGTGCTGCTTCTCATGTCATTGATTACGTGAGAAAGACAAATATGTGAAGAGGCAAAGAAACAACTTTTCATTACAAAAAACTGGAAGTTACTTTTTTAAATCTAGGCTTATATCAATAGGACATATGTGTTCGCTTATAACTATATATATATATATTTTTTTTTTTTTTCGGGATCTGAAGTCCCCTCCCTTTCCATCTTCATCCCATCCAATGTCTAGGTGTTTAAACAGTTTGACAATACAATGTTGCATTTTGGATTGAAATGACACAAGCTCAATGACTTCAATGATTTATTTGTGCTCTGGTATATTGTATCTGGGATGCTGTTTTGTGCATTAATGCATCATTTGAAGACATTAACCAAATTGTGAGATTTCGAAACATTGTTTTGGTGCTTATGTTGTTTTTTGGTGTTTAATCTGGAGTGTGTTCTGCTCTGTGCTGAAGACTGTCATATTCTCTTGTTACAGAGTAACTAGTAACTGCTTTCAAGAATGACTGTCAGGGTACAACAGCTAATGCAAATGAAATGTAACCTCATGCTCTGTCATTAGCATATTTTAACATTCAAGTTCCAGAGTCGAAGGTTACTTTTTATACTGGTTTTCAAAGATATATTGTGAAAATCTGGATTATTGTTCTAATATTTAATTGTTTGCTTTTTATTCTCATGTCCAGAAAGTGATGTTGTATATATGAAAACAGTTTCTTCAAACTGATCATATTATGTGCCATCAAAATAGAGTTTTGAATAACTGTTAATGTGGAAATGAAGCCATTTACTGGCACTTGTTATGAACAAGATGCATTTTAAGTTCCTCAGTTGTTTTTTTTTTGTTTTTTTTTCCCCATTTATTTATGATTGTATTAGCTAAGCCCAACAAGGAGGAAACCTATGGATGTGACAATTAAGATAATTAATCTAAAAAAAATCTTATCCTGAAAATGAAACATTACAAAAATTGTAAATCTTCCATGTTCAAGTACACAAGGAAATTCATTTATTCAGGAAAAAATGTGTTTGAAACTGATTTTAGTCTATTAATTTGTCCAATTTTATTTTTAAACAAGGGGTCCCACCTAATTTAAATTTAAGCATGAACACAACTTTCATTTAAAGATCTGCATCTGGATGTAAGCTCTGTTGTAAAACACAGATAGCAGAGATCCGTTGCTAGACACTGTATGAGCACTAGGCAAGAAGTTAGTGGGGCCCCTATTGGGCACTAAATTCTGTGAAAATCACAGCCTAAACCCAAATACATATGCTTATAACACAAAGATTGCATTATTTTTTTTATTTTAATCTGTGCAGAGCAGAGCAGTATCTGAAAAGCTTTGAACTGATACAAATATATATGGTTTAATCCATTAAATATGTTGAAAGTAGAAAGATGACATTATTCTTGTACTACCACTTTGGTTTAACATCAAAATTGTTTATATTTTAATCATTTTGCTCCCGTTTACTTGTTTTGTTCAGAACTGTTTGTAAATGAAAAATATTACGCACTTAGTTTATTTCTCCAAATAAAACCATAAAAGAGCACATCATGAATATTGATGTATTTATTTTGAAAGCATGCATGTTTCCATCTATAGCTGTTAAACTAACGTCTCTTCAGCTTGTTTGTTGGTGTGAGTTGGTCTGCAGTGAACATGCATTAATCTTTTCCTCATCTGTCCTGCTCCTAGGTGATGTGAAAACACAGTACCATGTGAATGGGTGAGGACGATGAAGCCTGCACACAAACTACTGTTCGTGGTGTGTCCCATGCTGGTCCTGGGCTTCATCTACTACTCCTCTGGGAAGCTCCATTTGAATGTATGGGGCCAGAAGCCACGTGAGTAGACCTCTGTATGTCTGAGAAAGTCTGGTCGTGACCTCACTGTACGTAGCTATTGCTCTGTCAGTTTGTGTGTTTGTTAGAGCCTGTGTCAGCTCAATCATTAAGCCTAACACTTCGAATACGTGCTTGTGTTACATACGGGCTGTCCCAATTTGATCCTGCGACTCTCTCGGTCACCCGTGAGTGTTGGAAAAAATATGGAATTCACTTTTTTGGGCAAAAATGTCATTTACTCTTCTTCCCTTCCCTCTTCTCATGCTTTCAAACATGAATAACCTATTTTGTTTAATAACAAACACTTGTTTATGTTCTGATAGACATTAAATGTTTTTTGAAGGATGTTGAATAGGACCATTGATGGTGTATTTGTGAAAGCCTGTGCCTTGATGCTCATTTTATATTTAAATGTTGTCCCTCTTTAAAGGAGTGACTGTTTTTCCTCATCTTCCTTAGAGCTTGTGTGATATATTTTACAGATTTCAAATCTGTTTAGCCGTTCTCTCATTTTGGCAATACCACTTTTAGCATAGCTTAGCATTAACAATTTATTTAAATTGGACAGTTTCATACTTGTGAAAGAAGTAATTCTTAAACCTTTACATATTACTACTAAGTACTAAGACAAGCAGATAAAAATTGATAGTTGTCAGGTGGTATTTCTGGAAACTATTCTAACATAATAATAAACAGTAACATCAGAGCTGTGCTTGTGTTATGCAGCATTAACATCTGTCAGCAGATTGGCAGGCAGATTATTCATGGATAATTGTTTTAAATGGGACAAATATCAAAACTCTTTCACTATGTCTGTTAACACTGTAAAAATATCCAATAGTTGGTTGCTAATTCTTCAACCCTGAAGTTTATCCTTTAGCCAATCAGAAGCCTCCAAACTAGTTTCGCTTGAATTTTTAAGTCATAGCCTTTTGCTCGTCAAAAGTTCTTTCCTTCAAAGCCTGGCAAAGCAGCTCACACAAGCATAATGATAACCACGTCTTTTAAAGACAAAAAAAAATCTCTCACTAGTCTTTACCAACAGCTTTTTTGGCTCTCAAAATGTTGTACCGGTTGTGTTAAAAATTTTTTTACCGTACTTTTCAAAACTATTCTGTTGCAATGAAACACTGTTCTGGCGTACATTTGGATGCACAGTGTAAGTGTTAAAAAAAGCTATCAAAGTAGTTTGGTACATTTGGACAGTGTCTAAAGGATACAACAAACCTATGCGTATAATCAGTCGTTAATGATGTAAGCACCTCGAACCCAAAATAATGGGCCAAGAGGGGAAAAAAAGTTTTGCTCTGCCATGTAGTCCTGGTTTGTTGCAGTATGTGACCTCGTGCTCAACCTGGCTCTTCTGATCACATGTTCCGAGTACGTTCAAGGCCTAAAAGGTCGATACACACTGGGTGACGCTCTATACACACCTGCGTCGACTCATGACAGGAAATAGAACAGAGGAAGTTAATGGAAGAGAATGGATAATGAAAAGATTATCATTTTGGTGACGGGAGTTGTTTGATAAGGCTGATAAAGACAACAAAAACATAGAGAAAAGGGAGGAAAAATGTGGTGGCATATCATTGTCATGAACTTTGGCGTGTGATTTAAGCCTCCTGAGCGCCATCCAAGGGCGAGTAGTGCCATTGCAGCAACAGAGGTGTGAAAGCCCTATGAAGAGAAGCCAATGTGGAATTTACATTCGCATAGGTGTGTGATGACCTTTAATGCAGTCAATCACAAGGGTCATGTGAACCAGCAACATTCTTTACCAGACAAATTACAACATTTAATTTTTTACAATATATATTCAGTCCTAAAATGATGAGAACCATTGTTGAATGTTTGTTGGAACATGTCTTTTGAATAAAGTTTCTATTTTGGTAAATTCAGCTGTAGATATAAAATGAAAGTAGCATAGTCCATCTGCAGCAGCCTTTCTTTAAGCTGCTTAGGTTTAGTGCAACATTGAACTTTTTAAGCATGCATACTTCTACTTAAACACAAATATAAACTGTTTTTAAAAATTCTATATCCCCCAAAAAAACAGAAATCAATTTTCAACTTCCTCACCTCAAATAAATTAAGCGTGTGTAGTGTGCCTTACTGCCCATAGTGGTCAGGATAAATGTATGGCTTCAACACCTTCACTTAGACATTTACTTACATGTTTTAGTATTGTTCCCTTACCAAAAACATGCCTCTAGTCTTATTCAGATTGGTTCATGTATGTTTGTGAAATCTTATTTTCTTTTTCTGGGAACTCAAAATGCCTCAATGACTATAGCCATGCACATTGGCCAAAGCACAGCCATTAATCAAATCAGATGAATCGATAAAAAACATACGGCTTACTGACCATAGTAGTGTAACCATAGCAGAAAATATTCAGATAAACAATGAAAAGAAAGTGTGTTTTTTGGTGTCCTGGGCCAGAAATGTGTGTTGGCTTACCAAAAGATGAATGTATTCATTGGAAATGGGAGGATTTTCTGTGTGAGGAACAGTGTATACAGAGCTCGTTTGACAGAGCACAAACATTTTAGGTGATTCAAAGACCTTGATTCAAAGACATCCAATAAATACTGAATTTTGAGAGTTAAGTGATATTAAATTATTTAAAAGGAGCATAATTTGGAACCTTGATAAACTGCAACAAAAACGGACCATGAGTCAGTCAGACCAGTGTTTCTTATTAAAGGTTGTTTAAAAAGAGCTTTATTTATCCTTCTGAGGAATTAAAATCTGCTGCAAAACGATGCTGCTCCAATCCCTCTCTGTTACAGCCAGCTGATGTAAATCAGTCTTGCAAGAAAGGCTGGCATTATTGTAGTTCATGGGTTTTCCTTGTTCTTTGCGCTATATCTCTGTTTAAACCCACATCTTTTTATACTTGAAACTTGTCTGTAAAGAACAAGGCTATTTCAAAGGCTATAAGCATGGAACCCAGAAATCCACATTCACTCAAAAAAAAAATCACTCAAAATTTTCACAAGATTGTCGAGTAAAGGCACTTGAGTATGACTGCACCCCTTAGACTCTCATCCCTGCAGAAACTTCTTTGTAAGGATGTGAAGCTGCCAGTGTGATGAAGCCTTCTTCTGTAAAACATGTCCTGTGCTCATAATGCATCCTGTGTATTTTTTTAGGAGAGTAATGTTGTATAAATATAAATTTGAAAATATTTTGCAGGATGTTTAAAACATGGAACTGTTGAATTTATTAAGTAATCTCCATTCGATTGTCTTCTTTTCAAAACAATAATGATTTAGTAGTTTTAATTATTATTTCTATGTAACTCAAATGCTACCAATGTCCAACATCCTTCAATGTACCTACCTTAGAGTCCAGGTTGGAACACCTTGACAAAGTATTGCTTTTTTTTTTTTCAGGGAAATGGTAGGTAAACATCTCTCTGTCCATGTAACAGTTAGAGGAGTGTTTCATTAAGGATTTTTATAGTTAAATATTTGTTGTTGAAATATTTGCTTAGGAAAGAGTATGTGCGTTCCATTGCTGCTCAGAGATAAGTGCCCTCATAATACACACAAATATTTGTGGAGCATAAACTAGAGTGGCTCTCAATGCTTTTTCCCAATTGTTTGAGAGTGGATATGTGGGTTGCAAAAACAGTACAATTTCAACAGTAAATTCTCTTTTTAAATTGCTTCCATACAATGGTGAAGGAAGAGTTTGGATGCTGAATAGATAACAATCGAATATTTATTTACAAATACATACCGAGTTTTTGCGCATAGCTGTCTGGTTGGAAGTAAATCTGTTTATCTTTTTTAAAAGTTAGATTTGCTTGAGAACATTAGTAAAGCTATCCTTTTTTAATGTAAAGCATACTTTTGTAACCAAAGTGACAGTAATTTACATTTTCATGCAAAAGAGATCTGTTAAGTAACATGCTAGTGATCCTCCAACATTTAGGGCATGTTATCCATTTGCCAACAAATAGTTTTTTTCCCCAAGGTTTTTAAAAGTTATGCAAAAATGTAAGGGTTGTCATAAAACATTAACATGAGAAATCTATTTTCCAGCAGATTTTCAGAGGTATAAAGTTTGGAAATATTGGAGTTTTCTGTCTGAAGGCTTGTTTAAGAGCACTTTTTCCACCAGGGGGCACCATAGGACAGTTAAAAAACAGGATGCTGGTCTGGGGTAAACAGTGTTGTTTCTTTGGTGGAATGATTGTTGGGTTGCAATAAGTTTTAGTTAATAACACTTTGCTATACAGATTTAATGGTTTGCAGTTATTACAGAGTTTCAAAGTGAACATTCTTCAGGAATTGATTTATAGTGTCAGGGGTTAGAAATATTTGTAATGAAGTGACAACATAAATGTAAATAATTAGTAAATCAATGTAAGTTTAAGTTCTGAATGCAAATGATGTTTTTGTAGCTGGATTCAGAGCATGGAAATAATAAAATGAACAATAAAAGTAATCTTGGTAACCTTTTTGTTCAAATGAAGGTTTTGATAATGTACTCTGGTCATCAAAGCATATTCATCTGAGCTTTAGTCCTTTGCTGAGTCTTAATTGATTCGAATTGGAAGGTTAAAGTATATTGACCAGAAAGGCTCATAGCTACAAAAAGAACACACATTAAAAAATATTTAGAAAATCTGCAAGATGAATATTTGGTTCCATAATTCAATAACTCAAACCACTTACTGAAGCATGTTTTTTATGTCCGTGATTTCAAAGGAAGGTGGCTTTGGATTGCATCCCTGGTAATCATACTACGATACCATCATCTTTCTTAATCTGTGCTTTAAAGATTTTAAACACTTCTGAAGACAACATTAGGCATTAGTGTTTAGAGAGTGAAGGCAGTCTGACAGGTTCATGTAATGAAACTAATCTGTAAATAAACTGTAGATGTTAAAATGAGTATACCTCTTGTTACCACAAACAACACTTTTTAAGTTTTTTAACTAAAAGGCAAGAATGTCTGTACCTTTCTATCTGACTGTACAAGATCTGAAAGAATCTTTGCTAACCCAAAAAGGCTTAAAAAAAGTGTTTACTAAGGACAGACTTGTGCTTGGAATTGTAAATTTGTTTTAAAACAAGTTTTTATTGATCCCATGAGCTTTTAAATTGAAATATTAATGAAAATTTTAAACGGGGATAGCCATGAAATGGCCATGTTGCTGTCAGAGCTTTGAAAAGAAAGAAGAAGAAGAAACTAAAAGAGAAAGTAAAAGAAGTTCCTCTTGGCTGCCACTAGGGTGTGAAATTGCCCCAACAATCTCAAATGGTTTACTATTTACAGAGTATTATTTTCTGAAATGCAAACAACTGATATTACCCACAATCCTTTGTGGGATGAACATTTAATTTAAACGTTTGAGCTTAAATCAAAATACCAATATGTTTGAAAATTATTTTCAGACACACTGAGGGTTAAAGCTCGTAAATATTGTAGTTTTTCCTTACAGGATGTTTTCATTCGAGGTAAAATGAAAATGTCAACTGTATTTAATACAACCTGAAAACAAACTTAGAGGATCTTGGAGTTAAAATAACATTTATATATTTGTTATTTATAATGAATAAGTGGTTATTGTGTAAGACATATTTTTAATGTATTACCTATTAATGATTTAAAACGAAATAAAAACTCGATGTGTAGTTCCCAAAAATATCGCCTTAAAAAGTTTCAACATTTTAATTCACTGGTTGTATAACGTTGTGCAACTATAGAAAAGAGAAGTTAAATAAATGAAAAAATAACCAACATTTTTTTTATTCTTCTGCTTCTGGCACAGGTTTCGGGAATGTTCCTGGTCTAATCCAATTCAACTATTTATGCCAAGCTACGCTAAAATGCCTTACAACAATCAAAACTCCTCGTCCTCCTCAGCCGGACAAAATGATGAACATGGTGTTCTTTGAAACTCTGGGCTAAATTCTTCTTGTAAAATTGTAAATGGTATTAAATTTTGTCAAGCACCAACTTGGTTGATTTGTGAAGAAGGAGGAAAATTAGGTGACTTTCAAAGGAAAAACATGACTGTAAACACAATATTTAGATGAATCATGCTGATTGGTCACACGTTTGTTTTGGTATGCCAGGTTGATCCAACCAAGCTATCCTTGAGGATTTGTTTAAAATCTGATACCACACTTTAAGAGATAAAAAAGGTTGAGCGTAGAGTTTTCCGCAGTTGCCACTAGGTGGAGAAACATAGAGATTAGCCACATTGATCTAGTTTTGACACAGTTCTAATCCATGTGTACACCATGTGAAGAAGGATTCATTGGAAAGACTGGTTTTTTTTTGGTCTGTCCTGTTGGGGACAAGCTATGTTCTTGCTCTGCAACGGGCCCTGAACTGTGTAAATAGTGCAAAGATGATGGATGTTCCACTTGATAAGGGAAAGAAAGTGTTTCATACCCGGTGGGGAATGAACCAATGCTGTGAACAGATGATGAAGCAAAAAACTATGTGCTAGCTGCAATTATTTAGAAGTTCCGTTGATTAATGGATTCATATTGGCTCTCGGCATTGCAGATGAGGAAATAGGTTTGGCAGTTTTTTCATTCATTCCCTTTCCAGGTTGTTTAGTGATCACAGACAGAAAAGTTCTTCTCGGGCTGTTCATTTCATGTTTGGCATCTTAGACTTGGTATGTTGTAGCTCTGTGGAAAAGATGAATTAGAAGAAGCAGAATTCGACAGCTGTGCCCAGTTTATTTTGGAGAATTTCTGAACCTGGGATGGGTTTCTTTGAACACATTCCATGTTTTGAAAGCCACTTCAGGACATGTTGGGAGACAGATTACAATGAATGGCTCAGAAACAGTACGAAGGAAGGAAACACAACCCCATTTTGATGATAAATGGCAGAGAGAGCAAGAACTGTGCACTCTGCTGGTATGATTGCTGTGGTGGGTGCCTAAACACATAATTATCGAAAGTTGTAATGTAAAAATATTTGCACATTTTGGCATTTGGTCTCAAACAAACTAAAAGTAAATTTAATTTGCTTTATTTAGCCTCTGGGTTGATGCCAGGGGACTCATAGTTCAGGGAGTTTGATAGGCTGCAGGTGTTTGGTGATTTGTTTATGCCTCTTACTGGTTTGATTAAATTCATTAATTTTACACAAACATTTCTTAGTGCAAACTTATTGTAATTACATTTTCTTTCCCTATTACATCAAGGTTGGCTTGGACAAAACTCTCATGTTACTGTACTGTAAAATGTATTTTCAATTTATTTGTTTTATTTGAAGTGACTTTATTCAAAGGCTTTATTAGAAAAATGGTTTGCTCCATTAGCCTGGTGTCCAGATTAGTACTGTTCTTCCATAGACTGGGGTTCTCCCCTCTCCCACAAAACCACCTTTGTCTCCACAGTTTTGATATCCAGTTTAGTAAATGACAAAATGTAAAACAGATAGATAGACGTATGAGTTTATATCATATTCATCGGCTAGATGGGAACACAGATGTTTAATTGACGCTTGCAATCTAGCAATCAGGAGGTATCATGTGTTCGTTTTGTAAGATCAGCTCAATGTTTCTTTACTTTTTTACTTTAATATCCCATTTAGCTTCAAAAAGTCCCTCTTCAGTAACATATGTCATGGAGACTACATCCAATGATTTTCTACTTTCGAAGTAAAGTATGGTTTTAGCTGAGAATTTGTAACATCAACAAACAGTGAAAAGTGCCTTTCGGTCTTTACTAACTTGTATGAACATTCTGCAGTTTTTTTTTAACTATTTGTACTTTTTCTTAAATCACAGTTCACTTAAAATTACTGTCTTAGAAAACCTAGTCAATGTTTGGTAATATTTACATGTTTTGTTGCTTTTCACCCTCATTGGCCGATGCAGTCTTGACTTTTAGTAGGATCGCTGATTTGTAACTCTCTTGTTTCACAGATAAAGATGTGGAGCCCACAGTTAATGTCAGTAAAGTCACTAGTGTTACTGTCAGATCCACTGTGACTAAAGGTAGAAACTCTCCTCTGCTCCTCTGCTGGTGATTACTGGGTACTGGTGGGCTCGGTACTG
Source organism: Danionella dracula (assembly GCA_900490495.1). Classification (NCBI taxonomy): domain Eukaryota; kingdom Metazoa; phylum Chordata; class Actinopteri; order Cypriniformes; family Danionidae; genus Danionella; species Danionella dracula. The sequence goes on from UELW01000100.1 coordinate 5,393,774, forward strand.
GGCACTAACATTTAACACTCAAATCAATCTGGGCTGATTTATTTTATTCTGTTCTAATCAACGTTTTTACTGCAGAGATGGCCTGCTGGGTTTTTCTGCAACTGGTGGTCTGACACATCTTTCTCATGTAATTCCTGAAAGAAATGGAAATTTCAGACTAATGCTTCGGCATAGCTTTGGGATTGTAGACTTTAGCCTTAGGTACTTTCTCCTTGACCTGAAGACTTCCAGAAGATCAAGGACGGGATCAGCAGGCCTAACTGATGGTGTTTTGTTTCAGAGACGGTGGTGGAAGGCGCAGTCTCCGCAGGACGGATAGGAGGCTCAGGTACAGCCTCACTCTGGTTACCTAGACAACCAATGCAATTCTCACCAGAGACCTGGTTTTCTAGGATAGTGACATCTATGCAAAAATGCACATATCTGGATGTTAAGTTTTTGTCTGTGGCTTATTACACTTCAAATGATAAGTTTAATTCAGTATAAAGTGTGGGTGTTAAAATGGAATTTAGTTGTGTTTAAAAGTGAGGTGAGAAATAAATTGATTGGAATAAGTTGATATACTATACGAAATGCATTTAATAAGACATTTTGGATTACTTAAAACTGCACATAACCTAAGTTAATGGAAGTGAATGTATTGATCATAATGAGTCAGAAGTTCTTAATATTAGCAAATATAGTTAACTCAAAAAAAAAAACTGTAGTGAGTTGATTGACCACTTGAGGCTCATCCCAGAAGTGAGCAGAAATCCAGCCACTGTTCTAGATATGACTTACTATAACCCCATTTAAAACTTGCTATTATTTATATTGCTGATAAATAAATGGAGGGTGTATGTGTCTAATTTAGTGGTTTTTTGTTTCTACAGGACAAAGTATAATGTGCCACAAAATCCTAAACAAATGTTGCTCAAATATTCAGTTCTTGGCGATTCTTAATGTCTTGAATTCAAATTCACTTACCTTTCTGTTAAAGTGATGGGTTGATCACCAATAACAGAGAAATCCTTACAGCACCAGGATTTTAATGGGTTTGAATGCTGGTTTTACGAGATACAAGTACAATTGTTCTTTAGGAGATCAAGGTCTGCTCTTTCATAGCAGATTGCTAACTTCTCACTTCTGCGATAGTGAGCATCTGCTAAAGGTTTCTTTTGGTTTCCACTGTGGCCACTCTTTAACCGCTTCCTCCCATCTTGCAGCATCTGTCTGGAGACCTGAGCAATTGCAGACTTCTCATACTCTCCTTTCATGCCTTAGTGCCATGTGATCATGAGTTAGCAAAGTTAATGTCTTATTCATGCTGTGAATGCTTCATAAGAATATAGAACCTAAATTAACAGTTAACTGGTGATCAGTATTTTACACTGTCCATAATGCTTGCCTGGTAAAGGTTGCTTTTCTTAAACATTCGGTCATGCTACATGCCTCTTCTGTTGCATGCTTTCAGTCTAGCTATTTGTAATATTTAGAGGAACCCCTCTCACCCCTTTCACCTATTCATCCTTGTATTATTGCCTTTCTTTTTCCAAGCCATAGCTTTATTTATGCGTTTTAGACACCTATGGTTCTGTTTAATATGCATAGGTGGAGAGCTGCTTTTTATCATTCTTTTCAGGCTGATCTCTGCTGTGTCTAATATTGTTGCTTCTTCTACGTTCTGTGGTGGACCTTTAGTTGTAAAATGAGACCCATAAATGGCGACTGGATTTATGGAATACCAAACAAGGTTTTTTTTTGGCATATTTTTTCATGAATTAATATTCGAATTAATGTTTTCTGTTTCTTTTTGCAGAGTTTGACAAGCAAGGCTTCATGTTGAATCTGGATACTAAACTGTAAGTATTTTTCTACTGTGCTTTCAACTGCTTTGTCCCAGAGTTTTGATTTATGTAACTTCATTTCAATATGGTGGCAGACTGGTTTGAGTTGCGTGTTCAAACTTTTCTATAACTTCTGATAGGAATTACCTGGTTTACCACGTTACACTGATGTATAAAATGCATGTCTGGTGAAAATGCATTGACAAGTAAGGAAATGTGATTTTAGGACATGTGAGGTAAAGAGGGCCTCAAACTAGGATTGAAAAGTAGATACTTTTTGTGATGTTCAACTTTAACATTTTGTTAGTTTATACAAAAAATACATATCTTGTCTCTTACAGTTGACAAATTCATTAACGTATCATTTCTATTAAATATTTTTTAGTATAGCTGCATAGTTGAAGTTGCCTTTGATTCATTTAAATGGACACTTCATCAAGTAAGGTGACGTATTTGCTCTTCATCCTCTTCGGAAAAAAAACTTTTCCACACAATCTTTTTTGAAGTTATTTAAAGTATGCCTGTCACAATAAGCAAAAATTCAGTTAACATGTATGATATAGCTCATATATTTTACTACACATCCTTTGCTTCGCATCAGTTTTCATATTAAGTGAAAAGACTCGGAACACCTTGAAAATTAAGCTAAAAAGTAAACTGTGGAGAAATAATAGTTTTACTAAAATACAAATATTGTTAAACGTGTGCATTAAAGATGTGCATCAGAATTTTGAAAGAATATTGACACATTTTTGATAAATCAATTTCAAGGTGTTTAATTGCCCATATCCTTATATTAGTTATCCATGATATAGATCACTCTATGTGAATATAAAAACACCAACCTTTTAAAATGTATTACTTATATACATGTAAACATTGTTGATCCCGTTTTCAAACTAATGTGAAAAAGAAACTTTTTAAACACCATAATTATTAAGTTCAATTCGCTTTTATGCGTTTAAACTGTTTGCATTAGAACAAAAATGTGTTAATTTATGTGCATTCACAGAAACAAGCATTATTTAACAAGCATTAATTTTGACAAAATTTCTGACAAAGTTTAGAATCATCAAAGGTCATTTAAGCGGTCAACACAGATGATTAACGAGGAAGCCTTGTTCAGTGCCGTTTGGGTCTGAAAATCTACTGCAATTGCTTTGTGTGAGGTGTTAGCTATGATGTATTGTAGGTCTGTGTGTGGTACGTCTATGTTTAGATTTCAACCCTGGAGCAGCCAAGCTCTCCGCCTCGCACCTCAGCCTAATTTCTCTGTGTTGAACATCACAGAAGACATGTCTATCCACACCGCGCACACGTACAATAAGCAAAGCCTCGGACAGGTTTAGATTTCATTGATGCTGTATGCGAGCAGAACCTGTCTGAGAGAATCACTTCATCGTTCAGCTGGCCTCCCATCGACTGCTTAAGACTCCACAGCAAAAAAGGACACTGTCCCACTGGGGCACACACTTAATCAACATGAGTCAAATTGCGAGTTAGTGTTGAAACCTTTATCAGCAGTGTTTTATCACCATTTTACTTGTTATTTTTAATTTAAAATGATCAGATTTTAGACTAAGTTGTTTCAGTTTTAGCTTTTTGTAAAAAAAAATTAAGATCTTATTAAAATAGTTGGTGTCCTTCAAAGTTTTTAGATTTCCATTTTTAAAGTTGTCAAATGTTAGCCATATAATTTCTTATTCCACATTTTTTCTTCTTCAAAGTTTTAGTTTTCTATTCGGTAAACTTTCACACTGTGGGTAAAAGAACAATGCCTAGAGGGCAAGACTGCTCAGTTCTGGACGATATAACTAAAAAGTTTAGCTTGGCCATATTCCAAGCTTGGTCTTTCGCGAGTCAAAAATCCAAATTAAACCAATAAAACTAGATATTTTGTTCACATGTGGGTGATGTTATATCAAATGGCAAGGGGTGTCACTACGTCTACTTGACTTGAGCAAAAGACAGCCAACTATTCAGGAATAACAAAGACAGAGATGAAAATAATTTATGCAGCCTCCCTATAATGATTTATAAACCACCACCAATCTATAATATCCTCTACAAACTGTGCATTTTGTTTGGAACATCACAAACATTAGGATGTCATCCATAAGCACCTCGGCTATTTTACTTTTATTTCTCTTTCACTGATGAATATTGTCATCAGTAGCTAAGAATAAATTATAAGGCTAGACATAACCTAATTCTAACCCTAAACCCAAGGGAGAAGCTGTTTTTGACTAGTCGATAAGGATGATGTTTTATACTGTATTTAAGTTTTAGACTTTTACACCATCCCAAGGGCAGCTGAAAGCTTAAGTATTTAGGAATGTATTACCTTTAAACACATTTATAGATTTTATTCACAAATACAGTAGGCCGTTAGTTTACCCAAGCACTTAACTTGCTTTTGAATTGCTCACCCTTTCTCAGTGTTTCTCTCTGTTGACCCGACCCAGGTCTTCACCTGTTCATTTGTGTGTCAGATTATTAATGAGGCTGTTAGGAGCCCCTCTCACACCCCCAATACCCTTGTTTTCCTAGGAAAAAAAATATACATTTGAATCTTAAAGGTGAACAATTTCTGTCAAGCAAGAAAAAAATTGTTTAATTTTCTGAGTATTTAATGTATAATTGACCAAATCACTAATATCTTGCTCTAGATATTATTCCTTGTGTGTTGGGATGGATTAAAAAAGTACCTTGGATACAGCTATGCAGCTATGTAACATTTATACTTTTTTAAAATGTTCTCACCCTTTCTTCAGGCCTCCGGAGCTGGTGTACAAGTATGGAAACCTGAGTGAAGGAGCCTGCAAACCTGGCTATGCATCTGCCAAAATGACTGCTATCTATCCAAAGTAAGATTCTTACATTTCTCAACATAGTTTAAACAGACATTATATATTCTGTCATGATTTACTTCTGATCTGATTTGTTGGAGATGTTTTGGGAGATAGTAAATTAAAATGTACTTACTCTAAACGAAGTGGCACTTTTAAGTCAATAGTCTTGACACCCAAGTTAAATTATCAAACTTTAGAGCGTTAAAAATATACAGCATAATGTATTTGATTAAATTGTGAGAGCAATAATCGTTATTCATTTGAGGAATTTAAATCTTATAAATGATGTGTGACAAGGGACATTGGTGACTTGAAAGAGAGCATTTTTTCGTATTTTCAGTGAAGAGCAAAAGTACTGTTTGCAACTGCCTCGAAATTTTTACAAAAATGTTACAAAAACTTTTTACAAAATGTATACACAGCTAAAATGATAAGCTCTTTAACCTTGGCTCCTCTGTTTCAATCTAGAAGTTATTGCTTTACAAGTTGCTAGCAACCATAAACAAGAAAATGAATTCCGGAGTGAATTCACCTTCAGGTTTCTTTCATATTGAAACTTCTTTTTGTAAATGCAGTTCTTTAGTGAACCCCTTACTATCTGGCCGATAAATATGCATCAGAGCAAAAGCATATTGAATATTGTTGTACAGCTTCCTTTTAAGTTCCTTTTTAAGATTAGGTAAATGTTTAGAGAACTTTAAAACAAATATTATAAAGAGGTTTATTAATTTATATATGGCTCTCAAGAAACAATTCCTTTACACACATTAATTTGTTAACAAAATTAGTTTTTGTTATACATTCCAACAGTATCCAGTTGCAGATTGTTACACCAGTGCAAAAATTTTGGGGTAGTAGGTGCGTGAGTGACGCTATGACCTGCGTTAGAAGTCGATTTGGATTTAAAGGCTGTCAGACTTTGATTTAAAGGTTGAAAGACTTGAAGGGGATGGTTACTATCCTCGTTTCAATATGCTAATGTGAACCATGGTTTTTTGTTTGCTCTTCATTTGAATAATTCCTGTATGTAATATTATTTCAACAATCCTAGTGTTTCTGGACATGAACATGCACATGTCAGAGAAACGCCTTTCTGCAAACAAGTATCCAATCAATGAAATGCTCCATGAGAGTCAGCAATATGAGCAGGTAGCATCAGGTTTAAATATGTGGTTTAGGGATATTTCGGCTTGGCTCTCTAATACAACGAAAATGGAAAAGGAAACATGACTGCACATCAAGTGCCTTCATCATGCATGTCACAGCACTGAGTTAAACAAATAATGAAAAAATAGACACACACACAAAAAAACGTATGCCGTGGGGATGTAGCTAAAGATATGCATCTGTTTTCAGTCGTCTGTGATGTGAGATTTCAACACCTCATAAAAGAGCTTGACCCACCCCAAACTCATCTTTTTCTGAATCGAACGCTGTGGTACATATCGAACCGTGAGCTTTGTGTACCATTCCATCCCTACTTGTTGTTGAAAACAACGTTTCTAGTGACACATGACTCCATCCCTGACTTCTTCTCCAGTACCGGTATTCTAAAACTGGTGTGCTGCAGCGTTATATTTTTCTTGAGTTCATTTGCAGCTTTCTGTTTTATTTTTTTGTTCGACACGTATTGAATTCCAATCAAAATAGAATCTCCCAATTCCAATTGAATAGAACTGCTGTCACACATTAGATATTTATAGTTTTCATAGGTCTCGTATGTCTCTAATAGTGTTTGACATATTGATTCAAAATTGTCACCAGTTACAGTTCTGTGTTTTCAGATACACAGCATTTTTTTACACACAAGTTTTTTTATAAAGAAGTTATTCTGACATTACAATAAAGAATATTTGTATGTACAAACAATAAAAAGCTTGTGTAAAGAAAATGGACACAATTGGTTTGGTAAATGTAAATGTTTAAAAGACTTCTTTTTCTGAATAAATGTTCATTTATGTTAACTTTAAACAATCATTTTTGTTACGCAATTAAAGGTTAAAATCAAGCTTTTCTTAAATGGCTATAACTTTTCAGTTGGTTTAAGATGTAAATCAATGTAATGTTTGTGTGACAATTCAAGTGTGTTTTCTGAACTTGAAATTGAAAGATAGAGGAATGATTATCGTTCTCATATTTTGCATGTTTCACATAATGTTTCGTGTTTATCCCTGCATGATGTGATTGTGTTTTGTGTGTAAGGTATTTTATGATTCAATAGAGTAAACAACAGATGATGGCTGAGGGATGGGAAGTTTGTTTGGATGAGGACAAAAGAAGCTTTGAATGAATGCTGGGTTTTATCTTCTTTTTTATTTTGAATCTGTTCAGCCTTTCTAAACTTGCCTTTTGATCTGCATGGCTTCACAGTGTTGAGTGCAACAGGGACTGCCCTGATTTTTCACCGCTTCAGAGACGCTATGTCACTAGGAAACAACAAGGCCCCTCAGACCAGTCTCGTAGAATCTCTAGCTGAACCAAAAATCCTTTAAACTCTTGTTCGTTTGAGATCTCCAGGATCTTCACCACCCTCACAAAGCTCCTATTGTGCTAGCCTTCCTGTATTTGCCGCCTGACAGGAAAACGAAATCAAAAGAAGCCACTGTGGAAGACCGAATGAGTCAAGTTCATCGCTCTGACTAAATCTACGAGTCTCGATGATGTCACATAGCACTCATCGACTCCCAATGATGTCACCAGCCATTGATGGAACTTTTTCTTCTTTGCTGGCATTCACAGTCTATTGTTTCCTCATCTTCAGCATGATTCCCCAGCTGGCTATTGTTAGCAGACGTGGGTTTCTACTACAGCATGATAAACACGTCACTGTTTGGTTGGTTCATGTAGATTTCTTTCTTCGCCATCTGATTGTTTAGAAATAGCTCTTTGACCAATCAAGCAAGATTATTTTGGAAAGGATTTTAGCAGCTATTGTCAAATATAAATTATCACACTGTTGCTACAGCAATATTTAGATCAGGTTGGAATGTTGCTTTGGAGTGATTTAAACAAACATTTAAACTATGGAGAAAATGTTTTGAGTCATTTAAGATGTGGAAGATTTATGTGCATTGTCTTCTTATTGTTAATCTATGCAGATACACCTAGAGATAAGTGAAGAAGGATGATGTGTGAATTATTGCCTAAAAATATTTCAACAGGTTCCTAAATTAACAGCAAATGTGTATGGGATGTGGCTTTAATAACAACTATTGATTAATCATTGGTCTCATAGGATAGGTGTATCTTGTAGTGAAGTAGCAGAACTGTAACTTACCTCTATCACACATTTGAGCTTTTTCATTGTGTGATGCTGAAGTTTACCACAGGTTTATGATTTTAATTTATAATTATAATCATAACAACAACAACAACAGTAATATTTATTCTGAATGTGGGTAGAGAGGGGTCATCATTTTAAAGTGGGTTGTGGTTTCCTATTGAGTATTATAGTTGGGGAAACAGTGAATGGATAATTCAGAATATTAGCAACTTATTTCTATGCTATCCTAAATTTACAGATAGTTAGCCATCAATGTGAATTCCAAAGAGAATAGAGAAACATGAAAAAGGGTCAAATGTGATCATTTATTCATGATCAGAAATGGAATAGTGTTACAGATTCCCAAATTATTTGTTTATGGGTTGTTTGTGATTAAATCCCTCTTCTAGGTGATTTTTCCATAAATATATTACTATAAATATATTTCCAGTTCCTTACACAACATTGAACAAATTCATTTTCTAACAATCAGGCGCTGGTAAACTATGAAACTTTCCTTTAATGCATGTTTTTGAAAGGCCCTCGTGACTGTAATCCGAGAGCTATTACCTCAATTTTTGGAGGTGGAGGTTTTTTTTGTTAGTTTTTTTTTTGGTATAAATGAATGTTATGATAGGTTATAGGGACGAACATGTGAGTGCACAGGCACTAGAGCTTATTTCAGCAACTCTGACTAGACTCTTTCTAATTAAAGACAACATTTTTATATTCAAAGCACTTTCAAATTTAACACTCCAGTAGGGAGGTCCTTTCACCTAAAGCCAAGTTTCACCCCACATGAGGCAATTTTTTAAAAACCGATTATAGTGGCTCTTTATAATATTGAAAAACCCCAGGCAATATGAAGCTATGAAATTTTCATGTATATATTTAATTTTTAATATATTTGAAGTATACTCAAATTTGGCGACGAAAATAAAGTGTGCTGAATTAATGCTTTTTTGGGGGGGTTAACCACATGATAATTTAGTTAATTAAGGAAAACACTTTTAGACATTTTTGATAAAACATTAATTTGGGCAATTAGCTGTTTCTTTTTTTTTTGAAGAACATGTGTAGGAAACCACCTGAAGTCATAGGTGTTCAATCACCAGCTCACCCCATAGTGTCCTACATTTTCAACACATCCACTCCTTTCCCAAAATTGTTTGTATTGGACTCTTTAATCAAATGTCTTGGTTGAACTTGAGCATGCGGTTATGAAAATACAGCCCCCCAGTGAGAGATAGCCACGAGGAAAAGAGCACAGTCTGCAGAGGACCCTCATGACAAGCAGAGCCTGTCTGTCTTTAGGCCAGAAGCTTCTGCACCCAGTTATTTATAAAGCTATTTGATCTGGACCCCTTCATTAATTACGGGTTGTTTTGAGAGCTCTCAAATTGTCTTATTAGGTAATGAAAGTAAATGGAGATTTTATAAGATGTTCATTGCATTGCTGGGCATTTTCAGGACTCTGTAAGTGTAATGAATGCTGTCATCAATCTGAAACTTTACAAACACCGCACCCCCCAATTTAATTCCTCTTTCCTCCTCCAAATATTATGTTGTTACTTGATTGGTTGAAAACCAACTGAGGTGTCTAGTTATATAGATCATAAAACTGGAGAAAAAAAAATATAATAAAATGTTTTTTTTTTTTGTAATATTGTTTTAATATATTTTTGGTAATGTGTTCTGTTGTTCTCATAGTCCCAAAAGTAAGACTTGTATTTTTACTTACCCATGTTTTTTCTCTCTTTGCTGACCCATGATTAGCCACGCAATTTCTCTTGAGGGGGTTTCATTTTCTACAAGCTCTCCTTGTTAGCAGTTTCCCAGCCCAACTTACTGTGATTTCTAACTAATTGTAAAAGACTCACCAAAGAAGAAAAAAAAAACTGAAAAATGATCCCACATCCTCATGTTTGTAAATGAAAAATGAGCCTGCTGAGTAGGACGGGTCATGAAAACAGACATCCATCGTGTGGCCACACTTACGGAAGCAGAAACGAACCAGCGTTCATGGCATGTTTGTGGAAAGGCCTCTGCTTTCTTGGACTTGGGCTGTTAAACGAAACCATTAGATGACCCCTGAAAGGGAAGTGGTGTTGAGAAATGTTGGTCTGTGAATGTTCACACAACCCAACACCACCTTTGAGTGACTCACCCTTCTACTTCCTTAAGAGTTCCGCTTTTGCCTTGATTTGATTGTTGTTAAAAAGCCTTTTGCTGGCAGGGGGCTTGATAAAAAATGACGGCAAGCATCTGAGGGTCGGAGAGACAGGCATTCGTCCTTTTGTCTACACTTCTAGGGGAGTGTGCTGGGAAAAAGCCTTAGGGTACAGTATCCCCTGACTCCTCTGGAGAAGGCCTGAGGTGAGGCCTGGGTTTGTGATGAATTGTTTCTCCTTGAGCCACACAGTTCTAAACTTTAACCACAGGTCAAATGGGAGATGAAGCAGGACTCACTCACAAACAAAAGACCCTTTCACGTCTTCAAATTCCGATGCACAGAAAAGTACTGTGTTGTGTTGATTTTTGTCTTGAACTTGACTTAATTAGGTTGCACTTTTTTGTACTTTGAAGCAAATTTGTTATCAGCCCTCACTGTGTAGTTATTGTATCATTTTTGCTTTGCAGGTTTAGTAAGCCAGCTTCCATGTTTTTGGATCGAAACTTCAAGCGGCTATCAAAAGTGAGCAACTATTTACCTCCATTTGGTTTCAAAACCCAAGGTAAGGTTTACTTTTTAAATAGTTTTGATTTGGTAGAGCTTAGTCTGGGTTTCAGTTCAGTGTTTATCAATTTCAGAAACTTTTTTTTGGTCATTTAGATTCTCTCTTCTCACTTTTAAATTGAGCCTTCGTCCCTTACTCAAGATGTACCTACAGACTCATAGGAATAGTTATGAATAACTTATCATGCAATGTGGAAAGGTGTAGTGACAGGCAAAAAAGTAAAACTTTAAATGTAAATATGGGTCAAAATCAGAATGAAAATGCAGTAGCAACCAAACAACTTGTTAAATGCCTGTATTTGTTTGTTTGTTTTTTGGTCAAGACCCGCCCATGAGGCTGTTTTGAATGACATGACAAACAACCAATCCAATTTTGTTTCACATGTCCTCAAAAAATTTTGTTTTGGAGCTTGAAAATGTCATTACCTCAACTGAGCGATATGCGACAAGTCACAGAAGACAATAGATAATGCAAGGTTTCAAGAATAAAACAACGACCTATAATCAAATCGTAGGGCGCACCCTTTGTACTTAGTAATATAATTTTTTCTCGATCAATCTTAACTTAGTTTACAAGTGGAACGAAAACCAAAAGTAGCACTCACTTCTCTGGGAAATCAAGACAAATTCAACCAACCATATCACAACTTTAGGATTCTTGAAGTCCCTGCCATAAAAAAAAATCTCCAAATCCATCAGACTGTTAGTTTGAGAGGTCTGAGACTAAAATGACTGCATTAATGACTTGCATGCATGAAAACAGCTGGAATCTTACAATGGAAGCTTAGTACTGATCAGCTTTGATGCCGTTGGTGCTTGTGTGAAGGCAAACCTGACTGTGTGTACATGGATAAACGGTGTGCTGTACGGATCACAGAAATGAACATCTATGAGGTGGGGTTTTTATGCCATTCAAAAGAGAACAAGAAGTTCATTCTGCTGTGCATTATGAATGTATCAAAGAGATCGTTGAAAGAAATCTCCAGATAAGGCAACAAATTCTTGAAGGCAACTGGTTGTTAATGTAATCCACCATTGTCTGCTTTTCCCTCAATGTGAAAAGACGATAACATCTTTGATTTCAGCACACTGTCAAATATTCCAGCACTTGAGGGCATGGGGCACATGAGGGTAGCTTGAATGTAACCTTTATTTTGCTTAAGGGCACACATGAAGACTTTCAATAGAGAAGCTCCCATGTTTACATTACACCTGTGTTTTGTTTGCAGCACGGTTCGTGAGCTTAGTGTGACTTAAATCATTCGGATCGGTGATACGTGTGCTTCTTGAATAGAGTCCGACAAAAGTCCTCGAGTCGTGTCCCAGACGGGTTTAAAAATAGGTGTCTTGTTTTCTGCACTAGCAATTCTTCTATAAGCGATCTCTGCGGCCACCTACGGCTTTGTGATTTCTGTTCTTGATTACAACGGCCTCTGTGAAAAACATTAGTCAAAGTGTTGCAGATGGTTATGTCGAGGGAAGGGTAATCCCAGCATCCTTTACAGATGGGAAAACCTCATACCTCAAAGGAGGATAAATCATAACAGGTTTTTAAGTGTACTTTGCCATTTTAAGAGTCATGCACTACTAAATAGATTCTTTAATCTAGTGTCACAGGACGGAGTGTCATTCTTTGCTACTTGGGGATAGCTGCAATGTTTCAGTGTTTTACAAGCCTCTTTCATGCAATTTTTTCAAGAAGATTTAGAACAAGAGAGATCAAAGAAATGTCACTCTGCTCCAAATGGTTTGATGTTATTAGCCAATCATGTTCTGAAAGCGTTTTCGTCACAACTGACCTTTCTGTGTTGGGTTTAGAGAGTGATTTTACTCTTCCCTGCGAACCCCACATGTTCTTAACTACTACTAAATGTTTATTGGTTTCATTAAAAACAATCGTAAGCACCTACATCTTTCCAAACAAGATATGTATTTTTTGTTTCTTGTTCCAGTGTGGTCTGATTGTGTATGCAGACCACGGTGATGCTTGATATGAGCTGTCAGCACAATGTCCAAACAATGATGGCTACTCCCTAATGCTTTTAAATCATTAAGGACACCGTTTCGGGTCAATAGAGATTTCAAACTTTCACATACTGTAGCATTTCCCAACAACAAACCAGATCAGAACCACATAAATACATTAGTACATGATGTTTTGTTTGCCTTTCAAAAACTCATTAATTAACCACAAAAAGTAATAGTGTCATACGTCAATGTACTTGAAAATGTTTTTAGGACAGTAGAATCTTTCGCCCAGAAGTGAACCATGATCTTGTATTTTTTTTAGGTTGAGTAATGTGAAATTATTTTTGCCTTTGCATAAACTGTATGTCTCTTCTGAAAAGGACTCAACAGTAGAAAGGCTGCAATATGTAATGCGATGAGGTTTGCTTGCTGTTTAATGTTTTATTTTTGCTATATTTTTTAATTGGGGTTGTCTCAGAAATATTTTATTGTTTAGGTTTTAATTTAAATCTCCGATGTCTTTTGAATATAATGACCAAAATAAAGACCAACTGATTTTATGTTTCTCTTTAACCCCACTTTAGGGCACAGAAAAAAAGCTTAAATCTTATCTACCAAATGCTGTGTGTTCTAGATTTTAGAGCCCAATAGTGTTTAAACAAAGCAGGTTAAAATATTGAAACCAATCGTTTTTGGGGGCACAGTTTTCAGATGCTGGATTTTTAATACATTTTTTATTCATTAAAACTCATAATAATAACTTGTACCTTATTACACTTATTTCACAAACCTTTTAAGAAGTGTAACTTTAACAAAACACTTTATTAATAAGTAAATACATTTTAATTGTCTGTTTAAAGCACTTTTGTTGGCTTTGCTGTATGAAACATACTGTCACAATTAAACATGACACATGAAAATTAAGACCTGAACATTGATAAACCTCAAACCAACATGTTTAAATAGCTTTAGTAATTAATTAAAAATGTCTTCAGTGTTTCAGTGGAAACATATACCATTTATTGTAGCAAGCAAGTCACATACTGAAAAAGAACCATGGACATCTTACAACAATTTTTGTGGCTAGTTTATAGTTTTGAGAATGGAATAATTGGAGCGATTGAAAATATGAAAAATATAAATCTGAAAACCACTGTATGCGTAATGTTTTAGATTTTGTAAAATCATTATTTGATTCAGATGGAAACATAAAATGCCTTACAAGGAAATCCGGTGTCTGATGATTTGATGACATAATGCTTGGCTTCTCCGTCTGTGATTTTGCAGAGCTGTTTAGTCATAGCGATCATTCCTCTGACATACTAAAAGTGTTGCTCACCATTACATTGAAGTCTCAGGATAGGAATTTGACTTGTTTGCTAAAGGAATTCCATTTTTATGGACTGTTTGTGTACGTAATCTATTTCCAGTTACTTACACTAGTTTAAGGATACAATAACGTGTGCATTAGACCACCGGGAGTGTAGATGGTTAGTTTGACTAATGATTTTCATCCATTAGACGTGATCATCTTGACATGTTTTCATTTCATTCTTTTTTTATCTCTACAGATAGAATCATAGATGCTATACTCTCACGCACAAAGAGTTATGGGCTGAGTGAAGACTTGGATAAGTATGTTGTTGTTATTCTTTTGTACATTTTTTTAAATTATTTTGTTTCTTTACTATTGTAAATTGAGGTATACAAATGGGCAGAGGTGGGTAGAGTATCTAAAAATAGTCAAGGAAAAGTGAAAGTAGTTGTCAGAATAGTTACTCAAGTAAGAGTTAAAGTAACTTCATTTTATTTTTACTTGAGTAAGAGTAAAAAGTATTGATTTTGAAAAATGTACTAGTTACTTCTGATCTGAATGATACGAAGCAAAGACACTGATTAAAATAATATCTAGTTGTCATACATTTAAAAAAAATGTTTGTGTTCGATTAAATGCAATTGCTGTTAAATGTCAAGTTAAATATAGCTAAATAGAAGAATACAGCAAAGATATAACCAAAATGTAACTATTTAAAGTACAGATTTTTAACTACAAATTTACTTTTACATTTTTAAAAGGACTCAAAAAGTAATTGTAATTTTTCTCAAGTAAATGTTACCAACCATCTCTGCAAATAGGCTTTGCGATGTTCTGACTTCCAAGTTTTGAATTGTTGTAATAATTGTATTTTTATCATATACTTATCACATGTTATCTTTTTAATGCATGGATGGATTTTTAGATTTAGCAACTAAACTGCTTCAGTTGTGATTTAGTTGCCTGCAATCTTTTGGCTAATTTATGATGTTTTATATTATGTTGTATTTACAGATTGACTTGTAAAAGATGTATAATAGTTGGTAATGGCGGAATCCTCAGCAACAAGTCTTTGGGATCTCGTATTGATGAATATGATGTTGTTATAAGGTGAGCAAATGATGTGAACAAACAAGAATAAATAGTCAGAAATGTAGTCAATACAAAAGAACTCATTTGGAAGGTTTGTTTATTCTTAGACTCAACGAGGCCCCTGTGAGTGGCTACACCAGAGATGTAGGTACCAAGACCACCATGAGAATAACTTACCCCGAGGGAGCCATCCAAAAGCCTGAGCGATACGAGAAAGATTCCCTCTTCGTCTTCTCTGCTTTCAAACCTCTGGACTTCAAATGGTTGAGACAGATGGTCAATGGGGACAAACTGGTGAGTGCCACACAGTAAAATGTGCTTATTCTTCCAAAGGATTCCTTCTAAACAACGGAGTCAATCTGATGAAACTAGTTTCAAATCAAAATAATATAACAATGTTGATGTGCATTTTCTGTGAATTGTTCCTGAACTGCTCAGTCGTTTTAAACACATTTAATGTGATACTTGCTAGCGTTTTTTTCCTTCTGCAATCCTAAAGAATTTTTTTTATTTAGCTAAATAAGCAAACTGTATGAAGGCTTTATTTATCAATGCAGAAAAAGCTTGTGACCGCGGTTTTGTGTCTTTCCATGGTTTTTATTTTAGTGGGTTGCTTTTGTGCAATAGATAAATAATAGAGAATTGGTTTGTAAATGAAGGTGGGAGTCACACAAATTATTATATTCTCCTACAACCGGCACATACTAGAGGAGATCTGGGTCCATGTGGCTCACACTTGTTGGTGGCGAAACCAAAATGTTTTTTTTTTTTTAATACCAGTTTCTCTCTCTCTCTATTCATCTATAGCACAAAACGAGTCACATAACTGGCAACAATTTCATCCCTCACAGTGGAGTGCATGACTGAGCCCGATCCAAACTCGAGTAAAATTATCCTGAACTAACCCGATTTTTTGTGTCCCAGTGGTCTCAGACTGTAATTTGACCTTTATGAGCCACAGGAACTGCCAACATTGTAGTTAATGATTTAAAATAAAATAAACTCCTTAATTTACAAAAAATAATCCTCTGTACTAAGACGTTAATTTAGACAACACTAGTTTGCCAACAAGATATTTAAAAAATCGAAATAATTTAGTATGTTATTCAAAATTGCCTGTAAAATGTTTTGGTGAAAGTTGATTGGATTTTTTTAAATGGTAATTTAAAAATACCATTTAGAGCAGGGGTGTCCAACGTCGGTCCTGGAGAGCCGGGGTTCTGCACATTTTTGGTTCAACGAACATCATGAAACACACCTGTGGCACTAATTATGGTCCTCTGATTGGCTGAAGTAGAGTAGTATGAATACTACAGCAGGGTTGCAACTAAAATGTGCGGGACAGTGGCTCTCCAGGACCGACGTTGGACACCCCTGATTTAGAATCTTCCATCATCTAAGGTAAAAAGGGTATTTATATACTTTGTTGGTAGAGCTCCTTCCTGAAAAAATGGTATATATCTCCAGTTTCTGTAATCTATTTTAGTGTGATGGTAGCCTGTCTTTGAACTGAAGGGGATTTAAAATTTTGCTGCAGATTCACATAGAAAAAAACTTTACAATCAGATTTCTACATGTTCTCTGCATGTGTGTGTTCTGAGTATGAGCTGCAAGAGCTCCGAGTGCAAATTTGCAGGTAGAAAAAAACAGGTTATAACTACATTAAATCATTTCAATGATTGCAGAAGAATTTTACTACATTTCTTTTCTAGCCAATCACTATCTACTCATAGCCTTTTTTTTTATTACACTTCAGATCTATATACCATAAATGTAGGCATGTTTAGCTAATATATCAAATTATTCTAAATATTCCTTTCTGTCAACATTTCTGTGTCTTTTGTGCTTTAAACTAACAAAGTATTAAGGCAAAGGTTCCTTTCTCTTTTCCTGACACAAGGTTTAAATGTTCTCCGCCCAGGTTTGACTGGCATCTGGAGAATTACCCTCTTAATCAGAGGGGTTAGTCCATTTGAAGGAGTTTGCTCTTATCTTTCAGTTTTAATGGCTCTGCCTTAATCTCTCTCAAAGAGAAAGAATAATCTCAGTTTTCCTCTTGTGTCCACTGACTCAATTAATCAAGTACAGTTTATTTTCTTCAGTTATTTTTTTACATATGCTCATTCTTGTACTGTCTAGACCATGAAAAAGGAGAGTCCAATAATCTCCTTTTCATAAAAATACTGGACTTGTTCTACTACACTTAAGCTTTGTTTCCTTTTAATATCATGGGGGATTCTGGAAGGGTTGTGCCTCAAATCCTTGACATCTTTAAGATGTCAGTGCAGTCTTTATTTATTTATTTATTTTTACCCTACACTTTGCGGATAAAGAAGCTATCCCTCCATAAGTGATCTTGAAACTGAGCTAGACTTGGTGGAAAGCTTTTTTGATCACACCGTTATCTTCTAAAACATGATCCTATTTCTTTACATGCGAGTTTTGAAAAAACTCAAATTTGTCTGCTTCAGTGTCAGTCAATCTATATAATAGCTGTAAAGCAGCTTCGTAAACAAAGCTTAAAGTAGCTGAATTTCATATCAAAATGTATAACAAAAAGTTTAATGGGAGAGTAAAATTTCAGCATATAATTAAAGAGCCATAATTTTCCTATTGAAATCATTTAAAAAAATAAAAAAAAAATAAATAAATAAAAAAAAAAAAAAAAAATATATATATATATATATATATATATATATATATATATATATATATATATTCTTGGTAGTGCATTGAGTAAACAAAAACTTGTGCACATGAGGAGGAAATGAACATCTCAGTAAGACATAAGGTGAATGCAGACAGCACATGTGACCCCACAAAGGGAGTCATGCTGAGCAGGTTAGGTGCTAATCACCTCGCCATCCTGCGGGCCATTGAACATGAAGATCCATTAATGAGCAGACCCCTAGTCAGCACCTGAAAACAAACTAGAGCAGCAAGAGAGCGGTTACTACAGCACAATATTTACATCAAAGAATGTATGGAAACAGCATCACGGTGGCGCAGTGGGTAGCACGGGCGTCTCACAGCAAGAAGGTCGCTGGTTCGCGCATCGGCTGGGTCGGTTGGCATTTCTGTGTGGAGTTTGCATGTTCTCCCCATGATCGCGTGGGTTTAATCCGTGTGCTCCGGGTTTCCCCACAAGTCCAAAGACATGCGGTATAAGTGAATTGAGTAAGAACGATTGTCCATAGTGTTAAAGTGTGAATGAATGAGTGTGTGTGTGTGTGTGAATGTTTCCCAGCGATGGTTTGCGGCTGGAAGGGCATCCGCTGTGTAAAACATATGCCAGAGAGTTGGCGGTTCTTTCCGCTGTGGCAACCCCGAAAGGGAAGAAAGCCGACATGAAGATGAATGAATGAATGTATGGAAACGACGGAGATCTAAGTCCATTGAACCATGTTGTTGTTTGAGGAGATTGTATGTGGTTTTGTTCATGGCACCATAAGGGTTTTTGATACAAACCAAGTACCAGTTATATGATCACTTGGTTGAAAAGATATGTTTTGGGGGCCTTTCAAATTGGGAATGTCTTGAATGCTCCGTTTCTGACAACATTCGCTCCCCCTCCTCAATCCCCCACAATTTTACATACACACTGTTTTTGCGATACGCTACGAAGACGCTTGCATACATAAGTCACCGGAAACACGTTGTGTGGACAGTGGAAGAAGAAAAGACGAAAGCTCTCGCGTCACGTCTGCGACTGCTCGCCGAAATATACAATTTTCTGTACATAATGTTGGTTAGTTTTTGTGCGTCATGTCGAACTGAGAGACTGAATGCTCTTGTCTGCCCAAATTTCGATGAAACATTGGATTTCCTCACTCCTCGACAAACATCCTTTTCCAGTCATGCTGATCTGTGTATAAACAGTGAATGAGTCGAGGAGTTTTTATGCCACGTCGAGGGCAGACAACTTCCTCTTTTGATCCATATGTACTTCCAATAACTCCTCTTGGCCACGTGAACCAGACTACCACAGAAGCGCTTTCGAAAACGGTTAATGGAAACAAAAGAATTGCTTACACACAGACTACAAGCAACCGTTACCCGAGCGAAGTGTTGTTGGAAACTGAATACAGATGCCAGTGTGAAAGGCCCCTTAAATTCTGTGAGCGTAACTAAGCTCCAAACACCCTCCAGGACTTCATTTTAATGCTTTGACGCTCTAAATGAGAACACTCTTCCTTCTCTGGTAAATGTATTAATCTTGGGGACCATCAGCCACCCAGCTTTTTGGGATTGGAGCAAACAAGGCGGAATGTATAGTGACAAGGGATTGCAGAGGTAGGCTGGAGCCAAGCCATTCAGGGACTTTTAGTCTACAAACAGTATTTTCCAGTCAATACAATATTTTACAGGATGCCAATGAACAGAAGGCAGAACTGGTGTAATGTGATCATATTTATTTGTTCTTGTGAGAACTCTAGATGCTGCATTCTGAACAAACTGTAATTTTTGTAACTCAGCGGCTGAGGAAGCTGGGGTTTAGCGTTACAGTAGTCCATACTGGAAGTCATGACAGCATTGTTATTTTTCGACGTCTGCAATAGACAGCATGTTCCATGCTTTAGCAATGTTTCTAAAGTGAGAGAAGGTGGTTTTAGTAAAATAGGAAATATTTTTATATAATTCTTTTTTTGGAAAAAATTCAACTCCACATAATGATCCACTTGAAACATGATTGTTTTTGGATCTATTTTGGTTTAATTTTAAATTTTAAATTTATTTAAATATCAACAATGTTTTCTGAGCTAAAAACAAACAAACAATCACAATTGGTTTTTGTTTTTCAAATTTGAGACCAACGTCTACTTGTTAATACATACAAAAAGAGTGTGGAGGTTTTGTGACCCTAGTGAAAAGTTAAATAGCATCTCACAGTAGACAAGATGGAGGAATGTGAAACATGTACAGAGCGAACTCTGCTGTGTATCTGAAGTTCACCAAACATGATTTGATGTGGAGGAGGGAGAACATCTGTTGCCTGCTACAGCTTACTAGAAGAATCATACACAAAAACAGGTTTTATCCAAGAGCCTTAAATTTTTTGGGGTATTTCATCACTTTCCTTTCTCATTACATTGTATATTTGTTAAAGAAAGTTCATAAGAAGCAAGAAACTTCCAAAAGTTTCAATTTGACATCACTAGACCAAAGAAATGGAACACATAAAAAATCTAATACCTTCCCTTTTGAACACAAAGATTAGTTTTCTAAGATTTATTTCTGCATATAAGTAATGCTTGAGACAAATTTATATTTGCAGAAAAAAGGATGAAATAGACAAAATAATACTTGTCTCTCATGAATTTGGACTTATTGTATACTGTAAATGTGGTTTGCTGACAAGAGGTGTGAAAATCGCTTTTTTTTCCCCAATCTACAACATTGATGCCAAAATAATTAAGGTCTTCTGATAAAGGCAGGATGCTTGCCATATCTATTAAGACCACCCAGAACGCGCAGGCAATCATATAGCCGTGCATGTAAACCTCTGAGAATACCTTAGCAACTGCATCAATTCCCCTGGCAGCAGTTTTCGTTCAGGAAGCAGGACTTGGCTTTTCTTCACAAAACCTAGAAATGCAGTCCCTGATTGTTTTTCTTTGGGCAGACAGCCACAGCTGTGGACGATGTTTACATCCAGCTCATCGACGTGACCTCCCGTGTATGTATTAAGTTGTAAGAGTATCATGTTTAAAGTGGCTTTTTCACCGATTGTCACTTGACAAATGAAGGCCGTCACAATTGTGAATTCTTCTAAATGAAAAACGACGGAGTTGTATTCTTCTCTCTTGATTAACGTCTGACTCCAAAAGCCCCTTACATTCCCTCGTTCCCTTCTTAAACAACTTGGACTGTGTTTATTTTTAACTGGCAAAAGGATTGGTATCTTAGGTCCTGATGAAAATCTGACTAAGCGTTTATCTAGTTTGGGAAATTTTACGTACCGCAAATGTTTCTGTAAGTAATCTCTCTAAAAAAACAACAACAACCATTAATCTTTGTACTCAATCACATAGAGCCTTGCAAAACACAAAATCTCTAATAACTATTTTCAAGTATTTTGCTTTCTTCCAACAGTTTCTGGAGTCCAAACTACAAAGTAACACTAACTTCAAAATTACTAATAAAATGAATTTCCTTTTTGGTCAGTTTTATAACAGAATTAGTGCACAATTAAATTAGAATATTATATTCTGAAATTTAAATAGACATATCTACAAACTGGACATTTTTAGGGTTAAAATGGCTCTGACACTTTGGTTTTTACTGTCTCATAAACACCAACATTGTAAACATGCTGATTACAAACACATGAATCATGAACACTCATGATACCGGAATGCCCCTCTATTTGACTAAATAAAGGTTTCAGTGATCTTTGTGTTTATAGTAAGTTAAAGAGACTGAGAATTTGAAATGAAAGTTGCTTTTCAATGGCTTGGAAAAAGCTTGAATATTTGAGATGTGCTGTTAAAAAAAGCATTATTAGTAGTAAATTAGTAATATTATCATCCCATCTAATTTTTTTTTAAGTTTAGGAATAACTGGTATCTTTAACCATCAAAATGAAAGTGAACTAATATCATTGCTTAGAATCTGCATCATATCTCCTACAAGGATTCTTTAAAGACTGCTGTTTAAAAGAGAATGTTTTTCAGCTGGATTAGATTTAAAAGCTGATGTTAACAGTTGCATGTGAAATGTCCACCGTGTATGGTGTTTCTGTCTGTGGTGAGTGCTGATCTGAGCCACACCTCTAGCCCTGACTGGCACCAAGAGGACTACGATTTCTAGAGGCCTGAAACAGTGGTATTCAGGGCTAGATTAAGTCCTTTGGGGGTCACTTTATGCTCAGGAGTGACTTTTTTTGACAAAAACATGACAATAGAAACATGTTAAAACATTTTCACTAAATATATAGTTAATTTCCACTACTGACCACAACTCCCCATAACATACTTGCACCTACGCATAATATATTAGCCAAAATAAACACATGTTTGTTTTATCTATGGATTTGATTGCTTATCAATGAAAATGTGCTCTTAAATATCATTAGTTAAGAATTGTAGGTAATTTTTCAGGTTTATAGTGATGGTTTTTAAAAAGTGAATCATGCAGAGAGGAATAGAAACTGAATATTGTCTCATTATTGCCAAAGATATTACCTACCAGAACACAGAAAGACTTTCCTAGCTATTTACTTTCATTTAGAACAATGTAAAATCACTTCTGATTACACAATATTGAGTGGATTCTAATTACGATCCCTAGGTAAGAGTTTATGTCAACTAGCCTTGCCCTTTTTCTCTCCGTTAGACAAACATATATCTATATTTTTCATATATATAATCTATATTTTTAATGAACAGACAGATATCAATGAACTTGCATTCTATAATGAACCATAGTGTATTTATAGTTTTCTATACCGTATAATGGTGAGCCATTGGTTTTGAGAGAAACCGTCCCGTTTAATAGCAGAAACCTGATGAGGGAATGGAAAATGTTTTGTTGCTAGTGGTGAAAACAGAGATTGGGATCCTTTGTCGAGCGATGTCTTTCACTTAAACACACAAAAGCTCGAGTGACAGTTTGGGCTTTAGAACCCATGTCACTTTAAACATCAGCGTAATCCTTAGCTAGCACAGACTACTCACTCTCTTCATCTCAAACAGTCACACTGATGAAACTTTGAACAGTGACTGTTCAACCCTTTGAAGTAGTTTTCGCTCCGCTGAGCTTTTGTGTACTGAGAACGCTCACGAGTGAATGGAATGCTTGATTTTTCAGGTGGTACTGTATTGACTGGACTCTAGATGTACACTTTACAGTTATTGAAAGATCTTGCGGGAGTTCACCTAAAATCCTTTAGTGATTGGCAAACGCTCCTCACCGGTTTGCAAGGCATTATGTGAGCTTATTCTGTCATGAATAAAATCATGCATGCGATGAAACATCCATCGGAAGTTGAGGAATGTGCTGTCCAGTTGAAAGACTTTGTTTTTTGACATTATTTTTCACATAACACACGATCAGTTAAAAGAGAAGTGCTCCACCCCATTAAGACTGGCACTCGCTCCCCTAAGATTGTTTCATAGAGTTTCAATAGTGTTCATCCCATAAAACCCTGCTACTCTTCTGAGGGTTATAGGGATCTTTTTATACATTGGTGTTGAAAAATTAGATGAATGGATAAATGTTAGAACACTGGGCTATGGTGCAACTCTGGTTTGATTTTTTAAAGACAAACACCAAACAAATTTTGGCTATGGAATTTAAACAGCTATGGACACACGGCAATCTATTTTGTAACAGAAATATTTTTCTATACATTCCTTTAAGACCTTTTTAATCAGAGTCACTTGTGTAACAACCTGCAAATTAGTTTGTCAAAATATGTCTGTCTTTCTCTAGGTTTGCTGAACTTGCATTATTGTCCACAATGCAAGGGTGCATCTGAAAAATGGCACCCCCGAAAACATTCCTGCATAAAATGGCCATTAGTTTCACTCTAAAATACTCTACTGAGACCAAACTCAGCTTATCTGTTTTCTTGCTAGTTCTCCTACAAAACACACTTTGAGAAAAAAAGTTTTTATTGACCTTATCTGTGTAACATCTTACCCGTGTCCCTATGCCATGAAGAGTACAGGTCCAAACTGTTTGCTGATGAAATATGTTTTTGGTAGGTTCTTATAAAAAGACTCCTTAAAACAATGACACAATTTTTTTGTGTTAAATTAAAGAAAATTATGTATTTTTTTATGTATTTTATTACTTTTTATTTATTGATTGCTTTTAGATATATTATAATTTCTTGGAAAATTTTATGATTTAATGCTATTTTATGATTTATTGCATGTTTTCCATGAAGATAGCTGCTTTTTACTGACATGACAGAAATAAACAATCAAGCTATTAAGACTTTAATATTCCTGACTAGGCATTTATGAGGCATTGTCATAATGAACACATAACATCTTATTTTCTACCCAAGGCTTTCTATTGCGTTCAGGTATGCTATTCTTTGAAAATATTTCTCTGATCAAAGTAGGTAAAACATTTTTCTATGATGTCCAAGATTAATTTTCTTAAAAAATTCTGCAAAATTAATCTGCAAAATTTTCCTAACACAAAAACAAAATGAACCAATCTCTAAAAACAGTTTTTACCCTTTTTATAATGTTACCCAAATAAGATGTGTGTGTTTTTTTTGTTCACTGAAAAATCTAGAATTGTGCACACTGTCCTCTTGATTAGTTTTTTTTTTCAACTAATTTAAAGTGGATTAACACTTCAGAGGTCAATGATTTTTGAAACCTGTGAAGAAACTTAATTTGAAAATGGGCATTGGGCCAGGCGTCATGTGCGATAGGAGCGCACCAAATTAACAACTCTTGGAGGTCCTGGAGGTGCATGTGGCTCCCACGATAATTATTTCTATTCCAAATACCAGTGGCAAGGTAATCCTCTGGATTCTGTCAGAGTGCATTTGCCCATCACTTCTTTTTTTCCATTTGACTTAATCTCTTATTGGCAATCCCTTACATGGTAAGAGTCACCTGAAGTGTGTCACTTCTCTAAGATTCATCCTGATTCCATCTTGGGCTTCTTCAAGTTGGTTTTCATGTGTTTGTGCGATGCTACTTGAATTGTCATTTCCTCTTCAGTAACATTGCTAACATGACAGGAAATGTACACACTGTGTGTTTGAGTAAATCATGCTTTAGTTTACTCTGCAAACCTACAAGCAAAATTACTCGTCTACAGTAATTCACACAACTTAACTGACTGTTTGACTTCATTGTATTTCATCTAATTGTCTGATGATTGTGTGTGATGCATTTGTTGAGAACTTATAATGAAGCCAATCTTTCGGTACATGAATGAATCACTACATCACTTTACAAAACTCTTGAGTCAAACAGTAGATGAAGTTAATGTTTTGGATGACATCAAAGTTGGATTTAGTCCAATCTTTCAAGGCTTTGCAAGCAGAGTTCTTGGAGTGGCTTTTCTGTTTTTAGAGTCATATTCTGTTTTTAGAGTTCAATTTGTCTTCTCTCACTTTGACTCAACGAGGAAGCAAGTCTGAGTTTAAGAACATGTGGATGTTTGCTCTTGACCATGCAAACAACCAGGCGTACCTTCTTTAAACAGACAGATGGTCAGCTGTGTCTGTCTATAGTACATTTCATCTAATGAGAAAGGTCAAGTAAAAGTGTTTGGCTAAAACATTTACCAGTCCTAGGTTGTGCTGTGCCCTAGATCGTTATAGATGTTTTGGTTTTCATTGCTTATTTCACAAGTGCTCAATGATTAGAGAAAGTATTTGAATTAAGCACCATCAATTTGCGGTCTGGATTCAAGTCCCAAAATCTTCTCATTCTATGAGTAAGGCTTGTTTTTTGGTTCTCTGTGTTCCCCAAAATTATTTTAATTACAAGTCATGTTGTTGTGTAGATTATATAGGTCAATTATATTAGGTATTATTCATTCGTATTAGTTATTAGTAGTAGTTAGTGTTGGTAGTATTAGGTGTTATTGTTAAAACTGTCTTCTTTTCTCTTAACATGGGTTTTGTAATAGATCCAGAGCTGAATTTTGTGTTGGTACAACGTTTTAAAGTGAAACTGTTGGTCATTTTTTGCAGTCATAATTTTGGGGCTGGCTCCTCGCAGATGTTTGTGCATTGATTGCAACGAGCGGATGCTGAGGAAGGCATATGTAGACTAAAACGGCTTTGTAGTTTTTTTTACACAGGTCTCCTTCATTAATTAAAAGTGAGGCTTTGGTCTGGTAAAAGCAAATCTTTCAATCTGCTCCTAACTGTATTGAAGTCACATGAGCAGTGCTAAAAGAAATATGAGGCATGTTCTTTTTTGAAAATACTAGAGAAATATTAAATTGAACTTTTCTTAGTTTTTTGTTTTTTTTTTTTTTTTTAAACCTGTCCTACTTCAAAGCAGCCCCATGAGAAGGGAGGTGCTTCGTATGAGTTGGTCAGTTTTGCTCTTTCCAGAGAATTGAAGATATTATATTGAGTATTCCTCTGGATAGAAGCTTTTAATTTATTTTATTCGCATACATCACAATAATTACATTAATCATTCATATAAACATACATCAGGACAGGACGGTGTTAATTAAAAAAAGGGGAAAGAGGAGAGAAGTAATTGAGGGGGAAACAGAGGTAGAGAAGTTTTGGAGGGGGAAAGAGAAGGTGAGAGGTATTTGTGGGAAGGAGTCAAGATTGAGTTGAAAATGAGAATAAGTAAAATAAATAGTGTTAGATACCTACCTTAGTACATCCAAGTAGTTCACATCTTTCTACACATATGCATACAAGTATAAATATGCATACATACATACATGTAGATAAACATGCAGAAAAATAATAATAATAATAAATAGAATTAGTAATCATATATGTATATATACATATTACATTGAGATTGAGTCCAGTGATCGAGTTAGTCCCTGTCTCCCTCCAGTCCTCATCTCCTCTTAACAAATCAACAGCAAATAATATCCTCCAAGAAGAATGTGATGCAGGACCACATACAAATTTAATGAAACATTTGAGGACTCAACAGTGTTCAACAGCTTGCAGACAACAGGTGCCGCTATTGGTGTGAATGACCATCAGTCATACTGATCGCAAAAAGGACTTTGCTGTTCAATAAAAAATATTCTTGTCATCCACCATAATTTTTTAACTTTTGTAAAGTATTGGTTTCGATTTGGCACCGGTAGCAAAAACAATCCCAAAGCTTTCCAACCCTATATAGAGCACTGTACTTTGTTAATATCCACAAGCAATTTGGATGTCCCTTGTTAACAGAAACTCAGTGTTTTTAGACCAAGACAGGAATTGCCGAGTTAGCTGGTGTTTAACCTGTTAATTCAATGGCTAGGAGTGATTATGGAATCTATAGAGAGCAGGCAGAGTGAGTATGACCTGTACCTGCGGGACGAAGAGCATGGTGGAGTAGAAAAAGTTTGATCTTCATAATCACGAATTTTCAATTTTTTTAAATACTGACAAATGAATCAAACGTTTACTAGAGTAATCATGTGAGGAAAAAAAACATGCAGGGGGAGAGAGTGAGTAGATTGGTATGAATGAGTGAGTAGACTGTTTCTAGGATTAATGCAAAAAGGTTGTGCTTTTACAAATTCCCAGTCTAAACACGGCTTTAGATTCACAGATTATTTAAACCAACTATCGACTATTAAAAAAATGTCACTGAATTGTTTAATCATATTAATAATTTAAACAAATCAACTCCATAATAATTTAAACAACTCCATCTTCAGCCCTTTATGATTCAGCATTTAAAAGCTAGGCTCCTTTTACACATGGTTATTAAAATACAATTCTCAGACCAGGCAATGTAGATGTGACCGATGCAGAGAAAGAAATGTGTCTCCTGCTTCATCCAGACCACCTGTGAATCGTCTTGCCTTTGTTTGCATCTTTTCTCTCTTATTGAAAATCAACTGGACACCTCTGTTTCACATGTCTCATGTGAAAGAAGCTTTTGTCAATGTTTCTCCAAAGTCTGTGTTAAGGCAACAAACTAGACAATGAGGTTCATTAAGATCTGTGCCTTTGCATTTGATATATCAAACAGGGGATGCTCCTTGTGAAGATCGGAGGCAAAGGACCTGGGCTTTATGAGGATGGAAAGGTCAGAACCCAGACAAAGATAGCAAAATTGAGTGAATAGCTCAGATTCCGATGAACAAAAGAAGTGTCATTGGAGTGTCTTATAGACTTTTGAATTCTTGGCCTGGTTGATCGCATCGGATTTGGATTTCACGAACCTGACCTGCTCTGGATGAGTGCTTCATGAAACGTGCACATTTCTGCTGGGGCCCTCTGAGTAAACCTTCAGGGTTTTATATACAAACTCCAGTCCATATGAATCACACAGGGCCTGGGGTGGGCTGCTTTACCAGGGCAGGTTTACTCATCTTATCAAGGTTTGGCTCTGCCTCTGATGGTCTACTTTTGCATGTTGATATGTCATAGACTAAACCCGGTGGAAATTTTTCATCCTGCCTGATATGTTTATAGGCACTCAAAGCATGGCAACTAGAGCGGCGGCAACAACATCTGTCCGACAGCATGCCTGAACCACTAGAAGAGTAGCTCTGATTCCTGTCTGTTCGAGCACACACCATAAAAACACATCTTTTCACTTTAACTGTGTAGTTCTCAAGTTTATTGACCTTTTTAAATAGAACTCGAAAGATAAACAGGAAAGTTTTTCAAAATAGCTTTGCTTGAACTATGCAGTATCTTTAGAGATGAAAAGATTGTGTGATTGAAGACTGCATTTTTAGATTAATACAAAGGAGCCCTTGGATATTTTTCGGGAGCACCTGTGGAATGGTTATTTCACAACCTGTTGCCCCTCCCATATCCAGATAAGATTTCAGCACATTTTAGACAGAAAAGTCTCGGTTCAGATGCTTCTCATCGAATAGAAGCAAGTCAGGTGGAAAAAATGATCAAAGCAAGATTTCGTTTTTGTCCTGTCTTGAAGCAATAAGTTTTGAATTTCATGGTGTCTATTTCAGATTCATTAAGAATGCTGGGGATATTCTTCGCTACCCTTTAAAAGCATCACACTGCAATATTAGTTAGCTTATAAAGATTGTTTTTTTTTTTTTTGCCAATTGAGAATAGCTTTTTTGTACAAACAAACTAATTCATTCATTCGCAGTATTAGTTGTGATTTCTAGCAATAGAAATATCACCCGAACTTCATATTAAAAGTCAAGAACCATAAACCTGCACTGGAAAACATTACACAATCAAACCATATTTTAAATGTATATAATGTGGTCATCAATGGTTTGAGAACATTTGATTCAACAACGACCTATCTGATGACTCAACCGATTCTGAATATCGCCCCTCTTAGTTTCAGAGGGCCTTTTATGATTAATTTTGGCTTTGATATTTGAGGCCTCTCCTTGCTATCTGAGACATATGTTTGTATAACATATGGAAAAAATCAAAAGTGTTAAAAATCAGAGGGGCTGCAAATGGAACCATGTTCATGCTTCATTGGAATTTGCATCAACCATTGTTTATCAATGACAAAAAGTAAATGTGTCTTGACAAAAATAAAATTCCACATTTTGGTTCAATCAGAAGTGTTTAAATGTTGTTTTTAATGAGCTATAACTTTTTTTAATGCCTATAACGTCCATAGCTCTTTAATCACTGGTGAGAGAGGTTGAATTTGTAATATATGGCCAGCTGGTTTGAAAAGTGACTTTTTTTCTGCTGAAGACAGATCTTCTTATGATGGTTTGGTACTTTTATTCTAAATAGCTCTTCTAAGAAAAGAGAAATATATATATATATATATTTTTATAATTTGCTGAACCTAGGATTATGTTGTAATTGAGTTTTTACCTCATGATTGAAATGAGTTCCCCAAGTTGGCATACTTCATCAATGATATTCATGATTTTCTGAAATTAATCGATAGATAGATATGTATTTAAATAGCTTTTTTGTGGATGCTTCAAAGCAGCTTCACAAACACAAGGTTTCAGGTAGCTCAAAATGATATCAAAGCTCATGTTAAATAGTTTTATAGAGAGACTATAATATCTGCATGAAACAGGCTCATTTATCATTTGTAAAGCAGTTGTGCTTTGATATTTTGGAATTCAATCAGCTACTCTTCTGATGTAGAGATAACACTTTTAGCATAGCTTGGCATAAATTGTTGAATTGAATTAGACCAGTAGCGTTTTCATACCGGACTGATCAGATTGTAAAAAATTTTCTTGTTTTAAACTTGATTGTTGTAGTATATTAAATGGCTTATTGGTCTTTTCAAACAGTTGGGAACAAGAAAGTGATTTACAAAAGTCTGCAGTAAAAGTTTACATGTTGAAAGTTTATATCTTAAGTGATGCACTAAGAGTAATTGTAGAGAAAAATGCTTTGAAATTACCAAACCACACTGAAATACATGTTTTAGAAATACAATCTTTATACAATAAATTTCTCTCCAAGAATATTAGGCATTTCATTAAGTCACTTGATTTATTCTCATGAATCAGTCAAAACCTTATGAAGATTTCACTGTTGTAATAGCGTTGTAATATGAAACGCCAATGATTTTGTGATGATTGATTTTTGATTGATTAATTGAATACCACATGCAGCTCATATCAGTTTTGTCACACCATAAATTATCTAAACAATAACGGCCAATGTCAGTCAGTGGCTGTTTGTCTCTGCCTGCTTTACATCGTCTGCTCGGATTCCATTTTGATTTCACAACTGATTGAAATACTTTTGTGATAGACCTCTTTGGAAAAGACATTTTGATGTTGTTTATCTATATAGACAAAACCTGATGAACAAAAACAGGTATAGTTTGTACATATATAGATTTACTCTAAATCTAATTAAAGCTAACATAAAAAATAACATTGTTACTCAAACCAAAAAAATAATTGAACAAAAAGAGCATAACCGATAAGTATTCTCAGGGTATTATACGGTTTAGTTTCTTTCTATGGTGATTTCTTCTTTCGTCAAAAAAAGTTATTGCTCCAAAAATAAAAAACTGTTCTGATTCAAGATCCAATTAAATGCTGTTATTGTTTTTCCTGAACCCACTTCTCAAGTGTTTCTGGTTAGATTCTGCTCAGCGCACATCTGCAGGGTTTCCCATGCTTCTCCGTCTAAGGTTCACCCTGACCTCTCATTTCCAGTGGCTGATGGAGACTGAGACCGCCGATGTGGGCTGTGATTTTTATGGTGTGATTTAACACTCTGCAGCCTTGCTAGAAGCTTGTTAAGGGCGTATTGGAGCTGCGCCGGGGGAATTAGTAGGCCTCGCTCACCTGCTGCTTTATTGGTGGGATCAGTTACAGGGGCGTCCTGTTTGATGAGAGTGTGGCGCTTGTTAAATTTTCTGTTCTGCGGGCGACTTGTGGTTTTGAGGGCTCAGTGGGGTGATCCGTCAGGGTATCTCTCACTCTCTTTTTCTTTCTTGGCATTCCTGACTGTGATTCCCTGGAATGCTGATGAGAGCTCTGGAAGAAAGCCAGATGGGACCAATGGTGGAGATGTCAACAATGGAGCTATGTTTAGAAAAAGCTTGTCTGGTTTTAGTGCAATTGTAATGCAAACCAGAATTTGGCTAAGGGGTGCTTTGGAAGCAATTGGCTAAAATGTGACATTTCAGACCTCATATCATAGTAAATAATGCTGAGGATTGCTGAATATAAAAGCCCTTTTCCATGTGTGGTCTGTTTAGCTAGCCATTTAACGTGACATTATATATATATATATATTTTACCCATCCCCACAATTCTATTTCTTTAATGGGGAGCTATTATTAGGAGTAATGAAAGTGTAGAATTAAAATACAAAAAACATGCACAATAACTTTGTCTGTTGCATGTTAGTAGTATTTTAAGACCGAACGTCCCAGTATTCCACAGTAAGGAAAAATATTGAAAGTACAGTGTGAATAGAGTAACCTGAAACTAAAACTGTCATAGGCTGAGAATGTTCACTTCATTATTACATGCTTCTGTCTTCTATTTAACCAGCTGAGAAGGGTTGGGCCAGTGCAGCTGCTTTGATGAAATCGTACAGTATGCAAAAACTGATTCTATACTATTCTGACTTTTGTATTTTGGATAATTAGTAGATATAATTATAATTCTGGTCAACTTTGGTGGTAGGAATAATATTTGTGTGTGTGTGTGTATATATATATATATATATATATATATATATATATATATATATATATATATAATGTATGAAGAGGTTTGAGGGGATTTGGAGTAAGCTATGTGTAGGTGCTAAATGATTTTGATGACAGATTTATCTTAGACTTTGTCATCAATAATCTGTAACCAGGAATGTTTTTCCATATCAATGCCATTATGCAAGTCAGCAAGAGATCTATGCTTTTGAGAACTGCCTTGGCATCTCTGTGAAATGCCTGGATCGCTGTAAGGAATGCCCTTACTTCACTGTGGTATCCTCAGTGGTTCTTTAAAATAAACCATCAGGAATTTCCTGTTTTATTTCCTACTTAAACAACTGATCACTCTCAAACAAGACATTAATGCTAATGCATGCCAGGACTTTTCAAGTCTGTTACAGTATTTTAAATACGGTTTTTAAGGATGCAGGCTTCAGATTGGCAATTATTACCACACCATGAATGTGAAGAACAAGGGATATTTGCAGATGTGTTAAACTTTTCTCATGTATTCTTGTTGATTTAACATCTGTCATTCTAGCAGTATATAATCTTTGAAATCCCTGTGTAGCTAGTTTAAAGTTAATGCCATCTTAACGGTTACAGATTTAGGATGTGCTACTGACTTTGTGACTGGAGAACAGCAGAGAGGAAGTGCATCATAACAAAAAAAAAAACACGAAACACCATTTTTTAAAAACAAATTTTCAAGCTTTACAACTACTTTCGGTGGTGTTGATGTGCATAATTACTCATGCGAAATTTCTTACATTCTGCTGCAAAGTAATGCTGACATTATTTTGAGTAGTTCTCTCCGGTTATGCGGCAGTGAACAGGACTTGTAAGCTCAGCAGCATGTTTGGCAAACCCTGAGGTCAAACTCCAATCCTGCAAAACTGCCTTTTGCTTAGCCCCACTTCGCTTCCTATCTGGAAACATCATCCAATCTCAAAGATATGAAAATATTAAGATTCAAAAATAAATCTCTTCCTGTCGACTCCAGAAACATCAGTAATAATAATGTATGTAATAAAGTAATTTGAACTGCTCTAGATATACTTCAAACTCCCAGACTGGTTTGTAGAATAATTCCTCCCTGTTTACACCTGTTTTTGCTTGGTTCGTTCTCTAGACTTTCTGCTTCTGTTGAGCAAAACCCCAGTGTTGACAGAAGAGTTGATGTTTTCTTGCCATGGCATGTTGTGGGCGCGGGGCCTCCAAAATGGCTTCAAAGCCATGGCCCGGCTCAATAGCTGTTCCTATTGTTGGCCGAAATCAAAGGCTCTGTCTGCTTATTTGAACAGGTGACTCCCATTAAGTGGGCTGACCTGGCTGGCTGTTTTCCAGCAGAGCTCGTCTTGTTGCGACGCTAATACTTGATGATCTCAGTGCCATGGTCCCGATTGAATAATTGCTAGACATGGCACTCTGCTGGTCTCCTGAGTAATTGTTATGGGAGAAGCTGGGGGCTGCTGCTTGTTGAGGGCAGGTTTTCATTTATCTACTTCCTGTGATTCTGCTCAACCTGGACAACCTGCTTCACTTTTAACAAAGCCTGTCTATGCTATTATCACTTTTCAGCGATGCAACCTTTCAGGCATTGGGGCTCAACTTTTATTGCGATTATTTAAGAGCTGATTTCAAGATTAAATAAATAGAGCATGCATTTTTCATTGTATATTGTGGATTAAATGGGATGCATATTGAAATTGGGTTTTTTGTTTTTTTCATTCATTCATCTTCATGTCGGCTTTCTTCCCTTTCGGGGTCGCCACAGCGGAATGAACCGCCAACTCTCTGGCATATGTTTTACGCAGCGGATGCCCTTCCCTGCCGCAACACATCGCTGGGAAACATTCACACACACAATCACACTTTAACACTATGGGCAATTGTTCTTATTCAATTCACTTATTCCGCATGTCTTTGGACTTGTGGGGAAACCAGAGCACCCGGAGAAAACCCACACGATCACGGGGAGAACATGCAAACTCCACACAGAAATTCCAACCAACCCTGCTGAGCCTAGAACCAGCGACCTTCTTGCTGTGAGACGACCGTGCTACCCACTGCGCCACCGTGACGCCCTTGTTTTTTTTTCATCTTATTGGAAAGTTGGTGTAATCCTTTCACGTTGGTTGGATTAGTGTGAGCCTCCCTGTTGAAGATCCATCTAAGATTTGATCTTCTCCTGTTTCTGCAGTCCCTGTGCTGTGATTGGCTGTCTGTGATTAATGCGAGGAAACAGTTAAGAGCTCAAATCTAAGCATCAAAAGATGATCCACAGCTCCAATAACATTCAAATATATTGGACCTTAAAACTTAGTGTTATGTTAAGCCACTTATATTACCTTAACATTTATTATCTGTCACTAAGACAGCATATCAGACAAAACGTTTCTCTCTGGGTTTTTTTATGTACATTTCATTGGTTTAAGATGCCATTGCTGGTATGCCAAAAGTTCATGATGTAATATGTATCATGATGAACCTGACACTTTCAGTTCAAAATGCAAATCAGATTTTTTTTTTTATTATAATTAATTACGTTTATTGTGAGAAAGGGGTTTGATGATTTTTTTATATAAAGGCGCTAAAAACAAGTGTATAAATGATCAGTTTTCTGTGAATTGTTTTCTTGTTTTGTGCATGTAATTCACATTATTTGGTAAATGTACAGCAAATGCACCCAAAAATGTTTTATGTTGAGTGGGCTGGCAGGAGACATCATAACAGTCACAAAATAACTCAGAAGTTTTGATAAAACTTTTTTTTTGAAAATGCACAAAAATTATGATACATTTAAACAACGATTACATGAGTGTGTTTTCGTCGTTCGTCTACAGGTTTTGAGATGAAAACCTTTCAAAGGTGAATTTTTTATAACGGCTGCATTGTTGTAGTGTTGCTGAAGATATCCAAAAAAAAAACCTTGCCTTTATTACTTTTTTGTGTTTGAGTGTGTGTGATTTTTCCTGATATTTTAGGTTTAGGTTTTATAACCAATTTTATTAACTAAAAGGTATAAATAAGTTTGTTGAGGGATTAGACATTTATGCACAAATAATTAAAACTGTTGTAAGCAATGCATGTTTTCTTGAATGTTATAGCGCTTGAATGCTGATTCTAAATCATACTACTTATACACGTTTTATTTAAATACATATTTGGTTCTACTACTGACAAAAAAAAAAGCATGATTTAAAATCTGGGAGTACATTTTATTTGCCTATATCACCAGTTATTTCAGAGCTGACTTACAATGAATTTGGATGAATAGTTGTAACAGTAGTATTTTTAAGGATATGAAATATACATAGGATCCTATGTTTTCTTTGTGAATCTGATCCAAATGTAATTGTTCAAGGAGATGTAGAATAAAAATCTGATGACATATTTGTTTTGCTGTTTTTCTTTAGCAAGGAACCGAGGGCTTCTGGAAGTCAGTAGCACATAGTGTGCCCAAGAAACCATCCGAGATTCGAATCCTCAACCCCTACTTCATCCAAGAAGCTGCCTTCCTGTTTATTGGTCTTCCACTGAACAATGGCATCATGGGTAAAGGGGTAAGCAATGAACACACCTATTACTAGTGAAAAGGGTTTTTGTACTAAATGTTAGTAGATCAGAAAAAGCAGTGACATATTTATAACAGGTAATATTTGAATCCGACTACAGGATAAAGTCCATGAAATTTAAAAGCTAAATTTAAAGGAAATGTCAATTTCTGGTAAACTATTCCTTCAAGCACTTTGAGTTCAGGAGCGGTAGCTCTGCGAGGCAAACTCTTGGCTTGTTGAACCAAAATGGAAGGCCATGGCTTTAGTCAATTTTATGTTAATAGGGGTCACAGGAAGCCTTAGACACGTGTTTCCTCAATTAGCCTGTAATTATCATAAAGACCGCTACAGGTCAAAGGTAGCTTGACTAATCCATTGGGTGAGGAGAGCTAGTGCTGTGGCTTTTTCCACATCAGAACCAAGCTGTTTTAACATTTACTCAAATCTCAACTCTGTTGGGTTGATTCAAGAAACACAATTGGTTTTTATATGCTGAATGGTTATAAATTAGTATTTATCTCTCATGGTCTTGTCTGCAGAGACTGTTTTATGCTGCTAGGAAGGAAATACCAGAAGACCAGTAAATACTTTATAGCTGGCTCATATACAGTAAAGTAAAGCACCCTGTAGTCTCAATGTCAGAACTGTGAATGAAATACTGCAGCAGAGTGTACCGGTCCTGCTCATTGCATGGTTTATAGAGTACAGTGCAGTTGATATGGTTTTATTCTGAAGTAGTCCGTATTGAGTACTCTTCTCTTCCAGGAGTTTTTAAAATTCTCTCTCTATATCTCTATCTCTCACTCTCTCTCGCACTCAAAGTGACTTAATTGAAACAAAGTAATTATCTGTTTATTTAAAAAATTTATTGATGTATTACATCTATTATGTCTGAGAAGAAAGATACTGTATGTGAAACAACAAAATAGGACTGGTATAATAATAGCTTTGTTGGTTTTTGGGGACTAGTCTTCTCAATTCAAGTCACACAAAGGAAGCGAAGAATTCAGAGAGTTTGTTACATTATTGACTGAATATTAGTTTTATCAAGGACCTTTTCCTACAATCCCAGACAGCTGTAAAACTTGGGTGGCAGATATGTTGCCTAAACACAATTAGAAAATGACCTTTTCTAGTTACTGCATCTGGCTCGCTCCAAAAAGTAGCTTTTTTTTTCCAGATCATCTACTTGCCAACTTGCATCTAAAAAAGACCTTGCAGGGACCACCACTGTCATTTGAAGCCCAAAAAGCACACTTTCCTTTGAGTTTCAGGAAATTAGAGTTGAGAAAGTAGATAAATGGACATCTTAGCCTGATGAAGCTCTCATCCGTGTCATCATGGCATGAGTAGAGACAGGGCTCTCTGTGTGAGCTCAAATGGAACATGTGCAGTGCACATGGAGCAGAACCCGGGCCCCTCAGGTCGGGTGTATGTGGGAGGCGATGTAGGGGGGAAGCCGAACCATAAGGTATTGATCAAGGTGGGATACATTTTGATACAGATCCCCCTTCGAGCTGTTCAAACACCCACCTGCTTCTGTCTGCTGAAAGTCTTGGTGTGCGTGTGTTTTCATGAGTGATGTTGTGTGTTTGCATGGATGTGTGTTCTTGTGTTGTGGATCAGACCCCAGGCCAGTGCATGTT
Source organism: Danionella dracula (assembly GCA_900490495.1). Classification (NCBI taxonomy): domain Eukaryota; kingdom Metazoa; phylum Chordata; class Actinopteri; order Cypriniformes; family Danionidae; genus Danionella; species Danionella dracula. The sequence goes on from UELW01000100.1 coordinate 5,430,816, forward strand.
AATGGTTGGATCCTTTAGGGAGAGGAGGAAGTGCAGCTATGGCTCTACTTCTGAAATTCCCGGGGTGTCGGGGTGGGGGTCTTTTGGAGCTAATTGTTAATCACACTTAGCTCAGGATAAGTTAACTGCTACAGAGCAGAACTAAGCCAGGCCTCCTCCAGGCATTGAGCCATATCTACTCGAGGAAGAGCTGGACCTGAACAGACCACAGGGGGAAACGCTAGACAGCTCTACCACATGCTGTCTGCTTATAACTGTACTAATCTTAACTTTGTTCATTTTTGCTGCTTCCATTTGTATCGGCTGTATTAATCTATTCTAAACAGTTTCGATGAAAGTACATTCTTAGCTCAGTTTATAATCGATAGCCAGGCAAATGTGTGCTTTTTGTGTCTGTGTGGAGTTCTTTTATATGAAATCAACTTCCATCTTCTGTAGATTTCATGAAAAGACTCTGTACCAAATCGATACAAAGTGTATATCTCATTGTTTTTAAAGTGTCACAAAACTTTAACTATAAACATTGTCTATAACCAAGACTATAACCTGAAACATTCCATTTATTTTCAACAACAAAATGTTTTTTGTACATTTTTGACTCTGTAGTGACGCTGTGGATGATTTACCCAAACACCGTCTCGCTTATGGCCGATCAATACGTGAGCATCAAGCCTACCAATTGCCAATTGCCCTTAGTTAGAAATCAAATTCTAACTAAACATCAAAGCCTCAGAGACCGCAAGCTCCGTGATTGATCAACATGGTGCAAAGCGAGCACTTCCACGCTCTTTCTTTGCTTACAAAAATTCTGGATGATGTAGGATAAAGTAAATAACCTGTGCTTTATCTGTGTGCGGTTTTGGGATTAGAATAATAATCAGTACAAAGATGGTGCTTCTACAGCAGTAACGGATGTATGTATATAGTTGAATTTATAAGAGATACGATGAGGTAAATATAACCTGTGCTTTGTTAGCATCTATGTTGTGTTGAGCTAGCTAGTAGTTGCCATTCTTATCATGCTAATACTGATAAGTGCGAAAACCTGTTATACAAGGTTCTCAAGTAGCATACATTGGCCTGTCTCATGCTTTTTTCTGCTTTCAAACCATCACATCAATTGTTGTATAGCTTTAAATGAAAAGTTTTTGCTCGAGCACTGGGAAATGCTAAAAACCCCTGTGCTTGTTTTTGCAGAGAGAAGAAATATTTAAAACTAGAACGATTCGTAACAATATGTGACATATTGGTGGCCAATCAAAAGTGAACTGCTCAATTGGTCTCAGAAATCCATTGGTATTAAATAACATTTAAGATCCGGTGGCAATTTAGATGTGATTAAGAAGTTCTTAGTTAATTAATTAAAAGGATCTATGTGCGACTTCTCAATTTTGGTGGTTACTTAAAGAATGGGGATATGTCACTGAGTTGCAGCCAAAACTTGAAAGTCCTGGCTGTAGGAACAGCAATGTTTTTTTGTTTGTTGTTTTTTTTTTACATTGGATGATACATGTATGCAAACGAGCTGTGTTGATGTACCTCCTGCATCTTATTTACTCTTGACTGACCCAACCCCTTTTTCTTCCTCCACTCTGTTAAATAGGTTTTATTGTATTCTTCTAACAAATGTTTGGCTTCCTGTTGGGTGAGAGAGAAATCTTGCCTGTGAATGTTGCTTTCTAATTTGTTTTCTTACTTCCATAGAACATTCCAACCTTGGGCACTGTTGCCATTACGATGGCCCTTCACAACTGTGATGAGGTGGCTGTTGCTGGATTTGGCTATGACATGAACACCCCTCATGCACCCTTGCACTACTACGAATCAGTCAAAATGTCTGCCATTAAAGAGGTGATTTTCTCTCTCTCCCATTTTTCATTTTTAAGTTAACAAAATCAAACAAATGTTGAGAATTAAATACTTGGAACTAGACTGTATCATTTTTAAAGAAAATGTATTTTTATGGTTAAACACTAGTTCATTAGGAGGATCCGGGTTTGTTGCATTAATGGAAAAGTATATTGGATGCCATCATTTTTACATAACATTATGCTCATTGCTGTCCATGTTTTTGTCGTTGATGGATACCTCTGTTGTTGTGTTTTGCAAATTTCTCTCTGGCCAGGTTTGCCATGGCTGTAAAATCATGGTCATAAACGCATACTTGTTAACGCACAGTGAACTCCTGACTCCTCTGGCAACCATTCTCATTCAGGCTCTGTTAGATGGCATTCGAGTAGAACGTGTTCTCTTCCTGGTTCCAGGTCTCTTCTGTCTGATTAGGACTTTGAGTCTTTGAATTTTAATTGCTTTCTTGGGAAGACATGACACTAACGGGATGCGACAATAGTTCACCAGTGCATAGAATTTGCCTGGGATTCAAATCAATATATGTTGGTAGCAAAATGTGTGAAGAAAAGTTGCCCATGTAAAGGCTTAGGAATAGAACATGGAGTTAAGAGTAAATAAAAATCATATAACATATGAGAAGAACATGAACTTTCTTAGAGTTTCTTCTGAGAGGGGGGTGTGGGCACTGCCTGTTAGCTCAAATGAGGGGAGTCATGTGTAGCTTTGGTGCTAACCACCTACGTTAGCTGCCATGAAAATATTTCTAGTCTTCAAGACCATAGTCTTTATATTATACAATTTCTTTTCTAAAAAATCAAGAAAATATCAGCTTTTTAGTATAAATGCATGAGGAAGATATCGTTTGAGCACTTATACCCTTTAGGCAATTTGACTGAAAGAGCTTTTAACCCCCGAATGCATTTGCCCAGCGCCCTCTCCTTTTTCCAAACAAATGAAACCTTTATTTTTTGATCTGCTGGGATTTTTGTGAATGTGATCAATAGTTCATTGGAAGTTGAACAGACTGCCCAGAGACTCTACTTAAAGGCTTTTTTCCAGTGAACCCCTGGTCTGGGACAGCTGTGAGGTTCAGTCCATTCAGACCCAGTGACTCACGGGAACCTAGAGCTCTAGTTTCATTTCATATTATCAAGACTGTAGTTCCTCTGCATCTGAAAATCACATTTAAGAACAATCGATGTTAAGGGGATCCTGCAGAGGATGGATTTCACAGAAGTGTCCCTCAGTGCATCTTATGTGACTCGGAGCTCTGTTATTGTAGTAATGAAAGATAAAAGTAAATGGGAAGCATTGTAGATGATGGAACAACTGGCCTCACAAAAGCAGTTCCAATTCAGAGCTCACAAGCTACAAATCTATCAGGGTTTTTACAGGGAACACACTCGCATTGTAGATGAATGCCTTAAAACCGGTTAAAACGACCACCCACTCTCAAGGACATGACTTTAATGATAATTAACGTATAGCAACTATTAAAATTTGATCAGTTTAGAAATGAAATTTCAATGTAAGCTATGATAGCTTTCTTGTTACTCATTTCTAAAACTGAAGTCAGCAAAAATACAATGTTATGCCATTTTAAATGGTGATTTATTTATTTATTTTTTTCAATTAACAGATCATCCTAATATATCTTACTGACACAATTTGACCCACCGTCTTTTAAAAATGGCTAAATTAAACGAGGCAGGTGTTCAAGCAGCTTAAGAGAGCAATGCTGTGTATTAATGGGTGTGGTCACTTGAATAACCGTTGTTACACAGACCAAAGGGAAGTAGGAGGTCAGCTCCACCCAATCCTTACATTTTACATTTCAGCTACAACCACTTCACTTAAAATGTGCTTGTTAGATTTCTCACCTATTGAGAGGCCTCGGCCCAATCAGGAATTTTATAAACTAGCATACTGTACCTTTAATGCCCATCTTAAATCTGCAATTACCTGTTGGAAGTTGATTTTTTTTTTAAACATTGAAAGTATCTTGAGATTGTAATTTTATGTCCAGCATTATTTTTAAAACATTTCGTTTCTCAACAATCAAAACTAAGGTCTGAAAGCTAAATGGGTAGAATACTAGCATCCCCCTAATATTATAATAGAATCACGGCTCTGAGCCGGTTCAGAGAACAAAAAGAAAAGTGGAAAAAAAATGAAATCTTCATAAAAATGAAACCATTACAAACAGAAGCATAATTTTCAAATGAGTAAAACAAGTTAATATTGTTAAATATTATAAACTTGGTCACAAGTTAGCTTTCAGTCTAATCTCCAGAGGTGTGTGTATAAAACATCTGTAAAATGCGACAAAAATTTTATGTTTCCTTCCATGTGTTAATTTTAAAATTAGGAATTTTGAATTCCCAGGTATCATCTTTAAATGTTTTTTATTATTATTATCTTTAAAATGTAATATAAAAGTGTGAGATATTATTACAAGAGCATCTGGTTGTTCAATTTGTTTAAGCATTGATGTAAAGGAACCATATGTTTAGTGAAGAACACGGAAGCGGAAATGTTCTGTTATTGATTCCATTCAAATTGAACCCTTTATGGATTTTATTTTTAAATCTCAAGTTTCTAGTAGAATACATTTATAGAAGGCTAAGTAATCAATCTAGATTTTCATGCTGAATTATTCCTTTAATGGTTTTGCATTTTCAAAGAGAAATAATATTTTTTTCTAACCCCCAGTCATGGACCCACAACATCTCCAAGGAAAAGGAGTTTCTTCGTAAGTTGGTGAAGGCCAACATCATCATAGACTTGACCAATGGGATTTAAACGTTCCATGGTGGGTGCCTTTTTAGGAGGACTCGAGGAGTCCTGGGATCCCTACAGCAAACAGTGAAAACTGCGGTTGCCAGGTGGGAGCCATGACTCAGTTTAGATGCACACGTGCCTTCAAACCAACAAGGATGCTGAAGAAAGAGGTCTTGAATGTTTTTGAAGACAATCTTTACCTGCGTTCAGATGGACGTTTCTAAAATTTGAAGTGGCTGATAAAACAGCGATTGAGGAACAAGTCGCAACACTAACTGATTGTGCCAAATGTACCTCTGAGGGAGGAGATGGCGCTCTTCTCCTGCCTGAATGTATTACTGGTGTAAATATCAAAGATTTTTACGGTAAGTTTTAAAGGACTGCCCTGGCGCCTGGGGTCCTGCCTTCTATCGTGCGTCTCCGTCCAGTGCTCTCGGGGGATTGAAGGACAGGGTGGGGGCTCGGTTCCAGCCGTTTCTCTAAGCTCAGGAGGCTCTTTATCTCCTCCATCTGAGATTATGTTGATGACTTCTTCTGTTGGAGGGAAGGAGCTTGCTCGCGAAATTATTTATTTTGGTGAATAGATGAAGGCCTTTGCTTTATTTTTTTAAACCCTTCTTGAAAACCGTTTTTATCATACAGCAAATACTTGCCAAAATTTTGCTTGGTTGAAGACTGAGTACTGGTAGGGATGCACCAATGCCCTTGTCCAAACGATTAAGACTTGAACGTTACATTTTACTGGCTACCTCTCGCTAAATGTTATTCATCATACATTAATTTGGCAGTTTAGAGAAAGTACAGTACAGACGTTTACTTTTTTTTTTTTTTTTTTTACACTTAATTTTTTTAATGCATTTAACCTTGTGCTAGTTGAGTCTTTATGCATGATTATGCAGATTGGGACATTGAAGGTTGTAACTTGAAACAGAATAGCTCAAGACCCTTTAAAAGTGTGAACCTCATCCTATTGTTTTAATTTATTTAAAGTCAACACTTACGTTTGTAACTACAGTAGACTAGTGTTAGGCAAATTTCATGTAATTTGCCTTAAAAACATGTAATCTTACCTTTTCTTATTGTTTTAGAGCTCTTAATTGTGATCAGTGTTCTGCCAAAATGTACCTTTGACCTTCATGCGTTTCTCAAACCTTTTACGTTTATGGAATGAAAGACCTTCTAATGATGAAGTAGTTTCATAGTATTCAAAAGTAGGACTTGAAGGCAACAAAATATTTTAAAGGTAAGTTGCACAGTGACCTAAGATGTGAAACAAGAGATTTATGTTCATGAATATTAAACTGTGGGTTGTTGCTCTAATATCAACGCAAGGATTTTTTTTGTATTTACTTTCAGAAGCACACTACTTATTGATTGCATTGCAGACAGAGCATTTTTATTTATGAAGGTAGTTTTTTTATTTATTTAACAAGCACTTCATAGACTGTAATTTGCCTATAAGGAAAATTAAAGTTTAGGTATGCATAATCACCAAGTTATTATTCTCCTCTGCTGCTTAAATAATGAATGATAAGTTGTTCTTTTCTATATGTTGCAGGATGCAAATGAATCCAGGTACAGGTTATTTGAACACTTTCATAGATTTAGAATCAAAATTCCAACTGAAGTGTTTTTACAGCCAAATATGTTAGTGTAAATCATTAGATCTTCTGGTTTGTGTAAGATTGAAATTTTTCTCTGAGATTTTTTTTTTGTATTCAAAAAAGGTTTTTGTGTGAGCAATGAAACCCAGGTGTCAATCGGTGCATCCCCAGTACTGTTTTCACACTGCCATCTTGAAATCTGCATCAACCTGCTTTAAAGACAGCAGCTTAAGTCACTAACAACTGCTCTTTACTGCATTTTTCTTTTTCTGAATCTTTTCCATATCAGCAATTTTGCTCATTTCTTTACGTTCAAGGGGGTTTTGTTGATTAATAGAAGGATTTTTTTCCCTAGCGCTTAGAAGATTATTATTACTGGTAGCATATCATTGCACTAGCCACAGTTGGTCATGTGAGATGCTCTCAAGGCCTGGCTTTCAGCTCGTGGAGGTCAAGAGCAGTGATTAGATGAAGCTTTTCTCTCTCTTCCAAAAATGTTGCATTTTACTCTGCAGTATACCACCAATCAGCATTATCATGACCGTCTGAGTTAGAAGGAAATAAGAAAGTATTGTTTCTTTTTATTATTATATATAATATAAATATATCTTCAAGTTGTAATAAAATAATTGTTGGGCAGCTGTGCCTCAAATTCATTCTTGTGTTTGTGTCATTTTTTGCATTCATTTGTGATTGTATAGTTTTAAAACTTCCTTAAAACAAACCGTATGCTGGATTTAGGCTAAATTTATGTGTCTAGCACATTTCATACAAATAGCTCATTGTAAGTGCTTAACAGAAGAATTTGTCAGAAAGGAGAGAAAGGCAGTTTTATTTCATGGCAAGATTGAGCACAGCAACAGGACGCGCAGTAATTCTATTGTATCAACAAATTTTCTCCCAGACACAGACTAGGATTTCAACATGTGTGGTTGAAGTTCTATTGAGTAATGACGAAGCAGGGAACCATGTGGCTCGTAGATGCAGTGGTCAGCCACATCAAGATTTGTAGCTTAAAAGCTTAATTGGGAAAATGTCCAGCGGTGTTCAGAACTGACAGAAAACCGTGGAATCCAGGTACACCCATCTACTGACCAGAAGTTGTGGTCTTCATGGAATAGTTAAAGGAGCAAGGTCAAGCAACTCAATTATGGGAAACTCTTTGAAAGCATTTTTTTTTACACCTGCTGAATTTTTTTATGCAACACTAATATATATATATATATATATATATATATATATATATATATATATATATATATATATATATTTCAGCAATGTGGCTTATTTGACTATTTATTATTAGAATTTAGATAAAGACACCAATGATTGTTTACAGACCAAAAGTTATCGCCACAGAACTGAACAATGAGCTGAAATTTTAATAATGATGCCAATGGTTTTTTCAATATTAGTAAATATAGTATTCCATTTATTCATCATAAAATTGCTTGCAATTTTTATTTTATTTAAATCAAATGTGATCATATGTACCAGCCATTACTTTGAATTAGATGGTTACACATGTTACACATTACAGTACACTTCAGATGACCGGTTTTGAGGGCTCTGATGTTCTCCCCATGTGCTATTTTTTTCTGTTACTCTTCGGGGAGCAGTCATGTTAAGTTTATGATGAACTTAAAATTACTTAACTAACTGAATGTAAACAAGGCTGAAATATCAGATGGGAATCCGAAACTGTGTAAAACACTTTTCATATCTTTCATTTATAATGCTTAAACTTTAAAACACTTTACTAAGTCCTGAATGCTATGAGAGGGAGAGTGTGTGTGCGTGTGTGTGTGTGTGTTTGTGTGTGTCTTCTCATTGCATTAGATCCAATGGTGACTGTTCGGCAAGCTCTCATTTCCCTCTCCAGCACCGAACTCTCTCAGCTGAGAACAGCACAGCTGGACAGATGCATAATGTTATGAATGTATTGTGTTAGGCTGACACTGGGCCCTTAAAAGTGACTGCGGTTTTGTAAGTCTGTAGATACATGCATGATATATATCTCTGTGTTTTCATTCTCCTACATTGTGTGCGTTCAAGTTGACATCGTTAAGAGTCCCTAAGAAACCATAAAACCATGAACACACAAGCTCACAATACTCCTGGAGAACTCATCTCATTGCTTGATTCTTTCAGTGTTGCTCAATGTAGATTCAACAAATGAGCCTCAGACGGACGCCTCAAACTTTGAAAGGTGAGACAAACAGCTCATAAACTCTCCATCCACCACAGAACATCTCAGTGTTGGGTGATTTCACTTGGTTTGTTTGTTTGCTTCACGCCCCGGTAAAAGACATGAGCTTGTTAAACCAAGTTTCTTTCCTGCAAATACATGTTTAGACCAGAAGCAAGCATTCTGCACTACCAACATTCTTCTTATTTCTTCTAATTAAATTCAGCTTTCACTCAACTTACATACTCAGATTAAATCGAAAAACTACGATTACGGTTTTAAAAACGTCCCTGTCAAAGTATGAATTTTTATTTTTATTTTAGAAAGGGTCTATAACAAAGGTATTTTACCTTTTTAAGGATATTCATCCTCAAAATAAGCAACAAAAAAAACAGTAACACTTTAGATTACAGCCCACAAACTACAGGGCAATTACTAATATTAACATGGTACTTCCCCTTGATTACATTTTAAAAACCATTTTAATAAGTACAAGTTAATTAATCAGTAACTATTCATAGTAACAGTTTACTTTTCATTAATTATTTGTAATATTAAGGTAATAATGTGTACATTACCGCTAATAGTGGGGTAATAATGAAGCAGTAATAAAAAAAATTCCACTTTAAATCACTGTCCTCATTCCATGTAATAACAAGGAAGATATTGTTTAACTACAGAAAACAAGATTCACTTTAGATTACAGCCCTTATCCCGTGTAATTACAGGGTAAGTGCTGCACAACTACAGAAAACAGGTTCCACTTTAGATTCCACCCCCCATCCCGTGTAATTACAGGGTAAATGCTGCATAACTACAGAAAACAGGTTCCACTTTAGATTCTACTCCCCATCCCGTGTAATTACAGGGTAAATGCTGCATAACTACAAAAAACAGGTTCCACTTTAGATTCCACCCCCCATCCCGTGTAATTACAGGGTAAATGCTGCATAACTACAGAAAACAGGTTCCACTTTAGATTCTACTCCCCATCCTGTGTAATTACAGGGTAAATGCTGCATAACTACAGAACAACGGTTCCACTTTAGATTCCACCCCCCATCCCGTGTAATTACAGGGTAAATTCTGCATAACTACAGAAAACAGGTTCCACGTTACATTCCACTCCCCATCCCGTGTAATTACAGGGTAAATGCTGCATAACTACAGAAAACAGGTTCCATGTTACATTCCACTCCCCATCCCGTGTAATTACAGGGTAAATGCTGCATAACTACAGAAAACAGGTTCCACGTTACATTCCACTCCCCATCCCGTGTAATTACAGGGTAAATGCTGCATAACTACAGAAAACAGGTTCCACATTACATTCCACTCCCCATCCCGTGTAATTACAGGGTAAATGCTGCATAACTACAGAAAACAGGTTCCATGTTACATTCCACTCCCCATCCCGTGTAATTACAGGGTAAATACTGCATAACTACAGAAAACAGGTTCCATGTTACATTCTACTCCCCATCCTGTGTAATTACAGGGTAAATGCTGCATAACTACAAAAAACAGGTTCCACTTTAGATTCCACCCCCATCCCGTGTAATTACAGGGTAAATGCTGCATAACTACAGAAAACAGGTTCCACTTTAGATTCTACTCCCCATCCTGTGTAATTACAGGGTAAATGCTGCATAACTACAGAACAACGGTTCCACTTTAGATTCCACCCCCCATCCTGTGTAATTACAGGGTAAATGCTGCATAACTACAGAAAACAGGTTCCACGTTACATTCCACTCCCCATCCCGTGTAATTACAGGGTAAATGCTGCATAACTACAGAACAACGGTTCCACTTTAGATTCCACCCCCCATCCCGTGTAATTACAGGGTAAATGCTGCATAACTACAGAAAACAGGTTCCACGTTACATTCCACTCCCCATCCCGTGTAATTACAGGGTAAATGCTGCATAACTACAGAAAACAGGTTCCATGTTACATTCCACTCCCCATCCCGTGTAATTACAGGGTAAATGCTGCATAACTACAGAAAACAGGTTCCACGTTACATTCCACTCCCCATCCCGTGTAATTACAGGGTAAATGCTGCATAACTACAGAAAACAGGTTCCACATTACATTCCACTCCCCATCCCGTGTAATTACAGGGTAAATGCTGCATAACTACAGAAAACAGGTTCCATGTTACATTCCACTCCCCATCCCGTGTAATTACAGGGTAAATACTGCATAACTACAGAAAACAGGTTCCATGTTACATTCTACTCCCCATCCCGTGTAATTACAGGGTAAATGCTGCATAACTACAGAAAACAGGTTCCACGTTACATTCCACTCTCCATCCCGTGTAATTACAGAGTAAATGCTGCATAACTACAGAAAACAGGTTCCACATTACATTCCACTCCCCATCCCGTGTAATTACAGGGTAAATGCTGCATAACTACAGAAAACAGGTTCCATGTTACATTCCACTCCCCATCCCGTGTAATTACAGGGTAAATGCTGCATAACTACAGAAACAGGTTCCACGTTACATTCCACTCCCCATCCCGTGTAATTACAGGGTAATTGCTGCATAATTACAGAAAACAGGTTCCACTTTAGATTCCACTCCCCATCCCGTGTAATTACAGGGTAAATGCTGCATAACTACAGAAAACAGGTTCCACTTTAGATTCCACTCCCCATCCTGTGTAATTACAGGGTAATGCTGCATAACTACAGAAAACAGGTTTAATTTTAGATTCCACCCCATCCTGTGTAATTACAGGGTAAATGCTGCATAACTACAGTATTCAGGTTCCACTTTAGAATACAGTCCTCATCCCATGCAATTATAGGGTGAATACACTAAAGAAACAATTCCACTTCCAACATCCCTCATTCTTTGTAATATCTAAACTGTTACCAAAATCGGTTTAAAACTGTTAGACACAATTTGTAGTAAAACTGGTTCTGCAAAAAAAGTACCCTGCAAAATACTTTTTTGTAAAGTATTGACTTTGAAGTTTGACGGGATATGGCCTAAGGGGAAAAGTTGAACTAGTGGGGGTTAGCAGGATCACTGGTAAGAGGGAGCAAGTCTGGACGATTCAGGAGACCCAGCGGTCCACATGGAGGCCCTATGAGGCTATTAATACATCACCATCCATCAGTATCAGTGAAATATTTTAAAAACACACTGATTTTATATTTAGTGTCTTTAGTGTATTCATCACAAACTAAAGGCACTGTCACTGCAGCCTGGTGCTAATCACCTTGCCATTTGTTATTATTACCAGTGTATAAAAATGAAGGAGATGTTATTTAAATCCATTGTATCACAGTTATTTTAGTAGTTGGTATGTTTGATTCACAGCATCATACGGGAATTTTGCATATACTAATAACCATTCTATATGCTTGAATAAATAAATAAATATGTATTAATTGCTAAATATAGATTTTTCATAATGTTCAATATACAGGTGGAAACTTTGAATGGCTGTCTAACGTTAAATATGCATTAGGTATTTAACATAATTTAACTAACTACTTGCAACTATAACTATTTCTTTGTTTACTTATTTAAAGCATCTTTTAGTAGACATAGTTTGACAGCAGCTCTAAACTAACCACTCGTTGAAGACTTTTGGCTGACCTACACATCTGGAAACATCTTCCTTGATACCCTGCTCTTAAGAATTAGCAGGATAACTCTGCTTGAGCCAGACGGTTCATGCCAGAGGAAGCGCTCACTGGCAGTCTAATTATTGATAGACAGCTAGATGTGCATGTGATGATCTACATTATACTAACTGCTGGATTGGCTGAGCTTGCTTTTTTTGTGCGTTTTTGAAGGGAAAATTATCTTGCCTTTACTGTGAGATTAAAATAATGATGTGCAGTTGGGATAAACGATGGGCTCTTGTCGTTTTACCACAAAAAAGGGAAGAGGCCCAGGTACTGCTGTTATGTTGCTTCATCTATTTGGTTTTTGTGAGCTTGTGATATACCTGTAGCCATAAAAAGCTTTTTTTTTACCCTCTTTTTTTCAACGTTCAATTAAGCACAGCATGTTCTTACTTTGTGGGGTTTACAGAAATTGGAGTGCAGGAGGGAAACTTCTACATTTCAACTAAGAACATTTAGCTAATTTGCAAAATGATAGATAAAACAATTTACTGTGTACATTTCCCACTTTTTTTAATTATAGGTAGCAAAACCATCCTCGCAACACATGGATTAGTATCAGATACTAACAAACGAATGGATGTGGGAGGAGCTTGTGAAGTAGAAGAGATCTTTAGCTGCAGTAAAGTAGATCTATGACAAGTGTGAGTTGTGTTTGTCATGGTTCAGTCACCCTCGTTGGCGTTTGAACTCTTGGTTTACGGCGTGCCTGTCTCTATTCTTCATGTGCTCATGGGCTTAACTGTGAGTACACACAGGACTTGTTCTTCAAGCCTACACAAAGGTTCACTTTCCCATTTATCACACATGCCATTTCTAATATTAGTTATACACTCAGCGATCCGATCATTCATTTCAAGCTGTGTCCTGGTGTTATGAAAGTTGATATAAGTTGATTTTTTTTCTTTTACAAGTCGGTAGGACTCTGGCAGTACCCCTTCCTCTCAAATCTCAATCAATGAATGCCAATTTAGAAATGCTACACATAGCTGATGCAAGTACCATAAAATGCTTATATATGGTCTGAAGATGCCCAAGTGTGCTTTTAGCTTGAGGCTTAAGCCATCTTCAGATCAGGAGTCTATACCATGAATGTGGCTGAACAACTGTGAAACGGTTAGGTTTTGTCAAGTTGAAACTGATCGGGTAGTACCATCAGGCTTAGTTATTACCATGAGGAAGTTCATCGACTTTCTTTGTTAAGTCAGGCTTTGATTAGTTCACAGACGCGTGCACATAAAGGACTGACGTAGACAAAAAATAACCAATCACGATGAACATGATAGAGTGAAATCATTATATTTCTCTTCTGAGGAGTAAGAGATAGTTAAAATACTATGAGTTTAGGCATATATTTTGTCTCATAGTAATACTATGGCTGCTGACAAAGCCAGATGAGATTGTTAGCAGAAAATTGCTGATTTCGTGAATATGATGTCAAAGAAGCGCATTCTGTATCAATGTAAAATTTAGTTTTATGGATGATATGCATATGATAACGGCATCACATTTTTTATGCGTTAACTCCACAAAATAAGGTAAATGCATATTTCTCTACATACTAAAATTGTTTTAAAAAAGAAAAAACTAATATTTTATATTTAGACTTTTTAAATTTAGAGGATAAAGTACAATAGCAGCAGTTAAAAAATAATGGTCTGGAGCAGGTTAGCCGTTTAACATACCATCTGCGGTACAGTAAGATGGGGACTTCTACGTCACAAAGATCACAAACGTCACAAAGCTCACAAATGCAAGCTATTCCTTCAGCGGACCTTGTCTCGAATTAAGTGCACGTCTAAGCATTTGTGCAAAAGTATGCACAGGATTTGGAAGAAAGGTGAAGCCATTGTTACCGACACTGTTGTTAGGTCACTTAAAATTCACTTTTATAACCACTGATTGCACGAATGTAAGCATGTAATCTCTAAACCAGAACACAACCTGCTCTGGAGCAGGTTAACCGTGTGGTGTAAGTAACCAGGGTGACAAAGACAGATTAAATCCTAGATCCTTTTCATAGCTGGTTAGTCAGTTGATTCAGCTTCATGGTACAGACCCCAGAATTTGGAAAATGTGTGAAATGTTTCTGAATGAATGCTAGAAACAGTCTACGTGTTATTCTCTAAGACAAACCTCCAGGTTTACTGCTGGCTACTCTAAGATAGCACATGATTGGTTGGCTGCTAGCTTGGTGCAACTATATTGCACTATGTGCTACTTGCACTGCATCTTGCACTATTTAAGAACGAAAGCGTGTTACAGTTTACTTCTTTCCGGTTTGGACGCCATCATTGTTTACACTCATTGGCTTTAACACAAACTATTCAAAAAATGTGCGCAAACCAAACGTTTTTCATTTTCAACGAAAGCATAAAAAGACCACAGAAACCTGCTGTGTTCCACTGCCTGCAGTCTTTCAGATTCAATGTGATGCTAAGTTTTCATTATTTTCTACCTCATGAATTGAAACCAAAAAAATTCTACAATCGCTGAAGGAGGATTATTTCTGTTCAAACAGCTTTGTAGCTCATTGCCTGCATTACACAGATCTAAAATAGCTCTCGTTTTTTAAATATTACCGCTTATATCAGTAATAACACTGGTTATTGAACTTACTGAAGTTAGAAACTTTCTCTAATTTAGTGCTGGGAGTCATGCTAGCTTTTTTTACATACGTGCATTGCATCATTCACATTAATTTCTGGAAGTTCCTGCAGAGAGCTAGTGCAATACAAAGCCATGGCCGCTAGCATTGCTATAACCGGAAAGGACTGAGCTGTATTAGGCAAAGAATAAATTTTTACCACAGTAACCATCCTACTTGCTCTGCCTTCACACGGATAACATATTGTGCCTAGACACTGGATTCATGAGAATCACTCTCTAACCAAGCAAAGTTGAATGCCCTGTAAAAGTTTTGATTCACAAAATTGTGTATTACATTAACAATGTTCACGGTTTTAACCAACGCATCCATTAAGATGACCGTTTCTATACTAGCTATTCTTTTTTTAGACGACAAGTCACCTTCTTTTAAGTTGTTTTACCCTCAAACCAGGCAAAACAACACAACACACACACTTTGATTCCTTGATCCCAAGAGCAAATAAATGTATACTATTTTAATATCCACCACTACAAATTGCATTTACTAGTAGAAAAGGTTTACCCAGGTATACTTTATGGCCATTGCTATAGATACAATGTAATTACATAACCTGATCTAGCTAGGCTTTGAGATGTAGGAATTACTAGATGCACAATTAAATTATTTTCAAAAATCAGTTGAAACATTTCAAATCAAGTACAAAACTGCTTGAAATGGATCACTTCGTGCAAATAAATTTAGTATTTTAAATAAAGTAATCTCAGAATGATCAAACCTGTAATGAATGTCTTTAGGAATGATAACCTGTATCTTTAGCACTGATAACAGCTTGTATCCACCAGTCAATAATTGGCACTTTTAAGAGTATACAATACTAAAGCATCAGGAGGATGTTACAAAAATTGTTACAGTATATTCTGCTCTGGGAAAATGCCTGCTGAAAGTGTAGGACGTGCTTTAGTGCCCTGACGGGTGGCATCAAAAACTCCAAACGTATCTATCATAGCTCAAGCAGGGTTGCCTGAGGAGAAACGCTGATTACAGCAAAAGATTTCCCATCCATCATTTGGAACTTGAACTCTAGCACTGTTTATGGATCAGCAGTGTTGATTCACATTCCTCCATCCTTCACAGGCTTGCGTGTGTTGTTGGTTTGGTTTATAAATAGAGCTCAGGAGAGCCTCCCAGTATTACTTTTAGTGTTTTGTAAAAGTCTAGAGTGAGCGAGACCCTGTTTGGCCAGTCTGTGTGCTTTGAGTCTGATGTTTGTAGTAAAAGGAGTGCCAGAGCTAGTGCTGGTCTGTGGGTGGAGGGAACTCCAATGAAGAACAAATTGATATTTGGGGATGAGGAAAAGGGCAATGGGAAATTCAACCATTTTTTGATGGATGATCAATTCTAGTCTTTTCAGACAAAGAAAGTCTAATTAAAATCTGATCATTCTGATTTAAAAAAATCTGACTAAGCATTTTTAAACAATACTTACTGTACAATACATTTCTGTTCATTTTTGTCTGGTATGATCGATTGATCACAGTTTATACCATGGAATCCACAAACTTAAATCACTCAAGACCTGGGGTTCACTCAAGAGCTGGGGTGGACCTACTCGCACTTGTAATTGAGTAGTGTGTCTGTGTGCGTGTGCGTGTGTGTGGGGGGGGGGGGGGGGGGGGGGGGGGGGGGGTTACTTTAATTTGTGTAGGTTTCGTTTTGTCTGTCCCAACACCCCCCTGATTCAAAAAGCAGCCAACACGTCTCAGTCATGAAAATCTCATGGAAAAAAGTTCTGGTCAGTTGTGAGTTAGTCAGATGCCAGAGACAGGGATATCTGGGACATTTTTTTAATGTTAAATACTTTTCACAGTAAATCAATTTAATTGATGGATTTATGAAAAAAAAAATTCCAATTTTCAGTTTAAACCAGTTTAGCGTTAAAGATATGCTGTGTAAAATAAGAGCAATAAAAGTAAAAAAAAAAACCTTTATCTTCATATCCCCAACACAAAGAAATGCAACATACTGTTTTTAGAATTTTATAGTGGTGTGCAAGTTTGTGTCCAAAACCGGTTCTTCAATAATAATAATAATGATACCTTCAATTTATATAGTGATTTTCCAGATGCACAAAGGCACTTTTAAATCATCAAAGCATCATTCCTTCCCTCCACATTCACACTCTGGTGGTGATGACCTACTTTGGTATCCCTCTGCATCCCTGTAGCAGTCTGGCAGAACATCGCTGCAACTTTGTGCCTACAGCCTCCTGCCCACCACCAAACACACATCCATACAGAGCATCGTGGGTGAAGTGGCTTGCCCAAGGAAAGGCAGAAAAAGGACTTGTTTAACAAAAAGGCCAAAACATTTAATGTTAACTAATGTAAACATTTACACACCACTTAATATTACTTGTGTTAATTATATTACATACTGCACCTAAATTTGGAAAACTCTAGAAACTTTAAAAAAATGAAGTAAAAAATAAGTACTCCTTCTTACAAAAATGTTCGATATTATTAATTGAATTGTATTTAGTTTTATATATTCATACACTTTAGTTTGAATTTAATTGGTAATATGTTTTGTATCTTTTTTTTATGTTTACTGTCGTGTTAAACATTTTAAATTGTGACAATTAAAGCACCACTGCAGAGAAATTGGCTAGCAAAAACGTGAAGTAAAGTCTGACAATGCCTTCTCTAATTTGCCAGTGCAGGTTAAATGTCCTGTTGTTGAACAAATATGACTTACTAACATTATTGTAGGCTAATAATTATCATGATTGATTATAGTCAGCATGACTGCCGTGCCGCCTAACGAGCGAGGTGATTAAGCAAACAGCCATCGAGCGAGCGAAAGGTTTGGTCATGGAGGGAGGCGCCTGTCCGTCCTCCTCGCCTCCACAGAGTTTCTTTCCTCTCTTTTAGAAAGGGACATACCCGTGAGAAAGAAGTCACTTACTCGAGAAAGATGTTGCTCTAGGGAAGCGTGAGTGGATTTTACCCGCAGAGACTGCTCAGCTGCCCTCAGGAAGCGCGAGGACGATTTGGCGCCAAACGCCTCTCCATCTGGGACCGCACGGTAACCATAACTTCTCGTCATCTTTGAGTGGGTAAAAGTGTGTGGCTGTTCATTAGTGGATCCGAACCAGACCTCTGATATATGTCCCCGCGGGCAATAAACTTTAGACGGCTGGTGTATTATTGAAGCCTCGCTTTGGCTGGTGTTATCATCAGGTGTGGTCCGAGAGGCACAAGAACCTGTCTCTCTTCTCAGGGTCTGATTTCTTTCAGATAACCATGGATTTTTTGGTGATATTTAGCAACAATATAAATTAAATATATTAAACTTCACTTTAAACGGAATAACCAGTGTTTGTACTTGATCCAAATACATTAATTAAGTGTCACAGTCTCATGGCAAATCTTATTCAGTAAAGTACATTCAGAAAAACGAAAACAATTAATTTCGTGAGCAATAAAGAGTAAAAATATCTGAGAATTTTCGAAATACTTATAAAAATATTAAATAGATAATAAAAATCAATTCACCTAATAATAAATAATTAAACATCAGTTTTTTTTAACCTGTCACTTACATTCCCATAGAGCAGTGGTTCTCAATAGTGGGGTGCAAGGCTCCATCAGGGCGGGGGTGGGGGGTGGGCGTGTTTGAACTCGGGGTACATGCTTTTTATTTTTCAACATTTTTTTAACTATTCTACAATAAAGTGCAATACCACTCCACGACTTTAGGGGACTGTGATGCTCTCATTGGCAGAGTATGAAGTGTAGAAGACAGGCGAAGAGAGAAGGAAATAAAGTGACAAACGAAAGTCTCCCGAAAGCTAAGACGATGAAATTTGACAATTGGTAGGAAGCGCTTGGCTTCACTGTGAAGACAGGTGTGCTTACTGAGTCTAAAAGTGTTGCAGAGGACACCATGAAGCCAAATAAATTAAGGCGTCTCTTAGACATTACACCCAAATCACGCTGAAAAGCTGCTTGAGTTCTTTCAGCGAAAACGAGCCGAATATTGCCAGCAATCACGATCAGTCAAACAATGTTTGTAGTTTTATATAGGATTTAATGTTTTTTTAAATTTCAGGTGCACTTTAATTATTTTCTGCTACAGTTAATAAAGCTATTATTTTTTGTAAGTTGGTCCATATTTTTTTTCCTTTTTTTGTTTTATACGTTAATAAGGATACTGTGTTATGCAAAGGTGTACTTATAACACATTTAAAGAGTTGGGGGGGGGGGGGGGTTGGCGCAATAGAAAATAATTGAGAAACACTGCCATAGAGAAAAAATATGTCCACAACACACCCATTCAAAACTATCAAGCTGTGAACAGGCAAAATCAGAACAGATCTCTTGCTTTTTGTGAAATCTGGTTCTGAAATCCTAACATGCATTTCTAATACTAAAATAAAGGTTGTTTGTTCGGGAGAAAACTCATTTTGACAAGAAAATTTTTGGTTACTGTAAAAAGTTAGCTTCAGGGGTTTGAGTTCTCCAAATGAATAAATGTATGCTATTTTATGATTAACATACTTTTCAGAAAACACTGTGGCTCAATTTATTCAACTGGTTTCAGATTCCACAGGAGGATTTGTTTTCAGCTCTGAGTGCTGATTTCCATTTTTCAGTGCTTTCATTCTAAAATCTATGCTTTAAGATCAGCCCACTGTGTGGCGTACCTATACCTCAATGACAAGGCCATATGTGCGTTTGCATAGCTTACATGCTTTGTATTAACCGATACAGCCATAGGGTCATGCTTTTCATTTGGGGTGCGGGAGGCTGCGTCTCCTTCATCTGTCACACTCAATCCAGTCAACTAATGAGCTGATGATATAAATCAGGTGTTTTTAATAAAGGGCACATTGAGAATTCAGCGCTGAGCTCCTCCAGAGCCTTGATTGAGAACCACTGACAAGGAGAGGCAAAAGAGCAACATACTCTCATTTAGTCTCACAAATGACTTTTTCCCCTTCTGTTTCTTCGGTCACTCTTATGTTAGCTGACCTTCCACTCACCTCACTTCTTCATGTCATACAATGTTCCCTTTAAGCTGTAGCACCTCCGTTTTGTGTTTTCTTCTACACGTTCGCAGGACTTTGAGGGAAAGTTTGCTTTAAACTGCTACACTGTTATGTCGAACATGGGAACCAATCAACAAGATGCTGATCATGTTCAAAATGGGA
The DNA here is from genome assembly GCA_900490495.1 of Danionella dracula. Taxonomy (NCBI): domain Eukaryota; kingdom Metazoa; phylum Chordata; class Actinopteri; order Cypriniformes; family Danionidae; genus Danionella; species Danionella dracula. The sequence goes on from UELW01000100.1 coordinate 5,450,718, forward strand.
ACCAGTAATAGTCATGTGTGAACAAGGATATCTCACAAGTTCTTGCAATTCTAGTCTGTCTGGCCACTTTTGTTGACCTTAGCTGACCTGAGCTTTTACTCAGTATAAGGGTCACTGCAACCATCTCTGCTACATCTGAATGGGCCTCTGTGTCCAGTTCAAGATTCATCATGGTTCCAGTCACTAACCGAATCAGTCAGTGGCTTTTAGTGGGACTGGTTTATGAAAGGAATTTCTGGACATTTTCAGGGCTATATGGTCTGTTGAAGTTTGGCACTCATGGGAAAGTTTACTCAGGGTGAACTATACAATGTGTTGAAATGTCTGAACCCAAAATTATACCCATACAATTTTAATAGCATGAAACAGACATTAAAAATCAAGCTCTGATGCATTTTAATATAGCATTTATTACATAATAGACAGAATATTAGGGAAAAGGAAAATTATACCAAACTACTCACTCTGTAATATATACATATTTAAAACAAGCCCATTTGACGACATATGCAGACATCTTAAAAAATCTTATAATAGCTGGATAGTGAGTTGAGTTGTAAATTTAACTAAGGTGAGTTCAGTATTAATCATGAAATTTGAGAAAATATGCAAGATTGTTATAAATGTATTTTCTTATATCTACTCACATTGTGAGTAGATGATTTCAATGACTTCAGTCATTTTAAAGCAATACATTATTTTGTTTAGTAAAACCAGATATTTCCTGTTTAAATGTAGAAAATGGCAACTAAGTAGACATGATAATTTCTTAGTATTGTCATGGTTATGTCTGAGTTATCGTCACAGAAACTATACAACAACAGTGATGAAACGTACATGTTCTTGGCCTCACCCAAAAGGGCAATCTCCTGCTGCTTTCCCTCTCGATGCGCAACAGAAAGTGACTGTACTGCAGTTGCTTGACCGACCGCTTGAGGCTGACTCCAGAAGAAGTGAGGTGTATATTCACTCCAAAGTAAAAAAAAAAATTTTTCACCTCTGGCTCCATTAGGTTTTTTGATTCATATCTTTAGTTTTGATCTTCATGAACAGTCTGAGGAGGATTAATTATTTTTAAATTAGTTTTTTGAGCTAAATTTAAAATTTAAACCTTCAGCCAATCAGAGGTTTTCACTGGCTCCAACCCACTGGTTATGTAATAATGGTTCCTGTTTTTAAAAATCAACCACTTTTATACTGGTGATAGAGTTGAAATGTTATTTCCGTAAAACATGGAAAATACATTAATTAAAAATGTCAAAACAATATTATGAGATGTTAATCTTGAGATTTCCTCAAGTAATTTTTGTAGTTATACATTTTTTTTTCATGAATTATGTTCTGATAAATGGATTTCCTGTGTGATACCTGCACCTCCAGTTCATTCTTTAAATGCCCATAACTAACATATTGTAGAGTTTGTCTCAGACACCAAAACCACTACTCTTATGATCTGAAAAATACAAAATAAAAAAATAAAGTAAAAAATTTATTCTGTCAAATACAACCAAAGCTAGTAAATAGGTAATTGAGGTTTGCAAATGAGTATCTCTATTTTAAGTATAACTATATGTGTATATATATATATACACTACTTTTAAAATTACAAAACTAAGCTTTTTATATGGCCTATAACGTTCTATATCCGTAGGAACATTGACAGGATCTGGATGAATTAATCAACAGGTTTGAATATTCAATGAGTCAGATCAAATCAGTCAGGACAACATCTTTCCTAGAGTAAGCTTAATCAAATTCACAGTTACGATCATGAAGCGATGGATTCTTTTCCTTTTAGCTGACAGTGCAAGTAAATGATCACCATCTCAATGTTATTCCAATAATGAAATCTCCCAGTCTTTTATCATCATAGACAGTATATAACGTGGAAGTAGCATGCAAAACATTTAGTGACGCAAACAAAAATGTGCGAAGCCAACCATCCATTAAAGTAATTCACCCCCCTCAGGGTGTTCATGAAGGTCAATCGATCTAGAAAATAAAAAACACACTTTTTCTTAAGCTCCAAATTTGGGCATTTGTAACACTGGAGTGAATGAGACCTTGCTCACTTCTGAACACACCTCCGTTGGGGCCAGTCGAGATAGTACAGTTCAGTCACTTCCTATTGCGCAGGAGAGAGGGGTGGCCTCTTGATTATTATACGGTCATGTCAGGTGCCATATTACGTCCCTTTTAAATAACTTGGTAGAAATATTTGACCTCTCTAGACTATCGCTGCACCCTTAATAACCTCCAAAATGCAGTATATGTCATAAACAATGACTTTGAATCACCGCAAATGGTTGTGCTCTGCCAAACAAGTCATGTACATCTGTGCCTCCCACTACCATGCTTCCACCACACCCCAAGCTGGGTTTGGCTTGCTGGCACACAGAAAATTAATCCATTTTCGTTTAATAGATTTATCTTTTGGTAAAAAAAACACTTTGAGCCTAGGGCATCCAAAAACATGTTCTTCATTGAACAGCATTTGCAGTTTATCTGATTAGTTAGTCCAAGTGCAACTCTCAATGGGCGTCGCTACATCCATCAAGCTATTTTGAAAAAGAAAATAGGATTAGAAAAACATGCATGAACCAGTCCGAGTATGACTTGAGACATGTTTATGATGAGGGAACAATATTAAAACATGCGAGAAATGTTTTATTCTTAGTCAAGTTTAATTGATACAGCACCTTTTACCAGTTAGTGGATAGTTAGTCTACCATTTCTCATTTCGAGAGAGTTAAGTGGAGGTAAGAATACCCAATCAACAAACGCTTCTGAATGAAACAAGAACACAAAAAGACTAGCCTTGTTGGTCGACCTATATAACGAGGGTTCTTTACATGGACACAGTCATCTTTAAGTTGGTTTGGCAGCCCATCAATCTGAATATATACCGATCATCATTAGGGACATCTTTAGAAGAAGACTTCTGATGGCGATTGCTTCCTTGCTTATTTTTAAAGCGTACTTCAAAAGATAAAGCTGCTAATTGTCATGAAAAAGACATGTTTTTTTTTCAGTTCTGGTGTTTAAGAACTAGTACGTTGTACATTTGAATGTTTCTCTTTTATATAAAGCTCTTTTATATAAAAACAAAACTTTAGAGGGCAGAAATGCTCAATGTTTTTATTGTTCAATCAACTCTAATATGTACATTTGATCAGAGTTCATCACTTGGTTTTCCGCAATGACATTAAAGACCATTATATTTTTTTACTCTGTACGTCTCTATAGCCCATTATTATAAAAACAAATATTTTTTTGACAGCTTGTTCATTTGTTTTGATTGTGGCGAGCAGAAAATTACATGGGACACAAAAACTCTAAATGAAAACAGACTTCAGTTGACACTGATGAGGGATATTAAGTTTTTCTCTTTATCTGATCATCTCATACCAATCTTTGATAGTAAAGTATGTTAAGTGGCCCTTTTGAGCATCTATGTTTGTGTCTGGAGGCTTTTGACACAATAAGTTGTATTCTACTGAAATTGCCAGGTCATATGCATTAATCACGGTGGCGTCGGTGCCTTTGAGAGAGCAGTCCAGGTCATTACTCGAAACCTGTCTGGGACTCAACTGGGCGACATGGAAACGCTTTGGATGTCGTTAGTTCATCCAGACACACTAATGGCTGCTTTTCCCCCTCCCTGAACTTAATTTGAACAAATGAGACGTGAGCTACAGTACAGAGGCCTGCATCTGAGGATGGGCTAGCGTTTGTGCCTACTTGAATTAATTACCTATAGATTCATCTACAAATCATTTCCAACTATTTTTTGACATTTAAGTGCTGGCTAAAATTTTGTTTCCTTATTTTTTATAATTATTGACATTTTAAAAGCAAAAATGGTTTAATCATTTTGGTAAATGTTAGGAAAATCATTACACTTGCCTAAATGAATGAGAACCTTCAGGAGGCTTGACTTTCTAAGAATTTTAATTTGAGATTAATCCAATCTGATAATTTGACTAGTGCCATGACTTGGAAATAATGTCTGTGCCATGACTTGGTCCTGGGGAAGAAAAAAAAAAAAATTTACTTTCCCAGTAAATACCGTAGGTATGTTGGAGGCCATGATGGGCAGATAAATGTATCAGGAGTTGGAATCAGAAGAGAATCAAGAGTTACAGCACTATGTACGTACCACAGGGTTTGTGTTTTGAGATTATTTCGATGAAAAGTCTCACTGCAGGAAGTTAATTTTCTCCTCACGCGTTCACGTTTTGTTTTCAGTTTTTTTTACAGACGGTGCTCTGTGTTTCTCCCCACAAATACTTGTTAAAACAAAGAAGGGAAGAAAAGCTACAATTTGAATGATACCATTAAAATTTGTCTCCAATGTCCTTTTCACCACTTAATCTTCAGCTGACATTGTGTGTTTTGAGTGTGATTTACAAGTTAAAACAATAGGAGGATGTGTTTTTGAATCCAAGCGGAGAAGGCTGAGCAGGTATGGTGGCATGAATATTAACTGTATATAACATGGACGAACCATGCGTGACGTTTCATATGACAGGTAAAGGGGGCTCTGAATGGGTGTAGCCAGCCATCACCATTATGGAAATATTTCCAGTACCCAAAAATTGATGAATTAATCCCCTCAGTGTTCATGAAGATCAAAACTGGTGATCTGAATGAAAAAATAATGCAGTTTAAGGGATGGAAACATGTTTTTTTTAAAACATGCACTTTTAACATGGGAGTGAATGAGAACCTGCCGGCCGAGGCGCTACAGTTCAGTCACTTCTTATTGCATGAAGCACAGGAGGTTGCCCCTTGAGAATGAATAATGTGCTTCAGGGGTGTGGAGAATATATGATTCATGGTCACGGCTGTGCTAACCAATCAGTGGCCTTGTAGAGTAGTAACATGACGCAAAAGAAAATAGTAACCGCGTATTTGTTTGTGGGAAAAGTGAGAGTTGAGATGGTCTTGCATCCATCCACTAATGTTATTTTTACTCAGAACTCTCCAAACACAAATAGAAAACAACCTCCACAATAATCCTAACCACTTTTATTTCTTTTCAAGCCAAAGATGACCAAATATTTAGTTAATAGTAGTATTACTTATAGTAGTTTGACTTTTGGCTCGTTTGCAACAACTATATGATTCACAAGTGAAGAGCAGCGGAGGAGTGAAGCTTGAGCAAGTGAATAGAGAAGTTACAGTCTTACATGATTTCAGTCCCAAAGCTTCTCTCTTTTCAGGCACCTACTCTTATCTCTAGGACTGTTCAGTCTTCCTTTTATAGCGTATTTAGTTTCTTAGAATGACTTTCTCTCTCATTCCCTCTCCTTTTCTAGGAGGTCACTGTTACAGCTCAGGATGAGCCTCAGGAGTGAAATACTATCTTCGCCAATAGTCTCTTCCCAAATGTATTCCCATTTAAGGAGTTGTGCATCCAAGTGTTCTCGCTCCGTTCCTGTCCTTTTAAATGTATTTAATCTTGTTGTATTTGGTTTTGAAAGCAAGTAAGAGTTGTTTTAATGGTTTGATAGTAAAGCTGTGTATTTAGAGTCACTTTTAGACTAGGAACACAATTCTGTCATCAATCTGAACAAAAACGATTGTTTAGTAATAGTCTAAATGATTGTAACTTCATAATCTTCTGTAATTGGAAAATCACAACAAATTATTTCATCAAAAAATACTTAGATTTTTAAATAATCTGGATTTTAAGCCCATTGATAGCTTTTTCCTCAGATTTTACTAGTTATGTTTTTTTCAAAGTCATTTTGAGGCTTTGGAAAGGAGTGTTAAAAAGTGACCATATTTTGTCACAAGTAACTTTAATCACAATTTGAATGATTAACTCTAGAGGTCACTTTTAGTAGAAGAGAGAAGCAAGATTGACAACGTGAGATTAATGAAGTCATACACAAAAGTCATATTCTATGGACTTGGTCACCGTTCTGTCCTCGCTGGGGGCGTGGCCTTCAATGAACTGAGAAATCTGGCCATATCAAATTGACTCGCATTCACTAAATATGGTCTCATGTTTAAATAATAATATTACAAAAATTCAAACAGCCTCAGACAGCTGTCTGTTCAACATCTGTTGAAGAATGAATGCTATCATTTGTCCTCTATATTATTGTTTATAATATATTACAGTTAATAATTAGTTATCTCAAGTTTCTATCCTCTCAAAATATGTTTTTTGTATTTAATGTCACTTTAAAATACAGTTATATGAAGTAATTGTAGGTGTAATTGTCACCTTGTTTGCCATAACAGTTTTCATAATAGATTTCTGAAAATAGTGTTACGATGTACTGAGCTTGTTCAGAGTCTTTTGTGCAGCATTCTCCATCAGAGTTTGTGGGTGGTGCTTGAGGCTAAAGTTTTTTTGTAAAGTGTTGTATTTTTTTTTTAAGAGGAGTAAATCCTTGATTAAAATCAATGCCTTTGGTAATCATATCAAGAGTTTTTGGATAATGGAATTATTATGCTATGAACACGTGTAATTGTTCAAAAAATGTATTTATGCAATATTTAAATGAATTTAAGAAATTTAATACTAAACCCATCTACCTATATCAAAAAATGATTTTAAAACATTTTTGTAGAATTGTTTGGCACAAGCTGCAAATACCATGGTAAAACGACAAGCATATTTTTTTACAACATTAAGTCCAATAAGTAATTTTTTTTTGCTAAAATTGATCATATTTGTTGATCCATGCTAAATCCTTGTATCCTTGTAATTTTTCAGCAAAGCAAAATGTTTCTGTTCAAGTTTTTATTACTTATTAATGATGTGAAACACACACAACAGCCGTTTAGCCCTTATCCATAGTGAATATCGATCATAATCATAACAAAAAGAGAAGATAAATTGCATAAGAAGTTCAGATTTCATTGAGGTTTTCATTTTATAGATTTTGTTGACAGCAATGTTTCATATTTAAGGACCAATTTGATCCCATTATGCTGCATATTTTATGATAAAACATCTCTGTGTGTAGAACATGTAAACTTTACTGCGTAAATTAATAAACATTTAGTCCACGAATATTTAAAATACAGAAGTCAGAAAGTGAACGCAACACATTTAGTTATATAAATAAAGATATGCATTGGTGTTGTGTGTAAAGGATACAACTTTACAAAAAGTAGAACAAGAAATGCAATTAACCCGCTTAAAAATGAATTAATGCAAGGCAATATTGGCAACTGTATATGAAAGAGAAAGAGTATTGCTATCCATTAGCAGGAACCATCAGACTATGTAGTGAGGAAAAAAAATAGACTTTTAAGTTTAGTTACACTCAGCACTGGCTACTTTAAAATAGACTTGGAGTGTTCCAGACACTCAACCTTTTAACATCATTTCTAGAAAAAAAAATTCTTACAGATCAAAGCTCAAATACATTCAGCAGTCTTCCTAATTTTTTTCTTTCATTCACAACTATCAGAGGCATTTTGTTCACCCATAGATGAAATATCTTTAAGCCTCAAGGTGGGCTTCTGGTTGGCGAAGAACAGGGGTGGGGTAAACAAGTATACAAAATTTTTATTTCATTAAAAAAAAACAAAGTTAGTCAAACTAAGTTATACATTATTAGTTAAAGATCATTTATTGACTTTTCAAATAAGCTTTCATTTACAAAGATTAAACATTTTCAGCATTTTTTTTAGGAATATTGCTAAATTTTCACCTGTCCAGCGAACCCCGAGCACTTACGATAACCCCATTTGTCTTGGTATTTTTAAGTATTAAATTGGTATTGGTATTAAAATTTGTAAGACCCTCCCCCGACAATCTGAAGCGCAATCATGCTTGTGTTTACACTCCAGAATGCTGTAAAATGAATAAACTGCTACCAGTGTCCAGAATACTACCAGTCTTATATGTTACAATCTCCCATTCAACAGCAATTACTGGATAATTTAAAAAAATCTTCTTAACTTAAAAAATTTATTGGATTAAAAACATGTATTTTTCAACATTTTAATGTATCTCCAAGATTAAAAAGCAAGCATACACGAAGTTATCCTAAATAAATCGTTTCATCATCCCATTATTGAACTGGTGCTAGACAAATTATTCTTCAGCAGCAGAAGAGTATATTATTGTGTATTTTTTAACATCAAGATTAATTGGAGGCATCAGTACAGCGGTCTACAGAATTCCTGTTAATTGCATTCTGTTTACATTTGAAGCATTGTGCAGAAGTTTTAACCAAAGTGACTTACATTGAAGATGAATACATTTGAATGAATGCATAGAACAAATACATTTGAGGAGTTGGTGCCCTTCATGCACCAACATCTTGCCACAATCCCGGGTATGAGGCTCTGCTGCTGAGTCGGCTGTAATGGGACGTGCTCCACTGCTTCCCCCCACACGGTCAGTGAAGCTGCAATCGGCTTTAGTCTACAAACAGTAGCCGCTGCATTAGCATAGAAAAATAAGAGCCCATCAAGTAAGCTGCTTCTTTTTCAAGGCTCACAGCCTCTAACTCATGCGGTGCTGATTTCACTACAGATGTACCGTGAACTGAGGAATTACTGCCGTAAGAAGTCCAGAGTGAGGCGCTCCGGATGTGCGCACATCACTAATGCAGATTCAACTGTGGCATTAATCGGTGTTCAACGTCAACTCATTAAAATCTATTTAATGGAATAGATAAACGGGTTACGATAAACAATTCTTGACCTTGTTTGAAAGATACAAATCTGGAATTAGATCAAAGCGGTTTGATTTACCACGTTCAATCATTCAACTTGTGATTTTATGAACCTAACGAAAGCTTTCAAAAAGCAACTAAAAACTCTTCTCCTCAAAGAACACTTACAACTTAAATGAAATTATTTCTTTTTTCTATGTTCCCTTCTATTTCCTTCCTGCTATGGTTGATTTATTGCTTACACCAGAAGTTGTATCAGCTGACTAGAGCTAGACTTTGGCTTTGTAACAAATTGCATATTATCTCTCCCCTACTGTAAGTCGCTTTGGGGGAAAAAAGATGTCTGCCAAATGCATAAATGCAAATCTATGACTTTGTATGTGTGTGTATAATGTAATATACATGACCAAACGCCTTTTATATGGGCATTGGGAGTAGATTTTGTTTTTCATTTGCTTTTGCTAACAATATGTGCACTTTTATTTTATTTATTTTTAATTATTATTGATGTTTCTGTCCCCTGATAAATTCATGGAATAATTTGATGAGGTTTTAGAAAATGGAAATACCCAGGTTCCAAATATTTTTTTGCTATACATTTTAACTTCTTTGATGTTTTCAATGTAGGTGCTACCTTTGAGGAGTGAAGATGCAATTCACATATTTTCATCTTACATTTTCCTAAAACAAGAAACTTTTACTGCAATCTCTGTTCGATAAAAATGCAAACCGAAGAGAAAAACTTTTTGGGTGTTTTTATAGTGGTGCAAGAAGAAAGTAAAACACTTTGGCATCTCATGTGATGAGATTAATTATGAAGTCATTGACTATTGTGCTCACACAAAAACACTTTTTTTAACCTCATTCCACTGTTCATGACCAACTATTTTTTTTCTTCAGAAATGTGAAGACTAGTAATGAAATGTTACATAATGTGCCTTTTGCATACTGTAAAGAATGTAGGTTCATTCAAAAAAGCTTTTTAAAATGGACAATATCCCTTTAGATGCTAAAAATATATTCCTATAGATTCCAACACATTTCTTATTAATCACACTATGAAGGTTTTTGTGTTTTGAAAAGCTAAATTAAGTTGTTGATGGTATAGCAAAACAAAAAATTAACCTTTTGGCAGTAAAGTTTTTTTTTTGCGTACATTTAAATAATAAAAAAATATCAAAGTTAAAAATTCAAATACATATTTGCATTTGCTTTAAAATAATACACATTTTTTTGGTTTCATGAAAAACAACGGACAATATGTATAGACCAAATATAAGGTAATGAGTAAATTATATGCGATTATTTGTTTCTTTTGGGGACATTTGCCTGCCGGGTGTCTATCCAGTAATCAGTTTGTACAGTATTTGACATTTTGCCTTAAAAAGATTAAACATACTTTCATTCAAAATATTTAATAATTGAAACAATGCCATCTCATTATGTTTATACTAATGAATAGTGTGGTGGCGCTGTCCTACAGAATGATCAGTTCATAATTGGTGAATTATGTCTGAAAATCTCATTAACAATTACCAATGCAAAGGGTGAAACTGCAAGCAGCATAAAACAGAGCTACAGATCTTTGAAATTCAAGGACAACATTTTAGTTCTCCTGATTACTCATGAATGATGGTCTAAAAAAAAACATGTGTTCACAATCCAATAATTAGTGTGTTTTCCCCTTGGATGCTGAAAGAAAAAAAATTGATGTCAAACAGGTAATGCTGGTTTTCTTGGCAGCCTACGCTCTCTCACTAGAGTGACTGGACTCTGACAGTAATGAGAACGCACCTTTTGCCAGAGAAGGATTATTGAATTATACGCTTGAACGTCACGCACTTACACTTGCAGCGATTGAACTGGAGATCTGGAGCATAAGCACATTATAAAGTCATAAAACCAGTGTCTCAGATATCTGCAAACAGCCAAAATGCAGTCTGCTGTAACAGGTTCAATATGTTATTTGCAGGAGGTGAAGATCATTAGTATCGTTGGAAGTAAAAAACGTGTGAAATTGAAAAGGGCCGCGCTCTCATTCCTTTTTGCATATGCCAGTTCTGGATTAGGAGATGAAGCTGAAGACGCTTAGCAAGTCAAAGGGAACATGGATAAATCTATTACATGCGCTACATGGCTGAAGTTCACACTCCTAGATAAAAGTGTGTCTGGAAATGTTCAGACAGGTCGTTTTGAAGAATACTTTGAATCTCTGCTTTAGCCAGGTGTCTTTTATTGGCTAGCAGATTTAGCGTGGCCTCATCATAACCGACAGGTCAAGCAGGCACATCAAACACCTCTAATGGTTTTGTCCAGTGAAAGAACACAGGCGTTGTTACTCAAGCATGCTTCTGCTCCAAGTGGCTTGAATTTCAGACAAAACTTGGCTTACCAGCTTTCGTTTCTAATGTGAGCCTCTGCAGGTTGATGTTTTTCACTAATAGTTATATTTAGAAGAAGTACACTATAGAAAAGAAAAGTTTTCAGTGAATGTTAGAATTATTCTTCTGCTCAATCTGATTCCGCTAAATGTAAATGTCAACTGACATATCATTTACATTCATTACATTATATCTCAGTATCCTAAAAAAATATACAAAAGCCTAATCCATGTTAAGTTCAAATCAATGACGCTGGCTTACAAAGCCATCTACAGATCAGCCCGTGTTTACCTCCACAGGCTCATGCACTCCTACTTGTCCCCCAGAAGCCTGTCCTCAGAGAAGGAACATTGTCTTGTGGTTCCATCCCAGAAACAATTTTCTTTGTTCCCTTTTATTTCATTCCCTCTATGGTTGAATAATCAGCTAGTGCAAGCAGCCAGAGTTAGACTTTGTAACAAATTGCATATTATCTCTCCCCTACTGTAAGTCGCTTTGGGAAAAAAAGGTGTTTGCCAAATGCATAAATGCAAATGTATGATTTTGTGTGTGCGTGTGTGTATAATGTGATATACATGATGAAACGCCTTTTATATGGGCATTGGTGGTAGATTTTTTTTTTTTTCATTTGCTTTTGCTAACAAATAAAATGTACAGAGTTTTTGTTTTTTGGGGGGTTTAATTGGTAAGTCAATTATATGCAGATTTCATTCAGGTGAGCGTCATCAAATGAAACAACAAATTGGGTTTAATAGCATAAAGCTATTCCATTAAAGCTAGACATAGTGATTCTTGGAGCTAGTGTTGACAAATTGAATCCCAAAAACAAACATGTCCCTTGACAATAGTGCATCACCCTCTTACTCTACAACCAAGGCATTAATGCCAGTCTATAAAAATGTCTACAGAGAGCCAAAAAAACAACATTGTACCTTATTTTAGGTGATATTAAATGTGATATTTGTTCTTATTGTTTTAAGATATATTTTTTTCAACGGTCACTGGTCAACATTGACCTGCATGTGGATTTTGTAAAACTGCCCCAAATAACAAACATTTTGTTATACTTTTCACAAAGATAAAGTATATTAAAATAAGGAGATTTCCATTGAGCAATCAAAATTATTCTTTATTGCCACAGCAACCTGAGGAAATTAACCCCATGTGCTTATTTATCAATGAAATGGCACATATATAATATATATTTGTTTTTTTTTAATTACCATAAAATAAAACTGGAGTTAGAAATTATATATTTTTAAACTGTACGAATGGGATTTCTAGGTAACCCTGCATTTTGTATTGCTGAACAAAAAAAAATCTCAAAACTGAAAACTGTACTTTTTAATCAAACCTCTGACTTAAAATCAATAGAAACTTTAACTATGTAACAGTTATAAGATTAAATATTTTTGCACCTTCTCTAAACCCCCTCTTTTGCATCTGCTGCTTTGCTTGCATCCATTAGAGTCACGCTGACGTCACTATGATCTTCTTTTACAATTTAACAGTGGCATGTAGGTGCCAAAGGCCAGTTGCTGAGTGTTTGAAGCATGTCTTTAATCAATGCAGAGGTGGTCAGCTACGCTCTGCAGTTCCTCAAGAGCCGTCCTGTCCCTCAGGCTCATGTAGCTTGTATGATTCAGAGCCACTCGCCAGCAAAGACACTGCTCAGGGCTCTTAAACACAACCAGGTGCCCTTCCAAGAGAGACAGTGTTGAAGACGCAAAAGGAATATCAGTGCCAAGAGAATTGCTTGACAAATAGGAAGCTAATTGAGAGGGTTCCTGTTTCTCATTTATATTCATGTTAATTAGCGGGCTTCAAGTCCAAATCTGATCATCTGTTTAAGATAAGATGATTATCCAATGAAAAGGTGTAACTTTTAAGTGCCTTATATTAGTTTAAATGGGTGGCTTTTTTATTGCAATGAAGGAATACTATATTCAGTTTAGATCCAACATTAAAGACACTATTTTTTGACACCAGTTCATAGTAAGTGTACTTTAGCAGGTGTAGTGACAAAACAATAACATTTAATATTATTTAATATTAAAGAAGTCATTTTGAGGATACAACAGACCAAAACAATTTGGTGACCAACTGAGTTTCAAATTAAATATCCAGTATTTTTGTCCTTGTGCACATATATTTAGGAAAAAAGTGAAAAGATATAAATAAGCTTGAACAGTTGAAAAACTTCAAAATGTTTTAAAACAAATATTTTTAATACAATGTAGACTTTTAAACAGTGAAAACCACTGATGTGCTTCCAAGCTGAGAGACGCTTCTAATTTACCGATATAACTTCTGGGATGAGAAGTCTACTGACTTCTATTGGATTGACTTACCCTTTACAGAATTTTAGGAGTGTTACAGTGTTTGTGTGAACATTTTCGCGCAAGTTTCTTTTCTTCTCATGTCGGACGGACACAATCTCTTTGTAAACATGTTACGGAAAAACTCAGTTTTAAAACATAACCGGGTACATGTGGACATGGCCTAAGTACATTGTTACTACAGTAGATATTGCCCACACTAATGCCATAGAGACAATCAAATGAAAATGGAAGGTAAACAGTTTCTCTGAAAAGGTAGTCACTCAACACTGACCCAGTTAAAAGAACTATATGTTACTCCAGTTACACAGTAACATCACAGATGTTCAACAATCACATCACCAGATAGTGATTAATCTTAACCCCTTATCACTTTCTGGCTGAGCATCTAACAGGCCTGTAGTTAATTTGGAGAGGACTGTACACAAAAGGAAAGACCAATTCAAATCGCTGGAGTACCAAAAACAGTTCACATTGAGGGACTTGATTCTGTTAAACCCTGTGGCTTGGAGCACTGTTAAACTATTGAACGTCTTTAATAACAGCAGAGTTTCCTGCCATGATCTTAACCTCTTCATGGACAAATTAACCATCCAACTGAGGTACCGATTTGGTCCATGGAAGCAAACTACGCTGCTTAAAAAGTGCTAGAAAAAGTACTCCTGAACACTCACCTTGCTTAAAAGGTGCCATATCATGTAAACTTTACTAAAACATTCAAGAAATGTCTGAAAAGTCTTGTTCCCTAATCTAAAACATGCCTCAAGTCATATTCAGATTGGTTCATGCATATTTGTGCAATTCTATTTAGTTTTTTAGGGGAGCTCAAAACAGCCGGATTGGCCAAATTGGCCCATTGGCCAAAGCACCATCCCCTAACCAATCAGATGAATCGCTATGCAGCTCCTCTTAAAGAAGAACGTACACACACACAACTCGAAAGAGTCACCGTGGAAGATCAACAATGAAAAGAAAGTGTGTTTTGGATGTCCCAGGCTTTTTGGCTTACCAAAAGTTTAATATATTCATCAGAAATGGGTGGATTTTCTGTGCCAACAAGCAAAATCCAGCAGGGGACGAGGCAGAAGCATGGCAGTGGGAGGGGTACACAGCTCGTTTTGTGGAGCACAACCATTTGTGGTGATTCAAAGGCATTACTTACAATAGATACTGCCTTTTGAAGGTTGAAGGCACTTTTGAACATGACAGGTCTGGGAAAAGCTTTGGCGTGTTACAAGCTCTGGTCCCAAGCAAAGAGAATAGCTCAATGAAAGTTTCGTCCTATTATCAAAATGAACAACAAAATGTCATTGCAGGTTAGGTGAATGACAATATGATCAAAACCATTCGCTTAAAAAGTTCACAAACTGATGTTTAGTTTCGAGTTAATAATGTCAATATTCTGATTTTAGATTGCTCACTGCTGTCTATTTGCCTGCTTTACATAATAGTACAACAATGGTGCAATATTCAAGTCGAATCATAGCTTGGGCTTGTTTATTGTTTTTTTTAAATCTCAGTCAATTTAAGTCTCAATAGCACTTTTAACAACAAAATTCTTTTAAACTGGTACAAAACGTCCTTACAGAAATTCTTGACTCTGAAATGTAAAAAGCTAAATTAAATACTTTAATAGTCACCAAAGAGACTCAAGTTCACGTTTCTGCAATCTTCTATAAGATTTTGAAATATCTTTTTTATCTGTATTATCTGAACAATGTATGCACTGAAAATTCAATACAGTGGAAGAATACTTAAAAAGTGACCTAGAAAACAAATTTTAAAGAAATATAAACAAGTACCCTGTTCAATGTGGGCTTTTATTAAATAGGGTATATAACATAGGGAGGCGCTTTCAGTTAGGGCTTGGTTGCTAAGGCTGTTGCTTGCTGATCCACAGAATCATTTAGTGAGCTAAGCAGAGCATGTTCTTTTACTGAAAGGCACAGCCGTTAACAAATCAGATTTAATGAGTGGAACTAACTGTTTTATAACTGGCTTTGAGGGCCCGCTGTGTGCTTGAGAGGCAGGTAGTGCTCTTATCCTAACCTCTGGCCTGTTCCTCAGCATGCCAGCTCCGCTTACAGGAAGCAGAGAGCTGGGGGTTGTCAGGGAACCAGACACGAAGGGACTTATTTGGCATCGGACAACACAGACTTTGTATGCAGGCCAAGCTATAGATTGCACTTGTTTCATGTAGGATGGAAGAAATTTCCAAACTCTTGTAGTGGAGCTGATCTTGTTTCTTTGTAGGTGTCTGATTTCGATTTGCTTGTTACGGTCAGGCTAGTTTGTTGCATTACGTTTACATCCAGCTGAAGAGTGAAGGAGGGAAGCCAGCCAGACTGTAAGAATGATTTTTGCGGTAAGGAACACAGATGTGGAAGCTCACGGAGTCGTAGCTGTAAGTCACACTCACGCACACAAACTGTTTCTAAACAAACAATCACATGTGCACCTCGGGCCGTATGCTTTTATGTCTCTTGTGATCAAAGCAATTAAAGTGGTTCAGATGAAGTGCCACAAGTTTAAGGAGACTTGGATATGTATACAATTAGAAAATCATCACAATACTATAAATCCTCCAGCATCAACAAGATTTCAGTTTTAACGCACACATGAGGGAGTTAGGAGGTGGAAGCCACATTTCACAGGGGGATTTTAGCTGTAAACCCTCTTGACAGCTCATCCACATTCATCTTTGGTCATATGTGGTCTTTCTCAGCTCATGCTGGCCTCTGGAGAAGTAATAAATATGTCTTGAAGCTGTTAAAATCGGGTTCATATTTATTTGGCTGGATTTAGAAGGCATAAATTTAACTTTTTTCTTAAGCAGGCAATAAACCATGATGGTTGAAGATCTTAGAGTTCTTTAATGCTGCTGTGAAGCAAATGAACACATGTCTAAAGGTGAAGTTTGATTAGACAATGTGTCTCAATGATTTTGACAAGGGTATTAGCATCCTATACGTAGTGAGATAATGGATGGTAAAAACATCTGTCTCTTAAACTGCTAAAGCGGCCTTCTTTTAGCAGGGACCTGAGATTAAAACAACACTTTCGCAGGTGTTTCAACAGAAAAGTGGCTTGTTTGTGTGTCCATACACGCTATAATGGCTTTTAACATCACAAATCTATTATCTGCTGAAAATTTGCCGTTTTGAAATGCTTTGTTTGTGACATTACAAAAAACATCGGTTACAGTATGCTCATGAGCATTTTCAGTTTTGTTTTAGAATTTGTACAGTCTCTGTTTCCTACACAGTGCCACTGGTCCTCTAGATTTATAACAAACTTGCATTGCTTTTGTCTTACTTACTTACATATTACATACTTAAGCGAAAAGCTGTTGTCCACCAAGTGAGCACACACACTCTAAAACAACCTTACCTTTATTTACTTTTGGACTACAACTCCCAAAAAAACAGTAAGAAGAGTACTTGGAAAGCATTATGATGCGCTTGACCTTGATTTGACTTTAATGTCGGCCATTTACATTCTTTCTTATTTAATTGAGGTAAATTACTTAAGTTTTATTGATGTTTCATGCATTGTTGCATAATGTTTGGTTATCGTCTAATTTTGACCAAAAAGAAAATTGATTAAGGTTAAGTTAACATCACCAACAGCAAGATACCTTTTTTAAGCAGCAGATGTCAAAACAGCTTATTTAACTTTTTGAATTGAGAAACCATTTTCTGTAAAAAAAATAAAAAAAAACATTTTTACAGATTTGTATTTAACCTCAGTCACTGCTATAAGATCAACAAGATTTTTTTTTTTTTTACTTTTACCTTGCATAGAAATTGGTTTGACTACTTTTGCTATAGTTTAAAAGTAGGTAAACTGAAAAATGAAATTCTACACCAAATGAAATTTAATGAAATTTTGCGCAAGTCATTTGAATAGAATGACAGGCATTCTGCTCTGCTTTATTTTGGTTAACTTGTTATAAAACAAATGTTCCAGTTTTATTTGTCTTTTTTATTTTATCCTCATTTATCTGGGGGGGGAGTTATGTTATTAAAAACAGTCTGTGTTTTCCAATAGTGTGGTTTGGAAACTTCCTTATGTTTCTAAAAGGTACGTTTTTTTCATCTTTAAGTTGTGAAAACTTTCAATAGTGTAAAATAAACTGTTAAAGCTATAGTAAGGTACAATAAAACATTCAATTAGGAGTTTTCACCTCTATTGGTTGTCTAGCGTCACCCAGTCACAGAATGCTAAACAAAGTGACTACTATTTAACTACAAAAATAATGAATTTCATGAGACAGTTGCAAACAAATTCCATGTCTCCCCTTTCAAAATACAACAGCACTGAGCAAGTAATCTGTAGAAAGAAAAAAAAATCCAAAACCTCAGCAAATTTGCAACAATCTGACTAATAAACTGCCTTCTTATATAGCCTCTCTCTCAACCTGGACAAACCACAATTATTTGTCCATTATTATATAAGGTTCTTGCTTACAATATTACAGGAAAGGGTATTATAGGGTTTGTTGATCCTGATGCACATCTCATTGAAAACTCAATGCAGTCCAAACCACTTGAAGACCTGTAGACCTTAGATGAACATAAGCATAGCACTCGGAGCAGTGTTCCCGCCATTCTTTTTGCTAGAAAATAATCATCCCATCTTCATTAATCATTTTAGTATCATCATGTTTGAATGAGTCCTGCTGCTTGAATGGTGTTAACTGAGAGACTTTGCCCCGTTTCTGACCCCGATATAAATCAGAGCCCCCAGCACAGGTTACACAGTCACAGACTGCAACGAGTCAATAAACATCTGCATTGCTCAGAGCTCTTATCAACCTTGCTGTATCTCTGTAGCTTGCTGCTTGAAGGTCCTTCTACACATAGAACGTCAAGAATGCTTCTTTGATACAAGGATGTTTGTTTAACCGACAAAGACTCGTTAACATTGTAGCTTTGTCCACAGGCAAGTCAGCACCAGTTGTACTCAGAGATCACACAGTGGTCTCTATATATAACAGCAATGACTGTGAATACTAAAGGCATTCTGACCATGATGAATGGCACTGCATTGCTTATATGTTTATATGGATGTGTCACCCGCATGATGATTTCTCCAGTTTAAATTACTTTGGAATGTACTTGTATAAGTGCAGTTCCTTCTATAACAGTCGTTCCTTGTGGTCTCATGCAGGTTTGGAGTTGGCCGAGGAGTTGGGTCAAAGAAATGCCTACCATGTCATCAGTCACAAGTGAGCCATATCACAGGAGACACTGGCAGGTCTGTGATAACATGCAAACTATTTTATTGTAAACCATAACATTGTTGTTAAAACATTCATTTCCTTATCGTCTAAATGTGTTTTGTTTGTGCAGGTGCTTGTATGGGTTGTGGTGTCACTGCTACCCCTGGCAGCTGGAAACAGATCCCGTTTTCAGGTACAATCCAAAACTGTGGTTGGATTCGCTAACATAGGGGTGGATGAACCACCTTTAGAGGCTTTTCCAGTCCTCGAGGAAGAGCTCAGGGATGACCGTGAATCCCCGTGGCATGGATTTTTTGGTGCGTCGAAAGTCTGGGAATTATTTTACAATGAATTATTCAAGGCTAAATGGTGATAAACATCTCTTTTTAACAGAACCATCTGTTCTCATTGAGGACGACCAGCAGCCAGCCCGATGGGAACGTTCCCCTCGCTCACCAGATACCTCTGAGATACAGAGCAAAGGTGCACGCAAGAAAAAGAAGAAAAAAGAGAATGAAGAAAAGAAAAAGAAAGACAAGAGCAGCAGGGTACGGCACAGCAGTCGAGACTGTCGTGTTGAGAAGCGCGAGATGCGTGTACGGGATCTTAACATGGGTTTCATTTCAGACGAGATCATCCTCTTTAAGTTCTGTGTTGGTTCCTGTCAAAGGTCTCGAGGGAATTATGACTTGGCGCTACGTGCATTGCTCGTCAATGGTAGTTTGCCCAAGCACACTGCCAGGAAGGTGAGCGCACATCCTTGCTGCCGCCCCACAAGCTATGAACCTGTGTCCTTTATGGATGCTACGACAACCTGGAGAACCATCGAGTCCCTCTCTGCAACAGACTGTGAATGTGTGGGATGAGGCAATACAATGGATAGAGAGGTAGAGCTTGATCTGACCCAAAGATGCAATGGTCGAAGAGAGAAAAAAAGGAATCGGGAAGCCTCCTGGGCCATTGCAGAACAAGTTCAGAGTGGGTTGGCTATGGTGCAGCCTCGTGAGGGATTCACAAGAGACTAGACTACCATGCCGAACCTCTTCAGAGGAGTCAGATTGTTGTTTGACCAAGGAAGAGAAAATGACTCTTTGGGGTCAGTATGGTTAAGGCACTGTCCACCTGCTTGAGTTTATAAGAAAAACTGTGCGAAATAACGGATTTTGCCATTTGTTTGGACATCCATGAGGAACACAACAAGCATTTATAAGTCAGACTCATGCATTAATCAATGCCAAAATTCTTGACATGTTAAGTTTCAGTAACATTTGGATCATTCCATTTGAAAATGCATTGATGTTAATAATGCAAACTCATCATACAAACAATTGGAGTATTATTCGATCAAATCCATAGATTACACAAAAACCAGCCAGTATTACACTTTCATGTGTACACTCTTATAATTGATAGTGTTTGCAATTTCTCAGGTTTTTTCTATGAACTTTTGAAATATTTCACTTCTTTTTCCACAATTGAGTCATACAAGAGTTGATAGTTCATTGGGTAATTTCTATAATAGACCTAAGAGATTAAACGAACATCTAATTTGGCGACAACTCAATATAATTCCAGAAATCCCGATATTAGTTCATTAACCCTTTAGACCCATGTCTGTTGCGTTGAATGTCACTTTTTAGTTTGCCTGTTGTTGTTTTCGCGATTTTAAAGCTTTTTTCCATAATATTGGGAATTGAGTAAAAAAGTTGAAAACACAACATCACTAGACTGAAATGAATGAGAAGTCCTTCTTTAGGCTAAAGAAGGTATCTACACACATTCGTTGTTTACCCACAAGTGTTGATGGTACATGAAAAGGGTTCAGAGAGTTAATTTCTACATATTTACATAATCTTGGTATATTGATTGAAATGCACAGTACATACCTTATGTCAACTATAAAATGGACAGAACAATAATTTTAAACTTGTATTATTTGGTCTGCTGTGGATGGCTTAGACAAGATAAAATACATTTCAAACTTCCAAATTCTACTCTGCAAATAGTTCAGGAAAAAAATGCTGAAAATACCCTCAGCCAATGGTTTCCCTATTCTTCATTAGTCTCAAAAAAATAGTTATAACTTTGTTGCACGAAACCTGATCGTTTAATTTCTCTGTACCGACAAATGACCACAATGAAATTGCCATTGTTTAAATTCTTACCAAATGGATGCCATGCATTCCCTGAAATTTACTGTACACTTAACAGATATTTATACAATTAAGTTATTTATTTATTATGTCTTCATGTGTCCTGTGGATGTTTATATTTATTGTCTTTACCTTGGCCTGACCTCCAACAATGATCTTGCAGGGTTTATGATCAGCTACAAAACATCCCAATTGTGGAGGAAACTGAGCTTTTTAACCCAAAGTTTTCTTAGATTAGAAAGAAATCACTCAACAAAGAGATAAGTTTATCTTGATCTGATTGTCCTCCAGATTGTCCTTTAAAAGTCACAGAGCACTTACTAAGAAGTTTTATTTTCAATTTATGAATAGGAAATGAAAACTGTTTTCTTCCAAAGCATGAAGACTGAGGGGGAGACGGATTGTTTTCCGACTAGTCCATCTGTCTGCACAATCTGCTGATCTTCACTGTTAAAAGCTGCTCCAAAAGGACTTTTACAAATGGATAAATTGCTTTGCTTCAGTATTTTACTTGATGTATTTATCGTTTGTTGTTGCCAAAGTTAACCTTTATTTTTGTACTTCATGTTTTCTTCATAGGAATAAACAAGTTTTTACATAAAGTGAATCAGAATTCTTCTTGTGATCTTTTTGTACAAACTTCTCAGTTGCATATATATATGCATATATATATATATATATATATATATATATATATATATATATATATACACACACATATATATATATATATATATATATATATATATATATATGTGTGTGCGTGTGTTAATATTTTGTTTCATGATTGTAAAAAAAAAGAAGCCTCATCTGCACCACAGAGCATTGACCCCAGGTCTCAGTTCAGCTAATGGCAATCATCAGGTAGTCAGACAGACAGCTTGGAGACATGCGTGTACATTATTGCACATAGAGCCCTAGGTGAAGCTCTCATCTGCTAAAGTGCACAGAACGATTCCATCTGTTGTCAGGCGGCTAATGAGTGCAGGCCTCACAAGCTGCCCTGGCTGCGGATAAAAGGTCTCTGAACTGCACCCCTGCACCTCTCACATCATGGCTGAACTTCATCAAGGGTAAAAACCAAAGCCTCTCTTCAGCTAGAGGACAGCTGCTAGCAACAGTTTAGTATAAAGGTGTCTGTGTAGTTTATCAACACCTTTCAAACTTATGTATTTGGACCAATGAATTAGCTAAATTAAGCATGGTTTATTTAATCAATTGTGTGCCGTGTTTTTTTTCCTTTCTTATTTTTATGTTGATTTACATATTTATCCATAAAATACCCTAGTTTAACTATGGGTTAATGCATAGGCAAAATACGATCAAGCTGTTAATCCAACCACAAATTATATACATATATATACACAAAGTAATATTATTAAGATATTTGTATCTTCTGATGAATTTCACGTTTTACCAGAGTAAGTGTGATAGACAGTAAGTACTACATCATCAATAAAATGTTTCATAATTAAAGTACAAAGAAGACTGGTTCTTAAGAAAATTACAAAAATTACAATAATTGTAACAACTCTATCTCAACTCAAACACTAGAGGGCTTGGTAGGCTGTATGGACGAAGGACAGATCATAAAAGTAATACACGTACCACGTGACGTCAGTCAGAGCCAGACACGCGACCACACAGTAGACTTGTAACATTGGTTAACGTTACAGCCACGTTATCTTCTCTTTGAATTTTTAGATGCATCGAAGTGTGTCTTCTGAAGAACTATCTTTTAAAACCGTTAAGATAAACAAGGCGCACTACACCATCAAACGCCTGGTTACTATCCCACATTTTCTTAACGATCAGCAGCTGCGCTTTACTTCACGTGATGCATCTACAATGTAGGCTTTGATTGGCTAGAGAACAGTGTAACTTCTAAATGGAAATGCGTGAATTTATTTGAGTAATTACGTTTTTATTAATTAATGTAAAATAATATGTGAAATCCTCTCGTTGAGAAATAATAAGGTCTTGCCTCCCTGGTTAAATTTACTTTAAATGTTTTTAGCTTTTGCCAAGCTATGCTGACATCTGCTGGATGATACTAGAAAATACAGTTTCAGAGAGAACAACTAAATTATGGGAACAATTGTTAAAAACCTTTTAGCTCAGCTAACAGGTACAATTCAGCAAAGTATGCATGGAAGAAAGGAAGAAATTTAACTCAAAGAACATAACGTTTTCTATTTTCAACACATGGGTATTTATTAATTTAACATTTTCCTAAATTATTTATTTATGTAATTCTTTGTCCGTATGCTAATTATGTGGGCTTTCCTAACTTCAGCCTATCCCTGGATAGGCCATTAGAGGCAGTCGAGGAGAAAATCAATCTCTGTTACAAAATTCATGCTAGTCTATGAAGCAATGGCCTCCTCATGTAAATCGCACTCAGTTAGCACACAGTCTTAATTATTCAATTAGGAAACCAATAAAATAGAAAGGAAGTAATACAGATGTGTTATTTATTTATGTAATATTCATTTACTTCATTAGCATGTTTTTAGCATTTGCTTATTTATTCACACATTTATTTTAAAATATATACATGAGTCATAACCCTTCATAAGGATGAGCCTATAGCAATTTTGTGATTTTCTTGATTTAAAGCCCTCACACTTAGTGCTTCATTTTTAGATTTTTTTCTCCAAATTGCTACATAATTTTTCCCAGCGATGGGTTGCAGCTGGAAGAGCATCCGCTGCGTAAAACATATGACAGAGAGTTGGCGGTTCATTCCGCTATGGTGACCCCAAAAGGGAAGAAAGCCGACATGAAGATGAATGAATGAATGCTTCATCATTTAAATCAGGTAAGTAATGGTATGGTTTAATTATTTACAACTTATCCGGAGATTTATGTGCATGTTCCTTAATCTGTGCCCTATCTGTAAACTTGGAACTTGATAGATCTGTAAACATGTCGTAATCATTTCTGAAGCCTTTGAAGCTAAACCAGATACGGTCTTGAAATGTACTTTTAGTAGGTAACAGTTTTACCATGACTAATTAGTAGGCTTAATGTACAGTACTTATGTTGTTTGTTTTTATTCTAGATTGCTTAAAATATTGTACTCGATTTCACATTTGTATTCAAGCTTAACAATTGTCCTTAACACAAAAGTCAGTATACACATGAATGCACTTACAACAGATAATTTTGAAACAATATTCGATCTGGAAGTTATACTCGGTTTTTAGAACAAACATGCCAAATGAGTTTTAAGGGACAAGTGCATTTTTGCCTTCTTAAACTATCATCATGAAACACATATTATAAACTAAGACACAGATTTTCTGAAAATGCACAAAGCACCACATAACTATAATACAGCTATAAAAATAACTCCATATTCTTCTTTAATATCTCATTGTTCAGAATCTTGGGCATTATGTCTAGGCTATATGTAGTACAATGTATATAACAGTGACACTCAAGACAGAATAGATAGCATTATTCAAGAAGATGAATCTCATTGACCTTTGCAACATTCATCAACAAAAGTGCTTCACCTCTCATTCAACAACACAATAGTTTCAAACAGTGAGATCTGCTTGACTATAAAGCAGCAGAAGAATCAATTGACGTACTGCTCCAAGGTCTCCTGTTATGCGTTTTTGAAGGTTCATCAAAAAACTGTCAAGCATCTGACATGGAATCTGTTGTGTGCAAAACATCTGCTATTGTAAGCAACTTATTATAGGAATTGGAATAGACATTTTGCAACAAAGCATGTTTCCATCCCAAACAATCAATACCTTGTCTCCTTGAGTCAACTAGCTTAATTTGCCTATGAGGGAAACAAATTAGCATATCTTAAAATGAAAATCCTTGTAAAGTCCACTGTGAATTTGGTACCTGAGGCTCAAATCAATAGGTTTGAAGGGATTTCTGTGAACATTTTTACTCACATGTGTTTCGTTTAATAGCACTCAAAAAGTCAAACGTGAGCAGACTTCCATTGACACCCATTTTAAAACTTCTCAAATTTACTGCAGAAAAATAAACTGCAATCTGCTTTCTGTCAACTCTAATGGTGATTTTTGTATTTCTCTTTCATTTAAGCTTAATGAAAAATTAAGGGTGTAAATAATTAGGGGCTGTTAAATGACAGCAGTTCACCTCACCCTGAGGAGTGTGTTCTTTGCTTTTGGTCTCATAACTAACCATTTTTTTTCTTTAAATCTTACATACTTATTTATGTATTCTGTTTCAAATAATTTAGCTAAAAGCCAAACTAGGGACAGGCTGCAAATGAGTCTTTTATGTGGAGCAGCTGTAATGTATTTTGCATCGCCCCCATTTGAAATGACTAAATAAATGTGTTTGACTTTCATTGTTTCACTATCTCATTCAGTTCTGACAAAAAAAAACATTAACGTTTGTCATTTCTTTAAATATAATGTTAAAAGCACCCACCAAGGTTTTTTAAACATCAAAGCCACTCCAGAACCTTTCTACCTCTTGTTTTTATGTTTGCATAGATGCTCTGGTGAAATGCTGAGCAGCAGCCTTGGTAGTGGCTAATAGGAAGTTAATGTTTCATGAAAGTGTCAGTTCTGTAATAGAATATAGGTTAGAATATAGGGTTAGGGTAGCTTTTGTAAGTCCAATCATGACGTTTTAAATTAAACAACTGTTCATTTAACAATATCTTGTCAACTGTCCTTCCTAGCTTTTATTTATTAGTACTGTACCGGAAGTGAGTGAAATACACGTTCACTATCGATCAAAATTGGTAGTGAAAGTGTAAAATTAGTGAATTAGTGAAAAATTGGTAGACTTTTTCATTACAAAACTTGTAGTTTTCTGATTAGAAACATTAAATACTGCTTGAAAATATTGTTGTTTCAAATTGGACGAAAACTAATAAAAGCATTTATTTCCCTTCCTTACAAGCATTCTAGCTTTTTATTTCTTTAAATTTTCCAAAGGAAATCTATAGTTTCTAGATCATCTCGTTGTTCCTCGAGCATCTCATGTTGTTCTCACAACACCTCTTAAAAACTAGTCAGGGTAAAATTGTATCAGTTATTAACACCATATCTCACATCCAGTCTGGTTAAGAGTCTCTGTGTCATCTATGATCCTTCTCTCTTTATTGAGACAGAAATTTTCCACCTTAGAAATATTCCGTTTTTGTCCCTCTTAACTTCAGATTCTTTCGCTGTTTTAGTCTATTTCTTAGATGCTTCCAGCTTGGATTTTTACAATGCTTTGCTCTTTGGTCTTTCTGCTAAACCCCCAGAAGACTGTGCACTGAAAATATCGACACAGTTTTGAAACACCTCCACAGGTTACACATAACGCTTCTGACTCACTTCAGATTTATCTTAGGGTTGCACAAATCTCCCCAAATTTCAGGTCCTTCCTATCTCACAGATTTCCTCTATATTCATACTCCTGTCTGGTCCCTTCAAATCTCTCAGATCTGCTGTGTTCCTGCCTAGAGTCATACCTATACCATGAAGATCATCACTTGGTGCTGGTGCAACTGCCCCCATTCTCAGCAACAAACTTCCTCGACCACTTTTTTAGACAGGCCTAAACTCTCTTTAGAGACTTCCTTTTACTCTTGTATTTTGTAACAGTTTTTTATTTTATGTTTATTGTAATTTACTGTACAATATCCAATAATAAAGTATACAATAATAAGGTAATATTATTGCAGTAAGACACTGTTGTTCGTGTAATTTGAAGTTTTTTTTGTCGTTTTCCTAATGTTGGGTAGACAATGCGTTTTTTCAGTCGCATGATTCAGCTCCTGCTTAAACTGCATGAGTAAATCGCTCAAGTTAAAAATTCAAAGCACATGATTTATGTTCTCACACTCTCCATGCTTGGATGCTCAAACGATTCAATCCAAATACGACACCTCACTCTTGTTTCCAGAACTACAACATGAAAATTGCGGAAGTGGATTACGCGAATCGCCAATTCAAGAACTCTCACAAAATCAAACAAGTTACCATGGTAACTTGTGCAATTCCCTGAGTAGAAACTATTTAAAAGAATGGAAAAAAAACACTTGTATAGACAAGGAAATGGCACAAACACAAGGAAGACGTGTTTGTGCATGGGCAGCATGAGATGTTGCGTTAAATCGCTTCGTTTTAACAGTGCAATGTCTTCAAGAGGACGGATCAAGGTTTTAAACTGGTTTGATTTTCTTGCGACCACACGATCGCCGCTTGTTACCCAATGACTGCATGTGCCACAGACAAGCAGTAACTGATCCACAAAATAGTCACACTACAAAGAAATCGTGGCAAAATGGGCTACAAATCTCAGTGTTTGTGTGGCTTAACGTAGAAGGAAGTTCGCAAGAATTATCAAAGTTTTGCCAAGTTTGAACTGTGGTAAATAAGTAGCACTGTTGATTTATTCAATAACAAAATTGTTTTCAGTAACATCTCTTAAATCTCCCTTCTCCTAAAATGATCTATGCAGTATCGGGATTTTTTCATTTTTTAATTAAAAAAGAAATACTGCTAGAATGCTTATATCAATATCTACAACTCCTGAGGTTCTACAACTCGTTCCGACTTTTGGTGTTATAGCGGTTGTACCTTATGACATCACATGTTGTTTTTGGTCAGATTAGACATATTTCGGAGCATTCTTGTTACAATTACAGTGCACTATCTAGATCTAGGTCTTGTTGTTTTCTGGGCACAAGGGTTTGGATGGCACGCACTAACTGGTCAATCACACCAGGGTTCATTTTAATGGAAACAGACATGTTAAAATAGAACACACCCTTAACTAGTGTTATCAAGCCTGCTTCATCATGTGTGATGTCCTGATTTTTTGCGACCATACAATTATGGGTCGGGAAATAGTCGAGGGGTGTTAAAATCGTTGTTGGTTACCACAGAACCTCAGGCCAATCCACAAGATAGTCAAATGACTGAAGAATCGTGGAAAAATGGGCTAAAAATCGCACAGTGTCTGTCTGGCTTAATGTCGAATGAAGTTTGTTAATCTCAAAGTTTTGCCAAATTATAAGTAGACCAGCAAATTCGACATATTTTGGTCAGTGATGCATTCTTGTTATAATTAAAGTGCACTACAGTTTGTCTGGAAGCAACCCGTGGAGCAATCCATGGTCTAGGTCTAGGGCACAAGGGTTTGGATGCCAATATCCATACATACTCAAGTGAGCCGGTAAATCACACCAGGGTTCATATTAATGGAAACACACATTAAAAAAAAACACACACTACTAGTGTTATCAATCCTCCAAGGAAAATTACTTGCACTTTTAATAAACAACTCACAGTTTTACAGGTCACAGTTCAGTACAACCCAGCATGCAACATGGCACAGCACGGCAGGAAAAGAAGCATGTCCAACGCTGAACATCAGACACGTTTGTTTCAAAACAAGGCATGATTTAATTCTAAATCTGATCATTCCAGATCAACATTAAGCCAATTCATAGAATTATTAGAGAAGGAAAATCATCACAGATCAGAGAAAGTTCTATTTTCTCTTGTTGCTTTACAGAATTGATCCAGGTCATTGTCTCATGTTCTTTTCAGACACACATGAGCTAGGTGTACTGAAGGTGCAGGTCACTATTTCAGATTTAGTTTCTGATATCTCCTTGGATGGGAGAGAGATGGCTGTATTTGGGATGAGTTTAGGGCTTGATGCGGCATCATCTTCATCATAACCCATAACAGCATTCTGCTCCACACTGAAGGGATGAAAGTGAGTTCTCGCAGAATCAAAGTCCCAGGCCTGGCGCAGCACGAAGTCCACGTAAGACTTGTTGTTGGTGGAGATTGGTTTGGGCTCGTCGTTCCTGCAGACGGCAGTGTGTAGAGACACGTAGCTGGTGCAGTTGCTTTGAGCGAAAGAGGGAGGGGAGTGCTGACCCTCAGTCCAGCCCAGAACACGACTGGGATTCTCTTTCCTGAGCCCCAGAGCTGGTTTGAGGCATGCACAACCTTTGGTCAGGAGATTTTTCCGGCATAGAATGTAAACCCATGGGTCCAGAATGGGGTTGAAGGAGGCAAAACGGATGGCCAGGAGGTCACTGCGGTAGTCTGGACTTCTGCCTGATGAAATGTATGATGGGTCATACAGCTGGTTGACAAAGATGCGCACCTGCATGGATTAAGAATGTTAGTGTATTTTCCATAAATGCTTCTGACATCCTAAACTAAATGATTTACCGATTTTCCCTACCCTTCTGCTCTCGGGAAAAAGGTAGGTTACACCTTGAACCTGATACCACTCTACAGTTAAACACAGAGCAACAACTTTCAAGCTCACATTCATGCTTCAGAGCAACTCAGAGGAAACAGATCAAAATCTGCAATTAGTGTTTCTTAAAATAAACGCTGTAATTTAAAACATTATATACAAAAAAAAAATAGTTTAAAGTCCAAGCAACTAAATGTGCCAACAGAAATAATTGATAATCTAGGTTTCGGAAATGTCATTTCACAGTCGGTCTCTCGCAGATAGATGCTTGGTTTTTCCGTCACGGACCTACTCTGACTGGATGTGTTTATATAAATAAAAACAGTATTTGGAAGTACCTTTTTATTCGGAATTCGATGATGCATTGTCAGTTATGGGGTGGAATTAAAATCTCTTCAGCTGAAAAAAAAAAACAACTAAAAATCAATTTTGTTAAAAGACCTGAAATGTCCCTCTCCAGCTAAACAAGAGAAGCTGGTTTGAGTGACGATGAGTGTCTGACCACAGAATTCTTCACTGCAGTTTCAATGACTTCACTCCACTGTATCTTTCACTTCGTAGCGTATGTGTACATGTGTTGGTTTGATTTAGTTCTGTTGAAATCATAACACTAGTTTTATCATCTGTTATTTAGATGATGGAGGACAAGAAATATCTCAAAGCACAAGTTATTAACAAAAGGATTACAACTAAAAGAAACAATTAAGAGAAGTGTGAAGTTAACGTAAGAATGTTTTATTTTAAAAAGTATTTTAATTAACATGAGTTTTTATATTCATTTATTTTACGTAATAGCCTGTTTTCGTGATTTACAATTTTATCTGTATTTTGAAACTAGTGTTTGTGTATTTTCAGAATTAAAGAAAGTTTCAGAATACAGCTAAACCCATGTAAATGATGAAAACTGGAAGAAATTAGTTAACCATGTACAATTTCTACACAACTTGTCCATAAAAAAATCGTACTGAAACCAACCCCAATATTACTTATTTTTATCTTAGTAATAACTTGCAGCTTTACTTTTTCTTGTCACAAATGTTACTCTCTGAAAGAAAGTAATCAGAAGGCTACCTCCTTTATAGTTTCCTGCCTGGTGTGGGTTTGCTTCAGGTTTGCTAAAGTCCCTTAGGAATAAAATTAGCAGTGAATGATTGATGAATATGGCCCTTTGTTGGACTGCCAGACTGTGCAGGGTGAATATATCTTACTCTTCATCATAATGTGAGTTGGAGAACTGTGCTTTTATAACGCAGACATTTTTTTAAATTACATTAAGAAAAAAAAGAAGCTAAAACCTACTACCACTAGTTCCACTAGAGCACTGAAATAATCAGCTAATGGTGAGAAGAATAATTAAGGCAGAAATTGATTTCTGTGCACCAGCTGAGCCTCACCTAAAACCAGAATTTGGTTGGAGGCAAAAACATCCATCTTGGATGTAAAGCTCCGTTTAATTATATACCAAGATAAAAGAAAAAAAATCATAAAGATTGAAAAATGCCTGACTTACAACCAAAGGGATGGAGCATATCAGGAAAACAATGGTCATGAAGATCAGCAGCCAGAACATCTGGATCTCCGCAGCAGATGTTAACCTGAATCTGCGCTTGGAGCCGGTGTTCCCGGAAGCCTCTGCCCTCACCAGGCGGCTTATCTTGCTCATACCGACCAGAGAGCGACACACGGCAAAGTTACAGAGCACCGTGACGGCGATCAGCAGCAGCATGAAGCCGCCGTACAAGAACGTGTAGGAGGCGTCCAACGGCTCCATGGCGCGCCAGTCCAAGAAGCACCACGTACCAGGGAAGTGTCTCTTGTGCTGCCCGAAGCCAAAACTTGGCATGATGCACAGCACTATGTTTGCCAGATAGGTCCCCATCAGAGCCAAACGAGCCATAGAGCGGTCCACATGCTGGGAATAAAAGTACGCATGGTTAATGGCAAGATACCTCTCCACGGACATTGCGCACAGAATAGACATCCCAGCCGAGCCGAAGAACAGCATGGAGAAGGAGAAGAAGTGGCACAGGAGTGAACCGCCCGGCCACCTGCCAGCGATGTATGTGGCGATGACCACCGGACTGGTGAAGCACGTGCCCAGCAGGTCTGTGATGGCCATGCCACACACCAGCGTGTAGAAGGTCGTCTCCTTCTGCTCCTTCTTGGAGATACAAAGCACCACAATGGCAACGAGGTTTCCGAGGACTCCGATCCCAAACATAGTGGCCGAAGTGATGAGGGAGCGATAGTCCAGGATGGGCGCGCGAAATGTGCTGTTGGAGAAAACTTCTGACGCGTTCAGCACCGAGGAGTTCATGTCTTCTTGCGGTAGTTGGTTCAGAAAATGCAAGTTCATGCTTCTCTTTTCCATCAGGGAAGCACTTAACGTTCAAAGAGGGAGCGAGGAAAAAGGTTGGCTCAAAGCGGGTTACTTCTTGAATTAGACCGCATCTCCGGGTGGCACTGCTTGCACTTACAGGTGTCAGTGTTTTTTATAGAACTCCTCAGCCTCTTCCTACGATGTGTGATGTCAGAGATTGGGATGACGTCACTGTCCATCCAGTGCAGCTAGAAGTAGATATGCGTAAAAGCTTATATTTTTTCCTTTTATATTTTTCTTAACTATTCAACATCTACATGTTAAAATGATCATTGTTGTACACAACCTCTTTTTCATTTGTTTGTTGGTTAAAAATATTACAGGTATTAAAGTATCTTACTTTGTCTGCAAAGTATTGTCAACCCATTTGACCCAATCACTTCAAATACATGTTTTGTTATTATAGAAATTAAGATAAAGAATTGAATTTATTTTTATTAAGAATGTCCTCATCAATGAAGTTAAAATCTTTTTTTCTTCTGTTTTACTAATCTTTTTTCATTTTACTTAGCTTTTGATATAGAAGATATTTTTAATACCAGTATTTGTTGTAATGAAGAAAAAACAGATACGTAGACATATGTTTTGTTTATAATATTGTAATTCTAATTAATAAGTAATTGTAATTCTATCAAAATTTGTACTTTCAGTTATGAAACTCCCCTTAATGCAAAAAAGAAAATAAATGTTATATTAGGACACAACTGTAATCTATTGCTCAACACTGCTAAAGTATTTGTAATTCTATATTTATTTATTTATCGTTTAAAAAGGGTTTAGATTATTTATCTCAGTTATTTTTCAGGACACCCATATAAGGCATGACACCTGCTGCTCAAGCAGATATGCTGATCCAGCATTGCTTTCAGCAGAAACTTTCAGCAGCATTCAGTTACAGCCTGTTGGCTAAATACACAAGATGAGGTCATAGGGGTTAAAAAAAAAAAAAGCAGAGTCTATGGCCCTATTCCCAGTCCTCAGGAGTAGTGACTGTAAGTAAATCACTCAGGCGGATGCACAAACACCTTCTGATAATTTGAGAATGGACACTGGTTTTGTGGAGTTTCCAGAAAAGCAACACCTGTTGCAGTATTAGGTACATGTTAAGGTTGGTTATTGTTAGTGTTTTCAACAAGATAAATTAACCAACATTTTCGTTTCGTTTGTTACATAATATTGCTAATGGAAATAAGCTGATTATTCTAAACTGCAGTCTGCATCTAAGCTAAGATGCATCATCCCTGGAGCAAATAGTATTAAGATGAAGAACACAATTAGTGGTAGGCTGACCAAGAAGGATCGTACACCCCTTTCAACCTGTTACAATATGTTAGGGTAAATTCAGGAAATTATATGCCAGATCATAATTTTCTTTTAACCAATATTGATCTTTTTCACTTGAGTAAAATTAATTAAACGGTCTGCCAGCAGCCTTGATGTCCAACAACGTCCACATCATAGTGTTATACAAGTTCAATCTTCCCTTAGCACCTAAATCAGTCTTCCCCTTGCACCCAAGTCAGTAAGTCTTCCCTTAGCACCTAAATCAGTCTTCCTCTTGCACCCAAGTCAGTAAGTCTTCCCCTAGCACCTAAATCAGTCTTCCCCTTGCACCCGAGTCAGTAAGTCTTCCCTTAGCACCTAAATCAGTCTTCCCCTTGCACCCGAGTCAGTAAGTCTTCCCTTAGCACCTAAATCAGTCTTCCCCTTGCACCCGAGTCAGTAAGTCTTCCCTTAGCACCTAAATCAGTCTTCCCCTTGCACCCGAGTCAGTAAGTCTTCCCTTAGCCCCTAAATCAGTCTTCCCCTTGCACCCAAGTCAGTAAATCTTCCCTTAGGCCCTAAATCAGTCTTCCCCTTGCACCCAAGTCAGTAAGCCTTCCCCTAGCCCCTAAATCAGTCTTCCCCTTGCACCCAAGTCAGTAAGCCTTCCCCTAGCACCTAAATCAGTCTTCCCCTTGCACCCAAGTCAGTAAGCCTTCCCCTAGCACCTAAATCAGTCTTCCCCTTGCACCCAAGTCAGTAAGCCTTCCCCTAGCACCTAAATCAGTCTTCCCCTTGCACCCAAGTCAGTAAGCCTTCCCCTAGCACCTAAATCAGTCTTCCCCTTGCACCCAAGTCAGTAAGTCTTCCCTTAGTACCTAAATCAGTTTTCCCCTTGCACCCAAGTCAGTAAGTCTTCCCTTAGCACCTAAATCAGTCTTCCCCTTGCACCCAAGTCAGTAAGCCTTCCCCTAGCACCTAAATCAGTCTTCCCCTTGCACCCAAGTCAGTAAGCCTTCCCCTAGCACCTAAATCAGTCTTCCCCTTGCACCCAAGTCAGTAAGCCTTCCCCTAGCACCTAAATCAGTCTTCCCCTTGCACCCAAGTCAGTAAGCCTTCCCCTAGCACCTAAATCAGTCTTCCCCTTGCACCCAAGTCAGTAAGCCTTCCCCTAGCACCTAAATCAGTCTTCCCCTTGCACCCAAGTCAGTAAGCCTTCCCCTAGCACCTAAATCAGTCTTCCCCTTGCACCCAAGTCAGTAAGCCTTCCCCTAGCACCTAAATCAGTCTTCCCCTTGCACCCAAGTCAGTAAGCCTTCCCCTAGCACCTAAATCAGTTTTCCCCTTGCACCCAAGTCAGTAAGTCTTCCCTTAGCACCTAAATCAGTCTTCCCCTTGCACCCAAGTCAGTAAGCCTTCCCCTAGCACCTAAATCAGTCTTCCCCTTGCACCCAAGTCAGTAAGCCTTCCCCTAGCACCTAAATCAGTCTTCCCCTTGCACCCAAGTCAGTAAGCCTTCCCCTAGCACCTAAATCAGTCTTCCCCTTGCACCCAAGTCAGTAAGCCTTCCCTTAGCACCTAAATCAGTCTTCCCCTTGCACCCAAGTCAGTAAGCCTTCCCCTAGCACCTAAATCAGTCTTCCCCTTGCACCCAAGTCAGTAAGTCTTCCCTTAGCACCTAAATCAGTCTTCCTCTTGCACCCAAGTCAGTAATTCTTCCCTTAGCACCTAAATCAGTCTTCCTCTTGCACCCAAGTCAGTAAGCCTTCCCCTAGCACCTAAATCAGTCTTCCCCTTGCACCCAAGTCAGTAAGTCTTCCCTTAGCACCTAAATCAGTCTTCCCCTTGCACCCAAGTCAGTAAGTCTTCCCTTAGCACCTAAATCAGTCTTCCCCTTGCACCCAAGTCAGTAAGTCTTCCCTTAGCACCTAAATCAGTCTTCCCCTAGCACCCAAGTAAGTAAGTCTTGCCCTAGTATCGAAGTCAGCCAGTCTTTCCTGTGCACTCACATCAGCTAGCCTTCACCTAGCACCCAAGTCAGTCTATCATCTGACATTACACCCCGATGAGAGAAGAGTTGGACTACTTTTGATGCAAACACCATTTGAAGATTTGTTCATGTAAGATAGTGAATTATATAAAGAACTTTAAAGAATTTAAAAGTTTTAAACAAACTGAATCAAACTTTCTGGCTGCTTTAATTTAAAGTCTTTTGTAAAAATCTTTGACAAGGTCATCTTATGCGTCAGTCTTCCCTGCACCTGAACCAAAACAAAACACACAATAAAGAAAATTATTTTCTTACATGATGATTCTCTAAATCCACACATTCATTGCAAATTTCATTAGTAAAAAAGAGGACCATTTAAGAGTCAGACACAGGTTTGAGGTTATTGATTCCTGTGTTTGGCGGGGGAAGTTTTTTGCATCCACATCCCAATTCATGTGGGAGTATTTAAGCTCAGGCAGGGTAATGAATCAGCAGCAATCTATATGAAGCCATGCTGCTGGAGCATACCTGAGATGACAGCAGAGTGGATAAAACTCTTACTCGTTTCACAGCAGGTATCCAGAAGCAACCACGAACCAAACAGGGTCTCTAATTTGATCTAATGAAAGAATTCATCATCCTGATGGAGCTCAAGAGCGTTACTTGGGAATAGAGGGTCAGTGCAGGCAGCAGTCAGTCAGTGTGCCTCTGAGAGTTTGGCACCGCAGGCATTTGATTCTGCCTCTCAACTCTTTACACCATATCCCTTCCGGTCAAAGACGCCAACACGTTTGCACCCACATCTGTTGGAGGTGGGAGGCCCGCTCCTGTAGATAACTGTGTCAACAGATAATCTGTGTGTGAGAGATGAGTGTATGCGGATACAGGTTTTATTGACAAACTCATTCTTTGTGATGCCAAACAGCAGCACATAAATCTTTCATTTCGCTCAAAATTAACTGTCTTGTTTGACTTAAACAGCAAATTTCAGTTTTAATTCATGATACATGTGAGTTGCTTTATGCCAAAATGATTTTTTTTACATGATGCATCTTTTTTTCTGTAAAAATTACAAAGAAATACTTGTGAAATAAAATGTAATTTTGTAACATTGTTTAAGTCATTTATATATTACTTTTTTTTTAATAAACACACCTTGACACCTGTGTGGGGGCTGGGGGTGTATATACATTTAGCACCAAGATCAATTTGTATTTTTGCAACCAGGTTTTTACTAGCATTCTTTTCACTTCTTGAAACATTTATTGTTTAGAATGCCCTACAATTTTTTTATCTCACAAACTTGTGACACTTATTTACAACTTTACAAGTTTTTCTGAAAATAATGAAACACTGAACAAGTCACTACCAGTTTTAAAACAGGCCAAATCATTTGCTTTCCCGCATGATGTTAGAAAATTCCCTTGAGTATAATAAGATGAAACCAGACATTTTACATAACATCAATAGACAATCAATAGAAAATCTGTTAAGAAATTGAAGAATGTTTCAAATAATCACAAGGATTAGCTGTTGCTATAGAAATACCATGCAGTTTATTTAAAATCTAATGATGTTTTGTTTCAGAGAGATAAGGCTGAGATGAAGATGACCTCTGACACCTCTTTAAGACACATGCTTCTGTAGACCAATTTCCTACCCCCTCATGGACAGGAGATTGACATTAAACAATGCTTGAATATTTCATAAACTGCAGAACATATGGCCATCTCCTTTATAAATAGCACATTATAATCCAGAATGAATGCTAGGATCCCATGTGTAATTTTTTTCTTGCGTATATATGGCTTTCCTTCAGTGTCCATAAAGGAATCAGTGTCGGTTTCTGTCACTTTAAAATGAATGTT
Source organism: Danionella dracula (assembly GCA_900490495.1). Taxonomy (NCBI): domain Eukaryota; kingdom Metazoa; phylum Chordata; class Actinopteri; order Cypriniformes; family Danionidae; genus Danionella; species Danionella dracula. The sequence continues at coordinate 5,487,190 of UELW01000100.1, forward strand.
GCTTATAACTTAGTGTTCTAAAAAAATTTACAAACATGTTAGTTAATAATTTCATAAATAGAAAAGGCAAATGCTGCAACATTTAACTGTTGTGTTTTTTGACAGTGGGTGTATATAGCCTATATTTTATCTCCATTTAACCTCTAACTGAATTCAGCAACATAACAAAAATATGTTGAAATATATTTGTTGTAATGTTTTTACCCTATGTTGAAAAGTGTTTGTGCTAAAGTGAAATCTAAAACTTGATTCAAATCCAAAACCTGCTGTATTGTGTTGATGTGATGTCAGAGTGTGTGGCACCAGTGACGCTGTACTCCTTCGCATCACAGCCTGACGTAAAGGTGCTGTAATGATCTAATGGCCTGTGAAAATGGCATTTACTCTTTCGTGATCTTCCTACATAGAACTCGTTAAACCATAGTCTTTCCCCTCGCTGTGTGTCTCATCGAGGTTTCTGTTTCTATTCTCCCTCAGTCCTCCAGCTTTGTTCAGAAGCAATTCACCTGCTGTCATTGTCACCTGCTGAGATGTCATTAGAGAACCAGAGAGTGTGAGAGAATGAAATAATGTTTCCCAGCAGAACTCAGAATGTTTTCTATAAGAGATTTGTGACAAAGATGCTGTGACGCAGCATATCTCACTCCAACTGAGGTGAGAAATACAACTCGAAACTTTTTGCACTCAGGAAAAGTTTTAATTGAAAACAGAAAGTCTGGATGCAACTGATTTTCTGTGAACTCACATGCAATACACCATATAAGATTTATTCTTCTCATTGTAGCGAAAGGAAACTTTGGAGGAACCCAGATGCTTAAATTCATCCTTTGGCATGATATTTACATTGACGTAAATCTCCTTTAGCAGTAAGGAGGGCATTCAATAAAAAATTTGTCTTGACAAATTTTTGAAGGGGGTGCAAATAATACAGACAAATTGTACTTTTAAAGATATTTCAACAGCAAAAAACTATGCTTTTATCATTAAAGTCATCCCAAATAAAATAATTAGGGTTTGGAATTGAAAGCGTTTCCGATGATAGCGGTAACAAATCTATACTTTAATAAAGATACCAGTTCCTAAACAGTTATATAAAACTGTGAATAAAAAGCATAGGCCTCCAAATATGTGGACACATTCACACAGAAATATAATAAAGTAGAAAAAGGAAATACGTGAAATAATAAAGTAAAAAAATGTGTAATTCTGAGTCAAGAATAGCTAATTAACCCAATTAGCTATCCTTGTAATAACAAAATGGAATTAATCCAAGTCATCTATTCATTTCGCATTTATTTGAATAAAATTGTAAAAAGAAACACGAGGCATAATGGCCCTTCCGCAACCCATCGCTGGGAAACATTCACACACTCATTCAGTCTTTAACACTATGGACAATCGTTCTTACTCAATTCACTTATTCCGCATGTCTTTGGACTTGTGGGGAAACCGGAGCACCCGGAGAAAACCCACGTGATCACGAGGAGAACAAGCAAACTCCACACAGAAATGCCAACCGACCCAGCCGAGGCTCGAACCAGCGACCTTCTTGCTGTGAGACGACCGTGCTATCCACTGCACCACCGTGACGCCCTGAGGAAGCAGTTAAAATAATTGGATGATCTTAATCAGTGGTTAGATCTAAAAAGTAGAAATGGCGAAAGAACCAGTGCAGCGAAACCGAAACAGTCATCAATTAAGGTCACTTAAAATAAGATGAGGACTTCTTCTATAAATAGAGACCCCTGAATACCATGAAGGTGGAAAAATCAATTAACGATTAGGTAATGTGTTTAATTAGTTGAAATGTGTGTTGGAATTATTTTTATCTAATGTGACTAAAATAAAATATAATTAATTTTTAATAGAACTGAGAAGAAAAGAGTAACTGATACATTTGAAAGTAAAGCCTTAAGTTAGTAAAACATATTGCAGCTGAAGAAATCCACTTTTTTCTGTCATACTATAATAACCCAAAACAAATTAAACTATTTCTTAAATCCAAATTATATTGTTGCAAATACCAAGGCACTATTTAGAAAATCTCATAAAAAACTTTCATAAAACTGCATGGAGTCATGAAGCATTTGAAAATGCATTTAGAAAATGGAGCCTGGGTGACTAACAGCTCTCGCTAGCATTATTGCTCCTCTAAGGAATTGGTGGTAATGCTAGCATCTGGTCTGGGAGGATATTAGGATTGTTCATCTTGTGACTCATCACTGTGGCGAGATGAAGGAATTATTGCAGATGCTCAAAATGTTTCACCTCATTCTGACAATTGCTCAGTTATCTTTTAAAGAGAGAGGAAAATGTTCAATGCACAGAATAATGAAAACTGAATCACCAAATCCCTTTATTTCTTTACTTTTGGAGGTAGAGTCAAGGACTAATGCTTTTGAAAAACATTTGATTACAGATTAATGAAGAGAACAATATATTACAGTTGTGGTCACTTGAGAGTTTGATCAGGAAGATTTCTGAGAATTGCATATTGTTATTTCTAGATAACTCAATAATAAATGCTGGTCTGACGTTAATTTCATTGAGCTAAGACTGTATAATTCTGTAAAACACATTACTGCCAGACACTTTGATAGGAAAAAATAAAAGAGTGAGTGGGTGAACGTCTGAATTAAAGAGGAGAGGGAGCTAGCTAATTAACTGAAGTCAGGCTAAACACAGCAACAGCTCCTAAAATAAGGGGAGAGGTACAAAATTGAGCTTCCATTAGCATTTCATTGCTGTACTATTGACTGAAGGACGTAGATGCAGCCGGAATTAATTTGCTCAGAGCATTAAGCAATTTCCCTTTTCTTTCCCTTTGGCCCTGCGATTCGGAAGCTAAGTATAGCCAAAACAGTCGATGGATTGACACTCTCCCTTTTCTTCCATTTCTACTGGGATACAACCAACAGCACATTAGAGAGCAGGCGATTACTAGACAATGCTGGAATGGCCTTGAATGGCCATTTACAAAAGCATGAAGCTGTCGCTGCATTGCTTGTTTATTATAGACGACTTGAAATCTCCATCAACTAAAGAAGACAGCTAATATGGCTAATAGCTTCATCTGTTATCACACAACATAATATCTGTCTTCTTCTCATTCACTTTTATACATTTTACAAGGACAACAAACTACTGGTATTATGGTTTATCTTAATTGGTTTCTTTCATGCCAAATGAAAGAGGAAGCAATGTAAACCTTATATGATCAAGGCAAACTATTTGGTGAACAGGATTGTGAATCATATGAAGAATTGTATACGACTGAAATTTTTATTTGTAAATTGAAAATGGGTACACGATCACTAAAGTAAAGAGTGGTTAGCATGCAAGAAACTCTGACCTAGGGGTGGTTCCAAACATGGGCATCGTTGTAACTGAAAGCAGACCACACCAAGAACGGAAGTTGCTTGTTTTGCGAATGATTTACATGTTAAATCACTGGGAAGACCTTGAAAAAAAGTATGAATTGTGGTGCGAATAATCTGAATTGGAAATTTAATTGAATCATAGTTAAAAATTCACATTTTTTAACTTAGGCAGATTTCCACTGCCACGCCAACCAAACAGAAGCTTCCTAGAGTAGTCACATAGTGGAAAAGAAAACAGCAATAGTGGACGATTGCTGTGCAGGCAGCTTTGTATGTCTGATCCATGTGTTTGTTTTCCATTAAAACTATTGGAAAACTAAAAGAATCTGACTTTATGTGGCTGACATGCCAGTACCAAATTATTGCTGGAAGTGCAAGGGGATGTACAAATTTTATTATTGCATTGATTTTTTTTGTCTGCTGAAAGTCATGATGCAGAGCTTTTTTGTGATTTAAAAGTGAATAGTAGAACTGTAAAATCTATTCTGAATGCCACTGGCAGCCAATATAAAGATTTGAGGACTTAATAAGGGTTAACCCTAACCCTAATATACTTTCTTTTTACTTCTTACCGGTATCCAGGCAGCCACATTGACAACATTCAAGCAGAAGTGGTCTACAGAAGGGGTTATGTTCTTGGAGTTGGGACGTAAACATGTTTACATATTGATTTAACTATATTTGAAACTAAATTCTTGCCTTGGATTTCAATTATGTGAAGGTGTGAACAGTTTCAATTATGAATCTGTCTTTTGTCATTGTTGGCTGAAGAAAGTTCTGGTTCACCCTGCAGCACTTAATCTCATCAAGGCACTAGTCAGTTGTTCATGATGCAAAAGGACAGAATTTTATCTTAATATTATCAGTATAACTGTTGCAAGAAATTTGATTCATACTATTGTGCAAAACACTTGCAAAATGCAAGGATTGAGCCTAGAGGCATTCCATGCTTCTGTTGAACACATAGTTAAATATCTCACGTCAATACCTCTGCCTAATATAGCACCATCTTGATGGTACCACTCTCCTGGAGGGAGCATTGTAAATGTACAGGAGCTGTTTTGAAACCTCAAGATTAGAGGGTCCTGCTCAATGGTGGTCAAGACAAACAACACCACCATTAATTATGTGCAACAATTATTCACTGGATGCTGGAAAGCATCTGACTTGATTGTGTGGGGAAGGGTTAAATACATTGGGATTAGGGTAAATTGTTGGTAAAAATGATATTTTCTAGCAATTAATTTAAAAATATAACTCGTGGGGATGTTTTTGTGCATCTGACATTGCCAGTGTTGCCAAAAAAATCTTACTGTAACATTACTTTTTTGGAGTTACGCAGTAATGTAACTGGTTGGTTAGATCTTTCAAATAATGGACCAACCTATACATTTCAGCGTGTCATTTAATTTGGAGTTAAACTATTACAAGTATACCACTACAGTCATTATACGTTTACAGTAGCTACATTGACTGTACAACTACAGTCATTACGCTACACTATATGCCATTTCTGCATAAAAAATATCAGAATCAGACTAAGAATCAGCTTTATTGCCATACCATATTGCCAAGGACTTTCCTGTGGTACAATGGAGGCGTCAGTGCAAACAACATAAGTAAAATACAATCAACATAAGCACAGTAAAGTGCAACACAACTAACAAGCAATTAGCATAAGGCCACGAGGTAGAATATATTGAAGGATTGATGAAATGTAAACAATTGAAAAAAATTATATGAAGGGTAATTCTGCTTGAGTGCAAAATGCAAGGAGATGAAATGTGCGAGAATCCAGGTGCAGGTAACAGGTATCAGAGTGGGGTGTTGGGGAGCTATGCATTCAGCAGACTGATAGCTTGAGGAAAGCTAACACAGTCTTGGAGTTAGTGGCTCTAAAGTGGCCAGAGGGCAAAACCTTAAAAAGGTGGTGGCTGGTGTGAGTGGGGTCCAGAGTGATTCTGTTAGCCCTCTTTCTCACTCTGGTGGTGTACAGGTCCTGGAAGGAGGGTGTACAGGTGTACAGGTGTACAGGTCCTGGAAGGAGGGTGTACAGGTGTACAGGTGTACAGGTCCTGGAAGGAGGGTGTACAGGTGTACAGGTCCTGGAAGGAGGGTGTACAGGTGTACAGGTCCTGGAAGGAGGGTGTACAGGTGTACAGGTCCTGGAAGGAGGGTGTACAGGTGTACAGGTCCTGGAAGGAGGGTGTACAGGTGTACAGGTCCTGGAAGGAGGGGAGGGAGGCACCGATGATCTTCTCAGCCGTATGAATAGTCCTCTGAAATATAAACTTAAAGTCACTTACAAATAATATAGAGTTACATAACTAATTCAATTTCTAAGACAGTAATATTGTAGTGAAATGGATTACTTTAAAATTGCAGTAGTGAGTAGTTTGCAAGCAACTTACCCTTTGCTGGACATCACACACTGATGGGCTGTATCCGACATGGGTGGCTTTTGACATCCCAAAAAAGCATGCATGAGACGTTTCTCAATAATAAGGAGAATCTGTGATGTCACTCTGTTTGAGCATGCCTCATGTGGTCATGTGATGTATGTGATTGCAGATTCCCTCGGTAAGAAAGAATTTACAGTGTGTTACTTGAATGTATTTTAAAACATGCTTAAGTAAAGCGCATTTGGTTCTTCAGACCAGATAAATAACTAATAAAGACAAACTTGTAGACAAAGCACTATTGGTCGATAGGGGCATGTTTGTTTTGGTGATTTCAAACATCAATGTTGGTTCCCAAAAACCACCCACTTTACCTTTGAAGTCACTTGTCTGTTCTTATTTTTGGACGACTAGAAGGATTTGACTGTAGTCCATTATATGAGGTTATGTTAGGTTTATTAGTAAAAGCAGAGGTTAAATTGCTGGTGTTAATACATGTAGCCAATCGTTTCAGCTGAACATGCATTCCACCACCTAGCCATGTTGTTCCTCTTATTTGCTCAGTAATGAGCCTATCCTTCACCTAAAAAGGTGCTCTATGTTTTTTTCCTTTACAAATTTTCTTTAAAGCCATCATATTTTCTAATTAGCCATTCCTTGGTCTTTCAAACTAAATAAAACTAATGCATTTGAAACCTTGGTTTATCTATGAAGCATTGCCATTGAAAACAAATAACAGCTTTCATCAAGTTTTCAGGGATCAACAATTTTAATAAACTCTCCTACTTTTGTACCGTTTGTATCTGCCCTGTTTATATTACATTAAAACAGTGAATCAATATCTGCTATATGATAAGAAATTTGTGTGCACTGTGCATATTTTACCTCTTGAAAGCGTAATAAAATTATAAAAACAAACAAATTAAATTATGAATATATTTTCTGAATATTGAACAGTTGAGAGGTTTTAATTAAATTCGAATTGATATTCATGTCATTAAAAGGTGGCTGATTTCATATAAGACATGAAAGTTTGTGCTTGGGGGAAAAAAATGAAAGTAGCAGACATTTACATGCACTTCTGAGAGCTTAACTGTCATTTTTGATGGATAAAATGAAAGCGTGTAATCCTGAAAGACTCGATCTGTGCTGGAATGTCAACATGTCTAAAGTCTTATAGGATGCTGTCGTTGCTTAAAGAGAACTTTTCAGAAGTGAACAGACAGAAAGCAGTGATGCTGTGCTGCAGAATTGCTAGTAAAATCAGTGGCAACATTTGCTAATGGTGCTGTGAACAATGTTTGTTCCAACTAATTCAAACTATTAAGCAAATTGATCAGGATCACTTCCAGGAGAATGAGTCTGCAGCTGGTTAATTACACCCTGAGCTTGAGTTTTATTGTTCATTGTGTATGCTGTACTGGATCCACTTGTATACAAAGTAATGTGTGTGTGTGTGTGTGTGCGTGTGTGTGTGTGCGTGTGCGTGTGTGTGTGTGTGTGTGTGTGTGTGTGTGTGCGTGCATGGGTGTGCGTGCATGTGCGTGTGCGTTAAACAAAGAAATAACTCAGTAAAGCTTTGGATATCATGACTTTATTCCTCTTTGACTCATAAACTAAGGGATAAATTGATGATTTGCCCTTTCCCAGGAGTGGTGCGTCAGGTATATATTTAACGTTCAAGTCATATCTCTTCTGTTATCTTTTTTCAGTCATCCTTTCTAATTAATAGCGCTGCTAATATAGAGACCATAAATTTTACCCAGATGCAGAGTTTGGGAACTACGTAATCCATACAAAGATGTTAAAGTAGCCTTAAAGTGATGTTCAGCATTTGGTGACTTCAGGAATTTTCAATTCTATCATTGTTTTTTGTCATTTACACAACTTTGATTAATTTCTACATTTCCAGAAATTAATTTCTAGAATATATATTGGAAACATTTAAGAAAGTAAGCATATCCATTTAAATATACAATATAATGCAGTGATCTACCATGAAATCTTCTTTTTAGCATTAACAGGCTAAAAAAATAACAGTGTATGATCAACTGAAAGGGTTTCTCCTATTCTTCTGCGATGCTTTCCTGTCTGTGATCAGTGAAAGGACGTCAGAGGTTGCCTTTCCTTTCCATCACTGACCTTGAGCTGTAGAAAAGGGCTATAGTGTCAGCCATGCTCATTGATCAACTGCGGTAATTTCATTTAAGCCTTATTGCTTTTGAACTCTGAGATATCGCCTCTTGACATTTAGAGCGCTATTGAGTGAATGGTCATCTCTGAAGTTGGTGGAATCACTGATGCGAGTGACTCATGTGATGTACTGTAGATTTTTCTGCTGACACAGTTTCACTGAGATCCAGATAGAGAGCTGATGCACAATCAAGGAAAGCACTTCCTGTGGTATTTGAAATCCAATTCATAGATGCAATTATAAGCTTAATGCATCCAGTTGCTTGCTTGTTGAAATAATCATATTCGTAGATTAACATCACTACACCCCTGCAGGTTTATTAGAGTATCCAACTGTGTGGCACATCTTTCAAATCTTTTTTACATTCTTTGTTCGGTTTCATCTATGCTGAAATCAGTGCAGTGGGAAAAAGTTCTGTCACATGTACCTGTAGTGAGTTTTTTAGAGTTTGTAATCCTTTTTTTTATGTTTCAATTGTATTTCATATTTCTTCTTTATTTATTTCTGCTCTTCTAAACTCTTCTTAACATGAAATTGAATGTGATTTAAAATGGGACAGACATTTCTTCTTCTGAAGAAGAGGCTGCTTTATTTAATTTTTAAAAATGTATTTATTTTTTTAATAAAAAGTTTATTGAGTTTTATTTCATACAACTCTCATAAGTATTGTTTAAAGAGCCAGTAGTGTGATTCTGAAATGTTGACTATTTGTGTTTTGGTGTCTCAAACAATAGTGTGACATTAATGCAAGGTCAAAAACACTTTTACTTTTCTTATCCATTTATTTCTTCCTGATTTTTCAATGACTCCAAAATTAATATTTTGTGACTTGATTATACAAAATTCTTGCGAGTTCTAGTTAGATTCAAGTCTGCTGTTCAATTGGATAGAGCAGCTAGTGCTTCACAAATAATACAGCGACTGTTTGTGAGTCTTGATTGGGAGGAAGATGTTGGCTGAAATAAAGTAGGAACTCATCCATTCTTTATCAAAAGCTTTTTTGTGAAACCTCAGTTGAACACATGTAAATTTGCATTGTAAAACACATTGTAAAGTGGGCTCTTGAGGTGAAAAGATGAAGCTTAATCATTGCTCCCATATACAGCTTTTCTTTTGGCAAATAATATAAAGACGCGAATCTCTAACGAAAGAAAAAAAACAAAGTAAAAAGATAAAACAGCATGAAACAACCGAATCACATTCTCTAGCAACTATGTTTTGGGGAATACCTTTCCAGGTAACCTTGAATGAGCTGTGGGAGGAATGTATGTTTTTTACAGTCTTACAGCACTTTTCGGAAAGAATTGTTTCAGCAAATTTGAGTCAACGCTTTCTTTTTAAAGATGATAACTTAACACAAAAATACTTTTTCATGAATTTAGCTCAAACTGGATGTTCCTTAGACATACAGCTATGTTACCCATGACATGTGAGGCAATTTGAAAGAAGTCATAAAACTGGCTCTTTAAATGGTTTTCCACAGAGCAACTATGTAAAAAAAATCTGTTTGCTCTCTTGGCTAGTCCCTTTGCCTGTTTATAGTCCCAATGTGTTTAAACCTGAGTCCAACAGATTTTTATCAACATTTATGAGAACTCTAAGTCTCAGATTTAACCTGTTGGTGAAGTTTAATACCTTTGTTTAATTAGTTGTTTTCAGTTTTTTCTGCCTTAGTTCCTGTTCAGTTGATATGTATGATATGGTTTGATGTCTTTTGTGACTCCCGTGTTTTATGACCCATACTTTGGTCTTCCTGTGTATTTCTCAATTGTGTTCTCATCCTTGTAGTAAAATTTTCTTTAATTCAGTTAAATGAATCTTAAATTAATTCCTCTTTTGAAATGCAAGTCTTTCTTCTTTTTATTGTCCAGCATCTGATGTGCATTTGCTATACTTCCTGTTTGGGATTCTTTCTGTTACATCTGGAGCATCTCCTTTGATTAAAGAAAATCCTTTTCTTTTATCTAGATCCTGTCATCAATGTTGCCGTCATTTGTTGGCTGATTTCGTCTTCGCAATCCACTACTTCACAGTGTCCTCACCAATCTCCATTGTCTCCACCGCTGTCACCCGTGGTGTTACACGCTTTACCTCCTCTTCACTCTGAAAAGTCATTGTACTGTACCTGTCTCTCTGTTTTGTTTAATAAACTACCTTCACAATCCCTCATTGATCGCTGCCTTTTTGGTGTCAGTAAGGAGAATTCATTTTGTATTTGTATAGGGGTTATTGAAAGTCATCTGGCTATCTGAAAAACTTAGATAATATGTCATATGTCACTGCAAAAATTAAAATTTCTGTTTGTCTAGCTACAGTATTAGTCATGAGTAATAGTAAATAATGGGAATCGACATAAATATCATGTTAGCTCAACAGAAATCTACAAAAGGTTTAGTACCATCTTTAAGAACATTTACTGAACAGCCTTTTTTATGTTGAAACAACAGCTGGGGCTGAATATTTCCCACATGAACCATGAGAAAAGGGCTGATCGAAATAAAGAATTTTTAAGACAGCAGAATATTCTGATGGAATTAGAATTTAGTTCCTGATCTACATTTGTTTTTTTGTTTTTATTATTTATTTTCCTGATCTGGATTTAGAACACGAGAAATGTCCAGCTTATGATAGCAAATAATAATTAAAATGTGTGATCATTGAGTGTACAATTCCATGATCAATGATCATTAAACATCAAACATTTATTGATTTTGTAGGATTGCTTGCCTGAACCAAGATAGAGATACTATGGCAACCAAATTAACCCCTTTGAGTTCTGATTGGACGAGAGCTCAGTGATGTCATCACTGTGCAGAAAAAGGTGTTGTTATGTCTGTGAAAATTGGTTCAGAATTGTGTTACTGTTTCACATGTGTTTCTTGTTGTGTACTGATGGCAGGGAATATGGTCAATACCACACTTAACACTTTAAGGGATGATGTTGGTTTGGATACCAGGCACAGTAAACAGATAGAAACCATGATGACAAGTGGTTTAAACAGTCTTAATACTATGATAATATTCTTTAATGATGTATATTCAAGACTGTTAAGTTAATGTTTTTCTAATTGTAGACAAACTTATGCGATTTATTTATTTTATTGCAGATAACAGAAAAAAATATTTGGCCAATCTTGGCAAATAAAGGATTTTTACGCGAAAAAATCTACAAAACCTTTGTTTAGACGATGCAAAAGTCCAAATGAGATTTGTTGCCTTTCTTTTTTCTTAACAGAAAATTACATTTTTCACGGTGTACCAGAGCCCTACACCTCTTTAGTTCTGTCTCTACTAAAAACCCAGCCAGCATGCTTTGATCAAAAAAAGCCAAAGTCCTAAAACATCTTGTTTTAAAACAAGAGTTCAGCTAGCTCATGCTCTCACCTCTCCAATCTCCTGTAGCCAAGTCACATGGTGCGGTAGCACAGGTCCCAATTAAATTGAGCTGAACTTTCATCAGAGTGGGATTTCAATCACAACACATCTTTTAATTTCTCATCATTGCATGCAATCCCTTTGGAATTACCTTTTTTGCATAGTGTAGCAATGGCCAAATTGACCTAATCAGCTTTGCAGGTTTATAAGATAAATAACCTTTCAATCAATGCAGATGTAATCAAAAATACTAAGTAAGTTAATTAACTGAACGGGAAATTCAATACTGTAATCTAGAACTTTCCAAGGCCATTTATCTGAACAACTAAGAACCAATGCATATTTCAACAACAGCATCACATTAGTTTTTATTTAAATTGTATTTTTAGTGGCAACTTAAAATGTATTCATGCCTGTAAGTTGCAATGTTCTTGAAGTAGAACTCTTCTGTGTTTCCAATAATAACACATTGATTAATTGACTGTTCGCTTACTTGAGTTTATTTTCACTGTGTCTCAGGATGCTGGCTTGATGGTCTCTCCAGCTCCAGGTTTTCATTTAAAGAAAACTGCATATCTAGTCTCTATTCCTTCTCAACATATGCAATTCAAATGATATAGAGGATACTGAGGCCAGAGTTAGGTGGAAACAGATGATTTGATGTGGCGACCCCTAAACTGGGAACAGCCGAAAGAAGAAGAAGAAGAAGATTGGCAGTGGAAAAATGAAATCTATAGTCCAGTCTAATGATGTCCTCCATTGCGTGTGAAATGTTTTATTGAAATCCACAGGTACAAACACAACCGCTATTGTTTTGCTCATCAATCATTGCATCCCATTTACCTAACTCCTACCAGGAGCAATTACCACGAGGGGAGCTCTGAAACATCCTTCCTGCCAGGTCTCTGTCTACAGATGGCAGCGTATTAGACAGTTTACTTTTCCAGCTCAGAAATGAGGCATGTAGTTTAAGCTAATGGGGATCAAGGTGAGAGAATCTGGATGAGTGTGATCATTAAGCATGATATATTTGGCAGAAGGAAATCATTAGGGATGTCAGTGGGTGAGAAACTAATCCACATCAAAAGCAGTCATTTTGAAAAGATGATAGGTGAAACGATGTTTGTACCTGTGTGAGAGAGCTTTCCAGTGATACGGGAGTTTATATCATCCACAGCTGGAAGGAAATGATCAATGCACAGCCAAATCCTGAGATTTTACAGATTCTGAGATACGCCTCTATTCGAAGTGTATTTGATCTTTTTCTGAATAGAGTACAAAAACACTAAAATTGGGTTCAAAAAAGGTAACAGAATTTTTTTTACAAAATACACTGGAATAAGTGTTTTTATTTTGCTAAAACCTTATCTTTTGTATTGTTCTTACTTTCTCAATATACCAAAAAACATAACTTTTTGCTTTTTAATATAAAAGGTTTAACATAACTATTTGGAGAAGGACCAAATAGACTCAGAACAGATTTTTCAACTCTCAGAATTCAAATCTCTAGATTTTACTGTGTGGGAAAGCATATTTTGTGGCTATGTCCATTAAGAAATGTGATTTCTGACTTCAATGCACTCGATTAATTCATACCGTGTCTTTCATAGATAACACTTTGTTATAAATATTACCACTCAAAGTAGTTCCGCTTTGTTTATGGCAAAGGCTCATTTATGAGCGGAAGTTTCAGCTGAATGTGAAGGAAGGTTTAGTGGGGCATGATATTGCTAGGAAGATTAGATATGACTTTATAATGTGATTGCTAATTGCACTTCTGCCATTTAAATTCTGGGAAGACTAACAGTTAGTCAGACACCCATCATCTTTTCTATTTAGGGTCAGGGGGATCATCTGGATCCTGGAAAAGGTACACAGATCCTGGAAATATCAATAGTTCTCTGCAGTCACATCTAACATGGTCCTTATTAAAAACCTTGCACCTTGAAGAGATATTATTGAGATGACAGGCAAAGCAGGCCACAGACACCATCTCTGAATGATGTGATGATAATACTGATTTCAAGGCACAAAAATTGAATCAGATGCTTCACAAAAGTAAGCCTTCAGAATATTCAACTATTTCATCAAAGATAATCAGGGTTTGAAGAGAGGTGTTGGGAGGATGAATGAGAGTACACAGAGCAGCATGACATTGAGTAATAATGAATGGATTTTTGGGTGATCTATCCTTTTAAGTAATGGTTAGCTTTCGTTGCGGGAGTGTGTATTGTTCTTCCAGCTCACTGCGTCTTCGAGTTTTTACAGTAAGGCTGGACTCACAACAGTCTCTGGAGAGTTATAACTCATGCTTTTCTCTTCTGGGTGTAATGATGTGGGACAGAGACTCCTTCCTGGAATTTTTTTCATCTGTTTGTGTAAAACAGCATCTTTTGTTTGTGGAAATACACCAAATTGATGCTTTGTATGGGAAAGTTCTTATACTATTTTGATGGAACTACAATTTAATGTAGAAATCAATGGCTATTAAAATTTAGCTTGTGTGAATAGCCAGAAAAACTAAAGATTTGTAAATATAGATGACATAATACAATATATAAATAATATAATATATAAAATATAACGTCTAATATAAATATAATGAAATAATATATATATATATATATATATATATATATATATATATATATATATATATATATATATATATATATATAAATTAAACGTATAGGTAAATGTGTATTTTTAAAAACAACAAAAAGGAGAAACATCATTTGTAGAAACATTTTAAATGGTGGATTGCTGCTAATATTTTTTGTAGTTTATTGACTCAATAACATAAATTATTTATTACATACAGTACAAATAGCCAGAGTCACTGGCTTGTTCTTGTGAGTTCTTGTTCTGTTCAGGAGCTGTATATATATTTTAAAATCATTGATAAAATATGTAAAATTAGGTATACTTTGGGACCATTTCTGTGGTACTTTCCCAACAGTGAATAAATATGTTTTAAATAAAATAATAAAAATAAAATGTTATAAATGTATATATAAAATACATTTAGAACATGTTTCTTGTTTTTCCCTAAATGTTCACTATATGTATAAAAAGATAGACAAAGAGGGAACTATTATGTTTGTTTGGGATATTGTTCTAATATCTTGTTAAGATAAACTCCTTCCCCAGAAAATCTGGTATAAATACAGTGAAAATCTTTAATCTAGTTATTTATACAATACTTATCAGTTAATTTCCATACTTGTATCCATGATATCTCTTCAAACAATGAAGCCCAAAAATATACGGTAGAAAGAGCATTTCTTAAAATGGTGTTGCTGCAGCTTTGTTTTAGAATATCAATATTCTCAATAAAGATTGTTTCGCTTAGTTTGACCAGAGGATCATTTGCTGAATCTGTCAGAGTAAACCAGACCGTTTTTGGGATTGCATCAAGAACTATAGCAAATTATCTTGGTTAAATTGGCATTTTTTTTTTTTTTGTAAGAATTCAGTGTATGTTAACAAATAACCTTTCACATTAATTAACTGTTTTACTAAAATGAAACGGCAGAGCACAACAAGGCGGACGTTGATGACGTAGTAAAAATAAACCGGGTTCATTGGGGGGACTTAATTTCATAGGCGGACCTTTCTGGTGACGCGCACAACTCGAATCGTTGATTGGCTATGTTTTTAAATGCATCTGTGTTGATAGGTCAGAGGTTTGTCACGCTCAACCAATCAACGTAAAGCGGAACAGTTTGAAAATCTCCTGTGAGCAACTGGCGTGACCAGCTTTTCCACCGAGTGCGGAGAGACTCTCTCTTCAAACAAGGGTAGAGGGTGAGTGGATACACGAAATCTTTTAAAAATATATAGATAAGAACATTAGTGCTTTCATAACAAATGATTTATTTTACATGAGATTTGATTTCGTTTGTGTTTAAAGTGTTAAAGAAAACTTATCGGTACACCTTTCGTACTTTTCGTGACAGCACTTGATTCAAAAATATTATTTCAGATAATAGTGTGACTAGAGTGAGAGAGTTGATACTCATTATTAATCTTGTATCTAATTACCGACTATAACATTATTAATACACGCTGAACTTGTATGACATGTGAACAGTAGCTCAGGTATAATCAGTCTTTGTGGGGGAAAACTTTATGAATCATGATTTAACTTATGAAGTAATTTTGGATTCCTTTTTGTTTGTGTCAAAGCAGAGGCATGATCAAAATTAAAAATCTCATCACTACCTTTAAAGTTATGTTTCTAGATACATAATTGGTTGAAAATCTAGACCTGTCGGTAAACTTTACATGCTGTTTTGGAAAGATTCTTTAATCTATCCATTTCTAATTACCTGTGATTTACTTGAGAAATTATGGATGCTGTTTCCAGCTCAGAGAGGCTCGTGGAAATGGAGCCGGCAGAGTTACAGTGCACTGCAGCAGTGGAGCGCTTGAACCTGGCGGGGCAGGCCATCAAGCGCCAGCTCATCCGCAGAAGCACCGTCACGCTTGGCAGAAATGAGTTTCAGGAGATGATGCTGCGAGTTCATGATGGCAAAGCTCCTCAAAATTTCCTTCTGCGGGATTTCCAACTCTTTACACGGTTTGCAAAAGATGGAAAATGCACTGTTAAATTTGTCCCGGAGAACACGCAGGTCCTTCTCTCAGACTGTCCCCCGGATCGCTTAAAGATGTTTCTCAAGACGCTCAGCATCAAACATCAAGCATCCCAAAGCAACAAGCCCATGAGTGACCGAGATAAACTACGAGCAGGCCTCCCCAGAGCCTTCGAGACCATCAGTCCTCTACAGCAGAAAGATGTGCAGAAAGCAAACGAGTTGAGGAGCCAGGTGAACGCCCCAATCCAGCCCAGGAGTCTGGCTGGAAGATCAGCCAATGCAGTCTTTGGTCACAGGAAGCAAGTGAAAAGGCCCAGACCTGATTGTGATGTTAGTCCGGTAAGTTCATGTGTTTTTCGAGATACAAAAATTCACTTTTCAATTTGTACTAATCCTTTGGTCTTTAAGGCAGTTTCCCTTAGTTTGAAAATTACTTTTTGTGTCTTCACATCATGATCATATTTATCCATAAAAATTTTTTTAGGAGAAGATTAGCTGAAGACATAACTTGCTCTCTAGCTCTACACTCATAGATGCATACATGGCGTCTTCCCTTTACTCAAAGAAATCCTGCAGTCAATGAAATTAAAAATCTAAAATGTTTGTGCTGTTCCTGTTCCTTTTGAATAATTTCAATTATCCTTCTGATACTTTTGGAAAGACCAGCTCCCTAAAGCACTTCTCCTTTTTTTTGTTTTTATTGTATTATTATTTGGTAATTTTCAATGTTGTGGGGTTGTGTATATGTAAATGCCCTTGTGTGTCATTAGTTAGACAAGCCGCTTAATGCTTGTTTCGGAGGAACTATTATCAGTTTTGTGTGCTTTAAAAACCTACATCATGGTTGTAGGTGGCACAGTTTCCACAGGGTCTCAGAAACTCAAAAATGTTAAAAATTAAATTTTAGGCCTTAAAAGTGTTAAATTCACTGTTCTGAACAGTTATGTAAGGCTAATTTGGCGTGTATTGTTGTTGCTTGGGATTGCCAGAGAAAACGCTTGTGAACACCCATAAATGTTCAAAATCTTAAAAGGGATTGTTTGGGGTGCCAGAAAGGCCTTAAATTGATTGCAACGGAGTATTTTGGGATTGAC
Organism: Danionella dracula; assembly: GCA_900490495.1. Taxonomy (NCBI): domain Eukaryota; kingdom Metazoa; phylum Chordata; class Actinopteri; order Cypriniformes; family Danionidae; genus Danionella; species Danionella dracula. The sequence goes on from UELW01000100.1 coordinate 5,504,230, forward strand.
GCCACCCAAGGTTTCTGCAGGTTTCATGAGGTCAAATTGAAGACTTTAAAATACCATTGAGTTTGCTGTATGACATCTAGTGCTGCTGCGCAACATGACCAAAAGTTTGTGATTCAGCATTTGTCAGTAGTGTTTGTAGTCAATCCTGTTGTCTGGTCATTTTTCCTTCTATTAGATTTTGTGTAAAGTTCGTTGCTCTTTATCTTTCATACATTTAATAAAAGACTATTAAATAAACATAAAAAATTATAACTTTGATGAGTTTTATTACACAATTAATGTCCCATATCAACTGATCACATTCTTCAATTGTCATTGAAATATTGGATGTTGTATTTAAAGAAAATCAGCCAAACCTGAGAGCTTTACGACAGTGAAAACAACTTCTAATAAAACCTATTTTAGTGTTGCTTTTTCTTCATGGCTGGAGCTGTCCTGTAGCCAAACAGCTTCTTGTATAACTCCATTTTCAGTCACTGGTGTAGTCTTTAAAATCTTGAGAGTTCATTCATTGAATGAATTAAATATATGTGGCTCCTCTCAATAAAAGATGTGAACCACACACCTTTGTGATGAAATGCAATTTTAGATTATGCAGATGCTTCTGAATTATTACAAATGTATAGTTAAGGCTGTTGACCAGTAAACAAACTTTGAAAGATAAATCATAAGGTATACATTAAAATACATTATTGCTTTTAAACTGGTTGTATGCAATTTATAGGACATGGTGTTAACATTCGAAATCACCAGAGAAAAGTTTTGCGTAGGCCAATCATCAATTTTCATAGTTCTGGCTGATTGGCTACAACTTTGTGTTTGTTCTCACATCTAAACGCCACACTTGCATATGTGAGCTCAATTCAGAAATGTAAATATGTAGCTTTTGAATGCATGTGTTTGATTTCTCAAGGTAAATAAATAAGGGTGAATTTTTCTTTTACGGTTAATGAAAAGTTCAAGATATGACCTGTCTACTGAGGAAAGGTTCCTATCTTTATTTCAAATTCTTAACATCTACTGGAAGTGCAAGTAATTGAACAAGAAATGGCTCGTGTTCAATGCTTGCATCTGGTTTAGCATTCAAGTTTTCTGAAGAGGTTTTGTGGTCTAGTTTGAGAATCTGTGGAAAAAAAGATGCACTGTAGATCTCAACCTGTGTTTCTCTTGTAGGTCAAAGCACTTCACCCCAATAAGAAGCCGGTCTTGTCTCTACCTGTGGCACAAAAGCTTAGCAAAGAGCAAACTGCCGTTCTCAACGCAGTCTTGGCTGGTAAAAATGTGTTTTTCACAGGCAGCGCAGGTAAGTAAGCTCACTTTAATGTTGTTTTTCAACCTTTATAAATTATACTTTATTTGCAAAATGAATTATTTCAAAGTGAATGAACTGTAAACCTTGTCTGCAGGTACAGGGAAATCGTTCTTGCTCAAAAGGATTATAGGCTCTCTGCCTCCAAAAAGCACATATGTAACAGCGAGCACTGGTGTCGCAGCCTGTCACATCGGTGGAACCACACTCCACAGTTTTGCAGGTTCGATATCGTCGTGTTTTCACATAGAGCCTAGAAGCACAATGCTCTTCCTCGGGTCTCTAGAAGAGTTTTTAGTATGAGGCAGAAAAGATGAAAAAGAAGCCTAGACATGCACAATTAAACTGAAGCTATGTTTAAAATAAATCATGAAGGGGGGAGGGGGTTGGGGCTGTGTGATTTAAGTACTCTTTTGACAAGAGCTGATGGAATAACAAAACATCTATGATAAAAAATTGAGACTTTGATGGAAGCAATGTGTAAAATGTAGGGGGCAGTATATGGGGCGGAAAAATTTCGCAGTGGTGGAGTTGGTTTTACTGTAATCGGAAGGTTGACCGTTCGATCCTCGCTAGGTCCATTCTGCCATTGTGGCCCAGAGCAAGCCACTTCACCTGCATTTCCCTGTAAGGATGTGTGTGACTGGTGGAGTGTGTCTGGTTGTGGGCAGGAGGCCGTAGGCGTAGAATGCCTGCCACGTCCTGTCAGACTTCCAAGCTTATCACCACCAGAGAGTGAATGTGGAGTGATTGAATAATGCTCTGATGATTGGAAAGCATCTTTGTGTGTCTAAAAAAGCGCTATATCATTTGAAGGCATTATTGTTATTGTAACCAAGCTATTTGTGTAAAGTATAACCGCTTTCTCTGATATGGGTGGCGTTCGTTTTAAAGAGCTAATTTTTTTAATGATGTGAATAAAGTAGTTTTCATATAAATAATGTTGTTGATTATCGATAACTGCACTTTTTTTTTACCATTGTGATTATATTCTGTTAGGTATTGGGTCAGGCTCTGCTCCTCTTGAACAATGTCTTGAGCTCGCCCAGCGCCCCGGCGTCCTCCAGCACTGGACCTCCTGCAAACATCTGATCATCGACGAGGTCTCGATGGTGGAGGCGGAGTTCTTTGACAAACTCGAAGCCATAGCCAGGTATAATTGTGTGTGGAGTCTTCATTTAAAAACTCTTAAGGATTCTTTGTTTTATTTATGCTCACCTAATGTAACAAACATTACAATTAAATGAAGATTAAAGTTGTAGGGCTTTTTATGTTGGGTTTTTTTTTTGTATGTAAATTACTGGATCTGTTTTCCACTCAGAGATTTATTTAAACAGCATCATGTTCGTATTTAATAGTGATGATGCGTGCTTCCACAGTAGAACTGTCTTTTGAACGTCTTTAAATTATATTCAATAAAAATGTTAATCTTAATTAAGCTAATTTGGCATTTTATTGTTTTTAGTTTAGAACTGTTGGTTAAGTTTTATAACTTTTATTGTTATAGAAATGTCTAGCCTGAGATGCTGAGATGGGTTAAATAAAAACAACAACAAACTAGCAATTTAATAGAGTGAAATAATTTAAATATACTATTATTTAAATGTTTTTAAATAATATACTATTTTATTTAAATATACTAAATATTAAAGTTTTAACATGTGCTTCACTAGAATTGCAAGTATTTTTGCTTTATTTTATTCTTAGATCAATCAGAAGATCCACCGAGCCCTTTGGAGGGATTCAGCTCATTGTGTGCGGTGACTTTCTACAACTTCCTCCTGTAACAAAAGGAAGAGAGAAGGCTAACTTTTGTTTCCAGGTATTCCTGTCTTAAACTTAACAATATTTAGAATTTAGTTTTAACGGAATCGTGAAGCATTGCTTCTGGAGAGATTTGCATGTTCATTGAGCGTACTCAGTGCAACTTCAAAATAAACAAATTAGCGGGAAAAAAGGCTTTCATCATTTCGTTATGTCATAATCTTCACAATACACGAAAAAATTCAATTGCTAAATTGCTTTCACAGCCTCCATCAAGCTTTAGAAAGCTCAAAAATTAACATCCAATGAAACGAGATCTTATTCAGATGGATCAACTACAGAGACAGACTCATCGTCCCAATTCATGCAATATTATTCACTCTTTTATTCACTATGAAACTTAGGCTGTCTCATTTATACTCTGAAGTGCAGATCCATGAACGCCCAACCAATATTACCCATAATCCACTGCACTCTGGGGAGAGGAATTTTCTCTGGGACCCAAATACTCTCTGTAGTACGACTCGTTTTTAAAGAAGACGCACAGAAATAAACGATCAGTATTGTCTTGCTTATCAATATCAGTAATCTTGTATATCAATAATCTTATATTTATTATTAGAATTTTCTTTTATGAAGGAATGGAAAAGGAGTTAAGTGTGATGATGTGGCACTACTTCTGTCACCTGATATTTTAAGTGCATCTCAGATTGCGCACACACTCGTCTCACTCACTAAAAAGTTTGTACACTTCTCTTCTGAAAATGAGTATCTACTTTAAGGGTGCAGTGTATAGTGTTCGGATTGGGACACAGAAAGTGCTGTGTGATGCTTTGAACCAATAATAGATGGCTTGATTCTTTTCACAATTTGAAACCTTCATTATCTTCTTATATTTAGGACTGATAAATATAAGGAATGGAAGAATGTAATGTAAACAAACTGTACGAAATACAGCCTAAGACCAGAAATTAGGCATTTTATTTGTAAAGCACATTTTCATTGTCATTGGCAATTCAAGAATAAATCATATCACAGGTAGTACATAATTCATACCTTACGTTAAATCAAGTAATTGCTGAATAAAAACTGTCATGCATGGTCACACATGATTTATACTTAAACAAGAAGAACATTTGTGTCCTCACGGTCAATGACCTCCCTCAGTGAAGCGCGTTCTACTAGAATGTTTTTATTTTCATTTAAGTAGGATATAATTTAATGGTAGACATTTACGTATCGTTTCTTTGCATGTTTAAAAGACACTAAATGTTAAAATTGTGTTCATGCATTTTTAAGTATTTATGAAATCTGCTATGAGTATTTATAATGTATAATGCCTAATATGAAGATGGCCTCTTGCCTACATGTTAAACAAACAAATACCAGGGTTCTGCGTGGTCTTAAAAAGGATAAAATTGAAAAGCTTACATTTTAGGCACATTGTTTTTCTTATGTCCACATAAAGCTGATTTGAGATTGTTGTTGGGGTTGCCGGAGATTGAGAGAATCCTCCTAAACGTTCAACTTTGTGAAAGACACTGTCAGGGTTTGAGAAACCTTTTTATTTGCTCAAAATCATAAAAGTGATGGTTAGGGTTTCAAACAATGTCTTTGAAGCATAATGTTTATGCTAAAGCTTTGATGTTATGATTTGTGCCTTAATTTGGATTCTTAATATCTTAAAAATACTTAAATATGACCTCAAACATACAGAAAGCCTCAAATGCATAAACAGGCTCCAAAAGTCTGAGAGGCCAATATGCTAGGACACTCTTTTTCAAAGTTATTAAAAATTTATAAAGTGTTCACTGACCAATAAATAGATTCCTTACGTAGTGGTTTTTTTATTTTTTTCAAAAATTGTTTTCGTTTGGTTTTCATTTTGCCTAAGTTCTATTGAATTCTGAATTCTAATTTGTCTAATAAATTTATAGAAGGCTGAAGAGCGGCCTTAAACCGACTGTAGAAAATATTTTTTTCTTCACAAAACCCAATAACGCTTATTTGAGATATGCATTTGGCTCTGTCTGCTGAAGATTGTAACGTTTTAAATTATTTTAATTAAGGAAAAATGTTATTTTTTAATCATTTCTCATTGATTATATTGATGTTATGCATGGCTATAACATTATTTATTTAGGAGTTAAAACAATGATTAAGGAAATGCCCTTTTAGCATTCTTGCTTTGAACGTGCAGAATCTAATGTTTGCATTATTTTTTTTTTATTAGACAGGTGTATAAATTAATAAATTGTCCAGATGCTATAAAGTCTAAAACAGTTCATTTTTGTAGATCCCAAGAACCCATTGGTGTCCTTTGCTGGAGGGTAGTTCATCAAATGAGAAGATTGAGCATATTGTTTAAATTAATTGCTTATATTTTGGCAGATTTATGAGAGAGTTGATGTATAGCTACTAAAACATTTCCTTAAATAAAAGGAGGTGTTGATTTCTGCCTGCAGTCAAGAAGCTGGCGGAAGTGTATCCACATGAACATGGAGCTAATGGAGGTGCGCAGGCAAACCGACAAGGGCTTCATCTCCTTGCTCCAGGCTGTGAGAGTGGGCAGGTACTTGGCTCTGTCTATGACCACTTGCGCATTGAGTCACTGACTCCTAGTGACCAAATTTTGTCCTGGGGTGGTTCTTGTAGGTGGGATGTAAAGCATGTTTTGTGAGAAACTTTCTACTTCCTTATTTGTCTAAAGTTGTGAAGTTGCTGCATTCTGACCTTTTTTTTTATTATTTATTTTTTTGCTGTGTAGAGTAACAGAGGAAGTGACCACACAGCTGCTGAAAAGTGCGAATCATAGCATCGAGAGGGATGGTATCCTAGCAACCAGACTGTGCACACACAAGGATGATGTGGAGCTCACCAATGAGGGTAAACTCAAGCAGTTACCAGGTTGGTCACTAATACATTTTGCTTTGAGCTGGAGGGCTGATTTTTGGGATTGCTGAGCTTATTAGATTGGTGGATTTCAAATGTGACTGAGTTGTGATCATGGTGGAATTGAAGAAAAATGGAGAACTTTATTATAAATCACTGTAACCTAATGCAGGGTTGTGAGACACTTTGGTTCCCTTTGGATTATTCAATCACAGCACAAATATGGTAAAGCAAACTAAGTACTGCTGTTTATGCCTTTACTGATATGCCTCTAGGTTTGTATAATTACTTTCTTAAGCCAGACTTAAGAGTATTCTATGCAGACACTGCTAAATTAACGAATACCTCTATGGGGTTCAAAATAAACAAAGCTAGTTTAATAGGCTAGTGGTTCATATGGCAGATTACAGCACACTATTTAAGTTTCAGAATTTAATTTAAATTAAAATCATAGTAAAGTAGACTGTTTTTTTAGACAAAAGAAACACATCCGACAATATTTTAGTTGTTGCCTACCATTAGGTGAGTTTCCACACAGATCTAATCATAATATTTTTCTTATAGTTTCTATCCTCTTAAATCAGCCCAATTCATTTTTTTACAGAATTTTGAATCTTGACATCCTACATCAAAAACAAGAACAGAACCAATGTGTGACAAATAAACTGCATACAATAAACCCTAACATTGCAGAAAAGTGGATATAAAGGCCCTTGCTAATCAAGTGCGATCAATCAAGGTCATGTTTGCAAAACAATAATATTATTTGAAACAAATACATCACTGTTATCTCTATCACATTAGTGACATGTTTTTCCAGAACATCGCTCCTAGGTCTTTTTTTTTTCCTGCCCACAGCGAATGAATTACTCTTGATTCAACCCACAATGCGATTGAATAACGGCACTATAAATAAACTGTTACTAATAGTGCTACTTTTTCAGTATTGTGTAATCAAACCAATGACTGTTTTCCACTTTAGACATGAAATTCAAGCAAAAGATGATTTTTCTCCTCCACAAACACTTAACTCAGTCAGAAATAAAAACAAAATAGTTTTGGAGCCCATCTGTCTGGTCAGAGCGGGTGTCCGCAGCACCACCAGCTCCTCAAACTGTCCCACAGACATTTTATAGTACCTTAGGTCCTGAGCCAATCGCAGAGCTTCAGCTCCTGTACCAAATAGAGACACTAGATTGCTCTTGTGTTTAAATAAAGATTGAACCCAAATCTTTATTTGCTTATCGCAAATTTGTGTATCTTTTAATTTGTGTACTACTTTGCGTCTACACTGCAAAAATGAATTGGTCTTTTCGTATCGTTAATTGTCATCACGCCTGATGTGCAGGGACCTTTAATCATCATTCAATGGGATCAAGGGGTTTACTTAAGATTTAGGATCACACTCAACTCACCCACCAGTGTTTATTAATTAAAGGTGACCCACCTTAATGTCAAACATGTAGAGAGCAATTACCTGTAAAGCATTATTTTTACTGCTTTCAAGGCTTTTTCCCTATTAGAAGCCAGTTTTAGATCTGAAATATGTCTTAGTAAAGTAAAATCAATTATGGTTTTTAGAAAAGGGTTTGTTTTTTTAAACGTTACCCTGAGCCCATCACTAAAGATGATGGTCTCAGAACAAACACCACTTTACCATATTTACTGCTTGTCCTGATTTTACCAACAGTCTAAATCTGCATCAGCAGGAGTGGCTTGTTCTGTGAGTCCATTATAAAGCATTCACTCTCTTTTAGGGTCCATGCGTGTTTTTGAGGCTGTAGACAGTGATCCAATGCTGGTTCAGACCATTGATGCCCAGAGTCCAGTGAGTCGCCTGTTACAGCTCAAAGTTGGAGCTCAGGTAGAATGACTTAATGTCGTGAGTTTTATAGTTTTGTTCAATAGATTGCAATGTTGTCATTTTTGTTACATAGGTCATGCTCACAAAAAATCTGGATGTTCAGAGGGGCCTAGTGAACGGGGCCAGAGGAGTAGTGGTTGACTTTCAGCCAGGAAATCAAGGTACAGCTGTTTGAGAAATCACTCTGTACTGAATCCCTTTATTTATCCATAAGGAGTAATTGCTAATTGATGAACAAATTCCAATAATATATTAAAAAATCCAAGGAAAGCTATAGCTGAATTTTTTTTTACCAAATTTAAAAATTGTAATTGAATGTCTGAAAAGAATGTAAACATAATATAGTTCTGGTTTTATCTAATAAAAGTACTGCACACTTGACACTGTAAAAGTTAGGAAAATTATAGAAACTCTTGTTGACCATGTCTGTCTTGTAAATTACTTTGCGCGCACCTATTTGTAAGCAAAGCATTCATAGTTGTTCACGCTGTCTTTGTTCTGATCAATAATGCCAACTGCTCGCAAACCAAAACAAAACACAAAAAACAGGTTTTGTTTATCTTCTCATAAATCCTATGAATACAACTTCTTACATTCATCCATTGTTGAAGCACTGTCTCTAAACTGAGCAATATCATAAAATGGGGTGATGAGAATGCTAACTTCTAGCTAGCTAAAACTCAGTACAGATATTAGAGAAAGGTTATTTACTTCATCGTAAAAATTTTAGGTCATTATCCAGTCTTTAACACAGAGCGCAAGCCGAGTAAAACGGAAAAGCACTTTGTCTGCTCCTCTTCACCCAGTCTTGGAGCTCATGTTCTGTGAAGCCTTGATGCAAAGTTTTCTTCTGCTCTTTGTTATAATTTATCATAGACCCAAAATATGTGCGTGATTCTTATTCCAATTCTGGCAAGTTTTCCTTGGAAATGGGATTTTCTAGCTCTGGTCTACCTTTCCCCAACAAAGTACTGCTGCTGCGTGCGTGTGCGTGTGCGTGTGCGTGTGCGTGTGTGTGTGTGTGTGTGTGTGTGTGTGTGTGTGTGTGTGTGTGTGTGGGTGCGTGCGCCCCCGTGGCCAACTAAACATACATCTCAAGTTAAGAAAATAAGCTAACTAGAACTTTTGTTTTCGCGATTTCAGACACTCTAGCAATAGGATATAAACTGTTTAACTGCATTGCAAACCAATATTTTATAATCTAAATTAAGCATTGTATTAATGGTAAACATCATATGAGAACAAAATTAAAAGGCACATTTGAATTAAATTAAAGTTTAATCAAGAAACTGGCATCCTTTGGTAGTAAAACAACATATTTAGAAGTGTGTTTTCTATTATTATTTTATAGCTTTGCTTGTTTTTTTTATGTGTTATTGGGATTTGGCTGTGTCTTTTGAGATTTTTTTCCTTGGGGATAAATAAAAGAACAGAAGTTTTTCAGTACAGCCCTCTATTCTAAGTCTTCGTTTCCCTCTCATCCTTGAAACAAAAGTTTGCTTGTTTAGGGAGACTTTGCAGGTGTCTCCAGATCTGCATGCAAAAGTTCCTCATCGTCTCCCGTCTGTTGGATGACATGCTTTGGTAGTAAAACAGATGTGGTGATCATTTTGGTGATTGTTGATGACCCTTGCTTTACAGGCCTGCCTCGAGTGCGTTTCCTCTGTGGAGCTGTCGAGATCATGAAACGTGAGCGCTGGATGTTTAAAGCTCCAGGCGGCCTCTATCTGAGCCGCCAACAGCTGCCTCTCAAACTGGCCTGGGCCATTTCCATCCACAAGAGTCAGGTGAGCCTCATCTACACCCATGTTGGCAGATTGGGGTGTTAAACTCGTACCTGGAGCTTGAGTACGATTACAACGAAAAGGCCCCAGCTGAGGGATTGCGTTCATTTGTAGGCAGATGTTTGAATCAACTGCTTGTCCTGTTTATCCATCTCTTGCGACGCGTCTTCTGCATTGATGCATATGGGTGGCGCTGTAATGAAACTCATCAACTGCCTGATAAATGTTTGAGAAGGCGGTTTCTCAACGCTTCAGGGTTGATTGATAGAAAGAGTTTCGTTTTAATCGGCTTCTCTACAAAACCAACTGAATCTTGACCAAAGTCAGGTCATGAAGTAAGAGAGATTCAAACAAATAAAGGTGTTCTTGTTTAAAGTTTTCAGCAAATTATATAAATATAACTAACTGCGTTTTAATTAGTCTTAATAAGTCTAAAAATGCTAAAGTATTAATTTTAGGCCTTTTAAAAGTCGTTAATTCACTCTGCTATGTCTTATTTTTCTGAAGTCAATGCAAATGCTTTCAGGTTGCCAGAGTTTAAGAAAAAGCTTGTCAACAGTCATAAATGCTCAAAATCTTAAAAAGGATTGTTGGGGTTACTAAATATTGACAAGACTCATAAATGTAAAAAAAAAAAAAGATACTTTTAAAGGTTGTCAGATATTGACTTAAGACTCATAAATGTTCAAAAATGTGATGTTGGGGTTGCCAGATGTTGACAAGCCTCAATCACTTTTATGCTTTTGAACATTCATGTGCATTCTCCTTATCTCTGGCAAGATTTAGTCATATTAAAAAAAAATTACTTTCATAAGGGTTGCCAGAGATGACGAGAACGAACGTAAATGTTTAAAAGCATAAAAGTGGTCGTTGCAGATGCCAGAGATCGAGAAAATTGTCCTCAACTTTCAACTTTGTTTAAGGCATGGTTAGGGTTGCCAGAGTTTAATAAAATCTTCGAAACCTGAAGCATCACTTTTATATTTTTGAATATTTCAAAACAATGTATTTGAGGCGTATTGTTTGTTATGCAAAAATGTTTTGTTAATGTTTTTGATGTTGATATAAGTCTTAAGTTTGATTCTAAAGCTGCAGAAACCCTAAACTAATATAAAACATATTTAGACATTGCATTATCAACCTTTTCTCTTAACAACTGCTGTTTTATGGAACTATTCCTATGGAATATTTCCTACTAGTAGCAACTCTCAATTTTTCTAACTTGATTTTCAGGAATTTAAGCTCATTGAGAATTAAGTAAATTATAGCATTTGGTCTTGAAGCCTGCCGGTTCCAGATTCCAATATGATCGAATGCTCTGTTTCTGTGTGTGCAGGGCATGACTCTGGACTGTGTGGAGATCTCACTGGCACGTGTGTTTGAGAGCGGCCAGGCATATGTAGCTCTATCACGGGCTCGCAGTCTCCAGGGCCTGCGTGTGATGGACTTTGATCCACGCGTGGTGCAGGCCAATCAGGATGTTCTGCTCTTCTACAAGAGACTGAGGAAAGAGAGGCTTCTCTTGCAGGTCAGGACAGTTCTACTCCTTCACATAGCATCTATCCTTTTATGGCTAAAGATTAACTTGCTTGTAAGACTATCCAGTAGTAATTACCATACTATCAATAATTCATGTAAGCTTTATTGAAGGTATCTGATTCCATTATTCTTTTCTCCTTTCAGTCATCAATGTGTGACTTTGTTGAACAGAGCAATAAGGAAAATCGGCCCTGGTGAAAAAGTGATGTGTTGCTTTATTCTTATGCACCGTGTGCATGAACGCAACTGTCCTTTTTTTTTAATTGTGTTTTAATTATGCTTGTTTATAATTCAAATATTTATTTTTTTTACTATTGCTTTAACCATGTTTTTTTTTTTTACTGCTTTGCTTTTTAATAAAGTTACATTTTTGATATATGAATTATTGTTTTTTTTTTTTTTTTTAAAGAACATTATAACGTTTTACATTCAAATCAGTGCATTGAATGTTTTATGTTTGAATGTAAATAAGTTAAGGTGTGACTGTCTTTTATTTGTGCCATAAATGACTGAATAATTCCAAGTCTTAATTCTTGATATACTTTTGTAATTTACTTTCTCCTAATGCACATTTTTCTTCAAAGAACAGTAACTAGGTCCAAAGTAATTTTATTTAATTCTAGGGTTAATTTTCTATACATTATTGACTAATATGTGTAAGTCATTCAGTGGGTTTACTTAAATATATTAAAATTGCTTGGAGAAAAAGAGCTTTCTTAAAATCGCTGTCAACTTCAAAATTAACTAAACAATAAGTAAACTTTCAGGCCAATATCCCAATTCAATGTTATAAAGTTTTGAACTTTTCATGGCTTTATTTATAAATCTGTGCACCTACAATTAAACGTTTTCCCTCCTGCATAGCAAACACCAATCTGTAACAACCTATAGTCATTTTGGAGGTGGTTTGTTGAAAGCTGCTTTCTTTGGAAACATTTTCAGTAGTACTGTACATCAGAATTGTGATCTTAAGTTATCCGTACATCAAAATTGGAAAAAAAACTCTTCAAACAATTAATTGTAAATCAAATAGTTTTTAGCCTGTGGCTCATTCTTCTCTTTGTATGATGAGGTTTCCTCTAGCTTGATTGTTTATCAGCCAGTTTTTGGACTATATAAAAAGGTTCTACATCTTCTACAAACCAAAGTTTTTGCCTCTGTGAGTACAAATGATCCAAATGTAAAAACCGTACAAATCTAATGTTTATCTAGTAAGTAGGACAATTGAAATAAGCTACACTGACCAAAGTGTCCGATACAAATCATACTTCTTAAATCCAGTAACCTGTAACAACCAATTTGGATGGACTTGAGAATGGGGAAATAAATAAAAAGAGCATCAAATTATCTGTTTGGGAGTGCTACATAACCTTGTGGAGGAAGATGGGGTGAAAAGCTTTGTTACTCAGGAGGATTTTGCAGCTTCTCCACATCGAGAGGAGCCAGTTGAGGTGGCTCAGGCATCTGTTCCGGATGTCTCCTGGACTCCCTAGGGAGGTGTTCCAGGTATTTCCTACCTAGGAATGCCTTGGTATCTCCCCGGTAGAGCTGGAGGAAGTGTCCGCTCTGAGAGAAGTCTGGGCTTCCTTGTTCAGACATCTTCCCGCAAACCAGCCCTGGATAAGTGGACGAATATGGTGGGTATCCAATTACTTATTAATTTGAAATTCACTAAAGAATTGTTATGTGACCAGGTGCAAAGGTACAAAAGGTTTTTTTTGTTTCGTGTTAAGCAGGGAAATTATACAGCAACTTAATATAATCCACGTCTTTACTGGAACTTCCTAATTGCTACTGCAAAATGATGTTAAATGAACAGGGCGTTGCATTTTTTCACTGAATCGTATGTTTATAACTCTGCGTTAATGCACAGGAATACGAGGGCTCAAACCCACCGGGCCATAGCGTTCAAGGGAGTCCATGCTCACCAGAAACAAAAATACTCGACCAATGTGTCAGTAACAGACAAACTTCTCTCTCGTTCCCTTATCTCTCTCAAGTCAATACTTAAAGAACCGTGTGTAACTCAAGTGTAGCCTTTTACATGTCTAAAGTAACAATGTTATTAAAGCTTAAGGTCAAAACAAAGAGATTTGGGGGGGGGGGGGGGGACTAATCTGGTTAGACTGTAATTGGTTCTTGTGTTAAGCTTGTTTGTTCTAATTCCTCCAATAAACACAAAAGCATGCATAAGCATTTGTATGTTTGTGTTCAAAGTCTCTGAGGGGCCTTAAACAAAGTTGTAGCCCTGGGGCCCATGGGACTTTAAACCCGGTGTTTATGAATAATGAAATGAATATAATTAATCTCATGGAATTGAAAAGAATGTCCACAAAGAAAATGTGCATATTGTAAACTTCACATGCCTTTAAACTCTTTATATATCTACTCTTAAAAGTTTGTTTTCCCAAATGAAAGTTAGACTTGGCTCAAACCAAAATCAAGTATCTACTGCTATCATGAGGAAATGTATGTAAAAACAATGATTTTTAAGAAAATGTACACATTAACAACAGCATGAGAGTATTTTAGTTATTGATGCACTTAGTGAAAGTTAACACGGTTGATTAAATACAATTATTGAGAATCTTAAGTGCCAATACACATATCTGGCGATGAGTTTCACCACTGGAACTGAAACTCATTTAACAGATTCAAAGTGCTGTTGTGAAACCTGGAGGCAGAGCACAAATTTTAGATCCATAATAAGTATGGATTTATTGGTTGCTTTTTAATTCAATATTTGTTGATTTCTCACAGCAGTTAAGTAACTTCTAGAGTAACCTTTGCATATTCTGCATATGCCTCTACAGTTCTCCTAAGTATTGAAATGAGACTTGATTTTCACAAGCCTCCAGTCATTCTTTTACAAGTGCTCAACAAGCTTTCTTTTTACAACTCTTGTCTGTCTGTTTCTAAAGGATCCTGAAGAATGTAGAATGCTCATTTAAATTGGCCAATGATCTTTATAGACATGTAGTATATGTATGTTAACAATCAGTTACTGTGAAGTAAAATAGTATATGTAATTATTATTTAAGTAAAATAATAAAAAATTATGTACATCTGCTTCCTCTTCACCCCATTCTTGATTTGCATCTTCCTCCACTGATGCTGCTGTATTAACGTTGCGTTGATGACATTGCTGTGTGTGATCAGTACTACTTTTCTTTCTTTAGTACTAATACCTTCCTTAGTCACATTAAATAAACGTTTCTGTAATCTAGATTTTTTTAACATAATCATATAAATTGTTTTGTTTGTCAATGTATTATTATTATAAATCATATAATAATTAAGTTGTAGGGACTCAAATTGATCAATACAGAAAGGATCTAGTACACACTACGATGTACACAATAATATGATTTAGGAAAATTTATACCTCCAATTTTGATTGGGCCAGTAACTAATTCACAATTTATTAGATAGAATATTGTGGATGCACCTCTATGTAAGACAGAAACATTGTCATAACTCTTCTCATCAGGCTCCGCAGATTCTCTATCTGTTTCAACAAAGTTTATAACTTTAACACTTTTAACACTCGTTTATAACGTTATTTGGTTTTAAACAGATGTAACATTACAATGTCGTATTTTAGTTCTGGATAATAAGTAAACCATTGACTGTTTATAACGGAAGAAAACCAGCTACAATGTTTTGAACCGTAAATGTCAATTACGGAACCATTGAGTATGAAACAAACCCGGACAGTTTTAGATGATACACAAATATGGCAGCGTACAAATCCACGAGATTTTGTATAAACAAATGTCATTACTCGATTAGGTTTGTTCCACGAAGGTATCGAGTTAAAACAAAATGGGTATGTTGCACGGCTGTTTTATATAAAGTAAATTTAAGTGTGTGAAATGCATAAGTTCATATATTATTGTGTTTTAACTGTTCTTTCAGGCAGCAACCAGGCCCAAGTTTCCAGCCACTGAACTTGCCCTGCACAATTTTGATACAAGCTACAAGGCTTTGTTTGGGGAGCTGTGGCACTCTGTTCGAGCTGCCTTGCTGTGTGAACAGAGATACGGGGCCCTTATAAACAGCTTCTCTTTAGCTACTGATTTAATAACAGATTTAGAAGCTCAAGGCTGTAAAGACTTCATAACTGCTGAATGCTCCAAAACTGACCTCCGCAAAGCTTCGCAGGTCATCAAAACTTCTCACAAAGAGTTCACAGAGTTGGAACCACCCTCTATTCAACCTAGTACGACTCCTGATATTAAATGTCTTGTTTTTCCTCAAGGAGACATTACTAGGTTTAAACCAGCAAGGTAAGAATGCAATCATCCTGTTGAATTTGCAAAGAGTTTAGTTGAAAAAACAATGGCAAAGCATAGGTCAGATGTTAACACTTAAAATCTAGGTTTTTATGCTTGCAAGTTGCAACTATTTGTATGTTAATTAAGGAGCATACGTCCATTCCCTTTGCATTAAATGCAGAGGAAGTCGCTAAAAAGGGTCCCAGTTCAATAATAGCCGTTTATGTCAGCCTCCTATAATAAATGAAGGCTTGTTTATGACCTTGTATTTATAGTTTTGAAAGAGAGACATTCAAATTTCACTCAGAGCAAGGGTTGGAATTGGGTAACATTTTGCTTCACAAGTAAAATTATTACATACATTAAAATGTGTTTTAGCTGCCAATAAGTATCCACCATGGTTCTTATTTAAAGGATTTGAACTATTTTCAGGGCCTGTTGAGTTGATGGAATTGTCTTTTCATCTTTAACTAACGTATTAATGATCTGTGTTCTTGTTCTAGAGCTGACGGCAGTGGTATTTTAGGATATTATCTGATGGATGCAGCCTCTGTTTTGCCGGTTCTGGCATCGGATGTTCAGCCTGGACACTCTGTGTTAGATCTGTGTGCAGCACCTGGTGGTAAAACACTCGCTCTCCTGCAGAAACACTCAGTCAGTACGTATTTAAGGTCTATTTAAAAGCATTCTAGCACATGATATGCAGATATAAGAAAACTTTTGTTGCATTTTTTTGTTCTTTAGATCACCTTCATGCTAATGACTTGTCGTTTTCCCGCACAACTCGCTTGCACAAGATTCTTCAGAGTTATGTGCCTAAAGACTTCCTGAAGGAAGGGAAAATATGTGTGTCATGCACTGATGGACGACATTTGGGCCGAGCAGAGGAGAAGAGCTTTGACAGAGTTAGTATTGTGAAAAAAGTAGATTATAGGCATTTACGAGTGTTAACCCAGTTTATTTAAAGCTAAAAATATAAAATATTTGAAAATATTAAAAAAATATGAAAACTATACTGCAATTAGAATTTTAGTTTAAACTTGCAGTTTGGGTCTTTATAGCGAAGCACATGTATGGAGCAATTGTAATAGCGTTACTCTTCAAAGCTGTATTGAATACCAAGGTCACATATCAATATAATGGATTAAAAAAGAGTTTATGGACAACTAGTATTCTATGGATTCAATTATAAACATATGATGAATTCCTTTTCAAAAAGTTAATAAATTCTTGCAAAGTATTAGAATATTTTATGTTATGAGGACCTTTAAATTAACATGCTTATTTATAAGATAAAAAAACTTCAGGTATCAGTAAGCTATTTGGAAAATAGTTTTTACCTTACTAGGGGAGATTTATTTATCTATACACCAAGAACCATATTCTAATAAGTAGAGTGTTATAATTATGAGCATGGCTTAAGTTTATGGTTATTGATTAGAAAGAACTGGGACCTGTACCATCAAGCCGCATTAACCTGCTAAGTTTAGGATTAGTTTGCACTAATCCTGGGTTTTGGGTATTGTGAAAGATGTAGGATTTTATCAATCTTCGTCACCCTGGTTACTTGCGCCAAATGACTAATCTGCTCCGGGATGGGTTCTATTCTGGATTAGAGATTGCAAGCTTACATTCTTCCAATCAGTGGTTATAAAAGGAACCTTCTCAATCCTTTGCATATTTCTGCCTAAATTGTTTTAGGAAAAGTCATAGGAAAGAGTTTTTTTAGGGACAGACAAAATCCCTATTTTGTCTCTCTGTAGAAGAAACAGCTTACATTTGAGAGCTTCTTCGACCGCTCATACAAAATGTGACACGTAGAAGTCACACCCTTACTGCACCGTAGCTGCCATGATGATTTTGGGTTGGTTATATCTTCCAAAAAAAGAAGGAAAAAGAATTATGTAGACATTCACCTTCTTAATTTAAACATTCTACATTTAACATGTTGACAAATAAGCATTTACTTTATTTTGTAAAACAACCATAAACCCGTTAATACTTTAAAAATGTAAAACATATTAGTACAAACACGCCATATATGCTATCATGTATGATTCTCAGTTTTAAATTGATATAGAATGTGCTTCTTTATCTTGCACAATCACACACCAATTTTCTGCCAATACTCATG
The DNA here is from genome assembly GCA_900490495.1 of Danionella dracula. Lineage (NCBI taxonomy): Eukaryota > Metazoa > Chordata > Actinopteri > Cypriniformes > Danionidae > Danionella > Danionella dracula. The sequence continues at coordinate 5,521,793 of UELW01000100.1, forward strand.
TCTGTCTTTGGCAGCAGCCACAGTAATAATATGACACAAAATATATGTTTAACTCGTTTTTCTAAATGTAATCTCTTGCTCCTCTGCAGAGAAATAAAATCATCCCTCTCTTTCCATGTTCATCGTGATTGGTTTTTTGGTGCCTATGTAATTCTATAATGTGTATGCGCATGTGAACTAATCAGAGCTTCAGGATCAAAGCCTGACTCGATAAAGACAGTTGATTAGCTTGATGGTACCAATTAAGCATAATTGAAACTGTTAGGATTTGCCAAGTCAAAACAGTCCAGTGATACTGAGTTTGTTCAGCCACATTCAGGGTACAGGCCCTGGACTTTGTTTTTGACAAAGATAAAAACAAGTGGGAAAAGAAATAAAACATTCATTCATTCATTCATTCATCTTCATGTCGGCTTTCTTCCCTTTCGCGTTCGCCACAGCGGAATGAACTGCCAACTCCTCTGGCATATGTTTTACGCAACGGATGTCCTTCCAGCCGCAACCCATCGCTGGGAAACATTCACACACACTCATTCAGTCTTTAACACTATGGACAATTGTTCTTACTCAATTCACTTATACCGCATGTCTTTGGACTTGTGGGGAAACCGGAGCACCCGGAGAAAACCCATGTGATCACGAGGAGAACATGAGAACTTCACACAGAAATGCCAACCGACCCAGCCGAGCCTAGAACCAGCGACCTTCTTGCTGTGAGACGACCGTGCTACCCACTGCGCCACCATGACGCTAGAAATAAAACAACCATCAACAAAGTCATTTTATGTTCTATGCTTTAGTCTTTCCGTGTTTTGTCAGGTGCTTGTAGATGTCCCCTGCACCACAGACAGACACTCTGCAATGGTGGAGGACAACAACATATTTCAAAGATCCAGGACCAAAGAGAGACAGAAACTACCGCTTCTGCAAATACAACTCCTTGTGTAAGTAAAAGTTTTGATCACATATGAAGCATTTTTATATATATATATATATATATATATATATATATATATATATATATATATATATATATATATATATATATATATATATACACACACACACACACACACATGTTTGATTTATATGCAATGACATGCTACTATAAAGCAACACAGCTTTTTCGAAGTAAATTTTTTAAATATTTATCTAATTTAATAAGAGCATGCAGCAATGTGAATCTCTGAAGTGAGCCGGAGTTGAGCAAATTACACAAGTGCAATAAAAAGCTAACACAGATAAAATAGCCCAGATGAAAATGAGAAGATGTTCACCACTGCAGGCCATGGACTGATATAGTCTCTGGGCTGCCAAACCATCAAATGAATGACACAAATTCATGGCTTGTGAGCGGTGGAGAGAGGGGCCTGTAGCTGTGAGCTTCAGAGTGAAGCCGAATCCTCTAAAGCAGTAGATCCCAACCTGGGGTCCGTGCCCCCCTTCGAGGTAGAGGTTGAAGAATATAGGGTTTTATTAGCGTCACAATTCAGAGTGCAAAAAGTTAATTTACAAATGAATGAGCTGCGCTTTGTGAATTAAATGTTCTTTTCATGTAAAAAAACATGTTTTGAGCGAGTAAAAATAAATTTTGAGTGTAAACTCTGTGTGTGCACAGACAATCTTTTTTGCTCTTGCAATAATACCTGCTCAGAGCCCACATTGTGTAACCTTCCACTGTATGATCCATCGCCAAACACTCACCAGTAAAACACTGTCCACAGACTTTAGTGACACACTGGCAACAGTTGTAAAAGTCGTACACTTCAGGAAAAGCTCACATTTTCATATTCGTATATGGGAGGGCCCCAGGGGAAAAGGGTTGGAACCACTGCTCTTAAAAACCTTACAGTTTGTCTATTTGTCGAGTGAAGCTGCTTTTAGAAGTGAGCACAACCTACAGGATTGCTAGCAGCTCTTTATAGCTTTTAAACATGAAGGTTTATTTTCTTTTGAGGATTTAGAGTCCACTACTGTTTGTAACATTTTTATTTTCATCGATTGCTGTGTGGTATAGTTGTTTATGACCTTGTTTATTGATTGAAGAGTAGAGAGAGTTTAAGCTCTTTTTTTTGCTGATTTGTCGATTCAACAGAGAGAGCAGTACAAATATTTAAAACTGTTGTAATTTCAGGGTTCAAACTAAAGTTTTAATTTGTTTGTCTTTTTTTCCTTTTTAAAATCACTAAATCTGATTAAGTACAGCCTAGTCTCAGCCTAAGACATCATGCCCACGGCTATACCTCCGTGTTTCGTGCAATATTGTGGCAGCATTTCAAGAATCCTGATTAAGTGCGATCTGCTTAGTTGAATTCATCTGGATTTTTGGGAGAAGCGAGTGTCGCATCTATTTTCGTTCCATTAGGAAACAAAGATTGTGACCGAGAGCTACTGTGTGTACTGAGCATAAAGCAGTAATTAAGAAAAGTTAAAAACTAGATAGCAATGATTAACTTGTTGCATATTGGTCAATTTTTGTAGCGACATTTCCATGTCCGGAAACATGCTTTTGTGAAGTGAAAGGGGATTGGTTGTTTGTCAAATGGCTTCCTAGATGGGTCTTAGCAAAAGAAAGCTGCCAAACACACTATACAAGACTAAGTAAACCCCAATGACTGGTTCAATTTAAAAAAAAAAAACACGTCATGAACTTCAACAAACCTTTTAGTAGCTTCAATCAGAACGGGCATTGCTTCACAGGATTTCATAGGATTAAATTCACTAATGTGCTCAACATTTGCACAAAACCACGCTCAATGCCAGCAGAGGGAGCCTTCACCTGAATATTGACTAGCTTCACTCCCTCTGCTTCTACTGCTATCACTTCCTGTTTGGCGGCCATTAAAGCATGACCAGGGCCAAACAGACTTTGGGAAGTATTGCCAGTTCTGCTGCCTTACCGAGCGTTCCATGATGACTTGATGACTTTTTTTGGATTACCACGTGTATGACTTTGCCTGCCTCTCTAGTTTAGCTTTTTGGGATGCCCCTGTGTGTTGTTGCTGGTTGGATTGTTTATTAAGTTTACTGATCTGTTTTCTCATTAAACTTCTGCAAATGGATTTCAACACAGCTTCAGCCTCCACGTCCTTACAGAATAATTCGCCTACACGGAGTCCAGCGGAAGTTTCTCAGCTCCAATCGGCTTTTGCTCTAAACTCATACCAGCCCTGCCATTATCCTCAACCCACTCCCATGCCTAACCAAGAACCCATGCAATTTGGTTTCTCAAGACTCACTGAGGAAGAGAGGTTTCGAACATTTATTCAGTCTGTTCTTCTACTGTGGTGTAACAGGCTCCTTCTACTTCTCCTTCTACATCATAGACTCTCCCAAGCATGAAATTATCCTTGGCTACCCCTGGCCATCTGTTCATGTCCCAGTTCTTTCCGGGTACCTTGGGGAGTTAACCCATTGGTCGGAATTCTGCCAAACTCATTGCATGCACTATGCCATCATTAAGCCCTGTATGACAACCAGCATTGAAAGTCCTAACACTAATCAAGCTACTAAGATACCCGCCTGTTATGGAGAATTCATTGGGGTTTTTAGTAAGATCAAGGCCACAGAGTTACCACCACACCGACCATGGGACTGCGCTATTGATTTGTTACCCAATGCCATGCCACCCAAAAGCAGAGTCTACCCCTCTCTCGAAATGAAACCCATGCCATAGAAGAGTACATAAAAGAAGATATGGACTCTGGAGCTATTCTTCCCTCCACTTCACCAGCTGCCGGCAGGATTTTTCTTTGTGGAAAAGAAATATGGTGGCTTTTGGACATGCATAGACTTTGAACCCCCTGCTACCCCCTTCCACTGGTTCCTACAGCATTAGAAAAACTACGTGAGGCCAGGATCTATACTGAACTCGACCTCAGAAGTGCTTACAACTTGATCCGGATTTGTGATTGTGATGAGTGGAAGACTGCCTTTCACACCATTAGGGGGCACTATGAGTTCTTGGTCATGCCGTATGGACTTCAAAATGCCCCAGTAGTATTCCAGTCCTTCATCAAAGAAATCTTCTGAGATCTTCTGAACCAGTTTGTAGTGGCATACATAGATGACATCTTAACTTACTCCACATCTGAATCTGAACACATCCAGCATGTCAAGATGGTACTCTCTCGCCTGTTGGATAACCAACTATATGTTAAAGCAGAGAAATGTGAGTTTCAGGTCAAGCAAACAGCCTTCCTGGGTTACAACATCAGTCATCAAGGCATCGAGATGGATGACTTCAAGGTCAGAGCAGTCACAGAATTGCCTCAACCCACTACCGTAAAAGAACTTAAGAGGTTTCTAGGCTTTGCAAAATTCTACCAGCGCTTCATTCGTATCTTGTTTGATTGCCTCCACCTTAACATCACTATTAAAAGGCAAGCCATCTAAACTCAAATGGACTGAAGAGGCTACCCAAACTCAAGGACAGTTTTAATACAGCCCCAATTCTCAAGCATCCTGATATTGTTCTTTCCTTCGTGATCGAAGTGGATGCATCCAACTGTGTAATCTGAGTCGTTCCTTCACAGCGTCATGGTCAATTAGGCAAAATTTACCCCTGTGCATTTTTTTCAAGGAAGCTGACATTTGCTGATCGCAACTATAATGTGAGCAATAAAGAACTATTATCCTAATGGTTTTACCACAATACTGGTAATCATTGATCTCTCTCTAAAGCCTGCCGTTTGACCCCTCTCAAGAGTCTTCCCACATCCATGGAGACATCTCAAGCTGTATTTCAAAATGTCTTCAGAGTCTATGGTTTGCCAGAGGATATTGTTTCTGACAGAGGAACCCAATTTACCTCTCAGGTTTGGAGAGCATTCTGCAGGAAACTAGACATCAATATAAGCCTCACATCAGGATACCATTCACAATCGAATGGCCAAGTTGAAAGATTGAACCAGGAAATTGGCCGGTATCTTCCAGAGTTTCTTGTGATTGAAGAGAGCAAGCTGGAGTATATCTTGTTAGGAGACTGCTCAGGTCGGCCGGAGCCAAGCCATTCAGCGCCTTAAAGGCAAGGAGCAGTATCTTATAGTCAATGTGATATTGTACAGGAAGCCAATGAAGAGAGCACAAAACCGGTGTAATCTGGTCATATTTTTTTGTTCTTGTGAGAATTTTAGCTTCTGCATTCTGGACTAACTATAATTTTTTTAGCATGGCTATGAGTGAAGGCTAACGGAGCATTACAATAATACATTCTGGAGGTCATGAAAGCATGCATTAATTTTTCTTCACTCGCATTCAATTTCTCTTTTATAATGCTGTGGTATTTCTTGGGCTTACACTTACATCTGTGAGTGGATCACCAGCTTCCTGACTGGTAGACAACAGCCCCCCAATCCCCCCCCGCCCGCCCCTCTCAGGGGTGTGTTCTACTCTTCTCCCTCTACACCGACAACTGCACCTCCCACTACTCCTCGGTGAAGCACCCGAAGTTTGCAGACGACACCACTGTCGTCGGTTTCATCCAGGATGGCAAAGAGTCTGCATACAAAGAGGAAGAGGAGAGGTTGGCTCTCGGGTGTGGCAAGAACAACCTTGAGCTTAACATGCTCAAAACAGTGGAGATAGTAGTGGGCTTCAGGAGAAGCCTGCCACTCACCCCCCTCTCCGCATCATGAGGAGCACTGTGGCCCCAGTGGAATACTTAGGTTCCTGGGAATCACTATCTCACAGAACCTGAAGTCGAGCGCCAACAGGGTTAATACTCCTTTAGTTACCATGCAGCCCACAGATGGAACCAGCTTCCAGAGGGGATCAAGGGTGCCAATAGTTTAGTCACGTTTAAATTTAGGCTAAAAACACATCTGTCAAGTGGCGCATTTGTAAAACTGAGTACCAATGTCTAAACAACAATTTTATCTCTACATTTTATTATTTTCACCTGTCTTAATTTTCGGTTTTTAATCATTATGATTTTATATGACTTTATTATGCTTGATTTTAATAAATGTGCTTTCTTTTTATTCCTTGTTTCCTAAATAAAGCACTTTGAATTACCCTGTGTATGAAATGCGTTATACAAATAAATTTGCCTTGCCTGACCGAGCATACTTAAGAACTGAATTTGTTTATGGAGTATAATGGATAAATTTAGACTCTTTTTAAAATCGTAAATCTTACCCCACAGTGAACATTTTTTAACACTAAAGATCTTTAGCTGTTAATTCTAGATCGAAATTTAAACGTCTAAATAGAGTTTAAACCACTTCTCTGAGGTAGCGTCATTAACATAGAGAGGTGGGGCTTAAATTTAGGTCATTTCAACAGAATATTTTTTCACTTTTGAGCATTTGTACCCTGTGATTGGCTGTAGACGACTTCTATTGTTGTTCGGTGTTTATTAGAAAATATTTAATGGTAAATGTGTACCTGTAGGATGTAGGACACTTCAATACTGTGTCTAATATGCTGTTTCTTTCTCCAAACAGGGCTGGCATCCAGGCCACTCGTCCGGGTGGGTGCACAGTTTACTCCACATGCACCCTGTCACAGCTTCAGAACCAGTGTGTGGTGGAACAGGCCGTGAGTGTTGCTCAGGAAGAGTTGGGGATCACAGTGCAGGTTCAGGACCTCTCTTGGTTTGTTCAGCTCTATTCTGACACTTTCCACTTTGCTCCAGGGTTAAGTGTGGGGGAGCTAGTTTTACCACACATTTGTGCTAACTTTGGACCTGTTTATATGTGTAAGTTAAAGAGAATTAACTAGCACAATGCCCTGATAAAAGCTCAACCAACACCATCATTGCTTTATGCAGCCCCCCCTACTGATCAGACATCACACTTTGTAATGTGAGGTAAACTTTGTTGTAAACAATCTGTAAACTGTTTGAGTGAAAATTCTAGTAAATGTTGTCTAGTTTTTTTTTTTGCAGATTGAATAAAGTTAAATCTGTTTCAAAGACAAAAAGTCTTGTTTATGGAGTTTAGAGTCAAATAATCAACAATAAGGTTGATGTCGAAATAAGGATGGGTGCCTGATATTTAGGTTTGAATTCAAGTATTTTGTTTTTGGCCAGTAGGGGGTGGTGGTGTTTTAGAAGTCAGCCGCACTCAGAGAAACCTTTCTGTGCAGACAAGAGTATTTTATTACCTGCAAAACGATTTCAGTTGTTCATGCAATCGACTTAAGACCAAAAGCATGCATGATTGCATTAAATTTAACAGAATCAAAGAGCTGTTGTGAAACTTGCAGGTAGAGCACAGATTTTAGATCCATAATAAGTATGGATTTATTTGTTGCTTTTAGTTTAAAATTTGTTGATTTTTCACAGCAGGTAAGTAACTTATACAGTAATCTTGCTGTGCAAATGAGTTGATTTTCACATTTTTCACACAATTTTTTTTTTACAAGTGCTTGTCTGTTTAAGTATCCTGAAGAATGCAGAAGGCTCTTTTAATAAAACATTATGCACCCCCGCCTCTGTTTCCTCTTCACCCCATTCTTGATTTGCATCTTCCTCCACTGATGCTGCTGTATTAACGTTGCGTTGATGACATTACTGTGTGTGATCAGTACTACTTTTCTTTCTTTAGTACTAATACCTTCCTCAGTCACATTAAATACACGTTTCTGTAATCTAGATTCTTTTAACATAATCATATTAAATGTTTTTTGTCAATATATTGTTAATTATAAAGCATATAATAAATAAGTAGTAGGGACTCAAATTGATCAATACAGAAAGGATCTAGTACACAATACTATGTGCACAATGACCCACATATTGAATACAACTATGGGAAACTCCGCTAGGGCGCTCTACTCACTCCACACTGTTTTCAAAATGCCAATCAGCGAACGTGCTGATGGTCACGTGATCACGCCGTCCCGCATAAACTGGACGCGAGCGTGACACGCTTCCTGTTGTTCCATTGGAGCCATACTCTCGACAGGCAAGCGACTTGTGAAAGACACCACAAAAACAGTTTATACCTTTTGTGGATTATGGAGATCTGGTGAGTCATGAGTGAGGTTGTTTGGCCGGCCGGAAGGCTGATACCGCTACACGCCCAGACTTCAGTTCTTTCGCTGCCTTCCACCAACAAGTAAGACTCCTTTTTCTTAGTAGAGCACTTGTTTTGCCGGTCGACTGTTTGTAGCGTGTTCCAAACATGTCGCAACCGTGCAAGTCTGTTGGATACGATAGATCGATTCCATTGATGGATAGCCCGATCATTGCATCGGTTGTCTTGGGCGTAGACATGCTTAGTTGTCAAAAGGTTGAGGTATCAGACTGTGTGGATTACACATATCTGTTCGGCAGCGCACTTAAGGAGAGGTTGGAGTTCTTTCAGTCCACCATCGGAGGCTTTGTAACTCGTCCCCGTAAGGGTCGATGAGCGCATGTCTCCAGGCACCCAGTGGAGTCAAGCAGGGTGCTCCCCCGATGCGTCCGCTATCCGCCACAGTGAGTTATCGGATGATGTGCCGTTTGCATCTACTGAGGACTCTTGTGCGTCTGATGATCCGATCTCCACTTCTGCATCGGAGACAGACGGCGCATCTCCCGAAGGAGACGATACATCGCTCTACCCCTCTGGGGTGACAGCCGAGTTGCTTACCTGGGCTGCCAGAGAAATTGGCTTGCAGGTGTCTCCGTCCCTGGCACCCGAGAACTCCAGCCTGGAAGCGTGGTTTGTGGGGTCATGCCGGGATGAAACCCCTGTCGTAGAATATTAAACTCTCTCTCTCTTGTAGAAATCACTTTGGAGGCAGGGTACAGAACAGCAGCACAATGGCAACTTTATTTTGCACTTCTCATTTAAACAAAACACTGAAATTATACTCTGTTGAAGCTAAAGGAGGAATTTGAAAGGTGGAGAAGAAAGAAAGCCGGAAAGAAGAGGGAAAGTGTAACATAATGACACTCGGGTTGGGATCCATGTGCAGGCTTTATTGTATTCGCAGTCAGAATAACAGGCAGGTAGTCAGGGCAGGCAGCAAACAGACAGTAACGGAGATCAGCAAGAGTAGTACAACGGGCAGGCGGCTAGGATCGTAACGGTACACAGGCAGGGTCATAACAGGCAGGCATGCAAACAGGGTGAACGCTCAGAGTTGCAGCACAGAGACAAACAAGACTTCGCCTCGAGCAAAGGGAATCAGTCTGTTAAATACTGGTGATAATGTTCCTCAGCTGGATGTGTAATCACGGTGGACCTGGGGTGTAATGTTCTTCAGCTGGGTGTGTAATCACGATGCCCCTGGGGTGTCTGGGAAACGTAGTGTGGTGCAGGTGGAGGAGCAGGAGTTAGTGCAACGAGGGTGCCCTCTGCTGGTTCGAGGAGGGAGTGACGAGGTTAGCCTCTGTGACATAGCCCCCTCCCTATGAGCGACTCCTGGCGCAATGAGGCAGACGGTGACGGGGTCTCCCCACGTGGTCGAGGAGCCGGCTTGTTCGGGTGGTTGCGGTGGAAGGTCTCTCGGTGAGGCCTGGGTCGAGAGTGCCCTCCGCGTTACCCAAGAGTGTTCCTCTGGACCGTACCCCTCCCTGTGCCTAAGAGGCAGTCCAGGGAGGAGCTGGTGGCAGGAGCCATGCCACAAAAAGTGACCTCAGAAACAAGGCCTGTGGCATCGGCAAGAGCAGGCGAAGAGCAGGTGCCGGCGGAGCTGGGCAGCGGCGCTCGGGTGACGCCGGCAGGCGCAGAGTAGGCGTCGGCAGAGCTGGGCAGCGGCGCTCGGGTGGCACCGGCAGGCGAAGAGCAGACGTCGGCAGAGCTGGGCAGCGGCGCTCGGGTGGCACCGGCAGGCGCAGGCGAAGAGCAGACGTCGGCAGAGCTGGGCAGCTGCGCTCGGGTGGCACCGGCAGGCGCAGGCGAAGAGCAGACGTCGGCAGAGCTGGGCAGCGGCGCTCGGGTGGCGCCGGCAGGCGAAGAGTAAGCATCGGCAGAGCTGGACAGTGGCGCTTGGGTGGCGCCGGCAGGCGCAGAGTAGGCATTGGCAGAGCAGGGCAGCGGCGCTGGGTTGGCGCCGGCTGGCGCAGAGTAGGCATCGGCAGAGCTGGGCAGCGGCGCTCGGATGGCGCTGGCAGAGCAGGACAGCGGCGCTGGGTTGGCGCCGGCAGAGCAGGGCAGCGGCGCTGGCAGACACGGAACCTGGGGCGGCGCAGGCAGACACGGAACCTGGGGCGGCGCAGGCAGACACGGAACCTGGGGCGGCGCAGGCAGACACGGAACCTGGGGCGGCGGAGAGCAGGCATCGGCAGAGCTGGGCAGCGGCGCTCGGGTGGTGCCGGCAGGCGCAGAGTAAGCATCGGCAGAGCTGGACAGCGGCGCTCGGGTGGCGCGGCAGGCGCAGAGTAGGCATTGGCAGAGCAGGGCAGCGGCGCTGGGTTGGCGCCGGCAGAGCAGGGCAGCGGCGCTGGGTTGGCGCCGGCAGAGCAGGGCAGCGGCGCTGGGTTGGCGCTGGCAGACACGGAACCTGGGGCGGCGCCGGCAGACACAGGTGCTGGGGCGGCGAAGGCAGACACGGAACCTGGGGCGGCGAAGGCAGACACGGAACCTGGGGCGGCGCAGGCAGACACGGAACCTGGGGGCGGCGCAGGCAGACACGGAACCTGGGGCGGCGCAGGCAGACACGGAACCTGGGGCGGCGCAGGCAGACACGGAACCTGGGGCGGCGAAGGCAGACACGGAACCTGGGGCGGCGAAGGCAGACACGGAACCTGGGGCGGCGGAGAGCAGGCATCGGCAGAGCAGGCATCGGCAGAGCTGGGCAGCGGCGCTCGGGTGGCGCCGGCAGGCGCAGAGTAAGCATCGGCAGAGCTGGACAGCGGCGCTCGGGTGGCGCCGGCAGGCGCAGAGTAGGCATTGGCAGAGCAGGGCAGCGGCGCTGGGTTGGCGCCGGCAGAGCAGGGGCAGCGGCGCTGGGTTGGCGCCGGCTGGCGCAGAGTAGGCAATCGGCAGAGCTAGGCAGCGGCGCTCGGATGGCGCCGGCAGAGCAGGGCAGCGGCGCTGGGTTGGCGCCGGCAGAGCAGGGCAGCGGCGCTGGGTTGGCGCCGGCAGAGGCGCTGGGTTGGCGCCGGCAGAGCAGGGCAGCGGCGCTGGGTTGGCGCCGGCAGAGGCGCTGGGTTGGCGCCGGCAGAGCAGGGCAGCGGCGCTGGGTTGGCGCTGGCAGACACGGAACCTGGGGCGGCGCCGGCAGACACAGGCGCTGTGGCGGCGAAGGCAGACACGGAACCTGGGGCAGGCAGACACGGAACATGGGCGGCGCAGGAGCCACGGAACCTGGGGCGGCGCAGGCAGTCACGGAACCTGGGGCGGCGCAGGCAGACACGGAACCTGGGGCGGCGCAGGCAGACACGGAACCTGGGGCGGCGCAGGCAGACACGGAACCTGGGGCGGCGCAGGCAGACACGGAACCTGGGGCGGCGAAGGCAGACACGGAACCTGGGGCGGCGAAGGCAGACACGGAACCTGGGGCGGCGGAGAGCAGGCATCGGCAGAGCAGGCATCGGCAGAGCTGGGCAGCGGCGCTCGGGTGGTGCCGGCAGGCGCAGAGTAAGCATCGGCAGAGCTGGACAGCGGCGCTCGGGTGGCGCCGGCAGGCGCAGAGTAGGCATTGGCAGAGCAGGGCAGCGGCGCTGGGTTGGCGCCGGCAGAGCAGGGCAGCGGTGCTGGGTTGGTGCCGGCAGAGCAGGGCAGCGGCGCTGGGTTGGCACTGGCAGACACGGAACCTGGGGCGGCGCCGGCAGACACAGGCGCTGGGGCGGCGAAGGCAGACACGGAACCTGGGGCGGCGCAGGCAGACACGGAACCTGGGGCGGCGCAGGCAGACACGGAACCTGGGGCGGCGCAGGCAGACACGGAACCTGGGGCGGCGCAGGCAGACACGGAACCTGGGGCGGCGCAGGCAGACACGGAACCTGGGGCGGCGCAGGCAGACACGGAACCTGGGGCGGCGCAGGCAGACACGGAACCTGGGGCGGCGCAGGTAGACACGGAACCTGGGGCGGCGCAGGCAGACACGGAACCTGGGGCGGCGAAGGCAGACACGGAACCTGGGGCGGCGAAGGCAGACACGGAACCTGGGGCGGCGAAGGCAGACACGGAACCTGGAGCGGCGTAGGCAGACACGGAACCTGGGGCGGCGCAGGCAGACACGGAACCTGGGGCGGCGCAGGCAGACACGGAACCTGGGGCGGCGGAGAGCAGGCATCGGCAGAGCTGGGCAGCGGCGCTCGGGTGGTGCCGGCAGGCGCAGAGTAAGCATCGGCAGAGCTGGACAGCGGCGCTCGGGTGGCGCGGCAGGCGCAGAGTAGGCATTGGCAGAGCAGGGCAGCGGCGCTGGGTTGGCGCCGGCAGAGCAGGGCAGCGGCGCTGGGTTGGCGCCGGCAGAGCAGGGCAGCGGCGCTGGGTTGGCGCTGGCAGACACGGAACCTGGGGCGGCGCCGGCAGACACAGGTGCTGGGGCGGCGAAGGCAGACACGGAACCTGGGGCGGCGAAGGCAGACACGGAACCTGGGGCGGCGCAGGCAGACACGGAACCTGGGGCGGCGCAGGCAGACACGGAACCTGGGGCGGCGCAGGCAGACACGGAACCTGGGGCGGCGCAGGCAGACACGGAACCTGGGGCGGCGAAGGCAGACACGGAACCTGGGGCGGCGAAGGCAGACACGGAACCTGGGGGCGGCGGAGAGCAGGCAGCGGCAGAGCAGGCAGCGGCAGAGCTGGGCAGCGGCGCTCGGGTGGCGCCGGCAGGCGCAGAGTAAGCATCGGCAGAGCTGGACAGCGGCGCTCGGGTGGCGCCGGCAGGCGCAGAGTAGGCATTGGCAGAGCAGGGCAGCGGCGCTGGGTTGGCGCCGGCAGAGCAGGGCAGCGGCGCTGGGTTGGCGCCGGCTGGCGCAGAGTAGGCATCGGCAGAGCTAGGCAGCGGCGCTCGGATGGCGCCGGCAGAGCAGGGCAGCGGCGCTGGGTTGGCGCCGGCAGAGCAGGGCAGCGGCGCTGGGTTGGCGCCGGCAGCGGCGCTGGGTTGGCGCCGGCAGAGCAGGGCAGCGGCGCTGGGTTGGCGCCGGCAGAGGCGCTGGGTTGGCGCCGGCAGAGCAGGGCAGCGGCGCTGGGTTGGCGCTGGCAGACACGGAACCTGGGGCGGCGCCGGCAGACACAGGCGCTGTGGCGGCGAAGGCAGACACGGAACCTGGGGCGGCGCAGGCAGACACGGAACCTGGGGCGGCGCAGGCAGACACGGAACCTGGGGCGGCGCAGGCAGACACGGAACCTGGGGGCGGCGCAGGCAGACACGGAACCTGGGGCGGCGCAGGCAGACACGGAACCTGGGGCGGCGCAGGCAGACACGGAACCTGGGGCGGCGAAGGCAGACACGGAACCTGGGGCGGCGAAGGCAGACACGGAACCTGGGGCGGCGGAGAGCAGGCATCTGCAGAGCAGGCATCGGCAGAGCTGGGCAGCGGCGCTCGGGTGGTGGCCGGCAGGCGCAGAGTAAGCATCGGCAGAGCTGGACAGCGGCGCTCGGGTGGCGCCGGCAGGCGCAGAGTAGGCATTGGCAGAGCAGGGCAGCGGCGCTGGGTTGGCGCCGGCAGAGCAGGGCAGCGGCGCTGGGTTGGCGCCGGCAGAGCAGGGCAGCGGCGCTGGGTTGGCGCTGGCAGACACGGAACCTGGGGGCGGCGCCGGCAGACACAGGCGCTGGGGCGGCGAAGGCAGACACTGAACCTGGTGGCGGCGTGCAGGCAGAACACGGAACCTGGGGCGGCGCAGGCAGACAACGGAACCTGGGGCGGCGCAGGCAGACACGGAACCTGGGGCGGCGCAGGCAGACACGGAACCTGGGGCGGCGCAGGCAGACACGGAACCTGGGGCGGCGCAGGCAGACACGGAACCTGGGGCGGCGCAGGTAGACACGGAACCTGGGGCGGCGCAGGCAGACACGGAACCTGGGGCGGCGCAGGCAGACACGGAACCTGGGGCGGCGCAGGCAGACACGGAACCTGGGGCGGCGAAGGCAGACACGGAACCTGGAGCGGCGTAGGCAGGACGGCATAACAAGACCCCCCATTATTAAAGACAGGAGCATGGCACACCTCAACCACGACTCCCCCTTCAGCCTCAGGGATCAGCGTTTCCGGGGCAACACTGGCGTGGACTACACTACTCCTCAGAGCAGTGGACTCGGTCGCACTGACCGGAGAAGAGAGAGTCGAGGGGTTTGAACCACTCCTTTTCTTCTTCTTCTTCGGAGGTGGTGGTTGTGTCACCCCCGTGGAGGTGTCTAGACAGGCCCTCTCAGGGCAGGAGACAGAGGGAGTCTGGACGGGGAGTTTAGCACAGGGTAAGTGGGGAGCGCGATTCTCCACCTTGGAGGGATCTGAGGCAAGACTGGGCTCAAAGACTAGAGGGTTGAGTATAGGAAGCCCATACCACTCTGGGAGGGCAACCTCTCCTTGTTCTCCTCGCTGGTGGTCGGCTGGGTTCTTGTTTGGTTGCTGCACTCTGTCCTGTGATAACTCTAGCAGTTTATCACCCGCGCTTTTGTCCTCGCGGGGTTGATCACATGTCCTACTTAAGCTCTCCGTGAACTCCAGAAACGTGAGAAACACAGTGCCCTCTCCTCTCCATACGGTCGTGGCCCATTCTAGTGCCCTCCCGGTTAGCAGCGAAATGACAAGCGGGATCTTACTGGTGTCCGTGGTGTAGAGCGTGGGTTGTTGGCAAATGAAGAGAGAGCACTGCTGCAAAATTCCCTTGCACTTCGTCGGGTCCCCGTCAAACCTCTCGGGAAAGGCGGGCGAGGACTGATCTGTGGCGCTTCTGTGGCAGCGGAAGCTGCGAGAGTGCTTCTTGACGTCATGGCTGCCGCTGGAGAAGGGACATGTAGATTCTGGACCGTCTTTACCAGTTGCTCAGTGAGGGCTGTCAGGCAATCCAGCTGATGGTGGTGCGCAGCGAGTTGGTTAGCCTGCGAAAACAGCGCTGAGGACAGCTGCGAGAAAGCTGCTGGATCGTAGGGTGGCGAAGTCTTCTGTAACATAACGACACTCGGGTTGGGATCCATGTGCAGGCTTTATTGTATTCGCAGTCAGAATAACAGGCAGGTAGTCAGGGCAGGCAGCAAACAGACAGTAACGGAGATCAGCAAGAGTAGTACAACGGGCAGGCGGCTAGGATCGTAACGGTACACAGGCAGGGTCATAACAGGCAGGCATGCAAACAGGGTGAACGCTCAGAGTTGCAGCACAGAGACAAACAAGACTTCGCCTCGAGCAAAGGGAATCAGTCTGTAAAAAACTGGTGATAATGTTCCTCAGCTGGATGTGTAATCACGGTGGACCTGGGGTGTAATGTTCTTCAGCTGGGTGTGTAATCACGATGCCCCTGGGGTGTCTGGGAAATGTAGTGTGGTGCAGGTGGAGGAGCAGGAGTTAGTGCAACGAGGGTGCCCTCTGCTGGTTAGAGGAGGGAGTGACGAGGTTAGCCTCTGTGACAGAAAGTCTCCGTGCACCCGAATTTATACCGTCTCAAGGGACAGGCCCATCGCTGCCTGGAGACTCCACCAACTCTGCCAGTCACATCCCTCTCAAGCTGACAAAAATTTTAACGCGCATTCAATATGATACTAAAATACCAAAATAGATAATTACTACTCATAATTACTAATACCCATTATAATGACTTAAAATTTCTATTACAACCCGTAGCCCCCTCCTATCCAGTTCTTCCCGGAAGTGCATCGAGAACTGACCAAAACTTGGAAGGCACCCTTGGTAGCGAGGTTGGTCAGTCTCTCCTCTCTCACACCCTTTGACGGCACAGCAGCTAGGGGGTATGAAGCGATTCGCCAGGTAGAGCATGTGCTGGCGGTGCATTTATGCCCAAATAACCCTGCCGCCTGGAGTGAACAGCCGAGGCCTCCATCTCGCCAGCTAAGCCTGTCGTTAGACCTGACTTCATAGGCTTACACTGCAGCAGGTCACGCTGCCTCTGCCCTGCATGCCATGGCAGCCTTTCAGGTGTTCCAAGACAAGGCCCTGAAAGAGATGCAGGAGGGGAGTTGTGGCCCAGGTCTTACAGAGGATCTGAGGGCAGCTACCGACTTCGCACTCAAGGGGAAAAAAGTTGCTGCTAGCTCGCTAGGCCACACGATGTCTACGTTGGTACTCCACTGCCGCCATTTTTGGTTGACCCACACTGACATACTCCCTCAAGATCGGAGGCATTTCCTCAACGCACCTGTGGTCTCAGATGTCCTCTACGGTGTTGCAGTAGATGACCTTACTTCGCTAATCTCTATGATCAGGAAGCAGATGGAGGGTCTAGGCGCCGCGTAGAAAGAGACCTGGTAGATCCCCTTCTAAGTCAATGCCCCTACCGCCTGCTTGACACCGGAGAACACCTCCTTAGTCCTCCCCTGATTGTCAGCCCCCAGCTCGAATACATTGACCAAGAGTGGCTACAAGGAGTCGATGGAGTAGCAGTCCTGTCAAGGGGCCCCCCCAACATCATCAGGGGAAGAGGCTCCATCGTAAGCGGCCCTAGGACAGGCTGCCCAATGTATGCAGCTGCTGCGCTGGCCTATTACATATGAGACCACTCCAGCTTTGGCTCAAGTTCCAAGTTCCGTCGCGTGCATGGCATCCAGGGCGACTGAATGTGAACGTGACACCTCGTTGCTGCCTCCACCTGCGTCTTTGAAAAGATGTTCAGTTCCTCCGGAACCTGCCAGGTGCGTAGTAGTAACTAACGACGCTTCAAGGACTGGGTGGGGTGCTGTATGCCGGAAACACAAAGTGTCAGGGTTTTGGACCGAGAAATACGCTTCCTGGAGCATAAATCACATAGAGCTATGTGCAGTGTTCCTAGCAGTAAAGCACTTCAGGAGAATGCTGTAGGACATCACATATTGGTCAGGGCAGACAACATGGCGGCGGTGACATATATCAATCGACAAGGAGGCATACACTCACCCCGTTTGTCAGCTCTCGCCGGCAGACTGCTTCTCTGGAGGCAGCATTGGGGTCTGTCTCTAGTTGCAGCCCATATCCCCGGCAGGTTGAATCAGACAGCGGATGCACTGTCTCGGTGGAAACCCCGGTCTGGAGAATGGTGACTTCATCCCCTGGCACTGCAGCAGATCTGGGAACGCTTTTGCTTAGCGTAAGTAGACCTTTTCGCTACCCCAGAGAATGATCAGTGCCGGCTGTTCTACGCTCTGCCGGAAGTTCTAAGTCCAGCCTTCGAGGTGGCAAATACGGCCTCCGTGCATCTCCCTTCAGCTCTGGGATTGATGCTCCTTCCTCTGGTATGCGTCAGTATGAGAGAATATTGCAGATTGGCCATTAAAAATTAAGTCTATTCTTAAGGCCAGGGCATAGGATGTGACTGGCTTGCCTGGCCGTCGGCCGATGCAGAAGGACCTAGGTTGTGGTGTTTTGCATGGTGTTCTTATAGTCGTCACCAACATAAGTCGTAGTGACCAACTGATGGGGAATGTAATGGTTACTTTCATAACCCCCGTTCCCCGAATAGAGAACAGAGACTTATGTCCCCGAGCCATAACCGTAAGGTCGTGAGTAAGTCTGGTTGCCTAGGGGGTGAGTACGGCTCCAGCGTCACAACAGGAAGAGTGTCATGTTCGCGTCCGGTTTAATTAGGCGGTGTGATCACGTGACCATCAGCGCATTCGCTGATTAGCATTTTGAAAACAATGTGGAGTTCCTAGCTCCTAGCGGAGCTTCCCATATGCGTCATCGACATAAGTCTCCGTTCCCCAAATAGGGAACGGAGACTTATGTCGATGACGAAAGTATGATTGTCGATGATTATGAAAGTAACCATTGGGTTTTGATTATGACAGTAATCAATCAATCAGTTTCAATCAATCAGTTTTTATATAGCGCTTCTTTAGCAATTGCTTTCAGTTACAGTAACTAATTCACAGTTAGATAGAATGTTGTGGATGCACCTCTTTGTAAGACAGAAAGAACTCTCCTCATCAGGCTCTGCAGACTGTATCTTTTTACACAAAGTTTATAACTTTAACATTTTTAACACTAGTTTATAACCTTGTTTGGTTTTAAACAGGTGTTACATTGCAATTTCGTATTTTAGTTTTGGATAATAAGTTAACCATTGACTGTTTATAACAGAAGAAAACCAGCTAGAATGTTTTTAACTGAAGATGTCATCTACAGTAGTATTAGTGTAAACATTGAGTATGAAACAAACCCGGACGATTTTAGATTATACACAATTATGGCAGCATATGTATCCAGTTATCAAATTAAAACAAAATGGGTATGTTGCAGGGCTGTTGTATCTACAGTAATAATAAGTGTGTAAAATGCATAACTTTTATTTGTAACTGTTCCTTCAGGCAGCAACCAGGCCCAAGTTTCCAGCCACTGAACTTGCCCTGCACAATTTTGATACAAGCTACAAGGCTTTGTTTGGGGAGCTGTGGCACTCTGTTCGAGCTGCCTTGCTGTGTGAACAGAGATACGGGGCCCTTATAAACAACTTCTCTTTAGCTACTGATTTAATAACAGATTTAGAAGCTCAAGGCTGTAAAGACTTCATAACTGCTGAATGCTCCAAAACTGACCTCCGCAAAGCTTCGCAGGTCATCAAAACTTCTCACAAAGACTTCACAGAGTTGGAACCACCCTCTATTCAACCTAGTACCACTCCTGATATTTAATTTCTTGTTCTTCCTCAAAGAGACATTACTATGTTTAAAACAGCAAGGAGTTTGCAAAGAGTTTAGTTGAATATGCAATGGCAAAGCATAGGTCAAATGTTAACACTTTTGACAATATACAAGGTTTTCATGCTTGCAAGTTGCAACCATTTGTATGTTAATTAAGGAGCATATGTCCGTTCCCTTAAACGTCCATTAAACGCAGAGGAAGTCGCTAAAAAGGGTCCCAGTTCAATAATAGCCGTTTATGTAAGCCTCCAATGATAAATGAAGGCTTGTTTATGACCTTTGTATTTATAGTTTTGAAAAAGAGAGACCTCCAAAAACTGGTGCAATCAGAGAGACATTCAAATTTCACTCAGAGCAAGGGTTGGAATTGGGTAACATTTTGCTTCACAAGTAAAATTATTACATACATTAAAATGTGTTTTAGCTGCCAATAAGCATCCACCATGGTTCTTATTTAAAGGATTTGAAATATTTTCAGGGCCTGTTGAGTTGATGGAATTGTCTTTTCATCTTTAACTAACGTATTAATGATCCGTGTTCTTGTTTCTAGAGCTGACGGCAGTGGTATTTTAGGATATTATCTGATGGATTCAGACTCTGTTTTGCCGGTTCTGGCATCGGATGTTCAGCCTGGACACTCTGTGTTAGATCTGTGTGCAGCACCTGGTGGTAAAACGGTCAGAAAGTTGACTAGCTTAATGATACCGAATAGGCATAATTGAAACTGTTAGGATTTGCCAAGTACTGAGTTTGTTCAGCCACATTCATGGTACAGGCCCTTGGACTTTGTTTTTGACAAAGATAAAAATGAGTGGGAAAAGAAATAAAACATCATCAACCAAATCATTTTATGTTCTATGCTTTAGTCTTTCCATGTTTTGTCAGGTTCTTGTAGATGTCCCCTCCACCGCAGACAGACACTCTGCAATGGTGGAGGACAACAACATATTTCAAAGATCCAGGACCAAAGAGAGACAGAAACTATCGCTTCTGCAAATACAACTCCTTTTATCAGGCCATGTATGTCAATAAATGTTAATATTGGTAAAATTGTACTCTGTAACATTTTGTTACGATAAATGTTTATCCCAACAATGGTGCAGGCCAATTCGTTTTTCTGGGAAATTGATGCTTACATGAGAAGTTGGATGAGAGACCATTCGGTGTACACAACTGAAATTCTCTCTCATTTAGATTTTTTTGGACACTCTTCTAAATCTGGAGTTTTTCTGCTGAGAGCCATTTTTCTTTCTTGTAGTTTCTGTGTGTGCTTGAAAGTACCCATCGCATATCATAAACACACCTATTGGCTATTGGTTCTAAACTCTGTTATTCTGCACCTTACCTAGCTCCTTCCTGCTGTCTCAGTAATCTTTACACGCCCATCCTCGGGTTCACTTTTACTTTTAAATCAAGGTTGTGACATAATGGGTTTCTGTGGTTAGACTACTCAGTCTTGATGTTTTGGTAATATTAGATGTATTGTGTAGATGTAATTATATTTGGTAAACAGGATTTAAAGATCACAGACACAAAAATGAAGAAGGCATACTTTGCTGTTATGTGAGATTGGTTTCGGCATGAATCAAAATGACCTGAAAAGCATTATAGTACATTAAGAAAGACATGGAAATTTAGTCCTGCTTCATTTCTTGTTTTATTTTGTTCATACTTGCCAACATTAAAACACAATATATTTCATATGTATTCACCATCATCATCCCAAACAGTGAAGAGGGCATATATACAAGATTGAGTAAATCTTTAGGGCTACTTCTACTTACCTTAAAAAACGTATCAATATTGACAGACATATAATAAATCTTAATAATGCACAAAAACAATGACAACAAACTAAGAGATGAAACGACTCTTTAATTGATTCTTTAAAGGATCAATTCTTTGAAACAAGAGGCTAAATGCATCTAAATGCATCTAGCCGTTTGATGACTCGAGGGGGTCCAAATATTTCCGAATAAGTCTTTGTAGAGTAGAACGACGCTTCCTCTTCTTTGACTTTTTCTCAGTCTTTAGTTCTTTGACTGGCGTTTCCACGTTGTGGTGTGAGGTCTGTTTAGAATCCTCCAGAAAATCGGAGATCACAGGATCTTGAAGGAACTCTAGAGACAACAACAAAACAATGGTTATTTCATATTTGAAATGAAATAATAAATAATTATGTTCACGTAGTTATTTCGTCTTTAAATTAAGATTTTACAATAATTTTAAGACAAACAAAAAACTTACTTTTAGATGGGACTTCATTCATCTGAGTATCAAATTGGACGTTTTGAGGAGGAGTTTCAGGTGGCATTTCATGCTTCTGAGTCACGGAGACTTGAAATGACTGAGGTACTGGAGTCTCAGGGGTGTAGATGAAATCTAGAAAGAATAATCAAAAGGTCATTATACTGAGATCATCAATATCTTAGACTCTCAAAATATTTGTGTGATAGGTAAACATCTTACTTTCATGTGGGACTCCATCCATCTGAGTCTCAAACGAGATGCATTGACCAGAAGTTTCAGGCGGCATTTCATGCATCTGAGCCGCGGAGACTTGAGGTACTGGAGTCTCAGGGGTGTAGATGAAATCTAGAAAGAATAAACCAAAGGTCATTATACTGAGATCATCAATATCTTAGATTCTCAAAATATTTGTGTGATAGGTAAACATCTTACTTTCATGTGGGACTCCATCCATCTGAGTCTCAAACGAGATGCATTGACCAGAAGTTTCAGGCGGCATTTCATGCATCTGAGCCACGGAGACTTGAGGTACTGGAGTCTCAGGGGTGTAGATGAAATCTAGAAAGAATAAACCAAAGGTCATTATACTGAGATCATCAATATCTTAGATTCTCAAAATATTTGTGTGATAGGTAAACATCTTACTTTCATGTGGGACTCCATCCATCTGAGTCTCAAACGAGATGCATTGACCAAAAGTTTCAGGCGGCATTTCATGCATCTGAGCAACGAAGACTTGAGGTACTGGAGTCTCAGGGGTGTAGATGAAATCTAGAAAGAATAAACCAAAGGTCATTATAAGGAGATCATCATTATCTTAAATTCTCAAAAAATTGTGGTATAGGTAAATAACTCACTTTCATGAGGGACTCCATCCATCTGAGTCTCAAACGGGATGCATTGAGCATGAGTTGCAGGCGGCATTTCATGCATATGAGCCACAGAGACTTGATACGGTTGAGGTACTGGAGTCACAGGTGTGTAAATGAAATCTAAAAAGGATAATCAAAAGATCATTATAAGAAGATCATCATTATCTTAGATTCTCAAAAAATTGTGGCATAGGTAAACAACTCACTTTCATGAGGGACTCCATCCATCTGAGTCTCAAACGGGATGCATTGAGCATGAGTTGCAGGTGGCATTTCATGCATCTGAGCCACGGAGACTTGAAATGATTGAGGTACTGAAGTCTCAGGGGTGTAGAAGAAATCTAGAAAGAATAATCAAAAGGTCATTATACTGAGATCATCATTATCTTAGATTCTCAAAAAATTGTGGTATAGGTTAACAACTCACTTTCATGAGGGACTCCATCCATCTGAGTCTCAAACGGGATGCATTGAGCATGAGTTGCAGGCGGCATTTCATGCATCTGAGCCACAGAGACTTGATACGGTTGAGGTACAGGAGTCACAGGAGTGTAGAAGAAATCTAGAAAGATAAACAAGAGTTCATTAAACTGAGATCATTATTATCTTAGATTCTTAAAATATTTGTGAGCGAGGTTAACAACTCACTTTCATGAGGGACTCCATCCATCTGAGTCTCAAACGGGATGCATTGAGCATGAGTTGCAGGCGGCATTTCATGCATCTGAGCCACAGAGACTTGATACGGTTGAGGTACTGGAGTCACAGGGGTGTAAATGAAATCTAGAAAGAATAAACCAAAGGTCATTATACTAAGATCATCATTATCTTAGATTCTCAAAAAATTGTGGTATAGGTAAACAACTCACTTTCATGAGGGACTCCATCCATCTGAGTCTCAAACGGGAAGTACTGAGAAGAGGTTGTAGGTGGCATTTCATGCATCTGAGCCACAGAGACTTGAAATGATTGAGGAACTGGAGTCTCAGGGGTGTAGAAGAAATCTAGAAAGAATAATCAAAAGGTCATTATACTGAGATCATCATTATCTTAGATTCTCAAAAAATTGTGGTATAGGTTAACAACTCACTTTCATGAGGGACTCCATCCATCTGAGTCTCAAACGGGATGCATTGAGCATGAGTTGCAGGCGGCATTTCATGCATCTGAGCCACAGAGACTTGAAACGGTTGAGGTACTGGAGTCAGGTGTAGAATGAAATCTAAAAAGGATAATCAAAAGATTTATGAGATCATCATTATCTTAGATTCTCAAAAATTGTGGCATAGGTAAACAACTCACTTTCATGAGGGACTCCATCCATCTGAGTCTCAAACGGGAAGTACTGAGCAGGAGTTGCAGGCGGCATTTCATGCATCTGACCCACGGAGACTTGAAATGATTGAGGAACTGGAGTCTCAGGGGTGTAGAAGAAATCTAGAAAGGATAATCAAAAGGTCATTATACTGAGATCATCATTATCTTAGACTCTCAAAATATGTGTGGTATAAGTAAACAACTCACTTTCATGAGGGACTCCATCCATCTGAGTCTCAAACGGGAAGTACTGAGCAGGAGTTGCAGGCGGCATTTCATGCATCTGAGCCACAGAGACTTGAAACGGTTGAAGTACTGGAGTCACAGGTGTGTAGGTGAAATCTAGAAAGGATAAACCTAGTTTTATTATTATTATTAATGTTATATTTGGATGGGATAATTTTTAGACTGATAATATTATACAGTATTTACAAAATAGAACTTACTTCCAATATGGATTTCACCCATTGGAGCCACAACTGGGTAAGGCTGTGGATAAACACCCATGAACTCATGATGGGGATGAGGTGGAAAAGAGAACACTGGGTACTGAGTTGCCATGTATAGATGTTGAGGTATGGCATGTCCTTTAAAAAAAGGAAAGAGAGAGGTTTCAGCATATCAGTCAGTTAAAGGAGAAGCAGACAAACTACTTTGTGTAACGGTAAAATATCTTGTTTGAATAAGTGCAGTGTTGTCCTTATGAAATAAGCACTAGTATTTCTATAAAGGTTGATATATTGCATCAACACACCAGTGTTGCAGTGATTACCAAATGGTGGCCCGCTGGCCGGGTTCTGACTGGCCCCTCACTTGAGCTGTACTGTAGACTGCTGAACTGAGCACATTATGTTTTCTGACTATGGTTGAACGTCACGTAAAAGTCTGGTACGGTCCACGTGTTGTGAGTTTATATCTTTCAACGAACAAATTATACAAAACTGGCATCTTAATGCATTGCTGTTTAAGTGTGATTTCTCCCAAATAGCACATTTTATGACTCAAATTACAACATGGTAAGCAAAAAAAAAGAAGTTGAAAACTGTGCTTTATAAACTGTTTGGAGAGTTCAGTTTTGCTTTTATTTGCCAGAGAGAATGATAAGTCCACGTGCTTGATTTGCACGTAGGATTTTGCTGTCTACAAAATGGACATTGTAAAGCATTATTTAATGCACAAGCAATAAATGTTCCCTCTAAGCTGCGTGCATCTCATGGGACTAGTGTGGAAATCACGAGCACACAAATGGTTCGTCCAAGTCTAAATCGAGACTTTTTTTCGTGGACTCGAACTTGTAGGTGTTTTGTCTGATTCAGATTTGGTTTTTGATCCCATTAGAGCTCAACAATACAAGTTCCTTCCTCAAATAAGACCTTGATGAGCTGGTTTAGTTAAGAAAGGTTTAATCGCTGCCTCCTGATTGCGCTTCCTCGAGACCAAGAGGCAACCTCCTGCTTTCCCGCTTAATGCTCGATGGGAAGTGACTGAACTGCATTCCCCCGAGCGGCCACTTGAGGCTGACTCCAAAACAATCACTCCAAAGTCAATCACTCCAATGTTAAAACTGGCCAACTTTGGGGCTGAAACAAAGATGTTTCCCCACCTGGCTCCATTAGGTCTGTTGATCAGATCGCTAGTTTTTATCTTCATAAAAAGTCTGAGGGGGTGAATTATTTCTATGTTTGTTTGCTTAAAATATATAAAATGTAACTGTTGAGCCAATCGGACACCTTCACTGCAACCATGTCCCGCCTCTGAGGATGCGTTTTCGAGCACTGGCTCCACCCCTTTTTGAGCTTCATGTGACTGCGCCAGAAAACTATGGGTGACGTCACCAACACTCTGTCCATGTTACATACAGTCAGTGCTGGAAACTCAAGTTCCCCCTCCCTCACTCAGTCACTCAGACCCGCTGGCAGAACATGATGGGGTTAAGAAGTGCAAAAGATGGTCTCTAGCTCATGACCCCAGATTTATTTTATAGCCAAATTTGATTATGCTCACTTGATTTTACTCAAATGTTGAGTTTACTCGATAAACAAAATGTTGAATCCATATTTGAGAGCACTAATAAAACTTAAGTAAATGTACTAAACAAAAATGTATTACATGTCAATGAGCACGCATATATACTTTAACATTTATCAGTAAATATACTCAAATCTTATCAATTCAATTTACCTGTTAAGTAAACTACACTGCAATTTCAATTTTTCAGTTCAGTTAAAGAAATGTAAAAAATCGATTATCTTATTTATTCAAAGCAAACTTAGGGAGAAAAAAATCAAAGTTTAATGTTTACCGATAAATTGAATGAATTATTTTAGAGAAAATTTACTGATAAGTATTAAGTTGTATATGCATGCTCAATGACGTACTTAAAACCATTGAGTAAATGTACTTCAGTTCTGTTGGGATTCTCAGATTTTATTTAAACTTTTTACCAATGCTTAACTTTTTTAAGAAAACTCAACATTTGAGTAAAATCAAGTAAACATAAACGCATTTCTCAAGTACAATATACTATGTGGTTTTACAGTGAAGACTTATATTGCCAGATGTGCAGAAACCAAGAGCCCAAAAACCAATTGTATTTAGGGTTGCAAATTTGCAAATAGATTGAAAATAGATGTTGATGTATGACAGATCCTTCAAAGAAAATTAGTTATTCGACTACATATGAACGTCAAAACTCATGAATGACAAAAAAGACATATGCAATACTATAGATTCATGTCATGGTTGTTCATAAAACTATATATATCATTGGTACACGAGTAACCTTCACTTTTTTCACCGAACAGAGAGTGAATAGTGAAAGAAAGCCACTCATATTATCACTTTAGTATTTTAGTTCTTACCTTCATTTGGCCCAGGTTGGGGGTATGGTACTGCAAAAGGTGCTGGTGCCCATCCTTGCTCAGTCTGGGAGTATTGCACTCCAAAAGATGGCTGTGTCCATCCTGGCGCATAATCGCTCATAACGCTCTGATCGTGAGGATTCATTAGAAAACGAATTTCTGCTTAAACTCAGAGAAACTGCTGGAGAAACTGCTCGATAAACTGCTCGCTGAACACACTAAACAGCACTGACTCTGAAACGTCACGATGACGCTCTCGTTTAAAATCATCCAGAGTTTACTTTTAAACGCACTCATGTACTTTTGTACAGCGCGCTCACGGCCCAACGCGCGTTCACAGCGCGACGCTTCACTGAGCGCTAAGGATTCGGTCATATTTACAAATAAAACTTCGTCTCACATCATTAAAACTTTTCTAACAGAGCATTATTGTATAACAGTATTGGGTGAGCGATATATACCGTTTTAAACACACGACGTGGAAGCAAAGTGAGTTTAATGCACGCGTGATCCCCCGTTTATGCCATGATATTTAGCGAACACTCGCATATTTAAATGATTATTATTTATATGTTCGCGGCATTAAAAGAGTGGAACGATATAAATGTTTATTTATTTATTTTTTTTGTTAGTCCACACCTTGCTCAGCGGAAATAAAGGATAAAAAATAAGGTAATCGATGTTTTCCCCGAGGTGTCCAAAAACACACTTTTTTTTCATAGTTTATGATGCGGCTCCGATATGGTTACACTTCCTGGTCAGTCGTACGGTAACGGTACGTTCTTCATTTAAATGCATTAACGATTCATCTGATTGGCTAGCGGGTTTTGTTACGGCGTCCATGCTTCTCAAACGCTTCAAACGCACGTCAGGTTGAAAAAAAAGCAAGTCATATTGGATTATTCACATCTTGATTTCTAATTACGCTGTGAAATGGTAACGCTTACTTGAAGAGCTTTTTTAAAAGGGAGTAGATGTAAAATGTGGTGACATGTAACGTGGAGACCGAAGAGAGAAAATTAATTTAAAATGAGTTTGTTTAGGATATATAAAATATAATTTTTTTGTAAAATTCAAAAACAATACAGAGATTCTCCACACACAGATGCACAGCAATCAAGGGGTACCACAAAAGGAAGTGGAAGTGCACAAACAATTAAATGCCTCAAATAAAAGAACAGAAAAGAAGAAAAAAGAGGGTGTCAAAGATACAACATTCACTAAAGATCTGATACAACTAAAAAACATCTTATTAAAAAGAATCAACCAAAGAATTTGATTTAAGGCTGCTTAAAATTAGACTCGAACTTGGCATGGAAGACATTGTTCTGAGTAAAAAAAAGGGTGTTTTTGAAAGAGATCAATTCAGTTTCTGTAGAAATGATTATGACTTCATTGTTTCATCATAAACCTGATCACATCACTGTTAATCTGTACAAATAGACAGAAACGGGAAAAAGGGAAATTTGAATCGAGGAGGTGGGAAAATACTAAAAGAGTAAAATCAAAAACAAAAATAACAGATAATGTGTTGAAGTGTTACAGGAATGAGCCTCAGAAGCCTTTTAAATAATCTAAGCTAATATCTAAACAATAGATGGTAACATCTCATTCACTGTGCTACTTTATAAGCTGTTTGTAAAGCTGAGCTTTAAAAACTTGCTTCTTGCTCGAATGTTTTGCATTATTGTTTGTTCAAGCAAAGCAACGGATGACTCCATTTTGGGTTCGTGAAAATGCACTTTAATCAATAATCAGCTTGTGGCGCTTTCTTTCAGCACCATCTCTGATAGTTACAGTGCAGTGAATGTGAAACATAACGTAGATGAAAAAGGTTCTCGTGGGATAATAAAGTCAGAATTCTGAGAATAAAGGCAGAATTCTGAGGGCCGGAGCCATGCCATTCAGCGCCTTAAAGGCAAGAAGCAGTATCATCGAGTCTTTTCTGTGCACCTCCTTCACTTTTTGGTTTAGCTCAGCATTTAAACCAGACATCTGGAGATTCCAGAGGACTGTTTTGGACTGCTGAAAAGTTCATTGGAGCGCCCCTACCCTCCCTTCATGAACTGTATACCTCCAGAATGAGAAAGAGGGCTCTCAAAATCACTCTGGATGCTGCTCACTCAGACAACCACCTCTTCCAGCTCTTAACCTCCAGCTGACGCTTCAGCGCCTCAAACACCAGGACAACCCGGAATGAACACTGCTTCTTCCCTCAGGCCATTCAGCTCCTCAAACCATCATTTTCCCACCAACACCCTCATATTGTTCTTCTAAATATTGCACTAAGCAACAGGACTCTGATGTGGACACATTTCCACCTGCTCCACATTCTGTTCTGTTCTGTTGCAGCACTTTATTTTTACTTTATGCTTTGGTCCGCACATTACCTCCAAAGCACATCTCATCTCTTGCTTATTTGTGGGTGTAATGCTTAAAACACAACGTAAGTGGACCTGTCAACTGCTGATAACTTTCTGAATTAAATACAAGACGAGCTACAAATATTTGACCACATGGAAGACTCACCCTCCTGAGGATCTGTAAGATTAAGCTAAAAAAAAAAAAACTAGTTTATGCTAGCATTCTCAGATGGTCAGATCCTTTGTTTCCAGACAAGATTTAGAGAAACTGATTCATGCTTTCATCTCCAGCAGGGTGAGCTATTGTAAGGCTCTTCTCACTGGTCTTCCCAAAAAGACCATCAAAAAGCCACAGCTCGTTCAAAATGCAGCGGCTCGAGTTGTAACCAAAACTAGAAAGTCAGAACACATTTCACCAGTTCTTAAGTCTCTACATTGGCTGCTGGTCTTCTTTCAGATTATATTTGAAAGTTCTGCTGCTCGTATACAAGTCCAAACATAACTTAGCACCTAAATACCTGACAGACATGTTCAGTGAATACACACCAAACAGGGACCTAAATAAGTTAGGTCGATACCGGGTTAATTCCAAACAGGGTTAATACTCCTTTAGTTACCATGCAGCCCACAGATGGAACCAGCTTCCAGAGGAGATCAAGGGTGCCAATAATTTTGTCACCTTTAAATTTGGGCTAAAAACACGCCTGTTTAGTGGCGCTTTTGTCGACAGAGTACCAATGTCCGAACAACTATTTTATCTCTGCACTTCTACTTCTATATTCTAATCTATGTCCTAATTTTCAGTTTTTAATCATCAGGATTTTATATGACTTTTTTATGCTTGATTTCATTAAATGTACTTTCTTTCTTTTCCTTGTTTCCAACGTAAAGCACTTTGAATTACCCTTTGTATGAAATGTGTTATACAAATAAATTTTCCTTGCCTGACCTAGCATGCTCAAGAACTGAATTTGTTTATGGAGTATAACGGAGATGTCACATTTCGTAGGAGCAATCGACATGGCAAGGATTTTAAGGGAGTGGCTTTATTCAGAAAACTCAAGGAGGAAGAACAGAGGAATGCCTCTGGCATTAAACTAGGAGAACAGCCTTCGTAAAACAAACTTAACAGGTCGCTGTGTATTAAGGGGCTGGAGAAGGGCAGGAGAAGTCTCATGGACGATGAAGCATGTGTGACCTTGAGGACCGATCGGTGAGCTGAGCGAAGAGTGAGTCTTTGTAGCAGTGGTGACGAGGTGCAGCTGGGGATCATTGGTAATGACACAGGTGCTCAGTATTCTGGTGATTGTGGTCGTGTGACTGTGCCCGAGACAGGGTCAGTGAAAGGGTTTAGCAAGGACACATGGAAAGAAGGTGATATCCGGTAGCTGGGTGACAGGGTGAGGCGATAAGTTATGGGGTTGATCTGCCGTGCCACCAAAGATGGTCCAATGTATCTGGGACTCAGCTTCTTACTGTCCTGGCACAGGCGAATGTCACGGGTGCTTAACCAGATGAGGTCTTCTTGCTGGTACTGGTGTTGGTGAGTGCGCCGGGTATCCGCTTGATGTCGGAACCATCTTGAAGTTGGACATGAACAGCCCCATACCCTCTCACTTTCCCTGGACCAGAAGTTTCCCGCTGGAACCTCGCTTCCCTCTCCGTCCCAGGGAAATAACGGAGGCTGGAACCCTAAAACGCACTGGAACTGAGTGAGACCGGTGGCGGACTGACTTAGGGAGTTCAACTGACACCAGCTCTTTGGGTGTTCCTTGTAATAGGCCTGGAGGTATCCTCCCACCTCTTAAATTTTCCGCTATGTCTGGCCGTTAGCCTGGGGATGACAACCGGATGTGAGTCTTATGGAGACACCTAGGAGCTTGAGAAAATTGAACCAGACTCGGGATATGAACTAGGGATCCCTGTCCGAGATGTCTTCAGAGAGTCCGAAATGACGGAAGACGTTCTAGAACAGATCTTGGGCTGCCTGGAATGCTGTCGGATGGGAAGAGGATGTAGATGACCTTCTGAGGGTTTTCGAAGACTGGTTGAAGGGTGACCTTGTGCCCAGAGAGGAATGGATCCAGTCTCCAGCCTCCCCTCTGGACCTCCCGGCGGAGCAGGGCATTGGCGGTAGGCCTCACCAATCAGTTCGTCGATGTTCCAGAGGATAGGCGCGTTGAAGAGAGCTGGAGGGAGGATGGGTTCAGGTACCTCCGCAACTGGATCAGGGGAATGAATACTAGACAGGGCGTCAGCCTTGATGTTGCGATGGCTGGGGCAAAACGAGATCTTGAACTTATATCGTGTGAAGAACAGAGCTCATCGTGCTTGTCTGGTGTTGAGACGCTTAGCTTCTCGGAGGTACTGCAGGTTTTTATGGTCCGTGATGATCTCAAACAGATGGAACGCTTCCTCCACCCAATGGCGCCACTCCTCCAGTGCTAGCTTGATGGCCAACAGTTCTCGGTTGCTCACATCACAATTTTGCTCCGTTGAGGACAGCTTAAGGGAATAGTAGGATGGAGTACTGGATGGCATACTCGTGCAGGGTGAGATCACCTCACCTCCTACTCCCAGGGTAGCCTTATCTACCTCCACCACAAACCGGCTCTTGGGGTTGAGATGCCGTAACAGAGGCGCTGAGCAGAAGGCGGACTTCATAGTGGCGAATGTCTCGGAGTCTCGGGTGTCCAGCACAGTCTTTTAGGCTTGCCGTAGAGCAAGGAAGTGAAAGGAGTGGCTAATAGGCTGTACCCCTGGATGAATCGCCTACAAAAGTTGACAAACCCCAAGAAACGCTGCAGATCCTTGATGGTACTGGGCTGTGGCCAAGAAAGGACGGCATCCACCTTCCCCTGGTCCGTCTGTGTCCCAGCCGAGTAGACAAAAAAGCAGAGGAAGTTGAATTCGGTCTTGTGAAATTCACACTTCTCGGCTTTGAGGAAGAGGTGGTTCTCGCGGAGGCGCTGGAGTACGTGAGTGACGTGCTGGTGATGGGTTTGAAGATCTGGGGAATAAATCAAGATATCGTCAATATAGACGATTACAAATTTATGGAGCATGTCACGGAAGATTTCATTCATGAAATTCTGGATGACGGATGGAGTGATGGAAAGCCAATATGGTGTCACCCGTTACTCGTAGTGCCCTGTGGGTGTTATGAACACCGTCTTCCACTCGTCACCCCTGCGGATACGGATTAGATTGTAGGCACTTCAGAGGTCTAGCTTGGAAAAGAGGCGTGCGTCCTGTATATCCTCCAGAGTAGTTGGTACTGAGGGAAGTGGATAAGCAAAGTTCCGAATTTGGTTGACTAGGGCATAATAGCTGATGCATGGCTGCAGCCCGCCATCCACCGACACAGCAGTTTTGCTAGTGTGGGGATTGGTGAAGGTGAGGGAGACTGAGAGACTCGAGTGTGGTGGATGACATGAACTTCCCCACAGCACCTGAATCGAGGAGGATTTGGACTGAGAAGGATTTAGAGTGATAGACCAACCTGCTCGAGAGGTGAGGTATAACACATTTGTCATTTTTGGTGTGGAGAGGATGCTACTCACTGCTGGGTGTGGTGGTCGGATGGGGCAGGAGGCAAGTTGGTTATCTGGGTTGTCAGAGGGTGCGAGTGACACGCCTGGAGTCCGTAATCATGGTCAGTGGTGCTGGAAGAGCGGATTCAGCTCTTCCGCCCAGCTCAAAGCCCGATCGGTGAGAAGCGAGATGACAAAAGCTCTCTCGTCTGTCTTGTTCTTAGGATCGGTCCTTCTGTCACGTTTCGTACGAGAGATCGACAAGACAAGGATTACAAGGGAGTGGCTTTAATCAGAAAACTCAAGAAGGAAGAACAGATGAATGACTTTAAACATTCTAAACATTACCATGTTTAAAGCAGCAAGGAGTTTGCAAAGAGTTTAGTTGAATATATAATGGACAAGCATAGGTCAAATGTTTTGACAATATATATGTTTTCAAATCACGGTTTTTATGCTTGCAAGTTGCAACCATTTGTATGTTAATTAAGGAGCACATGTCCGTTCCCTTAAACGTCCATTAAACGCAGAGGAAGTCGCTAAAAAAGGTCCCCGTTCAATAATAGCCGTTTATGTCAGCCTCCTATGATAAATGAAGGCTTGTTTATGACCTTTGTATTTATAGTTTTGAAAAATAGAGACCTCCAAAAACTGGTGCAATCAGAGAGACATTCAAATTTCACTCAGAGCAAGGGTTGGAATTGGGTAACATTTTGCTTCACAAGTAAAATTATTACATACATTAGAATATATCCACCATGGTTCTTATTTAAAGGATTTGAAATATTTTCAGGGCCTGTTGAGTTGATGGAATTTTTCATCTTTAACTAACGTATTAATGATCCGTGTTCTTGTTCTAGAGCTGACGGCAGTGGTATTTTAGGATATTATCTGATGGATTCAGACTCTGTTTTGCCGGTTCTGGCATCGGATGTTCAGCCTGGACACTCTGTGTTAGATCTGTGTGCAGCACCTGGTGGTGACTAGCTTAATGATACCGAATAGGCATAATTGAAACTGTTAGGATTTGCCAAGTACTGAGTTTGTTCAGCCACATTCATGGTACAGGCCCTTGGACTTTGTTTTTGACAAAGATAAAAATGAGTGGGAAAAGAAATAAAACATCATCAACCAAATCATTTTATGTTCTATGCTTTAGTCTTTCCATGTTTTGTCAGGTTCTTGTAGATGTCCCCTCCACCGCAGACAGACACTCTGCAATGGTGGAGGACAACAACATATTTCAAAGATCCAGGACCAAAGAGAGACAGAAACTATCGCTTCTGCAAATACAACTCCTTTTATCAGGCCATGTATGTCAATAAATGTTAATATTGGTAAAATTGTACTCTGTAACATTTTGTTTCGATAAATGTTTATCCCAACAATGGTGCAGGCCAATTCGTTTTTCTGGGAAATTGATGCTTACATGAGAAGTTGGATTAGAGACCATTCGGTGTACACAACTGAAATTCTCTCTCATTTAGATTTTTTTAGACACTCTTCTAAATCTGGAGTTTTTCTGCTGAGAGCCATTTTTAATTTTTTTTGTAGTTTCTGTGTGTGCTTGAAAGTACCCATCGCATATCATAAACACACCTATTGGCTATTGGTTCTAAACTCTGTTATTCTGCACCTTACCTAGCTCCTTCCTGCTGTCTCAGTAATCTTTACACGCCCATCCTCGGGTTCACTTTTACTTTTAAATCAAGGTTGTGACATAATGGGTTTCTGTGGTTAGACTACTCAGTCTTGATGTTTTGGTAATATTAGATGTATTGTGTAGATGTTATTATATTTGGTAAACAGGATTTAAAGATCACAGACACAAAAATGAAGAAGGCATACTTTGCTGTTATGTGAGATTGGTTTCGGCATGAATCAAAATGACCTGAAAAGCATTATAGTACATTAGAAAGACATGGAAATTTAGTCCTGCTTCATTTCTTGTTTTATTTTGTTCATACTTGCCAACATTAAAACACAATATATTTCATATGTATTCACCATCATCATCCCAAACAGTGAAGAGGGCATATATACAAGATTGAGTAAATCTTTAGGGCTACTTCTACTTACCTTAAAAAACGTATCAATATTGACAGACATATAATAAATCTTAATAATGCACAAAAACAATGACAACAAACTAAGAGATGAAACGACTCTTTAATTGATTCTTTAAAGGATCAATTCTTTGAAACAAGAGGCTAAATGCATCTAAATGCATCTAGCCGTTTGATGACTCGAGGGGGTCCAAATATTTCCGAATAAGTCTTTGTAGAGTAGAACGACGCTTCCTCTTCTTTGACTTTTTCTCAGTCTTTAGTTCTTTGACTGGCGTTTCCACGTTGTGGTGTGAGGTCTGTTTAGAATCCTCCAGAAAATCGGAGATCACAGGATCTTGAAGGAAGTCTAGAGACAACAACAAAACAATGGTTATTTCATATTTGAAATTAAATAATAAATAATTATGTTCACATAGTTATTTCGTCTTTCAATTAAGATTTTACAATAATTTTAAGACAAACAAAAAACTTACTTTTAGATGGGACTTCATTCATCTGAGTATCAAATTGGACGTTTTGAGGAGGAGTTTCAGGTGGCATTTCATGCTTCTGAGTCACGGAGACTTGAAATGACTGAGGTACTGGAGTCTCAGGGGTGTAGATGAATTCTAGAAAGAATAATCAAAAGGTCATTATACTGAGATCATCAATATCTTAGACTCTCAAAATATTTGTGTGATAGGTAAACATCTTACTTTCATGTGGGACTCCATCCATCTGAGTCTCAAACGAGATGCATTGACCAGAAGTTTCAGGCGGCATTTCATGCATCTGAGCCACGGAGACTTGAGGTACTGGAGTCTCAGGGGTGTAGATGAAATCTAGAAAGAATAAACCAAAGGTCATTATACTGAGATCATCAATATCTTAGATTCTCAAAATATTTGTGTGATAGGTAAACATCTTACTTTCATGTGGGACTCCATCCATCTGAGTCTCAAACGAGATGCATTGACCAGAAGTTTCAGGCGGCATTTCATGCATCTGAGCCGGAGACTTGAGGTACTGGAGTCTCAGGGGTGTAGATGAAATCTAAAAGAATAAACCAAAGGTCATTATAGAGATCATCATATCTTAGATTCTCAAAAATATTGTGGATAGGTAAACAACTACTTTCATGATGGGACTCCATCCATCTGAGTCTCAAACGGATGCATTGAGCAGAGTTCAGGCGGCATTTCATGCATCTGAGCCACAGAGACTTGATACGGTTGAGGTACTGGAGTCACAGGGGTGTAAATGAAATCTAGAAAGAATAAACCAAAGGTCATTATACTAAGATCATCATTATCTTAGATTCTCAAAAAATTGTGGTATAGGTAAACAACTCACTTTCATGAGGGACTCCACCCATCTGAGTCTCAAACTGGATGCATTGGCATGAGTTTCAGGCGCATTTCATGCATCTGAGCCATGGAGACTTGAGGTACTGGAGTCACAGGGGTGTAGAT
Organism: Danionella dracula; assembly: GCA_900490495.1. Classification (NCBI taxonomy): domain Eukaryota; kingdom Metazoa; phylum Chordata; class Actinopteri; order Cypriniformes; family Danionidae; genus Danionella; species Danionella dracula. Next base: position 5,557,184 of record UELW01000100.1, read on the forward strand.
GAAATCTAGAAAGAATAAACCAAAGGTCATTATACTGAGATTATCATTATCTTAGATTCTCAAAATAAGTGTGGTATAGGTTAACAACTCACTTTCATGAGGGACTCCATCCATCTGAGTCTCAAACGGGATGCATTGAGCATGAGTTGCAGGCGGCATTTCATGCATCTGAGCCACAGAGACTTGAGTTGAGGTACAGGAGTCACAGGGGTGTAGAAGAAATCTAGAAAGATAAACAAGAGTTCATTAACTGAGATCATTATTATCTTAGATTCTAAAAATTGTGGTATAGGTAAACACTACTTTCATGAGGGACTCCATCCATCTGAGTCTCAAACGGGAGTGCATTGAGAGAGGTTTAGGCATTTCATGCATCTGAGCCACAGAGACTTGAAATGATTGAGGTACAGGAGTCACAGGAGTGTAGAAGAAATCTAGAAAGATAAACAAGAGTTCATTAAACTGAGATCATTATTATCTTAGATTCTTAAAATATTTGTGAGCGAGGTAAACATCTTACTTTCATGAGTGACTCCACCCATCTGAGGCTCAAACTGGATGCATTGGGCAGGACTTTCAGGCGGCATTTCATGCATCTGAGCCACAGAGACTTGAGGTACTGGAGTCTCAGGGGTGTAGATGAAATCTAGAAAGAATAAACCAAAGGTCATTATACTAAGATCATCATTATCTTAGATTCTCAAAATAAGTGTGGTATAGGTAAACAACTCACTTTCATGAGGGACTCCATCCATCTGAGTCTCAAACGGGATGCATTGAGCATGAGTTGCAGGTGACATTTCATGCATCTGACCCACGGAGACTTGAAACGGTTGAGGTACTGGAGTCACAGGTGTGTAAATGAAATCTAAAAAGGATAATCAAAAGATCATTATAAGAAGATCATCATTATCTTAGATTCTCAAAAAATTGTGGCATAGGTAAACAACTCACTTTCATGAGGGACTCCATCCATCTGAGTCTCAAACGGGAAGTACTGAGCAGGAGTTGTAGGTGGCATTTCATGCATCTGAGCCACAGAGACTTGAAATGATTGAGGAACTGGAGTCTCAGGGGTGTAGAAGAAATCTAGAAAGGATAATCAAAAGGTCATTATACTGAGATTATCATTATCTTAGATTCTCAAAATAAGTGTGGTATAGGTTAACAACTCACTTTCATGAGGGACTCCATCCATCTGAGTCTCAAACGGGATGCATTGAGCATGAGTTGCAGGCGGCATTTCATGCATCTGAGCCACAGAGACTTGATACGGTTGAGGTACTGGAGTCACAGGTGTGTAGATGAAATCTAGAAAGGATAAACCTAGTTTTATTATTATTAATAATGTTATATTTGGATGGGATAATTTTTAGACTGATAATATTATACAGTATTTACAAAATAGAACTTACTTCCAATATGGATTTCACCCATTGGAGCCACAACTGGGTAAGGCTGTGGATAAACACCCATGAACTCATGATGGGGATGAGGTGGAAAAGAGAACACTGGGTACTGAGTTGCCATGTATAGATGTTGAGGTATGGCATGTCCTTTAAAAAAAGGAAAGAGAGAGGTTTCAGCATATCAGTCAGTTAAAGGAGAAGCAGACAAACTACTTTTTGTAACGGTAAAATATCTTGTTTGAATAAGTGCAGTGTTGTCCTTATGAAATAAGCACTAGTATTTCTATAAAGGTTGATATTGCATCAACACACCAGTGTTGCAGTGATTACCAAATGGTGGCCCGCTGGCCGGGTTCTGACTGGCCCCTCACTTGAGCTGTACTGTAGACTGCTGAACTGAGCACATTATGTTTTCTGACTATGGTTGAACGTCACGTAAAAGTCTGGTACGGTCCACGTGTTGTGAGTTTATATCTTTCAACGAACAAATTATACAAAACTGGCATCTTAATGCATTGCTGTTTAAGTGTGATTTCTCCCAAATAGCACATTTTATGACTCAAATTACAACATGGTAAGCAAAAAAAAAAAGTTGAAAACTGTGCTTTATAAACTGTTTGGAGAGTTCAGTTTTGCTTTTATTTGCCAGAGAGAATGATAAGTCCACGTGCTTGATTTGCACGTAGGATTTTGCTGTCTACAAAATGGACATTGTAAAGCATTATTTAATGCACAAGCAATAAATGTTCCCTCTAAGCTGCGTGCATCTCATGGGACTAGTGTGGAAATCACGAGCACACAAATGGTTCGTCCAAGTCTAAATCGAGACTTTTTTCGTGGACTCGAACTTGTAGGTGTTTTGTCTGATTCAGATTTGGTTTTTGATCCCATTAGAGCTCAACAATACAAGTTCCTTCCTCAAATAAGACCTTGATGAGCTGGTTTAGTTAAGAAAGGTTTAATCGCTGCCTCCTGATTGCGCTTCCTCGAGACCAAGAGGCAACCTCCTGCTTTCCCGCTTAATGCTCGATGGGAAGTGACTGAACTGCATTCCCCCGAGCGGCCACTTGAGGCTGACTCCAAAACAATCACTCCAAAGTCAATCACTCCAATGTTAAAACTGGCCAACTTTGGGGCTGAAACAAAGATGTTTCCCCACCTGGCTCCATTAGGTCTGTTGATCAGATCGCTAGTTTTTATCTTCATAAAAAGTCTGAGGGGGTGAATTATTTCTATGTTTGTTTGTTTAAAATATATAAAATGTAACTGTTGAGCCAATCGGACACCTTCACTGCAACCATGTCCCGCCTCTGAGGATGCGTTTTCGAGCACTGGCTCCACCCCTTTTTGAGCTTCATGTGACTGCGCCAGAAAACTATGGGTGACGTCACCAACACTCTGTCCATGTTACATACAGTCAGTGCTGGAAACTCAAGTTCCCCCTCCCTCACTCAGTCACTCAGACCCGCTGGCAGAACATGATGGGGTTAAGAAGTGCAAAAGATGGTCTCTAGCTCATGACCCCAGATTTATTTTATAGCCAAATTTGATTATGCTCACTTGATTTTACTCAAATGTTGAGTTTACTCGATAAACAAAATGTTGAATCCATATTTGAGAGCACTAATAAAACTTAAGTAAATGTACTAAACAAAAATGTATTACATGTCAATGAGCACGCATATATACTTTAACATTTATCAGTAAATATACTCAAATCTTATCAATTCAATTTACCTGTTAAGTAAACTACACTGCAATTTCAATTTTTCTGTTCAGTTAAAGAAATGTAAAAAATCGATTATCTTATTTATTCAAAGCAAACTTAGGGAGAAAAAAAATCAAAGTTTAATGTTTACCGATAAATTGAATGAATTATTTTAGAGAAAATTTACTGATAAGTATTAAGTTGTATATGCATGCTCAATGACGTACTTAAGACCATTGAGTAAATGTACTTCAGTTTTGTTGGGATTCTCAGATTTTATTTAAACTTTTTACCAATGCTTAACTTTTTTAAGAAAACTCAACATTTGAGTAAAATCAAGTAAACATAAACGCATTTCTCAAGTACAATATACTATGTGATTTTACAGTAAAGACTTATATTGCCAGATGTGCAGAAACCAAGAGCCCAAAAACCAATTGTATTTAGGGTTGCAAATTTGCAAATAGATTGAAAATAGATGTTGATGTATGACAGATCCTTCAAAGAAAATTAGTTATTCGACTACATATGAACGTCAAAACTCATGAATGACAAAAAAGACATATGCAATACTATAGATTCATGTCATGGTTGTTCATAAAACTATATATATCATTGGTACACGAGTAACCTTCACTTTTTTCACCGAACATAGAGTGAATAGTGAAAGAAAGCCACTCATATTATCACTTTAGTATTTTAGTTCTTACCTTCATTTGGCCCAGGTTGGGGGTATGGTACTGCAAAAGGTGCTGGTGCCCATCCTTGCTCAGTCTGGGAGTATTGCACTCCAAAAGATGGCTGTGTCCATCCTGGCGCATAATCGCTCATAACGCTCTGATCGTGAGGATTCATTAGAAAACGAATTTCTGCTTAAACTCAGAGAAACTGCTGGAGAAACTGCTCGATAAACTGCTCGCTGAACACACTAAACAGCACTGACTCTGAAACGTCACGATGACGCTCTCGTTTAAAATCATCCAGAGTTTACTTTTAAACGCACTCATGTACTTTTGTACAGCGCGCTCACGGCCCAACGCGCGTTCACAGCGCGACGCTTCACTGAGCGCTAAGGATTCGGTCATATTTACAAATAAAACTTCGTCTCACATCATTAAACTCTTCTAACAGAGCATATTGTATAACAGTATTGGGTGAGCGATATATACCGTTTTAAACACACGACGTGGAAGCAAAGTGAGTTTAATGCACGCGTGATCCCCCGTTTATGCCATGATATTTAGCGAACACTCGCATATTTAAATGATTATTATTTATATGTTCGCGGCATTAAAAGAGTGGAACGATATAAATTATTTTTTTTTGTTAGTCCACACCTTGCTCAGCTGGAAATAAAGGATAAAAAATAAGGTAATCGATGTTTTCCCCGAGGTGTCCAAAAACACATCTTTTCATAGTTTATGATGCGGCTCCGCTATGGTTACACTTCCTGGTCAGTCGTACGGTAACGGTACGTTCTTCATTTAAATGCATTAACGATTCATCTGATTGGCTAGCGGGTTTGTTACGGCGTCCATGCTTCTCAAACGCTTCAAACGCACGTCAGGTTGAAAAAAAGCAAGTCATATGGATTATTCACATCTTGATTTCTAATTACGCTGTGAAATGGTAACGCTTACTTGAAGAGCTTTTTTAAAAGGGAGTAGATGTAAAATGTGGTGACATGTAACGTGGAGACCGAAGAGAGAAAATTAATTTAAAATGAGTTTGTTTAGGATATATAAAATATAATTTTTTGTAAAATTCAAAAACAATACAGAGATTCTCCACACACAGATGCACAGCAATCAAGGGGTACCACAAAAGGAAGTGGAAGTGCACAAACAATTAAATGCCTCAAATAAAAGAACAGAAAAGAAGAAAAAAGAGGGTGTCAAAGATACAACATTCACTAAAGATCTGATACAACTAAAAAACATCTTATTAAAAAGAATCAACCAAAGAATTTGATTTAAGGCTGCTTAAAATTAGACTCGAACTTGGCATGGAAGACATTGTTCTGAGTAAAAAAAAGGGTGTTTTTGAAAGAGATCAATTCAGTTTCTGTAGAAATGATTATGACTTCATTGTTTCATCATAAACCTGATCACATCACTGTTAATCTGTACAAATAGACAGAAACGGGAAAAAGGGAAATTTGAATCGAGGAGGTGGGAAAATACTAAAAGAGTAAAATTAAAAACAAAAATAACAGATAATGTGTTGAAGTGTTACAGGAATGAGCCTCAGAAGCCTTTTAAATAATCTAAGCTAATATCTAAACAATAGATGGTAACATCTCATTCACTGTGCTACTTTATAAGCTGTTTGTAAAGCTGAGCTTTAAAAACTTGCTTCTTGCTCGAATGTTTTGCATTATTGTTTGTTCAAGCAAAGCAACGGATGACTCCATTTTGGGTTCGTGAAAATGCACTTTAATCAATAATCAGCTTGTGGCGCTTTCTTTCAGCACCATCTCTGATAGTTACAGTGCAGTGAATGTGAAACATAACGTAGATGAAAAAGGTTCTCGTGGGATAATAAAGTCAGAATTCTGAGAATAAAGGCAGAATTCTGAGAGTAAAGTTGTATTTTTTACCATGGCCCTAATCCTCTCCGTAAAAATCACTACGTGTATTGAATTAGGTTTTTGTATTCAATCAATCAATCTAATATTTATATAGCGTTTTTTTTAAGAAATTGCTTTGAAAGCATCTTCACAAAGTCCTAGTGTGGATCAAGTAACAAAAAGTTCTCCGGACAGCATCTGAAAAAACAAAAAACAAACAAAGACAAAAGAGAAACTAACAAAATGAAAAACAATGTTTGTAAATTGTAACAGACAACAAACAGGTGATCAGCATCAGCAGCAGCATGAGTGATAAATGATGGGAATACTTACATTAACCAACATTGTTTTTTCAACAGTTTGTATGTTTATAGCGCTCAGGCACCATATCCTTTTTGACAAACACCAGGAGCCAATTGTTCGAATGCTAGATTATACGGATATGTTTTTAATCTAGTTTTGAACTCTGTGAATGAAGCTGAGCTCCGGACAACATCAGAGAGTTTGTTCCAGAGCTTCGGAGCTCTATATGAGAACCCTCTTCCCAATCTGGTGTATTTACTAATCTGCGGAATAATCAATAGTCCTGCTTCTTGTGATCGAAGAGAGCAAGCTGAGGTTTATCGTGATAGGAGACTGCTCAGGTAGGCCGGAGCCAAGCCATTCAGCGCCTTAAAGGCAAGAAGCAGTATCATCGAGTCTTTTCTGTGCACCTCCTTCACTTTTTGGTTTAGCTCAGCATTTAAACCAGACATCTGGAGACTCCAGAGGACTGTTTTGGACTGCTGAAAAGTTCATTGGAGCGCCCCTACCCTCCCTTCATGAACTGTATACCTCCAGAATGAGAAAGAGGGCTCTCAAAATCACTCTGGATGCTGCTCACTCAGACAACCACCTCTTCCAGCTCTTAACCTCCAGCTGACGCTTCAGCGCCTCAAACACCAGGACAACCCGGAATGAACACTGCTTCTTCCCTCAGGCCATTCAGCTCCTCAAACCATCATTTTCCCACCAACACCCTCATATTGTTCTTCTAAATATTGCACTAAGCAACAGGACTCTGAGGTGGACACATTTCCACCTGCTCCACATTCTGTTCTGTTCTGTTGCAGCACTTTATTTTTACTTTATGCTTTGGTCCGCACATTACCTCCAAAGCACATCTCATCTCTTGCTTATTTGTGGGTGTAATGCTTAAAACACAACGTAAGTGGACCTGTCAACTGCTGATAACTTTCTGAATTAAATACAAGACGAGCTACAAATATTTGACCACATGGAAGACTCACCCTCCTGAGGATCTGTAAGATTAAGCTAAAAAAAAAAAAAAACTAGTTTATGCTAGCATTCTCAGATGGTCAGATCCTTTGTTTCCAGACAAGATTTAGAGAAACTGATTCATGCTTTCATCTCCAGCAGGGTGAGCTATTGTAAGGCTCTTCTCACTGGTCTTCCCAAAAAGACCATCAAAAAGCCACAGCTCGTTCAAAATGCAGCGGCTCGAGTTGTAACCAAAACTAGAAAGTCAGAACACATTTCACCAGTTCTTAAGTCTCTACATTGGCTGCTGGTCTTCTTTCAGATTATATTTGAAAGTTCTGCTGCTCGTATACAAGTCCAAAAATAACTTAGCACCTAAATACCTGACAGACATGTTCAATGAATACACACCAAACAGGGACCTAAATAAGTTAGGTCGATATCGGGTTAATTCCAAACAGGGTTAATACTCCTTTAGTTACCATGCAGCCCACAGATGGAACCAGCTTCCAGAGGAGATCAAGGGTGCCAATAATTTTGTCACCTTTAAATTTGGGCTAAAAACACGCCTGTTTAGTGGCGCTTTTGTCGACAGAGTACCAATGTCCGAACAACTATTTTATCTCTGCACTTCATTATTCTAATCTATGTCCTAATTTTCAGTTTTTAATCATTAGGATTTTATATGACTTTTTTATGCTTGATTTCATTAAATGCACTTTCTTTTTATTCCTTGTTTCCAATGTAAAGCACTTTGAATTACCCTTTGTATGAAATGTGTTATACAAATAAACTTGCCTTGTCTAGCCTAGCATGCTAAAGAACGTATAAGTTTAAACTCTTTTTAAAGGAAAAATCTTAAGTCTTACCCAGCAGTGAATCGAAAAATGTAACACTGAATACCTTCAGCATTCAATTCTAGATTGAAAATTAAACTTCTAACTAGAGTTTAAACCCCATTTTATCCTTTATTAAACTATTATGCTGTAACCATTTTGACCACTTCTCTGAGGTAGCGTCATTAACATAGAGAGGTGGGGCTTAAATTTAGGTCATTTCAACAGAATATTTTTTCACTTTTGAGCATTTGTACCCTGTGATTGGCTGTAGACGACTTCTATTGTTGTTCGGTGTTTATTAGAAAATATTTAATGGTAAATGTGTACCTGTAGGATGTAGGACACTTCAATACTGTGTCTAATATGCTGTTTCTTTCTCCAAACAGGGCTGGCATCCAGGCCACTCGTCCGGGTGGGTGCACAGTTTACTCCACATGCACCCTGTCACAGCTTCAGAACCAGTGTGTGGTGGAACAGGCCGTGAGTGTTGCTCAGGAAGAGTTGGGGATCACAGTGCAGGTTCAGGACCTCTCTTGGTTTGTTCAGCTCTATTCTGACACTTTCCACTTTGCTCCAGGGTTAAGTGTGGGGGAGCTAGTTTTACCACACATTTGTGCTAACTTTGGACCTGTTTATATGTGTAAGTTAAAGAGAATTAACTAGCACAATGCCCTGATAAAAGCTCAACCAACACCATCATTGCTTTATGCAGCCCCCCCTACTGATCAGACATCACACTTTGTAATTTGAGGCAGACTTTGTGAACAATCTGTACAATCTTTTCCCTAAAACAAACTGTTTGAGTGAGATATCTAGTAAATATTGTCTATTTGTTTGTTTTTTTTAGCATATTGAATAAAGTTAAATCTGTTTCAAAGACAAAAATGTCTTGTTTTTGGAGTTTAGAAGCAAATCATCAACAAAATTTTTTTTGTAAATAGGTTAATTGCATTTGAAAGCTGAATATTTATACTTTATATAAATAAATCAATTTAATGAAATATCGGTGCCTGATAGTCGATTAGTTTGAATTCAAGTGTTTTGTTTTTGGCCAGTAGGGGGTGTTGGTGTTTTAGAAGTCAGCCACACTCAGAGAAACCTCTCATCTTTAAAACATTCATGCACTCGACTTAAGACCATCAAAACATGCATAATTACATTAAATGTATATTTCATATCAAAGCAAAATGCAATAACATACATTTTTTGGCTCTTCGAAAGTTGATAAGTCAGCAGCAATAGATACTGTAGTGTAAAATGCAAACAGTTTTATTATCCGAATTGCTGAAGTTGTCGGTGCAGGCCTTGACTTTGCAGAGAATCTCTGAATCTGTATTGTAAGTGGTTTGCAAGATTTTGAATCAAATCATACAAATATCCACACTTTTAAAGAGTTTTTTTCCTGCATGAGCAGAGTGCTTTTGGGAACATTTAAATAAAAAATTTTATTTAATTTTTATTAAATTTTACATTTAAATAAAAAATGATATTCTAACCTTCAAATTAAATTAAAACGTAAACTCCATGAACTTTGCAATTATACAACAACAAAATTTTATAACAGAAAATTCTGTTTACCCAAAACCCACTATAACACCTGCTTGTTATTGAACTGTACTTTGAGCCTTTTCTTGTTCTTTATGCCTTATTGTTTTATGACTTGGAATATTTTGTTGAATTTGGTAATTTTTCATTATTAGTCATTGGGTGAACAAATAATGTTTTGTTTTCGACTATGGAAGCACGATTTATTGTGTGAAAGTTAAACACAAATGCATTTGTATTTGTATTTAAGCTTTTCAAATTTTACGCTGTGAAGTTGTTTAAAATATGCTTTTGAAAGCTTTTCTCATGTTTATTAAGAAAATGTAATTATTGCTTTGTGTTGCAATTTAGAGATAGTTTTGGAATACCATGTGATTTGTTTAAAAATGGTCCTGGAGAACCTGTGGGATCATGAAACACCTCATCAGTTAATTTGCACATTACTGCAGGTTTCTAGCTAAATGTGTTGTGATGTGGCATTGGAGGATTGATGGTTGATGCCTATGAACTTGCACCGAACCCTTAAATTGGTGCAAAAACAATTTTATTTGTATAACACATTTTCACATACATAGTCAGTTCAAAGCGCTTTACATATGGTGACAAAGTTCAGAGAAAAATTCATAAAAATTCCTTTACGTTGTGTCAGATTAAGGAGTATCGAATGTATTTTATTTTAGGGGCCACTTATTGTATGTGATTTCTACAAGCGCGAACCTCCTGCTTTTCTTCTCGATGTGTAAAACGGGAAGTGACTAAACTGCAGTTCCCGGAGTGGCCTCTTGAGGCTGACTCCAGAATTGAGCAGGTTCTCATTCACTCCAATGTTAAAACTAACCAACTTTGGAGCTGAAAAGAACATGTTTTTACCCCTGACTCCATTACATTTGTTGATTCAGATTGTTAGTTTTGATCCACATGAACATTGAGGGGTGTATTATTTTTATAATTGTGTGTTTAAGATATATTAAGATTTATACATTCAGCCAATCAGACATCTTCACTACGGCGAGGTCTTCCCTCTGTGGACATATTTTAGTTATTGCTAAACCAACTCTGAGCCTCTTTTAACTTTGCCGGAAACCTTTAGAGGCAAGTGTAATCTATTACAAGACCTAACCAAACAAAGCCCTGCACGTTAAATCTTGAAGGTGCTGTGTGTGGGTCTGTTACAATTTTCAAGTTCCCCAAAAAAATATTCCTTGATCAGTAGCATCGTGTCATGATTTTGTTTGGCTTCAAAGTTGTTGTTTTTTTAATATCTCATACAATACCTTTAATTACATTTCAATCATTAAGAGCAAAGAAATAAAAGAACAAAAAATGGTCACATATCATATTATCATAAAAGCATATTATGTTGAACATATACAAATCTTGACATTTTGTTGGCAGGTCACAGCAGATCCACGAACAGAAAAACATTAGGAAAACACTCTGAAACGAAACTTTGCTTCAAACGATCTAATCATGTTGTGAATTATTTTCTGTGAAATTAAACTTACTTGCAGCACACTTCACACTGGTTTCCTGCTAACATCATTTCCAAAATTTTATTTCAAATCAACTTTCATGTTTTGCTAAAGATTTTGTGCAAAGTGGTGTTATTTTGACAGAAATAACTGTGGCAACCTATGGATAATTTACAAATATCATGTACCTTTACATAAAATGTAGACTTGTCTTTCGTTTTTTACACTTTACTGTTCACATTTGATCCTTAGCGGGCTTGCCCTCAAACCATATTGTCAGTCTGCTCATGATTGTAACACCTCCTGAAAAGTATGTTTAGATATTCAAAGACACACAAGCACTCAGCTACCCTACTCAGTATTCAGAAGTGTTATTTTCATTAGAGAGAGGATAAACAGTGTCCATGATCAAGACGCGGAAGCATGGCCGGATGTGTCTGCTGCACTTCTCCATCTTTAATGCCTCTGCTCCAAGCGTGTCCTTCACATTTGGCACCAAAAGAGCATTTTGTTTTCTGCAAGCATATAAAAGGTTCAATTTAGCCGTCCATGAACCTTGCGCCTATTCCAGGCAATGTAGCATGAAAAGGTGTGTGCATTTCATCGACTCCCCGCCATCATTAAGCTGCTCGAAAACGGTTCCATCGCAGTCGAGATTGGCCGAGCAGTCGTTTACTCGCCGGCTTCTCGCTCAACATTAAGGACGCAAGAGGATCCTCAAATGGGATGCTTTCCCCTCGTTTTCCCCTTTGCCTTTTATTCCACAGATGAGTGCAGATAATTTTCTGTGCGATTGTGAGTGATTACTGTATTACGGCAGTAATATAGGGTTATTTGGGAATGCAAAGAGAATTAATGACACATAAAAACTACTTTTGCATTGACTGCCTCTCGCGGTCAGGATACTTCTCCATGCCGGCATCTTGTGATTACTTAAACGTATTGTAAATATGTGTTTCCTATGGGCTTTTACATAAATTTACATTTTTTAACACTCAGGAGACACAGGGACCATTAGGGACGGGTTGTTTTCTTCTATAGGTTTATTCATTATTGACTTGGGCACTGCTGAGGAGGCTGGCATCTGATTGTTTGCCGAGCACCTTGCCAATGATGTAAATCAGATGTAGGTCTTTATAATGACAGAAAGTTGTGGGGAATGTCATGCAGATGCCGAGGCCTTGGATAGAGTGAATTGAAGAAGTCCATAGGAGGGAGAAAGTTATTAAAGCCTCCAATGGTGAAAAATCTACACCTAATGAGTGTGTGTGTGTGTGTGTGTGCGTGCGTGCGTATGTGCGTGCGTGTGCGTGTGTGCGTGTGCGCGCGCGTGTGTGTGCATGTGTGCGCGTGATAAACAACAATTTGGACTAATACTGTAACTAACAGTTTTTCCCTGTTTGGTGTACTTGAGCAATATCCATATAAAAATTACTTTTGAGCATGTAAGATGTTTTTATTCCTGGGTTATCTCTTAAAGACACCTAGGTCAAGTTTTGACAAAGTTCCCTCACAATTGTTGTTACAAATGATTGAGACTCTGGGGATCTCCAGCTCACATCGAAGGAAAAGCAGGGTTGCTCCTTGAACAGAACCAAGTCAATCGCAGACTCACATTCTTAGTTTGTCCTGTGGAAAGTTTACAGTATTCTTGTCTTCGGACTGTGGGAGAAAACTGAAGAAAGCTCAGAAAAGAGAACACAGTAACTCTACTCAGGAGTGTCTCCTTACTAAGCACTGCAGATTTGATGAGGAAATCTGATTATCATCGGGTTGGGTTTTAAAGATGGTGAGATCAGCTTTTGGTTAGTTTTTCACTAAAAGTGAACCCGTCATAAAATGCTAAATGTTTTTCCTTCTGCTTTATAAGACTTCTTAGAATAGATTTGCTTGTTTAACACGAAACCTCTCTTGTGTTGTGCATGAAAATGATGGTGCTGTCGCAAAATCCAAACCTTGGAGAAAGACCAGGAAGTGGGCCATTTTGAATTTACTCAGTCAGTTAAACTTATTACAAATAAGTTTGTATTGTAATACTTTGTATTGCTCATTGACAAAAACTAGAAAATGCCGCACATGTGTAGCTGTACAGAGAAAACAAGAGTAACAAAGAGAAAGAACATCATGTCCACAAACTCAAGTTAATGACAGCTAATCTCAACGATTCAACTTCAATGATTCAAGTTTGTTCAGTACATTTTAGTGTATAGAATGTCTAATTTACATTTTTTTATTTGGTACAAATTAGAATTTTGTGTAATTGGGTAGCATGGGGGTGCAGGTGTATATTTACCTGATGACATTTCCTGTTTGGCGGTTGAATGGGAAGATGGTGAGTGAATGGGGACGCTCTTTTCTTTTCACTGTTGTTTACCGTTACACATTTGATCGTTGCTTTCTCGGGATTTTGTTTTAGTTACCACCTTTGATTTGCTTGTTTGCTTTTTATGTTAATAAATCATCAAAGAAATAAGTTCATCCTCACCACTATTTGGCTGTTGGGCACTGCTAAAGTCTATGAGACTTCGTTCTTTACAGTAGATCATAATGTATAAATCTGTCTTTTTTATGTAACAATAACCTGATTCAAAACCGTGTTACATCTAAAACTCATTCTGAGTGTATCTTAAACTTTGAGCAACATTACACTTGAAATGTAATAATAAATAATCAATGGCTCTTGAAATATTCTGTCAGTATATGTATATTTGTTGTCTTAACCTTTGTTTTACAACTCGTACTTTCATGGCTTTAATGCAAGTAATCGTCTTCATTTGTAATGTAGCTGTTTTCATCATCGAATCCATCTGTACTAATATTGCTGAGATAATCACAGCATTAACATTTTGCTGAAGCAGCATATTACGAACCATCCCATGATGTTTTTTATGTTAATTACCAGATCATGCATCTCCACGCATAATCTACCAATATAAAATGAAATCCCAGAAGGCTACACATAAAAATATTTTTTTCTTCAAAACTCAGATTTGTTGAGATTTCTTTATGTAGTGTCCAATGGAATTAATCCTCATGACCCCGTCATGCATTCAAAGCCACACCCCCACCCTCCAGAGTCTCAATATCACTCTCTGCATCTGAGAGCTGTGAGTGGTGTGGCATTGATGTGTAATTACGTGTGACTGAAACAGCAGCACGGTGAAAGGGCTCGCCATTGCTGCAGTTGGCTTGGGTGAGCTTTCCCCAGAAAAGAGGGGTTTTCTTCACCCTAAGAGGATTAAGTGTGGTTGTGATAACAGAGGAATGAAAAAGAAGAGATTTGAACCAGAAAGAGAGCTGGGAGCAAAGAGGGCGACTTCTCGCAAGCCGGTTCAAACACCTGTTGTCAGTGATGCCACTTTTTTTTTGAAGATCATTAGAGCACACTCAATGAAATAGATTGAAAGTCTATATGTCTGTACGTTAAAATGAAATCTTCAATGGCATCACATAATATTTAAGGTTTTACAATTTGAAGTGGTAAATCAGGGGTTTCAAACTCAATATATGGAGGGTTTTGCTTTAACCTTAACTGAAAACACATGATTCCACTTATAATAATGTCTTCAATTTACATATTGCTTTTCCAGATGCTAAACAATTAAAGCACTATACGGTGATTCAGCCAGCAAAGTTTTTGTAGATTGAGCGTTCCTCTCGAATTCATTCAAACAAACACCTACGCGACACAGGATGATGTAATATTGTAATTTATATTTATTATCATCGTCAAAAACTGTGTGACAATCAAAGAAAGAGTTTGGCGTCAACATTTACACCAAAGTTCTCAAAAGCTTCAACAACAGTTGAATGACCTGGATTACACCAACGACAATGCTTTACTTGAATCAGTGATCGATTGAGCTCAAGAACAGCTCTAAACCAACAACGGAAATGCACAAGAAGTAATCCTACAAATAAACACAGACAAGATGAGACCGATGCTGGTCAATGCTCCATATGGCATAAACAAACACTCTGCCTGAACAGTCCAAGTTTCTTGAACCGATGATAGCATCATCGACTAAGGACTTGTAGACTCACAGGGGTCAATCGCGGAGAGCCTTCCGAAAACTCAAACACATATGGAAGCCTACAATATCTCAATTTGCCACAAAGTTTCCATCTTCAAAAGTATAGCCTCCTGCAAAACTATCATACTTTATGGAAGTGAAACATGGATAGTCACACAACAGCAACCACCAAAAGCACTCAACAGAGTCTCAACTAATTGCTTTAGAATCATGTTGGGTATAAAGCATATTCACCATTTCACAATTGTTGAAATATATGCCTGGGTCAAGGTGGAGCCTCTATCAGCTCGATTTATACTGAGACTTCTAAGAATTCTATACTTTTACTACTTACTACTAGTACAGTCACTGTAATACTATAGGTTTGTTATGGATTGATGTATTTTTTGTGCAAAATTTTGCATTTGGATTAATATGATCAATAATTCCTTATGGTGAGGTGTGCCTCTGCCGGCTCCTTGCAGAGTGTGGTGCTTGGTTTCCAGGATTTCTTTGAAGTGGAGCTGAGCAATGTGCTGGTGTTGAAGAGATTTACCTCTCTTCGACGGTTTGGAGAGTAATTTGGCAAAATTGCAGTGCCAGCGGGCTAAAAGAATGCTGAGAACAGGATTAGGATCATATCCTGGCAGTACTGTCACTTTCTCAATGGGCTGGCGCTTCGCGTGGTGGCAGTTTCATTCTCAATGAAGCTAAGCCCAAAAAGGAGAGAATGACAGGGAGAAATTCTGTTTAATGCTACACGCTGGTTTTGGGATCTTTTTTGTGCCTGTGCATATATGACACCTGATTTAATTTGGATGCCGTAAAGCTTAGATGTAGTTGTTTGTTACGTTATCGATAACCATTTCAGTACTGTGATGGAACTACAACAGGATCTCATCATATTTAATACCTACCAAGTTGAAGTTGAAGAGTTTTTGCACACTTGAGATGTTTGGCCTTGTTTCCAAGTAAGGTATGGCTTTTTGGCTGAAACATTTGATTTTTGGTCAGACTTCTCTGGACAGTAGATGGGTGTATGCGGCTCACACTGGTTTCTGTCAGTTCTAAGAGAATGAAGCATGGCCATGTAGAATGTTCTAAATTTAAAGGCTAAACAGCTTGATATGTCTTTCATTTATGTCTTTTCAGTAATTTTCCTTGGGTGTCTACTGTATCTATGATCCTCAACATTGCCTTGTGCTTATTAAAACATTTGAACACCTTAAAAAGCCACATCTGCTTTGAAATCTGTGTTTAGAAGAGACCATGTTTTTACACCTTATGTCTTGTTGCTGTGCCCAACCAGTTTTTCCTCTACTCACCTTGGTAGCTAAGTTTGGCTGTTCCACACACAGTTGTAAGCCTCCTACACAGCTGTTTCTTAGACTTATAAAACTATTTATGTAGGTTTCTGTCATTTATAGTTGGTTGATCATACACATGACTGCAACCCTTCAAAAATAACCTTTTTGAAGGCAAAAGTAATTAGCATCGAATGTTCATTTTACATAAAATTTATTTTGGTCGCTTTATTTTGCACTTGAATTCATAAAAATGAAATCTTATCAAAAATATCAAAAATTAAAACCAGAAATGGCTAAAATCTCATGATCAAAAGATGTTGGTCCAAATAGTTATCCAATTTACTTCTAATGATTATCCAATTATAATCATGATTCTCCCAAAAAAAATTGAGAAATTTTCTTTATATTTTCATGTACAGTGTTAACCAGGAGTTAAAAATTGAGAACAGATTTGTTCTTTTTTCAGTTTTTATTTAAAGTAACTGAAAAGATAACTACACTATCATGTCAAATCATTGATATCAAATAATTAAAAGTCTAAATGAACAAACAAAATCTAATTCTAAACTCTTCTCTTCAAATTCACTAAATTGACTCCGTCCCCTGCATTCTTTTCTTGGATGGTTGGCAGCCAAGCTTTGTTTTTAACTGTTTTAACAAAACAGAAATGATCTGTAATAGTTAAACCCTTATACAATACATTTGTAAGAATTGGAGAAAATAACTGTCCTTTTTAGATGTTTAAATATTTATTCACACCTCATTTAAACTGCACATCCATTCCCATTCAGGTTACAGGGTTTCAGACATGAAACAGAACGCTCATTATTTATATTCTGGTATCTTAAATCACATTGCACAATTAGAGGAATAAAATGCATGTTTCAGTGGCCATTAAATTTGACCTTGTTGTCTGGTAATCTGTACCAGACCCCTTGAGGCTGTTTGTTTTTGTTTTTTTGCATCCGGTTGGTTTCAGAACTATTTTAGACTCTCATTCAGCCTTTACCTGCCGTTACTTCCTGTCCGAACTGGGGAGTTAATTCTCTCATCATGATGAATTTAGCCCTCCCATGTGTGTTTTGATCTC
This sequence comes from Danionella dracula, assembly GCA_900490495.1. Classification (NCBI taxonomy): domain Eukaryota; kingdom Metazoa; phylum Chordata; class Actinopteri; order Cypriniformes; family Danionidae; genus Danionella; species Danionella dracula. Next base: position 5,574,396 of record UELW01000100.1, read on the forward strand.
TTCAAAAGGTTGAGTGTTAGAACGCTTTACAATCAGCTGTATTTAAATATGGCACGAGGCACTTTAGAAGGCAGTTAGCAACCCTATCAAGGGCACTGAAAACATGGCGGCGGTGGCATCAAGCCTCTGGTAAAATGCGCACCAAGGGGAGAGCCTCTTTATGTGAGCAACGGGCTTATGCATTTTGACAAACCACACTGTTTAAGATATAATAGCAGCATAATCACGGCCCGGGGCTACCATTCTTCAGCATAATGGCCTGCTTATTCATCTGGGATGGCTTATGTCCCCACTACCAGTTTATTTCCCAAGATTACCCTTTTTTTTGTTGTTTTTGATCTAATTTTCATGTTTACTAAACTGTTGTAGCGTTCTCTGTTTTTAATATTAGCTTGTTCCACTGATCTTGCATGCAAACACATTACTATTTTGTGGGAAGGGGGTGAATATGTGTAGACTGTGATATTCTTGTAAGGGCTTAAAATGTAAACATTTTGTAGCACATGTATAAGATATACAGTTCCATAACTTAAGTTGACAACCTTTCAGTATGTACATTATTTGGTAATTTATTTATCATTTTAATTTCACAAAATTTACTATAAAATCTTTAAATTAATTTTCGTTATATTAGCATTTTCTAATATTTCAAAAATTTTCTATTGAGTAGTGTTTTTGAGTTTACTAATTTGGTAATTATTTATACATTTGCTTGTGTTTTGTTTCAATGTGTTCTTGGGTTTCATGTGTTTGTATTATTTCGGTTTACTTTTATTTTATATTTGACAGCAAGAAATGTTCTTTTTACTAGCATTCTGGTTAATGCTTTGCATTCCCCCAATCTTTAGACCTTTAAATATTATTTTAAATTATTTACATTTTTTTGAAACCCTGAAAGTTGGATGGTAAGCCCCCACAGATCTGGAACTGGAACTGACGTCTGATCCTACTTTAAGGTGGAATCAATTTCGTTGCACACAAACCTGAAGCGGGCCTCAGATGAGTTCTAACCCGGCATCATTACGATCAGACAATTGAAACCATCCAACCAAAAACTTTGTATGCTTCAGTAAACCTTGTTTTTGGTTAACAAAGGGTATTTACAAGGTGCACCTGATCCATGAAGTTATTCACTTCAATGTACAGACCGGTCTATTCTCTATAGTATCTGCTGACGTCTTTTCCTTAAGACTCTTATTCTGTTTTTAGTTTTGAGTTGTTTATTTTCCAATTGGTACCCCATACTGTATTTTATAGAGCTGTTAATTATTCAAACATTACAAGTGTCATTTCTCTATCTTCAGACTCCATAGCGGAACCTAACTGGACCATGTTTTCATCTCAATCTCGCCACTCGACTTCATATTTAGCAAAAATATGCTACACAAGAAAAAGAAATTGGATTGTTTATATTAAGACTTGGAGAAGATTGTTCTCTGGTGCTTTCTCTATATGCATATTTTATATTTATATTTATTTAGTACTTTGGTTATGTTTTTATGAAGCTTAGTGGGGGATGCCCAGATTTCTTCTTCCTGGTCACCTCCTCCATCTCCAGATTTTCCTGGAGAACACTCAGCTGTTCCCAGGCATTACAGATGTAAAACATTTTTCTCATCTCTCCATGCGATGCAACATTCTACTCTAATTTTTTACAGTATCTCTAAAACCTTGTGCCCTTAAAGTTTTTTTCTTTAAGCTAGTTTCAGTTATATTTTGACTTGATGTTTTGCATTGCTCAATGACATATAAATTGGCCTTGTTAATACAGAAGAGAAACCCTATTTTGCATTAAAGCAGAAAAACGTAACCACTAATGTACCACATTTCTGTAAGATCACCATCAGCCATGTGTGGACGTTTCAATATGACGTGAACACACAAAAAAACCCTTAAAACAAGCCAGAAATTTTCATATTCATTTTGGCTGGCTTTGTTTTGTCATGCTATTAAACTCGCACTAAATCCAAATAAAAAAAAAAAATGTAAAAGCACACGCATGTGTCATGTGCAAGGGACTTGGAGGGCACGTACTTCAGAGGTGACTTGCTTGAGAAGGAAATCAAAATCTTGAACTTTTTGCTTAGCTTTTTTATAAAAACATTTTACATGATAATTACACAGCAAGGTCTGCTGGAGTTCTGACTGCAACAGAGGGACCATGACCATTTTTTTTTTGCAATCCCCATTGAGGATGTGTTGGTGAAAGTCTTGATGGTAGTATACACCGGATAAAGATAAAGCCAATCCATCTTAAGAGAGATTGTAGTGCTGAAAGAACAGATGGGTGAAATGGAATCAGATTATCTTGAGAAAAAGAAAGAAAGAATGCCATGAATGCATATATGTAGTTTGATGTGTTTGGTCTAATATTATTTAATGACTGGCAAAGGCAGTCATCTGACTGAACTTTTGCATTAAACACATTCCTTAATCAAATACTTTTTTATTTTAGCTAAATGTACTGTTCCTTTGCGACTTGTGTGAGTCTAAAGTGATTTACTTTTACAAGTACATGGTAATCATGAAACAAGTTCCATCTGCATGTTTCCCTTTCAATGTTTTCTTAATAACGCTTTGTATCCTTTAAACTCTAAGTCGGTTCAGTGAAAACATCTTTTAAAGCACTAAGTATATTTAGTTTACCCATACTATTACCATTTAAGTTTATTTCAGGGTTAGGTACTGTTTGTACTGCTCAGTAATTTTTTTTTTTTTTGGAAATAAACAAAATATCTATTATTGCAACCGTGAAAACAACATTCAGAAATGTTGGTTTGCTGAGGTACAGGGAAACTGTTTTATAACCTTGCTGCACATACAAATGAGTGTGGGACACCTTTACTGCCGTTGCCTAAATGCATGCATAAGGACATGAACACGTGACCTGCAAAAGTGTCTATATTGAGTTATCAAGTATCTGCGATACAGTCTAAATGAAATTCAGCATCATTCCATGTTTTTTGAATACTTTCCAACCACTGTTTTATTTAGCTTTTATTTCACAAGTGTTTCAATCTACAGTTGACAGAGAATTAGAGCATATCTCTGGAACACTCTCCACCAACATTGGCTACAAATGCACCACCTTCTGTGATGGAATATTTATATTCACAGTGACGATGAAAGAGTGACATAGACAAGCAGACTGTATAGGTTAAATAATCTGGAAGTAGTGACGGGACGCGTACAATCTTACAAAGAGACAGCTACCAAAATCATCACAGGGTTAAAGTCTTCTCAATCTAAAACATAGAACTTTAAAATCTGCCATACCAGTAAACATTTATAAAGACTTTGTAGTTTACATATTAAAATACTGTACAAACACAAAGAGAGCTCAGCACGAAGAGGTAATCGATGAGCAGAGGGAGGGAAAAGCTGCCGTTCATGAAAGTGCTTAGCTTTCCAGTTCTGGACAGTCTTGTTTTCCTGTCGCGACATTCAGATACACATTAGCACGCCTGGAGTGTTCGTGGAGGTATTTTCTCTCCGACTGCTAATATGGCAATGATATGCATGGTTTATAATTGCATTTCTTCCTCTGCCCGAGGCTACATGTAATTAAAAGCATTGCATATGTAGTCAATGAAATCATTTTCTCATTATTCAACCATCTTCAATTTACCCTGGTTTAATCACAACCATTACAAAGGCTAGGTTTAATTAATCTGTTTAGTTCAGCAAAATTTACATTTACAAGGTAGCTTGTGTGATGTGTAATTTGCGAACACTGAAAATTAAATTCGAAGAAAGTTCTTTTCAGGATCTGGTGTACAGTGCATGCTACTGGCTGAGGTTTCCTCCGCAAAAGTGCTTATAAAACATCTACACTGATTTGGAACTTATAAATTAACTCTATATCTAATCCAGGGCCTGTCTGTTCTTTTTAAGAGTCAATTAATGGTACTTCATAATGAATAGAATTAAATCTGACAGATTTCTCTGCATCTTCTGTAGTCAAGGTAACTCTGTTAACTTTCTATCTCTTGCATAACATTCATTTATGGTTCACCAAAGAGCATGTTTGAAAGAATAACTGTTTAGTAATGTTTTACTTAAAAAAAAAAAGCTGTCCTCTTGTAGTTTGAAGATAGTAAAGAGTGTTGCTTGTTGAAGATGTCCTCTCTTGAGAAGTCATGTTTGTAGTGGCACAGATCAGTTAGTCCTTGATCAGTTAGTCCTCGGATTCCTTCTCAGTTGGGGAGCGTGTCCAGGCCCAGGGAGGCTGCATGCTGCTTGGCCCGCAGCCGCAGGTTCTCGATGCTGGTGGTCTTACTGTTGTGGTTAGGAAGGCCTCCAGAGGCTTGGAGCAGGGGGCTATTCCAAACCTGCTGAGCATGGTGAGACAGAGACTGGTAGTAGGACTGGCAGGGCAAGGAACCTAGGGGTGCTGGCATGTTGACGTTCATGCCCAGGTATGGTATTGATGATGGAGTCGCCATGTCGAATGAAGGGTAATGGACCAGGTTGTTGGTGGCGGCCATGTGTTGACGAAACTGCTCCTGCAGACGGAAGAGGCTGAGAGGAGAGGAGGAGTACGAGTGACTCTGAGGGATGCCACTGCTGGAGGAGGATGAGATTCCCGGGGAACCAAGAGGAGAGTCTGAAGAGAAAGATGGGTGGTGAGATTAGACATGTCTGCCCATTATCCTTCCTTTCACCATTATTGCAATGTTGAACAAATTCCTACGCACGTTTTCTTGCAATTTGGCAACTTTGAAATTTAGCATCTGTAGTTATTGTAGATGCTCAAATTGTGCCACATTATCGGTACTTTCACGGATTGTTAACAGCTACAAAAACTATCTTTGATGGTGAAGAACCAGAAGTGATCTAACAATTAGCAACACACATACCTGGTTTGGGGCTGAGACGTTTACAAAGAGGAGAAAGGTTTCCAGGTGCTTGTTCCTTCTCCACTTTGAGATCTTGCCTGCCCTGTTTTATCTCCTCTTCCTTGTCCGTTGCATTGTCTTCAGTCGCTGACTCACTTCCAGACTGCTCTGCAGAAGTCACATTGAGCTCAACGTTAAGCTCCGATCCCATCGCATGTGAAGCTGCTTCTGCTTCAATTGAGGAAGATGAAGAGGACGAGGAAGGGGGTTGGTTTTCAAGATTCAGTGTTGATGGTGCATCATCTTTATCACTAGCTAGAGCTCCATCAGTGGAAGGATCTTTCTGCTTCTGAAGCTGCTCTTTTTGAAGGCTTCGCTGCTTCTTACGGAACTTTGCACGTCGATTCTTGAACCACACCTAAAGTCGAAAATCAAATCAAGTTCATGATGAAGGTGAATGTGTGACATTTTACATTTTCACAGAGAGTTTTCTAACGCGACCTCTTACCTGCACGCGTGCCTCGGGAAGGTTGGTGCACATAGCCAAGCGCTCTCTCATTACAACATCAGGATAATGGGTCTTCTGGAAGGTCTTCTCCAAAGCCTCCAGCTGCTGGGCTGTAAAGGCAGTTCGGCTGCGGCGCTGTTTGCGATGTTGAGAGCCATAGCGAGCCTCAAGTATAATATCTTGAAATGTGCAGCCGTTGGAAAAGAAAAGACGCGGCATATTTAACTCCTTGTTCTTCAAGCATGCATTGAGTTGATCTTGTAGCGAGAGAGAACGCACTTACCAGCCAGTCTCTCAGCCAGTGTGAGCGCATGCACAGATGGTCGATAATCAGGTGCGTGCTGGGCTTGTTGCGCCGCCTGTTGATGCAGGTTGTACATGGCACTCAGAGAGTTCATTGCATGAAGAGAGTATCCGTTTACTCCATAGTGCTGCATGGTTGATCTTATTTTCTGTGAATGAACAAACAACATAAAATTATAACTTAAACCTTTAAACTTGGAAGTTTGTGAGATTTTTGAGATTCTTTAATTTATTTTTTCCCTATAACTTTCTTTTAAACTCGTTTTTAGAGGCCTCTTTTATATTTAAAATATATACTAAATTTAAGATCATGAATAAAAAGATGTTTTTTCATTGTTTCAAAATCTGATTTTTTAAACACAGTTAAATAGCTACAATAATGGCAAAAGCATTTAAATAGGTCTCTAACCTATTTTGTTTTAATTGATTTTCAAATGTATTTGTTAAGACAGTTTAATTATATTGTCTCTTGTGACATTCATAAGCTATTACAAATAATCCGTCAAAGCAGGTTGTCATTTGGTCAAATAGTTCTTTTGGAAATCCTCTTATAGAGCGGAACTGTGTTCATTAATATCCAATTATTGTTTCTTTCAATCCATTAGTCATACATAAGGAATTAATTGGTGCAATTATCAGTTGTTTACCTAATGAGCTCAGACTTGTGCAGTCTCTATCATTTCAAATGCAAACGAGCGAAACAAATCCTTTAAAAACAGCTGTCAGCGAAAGTCTGATTGATTTTTGCTAAGTCAGCTAATGCAAGGAGAGTTGGTATATATTCATTTATAACGCCCCTGTCTGGCACAAGAAGACACGTTTAACTGATTCTCGCAGATCTTAAGTGATGTGTGGTTGGGATATTTTTACCGCATGATGATAACACTAGCTGCAGTGACACGGAGCGCTCTTGATTTTAACTGTGTTTGAGGGCAGCCCCTGTTCCTCGCACTGTCCCGGGTCACAGCCGGTTTAAGATGTTCAGAGGGAAAACGAAAGCCTTCAGGACACGATTAGATATGTATTAGGATCGAGCTGCTCGAGCATCTCCGAGGCCAGAGCGCTGTCTGCTCGTTATTAAGAGAAACCTTGTAGTTCGGGGGCTCTGGGACCGACAGTCTCCACTGACAAAATACGGCTTTTATAGTTGTTAGATTTACCAAATAGAGTGGTCTAAAAATTTACAACACGTTATTGTTTGATAACAATTGTTATTTGCGAGTAAATGTATAAGTCAACTGTTTAATTGGGAGCAATTTGTTAGTGTAGTTATCGTCATTGTGTTTTTAAATTCAGGCTAAATGTAATGTATGAGTTCGTTTGTAAATTCGCTCGTGACAGAAAAATGTCTTGTAAATAGAATTGATTTATTCAAACGATACTTAATTGGGAAAAACAATATCTAAAACGTTTGTGTTTTAAAAGTTGTCCTATACTTTGAGGATTTCGCGTCGCTTCAAATCTAACTTGGATAAAAATAAAATAAACTGAAAAATAGCGAGAGAAAAATAAACGACCGCATCCAAAAGAAGCGAAAATTGATTTGAATTTCACTGAAACAGAAGATATCGGGAGCTTCACATATGACGGCTGTTTGGTGTTATCTAAGTTATTATGAAAACGAAAACTTGTGCTTTCGTTGAACAATATTTTTTCTGAGTAAATTCTCTTTAAAAGTGTTCCAGTTTAATGTTTAATGTTCGGTGTTTAAATGTGATGCTACATTTCTGACAGACATCAAGCTCAGATCAAACACAGAGATGTTGCTCAGAACGTTATTTATTCGATTGTTTATTTGCGACGCGTTTTAGGGCATCCTTCATCCTTCCTGAACGCGTCCTGCGGAAGCCCCGCGCGGCGCCTGCGGAACGTGATCAGAGGGCACGAGGGAATACTTGAATTCGCTTGGACAGAAGGTGCTTTGCTAAACATTTACTTTTCTCCCCGAAGTATTTGAATTGAATGGGGCACGTTCTCTCCCTCCTTCTCTCGCGGCCCCTTATCCCATCGCCCGGGGCCACGTTTTGGCTGAGATGTATGGCTTCTCTGCGGGTAAAATATGCATGTTGATCCCCATTTGGCTCCTCGTCTAATGGAAGTGCAAATAGGTTTCGACTGTGGAGACCTCCATTTATCATCACCGCTGACACGGACGGACGTACAGTGAGTTCACGCGTGCGCGCGCGCGCGAGCGGCACCCGAAACGCGCTCACGTTTGGTCTGGGGCAAGCGCTTGAAATAGTTTTTGCTTGTTTATTTATTTTTTATTTTTTGCCATAAGCCGTGTGAATTTACGGCTGTGGTTTCTGTCGGCATTCATTAAATTAAAAAAAAATATAACAGTAAAATTAAAATGATTACATATATATAAATATTTTTTTTTTGCTATATATGATTACAACTACGCCATGGCCTGATGATGCTAATGTATATTTTAGCACAGCCTCCTCTATCAGACGTCCACGTTTCGCCAGAGGCCAGCTGATATTTAGTACAAAGGGCAGCTTCTTTTAATTCCGAGTCTCTGCTATTGTACTCTGTTCAGCCGCCTGTTACTGCTGCGGGCTGCATGACCCTCCATGCTTCGATTATTAAAACCTCATTATGCAAATTGGCGTGTACAGTGCAACTTTTTGATCCGACTAAATTGGGAAAAATGTTAACGTTAAAAAGCCATTTGACCCGGGGGGCTATTTATCGTGTCTCGCATGACAGAGGTTTTAAATTGTCACTCATATTTTTGTGTCCCTCGCAGGTTCCCACAGCGCAGACAGGGCTGCCGAGGCCACGCGTGGAAGAATATTTTTGCATAACATTTGAATTATGGTTGTGAATGTTATAGTTATCGCCAAAGAAAATCTAAACGAACGCCTCCAAAGTATTTGAGATCAAATTAAAAGAATTTACGGATAGAGCCCAACTTCGGCGCAGAACTTTTAAACAGGCCCTAAAGAACAAAAGGCCCTAATATTTTCAGAAAGTTCAGTAACATTATAAAAACAATATTTAAAATCAAATGCGTTGTAAGAAAAGGTTCGTTTTGACTTCTTGTTTCAAAGATGTGGTTCTTTTTAATTACATTTTCTACCTCTCCGTTTAAAATAATAAAGTTTTAATAAACTACAGGAAATGTGAATGTATAGAAATCGCAATTTATTATAATACTACTCTTGACGTTTCAGTAGGTTTAGTTAAATTATTTCTCAAATAACTTAATGCATTCTAAGTCGATAAAACTTAAAGTAACTTTCCAAAAAAGCTTAATCTAACAATTTATATATTTTCCACATATAACTTGTGGAAATGTTGGCCATCGTAAAATGGAATATATTCAAAAGCCATTCGTTGAATTTTCAACATTGAAGTTTTACATCTTTAAACCTTGTTAGTTTCAATGTTTAAATTCAGAATCTTCCAGAATCCTTCTTCGTTCACGTAAATTATTACTAATATTCACGCAGCTTAATATAAGCTTAATATAATATATAAAATATATAAAATAATATAAGCTTAATATAATATAATCACTTACGTTTTAAAATTGACGTTTTTTTAACTATTCGATTTTAAACCAGTACTTTTTGTTTGAAAAACCTAATGGACACAGTCTCCTCGCAGTACATAATTAATTACAATAATATTATTTAATAACTAAGGACTAAAGTGATGCGCTAAACAGCTCTGAAACGCACTTTAAACACCTTTTAAACTGAAAAGCGCTTTTAAAAAGCGCAGTTGTTTAAAAAGCGCAAGTGCGTTATAGCGCCGACACAAACACGTATTTTCTTACCTCAGTCCTGTCCTTTATCCAACAGTGTTTCTTGATAAGATCTCTCGTAGCTATTCCCCAGATGTCCTTGTGCTTCTTAAAGTCGTTGAGAAGTATCCGGTGCGTGCGGTCCTGCGGCTCAGCGCGTCCATCTACCGCCTCGCGCTCCGAGGAGGGATTTTAAAGCCCCGGTAACACCAGCGAAGCTCGCTACTGGCCCTCGAAGCTGTCAATCACAGCACCAACGGATTCTTTCAGCGGGCCCCAACCAATTGACCCTTTACTTGGAAGTCTTAAATCACGCACTTGAAAGCACTTATGTCCACTCATAAATACATTTCCTCATAAACAACTATTATCCACATGTCACACACAAGCGTAAACAGCAAATATTGACCTCATTTAAGACGAAGAGTTTAAAGATAATACGTTTGTTGAGTGCTGTGGCATAGAGTTTGATTAATGTTGCAATATTTGATCCCACGATTTTATCTTTTGATCGAATAGTTTCGATTTTAAGTACAACGATTAAGACGATTAATCGATTTGTTGACGGAATTCAAGTCAATTAACAAACACGTTTTTCGAATATTGTCGGGTTCGTGTTTCTGTCGAAGTTGGAAAATGTCCGCGTTCTTGTATTGTTCTTTCTTGTATTGTAAGTTTCTTTTGCTTCTTGGCCATAGAAATGTTCTCTCGAGGAGGTCACGGTCCCGAGGCTTTTTTTCTTTTTCTTGAAACGAATATCTGATGCGCTGGTTTTGTTTGCTTTTGGGCTTTGTCACCACTGCAGGAGAGGGATCTCTAATAGATGCCAGGCTACTGCCTTCACAATCTCTCCCGGCCTTGAAGGATTTGGCTGAGGATAAGGAGAGACAAGACGCTATTTCAGCCTCCAAAAAACCTCTGTCTTGAAATGACTGCCGGTAAGAGGATTAAAACAATAATGCCCTTCTCTTCTTGAAGGGTTTTTAGAAAAGATTTCTTCTCCCGGAGCAAAACCGTTTAGGTTGGAATTAAGGGCAGCGCAAAGTAGCCTTTTAATGTAAAGCTTGCATAATTTGTTAAAGATGCTCACAGAAAGCGGGCCAGGGTGAAAATCCCGAGCTGCGTTTTATCTCTGACCATAGTTCTAATCTTGAGGAATTTTCAGGAGAGTGAATGAGCGGCAATTGAAAGAAACTGATGAGGTTTGCCTATTTTATCCCTTTACTTTTTATTAAAATGCTACCGAATCAAGTTATGCCGATTGTATATATGAGGTATTCTATATTTCACCTCTTCTCTGTGTGAGCAACTAATTTTAAATGAACGGAAAAATTCTGATCATTGTTAAATACTGTATTTCAACCCCCCCCCCCCTCACCCACACAAACACACACACACACACACACACACACACACACACACACACACACACACACAACACCCGTTTTCGTTTTTTATATCTAAAATTATTTAAAATAGGCCTCTATACACCTATTTGTAATTTTTTTATATTCAATTATATAAATGTTTACCGTTAAATAACTCTCCCCAAGTTAGGCATTTCTGTGGAAACTTCGTTTTGTTCTTATATTGATGCGTAAAGTATTTATTTATTTTCGTCATTCATCACTTACGGAAATATAAAAGGTTTTATATAGATTTGTAAAGTCATTTTTTTAATTATAAACCATTCGACGCTATTCTTGTTAGGCATCATCTATTAGTTTTAAATAACGAAAGCAATAGATGGAATATATAAACAATAAATACGATAGAGCGTTACATATACTATAGTTATAACGCAATTCCTCAGACGATTTCTGGGACCAGAGCTTTCCCATCCTTTCTCGCCGCTTGCGTTTTGGGGTCTGAGAGAGAAAGAGGATTAACTTGTGAACCGATGGAAATAAGAACTTTAACGGGAGGTAAATCTGGCCAGTGTCTCATTGTGAGCAGCGTTTCTAAAGCAATTAAAGTGAGAAAGAGTTCCTCTCAGCGCCTCAGCGTAAATCTGCTTAACCGAGGAGCGCTGTCCAGCGCGTCTGAGGCGCTGAAGCCTCGCGTTTGAAGCGCCACAAGGCTCGAAAAGATCCAGCATTTCAACGTTTGCGATCTTATTGAGAGAAATCAGCGCGTCATTATTATTAGAGTACCTGACAAAGAAAACAAAGACTTTCTTTTAAAAGAGAATTACCAGGCTCGTGTTAGAAATCAATAATTACATTTGCATATTGTAACGATAATGTTAGTACAAAATCTATGGCTCTGTTCAAAATAAACAGACACTCTCAAACTTTAGATTTCTTCTCAACACTTGACCGTTTTGAATATTAGATTTGTGAGCAACACTTGACACAGGTGTTTTTTTTTTCTCAAAAAAACGAAAATTTTGTTGAAATAACATTGGTTTAAAAATAATTTATCATGTTTAATGTCTTATTTAAAATCAGAGACACTGTGTATATCTTGGCTATAAGTGCCGAATTTCGGAATATTTAGTTTTGAATATTCACTTTTTAACCAATGTATCATTTAAAATCAATAATGCATATAATTTGCTGTAATTGTACTCAAATTTGACCAAAATCAATTTCCTATAGGAAAGCCCTTACATTTTCTTAACAAACAGGGCAATTGTAAACCATGATTTTTTGTTTATGCGTGTGTGTGTGGGTGTGTGTGTGTGTGTGTGTGTGTGTGCGTGCGTGTGTGCGTGTGTGTGCGCGTGCGTGCGTGTGTGTGTATGTGTGTGTGGCAAAACAAAAAAAAAACAGAGACAAAAAAACACAAATTCCTTATCAAGTCTATTTATGAAATTCCAGTACAATTCAGAGTGTTTAATCAACACTCATGGTACCAGTTTTTGGACCTATAAACATTGTTAAAAGTGTAACACTATAATGAAATTAATATGAGTGTTGAATTAACTCTCATGTGTATTTAGATCCCATTCAAATTTTAACATGTTAAATTAAACTCTCAGTGTTAAATAAACTAACAAAGTGTTACGTTTAACCCTTTTGGCGTTGTCTATAGGTCCAACAATTGACATTAGGAGTGTAGATTCAACCCTGAATCTTGCTGTGATCTTGCTCTCTGATTGGCTCTTGGCATTTAGAGGCTTTTGTCAGCAAAAATAAAGTGGTTTGCCTTTCCTCAAATGTGCTCAAAGCTTCTCAATTTCAACATGATCTGTTTTTGTTTAAAAAAAAGTACATGAGAAACAATTCTCAAAAGAAGTCAATCACTCCTCTTACTTACACTTAAGAAATTTCACTCTCGGTTGTAGTTTTAGCAGGAAATAATGACTACAACCGAGTGCATGACAGCACGAGATGGCTGTTATTAGCTAATTAATTGAGCTAATGATGTTTCTGCAACTTCATGAATACATTAGGTTTGCAATCCACAAAGCTGCAGCCTCTCAGGCTCAATCCAAGGGTATTTCAGCATCTGTTCTTCCCAGAGCAATTAATCATTTTGATGTATGGTTTAAAATCGACTGCTTCCACGAGACCTTTTTTGACAAGAATAACAAAGCAATTTGCCAGGAGCCATCTCTCAGACACATTATTAGCAGTGCCTTCGTCTTAAAACAGTTTTTCTCCTTTCGTTTTTGTTAAATAAGATACCTGTGTTAAAGGGGCAGTGCGACTTTTGATTGGTCCCCACAGCTTCACTGATTCCTCTGGAAATCACATCATTCCTGACAAGATCCCAGGATCTTCTTATCAAATCCCTGTGCTAAAAGTTTTGGACCCGTCACTCCTGTCAGTAGCTGTGCCCCTCTATTCTCTCCATTCTCCATCTCTTTACTGTCTTCAATCTCTCTTCTTCCCTTGTATCCCTTCAATCTCTCTCCCTCTCTCTCTCTCTCTCTCTGTCTCTCCGCTCCGTCTTACTCACTTTGGCCCGGATCCCCAACACAAGGGGCCCCATTGTATAGTCCTAATCCAGAAGCAACACAGCTTTAGCGACATGGAGGGATAAAAGGCCCATCAAGCCCACAACTTTATGGGGGCAAATCTCTACCTAATCCCTCGCTTTATCTAAACAAAAGCCCTTCTTTCCTAATCCACCTTCTCTGGAAAAAGAAAAAGAAAAGGAAAAAAACAAGAAGTGCTAAAAAAAATCTCAGGCTTGAGTTGAACTGTGAGTTAAGAACCAGGAGTCATTTTACTAAAGAAACTAACCTCTTCTGACAGGCTCCTGCTGCTGACAGAAGTAAAAATGACGCCCATGGAGGCCTTTGTGAGATGGATGGAACGGTGTAGAAACATTTCTGTGAATGCATGTGATTTATGCATTAGAAAATAAAGATTCATATACTTTCTGCTAATTCTTCCATATGGAAAACAGTTTATACATGTGAAATTACATCAGCAGGGGTAGAATTCTCCAGAACCCCCCCCCCCCCCCCCCGCCCCGAAATGAATACGAGTTACCTGTGCTGTAGATTCTACATAATTACATCACATCACATAAGCACGGCGAGCTGAAAAATATGAATAATATAATCTGAAAATGTTTTAATAATGTATGTAATTACTCATTGAGAAACCATAAACCATTTAAAGAATAAAAGCTCTGAAAATAACAAAATATAAATATTAGTTGTGTTTTCGTGAACTTCTCAGCATGTAACTGTCTGCTGTTACACAAGGCAAATGACACTAAGTGCTAAAGTTTTGAGGACAAAATGTTGACTTTGGAACATGCGCAGAATTCACAGTTTAGGTTTTTATTGTAATAATATGTGTCAGCCAACCATTAGGCCGCTTATATTGGCTTGTTAAGAACGCACAGACTTGCTCTTAAATGAAATAAAAGTAAATTTAATTAGATTAAAAAAATAAAATTGCATATCCACAAACTGAAATAAAAGTCGAATTGGCATGAGTGCCATGCAGTCAAAACTGTGTATCTTCTACTACCAACCTGCTTAGTCTCTAGAGGAGTAAGATTTTATAATGTGCCATACTGCCTCTAGTGGTCAGGAATACTTTATGGCTCCTACACATTATTTCTAGAGATCCTCAGTGCTAAATGAAGTATGTTAAATGAAAATAGTTGTGGTTGTTTATTGTTTATTAAATTTTTTTTTACAGAATTTTACATTTAAATGAACATTTTCTAATTATACATTGTAAATCCCTCACATAAATTGTAATTTCTAGACAATGGTACAATGCAATCTTGAATCCATGTGGAGTAAGCAGAATTCTTGTTCAACAATTGTGGTAATTCCATTATTTGGACTTGTTAGATTTTTACTGCTGCGCCAGTCAAATGGTGACGGTTAGTCACTAACAAGGATGCAGTGTCCATGATAACACCCGTAGGTTTCTGACAAAGCAAAAAGATGCTCAGATTGGATATAGCCAGTAATGAATCCTCAATGGCGGGTTTAAATTTATATACCTTAAACCAACAAATGTAAAAAATAATTAACTCCCCTTCAAAGTGTTCATGAGGATCAAAACTAGAGTTCTGAATCAACAAACCTAATGGACACAGGGGGAAACATTTTTTTCAGATCCAAAGTTGGTCAGTTTTAACATTGGAGTGAATGAGAACTTGCTCCATTTTGGGCACAGCCTCAAGTGGCCGCTCGGGGATCTGCAGTTCAGTCACTTCATGTTACAAATCGAGAGGGAAAGGAGAAGGTTGCCCCTTGTGTTTAGCCCAGAGGAGAAAGAGATCCACAGCAATGGTGGACAAGCTGCAGAAATTGAATCTGCAGAATAAGGGATGGGTGTGATTTCCTATCACTCACTCTGGGATGTTCTCTGCATTTAACCATTCTTAGTTGTTACTACTTAAATACTTAAGAGGGATGACTCCAAACTTTTTTTGAAGAAGGTTGTACATTTGGTACCTTTTAACAATTTTAACAATTCAAATGTTTCAGAAAATGGACTACACAAAAACAGACATGTGGGTTTAATTTACGGATAGCAGAGGCTGAAGGTATAAAAATATTTGTTAAATGTATATTATTTAAAGATACTGATCTTGGACAGTTTGCAATACATACCATAGAGTTGACTTGTTTCTTAAAGCAGATTTTTAGCAACATGGTGTTTCTTGGGATTGTGGGAAATGGTTACCCCAACTTTCATGACTATAAACAAAGATTTAAAATACATTGTGTTGTATTATGAGTTTCAATTTACCCAGTTCTCTATGCAATAACACTAAACCCTTTAAAGGCCGCCACACACCTATAGATATAATCAGTGCGAAATGTCCCATGTGTACACGCCTCGAACCCAAAAACCTGGGCAAGAGATCACAAATTCAGCGGACTTATGATAGGATATAGAGCAGAAGAAGTTTACAGAAGAGAATGTAGAGTGAAAAGCTTATGATGGTCTAGGAGTGTTCAAAGTTGATCAATGAGTCCCATAAATACATAAATATGGACAAAAGGAAGAAAAACTGCATGGTAATTTGTGCATTGGTGAGTTTTATTGTCTTGAAATTTGGTGTGTCACTGTAGTCCCCCGGAGTGCCACTGCATCAATGTAGGTGTAAAAGTTCCCTTCAGAGAAGCCGGTGCAGAATTTTTGTGCACACATGTCTGCATAGATGCGTGGTGACCTTAACTCTAGTGTCAGAGATGTCACCCCTAAGAGAGTTGAAAGGACTAAATTTGAAGTGTCTCAGCAATGCTAGAGACTGACAATCAAGTAATAATTCATCAGCACCATTTGAACGCTTTACATAATTCACCTCACCGTTATCTAAACACACCTGTTAGTATCAAGCTTTTAAAGTGTTTTCTGCAGTAACGTTCTGACTTCAACTTCAGCTATCAAAAGGAACAAATTCAAATGGCCAGTTGATTAAATGCAGTTTTAATCACATTTATGCATTTCTTATTTGTCTCCTGAGGGAACAAACACCAAACTATTAAACATCTCTGGCACAAACTCACAATGTGGATATGAACAGTTCATTAGTTAACAGTCTCCCCAATATGAAACTTTCACCTAAAATACATTTTTCACCAAAGAAACTGTGTGGATACTTGGAGTTTGCACAACTCTCGGGTCCATTCATAAAGAAGTGATTGAATGTGTGTTAGCACTGGGTATTACCAAGAGCCATTAATAATAATAATAATTTGCTTTTGCCGTCGATGTTTGGCTCTTTGCAGCTATGCAGTGCTTGACATAAATTTTGGGGACCAGTATTTATCTATTGAAGAAAAGACCAGCAATTTTAATCAATCTACTTTTAATGGCTGTCTTTTTTTGAAACAATAATTTAATTGAACAGAATATTTTCCACGCCAATTGTACTCCTTCATAATTAATAGGGTGCTTTGATTATTTCAATAGACTGAAGCCAGATGCGATCATTCCCTTCAGTCGGTGTGCTGCTGGCAATGATTGGGTAATTAAAGGGATAGAGTGGCTGCTCTTCCTCTTTAGTGTTTTGATGAGTATTGAGTGGAAGAAGCAGCTTCTAATAAAACACAATGAATTGCAATCCTGCATGAGTTATTGGCAACTTATTTACAAGGTCTACCTTCAGGAATATTTATTTAGTTGAAGAGAAACCTGTAGAGCCTGGAGACCGGTTTTCAGAGGTTTCGAAAGCAGATTTTCGCCTGAGAGCATTACCCTAATAGGGAAAGCTAATTGGCAGAGGAATGAGCTTTTCAGACATCAGTTTGATTATATTGACAACCCTATTCCAGCTGCAGACAGCTGTGCTCTGACTTCAGTGGCATTCACAGATCACCTCAAATACTTTATGTACGATTAGTTGATGCTGCTAAAAGGGATTGGTGCACACTCTTAATACAAGTAAAGTCCTCTTTCGGGAAAAAGATGGGTTGAAAAGTTGCAAATCTGCCCTTGATAACAATACGCTACCCATTAACTCCTTGGCCCTGAGCATGGATTGCTCTCCATTGCACGACTACAACATCTGTCTTTACTTTCACAAATCCTTCTGTATCAGCTCTGGGCTTTGTACTATCAGTCAGTAATCTGGCACTCAGCACTCGATGCGTATTGAGGCACTTTGGTGAAGAGCTTTAAAACATAACCCAGGATTCGAAATAAGCGGACTCCCTGCTTCTAGCCGAAGTTTTCATCATCCTCCCGATGAGTAGCTTTAAGAGGATACCTCAGAGGAACCCTTGGCTCCTTGCTCATAAGAATCCGACATCAGGGGTTTTATCCTTTAAGAAATTAGATAGTCTCATAAGGTCTTTCATGGGTATTCTTTTTGTCGTTTTGTAGATGATGAGAAGCAATCAAGTCTGCAGGGGGGCGATACTTAGCTTCAGCACGACTGAGGTCAAGAGAGTAGGCAGTGACTATAAGGTGGTTGTGTCATCAGGCCTCACATTACAGTGGAAAGCAGAAATGTCACCGTTTTTAAAATAGCTTCCTAACTGCTAAAACCAGTCGTTTCAACAATGCAGCACCGTTGGATGAGCTCTTCACAGGGGTCCCCATTTAGACCCCAGGACGGCGCCTCCTCTTGGCTCCCACACCTTAACAGAGCTAATACTCTTTTAATAGCGTAAACAGAGAGAACAATTGGCTCATTAGAGAGTCAACTAGGCAAATCTGCCACTGTGTGCTGGAAATGTGGAAGAGGGTGTTGCTGTGGCATTAGTAGCACCTGAAAAGCCCTGATTCGAGTGCTCTGATAACAGTAATACTTCCTCTTCTCCATTCACTGCCAATGTGCAGTCAGAACCACAGGATTACCTGGCCTCACTGTAAAAATGTTTTTTTTTTTCTTCTTCAGTACGGCAGTCTGATGCTCAGCCTCCCACAATAAGTATAAATCCTCTTCTTCTCTGGGTATTATGGGAATGAGCATAAGGGATTGTGTTATTGTTGACCCATAATCTGGTTTTAACTGCTTGTTTTACAAATGGCCCTTTTAAAAAGCTTTTCCAGTGCGCTTGGCATTGTTAAAGCTGCTGGTCTACATTTCCCTTACATGTCTTGCTTTAGAGCTTTATTTGACTTGTTCTAAAAATGTCTGCTGCTTTAAATGAGGATTGTGGCTTTCTTCTTCGGCGTGTTGTGGTGATGTCTTCTGTATGAAATGCTAATAAGGATTGTGTGCCTTTTACCCGTATTCCTCACCACTGTTAAATTATCGTGCGTTCACATTGTTTGACTACTTTTTCCGCTATGAATATTTTTCGTAAAATGTTGATTTTTGTTATCCATTCTGTAAATTCCATGCTCGATGGATCGCAGGTGGTTGTATACCTTATTTCCACTAATTTATTCAACTAGCAAGTTTTCGGTGTATGAACTCACATCTACTTTTGGTTACCTCTATGATCATGTGACATGATGTAATTACATAGTTTTTAAATTCATTGGCTGAAAACACACACAGTCTCATTCTTAAAGTCTTGTGTGGTGTAAGTTAAGTTTTTAGTTCAGAATTGCCAGTAGTTGAGCTTTTAATTCGGTAATTAAATAATACAGGTTTAGAAAATAGATAAATGAGAGTAAATAATTAAATTATAAACTGTTTAGAGAGTTTAAATATAAACATCTTAAGATAAAGGCAACAAGTATATTACCCCTTTCTTGACCCTGCCAATAATTGTGATTGTTGTAAACGTGCTGCTGTTTAATTGCTTGTACTTTATATATGACCTCGACTGTTCATATTTGGTTCATCAGCTGAATTAACTAATTTTATATTTTCTGGTTCCCTTCTTTATGTGACTTAAAAGAAGTCACATTGGCTAAACACATTGGGCTAAATTACAGCACAATGCATCTGCGCGACAATCTGTTCCTCCTTTCCAAGTAACAGGTGCCTAAGCTTGATGCTTGACCGTCGACACTTAATCTTTTGTTCACGTGTGAGAGACATGGTTCCGTATGTGTATATTTCTCTCAATCTGGTCAAACAGACGAAGACACAGACGTACTATCGCACATCATTTGGCACATTTAGCTTCAATTTTTTCAGAAACATTTTATAACTTCATCTTCTGAGTGAGAAGTATACTATATTTGCTTACTGATTCATGGTTGGTCCAAGGGGCTACCTCCGGCTTTCTCTCTCGATGTATAATAGTGTGACAATGTTCACAGGCTCATTGTCCTGTAAGATTTTTTTTATGCAGTCAATAAATTAAACCCACTGACAGACTTTATCAATCTTTAATAATGGAGGGGCCAGCAGAAGTGCCATGTTGTACTGATGTGGGCCATCCTAATCGGCTGATGCTGAAAGGTTTTAACCTGAAAAGAAGAAGGGGAGAATCTTAATTTAATATTAATTGAGATACCCTATTGTAATTGTATTATTCTTAAAATATTTACTTGTTGAATAGTTATGCTGGCTGTACATATTATAATATGTTTGAACGAGGATGTGTGTTTTGCTGCTCATTAAAAGTTCTTTTAAGTATATGTAATTTTTTAACTTACCTGTGTTTGGTTGGCTCTGATTGGCATGCTGGTAAACCAGCCATATTTAAGGGCCTGGTTTCAGTGTTCATGGAGGACCATCCTGAGCGAAGAGGAGAGATGTGTTGCTGTCTTCCTGCATTTTGACACTGGCCTGTGCAAAACTACTTTTTGAGAGAAAGAACCCCAAATGACTGCACCTAGTTAGTTCATAATTATGGGCGGGACTCTTGAGGTTTTGTTCTGGTCCTTTTCTAGCCCACAAATTTTAACCCATTTGTGAGTAGTGACACTTGGTTGATTACCTAAACTCTGAGCCTCATGTGCTGTCTGCTAAAGCCTAACGGTGACATCACACTCCCTATGTCTGCGATGTCTGGTCACATGACTGACCATATGACAGATGTACATTATCACACACTATTAACTTTTAAAATGATTGTTTGTATTCACTGACACTATAACCGTTTTAGAACTCATGTTATTTAAATACTTAATTCATGTGTGTAATTCCAGATATTACTTCAGTAATGACTTCTTATAATGAATAATATATACTGCGCGACCAAAAAATGTCACACAAAAAAATTTAGTCGGACCGTCTTTAGCTTTGATTACGGCACACATTCACTGTGGCATTGTTTTGATAAGCTTCTGCAATGTCCCATGATTTATTTCCGTTCAGTGCTGCATTCAGTTTTCACCAAGGTCCTACAGTGATGATATAGAGTCTGATTGCTGCACACAGCCTTCTCAAGAACATCCCAAAGATTCTCTCTGGGGTTAAAGTCTGGACTCTGCAGTTTCTGCAATCGTATTAGATGCAGAAACTGCTTCAAGTGTACCAATGATCTGACCCTTCTCAAACAGACTAACATATTTTCCATGATTTTAAAATGTGCTTTTCAAAAATGTGTTGTTTGTGAAATTAGAAGCAACTCATTGCAACAGTCAGGGTTGAATAACTTATCAGCTGAAAATATGCTTATATTTATTTCCTTAGTTAAATCAAGGTTGCAAGTTTATAGTTTGGGCCAGGCAATGTATTTTCAAATTAAACCTTTACCTAATACCTGCATTTCAGCCAAAGAGCTGATCATCTTTTCTTGTGAGAGGGAGATTGATTCTAGCCAGAGCTATTTAGTACTAATCAAGATATCTGGATTGACTTTTAATGAGACTCTTTCTATATAAACCCCTCATTTCTTCCATATTAAGCTAATTAGCAGAGGCAATTGGAAGAGACAATATTGGTCAGAAAGTCTCCACTTTAGAGGGTTTAAGTGGCTTAAAAAGACTTGATCAATGCTCATATAAGAGAATTATTTCTGATCTAATTGTTGATTGCAGTCTTAATTTGATAGTATTGGTTGCTAATACTTTTTGTAACTATCATACATTCACCAGTTTGCTCTTTCCATGCTGAACAGATGCAGAGTGGCACATGCTACTGTCACTGTAACCAACAGTCAATGAACATTTAGTGATCAGTCATTAGGGAACGGGCGCAGCTGTACTCTCAACCCACACACTCGGCACAGATCCAAAACCTGATTGGTGGAGATCATTGAGTGCAAGAAAACTCTTCTCTCCATTCTCCTCCTCCTCATGACAGGGAACAGAGTCTTGCTGGGCCCAACTGGCCATGTAGAGGAGGCCTGCCCCATCCCAGTGGGGGTGGGAATGAAGGGTCTCTCCCACTTTGTGACTGTGAGGCTGTCAAGGCCTTGTTAGTGCCTCCTGCTTCCTTTTGCTGGGGATGCTCACGCTCTCTTCCTCAGCAGGGAGGAGACGTAAGGACAGAGAGGGCCCACAATTAATGGACATGTTTGTTTGCCTATTTGTCCCTGACATGATCAATTGATCAGGAGGCTAATTCACTGCCACCGTGGGATCATTAAATTTCCATTTAAATTGCAAATGGATTTCTCCCCAACCTCTGCAGATCACCTCCTCTATTTATGCACTCAAGAGCACACACACCAATGTGTTGTTCTGCTGCAAGCACCTCTGTTGCTGTTTAATGAAGAGAGCTGTAACACAACACTAATAAATGTTTCAAAGGGAGATTCGCAGTACCTCTAATGAAGAGGCATTTTTGGTACCAATTTTTGTTTGATTTATTTCTAAGGGATGTTTCTATGGTCTTTGATGTGACTGGAATCACTTATCATTTTATCTGTTGTTTGCATTCACCTGCAGTACATTTTTGTAGTTTGTTTAAACATGTTAAAGGCTAGTGCACTCTTTATTTATTTATTTATTTATATTTTTCATTATATTGTAAAAAAAAAAAGGTTATTTTTTAAATATATGAAGAAGCTGTGTTCTGGAGCTTGAAGAGACATGGACATAAGCAAATATATGAAGAGCCATTGTACTTTATTGAAAGATATGGTTGTGATCTTAATTATCAATACATGAATACCAGTTAGATTTTAGTCATTGCTTCATTATCTATAGTTGTATAATCATATAGTTAGTATATAGTGGAAAAAGTTGATTTACTTGAAGATAAAAAAAGTTTAAAAAGTTAAACTTATTAGTATGTATTAAAGACATTGATTACACAGACTGATGAATTTAAAATGTTTTGCTTTAATTTAATGATGATTATAACAAACAATTGAAACATCCCGAATCAGGATCTCATCAATTTTGAATGTTAAGACCAAGACATAGAGAATTTGTTTTAAAAATGTTGACAAACTGAAAAGAATGAACATGAAAAGTTTGAGCATACACATCACTCAACACTTATTTGGGGCTCCTTTTGTCTGAATGAATACAGTGTGACAGAGTCGATCAGAGAGCGGCACTGCTCAGGTGCTCATGAGAGTTGTCATGGTCATGAGGTTGTCTGATAGTAGCCTTCAGCTCTTCTGCATTGTTGTCTGTCGTATTGCATCTTCCTCCTCGCAATATCTCGTCGATTTTCTACAGTCAATAACAAACTATTTTTTTTCATATTAAACTGAAGTATTATTATAGAATGGTCATCATTATTTTTTTAAAAAAGTATAAGATTTGGGTAGATATTTTATTAAAGAAAGGTTTTAAAGAAAGAAAGACAACACGGACACTCGCTGCTGCTGATATGCCATTTGATTGCAATTGTTTTAAAGAAAACTAGTGAAACTGAACTATGACTAAAATTTAAATCCAGCCATACATATATGATCCAAAAGAAGACCCTATCTCTGAAGGGCAAAATGTAATTTTACTTATTTGTGCAATGTTTATTGCTAAACTGTTGTAAAGCTGCTTTCCATGTCTTGATGGAGAGTGTTAAAAGGTGCTGGTTGAGTATGAGCTTCACTTATGTGCACACCGTGGCTGCATACTTACTTGAGAAAAGCCCATACAAGGAGTTCCACTCCTTATTATGTCCTTTTGGTCAGGTTTGAAAAAAACTTTATGAAAGTAGAATTGTTAATACAAAAATGCTCATTTTTTACTCTTGGAATGAGCTTGACCATGAGAATACCACATCTTAAATAACTTTGTAATTAACTTTGAATCCATGAAATAGCATTGCACTGCCTCTTTAAAGTCAGCAAGAGTTTGTTGGCCAGTTAAAAGCAGGGATATTATGGCCCCTAAAGCAGGTACCAGTACCTTTGGCAAAAGTCCTCTTGGTTCCCCTAAATGTTAATAAGCAGCAAGAAGCATGAAGTGTCTCACCTGGGTTAAGGTTTGACAGAGCTTTCACTGTAGCTGCCTTCAGGCATTCGTTTGGCACCTAATGGGGTATTTTTCATACATTTTTGGTTTACTATAGATTTTTTATTATTTTTCATGTCTGTTTAATTTTTCATTTTCATTGACATCTTTCTATTTAATTGTACAGCACTCTTGTACTTTTTAAATGTATTTTTAAATGTACTTTTTTTTAATAAAACATTTATAAAAATGCCAACAAGTACTAATCATGTGGGGTAATCATTTCATTATAACTAAATAAATAAAACTTCCAGCTCACATAATTCAAGAAAAAGTTCATTGGGGCATGGTAAAAAAACGAATTGAATTTGAGTAAATTACTATCGCTCAACTCGCCTTCTGTGATCCACATACTTCATTGCAGTATTGAACAGGCCATTGAAAAGTCAATCTTTCAGAAGGAAGCAATGATGGCCAGGTTTTATTCCTCTATATCAGTGTGGTTCTTATGTGAAATGCTGGAGATCTTCTGCACTGTTGGCCCTGTTTATCCACGTTGTGCAAAAACAGGCATAAACTACAACTTTAAAGTACCCCTATTTTTGATTTTGAAAGGTTTCATGTTGAAAAATACTTTTATTTACTTATGATATATATTTAATTTTGCCGGATTTGGTTGTGATTCCCAAATGATTCATTAAGTGATAATTTTCATAATAAAACCATTGTCTGATGCTACCAGAGCCTTCAAGGTTTGAGTAGAACTAATCAGAGCGGCTCGACGCTCGTCGTGAGTAGAAATATGGTTCCAGTTCCTTACTCCATGGTGAATAAGTTCATTCTCTAACATTCAGACAGAAAGTAAACTATAACATGTTCCCTTCCTGCATGCTAAACTCTGTGAAAGACTTGCATAACTGTACTTCTCCTCATGCGCCTATGCAATCAAAGAGCTTTTACCTCAATGTTTGGGGGCAGAGTATGAATGAATGATGTGGGAGGTGGTAAGGACTGATCTGTGAACTCGCAGGTTAAAAGATTAGCATCAAATATTTCAGCAACTCTGCAAAGACTCGTTGTAATTAAATGCAATATTTTGATAGACAAAGAGCTAAAAAAAGCTATTTTAAAAACCCTTTATAGCAGTTCTGTGAGATTGCTTCAGAAAAGCATTTTAACTATTATTGTACAATGTAAAAAAATCAAGTGTCGGCCTTGAAAACACTATTGCATTGAGATTCTCTCCATAGTCCTGAAATCATTCATAGTTTTCTTGTTTAAAATATCTGTGTATGTGTCTGTGCGTGTGTGAAGGCATAATGTATTGTCATTTCACTCTCTCTTCATTGAGAACAACATCCCTGAGGAAGAGGGTGGTGAATAGATCTGTTCAGCTCATTTGAAAACATCAGTGGTGATAATTACCCGTATCATGAAGATGTCAGTCATTTAACCATCTCTTAATTTGCTTTTCTCCTCAACCCATTCACCCCCACACATATGCACTCTAGCTCTCAGTCATGCACAGCACACAGAAAGGAGTGTGTGCAAAGCCCTCAATGTGATTAAACACCACTTGAGATTGAGTAAATGATTACAGTTTCATAGAGCCATCTTTACCAGGGGAGCCAAACCAGATTGTCAGCCAATGTCTAATATGATTAGAATAAATATTGAGTTAAGCTCCAATTCATACATTGTGTGTAAGATTATTGAACATCTAAACAGCTACAATTATTTAGAAGTTACTTTGTGCAATTAAATGTTGATATATTAAAATTTTGGTTTCTTTTCTTTTTCTTGTTACCTAAAGGTGCCATATTATGTAAACTTGACCTCTCTGACATTTCTAGCATGTTTCATCATTGTTCACCATTTAAAAACATGCTTCAACTTGTATTCAGATTCATTCATGCATATTTGGGTATTCTTACATTTCTTTTCTGGCAGCTCAAAATGACACTATCATAGCACTGCCCATTATTTATGCGTCTCCTACTGAGATAAACTGCTAATATGGTTAAGGTTTGTGTTTTGGGCATGTAACCTGGCATTGACATTGTTCTCCATTTGTCTTGTCCTCCCTTTTGTTTGTGGCTAACAGAGAGAACCTGGTTTCATCACAAGCACACTCGTGTAAGAATACACACATTATCAGTTCTTTTTTTGTATTGTTCATCCAGCTTATACATCAACAGTTAAATTTATTTTAAAGAACCACTATTGTGTTTTTTTTTTAACTCAAATGCTACAAAATGATGATAAGCAATATCATCTCTTTAATAAGAGAGTTGACTCAGGGTTGCTGAAACAATCCCTTGTTGAAAGCGAATCTTTTAGCACGCGGGCTTACATGTCATTCAATCACACATAGAAACTGAACTCGAAAAAAACTCAGCCCCAAAACATCAAGGTAATGGCTTACACAGTTGCATGAGGGGAAGCATTGTTAAGTCTTTCACAGAAATTAGCATGCAGGAAAGAAACATGTTATATAGTTTACCTGCATCTGACTGTTGGAGAATTATTGTCTGTGGAATACGGAACTGGAACCATATTTTCACTCTCCATGAGTGTGTTCAGCATTCAGGGTCAGAGTCTTGAGCTTATCTGGTGAGCTCGCCTTAAACCTTGACTTTATTCAATCACAGGCAGTTTATTTTGTGATGAATGTTCTCTGTTACCAACTGTTTATTGGTTGTCCTTTCTATCAATATGTTATTGGACACACACAAAATCAAATAACGAACCTTTAAAAACACCAGTAATATATAAGATCGTCATCAACTGAGAAACCTAAGATGTAGTAGAGTAAAATTAGTTAGGAAGACAACATTTTAACATCTTCACTGCTTGGTTTGTAGCAGTTTTTTATGTGTTAAATGATCACATTTGAGTTGAAGTGTTCTACTTACAAATCAAAAAGATGCGTGAATGCCGAAAGAGCTTAATTTTCTCGAGTTCTATATACAGACTTACACACCATTGTACATGTATGAACAGTATTTTTATTTACTGTGTTTTTACATTTAGTAAAAATGTCATGAACAGAAAGGAGTGGGTACATTAATTAGTTAATTTGTCCTGTTAAAGGGTCCTTATGCCTGCTCATTAGCTAACGCTGCTTCTCCAGGGGCCAGAAGGCAGTCATGAGAGCATGTCGTGTTTCAGCAGACATGGTCATTCGGCCCCTTCTCTGACACTTACTGCCCCTGAGCCTGAAAAAGCCGTCCCTCTCGCTGATCTGATAACTCACTAATATCCCTTCACCAACACACATTGGCCCGATCGAAGCCTGAGAATTTGATCTGGTGCTAACCTGCCGCTGGCTTCTTGTTTGAAAGTGCGGCCCGTCTTGACACATCCGTCAGAAGCCCTGTTGAACTCTGACCTCCCCCACTTGGCCCTGTTATTGATTTTTCTCTGTTTTTGCCACCTCATCGTGCTCAATCCGGATGAAAGGGGCAAAAGGGAGAATTAGTGAGCGAGACAGGAGGGACTCTGAGGATGTGGAGCAATCGATGGCCAGTGATTTTGAGCTTACAGCAGCGGGAAAAAATGTAGACAGGTAGAAAACGCTGGAGGCTTGACACATAAGCATTAATAGAGCTGGACCTGGACAACTAATACCAAAAAGAGGGATATTTTCACAGCACCAGTCTTTGCTTTGGCTGTAAGGTCAGCCAATTTGACAACTAGCTGTGTGAATAAAGGTGTAACAAACACCTTCTATAATCTACATTATTTTACTACATAAGCTATCAGTTGTTAAACATTTTGGAAAAACAAAAGGAAAAGATCAAAAACTGATGATTTTGAATGTGACTCCTTAACAAAATATGAAAGTCCTGAGAAATTATAAACATGAGTTCAATCACTTACTTTATCTAGTAAGCCATGGTCACAAAAGACAATACAAATTCTTAAATCAATTAGGTATGTTACTTTATTTTCTTCATGTAGACGTTCAAACAACACCAAAAAGAAGACAGTCTGACTTGGAAAGCTAGTTTACCAAATAAAGTTATGTTGTACTCTTGATGTTACCATGTATTTAAAAGATATGTTATGTCATTCCTTGGAGCCAATGTTGATATTTGATATCCCCAAAACAAACAAGCCCCTAACCATTAACGCCTCATCCTTGTTTTGATAACCCTGCCAAATATCTGCATTTACTGTATATAACATGGGTGCAGTAACTTGATGTCACCAGTAGGTGTTTTGCAGTAAATCGCTTGGGTAAGCCAGCCTTTTCTTTCTCATCAAAGCATCACTGCATAGAGTCAAAAATTAGCAAAAAGACACTATTTGGTGGATTGGAATTGACCAGAACTCTAGGGCTTGTGATTCCCTCTCACTCAAATAGCCCTGCCCTTAATTATGAAAAACTTTCAAATACGAAGGTCATCTCAAGCATTATTCAAATACATCAAATACATAATACATCGAGAGAGAAAGCCAGAGGTTGGCCTAAAACATTAACTATATCTACAAGTTTATTTTCTAGAAAGTCAAAGTGACCAGTTGACCAGATACCTGGAATTTGTGCTCTGCATTTAACCCATCCACACGTATACACACAGTAGTGAACAAACACAACGTGAACACACACCCAGAACAGGAATGGTCAGGAGACTGGTGCTTGCTCGAGGGCTCCACAGCTGTGGTTGTTGAACATGGAGAGCAAGTGTTTCATCACTCGCACCACCTTCAACTCGATGGATCTGGGGATCGAACCAGCGACCTTCCGATCACAAGTTGATATTCTGATCTTCTTGGGAGGACTCAAACTAAGTATCATTTTTGAAAGGTGTGTGTGTGTGCGTGTGTGTGTGCGTGCACGTGTGTGTGTGTGTGTGCGTGTGAAATTCACTGGCCCAATAAATGATCAAGACAGAGTGGCTTGTACTGCTTTGTGGGTTTTTTTTAAATCTGAGCATATACGGTTTGAGTTATAAACCTGTCAAACACTTAAAATGAACAAATAAACTCATAATACTTTATATATTAAATCACACTCAAAGAGCCATTGTTACGCAATCTACAGTTTTTTGTATAAATCGATGAGTGCCTTACTATTCATTTCGACCTTCTCACCTCAAAATACTTCCATGAAAATTCAGGCCTGAGGTTTGGATTTCATAATCTGCATCCACTGACCATGCAGGCCATGTTTTCAAACAGCATTTTAAATGGAGTGTTGTATCAGAGCTCCGTAGATATCCCTGGGAGCAGTATGAAGCAAGCTACATATGCGTAAAGGAGGTGCTAATATCTCCAAATCCCTGAGCGTGAACTGAAAGAGCAGACGGGAGTATGGAGACATGCTTCCCATCCCCACCATTCGTTCTCACACCTCTTCACCCGTCCCGACTGTGACGGATTCCACAATCTCACCCACCCAGAGCGGTGGATTAACAGCGCCTGGATTTCCTCACACCTCACAGACCCATCACCACTCCATAGCAATATTAAAAATGCCCCTCATCCTATTGGCCCTCATTAGGACGATCCAAATCCCTCAAGCTGCGAATGATAAAGACTCTATAGTGTCCGTCAGTTATGAGTATACGGGTCCTGACAGTACGGAGGAATTCTCTCACATGCTTAGGGCACTATCAGGCATGGCCCAAAACTGATCGTAATCCTCTTAGCTGTCAGCCTTATTAAGCAATCGTCCCATTAGACATGAAAGAGGGGTCCAGCACTGGGAGAAAAGCTGCTCCATAGCATACAATTTTATTGCAATTTTTGATCTTCCATGGAATTATGATGATTGTGTTGCAGTCCCTCAGATAAACGTTTGACAATAATTGCTTTGGACTTCTGCTCTTTTCCTAAATCCGAAGATACATTTAAATTTAATTAACTATTTATGAGTAGAATGCTACCTGTACACCTCAAGAGGTTTTTTTTAAAAGTAAGAACTGTTTGTAATGTAAAGGTGTTTATTTGACCAACTTTTTCTTTTTTAATATTTGAATCATATTTGAATATAATAGTGAGACTTTCTATGTAAAATGAATTAAATCCAGTAAAATATGTTTTAGTAAGTCGGTATGTGAATGGGGCAATAGGGTTAGGGTTAGGGTATTGTTCCTATTAGGGTTAGGGTTTTGTTTCCTATTGTAATAGGAACATTTTGTTCGTATTGAGAATGCACGCTACCAATTAGGTATGTTATTGTATTGAAAGCCATTCCTCGCCTTGCCTTGTTTGATGAGACAAAAAGTCACCTCTGGTGTAAAAACCAGGCATTGCTCATCACTTAGCCAGGACTATGCCTAGAGTGATGCATGGTTGTGGCTACAGGCGTCACGGTGGCGCAGTGGCTAGCATGGTCTTCTCACAGCAAGAAGGTTGCTGTTCAACAGACAGAAAAGGCTCAAAAACAGGTATGGCAAGGTCAATTCATCATGTTTAAGAAAAACATATAATTTACTGAGCAACAATTTCAAATACTTAAATCAAATACATAAATATGTAAATGCAAACATGTTTTTATAATATAAATTAGCAAAAATAGTATTTAAAGAGTGTATATATATATATTTTAAGGCTGTGATATGAAAATAGAGAAACATTGCTCCACTGTGAAGTGTATGTTAATTGTAATATCTAAATCAAGATTTATTGTTTTATTGCATTAGGTTTAGCCAACTGTATAGTTTATATTATTTAATTTTTTTAAATAAATAAAAAATAGAAAATAAAATTTTCAATATAAATAGTTTTATGTCAGAACACCATAATAACAAGTAAGAAAACACACTATATTTTTTTTTGTATTGTGTTTTTGTATTTATAGTGTTTTGTTAGTTCATAGATAGATAGATAGATAGATAGATAGATAGATAGATAGATAGATAGATAGATAGATAGATAGATAGATAGATAGATAGATAGATAGATAGATAGATAGATAGATAGATAGATAGATAGATAGATAGATAGATAGATAGATAGATAGATAGATAGATAGATAGATAGACCAATTAGTGCTGATCCCTGAACCGTAAAATGAAGCGATTTAATCAAAAGTGACAGCTAGTTGTTGTAAATGAAAGCAGCTTCTCCTCCCTCTTTTATAGTTGCCCCCACCCTCTCTCTCTCTCTCTCTCCCTCTCTCTCTCTCCCTCTCTCTCCCTTTCTCTCTCTCTCTCTCTACCTCCCTCTCTCTCTCTCTCTCTCTAGGGGCAGATCAAGCATAGTCCCCCAGTTCCCTACTAATTGATATTTATGTAATTGAGCGCAGACTAGATTCCCGCCGAGAGTTGGGTGTTCTCTGTGGCCCTCTCTCTCCTAAGACCTAAGAATCAAATAGATTTTTACTGCAGCAATTAGAAAAGCCCCTGCGTCCAATCGGGGAGCACAGAGTGTGCATTTGCATGTGTGAGAAGCAACTTATAGAGGCAGAAGTAATGGGCCCGGTGGATATATTCAGCGCTTTCCCAGCAGACACTGCCTTATGGCCTCAGAGTGAGAGAGGTGAACTTCTCATGTGTAGTTAGCGAAACAGAAAATACTTCACATACTGTATGTTTCCTCACCTGAGACTAAAATTTTGATGAATGAGGTCACCCATTATTCATAAAAAATGAAAAACGAGTGACACTTGTATAATAGAAAGACACTTTTTTTATACAATGCAATTGTTCTTTTAGAGATGTCAAAGTTCCTTGTCAAACAAAAAAAAACTATTTATGGTACTAGTGATTAACTTATTTTGAACCATTTATTTTAAAAGTGATCCTAATGTAATATAATGTAGAAGAAAAAGAAGAGGAAGAAGTAGAAAATAAAGAGGGAGAAGAAGATGAGGAAGAAAGTGAAAAGGAAGAGGTAAAAGAAGAGAAATAGGAAGATGAAGTTGAAAAAGAAAGAGGTAAAAGAAAAGGACGGAGAAGAGAAAGAAGATGAAAGAGAAAATGAAGAAGATGAAAAGGAAGAGGAAGAAGACTTGCAGCTGCAAGACCTGAAAATATTTAGTCAGTCTGGAGACCTTGACTTTTTAAAACTCTTGACCTCTCCTCAAATTTGTACCAATTATTTTATCACCATAAACTTCAGTATTGTTTATGGCAAAAAAACTACTGCTGCACCATATTTCACACAACACTTTGAAAAAAGTCCTCCCCAAATGGCAATGATTTCTGTCAATTATGTATTGCTTCGTTAGGGTCCAAACTTGATTTCACACTTGACTATAAAATCGTTTTCGCATTCTAAGCAAATGCACTCAAGCTAAGCTGAATATATTATTATTAATTGTCAAAATACTATTAAGATGTATTACAGCCTCATCTCTTTTAATTACAATCTTAGATTAGATTAAAAAAAATGATTAGTAAAATCCGGGTCCATGGTGGGGATGTGACTGGGAGAAGGGGGCTAAATCCTGCACGGCTAACATATACTGACTGCCTCCTGGGAGATTTGATCATTAGACCAGATCAACTCTATGTTTTCCTGACTCAAAACTGAGATAATCCGAGCAAATTCCAATGAATCTTGGGTATTAATGATGAGTAAGTCTTAAATCCTGGTTTATCTGCCAGCCTCTCTGAGGCTTTGGGAAGAATACACCAAATAGAGATAGCCACTTGGAAATGTGCTGAATTTGTTTACGAAAATCATGACTAAAGCGGTTTCTCCTTTAGCCTACTGTTGTTTTATATCTTTGCTGGTAATTGGTATTGATTTTGTTTGGACAGATCCAAAAATCAGCTTTTTAAGGAGACTCATTAGATGAAGTTAGCTATTCAAAATGTTAATCTATTTTATAACCTGTACTTAAAAAAAAATAGATAAGATATAAAGTGTTTAAACACTGTCAGTCATGCATTTGTGTTGTAAAAGCAATTTTGTGGCCTCCCTCAAATCCACCAGGGTGGATTCCTCATATACATCCTTTCAAATCTAAACTGATGTTGTGAGTGTTGACTCGATTATTATCAAGACTATGTCAAATTTTGGCACTTGCGCTTAAAATACTTTCTATGAACTATAAAGCTACGCCTCAGCGTCTGCAGGCTGACAGGCCAATGTGTACAAGTCTGATGTGAATAGATCTCACCCATTAAAGAACCAAGTGAAGATTCTATAGTTTCACAACACCTTGAAAAATTCCACTTCCCTGTGAAAATAATGGCTGCAGTTCCTCCATCTGTATGCGGTACCAGTTAAGTGGTTTTGAGGCGAAGGTAATGTTCAACCTTTTGCCTGGCATCAATGAATAAATGTCTTTATGGGAAAAGTGAGCACCACACATATTGTGTTTGTCTGGTATTTATGAAAAACTACATAACATAGTTTCAACAAACATTCGATTGATATGTTGTTAAATGGAATAAAGTATTAGTTAAAATGAATAAAATTAATTTAATAATAGACATGAAATGGTTATCCTCACAGAACTGTTCCATTTTAAAACTTTCACAACACTTTACAGTATACACTACTAGCTGATGGCCCTAATTTTTTTAATACAGTTTCTTCTCTACCATTTGATCCTCATCTGTTAAGGAGCAGAAAATGTAATAAACGCCAGTTTTCTGTAGACTCATTTGAGATAAGACATGGGATTGTATTCTATCAGAAGTTGGAGCAGCCCACATATATGAAAGTTCTGAAGATAGTTGCCTTCCAATTCTTTTTCATAGATTTCTGTTCACCTTAAATGAAGTGACAAGTTTTACGGCCCTCGTGGTTTCTTGGAGCTCTTGAGCTACGCTAGTCACTTAGAGAACTGAAACTAGCTGCTTTTCTCTCTATAGTAGCCGAATCCTGTTTCTCTGAAAAATGACTTGATTGTGTATGTTTGTTGGCTGGTCTGCATTGTTTTGGTGAACTTAAATATTCATGGAAAGACAACAAAACAATGGCATGATGACATTGATGGAGAAACCCACAATTGCAATCCTGAACTTTAGGTCAGACACCAAATTATAACTAAATTTCGATCAAAATAATTATTTTTTTTATGTAAAAAAATGCATCCTTCATATTCTCCCCAAGCAGTCATCAACAGTACATAGTAACAAAAAATGTTTCCTCCGTAAATAATAAAACAATTACCTTGATCATCAGGCTTTAAACCTTTAAAAAGCTTCTAATAAATACACTTCAAAATACTTCAATTCATTGACCGTTCCCCTTACTTCCATTTTCTCTCCTCAAATAGTAAATCTGATACCAGGAAGCAAACCTATAGAAGTCATGATGGGGTCAGCAGGCGTCTTAGCATTCATGCGATTATTCTCAGGCTGAGTGGTGTGTAAGGATTAAAGGAACTGATACACACGTGTGATCTATGTGCTTATACAGTGTTTTAGGCTCTAGGTGTTTGTCTTGAAGCCGTCATCGGTTTAAGCTCTACTGTATGGAATTCAGGGAATGACAGCAGTGTGTCAGTGTTCATATTTACCTGTTCAGAGGAGCTGAGAGACTCTCACCTTCCTTCTCATTCTCACACCTTGTCCACATCAACTCTGATGTTTTCTCAAGCTTTAGTGGTTCTTTGGCTAGATACATCACAGTGCTTCAATCTCACTTTTCATGTAGAGACAATGAGGGCCTTGACTTTATACTTAGACAAAATATTTCGACTGATAACTCTTGATACTGTCTTTTTAAATTTCTATTTTACTGAAGACCAAAAAAAAATTTCTCTGGGCAAATACATTTATTAAAGTAAATGAAAGCCGCTACAGTAGAATAATACAGTAATAAGCTCACCCGAAGAGAGATTTCCCAGGGTCCCGTTCAAGAGGTGTGCAGCTTTGTGTTGTTCAGGCTCTGGCATGTCAGCTGGGTCGATCTCACTGACCTGTGGACTCCCAGCACGATCTAGGATCCACATAAGCTTATCTGCAAACACTGAGAAGGGGGAAAATAGTGCAAACTTTACTAAATACTTTAGCACCACTTAAAGTAAGCAATTCATTTTGAATTTTGTTGTCTTTCAAAATGAGCTGAAACTGTGGCACTTATACTGTGCCAGTGGCAGTGCCAGAATTGGTGTGGGGACCGGCAGCTGATTCATCCAATAAACAAGTGCACTTAGGGCCCATCTTTGCATCTAAAAGCAGCATTTATTCAACTGAATCGAATTAATATCTGCTCGTTGTGAAACCAATCATATCGGGATTGCTTGAACAAGGTAAACAACAGGTATTTTGTCATTTAAGTGAATATATATATATATATATATATATATATATATATATATATATATATATATATATATATATATATATATATATATATATATATATATATATATATATGCGGCTGGAATGGCATCCGCTGCGTAAAACATATGCCAGAGAGTTGGCGGTTCATTCCGCTGTGGTGACCCCGAAAGGGAAGAAAGCCATCATGAAGATGAATATATATATATATATATATATATATATATATATATATATATATATATACATATATAAGTAAGGTATAGCCCCTCATCAGGGGCCTAGAATTGCGCCTGAGTCAATATATTTAAATAGAAAATAAGAGCATAACAAATATTCTATCCATTTTAGAAACGATAACCGTACATTAACTATACTGTACATTCAGCCAGTGATAAAGTATTGTTGAGGGTTAACAAACTCTGGTCCTGCGATTTAGTTGCAACCCTGCCTCAGCATGAATTCTACTCTAGCTTCAGATAAGCCAAGAGAACCTTAACAGTTCGTGATGGTTGATTAAAAAAGTTTGCAGGACAGAACCAGAGTTTGTGACCCTAGAAATAGGGAGGCGTTTGTTGCTGCTGCTGTTGCTACTATATTTAAAAACTTTATTTTTGTACATTTTATTAGAAAGTTGGCTCCGCTGTTGTTTTGGAGGTTTATCAACCTCAAAGTTATTACTAAAATTAATCGCATTAGACCTCTGTGAAGCTGCTTTGAAGCAAGTGCTAAAAAAGCTCTATATAAAACATTTTGATAGATTTGTTTGATTGGTTGTCATTTCAATTAAATGTGTCAGTGATTAGGTGCCTAATAACCTAAATATATCATTCATTCATTCATCTTCATGTCGGCTTTCTTCCCTTTCGGGGTCACCACAGCGGAATGAACCACCAACTCTCTGGCATATGTTTTACGCAGCGGATGCCCTTCCCTGCCGCAACCCATCGCTGGGAAAACCTAAATATATAGTTCATGTAATATTTTAAAATACACACATCTTAAAACATGAAATAAACTTTAAGTGATAATACTTATTTATTTGTCATATTTTATGAATGATGCAAAATGCAAGTGTTAATGTAGGACAGACATTTCTTAGCCATTATCCAGAATGATTTTTTCCCAAAAACATTTTTAGTGTGTTTGAAAAGACCTTTTAAGAAGATAAGGCCTCTTTCTCTTTAAACACAAGCACGACTTATTTAAAACAACCAGAATCTTTGCTGAACGTTGAGCTGCTTCATAAAAAATGAGCAAAGTCTCTTATCTGGTCAATTCAAGAGGCTGTTCTCGCACAGAGAGGATCACGGTGGAGTTCTGGGAATTTCAGGCCTGCCAATTGCAGTAATGGCCCTTAATTCCAAATTAATTCAGTCTAAATGAAGTGTCAGGAGAAGATTGATCTGTTGTAAGGGCTCTTGATGAGAGTGTCTTGGGGAAAAGCTGCCTGAGGCTGGAGCCCAGACGCTCATCTACTGACACAGCGCGATCAGAGTGTGCTCATGGCCACCATGCATCACACGCGCACATACACGCACACGCGCACACACACACACACGCACACACACGCACGCACACACAGGAAGCGGATCTGCACACTTCTTCATTATTAATACCCTCTCAATAGGATTAGTTGTGATTTGATAATTATTGTGGATTACATGCATCAATTAAGACTCGGAAGAAAGACTAAATGTCTTTATACTCATTATTCAGCCTTTCTGTGCTTTTTATGATTCATTCAGTTCATTGGGCACGCAAACACCATAACTTAATTCCATTATAACAGAGACTGAGGTCTACTTTAGCCATGTGTTAAATAACAAACAAAACAGCAGCAGTGGGATTACAAGTTCAGAAAGAAAACAAGTTCAAATTTGTAAGCTTTTTTATCCTGAATTTCCAGTTGGACACTAAAAATTTATAAAATATACTTTAAATAATTTGTATTGCCAGCTAAAGGCCAAACACTGCAACTCAAATTTTATTTCCTTCACAGGATTTCTTGCGAGGAGAATGGCAGGAGAATTTTATTTTTCAAGGATATAGTGAAGGAAAGGAATTGCATTGAAACGACACAAAAAATAGTTTGGAAGCTTCTGATTGGCTGATACATTAGAACTGTTATAATCAACTGACACCTATTGTGCAATGAACAACCGCTGTTGTAAAAAAAAATGCCTGTGTGTGTGTGGAGCATTGTCAATATATAACATGGATGTATTCATTGTGACGCATCATGACTTTAGCTCAAATCAAATGAGGCTCAGAGTTCAGGTAAATCTGCCACTTCTTCCTTAACAAATGATGACTACCGGAGAGTAAAAATGGAAAAAAGACACAGTTAGTGAATCAGAACTGACTAGACTGAAAGTAGCCCAGCCCTGAATTACACAAACGTTAATTTTAATGTCATAACTGTGCAAATTAGCAATGCAGATAAAAAAAGAAGCTCTTGTAAGCAGGCATTTGATTTGTTTATTTTGGATGTAGAAAAAAAAAAGTTTTAACATATTTGTCAATGGGAATCTGCTCACTTCTGAAACCAGCCTCAAGTGGTCTGTTGAGGAATTACAACCTCAGTCACTTCCCATCACAGACAATGAAGAGAAGCTGGGGGTTGCCGCTTGGTGAGGACGTGTCCTCAGCTCTGTCAATTCTATCTTGTCGACCCTAAACTTGGTTAGAATGGCACTGCAAAGATAAGATGTCAACCTCACAACCATTATTTTTTTACATTTTCAGGCTCAAAAAAAAAAAGACGAATTTGAATTCTGAAACTTTATGATCAACTAAATTTTTTGGCTTCTTTTTGGTTTCTATTCAAGAATATATTAAGTATTTTATATTAGAGTTATATTAACAAGTAAAAATTTTACAGACAATTAAAAATGTTTAAGCCAAATAACTTTTATTATTAGAACTACTTTTTAAAAAAGAAATGTATAATTCCTTGCTAGCCTCTTAGTGCAAATCCAGGGCTTTACAAAGAAACTAAAATCTAAACATTTTTGTAGTTTGATAATGTCTTCAGTTGTGCTGCCTGATGTGGACACTGTATTAATTTCTCAATCCACCATCAAGAGGTTAATGTAAGCATTAACTTATCAAAGAAATTTAAAATAGCACAAAAAATGATTGGCAAGAGAGTATCATGATGCATGTGAACCAAGGTACCACGTTTAGTATGATCTTGAGAAACTAATAAAGACACAATTTCCTCCAGTTACACTAGAGCTGGAGGATTTTACATTGCATTTTTATCTCTGATTTTATTCAAGAAAAGTAGTTTTTTTATTTTTTAAGTGGTTACTTTTCTAAAAAATAAAAAGCCACTAGAAGCACTCAAGTAGAGAAATAGATATAACTAGAAAAAAGTTTTAAAAAAATGTAATAAAAAAAAATAATAATTGGACAACAAAACCAACAAAATTATGTTCACACAGTGGTGTAGAGGCCGCTGCTCTGTTGTTTAGTCACACACGCCTCCCTTTCAGTTATCTGGTACTCTTAAAGGTGCTGGAAGAAATTATTTTTGCTGCCTTTAATAGTCTCCACAGTCTTCAAACATGTTTTACAGCAGGGGTTGGCTTGTTTAATGTCTAAAAAAGCAAACATAAACCAATTTGAACCATCTATATAAACTATGTACCCTTCATGAGAACAAGTTCCTCAATTTGTCCCCACATGCAGTGATGTTAGTTTTTTTATACAATTACTGAATTACTATATTTATCAATTAAAAACAGAAAAACTCACCGGGCCATACCAAAGTAAAATCATGAGGAAAAAGGAGTACTATGGGGGTTTAGAGAAGCACAGCCTGAAAATATGCAAGAGGAAAATTGATTATTACATTTTCCTTTTTTTTTATTTGTACATCGTCTTGACTAATAAATTCAATTTCGCCTTTCATTCGATTATTCGCACAGCACAGCAAGTTGCACACTGTAAATGCCACACTTGTTTTGTTCATCCTTTACTAAGTGAACGGATGTGGTAGTGAACTTTCTAAATTTATTATCCAAAAGTGAACATACATTGCACAAGATGCAATGATCTTCGAAGTTTGGAAAAGTCCAATTCAAGCCTTTATAATAAGACTTCACTCTCTTTTAAGATGACGTCCTAAGAATCTGAAACCATTTCGATTTAGAAAATAGCTAGTCTTCTAATCAATTAGCAAAAAAGGATTGTTGGGCATTTTATTAGTTAATCATTATGGTTTTGATCCAGAGGGTCAGACCTCCTCTCAATCCTATAGTGCTAGACGGATGGTTATGGTTCCTATACTAGCGAATTCCTCCGAGCATAATTATGTTAATCTACACAGCAGGTTGAGCTGCAGTGCTGACACCAGAACCCTAAACCCCAACAGCTTGAAAGAGACCCTTCTAGAAGGTACTGTTTGATGTTCAAATCAATCTCTTTCCAAGTCTACATTAGCGGCCTGCCTTAGAGTATTGGACACACTCCCAAGTACTGCAATGGCATTAGATCTACTGTCATTAATTTGGCCTGGCCCTCTGAAAAATATGACAAGCCTCTCAAGCGCCAGAATAGTTAACCTTATTAGAGCATCCATTTTTTAGAGCCGTTTGTTTGTTTATTTATTTATTTATTTATAGACCCAGTGCGGAATTTTCTGCTTTGCTAAGAAATATAGGCCATAAAATTACTTTCAGAACTAAGCTTTATGCTGAAAAACTCCTTACACTGCAAAAGGACCAAATTGCATCCTTTAATATATAGGACTTGAAAATTGAGGTTGATGAAAATGTTTCTTTTTACATGCTTTCTATTGGATATATTTTAAAAAATATTCAGTTGGGGTTGAAAGCAGTTCTGTGCATGCAGCGTATATTTATTCTCTCACTCTCACTGTTAATCTGCGTTAAACCCACTTTTAAACACACGAGCAGGAGATTAGCATGACCGCAGAGCAACAGAGAAACATGTTTTGAACATATCTGTCGACCAGTGCTGACCGGCTCATTTTCTCACATCCATCTGGACACATGTTTTCTTAATATGACGTGTGTTTGCTTCTTTGAATACATCATACTAATCCTGAGCAGAAAAACACATTTGTTTTGCATAAATAGAGATTTTTGCTAGATCAAAGCACTTAATCGGTTACAGAATAGTTGCTAGGGAACTATTTGAAATTAAAACCAAGCATAAAGGATAACATCAAAACATTCATTCATTCATCTTCATGTCGGCTTTCTTCCCTTTCGGGGTCGCCACAGCGGAATGAACCGGCAACTCTCTGGCATTTGTTTTACGCAGCGGATGCCCTTCCAGCTGCAACCCATCACTGGGAAAACATCAAAACATGTTTAGTTGTATTGGGATGTTTACATTTATCATTTGGTTTGTTTAGCATGGATGTCATGTATCTTGAAAATAAGACAATTACCAAGGCTGGAATAAATAACTATCTGCTATTTTTGAAAACTCGCTTGTTTCTATCTGAAAAAAGTGGGCAAACATGACCAATTAGTGTAAATTACACTAGCCCATGAAGGGTTAAACTCGTCTTGAATGCAAGTAAATGTGCATTCCAGCTGCCATAGTCAGCACTGTATGTGGCATTGTGGAAGGGAAGTTAAACATGAATTTTTAGACATCTTAAGTAACTTACTTCATGGTACCTGTAGTGTCTTCTCGTGCCATCAGCTGATGCTTTTCTTCTTGTGTTCCCAGGAAACATCACAAACTCAGAGGTGATGATATTAATGTGTGTTCCAATCTGTGGAATGCAAATATACTTAAGAGCAGCTCTTATTCAGCTTTAATTCCTTTCTTCTTTTGTTTTTCAAGTTAATCTGTAATTTTGGATTGTATCGATGACCGATGTACAAATTTTCACTTTCTTCTGTCAGGGCGACCTTTTTTAAAACAGCTAAGTGTTAAAGTGTTATCTAAGTATAGTCGGAGAAAGGAGTTTTAAGTGAAAGTAACCAGTTGGCCAGATGGAGTGACCCGAAATGTGTGTTCTGCATTTGATCTATTCCAGTGAACACACACAGCGCTCGTGGAGCAGTCGGGAATCTGGTCCTCCCTCGAGCGCTCCACAGCTGTGGTTGTTGAAGACGGAGAGCAAGTGTTTCATCACTCACACCACCTTCAACTCGGCGGATCTGAGGATCGAACCTGCGACCCTCTGATCACAAGTCGATCTCCTTATCCACCAGTCCACACCTGCTCTTTTTTAAATCCAGGAACTTTCTCAATGTGCGTCCAAATTTTAAAAATACAATACTCATTTATTACGAATTAGTAAAAATGAATCATATTAGATCACCCTTATTTAACTGCATCATACAAATGAATAGGTTCTAACTGTGCTTTTTTACATTTTAAATTAGATTTAAAATCAGTTTGTTGATGTTTGTGTTAAGCCCTTCTAGGTTTCTATAACTAAATGCAGACAAACCCATGATTAGGGAAATATTTAACGATTTTAGTTTACATTTGAGTCTGCTTTTGGTATTAAAAATCCTATATTCTCAGTTTGAGTATGCGTAAGGAAGACAAGACTATTTTTATATCCACTTTTAAGCAGCTGTGGTTTCACTTACATCTTTGTGATTATCATGTAGCTCATTAGTTATTAGCATGCGCAGCGATCGAGTGTTGAAGTGAGGGACCTGCGCATCCGGAGAGAATCTGCTCTGTCTCTAGTTAATCTGGCTGCCTCTCTTCCTGTAAAGTAACTCTGGATCCCTGATGCACCTCAGGATATATGGTGTCCAATGTCTCATTTCCCTGATGTAGCTCCTTGCCGTTTGACATCGCAGAGATTTGACGTCGATGAGATCATTAGCAACTTCTCTAGCCCAGTCGCCTGAGGCCTTGTGTAGATAGACGGCACAATCTCCATGGATTCCCTTCATTTCAGCCCACCGCCATCCTCGTCCTTCTTCCAGTGTCATCCTCTCTCCTCCTCCTCCTCCTCCTCTCTGATGGAATCATTTCCATTCTTAAAAGAAACTTGTTTCAACCCTCGGCCTCTGCTGCCTCTGTGCTGTGATCAATACTTTCCCAGATGCAGAAGAACTAAGCGCAGAAGAATAGTTAAAATTTTCGAAATCTTTTTCTTAATGGTTGCTCACTCATTTTTCTGTCTATTTTGTAAATTTGACAATAAAGTCTCTCATATCTAAGTCTCATCAAAGATGTTTATTGTCTTGATGATTGCTTGGTGGAAAAACTTTTCACAGGCCCTGTCAAAAAAACTGTAAAATTACATGACAAATACTTTGTTAACTCTATACAATTTGGTCCTTTTTATAATTTACAGGTTAATTTGAAATTCGTTTTACATGCTGGGATAGTGTGCTGAATGAATTGTATCCTGAAAACCTTCCGTCTTCGGCCGAATTCCATTTATTTCCCTTGGCCCGAACCCTTACCCCAAACCCTCCATTTTGCATGTTCACATGAGGTGCACGGGTGTGCTAATTCTGTTTTGAACTAAAGGGAAGGGCTTTCGTAAAGGGATGTTACTTCAGCTGAAGTGTGGTCGGACCTGCACTTTCTAAACAAGGGCTTAAGAAGGACTTCTAAGCAAACACCGTGTAAATGTCAACGTTCTGTATTTGTGTTACTTTTATAATTTCATATAAAATGTAAATTTGTGGTTTGCTTAGAATACTTGACGTATACCATATGTATAAATGAAACATTAAAAGGTTATGGGTTCTTTAAGATTTACTGTTGAGGTGTGGCGGATCACATGATTGAGTGGATTGGTTGGAACATTGCATTATGGGAAGAGCTAGCATGGTGGCAGAAAGTTACTATACAGAGACTGAGAAAGATTTCAATCATCTGCATGGTCTAAGAGGGCGCACATGGTAATTCATGTTTAAGTTTGTCACATCTTGTGTATGGTGTTGTTTTAAGTCAGTTTAGGTCAATTATGTTATATGTTTAGACCGATGTTCGTGGATTTGAATTTGTCACATGTTCATATGCATATCAGTGGACGTTTGCATGAGAAACTGTGAAAAGACCTAATATGCACATTGTGAATATTATATGATTTATTTCTTGTAGTTTTCACGGTGACAGCTGAAGACAGAGAGAGAGAAACAAATAAACAGCACAAGGCATCAGTATGAAGCGTGGCCATCCTTTATTTAGACCAGTGCAGCTACACACCGCTCAATGCAGGAACAGGATTTTTTATTCAAGATGGCTGACAATGCGAGGAAAGAAAGCCACAAATGTAATTTCTTGTCATTTGTATAAGATTTGAGGGGAAATACCTGGAGTGTTTTTATTAGTACTCATGCTATAAGCACATATAGATTACAAATAGTATTATAAAATCGCTAGTTTCACAAGTTCAGTGCGTCAATGTTAGCCATATAACAATAACATTAATAACGTAGACTGACTTATGTGACAAACAATTTTGTTAAACACAAGTTGTGATTTTGACAAAACAGCAGTTTATGTTAGATTTCATGTCATAAGTGCTTTTACAGGTCAGAACAAATTCACATAAAAATATATATATTACTTAATAAAGCCAATAACTAGAAAAATGTATAGCTATTTTAGACTATTAACATCAATGTTTCACAGGAAACATTCTTGGGCATGCTTGTGCATGGTTATAGGTTTTTTTTTATGGCTTCGCTGTGGTGTCCTTATTCAAACAATTTTCAGTCCTTCCCTTCCTCTTAGCACTCTGTCAAAAGGGTTAGAGCCAAGGGGAAGACATGGAATGCAGCCTTTATCGTTTTCATCTTGTTGGTCATCTGAGAAGTTAAAGCTTGCCCTTATTAACCTAAACATAAAAGGTCAAACATTTTTGTTAGTTTGAAGCCATCTGATGGAGAGACATTGTTTCGCACCCTCTGAACTGGCATGGTGTTGAAATGGTATGAAAATGGGATTGTTTGGATGAGACTTTGAAATGAGACAAATGAAAAATTTGAGTTTAAGAACCATCACATCACATAATTTTCACCAAATTTTGTATAGAAATGCACCTCAACACAAAGTAATGAGAGCCGCATGGAGCAACTGTTTCACTCAGTAAATTGAGGAAAAAGGGGAGCGGCACAATAGCAGAAAAAAGTACATCAAGGTGACATCATGGCTAAAACCTTAAATCTGATATTTGGCACACTGTGTGTACATACATCAAATGAGCACTGCTTGGAGAATAAAGTAGACTGCCTAAAGCTGGATTTATTATTTCATTGACCGATAAGGTCCTGCATGGTGAACTTTTGAGTGAGATGTTAAAGCCAACACTGCCCACCAGAGCAGAGAGACGTTAAGCACAAAGAACTATGGGTTCCAAGGCTTCTGATGGTCAATACAGAGTATGATGTCAGAGAGGGGCGAGTAAGCAGTTTAATGTAATTTAAAAACAATTTGAGTAGTACTTTCCACTTACTTGAGGAGCCAGTAACAAGGATATTCTTTATGCTGTTGCACATAACATTTGTTCTTTTTGCGGTATGATATTATTTTAAGTCTGATCTATTTTCAGTGATTACCTTTTGGTGA
The DNA here is from genome assembly GCA_900490495.1 of Danionella dracula. NCBI lineage: Eukaryota > Metazoa > Chordata > Actinopteri > Cypriniformes > Danionidae > Danionella > Danionella dracula. Next base: position 5,618,615 of record UELW01000100.1, read on the forward strand.
ATAAATGGTTAAATTACATCTGTTTTGAAACAAATAAATCCCTGATAAAATCTAATAAAAATGTGTTTATATATTCGGTAAAGGTTTGATAGTTAAATTCAAAGCTTAATTTAGGTTGTGAAATGATTCCGACATATAGCAATGAACAAAACTTTGTATTGGAAATCGTGGCATAGAAAACCAAAAGGTTTCTCATTTAAAACTCATGAACACTTCAAACTGTAAATAAAATAAACACCATCTCCTTTCCTTGTGTTTGTAGTTTTAATGTGTTTATTCTTTGCTGTTATTAGTTTTCAGCAAACATTAAGATCTTGTAAATCAAATCCTGTTAGACAATAGGTGGTGAAAAATGACATTTGAGATGCGTCTGTGCTTAATACATCTCATCATTAGCAACATTCACGGAGAAACGCATCAAATGAGCCATGACTTTCTCACACCCCAAGCTATAATCCAATTTATGTTTCTATTCAGCATAAAAAAATTAAATGTGATCCTTCTGTCTTGTAGGAGCAGCCACCTTAATTTCATCAGCTTCATGAATATGTTACAAAAACATCAATCAAATAAACTATGCCCTGTAATTAAATCTCTGGAACTTTAATTCATGGCGGCATTTTCAAGGAATTATTCAACGAAATGAAATTGTGAGTTGAGATCTTTAGTCACATCCCCTTTTCAAAGAATGCATGGCCTCACACGTCACCTGAACTCGAGTTTAACTAATATGTAAAGTGGGGCAGAGCTTTAGAGAAGCATGATGCGATTTCCAGGAGTGCAGCGGTTTTGGAAGAGGACTCTTGAAGCGCCTCCCTCTTTCTCCAGCTCGAGAGGTTTAGAGGCCCAGCACAATCTCCTTCCAAATCCCTCTGATTTCATGACTCTCAGCGAGAGTGGAACGGGCGTCAGGGCTGAGGCGTCAGGCACCGGGTCAGGTCCTAGCTTTCTAATGGGCTGGAGCTGCTGAGAAGAGAGGGGGGGGGGGTGATTTTGTTTGTGCTTCTCTTTAGAAAAAGAGCTTACGAGTTCAGCAGAAGAAACGCGGGGAGCTAATGTGAAGATTTAGGACTTTCTCTCAGGCTTGGCCTTCCTTAAGCTCTGTCTGCTTGAGCTGTTTGCCGAGGTCCTGCTCCCTCTGAGCCTGGATTAAAACTCGCTCACTGCTACAGTCCGAGCGGGCCACACACACACATTCTCGGACACAAACAGCCCTAATCACCCATCACTCTAATCCTTGCTCTGTTATCTCGCTCCTGATCTTGACTAAGCGAGTAAGCATCTCCCAGGGTTATTATTTTCAACAGGCTAATGTGTGCGGAGAAGCACGATAAATATGTTTTTGCTGGCATTAAGTGGAGTTGACATGAAGCTTTTGAGGGGCCATGTGCTTTTTAAGATGGTGTTTGTGTGATTTGATGGAGTGAAGGAAATATTTAGATGTAGAAATGAGCGTCGGACTGATAAATCCTCCTGCTAAATTAAGGGATTGTTAAAAGCATATTTGCTACTGGTAAATTAAGTGTGTTTTAATGCTTTGTTATCCTAGGGTAAAACATCCTGTTCTTTTCTTTATCGAATCCTAATAGCCTTCATCTTTTAGACATAATGCCACAATGATGGCTTATATCCATATAAAACACTATTATTCCACGATAAACAGTCAACCACATTTACTTAAAAAATATAATTTCATTTGAAATTACTATATGCACTCAAAAAAACATGTTTGTAGATTATTTCAGAGATGGAAGTGATTTTAGAATACAATTATATTGATATGGTGAGACTAGGGTCATCCTTTTTGTATTATTGCAATATTTTATTTGAAAGTTCAGTTAAAATAGTTAAATTATTTGAGCTGATACTTGACCAACCATTGAGATAAACCTTGGTTCGAATATTTTTCATTGTAAAAAGTATTTGTAAGTTCTTTAAACATCAAGCGATTTACCAAACAGTTACTTTTAATGTTAATAGCAGTAAAATACCAAATGGTATTTTATTTATATACTACAAGTATTCAGGTTAATGCCACTCTTGTAGTTGTTTACTGCATGCACTGCTTTCCATTTAAAAAAAGTAAAAAAAACCATGAAAATGCACTATATTTTACAGATATATTGTAAAATATAAACACATTTTTGTAAATGAACGATTTATTTCTACAGCGAATAAATGGAACATTTACTGATAGAATTATTTATTAAATAAAAAACAAATATGTTGAATGAAATTGTAAAAAGTAATGAATGGAAATTTAACATTGAAATGTTTTGCAAGGTCTTTTAAGTATTTGATTGCGGCAGGGAAGGGCATCCGCTGCGTAAAACATATGCCAGAGAGTTGGCGGTTCATTCTGCTGTGGCGACCCCGAAAGGGAAGACAGCCGAAATGAAGATGAATGAATGAATTTAAGTCTTTGAAAGAAATGTTTCTCTCATTTAAATGATGGTTGATTCAATTGTGGAATATTAACATCTTTCCATCTGACAGAAACAAGTTTCATTGGTAATTATCCATTGACCTGTCCACCAAACAGTGATTTTTTTTATCACCTCAAATACACAGCAGGTATATTTTTAGAACATTTCCCTCCTATCAATGAATAACCCTATCCAAGTTTAAGTATTTCCCATGTAGTATTAGCACATGTACTTCATTAGCGACACTGTTGCAAATGCAAAAATTCAGGTATTACCAACTTTTCTCAGCTGTATCCACAATCTTCCAAAAACTTATCCCCCATCCAAACCAGCTCAAAAGTAGTTGGCAAAGATTCAGAATAACAAACGTATTTGGAGCAAAGTAAGAAAAAAAGGAGGATGAGCCTTTTTTACCATACCAAAGAGGCTGTCAAAACCCATTACCTAAGTGTCCTTTATCTTCCCATATGCTTTTGTTGCCTAATCAGCTTTGTATCTCTCTAAATCCAGGATTGAGATGAAAAAAAGAACAACAAATGCATGAGACCGTCATGTGGAGGAATGTCTTCGAAGCAGACTAGCAACACTCTGTGGCCGGACACAGGAGTGCAAGCACATCTAGGGCAGGCAACTCACTAACTCTTCTCAGCGCTCTTGATCCTCTTGCATCTTTCCTTTCTCTCACTCTTTTCCCCCAACAGAAAGGAGGATTGCGGCTTATTCCAGCACAATCCTCAGCGGTGGAGGAAAAGAGGACATTTTCAGGATCAAGCCTGGACTTGAGCGGGAAATCGCCTCACAATAGAACTATTCCTCTTATCAGATTTGCTCGAATGTTTTTAAAAGGATGGAGCGTAAATGTACGCTAATGCTTGGGGTCAAGGCTTTTCTGATCCCTCATGTATTGTTCATGCGAGGTAGGGATAAGACACACAGGCATTGCATCACTAACAGGTCAATGAGAGTGAAATAACTAGTCCCCATCAACTCTCCTCTCCACTAATCTATAGCAGACAAATGAGCCTGGCAAACAGATCGGGACAGAAAAGATTTACTTGGTGCTGGCTAATTACATCAGCTCATTAAGAGTCTTTAAGAGGCTGTGATTAGAGATGTTTGTTCACACTCGGCATGCTGTGTTTAATGGTTGACACTTTATCACCCATCTGCCTGAAGCTGCCTGATTAGAGTTCATCAATATTTAAGAAGTTTGCGTCCTGGAGTCAAAACAAGCACTCACTGGTGGAGGCAGGATGGTTTGGGTTTAGCAGAGATGGATGTTGATTGGAACTAAGGTTAACTGCTTGTTGTATGTGTATTTCTAATCATTATAACTATATCAATTAAAAAATAGTAAATAATGAAAATCCAGGATGAACTAAAGACAATAGTATCACACTGCAGCTAATAAAGTGAAATGACAAATCAAATTATCTGGTTATGGACATGCCTCAAAAAGTATAATCATTGTATCAGCAGTCGCCTTTAGATTAGGCTTAATATTTTAGAATACATGTAAGGTCAATTAATCTTAAATTGTCAAAAACAACCCTTGAAACCTTTTTTAAAGATACAAACTCCAATCATACATTAGTTTCTGTCGTTAAAAAAACTGTAACCTGAACATTACAGTCATTTATAACTATAAAATTGTACATTTTTCCATTTTCTTTTTTTCTTTCTTTTAGTTTTGTTGCACCTTCTAGTTTGAAAGGTAAAGTTGACCAAATCTACGTGGCAGTGTTTACATCAAGGTTTCGAAATGGGCTGACGTCACAAAGGTTCTGTTAATAGGCAAGACTAAAAACTGTGAGCTATTACATACTATCAGCAAATAGTTTCCTCAAACTACAGTTTTATGTGCTCTGACACCACGCTCACTGACATCTCATTACCTAATTACTGACCACACCCCTTTTTCCTGGGATTTTCAAGACAGAGACATGGATGCAGCCTGCTGAAACAGATGAATTTTACCAATTATTTTTCCAATTACTTTCAGTGTTAACCACCCAGTTAAACCACCACCCCATGAAGAATTGCAAATACCTGGATACGAATATAGATATTCCAGGATATTTTTTACTTCGACTCTAGCTTGTAAACTCTTATTCCACAATAGATCTAACTAATACGGTCATCAGTGATTCCTATACGTTTGGTGTTTCAGAGGCTGCACTTGCTTGGAAATGTCTCAGCTTGATCTCAGATTAATAGTGAGTAAATAAACACAACCAGAATGATTTCTAAATTAATTGATACACAGTAACAGCATTTTATTACAATCAATAATCAGTTGAAATTTTTCGCTTAATGTGATCATCCATTAACTGTTCAGAATTTTACATCTATGTTGAATTGGTTAAATATGGTCAATTTAATTTCCTGTGTAAAATAAACAGTTGCGCGTACCAATCCGAATGCTGATACATCACTGCTAAAGTAGACCCTCCTTTTCATTAAGAAAATGTACATACTTTGTTTACGTATACAACATGTCCAACAACACATATATGGATAGTGTGCCGATTGGGATGCACAAATTGAGTTTGATCAAAAGCTTGTAGGGCATGAGGGAAGATGGAAAGGATGATCTTTTACAATCTGAATTTTTCGTTTCCCTACACTCTTAATGTAATTATTACACATTTTCACGAGCTGTTACCGATTTAGAAGTACAGGACATTTTCTATAAAATATTTTACTAATAAATGCTTGCAAGCATAATGAAATGCATAACGATGAGATTTTACCTGTTTTGTAAATTCGGAAAGAAAATTTTGTAAATTTGAAAAATACAGAAAGCAAGGACAAAATGTTCTTGCTACCAACCATGGGTAATTTTATATATATATATATATATATATATATATATATATATATATATATATATATATATATATATATAATTTTTTAGTTTTTTTTTACGTTTATTTTTTATGTTTATTATTTCAATGTGTGTAAATATTATTTTGAATTATGTCTATAATTGATCAAGATCCAAAAAGTTTAAATATTGTGTAGCAACAAAAAAATGAAAGGCTACACAAAATTATTTACATACTTAATTCTCCATACACAAAGTGTTATAATAGTATCAACTTTTTAATCCTTCTTAATCTTCAAATCAGTTATTATTAAATCTTATCTGCAGCTCAAACTTTTCATCAATTTTAGAAATGATGTCAAACTTAGTCTTTTCGTCTAGCCTCAAATCAAGCGGTCAATCATAACTCCTAATTTACTCCTATCTATTTTTTTTCTTATTGTGGAGACTATTTAGAGAAATATTTTGTGTATGCAGAAAATGCATCTTTAGAAAAGTACACAATAAAGTGGAATAACTTTCATAAACCTGTTCCCTGTTTACAAACTGCACTAATTGAGCTGCTTTTTTGTTGATGCCATGAATTAAAGCCATCAGACGCCTCCCTGCAGACCTCCGAGGGAGTAAGAGTAAGAGTAGAAGAGTAAGAGATCTCCCGTTTGATTAACCACCCTAAAGTCAAATGTGCATTTTTCTGCCAATCACTGTCAGGACACTTCAGAAACAAACATCTGCAGGTTGTCAGTGTGTTTTAGCATTTCTCCTGGTGCTTATACTGTTAATATAGAGTCAAATGACTTAATGGCCAGTATCTTAATATTTGTGTGTGTGAAAAATTGGAAGTGGACTTGAGAAATGATTGGGAAAAAAATAATACAGGGAGCATGGTGAGAAAACAGGTACCATATAGTTGTTTCTGGAGTTTACGAAGACTTGGCAGCTATGCTTTAGAATAGTTTGTATTAAGAAAACATTGATTGTGGTCGAGATATTTAAGAACGGAAGCGCGTCACAATGCTCGGTGCAAGCAGCTCATTGTGTGACAACAGATCAGCTTTGTTAAACCACAACGTCTACGAAAAACTCCAGCTCCACCTTCATTTATTTACCATCCTTCATCAAACTAATGACTAAAATTCTTAAATATTAGTTCAAAGAAGGCTCAATTTGAAGAAGCATGTCATCAGATATGAAGTGCCAGACAGGAAATTAAGAAAGATTTAGATAATTATAGTCTAATGGTGCTGAAGAACGAGTAAAGTAATCACAGAGTCCTATCGTCCCTTTAGAATTATACAAATATGCAAATGTATTTACAAAACACACTGGATTATGCAAATAAGATGAAATAAGAGCCAGATTATTTGAATAAATAAAATTTGACCAAAAGTTCAGATAAAACCTAATTCCAAGGAGACTTTGAAAAGAATAAAAGTCATACACAGTTGAAAGGTAATGAGACTAGAATAGTAATGCATTTAGGAATAAAGTAGTGACAAAAAACAATGTTTCCTAAAATAATTTTTCATTCTTTCTAGAGAGCAGTCTTATAATTAGACTTTGAGTTAACAATCTCTTACGTCCATTTCAAACAGGGTCCCGCTTTAGTGGCTTGCTTCCGAGTTCACATTTCAGGTTCACATCTCAGATCTCAGGTGGGGATCTTTCCTCGTGTCCTTGAGGAAGATTCTAACCTGGATTTCCAGCACGAGCACAAATGGTGTTAGGCTTCTTAGCATCTCCTTGCCTGTGGAGGTTCATGGGTCTTCAACATTTCCAGGCTAAAGAGCCCTTAGTGGATAGAGAAATGGAGCAGAGACCCTCGGCTACACACCACAGAATATGAAACACAGTCGAACATTGTTAGATTTCTTAAACACTATTTACTTTTAGTTAACAGCAGGAAACAGTTCTGCAATGGTAAGTTTATAGAAATTATGCTATTAATCATTTGTAGGCCATTTTGTTTCACATTTCTCTCACCTTCTACAGACAAATGTGACAAGAAAGCAACTGCAGTTGAATTAATGTCATATCTATTAGACAGAACCTTTTCATTTCATTAATTATAATGCAGAATTCAAACAGCTTCAAAAATCTATTAGAATGGCTTCAAATAACATGCCTTAAAATATTTGATAATGAAGCTTCTCCATTCAGATTATTACAATTGTAGACCTATAACAATTGTATTACACGTCTGCAAATAATACTTATCAAAAGTTTGGCATTAAATTAAAGCCATGTAAAACCAAACTGAACTTAAAAAAACTAAATTATAATAGCATTACCTCTGCATATGCTTCAAACTGCAAAAGACTATGCGATCTGATTCGTAAAAATATTTCATAAAACTTCCCCACTATGTAGTTTAAGCCCCTCCCACAATACGGTTTGACTTAATGAGCCAATCCTCTCTTCTCAAGTCTTTACTACACTGGGTCAAAGTCAGGGTTATCCCAATCAGTTATTATTGCTCCCGATCATTTCAATTTCTGCTGATCCTGATCGCTTTTTTTGCTCCTGTTACAATTCTGATGTTTTTTTTACTTAGATGCAGTTTAACAATGCTGAAAGAATTAAAGAATACTATGATTCATTAAAGTTGTCCCAGGTTTATTATCTAAATCAACATGTATTGATTTTTTTACTGCAGTATTGAATCAAAACAAACCTTTTTACCGCTGACGCACCACAATATATATATATATATATATATATATATATATATATATATATATATATATATATATATATATATATATATATATATATATATATATATATATATATATATATATGAAATGTAACTAAAACAAATTAAGTGCAGAATAGTGCACTTCTGGCCTTCGTCTAATCTTTGTCTAATAGCAAATCTTTACATCACAGTCATGCGTCAAACTGTTACGCTCTGTAAGTAAATAAAACTGATTAAAGAGGAGATTATTTTTTAACATTGACAAACAAAACTGTATGTGCTCAGTAACATTTTTCTCTTTAGCTGATATAAATAATTATTATGATGTTGCTTTTATTTGTACAAAAAAAGTACTATTTTTTTGTCAAAACAAGGCAAATATTTTCTAAACATAAACAGTTTAATTATTATATTAAAATCAAAATCATTACATTAAAAATATATTTGAAGACTGTTTCATATAAACTGTTATAAAAAGCTATTCATAACCTGTAAAAATAGCTGTTCTAAATAGAATGGGCTTTGGTGATAAACTTCTTACAATCAGGTACTAGAATGACCAGATGTTTATTGTTGCTAAAGCACTCTTATGAATGTTGCAGAATGATTGTCTTGCAGACGGTTTTCAATGCTGCACATTCAGACAGAGTGGACAAACTGACTTGGACCACTTGTACTTTTATTTTAAATTAGTCAACACCCATCAACCAATCAGAATCGACCATTGAAACCGAGTATTTTATGCAATTGTTGTACCAGGTATGTAACAAATGTTCATAACTGATCCTCTAACTTATCAGAAATTGGTCAATCTAATTATTAGCTATTTTAAGGCCACTATGGTGGACTGTACTGTTAGATTAAGTCATCAGTGTTTGTTGTTAATTAAAATAATTAATTGTAGGACAAAACAATTAACTCAATTTTTTTATGAAATCATGGCTACAAAAAAAAAACTGTTATAATATGTGTAGCAATCAAAATCTCAAAAATGAAAACTCAGAACTCACTCTTGAAAAATGAACTCACTCGCCAAAAAATTTCAGACAGAAAGTGATATTATTAAATATTTGTATTTACTTAGTAAAATTCTATTCATTTTGAACAAAAAGTAAACTGAACAAAATCTAAAAAAGTATTTATTAATTTCACCTATATTGTGTTCGCAATAAAACTTCAGAACACTTAGTATAGCAACATCAAATGTAATGCATGGAAACATTCATTCATTCATTCATTCATCTTCATGTCGGCTTTCTTCCCTTTCGGGGTCGCCACAGCGGAATGAACCGCCAACTCTCTGGCATATGTTTTACGCAGCGGATGCCCTTCCCTGCCGCAACCCATCGCTGGGAAACATTCACACACACATTCACACTTTTAACACTATGGGCAGTTGTGCATGGAAACAATCTTCTGCAATTTTTCATGCATTTATATGAACAGAGCAGTACTATTCTACCCATCAATGTCTATTGCGCGCTTCACCAAAAAACAGAACTCCAAAGTCACAGACAGAGTCACTAACAAACCACCAGAAGATGTTCATATTTCTGACTGATACCAGACTACATGTGTTGTCACCATGTGTCCCAGGAGAGTGAAACCAGCCCTTCCCTCAGCCCCGTTACCCACACCAGCCCCCCTCTTTCTGCCTTGGGGCGACACGTTCCACAATGGAGAACGGAGCGGTTTGGGAAATGGAGGCCATTTATAACTGCCGCATACTTGCATGCACACACACACGCGCGCACCCTGTCCCAACTTGTGCTGCATTCAGAGACAAAGCGAGAGCCCCCCCTCTCCATGCTAATGTCACACAATTACCTTTTAACCGCTCAGACAAACGGCGTGCAGGGGGGAGAATTGACATCAAATCAAAACTGTCACAGGTGATCGAGTCCAGTCATCGAGATGGGAAAGAGCGCGCCTGTCACACGCTTATGGGGGCGCTGGAGGTTGAGGGGAGTGTGTTTGTGTGTGTGATTGGAAATGATAACGGAGCGCTAATATCCCCCAACATGTTCCTCTCATCAGCTACTAAATGTCGCCGCAGAACCGGCCCTTAGACACACGGCCATAAATCAGCAGACTTTTGGATCTCTCGCTCTCTCCTGCTCTCGCTTCCCATTTCTCTTTCTCTCCAGCTCTGTCTCTTTTTCTGCCGTATCTCTCTGGGGCTTGAGCTGGCAAGCATGGAAAATGGAATGCTCTTGACTAATGATATTCAAAAATGATAGGGAAGAGATTGAAAAAGCGTTCCCCTCTGAACCATTGCGAATGTGTACCTACTAAAGCATCGCATTTTTTAATGGAGTTTTAGGGGACACTCTTAAACTGCATCATGCAGTCAATGTCAACTTATATCCCAGCCTCCAGAGAGTTGACTTCTTGATGGATTATAGGGGTCTTTACATTGGACTTGGAGCTTCTCAAGGTGTATCAGAATTAAGACCAGCTTAAACTCATTTTATCTGTTAGCACGACAAACTCTTTCTATGTGGGTGAATGGCAATCGTCACTCACTGATGATTCACTGCTGCTAATTCTATTGCTTTCAGGCATTGGCAGTTCGGCTCCTTGCTGGGACTTTGATTGTTTTATGAGCTTGAAATAAAGTGCTGGAGCCAGTGACTGGTAAATTAGGATGGCATTACTGCACAGCATGCAACCGTACGTGCAGCACAAGAAGACAACGAGACGGAATCCTTCAGAGCATCTACTAACAATCACTCACTGATCTTTAATTGAATCAACCATTAAAATCCTGCTCTTTAAAGACAGCATGACTGCTGATTTCCAGCATGACTGCTGGTTTCCATCATCACTGCTGATTTCCAGCATGACTGCTGGTTTCCATCATCACTGCTGGTTTCCAGCATGACTGCTGGTTTCCAGGATGGTTGGGGAGGGTGAGTTACATTTATAATCTCAATCACTTCGAGATCTTCCGGTGGTATGTGCCTGCATGGCCAGTTTGACAGCAGTGGCCTTCCATCCCACCACACACTCCACATAGCTGTCACACTCTTAATTGCCTATGTGACCCTGCCTCTTTCCTTGACAGGTTGCTAATTACCCCCTTAGAGTGTGTGAGTGCGTGTACGCGTGCGTGCGTGCGTGTGTGTGTGTGTGGGTGTGTGTGCGTGTGCGTGCGTGTGTGTCAGAGAGAGAGAAAGCACTTAGAATCAAGTTTAGTCACAGCAAAAACATTCAAAAGAAAGATTCAGAAATGACCGAAAAGACTGTAGCCTCCTAAAATAAGTAGAATTATTGCATATGGAATAAATCTTTCAAAAAAAATTCTTTTCCATTTTATAGCTTGTTTTATTTTTCACTATTAAAGGACACAATTTTTAAATAAACAGGTAAGGATTTAACTAGACTAAAGATACAATTTTGTACTGAAGAGCAACATAAATGTACATTTGTTTTAATAATACATAAACAAAAAAATGTTGAAAGCAATCATCACATGAAATAGAATTTTGTTCAAAACTAATTATATGAATTTATTCAGACTGATGTTTTAAAATAGTTTTTCCATAAACCTCTTATTATCTTGCTTATTTGGAACAAAACATTATTTAAAAGCAGTTTTACAATAATAAAACTTATTTTACATTTAACAGCTGGTACTTAAGTTGAAGTTAACTTTAATCAGGGGAATTTAGACAATAAGACACAGCCAAAGATTCATATGCTAATTTTTTTGACAAGAGGAACTTTTTCAGGACAGAAATCTTCCCTTTTCAATTAAAACTCTCTCTCACATGTTGGATACAATTCCAAATTAAGATTTGTTTAATTGCTTAATAGCATCACAATAGGTCTTTCGAGGTTTTAGAAGTGATTATAAACAATGTAAATATTTTTTTTCTGATTTTTTTGGTTGGGTTAGAATAATCTTTTTCAATTATGTGCAATCCAGCACAAGTTACTGAAGAAAACTAAACATTAATAAAAGCATTAAAAACTATATAATTTCAAATAAGTTAAATAATATTATTTCATTTAAAAAAATAATTTGAGATTGGGAAAAAAAAATAAATGTAAAATTAACCTCACACCACCTTTTCTAACTGCAATGACTTGACTGAAGAGAGGTGGACCACCAGAAGGTGGATCAGATGGTAAAAAAAAGAATAAAAAAAAGAAGGTGGATCAGATGATTAAAAAAAAAGAATAAAAAAAGAAGGTGGATCAGATGTAAGTGGGACGGTGGACAGTGAGGAGATCTCATGTATAAGGACCAGAGGAGGCTTTTTTAAGGGAAGCCAGTGGAGGAGTTGTTACAGATCTGAGTAATCAGTGTTGGTTATTAATCTGGAGAATTAAACTTGTCACAGGTTTGGGAAGGAGGCCTTGAAATAGAGTTACAGAAATCCATGTGTGACAATTTAATGGACAGTACAATAATTCTGAATTAATACAGAATTAATAATGTATCTAATAAAATATTGTGTTTATGGAGTATACCAAGGCTTGAAAGTAACATCCATTTTTTTGAAAGAGGTATTTTCTGACTCAATAAAAAAAAAGGTATTTATATTAGAGAGGAACTGTACGGCAACTCTTAAGATGGAGGATGGTTTAATGAAATTATAAAGCTAGGCATCATCTGTGAAGCAGTGAAAACGTACTTTGTGGAGAATTTGGGGTGTTTTCCATTGGGAGAAAATATATTTTAAATATGGGGCCAAAAACAACTGGGGTGATCTAGAACGGTGTGGATTGTACATTCTGAAGCAATAAATAGAATTTAAACCATGTCTCCAACTGCATTTCACATGGTTAATTGCAAAACACAAATTTAAAATGTAAATTTTTTTTATATTTGCTAATGCTATTAATCTGCAAGAACAAATTCTGCATACTGTAGAAACATACTGTCTGTATTACAGTACTATTTCAAATGAAAATATGCCGATAACAGTTTGAAAAGTCATTAAAGGACAGGCTATACAATTACATTTACAAAGGAAAAACTGAATACATAAGGTACCTTAAATGTTTCCTTGTATTTGTAAACTACAATGTAATCTTTAATCTCAGTCAGTCATTCATAATTAAAATTTTATATTTATGTTATATTCATCCTGTCATATTTTTACTGAATTTGCGATTAAGAATAAGATGAGGAAAATTCTCTCCAAACTTTTCAAAAGTAGTCAATTCAAACTGCTGTGTGTTAGGTTAAAAATTAGAAAAGTCTAAGATTGCCTTCATAATAAAGTTTCATTAAGAAATGTTTGCTCATTTGTTGTAATAGGAGCTATGCAAATGGAATTTTTCAAATACTTTCATTACAGATCTATCTCAGCAGAGACATAGTGCAGCCTTTCTAGGGCTTTCCCCTTCAACGTTCTCCTCAAACGAGTACAAAAATAATTAAAGCTGACGAGCAAAGTTCTAAAAAAGGCCATGCAAATGACATGCTAATGGAATGCTAATGAGGGCTGAAGCGAGGTGGGCGGTGGGTAAAGTTTGGTTAGAGAGCGAGCCAGCGAGGAAGCAGGCAATGGCTGGCTGAGCAATGACTGCGACTCCTGCCATGCTGAGTCCTAAAACATTTAAACATAGCAGGGGAATGAGAGCAAGAAACTGAATGGATGCCCTGTGGGCTAATGAATGCTGATTGATTTCCAAATTAAATTTCACAACTGTTCTCTCAGTCCCCAAGTCTGCTTTCCCCTCGAAATCTTTCAAGAATCATTCATTCGTTGACTGTACTTAATTCCAAGTTGGTTCTTTTACTCAAAGTTAACTGTTCAAAGACTGGCCACTGCATCAAACAAACATCATTGCCAGTTCAAAACCAGTCACAACTTGTAACATATGAGATCACAAGTGTGTTTGTCAGAGGCCACTAATGTTCCTCTCCGCTAGTACCTCCAGCTTCATTTCAATCTTAAAACTCTTTACACGAATGAGCGGACCCAGTTTCCGTTGTCTGGCTCAATGCAGGAGAGGTCGATCATTATACAACAGTTCAAACAAATGCCCAAGGTATAAGAGAGCATAATGATGAGGAAAGAAGGGGGAGAAACAACACCGCGCAAATACAAGAAGCAATTTCTTAAACAAAATATTAATGATCTTTCATTTGCTCTTCATCTCAAGGCGTGAAAGGGGAAAATGCATTCTATTTCGCAAAGCCTAAGAAAGCACAGGCCTAGGTAATGGGTAATAGGTGTAGAGAGAAAAACGGAGATGTGGGCCGTGGGGCAGAGAAAAGCGAGGGAGAGAGTAGAAGAAAAAAACAGAACAAGAAATATTCCCTGAGAGAAAGAGGGCAGCAAAGGCTGGCTAAGGTGAGAGCGAGAAAAAAAGGAGAGGAGATTGGAAATTGAAATTGATGACATTGAGACTGACTATGACAGAGATGGGGCCTTTATTCTTTTCTCTCTTTTTTGAGGAAATCATAGCAGCCAACCTTGCAATGAGGGCAGATCAAGCTAAAATAGGCTGTTGAGTGCACACACAGAGAGAGAGAGAGAGAGAGAGAGAGAGTGAGAGAGAGAGAGGTGGTTTGGCAGGAAGGGAGCAGGCACAAGTGGAGGACATTAGTGAGTAGATGATGTTGTCAGTGACCGATGTAAATCACGGCGATACATAGTCAACAGACACACTTGGCTGGCTGTGAGGGGGCAGCCGTCAGGACGCTGGCACTGACAAATGGAATATTTTCAGAGGACTTAATCAGAGGAAAATGGGGTTTCATCTGCACGCCTCCCTGCTCCACTGCCCTCAAACAGAGAAATGATTGCCTGTCTTTCTCACCCTCGCCTTCTCTCTTCTCGTCTCTGTCTCACTCACTTATCAAGTATAACCGCAACACATCAAAAAGGTTACAAGGAGAGCGCGCACCGAGCTGCTTTGGCCCACTGTTTCACAATAGAGGGTGCAGAGGGACTCGAGCTCACACACACTCTTGTAGCTACAACGAAAACATACTATGACTGATGGATGTGGTCTTCTCAGATGGCAGGATGGTAATATGTCTGTATGGGATGTGCATTGTTTTTTAAACAGTACGACAAACAGTTTCGGTTCTCATTTCATTTCTCCATTAAAGAGGAATTGTGCTACATGCCATGTCTGACAATCCTGTATTCAATTAAACACAAAACACAGCACAACAAATCTTCACAACAGAAAGTCCATTGCGCTACACAACTAGGACAAAGATAGTCTACTTTCATTGTATTGCATCAACATGTATTTAAGTCAAATACTCATCATGTAAAATATTTCAATCAATATCCCTGGAATTGTCACTACCACTGAAGACCATTTCAGTCTTTATGAGCGGTCTCCTGCTGCCAAAAACTAAAGTAGTACTCAGCACTACATCACCTGATGTGCACTAAAAGCAAAACACATCCGCCCAGTGTGTTATGTGTCATCATCCCTAATTCCAAGTTATGGCTGGCTAGGTTTGATGCTTGTTCACCTGTCTTAAAGTTTTTTATTAAATCTAAATCTCCCAAACGCTTCTTTGAGAGTAATTTATCCTCTTACCAAGACAGCCAAACTTTTTCTATAGCCTTGCTCCAGCCTGGATTTACCTGTGCCAACTTCCTGTTTCTACTCCGTGTTGAAACCAGATCATCCCCTGATACTTGTTCATTCGCCCTCTTGTGGGCTAATTACCTAATCGTGTGGACCACTGGTTCCAGTTTATCTTCTGTTGATTCTAGTTATTTGATTCTGTACTTTTCTAGTCCCAGATTGTCTTCTATGGGTTAGTCACCTGATCCTGTGGTCTTCTGGGTATGGTTCCTCTTCGGTGGACTACTCACCCGATCCTGTGTTCCTCTAGTCCCAGATTGTCTTTTATTGGCCAATCATCTGATCTTGTGTTCCTCTGTTTATGGTTCTGTGGGCTGCTCACTTGATACTGTGGTCCCCGGGTGACGGTTTGTCTTCCGTGCATTACTTACCTGATCCTGTGGTCCTCTGATTCAGGAACGCTTGCAGTGGAACAATAACAGTATAAAATATAAAATTTTATATAAAATATTTATATAAAAAAAGCAATAACAGTATACAAATAAATCTTGAATCATTCACTGTATTGTGTAGTCACTGGTCATGGGGTTATGAATTAGATTTGTGGGAAATATGTCTTTAGACTTGACATCATTTTTTACCTTCCATTTAGTTCAACGTTTGGCATTGGTGACAACAGGCAGCAAACTGGAAATAGAGTTAAAAAAATCTGACAGTCTTGCTAACATAGGCTGTGCATACACACAAACACACAACAAATAATCCAGACTAGTAAGTAGCAAAACATGGACACACATATCCCTGTTCATGGTGCACAAGGCCCATGCAGGTTTTAAAGCCGCAGGTGACCACTGAGTACTGGACAAACACTAATAAATCTTCTTGCACAGCTCAACAATCAGTCATCAATCAAAATTTGGTGAGAATGAAAGAGAGAGAGAGAGAGAGAGAAAGAGAGAGGAAACAAGAAAAGGAAGGGGTGGTTAATAACAAGGATATACACTGCCTTGCAAAAAAAAAAAGAAAAGTCACACACACATTTTTCGTTGTACTGCCTTTAGCTTTGACTACAC
Source organism: Danionella dracula (assembly GCA_900490495.1). Taxonomy (NCBI): domain Eukaryota; kingdom Metazoa; phylum Chordata; class Actinopteri; order Cypriniformes; family Danionidae; genus Danionella; species Danionella dracula. Next base: position 5,635,154 of record UELW01000100.1, read on the forward strand.
CACACATTCACTGTGACATTGATTGGAAAAGCTTCCGCGATGTCACAAGATTTATTCCCTTTCCAGTGTTGCATTCCTTTATCACCAAGATTTTGCATTGATGATGATAGAGTCGGAATCCTGCACACAACAAAAGATTCTTTCTGGGATTAAGGTATGGACTATGTAATTCCGGCAGTCTTAGATGTTTTCTCTGCTTGATGCAAACCAATGAGCTGACGCTACTTTCATTGTTAGGTTACAGACCAACATCATTTTCCATGACCGTACAACTTGTTTTTCAACATGGTGGTTTAAGAAATGTGAATCAACTCATTGCATCAGTTAGGGTTAAATGACATGTTGCCAGTTGAAAGACAATTACCTATGTCGTAATTATCTAACAAGAGGCTTGTACCCATATGCTTAGTTAAATCCTCTTTTTTTGCCGGCCAGACAGTATAATTGAAAATGCATAAGGAAAAATTCCTGTTATAAAATGTTTTATATGAGATACTTATAAGAGATACAATAAAAAATATTGATGTTTATCCCTTTACAATCAAATGTTTCTACATGGTTATATATATAGTTAGTTTTTCATGTGTACCTTTTTGTTTTTTAATATTTACATTTTTACAGGTTACTTGATTCAAAATACACACAGTTGATTGGCCTTTGCAAAAAGGTATGAAGTAGTTGACTACGGTGGAAGAAAACAAATTGTAAAAATATTTATCCAGTATTTTATTAGTATTTTAATTATAATTTATATGTTTTCTCGATCTGATATCAAGTTGAATACATTTTTAATTAGCTATTTATATTTATAATTAAACATTTAGTTCTGCGTTTTACTTTTCTGTTGCACTTAAACCCCCAACCACTATTTGGCAGTTTCTTTCAGCAGCTTTTTACCAAACAAAAGCAACAACTAAATCTTGCAAGAAATACTGGCTCTTGAGTTGTTCAGTCACAGACCTGCAGCTGTTGGTAGCATTTGAATGGTAAGTATTCTAAAATTGTTCAATCCAACAGCTGTTTACTACCTCACTAAATAGATTTAAATGGCACATATGTGTATATTACTTAAAATATTTCATTGTGGAAACCAAACCAAATGTTTTACAATTGATTTAATTTATAATTCATTTTACTTTAAAAAGCACTTGGAATTGGCAAGGGTTAAATAAAATACTATGTGAGATAAAATGATCATATATTATACATTTTGCTCATGTGAAGGGTTTTCTTAGTCAAACTTTTTTTTAAATATTGTGATATATCATCTTTCTCACAGCGTTGGAATATATCAGGGTGTATCGTATTGGGAAATATGTATCGTGATAAGTATTGTTTCACCAGATTCTTGCCAATATACAGCCATATACATTGCAAAAAATGACATCTAAGCAAAGCTGAAAATGCTTAAAATTGTATTGAAAATCTTCAATTTAAACCTTTTCCGGTCATCTATTTTCTTGAATTAAGAAACTTTGTGAAACAAGCTGCTGATTTTGCCGCTGATCTTAAACAAGAACTAAACATGTTCCTATTTCAAGAACATTATTTATATTTTAAGAAAGTAATATTAAATACTGGTAAAATATGCATCTTGGGAAAAGACAAACAATCTTAAATTAGTTCTAGTCTTCTTAGATCACGTAAAATATCTGACAATGGGGTAAGAACATATGAAATGTTAAAATAAGACTCAAATGCTTGTGAAATGAAAAGAAGAAAAAGGATCTACACCATAAATAAATCATCAATACCCCAAACCTTAATACCCATCCAGCTGTGTTCTAACTTTGATGGAAGAGATCTGTATTTAATAAAGCACTCTTGAAAAACTAGAATATTTCAACTTGTATCACTAGGGGTGTTAAAACTAGAAACAAATGAACTGCTAGCGTAGCGGTCAGAGCGCTGACATGTGGAGCGGATGCATCTGGTGACGGGGGTTTGACTCCAGCTCTGGTCCTTCGCTGAGCTTCTTCTAAGTGTTCTTCCTCTCTCCTATCAGAACTGTCCTATCTGAAAATGCATCAATAGGTCTAAATAATATATAATAAAATATTTAAATTTTAATCACGAGTTTCTAGTTTTAAGACCCCATATTCTACTTTAGGAAATAAATTTAAGCACAAAGGTTCTTAATTTAAGGTCATATATACTTATTTTAATACTACATTTTCTAAATTAGTCTTAAATAAAAGAGAAAACGTTCTAGTTTTAAGACAGATTGTATAGTTTTAAGACCACTTACAAGTTACAAGTGGAAATATTCTAGTTTTAGAGCAGTTTCACAGCTTGTAAAGGCTTGTTTTGAGAGTTTTTCTCTATTTTTAAGATCTGACGGCGCTTGTTATTAGATTGAATTTTTTTCACATTTGAAGAATTATTGACAAGTCAAATTTGCTAACCCCATTGGCAGATTTTTTGCTTGATATAGGAAGAGTTTATCTATATTTGAGTTTTTTTTTCTTGATTCAAGAGCGCATTTTTTGCAGTGTAGTTGATATGAAATAAACTAAAGACTGAACTTAACATTCTTTGCTCTTTATTCAGTGCCTTGCAAAAGTATTCATACCCCTTAAACTTTTCCACATTTTCCCATTTATGACCACAAACAAAAACATATTTTATTAGATTTTTTTGTGAAAGACCATCACAAAGTGGCATACAATTTATTATTATAAATGACTTAAATTTAAATTTATAAATAAAAAACTGAAAATTTTAGTGTACAAAAGTATTCAGCCCTCTTTTCTGAGTGCATCAAATTTCCTTCAGAAAGATGCTGAATGATCTAATGTTGGCCTTATCACCTGTGTGTAATTTAATTTCAGTACAAGAACAGCTGTCCTGTGACAGCCTCAATGGTTTGTTGAAATATTATTGGGGAGCAAACAGCTTTGTGCAAGAACATTCCAAAGAACACGTCGGACAGGTCAGGGGTAAAGTTGTGGAGAAATTTAAAGCAGGGTTAGGCTATAAAAGATTTCCCAAGCTTGGAACATCTCAAGGACCACTGTTCAATCCATCATCTGCAAATGGAAAGAAACATGGTCTTCCACCTAAACTAACAGCCCAAACAAGGAGAGCACTGATCAGAAATGCAAGAGGCCAATGGTGACTCTGTTTTCAGTCATGTATTGCAAAAATCTAGGCTTAATGTAAAAGTGTCAAGAAGAAAAACATTGTTAAAAGAAAACCACAAGAAGTCCTATTAAAATTAAAGACATGTTTGACCCAGCCAACATGTGCAAGAAGGACTCTTGTCAGATAAGACCAAAATTGAACTTTTTGGCCCTGACCCAACACCACAGATCACTCTTAATAAACCATACCACGGTCAAATACGGTGGTGGCATTATCATGCTTTGGGGTCACTTCTCTTATGGAGGTACAGGGAAGCTGGTCAGAGTTGATGGAAAGATGGAAGGAGCCAAATACGGGGCAATCTTGGAAGAAAACCTTTTGTACTCTGCAAAACAATAGAGCCTGGAGCAGAGATTCCCCTTCCAACAGGACAACGACCCTAAACATAAAGCCAAGACTACAATGGAGTGGTTTAAGATTAAACATATTCATCTGTTGGAATGGCCCTGTCAAAGTTCTGACCTAAATCCAATCAAGAATCTGTGGCAAGTTCTAAAAACTGCTGTTCACATATGCCTTCCATCTAATCTGTCCCAGTTTCAATTATTTGCAAGGAAGAATGGGAAAAGATTTCTGTCTCTAGATGTGCTAAGCAGGTAGGAACGTTCCCTAAAAGACTTGCAGCTGTAATTGCAGCAAAAGGGGGTTCCACAAAGTATTAAGATGGAAGAAACACTTTTGCACAATGCATTTTTCAGACAATAATATTATTTTTACTTCACAATTGTATGCTACTTTATGTTGGTCTTTCACATAACATTGCAATACACTGTTAATTTGGAAAAGACTTTCATTCAAAAATCTTCATCTTCACAGCTGTAACTAGTGTTTTGTGTAATCAAAGACACATTACAAACAATCTGAGGCTTAGTTTGACTCTCCAGTCTTTGCAGCCTTGGTCCTGGCAGTAAGCCCCTGATGCCATGCATTTGTCTCATGATGAATGTGGCAATCTTGCAGCCCCTTGCCCTGTCCAACTCATTTGTTATGAACTGACATGGCGGCTGCTTTCCTCCCTATTCTAGCCAGTGGGGACTGCTAGCTAAGTAGGATGAGAACTCTATGGCAGACTTTGTCGATGAGATGCTGCCGATTATTCTTGTTTGTTTTGTCAATGCTGAAAACTTACAAGGCATGCAATAATAATCTACAAACTCTCTAAACAGCACTTCCACTGTTTAAAAAGCACAAAAAAACAAGTCAATCAATGTTCAGGCACTGAGAAAAAGTTTCTCGGGAGACGTAAAGGTGATTTGATGGCAGTTGTTCCTCTCGGTTACATAGACAGCTGGGGAGAGAACTGTTTACAGCTGTCTTTAGCCAACAGTCCAGGCAGAAGATCAGATCTCTTGTTTCTCAGCAAGATAAAGGTTAGACTGCGTATATTAGCTGGAGGAAGCTATTTAGTCGTGGCAGCCTCACCGTTAGTTCAATGCTCAAGCATGAATCAGGCTGAGTTGCGACAGGGAAATTTGTCACCTTTTCTAGCAGATCAATGATAATTACCTCCCTGACACGAGTTCAGTTATTACTTTACAGGATCAAGGACAGAGGGGAGGGAGGACTGGGGGCGATAGGCAGAGTCTGATCAATACTCTCTGAAATATGGCTGCTACAGGCCTCAGCAGCTCAACAAACCATTACAGCCACTGTTGTCCACAGCTTAGTGACTGGATCTGCTCAGAGTTCAGAAATCTCTACTTTAAGAAGCAGAAAAACTGGATGGGGAAAATAAAGGTCATACTTTCGAGACTTGCTACTACACAGTATCGATAGACACGTGATTAAAAGGGATGTTTTTTTGTTTGATAAAGGTAACATTTCAAAATATTGTGATGGCTAAACTGCATGTGTTGAGTAATTAGGAAAGAGAATGTGTCATGCAGACACACATGGACTGAGGAAAACGCTATCAAATTGTTAAATTTGCATGCCAACAGGTGCAAGTATTTCTTTTGGGTTATCGGAGTTAAAAATTTAGTTGGATTGGCCTTTTTGTAGTGCCTCAGCTGTATAACAGACTGCTGCTTTGGAGATTGTTAATGGGTACTTCATAAGGTCGAGATCAGGACATGCAGCAACCACAATTTTTTTTCATGGAAACAGTATTCCTCCTTCAAAATAGACACCTGAAAAACAAAAAACAAATACCCTACAATACTACTCTATTTTTTTACCAGATGTATTGACTGCGCCAACAGTAGGTCTCTAAATTCAACAGCATGGTTACACTAAAACATAAAAAATTTGAGGGTCAGGTATTTTTCTTTGTACTTTATATCATTAACAGAGATGTAATTATATGAATTATGCAAATTTACCTCTAAAATAAACGTACCGTTAAAAAAACACAATGCTTTTTGTCTTGGTTAGAGGCCAGGATTTGGAGGTATAACATTTAATGTTCGACTCTGTCCAATGTGGAGAAAAGAGACCACACTCAAAAGACAAAGCATGGAAGCAAACACACTGATTGAACAGTCCAAAGAAAATTATCTCAGAATAAAGTCCTGAAGTCAATAAGAGTTTGACTATTACTTGTTACAGCTGATTTTTTCTAGATGTTGTATCACCACCGACAGCGAGCCACAGACTCTTATGCTGCAGAACTCCTTGACAGCTGGAACAATTAGGATTTGTTTTTTTTGTTTGTTTTTTTGTATATATTGAAATATGCGTCTTGGCTTGTTAAACAGTATTTTTTCCTCATCATTTAATAAATCAACCAATCCATGTATCAACCAATCCAAATATGTTTTATTAAAAGTCTATGTAAGAATAGTAGGATTGCGGTTATTATCTATTTTTCCAGGCAATGGCCAGTCCAAAATCGTAAAAATATAAATACTAATAATAATTTGGGAAAAAACTAATCTTCACACTTTTAATAGAAGAAGAGAAATTATTGAAATAGGTCAGCTCCTTCTTTCAGAAATTCAGGTTTTTATTCAGAACTTAATCTAAGAGTTTTTCCTTATTTTTAGACTCTAACCTCAGCACACAATCTCATGTGCACGCACTCTCCAGTGTGCGCACACACACACACGCACGCACACACACGCATGCACACACACATGCACATATAGTCCATCTCAGGCACACTCCTCAGAGTCAGGTCTCTCTTGCTCTCTTTATTAAATGACCTGTCTGCCTGTTTTTGCTGTCTGTCCCTAGTGTGTTAAATTCTATCATTAAAACCCATTACTGAGCTATCAAAACCCTCTGTAATTCCAGCTAATGACCTCATTTCCCTAAGTGTCAGCCATGTCAGTCAGCACTGGGGCCACTTGCTCCGGCAGCAGCTCAGAGTAGTGTCACACAGTTATGGGACACCGCCAATCTACCCCCTCACCCTCTCCCTCCTCCTGTTCAGAGAAGAAACGGGCAAAAGCTCTTAGAAATCAATGTCTGTGAAAAATGACAAAGCGTAGCGGTGTGGGACTTGAGCACACGTAAGTCAGTTCTGATAAACTGATTGAGTTAATAGGTGCAGCAGTCAATCTGGCTACTGCTTCTGTCAGATAAGCAGGTTAAAAAGACAGCCGTTCTGATTAATGAAAATCATTTCCATTAACTTTTGCTAAAAATTCAGCAATAAGTTTTAATCATTAACCATGAAATTGTTGATTTTTTTATTCAAATTCATTATTAGAAAATCTATAGGTCTATTAGAGTTATATTGTACATGGCATATGTGTTGTCTTGCACACAACAAGCATTTACAATCAGATATCTATAATATTGGACTGGACCCGGAGTACATGGAGAAAAAAAAACAAAAGGGGGTAAACTACTCTCAGAATAGAATGGATCACCGTGATGCCCCAGTTATTATTACTTCTTTAATTATTCATTTTGACAGGGTTGGTCAATTAAACCCAATTCTTTGTTTGTCTTGAGGCAACTTTCACTTGGATTAATTTAAGAAATAGAAAACTGAGTCATTGAAGAGCAACATATTGCTTATGTGAAAGCATCATAAGTTAATATAGCCAACTTTCATCTTTTACCACTGTTGAATTGTTTTCTTGATCCACCTGTTTCTATCATTTTATATAGTTTCTACTGTAATGACCAGTTCATTATCAAATCATGAGCCAGTGCAAATATTGTATGCTGCACCATCTAATAGCTCAAATAGGGATTTGTAATAGGTCTAGTCTCAGCTTCAGACCTCTCACGCTCACAGAAGTTGGCTAAATAATATTGGTTTTGTTTGTTTTATGGCAGCACTTCAAGAATCCTGAAGTCGTGATCTGATTGGTTGAATTTGTCCAGAATTCAGTGAAAAGAGAGTGTCACATTTAATTTCATTCTATTCCAATCAGCTGTACAATTGAGAAAAGATGATTTTACTAGGTGTGTGTCCCCTACATTTGATTATAGAAGACTGTTGTTCTATTCTTGTAACTTTGCGTTATCTCTTGTTCTCTGACTTTTATTTCCATGGCTTGTATGTTAGTCAGTAGATGTGGTGATATACTTACTCTCCGAAACATGAGAAGTGAAATGACATGAGATTGGTTGTTTATCATGACACTCAAAGCCCTCGTGGGCCTCAAGGTCTGGCTACGACTTAAAAAGGTCTAACATTAATGAGCATTATAAAAATTTTACTATTTCAAACATAGTGGGATGGGTTCAGTCAAAAGTTTAGTAACAGAATTTTACACAACGTGAATAGGTATAAAAAAAAAAAAAAAATTTTTAAATTGCAGTTTTCTTTATCAGTAGGTGGCGTAGTCCCCTTCTTAACCATGTGAACCCATTAAAGTTAAGATAAAGCATGATGAAGCGCCTTGGAAGATCGATACAATTTATGTGAGGCATGTCAAGTGCTATTCAAAACTAATGTGTTAAAATAATGCAATTTTTTTTCAGCCTACCTAACTGCTTTCATACTGAAAAAGTGTCTTGGTGTGACAAAATGTCAATTAAAAAGCAATTCAGTCATTTTCATTAGCTTTTAGATGTATAATGTAAATTAAATCAAAAGTGTCTGAAAAGTAAATAATCCAAATTGCTTTTTGCAAATGACTTGATAAAATATAAAAATGTAATCTTTTTAATTATACGATTGTATGTACTAATTATACAATTATAGTACAATTATACTAATTATACCATATAATATTCATATAACATATGCACCTACTACCTAGAAATGTACACAATTTAAACATTTTGTCTGATCATCCCATTGAAACTTAATCTTCAATCATGTTTAAAATTGCCATAACACATCCTTTTTAAAACATTTAGAATAAATATATGACCCCTATATACTATTGCATCACCCTTAATAACCTTCAAAAAGCAGTTTGTGTCATATCCAGTGCCTTTAAATCACCTCAAACTGTTGGGCTCCGCAAAATGTGCATTTATGCTTGCTCCTCCCACTGCCCCTCGTCATCAGAACGGTCAACAAACATCCGTTTTCAGAGCCAGCCTTGTTCCCTTTCGAATTTCACAGAGTGAAAAAAACAATAATTCTGGCAGATATATAAAACATTTCCCTCTGCTTCACTTTCAGGTCAGACAATCAGCATCGAGATGAGCTACATTATCGGTTAATCTGATTGGTAAGTGGGTGGCACTATAATAACGGGAGGTGCTATGATCATCAACTCTTTTTGATTGCACAAACATGCATCAGAATATAACTTAAGGAATGTATTTGATGAGGGGAGACTAAAAATACAATGCTAGATATATCAAAAAAAGTTGAGTTTACATAATTTGGCACCTTTAAATAACATTTCTGCATACTGTAGTCCCATGCCTTAAACCTCTGCAGAATAAAAAACATTAGCTGCATTTTTACAGAACATGTTCCGTCAAAAATATCTCTTAAATTACACTCTGGACTCTCAAGCCCCATGATGTCCAGGGTCCACAAAGTGAGGATAACAACACGAATCATTTCACAGTTTAATCTTCATCGCACATCTCCCCTTTTCTCCATAACTTCCTCTTTTTTCGACACTACCCAGCATCGTCCTCTCAAATGGAAAAAGGGACCCTAAGGCCACTGGAGCACCCAGCCTCTGCTTCTTCCAGCGATGGATAATTGACTCCCTTCGCTTGGTAATTTATCGCTTGCATATGCAGCTAATACATCAGCAGGCAAAACAGTGTTGACCTCCCAACCTTGTCCAACAACTCCACCGCTGCTGCCCAAACAAGCACACATGCCACACACACATACACATGCCCCTTCGGCCCAGCCCACCCCCCTCAACAAAAAGCCACGAGCCTGGAAGTGAATTGGAGAGGGACTGGAATGGCAGGGGAAAGGAAATGAAATGATAGATGGTGTGCATTGTGGCATTATGAATGAATTATGCTGGCCAAATTCTTTGAGCAGAGCGATGTGTCAGGCTGTGTCTATGCTAATCGCAGAGGAAAGATGACGCTCCCTATATTAAAGAGTACAGTGCAGGGCAAGCTGCTGAATTAGTTGAGCAATCAGTCCATTATGAAGACATCTCTTAGATGCGATTCATTAATCTTGCCTGTGCTTTGTGGTGATTTGTACTCAGCAGATGCTTGTTGTCCTGTCACCTTCCACGCGCTCGGTCTGCTTGACAAGGATTCTTCACCATCTTCGCTTGAGATTCATCAGGATGACAACACAACGTCAAACACATTCTGCACGTTTGAGTCCATTTAAACTTGAACCCAGCAGCTTCGGAACGTTTCCGGTATACATAATACTTCTATAATAAACCGGTACTATAATAAACTAAACCAGGGAAGAAGCAGCCATTTCTGTGTGTACATGATCAAAGGTTTATTTGCAGTCAATTAAACAAATCCTATAAAACTATATGATGAATACATTTTCTTAATACTTTTTTGTTCGTTTAAAAGACTGTTACTGTACTAATACTTTCTAGTGGGTTTACTTTTAGCTGTGATTAGTTATAGCACAATGTAATGAGAAAACTACCCTCTTCCTTAAAATAATTGTCAACAATAAACAAAATAATGAGTTATAAACCTTAAGGTTAAGTTTTAATTGGTTAAATAAATACAAATGAATAGCTCCTGCTGCTTGGCTACAAGACTCATTTTTAGAATAGACAATAATACATTAATAATTAAGCATGAACATTACACAAAATGATTATTCATTATTTTATCCAACGGATGGACGGGCGAACAGCTGGATAAATGTTATTTTCATTTTGCTCAAAGATTTTGCACTTTGCATGTGTATGTGTGTTTTTTTCCCATTTAATTAATTTAGCAATATACAAGTAATTTGTTCATTGTTTCTGAAAAAAGATTGAGATCCTAAACCTTAATCACCTCACTGTATAATTTAAGTATTTTCCAGTTCTTTTGTATTATTTTTATTATTTTATATTTAAAATATATCATTTTTTGGCTAATGACATGAGATGCTATCAATGTTTTTAGAATTTTATGTTTTTAAATTCCGAATTTAGTTCATAACTTTCAGAAAAGGGACAAATAGAATAGAGAGACTTGTAAATGTTCTCTTATGTCAACGTATTTCAGAGTTTGGATTTTTTCTCGTGAGGTTTGCATCTAGCGTCATCTAGTGTCCAATTCAACATGATGCAGGTTGTCAACTTTTTTGCTATAAAATATGTGACTAAACGCGACAAAATTTTTGACTGTATACAGTTTTTAATTATTTATAGTTTAGCTTAATATCAGCTATATAATTACAATAATGGATGTGCGTGGCTCTTCTAAAATGAATTCTTCTTAAAGCAGTAGAATAACGACTATCTTATCTAAATCAAAAGTTTTGGTTCAAAAGACAAATACTTCACTGCTGAAGAAATGTTTCTGCACGTTGTTTTCTGTTGGAAGCTTCACTGTTATATCTATCTATCTATATATCTATCTATCTATCTATTCCTCCCTCCCTCCCTATATATATATATATATATATATATATATATATATATATATATATATATATATATATATATATATATATATATATATATATATATATACACACAAACACATACACACAAATGATTTGTATATTGCTAAATTAATGAAATGGGAAAAAACACACATACACATGCAAAGTGCAAAATCTTTGAAATTAAAAAACATCTATCTATCCATCCATCCCTCCCTCTCTCTCCCTCCCTCTCTCTCTTTCGATCCCTCCCTCCCTCTCACTCTCTCCCCCTCCCCCTTTCTCTCCCTCTTTCCCTCTCTCTCTCTCTCTCTCTCTCTCCCTCTTTCCCTCTCTCTCTTTCTCTCTATCCCTCCCTATCCACCCATCCCTCCCTCTCTCTCTCTCTCTCTCTCTCTCTCTCTCTTTCGATCCCTCCCTCCCTCTCTCTCTTTCCATCCCTCTCTCTCTTTCTCTCTATCCCTCCCTATCCACCCATCCCTCCCTATCCACCCATCCCTCCCTCTCTCTCTCTCATCTCCTCTCTCTCTCTCCTCTCTTCCCTCTCCGTCTCTCTTTCTCTTTCTCTCTATCCCTCCCTATCCCCCATCCCTCCCTCTCGTCTCTCTCTCTCTCTCTCTCTCTCCTCTCTCGATCCCTCCCTCTCCTCTTTCCTCCCTCTCTCTCTTTCTCTCTATCCCTCCCTATCCACCCATCCCTCCCTATCCACCCATCCCTCCCTCTCTCTCTCCCTCCCTCTCTCTCTTTCGATCCCTCCCTCCCTCTCTCTCTTTCCATCCCTCTCTCTCTTTCTCTCTATCCCTCCCTATCCACCCATCCCTCCCTCTCTCTCTCTCCCTCCCTCTCTCTCTTTCGATCCCTCCCTCCCTCTCTCTCTTTCCATCCCTCTCTCTTTCTCTCTATCCCTCCCTATCCACCCATCCCTCCCTCTCTCTCTCCCTCCCTCTCTCTCTTTCGATCCCTCCCTCCCTCTCTCTCTTTCCATCCCTCTCTCTTTCTCTCTATCCCTCCCTATCCACCCCTCCCTCCCTCTCTCTCTCCCTCCCTCTCTCTCTTTCGATCCCTCCCTCCCTCTCTCTTTCCATCCCTCTCTCTCTTTCTCTCTATCCCTCCCTATCCACCCATCCCTCCCTCTCTCTCTCCCTCTCTCTCTCTCGATCCCTCCCTCCCTCTCTCTCTTTCCATCCCTCTCTCTCTTTCTCTCTATCCCTCCCTATCCACCCATCCCTCCCTCTCTCTCCCTGTCTATCTATCTTCCCATCCATCCATCCATCTATGTCTGTCCGTCCGTCCATCCTTATTTTTTGACACGAGGGGAGGATTTTTTATTATTGTCCACAAGGTGTCAGTGTTTGTTTGTTTGTTTTAGTCATGAGCAAACGTTGTTTTTTTTATTAGCCGAATTAAGTGCAAATGTGATAAAGTTGCGTATAATAAAAAAAAGGTGTGGTTAATAACCAGATTATTTTAACGCTTTACTTCTAACGTTGTGTATTTATTTTATGCCATGAACAAATGAGATTTGAAAGCATTTTCCATGTTTGGTTGTAAGGAATGTAATGACGAAATGTTGTGTTAGAGTGTTTTGGGTAAGCCCCTGCTCTACTTTGCCCTGACATGTCACTATAAACTTTTCCAACAAGGTTAAAAACAACGTCACCTACCCTGACTCTAAACGAATGAGCGTTCTTGATATCTTTATGTTACCTTTTGACAGCCAACCAACGTGAAGTTTGGTTCCATGTGTCCAATGAGGAGGAGGAGCACGCTGACGTTGCGGTGACGCTTCTCAGGAAACGAACAGCAGCGTTCAGGACAGATTCGCGCGCGCGCTCGCTCGCTCGCTCGCATTGAACCGGTGACCGTCAGAGAGCAGCGAGCACCCGAGCATTCACTGGAATAACTCCCGTCTGGATCACACGTACAACATGACTTTTGAGGAACTTAACGGATATTATTCAATCGAAAGGTAAGTTTATTACATTGTTGTACATTAGATACTATTAAGACATAATGATGAAATTATGCAAACAATGATGTAACTTCTGATACGCTTCAAAATCTCAACATTATAAGACATTAAAAAATACAACATTATGCTAACATAAATAGCAATGGTAAAATGAATGTTGATGTTAAATAGTAACAACATAATGTCAAACAGGTGAATCGTTAGTTGCGCGAGTTCAGTTCACGAGACTACAGATCCTTCTGTACGCATGCGCAGACCCGAACTTCATTAACAGTTTACCCATCACAATGTATATATATTTTTATTAGTTTCCCCCTCCCATCATAAATCACCGCTTTGTACCTTATTTATGTGTTTTGTCGAAATAGTAGTAATTTACTATAAATGATTAATATTTATATTTACTTTGTTCAAAGCTATATAGATGCGACGTGCAAGTTAATTTATAGGCTGCGAACGTCAGCTGATTCAGATATTAACCTATTAAAACCTGCAGACACAAAGTGAATTTTTATTTAAGTTTATCGGCAAATTTATCTTGGTTAATTTAATATCATAAATATAGCAATAAAATGACTATCAGGGTGTTGACCACAACTGTAAATTGAGCTCGCTCTTACATTCCAACGCTCTTGCGTGCGGTTCACAAGATGTTCTTGGCTTTAATAGTGGCATTAAATCACCTTTAATGTGTTTCTGCAGGATGGAATCGGTTATTAAAGCTCTGGAAGAAGTCCTGCGCTCTGCCTTGCCCCAGGGGTGTATCACAGTTGGGGTTTACGAGGCCGCAAAGTCACTTAACGTGTAAGTTTAAACCCATTGAAACGCTTCCGGTTGCTGCAGCAGGTGCATTTACAGCTGCAGTTCCGCATGTTACTCTGCCCTCAACCTGTCTGCAGGGATCCTGATAATGTGGTGCTCTGCATCCTGGCCACGGACGACGAGGACGTGAAGGACGTGGCTCTGGAGATCCACTTCACCCTCATCCAGGCTTTCTGCTGCGAGAACGACATTAACATCCTGCGCGTCAACAACACGAGGCGCCTCGCGCGCATTCTCGGGGGCGCGGGCATGCACGGGAGCGAGCAGATGGACCTGCACTGCATTCTGGTCTCTGTAAGTGCAGCTCGTTGTAACTAAATTAAAAAAGCACTTATCACTGAAATTGTTTATAACGATCTACCAGAGGTGGACAGTACTGATGATGCCGATCTTCTAGCTGAAATATAGACTCTTAATACACTACTATATCTCAAAATCAGCCAAGATGATAGTTAGTGTGATCAGGTGTGCTTCAAAGGTTGAAGCTAACTGTGAGAGGCTGCTGGAGGCTTTCCAACTACTAGAGTTAGCAGGTGAACTGCAGATGAGCCACTCCCTCCAGGAACTTGTCAGGACATGTCCAGAGAGACTGCCTCAAGACTCTCACGTGAACATCTTGAGCTGTCCATTGTTCTCTTCATGCAAATCAGTTTCTTGACAGGAAGTTCCCAGTTTAAATTTGCATTGGAATTTGAATGAAATTAAAAGAGAATTCGATGCTTCTTGTATTATAGGTATGTAAATCATCCACACATCTGCATACTTAAACAGAAATTAAGTTACCTGTAGATGAATTGCCATAACTATAATTTAATTGAAAATTCACCTTTTAATAAAACATGTAAAGTTGTTCTGATTTGTTTCACGATCATGTCTTTAACTCTAAATATATGGAGTGTTGTTCTTAAGAGATTTAATGGCTGTGGCTATTGATAACTTTTTTTTTGTATTTAAACTTTGAGTACAGCTGAGCAGTAGTTTTAGCAAAGTTTTAGCAAAAATATATTTCTCAAAACATGCTTTTAAAAACCTTGCCTGTTGTGGAACACCACAAGATGTTTTTAATCACAGTGCTTTTACATTACTCACAAAATAATTATCATTTTACAATGACGGTTTTGAAGTGAAGTTGGCAACATGAAATTCTTTTATTTAAGGAACTGAATCATTTTCTTACCAAAACTGTAAGCTGTGACAGGAACTGAGTCGCTGGTGGTTGATAAAAGATGCAGAGATGCACCTGACTGTGAGGGGAAGAAAACAGTTGTTTTGCATTCCTTCAGGCTAGTTGAGTCCCTTGCAAACACAAATATTTTAATGCGTGGGAACACAAAAACAAATTAAAAAAATAACATTTCCTTACCATCATGTCCCTCTAGGGCAGGGATTTCCAAATCCAGTCCAGGGTGGTCTGGCCCTTCAAATTTTAGTGGCGACCTGGCTTTATGCATTCTATTCTCGCTTCAGACAAGCTTAATTAGTGTGATCAGGTGTGTTTGATGAAATAAAAAAAATGTACAGGGTTGCTGCCCTCTTGGACCTTATTTGGAGATTCTGCTTTAGTGGCTTTGTTATGATGGAAATCCATTTGTTTTCTAATAAAAAAAAACTTCAGTCCTACCAGGTAAAATTAGATCTTTGCCCCAAAGTATCAGTCTTGCTGCACTCTTGCCGTAGAGGGTATAGAACAGTGGAGGCAGGGTCCAAGGCGTCACCTGTACCGTTCTGATTCAGGGGTTTGAAACCAGAAGCGGGCTTTCTGTGGTATAATAGTGTTATTATTGGGTTTTAAAGGTTAAAAAGAAAAAGAAAAAAAAACTAATGGGTATACATAAACAAATTCATCACTCTCTCATCTGTCATTTTGGTCAAAATTTGACATTTTATTAAATAAAAAAAGAAAAACACTTTTGGATCAATGCTTGAAATGAGTTAAGGCGGGCGATGTTTGACCAAACACATTAAAATCAAATAAAGCTGTTTTTCTGCTCGTTCTCAGGTTCCTCACGCATCCACATGGAAAAACCCAGCTCTGGGAAGAGTCAGCCGCTTCTGCAGAGAGAGCCGCTGTATGGACCAGTGGGTGCCCATCATCAACCTTCCAGAACGATGAGCTCAGCACACGCAATGCAGTAAAAATGATAAAATCTTAAAAAGATGGTTGGAAAAAGGCATGAGCGGATGCAGCTTCAGAATCAAGCGGAGGAGCAGCTCCCTCGATGATTCAGCAGTTTTGCGCTTTGTTTGTGGGACAGTTTGAGGAGTCACATGAACCTGGTTGTGAATGGAGCACCTGAGTCCCTTGTGACAGTTTATTAGTGCAGTGTCATAAAGCACTTCGGTTAATTACAGGATGTTCTCCGTGGATATTTATCGCAGAGGCTTCCCTCTTTGTATCTTAGCCATCATTTCTGAAAATCATATCAGTAGCACTCGTTTATGAATGTTGGGGAGTAAATGATTTCTAAAGGACTTGCTTCTACTACTGAGAACAACAATGCTTTTGTGGTATTCTGTAAAAATGCTTTTTTTTTTTTTTTTTTACATAGGATAATTGTTCTTTTGTGGTCTTTAATTTATTCTATTTTATTAATTTAAATAAGTATTTATGTAACTTTTTATACTATGATATATTGATATGTGAACTGAATTTTGTGATATAATAAAAGTATTTTTACTTGAATGGCCTGTGCTTCACTCTATTGGAGGGTTCCAGACGGGGAGAACAGGTTCAGATCTGGCCAGCAAGGACACGCTGGACTCGGTGGCCTCACTCACGCTTACAAAAGCCAACTGAACCTTTCTTTTGTGCAGCTGTAGTGAGCGTGAGCACTGCGTCCATTCATCAGATTCCTCTTTCTGCTCAGATGAGCCGCTCGGGTCTGTTACTGTACTTTTGTGAGTCATTTCACCTTAAATTGTGCAACAGTAAATTTGTAGGTTACAAGTCAATGTGCAGGAAGTGCATTACGCCAAGTGAAACCTGGAATTAACAGAGCTCTGTCTAGGCATGGCTGTGATCACATGTTCGGGATACATTGGGCGCCACATAGGCTATGAAAGCAGAACTTCCTTTTGCGTTTTTTTCTGATGCAAGCTTTGGGTAATGGTGATGGGACAACCCCCAACGTGATTAATCTCAATGTGTTTGCATTCATAAAAGACATTCTTTGCTTTAAAGCAACATTGATTGAGGTGGCTATCCTTGTGTGCAGTTTCAGTTTGCTCTTTGACGTCTTTTAAAGGTTATTTTTAGAAAGCAGGTGTTTCACATGAAGCTGTTTAGTCATGACTCCTGATTTACATCACAATGTACCACTCCTTGACCTCAGAGGAACACCCAGCCATTGCCATATTAAGCAGTTTTCTAATCACGCAACAAAACCCAAACTATTTAAAACACTTCTACACCAAATTTTTTACTAAAATCTACACTATATGAAACTGCTAAGATTGTTCTATCAATTAATAAGAAACAAGTGTGACTTGGCTTTTAATTATTTATATTTTTTGCCTCTAGCAATTAGAAACACATCAAATTGTAAATCTTATTTTTCACATCAGACTGTAACTTTGTTAATGACTTAACTAGCGCCGAATATCTGAATTTTCCAAGCCACTGAAGTAAATAAAGCTCAAAATTCAGTTTTGCCTGCATTATGGTCAGTGTTGTGCAAGTTGCAAACTGGAGTATATTCCATTCTACTTATTACTGCAATTAAAAGTAATACCTTAAACCACTAGATTACCTAGTACATAGTAACTTTAAAAATAATATAGAGCTACGTAATTATCAACAAATCAATACCCAGCATATGCAAAACATAACATAATGACTCTAGAGGTATAGTCTACTTCTAATAACAGAATAATTAATACTGCTTAAAAATGAATGACACCCAGCATATAATTTGGTTCAAATTTTCTTATTTTAAATCGCACTGCAGTTACTCATCTGACCCCTTGAAGCTCTTCCAAGTGTCCATTAAAGTTAAAAATTCCCAATTCCACAGTTATTATATTAAATTATATAAGAAAAGACATGTTTACACCCCTGGATCCATTAGAATACTGTAACACGTTTGAAGCGGGATACATTATTCTAACCCACATTTATTTAAGATAAACTACATTTTGTACAACAAAGGGCCAGGGTGACTCAAGTGAGAGCCAATCACCAAGCGCTAAGATTCATCCATTTTGCATCTTTTTGACTTTCTATTAGTGACGATCATTGGTTTGCCAAGAATGGAATGCATGAAATCATAACACATAGTCAATGGCTATGATATCAGGTGAATAAAGCACTGAACTGGATTCAGCTTTGATCAGGGATATCGCATCATGTGACAACACACACTGTCAAATATCCTGTTTTAAAAGTAAGTTGTATTTTTAGGATGTCAGTGTTGATGAGAAGCCGAATAGAGTGAACCCTGCTTTCTTCAAAGCCAGTGTGATCACCTTGCTGGTGCGACATTTTAAATGGAATCAACTTAAACATACCACAGGGAAACAGAGACACTTTGCAAGTAAAGATTTTATAGCATATGATATAATGAAAAATAAAAAGAATTAATTAAAATGAATAAAGTCAAAGTTAAACAAAACATTGCTACTGCCATTAAGCAAAACATCCGAAAGTAGTTCCCTCCGTGTTTGAGTATGCAACAAAACAAGCCATGCTTGAGACACGGAAAGGATTCTTCAATTCTTAAGATCAGTGTCCTGAGCCGATTGGAAAATCAACAACATCAGCATTGCAAAAGAATCTAATGAGAAGAGTACAAACTGTACAAGATACTAAGCTCTGGAAGAACACAGACACCTGTGACCCATTCCTTTTAACATTTCACAATTTTAATAAATCTTCCTTTTAAGGCACAGTACATCCAGCACATGTTATAAAGGCTTGAACACAAACAAGGATTAGAAACAGGGCAAAACTACAGGAAATACAAGTGCTTTTTCACAAACACACAGAATTCAAAGTGAAATGATCACGAGGTCGCAAACGCGTAAGAATGGTGCATTCTAGGTTTGCCAACATGCTAGCAGTGGTCTTTGTTTAAAATGTGCCAATTCAAAAGAGATAAACAGAAAGGCACTTAAAAATCAAAACAGAATACAGTTAATAAAACAAAAGTCAAAAGATATGTATTCATTCGTATCCATCTGTAAGGAGTGCTAAGGCACCAGGGTTTGATTGCACAGGCTAGTTGCTAATGGATCACTCTTCATTTATCATTAAAACACTCAGCAAGCCTTCCCTTCACCACAGACCTTTGTGAATGGTCATATTTACTGGTAAGTTGTAAAAAATCATTCAAAATTTCTACTGAAGGACTAATTGTTTCATAAATCAGCTTTTTTTCAAGCTTTTTGTATCATTTAATTTCCTACTTCAACCATGAGGAAGAAAAGAAAAGGCACAGGTTTACTTTTAAAAAGTCATTTAAATGTCGATATCTTCAATTTTTCTGAATATCTGCAAACAAAAAACTGAAGTAGGACACGTTGAGGTGCTAGTTGTTAGCGATTCGATTTTCTTTACAGTAAAATATACTGTAATTGTGGTTAAAACATGGCACAAGGTGATCTTAAGAAGGTACATTAGAGATAAAATTAAGGCTAAGAGTGGAGTGGAAACTTAAATAAGACGCCTGTGGTGGTTGAGGGACTACAATATATTGCAGGGTTTTTTATCCTTGAAGGGGTTTTCTGAGGCTGGGATGCCCATCAGCAGAGGGTCGTGTTTGGCATGTTCTGCACAATAACGCATGAGGTCGGCCGAGGCCTTCGAGACCTGGAGGAAACAGAAATAACGGTTTTCTTTTTAGCCACACCAAAAAGTACAGTAGGTACTTTTCACTTGTCCAGTGAACCACATGCCCTTCAGTTGCACAGAGAGACAAAGAAAGCATCACTATTGCTGCATTCAATAGGTGAAAATGCTTAAATTAGAATACAAGAAAATCACAAGCAAGAACAGTAAATGCAAAATAAATGCAAACACTAGAAGTGTCACTTTTTACCGAATCCTGTTTTCTAGCTCAGCTTCTCTCAGTTTGTGACTTTTCCTAAAATGGCTTCAAAATGATCTGATGATATAACTTATATTGGATAATGGAATTTACATTTGGACCCTCACACTACATATAGCAAACATAACAGCTACGCTACACTCCCTAAACTAGCAACTCGACTTCTTTCGTTATTGCTTTTATTCTGAGTAAAATGCTTAAAATGCTTCTCAAAGTTTAGGTTATATATTCTCCTGAATATATCTATATATCTGTGCAGATCTATTTGACATAGTTAAATAAAGACAACCAACAATCAAAACGCTCGGCCCCCTGGTGGTTCTAGGAGATTTTGTGTCATTTATAATAATTATATGGCATGATCATTTATAAAAGTATTATATTTATAGACAATTAAAAGTCTTTATCTGTAAACATGTAGCCTGTCAAACTTCTGAATAATAACCATCTATTTGAAATATGAAAGTTAATCATACACAACATGTGACAACATTAGGCGGCATTTGAAGTCTGTTAAGTTTCATGCCCCGAACAGAAGGATATGAAAAAGAATATTTGAGAATCAATCAGTTGGGCCAATTGCAAAGAGATTCTTTATCTTACTTTTTAGTGTTTAGAATAGTTTATGACATCCGGCCACATCATCATCATCATCATCATCATATAAATTTCATTTTCACTTAAAATCAAGAATTATGTGAAAGTAAACAGGAGGTAAGAAGCGTTGGATGGAATTTTCATTGCTTTCCAAAGTTCAAATTTATAGAACATTGGCCTACAATCTCAAAATATACGAGGATGTATGATCACCGTGACCTTTTACCTCAGATAAAAGAAAAGCATCTCTGAAACAACAAATCAGTTGCAGTAAAGGGACAGAGACTGCAGCTGTTTCCTTGGTGAGGCATCCTTGGTGGATGTTCACTAATTTATTAAACACGTACAGTGACGGTGGATAGAACTGATGGGATTTCAGTACATGCTCAATGAATAAGTAAATGTGAACTGAATATGTTATAAACAAACTCTTTGCTTGCACTGGACTATGCATCAGTGGATGACGATTTAAGCATCAACTCCTTTGAATTATATTTTTGCAAAATAATAGGGTCATGTTTTTATTGTAGAAACCATTATGAATTGTTATTGAATGGAGTGCATCAGTGAACATTTGTACACTGAAGGTCTTCATCTTTGTTTACTTATATCTTTTATGCTCTGGAGTCAAAATGCTAAACACTGGTGCAAATAAAGTACACCCCCCAGAAATGTCAGAGCATGCAAGTACATGTTAAAATAGTGTTTTTTTTACTAAACACATTTATACATAACAAAAACATTTTATTACTTACATAAATAAACTATGTTCCTGCTAGGGCATAACAGCCAAAAATACTGACATTTTTATGTTCAACTTTCTCAACTAAATGACAGATCCATAACTGCATTCTTCAACATACACAAGTACAAGTTATGTACAAGTCCCCCAACATGAACACGACCATTCATAAAGCTCTTTCCATTGACGACTTGGATAGAAAAGGGTGTGAGAAAAGGCTGAACTTAAGATCTTTCCAAATTATCAAAGCACGTTTAAGATTGACAAAAAAACTGTTGATGTAACATCCCCTAGTTACAATGGCAAGTATCAGTGCCCTGAATTAATCAGAAACTTAGGTCAAATTTACCTTTATCCTCTCAATACTGGCCTCCACTCTAAGTTGATGAACCATCCTCCTAGCATGAGCCAAATTGTTGGAGCCCGACATTTTAGAGGACATTTTTGCCACCATGTACCTGTAAAGAAAGCGTGCACATGTTTAGTTACATTATCTACAGATATCAGAAAAGACCACTGGTTCCTTAACATAAACAAATTTTCGGACGTAAAAAAAAAGTTAAATAATAGTAGCAAAAAATTTAGTGCACAATGACTGCTGGAGGGACCCCATATACTGAAGATGACTTGTTACTCAGTTTTTTCCAAGTCTATTTAACCTGTAGGTATTCTGTGCGTAAAGTTTTCAGGCCGTGTTGATAGATGAGGCTTGAGGGCTAACTTTGTTTATCAAGGGATTGTCAATGAGGAGCACATAAATCTTGGGTATTTATGCTGTATTTATGCTGCACCTGATTATATTTAGTGATTGCTTTGGCTTCTGTAAAATGAAATGTGTGACCATTTTAAATTTAGACTTTAGAGGACTTTTAAAGCCCTATAGACACACCTACAGTATGTAGTTGCTTCATCAAAGAGTGCCAACATGACCACCGTAATCAGTCCAAAAAGTGCATCAATGCATCTCTTCCTAGTTTCAATTATTTCAATAATGAATGTTCTCCATCTAACATCTTGGAAAGATATTGAACTCCCTCATACATGTCCCCCAAAAACATGTACCCCAAAAATCACAACTGGTTGTGCTGGCATTACATGCCAGAGATGTGTTAGACTCCACATGATAAATTGATAAACTTTACAACAGAGTAACAATTTAAAGAGCTAATTATTTATAGGTAGATCCTCAAATACATTGTATTTTCTGTTATTGCCCTGAATAAGCAAGGTATTGTAGCTGGAGGTTTAGATGGTGGATATTTATAATAATTTTCAAATGCCAAGACTTGATCTTGCTTGATGTAAAACTGTAGATGTAGTGTCAGTGTTTCTAAAGAACATTTTGGAAGCTAAACATAGGTGTAGCCCAAGCTTTTATGTGGTTTCTTAAAATGCTAAAGGTGTTGTATACAATTTATCTGAAGAGCTTTATTTCCCCGCGTTGAGATTTAAAAATCCAAAACAAACTCAGCCTTAGATAATTTGAGATCTCCTGCTGATTGGCTACAAGATTGTCTTGGTTCTGGCCATATATATATATATATATATATATATATATATATATATATATATATATATATATATATCCACACCCAGATCTGTCATGACACCATACAAGTTCCCTATAACTCATTTTAAAATCCAGCATTGCCCGATACAACACTGATAACCAAGGTCGGCTTTTCACATAGCTGAAATGTAACAACAGTGTCCATCTTACTTAAAAACAAAGATAAGAAGAAAGTCTTGGCTGATAAGCCAGTATCACTGAGTGGCTTATATGGTAAGAATTTGCTGAGGACTTTAGTGTAGTGCACCGAGGAGAATGTTTGTGAAGGGTTATCCCACCAGCTGCCACTAAACATGTTCACTCAGCAGATGATTTCACTCACTGTCCGAGTCACATGACCCGACAGTGACACCAGCACATACCACTGCTCATCCTCACTCAGCAAATTTGCATTTATCACCTGCACGCTGAAAAAGAGGATCACTCTTTTCAGGCGGATCAGTTTTACTGAAACTCCGCTCATTCACTAAGAAATATTCTGGTGCATCTAGAAGCAGGAACCTCTTCCTCTTTTTTTATTCCCTCTTCATTGTTCTCTGCACACAATTAAGGGTGAACTACACTGCTGCTAATATCTTACTTCGATGGATTTCTCGCTTTTAAAAAAAGAAAACTCAACCATCTTCTAGAAAACAGACAGAGGCAGCAGATTATTTGCATTCAAAGGGGATTGAACCCAGCGTGTTTCAGCACACAACAAATCCAAAGCTAAATTTGGCTGAAATAAACACACAAAATCGGATGAAGTGAATCCTTTCTTTTTTTGCAATAGTTACAATGGAATTGTGAGGAACACAACTCATATTAGTATGTTCTAGTAATTAATTTATCAAGAAATACTTTGTGAAGTAAAAAGAACCCTCCATTCTCTTTCTCCAGAGACTATAACAAGCCTATGTTCAGTTTACTGGGTAGGTCAGAGGTTATTTCTACAGAAAACGTTGTGTTAACCCCAGGGTCCAGCTCTATGGACCATGCTCTCGAAAGCACATCTGACGACTGTTTCATGGAGCGCTCTCAAAAGCACAGGACACCAATAGCAATTCTGAAAGTCAATAAAAACTGTAGTTGACTTATCTTCAAGAACTGACTTTCACGTGTAATGTTTGAAAATAAAAATTTTTAGTTTTTTGAAGCTTTGCTCCAAGTGTCAAATTACTGCAAAATATTAGACCAATACAAAAGACAAGACTGCAAAGTTAGTCGTTAAGATTAGTAATGTTTTCACTTAAATAAAAGTCTCTATTTTGATATGTGTATATGTTGATAAAATCGGCATTTAATCAAGATGGTTTCCTTTTTCCAATAGTTTTGCAAACATGTAGGTTGATGTTGGGATGAAGACGGCAAACATCTGTGATTCCACTAATTCTGACTTCCACATCATTCTGCATGCAGTTATCACTTGTGAGAATATGATCACCCCTGTCATCATGACTTCCAAAATGCCTGTTTTTGACTCCAGTCCTGGAGAGCTACTGCCCTGCATATTTTTGATTCAGCCAATATGAAACACCTGCTTCAATAACTAAGCTCCTATTTGCTTTTGAACAAGGCTGCAATTAAAGGTCTCCACACACGTACACAAATTGAAATGTGCTCACATGCTCAGACGGCTTCTATGTAAGGTTTTTTTTACTAGCTTTTAAAAATAAAACAAAGTGACATGGCATTTTTGATCTCACTTTGATCATTCGGCAAGATTTGTGAGCTCTGCTTCCATTGTATTCGTTCATGTGTGAAACTTTGGACTAAAAGTAGTGTAGTATAGATGTAGTGTGGCCTAAAAATGTGAAGGGCAATAGCCCTTCAGGACCAGTTGGAAAACCCTGCTTTAGATTTTCAAGATAATTAAAAAATGCCATGTCCATATCACCTTGCAACTCAAACTGAAGTGAAACGGACTGCCCCACTGAAATGAAGCAGATCTGAGCCTGGTTGGTACCTGGATGGAGATCTCAAGAGAAAACTAGTGAGGGCAGTGATGCCTACTCATCCTACAGTCTCTATGGATCATAGCGTCATAGAGCAGTGACATGTAATATGTCCAAATTACAGTAAAAAAAAAAAAACAAAAATATCATTTGGACGACATGTTAAATGGATTTTCTGACTCTCTTTGGTCATAAAAACTTCCCTTTTTTGGTGATATACACATCAAGTTCTAGGCTTATTCTTTGTGCTTAATAACTTTAAATTCTAACCTAATTCACAAGCATCAGGATAAAGATGCTCATGCACCTGCCTGGGCATTAAGTACTATTAATGTCCAAGCCAAAAATAGCCAATGTACACACCAGATGGGAATATGTGAACAAGACTACAAACAACCAATCCACACTAAACTACACAGGGACAGAGCTACAATAATGGACCACCATCAGTCAGCGCCTGAGGCCAAAACAAACAGCAGCTCTTGGAGATAATGTCTCATGTACGTCAGCACGCATACAGCAGATAACCAGCAGGTCTCACCACCTGAAAAACAAATGTATGTCTTGCGAGGGGATGCGCTGGTGCAGAGGCAACCCCCAAAAGTCAGCAATGTAGGAAAATTTTGAAAATAACCATCAAGATGAAGTTACTAACAGGGAGAGAATGGGAAAGCGAGAGTGATGGAGGATGCAGCTGTGTGAGGGAGGTTGTCCGTACATTATATCTGTGGCACGTTGCCAAATATGCTGCTTGTGCAACTGAGGTGCAATAAAACTCTGGTCCATTGTACTCTCTGCTTGTCACCTCCCTCTAAATGCCCCTATTCATCTCAGCAGCTGAGAAATGCACAACTATTCAACTTTGAACAACAAACTGCCCAGCAGAGCTCTGCATTTAGACTCTAGTTTTAAAACAAAGCAGTCTTTATGCAGCGCTGGCCTCTGCCAGCTTCGCTGTTTATGAGAGCATCAGATAATATATCTATCTGGGGCCAAAGGTTTGCAAATGGCTCCTCCCTGTTAATATGCTAGATCAGTCAATAATATGGAGACACATTAATGTCACAGAGCAGCGGCTGGGGTTGGGTTTATACAGGGAGGCTCCTTGTTCTGTGAAGGTTTCAAAATAGGAAAAGTGAGAAGTGAAAACAAACAGAAATGTGAAAATAAAAGAATCTTGCAGCATGATTACATGTCTAAGCTCACCCAGAGTGTTACTGAAGTCCAGAAAACATTTTAATGGCTAACTCATCAAATGTACATATGTTCATTCTGCTCTTGCAATCGATTGCAAGGAAAGATTGTTTAAAAATATATTGTTTTAATATTCTCTGCAGTGTCTTATTATTAATGATGATTAGCTATATGATTAATCTCGATAAAACTCTGAATATAATTTCATCTTACATTTACATTATAAATTATTTATAATAAATATTTGACCCCTCTAGACCATCACTGCACCCAAAAGGCAGTATTCATCATCCAAGTCTTTGAATAACCATATGTACCCCTTGTTCCTCCCACTATGATGCT
Organism: Danionella dracula; assembly: GCA_900490495.1. Classification (NCBI taxonomy): domain Eukaryota; kingdom Metazoa; phylum Chordata; class Actinopteri; order Cypriniformes; family Danionidae; genus Danionella; species Danionella dracula. The sequence continues at coordinate 5,661,424 of UELW01000100.1, forward strand.
TCCGCGACACCACCTGGTTGCTTTTGCTTGTTGGCACATAGAAAACTCACCTTATTCACATTCAAAAACACATTTTTTGTTCATCTGACAAGGTTTGGTTACACTTCCAGGTCACTCGACATGTTTGTTTTTCACTGAGATGAGCCGCATTAGCCATTTTGAGCTCCCAGAAAAACAAACGTGCATGAACCAATCTGAATATGACTTGAGGCATGTTTTTGATGAAGGAACAATACTAAAACATACAAGTAATGTCAAGTTCACTTGATACAGGAGTAAAACTAAACCTTAAATGGGATCCTAACCCTTTCTAGGTGAAAGAAATTATTACTGCTGAGAGAATAAATGCATTGAAGATAATTTGGTCATCACAACAAACATTTAATGACATTAAAAATAAGCACGTTTTTACTGTTTTGTTTTTGTAACATGTTAAATGATCCCATTTATTCCTTACTATTAACCCACCAATCATGCTTCATCTCTCAGTCTCCAATTGTAAAGGAGAGATTTAACACTGGCCAATTTAAAACAGTGTTTAGTTCAGTTGCATTGTAATCAACAAGAAATAAGGGTGAGGGCAGACTGCAAATACTGAAATTAAAATGAAATCTACAATATTGGCTACATTGATAGCGACCTTTTTAATTCTTGGGGTGGGAGGTGAGCTAAAGGAAACATGTAGCATCTGCGTATCATTAGAGGTGTATCATGTAGGGCTATAGTCAAGTCCAAGTCCAGGACAGTCGAGACCGAGTCCAATTCTATTCAAGTCTAAGTCAAGTCCAAGTCCAGTCAGAGTCCAAAACAAGTCAAAGTCAAGCTGCAACAACCTACTTTCCCTCCTGATGCATAAAAGAAAATGCCTGAGCTGCAATTCATCCACCTGCCACTGGAGGCTAGGCACAGAAGCGAGAAAATTCCAACTGAGACCCATGTTAAATCTGCTTAAATTTATAACCCCCAAAACAACACATTTAACCCCTGGTACCTAATGATTCCTTTTCCTTGTTTTGACTTTCATTAAAGCTATGATGGGGTGTTTTATTTAATTTGATTTATGGATGAGTCTCTTGACAAACCACCATTCATTAGGAAGTTTCCATTTGATTGCTCCATCAAACTATGTTCATGTTATGTACAGTCTATGGTCTACATGAGATTGTCAAGACTGGTTATATATATAATCCTCTGCAAATTCACTGCTTTAATTTTGATGCAAAATTCTTATTGTGAAACGATCTGATATGAACACATATTTATGAAAATCTAAATCAAACAAACATTTATTAGCATAACCAATATGAACAATTTAAGCTGCATTTGCTGATAAGTGAACATTTGTGTGTATAATTAGCCTTAATGACCATTCAAATCATTTTCTGAATTACATAAGTGTCTGGATACACTTCTGAAATATGAGTGAGGAGACCATTTTTGAACCTAGGCTTGCTCTGTATGGCCTCATTAGAAGTCCCCCAGCACTAAAAACTCTTTCGACCGCTGCAGAAGAGGCAGGGATAGACAGTATTTTGAGAGAAACTGTATGCAAATCTAGGTATGACTCTTTGTGTTGAAACCAGAACTTGAAGGGGTCTTCTTCCATAGTCCATAGAAAAACTCGAGACTCGAGATCAAGTCCACACTCGAGTACTACAGCCCTAATATCATGTTACCTGGAAAACCTCTGTAGCTCTTCCAACAAAAGATGATCTTGGTCTACACTGTGCATGGTGATCACACATTTGTTCTAACACCACTGAAATATTGTCAAAAAATGAGTTGGTCTGACTCCTTCGGGATATGAAATGTTTTGTGTTTTTAAAAATCTTATATAAAATATCCAATTTTTTCAAAGACATGTTTGAAAATTGTAAACAAGAAACCACAAGCACGTCTTCCCAGGAACACCTCATGTCATAATACTATTCTCCTGAGACTCCACAGACGTTTGAAAGGCGTTGCTTACAGAGAATTGTGAGCAAAATGTCAACTATTTCCCTGAAGAATGAGAACAAGAGACCCTATGAAACTAGGACTAAGCTTGTTTGAATATGAATAGTTTATGTAAGCTCAAGCATAACATCTTTTGTACGTCAAAGAGCCCCAAATGAAGCTTGAAAGAACACGAGCAGTCACCTCTCTACAGCAAAACATTTATAATAAGCCTTTGAAAGAAACACATGTGCAAAAAAATGGTCAATGAATGCTTTGGCAGAAAAAAATAACCTAGTCAAGCAGGCTTCTCATTACAAAGTTGCTCATATAGGAACACCTTCAGAGTTTCTGTATGTCACATGAATGGATGTGTCATCATAGGATCAAAGATCTTTTCCATGAACTCATCAGCACATGATAAAACCCTTCTGACATATTGGGCAACTGCTTCCTCAACATCAAGTGTTTTCTAAAAAATGGAAATATAATTCCCAACTTCCACCAGGGGAAAAAAACACAACCTCAAAAACAAATCACCTATTTCTGTTGCAGCCATAACATTTGCATATTTTCTTAACTAAACATGTAGAACATAGATTTATTAATACAAATACACATTTAGATTTCATAAGAATTTATGTTTTCATTTTTGTACTGTAAATGTCACATCCATAACATTGGAATAGCTCACATTCCTGCTTGCTGCCTCACTGATAATAATAGTAAACATTATGGTAAACAACTAAATTCATAGAAAGTATTAAGCTTACGTTTTCCATTACGTGGTTCTAAATAAACTCTCTGAATATAAATGTGTAATGTTGAATTTGTGGATTGGGGAGGGGAGCAGATTCTTGTAGTTGTTTCATGTATCCTCTTCAATTTCATGCCGAATAAAGGGAGAAAGAAGCAAAGCATGGATTGATCAGAGGTGACAAGACTCTTTCAAGGACAAACAAATAAACATGGAGCATGGCAAATCATGAACAGGCTTCAGAGAAAGTCCCTATGAAGAGAAAAAGAAAGTACTCACTCCAGTGAAGGTACACTGAACGTAACATTCAAAGTTTCCAAAAAGAGGAGACCTTTGTTTACTTTCTCTGGATAAAAAAAAAATCACTGTAATTTTCAGTTCACAAAAAACAAAAAAATCGGAAGAATAAAATGCAACATTTACTGGTTGAGAAAACAATATACAACTCTCCAGATTCTTCAGGTTTAAAAGCTGGATAATAAACATTGAAATGCAGATGGTTTGTCAGCAGTGGAACTGGGAGAAAAGCATCGACAACAATCCCTTCAGTACACGCCAGGGACTAACAACCTGTCCAGGGACTGCCCTGCCATCATTTCAGTCAAATGTGAGCTTGACACTGACATCAGCAGAACCTCATGACCCTTACCTCGAATAAGATATTAAAGGTGCTATATCATGTAAACTTGACTTTTCAGTTATTTATTTCATGTTTTATTATTGTTCATATTCAGATTGGTTCAGGCATGTTTGTGTAATCATATTTTCTGTTTTTGGGAGCTCAAAACGGCTTGATGGCAGTAAGTCACAACAATTGCCCATAGCACAGCCCACCAACCAATCAAATGAGCTGCGCATGCATCTCATCTCAATAAAAAAAAATATACGCACCGACGGATCCCGAAGTACAAGCATATAAAACCCCAATTGAATACACAATAAAAAGAAATTGTGTTTTTGGATGTCCATGGCTACACTAAAAGTGTTTTTGACTTACTAAATTATAAAAGTATTTGTCAGAGAACAAGAACAATCCAGGAAAGAGGACTTTAATTTGTTAGTGGCTCTTTACATCTTTACTTGTTTTGTCAACAAATTGATAGAGGACTGGTAACAATTTTTTTCTTAGTTCCTAAACTTAAATTAAAGATTTTAAATGACATCAAAAAACATAATTGGAAAAATGGAAGACTGCAGTCCCAAATAATAAATAGTTCACTAAAAGCAGAAGAAACCTGAGGCAGTCTATGTTGAACAGTGGACAATTGTAAAAAATGACAGTTAGCAAAAACCAAACTCCACCCAACCTTATCAAAATACTATCCTTCAAAAAATGGCACGACCCAAAATCTGGTGATACTCAGGTAGTGATCATATCTAATATTACATCTCTGGAATGGAACAACCTTATGAAGGATTATTACTGTTTTAAGTTCAGCCAGAGCTGCTGAGCCAATGAAGAAACACAGTGGACTGAACATAGAGATCACTTGTAAAACTCTCTGCCACCTGCACAGAACATTTCTTTCAATAAAAGAACAGTGGGACAAACCCCTTTGGGGCCAGTCGGCCACCCCGAGTGTGAGCTTCTTCCACACAAGACCTCCCTCACAAAACTCCCTTGACAAATGCACCCCTGTCAAAAGGCTAGCAAGGATCTTTGAGGAAGCTGCCCAAACTTCCCATAATCCAGGCTTTGTTCCCTTTTCAGTGAACTTGCCCTTAGAGTTTCTCATTGCTTTGTTTCCTTTGCAGCCTGAGTTTGAACCACCTGATTCCTCTCCACCAGTTTCTCAGCTTACAGAGACACCTCGTAGGATCAATAACTCTCTTTCATCATGGGAGCCACTTCCTTGAGGCTTGGCCATCTCTTCTCTCTGTGGGAAAATGCTCTCGCTACCTTCTCAACAGGAAGTCAGCTTTGATAAATTCCTGTTCAGATGCGGAAGTTTTGTCTATGTATGAATAGGTTGTTGTGAGTTCAATTCCCAGAGGAAACTCATATAGAGCAAATGGTAAACTTGATTGCATTGTACTATGTTTTCAAAAAGCATATGCATAGATTCTATATATGAAAGATCAAACCAGGACTTTCAACATAGAAGTAAGTTTTTACTTGACAGCTTATATGAGAATCAGATAGAGTATTTTGGTAGCTTTTTCATTAAATCAAAACATGAAAAGGTCAAACAGAGAAGCACGCTGGGAAGAAAGGACTGGATTAAAAGGCAGAAAAAAAGTGTGCGATGACAAGGTCATAAAGTAGAGTAAATTAACTTTTAATGTTATATATATATATATATATATATATATATATATATATATTAAATAAATTAAAACTTCTATAGAATACAGTGCAGCTTCATAAATACCGCAGGTTGATTCACCTAACGGAGGGGTTTAGTAAGAACTACACAAATCACTTGGGGGTGGTAGTACATTCCATTAAAGAGAAATGCAAACTACAAGGCAATGAAAGCATTTTTTGACATGCCATGCATGTCAACCTTTTGTAAGAGGCCCCTGAAAATAAATAAAAATCCTTTTGAAATCATAATAAGGGTACTTCAATTATCACCATAAAATTTGTATAAACATTTCCAATTCTGCACAGCAGAAGTCCCCAGTGGCAATGACTTAAGAAAAAGTACTTGATTTATCTTCAAACTTACTAAAGCAGACAATAAACAAAAAACCAACACTTACCTGTTCCCATTATTGCTTATTTATGTAATATGTAAAATCAATTACTTTTCTAAATTTAATAAATTGAATGGAAAACATTCTAACTTTAGAGACATAATGTCACTACCTCAAGCAGCTCCTTATAAGGATAAGAGCTGGTTACAGAATAACCTTAATCTAGTGCTGGTATCTCTAACACATCTGAAAGAGAAATCCCTTTATGACATTGCTGTGCTATATTGATTAGTGAAAGGTGAATCAGAATTAGCTTCTGCCAATCCTAGTTAATGAGCATGCATGATATCTGGAGGTTGCTCATCATTAATCACTCTTAATGGAGTTTGTAAACTTTGTCCAACAGGTCTGGGTCACCTATGGTCTGAGGCGATAATCATTTGGACCATCTGTCTGTGTTAATGGCCGTTAACTCCACTTCCTCCCGTAGGTCTGACCCCAACCAAACACTATAACAAAAACCTTTAGCCAAATTTCCCTAACATTGGCCTCTCTTGGATCTCATCCACAAACTTTGGAACATTAAAAGTGATTCATTGATGCCACCTTTTGGAGGGACAGAGTAGTGCTGAGCGTTAGCAGCATGCCACAGATTGATCCAAACTACAAGCTACAGAATGGGGATCACCAAATCTGGACACAGAGCCCTGAACATTTTTCGTTCAACCAACATGAAACACTCATGTTGCCTAATTAAGGTCTTCTTGGCTTGTCAAACTAGAGCAGAGTTGCAACTAAAATGTGAAGGGGTCCAAACATCCAGGACCATACTTGGTGATCCCTGCTACAGAAGATGATTTTTTGTATATTAATCATTGTCAAAATTCTCATTTGTCTGAATACTCAATTCTGATTGACTGGCAGGCGTTCATTAACTCTGAATAACTGCACAGGTAGTCCAAGTCGATTTGTTCACATTTATCCTTGCGTGACATTAGTAACAAACATTAACTGATCACTCAATACAAGTGCTAGACTAGAATTCAGCAATCGTTCACCTATTTGCTCAACTAGAATTATTATAGCGATGGCATTATTTAAGTTGTATGGATCTTTTTTTTACACCAACAACCATTTGGGGATCTCTGCTGGACTGGAATTGAAAGACATTTGATCGAGTCAGATTTCTGCACGAAGACAGGCGATTGTAGACAGCAGCTAGCAGTGTGTTTGAGAAAAAGGAGAGCAAGGAGTGATAAACAATCCCCTTTCCTTTTATATTTTCACATTAAAAGGAAACAAGGAGTTTTAAATCTGTCTTCAACCATTTAGATACCTAAATGTATTCAATGACACATTAAAGAGTTTGTAGTTTACTTTGTTGGTGTTCATTTTGAAAGTTCAGTGTTACTAGCAGAGCGATGTTATTTCTCTCACTCCTAGCTCAACTTGATCTCTCTAGCCTAGTGGAAAGTTGAATTTGTTGGGGTTAACGCAAGTTGTTGAAGATTACTTCATTTCTAGTGACTAATTTCTAAATAATAATAATAATAAAACTCAGACAGATGTCCATGTGTGAAATGGGGGAATCCCTTGTTGCTGCAGTGAGTATAATTGAAACCTACTATGGGAAGGGAATTGGCAGATCACAGCAAATGGACATTGCTGTTTAAAGAACAAAGAACATTTACACAGTGGATTTAGACATCATGAATACACTACAATTATTCTAAAAATGTGAATGATCAAACCTGATGTGATTTTGATGTATGAAGCATGTGAATACTTTAGACAGCCCTGTATGTTAAAGCATCCAGAAGTAAAATATCTCTCCAACAAAAACCCAATTAAACGATCAGTATAGCTTTAAGCTATAGTCTAATAATTGTAACAACTTCAGTTATATTGTTCCACTCATTCACATAGATATTCATATCTGGGCTGTAATAAATATGTGAACAAAATGTAGAACAAAACACATCCCTTTCATGTGGAATTTTAGCAATACATGAAATATAATAACGAAACAAAATATCTAGACAAAATTCTGTTCTGATTAGGGAAGCAAACAAAAGGTTTCAAAACACTGCAATGCAAAAAAATAGAACTAGTACACATTTCAAAACCTTAAAGGACTGATCAGTTCCAGGATGAACTCTGCTTACTCACATCTTTTCAAGCCACAGACCTCTGTATAACAGAGAAGGGAGCGCAAACACATGATTTTGACAAAAGTTATTTCAAACGTTGATGCAATAAAACTACAAGTTCAACTGGGATAGAGGTGAACGTCTGGTTCAAATAGAGCCATCCACAAATATTTAAGTTTTTTTCTGGGTAAAAGTTTGAGTCTCATTCTATGAAATTGAATCAAGTGACATAATTTGACATTTCTGCAGTATGAAACGGTTTTAGAAAATGATTGGAATTTATTGGTCAGTACTATAAATTCTTTGATGATGCAAGATCTTAGAGGAGAGCAAGAGTTATTTGGAATGAGTGTCAAATAAGTTATTATCTTCGTGGTCTGCCCATTTAAAGTTGTGAAATCTTTAGATTCCACTTATATTAGCAACAACCAAAACGTTCAATTTGAAAGATTTTTATAACTGCTGCATATGCTCTTGATTTGGGTAAGAAAATGCAAGTGTGTACCTAACCAGGCAAGCCCAGAGAATAAACCTTGCTTTCACTTTCTAGATAACAAACATTTCAGGGTTGACATCCGAATATCGATGTTTCCTTATTCCACTAGAGTGCATCTGCAGTAGCTATTCAATTTGAATAGATGCAACAATTTTATTTTACAACATTGATTTTGAATCAATAGAAAAAACAATTGACTTTGTGACTGATGTATTCTTATGCAGTTTAACAGAATGAGAGGGATCCGATACAGGTTAAAGAATATGATCTTACACTATGCTACATAGGCAAGATAACAAAGAAAATAGGTATTTTTGAAAATTGAGTCAAGCTTTTGAAGAATGTATGTATTAGGAGATATATTTCTTATTCATAAAATTATTGGTATTTTATTCTGAGGACCATTATATTAGATTACAGAGATTGCTATTAAATGCTGAAAAAATACTTTTTTTTATTTGTTGTTTGCTTGCCCTCTTAGAGCATAGATAACACTTATTTCCTGACAATATGGCTAACAGTTAATCAAACGTCAAGTTCTAATTAGTTTGGGTAAAAAAACATTTTTAATAATCCATCAACTAAAGAATTTCTTTGAGAATTCAGATTTTCAGATCATGTTTCCTTGTAGATTCATAAATTCAGTGTTCAAAAAGTGTTTGAGTGTCTCCTTTGAGTGAAAACCAGGTGTTCATCCTCGGTGGCCATTTCACCAGTTCCTGGTTTCTAGAATTTACATTTAGGGTGAATTTCATATCATTTGTGTTCAGAATGGTATAATTATTCCAGATAAGAAGAGTTCCCATTTTAGGTCAATTACATTGAGCAAAGTAACTTTTTTACAATATAATTAGAATAGAGAAAAATAGTTAAACTTTATTGAAAAAAAAAGTAATTGAACAGATCAAAACTAAGTTTAATCTGCGCAAATCAAAGCAGATCATCATGAAGATGCTAGTTTTGCAAGTTTTCAAACTATTGGAATCAAACCTTATGTAAGCTTAAATATTTATAAGAATGATACAGCTATTTAAAAACCTGCTATTTAATATTCAATACAGGAAACATCTGGAATCCAACAAACAGAGCAGTTGTGATCGTGCAAAAACTCAATGCAAACACAGAATATTTACCAAACTATTTTTTTCTTTAACTGTAAAAATGCAGTGATCAGAATGGGCTTGTTTTAGACAAAAGAAAATCTATTAGCATATGTTTCTATTAACACAAAAGCCATAAACAACAACAGATTTGAGCAGTTCTGGAGTTCTGTGTTGCAGCCATGTGAAGGGAAGTGAAGAAAAATCTATTTAAATATCACTCAATCATGTATTTAATGTAATAAAGTTATAAGTAAATGGATGAGGTATATTGGCTGGTAAATTGTGTATTTTTATTATGTACTGATTTTTTTATAATGAAAATAGCCATTTAAACAAAAGGTATTTTTAAACTTTTACAGAAACAGGGAGTGGGACCAAAAGGCAGCCGACTTTGCTACTTAAAAAGTTTGATGATTCAAATCAGGGCAAACAGGAATTTTTTTTTTCAAATGCTAAAAATTACATAACTCAAGATGTTTTTTAACATTAAGTAGGTGATTTAATATTTGTGGCGGTTTAAACAGTAGCCATCCAAAAATGTCTGCACATGTCTGATGTTATATAACTAAGGCAGAAAACCAAGAGGAGCTGAGTAATGAACTGATGCTAATGATTGTGGCAAAACCAAGTGACCTAATTTTGAAGTTTTAATCTCGATGTTTAAAAATCTCAAATTGTTGAATGATTTAGAATAAACAAATAGGGCACGAGGAGTTGGACGGTCAGCCATTTTCTTTGCTATGCTATAGCTCTCGCTACAATTACTCTGGCTAGAAATAGCAGGTGAATATATGAACCTGTTTTCATATGAAGTCAACAAGCATCTTATTTGTATATTTTTTGAAGAGCAGCTTGTTGATAAAAATGAAAAAAAAAAGCGGGCAAGCAGCAAAATGATAGAGATTCGTCAACCTGGAAGTAGGCCATATTGGACATACTCGCCACTTTTCAGTGAGAAAACTAAATTACTGACATGTTTTAGCTGTGTTAATCAGTCTGACCATAAAAAAAAAACATTTAAGATGCTACTAAATGCTGAAATTTATATTAAATCAAGGAGAAGAGTGCAAAACAACTGAGCGATGAAAGGAGGCGCTTGTGGTTATCCAGGATATCCACAGCAAGAATAATGAAAACATTTGGGTTTGTTCTTCTCATTTCTTTTCTTTCTGTATTTTCTCCGGGAGTATCATAACACGTCATGTCATAACATGATCAATTTCCGGTTAGATGACGCGCCGTGAAAACACTCTACAGAAAATAATATGACCTGTCCGAGCCATCAGTGAGTGAAAGGCATCTCTTACAATACGAAACAACATCACAGCTTCATTTATTTTTCTTATTTGAACAAAAGAACAGAATAAAGCTGTTCATTTCTTTAAAAAAAATTCAGATTAGTCTGGCAGAGGTAAACGGCTAACACAAACTAAAAGGAACTGCAGGTAAACTTCCATACAAACAATATGGCAGCCTCAGATGTGCTCTGCTTAAGTTGTTCATCGGGTTGTGACGATACCTCAGCGGCCCTGTAGTTATTTCAGAAATGATTTATCAGAAGTGTTAGTGGGAATAGTCAAAATAAAATAAATTAAAAACAGCGAACTGGAGAAAGGAGACATTCTAAAGCATGTTAAGCTAATTTCACAAAAATGTGTACAAATACATGGATTAAAAAAAAGTGTAGAAGCCCTTAAAATGCAGTCACTACACTTTAAGCAAGTGAAATTCCAAAGGGTGCAGAAAAAATGTAACCATAAATACGGCAGCTTCTCTTTTCAAAAAGCATTTCACAATTTAAAACATCCAGTATCAGCAGGCAAAGCTTGTGTTCCTCATATTAACTCCACAAATCAGGACGCAACTTGAATGGCACAGATTCAGAAGTCAAAGTTCATTAAGTTTTATTTCTTACTCAACATGTCACATTCTTTGCTCTTCATTCACATACATTTCAATGCAGCGAGCTACACAAACAACATGATGAGGTGAGGAAATCAAACTCAAATCATTTAAGGGAGTTTGCTGACATCCAAAGGGCACTGTGTCAACTTTCAGATTAGATCAGACCAGAGTCTCACCAGTCTTCTCCCAACATGAAAACAGCATGGATGTAGCTAGCTACCGAGCTGGTTACATTTAGTTTCCTCAACAAAACAATGTCTTGAGGGAATGCTCTTTTACTAGTGTTTAATGAAAGAGAAAAATGACAGGCATGGAGCCAAACACATGGGTCATTAACAGTTTAGTCATGCATTCAGGCCCCTTCGCAGGGGAAAGAAAAGGGGTTGTTAAATGCCAAGTGAAAAATATCAATGGTTTTACAAGAAAGACAGCTATTTAGTCTGGAAGTTTTGGTTCAATCAAAACGAGCAAATATTAACCACGATTTTCCTTCAGTTTGATTATGATAGATGCTCGTAGATAGAGAGTCTAGTTAGAAATAAATTCCTTAGAGACTGATGGGAAAAAACAAGGATAAAAGTCTTTCATAAAGTACTTTGAACTGTGGACACAACAATGTCAAAGCCCGTATTTAACGTTCAGCACATCCCCTATGACTTCACAGTCAGAGGAGAAGTAAACCCGACCGTCTTGTCTGTACCTGCTAATGAACACTTTACAGGACTTCCAATGTTCTTTTTCCTCATAAACCACTCGAGCAGAGTCCTGGCCTACTACAACAGTGACTCAAATACAGGAATTTCCCTCGCATACCAACCAAAGGGTGGACACTACACATTCAACTTTAAAAAGTTTCCTTTTCAGGCTCCTCGTGTCATCTTTAACCGTTACCGTTAGCTTAACGTTACCCGTTACTGTGGCAATCTCGCTTAAAAACATGAATAAACTTTCGTTTATAGACTATGTACAAAACAACTTTAATTGATTTCGACAGAAATGTACATAATAGACATAAATAAAGATGGAGGTCCTCGAGGTTTGGACTATTATGAAATACGAGCGTTTAAAGACGTTAAACATCTCCACCGTCGATAGTTTGTGTTTAACTTACCTTTCAAGCAATCTCCCAAGAGTGCTCTCCTGATAAATCAGCGAAAACCCCGAAAACACTCCCCCGGGTTGGTTAGCGTTACGTGAGGTACAGATGGTCCGCGCGAAAAGACCCTTTGGAAAACGATTAAAATACTTTCATAAAATTATTTGCATTCTTTCTGACTATTGAAATGTACTCTTACTATGTGAATGACACCGTTTGTAGCACTTCCACCTACGCTGACCAATCCCGCTTGGCGTAAGATGTGACGTCACCTAATGAAGCCAGCGTGCGGTGGATATTAACTAACGTTTACCTTTGTTTTCTTTATTTATCAATTCTGTAAAACTCCCATTTTAATTCAGATTTTCTATTTTTAAGTCTTCATTATTCGTTGGCATATTTATTATTTTCTGTGTGCACCAACAATGTTTTATGTTAAAAATACTTTTTTATCTATTTTTAAACACAATTTCTCAGTATCTTAAACCTTCCATGAGATAAACATTCCTTTAGTTAGATTATTTCATTTACTCTGTATATTTATCACCAAACTATCAAAAGTGTGAGAAAGTAAGTTTTAACTGCTTACTGAATCTGAGTCAACTTTTCAGCTAATGGTACCAAAGTCTGAACAATGAGCAATTGTTTCTTTCTAAAGTATTTTCTCTGATACATTTTAAATAAAAAGAAATGGGTCAGTGATGTCAAACAAAACGACTTTTAATAATACAGAACAATTGATGTAAATAAATTATATGAAGTGTCAAATCAATTTCACTTACCATGTTTTTTTTAAACTAGATAAAAAATAAATTCACAAACATCCAGTATTAGCATTAGCATCAGCATCGTCCTTAATTTAAAACTAAATGCAATTATTCGTATTCAAGGGGGGGGAAAATTTTTTTTAACAGAGGAATACTGTTGGAAGCAGCTAAAACGGGTGAAAAAAATGCTCTGTTACAAAAAGAAGATATCAGCATACTAAGCAACACCACTGCAAGTTTTGGAATTAATCTCTAAACTATTCTATATCTTTATTGTTCATTTTCTCCCTTTAAACCCTTGTTTTTCTACATTTGTACATACTTGAGCATTTCACTTTACCCATACTCATTATCAAGAATCAGAAAAAGCTTCAACCTTCATAAAATATAAAAAAAAGCATGCAAACATGTGATTTGTCATATATTGCCTTAATAATTTGGATAATTAGCTGAAAACTGGTACGATTCAGATATTTTCACAAACACACATTCATGCAATCAAATTTAAATCGTATTTTTATTTAAATTAGCATAAAAAGGAAGAAAAAACCTAACCCATACATTTCCAATGTGATAAAAATAAAAATACACTTCTTTACAATAAAGTGATTCAATACAGGCACTACAGTTTTCATACAGATGATAAGAAGCACTGTAGAAAAATAGAAATCTCTACGTCTTAACATAATGAATAGTGAAACTTCAGACCTAAAACTTGTTTAAATCCATCAGTGTGTGTGTGTGTGTGTGTGTGTGGTGTGTGTGTGTGTGGTGTGTGTGCGCATGCGTGCGTGCGTGTTTTCAGAAGTCAAATGAGAAGGGGTTCACTCTGACAGCCCTGGACACAGTTCGTTCATATTTTTGGTTATAAAAAATAAATTGTAAAATCTAGTCTTGGAGTAAAAAAAAAATTGCTGCATGGTTAACAAAATTCTCTTTCTTCTCCCTTCCTCCATTAGTCCTGAACCCCTCCTCATCCTCCTGATCCACACTGTGTGAATATCCCTTCAAAAGTTCTCTTTATATCCACCAGATGGTGGGAAAATCTCATTTTCAACACAAGCTAATGTTTTCAAATGCAGCTCAAAGGAACATAAACAGTGAAAGGGAGTTAGATATTGACAAGGCTGGGCTCCAAATGTCTGTGACCACTCATAACAGGCAATAGGGAGACCTCCGTGGTTCGGCTGACTCGTGGAGGCTACTCTTGTGCTTCTTTGCCAGTCATTTTGTAGATCTCTGTTGGACCATCTACGTGTGTGATGGTGGTGGTCAGCTGAATGTCCTCACCACTGTTTCCAGTTTGGTCCACTGCATGGCCCGCAAAAGACAGATGGACTAAGATTAGTTTATTTTTCAACATACTAAACAAGAACACATCCCACAGTTATTGAGACTACTACTACCACCATCAAGCCCCCATGTTTAATAACAACCAAACACTGTAAAAAAGTAACAAGCCAATACCTTGCTTGATCAAAACCTTGTGTTAAAAAAACACTTTTTTTTTTTAATTGTGAGACAATTGCTAGACAATTGTCTGTAGCAATAGGCTTCATAATCTTACTTTGATGGAGTTTTCAACAACAACAAAAAACATACCGGCTTTGTTTGAAGGATATTTGTTTGTTATTTTGCTTTAGTTTGTAGCGAAGACAACACAATTGGTTATTAGTATTATTGTAGTAAATATAACCATCAGTCATTAGCAACAGGTCGAGGGTGAATGAAAAATGGCTTAGGACACACGAAGCTCATAAATCCTACGCTTGTTTAAAAAAAAAAAAATATATATATACATACATACATACATACATACGTTTTTATTCAAGTTTTGAATTCTGTGAGCACACTTGAGCTCCGGACAAGCAACAACTTCCTGCTCTTTCTGTTGATGCACAATAAGAATTAACTGAGCTGTAAATACCTCTAACTAGGTCCATGTGCTGCAATGTGTTTTGTTTTTATTCAAAATGCTAGTTTTGACTTTTTTGACTGAATTATTTTTTATTATGTATGATTAGGATATAAACCCATGTCCATTTTCAATTAGCAGGAAGTAATGGACTGCTAAAATGGCTCTTTTCAATATGATTTTGGCTTTGATAATAGGGCAGTGTAAATTGTTAGAAAAGTGATGCAAAATTGCAAATGCACAGCTGCACCTTTTAAACCTTTAAAGCAGGTTCATAGATTTCTAGATAAGTTTTACTACAAAATGGTCAGCAGCACAGACTACCTTTTGCTTCTAGTCGTAGTCCATCTGTTTGAAAAATGATCTAATCTAATAATGTCCCAATAACTAATCTAGTTGAAATAAAGGTCACCCAGAAAGAGGAAGTTAACATTAGAATCGGGATGGTTTTCAATAAACCAGCCAAAAACGATCCCTGGCCTAGATTAGAGATGCTTGAAGCAACAAAAGAGGCCTGTTTCTCAAATGCCCCCTCCCCTTCCTGGCTTGAAAATTTCCTCAACTCAAAACCCTCCACACATGAGAAAAGAATCAGGCCTAGTCAATGTGTTTTTAGATAAAGGTCATCTAAGGAATGCCTGTTCAAAGTCTTACATAAATGATCTGAACCTGATGAGAATGAGTGGACTACTAGCCCAGGAACCAAAAACCCAAGAACAACTTGAGCTGGATGCCTCAAGGTGGAGTTTAATCAGTGTATAATTCATTATGAGACTTTTCAAGTAAACATTTCAGCACAACTCTTTCCTCGAGAAATTTTAGAGTTGTGCAGTCAACTAAAACCTATTGCTTTGGGGGTTTTTTTTCAGAAGACTTACCGCTTGACTGTTCATCTCCATATCGCTTGTGGGACGGAGCGTAGAGAAACAGGAGGGCAAATACGTAAAGGTTCCACATCCCATAGATTCCAGTGAAAAATGCACTGTTCACCTCAACCGTGTACCCACCCCAATGCCAGTGTCCCTCATTCACCTGGGGACAGACAAATATCCGGAACATTTGACTGGTTTCCAGGCACCACAAAATTACAGATTAGTTATAGCTGACAGATTATCCATACCTGGCTAATAATGAAAAAAATGATGGTCATGGCGGCACATGCTAGCGTCACCAACATCAGGAACTTGAAGCGGAAGATCAGACCCTAAACAAAGAGTTAGAATTTAGCAACATTAAAAAAGGGAAAAAAAACTCCTGTTCTTAAACAATACTAGTTTAAATACAAATGCCTTCATTAACAAAAAAAATCCTTTGTAAATGATAAATATGTTATTTTCCATACTAAACTACTCTTAACTTTTAAACTATTCAATTATTGGAGGACATGTTTCCTACTATTTCCACCATCTAGAGTTTTTTTTTTTTACCTCATAGTGCAGTCGACGAGCTTTTGTCATAGCGGGCAAACAAGATCTTTTCCCACTGATGTTTCTGAACACTTGGAACACCATAAAACAAAGGAACAGGAAGTAGAGACAAGCACAGATTCCTGCCACAATGATGAAGGCCATCTGCACCACACCAGCTTCAGTTAAAGGAATAACCCATTAGTTAGCAGTCTTATTTATAAAATAAATTCCTTAACGAACGTTAATAATGCTGAGATGTTCTATATAAAAACATGCTTTGCAGGAATGAATTTAGAGTGCAAAGTGCTTTTTTCTCATCTTAAAAGGGTTATGGGGAGAAAAGGATACAGCCAGCTCAGTCCCAACGTCAGAGGCCCAGATACTGTAGAATGGATTCTTTAGCTGCACTCCTCTGCAAACATAAGAAAACAAAAAAGTATAAGTGAACAGAAGTCTCTTTGTGTCCTAAAAACATGCGAACATTTTGGCTCACCTCTCACACATATCAAATATGAAGAGACAGAAGGAGCCAAAGACAATTGGTCCGACCTGCTTCCAGTACACAGAAAACCGGTTCCTCTCAGCCTGGTCCTTCAGAGCAAAAGTGCAAAAAAAAAAGGAAAAAAAAAAACTTACATAAAACTCATGGTTTTATTTTTAACAACCCATAATTCAGCTACAAAGGTACACAAATTAATTAATAACAAAATATTTGATTTGTAATTGTCCTATAAATACCAGTTTCAGTTTACGTTAAAATAATTTTATTTGCCTTTTTGTTAAACTTGCTGCACAAAACGTAACTCTTTTTCCTTCTTAATTTTTGTATGTAATAAAAATTATTTTTAAACAAACATAGATCACCTTAACATGACTTTCATTACTAAAATGTTTTTGATCATTTTGAGTCTCGTCCAATAAGAGCCAAGTTGTCAGTTCTCGATGGTATCCTCTCTTTCCAGGAATCTGAGATGTATATGTGTTTTTTGAACTTGTAAAAGTGTTTTGGAATTTGTAATTGTTTTTTCTAAAATGTAAATTTGTTTTCTGAAATGTAACTTGTAAATGTGTTTTACAAATTACATAGGCAAATGAACATTTCGTAAAAGTGTTTCAGGTTATGTAAATGTGTTTTTTTGCCTCTGCCACTGTAGCTACCCAACATCTTTTGTAAACATGCTTTTTGTCATTTAATTTAGGAACGAGTCATGATTGGACTGAACACAGGAGCATAGGCTACTCACTAGTATTCTCTCCTGTTATCCGCACTTTTTAAATTAATTTAATTAATATAAAATTAAATTTTTTGTTATTTATATCTGTTCTATGTAATTCTATTGTCATTTTAGTGTAATGGAAACACGTCAAATTAAACACAACCATAACAATTTAAAACAAATATTTGCATTTATTTATTTGCAAATATTCTGTCTGTGAAAATAACAAGCCAAATGTATTTAACATTGTGTTTATTAAGTGTAAAGATTTTAAAGAAGACTTTTTGAAGTATATCTTACCATCAGATGCTCTCCACAGAAAATAATCCAGAAGGAAAGCAGCATGGCATAGAAGATTCCTTGACGGATGTCACCAAACAGCAGCATCCAGGTCCAGTCGAACCCCACAGAGAACCACTCCACAGGAATATTAATAAAGGTCATGGAGATCCCCAGAGCAAAGATAACTCTAAACACATACAGAGATGCACTGAATAAATTCCAAAAACACTGCCCCGGGACACATTTCTTTGTGTAATGGACAACACATTTTGGAGAGTATCAGACGAAAGCGTAAAAAAGGTTACCCAAGGATAATGAGACACTCTGATTCAAGCGTAGGCATGCTAGGACAAGCTTTTTAAAGTCTATTTAGGATGGCTGAGAAAGGGAGTGGAATGTAATTTTAATCACACGAATCACACTCCGCCTGTGAGAATGGGACAGAAAAAGACCATATCCTACTGGAATGCTGAGAATGCAAGTTAAGGGAAGGCTATGGATGAACATTTGTCTCATGCCAATGGGAACAAAGAAAAAAAACTTTATGAAAGAAGCCCAGTTGCATAAGATTTCTACTCAATTTGATATCTTGCTAAAAACCTACTAAGATGCATAATGTCACAGTCCTCTCGGTCTAAGAACATGAAGCAGCTTTCTGGCAATAAGAAAACCAGCAGGGAGTCCATGTCACACATTCTTGGCTTCACTCAGAGTTGTAAAAAAGGAACCCAGTTTCCACCTCACTGCTATAGAGGAAAAACATGCTATGGCAAAGCTTTCAGAACATGAAAAAATAATGATCTCGTCTAGGAGTTGCACGGAACACGTCTGGCTGAGAGCTTTGAATCCTCAAGGAATGTTAGTCCCAATCCACAGTCCAGAAAGATGATGTCTGAACGGAAGACACCTCGAAAAGGATTTAATATTAAACGGTCCTGATTTAATCCATGCAATGTGGACTGACAATATTTGGCCTCTGTTCACAAAAACTGCATATCGCTATACAACAAAATCTGTGCGACATCAAAGGGGCAGAAGGGTGCAGAATGTCATTGCCTCGTTGACCTCTCTTCAGCCTGGCTTGCACTCTTTGAAATGTTTCCTTTCTAGTTTTTTTTCAATCCAAGAGCACATCATAAATCCAAGACTCAACCAGTCGATTGCGACCAAAAATTCAGCCATTTACCTTCACCAAGTCTTCTAATTATATTGAGAACTCCATCTGAAAGTGGTGTGAACCAAGGAACCAAATAGTGCCTGATGTCTGACGTTTGCAGAGCTAGTTTGTAAATAAAACAAGATTTCTTAAAGCCAGCGATAAAGAGTTATGAGCACTGAGATCCGGTTTAATAATGTCAGTCGAACTTTAAGATCAGAGTATGCTGGTTGGCCAAGATGAGACTAATTAAAGGTGTAAAAATGGCATCATTCTAGGGCTGCAACAATTAATTTATGAACAACAAATTTCACAACCGATTGGTTGTGTAGCGTGATCTTAAAATCAAGATTACTTGAGAAAGAAATGATAGAAGTTTATCAATCTTAATTTTCTTGAATCATATCTTCATTTTTTTAAATGACAAGCATCAACAAGCAATATAAGAAGGTAGCTTCATGAGGAGATATACTAAAATGAGATATATTAATTATAAAATAGTCATTTAAATTAGAGCTCACGTATCAAAAGAAACTTGCATTCAGAGAAGGAACCATGTCTTCTGGGGCCATTTCTAACAGACAGGAAACCTCTCAACAGAACTTTATTTCTCACCGTCTCTGGCTGGTGGAACAAGCTCCCTGTTTCATTCAGGAAAGAATCACTAACAGCTTCAAAAAGTTACCTAAACCTTTTCCTACTCATTTCCTCCTTCCTATCACTTCTTTTGAGACTTCTTGATTTGGACTTGGCCTTGTTAACAAACCCTACATTTTTTCAAACCCTCACCAGACGAAGTCTAAATTTAGTCATATATATATATATATATATATATATATATATATATATATATATATATATATATATATATATATATATATATATATATTTATTCACTCTTGCACAGAATTTGTGGAGGATTGAAGCATTAAAATTGGAAAAACATATTACGGTCATTATGACGGACTTGTTTCAAATTAACCTCTAGCATCAGCAACAAAAACATTTTTTTATCTAATGAAGGAAAGGCTTACTTCTCCAGCAGGACGGGTGGCCTGGTCATTAAGGTGATTCTCCTCCAGTACCAGATCATGATAATGAGGACGCTGGGAGTAAGAAATGTCTTCATGGCAAACCAAACCTTGGTGAAGCCTCCATTTTGATGTATGCTCTGCAAGGTCACAGCGACATCAAGGAACACACTTTAATGACATAATTGAAGGGGAACATTCTATCCCTATAAACTCACCACTAGATGGATGTCTTTAATCTCTCCAATCCCAATGTTGATTTTTTTCCGTTCATTTACTGGTAGACGAATGTTGAGGAGGTAATACTTGTGGGCAACACTTCCAATCTCCATGAAAGGGAGATGTTCACAATTATAGTAACGACCCTCATTTTCGATGATCTGAGAACAAAACAAATGTGAAAGATAGTCATGCTTTCTAGCGAACCCATTGTCATTATATAGAGCTGAAATCTTGGCGCTTACACGATCCATTCATTTACCTAATAAATGAATAGGAAGCAGCAGTAAGACATGCTATGGGAAAGGTGTTTTCATCGGGACAGGCAGACGCTTTACCTTGGCTGCAGTGAAATTGCAGCTAAGCTTGCGATGCTCAGTGGAGTTGGCCATCTCTGTCCACTCACTCAGAGGGTCATCTCTGTAGGCCAGACCAACTTCCAATGTGACAAAGGCTCCATCCTCTACGGAAATAAAATAATTCAAATTACATTTACAGTACACATCTATTCTGTCTTTGTAACACAATAAGGAATGATAGAGTTGCAAAACAAAATCTGATCATGTAACTATAAAATATGATTTTCCTAAGCCTTTGATCTACTGAAAACCTGGGGCACTTTTTCAGCCAAGGATCTCATGATACCATCTTTCTCATTCACTTTTAAAACTAGAGTCAACCGAAGTAGGAAAGTTGTGATAGCACAAAGAATGCATTGAATTTTTATCAGCAGAAATACATGTAACTTAGGACAATAATTGAGAAATAAATAATTTTAAATAATTAAGGGAACCCTAAATTAAGGGCACACTAAAGTATAAATATCCAGTTTTTCAAGTCAAAACAGTAGTTGTTTCTTTTTAGGACACTTTCATACTACAATTGAAAAGTTTCATGAAACAATGCTGTTTTATCTACAAACAAGGCCAACTGCTCTTTCAGTTACTGTTGTTGGTGAGGGCTGGTTAACGGATTGTGTGTTCGTCACATCTGCTCCCTGCTGTCTGCTGTCTGCTGTGCTGCACTAGCCTACTTGTGCTTCCAAGAAGTGGAAGTAAATGTCAACTTCAAGCATCACCAATGACTACTAAGCTAAAAGAGGCTCACAGAAACGCAAATTTCCGTCAAAGCAGTACCTGACCACTGTTGATGTTAAACCACGAAAACATAAGTCAGTCAACATCATTGCTCCACTAACGTACCATAAATCGTTATAAAACAACAGAAAGATAACGTAACGTATATAAACAACAGAAAGAGTATCTTAACCCAAACGGTTTCTTCTTCTAACAGGCTAAAGCTAACAAACACACACAGCTCTTGCTTTTTGCACTCTCTGCACTTTTAATAAGGGTTTATGAACAAATCGACGCAGGCATCCAGGGTCAGGCTCTAAGATGGTTTAACTCTTACCTCGCCGACCAGAGTCTGTTTGTTCATGTAAATGGAGACTCAGACACAATAGTAGTAGAGTATCGAGTTCCTCAAGAATCCGTTCTGGGACCCATCCTATTGTCAATATACATGCTGCCCCTTTAGCAAGATTGAAATGGGGTTAGTTTCCATTGCTAAGCAAACGACACCCAGCTGATAATACTGAAAAAGAAATATTACATATTGGCTCTAAAAAGCAATTACATAATCTTTGTTTTAAATATGGAGCTGGGAGGACGCACTGTTCATTTCTACACTACAGTTAAAATGATTTATTTTTGATGAGCATAGAAGAGTAAGAGCATATTGAAACAGCTCCAAACCAGTGAGTACAATGCAGTCTATTAGTCGTGTTATCTTTTGAATATGATAGCTATGGTTAAATCCACCTCAAGAAAAAAAAAACCCAGTTAAGAATAATTTCCTGATTTGTCTGATGGTTTTCTTCTGATGATAAAATTCAGTGATTAATTCTGATCACACACAAAATACTGTTAAGGACAACCAAGTTTGTCAATGGATTTTAATTTCTGTGACCTTGAACTAATGCATGATTTTCCCAGAAAAAAATTATTTACGCATTTAGATCACATTTATAAGCAAATGCAAGGCTGGATCTAGTCAGAATGTGGCCGGCAATGACTGGTGTGCTGAAAAGTGTGCTTCCTATCTCAAGAAATGTCAGACCAAATGTTTGGTCTGAAATTTCACAAGTGAACATGCCTCGAGACAAAACTACATGACAATTTCACAGATTTTGCTGAGTGAATGCCATGAGAGGAAATTGTTCTTAAACTCATATCAGCAATAGTAAGAAGCTAGCTCAAAGCCCTCTGAAGAAAAGCCATCAGAGTGAACAAATTGAAATTTGTTCAGGTTTACGGTAGCCTTTACACCTGCACCAGCAGTTATCTGAAGAATTAGAATAGTGACTAGGAATGACATCTTCTAAATACTACACTTATCACAATGTGTAGCTAAAACACTCTGTGTATACTGGGAATAATATGATCTATGAGCACCCTATTGTAATCAATCAGGTGCTCACAGGCTAAAACATCCACAGGCCTAAAACTCTTCACCTGACTTCACTTGAGGGGAAAATCACATGAGTCATGTGGTGTGACTCTTCAGAGCTTTGTGAAAGTAGGTGAGAATGGGCATCATGGTTTCGATCACTTTACACAGTCCCACTTCACCTTTTCAAGAGATTCTGGGTGTGTTATGAAACAAGCTGAAGAGCACTAAAAAGAATTCCTGCACATTGAGGTCTAGTCGTGTGGGGGAGGGGTAAGAGCTAAGAGCAACAGAGTGCCAGACATTATTAGCCAGTTCCCTCTTCTCCAGCATGTCTGCCATGACCCCCACCTAGGAGCGGCGCTGCCAAAGAGCTCTGAATGTCAGCTTAGTGCACACAAACATTCCAGCCGAGCACAGTGTACATCACCCCAGCGACTAAGCCTTTTCAACAGCTGTGTTATTGCTGGAGACCAGCCAGAGTTCTGAAACAGAACCAATGACTCCCCATAGAAAAGGAAACAGAGTGGCTACTAATGAGCAAGGAATCCGTCAGAGACACCTTAACTTTAAGAGACACAAGTTTTACGGTGAACATAACATTGAAAAAGCACTTCCAATGCTTGAATGGGGTAACAAAGCATCTTACAATCAAAATATTAAGTTTTCGAAACAGTTGTGCTTTTCGACAGGCTTTTCTTTTTCTTTAGAGCCAGCTAGAGTCCCAGTTTGAAATAACATTTGTTTAATAAACTTAATCCAACCAACAAAGAGGATAAAGGGACTAACAAGTGGAATGAACAACTGCATTAAACACCTCAAAACTAGAACAATGGATGCGGTATTGGGAAACTTGACCTTAATACTGATTCTAGATTTTTTTAAGCGCTTCATCAAATCATTCCTTGCTGAATGCTCAAACTAATTCACATTGGAAGCATGCATAATCCAATATTGTGAGCTACGATGAAAAAAAAAACAAATCTATTTTTCACAAAAAATTGAATCTTCACAGTCCACAACAGCACCGGTACTCCCAGAAAGGATCTGAGCACAGAAGTATGCTCCTGCACAGAGAACATACAAAGAAAACTGGCAAAGGATCACACAAGACTCATGGTAAACACACAACATCTGGTGGAGGAGGATGCTCTCAGAGAGCATGTCCCACATTTTACCCAGAATCCTTAATGCAAGAATGCAAATGAGACAAGAATGCTGTGTTGAGCAAACATTATGAGAAAGGGAGACCAGCAATAGCTCAGATGATTACCCAGACACCGTGAGTCACTTAGAATAGATTATGTTGATTTGCATTTGATAAGACCTTCATATGTGAACCTTTCGGTTTTTAAGAGTATTATTCATCCCCAAATGCACCAAAAAATGGAGTTCTATAGTCGTGCTGTGTAAACAGATCTAGAGCTCATCTGATATACAGAGTGACAGAACAAGAGACGCTCAAAAAGCAGTCCTATATGGGAGGATATATCTATAATTACATAAATATTCACATGTGCATCATGCACAGATTCATTTTACAAATGCTGAGAAGATCCACAAATGAATCCAAGCAAGCCAGAATATCAGTTTGAAAAAATATATTTGTAGAACCTATTTTAATTGACAAAAATCAATATCTAATTTATCTTAATATATCCATTGGCATGCATTTTCAGCAGGGATGCACTGATACCTCTTTTTTGGAAAATGAGTATGAATTCTTGTATTTCAGTACTTGCCGATACCAATACTTCATAAAAACATGATTTAAAATTACAGGTAACAGCTTTAGTCAAATAATAAAAAAAAGGGACTAGTTTGGAATTAAGACCATTTATATACAATGAAAATCATGTTGTATGCAACATATTACAGAATAAATCATTATAATAAAATCTTCATAGTTAAATCTTAATTCTTAAAAATTAAGCCTGGCTGGTGTTTGAGCCCTGAATTGTTTTGCGTGTATTACGGCATGAAACTCTGGGAGGTTAGGCTAATTAGTGACACGGTGCTAACACTGCTTGTCCAAATATTTGTGGTGAAACTAAACGCAGAGGAGGTTTGCAGCAGGCTGTGGATAATAATGTTTTTTCACGGAGTTGTGTAGTTTAGGCAGCTCCATGTCAGTCATGTAGCGGCAGTTCGCGACATCAAATCAGGGCTCCAGATCATGGAGGAGACGCAGGAACCTCACATTTTCTACCTCCGAGAGTGACTGGTCACTCGATAATTGCCTGTGTTATTTTCACTGCTTGATTATCTCTGGACATTTTCTTTTGTCTTGCAAGAGTTTGCTGCAGCGTGGGTCGTGTTGGTTTGGAAGCGTGGGTAAACTCTTTGTACTTATTGTCGAGTTGGGATTTTAGGTGCCTGATTAAAATCCTTGCGTTAATTGCGCAATCTTTTGAACCTCCTTTGGACAATTTCGCTAAGCACAACTTCCAGTCCGCCTTTGTTTTGTCGTGTTCATTCACTTTGAAATAGCTCCTCACAGCTTGTATGTCTCGCCACGTCTTCTCGTTGCTTTGAGCTGCAGCCGGAGAGTGGGGCCAGGCTCTCGGCGCCTGTGATAAACCCCTTACACGCCACTCAAACAGACATGTCTCAGAACCTTGGTATTGGTCCCCGGTATCGGGGGTCTTTTAATGAGTACTTTAGAAAATGTCGTATCAAGACCAATACCCAATACGGTATTGGTGCATCCCTAATTTGCAGATAAACTTGTTTATTGCAACATATATTCTATGACAGTCCTTCACTTTTTAAACAGATAGCTTTTGTCATTAAAGCAATAAAATGTGTAAAAAGTGTTGTATGTTTAACAGATTATGTTCTTGGTCAGCGAACCGATCTTTTCACTCACAAGCACAGACGCAAATGTATTTTTCATCTCAATGGAGTGTTGGGCATTTGAGGCCACCAAGTGGCAAGTCAGGCAAAAATCATGCGCGTGAACAAAATAACCAAACAGAGGCCTTTGTGGCAGAAAAAAGGATAGTATTTCTTAAAAAAAGACACATCACTGCACTTTGGTTTTACCGGCTGGTGTGTAAAGTCATGTTAACATTATTATAAAGGTGCAGCCACTACAGAAACGAGCCGCAAGAAGCAACTGCATAGGGACTTTATTCTAGTATATTACAAACTTCATAAAATCACTTTAAATGTGCACCTGATCAGGAAAGCAAATTCTGCATGAAAACTATAAACTAGGACTTAAGAATTAATCAAATTTTGATCACTACATCGATTTCAGGCCTTGGCAATCATACAAACTATAGTAAACAAAAAAATAGCATCTATTAATGTTATGCCTGCACATTAACTCACTGCCAAAGCTTATTTAGGTGCTGCGTTCTCAGTCCTGGTTGTGTTTATAGTGACTGTGTTAATTCTGGGATTTCCATCTACAATAATTCCCCACAACAGCAGATCGATGTAACCATTGCTCAATAATAGGCTACGGAGTACCATGTGAAAACAGTGGAAAGGATCTCTCCATTCAGAACATAAACAAGACTATGTGCAGAGGTGTTCTTCAGTCTAGACCATTTTTAACTGCTAAGTGTTTGATTTTTACAGGATGTACAGCAAAAACACATTCTTTTTTTAAGTTACGGAAACAATAAAATCTCAGTGCCCAAATTAACATCAAAAAGAAATTTGAGCTTCCTTAAATAAACGACAGAAAAAGCGTAGCTATCCATTTCTTCTTTGCAGAGCTCATTATTTTTCAAAGTTGTGATATTTGTTTTAAATCACCCTGTATTTCCAAAGACAACAATAATTGTTTAAAATAATTGTGATTTCAATTATTTACCTAAATAATCATGATCTTCATTTTTCCAATAATTGAGAAGCTCTACTATAGACGTTAAAAGTAAATTTACAGTTGTTCCTAGACATATTTTTTGCTAGCTCCATACCTATAATCTTTAGAGGCTCCCTTTTGTGGACATTTCAATCCCTAAAAAAAGGCAATAAGTCCAGATGGCAAGGATAGATTCTTTCTATTATCCTCCAATTGTCTGAGTCAAAGCTGTGCAGCTACCCCCTACCTGCTTGCTGACTAAATCCTTATAGATCTCCCACAGGCTGAGTACAGGAGTGAAAACACAGGCCATACATCATTGTTAGTCCTCTCACAGCATGTGAGGAATCCAATCTACTTTTGGGTGAATAGAATGGGAAATTCCTCTGGGCATTCGTACATCCCTCTTTCACTTTTCTAGCACGTCGTAAAGAGAGTTCTCATTTTGTTAGTGTCAAAAATACTTTTTATTTTTATTTGTTTTTATTCCTCACCGATCTGGTTTTGCATTTTGAAAGCGATGTCAAACTGGAGGATGACCAGCATGAACTGGAACCAGGCGCTCATCTCTATGTTGGGCATAGGAATGTGGACGGCAAACACAATGTTGCTGGCCTCAATTCTCTTGATCATGGCTTCGTGAAAGTCTAGAATCTTGCTGCACTGGTCAGCGCCCCACGGCATGAACCACTTGGAGGACTTATGATGGGTTTTCACAGTGTCCACGCATTTGGTGGCCATGTAATGGACAGCAGTTGTGGGGCTGGGAGCTGTGAAAACAGAGGTACATTTAAATTGTTAACAGTGAGGAGTTTATTCTCAAACTTGTACAGAACTTAAGTTTTCCTTAAACAGCGTTTCTGCAGGTTTCATGAGGTCAAACGAAAGACTTAAGATGGTTAAGAATCAAATTTAAAATCAACATCATACCACCAAAAAATAATACAAAACTGTTTTTACATAAACCGTATGTTTCAAATACATCCATTCCATCACTTACGAAGATTTTCTCAATTTTCCAACTCTAAATCCTGCCTTTTAAATAGTTGAGCATTTATACAATTTTTTGGGGGGACTTATGCACATTTCCTCAAACTATGGCAAACCTTAAAAATATTTTTTAGCATTTACTCAATCTCTGTCAACCCCAAGCAACAGCAAAAAGCACATCTCAAATGAGCTTTCAGGGAAAAAAAAGACCTGGGAACAATTATTAAGACCTAGAACAGTGAATTGAACGCCTAAAATTTGGGCTTTTCAATTTTAGACCAAAACCGTGCAGTCTAAAATAACCCTGCTATAAATAAGAATTATATTTTTTACATTTGCAAAACTACACTGTGTTTTATTACACCAAATCTAACAGCATTTTATGGAAGAATCACTAAAATAATCACAGTTACTCCACTTATATAAAACAGAAGCACTGACCATGCTTTGAAAATTTTATGATTTTTTTGTCACAGTTTAATTGAATTTGCTAATAATTTTCTAATGAATTTCACTTCAATTATAAAGTAAAAAACGAATCTAATTTGTAGAGTGAGTTTTGCAGATAGACAATAAAAGTATATAATTGTGCTTTATTAGTGGGCTTTAAGATGAAACCAAAACCCAGAAAAGGTTCACTTCCACAGAAATAAAGCAACAACTCAAACACAGATTTGTACAACAAATCAATGTTGATTGTACAAACTTTTTTCTACTTGAAAAGGGAGACGTTTACGCTCATATTTTATATTAGATGTTTTTTGAGTATGGAGAAAGAATTTTAAACTAATTTAAAGCCAAAACTTTGCTTTAAAACAAATCCAAAGAAACAATGAAATTCGAATTATAGAAAGTTATAATGAAGCTAATTTAAAATAATTATAAAAAATATTAAACTAGCTAATTAAGCTACATATAAAAGTTGGATAATTAAATGAACATGGAAAAAAATACATAAAGGGTTAACAATTACA
Organism: Danionella dracula; assembly: GCA_900490495.1. Classification (NCBI taxonomy): domain Eukaryota; kingdom Metazoa; phylum Chordata; class Actinopteri; order Cypriniformes; family Danionidae; genus Danionella; species Danionella dracula. The sequence continues at coordinate 5,689,734 of UELW01000100.1, forward strand.
GGTTACACAAGTTACAGTACTTGTGAAGAACGATAAAGGAGGATTTTTAGGAGGACTCATTAGCATGTGAATGTATAGGTGCTGCCCAGAGGCTGCTTTTTGCTAGTTTGTCAAGTATGAGTCAATAGACCCCTTCCTGGGTCATCGAGGACATCTGAAGGGTGTAAATGAGGAGGAAGTGAAAGATAAAACGAACCAACTAGAATGGCTTGAGGACGGGCTTCATGTCAATTTAACATGTGTGAGTAACTGCAATAAAGCACATAGCTAACAATGAAACATTGATTCTTTTTCCATTTACTTAATTTCTACCAGAAACTGATCCTTGGATATTCCAGGCAACTTAACAAATAAACAAAACTTAAGTCCCCTAATAACACTATTGAACAGTTTTGATTCAGAAGACCTCCTAATGTAAGCATTTATTAACACTTTTGCTTAAACTTTGAACAGAATTTGGAATCGAACCATATCGGGAGAGTGTTCCATTTTTTCAAAACGCAGACTATAGGTTTCTTTTCTCAGGAACTTGAGCCATAGAAACTACCAAGTACAGAGCTTTTACACTTTTCACTTTTACAAAAATCCAATTCCAACATTAAAAAATATACATGTAGCCAATTCCTTATTTTTAACTCTACCTGAATTTTTTATTGCACCATTAAATGTATAAACACTATTGTGATATTCTGTTCAAAACCCCCACCCTTCTATTACTCATTGACCCAAAATGACCAAATCGCATCAAATCACCAACTCATAATAATAGAGTGCTTTATGAGGCCAGCGACCTCATGCCGTGTTAAGGATGTTTTATAACAGAGGGGGCGACGTGTCCCCTACTCAATTACCCAGACTGCCACCAGACACAGAACAAACACAAAAGAATCCTGGCTCATTAAAACAATCGCAAGCGAGAATAGCCAAAACAAACTAATTTATCACCATTGTCATGAAATTTAAAATAAAATAAATAATATATATATACATACATCTTAACTAAAGGAAAAATTTATTTTAAGGAATTAAATATGTGGGCAACTTGAAAAGACTTCCGTTTCACTCTCAGACAAACAAATGGTTTATGCATGCAATTACTTTGCGTTTTAATGTTTTATTCAAGCAATCTCGATCATAAGGAAACAACCTAAAACTTTGTAGCAGTTGGTGGTAAAACAAGGTATTTAGTGTAGTTTACAGTGTCCCTTGATTGCTAGGTTTTTTATTGTTTATTATCCTTTTAATGTCTCACTTACAAATGTTCTTATTAAACAATACGGCCACCAACACAAGTGTGGAAAGAGTACAAGATATTGTACTCAATTAAAGCACTGCAACTTCATTAAAAATGTACTCAACAAGTAAGGTTACTCTTTAAAAGTAAAAAGTAGTTTCTGAATGGTTTTATAGGATAAGACTTGATAATATATTTTCATTAAAAAGCATACATTATAACAGTCATGCTTTCATCTCATTTGCTAGCAGGAAAGAACTTGCGTAAAGTAATGTTTTTCAGTTAGACTAAAAAGAAGCACATTATCAGTTATTGTCATCCACATCTTTGCCAAGAGCAGACCCTAGTGAGCAACACTGGCACATTTAAATATTCCTTCATATAAAGTTTTATATAAAGTTGCCAGCTTTTTCAACTGTCACAAAGTGTAATTTCTTGTAGCTGAAATCGAACTGAACACTTCATGAAAGCATTTGACCTTCAGCTGGGGTTGAATCGTGGTCTTTCTCGTGAGGCTGATGTGTGGTCTTCTTCTCTTGTTTATCTCGTATACATTTTCCCTTTTTGAGCCAAATTTATATTTTTTATAAATTCATTTTTAAATCACTGAAGTGAGTAATGTGATTTTAAACGTAGAGAAGCACTTTACATCAGAAAAAATCTTAAGTATAGAGTTTAAAACGTTAAAAATAAAAAACGACTATATTAATATAAACAATATTTTAAAATCATTGGCCAATGGGAGTGTTTGGCTTAAATATTGACTTTTTAAAAACATATTTAATTGTTATTTTGTAAGAGCACATTTCACAATATTGTTGGCGATTCGTTTCTTCTTTTGTTACTGTGAGAAACACAAAGTTACAAAAAGTGCAATTCAAGTAAAGCCTCGACGACAGCTAACGTTACACAAACGCAACAAAATCCTCAATTCATAACGATACCTGCAGGCTACAAAACATTTCCCTTCTGCTCCGGTGGACAAAAACATATATTCAGCATGTAAAATGTCAAGTTACCTTCTGTTTTACAATCGTGAAACCAATAACCGAGCACTATCCTGTATTTGAGGAAAAGACACAAACAAACTAGTCAAAAAAAAAAAAGAACTGGCCGAAATATGGTTGTTTAGTCAAAGTCAAACTCTAAGAGGGTTTCAAAGAGTCTACAGTGGAAGAGCAAATTCCTTTAAATAATTTAAGTGAAATAGCACAACGTGGACACCGTTGTTAGGAGGAATGTTGATAAAGTCGCGTTCTTCAGGTCAGCTCTCAAACTTCCATGCGGAAAACAGGAGCTCAGCGGAGGCACAAAGAGCGACTCGACAAGAGAAGAAGCGCCCATCTTTAACACCCCTCAACGAAGATACTTCTTAACTTTTCTCTCTTCCAGACAACCTTGTTTAAAGCCGAAACGCACACCGTGTACCTCACACATTCGGCTGGTAAATTAACATTTTCTGCAGCTGAAGCAGACAAAGGTTGAACTCGTAAAAAATCTAGGCGGGTTTAAAAAGTAGCTACTCACCAATCAGTCCTCCGACCATAAAAGAGAACGCCTGGAACAACATCAGCGTTACTCCTACTATCACCAACTTTTTGGTGCTCATATTCTCGATGATTGCCCCTGCCATCTTTGAAAAGAGTCTTCAAACGCAAGAGGTAACTCGCTGAAGGAGCGCGCGCCAGTGATTTCACAGAGTCTGGGTTCTACACGCCTGCGTGCGCGTGTGCGTCTGCGTGCGCGCGCTCTTCAAAGGGTATTTTGAAGAGCGAGGACAGATCACGTGACCCGAGAGAGTTTAGATGACGTCAGGATTTACCGTCAAGAAAACTTTTTAACTAAAAAACACGGTTCTCATCAGGCTTACTTATCTGGACTATTGTGTGCCTTTTGTACAAGCGCAAAGTTGTTTTCTTAAAAAGTTGTAAGTTGGAAAAGAGAGGGGTAGGAGAGGAAAAAAACACCTAGCAGACTGACAACATAAAGGGATTTAAAATTCTAATACAGGAGGGCTCAGACCCTCTTGATTCCGTTCCAATTCTGTTTCAAGAGATACATCAGAGCTTCAAACAAGCCAAGATGAGCTTAATTCGTAGAGTCAGGTGTGTTGAGGTTGGAGCAAATCTGTGCAGAGCTGAGGCCCCTGATATAAACAAAGAATCGTTGAGACAGGTCACATTTGATATACCTGAAAATGATATTGGCAGTTTGTTAATGAAGAGGTAAATCTGTAGGAGGAGTTCCTTTTAGCATAAAGCCTATATTTTTGGGGTCGTTGTGGGATATCCTCCTAATGTATGACACATTTTATGTTTGTAGTATGAACATGGTTACACTTGGACTATGATGAGGATGAGATACGTGTGGGCCCGATCAGACATCGTATACCCAAGCTATAACAACTTACAGGACATTCGCCATCCACACCATTTGTAATGGCCAAAAAAAGCTTTGCAATTTAACATGGCGTATGCCTTGTGAGGATACTGAAGAAGTTTTTGGATGTTTGGATAAAATTTGTGTCAAAGTATAGCACAAGACAAATATCAATGTTTAAAGGTTTTTGCAAAATAACCGAATTACTGTTGAGTTTAGAAACTAAGTTTATATTAGAAAAAGGTCAATTTGTGTACCTTACACATGTAACAAATTTAATTAGCATTCAACAAACTGGTTTTGCACCAGAAGAACTTGCATTAGGTTGATAAGGTGAAATGGTCTCTCCTGTTGAGTTTAATACATTCTTGTAAACTGCTAAGTGTAAAGTTATTTAAATTTTCACATCATGAACCAGGTAATGAGAAGCACAGAGAATAAGCATCACTAACAAGTCTTGGATGTGAAATGGGGTGTGTTTTATATATAAAGAAAGCATATGATACGAATATAAATTAATTATAGCAATTGTGTCTTAACATATTACACAAATATTTAATCTAACCTAATTAATTTATCTAACTTTTAACTGAAAAACTGGCAGGAAAATGGCATCTGGATAAGAGTTTCTTTTTCCTAACATGCAAAGCAACGAGACAAAAAGGAACAAAAGTTAAAGTTAGTTACTGTTATTTAGCAGTATGGAAGATCATATGAGGGTTCACACTGAAGAGAAATAACACTTTTGATGGCGTTTTGATTACTAAAATGAATGTGTAGCGTCACATGAGCGTTCACGCTGGAGAGAAACCACATTAATGTAATAAGCACAAGCTTGGGCAGCACATGAGTATCCAAGCTGGAGTGAAAACACACTCATGTAATCAGTGTAGGAAGAGTTTTGTTCACCTCGACTACATTTCGACTGGACTACTGTAATGCTCTTGTAGATACTAGAAAATGGGTATGATCTTAAAATAATAATGAACAAACATACCCATTAGGGTTAGTAGGCAAGGCGTGGTCAAACAATTGCAGGACAAAGATGTTATTTCTTCTGTAAAGTCCCTGAATTAATCTCTTTTTGCAGAATTGATTAACATTCATAAAAAACGTAATTTAGGAGACAACCATTTCAATAAGGTCTTAAAACAGTTCTAAATCAGTGATTAAAGCCTTGATTTATAATCATTTAAATTGTTTAAACTCACATTCTCCTAAATACATCTAACAAAAGAAAATGTACCACATATTTGTTAATATTTGTGTCAGGTAAATTAGAAATAATTATGGTAATAAGAAAGAACTTAATAAAGAACTATATGTTTAATATGTTTCTAAAATTGAGAATGTGAATCAGCAATCACTTGTTCAATTATACAAAAGATATACACTCAAATAGAAAGGGAGCAAGATCTATTAAACTATGATGATGATGGAGCACTGTGAAAAATATGACAATAGGTGGGAAAATGTATTCAATCAGGTAAAAGTGCTGAAAAATATGCAGAATGTTTAGTTTCCTAGTAGCCAAACTAAATGTTGTACACACTTTACACCGCTCAGGCTCAAACTAGACACATGTCTAGGGCAAAGACGATAAGGGAAAACACCTTAAAAATGGATCTCCTCACCTTAACTCCTCAATTTGACAACAATGCTGCTAGATTTAATCTTTGCTCATTTTCTCTTCGTTTTTGGTGTCAGATAGATATGATGTTTATAGAGTTTACAATTCAAAAGTTCCCGTACTTTGCAAACTGGAGCAGGTCTTCACGACAATGTTTTCTGTCATAAAAATTGCTTTGGAAAAATTAACTTCCATGTCAAGTTCAAATTGGAAAGCAATACAATTTATGACCAAATTTGTTCTAATAAAAACAAATTAGTACTTGACAGTTGGATATGCTAATGTTATTCTGAAATGGTCATATGATACTGGTTATTTTCCCTCTACTCAAGCAAAAGTACTGCTACATAAGTAAAATACTCTTCTAAATATCAAAGTAAAAAGTAGTTAATTAAAAACGTAGTTGGGGTGCTTAAGTACTGAGTAACTTCTTGAAGCATCATGTTTTTTTTGTCATTGCTGCTGTCTCAGTCTGTCCGAAGGGTTTGTAATGCTACTTAAACTTGATAAAAACAATAATGGTCAGCAGTGCTGCTTTTAACAATGAAATATCAGAGGCAATAGTCTGAGGTGGTATAATTGATATTATATAGTCTAAGAGATGTTTTTAGACTACTTTTGCTTGAGAAGAACCCAGAAGAGTTTTCATTTTGACCAACAGAGTTGGTTTCATCTGGTACTCATGAAAGCAATGTCCATGATTTTATTACATTTTTAAAATGTAATATTTTATAAGGTATACTCATTCGTTTGAAAGCTAACCATAAAAAGTAATTTTCTTATATGGGCTTTTGTGGCTATGATCTCTGCGAAACTAGTTGATGGTAAACAATGAATGTTTGGTGCTAATGCAGGGCTGTCTATTCAGTGAAACCTTATGAAATAATATAGATTAGGTTACGATTAGGTTACTCTCGCCAGGTCTGCGTCAGTTCAATTAATGCCGCAGGTAAATAATGAACATACATTTTTAAAATGCCCAATTCAAGATTCAAACTTCTTGAGTATCCATGTATATATTTTCTTTACTCACTTGTTCGAGTCCTGTTTAGGATAGTCACTCACTTTCAGCTCACACTGAATGAGAGCATGTGTTCAAATACTTTCTTAAATACACTTATTTAGAAAATTATCATAAACATTGATTGACATTAATTCACTATTTCATTTGTCAATTAATTTATCTTAAAAATAAATTTGAAACTGTAATGATTTTCTAATTAGCCAATTGTATAGCAATTAAATTTATTTAAGCTGCTGCTCAAAAAACAGCGAGGTCACCGGTTCATCACAGTCTGAGAGTTTGATTTCAGGCCCAGCGCCAACACTGATATTGCACAAAAAAATGTCTATCTATAATCATAACATCTTTTGCATCGTTTATCAGAAACTTTATTAATGTGAAAATTATTTGAAAAGACACAACATTCAATGAAAAACAAGAGGCTTCAATTTCAAAATGAGATTAACCACAATACTTTTCATTGAAATCATTCTTGATGAAAATGTTGTAAAATAACTTCATAATTATAATCCTATTAAGGAGTAAATTTGACCCCAAAAAAAATTTTTTTTTCACTTAACGCCAGAGTACAATATGATGTGTTTTGTCTTATCAGCCAAAAGAAAACAAATAAACATTCTCACACATTTAAAAATTCCAGTAAAAGTGCTGACATTTTTGGGTATCCCTTTTCTTCAAATTACTTAAAAATATTTATTTTTGTTAAGATTCAACAAAATATGGCTTTGCACCTTCAAGATATACACCCTTCTTTAAAAATGCTTGCTAAAAGTAATGTGATCCTAAAAAAACAATCGTTAACTCTAACTTGAAAAGAAATGAGATTACATGATCTACAATATAAATTCAACTCAGTAACAGAATGCTTCCCCACTACATTCGCAGAAAAGACTAAAACCTGGAAACATCAAAAGGCCACTGTTCCAGGTAAAGTACAGTTTAAGCAGTAAAAACAAAGTGCCACAACAAGAAGAAACTCAGAAGCGGACAGAGGGGTGGCTTTAAAAGCGAGCGCGGATCCTCTCCAGAGGGTCAGTGTCCCACATGTTTGCGTCCCATGCCTGGAACCAGCCAGTAAATGTGGGGGGCTCAGATCCCTGCTTGATGGTGGTGATGGGGAGCCCCCGCCGTCCTGAGGGGTCACACTCCACATACTCCTTTGCTGAAATCACAGAACACAATCCTTTCAGGAGCGTTTGGGACAAGATCGAACTGAAACCAACACTTTTGCTGAAGTGAATCAGAAATAGCCCAATACGTGACATTTTTGGGGTGATTTATTTCTTTTTAAGTGAATTTTTCCTTTGCAATGTAACATTTAAATAAAGTTTTAATTAAAATGTAACACACACCAACAATATTAGCTTGTACGATTTGTTTATTTTTCAACTGTAAAGAGCCCAAGGACGAGCCAGCGTTTCAAAATCACAAGTCTGGGTTAAGTGAGCAAAAAAGTGAACCAAACAGAGCTTAGCTTTCAAGTTCTCTATCCAAACTTCCGTACTTCTTATTGTGTTTCAAATAAATGTTGAAAATTCTAGAAATTAACATTTATTATTACATTAGTAAAATATTTTTATGTTCTAATATTTAAAATTTAACCATTTCCCAAATGCTTCTAGAGTGGAATATATAATCTGTCAACTGAAATAACACCATTTTTCCTACAGAGGCATTAATATATCAATGTTATCATACAAAAATTACACCTGGGGAAAAAGGTCTGCAGTAGTCTGCAAAGGTTGAGTATTCATTTATGAACAAAATGTATATATTATAATTAGAAAAACAACAACTAAGTGAAATGATCACTCAAATGTTCACCCCATCATACATACCGATTTTGGGTGACTCAGTTTTTTCAACCTCATTTGCATCTTCACCAATCCAGAGGAAAACCTAGAATGAACAGTTTACAACATTAATGTACATGAATGACTAAAAACTAAAAGCTAAAGTTTCTGGTCCTTCCGGACTGTAGTATCCTAATATTATTAGCTGATATATTATTATCTGATGCAGTAACATCTCAGTGATCCCTTTTCACAACAATAACAAATTTCTCTGAAGATGTGTTTTTTGCTCCTGGGTCAGTTTTCAGGCTTCTTGCAGGTGACTCCAACACATCTGACCAATCACAATTCAGCTTGTTCCCATGCGACTCCTAACATTCAACATACGGAAAAGACGTGACTGAATTGTGTACATTGACCTACCAAATGGGGGTGGGTTCAGAAGTGAGCCGGTTCTTGTTCCCTTTACTATGTTAAAATGCTTTTTAAATAAAGACTGTGATGGTTCTTTTGTGCCAGAAAATGTCTAGATCAGTGGTCCTCAAATGAAGTCCTGAAGGGGTGTTTCAACCATCATAAAACACACTTGTTGCTCCAATTAAAGTACTCTCTGATTGTGTGAAGCTAGAGTAGTATGCATACTAGTGCAGAACTGCAACTAATATGTTCAGGGCTGTGGCACTCCATCACTAGATTTGGAGGGTCCTGCTCTAGATGGTGATTTGATGTCAAAGTGCTGATACTCTGAAAGCATACCTGATCCCAGGTGTCAAGCAGCATGACATCATCCGTGGCCAAGTCTGACTGAGAAAAATCTCCAGGAACTTCCTCCACCTGAAAGACAGAACCAATCAGCTGATGAAGTCAACTCCGTTTCAATCCACAGATTTCAAGCATTTCAGTCATTTCCGTTTATTTCCGTTTCTCGTTCAAAGAGGAGGCAGTAGGGGGTGATTGTTGCTCTCTAGTGGCTTGTCCTAAACACTTGAAGCCTCTGCTCCGGTCAGTCACAAAAAGTAGTCTTGTTTATTCAGAGAGTTTTTATTTAGAATAAGAGATTTATTTTATTTATTGCTATATTTGTTTATTTTATGTGTATTTTATTTGAGTTTTTGTACATGTGTATACTATTTATATTTATACATGTAACTATAAATCATACGAATACAACATTCATCATAGAGTAAAACAGTACTGAACCAATTGAACTAATGTAGAATAAAATTAGTTGTTTGTTCTCAAAGTCTTTTCTCCGCTCAAAGATCTGGTTATCCATCATCAGCTGCTTCTCTGCTTCCTCTGTGTGTCTTAGGTCTGACTAGCTGCTGTAGGTGCAGCATTTCTAGACTAGCTGCTGTAGGTGCAGCATTTCTAGACTAGCTGCTGTAGGTGCAGCATTTCTAGACTAGCTGCTGTAGGTTCAGCATTTCTAGACTAGCTGCTGTAGGTGCAGCATTTCTAGACTAGCTGCTGTAGGTGCAGCATCACCTAGACTAGCTGCTGTAGGCGCAGCGTCACCTAGACTAGCTGCTGTAGGTGCAGCGTCACCTAGACTAGCTGCTGTAGGCGCAGCGTCACCTAGACTAGCTGCTGTAGGCGCAGCGTCACCTAGACTAGCTGCTGTAGGCGCAGCGTCACCTAGACTAGCTGCTGTAGATGCAGCGTCACCTAGACTAGCTGCTGTATGTGCAGCATCACCTAGACTAGCTGCTGTAGGCGCAGCGTCACCTAGACTAGCTGCTGTAGGCGCAGCATTTCTAGACTAGCTGCTGTAGGTGCAGCATTTCTAGACTAGCTGCTGTAGGTGCAGCATTTCTAGACTAGCTGCTGTAGGTGCAGCATTTCTAGACTAGCTGCTGTAGGTGCAGCATTTCTAGACTAGCTGCTGTAGGTGCAGCATTTCTAGACTAGCTGTTGTAGGTGCAGCGTCACCTAGACTAGCTGCTGTAGGCGCAGCGTCACCTAGACTAGCTGCTGTAGGCGCAGCGTCACCTAGACTAGCTGCTGTAGGCGCAGCGTCACCTAGACTAGCTGCTGTAGGCGCAGCGTCACCTAGACTAGCTGCTGTAGATGCAGCATCACCTAGACTAGCTGCTGTATGTGCAGCATCACCTAGACTAGCTGCTGTAGGCGCAGCGTCACCTAGACTAGCTGCTGTAGGCGCAGCATTTCTAGACTAGCTGCTGTAGGTGCAGCATTTCTAGACTAGCTGCTGTAGGTGCAGCATTTCTAGACTAGCTGCTGTAGGTGCAGCATTTCTAGACTAGCTGCTGTAGGTGCAGCATTTCTAGACTAGCTGCTGTAGGTGCAGCATTTCTAGACTAGCTGCTGTAGGTGCAGCATCACCTAGACTAGCTGCTGTAGGCGCAGCGTCACCTAGACTAGCTGCTGTAGGTGCAGCGTCACCTAGACTAGCTGCTGTAGGCGCAGCGTCACCTAGACTAGCTGCTGTAGGCGCAGCGTCACCTAGACTAGCTGCTGTAGGCGCAGCGTCACCTAGACTAGCTGCTGTAGATGCAGCGTCACCTAGACTAGCTGCTGTATGTGCAGCATCACCTAGACTAGCTGCTGTAGGCGCAGCGTCACCTAGACTAGCTGCTGTAGGCGCAGCATTTCTAGACTAGCTGCTGTAGGTGCAGCATTTCTAGACTAGCTGCTGTAGGTGCAGCATTTCTAGACTAGCTGCTGTAGGTGCAGCATTTCTAGACTAGCTGCTGTAGGTGCAGCATTTCTAGACTAGCTGCTGTAGGTGCAGCATTTCTAGACTAGCTGCTGTAGGCGCAGCGTCACCTAGACTAGCTGCTGTAGGCGCAGCGTCACCTAGACTAGCTGCTGTAGGCGCAGCGTCACCTAGACTAGCTGCTGTAGGCGCAGCGTCACCTAGACTAGCTGCTGTAGGCGCAGCGTCACCTAGACTAGCTGCTGTAGGCGCAGCGTCACCTAGACTAGCTGCTGTAGATGCAGCATCACCTAGACTAGCTGCTGTATGTGCAGCATCACCTAGACTAGCTGCTGTAGGCGCAGCGTCACCTAGACTAGCTGCTGTAGGCGCAGCATTTCTAGACTAGCTGCTGTAGGTGCAGCATTTCTAGACTAGCTGCTGTAGGTGCAGCATTTCTAGACTAGCTGCTGTAGGTGCAGCATTTCTAGACTAGCTGCTGTAGGTGCAGCATTTCTAGACTAGCTGCTGTAGGTGCAGCATCACCTAGACTAGCTGCTGTAGGCGCAGCGTCACCTAGACTAGCTGCTGTAGGCGCAGCGTCACCTAGACTAGCTGCTGTAGGCGCAGCGTCACCTAGACTAGCTGCTGTAGGCGCAGCGTCACCTAGACTAGCTGCTGTAGATGCAGCATCATCTAGACTAGCTGCTGTATGTGCAGCATCACCTAGACTAGCTGCTGTAGGCGCAGCGTCACCTAGACTAGCTGCTGTAGGCGCAGCATTTCTAGACTAGCTGCTGTAGGTGCAGCATTTCTAGACTAGCTGCTGTAGGCGCAGCGTCACCTAGACTAGCTGCTGTAGATGCAGCGTCACCTAGACTAGCTGCTGTATGTGCAGCATCACCTAGACTAGCTGCTGTAGGCGCAGCGTCACCTAGACTAGCTGCTGTAGGCGCAGCATTTCTAGACTAGCTGCTGTAGGTGCAGCATTTCTAGACTAGCTGCTGTAGGTGCAGCATTTCTAGACTAGCTGCTGTAGGTGCAGCATTTCTAGACTAGCTGCTGTAGGTGCAGCATTTCTAGACTAGCTGCTGTAGGTGCAGCATCACCTAGACTAGCTGCTGTAGGCGCAGCGTCACCTAGACTAGCTGCTGTAGGCGCAGCGTCACCTAGACTAGCTGCTGTAGGCGCAGCGTCACCTAGACTAGCTGCTGTAGGCGCAGCGTCACCTAGACTAGCTGCTGTAGGCGCAGCATCACCTAGACTAGCTGCTGTAGATGCAGCATCACCTAGACTAGCTGCTGTATGTGCAGCATCACCTAGACTAGCTGCTGTAGGCGCAGCGTCACCTAGACTAGCTGCTGTAGGCGCAGCATTTCTAGACTAGCTGCTGTAGGTGCAGCATTTCTAGACTAGCTGCTGTAGGTGCAGCATTTCTAGACTAGCTGCTGTAGGTGCAGCATTTCTAGACTAGCTGCTGTAGGTGCAATATTTCTAGACTAGCTGCTGTAGGTGCAGCATTACCTAGACTAGCTGCTGTAGGTGCAGCGTCACCTAGACTAGCTGCTGTAGGCGCAGCATCACCTAGACTAGCTGCTGTAGGCGCAGCGTCACCTAGACTAGCTGCTGTAGTCGCAGCGTCACCTAGACTAGCTGCTGTAGGCGCAGCGTCACCTAGACTAGCTGCTGTATGTGCAGCATCACCTAGACTAGCTGCTGTAGGCGCAGCGTCGCCTAGACTAGCTGCTGTAGGCGCAGCGTCACCTAGACTAGCTGCTGTAGGCGCAGCATCACCTAGACTAGCTGCTGTAGATGCAGCATCACCTAGACTAGCTGCTGTATGTGCAGCATCACCTAGACTAGCTGCTGTAGGCGCAGCGTCACCTAGACTAGCTGCTGTAGGCGCAGCGTCACCTAGACTAGCTGCTGTAGATGCAGCGTCACCTAGACTAGCTTCTGTAGGCGCAGCGTCACCTAGACTAGCTGCTGTAGGCGCAGCGTCACCTAGACTAGCTGCTGTAGGCGCAGCGTCACCTAGACTAGCTGCTGTAGGTGCAGCGTCACCTAGACTAGCTGCTGTAGGTGCAGCGTCACCTAGACTAGCTGCTGTAGGTGCAGCGTCATCTGGACTAGTTGCTGTATGTGTAGCATCACCTAGACTAGCTGCTGTAAGTGAAGCATTGCAGCTCAAAGTGCATGTGCAGCTCACTAGAACTGCCTCTGTTCATCAGGAACAGATGTCTATAGCTGATATTTCCCCCTAAATTTCTAACCTTTCCCATACATCTCCTTTTAATGCAGTTAAAGCAAATCTTCATAAAATAGGCAGGTTGGCTCTAACAAGCCATAAAAGTAAAGTTCAACAAAGAATGAGAATTGCAAATTATACAACTGGGGGCAGTGAGAGAAAATGCACAAAATCCTATGAGGATTCAAAAAAGAAGACGAAATTACAGAAATCTTTGGAGTCAAAGGAACAATCGCAGCTGCAGACGAAGGGCTCTCAATTTGTTTAATCTGTCCATGCTAGTGGAGTGCTTTTCCTCTGTAAAATCTCACTGATAGTTTCACTTTACGGATGAAATGGTGGGGATTCCCAGCAAAATAAACCATTTACGCAAATCTGTTCTCACTTCAACACAAGTAGTTAAATTCCGTTTGAGATTATTAAACATTAATCTTCTCATGCAGATGTGCATTCCTTTCTCGTTTTGTTAGCTGGGCATGAACCTACCTGATGGCAGTAGCTCAAGCTCAGAACTATGCAAAATTACATTGCTATCATCTGCATTATTGTACGCTCGTTATCAGTTTTTAATTCATAATTATCATGTTTTCACCAAGAAAATCATATCAAGAATGCCATTCAAAACATAGAGTCCTTTAAGTTCTGAAGTTCTATGCAGTTTTGCACATACCACATCACTCCCTTACCATTATCCGTCCTGTCTTATTGGAGCAGCCGAACAGACGAGGTGGCTTCACCACATTTCGTAAGGCTTGAGATGTCTGGTACTCTTTCTTCCCTCCCAAAGCTAGCCAGAATCCACCTGATGGAAAAGTCAAATAAAGTCAGTTTTTGATTTCAAACATGACACATAAAACATGGCAAGTGCTCACCTGGCTCTTTCCCTTCTGACACATCAGTGGATTGTCCTCCAAGGACGCTCACGACATACTTAGCAGAAGCCACTTCCACGTCGCTTGCGCCAGCACCTTTCCACACAAACACTCCCTGCGCCGACTTCAGTACAAAGACATCGTTGGTGTTTAAGTTGGATGCCAGTGGTTTAACCTACAGTGGAAGAAGAACAGATTAACAAGAGAAAGATTTTGCAAATAGGAGCAAAGACAAGACATCCTTGGGTATGGTAGAATAGTAGAAAATTTTTATTAATGTTAAACAGAAACAAATGTTAATCACTGGTGACCTATACAAGCTCCTAAAATCCTAAATACGCTCCCCAATTTTTGTATTTTTCCTACTAAGAGAAGAGCATTTTTCTCATGCCACAAAAAGAGCAAGAGTAACATTTTGAAAGGTAATAAAAAATGGAAGATACAAGTTTCAGTTTTGAAGCCTACTGAAAACTTCAAATTGATTGACTAAGTCTCTACAATTCTCCAGCCTTCAGGTTACTTCCGGCACTCTCTCTTCACACACTTTATAAAAACTGTCACTCTCAATATCTTATCTGTTGAGTTTGAGAAATTAGTCACTTCCTCCTTGACAAAGCATCGGTGCCGCATTGTACAAATGGAAAAAACAAACAAACAAACAAACATGATTTGGTAAATGGGAAATGTTGGGAATTTACTTAAGTAGCCTTAATTATGAAAAACTTCTAAATGTTAAATTGAACAAAGAAATAAAAAAAAAAACCTTAGAGTAGACATTGAAATTAATTCAAAGCAAAAAAAAAAAAAATGAATGGATCTGTGGATATGAACTTGCTCTCTTCTGGAGTCTCTAGTGGTCAAAAAAACAAACTGCCCTTCAGTCTCTTCCTGTTGCACAGCGACAGAGAAAGCCAGTGGTTTCCGCTCGTAACACATACGCAGCAAGCTTTTTCTAAACCCAAAGTATCTCCATCGTTACATGTGTGACAGGTATTTTGAGTCTGTTCAAGTCCAACACTGTAAAAGATGACTTTGGAGGAAGATTTAGTGATTACTGACCTTTCTGGTGCAAGACAGTATATTTATTATCATTTAATTACAATCACTTCTATGTCCAGATTCCTGCTGTGTTACTGGCATGATTAAAGGAACTGTTCAGAAAAATGCTTAATTAATTTCAATAAATAATATTTACACAAAGAATTCTTTGTGAATATCTCATTTTATAACGTGGACGTCTGAGGCCAATATATGAAGAAATAGTTTATTTCACAAATAATGAAAATATCTTCCACTGACCTCTACAGCGCGAGTGGCTTTGGAAGAGCTCTGGCGGATGTGGAACAGACGTGTGATGCCCGCTGCACTCTGCCCATCCTTGCGAGAGGTGCCTCCACTGTGGATCATCATGGGTTTGCCCTTAAACAGACTCATCAGGTGAGGAGGCTCCTGGCCCTGGGTCACTCGCACCTGAGAAACAAACACAGATTTTGGCTTGATGCAGGAGACTAGAGCTGATTACAGTCACAGAGTCACAAGGACTTAGACCTGCATCATAGAGAAGATCAATGTATATCTTTGTAAAGGTTTTCAGACTTTCTAAACTTTTTAATATTTTAAAATATAAAAAATATATTTTGTATGTGTGATGTGCAACAAGTTAGCCATACAAAACACGTCACAGAAAACAAGACAACGTGAAGTTACAATAATTTTAATTTTTAAAATTACATTAATAAACAGGTCAGTTTCGGGGTTCAGTTTTTATCATTTTACGCAGGCTCAGGCTCGGCGTGTGATGCCCGAATTACCAGAAACACAAAACTTCATACAGAATATGTAAAATTGAGTCTCTCTGAGGATTTTGCTAAATGCAGCAAAGAATAGATCAAAAAGCTCTGTGCATGCAATCAAAATAAATAATATGGGGCTTCGACCAGGTTTGGGCTTATATTTTTGTAAACAAATTTGGTTTTGCGTTTGTGTTGACTTCTGTTGAGCTCGGGAACCTTTAACCCCTTCAGAACTGGATTATTTTCTAGCCCTGTTTTTCATTTAATAAAAAAATGTATGATGTCAGATGTTTTAGTTGTTATTTTTTGTCAACTTTAGTGAAGATCCGATATAAATGGATGTAATTCTCAGCAATTATACAAAGGTGCTCTGAAAACAAAACTTAAGGTGTAAGCCTGATGTTCAATCTATGTGCAAAAATATTAATTCATATAACAATAACAACTGAATGTTTCAATTTCAATCATTATTTCAATTTGTGTTTTTAGAAGATTCTCCAGATTACAAAACACTTTGCTTTCCTGGGATTTTACCCAGGTCTGCACCTCTACTACATACACTAACTGATAGAGGTTAACAAAAAATGATACGCACATGAATTGACACAATACATACGTAAGATATTATGTCCATGTTACGATATGTATAACGATTTAACTGAAATTACAACGACAGTTAACAACTGTATGATGATGTACATATTAATGAATTTAAACATTCCAGTGTTTTGACTTTTAATAAATTGGAAATATACTTTTCTTTTTGCTCTGTACCTGTGTCCTTTCACCTGATGTGCAGCTAGAGCAGTGTTTCTCAATTATTTTCTGTCATGCCCCCCCCCCCCCTCTTCTACACTTCATGTCCACACTTCATACTCTGCCAATGAGAGCGCCACTGCCCCATAATGTAGTGGAGTGATATTGCAATTTATTCTAGAACAGTAAAAAAAAAATATAAAAAAATTAAAAAGCATGTTCCCCGAGGTCAAACACGCCTTTTTTTTTTAACTCTACCTGCTCATATGGATGCGATTTATTTTTGTAAACCGGGTAAGAAAAACTCTTGCTCTTATATATATATAAAAAACTGGGTAAGATGGGACATGGCCTAAGAAGCATACTAGCCGAGCTGTTAGAGATACAAGACCAGGAGGCGACCTAGGCCGAGTATATACACCAGTGTGTGGTGAAGGTGTGATGGTTTATGTAACTTAGTTAGTTAGTTACTTACTTTTTTTCAATTAAAAAAAGAAGATACAAAAAGTTAAAAAAAAAAAAAAAAAAAAGTAAAACAAAAAACAAACAAAAAAACTACCAGAACTTGTTTCTCCCCCTAATAGATGGAGAAACAAATCTTTTCATGAGACGACACTGACCTGAACTGGAGCTCCCCCCATGGAGTCGTCCAGCTGGACTGTGAGGAAAGCTGAAGCTGCCAGCTCGTCCTGAGTGCTCTTCAGCCCCTGCCTGAAACACAACAGACCTCTGTTCACATGTCACAAGCAGCAGAGACAGTTTATCACCAATCCCAGAGCTGTGATAGGGACCACACGAACCAGGTGTAGATGATGTGCTGTTCTCTACCGCCCTGTTTGTAGCTGTAGAGGATTAGGTAACAGTCCCCACCGAAGAACTGACCGTAGCTCGAGGGATCCACTGGGACGCGGTCTCCCCCCTCCACTCGCCAGATCTGATTCAAACACACACATTTCAAGCATTAGTTATGGATATTTTCTTACTATATCAGTGTTTGTCATTCCAACAAGGGCCAGCTTTAGTTTGGATAAAAAAGCTTGATTAAAGCTAGATTTTTTTCTCCAATGTTTACGTTTTGTTATTTGAAACATAAAATAAAAAAACAAATATTTTAAATCAAGCATATAAATAAATTGCCTCCTGCACATGTAAAACCTATAAACTTTATCACCAAAAAGCAGTATAGCTTAATGGTTTTAAATAATTTATTAACGGAAGTTTTATTTTTATAATAAATGTAAAAAATTTATCAGTTGTTCTGTACTCAATCATAACTCAGTGAAGCTTTCACAAAACTGCAGATACAAGGCAACATTGTCTGGAAAATGACAAAACTTGTTCCTTACATCTTGAAGTCTAGCAAACAACTTGTTAACTCCGAGTTAGAGGACATGATAATAATATAAATCCTTTTTGATTGATGGATGCATCACACTGTTCTTGAACAACTCAGAACTCAGAATTTTTAAAATCATTTTACCTATTCTGTATAGTCTTAGACCACACTAAAAGGCTTTGCATCTGAAATCCTCACTTGTCTGTTAGTCAAATGCAAGCAGTGGCTAACTTTCACATTATTTTACAAACATTAGTAAACATAGTAATAGATGCGTTACTATTCTGAAAGTCAACTATCGCATAGTCTTCTGAGGGTTTAACAGTTCAAGAGCATTCCACATATTTTATTTTTACTCAATTGCTATTTTGGTGCTTGTGGAACTGATTTGACTTTTGATGGCTTTTTTATATTCATAGATGAACAACACATTTTCATTTTCGCAGTGGATTTTATAAAAGCAGAGGTTAAAAAGCACATACTTATTTTTGTAACATTTTCAAACTTCCAAACACCCACATTTAAACGCTTTGAAACCATTAAAAATCCCCTACATAACATTTTTTAACTGAATTTACTTATTGTTATTTTATTTAATTATATTATTAAATCTTGTGGTTTCGTCACACAAAGGCAGAAAACAAACTTGGAACAAGGACAGCAAAATTGGAACAAGGACAACAAAGGATTTGGAACAAACTCCTGATCCAGTCAGGAGAGCAGCAGCACTAACAGCTTTCAAAAAGCTACAGAAACAAAAGTGTTCAGCGAACACTTACAATGAAAAAAAAATCCTTTTTTCTTCCTCTGTCTTTATTTTCTTCCTGCTATAGTTTATTGATCAGTTGATAGAATTTCTATTATGAGCGAGCTGAGATAGACTTTAACGGTGTAACATATTGCATCTTGTCCCTTCTGTAAGTCGCTTTAGACAAAAGCGTCTGCCAAATGCACAAATGTAAATGTAAAATGTAATGTATGAACAATGTATGCTTCCACATTTTATGGTCGAGCAAGTTGAGAGCTTACAATTTTAAAAGTTACATAAAGTACTAAAATAACTGCAGGGTGGAAAGTATCAAAAGTTGTTTTTGAAAAAGTAGTTTGTAAAATGAGCAGGTTCTTGCTGCGGATACGCACTTGCTCTCAGCTGTGCACACATGCGCTTCCTATGAAAATCATTTTCTACCGAGCCCTTATTTCACAGAAAAAAACATTTGCTCCATCACTGTTCCATTTGTGATGATTAATATAAAACTACAGTTCTTTTTTGTAATAGTTGAGTTTAAAAAAAGATAACATTAAGGTTTGTTTCACTCATTAAGACAAAAACAAGAGCAAAGAGTTTACGCCATAAATATGGATTTTAAATGTATTGCTAAGTTATAGTGAGACAG
Organism: Danionella dracula; assembly: GCA_900490495.1. Lineage (NCBI taxonomy): Eukaryota > Metazoa > Chordata > Actinopteri > Cypriniformes > Danionidae > Danionella > Danionella dracula. The sequence continues at coordinate 5,708,855 of UELW01000100.1, forward strand.
CACAATTGCAAACTACAAAATTTTCTTCTCTATTTCCTCAGAAGTAAATTGGAATGAGCAAGTTGTAATAATTAAAATATGTAAACTATCTCTCTGTAACTAATTTCTCACGTTTAATGGCATGTATTTTTTATCATATGTAATGGTTAATGCCTATTTTTATAATTTTATTATCCTAATATATATAGAGAGGGAGAGAGAGAGAGAGAGAGAGAGAGAGAGAGAGATTTTATGTATGATTTACTATTATGTGTGATTTACTTATTTTATTTAAAGTGTATTGAGTAAAAATATTTGTGCTACAATACAATCTAATTTCAATCGAACTTAGAAACTCACCTGGACTTTTCCAGTCCCATCATCCACCATGTTGTGCTGCGCTGCCATGGCCTTGTTGCTATGGAGACTGGAGGCATCAAAAGGAATCTGCTTAACTTGGGCAATTTTTCCAATGGCATATGCCTTGCTAGGGCCAGTGGTTTGATCCTTGTCTGTCCAGTTAGAGAAGAACTGCTTAAACAGTGTGGTCTCGCCCCCTGCAGGAAGAACCTGGATCTGCAACCATGAAGCATTGAGGGAACAGGCCATTAGTTATCTTACATTCACCTGAATATGTTTCATGTAATATCCGACTATAGTACACAGTATCTGCCATATATCTGCTCATAAATGTTTATCATGGTCCTATTTATTCACAAATCACTGTTTATTGTAAATTGCAATCTGTATTTTTGTTCACGGTACATGTTCTGTGTGTTCATTACAATCTCTTACTCCTGTTGGAACTATTCTACCTTATACCTATATGCTACACTTACTGATTAGACCTGCATTTTATAGCCTTAAACTTGTGCATGTGAAATGACAATAAAGTTGGATCTAACCTAAAAATTTATAAGATCTAAAATTTAAATAAATTTTATGTGAAAAGAGTCCATGAAAAATATCTTGTATGTGGCAAGACATCACTATAATTGTGTGAGAATATTTTAGAAGTGAATCTTTTTTTTCTTGATTGTGTGCTGTAACAGGATTTAAAACAACTAGTGAAGAAGCTGTATTTATTTTGTTAAGTGTGTTCTTTTTTTTCAAACCTTTCTGTAAAAAACTTCACCTTTGATTTTAAGACAAAAGTACATGCATTGACCCCACGGTATTTACCCGGGTTTTATTGGAGTAGTTATTGTCCTTGATGAACTGCTCGGCTGCTTTCATCGCTGCTTTGCGTTCAGATGTGTTTGCATTCGGTCCTGTCAGGAAAAAGAAAACCAGGAACTTAATGAAGCTCTTGCATGATTATGAAAATATGTGGTCCATCTAAACAAAGGAGCCCTGATGCTGGCATGGACCGGAGGGAGAGTTTATCAGAACGATCAGTCAGTCTTCCTCAATGAAGACTAAATTTTAGGGAATTAAAATGAGGGAGGGCCAGTGTTGTGCACGCTACATGCAAACTGAACTATATTACATACCACATAATACTGCAGCTAAAAAGTAATCCCTTACACTACAATATTACCTTCTCAGAAATGTTATCAGTTACTTGAAACTATATTACTTTTAAATCACTTTCAACAAATCAAAACGTGTAGCATAATGACTGTTGCGGTATAGTCTACTTGTAATAAAAACAGATAATACATCATCAAAATGAATGACATAATTTGGTTCTTTATTTTTAATCTGATATTGGTAAATTGGTCCTATATTTTAAAAGAATAAATAGATTATATTTTTATAAATTATCTATACAAGAATTAAAGCTCAATATGAAATAGTTGCAGCATAAATGTTAACTGACAAACAGCTACAAGAAATCATGTTGAAAGAGATAGAAGTGCTCAAACAAGGTGAAAATTTGACAAATGAACTAAAAGATCTTTTCGAGTGTCAAAAAACATTCTTTTTAGGTTATGAAAGTGATGAAACTCAAAGGTACTTTTATAACTTTAGGGAAGTGTTTTCCTTTGGTTCTGTTAGGATTATGGTAAACAAAACTACTGAACTTTGCAGACAAAAGTAAGTAAGTAAGAAAGACATGTATTTGTCTACTTCTATTTTTGAAAATCTCCAGCCAAGGTGAAGATTTTTGAAATGCTGAGAAAATTTGGAAAGCAAAACTGCACATTTTTGGGTTATAGGTGGAGTTTGCCGTTTAAGTGGAAGCATAAAAGTTTAGAAAGCGAGGGATAACATCGCTTTTGACAATGTTAAAGTATATTCCGTAAAATGTACACTACAGGCACACTTAACATAATAATAATGTATTTAATCACTCAACACAAGCGAAAACAGACCAATTTTGTACAAAAACCAGATTAAGACTAGCAATCTCATTTTTGTTTATAAAAGACATCATTCTTATCTTTGGGTGAGCTGCTTTAGTCTGGAAGCTTTTGATTGGCTGATATAATTTTAGGGTCAAGGAGTCAGCTGCCTCTGAATGGACTGGCATCAAAATATTGGCAAAGATCATACAAAAATAGATCTGTTATATTTTCAAAATCTATTATAAATTCGTCATATTTTCTGTAATAACCATTTGTAGAATCCAAACTTCTTTTGCTCACAATAAATAACTGGGGAAGTTGGAGAATGAGTTGTGCTTGTTTAAATCAAACAAATAAAGTGCAAACTGCCTGAGACCCACCTTTCCAAACAAAGACATTGTTGTCGACGCCATTATCCAGGATGTAGCACTCATCAGGGGAGAGCATCTGCTGTTTGAAGGGACTGCTCTCACACACCGCTGAGGTTTTCATGGAGCCAGACGCATCCGAGATCTACAACATTAACCGAAGATAAATAACCTTCATTAGCATAGCTGGGAACATATAGAATTAACAAAACATTAACAAAAAAGCTAGAGTGTTTGACTAAAAAAAAAGCAAATGCTCTTTTGATCATTTTATTCCTTGAACATATTCTCTGCCAGCTTTGGTATTTTGAGCTATAGTATAAATATAAATAGATTTTTGCACAGCATTCGATTAACTGCCTATTGAATGAAAATGTGATCTATAAATTAATTTTCATAAATTGGATCTGGATGAAAATGTTTTTTAACGTTTATAAGTTTATTACAAGAAATAATTCTCGACCCAAAAAAGGAGTGGATAACAGAAGACAAAAGGTCTTTTTAAAGCATATTTTGACTTAACTTAAACAAATACCTTACAAAGTCACACTTTTTACTGTTGTTATAAGGTTAAAATGAGTGAAGCATTATTTGGGATCATTATAGGCACAGCGCCTTGAGTGACAGCTTGAGAATTCTTATATCTGGTAGTAACTAATTTCCAAACAAAAAGAGATAGCGATTTCCAGTTATTTTAGCTATTAGTCTCTAAACCAGGGGTCACTAACTGTGCCTCTGGAGGGCCCGCATATTTTGGTTGTAACTCTGTTTAGTATTCATACTACTCTAGCTGCAGACAAGCAAAGAGATACTTCATTATACGAAAGGGGTTTAGTGCTAATAGAATAAAAAAATGTGTAGGGTGGTAGTTGCTGACCCTTGCTCTAAACCAAAAAATATTTGGTGAAAATATTCACAAAAAAATGGATGGATAAACAATCCAAGCACATCATCGGTAGCACATAGAATCACGACAGAGAAGGGCGTAGTTATGGCGGCAAATCAGGGTTATTAATCGAGCGCGCGTATTTGATAATCGCGCGCGCATAATATTAAAATTTGAGCGAGCAGAAACAGATCCGCGCGCGCAGAGAAACAAATCGCGAGCATTTTTTCAACCCGCGCGCGCGACTGAACCTGTGAGCAAAACACTCTGTCGCGCGCGCGGGGAGGGGCTTACCTGCTCGCTCGCTCTCAAATCTCCCTCCCTCGCTCGCTCTCAATCTGAACCTGCGCGCGCGCGACTCATTCCTGCGCGCGCGCTAACATGATTTTTGTCCAAGATGGGGCGGGACCCTCGTTTCCCGGAAGTCAGCTGTGATTGGACGGCTGTCTGTCAGTCAGTTCTGTTGCTTTAACGCTCAGTCTCCCCCAACAAAGACGTTAACCTACTTATAAAAGTGACTCTTTAATCAAACAACAACGACAAGCCAGACATTTACAACCATTACAACAAAAACAATAAAGATGACTACAAGAACAATATAAATCTGACCGAATATTACTCCAACAGCTTAAAGAATACAAATAAAACAATCCAAGTTGCTTTTGTGTTTAAAGGATAAACTCTAATCAATGTTTTTTTTAAATCCTGTCTCAAGAACAGTTGTTAGTTGTGTTCATATCTGGAATATGGATGTATGAATAAATACTTTTTGTTAATGTCAAATTAGACCACTGATAAAGTTGACGTTGTATGGCATGTTTCTATCATTAACATGTTTTAAAGTTTTTGTGAGTTCTCGATTAAATAGTAATTACATTTTACGGTTTTGACAAAACTAGGCCTGCATTATTACATTTTTGAGTTTCTAGAGTCTAATGCAAATGTATAATTTCAGACTTGAATCCTGGTTTTGATTAATTTGTTGAGTTTGGGGTTTGAATTACTGCGTTAGTTTGATCATTTATTTCCACAAGAAACTGTATTTTTAATCCTGATTTTAATGCAATCAAAGTTACTTTTACAAGCGGGGATTAATGGTCAAATTAATTTAAATTCAGATTTTACTACTATTTAAATATTACTTTTAGAAGCAGCGAAAAAGAGATTATTTAAATAAAATTTTTATTTTTCTAAGTTAACCTGTTACGTTAGTTTTAGCGCATTATTTTGAGTTCTGACTGCTGCTTTTGCAAATAGAGATCACTCAACAAGAAAAAGATGTTCAACATCTAGGCTAAGCATATATATCAGCATTAGACCGGCTATATTAAACCCAATTCTAGCCCAACTAACCTTTCATTTTATGTCGTTTTTGTCAAAATAATTTATGAAACTAAACAATATGTTATATTTTATGATGTGCATGGAGTCAGGAGTAATTAGCATGAGTCTTGTTTATTTATTTTTTAAAGGTTGATATGTGGGCTACACGCAGCCCTTTTTGAACTCGTCTTTTAATCGTCTATTTGTAGCCCACTTTTAGATTAAAATGATTTGTTTTTGTTTTGGACTGGCAACGCATATGATTGACTATATCTCTTTATGTTTACAATATCGATAATATATGTACAACAGTTACGTGTCAATTCATTACATGGTCTTTATATAGCCGCGATTTAGCTTTAAATTAGACGTGCAGCCGTAACCGCCATTTCACTGGAAAATAATAGTCTATAAATAGACCAGAATTAGATTGATATGGACTGATGTAACCCAAATCTAGTCCAAAAACCTTACATTTAGTTTTTATTACATTGTTGTCAAAACAGCTAAAAATAAACTAAATTCAATAATATTTCTGTATATAATCTGCAATGATTACATAGTGTCAACAAACATTTAAGTTGAAAAAGTGAAATTGATTTTCAAAAGCGGTAAAGGCAACATATGAGCCGGAACTTTCCTTGCAGCGCTTGGTGTTACCCGGAACACTGAGTTGACGCCTTCCTTTCCGGATTTTACGGAGAAGCTTGTTCATGTCGCTCCTTCTATCGTCACGTTTCAGGTCAGTAAATGCATTTTAAAATGACAAAGTCTCTCCTTACAGTCAAGCCATGTTTAAAGAACAAATGTGAAGCGGTTGTCTCCATGTTGTGGTAAATAAAAGACGTTATCAGGTCTTTGATGATGTTTTGAAAGACTGAACGCGACTCTTCATGACTGCGTTCACGAGACAGATTTCATTAATTAACAAACGCGGTTTTAGGTTCTTTATAGTTAACCTTAGCGTCCCTAAAGCGTGGATCCTAGAATTGTTTTCTATTTCAATTACCTTAAAAACATAATACTTAAATACACAGCCGTCATTTATAACATTAACATACAGGTAAATGGTTTATTTTTTAAGAAGAAACGCAGCATAATGCTCTCCAGCCCTGATGTACACGGAGTACATTGCATGCTAATACAATGATAGTGTTTTCTCTAACGCTTTTTCCTCTCTACTTCACAGATCTGCAATGACTAGTTTCCCAGTGGACTAGCTGATCTCAGGAAAGCAGTCAGAAAGCTCTTCATGCAGCACAGAGAGCAGCTGTGCAGTGCTTGTAATAGCAGCATTTAAATAAAGTGTTTTTTAATAAAGACGTCTTTTTTTTAACTGCGTGTATGTGTTTGAAATGTCTTATTATTTTTAATTGCTTTTACCTCTATGTGTAATTTTATTGGCACAAGTGTGTGTAACATTCCAATCTTATTTGACTAAAATGACAATGAATTACATTTTATTGTGTGTGTTACCTTAGCCTATTATGATAACCATCTCAACTTAAAATTGTAATGTTACTTTGATTATTGTGTAGCCTAAACAGATTTTATGTCCTTTAAACTTGTATATGCAGTTGTTTGTTAGAGGTCTAAATGATGTCTAGGTTATATTTTGTCTACAGTTAAATGTCATTTAAACTTTCACTGACAGCCCAAATTTAGCCTAGAAGTCTAGGCTATCAATAAACGTTTATTAAACCTCTTTTTAACCAAAAAATGCTAGCGGGGTAGTACTCAACATATTGCGCTAAACCTGATGCTACAGGTTAACTTTGTACAGTCAGAATTTAAATTAAATGAATGATCAAACTAACGCAGTAATTCAAACCCCAAACTCAACAAATTAATCAAAACCAGGATTCAAGTCTGAAATTATACATTTGCATTAGACTCTAGAAACTCAAAAATGTAATAATGCAGGCCTAGTTTTGTCAAAACCGTAAAATGTAATTACTATTTAATCGAGAACTCACAAAAACTTTAAAACATGTTAATGATAGAAACATGCCATACAACGTCAACTTTATCAGTGGTCTAATTTGACATTAACAAAAAGTATTTATTCATACATCCATATTCCAGATATGAACACAACTAACAACTGTTCTTGAGACAGGATTTAAAAAAAACATTGATTAGAGTTTATCCTTTAAACACAAAAGCAACTTGGATTGTTTTATTTGTATTCTTTAAGCTGTTGGAGTAATATTCGGTCAGATTTATATTGTTCTTGTAGTCATCTTTATTGTTTTTGTTGTAATGGTTGTAAATGTCTGGCTTGTCGTTGTTGTTTGATTAAAGAGTCACTTTTATAAGTAGGTTAACGTCTTTGTTGGGGGAGACTGAGCGTTAAAGCAACAGAACTGACTGACAGACAGCCGTCCAATCACAGCTGACTTCCGGGAAACGAGGGTCCCGCCCCATCTTGGACAAAAATCATGTTAGCGCGCGCGCAGGAATGAGTCGCGCGCGCGCAGGTTCAGATTGAGAGCGAGCGAGGGAGGGAGATTTGAGAGCGAGCGAGCAGGTAAGCCCCTCCCCGCGCGCGCGACAGAGTGTTTTGCTCACAGGTTCAGTCGCGCGCGCGGGTTGAAAAAATGCTCGCGATTTGTTTCTCTGCGCGCGCGGATCTGTTTCTGCTCGCTCAAATTTTAATATTATGCGCGCGCGATTATCAAATACGCGCGCTCGATTAATGACCCTGATTTGCCGCCATACGTAGTACTCCTGTACTATCTCTTAGCAAGATTGTTTAAGACAAGCGATCAATTGGGGGGCAGTAACAAAAAATCCTGATCAGGTTAACTCTGATACTAGAGTTTAAACGTAATACTTTACATATTCATGCAGTAAAGCCTTATTAGGTCACATATGAACTACAATCTACATGATTAAGAGAGTAAACCTTCTTAAAAATGTTATGGTATTTGACGTAGAAAAGAAAATTCTATCTAATTTTTCTAAAATGACATTAATCGCCATGGTGACGGCAGGGTGAAAACATGTTGATTAAAAAGAGTGTTGCCGATTTCAAATGTTGCACTGCAACTCAAAGGGACACAAAAACAATTGTTGACCTGTACCTGATATTTTCATTAATGTCTGAAAAGCTCAATTCAGATTGTTTTTATTCCACCCAAGCCCATTTCATAAGTGAAAAAGCGACCTTTTAACACCCTGAGTCTAACAGTCATTTTACACTTTTCAGGCTTTTGCATCATCAAGCTCACCTAAACTTGGTGACAAGTTACTGAATAAGACCTAATTTTACAAAAAATGTTTTGGGAGGATGCTCAGAGACAAATATAAAAGTTTAACTGCTCTTTCCTGTCTCAATATTAATCTTACTACTATTTAGTACTAATAAAGTTGACTCTGATCAGAGTTACTGTACAACAACAAAGCTCCTAGAGAAGTATTTATAAAAAAAACAAAAAAAAAAGAAGAAGGCGAATACTTATTTGGATTATATGGATTTCAACATATACAACATACTTCCATTAACAGTGCATTTTGGGTGATGTAGTTTCCTGCTCTGTGCATGCGTTTCACATTGGAGGTAAATTTCACTCACGCAAAGCACAAATAGTAGTCGCATATTATTTGTAATGTGAAGGGACACACAGCACATTACAAATTACACATTACAAAAAACCTGAATTAAGCATCAAGGCCTGCAGGGACAAAACAGTAATAAAATACCATCCTGCACATCAACTTTGTTAAAAGGTCAAAACCCTCAAGTACCATAAAGAGCTTGCCCTTCTTCTTGTTGGAGGTTTCGACTTGATCATCATCAGGAGTTGCTGGTGCGATGCTGGACTTGGGCCCGAGAGTCTGCAAAAGGAAACTGGATTTCAGCCACATTTTAGAAACCCTGGAGAGCTTTTTCCCTCTTCCTACTTCTCATGCCAAGAGGAGCAAACATTCCGCACTGTGCTGAATGAGCTAACTCGTTAAAGAGGGCATTCTCATTAAAAAGAGCTGACAGCAAACAAACTAGCCATTGTGTCAAGAATTTCCAATGGACTTCATCGTGAACTGGTGAAAATATAACCCTCTACAGCCATTCTTCGTCGTTTTTTGTGCTACTTTTCTGTGAGTTTGAGTATTTGTGGAGGTGGAGAGATGAGATGTTTGACTAACTTGGATGAGCACATCAGGCTCAGCGTCTTCTTCTACCATGACGAGTTTGGATCTCCCGTTCCTCTCATTGTCCCGGATGTCAATGGCGAGCTGAGAGGCTTTCAAACGCTCGAATCGATTGCACTCACTGCCACACCACTGATAAATATCCTGAAAACAGACCAAGAGGGGTTCCATATAATTACTTGGCGATAAATTACAAGGTATTGAGTAAGGTAAACCGGTATGGACTTATTTATACTTAATTTATAAAATGAACATTTTTCATGATTCTGACTCTAGTCTATTTCCAGGAATTTGAATATGCAAAATATGCAAAATTTGCTAAATTATGCAAAGATTTTAACTTTGTAATTTGGAAGTTATTATATACAAATCTTTCACAGAAAATTGTCAGATGGAAGTCTATAAATGTACTGTAAAGTATTTTCTTATTAAGTTCTGACCCTCCATTCGAAATATGTTTGTTAAAAGTCTCATTCTCAGTCATTTGTGATAAAAATCTTTTTTATTGTTTATTGCTCTTGTTTATTCCTATTATTTTAATTCCACTAAATTTAAATTCCGTTAAATTGGTCAACTTCAATCTTTATGTGGTTTTATATACAAATACTGCCTGATTAAAAGGGACTAGTTAAGTCAAGATTTGCATATAAATCTCAGTGTTATGTTCAATTCATGGCAATCCTAATGCCTGAAATTCTTTGCATTTTTAAATGAGATGCAAGCACTTCTTAAACTTTTTTAATACATTAATTTTAATTGTCACTGTTAGCTCAACGGTCTGAGAGCAGCACACCTTGCCCAGATCCAGGATGAAGCAGTCTCCTTTGTTGAAGCTCTTCCAGCTCAACTCCACCTCGGTGGCTCTGATGGCTCTTCTGCCCTTGATGTGCAGCAGGCGCTTCACATCCACACCATTAGTGGAGACATGATTGAAGCCTGATGCGACTCCACCTTGCTGCGGAGACCAGAAAAACCAGACACTAATTCCACTGCTAGCAATATGTACTGGGCTGAATGCCAGAACACTATCCTAAGAACAAGAGAGCTGGACGCACATCGCTCAGTGAAGTGTTAATTGACAATAACAAGATGTGACCTAAAGGATGTATACGCATTTATTTAAAGTTAAAAAAGTGCTTTTCTTATCCACGGATCACTTACAATTTTACTATCAACTGTAAATGTAGATGCAAATATTGAGTTTTATAATAACAGATTCTTTGTAAGAGTATTTACAACTAAAGGTGTTGGCTTTAGATTACTTTTAACATTCACAGGTGATAAAAAACAAAGAAACAAAGGCATAAACACACCCCTGTCACAAGCATTCATTATGCTCAGGAGCATTGGTTGTAGGGTGTGGTGTGAGAGAGCTGAAGTTTGTTGATAGAGGTATTTTAAAGCGTGTCAGATACTGGATCTCAGGTTATACAGCCCTCAACACGGCAACCTGTGTATGTTTGGTTGCAAACTAAACAAATGGATAAATAGATAACATCTATTTAAGTTCATTTTTAGCTTTTGAGGCTCTTTCATGTCTTTATTTTAACTTTGATGACGATTTGGTTTGAAGAGAGGCACAATTTTAAAGATATTTATAATATGGGTAGCCCATGAACTGAGCATTCTCATAAATGAATTTTATTTTTGTTATAACAGAATAACATTGGTTTCAAGACTATGTTTCATAAACACTTTAACTGCTCTAATCATCGTATTAAATAAAATTGCCCTCAGCTGTTCCCGGGTGTTACTAGTTAACTTCACAGTGCTTTGCAAACCTGTATTTCCAAACGCCTTGTTTGAGACCAACGGTTATTTTTTGTATCAATCTAAAAAGCGTACTTGGAACCAAATTTGGTTGTGTTCCAAGTGCTGATATTAGTACCACCCGCTTGTGCAGATAAACTAGTTCCTGCTTCAGGTGACCGCGTACTATTTCCTTCTAAACAAAATACAATCCTTAGAACAAAAATATTTAAAGCTTTTAAAATACTGCTCTTTTTTTTAATGCTGCTCTTTGCTCAAGCAACATTACAGTTAATTTCCAGTTGATTTTGCAGTTGTTTAAAAGTCTTAAATGTGCGGTTTTGTTCATCTTGTACATGAGGACTTAAGAAAAATCAAGACCAAGTGTGAGCTGCCACTGCCTTAAAGAAACACAAAACTTTGAAATGTAAATTAGTTATACAGAATAACGTAGACACCGACCACACATGGATCAATAATGCAATTACACGAGTTTTGCACTTTCTGTTTGAAAAGATAAGTTTCAGTGATAAATGTAAGCTTAATGCTCTGCAGGGTTGATCATTTAGTTTTATTGTTTGGCTCAATACCTCGACGGGGACCTCTTTTTTAACTCAGCGTTACATATGCAACAAGCTACAAAGCTAAATATTCCTTCTTTCATTTTCACCACAATCAATAGCTTACTCTGTTTGTGCAAGCGACAATAAAAGGAGGAATTAAAACTATCCCGTAACTGCAGCTGCGCCACACTTTCAATTTCTCGTCCACAGTAGGTATGCTGTTTTACTGCTTTATTTTAACAGCGCATGATCTACAAACACTTGTGTGTGTTTTTGCAGAGATCAAAGCAAAAAGTGTTAAAAACTACTGCGATTGGTAGCTAAATACGTGAAGCATACCGGCCAATCAAACAAGAGCCTGGCTCAAGCATCTTTGAAATCATAGGGAGTGAAGAACATTTGAGATCTTGATTTTGAAGCACCTAGTTAACTAAGTTAGCTAGGTAACTAAATTATAACAGTAAAAGGCAAAAATTAATTGTGAACATTTCTTGGTAACCTCTATGAGTAGTCTTTATTGTTTTGGTTATTGGTATATTTAAACACTGCAATTCTTAATTTATGAAGCGAATATTCATCCCAATGTAATTGTCACAGATAGTGATTTGTCTGGGTGGGGTCCCCTGTAATTACTAATACAGGGAGTCTGAGCTCATCCCCAATGTTCTCTGTCCCAAGATTTGCCACTGATACTCTGAATCGATATGATAAGCAAGCGGTTACATGCACGAGCCTGTTATCTCAATTCTGCTATAGGTTTAGACAAGTTCTTTTTTAAATATACAGCTTTATTTGGACCAAACTTTACTTGGACAAGTAAAACTTTCTTCCTTTTGTCACTGTCAGCTAAAACTTGCAGTTGGTTCTGACTCATCATAAAATGGGTGCTCCTTCTGTCCCCAGTATGCCCTACAATCAAGTTTAAACCACCTTGCATCCTGCCTGAATGAATTATGATTAACACTGTAATATTATGAGCCTGGCAGGCATACCTTGTACTTGATCCCTGCCTTGAAGTAGCCCAGGAAGGAGAGGGACTCGTTGTTCTGGACCTCGCGGTATTGAATGGGCTTCCCACCCAGGAAATCATCCAGCTGGGTGGAAAAAATGGCCGCCGCTCCACTCTCATCCTGCGAACACTCATTCCCTGTTAAAGTTCAGAGAGAAAAGAGGTGTATCAATTAAATACCACACTCTAATCCCAACACGTTAGTTTTTAGAATTGTAAACTAAATAGCGAATATAACAGGGCTTCAACTATTTATTACATTTCACAGTCATTGCTTATTGATTTGTCATCTTACTGTGAAGTGTTACCAGTAAGTCATCCTCAGTTAACCATTTATTTATGATGAGTTAATGATTCAATAATGACAAGTGTATGAAAAATGAGTTCATACATCAATTAGTGCCTTAGTTAATGATTATCTTCATATGATTTTTAATTAATGCATTATTTACACTTTGAGGTAAACCCAAAAAAATTTTCCTGTACAAATGTAACTAAAAAACAAACACAGATTATTATTTAGATACTATTATTAGGTGGTGAGTTTATTTTAAGGGGTACATCATCATTAACTCATCATGAACTAATAATTATTTAAACAAGAGATAAAATGACATGTATCTCTCAAGTTAATCACCAATGGGGAAACCAAATTGTACATAATTAATGAATTATTGGGTGCAGACTAGAGTAATATGATCATAACAGTTTCTTTGCTCACTGATTTTAAATGATTGCTTGATATAGATTTATTTTAGCATCCTGTAGTTGTATTATTGTTATTACTATTATTGTTATTATTACTATTATTATTATAGCATGCTGAGCACTCTTCAATTACATTTTGTATTCACTCATCTTTTGATATTCTGAATACAACCAAGAAATGGTAATAAAATATGTGATATTTTATATCCCCTTCTTTTAAAACAAACTCCCTATTTCTTGTTGAATTCCTTGTCAGGTTGTGGAAAAAAAAAGATTTCACATGAACTCCGAAACTAAGCTCCTTTTCATGCTGCAGGCTCAGTCTATGTTTGTTTTTGATGAAATAAGAGGCGAGTGGAAACCCCAGTGAGGTCACACATTATGAGTTCTTCCACACAGTGTCCTCCTGTTCTTCTCACGGTACACTTCCACTCAAACATCTGAGAGCTACTGTAGCCTAAGAGCTTCCAGTTTTAACCAGGGAAGAAATAAAAAGTTCATTCAACATCATAAAATTAATTCAGTGTTTGGTTCATAAAAAGAAGAAAAAAAGAAATACAAAGCAGTTAACATCCTTCAGAAACTTTACAGACTCCAAAGATAAATTGGTATTGCACTACATTTCTACTGTTTTACAACAATGTAACTAGCTGTTGTCCTTGTGAAAAAAGTTTCATGGTGAGATATCTTTCCATTTTTTTAAAGCTCTTTTGCTTTGTCTTGTTTACTCATTTTGTTTCAAAATCAAACGTAATAATTTAGTGATGCTTTGTTCTCTTAATCTCGATTTTTTTTTTCAAATCCGCATAAGAAACTGTACACAAAAAATTTGAACCCCCAGGCCCTTAATACTTTGGGACTCTTAAAGGTGGTCTGTTAAAATACATTTATTTTTGTGTAGTTTCCTCATCAAAAACATGCCTTTTGTTATATTTAGATTCATTCATGAAGGTTTTATACTATTTTGTTCGTATCCGAGTTCAAAACGTTTCGCTAATCATCTCACTATCATAGCGCTAACCCACTGACTATTCAGATGAAGCCCGAATGTAACCCATCTCTGCAAAGCGTACGTCTTGTCTGACCCGGAAGTGTAAGAGTAGCAGACCTGCACTTAACAACCATACAGAGAAAGAGTGTTTTCTTTTTAAACTATTCACCATAAATTCATGTATTTTGTGTGTGGATTCAAGCAAAACCTTGAAAAGATGATTTATATTTGTAAGTGGCGCTTCACTTTGTACTGGTTTTTACAGTGGAATTTGATGTAGGCTGGCTTTTTTTACACCTAATTTGACAGCTCTGAATGCTGTTGAGAAAATCTCAGCAGTAAATATAATTTTTCTCAGTGATTATGACACAATTAACAATTAAATTATTTAACATTATCCCTGTTTCTATAACTTTGATCGGTATTCAGAGCATTGAATAATTTTTCTGATGAGTCTGTGACATGTTATAACAAACGTACCAGGTGTGGTCTATACCTTATTGCACTCCACTTGACCAATCAAAAATTCAAAAACTAATAGCAGACAGTATCCAATGCATATTGTACACAAGCAAGATTTTGGAAACTGAAATACCTAATGTAAAAACATTTCTCATCTATAATGCTGTGAGCACATGTGATGCCTCGTCTCATCAATTTATTACACAAAAATCATTGATGAAATGGCTCAACAACTGATGGTTCAGTTTTTTTATTCTACTGTACCACGTGTGTTTACTCACCAAGCCACATGTGGATACAGTATGAAGGAGCACTGGTGGTGTACAGCAGGATGTAGGCATCACCAGTGAAGAAGTTCCCATAGAGATTCTTCGGCACCGGCTTCAAGTCCATGTTTTCAATCCTCCAGATCTGCAGTCCAGGAGCTTTTCCTGCAGTCTCAAACTCTTTGTGGGACACCATGGTGACTGAAGAGAGAAAATGGATCTTTCTAGAGCTTTTCATTCTTTAAAATTCATCTACTGGGGAAGGTTTGCTTTGCAGCAGGTGCAAAAAAATGTTTTTGGTTTCCAGACACTTCCAGTCACGGGTCTTATATAGATAAAAGAGCATTTATATGACCTACAGATGATCGATAGAAAGAAAAAGCAACATGGATGTTAAAGGAGTTAAAGTGTGTGCAGAATAGGAACATGCCAAACAGGTATCATTAATGTATAGTTTTGTCTTACAAATTCAAAATAATTTACTATCTAGCCGTGGCTAAAAAGAAAACCTCTCCTCAATGTTTCAAGTAAAAAACAACAAAATGTTTTTAAATATAAATGCATGCTCCTCTGGTCTAGATTTTTGGCTGTGTATTTTATTAATAGAAATTAATCTTAAATTTGACTATAACCTGCTTTAGAGAAAAAAGATGGTTCTGCATCTGAATTTAATTGTGAACTTGTTGAACTGTTAAAAAGAATTGTTCTTTTGTGGCCTTTAGTATCCTATGATTACACTGAATATAAAAACACATTCATATTATTTTTGATCAGTGTTCAAATAACATTTACATTCAAATTTTTTATTAATTTAATTATTAAAGTTTATCCAATGTTAAACTTTTGTGTATTAATAAGGTTCCCCTTTGTGAACCGTTTACTTTAATTTCAAGTAGAAAAAAATACTTAAAAATGTTATTTCCCATTATTCTAATTATAATAGGATCAAATGTATTGTACAACCTAATGAGTTTCTGTGGTAAATGGAGGCACTATGTATCCCACACTCATCCCTAATGTATCCCACACTCAAGCCTCTATGCAGACAAGCTATGAATTATGAATTACAGTAAATGCATTATGGCATATAACTAAGATTAATGTAATGTAATAAGATGTATTGCTTTTAAATAATATTTCTGTTCAACAGCATTGTAAGAATATATCTGAATCTCTGGCTCACCAGAGCTTGGCCACTATCTGTACACTTCTGAACAATCTGGTCTATTTACTAACATGCAAAAATCGACATGCAAATAGAACAGATCATATATCACACCTCTGAGCTCGTGAAAGGGACAGATAAGTGTTTGAGCCTTTGAAAGGAGAAGAGTGAATAGAGCTGCACACCGACAGACGCTGATAAGAAATAAAACACCTGATCGAGGTGATACACTTGACTTCTATGCCCCAAAGGTAGAGTCAACATCAGTGAAATAAAGAAACTATTGTACACATTTAGCAATATGCAATGTTCTTAAAGTTTCACCACAGGAAATGTTTTTTAAACACGGTTTTGTGGAAATGCATGTGCAAGTGTGTGTGTGAAATAACAGAGTTCAGTAATGTACTGAATTCAACTTTTGCTTATGCGATTCTTTGTCATCTACATTTGAAGCAGTATTATATATATATATATTATATATTATATAAGGCTTGCATTGAAAGCTCAGCATGCAAATAAATATTTACATATTTCCTGCATCTGATGTAAATACTTTTCTGAGAATCTTTAATGGGTTTGATATTACTTCAGCTGTTTAAATAAACAAATCATTTCAATACATTGACACACGAGATGAGACCCAAGTAAACAGTCTCTACATTGGACTTTTTATTTATTATTTAAACAACTACATGCCTAACCCTAACCCTAACCCTAACTTTTAATAGATGAAAAGCTGATTTTTTTCCCCTTTTATTTGGTAATAATTTGTTGAAAGGGCTCATGCTATTCTAAAAATAGTTTTACCTTTACTGCTAAAAGTTTCAAATTCACAGAAAAATTATTGATTGTAAATAATACCTACATTAATACAATATTTTTTTGTTGAATACAGAAAAACACTACAAATATACAGATATGCAGTAGGTTACAGAACTCCTTTATGGCAACAGTACAGTACTGTAAATTATTGGCTTTATATTTATTTGTAGCAACTAATTTTACAGTGTTTTCATGGTGCATCATAAAAGTGGCCATGTTAGAGATACTTACTGAAGACATATCCAGAAGATTAATAAAAATAAGTACTTTACAAAATGATCTACTGAGTGTTTTCATGGCACACCAACAGACCGGAGATCAGCTGGAGGTACTAGCCAGAGAAAACACCACTGAACAGGATGCTACACACGCGCCAGGTTTCAGACAGATTACTGTCGTGTTTTTGGAGGTGTTCACTAGTCAGACTGTGAATCCTTTGAATTCTTTTTCTTTAATACTTATTTTATTGTACATATTGTGAGTGTGTGTGTGTTTTCACTCTGTATAGAAATGGCAGGATATTAAATGTGAATTTAAATTTACAGTGAAATTCTATAACAAATAATTGAAATGTGTGAATACTAATCTGGTTCTACTGCTGTTACTGATCTCATCTCACATTAAAATGAAAAGTGCTGCCTTGGTCCTCATTTGAAACACATAAAGCGTTCTACTGCAGGAAGCAATTTTAGGGTTACAAATCCTCCTGAAAGCCGTTTTTAAAACCCCTGAGTGACAAGAGAAACTGGAATTCACAGGAAAATGCTGTTTTCAAATTGGATTTGAACCAGAACTCTTTTGAGAGGCACCATGATCATGTTTTATTGCCAGTCTCAGAATTCTATTTTTCAACCTCTTCTGGTGAACGACTATGTGGAAGGTGTTGTTAAATTTGATAAAGATTAGCATACGATTAATGAAATGAATGCTGTCACTCAATTTAAAGAGTGGCTAGTTTTGCTTAGTTGTTTTCCCCCTTCGCAGTTCTTCACCGTGCCCATGAATATCTAAATGTTAACTTTTATAGCCTGCCTACAGCAAACCCGGAGCTGGACTTTGTCTCATAAAGGCTTAGCTTCCGTGACGTAATGTTCACATCTGGCTACCAAATATTTCGGAAACTTCGAGTAAGCGTTTGTTTATTTTGAGGAACAGTTACTGCCTTTTACCCCTGCGTGCAAAACTAATTTAATAACCTGGAAGTCGAGAAAAAGCCTCGGTTTATTCGGTTTTTGACGGCGAGTTAGCTCGTGAGGTGAATAGAAAGAGACTCACGCGGCTGTGGCGGCGGATGCAGACAGCGGTCCGAGCTGGAGGAGTAATGCGGAGTTTGTAGAAAGTGTGTAGAACTGCTTTGAGAATGAGCTCTTAAACAGGGAGGAGTGTCTGAGGATGAAAACGGGGTGTTTCAGAGCTTCTTCACTGTGCGCTGTTGAGATTTCACTGCGTGAGACCCGCTGAGAGCGGAGCGAGCTTTCCTTCAGAGCGAGCTCGAGCGCGAGCTGTCCTCAGGGGAAGCCGGGACCCCCTTTCTGCCAGGTCCAAAAAAAAGAAAAGAAATAATGGCTGTAAAAATACGATTTTAAAAAAAATGTTTTACATTTTCAATTATCAAGTCTCAACATGTTGAGATAAAAAAGTTCAAAATGAGTTTTTGAATGGTGCTTGGCATGATGTATTGAAAGAAAAACATTTTGCTATGTTTGGATTAAAAAATTATATTAAGGTACTTAATTTGTAACTTTACTACTTTTTTAAACGTGTGTTTTACATTAATTTAAGTTATAAATAATTTTATACACACAATAATTTGAACCACCGTTTTATTTTTAATACTGGCAAATTGGTATAATTAGGTAAAAAGCAGCAGCTAAACACACTTACTGTATTGAGGGGTTGACTTACCGTTATAGGCACAAAAAAAAGAAAAGACTCTCTTGTTATCGGTTGCCTACCTTTGAAATATAGAATTGCTTTACACACATTTAACAGATTTTTCCTTCAACACACTTTCCCCAAATCTGCCACAGAGTTCAGCACAGAAATACAAAATCACTTTACAGTAAAACATTTCAGAACTCATGAAGATTTTCATGAGGTTAATACTTTCCTTTTAAAAGTGCTAAATGTAAGCTTTTATTCTGAAACTTAAGGATTATCGAGAGACCATGCTCCATGATATAAACTTATTAACTCTTAAAATTGAGCAAATTTCACATTTAACCAGAACCATTTACCACAATGTTTCTTTTAAAGTGTAAAAATGTTCCCTTATTAATAGATATACATATTTAATGAAATCAATTAATCAGAGAATAACGGAGTTCTACAAAGTCCATCGTAGCTGAAGGACCACTCCTCCACAGAACAGCTTTGAGTTGCACCTGCTCACACCACCAGTTAACTTCCTCTTTGCTTGTTTAGAGTCATTTAGTTACTAGAGCAGTGTTCCAACTAATGTGCAGGGCTGCAGCACTCCGGGACAGACTTTGAACACCCCTATGATCAAATGTTCTACTGATAATTAATTTATCAGTACTATTACACAGTGTCACTTAGTTATCAAACTTGTTTGTTTACAGCAATTTATGATTGTATGTTTATTCTGTCAGATAGCACGAGAGCATGGAGGAAAACTACAACTACTGTGAGAATATGCAATCTCCACTCAGTGACTCACCGTTAGAATCAAACCAGTAACCTTCTGACTTACTGGTAGTACTTCAACCTATTAAATATCCAACTTGGTTTAAGAGGTGCACACCAGCTCAAACTAGCTTTACCGAGCTAAAACCGTGAAACTAACATGTTCTTTAGACAAGCTTGTTCTGGTAGTGTTTATTTTTCTACTCAACGGCACCATTACTTTACCTGTATTGGTTTATGCTATTTAGACTTCTAAACCACTGGCTGTAATTGAAAAATAAATACAAAAACAACTTTTGCTGAAATTTTATTTTATTTTATTACACATTGAAGCTATTAATCACCATCAGATGAAGCAAGGTAATCACAATCAGCTTGTCGTTTAGAATTTTGCAAAACATTACTGTATTACAATTTTTGTGTGAACACAGAACAATGATGCAATACATGAAACATGTGACTACAGAAACAATACAGTGCAAGACATTTCCAGAAAATGGTTTATGAGTAATGCGTTGAATTCCAAAAAATGGAGAAGGGTAACTTAAAATAATGAGATCCATCATATGGAGTTAGCAATAATTATTTCAATAATAATTTAAACTATCAGCTCTGCATTAACCATGCAGGATTGTTTGAGAGGATTTAACCAACTTTTAGGACTAGCAACTAAGGATTTAGACTTCAGAGATGACCGATACATCCTGTACAGATGATTTAAAAATATTGATCTTTTGTTAAAGTCGTACACAAGCTTTTTTTTTTATAAATGAAAATATATGCATTTCTGGAAATGAGTTGAAACTAGAACATTAATAATTGTTGAAAAATGTTAGCTTACCCTTTAACATTTAAAACTCAAACCAAACAGTCGTTTGTTGGTCAGTAAACAAGCCATAAGAATACATTTTTGTATAATTGTTTTTACAACGATTCTCACCAGCCTCAACCTCCCCGAGCAGAACATGGGTGTTGCACGTTTGCATATGCAGATGCAGATAAAGGAAACAAATAACCAGACAACACCAGAGCAACTGCAAAGACAATGTTCATACCCTACTCAAACATCATACCCTACTCAAACACTCTCAAAGCTCACAGCACACACCGATCAGCACGCCTTCAGAGTATGATTTCCAGATAAAAGCCTTGCAAAACTGCAGACATAAACGGAAGTCATAATGCAAACATAAGTAATGGGTGGGTTACCAAGCACTGAAGAAATATTGAAACCTGACCCCCACTAATAAGTGCTTGCAATGAACAGAGTCATCCGAGGCCTTTTGCAATGGTTTCCTGGCATACAGGCGCTCTAAACAGAGAAGGAAACTAACTTACAGATGAAGAAAACTCAAGGCTTGTTATTGATTTAAGCTCTTATCCTTTTTGGATTTATATATATATATATATATACATACACACAAGAATAATAAGAATAAATTGTTATATATATATATATATATATATATATATATATATATATATATATAAAACTCCCTTCTTTTTTCCCTCCTCTGTCTTTATCTTCTTCCTCTACTTCCTCACTGCTTTGGTTTATTGATCAGTTGATACAATTTCTATTATGAGAAGCTGAGATAGACTTTGACGGTGTAACAGATTGCATATTGTCTCTCCCCTAATGTAAGTCGCTTTGGACAAAAGCGTCTGGCAAATGCATAAATGTAAATGTATATATATATATATATATATATATATATATATATATATATATATACATACATACATACATATACACATAAGAATAATAAGAATAAACATTACTTACAAAGCCCTTTTAAATCAATTATTCTGGGCAAAAGCTGTAAAAAGTCAGAATAAAAGCAGATAAAAGAATACATCAATAAAGGAGCAAGAAAACATGTTAAAAAACATACTTGTTTGCTGATCTTGCATTTAGATTTATAATAATTCAAAGAAAAACAGGAACTCTGAGGTTGTAACACAACTGATGACAGAAAATGAAGACTGTGCTTTCTGATTTCCAAATGACATCAAATACAAAACAAAGGTGCAAATGATTTACACCTTAAAAAAAACACACAAAAAAAAACAGTTTGGAGCATGTAATCTCTTCAGCTTAAAAAGTACAAGTTTAGCATTCAACTAAAAGCCTTGTCAACACATTTTTAGTGTAGAGTTTTTAGAGAGAAGTGGCTCTTACAACATCAATCATCAAAGATTCCCTGAATCTCCAGAGCCCGCCGTTTCTTGGAAACCGTTGTCATGGATGACATCAGGGATTTGTAATTGTAAAGGTCAATTTAACAAGTGCTGGCAAAGGGAGATTTCTAAAACACGGCTGTTTATAGACAACAAAAAGAAAGAGCTATGGATTGAAGCACTTCCCAAACCAATCGGACTGGTTGGGGCGTGTCAAGTGGCTTCTGCTTGAGGGCCAGGGTTCTTCTAGGAAATACACATAAATGGTACTCTCACAATTAATGCTTAAAAAAAAGAATAAAATTAATTCTAAAGGTTTGATGATCACCTTTTATGTGTATTGTTTAAATATTTGAAAAGTAATGAAGGAAGCTAGAGTACAAGTTGTTTTCTGATCTCGACATGCAGAGAGTGAGAGAGCAGTGTCTGACCACATCCTCTTCACTTCAAGCCAAATATATCTGTATGGATACAAATGTCAGCTTCTCATCAACTCAGACATTCTCTTCCCTGAAAAAACTATACTCTTCTTCTGACTTAAATACTCATTTCAAACCATCGTTTCATCCAAGATTACTACTGATCGGCATTTAAGTAGCTTCTTTTTTTGAAAGACAGATCTGTAAATTTATTCACCGTGAAAAGTTTCAAACAACCAGCATAAAATTTGTGTCAGAAATTCAAGACGTTTGTAGAAAGTTTTCTGGGCAAACCACAAAAAATGCCATGAACTTTCTTAAAAACTGTTAACAAGTTAAATTCCACCCAAGCAATTTAAAACGTTCGGTTTCAACCACTGTTCAACAGAGCCCTGCAACTGATGCAAGGACACAAAGACAACTTGTTAAAAAAGCTGAAGTAGGCCTGTGGTAAACAACATGATGACAGAAGTAAAAGTTTTGAAACAAGCAGTGTTATTCTGAGATATAGCCTGATAGACAAAAAAAACAATACACTGATTTACTATGGTAAGCCTGTTTCTTATACTAATAAATTCATTAGTATACTAATATATTCCTTTATTTAACATAAAATATACATTAGTCATGAGATATTGTCTATTATATTTAAACTGTGTTGTTACAAGTTTCATAAGGCACATTTTTGCTTTAAGAATCAAATTTAAGATCTATATTAAAACATTTAAAAATCAAATATATTGTTTAAAACCCTAACCATCATAATTCTGGCCACCTTAACTCCATCCCAAGTCATTTTTACATTTTCATTACCGTTGATGCGTAGTTTGTACCTTTAAGATTTTGAGAATTTTTGAGTGTTCACAAGCTTTTTCTCCGGCAACCCCAAGCAACAACAAAAACAAATCAAAATGAGCTTTATAGACATAAGAAAAATAAGACCTGTGAAAAACCATTTAAGACACAGAACAGTGAATTTAAGATTTAGCCTTTTAAATTTCTGAATTTTTAAGACCCCCTAGGATATCCTGTTTAAAAACAGGATAAATTAAGCAGACTGTTTTCATGAAGAGAAAACACAATGAAAAGTAAGAAGGCCTGAAACCTGCTGCATCCACAGAATGAAATCTCTCTGGAAGTTGATGTTTTCATCATGTCATTAGGTTATTTTCCCTACCACAACATGCAAATAGGTGAATTTGGATACTCCACATTGTAGACAATTTTGGCTTATAAAATACATCTTTGATTAAGACCAATTCTACGTCATTTATTGTATGACTTCAATAAGAACTCTACCAGTTTTAGTGTGTTGCTTGATTGATAACTAAAAACTGGTAAACACTTAGTTGAGCTTTAATTATACAAAAAATAAAGATGCTAATGCTAAAACAGTGACCTCATGTGACAACTTCCACAAATGAAGAGGTTTTGTGACGAAAGGGTTTGAATGAGAGTTGTGTTGGCTGTGATGAGGGAGACGGATGCAAGAGATGAACATGTTGGAAAATCAAGTGGAGGTGATCAGAGGAGCACTTTGAGGAATTTGTTAACATGCTAGAAAAAAACTTTTCGATACATTATAAAACATTCAGTCAAGGTTGTCTCGTTCATAGCTCATCATACAGGTTTCTCAAACACACGAAAGAACCTGCCAAGCCATAAGATCCGCTCCACCTCCAGCAAACACACACTATACACATACTGCCTATTCTATCCCTGTACAAAGAGAATGTGTACATTAGCTCGCAAGCACACACTCGTAAATCCACACCAATGCTGGCGGAGTGTTACTAAGCGGCATGCAGCTGATCATTTCAGCTATAACACATTCCATGTTTTATACATCAAAGTAACGTTAAAGGAAGCAATACTTTAGTATGAGGCCAAAGATTTTTTTCAGAACATTTTATTAACAATCAATCCATAATATAAATTAACCATATAAAATGTGAAACTGTAAAAAAGCTATATAAATATCTTTAAAACTGTTCTAAAAGATTGAAGTGCATCTTCAAATGCTCTGTAGTTCAAACATCCTAACACAACTCATCCACTATTGAACTAAGGTTTGAGTAATGTTTAAGATTCGCACAAAAAAGAGGCGGCAGGGAGGTGTTTCAAAAGAACTCCAGGGTACCATTTTCTCAGTGAAAACATCAGGAAGATCAGAAACAAGCAGTCTTCAAGTAATCCATTATGATCCTGTTGGAAAAGCAAGAGATTTTTGTGAAAAATGTGCCTTAAAAACTAAAGTCTAGGTTACTAGATTACTAGGTTACTACTAAATTATATACAATTCTTTGGATTTGGGTCTAAATAGGGGTAAGTGATCATAATAAATGAGTGTACTGAAATACATTACTTTTACAAGGTGGTGCTGCAAACAAATATGTCTCCCTTGTTTACATAGGAGGTCTTAAGATTAACAGCAAACAAAACCATGGATCCATCTAGTAGCAGCAGCAGCTCCAACAATAAAGAAAATATTGCTGCATGCTCCCCTAGACAGTTTTGTGCTTGAGCAAATCTAAAAAGCATTTTCTATAGCTTCAGCTACTCCCAACATGTGACCCCAAGAAACAATTTATTGATTCATTTTAAAAAGAAGGTATTATTTTATATTAATTTAGAAATTGTGTGAGTTGATGTACGTACCCACATTTTCTCACTTTGTTTAGTTACTATACTCTTCCGATTAACCCTTAAAATGTAGTAATGTCACTTGCCTGTCTTGTGTGCGCTGTTATCGCTGATGGATTGCTGCTCCTGTAGAGCCAGAGTCTGGTTCACAAACCTCAGCATACCTGAGAGAGAGTCCAGGTCTGGCTCCTCTACTTCCTCTTCCTCATCTCGCTCCAACATGTACGTGAGAGGGTTAAAGGTCATGTCTGTGGCCGAGCTAGCCTCGTGGCTGCTCAGACCCTGCCAAGTATGGTCCGGAGACGACGGCGGGCGCATCGCAGCCGCCACACTTGCTTTTACACTTTCCGAAAGCTCCAGGGAGGCCTCAGAGAAGTTATTGTGCCAAGAGGCGAGGCTGGAGCTGGACGAGGAGTCCCTGTGTGAGGGGGAGAGAGGGCCATGAAGCACTGAGTCTTTGAGAGGTGGAGAATGAGGGAGGGGAGGAGTGCTGGGTCTGTGACGAAGCGTGATGTTATGGAGGTCTGTGGATCTTTCGAAGCTGGAGAGCTTGGCCTGAAGACGGGTGATTTCTGACTCCTGAGAAACAACACAGAATGAAGCTCAAAGTTGTGTCGTTTACTCAATGTGCAGATGTTTAAAGAAATATTGGTCCCCTAAATAATTATCCTTTTTGGGAAAAATACTTTTAACTTGAGGAAAAATCCGGCAAAAGATCAGCAATTAAAGTTATGAGTTGAATGTGGGTATAAATGGGAAACATTCAGCTACATTTCACTTCAAGTCACCAATATTAAAGAGAATTAACTTTAATTATTATTTTATTGTAGTTTTACTGGGTAGTTGAGACAGCAACAAGGCCTCTGAATATCTAGAATCAATTCAAATTTGTGCTGCTCTCTCTCTCTCTTACTCGCTTACAGTTTTGTGTGCCTGTGCACTCATGTCACTTGCTCTCACTTCCTCATGAGCGTATGATTGTGGGTAGGTGATTTCAGGTCCTAAAACTCTTGCGTTTCATTGAGTACTGAAGCTTTGATGAGAATTATTTGGTAGGTTGCTTTTAATTTTTTTCTTTTTAAATTTAAACTATATGGCAAGGTAGGTAGCCAGTTAGGGATCTGAGAAATTGGGAGGTTGACAACAAACTTTTAAAAAAAAATTATAGATGATCCTGTAATAAATACTGTAAAAAGTTGGTTCTGATATTGTTGCATATCAAAAACAGGGTATCCATCACTGCAGAGGCGTGAATCTGTAACAAGGCACAGATTGTCGATTTCCATTCTGCCAGGAACACAAAAACTACTCAGTAAATTAGTTGGCAATGTAAGTGATGTATTGGGACATTCCACTGTTTCCCTGCATTATTTATATGATTCATTTTTGTCCGTGAAGGTTTTGAACAAAGAGCAATCCACACACCTTGATCAGCAGGTTCTCATTGATGCTCTGCAGCATCTGTTCTTTGTCCCTCAGCTCATTCTGCAAGCGAGTTGCAGTTGATCGGGCCTCCTCCAGCTGATCCTGCGCCTGTTGTAGCCGCTGATTCAGCTGTTCCTGTGAGTTCCGCAAGCTGCTGGAGATCTGATCAGACACCTTCAGCAGTTGTCCACGAGTCTGCTGCAGGCCTGAGAGCTGAGAGACAGAGAGACGTTCAGAATAGTAGTCCAATACCACTAGGAAGCTTCCAGATAGATTTTGAGCTTCTCTGGACCTCTCTGTGATGTTCATCTCTTTGTTGCTCCAACTCCTGCTGAAGGGAAGCAATGGTGGCCTGGAGTCTGAGCTCAACTTGTGAAGAGTGCTTCTCCAACATGCTCATCTCATCTCGAAGCTGAAGAACTTCACTTTCCTAATGAAAAAGCAAGATGTGTGTAAAAAGAAGGTCTGGATAACTTTAACTTTTTGGAATAATCAGTGACTGTCAGGTGGCAATACAGTAATTACTAGTAGACAATCATTTGGTTCAGTTTCTCAATATTTTTGAAAGATACAAAAACATCAACAAAGCAATGTCAGGAAACAGAAAATGAGCTTCTGAACAAACTTTTCACTGTAGTCTTCCACTTAAAATAGTAAGAATAAATTGAATAATAATCTTTTTGAAATCTGTTTCCAAAGATGGCAGAAGGGTAATCAGGAAAAGCTCTGAGTAGAGGTTACTAAACCAACTGAACCATTATTGAGAAAATCTCAATATCATTTCATATTTGTCTGCTATTGTCTTTTGATAAACGATTAATTGACATCTATTCTAAATGGTCTTATTACATTTAGAATAATTGTAGTTTTGCACTTCCTATTCTAATGAGATATGCCTAATTTTCATCTCTTACTATTCACTTATTACAATGTAATTCTAAAACAGTGTATTGACATTGATTGAGGGACTTTTTTCATGTCTAGAGAATGATGTTTGTTTTTGGCATTTTTTAGTATACCTCAAAGTCACCTCAAAGACACTATCATGTTTTATCATAGGTCCATAAACAAACGTTTTTGAGAGATCTGGTATTAGTCTTTTGACATAAAAGAACCAAACCATCTGAGAGAGTACTTTTTTAAACTAGTGAACCCAGTACATGGAATTTGTTTCATAACTGAGATGAGGTTCCGGCAAACAGGCTAAGTCATGCAATGCTGATTGCTAATTGGACAATCAGTAAGCTCACAGATTAACCTGAAAGAACAGCTCAACTCACACTGGAGAGCTCGCGTGTGCTTTTCAGTAGTTCTTCTTCTTTCTGCAATTATCCATCTTTCAATGTCATTGACAGCCAGCTTGTTATACATTTATAATGTTTGGTAATCTTAACTAAAGTATTAATTTTTCTCCCAGTTGTTTAAATTCCACAGACTTTCTGTTGATGGTTTTCATAGGTATATTTCCTTTTATTTCACAATAAACCAGTTCAAATTGGCGCACACATAATTAGTTCCTTATATACTGGAACATATTTAAGTTCTATTATTAAGTATTTTGCTAACTGAATATTGTTTAATTTTTTCATGGGCGCTACTGGTCTTCACAGATGTGGTGATCGTGTAATACAAGAATTGACAAAATTATGATTACCTCAGGGAGGGATCTGTGTTTGTAGGTTTAAAGAATAATAATTCTTTTTAAATTAATGTTGTGTCCTTTAAACCGCCGTTACTCTTTTGTCTTCAGTTAGCAGGGTGGTTGGTTTGATATCTCGGTTGAATTCTGTTAGACTTCAATTTATTTTTTTGTTGTTAAGCTTATGAGCCCTTATGGCATGTGATAATTTTCTTTGATTTGGATTTATTTTGGGGGAAAAAAAATCCTGCAGGCAGATTGTGTCTGCTATCGAATCCATCTCCCTTCAGCCAGACCACAAAGCAAGTAATCCATCCCAAAGTACGTTACTGAAACTGACTCATTTGAAGATGACCTCAAAGCAAGCTCGATGTTTGATTTCTTTAAAACGATGTTATTTCGCAATACACTGTAAGGTCCCTGCCTTTGCACATATATAAAACAAAAAGCAGATCATGACCACTTTAAATCAGATGAATAACAACCAAACTATGTAAAAGGTAAATGCAATATAACGAAAACAATGCCTAGAAACAAAATAAAAACAAAACAATCCAAAAAAAAAATCTAAGCTAGATATTTTTCACCTTTTGTTGAGCACGCTGGGTGATTTCCTCTATCTGTCTGTTCAGAGACTCAGAATGTGTGCGTGACTCCTGTAACTGCTGCACTGTCTTCTGGAGCTGCTCACGATACACACGCAGCTGATGGCTGTGATCTGCAGCATCCTGAAGCACAAGTAACTCACATTTAACATTAAAGATGATAATTTTATTTTCTGAAAAGGCTTATGATAACAGTTTAAATGTATTTGTTACATGTACGTTCAATGCTTTTCAATTGCAATCCTCAATTGAGCCCTGCTCAAGTTGATAAAGGACTGCACCTGACTAGAACCCTGTACTCACCCTGATTTTAGGGCGATGCGGGGCAGCGGCTACACAAAAAACAGCATGCAGCATAAAGGGGGAGTTTTATGTGGGTGAAACTCTGGAGGATCTTTGGACTTCTTTTGTGATGCTGCTTTTTTTTTTCCTTTGATCGATTAGGGTTACATCATACAGGCATTTTGGCCCTTCATTTTGAAGGTTTGGAACTTCATGTTTGTCTTTACTTAGATTTGTTAAGTAGGAAATAGAATGAGAGAAACTGGTGCCGTTCGCACAGGTCGAGTGAAATATAGTCGTAGTGATGATCCTTGCCGTTTGATGGTGCCAAGATGCTATGCAAAGTCTTCGACTGCTCATGTCACTAACAGTTCTGTCACCAATATATACGTCAATGTTTTCATGCACTTGGCAAACAAAACAAATGGGTAGCAGAGGCAGCTAAAGCTCAGGGTCCAGATCCAGTTCAAATAGATTCAAAAGCGCCCTCAAGGTGTGCATCTATGTACTGATACCTCTCCCTCACGCATCAACAAAGATCCAGTTTCATTGGTCGAGCGTCAAGCTTTGACTTGCGAAAGACCAGAGCAACATGGTAGATGATGAACTTTTTCTGCTTTTTGTCCAGATCAGTGCGATTGCACCTACACCCATTATTTGGAAATTAGAAACGAATCCTTCTGCATCCCCAGCGAAGATTTTTATCATAATTTGGACCAATGTGGCCTTATCTGTACCTGGCCACGATGTGGCCAACCTAACATTTTTTGTTGTGTTTTCCATAGTGAACATCCCTAGAGAGTGAAAGGATAACATAACAGCATTTCACCCGAGACTGCTTAATATATTCAAAATGTTCAGGAGGTGGACAGTACGTGTTCAGATCATGTTTGGACTTCATTCACCAAATTCCTCAGCATTTATGCATTTGGCAGACACTTTTGTCCAAAGCGACTTACATTAGGGGGGCAATAACAGCATCTTTCAAACTTAATGGTCACCAAACATCCAATGGTAATTAGGTTATCAGAGGTTTCCAATCAATGCGTCACACAAATAAAGCCTTAAAAAGCAGCATAAAAATGCTAAAACTCAATCTACTATCAGAGCTTAGATACAATTGTAATACAGCGTCAGGAACAATTAATGAGTGCAAAATAAAACCCCAGCATACAATGGATTTAGGGCCTAAACTGACACGTGACATACCCTCTGCGGCTCATCCCTCTCATGCAGCTGTGATTTGAACATCGCCAACCTCTCTGTCAGGAACTGCATCTAAAAAGAGATAAGATAATCCTCATGTATTTCATCCCCAGACCCTGGTCATGGTTATGAACATACTTACCTGCTGCTCTTTCTCACTCAATTCATCTTTGCTCTTGTCCAGAGCTTCCTGTAAATACTCCACCTTCTTCTCCAACTCTTGCTTGTGCTCTTTTATGGCCACATCCAGCTGCCCCAGCTCAAGAGAGAACAAAGTGCTTTATCAGAAAAGAGAGAAAAAAAAACTGTTGTAGTGGTAGACTGTGTGTGTGGTACCAGCTGAGCTCGCTGCTGTAGCTCCCCCTGTCTCTCTTTCAGAGCATTGTCCAGATCCACCACCTCATGGTTACGCTCCTCCAGCTCCTTTTGACTCTCTCTGCACACATTAGACCAAGAAGGGGATATTATTTTATATTTTTAAGGGTTTGGTGTAATAAAAATACATATAGACACTGTATGCGGATGAGCTATAGCTTGCCTTCTAGTGTGAAAATCATAATAGGAGTTACCTGGGGCTAAAGAAAAAGAAAAGTTTGTCCCTGCAATAATGTTCGTTCTTTTCAGCTGGATGTTTATTAAACTGCAGCTAATCAAAACAAGATGTTAGAAAATCTTGTTTCAGTTTGTGAAAACTGGTGTAGCCATTTCTGCTTAGGAGTTAGTGAGCGTGACTTCATCTCATGTGTCTCATTCTTTCCTTGCCCCAGCCAATCCCTTTTCTCCATTTTTGCTTCCTGTCATGTTGCTCTACCATCAATAAAGGCAAACATGGCCAAAAAATATTTAAAATTAATTAGAAGTAGCAACTCTTAAACACAAAAGTGTAGTGAATATATGGGTTGAATTACTTTTTTATTGGAGTGACCAAAAGTGCTTGAGAAATAATTTGATTGATTTTGTTGTACATATTTTGTATATTTTCTTTTGTATATTTTTAGAAGGTTTATTTGAGATGGATAAATTATTTCTACTATGAAGATGTGGACATTTCAAGGGGTTCATGAAGGAATATTGTTCCTTGTCTTAAGAGTTGGCAAGTTTAATATCCAGTGACCATGATGTGTTCAACTGTTAAGTACGGTACTGATTGGTGTGGGAAAGATGTATAAGCTTTTTATTCTCATCACAGCTGATAAGATCAGAGACTTCAATAGCTGAAAGTGGAATTCCTAAATACTTGAGGCAAGGACACACATTATTCAGCTCAAAGATTATAAAGACAACCAAAATTAAGGAATCCAAACCGGGAAATTGTATTTTTTTTACACAAAAATAAACATGCAACAAATTAAAATATAATTTACAAAATAAAACACTGAATTTAATAGTGAAAATCAGCAGCATAATGTGGTTTGTATTCACATTTTCAAAGTGCGTGCAGTAGATTAATACACATATGCAGCAAAGACTCTGAAATGACCTTATACAGCATGTTTAAGCAAAAACATCTTCGGAACAGGACTGCAACCAGTTGAAGATACTTACAGTTTGGCAACACATTTACATAAATATGTTGTGGTTTGAATAAATGTGTGTTTTGAGCGCAACAGCAGAATGTGCTTTGTTGACAAGGTCACCTGAGCTCAGCAGCCAGTTTTTCAATGGCTGACTGCCGCTGTTCTGAGGTCAGCTGTGTTCGCTGCAGCACGTCTCTCAGCTCCTGCAGGTTGTCCAGCGTGTCCACCAGCTCACCACGCACCTCTTGCAATTGTCCCTCTAGCAACTGTGCTCGCTGCAGCGAGTTTCTCCGGTCCATCTCACTGCGGTGCAGCTTCTCTTCAAGGTCCATAACTGAAAGAGAGACAAAGAAACCTTAAACACAAATAAAAAGCATCTACTTTTTGTAAAACACCAACAAAACACTCAAAATAAACAAACCAGGAGAGAAAGAGCAGGAAAAAAAGAAAGAATAAATAAAAATAAAAAATAAAAGTAAGAACTTAAAAGTTAATAGAACCACAAAAATTAACAAACCAAGATAGAGAAGGAAAAAAAAAAGATACAAACAAAAGAAAAGAGAAAGAGATAAATGAAAGAAAGAACGCAAAATAAATGAAAGAGAAAGATAGAAAAAGGAAAGAGAGTGAAAGAAATTAAAGAAAGAAGCGAGAGAGAAAAAAGTGAAGGAAAAAGAAAAGAAAGAAATAAAGAAAAAGAGGGAGAGACGCAAACAAAGAAAAATAGGAACACAATAGAACAAAAATCTAAAACGAATTATTTAAAAAACAGAGAGAAAAGTCCAAATACAAACAAAACAAGTTTTTAATATATATATATATATATATATATATATATATATATATATATATATATATATATATATATATATATATATACTCTCAATCTCACTTATCTTCCAGCCTTTTTCTAGCCATGCCGATTCTATCCTACTAAAAGTATAATTTTAATGATTTTGTATTTTAGAAGCCAATTAAAAGGGAAAAAGGAACAGAATAATGAAAATACTTGAAAGAAAAAAGATGTAACAAAGGGCTCTTGAAACCTTCAGGCGGTGGAGCCGTGACCTAATATTTAATGGCTATAGGCCCAGCATACCAATCTCACTCTTCTTGTCCAGCATGCCTTTGGTCTCCTTGAGCGTCTCCTCCATCTGAACGAGCTGTGAAGCTTTGGTGTTGCTGTCTCTCCTCAAACGCAGCAGCTCCGACTCCATGTCTGACAGCTCCACTCGACACTTGCTCATCTCTGAACTCAGCTGCCTGAAAAACATACACCGCCTCTCATCAACGTCTGTTACACATTGTTTTCCACCAGGGTTCAAAGCTGGAACGTACACACAAATGAAATGAAACTAGCCATGAGTAAAGGACAGAGTCATACAGATGAAATAGTTGTTGTCCAGCTGATGTATGAAATGTGAGATTGTTTACGGTTATCTGTTTATATACAGAGATAAATTGGAGCAGGCGTGGCCAAAGACACAAAGTCTCTGAAGCCAGTCATAAGATCATCTCAAGTGACTCTCAAGAAAAAAAGCACATGTTCTACTTCTGTGACGCCTCTGGACCGGTCCTCAGATGACATGCCTACACAGGTTCCTGCTTTTTCTGAGAAAGTTTCTGTCACTAAATTGCAACAGATGTCACAGTGATTTTTTGTGTTTGTTTCTACAACTGTAAACGCATTTAACAAATTCTCGCAAGACATTTCTAAAAAAAAAAATTCTAAATGCTAAAAACATTTCTTGGGCACCAGAACAATTCTTGCAATTTGTGTACTGTAAATTGTTCAATAAATGCAGGTTTGAAAACACCTGTGTTAGTGTACTCACAATTGTTTAAATATATCTTATGCTTAGGGTAAGTAAAATGTATTTGTATAGCTCATTCTTCCAGTAAGTTGTAAAAAGCGCTGGACAGAATAGATCACACCCAGAGAAAGCAACATAAATCAACATAAAAGCAAAATATTACAAAGAAAGTAAAAAAATCAAGATCAAATTGTGAGTGTTGGTTTTGTCAACGATAATGAAATATTTTCGTCGACACACCTTTATCTCATGATGATAATGAGATGTTAATGAGCTAAAAATGTCTCTTATGATAAACTTGATGAAAGGCATGAGAGTTTTCGTTGACGAGATGAGAGTGGACGAAAACGCTATTTGAGCTGGTTACATGTTCAACATGCATAAGATTTCTGCTTCTAATCTGTCATTGAAAATATAAAGTATCCACCTCCACATGTTTTCTTACGCTCGTCAGGTTGCACACACTTGTGCATGAGGCATCTGACCCCATCTACCTCTTTTAAATTCATACACAAGGCTTTTGTGATTGACCCAATGCAGCGTTTACAATTCTCAGAGAATTCCATCCATCCATCTTCATGTCGGCTTTATTCCCTTTCGGGGTCGCCACAGCGGAATGAACCGCCAACTCACTGGCATATGTTTTACGCAGCGGATGCCCTTCCCTGCCGCAACCCATGGCTGGGAAACATTCACACACACATTCACACTTTAACACTATGGGCAATTGTTCTTATTCAATTCACTTATTCCGCATGTCTTTGGACTTGTGGGGAAACCGGAGCACCCGGAGAAAACTCTGAGAATTAATTTAATGAAATACATGTAAATACACAATTTCTAGTATTTAAAGTCAACTTATTTTAAGATATTTTTAATCAACTAAATATTAATTTACATGGACTGAAAACTCTTATTTTGTTGGTAACTAAAACATGACAAACTATTGCATTTTTAAATGACTAAAATGTGACAAACATTTTACCAAAAAGCAGGGTCAAAAAATGATTCTTGCTGCTTTTCAGCAGACCGCATGTCTTCCAGGATAAATAATTGCCGCTGTAGCGCGTGAGATCAGAGGCCACGGAAGAGAAGCAGTCTGCATGTGGAGAGACAGAGCAGAGGTCTCGCAGCGCAAAGCAAGAATGTGGTGCTAAAGGTACGGTGATTGTTGAATTGTACAATTCATCACAAATGTACTATTTGAGGTTTTACCAATAACAAAAACATAACATAAATAAATATGAGTTACACAGAAATAATGATCTGTCAAATCCCTTTGTCCGCGGGACTCCGGCATGAACTGAGAGTGATCTGTGTCATTATAATTGCGTCAACGATTTTAGTTCTTAAAAAACACTCTGGCTCTAGACCGAATGAAAGAATACTCCGAGTCCATCACCCAGCCCAGCACGAGTGAGAAAAAATGTGAAAAGAAGAGAATACAAAAAGAATGAAGCTGAGTAATAAATATTTTCGGGGAGTAAATCTATTTGGGTGCGTGGGGATTACACTGATAATAATCAGAAGTCACAGGTGAGCAAGTTCATTTACTCAGATTTGTGTATTTTGCTCTATTTTTGTGTCTGTCGTAACGATTTGCAAGTAGATCAAGTTTTCCCCCATATGAATGATATAAAAGATTTGATCAAATGAATCATTCTTTGAAATGAAGAGTCAAAAGAACAAAGTACCAAAATAAACGAAAAGTCCCAATCACAACTCAGGGGACAACAGCACCGTGCCCGGCCATTTTATAATCTTTGAGTGCTTTGAGAACTGTTTACGATTGGACACTAGCAATAAAAGCTTCTGAATGTTTATACTCTCCTCTTTCTCAATTTCTTCCTCGGCTGTTCATCTAGATGTTCTTCAGCATTGTTTCTTGTCAAAGGATCGAAAATAGAGTGTGTATCGAAAACCATCCAGCGGCTCATTCCTATCCCACTCACCTCAACAAAACAGCCTGCTCTCATTGGTCGTTTTCTTGCGAAAAAAAAATCTAATAGAGTAGGGCTCATTTTCTCAATCTCTAGCAACCCCAAGCAATAGCAAAAAACACAAATGACCTTTACATGGACATCGGTAGTGTTAGACTTTAAGACCCAGCCGAAATGAATGCATAAATTTTGATGCAAACACCTTGCAAGACTTGATAGTACATATTAGGAGGATTAAAACAAACACATTAAAAGATAAACAAAGTATTTATTAAATCTCTTCCTATAGTGTCAGCGGTTTTAACTGTCAGAACACTACCCAGAAAACACTAATATCTCAGATTTTTTTAAAGAATGAACGGAGCCATTGAGCTTCATTGAAGATGTGTTTACAATACTAAATTGTATAGCTGTCCCCTGTTTCGACTTCACTCACACTGATGCTCAGATGTTTATGCGTCTGAATCACTTCTTGATCAAAACCAGAAAAAATGGAAGCAAAGAGAGAAAACTCACGTAATGGAGCCAGAGAGCTCCGCAGCCTGTCTCTCTTTCTTCTGTACTTCCTGTGTGACCTCAACCACTTCTTTCTCTCTTTTCCTCAGAGCCTGAGACAGGGCAGTGCGTTCCTTCTCTAAATCCTGTTCCAACTGGGACACCTTTGGGTCAACAAAAGATGGTGTAAACATGAAGAATATTTAGGAGAGAGATTAGGATCGCTATGCTATTAGCGCTGACAATAATATACTTTTGAACAACGGGCATTATAAAATTTACATTTTCCCATAGCATAAAAAAAACCGCATACACTTTATGCAGCCGATGACATGGCAACAGACAACCATTGACTAATGGCTATATATGAAGCGTGTTAAGCTAAGCTGCAATTGTATATTTTCTTTAGTCTCTAATATTATGTTGTGTTACAACAGTAAGGGAAAACGGATTTCAAAATGTTTTTAATAGAACCCAAATAGAAATGTTTTATAAGACTTTCAAATGCAAATTTAAGACTTTTTAAGGAGGCATGGAAACCTTGATATCTTGGTTAAGGCTATCCCTGTAACACAGGTTTCTAAATAAAGCATTTTAATCTAAAACATCTGAACTAACCGCAGATACAAGAAAGATTTAGTGGGCAATATTTTGCCATTTTGTTAACCTAGAATTCTTTATATTTGTTTTTAAGTCTTCGGTGGGAATCTTTAATATAAATTGTCATGAAAACAAAGAAAAACACTTAGATAATTTTAGAATATAAAAAAGGTGTGATCATGAACAACTGCAATGTATTTTCTATTGAAAAGTATACAACTATACCTTTACTAAGAGTTTATATTTTCTTCATGTCCTTTGTTTTTTTTTTTTTTAAAGAAACCAACAAAATGCCTAGAGTATAAGAGAAAATAACTGAACTAATGACTCTTGCTGAAAACACAGACTGTTGTTTCAGGAAGAGAAAGAAGAACACCCCTAAAGCACAACTAAACATATCTTCCCACACATGAAAGACTTGTTATTCAATCATCAGATATTCATAAGAGGACCTTTGAAAAGAAAAGACAGGACAAAAGTCAAAGAACAATGAGTAAAAAAAAAACACCAATCTAACACTACAATGTTCTAATCTCTTTTATAAAAAGTTTCTCATTGAAAAACGAGTATGCATGTTTCCCCTCAGATCAGAGAGGAGGAATAAATGCTGGGAATTTGATAACAGCAATCTGTGATAACTAAAATAAAGTGCCTTTTTATATATTAGTGAAAGAAATTATAATTTTTTTTTATAAGAATTGAATCACTCAATTTAATTAATGATTTGCATGTAAACAAATTAATTCTTTTAGGTAACAGCACAAATGAGAAAGACTATGCATAGATTGCCAGCAAAACAATGTTCATACTTAAATGTTTTCATACAATAAGAACTTAAAACATAACGATAGATCTTGGTTGGCTTTGAGTGGCAAAGTTATTCAATGTTTATTCATGTTAGCTTCATCCAAACCATTTGGTTACCATTTGGTAATATCAGGTTAATTACTTGAAAACTCACCCTAGAATAATGTAAAATCATGTTAATCACTTGTTAATTTGTTATGACATATTGCTAATCTCATAGTAGTTCAACAAGTTAGGGTAGCAACATGCTAGCTCGTGTTAGCATAATGATCACTTCTGCTAGAATCACGCTAATCAAACTACGTTCTCTTAGCATCATGTTAATAACATTCTAATTCTAGGTAACATTTTAATAAAATGTTTATTCATGTTAGTGTCATGGTAATCCCCAAAAGGAAGTTTTAATTGCAGCTCAATATATGCACTTAACAAAAAAAATCTGTATTTACCATTTCAATTACCGGTTTGTTTAACAAAATATTATTTAAAAGGAAGAATGAGTTTAAATTTTTAAGTACCAAGAAAAACAAAAATCGCTAATCCTGGTTTGCAAAAATATATATTATAAATGTGTCATACAAAAAGTGATTAATAAGAGTATCGACAATTTTTACAAGTTAATTAAAATGCTTAATGTGATTTTTCAAACATACCAGTTGCATATTTTTCTGCCAATTGACATTGTTTATTCCAAAATCTAAACACGTGAGAGAACACAATTCGTGTGTATCTGTCAATTTTTTTTAATCATTTCTCTCTATACTCAAACGGTGTAAAAATATATCAGAACACCTTGGAGGGAAGCATCAGAATTTCTGTGCATGAGAAATTGGAAGCGTGGAGTGTGTCCATGCTAAAAGCGGAGTGAAGTTTTAGGATGTCTTAATTCATGCCAGCATCAGTGATATTTGTGCAAGCTTTGTGCTAATCACTTGGTAGTTTATCCTAGAATTGTATTCGTCAGTTGCTAATTCATGCTAGCATCATGCTAATCTGTTAATTCATTGTAGCATTATGCCAATTACTCACTAATCTTTGATGCAATAATGCGAATGAACACTATATTTCCTTTGAATAAAGACCATCTTAAAGTCTCGTAAGACACCCCAAGGTGCCAGGTGTGTGTAAATACGCTTGTGTACCTGGCTCTGCAGCTGAACCTGGCTCTCCTCTAGCTGTGAGATGCGCGCTGTGCTCTCCTGAAGCATGCTGTGCTGGTTTTGCATGGACTGTTGCAGTTGCAGGTTATCGTCACTAGAGCTCTGATAGGTCCTACACATCCTTCTCAGCTCTTCTTGAAGCCCATCCAGCTAATAAATGCACACAGTGTCAATAATGCACTGAGACAATCACTCTGGTTCAGTCAGTGGCAAGTGACTGACCTCTTTGTTCTTCAGCTCCAGCTGGTTTTCTTGTTGCTTCTTCAACTGTTCCATCTGCAAGAGGGTTTGACTGAGCTCCTCTTTACAAGAGAGCAGTTCTGCCTGCAAGCTATCGATCTAGATCCATAAACAAAATGGAAGCAGTTGAACAAGCTACCAAATTAACGCATAGAACAGAACCTAAAATCCAATCTAACTACAGAACGTTCCCAAGGGCAATCAAATACGAGCATGTGCTTAAATAAAAGACACAATTTGTTGGATTCTTTGAATTCAAAAGCTGAAATTGAATTGCATTGTGGGATAGATCTCAATCCATTCAAACCTCAGAGTGAGCGCTGTTTTATCCTACAGGTAAATTGCATTCCATAGTCTCTCATTTACTTCATACTGCATGATCGCCAGACTTTTTTTATTTACAGCATTTGTAGGTAACAGCACACTGAAACAAATGAGCAGGCGCATACAGGTGCATGCACTCTCTTAAGTTTGACAATGAAAAAGAGGATCCGAGTGCTTAATTTTTCTTATGCTTTTTTAGTTATGTTAAAGATATATTGGCACTCAATTGGTTTACAACTAAAACTTCTAAATATGCCAATAATAAATAAATCCACTTGCCAATATATGGTCAGGGCAGATTGTTCTCCAAAATTCATACCCTGCCTTTAAGAAGTATATGTTTCAGATAAAGCAATGAACTAAAAAAATATCAAGTTTCAATAAACACTTTACAGAAAAAAAGATCAGTCACCTTTGAAGTCGAGTCAGCCGCTTGTTCTTCCAGGTTTTGAATAATCTCTTCACTGCTTTTAGATTTAGCTTCAAATTCCTATCAAGAAAAGACAAGCAGAGCAGGTTCAAAGAAACATGTAATCTTTTCAAAGAAATTGAGTGATGTTCTATGTGTGGAAACTAGATTTTAGATGGTTTAATGATCTGCATGTTAACAAATTAATTAGCAAAATAATGTTTATACCTAAATGTTTTCATACAATAAGCTCATATTCATCTGCTGTTAAATATAATGATACATCGTGGTTGGCATTGGATGGTAATGTGAATCAATGTTTAGTCATGCTAATCATTTGATAATATGTGTTAACATCAGGCTGCATACTTGCAAACTCACCCTAACATAATGTGAAATCATGTTAATTACATAATATTATATTACGCTTATCACATGATAACTAACATAATGCTAATTAAAAGTCATGGTAACAACATGCTAAATCATGTTAGCATCATGTTAATTACATTCTAATCCTAAGTAGCATCATTAGCATGAAGAGCAGGTTAAAAGAAATTAACATACAAGTTATTTTTTCTGCCGTTCACATCCAAGTTATAGTATTGGGTAGCATTGTGTACACTTCTGCTTACTGAGGCAGTCGTTATAAGTCAGCTAATCGAGCCATAACTGAAAGAAAGGCCTTTTTTTAGAAACAATTTCTATTTTCAAGCTTGATTGTCTGTGAATGGTTCTGCTATAAAACCAGACAGTGGACGATTTATCTGTGTCCCCACATCTTTTTTCATGGGAGGGATTAATCACACTTCTAAAAAGTCTTGTTTACAGAATGTGATCAGAAAGAGCTATGTTTACAGTCGTAGGTTTTTATCCAGCAATGTAAAAAAAGTACTGGCACAGTAAACAAACCACTACAAAAACCTCCATTATTCTCCTTTCAGATGCCCATTTTATACAGAGAGCCTTGGACTTTGCTTCCTTTATTTAATTCTCTGCTAAACAAAATATGATAAGTTCATTAATTTATCATCCTTGAGGGGGGCTTTAACCCTTTGTGGGATGGAAATACAGTTTAATAACTGTCTAACATTAGTCCTATCCAGGGCAATGTCTGCTCCTAAAGACCAGATGACCTGAGTGAGTTGATCAAGAAGATTCTTCAGTAAAGCCTCTCTGTGCTGGGACTCCTGCTTCTCTCGGAGGAGATCGCTCATGTTTACCTCCAGCTCCTCCATTTCTGTCTTTTTCTGCGCCAAAGACAGAAGCAGCTGTAAAACACAAAAATCTGGTGATCTACGGGAGTATTTTCCCCAAACACAACTAACCAGCACTAACGCACACCTACCAGTTCTATTCTGTCCTCCAGTTCTTTGCACTTGTGGGACTGTGCCGTCTTGACTTTGTCTATGCTCTGCTGGCATTCCCTCTGTTTCCTGTTCAAAACGGACTGGTAGTGTTGAATACTGCTGTTCTTCTCCTGCGCCAAAAATAAAAACAGATTTTGTTTGGTAGAAGAAAACAAGGCCAAGCTGAATTTGATCTTGAGATAATTCTATGTTTATTGGGGTTAGTGAGTGAGTGTTTTACCAGAACGTCTTGTTCAAGCCGTCCATTCTTCATTATGGCCTGGGAGTAAGCAGAGCTCTTCTCTAGCAGCTGCTTCTCGAGGACGGTTATACGTGAACTCTTCTTCTTAAGCTGAAAAAAAATAGTCATTTTCTTTCTTCAGTTCATCTAGTTAAGGGACCTCTGTCTATTCTTGGAGGGCTGAGAGCTGTAGCCCCTTCTGATTTTTTGTCCAAACAAGCCAAGAGAAGCTTAAATAGTGAAATAAGGTGTGTTGAATGAAGGTTAAAGTGAAACTGTGCAGGGCTGGTATGTTGTAATTGTTCTTTTTCCAACCCCTGGTCTAGCCTATAGCAAGCATTTTTCAGAACGACAAAATGGTGTAATGTTTAGTTCATATTGGACATGCTTTTAGCTAAACAATTAATTGCATGCTTTCAAGTAATTGGCAAAACAGGGGGATGCTTATTATTTCAGCTTTTGGGAACTTTGAGTGTTTATGCCAAGAACTCATTATTATCACATTAATTTATGTCATAATACTCTTGCGTAATCTAGACTTTGTGTGTTTTTTTATTTTATGTTAAATGATATACTTTTGTGGGAGTGCTAAATGATGAAGTGTGGGAGGGAGAAGTATTAGGGGAATGTATTTAGCATAAGTGCTCATTATTGATTTATTCATGTATAATGTGAAATATGTGCACAAACTACAATAAATAAAATGGTTAAAAAAATAAATAAATAAAAATAAATAAATAATTACAGATACTTTTAAATATATTTTGTTTATACGAGGTGACCCTGCACCTAACACTGAACGCACCCTTCTCATAAGAGGCGTTTTTGCCCAAGTAGAAAAGAAACATGCCAGGAAAAGAACTACTGAAACCTGGCTTGAGTGTCTCGCATGAACATCGGATGGAGGCCACGGCACCTTGATTGTCTCCTGAAGAGGAATTACAGTGTAGGTACAACACATGACTGACAGCTATACACCCACAGTACGCCCGCAGAAATGTTTGCACAAATATTTATGTTTGCGAGGGAATGCAATTCTCTCATGTAACCTCTTTCAAGTACAAATCAATTTAAGTTTTCCAACTGTTTTTTGCTGAAATAAACTTAATCATTATTTCATTAAAGAGACACTTGTTTAATCACACATTAGCCACTAACATTATTACCATGCCTCTGCTATGCAAGAGGAAACCCTTACCTCTTTCTCTAGAGAGGTGGCCTGGGAGGCTTTATCCAGGAGTTGGTTGTGGAGCTGCTGGTAGTGCGCAGCTCTGTCTGTGATAGAGCTCTGCAGAGAGGAGATCTCCTCCAGGGCTCTGCTCAGTCTCTCCTGAAGTTCCTGTGCAACACTGACCTGACGGTTCTTCTCCCGCTCCACCATCTGAAAGACCTTGAGAAGCTTCTGATAGCGCTCACCCTCTGTTAGAGATGGAGAGCAATGTTAATTCACTAAATCCAATGACTGAAATGAACAGCAGTCTATCCTGAGGGTTTGGTCCTCACCGGGTTTGGTTTGGAGGGAGTCGGTGGTGCTTGCATAAGAGAGTGCAGGCAGCAAGCAAGGGTTTGCACACAATGCACCCTCCCGATTCTGAAACACAGGTTCTCCATAGTTACGAAAAAAGATATCAATTGATTGTGTCCAAAACTGTTGTAAACAGTAGGTTAAAATACAACAATACTTATAAAAAGACAACTAATATTTTAAGCGTCATTAAATTAAACAACTTTCTATACCAAAGTTGTTAGTGATGCCAGTGACCAAGTAAGACTGCTTCAATAACTCTCACCAATTTCTTGGTTGGGTGAATACAATATCTTTCTTCTTTTTTTTTTACAAAAACAATTAGTCAACTATAATATGGTTTAAAATGTCTAACTTAGACAGTTATGGCCTTTCCAGAGGACTGACTCCAGAAGTGAGGTTCTCTTTCACTCTCAAGTTAAAACTGGCCAATGTTGGAGCTGAAAAAAAGATGTTTCCACCTCAGGCTCCATTAGGTTTGTTGATTTAGATAACTAATTCTGACATTCAGGAACACTGATATTTATTATTTAATTAGTTTGTTTAAATTAACATAAAACTTCCACCAATCAGATGTCTTCACTTTGGCCATATCCCACCTCTATGGCTGTGTTTTTGATTATTGGCGACGCCCATTCTGAGCCTCTTTGCCAGAAACTTTTGGGTGACATCACAAACAGTACATCCATGTTATATACAGTCAATGTTTTCTTTTGATTTATTTTAAAAACATTTCCTTTGGTTTAGTTTACTGGATTTTAGTCTTTTTGGAGGTCCTGATTGTGCAATTTAGTTTAATTAAAGTCAACCAATTCTAGCTATTAGTCTTTTTAGAAAATGTTTTGACAATAGTCTGAT
Organism: Danionella dracula; assembly: GCA_900490495.1. NCBI lineage: Eukaryota > Metazoa > Chordata > Actinopteri > Cypriniformes > Danionidae > Danionella > Danionella dracula. Next base: position 5,751,917 of record UELW01000100.1, read on the forward strand.
TAAACTATATATAAAGTACTACTCCTTAATGTAACCTTTTTTCTGGATGACTATGTGGTTTTGTAACCTCATAACATTGCCATCCTGAAAAATTATGACACGATTAAAAAGGTTTCTTTGACTAATGCTATTTACATATAAGGAATAAACCCCTGAAAAGACCTTTTGTCTGACATGCCTAAAAACATAAGATTTTTATACCCATTCATCATTGAGTTAATCATTGTATAAAAGTGTAACTTTGGTTAATCTCCACAAAACTACAGTTTTGAACTGTAGTTATAGTAATTATAAAAGATTACATTTTTTTCTTGAAAGCAATGACATTAAAATCACATCATTTAAAAAGGGCATAAAAGTTGCCCTTTAAAATAGAGAAACCTAAGTATTTTAATCTCTCACAGCTGCACTCTGCTGGTATAAAATTGGGTTAGAACTTCACTTATCTACATTCTTAAAAATTCAATGTTCAACATCTTTAATCGAAAGTGACAGAACTCTTTTTCCACCACTAAAATGTTTTAAGGTCAGCACCTCTCGGAGATGTAGGAAGTCCAGTATGCTCTCCAGACTGCTCAGCTCTGCTCGGTCCTGCTCCCGGTCTCTGTGGGCCTGAGTGACTCTCTGCTCCTGACAGGCCGTGAGCAGCCGCAAGTCCTCGTTCTCCCTCCTCAGAGCCGCCGACTCCTGCAGCTGTGTGTCCTTCTCCTCCAGCTTCTTCTGCTGCTGTTTCAGCTGATCAGAGAGCTGCTGAAGCTGAGACTGCAGCTGCACACGCTCAGAGCTGAGAGATTCTGTGCGGCTCTGAGATTCTTTTAGATCACTAATCAGAGAACAGATATTTTAATAACAAAAATCCATTCGCAGCCTTAATCATTCATCAGCACAAACAAGTCATGCTCTAAAAGTAAAAGAAAAGTCTTGTACCAGATATTGTGCCGCAGAATCTCCTTGTCTCTCTCCAAATCGCCACACCTCCTTTCCAGCTCTTCTCTCTCCTGATCACACTCCACCAGACTGAGCTTCAGCTGCTCTTCACTCTCCAGCACCTTCAACACATAAACAGACCCTTATACTAAGATTAGCCATATATTAAAGTTAAGTTGGTCGTTCTGTAACTGGAAGGTTGGTGGTTCCATCCCCCTAGGGCCATCCTGCCATTGTGCCCCTGGGCAAGACACTTCACCCAAGTTGCCCTGTATGGATGTGTGTGATTGGTGGAAGTGAGTGACTGGTGGGGGGTGTTTGGTGGTGGGCAGGAGGTCGCAGATGGAAAATGGCAGCCACGCCCTGTCAGACTGTCCCAGGGCAGCTGAGGGCTACCAAGGTAGCTTATCACCACCAGAGTGTGAATGTGGAGTGATTGAATAATGCTATGATAATTGTAAAGCGTCTTTGAGTGTCTAGAAAAGCCCTATAGAAATTGAAGGCATTATTTATATTATTAATATTAAGCAAATGCTGTATATAGTAACCATATTCCTTTGAGTAATCGTACCTTTCTAAGGGTTTCAGAAGCATCCTGTTTGTATTCTTTGAAGGCGAATGTAAGTTTCTCCGCATTTTCCAGTGCTTGATTTCTCTGAAGCTCCGCCCTTTGAAAAAGAAAGTTTTCAGGAACATTAAGTTGCAAGGCTTTTCAAAACTACATTTAAAGCTGCATTCACACCACCAGTGTCATTCGATCCTATTTATTATTAACAGAGAGCGGTGATCACATTTCCACTTTATATCATGGTTCTACTTTATATCACCTATTTAACACAGTTCATCTTTATATTGCAGTTCACCTTTACATGACAGGAAATCAGCCCTAAAACATCATCTTTACAGCACTAAAAAATCTCACAAGCGACCACTGAATAATATTTAAAGACAGGTTTCTCAAGGATATCTTTGTGTTTTCTAGACCCCAAATCCTCCTAGTGTTGTTGCAGTGTAGTATCTCAGGCTAGACATGGCTAGATAGTTATAAAACATTGAAATTAATCAAACTTAAAATGCTAAAAACATTCTAATGCTTTCTGAAGACATTTGTGGGTTGTGGATGGTGGGTTACACAATACTGGCATGATAGATCTCGTACATAAACTGAGAACAAATAGAGATCTCAAGTAGTGTTAGCCACTCTGAATTGGGGATTTAAAATAGCTTCCTTTCTAAAGAGTTTATTAGCTCTCTATCAGTGCCATAATTTATATAAGTACACCTTATTGACAGTACAAAGTCAAAAAAATAAAAATATGCAAATGAGAAGTGGTTTCAGAGTCAACACCCAATAGGAGAGTAGTAATTTGTATGTGAAACTTTGCTAACTGTTTTTCTGGTGACATAAAAGTAGTTTTAGTTATTAACCAACCGATACACTAGCCACTTGTGATGAGCAACAAACAAGCTTGCGAATGCAACTGCATACAGTTCAAGTAACATTAAACTTCATAAGTCTCGTACCGTTTCCCCAGACGTGTTCTTTCAGCTAACTCGGCTTTAAGGATTTTCAATTCATCGTTGAGCTTCTCTAGCAGCCTGTGACCTTGCATCACTGCCCGCTCACGTTCCTCCAACTTCTGCTCTGCAGCCCTGAAGAAGAATAGCCATACTGCTTCAGATGTCTGTCAAAGAGAGATGGAATGTGAAGTATGATATGAGTGGAAAACCAACTCTAGTGCTTTAATTTGGGACTCCAGTTCGTCATCAAGACTCAGTATCTTCTCTTTCATGTGAGACACACTGGTGTTTCTGGATCCTAAAAGACGGATCTAAGAGACCATTGATTAACGCACAAGCACACACACACACACACGCACACACACAAGCGTTTAGCTCAAACATGGCACTTTACTTTTGTGATATTCTCTTTCAACTCTAGACTTCTTTCAATACCTTTGACCTTGAACTTGATAGCTCCATCTGAGCAGTTTCTATATCCCCGATGAGCTGCTGGTTCTGTAGGAGCAGAGAGGAATTCTCCTGCCTGACGGTGTTGAGCTTCCGCCTCAGCGTAGAGGTCTCTGTCTCCATCTCTCTCACTGACTAGACCAAATCAAAAACAAATTTTTACAAACAATTCTAGGCTCCATTATTCTCTCAAACTTTACAATATTAACATAAAGCATTCCAAAAACCTGGCAATCATAGGTACATGCGCAAACGTTTGGCTCAAGATGTGGCTCTTCAGGATTGGGCTTCTGAAGGTCCTCTAGAGTCAGACGACGAGAAGGAAACACCTCCTCTGCACTCCTGGAAATATCCTGCACTCCAATAGAGTCATTGCCTGATTGGCTGAAGAGAAGACTATAGTTTATCAAAGTCAAACTAACAGTAAAAGATATATCACATCCAAAATTAGGCAGAGTGTCTCACCCCAGCTGTTCTCCCAAGGACTGGAGGTTTTTCTCAGTCAGCAGCAGTTGATTCCTTAAGGAGACAACATCCTCCAATAAACCCCTGCTATCTCTCAACATTGATGTTTGTTAGCAAGAGATCTGCAAAAAGACAACGTTACATGTTATCTTTACAGCATGTAAACGTAAACTAAAATCACATTGCTTAAAAAGTACTTCCCTATATATGCATAGAACATAAACGTAGCAAACTCAAACATATGACGTTGCTTGCGTTAACGTTGAAAGTCAACATTACCTCCCGTACTGTGGATGTGCCTTCATTTCTTTACTTCAGCAGGTTGTCAGATGGACGTTCAAAGACATAGTTCGCTTATTTAAATCAGATTAGTTGACGACGTAGTTTTAATGTCAGAATATATGTCCTTCAGTCTTAAAACATCGGCATAATGAACATGAATTTCCAAGAAAAGTGTTAGCTTAGCATTCACTGAAGTAAGATCTAAACAAAACGCGCTGCCAGTGTCTCTTCATGTGATTGGCTGTCAGGAAGACCAACAACCGTCCTCACTACCCTGACGTTCTGCTGACGTAGACACCGCGAATAAAAGCGCGAAACAGTTGCCCTTATTTGTTGGTAGAACTAAATTAAAAGGTAATCTTTAATTTAAGTTTAATCCGTCAACATATAAAAAAGTAAGATTTTAGTGGAAATATATATTTTTAAATGCCATTTGCTGTCACTTCCTGTGTTTGCAATAACTTACCTTTAAAAATGTTGTTTGCTCTTTGTAAGTAAGGGTGTAACATTGTGCCTGCTGAACACTGTATTTCGCGCTCTATTATTTAGTATTTATATTATTAAATGTAAATTACTTTACCACTCTGAGTTGTTTTGTTTGATCGTTATAAATTAAATAATATATCACACAAAAACTGTAACCAAACAGTTGTTAGCTTAACTTTGTTTTTAAAAGGAGTGTTAACCTTTGGCTGTACCAAGAGGCAAACTTCTTTTAAATATGTAAATACTTTTATTGATATCGAAAATAAAACATGTTTTCAGTTAATTGTGTGTTTGTTTAATTGACCGTCATTACTTTAAAGAAATAGGATAGTACGAGAAGTAGTTTTAAATTCTTTATTCTTTGGCCAATTTAACCTGCTCAAAGCCAATATAAAACAAAAGAAGCTTTATTAAGACTGGTACACAAACTGAATAATGCGTTAGACACAAAACAATATATATTTATACATGTTTGTATCAAAATTTGGAGTTAACTACTTCCAAATCTTGCTAAATGGCAATGCTTGTCTGAACATTCGGCAAGTTTAGTAAAATCAACCGGATACAAATGAAGAAAAACACTCTTCCATCAAAAGTTTACAAAACTTCAAGATTATTAGCATTGTACTTAAAAATGTCAACTGAGTGATTTCTCAACTTAGATTTAATATCTGTAACCTATCCTGAAAGCTCTTGCAAGCTAAGTGTGCTGGAGTAAAGTTGAACAATACAGAACATCCAAAAACAAATTATGAGAAAATGTTATGGTTATTTTAAAGTCATCGTATAAAGCTGCAAAAAAAACTTGAGCTCTTGAAATGATTGCATAGCATTATAAAACAATAAAATGTTCCCTCCCACCCAAGCAAACAAAACAGGTTTAAAATGGTTTCAACTGAAAAATAATTCAACCTAAAGCATATCAAAATTTACAGAACATAAAATTTCAATTCAGACATAAACAGCAAAACTTTCTAATAAATGACCTCAAAACACCACGGATACAACATATCATTTTAACATGCGCAAACAAATATCACATTAAATACGGGAGACACAATCAACATCACATTTAAGACATTTTGGGAAATTTCTCAGAAAATAAAGATTCATGTTCTACAAATGTATTTTTCTTTTGCTATGAAACACCAAAGTTATAACATTATAAAAATTTATCAGTTTAGAAATTTAGAAGGTTTTATTCTGAGGACTTGCTTTACCTCAAGGCATAGTTCCGTTAGAATAATCATTCATATTATCATCATAATAATTTGAATCACTTTTTTTCTGGCTCTAGTTACATTCGGACAGTTGGGAATGGTGCTTGAGTTTTTGAAGTTCTAAACAATGCCTCTTTCCATTGTAAAAACTACTATTATACACAATATTTAACATACCTTTATCAACACCATACAAAATGTTGTTGTTTTTTTTTCAAAAAGTTGTTGAAACTTTTTAGGTTTAAGTCCATGTTATGGCACCTCAAATCAAGAACTTATTTCTAAATATCTCATACATTATGCAAATATCCTCTTTTTGCTTTCAATGTTGCCTGTCCTTAACCCATACTGAAGTAATTCCTTAAGCTTTGAGAATACATTTACTTTATCCAGTTATTTTAAGTTTATGGTATGCTTACAACACTTTTCAATTCACTTACCTTTAAATTAAAAGCACTATAACCCCCTCTAAATCAAGACAGCACTAAGAAAAATTTAAACGTGAGAATTAACTTTTCGGCTGCAGATTTTAACAGAGGACACAATTCTTGCTGTCCAGGATAACTTTTGTGCAACTGGCTACAATGTAAATAAAAGTGCACTGTTGTTAATTGGAACTTCCCATTTACCAGCAAAAACAAAATGTTTGAGTAAGATAAAAAAAATTAACTAACTTCTAAGTATCCAGCAGCATATATAGCATCTATTTCTCCTCCTCTTAAGGCACCGACACATCATACATGTATGTACATCAAAAAACTCTGGTTACTTTTGTACTGTTGTGAACTGCAAACTTCCGTTAACAAGAAAGCTACTGGTTCGTACACAAATTTCCTCTTGGAGACCTCCTGAGGTCACTCAAATCTTTCAGCCAAACACTTTTACTTGGTCTCTGTACAGGTTTTGTTGAAGCTCAGGAGGCAGTGACACCCTCCCATTCCACCAAATACTGGACTTTTCCATCGTCTGTAATGCGGCGGGCGAGGACGCGATACTTCTCCCCGCAAGCCAACCGCCCGGCTGCCCCGAAGTAAGTGCTGATGGAGCTCTTGAGGTGGCTGAGCTGTCCGTTGGTGTCCATGCTGCTGTAGAGGCAGGATGGCAAGCTGCTGGCTTCAGGGGTGTGAGTGACGCTACTGGGCTGTACATCTGGTTTGGAAGGTGGAGGTATCTCTGGGTTTGGGGGCTGCAGAGCTCGTCGTGGTCGTCCTCGTCGCCTCTTCATTGGGGGCTGCGTGGCTGTGGGCCATAAACATCCTGTGCCAGATCCACTGGGATAGCTCAAACTAGAGAACAATGGAACAAAGCGTGCCAATTCAGATTTTGTTCAACTGGTTAGTGAGATTCATGAAAAGAAATTGTGAAAGTATAATCTTGCTTTTGGCATCGCCTGATCATCACATACAGCTAATGGAACTATAGAAAATGTCTATGTGTTTTTATTTAAACACAGTTTAACAACAACACAAAAAGAGTTGTTTTAATGACATTGAACCTGGTCCCCTTTGCTCCACATTAACAATCCCTGCAGGGGTTGCACGGTTGTTTATCTAAAGATGCAAAAGCAGCTAATGCATAGAAATATGCTTCTAAAACTGGCCTGTACTATTTGTAGGCTCTTGTCAGCTTTCCATCTATATGTAAACAATAGGTTTTCTTTTAACAACTTTGAATTTCAATTTGATCAAATTTAGACAGATTTTACTACATTACAATTATTATCCGTCAAGCAGTAAACAAATCAAACAACAGAAACCAGCCGTTTTTTTTTAAACATAAATGTTTTTCATTGAAATAATTTTTTTTCTCTTTTTTTTTTCTTTTTTTCTTATGTTTAAATGTTTGGGTTGCCAAATAAATAGCACTCCATGACCTTTTTAAGCATTAAAAAAATTATCCAACAACAAAATACCTACAGCGAGCCAGTGTCTGCATGTACAAATTCGTTTTTGTCATTAAATTCTTTTTTGTTGAAATCTCATTCATATAATCTAGTGGAAGTGCTCTTGAAACCAATAGTTTCATTCTAGCTTTAAAGTCATCCTTCAAATTGTTATTACTGAAAAAAAAACAAGCACAAACTTTCACTGTTTAAAAGTTAACAAATGGAGTTATTGAAAACAATAATTTTTAAGGCCGTCACGGTGGCGCAGTGGGTAGCACGATCGTCTCACAGCAAGAAAGTCGCTGGTTCGAGCCTCGGTTGGGTCGGCTGGAATTTCTGTGTTAAGTTTGCCTGTTCTCCAAACAAAATGTCCCACGCAAGGGATTGTATCAAGCATGAGCTGCAGAGCCATGAGGGATCTAGCACACTCACTTTTCCTGCTTTGAAGAGTGAGACTTTGAAGTCTACACTGCTGAGACTTTCTGTTGATGCTATTGACATTGCTTCACTGCTGTAAGACAAATCCGAAGTTGAGGTGCCCATCTTTCTTGCTATTGATTGACTTGGCTCATTGACAAATAAATATTTATCAGCTTTAATCGTTGTTAGATATTTCGGCTATTTGTAACAGCTATGTATCATTTTTAATTTATTTGAAATGATTTGCAAATCTCCTCATCCACCACATACAAATAAACATATTTTATAATAAGAGCAAAAACTAATAAATCTGGTGCTTATATACAATTTATCATAAATATTGTGATTATTCTCTGACATTACCTTAAACAGATCATATCTGGAAAGATTATGTCTCGTCTTGACAAAACAAAGTAACGTTCTGCTTCCAGACTGCAGTCTCAGGAGAGCTAAATGTTTTCTATCAAAGACTTGGAAACTACAAAAGAAATTCTAAAAAGCTGACTTCCGCTTTCATATCTTTACATCCAGTTCAACATAATTTGTTAAAATAGTATTATAGGGGCACATGTAATAGGGCCACATACCTTAACATAAAAAATAATGTACCCAAATGTGAAAATGTGACTCACCTTGACTGTCTTGAAAGGGTGGTTGAGGTAGTTTCACTGGTGCTGGTGGCTCCGATGGATTCAACATCTGAGGTGCTTGATGATGGCAGAGATTTTTCACGTTTGATGCTGCAATATGTAAAAGAACAGAAATATGAAAATTACATTACACTCTCATTAAATCATTCAAGATGTATGATGTCCCATTTTCACCTTTTCAAGGGTATCAGGTCAAATGGGCTACTGTTGATTGATGGAAACTTCAAATCTGTTCTCTAAAAAGAAGAAAAGGTATAGTCTGAATTTTACATTCAGAGATCTAAACAAACAATCTAAAAATAATCTACCTGAGCCAGCAGCTCACTTGACCTTCTCAATTTGGCCAAAGTCTCAAAAGAGTGTGTGTGACGCTTCCTCTTTCCTTTCTTCTCAGTGCCATTATTATTGTTTAACCTAAAAAAAATTACAAAGCAAATTTAACACATTTGGAATGCAAAACGTTCATTTTCTTTTTACCAGGAGAGAGTGTAAGAACTGACGTGGATGGAAGAGGAGTTTTGATAGAGTTCCTCCCTTTGATTTTGATCTCATATGACGCATTTTCCACCTCTTGGTCTGAAAGGGACGTGAAGCTCTGAGGAACTGGAGGGAAACGAATCCGCAAGCCAAATAGATGTTTCTTCTTCTTGATCTCCTTCCCCGACATAAACCTAGACCAACACAGTCAAACAAATAGGATAGTTTATTTACATGCTATGGTAAATTAACACAGATGTGCGAACAGATGAACTCACATGCTGAGGTTGCTGTTAAGCGCATTCAGAATGTATTGATATCGCTCTGCTCTTGGGGTGTCTGCAAGCTGCAGAGCAAGAGATCCAAGAAGAAGGCACGTTAACACAATATGTTTTATTAGAGAGACAGTCAAATCAACATGTGAAAGGACTACCTCGCCAAGCTGAAGCCTCTCCCAGTTTTCATTGATGTAAGTCATCAGTTCCAGTTCGGAATCAAAGTATTTCTTTTTGTGAATTACACTCAGGTTATAGAGGCTCAGATGTGCAACTTCTACCCTGTGAATGAAGAAAAAATTCTTAACTCAACACAAAACTCCACATGAAATAAAAATGGTTAAGTAAGTCTAAAATTCTGGCCAACACCAATGATGTTCATGTTTATAAAAACACACTTTTAAAGTAATCAACTTTACATCAATTATGTATATTTGAATAATTTATTAAAATGTTATTATCTAATCGTTCACAAGAGTGACAAAGCTTTCATTTAACACAAAAATCAAACTCAATTTTGCAGACCATCAATAACGTATCCTAAATCAGTAACAGCAAATTAGACAATTCTACAAATACTGCATGATAAGTATGATTTGGATTTTAATGCCATTTTTCCAGAATTTTGTAGTAGTACATTTCTGTACATGTATTAGCTTCACTATAAGCCAACCTGTTTTCCAATTACTTCCATTTTTTTTACTCTTTATGCTGTGAAGGTGGTGGCTTTTAATGTTCAAATGAAAGGCTTTTCTGATGCTTTGTCAACCCCAACAAGGAGAAAAGCAGATAAACTGCTTGTGCTGCAGCGAGGTGATCGGAGGGAAAAATAAACTGTCTTGACCACGCACCAAAACAGGCACATGGAGGAGAGTTGAAAGATTAAAAGGAGATTTTGTTTTTCAGCAGCAATAAAAAAAAAAGCAGGGCCAAAGACATATATATTAGAATTCATTATACAGAGAGCGAGAGAGAGAGAACAGGAAATGTTGGTTCTCTAGGTTGTCCAAGTAAGTAATCATCATCATTTCAAGGCATAAGGGAAAACAAGGTTTTTAAAAATAGCAACTTGGTAAAGGACTTGGTATAGTGTCTTACATTGAAGATGTAGTTAAGGGTACCGCTAATAAGTCACTACTATAATAGATTGATTGCTTTTGATGAAGCCGCAAAGCAAAGAGAGAGCAATCAATCTCACAGCAGACTTACTAATAAAGATGACAAATATATATCCAATAATGGATTTTTTATTATTATTTTGATGATTGCTTGAATGAGCTATAAAATACACATCCCAGGAACAATAATGGGAAAAAAACACCTTTAGAGACAAGTTTAGCAATCACTACACTAGGGAATCTGGATACTTCTATCACTCAGGTTTATACATAGCAGACATCCTACGTGACTTGAGCTGGATTTATAGTTGTGCGTTAAACCGCTGAATTGCCCATTGAGGAAAGTTCCGTGCTGCGCTGTCTATGCTCTGATAAAAATTGGCTTGATAAGAATGCCAACTGCTAGCAAACCAAAACACAACACAGACATTAAAAAAGATAGGTTTTATTTACCTCATCATAAATTGTAGGGATGCTCTGATATCGCTACCAGAACTATTTCAAAGTGAATAAAGAGGACTGCAAATTGTGCGCAGCGAAATTGTCCAGAGGAAGCTTCAAGTAGCGCAATACAATATAAAAAATATATTTAAAAGAATTAACCGCATAGATTAAACAATATGGATTTTAAAACAAAATCTTAAAAAAATACTCTGCGTCAAATTCATCACAATATATGACAACAACCAAACTTGCTCACCATTTCAAAGGCAGGCGCTTGAGGTACTCTGGTCCACTATTACAAACTGAACAAATAAATAGATAGAATCTGAAATCAAAGACAAAACGGATTAATCATGACACATTCTACCATTGTAACATTTGTAGAATGTAAATTCTTCACCTGTCTCCAAAGAGCATTGGCTTCTGAAAACACTGGATGCACGCTTCATGAAACCACTGTTTGCACTTATTACACTGCAACATTTTCAGATACCAGCTGTGAGAGGAAAACAAGTTAAACAATAGCACATCTGACTAATCAATGTTTATTCCAGTAACCATAGAGATGGCACTCACTCGCCAGGGCCACCGCAGTAGCAGTAGCATTGCTGAGCATTGGTCTTGTGCCCCTGGTCCCACAATAAATCTTCAAGGGCATATGGCAGAGATTGCTTCATTTCCTGCAGGGCTTTTGCATTGGGGCCCTTCTTCAGCGCACCACCTCTCTTAGATTAAAAAACAAATTACCATCATCAGTACAAGGTTGATAAACGTCGAACATGATAAACAGCTCATTGCTATGTTACTATGATGTTTATACCTAGCATTTTTTATTATTAAACTCTAATTTCTGGTGAATTCAAAGCTTTTCTGCCCGTCTTAAAGGTCAAAATATAGTGGAGGAGTTTGTTTTAATCATATTAAATTCAATATATTTCTTTTTTACTTCTCTGAAATGTAGAACATTTGAATAAGAAAATGTAAATAACTTATCCAACTAATATATGAATTCATAATCAAAATAATTGGATAGTTACAGCCGTTTATAATTTCTTAGTCATTAACAATTTTGCATTTTCCCACACATCAATGGTCCAGATCATCCCTCCAATTTAAATACAAGTCAATACAATAAATAACACATCACCCAGTAAGTAAATTAAGTTTCCTGTGTATGAGAAAAATCTAAAACATTACGGCCCTGTGTTTTTCAAAACGTCAAAAAAACTGAACTGAAATATGGTCATTCAAGTGAGGTGGTCTGGGGCTGTTTCATAGAGGTACTAGAAGATGAAATAAAACTATGCTTTCTATTAGAAAATCATTCATGAGTACAGTCCAGTTTTTGACCTCTGGGAAAAGCAAACATGTGTTCTACAGCAGGAAAACTGTAGTAAGTAAATAAATAAATAAATAAAAAAGACCAAACAGTCCACGTCTGAATGGCTGAAGGAAAACTACAAAACTGGCACCTATTGAAGCCCTTTCTGCTAATGGCAGTTATTAGGTGTAGGTAGGCATGGGCAAACTGCAGATTGGAAAAGTTTCCTCTAAAAATACAAAGTCAGCGAAAACCCTGTTTATATCTTTACACTTAATTAAATGCACTTAATTGTGAATTCAGGCAATTTATAGATCATGAACATATAATTGTAAGGTTTTTGAAGGACCTTTGCACTTTATTATAGGACTATCATGTATCTGCCTTACAATAGCGTACTTTTCATGATGAAAAACAACAAAAGAGGAACATCTGTGCAAGAAACACTTTCATTCAATAATATGTTGATGTTAATGGATCATTAACAAACCTTTGTTGTTGTGGCAAAGACACATTGTCTGCAGAGCCATTTGTCAATCGAGTCAATGACGCTAGAGTCTAGTATGGGAGCATGACAAAGCTGATGATATCCTGTGAGAGATATTTTAGTGACGAAATGTGAAAGCCAGTTTCTATGTGCTCAAAAGAAATGCTCAGAAAATGCATAGAGAGACTCAGAATTTCACACAGAATGGAAAGTTTCCATACAGCTTACCTTGACCACATTTGTCACAAATAACGATTTCATTAGGAGGCTCTGAGCTCTCATTCTGGCATATTGAGCAGAGCATTTCCCCTCCACTGTCACCTGAACAAAAGCATCATTTTAATGTTAATATAATTTCTTCAGATCTTCTATTGAAATTATGGGAATTAAACAGAAAATAACAGTTTTTTTAAAGCATAGTATATCTATTTTAGAATTCAATCCTTCAAAATTTTGCATCAATCATTTAAACCAGATAATATGCATACAAGATAACTTTCAGTACATTGTAGTTTTATTGTCATATTCCTTAACCTGAGCCACAACAAAATCAAGCAATCACTACATGATACCGGATCACTCTCACCTCACATTACTGAATATACACAGTGAAAAAGAAACTGATGCATTTACCAGTTTGAATGTCCTTCCACAGGACCCAGGATTTGGACCGATCTTCAAAAATGATAAAGCAGCGCTGCTTGTGTTTATCTATCTGCAAAAAGATCGGAACAAGAGACATTCAGAGACAAATTAATATTCATTACATCATTTTCAATGCTGTGGTGTTTTGATATCAAGCTTTTATATGTTTAATAGAATTGCTTATTAAAAAATAAAAACATATTTAAGAGATAAATTTGGGGCGGAAAGATGATGCAGTGGTGGAGTTGGTAAACCTGGATGTGTGTGACTGGTGGAGTGCGTTTGGTGGTGGGCAGGAGGCTGCAGGCGCAGAATGGCAGCCACGTCCTGTCAGACTGCCCCAGGGCAGCTGAGCGCTACCAGTGTGAATGTGGGGTGAATAAATAATGCTCTGATAATTGTAAAGTGCCTTTAGAATTTAAAAAGCTCTTAATAAATTGAAGCCATTATAAATTGTATTTCTATCCAGCTCAGTGTTACTGTTTTCGATTAGATGCGTTAAAAACCTTGGAAATGGTTCCCAGGTAAAAGAGGCCATCTGACCATCGAGCCAGAACATCCTGGCCTTCTTCAAACTTGCTGGCGAGCCTGGTCGGGTCAGTCAGCCCATCTTTCGGATGAAATTGCGATGAGGGTACTGGTGACTTGAGTTTGCGCTTTGGGGGTATCTTTTGAGGGGCAGCCAGGTTCTCTGCACTTTGTCTGTCAATGCAGCAAAAACACATAACTCCTTCTTCAATATCGATATCATAACGCCTGACAACTCAGGCGGGTTTCCGATGCTTAACTATCTTCTATAAAAACAGCATGAAGGTATTATTTGGGAGACAGGGTTTTCTTTACATCAGTGAAGAGCCCCAGAATGACAGCGAAGGAAAACGTCTTTTGTTAGCAGCCTAGCAAAGGTAAGCTAACAGGATTCCTCATTCAAAACAAAGCGGCAATACAGTCTGGCGTCGCATTTAAAAGTAAAAACACATTGTTCCTATAATAAGCAATACCTCTGTGGATTTTACCCTAAAATAGTTATCTTCGGCTTTAAAAAGAGGTGAGCACCCCTCACACCCCCTTGTAGTATTTTAACGTTAACAGACAGCTTTCTTTTGCGTAGCTCTTACCTCATTCGGCCACTTTCCCGGGACACAACGTCTCAAAAACACGAGGAACCGGGCCGAAAGCAGCAACGACAAAACCAATGTATGTTTAGCTATGGAAAAGGGTTCACGCGAATGAAGCGTCTCACGCTGAGGTGAACGACTGATTTCGCCCGCTCGCTTTCGCCATTTTGGTTTCCCGCTGCGGAGAGTGCATTGTGGGACGCGACGTGATCGTGAGCTCTCGCACCGAAAGGGTTCACTTTCCCTCACAAATTTGAAAATCTTTGGTGGGAGGACGCGCTACCTCACTCTGACACCCGAGCACTACTTCCGCATCAACCTTCCCTCTTGTTTGTTACTAAAAAATAACGTTTCTATGTCTGAAATAGTTCGTCGTCGTTAGTTTTTATTTTCTGTTGTCAAAATATTGACCAGCGAGTCAAACTCAAATCTTGGAGGGCCACAGCCATGTTTTAAGTACTGTATTAATAATGCAGTACTTACAATATATTTACGTTTTTAAAGAGGACTTAATTGAGGGAAACTGAAAAATTATTTTTAGGTTAGGTTTTAAAATCAACTCATTCAAATGACCAGCTACAGGAAGATGCCTCTCTAAATATCAATAACCTTCGGTTCCTTATATTCCACCTCATAATGTCTGTGTGTTCGTTCCTAAAAGAAAAATTAATCTCCTGAAGTATAGCTCTACATAAATATGTGTGTTCGTCCCTAAAAGAATCATGTTGCTCGATTTGTCAGATTTTCCACACACAAGCAGAGCAAGACCATAAACTGTACATTCATTCTAATTCTGACAAATACAAAGGACCACATGTAAATGTCAATAAACATCATTGTGCTACATCATTGTGATTTAGCTAAGCTTTGGAGCAGCAAATTATTAGCAATATTCTCAGGCTCTAGAAAATGTAAAAAAAATTGTGGTAAACTGTTATATGTATATGGTAAAAACATTGTTCAGTATCCTCTACTCTTGCACCAATTACCTTCATGTCCTACTTCAGCACACCCATATAACTTGTCTTTGGCCTTCCTCTTGCCCTCTTGCCTGGCAGCTCCATCTCCAACATCCTTCTACCAATATAACTACTATCCCTTCTCTGCACATGTCCAAACCATCTCAATCTGGCTTCTCTGACTTTGTCTCCAAAACAACCAACCTCAGCTGTTCCTCTGATGTGCTCGTTCCTAATCTTGTCCATCCTTGTCACTCCTAAACTGAACCTCAACATCCTCATCTCTGCTACTTCCATCTCTGCCTCGTGTCTCTTCCTCACTGCTACAGTCTCTAACCCATACATCATAGCTGGTCTCACTACTGTTCTGTACACCTTTCCTTTGATTCTTGCTGACACTCTTCTGTCACACAACACCCCTGACACTTTTCTCCACCCACTCCAACCTGCCAGCACTCGCCTCTTCACCTCTCTTCCACACTCCCCGTCGCACTGGACTGTTGACCCCAAATACCTAAACTCCTCCACCTTCTTGACCTCAGCCCCCTGTAACCTCACTGTTCTACTTCCCTCCCTCTCGTTCAAACACATGTATTCTGTCTTACTACGACTGACTTTCATTCCTCTTCTTTCTAGAGCAGACCTTCAACTTTCCAGGTGTCCCTCCACCTGCTCTCTACTCTCACTACAGATTACAATGTCATCTGCAAACATCATTGTCCATGGAGATTCCTGTCTGACCTCATCTGTCAACCTGTCCATCACCAGAGCAAACAAGAAGGGACTCAAAGCCGATCCTTGATGTAGCCCCACCTCCACCTTGAACTCCTCCGTCTAACCTGCAGATCATCTGTTGTCATACTCCTCTCATACATATCCTGAACTACTCTGACGTACTTCTCTGCCACTCCTGACATCCTCATACAGGACCATAGCTCCTCTCTCGGCACCCTGTCATACACTTTCTCTAAGTCCACAAAGACGCAGTGCAGCTCCTTCTGACCATCTCTGTACTTCTTCATTAGCATTCTCAGAGCAAAAATTGCATCAGTAGTGCTCTTCCTGGGCATGAAGCCATACTGCTGCTCACAAATTTCCACTACTCTTTCCCAGAGTTTCATTGTGTGGCTCATCAACTTTATACCTCTGTAGTTGTTACAACTCTGCACATCACCCTTGTTCTTAAAGATTGGCACTAGGATACTTCTCCTCCATTCCTCAGGCATCTTCTCACTCTCTAGAATCCTGTTGAATAACCTAGATAGGAACTCCACTGCTGTCTCTCCTAGACACTTCCACACCTCCACAGGGATGTCATCTGGACCAATAGCCTTTCCACTCTTCATTCTCCTCAGAGCCTTCCTCACCTCATCCTTTCCAATCTTCTCAACTTCCTGCTCTACAATGTTCACCTCTTCCCCCCTTCTTTCCCTCCCATTCTCCTCATTCATCAACTCCTCAAAATACTCCTTCCATCTTCTCTGCACACTCTCTTCACTTGTTAGAACCCTTCCATCTCTATCTTTAATCACCCTTATCTGTTGCACATCCTTCCGATCTCTGTCTCTCTGTTTCGCTAATCTGTACAATTCCTTCTTACCTTCCCTTGTGTCTAACCTGTCATACAACTCATCATATGCCTTCTGTTTGGCCTTTGCCACCTCCCTCTTCACCCTGCGCTGTGATTCCTTGTAGTCCTGTCTACTTTCTTCAGTCCTTTCGATGTCCCACTTCTTTTTAGCTAGCCTCTTCCTCTGGATGATGTCCTGTACTTCCTCGTTCCACCACCATGTTTACTTATCTTCTTTCCTTCTTCCTGCTGACACACCTAGCACCTTCCTACCCTTCTCCCTGGTCACTTCTGCTGTAGTTTCCCAGTCCTCTGGAAGCTCTTCCTGACCACCCAAAGTCTGTCTCAGCTTCTGTCTGAATTCCTCACAACCGTCTTCCTTTTTCAACTTCAACCACTTGGTCTTCTTTTCCATCTTTCCTCCCCTCTTCTTCCTGACCACCAGAAACATCCTACACATCACCATCCGATGCTGTCTGGCTACACTCTCTCCTACCACTACTTTGCAGTCAGTGATCTCTCTCAGATTGGCTCATCTACTTAGGATGTAGTCCACCTGCGTACTCCTACCACCACTCTTGTAGCTAACTCTATGTTCCTCCCTCTTCTGGAAATAAGTGTTAACTACAGCCATTTCCAACCTCTTGGCAAAGTCCACCACCATCTGTCCTTCTGGATTCCTTTCCTTAACACCAAACCTGCCCATCACTTCCTCATCACCTCTGTTGCCCTCGCCCACATGACCGTTGAAGTCTGCTCCCACCAATACTCTCTCCCCTCTGGGAATACGCTTCATCACCTCATCTAACTCACTCCAGAATCTCTCCTTTTCTTCCAGCTTACAGCCTACTTGTGGAGCATAACCACTCACTACATTCAACATCGCCCCTTCAATCTCTAACTTCAAACTGATCACCCTGTCAGACACTCTTTTCACCTCTAAAACATTCCTCACAAACTCCACCTTCAGGATCACTCCTACCCCATTTCTCTTCCTATCCTCACCATAGTAAAACAGTTTGTATCCCCCTCCAATACTGCGCGCTTTGCTACCCTTCCACCTGGTCTCCTGCACACACAGAATATCTACCTTCCTTCTCTCCATCATGTCCGCCAGCTCTCTACCTTTCCCGGTCATTGTACCAACGTTGAGAGTCCCTATTCTCAGACCTATACTCTTGCCTTTCCTCTTCTCTCTCTGCCTACGAATCCTTCTCCCTCTTCTCCTTCTTTGACCAACAGTAGTCCAATTTCCACCGGCACCCTGTAGGTCAACAGCACCGGTGGCGGTCGTTGTTAACCCGGGCCTTGACCGATCCGGTATGGAAATAGAATTGATGACTTGCATATTTGGTTTTGGCATGTTTTACGCCGGATACCCTTCCTGACGCAACCCTCTCTATTTATCCGGGCTTGGGACCGGCACAGAAGTCACTGGCTTGAAACCCCTGTGGCTAGATTAAATCAACAATAAGTTACTTTGGATAAAAGTGTAAATAAAATAATGAGGTGGAAAAGAGAGACTTACATTAGCTCATACTTTTGTAATTAGTCATTGATTACTAAAGGCTGGGGGACGTAGACCCAGGCAAATGTGAAATGATTTGCGCTGCCATGCTTAAAAGGCCAGTTCAGTTTCAAGAACAAGGCATATATCAGTTATATTCTGCAGCAAAAGCTGTTTTCGAAGTCGAAAGAACTGGTTTCATCAAACTTTCTAAGAATGTTTATATAAGCTTCAATCTTCCTCCCCTGATCTGAATAAAACAACAACACAACTGCAGTACAAACTACTCAGAACTCTGAGTACATATTTCATGAACTCATTTTATCTTAGTAGATTTTCAGATTTTCAAACTTTTCTTGCACTTTTTTTTTTTTTTTTTGTAAATTTTCATTACAGTGAATTGTTGTATTGTTCTACCCTGACAAAATCCTCAAATATATATTTGCAAAAGATCATCAGGTAAACCAATGCAGACGATTGACCTTTGCCAAGAAGATCATTTATCTTACCAAGGCAATAATACAATAATAAAACGTTTGCTGTTAATAGATGGCTGTCAAGATTTTGGTTTGAAAGGTGGCATCAGATATTTAAAGCTGATGATCAATCATTGCACAATCTACTTGTAAGGGGTTTCTAGATCGAGTCAAGAGCTAGATCTGTGTCATGTCAGCCTGATCAGAGTTGAATAAAAATCTGAGTTGTGGTTGTTTAGACATCACTAAGAGGAGACAAAAGAGCATCAGAATAATCAGTTGATAACTTAACGTCTATGTTGAACTATAAAAAGCTTTACAATCATCGAAACATACCAATTTACCAAAGCTGGATTGTGTTATGATCTTTGACTCCTGCTAATGAATCATAAATTGGTATAGATCTACTTTAATCTCTGAAGCTCACATTTAAAAATATTTAAACTTGAGTCATAACCATAGTTTACAATATTTATAGCATATCCCCACTAGTTCAGGCTGTATCTTGGTCATTTGCAAATAAGGTGCAGACTTCAGGTGAATAAGTAGGATAAATAATAAAGGTAGTTTGATCAATTGAAAACGAGAAACATGCATTTATTTAATCACTCATGTATTTTAATGAGACCTCACAAACGAGCGGTTCAGAGCTTGAATGAACTGAATGCACCTCTATGGTGCCTCATCATTGAGGTCAAGGGCTGCATGTTAGGAAAATAAATGGTGCATTGTTTTAGCATTCATGATGTGCATAATGGAAGTTATAGCAAAGTAATCTTCACACTGAAGCTTTTGAAGAAAATTAATAACAGTCTATAAAATGACTTACTTTTTAAACGCCTAGTTCATTTTTTTGTGTAATGTGCTTAAATGATTTGTTTATTTACTGAAGTTTTTAAAATGTATAAACCTTTTACTTGCAATGTAAAACTTGAAATAGTTTTATAATTTAACTAAATAAAAAAAAACTTAAACAAGGAATTCTGGGACCTTTTTGGGTGAAGAGTACAGAGGAATGCAATTAAGTTGTGAGAGATGGGGTAACATTTTACTTTTCTAACAGGTTGTATTTGTTTCTTGTTTCTGAGCTGTAATGTAATAAATGTAATACAATTTCTAAGGTTGTGACCAGTAGAGGGCGTAAGTCACTCACAGGTCGAAAAAAAACTCCATGGCGATCACCCTGTTGTAACAAACCATTTCTAATATGTTTTGTTCTACAGAGTGAATATTCATCAGTACTCCTGTTGGATACGCAGTTGTTGTGCAGAAGCCACGCCTATTTGGGGGATCTTTAATGAATATTCATACGACGTCACTATTTAGAACAAAAATGTTAGAAACTACAAAAATAGCAACAACGGAAGGTTGGCAGAACCCGTGTACGCCTGCGCTCTTGACATGCTGCTGGCTCGCAGCTAACAGCAGGTCGAGACAGTGTTAAGCTCTGGACGTTAACCGAGACATTTGGCGTCACATTATGACTGATATCGGTAATATCCACGCTCACGGAGAGTTTGCTGTAATCTGAAGAGTCAGTGTTGATCCGCGGGCGCGCGCACATTCGCTTCAGGGTCGCTGCCTGGACCTTATTTGATTTTCTCTCTCGGCGTATGGGGACAACGCTGGGAAGCTTTAAAACATTGACATGAGCATTTTCTGTGATGGCCATGGCTCTGTTTTCGCGGGCCTGGTTCGCAAAGACGTACCATTTTCAGGTAATGTTACGGTTAATCTTGCCTAACGTTATATTT
Source organism: Danionella dracula (assembly GCA_900490495.1). NCBI lineage: Eukaryota > Metazoa > Chordata > Actinopteri > Cypriniformes > Danionidae > Danionella > Danionella dracula. The sequence continues at coordinate 5,772,374 of UELW01000100.1, forward strand.
GTACTTTTGAACACGACGGGTTTCGCTCAACGTCGTTTTGGCGTTTTAACGACCTTTCCCGTTTGCGTGGTTGAGGTTATGTTTTGTATTATTGGCAGAAGTATGATTGAGACGAGTTAATTTTTTACAACTGCTTTTATTAACGTTCAAGCACCTTTGTCACGGTAAACGCGCAACAGTCAGAGGGCAGGTTGAAAATACGCTGTGACGTCAGTAGCACGCGCATGTTTTATTGTTGTGTACGCACGTTATTTCTCTCGTTATTTATTTGCTGTTTTGTGGTTGAACTGCTTTTGGGTTGATTCCCATTCACTGAGGGAAGTTAAACTGTGTTCTCAGGGCACCCTGCCAACTCACAACAAAATAAGAAGCTTAAACTGAGGCCATGCTCGATGTTTCTTATTTTGCCTACATTTGATGTTTCTCATTTTTATGAGAAATGGTTCGTGATCGTGTCGACAGTAACAATATATTAATACACATGAATGTCAGAGTACTTGAAATCTGTAACAAAATATTAACAAGTCTTTAGATGTGCTTGCAAAAGGATGGAATATTTTCTTTAAAATATATATAATTTATAATTATTATTTTTAATGTAATTGTTATTTATTTATTTCATTAATCTACTGGTTTTCAAATATTTTTTACACATAGTATGTTTCAATAAAGCAAGACTGAAAGTTTTAAAAGTAATAAAATATATAGTAAAGCTTCCTCTAGAACGAGTTACTCAGTTACATCACAGTCAAGCATTCACCCTCCTCCCAGGAGACTATCAAAGCCCCTTAAAAGTCACTGCACTGTAAAAAAAAAATAATAATAAAAAATAGTTGACTCAATGTTCAAGTCAACACAATTGTTAAGTGAAATGTTCCACAGATATTTTACATTGGGTCAATTTTTTTCCCCCAATATTGACCCAACAAATATTTTTACAGCACTCTGGCAGAGCTTGACACAGCATCGACTAAAAGTCCCTTTTAGTCCAGTCGATAATAGCCACTGAGAATGTGAACGTCATTAGAAAATTGTATTTCAGTCAACTACTCAACAACTGAAAAGAATTGACTGAATTACGCGTTTGGAAAAAATGTAGTGAAAAACTTTTAAACGCTCAGTCACCATATCATTAGTTGTTGTTGTTGTTGTTGTTGTTGTTTTACAGTGTAGCTGAGTCGCTAACAAGCCTGCAGTGTAGCTGGGTTAGGGGCTTGCTCACGATGGCTTTGCTAAAGCACCAGAATTGCACAGATCTTTTGAGCTGGAGCGAGCATGTCACAGTATCACGAGTGGCTTCTGAAGCTTCCTTCTCACTGTAATCGCCTACGTCCTTTTTCACGTCTGTGTAACGGATCATCCTACTCCCACCACAATCTTTCAATCTTTAGGTAGGGTTTCAACCCTGACCTGATGGGTGTTCCTGACCCAAAGTGTTCTTGGAAGCACATACTGTAAAAAAAATTGAAATTTTTTTTGTTGGCTCAATTTTTGGTGAAGAGTTGTTGACTGAATTAATATTTTCTAATTGAGTTCACAACATTTTCTGTGGCTTTTGACTGGATTAAAAAAAGTATGTTAAGTCAATTGCTGTGTCAGCATGATTTGTTATGTCAATTAAAAATGTCCGTTGAGTCAATTTTGGGGAAGACAATCTTGTCTCAATGTAAAATTTCTGCGGAATATTTCACTTAGCATTAACGTGTTGAGTCAAGTAAAAAAGATTAAGTGCAACAGCTCACTGAATTTCAAAAAACATTGAGCAGCGTTCTGGAATTTATAGTCATTGGCCTTTCACTTCCAAACTTAAAAATAAATGTTTTGTTAAAAATGACAATATTTTGAATGTAAACCTGAAAATGTGTGTAATTGGACCTTGGTGAAAAATGGTTTATAACCCCTTTAAAGCTTTACATGAACTTGATTTAACATTATTTAAAGTAGCAGCTCCTTCTTAACATTATTTTACTGCTATTTGAGGAAACAGTGTGGAAAAACAAAGATCACTGTCAATTAAACTTTTACTTAAAAACTGTGTGGTCACATATGGTGAGCTTTTTAATAATTTGAATCATGTTCATAAAGACAGTTTTTTGCATGAGCACCATTAAGTAATTTCTTTCTGTTTTTAGGTTTAGTCATGAGGCACTGCGTGCACAAAAAATGTGAGCAGCAAACATTCATGTGTGTATAAATCTTACGAATCAGCCGGAATGTGTTCTCTTGTATAAATCCAGAGAATTTATTGCAGAGTGTTAAACGCTGTCTTTTGCTGTCTAGGTTGCATTTTTAATTTTGTAAACATGAATCACTCATGGGCGTCACGGTGGCGCAGTGGGTAGCACGGTCGTCTCACAGCAAGAAGGTCGCTGGTTCGAGCCTCGGCTGGGTCGGTTGGTATTTCTGTGTGGAGTTTGCATGTTCTCCTCGTGATGGCGTGGGTTTACTCCGGGTGCTCCGGTTTCCCCACAAGTCCAAAGACATGCGGAATAAGTGAATTGAATAAGAACAATTGTCCATAGTGTTAAAGTGTGAATGTGTGTGTGAATGTTTCCCAGCGATGGGTTGCGGCAGGGAAGGGCATCCGCTGCGTAAAACATATGCCAGTGAGTTGGCGGTTCATTCCGCTGTGGCGACCCCGAAAGGGAATAAAGCCGACATGAAGATGAATGAATGAATCACTCATGGATATTTTTTTTCCATAAACCTTTTTTTTATTTTCTAGATAACAAATCTGCATCTTGCATTATATCAGCATGTTTACAATAACAACACTTGAATCTTGGGTGACCTACCACTCTGGATCCAAAAAAAGAGCAAATGTTTGTGAGTGAATCACTGCTGGTTAATGAAGTGACCCAAGCTTTTGCTGACGATCACAGAGCTGGCGCTTCACAAGAACGCTGACTCCAGTCTGGACTTTTGAAAGCCCCAAGCACTTAGAGCAGAATAATGCATGAAAACACAAGGTGGTGGGGAACATCTGGCATCTTCATGCAGGGAACTCATTTTTTATGTATATGTTTTTGTATAGTTTAACATTTGATTTCACAGTTGTATAAATATTAAATGATTTTTTAAAGGATATGGCACGCTCCCATAGTGAAAAAAATGTAAAAATATAATATAAAAAATATAAATGCTGAACTGCATAAATTTGGGTTCTCTATCTATCTATCTATCTATCTATCTATCTATCTATCTATCTATCTATCTATCTATCGATCGACAAAGCTGTACATAAGAAGATATTGATCAAAAGCAACATGATTGTTTTATTGTGCATAAAGTAAAGAGGTCTAGCACTTACAAATCAGCTTTTATCACGCACAAGTAGGTAAAAAAATGTACTAGTTCTAGTTTTAGCTCAAGGAAGGAATGAAGAATGTGGATTTATGTTAGCATTTAAACTATAATCTGAAGCTTCATATTGAGACAAACCTTCGATATCTTCCTTCGTGAGAACTCATCCCTCAGAGGCAAATTATTCTGCTTTCAAAATAACCTAGACAGTGTTGTCACATGCACATTCCCTCTCTTGAAGATACCATAACTTGGAGCATTTTAAAAGTTTCATGTAAGTTCTTTTATGGTAAGAGGTACATTTACAAATATGAAGACCATTGGTATAAAGCAAGTCCTTTCTAAAACCTTTATGGCCAGTCTGTTTGTCTATAGCTCAATCTGCCTCAGAATTTGAGTCTAACCTGAATTTGAGTCATTAAATAAAATGTAAATTTTCCATGGGTTAAATCATTTAGAAGGGTCCTGATCCAAAGGCTTTTTATTTGAAGGGGCATTGTACTGCACACATTAACAACAGACGGGTTAGCTATCAATCACTACAAATAACTTCACGTAAGTGGGGTTAAAAAAATTGGTTGCTTCATTAATCAATTGATAGTAGGTGTTAAAATGAGAATTGGGCCTAAATAAATGCATATTTAAAAGCATGGAAAGCCACTTTGTCCTTGCACAAGTATGTATGTCACCTCATCACTGAAGACTCCCCAAAGGACTTACCTTTTGCTGATTACTATAAAGCAACTATAAATAAACTAACATGCATTTATTCTTTTTAAATACACCAATTGAAATCCTAGGGCTGAGCGATAACTCGATATTGATAAATATCATCAATATACATCTTCTTGATAAGACGATAAAGGGAGGTCGATTGAGCACTGAATACCTTCCTGTCTAGCTCGTTTCCAACTGCACTTCCGAGTTTCACGTGCGGGATCGTTATTCACTGTGTATTAGCTTTAAAGTCCTGTGATAAAGGACTTTAAAGTAACACATGAACACTATTAATGCTCAGAGATTCCACTTTTATCTTTTTTCCCTACTAACAAGAGCTATATTCTGCCAGCTGGTGTGTTCCCACATCCTAAACGCTTCCTATGGAGGTGTTAAATGACACAGTGGACTGGATGACCAATTAGAAGCCATGTATGCCAGAGACCTGCTTCTGATTGGTTTAGCTCATGACTGACATATTTTTTTAACCTACAGAGACAAAGATAAACAAGCAGAGTGGCATCAGCTCCTTAGTTTATTTGAAGATACATAAATGGTACAAATAATAATTGGTAATGACTAAACACAAATATATGCTGTATGCACAAATAAAATCTCTGATATTTACTGACCGTATTTTTTTACAGGTTATGATTACATTCATTCATCTTCATGTCGGCTTTATTCCCTTTCGGGGTCGCCACAGCGGAATGAACCGCCAACTCTCTGTCATATGTTTTACACGGCGGATGCCCTTCCAGCCGCAACCCATTGCTGGGAAATATGATTACATTGTTAATAACAATTTTAACACTTCACTAAGTTAACAAAGTTAACCACAATCAAGTTAACAAAGTTTTGTGCAAATTTCACTCCAGAGCAATACCTGCTTTTATTTTTTACCACAAATAAAGACTTGACAATATCATGCTAATTATTGATATCGACTGATATGAATAAAAAAAATGTGATATGTAGATTTTCGCCATAGCGCCCAGTCCTAGGTAGTGTGAGGAGGTTATTGCATTGACCCAAAACTATGAGGCCTCATTCTCTTTACTTCTCTCAACATCTTTCTTTCTAAGTAACCACAAATTTCAAGTAGAAAGTTGTCACTGTATGAACACATTTCAAGAGGATGTGATGCAAGATCTGAGTTTCTAGTTAGCACGTGAGGGTACTTAAAAGAGCTTGGATTGTGGAGGAGTCACAAGGGAGAACATTGCAGGCAAATTTAATTAGTATTTGAAGGCTGAGACCTGTAATCATGAGTGAAGGAAAGCGGTATTTACCTAGCATCTGGGATGAGTTTTACTGGTAAAGAGTGACTGGGATTTCTGAGTAATGAAGGAAAGAACATACGAGTTTTATGTCTAGAAGGGGTGCACACTGTCAAGATATAATTGAGTATTTCAAAAACAAATCCAATTGTTGCAGTTCTGATCAGGAAACTTTTTAGGAAAATGAGTTAGAATGATGCATTAGGTACACATAAACTATGAAAAGAGACTCCAATCTAAGATCCTTACAACAATTCATGAAGGATTTAATCCTGGTGGTTTGGTTTAAGTAGAGGGTCTATCAAAACTTGGAAGATGTGCCCAATTTATGACAAAAACATACGAAATATGTTTTCAAAAATTTTCATTAACATTTTTACAAAAATATAAGCAAAAGTGAAAGAAGTCTAATGCAATGTCAAATTAATCAAAATTTTTTTACTACAACTGACCCAAACCCCAATGGTACACTCAAGTTAAAGTTGAGCAACATTTTATGATGAACTTTGTTTCAATTTTGGCTGGGTTGTTTTTTTACAAGTCTAAAGTTTTATGTGCATTACAAACATTTGCATGTTATTATTTAATTTTTTTTAAGGCAAAGACTAATCGGATTGGGAGCGAATGTAAGGTCAAGATGTGTATCCTCATGGCTCTGTACTTTTCTCAGCATCTGCTGGTGAATCCCCAGCAGCAAATGTCCAGACTTAGTTTAGACTTTGCACCAGGAATAGAAGTCTCCTGTGGTGGAAGTCGGTTGACCTACTTCTAACATAAAAGAGGCAAAAAGCTTTGTGCCGCTTCATTCACACTACAGCTGGAGCATGGAAACGCCCTTGGCTTCTCACCCACTTCAACTCCTCAACACCTTCACTCTTCTAATATAAACAGCTTTCGTATTAACATCACTTTAAAGGGGTCATGAACTTACGAACCAAAAAGGTGTTCTTTTTCTGATATATATTAGCACATTGTAGTATAAAGCCACACCAAGTTTCAGCTATCAAAGGACTTGTAAAGGACTTTTATTAGATTCCGCAATGATGTAGTTTCATGTAGCCAGGTTTTTTTTGGAAACTTTTCATTCAGCATTAAGTTAAAGCATGACAAATGTGTGAATGGCACCGGTCTCAACAAAATCAGCGATTATTTTCTCAATCTTCATCATTCGATAGCAGATGCACGTAGTCTAGTCCAGGGAAATCTTGTCCTAAGGGTCCGGAGCCCTGCACATTTTTGGATCAACCTTCATGAAACATACCTGTTTCACTAATTAGGGTCCTCTTGGCTCTCTGAAGCTAGAGTAGTATGCATGCTAGAGCAAAATAAAATACGCAGGGCTACGAATTGTAGTCTGTCAGTGCTCTTATATAACACCAGTTAGCAGAGGATTTATCTGCCTAATCTTGAAACCGTTGCCATTATTTTAGTTGAAAAAGGTTTCAAAACAGCAGCGTTATCTTAATATTATCACTAACTGCAATACATTCTGAAGCAATTAATTGCTGAGCAAATTTTGTTATTGCGACAAGCCTATAACAAATAATAAAAACATTGCATGGGATAAAACTATATCATAACTATATAAAGAGCCACTGTAGTCTGATTCAGATTTCATTATAGAATTATTTTCAGCATTTTATTTGCAAATTAATTACACTTTGTAATCATTTAAAGCTCCAATCAATCCTCTAAATGTTATATACAGGGAACTGAATCAGCTGAATATTTCTTAGTATAGAAACCTAAAAGTGTGATCGGCAGAAAAACCGACTCCAGGGCTTGTTCGTTTTGAGCTTTATTGCTGGGGGAGCGGGACACAGCCAATCAGCAGGACCAAGCAAAATAGGAACAGATCTCTATTGGTTTCAAAGTGTTTGTTTTGGTTTTAAATGTCCTCACTGGCTCCTAAAAGAAATAATAATCTGAATAAAGTCTGAAATTAAACTACTTAAATCCACCTCTTATGTCTGCTTTCTGTCTCAGGGTCGGCTGTCCTATGTTGGAGTGAAGAATCTCTTTCTCACATGGCTCGCTGTGTTCGTGGGGAGCTGGCTTGTTTATATACAATACTCCACTTACACCGAACTGTGCAGAGGGCGAGAGTGCAAGAGTGTCATTGTGAGTAATAGTGTCTTATTTCATGTTTGCTTGTCTAACCACAGCTAGAACTGCATGTTAATGTCAGTGCAAATATTGTTTTGCCTATTAAGTGTTTGAAATTAGATGTGTATCTTCCATTTATTGATTTATGGACCTGAGAGCTGGTTCAGCAGCATCATCAAATGCATTATTATCTTTTCATATGTTGAGAAGAAGATAATAAACATGCTGCAAGTATTTTGGGTGAACTAAAGATTTAAAATAAAAAAGATTTGACGAATTGTTAACCACTCAAGCACTATTGTCACCAATAAAGTACTACATTTTAAAGATCACGTTAAAGTTTAGCGCTACAACAATTCCACATTTCTTCATTGTGAGTACAAGTACCAGCATGAGTAATAATAATAATAATACCAGTACATTTTTGCTTTTATTACACTTTTATTTGTATGATGTTTTATTTTCATCATTCTTTTATATTTAAAACAGAAGGTTTTTTTCTCATAAGAAAGAACCTAGCCAATTGATCAACTTAAATATAATGGTTTAAACTACATTTGATGAAGTCTATTCATCAAATTTAAGGGGCAGGTTATTTTGTTGTCTATAAAAGCAATGTTTTTACAGTGGCATTGGTTAGCCTGTTTCGGATGTTTAAATTACCTTTAAAAATGAATCAACTGCAACAGTTATTTCACATTAAATCCATTAGGTGAACTGCAGAAATCTGTTTCCAATTGCATTTTCAACCAAAAATGTCTACTGGAATATAAATTTACTTTTTATGATATGAAGTCCTACATGCAGTCCTTAAACAAATTCCTATTATGTCACTTTCACAAAAACAAAAAAACTTTATTAAAAGCTTTTGTTTTTCATCTCGGGAGACTGCTGTGTGTGCTCCTCTGTTGTGAATCCTCTGAGACATCTTCCACTTAGAAACCGTGCTTAAAGACTAGCTTTAGCAACTACCAAAGCTTTTGATCACAATGGGAGGAGAAGAAGTACCTGCTGTTGCTGCCACCTGCTGGATACAATCGAATCTAAGAACTAATAAATTGTTGCTTTTTTCAGTGCATTACAAAAATGTAACGTTCTATCTCTCTGTGGCAGGTTTTTAATACGGAGAAATGAATTTATAAGTGACACACAACTTTTTATTTTAGGCTTGGCTACAAATTTATTGGGAAATAAAACATAAAAACTAAAAACAGTTTTACTCTTCTAAATTGGAAGCATGTCATTCTAAAATTAAGTTAATTATTTTACTGTTTAATTACTAACAAGTGACTAAACGTCTCAAATTCTCCTCAACCTCTCAGTGTTTACTTCATCTAATATTTAGACGTGAATCTGATTTTGCTGGGAAAAAAATTACCCAGAGTACCCTTTCCTGATAATTTTTAAATCCAGTCAATGAAGAAATGACTAGCAAGCACATTTTTTTCTTTTCATTGCAGTTAGAATTTTACTTCAAACACAGCTTAGGTCAACAACATTGAAATGTGTTTGCTATAAACATTCACCATAAAAGTTAAATTAATTGGAAATCAGGGGTTGACTAAAGTATGTCAGTGTAAAGCTGACACAGAGGACCTAAGCACCGACACTGACAAAACATCAAGATAACTTACTCACATGGTTGTAAAAGGTACATCTAATACATCTAAAAAACACCAAGGCTTAAGATATATCATAAAAGTTATGCTTCAACTCAGCTCACTCTGAGCACACTCAGCTCAACACTTCCATCTTGTTCTGGTAATCACTGTTTGTCTTTAATGCCAAGAGCTTATTGTCTGAACTCTTGGCAGCTCTGTTTTGTGCTCTGGTGTCAAGCAGAGAATTTTGGCTGCAGCACATTGGACTGATGCTAGCCTGGAGACAGTGAAGACATAGTATTAAATAGGAAAAATGTCCTAAACACATAATTATTGTAAAATTTGTAAAACGTCCCAAATTTGAGCTGATTTAAGCCTGACCAGGCATTAACACTGGAATGGAATTCGCGTGGTTAGCGAGTGGTTCATGTGTTAAGTCAAGGCTTAGGCCAGGAATGCCATCCGTGCGGCAACTTTCGATGCCCATTCGCGACCAAACATTGTTATCGGGATTTGCACCAATCAACCAGGAGCTTCTTCTGTTGATGATGTGTTTTTTTCTCGAGGGCCGAGAAAAAAGAACATTGGCAAATTATTTGAAGGATTTACCAGGGAAGATTAAAAGTCTGGTATAATAGAAGCCTGTAGCATATCCTTTTTCTACCTTCAGAGAAAAAGCCAACTGAAATCTCCTTCACAGCACTCCCATTACTGATCAATGCAGTATGCGTTATTTTTTTCCCATATTTTAATGTGCATTTGAATTACTATTTTATCTTATTTATTCAGCAATAAATCACTCTTATACGCATTACCGGAGTGAACACAGCATTTGATGTTTATGACGTTAAAGTCCCTTTCCACCAACTTTGATTAATTTACACATAGCAATGCCCCTCCCACCAATCATGTAGGGCTATTCTTCTAAATGTTAGCCATGGATTGTACCTGAGTTAATGTCCCCAGTCTGATGTGTCAGTGAAAAAAGGTCAATTGGCAAAAGAAATTACAGTCAAGACTTCCAGAAGATGGACGTGATAATTTAGCATGTTGAGGATTACACCCTTAAAACAGCACCATTCGTTCATGCCTTAAAATGTGTGTAATTGAATAATCTAAAAAATAATCTGAGTTGTTTTTAACTGAAACTTCAGCAGAGCCATAAGATTAACACACATCATGTTAAACAGAATAATAGTTGAGGTTTAAAGCGTAATCTCTGTTATTGTAACACTGACTTCCTATTTGAAGAATGTGTTGAATTATGTTAAGTGAAATTAACAATTCTCTCAACAGTGTGACAAATACAGGAAGGGCATTATTGATGGCTCGGCCTGCAAGAGTTTATGTGAGGAAGGCCTGCTTTACTTTGGAAGGTGCCTTTCGACCAATCCAAACAGTCAGGTATGTGACTCCGCACAATAAACCTAGGATAACCTTGTGTGAGGAAAATGTCTTGTTTCATGTTGTTCAGCGTGCTTGTGCGCAGATCTGTGATGGCACATGTTAAAATAAGAAAAATAAGCATGAGGCATTTTTGGTTGGGGCACATTTGTGTGAGGAATTCAAATCGCATCAGTAGCTCTTAAAAATAACATACTACCCCTCTGATATAAGGAACAATCCAGCTGACCTATTTTTTTTGTGGGCTTCTCTCAGGTGTACACAGGCAGCTGGGGCGATCGGGATGGCATCATAAAGTGTCAGCTAAGTAACATTCTGCATTATGAGCTGGGAGAAGAGCTGGAGCCAAAGAAGGAGATCTCGCTCTTTGATAAACCGACTCGAGGAACCTCTGTGGAGAAGTTCAGAGAGATGGTGGCAAGCCACTTGAAGGTTTGCATACATTTTATTTTATCAAGCGCATGTGATTGAAAGATGAAGTCCGATGAATCTTTTCAGCTCTCCCCTCAAGGTACTAGTCAGTGTATTACTGTTCTGTAATCTGTAAACCTTCTAACATAGCTTAGTAAAGATAATTGATTTGGAAAGTCCAAGTAGTATTGTATTCAGAAAAAGTATGTTGCGTTCTTTTGATTTTTGTTTCATTTGAATATTGTTGAACATCCCAAACGGAAACCAATCTGTGGTGATTATACGCTCAAGGGATCCACATTTCACTCAATAACTTGTGTTTGATAGAGGAGTATGATATCAGACTCTGACTGCTTTTCCATCATGTCACTAAACGATAAGCTATTGTTAGTGATTACCATAACTCTCTTAAAAGAGAAGCGCTCTGAATTACAAGAGCAGCTCTCGACCCAATCCTTACCATAATATTCCCAGATAATAAGATAATAAACATGTGCACAATTTTCACTTTTTCAACAGTGCACTTTTTCAAAAGCTGATATTACCTGAGCGGAGGTGAAACTGAAGAACAGTTCTATTTTATTTACAGTATGAGAGCTTTCTTCATGAACATTTAACAATAGTGAATACCCTGGTTTACTTGTTTAAACCATTTCGGTTGATAAATAAAATATTTTTTTGGTTTATCAGTTAATTCAGGATATGTCACAATCGTCTTGCTTACATACATAACTGTACATAACTTGTTTGTTTTTATTTTGAAATTGAAAACAAGTGAATTAGTAATACACAGATTGTGTGGCAAGATCAGCAGAAAAGGCAACATGAATTAATTCTGAGCTGATGTTGTAAGGGATTTTATTATGTTCTTGCTAAATGGTACAAACGGCAGGAATTCTGCAGCAGTTGATCATTTTGCTACTATTTTGGGGTATTTAATGCTATGGGTGCCATCTGGAATCAACCAGCTTTGTTAGAGGGCCCTGTGTCTTTTTCCGGAGAACAGGTTCCAAAATGGCAATACACTCTTTAATACCCTCGAAGGGATGCAAAATGAGCCAATGTTTAAAAAAGTGGAGATTTGTGGATTAAACCCTGTTGTTTTTTGCTGATCCGGTCGCTTAGGATTAGATGAAGATATTAGAGTACAACACCCAGCTCTGGTGCTTAAGGAATTTGGACACATCTCAATTTTTGATGCTTGTATAGATAAAGCCGTCACAGGTCATGTCCACACATGCACATGCATTCAGGTGTTTTTCTGAAACCAAGTTTTTCCTTATTTAAAAAAGATGAGGCCCTCTGGTGGTCAAACAGTTCCGTCATAGTGAGGATCCCTGTTCTGGTGGATGAACTTCAGAAGCTAGTCTTGCAGTTTGATGTAACAAAAATTAATACCCTCTTTCACAATAACAACTCGTCCCTATTTCGATGGCCTTTGCTGATTGGCTAAAATTATTTTTAAAAGTCTGTATAAAAATTCTTAAATCAAACATAAAGGTCAAATTTCCAAGGAAATGCAAATTTCCAGAGGAACTTCTGTGCACTATTAGACAGATGCAATAATGCAATTTAAAATGTGGCCTACATTTTGGGCTTTTCAATTTTAGACTTTATACGATCCTAAAACCCTTATAAGTTTTAAAGAATGTTTTGTGTGATTGTGTGTAAGTAAATTGAAGTAAGTTTGGATACCTTTAAGCTAAATCATCCTTAATCATCCATGAGTTGTTGGAAATGGACAGATGAACAAAAACAGACATCAAACTTAAAAGTGTAAGTCACTGACAAGAGTGGTTAATGCCATTTAAAAGTAACCACCTTGTTTTCTCCCCTCAGGCCAAAGTCGGAGAGCATGTCAACCTTCCCACTTTAGTTAGCTTGATTCTTTCAGTGGCGGACGGCAATAAAGACGGCCACATCTCTCTCCCGGAAGCCAAGTCTGCTTGGGCTTTGCTGCAGCTCAATGAGGTGCTCCTGGCGGTGGTTCTCCAGGGCAGAGAACACACGCCCAAACTGCTGGGCTTCTGTGGGGACCTGTACATGGTGGAACGAGTGCCTCATGGACCTCTCTACGGGATCACTTTGCCCTGGCCCATGGATCTGTGGATCCCTACAGGCATGCGGAAAAGCATGGACCAATGGTTCACCCCTTCCTGGCCCCGCAAAGCTAAAATATTTATTGGGATGCTTGAACTTATAGAAGACATTTTCCACGGTAACTTTGGGAGTTTTTTAATTTGCGACATGAGAGCTAGTACTTTTGGCTACACGGATCGACATGATCTTAGGGTAGTGGACGGGCAGCAAGTAGTGCCAGAAGAAACCTTCAAACAGGCAATGATCCTCCAGCGCTGCAAGGAGGACGAGGACTGTGTGTACGGAAGGGACTGTAGGACCTCCTGTGACCTTAGGGAACGCCGCTGTAGAGCTGAGGTTATAAAGCCGAATCTGGCCCGCGCCTGTGGGGAGATGAAAGACTACTTGCTTCATGGAGCTCCGTCTCAATTGCAGGATGAGCTGGAGAAGCAGCTGTACATCTGCATGGCTCTCAGAGCTTCAGCCAAGCAGATGGAGATAGAGCACTCTCTCATCCTAAACAACCTCAAGACTCTGCTCTGGAAGCAGATCTCACACACAAATGATTCCTGAAGAACAGACGTTATGCTCTTGAATGCTTCCCAGAAGGTAATGTCAATTCTAACCCATGAACCTTCATTTAATGCCTCCAATTTTTCAATACCAACTAGTGTGTAGATTGCACAATACCTTAAAACGTCCTTGTGTCACTCTTTAAGTCAAATTAATTAATTACATTTAATTTTGTGTTTTCATGCTAATAAAAACGTTTATTTGTTTTAAGGTATTTAATAGAGTTTAGTTTGTTTTAACACTATGGTGCAAAATCGCCCATTAATCACATTATTTAATAGAGGTCAAAAAAGTTTAAAAAGCAAGTTTTTTAGCATGTTGACAATTAAGCTTGATCTAAAGTATAAATCTCTAAATCTGGGATGCCACAACCGTTTTTTTATGCTTAATTACTTATCCGTTGCTGTGAAGAATAATTCAGACACCTGTGCCTTTAAATGTACCTTCTTTCTGGGAAACTTTAGAAGCTCTTCTGAAGACTGAACTTAGTGCCAACAATGCTGGAGACTCCAGCAGGAAAAACAGCGATGCTGAAATGTTTAATAGTGTGAGGAAAGATTTCTCAGGCAGAAAAATGAAGTAATGTTCATTGTAAAACACAAGTGATCTCTGATCATGTTGATTCTACACTTCCTTCAAATGTTATGAAGGAAATGCGTATGCTTAATTTACATCCATTGTTGGATGTTCTATAGATTTGATATGAAATGTAGTGTTTTAAAGGGTCACTATTTGTGGAGCTGTAAAGCAATATCTTGATATTGCTTTACAATATTTTAAAACACATATGTACATGAAAGGATCAATGACATTAATTTAATGGTAACTCTGACAAAAACTTTTATTCTTTAATTAATTTACAACAATATAGAAGAAAAGCTGTATCTATGCATTTACTTTAACACTAATGAATAGAGTTAAAATAGGGAAATAATTATTTTACTTTATTTAAATGAACTATTAGTTGATAAAAAAGCCTTCATCTACTGATCTTCACACCATTTAAATGTTTTTGATTTACATGAACTCAATGGGATTTGTCTGCCAGGAAACATGATTTACTTCTGATATTAATGATCGGAGAAAATAAGAGATGCTTTGTTTTTAGATTTGTCAAATTGCTTGGATGTTGTGTATTTTTTCATTTACACTGCTGCTGATAATGAATAGAATGGAGGTTTTTGCATGACTTTGCACATTAAAACGTTTAATTAATATCACGAGTCTGTCTTCACTGCCATCTCCATTCCACAGTTCACTAGTTCTACATCACCAACAGTAATCACACAGTATTGTTCTTTCCAAACAATTTATTTGGAAGAGGTGCACACTTTTTAGAAGCATCTGTTGTGCTTTGTTTAATCGTCCGCAGCAGCAGCTTCCTGAAGGAAGATAGCCTTCTTGTGAGCCACACGGCTCTTTCTCTGGGCCAGAGTGAGCTTGGCACGATTCCACCTGAAATAATTGTTAAATGGTGATGAGAAAAGTAATAAATAGATAAATAATAAAAGGAAATATAGGTAAACTGAAACTACCAATAAAGTACTTTTTATAAAAAAAACTACAGGAACAAATGCTCTGAGAGAATGTGTGTTTTCAAGAAAACCCCTACAGAAACGCACCTCTTCTTCTTGACTTCCCTCACTGGCTTTTTCTCATGAACTGGATTCTCACGGATGGAAGCATGAGCCTTTTTGTACATGTCTTCAACCTGCAAGACACAATGATAAATAAGATGGAGCCAACCTGAAGCACAATATCTTCAACAAATGCAATCTATACTACTACTGTGTCAAAAATAGAAATATTTCTTGCAATTTTACACCTGCATTAAACATAGTTTTCAATACATTATAAACAGGCTTTTGTGTAGCATTTAGCATGAACATCACTTAATTAAGACACAAACACTCAACTATATTCTACTTGTGACACCAAATGACACACTGTGACTTTAAGCTTTTAAACAGCTCTTTTAAAAAGCTAATTTAAGTTCACAGTGATGTGTTCATAAGAAAGGATGAGATACTTACGGAATCGGGTGCAATGCCGCTCTTGATGAATCGCGAGAACTGCTTCTTGTACATCTCCTCGTCCTCTTCCATCAGCGCGCTCATGTACTCCGAGACATTCTGGCCCATGATGTGCTTCCTGTGCACCTCCGCGTTAAACTCCTTACTTTCAGAGTCATAGCCTGGGAACCGTTTAGAGCTGAAAAATAAAATCCACATTTACCTCATTGACAATATTAAGTGTATTATACTGGCCCAATTTCCAAAACTAACCTGGTATCTACCATCTAAATCATAAATAAATTATTCTACTTAAATTTTATGCCCTTTCAAGTAGGAATGTTCCAATTTGAGAATATGCAACGCAAAGCTCATGCTGCTGGAGAGTGTGAAGAGGAAAAGAAGAGAATAAATGCTCCGTGACAGCGTGAAATTCCATCTCGCCACCGCTTACGAGGGAAAGCTCTACCAGCCATTTTTAAGAAGCTTTATTTGTCAAAGGTACCCTATGCTTCATTCACCACAGATATCTGGAGTTCCACCCCTCCCATCTCTACGGAGCCTTCTGCACAATAGATTGAGTCTTGTGTTGTTCCACACCTGTCCAGGATTTCATACCGGCCAAGAGCTCCGTTTTGGCTGGGAAAGTACCGTATTTTGTCCCAACTTGTCCAGCGTTATTATTTGACCATAAATGTCCTGTAAAAATGTATGTTTGACATCACAGTAACCAATCAAACAAGCTTCTCACGCACAAAAACATTCACTCGAGTCTGCAGGGAGATCTGCTGCAATAATACATATTCACAAAAAAACTGCAGTGCTGTGATTCATTCTTTCATTAATTATTAGAAACGTATCGGATCAGGACTCTGTATCAGCAGATCCTCAAATCAAATGACTCAGACTCGAGGTCACAAAAACATGACTGGGACATCCCTACTTTCAATTAAAAGAAATCAACGCTCTGTCTTCACATATAATACATTGGACAGATAAACCCACTTTAGAATGTTAAAAACAGATTTACAGGCCGAACTAAATTATAAATCACATTACTCATTGTAAGCAGTGCTCATTAGACTTTAAGTCATCAACTTTTTAGCCAAATTAGTGCTTCCAGAAATGTAGCATGTATATAGTTTTCTGTCAATGCCATGTATGTCCATTTGAAACAGATCGCACTAAATTACAGTCATGTCTTAATTGCTTTGAAATTTGAATTAAGGTAAAGAAAAAAAATCTACATAAACCCTGGAATTAAACGATGACTGTCGAGACAGAATGCAGAGACGTCTGCTCTGAGAAAAATTGGGACAATATTTGAACAGGACAAATGGTTTTTAACTCCATAAACTGTAGACTTGTGCTGTAGCTCGAATGAGGCTAACAACACCAAATACACAATCCCATAACAATACACTAGAGGAGCTGGTTTAGTGTAAAAATACAGTTTATACCATCTAGGTCTATCTGAATCTGGATAATGTTCTCACTACAAAAAATCAGCCCAAGATTTAGCTTCAAAGCATACTGAGAACACCTTTCAAACCAGGTTTTGGCCCACTTTTCGTGAACCAAAAACACTTAAGCCCTATTTGAACAGGACAAGTTCTGTTTACAGTACACTGTAATCTAACTGAAATTTAATTCCTTTACATAAGTTGGAATACCGATAGTTTTAGGAGAACAGGACTGAATTTCTGAGTGAGCAGTTGAGTCGCCATGTCTGCAGTATTTTTTTGGCATCAACAATGTGTCATCAACATATAGTTTCATCGCTGTTGACGCTTCAAAGACAATTCAGCAGTTATTCTTACAAACTATTTATTAATTATGAATATAGCCTAGCCACAAACAAAGTGCAGCCACTTGTACCTCCCATTGCTTACTTCAAGGTCCTCAGATCATCTTTTCCTCGTGTTAATTCTGACTAATCAAGAAATGATTTAGCAAATACTTGAGAGCCTCACCTGGCCAATTAGTGATTTGCATGTCATGTCACATGCTTTATTTTTGTTGACATTGATTTGGGCTGACCAGAGACAACAATACATCAGTTGTTTATGGACTAAATAACTGAACTAGAGATGTAACAGCACCCCGATTTATTAAGCATTATTTTTGTCTTTTTGTCACTAAATGTATTTTTGTTTAATATTCATTCAACAATATTCTGAACTATGCACTCATTAAAATTAGACTGTAATTTAAATGTCTTTTTAAAAGAAAGATACCCCTTTCTTGAGGAGGAATAAAGATGTGGTTGCACTGACCTGTGAGGAATGGAGAGCCCTCCATCCACCGCTCCTTTGAGAGCTCCAAACACCTTATTCCCTGTGGAGGTCCTCGCCAGACCAGCATCCAGGTAGCAGGTAAACACTCCTGGCTGACCGTCAATACTCTCCACATTGAACTCATCGCCTGTCACCTCCACCTGGCCTTCATAGACCTTATCCAGACCAAACTTATTCAGCAGCTGCAGGCAGAAAACAGTGTTGAGAATGACAGCACTCATAAATAAAAACATGAATGAACGATTCATTCAGTAACAGAGTCTGTTACCCTGCGTGCACACAGCAAGCCGGTGCAGTAGGAGGCGGCATAGTTTGTCAGTCCAACAGCAATGCCGTATTTCGGCAACTCGTGAGAGTAAGCAGCGCAGACGATCGCGTCGCCTTCAATTTTGGCATATGCGATCTGTCAATGAAGATAATCTCTAGTCATTCCATGAAGGTGTATTGAGATACTTCAGAAACCTTATTAGATAGAAGAGGTTCAAACCTGGCAAACAATATCCCTATTGGAGAGGCGCACGATCATCCTGTACTTCGGGGTGTTGTACTTGTTCTTATCTTGGATGACGAGCCGTTTGCGGGCATAGTAGTCAGTTTTCCCTTCTGAAAGAGTCAAATGTGTTTGACAGTTGTTAAAAAACAAGGTGCAGTACAGGTTTCATGTGCGTACTTACAGTAAATTATTAACATATACCAATGTGGTTAAGCACTATGCGGACGGGACTAGATTCACAGGGGGTCGTCAAAAACATTTCTGTTTCTCAGACTTTGTGTTTTTAATTCAGTCCGAATCTGCCATGTCAGATGTTTGATGTCGTTGCTCCATTGTTTGTCACATGACCAAACAATTCAGATATTCTGATGATATATGGTGTTATGGTATCTCTGTAAAAACCACTGATCTTCTAGTCCCTTCTGAATCAGCACGACAGGGCAGACATCATCTGAGAGGAATTCTAACTCAAACGTCCTTTACACAACTAGCTCTGTCCGAGTAGGCCTTTAGTTGACCATTTAAATCTGCAATAAACTGAGAAACCAAAAAGTGCCTGCTATTTTGACATGCATGAGCTGATCAAACAAAAACATTGAGTAGGAAAACTCAGTTTTTAATGTCGGAAACAGTCAAGCATTTTGTTTTTTTTAATCCTCATAACCTTCCTTAGTGATAACCTGCACCTGTCTCTTATGCTCATTTTAGGTGACAACATTACCAACAAAAGAAAAACTTAACTAACACACAACAATCTGCTTTGAAAGATATCCAAGAAGGCAACAAAACATACATGCTAGCTACTTGTGCCATGTGTGGGAAAAAATAGCTAATGACTTGTGAGGATGGGCAATCAACCTTAATGGCAAGTACTGGCAGACATTTTTCTGTCAAGTATTTCCTCAAATCCATAAATGGCCATTTGATGACACTCCAATACACTTTTCATCAGCTGGAAAAAACTTTTTGATCCTAAGCCAAAACTTTGCAGACTCGTGTATGATCATATGCACTAAAGGTGAAAACTGTCATGCTATCGGAGCATGATTCTCGCAGGCCTTTACAAAAAGAATATTGTTATTTCTATTTATTGATTTGAAAACCTGTACAGTATTCTCTATTGTGGTTCTTAATTTAAAAAAAACAAAGTAAAAACACTGTTCATGCGACCAGACCAGCTAAAAACCGAACCCAAATATATATTTTTACTTTATTGACCTACTCACATGCATTTTCAAGGTTATTAGTTACTCAGTGGCTCATGCCATTACAATTGAAAACACCTTGGGCTGAAGTGAACATTAAAGAACTGAACTTACCTCTCCTCCTCCTGAACTTGACCTGGTATCTCTTAAAATACGCCTTGTTCTTAACAACTTTAACGAAGCCCTGCAATGAAACATTTTATTATTGAAGGCTGAACTGTCATTTAGTAACACATCTCACCTAAAGTAACGCAAGCAGGATTGACATCCATCTAATCTCACTTTAGAACGGTCAACATTCAGAAAAGGCAAGTATAACACGTTTCCAGGGCTCATTTATACACATCAACGGGACATTTTTATGATAACATTAATGACGTTAGTTTGAGTTTGTCTGCAGGAAAGTCTGTGGTTGACATTTCCATGTCAGAACTCAAACGGAATCTAAAGCCATCCAGTGACTCCTGTGGCTCATCTTTCATGGAATCGAGACGGAATCAAAGACGAAGGGTTATATTGAGGACTCGGGGGTTTTGACTATTTACTGACCATTTTGTGATCGTTTGTACTCCTTTAGGCTGGGAGACTGATATCTACAGTCTCCGATACTGCTCCCGCTGCACTGAAAAAGGAAGTACATGCTCCGACGTCAGCGGTTAAACAACGCGGATTGAGAGATTGTGCGTGCGCCCCTAGTGACCGGAGGTTCAACTCGCAAGCACTCTTCTCGAATTCACCTCGCAACACTAGTTTCAAAATAATAGCATTGACTGCATAGACACGGGAAAGAAAAGTCTATAGTTTTAGTAGAATTTGTTGTAAGTACATTGTTAAGCTTGTTTTTCCCCCATGCGCTGTCAATACTGTTCTTGTATGTATCTAAATTTAACAAACTGCTCCCTTGTTTTAGTGGGGTTAACGTCGCTGGTTTATGTGAGGCTTCACATTGTTCAATGTTGATGATCTTCCTTCTAGATGATTCTTTCTTAACGGGGCTAACTAAAACTTGCACACACTGCACAACACGGTTGAAAGCTGGAAGAGAAATTGCAGATTATTAAGGGAGAGGAAAAATGCGAGACATGTGGTAATGACCAGCAGGTGGCGGTGTTATGATCCGGGGGACAAAGTGATGGCTCGTCAGATTTGCTGCGTCCCAATCAAGAGGCAACCTCCTGCTTTCCCGCTTGAAGCTTGACAGGAAGTGACTGAACTGCAGTTCCGCGAGCGGCCACTTGAGGCTAACTCCAAAAGAGCAAGTTCCCATTCACTCCAATGTTAAAACTGACCAACTTTGAGTCTGAAAAAAAGGAAAGGACCAAAGGAAACAAAAATTAAATAAAAATATTACATAAAAAACGTCAAGGGATAAAAAAAAAATGTTAAATGACAACAGTGAGAACAGATGAATAGATGCATTATACAAAAATTTTACATTTGGAGCACAAAGATCAGGTTTTCACAGTTTGCCAATGTAGAAATATTTGATACATAAAATTCTACTTGTTTTTCAAAAACACAAAATATAGGATTCACTTTTAACACTTTGCACTTGTGGATGTAAAACTAGCGAGTAGAATGATTAAATTACAGATATAATATTAATTTCTAGATCTGGTTCTAATTTTGTAACACCAAACAACACATTTTCTAAACATAGTGAGAAAGTGTCATGAATACAACTCTGTATGAAATAACAAATATTGCCCACAGGTTTCGAGTGTGCTCACAAGTTCAAAACAAATGGAGAAGAGTCTCTGGGTATGAGTTACAGAAAACACACGATATATCAATGTCATTCTTGAAACGAATTAAGAAGTATTTGACAGGGTAGCAACGATGGATGATTCTAAAGGAAATTTCTTTGATTTTCTTCACCAAAATATTCTTATTGGAAAGGGACTAAAGACTTTTCGAGCACTGGCTCCAACTTTGAGCTTCATTTGACTATAGCTGACGTCACGAACACTCTATCCATGTTATGTACAATGTTTCTAACACTCAGAATAAAAAGAGCAGACTTTTTAGTGTGTAGACGAGAGTGCATGATTGTGCAAATTGTTTTTACGAGAATGCATTTGCGATAATCAAATTTTCTGTAAAAGTGCTGTTCACAGTGTGTCACCTGTGTTTTTGAATTGACTTATCGCAGGAGGTGGTTTGTTTGTCATTACATAATATGATTTAATGGAAACAGTGCAATTGCGATTTTTTTTCATTTCTAGAAATTCAATGTCTTTTTTGTTTTGCAAATTTGTGATGGAAACGCAGCTGTTGATTGTAATAAATATATGCTAACGATTTCTTAAGGAAGTGACTAAATGTAACTTCTTCATAGTGCTCTCCACAGCTATTGCTTTTTAAAACACAAAATCTTGTTTCAATATCATTGTTATTACAGAGTATTGCGCAATAAAGTCTTTCTCTTTTAATTGTTCATTTTACTCTTGGTACGCTTGAAAAAAGGTGCTTGTTAGCATTTTGGTGCTTGTTAGCTAGTCAATCTAAATCCAAATGTATTGCATGGCAACAATGTTATTTAAGCCTACACTCAAATACTATTTATTTAAAATATTTATTCATTTCAAGGGTCTGGCTACGCTCAATGTTCTAAAGCTCCACAGAAATTTTTCTTTGAGTCAATTTTATCTTTCTCAAAATTGACAACTAATATTTTTTTTAATTGCCTCAACACATCACTCTGACACACACACTCGCACGCGCACGCACACGCACACACGCACGCACAACAATTGACTAAACATTCATTCATTCATTCATCTTCATGACGGCTTTCTTCCCTTTCGGGGTCGCCACAGCGGAATGAACCGCCAACTCACTGGCATATGTTTTACGCAGCGGATGCCCTTCCCTGCCGCAACCCATCGCTGGGAAACATTCACACACACTCATTCACACTTTAACACTATGGGCAATTGTTCTTATTCAATTCACTTATACCGCATGTCTTTGGACTTGTGGGGAAACCGGAGCACCCGGAGAAAACCCACGCGATCACGAGGAGAACATGCAAACTCCACACAGAAATGCCACCTGCCCCAGCCGAGCCTAGAACCAGCGACCTTCTTGCTGTGAGACGACCGTGCTACCCACTGCGCCACCGTGACGCCCTTGACTAAACATACTTTTTCTAATCCATTCAACAACAGCCACTGAGAATGTGCAGATTAGAATGTTCTGAAAATATTTTTGCAGTCAACGCTTCAAGCACATTCAGCTATTTAATACAAATCTTTCACTGAATGATTCCATTGATTGAAGAACCCTTTGATATTTTGCAGCGTGTCCCTGCGCCTGGTGGGAACGGTTCCACGCACTAACTGGTGGCAACGTTATCATCCAGTTTCTCACCTGCATCAGGTATCTTCTGCAGCTTGAGATAAGACTTCCTCGGGAGGAGCAGTACTGCAATTAAAATCGGCAATCACGAGCGCATCACGAGGAGGCGCAGGGTCTGTGGCGCAGTGAGAAGCGCGCAATCCGTTTCGCTTGAGTCGCGCTGCGTGATCGAGCCAGCGACGGCGCAAAGTCTGACTGCCGCAATCCAGCGCTCGCTTTTATCTGGATAAAGAAGCAGATCAGAAACGGTCACGATCAGTTAATGGCGTTTTATTCTGAACATGGAGAGCGAAGGAGCGAGCGTGCGAGTACAAACATCTTCACGCTAATCGACATTGAAGCCCATTTCCGCCAGGTTCCAAATATATATATAATAAATAATATATATATGGAGAGTCGAAATTTTGACATTTAAAAGGTAAAAAAAAGTATTGTAAAAAGTTGGAATTTTGAGATTAAAAATTTTTCGATTCTTTTTCATTTATTTAAATGCTCCGATTTTTATCTAAAATGTTACTTTCTATGTCAAAATTACGACTTTTTAAGTAAAAAACCCTGACTTTTAAAGCCATTATGTATTTATTTTTACTTAGCAGAAAAACGTTTCCATAACTACCCTCCAAGCAAAGGGTGATAGAAGCTGTTCTCTCAAAGGTTGGGATTTTAAAATCTTCCAATTCACTGGTGTAGTGCAGTCTTACTGTTCACTGTGAAAACTACAACACAGTTTCAACAATCATATTTTGGTAGCATAACAAAGGAAGTTAAATACATTACCTCGATGGGTAACAAAAGGAATAGTCCTTCTGACTTCCAAGTGGTTATATGTTAGTCTTTTTTTCCTCGTCCCTTTGTATTCTCTCTGTTTAAAAAAAAATGTAATCTAAGGCTTAAATCTGTTTGCTAACTTTGAATATGAAAATAAAATGTTAGGCATTCGTTTTAAATTATAAAAAGCATATCATGTTGGGATTTCAAGTATTTCTTCTTTCATTTACATTATTAGGGATATAATGTTTAATAGACTAAACATATATATTAGTATTTTTTTGTCTGAATTACTTTAAAACAATTTCATGTTAAACCACAAAAAATATTAATCTGGTGTATGTTTCTTTTTGTTGACATCCAGTTTTTTTGAAAAGTTATGTTTTATTATGTCAGTGGTCACCCTTTCCTTTCTTTTTTGCACTTATTCCGGTCTTCTGCTAGTCTCCAGCCCAGACCCACACAGACATTTTTACTAGTTATATTGCTTTGTCCAAGTACCACAATTAATTATGATAAATTGTAGGCCCACAGAGAGCCAACGACCAGAGTTTCCAAAGACTCTCAAGCCTCAGCCAAGTCAACCTTAAAGTGAATGTCTTGGACTATGTTTGAATGTGTGATGAGTGCCAGTGAGCTGTACACAACTTATCTCTTATATCTTTTTAATGACAGGAGATTAGGCAAAAGGTATAGGTTATGTTTCCAGTTCAATGCAAGACCACGTTTAGATTCACCACTTGAATGATGGGATGATGCTGGAGGACCTAGAGTAAACGGATGCAAATGAGGAAAGAACCACTCTCCAGTGGACGAAACTCCAATCAGAAAGGTCCCAACGATGACCCTTACTCTGGTCCCTAGTTGAGAAGCAACAGTGATGTCCACTGCAGTCCTTTACTGCCTTGTAAGGGTCATTAGATCCCAAATAGGCATTTTTCTAGTTTGAGCAATAAGCTTGACGGCGTCAAATCACTGATACTAGCTTATAAACAGTCTGGCTAGATCTACCTTCACAAATTCATACAAATCTACAATCAATCAAGTTTCATATATTCAAAGGATCCTCAGACTGGCCCAGTGAAAGGGAGCACACAATAACAAAAAGAGCACCAAAAAAGACAAAAGGAAACCCAAAAGGGAGGGACAAACTATAATGCAAATACAGCCCTTGATATGTAATGTCAAATCCTTTGCCAATAAAATATGATAATGAATATTTTAGTAATTAGATGACCTAATTATATTCACCCTTTCATTCATTTTCTTTTCAGCTTAGTTGCTTTATTCTGAGGTCGCCAAAGCAAAATGAACAACCAACGTATACAGCATATGTTTTACCCTTCAAGCTGCAACCCATCATTGAGAAACATCCGTATACTCTATTTACCTGTAATGTAAGATGTATATTACTGTATGTCTTTGTACTTATGTGGGGGAAACCAGAGCACCCGGGGAATACACACGAGGAGAACACGCAAACTCCACACAAATGTCACCTACATCAGCTGAGGCTCGAACCAGCGACCTTCTGCCTGTAAGGCGTTCAGTGCTACCCACTGTACCACCGTGATGTCTGCACTACAATATGTTTATTTAATAAATTGAATCAATAGACTTCTCCAGAGCAATTCTGCCTCTAAGGAGATTAAAATTTATGAAATATCAACCTATACTGGCGTTAAGTTGGATGTTTGATAAATCAAAAATACATTTTGGTCAGAAATGTAGTTTTTGCTAACTTAATGTCAGTTCATCACGTCAGCTCAAAGAATTGCTAATTCATTTGCAACGTGGCTAAATACACCTGAATGCTTGCAGTGTCATGTAGCAACTTTACCAACACATGTTTAAAATACTGATAAAATGTCATACTTACAGCCAGCGCTATCACCATAAAAATAATTCCGTTTGAAGCTGCATCCCCTTTAGATACCCTTTTATCTGACTTTTCTGTCAGAGAATACTGTGAGATATGACTTTCAGCTGTGCGCAAACCCAACAAATGCACACAATTTAAGAGAGAAGCCACAAATAAACCTGGAGGAGGCAAAAGTGTGATTTTAAAACTACTTCATGCCACAGCATTTTGAAGGAGAGAGAAGGCTACATGTTTACAGAGGCAAACAAAGCAAAGTGAGGCTACTTTGAGGAAACTAAATATAAGCAAATTTTATATTTCTGACTGGTGGAGAAAAAGTACAATGTTGCAGCACACAGCTTTGTAAGTCAGCTAATCGCTGTTTATTTATCTAAAGTGAAAACAGCCTCAGCAAACTCTAAAGTCACATGCACATGCACTTTAAATGTTGAAACACTCATCAGCACAGAAGATGCCTCTAGAGTCTCTAGAGCAAGGGAAGTGTCATTTGTGGATGGTTGCATTTCTTGCCAGCTTTAAACAAGCCTTGAGGGAGCTACATGAGTATAGTCAGGTGTGTTACATGAAGGTTGCAGCTAAATTGTGATGGACTGCAGGCCTCCTTACTCTGCTAGAAGGTCATTCGAAGACCTTGAGGAACTAGTATCTTCTGCTTTTGTCTTGAAGCAAAGCTGTGAAAAGATGTTTCTCACTCTGTTGAGTGATTCCTGTGATAATTCAGTACTTCACACTCTCAAACCAAATCTCCTCATCACACTTTTATGCAGAAGTGATTTCAGATGAAAATGCAAATGCCGGTTCTCATTTGGAATAGAGGTTAAATATTTTGAAGATTGATCAATGACATGGTGTGCTAAAGTGACATTTGAACTTATCCTTTTATGGTTGCGTATAACACATAATGCTGTAATCTAGAAGCCATGTTTCAAATTTCAGCAATTACCAGCCAATCAGCTTCCAACTTCGTTTTTAACACAATGCTCACGTACAAGAAACAAAATGGGAAAAAGCTTAAATGTTCCTCATACTTTTCTTGGAAATCTATTACATGAATTTTAAAGAATGACTCAAAACAAGGGAGGTTTTTTTGTCCCCCAGACACCAGGAGTTTAGAAGCACAAAGTATGGATGGGTCACATGCTTTTCAATTCTGGTTTCAAGCTGTTATTAGTGCAAAGATAGAAGCCCAAAATTTCAGTCTGACCCTCATGATGAAATTAAAACAATACATTCACTTTTTATTTCTGCCTCTCAAATAATCTATTGAGTTGTTAAAGGTGCCCCTCTCTTGTATAACTCCCTGCTAAATAAATCCATATGAACTGATTGACTGAGCTACATAAGAAATGTGCATGCTAACGCTAAGTGCTATGCTAACGCTAAGAAAGCCTTTGACCGGTTATTCACTGAATCATTTCCACATGTCACCATAGACCCTCAGTCAAATTGTGCACATACTTCTCTTTAACAAGAGAATTTTCTCAAAAAGCCACACAATAGCCAGGAAACTCTCCTAGCACCTCTCAACACGTCTGCCTCCATGTGATTTGTAGCCCCCTCAGTGTTGGGTGGATTTACAACCAGAAACCCAGGCGTGCAGGTTCACGATGAGCCGAGCTGATTACCTAGATAACAGAGACCTCCTCCCATTGTAGGCACCGTTATTGTCTTGCCCCATCGCCTGCTCACAAAGGTGCTGCCCAGATAAACTGCTGGTCCCATGCTGCAACATTATGGAACTTCCACTGAAATCTATGTTTCTATGGATCCCTTTGTCCAATTCATTAATTGCTTCATCACATGTATCTACTAACAAAAATGGAGAATATTGTTAAATGTTGCTAAAAATACATTTAAACAATATATGTACATAAATACATAGTACATATATAATACAAATTGTACAATTGAACCTGTTATCAGAAAATAAAAAATAAACTACATAATAAAAAAGTCAAAAAAATATTTTCGCTATATTCTGTGCACTGTAATTTAGGATGGAATGACAAATATTCACCCTAGTTCCTCACCCAACTTTAATTTTTCTTCAGTGTTGACTAATTCTAATGACCAGAGGGGCCAAGTCTTTTAGCTCCGCTGCCTCTCATCTGTGAGTCCCCCACCTCCCCCTGATAATTATAATACAATCATTTGTTCCCTTAATTCAGGAAATATATCAAAACTGGTCTTTTTAAACTACCATTCAGTGCTCAGAAACTTAGACTGTGGCTTGGGCTTCACTGCCCTCACAAGTTTTCTCTTTCTGATACTTTGTTTTGGTCCAGTTTTATTTCTCGTGATGCTGATAAGATTGCAGTTTTCTCTGAAATACAAGTTGTAGACGTTTCACTGTGCTTTCTTGTTCTAAATTCTTGTATGTGTGCTTAATCAGCCATGTTTGTTGTTTTTGAAGTATCTTTCATTTCTTAGGAAACTTTAACTTTTTTTGCCTTTCTTCTGATGAGGCAGAAGAAGTGAAGGCTTAGAAGAGCTGTAAATGAGCTTCTGAGTATTGAGACAATCATGCATTTACTCTAAACAGATGCAAAGACTCAGAATATAACAGAGACAGTAGAGCTTTGTATGCTCAGTATAACTAATTAGAATTGTTAATTTATATATTTAGATCATGTTTTATCTACACACTTATGGAAAGAAGTGAAATAAAACAATAAATATTAGAATATTTCACATTATGGGGTTTAATAGAACATCCTACATTCCTGCATTTTATATTTTTACTAAATACATTTTTTTACTAAAATAAAATTTTACTAAATGTCTTTAAAAAAGAAGTAGACTTATACTGTACTTATACTGTGGTTAAATGCCATTTTATGTCAAAGTAAATACTAAATATTACAAATATATTGTGAATATAGTAAATAGTCAAATAATGAATAGAACCAAAAAATACTATGCCTATAATCAAATAATCACATTTAATTTTGTCATTGCAATACATTTTTTTTGCCATTTAGCCATTGTAATACTATACGACTCTTAAGAATGAGTTAATTGATTCTAGGGTTATGAAGTGATTTTATTGAATTGATGAATATAAAAAAATAATCTTATGTATTATTTATTTAATTATTTATTGATGTTTGGGGGGAAATATTTGTATACTGTATATAGTTCCTATAGTTATTTGGCTGATCATTTCACCTAAATAACACACAAGTGGCGGCCTGAACCATGTGTTTTCAAGTCTTTTATTTAAAAGCACCTCACAGAGGTTGTAAGGCTGTGGCTGGTTGGTTTGACTGTGTTTGACGGTGAGCGCTGGAGAATGTTTGATGAGCGGCTGATGGAGCTCTGAGAAGCGGAAGAAACTTGAGCCGCTGCCGCGCTCGGCTCCGCACCTCGCCTTCAGGAAGTTCTCGCGAGTATTTAAGTCGCGTGATTGCGGTCCTTCAGCTCAGCGCGGTTCACTGCTGTCTCTCTCTCTCTCTCTCTCTCTCTCTCTCTCTCTCTCTCTCTCTCTCTCTCTCTCTCTCTCTCTCTCTCTCTGTCTCTGTCTCTCTCTCTCTTCTTCATCCCGTCCGTCGCGGAGCAACAGGTGAGTCCCTGCATGCCTCTGCTCTCCTGTTATTCAACTTCAGCTGTTTACTTAAACAGTACCTATTCTTGACTGAACTTTTGTTTTGAAGTTAATGTAAAAGTAAAGTTAATTTGTCCAATTGAAAAGAAAATAAATGTTACTCTTTTTATACAACAAGTTACTGTTCTGCTTTACAAACACTGTAACGTTGCGTGAACAATAAATGATAACTGTTGTAAAACTTAAAACTTTTGGAACTTTTTTCACCGTATATGGCTTTAAAGAAGCCAACGAACATACAAAAATGTACATTTTCAAAATACGTTAACAACAAGAGCCAATATAATATGACAAACAATACTGTATTTATGTCAGTGAAACACTCATAAATAAGCAAATCAAGTTTATCCGATTTTAATGTGACTACTGATATTGTTCCCAGTTGATAATGTTAAATATTTTTTTCTGTCATCTTATGTCTTGCCTACATTTTTAAAGGACTATCTTGGTCTGATTGGGTTTTAGTTAGTTCATCAACATCAGTTTTTTAAATTTGGCACTGAATGTTAAAAGGATCATTGACATGTTTTGAACATAAAAGCACGAACAATAAAAACTTACTAGATAAAAAAGTATAAGTGGTATTGAGTGCAATGAACACTTAATTTTACACAAAGCATACGTCTTAACTGATTAGATTTTGTATTTATAACAGTCAAAAACATACATGTTTGTCCCATTTTATTTATTTACACAATTAAATATAATTAATCAGAAATATTAACAGGTCAAAATATGGGCTTTTACTACTCTATAGTCTACAGGTACAATTACGGTAAAATTCCACATGCTATTTCAATGTAACATGACCAAAAAATAAAGTCTAGATTTACTGTATTTTCCAGGTATCTGGTTGTAAAATTTAAAGGTAAATATCTGTATTTTTATGGGTTTTTGATACAGGGGAAAGCTTAGCATTCCATATTATTGAAAACTCTGAGAACCATTGTGCTTGAAAAATGTAGTGCTAAATGTTAAGTTTCAAATAAAATTGGAATTTGATGTTCTTTAAAACCTAAAGGTTATTAACGAGCAAAGCCATGTGAATTAGTTATTAGTAGTGATACCCTGGGCTGCATATGCAGGCTGTCGGGTGAAACGCTGATGTCGGATCAGTTTACTTAACAATATCAAGTTCGAAAAAAAAAACAGCAAGCAAGAGCACCTCCACTTCACCTAGCGTCTGGTTTATTTGGGAGGTTTTGATTGCCAAAGTCTGCAAAATTGAGATTTGACAGCGCTGAGCCTCTGAGAAGATCAGGTGCACTTTTTCACATGGGTGCTCTTGGGCTAAACCCATTTTGTGCTCTTTCTAGGCTGGTTTGGAAAGATTGTTGACCCGGATCCTGATAAGATTCCACAAACATGCCGAGGTCATTTCTGGTAAAGAGCAAACGAGCTCACAGCTATCATCAACCCCGATACCTGGATGACCACTCCATCCCCATGGAGAAGCTCCTCACATGCCAAGGTATCCTCCTTAGTTCAATGGCTCTTTTGTAACTCCACCCCGAGAACGTAGACGCCAAGTATTAATTTATTAATATATTTGGCCTATTTGGAGTGAAAATCGAATGAGGTATTCTTCTCGTAGGTTTTCAGCTTAGGCACACCCCAGAGAGTCCACAGGAGGTGGGTAGCGCGTCCCCTGGGGGAAGTGTGGTGGGCACAGCAGAAGAGCCCCCACAGTGTCCGCTGAGCTGTGAGGGGAGCATCTGTGACCCGGGTCGCAAGGATCCAGTCTGGAGACCCATCATATCTACACATCCAGCAGGTCTGTGCTGTTCACAAAGCCTTTGCTTCCACCGTGGACAAAAATATACAATTAGGATACTTTTTATTTCACCACTCACTATGCCAAGCCTTCACTCAGAAAAGTGTTTACAAATATTACAAATATAAAAACTAACAGCTTTTATTAGACAAAGTGTTATGTTAGTCTGAAAACCCAGTAGTGTGGGCCTTAACCAGTGACTTTCTAGATTTAAAGCCTCTGATTCCGTTTGGAACATCCCAGGGACGTGGTCAGCCGAGAGGTAATGAGAGAGCAGGAAGTGGGACTTGCATTAAAAAAGCAGTTACAGCACATAAACACAGCTAACACCCTTCATACAAGCGAGAGTGTCTACCTTTGTCTACATGTGTCCACATTTGTGCAAGGTTAAGTCTAAAGCAATCAGTGTATCACCGCATTTACAAACTTCGTCACACAGATCACTCGCTGATAGCTCACAGTTTTTAGCCTTACATACTGTTTTAAACAAAGATTAGAGCACTGTAACATACATTGAGCTAACATTTCCTTACAAATCCAGAAGAGCAAAAGTGACCCTCTCCGTCTTCCAGAAATGTTTTTAGGTCTTGTGAAAATAAATGACATGATTCTGCCTGAGCAGTTAGAGAACACTATATACCCTTTAGTTTTTTAAAGTGCTCAAATGGTTTTGTGAGGCTGTAAGTTGTAGTAAGTTTTACCAATGAAAAAAAAAGACAAAAATGTTACACGTTGAAATATAGTCATCAGTGTGAAAAGAATGTAAAAACACACAAGAAGTTAATAAAACATATTCAACTGCAAATACTTATTTAAAGCAATTAACAAAAATGACATCAAATAACTGAAAAGGCACCAAATTAGCTTCATATTTTTGCTTCTGTTATTTCAAACGTATTTATTTTGAGTAAATGATTTAAAACTATTGTAAGATTTAGATGTCAAAGAATGTTTTAGTCAGTAAAAGGTGTACAAAATGTCATAGAAAATATAAACCATGGTTTCAGTTTACTTATGCAAAAAAGTTTTATTTTCCAGTTATTTTTCATTCTGAAGCCCACAAACGTAGCAGTGCACCAAGCATTGAGGAAACTCAGCCGTGATAAACTTATATTCTCAAATTACACATGAAATTTAATGGCGTTATAACTTCAATCTAACAAACTCAAAGGCAAGTACCCAAAATTCACTGCCTTGAAGAAGTTCCAAATGAACCCATCTGAAAAAAATTATGAATCATTTATAATCTTTGTATGTTTTAAAACAGTGTTTTTAAGAAGTAGAATGAAACAAAATTACGAACCTAAAAAGATATGTTCTGGATGTTAAACAGATTCTTTAAATCATTTAATTTTGTGGTTGAATATAATGTATTCAGTTGGAATAAGAGGAAAATTTTCCCATTAAACATAACTTGGCTTGGTGTTTTACCACTGAAACATTGCTCATCGTACTCCTGTTTTACATTCTGGTCTTTAGATTTGGAGAAATGTCGGGTTCCCTCTCCAGACGACTCTCAGCCGTTCGACATGAGTGTCCGTCCCCACATCTGGCCTCGGTCTCCAAGTGACCTGCAGCGGCTCTTTGAGTCTTTTGACTCTTCAAAGCAGATGTCGAGGTTCGACGCCCGTCTTCTCATCAAATCAGCCGAGTCCAGACCTTTCTGTCAGCGCTACAGCTCTGAGATCAATTCTGAGCTGCTGGACTCCAGAGGGTTCTTTCCAAATTTCAAGATTTCGAATAAATCTCCAGAAACTGATTCAGAGTCAGATGTGATTTGCACAAGGCTTCAGCTGAGCGGATCCTACAAGTGCCTCAAATGTGCTAAGGTAAAGTACACTTCTAAAGTGATTTACGGAAGTATGTTCCACAATCAAACATACAAATAAAACTAGCGCTTCTCTATATTAATATTGTTTAACATGTCTTCATTTTAATTTTGAGTAAAATAATGAATTATAATGAATGGAATGGATTGAGGACTTAAATTGAGACTGCGGAGTCCTTTACTAAAAAAAAGTAAAAAAAGTTTTTATATGCTGGATCAAATTTTCAACTTACAACATTGAAAAACGTGTCACATTCAACATTTTTTATCATTTTAACTGCCCTTTAAACCTAATGGTTGAGCATATCTGGAGTCGCTGTATTTTATTTAGCTTTTTTTGTTTACAGGTTCAAATCAAAGCAAAACAAATCCTGTGTCAAATTAGGAGCTGAAATATTTAAGTGGCACTTGAATTCATAAAGAATAAAACTAATGTTTCAAAATGAATTATTATTTAATAAAAAATAGTATTACAGTTCATTTTTGGTGGATTTTCATACTTGAGGATGGTACTTTTACAAAAAAAGCTAAAAGCATTTGGTAGTCAATATTAGAAATAATTATGGGAGGTGGAAGATAAATGCGATGTGAAGCTAAAATACAAACAAATAATTTTTTAATTGCTTTTTTCTTGGTTTGGCAGTCAAACTCCCCTCAGGTTCTTTTTCAGAGACTCTCATTTTTCCTGAAGCTTCGTTAGTTTAAAACATCAAGATCTTCTAACTAAATCATCTCAGTTATTAGAAGAAAAAGCCCTTAACAGATTTAAACTCAAAATGGTCGAATTGCTATTTACCAAATTTGGGTAACTGTGAAAATTAAAAAAAGATTTTGCTGAAATGCATGTTCTAAAATAAAAATCATGTCAAATGTAAAATAGCACATAGAAAAAGTATGAACTCATTCGGAGAAGTAAAAGTTAAAGGTTTCAGAAATGTATTTATTTGAAGGAGCACCACTCATCTTCACAAAAGGGAGATTTCCGTCTTCTAAACTCTTACTTCTCTCTTCTGATCAGGTGTTCTCTACTCCTCATGGTTTGGAAGTTCATGTGCGGCGCTCACACAGTGGCACGAGACCCTTTGCTTGTCACATCTGTGGGAAAACCTTCGGCCACGCTGTCAGTTTGGAGCAACACAAAGCTGTTCATTCACAGGTATGCTTGCCCCGCCCCGTGATTTCAGACGCACTCTAAACCCCCGACTAATAGAAGAAACGTGTCAGAAATGTTAGTTGACTTCATTTCAGATAGTCCAATTATTTACATTTTTGTTGAAGTGTTATTGACTGAACGAATCTTTTCTAATTGTGATGATCACATTGCTGACTGGATTAAAAAAAGTGTCAACTTAAATGGTTCACTGTATATGAGTATGCACAGCCTCTATTCAAGAAAAAGGCCGACAAATCAGTATTTCGTTTTATTTTTAATAAAAATCAAATGGTATTTTAGTGGAAAAAGAGTCATCTCAAAGAGATATCTCAAAACAACTTACTCTTTAGATTTACAGTGGCTAGATTTAGATGATATTGAAGGTTTGTGATGTTGAAGGTTTGTGTATGTGAGGTTTTATGATTATTTAACTGTATAAGTGCAATGAGTGTTACGCAGTAAACAGAGAGAGTTCTTTTAGCAATTCAATGCACTATTAAAATCCAAGAATGAATGGCAAAAAGCTAGTGGCATGTAGCAAAAAGTGAGCACTTAACTTAAAAGCACATGTGCCCACCAAACAAGTAACCTTAAATAGATGTTCATATCACGTCTATATGATGTCTTTCTGCTCAGAACTAGTAAAATCGACGCCCTAATCACATTGTCTGCTCAGGGGGGCATGATCAGCTTTCCTGATCATGAAAATATTTCCCTTTTGTGAAGATAATCAATTAGTTCATACTGAGATTGGAGAACTGTGTTAGTGTAAAATTGACTCTACAAAATTTACTCAATTTCAAATTTCTGCAGAAATTTCACTTAACAATTGAACATTGAGTCCCCAACATGTTTGTCGGAAATCTGACTGAAGCTTCCTTCTGCAGGAAAGAGTCTTCAGCTGTAAAATCTGTGACAAAAGCTTCAAGAGGTCATCCACGCTGTCCACACACCTCCTGATCCACTCGGACACCAGGCCCTATCCCTGTCAATACTGCGGCAAGCGCTTCCATCAGAAGTCCGACATGAAGAAGCACACGTTCATCCATACAGGTGACTAATGTACTGAGGCTTGTAGAAAATATCGCATTATTTTTCTCTAGCCAAACAGGTTCATTTTGCCAGTTAAATGCTTAAAATATTTTTGAAATGTCCTGCTCGCTCTAGCGTATAGGGTTGTAGTGTAAGAGTGAGCAGGGCCCAGAAGCCCAACGGGGGATCCAAGTACGAATACTAATCTTTCCTGGCCCTGGATCTACCACCATCCCCCTCTTCTGGTCTCTCTCTACAGTCCTTTTGCATTAAAAGAAAAAAAATTCCAATAATATAAAAAAAAATGGTTAAATTTGTTGTGCAAACTTTCCAATATATTCCAAAATAATTTTTAAAAAGGTTGGAGCCAAACTATGAAAGGCGCTCCAGGAATCGAGTTTGAGACCCCCAGACCGTTTACTTCCATAAAAGTGCAATTGATTCTTGATGTTTTTAAAATTGTATTTATTGATTTTTGCAAAAAACAAAAAATAACTAGCTTTCTGAAAAGAATTTGCAGATTTTAGTTGTTAATGTTTTAGCCATTAAAATGCTCTACTGTCACCATAACCATGCTATGCTATTATTGATCAAATAAAACTGTGCGGTTTATGTCACATTTATGTCATACACAATATAATTTTTCTTTTAGAAACAAGTCTATGTGTTTGGATCACAACAACATGTTAGTAACCCATGAAAGATCTGATCTTGGGTCTTTTCTTTTAGACACATCTTTCTGACTACAGATTTGTTACAATTCGTACAATAATACTGATACATTCCAAAATCTGACCCTCGAGGGAAGCGGCCTCTTATTTGAGACGTATTGTTGAATCTGTTGCTCCAAACTAACACATTTGTTTTATTTACAGGTGAAAAGCCTCACAAGTGTCAGGTGTGTGGCAAAGCCTTCAGTCAGAGCTCCAACCTGATCACACACAGCAGGAAACACACCGGTTTCAAACCGTTCAGCTGTGAACACTGCGGGAAAGGCTTCCAGCGTAAAGTGGACTTGAGGAGACACAAAGAAAACCAGCATGGACTCAAATTTTAAACACCTCATACATCTGTTTGTTTGCACATGTGACGATGTAGAGTTAGAAAGTGATGTTGTGTGCTTTTATTGCTTAAATTAACACAGTTGTAATGTTCATTTTATTAAGAAGTCTATGTCACAGACTGAATAACCCTGGTGGTGTTTTATATATATTTACACACAATAATTTTATTTATAGCTGACTTTAATAAATACATAAATAATGTTTTTCTTGTCTTCCTTAATTTGAATGAAAATGTCTCAATCACCAATACAAATAACATTTAAAAATGTACACGATATCTTTCTATTTAGGTAAATTTCCTTAAAAAATCCTTTTATTCCATTGTTGCATCTTCTTTGAGAGAAGCTAAATAATTGATGTAGCAGGACGGGATTTATTTATTTAGTCATTTTAGCGGTATAACTGAGAATAGTATATTACCTGATCTAGCACCAAAATGAAAGCACAGAGTATTTTTACACAATGATTTATAAAAATATGCCAATTGAAAATAACAGCTTGTGTTCAAACTCAAAATCTTAAAAATAAACATGAAATGTTAAGTAAAACATCCCAAATCCAACTGAAATTTATGTAAGCATATTTATGTTTAGTATACAAATTATACACAGCAATCAATACTAAACACATTGTGTAGTATACTATACTACTTTTGATATCTTTACAATCACCTGAAAAGGATACCCCTTTACCAACAACAAAAACATTTACTTCCATTTCTGTTTCTAGCTGTTAAGAATAAACTTAGCAAAAAAACTGGATAAATTGAACAGGTTTCTGTTGATAGAAGTGTTTATAGTAGAACTCCAGATCGTTCTTTAGTGTTGATGGGTAATTTGAAGAGCTGCACTAAGCTCTGCAGATCCCTGTCCTTCAGCTTCAGCTCGTTCATCAGTGAGGAGACGAACTGCAGAGAGTGAGGCCTAGAGAGACACTCCCGAAGCAACGGAGACACTTCTGCTAACCTGAAAAACAAACAGATGGAAAATAATGAAATACAATTCATGAAAAACTGTCTGAAATATGCTTTACAATTATTTAAAAACCCTTTCATCCGTCAAATATGTGTTTACCTAAAGGGTTAACAAAACAATGTAAAAAACATGATCTTCCATAGTCAAACTGAATCTCTAACAAGCTTGTTAATTTGAAAACAGAACATGTTCTATTTAGTTTCACAATTCGTCTGAACGTAATCATTTGGTGTCAGTGTTTCTGGTTTTGAAAACACAGTAGAGGTACTGGTACGAGTGGTTCTCTCATCTGGAACCTGTCTATCACCATCCGAAGCTGTTGGATCGGCACACCTGACTTTATATCCCACAGTTTGAGCCGGTAGGCTTTTGACAGTATTTTAAATATTTTAAAAACCCACTCGTATGAATTTTTTTATTACCATGAAGTAACTTCATTGAAAACAACAACCGCAAACACTCAAGAGTAGATTTGGAACGCAGACAGAAAAAACTATTCTGCCTTTAGTACTGGAGATAAAGTAACACAACTGCACTCTTCCATCTACCATCTCCTTTCAATCCAAATTAGGATCAGCAGTCACATGTTTCCATGATTATGACCTAGTGCAAATTGAATTTGCGGTAATAAACCCATCATATAGTAACATGACAGTCCTGAAAAAAAATCTCATTTATGGGAAAACGTTTTTCAGATTGGGAAAAAGTGTTATTTTATGAATGGACTTTCAGCAAGTTGCAATGGAAACCCTTTTTTTCTAATTAAACGAGTCATGTGGCTGCCCTGGGCATCGCATAGCAGGGACCAAAAGAGTCCCACACCATCACACAGCTCATCAAAAGTTTTAATCATTGGATCCATAACTCCTCTGTACACACACCAACCTCCATTTCCCAAAACTGCTTCATCTGTGGCTGCTCCATGACCTTAGTAAGACACTGACATCTCCTTTGAGACATGATGATGCTCTTTAATGCGTGAAACATGATTATAGCTGCTGTAAGACCATTCCATAACCAATTTTTTTTTTTTAAAGACTGGTCATATAAGTTGGTTTGTGTTCAATAGCATAACTATAGTTTAATGGAAACAGTTCAAAAAATCTTTTTTTTTTCAGGAAAATTCATTAAATGTTTGCGCAAATGTGTAATGTAAATATGTAAATGCAGCTGGTAAGACATTTCATGTAAACGTCTTCATTCGTGTCATGCTTGAGAAGTTCAGTGGAGGAAAACAGGCTCAAGTTCTCCCTCTTCTACGGTTTCTGTTGCCTGATCTATTATTGAAACACGCTACACAAAAGAACAGCAACCAGCTCCACAGCTGACATCAGGCACAGAGCAAGAGAGAGAGGCAACAAATTATTCACGAGGGGAAAATCACAAACCCTATGTTGATGAGCAGGCCCAAAGCCTCTGATGACTCCATGTTAAATTAAAGACGCTCCAAACACAAGAAAAAATCATTACAACATAAAGTTGCGAAACGGAACATGAAAGTGATAATACTGAGTAGTGTGTTTCTGTTTTCGTCAATGCAGAAATTAATTCAAGCAATGTTATTTATTTGCAATTAGGGGTGGGCAAAGTCATTCCTAGGTTTTGTTGCCATTGGCGTTTTGACACAATTAGTAGAATCAGGTGTGTGGTATGATATGGCTGAATTGTAGCCCCCCCCCACCCCTTACCAAACCTTGGAACTAAAGTCAAGGACTAATTAATCATTAAATCTAATTTATGTTGCTGATCATTATCTTTAAAGTTGCAGTTTGTTACAAATCTAACAAGTATTGGTAAAATGGCTGTTATGTCTCAAGAGAGAAGCATTGACGAACAATGTTTAGATCTAATTCAATAATAATTATAGCTTGAATTATCCATTATTTACCCAAAACATTTTTATCCAAATTCGTCCCAATCCTGTTAGCGGAGAATAATAAATCAGATCCGCTGCTTTCACATGGCTGGCAGTGTGTTGCTCTTCAGGTGGAGTGTTTCCCATGAAGTTCTCCCATCACGGATCTAGAGCAGTTAAGGCCTGATAAGACGCGGCTTGTGTTGACACAGACAAGGAGCAGCACGGAACTCACCAGTTGATACACACAATCTGAGTTTCATAAAGCTGAGCAGAGACTCACACACACCATCTGCCACTGGACAAACATCCCTCATAACACACAAACACCCATTCAGTACGCGCTTATGAAAATCTGTTGCATTTCAAAAGTCTACAGAGTTTCTGAGATGAGTCAAGGAACAATGAATATTATTTAAAGAGGGAAGATGTACTTTTATAGCTGTTGAGTCAATGACTTTTATAACATGTAAATGTATATTTTTACTTCTTTATTACAAGATATACATATTTTAAGTTCAACTGTGTTTTGGTGACTTTTCCTATGGGTAAAAGTTGTGAGGTTGTCATGTCAGGTTTATTGGTGACAAAATGTAATGTTAACCAAAATATAGTTAGGATTTCAAACAGAAGGTAGACTTCAGATAACGATTAACAGTTTGAAAATACTCTAAATATTTGTCCGCTGGATTCCCAGTGCCTTAAAGAAAACATTTTTTTTTTTGGAAATAAGCTTAATCTACAACTCAGCCTGAGATCAATAGAATTTGTACTGTTTAGTGATCGGTACCTTTTGTGGTTGCATTCAGAGAGCAAATTTCCTCAATTATTACATCAGAATTAAAAAAACAATTCATCAAAAAAAAAACAAAATCAAAGGGAGTCTTATTTAATCACAACTTTCGAAAGGTGTTAGGACATAAATGTGTGCAATAATTACGTGTACACAACTATATTAGAGTGGTTCCCATTTCATTGACTCTTTTCTGCAAAACTTGCAAAAAGCTAATTGGGGTGCAAATCACAAGCTGTTTTCAACTGATCACACTGCAATTTTATTTATAAAATTGCCGTTTATTCGTCACACTGCAATTTCTCCACCCCTGAATAATGATTGACAGTTGCAATTTGAATCATTCGTCAGTTTCGGTTTATAGGGTTGTCATCTGCCCCCGCAAGTAGAATGAGGAGTAGAAGAAATGTCCCCAAAGAACAAACACCATTGCTCTGTTCCAGGATATATATCTCAGCACCAAAGTCTTCATCATCTACCCACAGGTAAGGACGTCTTGTTCAATTACGTTGCTGCTCCTCTTGCTCATGTTTCTACTTACTAATTTTTTCTCATTAAATCACTGGCAGTATAGGCATCGACAGGAGACACGACATCACAGCGAATCTTCAGCAACTCTCCATAAACAGCATGAATTATTGACTCCCCT
Source organism: Danionella dracula (assembly GCA_900490495.1). Classification (NCBI taxonomy): domain Eukaryota; kingdom Metazoa; phylum Chordata; class Actinopteri; order Cypriniformes; family Danionidae; genus Danionella; species Danionella dracula. Next base: position 5,812,591 of record UELW01000100.1, read on the forward strand.
AAACTGGGAGTCAATAATTAATATAACAAATCTTGGTCTGGAACTCAAATTTAGCTTGGCATGTTTCATCTCCTGAATGAGTGGGAGGGGTTCAATTCGGTTTGTCATGCTTTCGGAGACAGCGTTCATTCTTGATTCTGACTGGAAATCTTAAGCAGGTAAATTCACTACACACACACACACACATTCTATATATATATATATATATAACTAAAAAAAAACAAAAAAACAAAGTCTACACAAAACTGTTTAAATCCTCCTAAATGCTGTAATGACTGCCAATCCAGTTGATCCTCAACCCTGAAGTTATATCAGCCAGTTTGAAGATTCCAATCTAGTACACTTTTGACTAGCCACAAGTTCTTCCCTTCAATGCCTGAGCAAAGCAGTTCTTAAAAATATACCAACCTCTTTCATGAATGAAAATCATCTCGCCTGACTTCTCTCACCAACTATTTTGATCTCAAAACTTCCCCATTTCTTCCAAGTTCGTGTCTGTGTGAGCATGTCCTTAACATTGAGCAAAGCTTTAGCACAGTGAACAGCCATCAAATCTCTCGCTCCATTAAGGTTTGTCAATAATCACTTGTAGACACATCAGTTTTAAACTGTGACTATAACCTAACAAAAAAACACACTGCTCCATGTATGTGTGGATCCACAGCATAACCAGATAACAAAAAACATCAACAAAAAACCCTTAATTTTCAAAACAACCGTATGGACAGGATCTTCGAGCTGAAGGTTTAAAAACCTGGTCTGTTTTAAAATTCAGAGCACTGCAAGAACAGGTTCGCAAGTACCAGTGAACTGGAGATCAGCAGAGCAGAATCTGCTGGTGGTACCTCCAACCAGGCTGAAAGCAAATAGGGATGAAGCTTCTTCTGCAGAGGCTCCAAGGCTATGGAACACACTTCTACCAGAGTTGAGGACAAATGCATCTGTAGGCATTTTCAGAGACAGTTGTTGAAATTTGTTTAAGTACTGTTATTTGTTTTATGCCATTTTAATTTTGTCTTGATTTTTATGTGAACAATTTTGTGGGTGTTGTCTTCGAAAGGTGCTATATAAATAAACAGCTGCCATCACCATCAGAATTAGCAATAGTTAACAACTTAATCTAAACAAATATATATTTTGAAAGGTGCTGTTAAGGTGGTAAAGAAGCTCTAAAATCGACTACAAATCTTTATCCTGTGGACAAATATTAACTCTGAACAAAAACAAGCATACACAAATCATCACTATTGACCGCAGACATAAATCACTTGTGTGTTCTGGCTTTTCCGGAGTGTGTTCCTGAAGAGAAAACAATGTGTCCTGATTTCCTGCTGAATCCAGGCCTTCCAGCTGTTGAGCTGTCGCCGCATGCTTTCACTGTCACAGCACAGAAGGCTAGCGAGCGCTCATAAAAGATTTCTCAACAGCCAATCAGTAGCCAGCCTCAGCAACAACTCAGCACACAGAGGAAACAAGTCCCTTCACCCTTGCTTAGCAAATACCAGCACATGTGGCTCTTTCCCAGGCAGGGGCCAATGGACAGGAGCCGAGGAGCGGTAGATAATTAGCTGGAGCAATCTAACACCGTGTTTGACTTCTCAGCGATAACACGTATGTGCTGACTCCAATCTGGCAGTAATCAGGACACGTTTAACGTGCAGCTTTGATCAGTATAAATCACGATAAAATTATCCTTTCTTTTTACATTATATATATATATATATATATATATATATAATTGTATTATAGTATTGTGTGTATATATATATATTTATTTTTTTTCAGATTATTATACTTTTTTTTGCACTATACAGACACCATGAATGTACACTTGCCTTGTAGCAAAATCTTTTCAGGTTCAAATCGACCGATGACTTCCAAAGAGTTACAGTGCTTATTAATGACTGTCATGATCTTTACAAAAAGAAGCAGACCACAACCAACACAATAGATTAAATACATAACATTTCTAAAACTGTTTCTACCTTTATAACTAAATACAAGTTAAACATTATTTCATGTTATTAAGTAACTAATCCAAACCCAAACGTAAAAAATATATATATATTTTAAAACATTCCTTTCTTCTTTTTTTTAGATGAACCTGTTAATTATGTATTTTCATGTATTTTGAATTTGAACATGAATTTATTCCAGTACTTACAGTGACAGAAGAACCACTGAGATTAAAGTCCATTCAGGGGTTTTATGGATGATGTTTGTGTTAGTGAACCTAAAACAAAGCACAAAGCACCATTATAGAAAGATTACACAACAATAGCACTGTTCAAAGTGAAAACATGAAGCAATTATTGCCTAGTCCAGGAAAATGTGGGTTGAATTCTGAATCCTTCTGCTTTGATACCAGTCGTTAAAAAACATAAAAGATGTGAAGCAATGAGAAATACAGTATTGAGGTCAAACATGTTTAATGGGTTTTGTGTTTATGAAGTCCCTCAGATTTAGTGGCCCTTAACAACAGAGAGTGAATTCCTGGAAGGAGGTTCAATCTGAGTGTCAAGTGGTCCTTCAGAGGTACACTAAATCATCTTCATTGTGAGTGACAACCCACTTCCTGTTGACAACACATCTGAGATCACAATTTAAAGCTCATAACTCTCAAACACGCATCAGCTGATTGACTGATATCCACAAACATTCATCCAAGGCTTCAGTCCAAAACTGAATGCCATCACTATAAATAATTTTACGTTAGTACTAACATTTCCTTATTTTCATCAGCTCTTAAAACTTGTAATCTGGAGGCAAACCAAGAGACTACCTAGGGACCAAGCTTGAGGGCCCCCAGACAGACAGGGTCACTTTTGTTTTTAAAGGGCAGCCATGCGGACACAACTGCCCTGCCTTTAACCCAGGGGTGTCAAACTCAATTCCTAGAGGGCCACAGTCCTGCACAGTTTTGCTCCAACCTTAACTGAACACACCTGATTCCACTGATTAAGCTCCTCTGGGTTTGTTTGAAGGTACTAGTGTGTCTCCTGAAACAGGGTTGGAACAAAAACCTGCAGGGTCTACGGCCCTCCAGGAATTGAGTTTGACTACCCTGCTTTAACCTTTTAACACCAGAGCCGTCGCCGGCGACAGAATGCGCACTTCAAATACATTTTATTATTATATTACATTTATTACAATAATGACAACATTGCTTGTGTCTCAGAGACGGGAAGTTTGTGAAGCGTAGGAGAGTGGTGAAAGATGAGTGACTGATTAGTTGTGAATTTAGATGTGTTTTAGAGGCGATTTCATTTGAAATAGTATAATTTTATTGTATACAATAGTATAGGCATTGTTTTTGTTGTAGTTATAGGTTTATTAGCGTTAGATTGTACAGTTTTTTTACGCATTTGCACTAAACGGCGTCTTTTCTTCATATGTTTCTTGGCTTCTTCCATCATTTTTTGCCACACTTGGTGTTAGATTTCAGTGCCAAAACACTTGTAAATAGTGGAGAAAGATGTCAAGATAATAGAAAGATGTCAAAAGATGACAATAGACAATCTTGACATCAAAGTTTTTGTTCAAAGATCGTGAGGAGAGCCTCTGGGAGATTTGTGAAAGAGGACAAACAGCAGCAGGCAGGGGTTACAGTTTTTATATGCAGCTTTACACCAATAATGTTTTCCAATGTATACTGTAATTTTTCTAATTGACATTAATTATATAAATATTGCTTTATTACTGCTCATGCTCATGAATTCAACAACAAATTGCTTCATTCATTATTTGTATTTCTTCAAATCATTATATATTTTTTTATTTTATCTGTTGCTCATTTTTGTCTAGAAGCGCAAGGTTTAAAAAAAAAATTATATTATATTTCTAGAAATTGTTCTGATGAAGGGAATCCTCCTGAGGGTGGAGATGATGTCTGTGCAGAGGCCAAAGCATTAGGGACACACAAAAAACTCCTGTACATACTTAAATAAAAACAACTTTTGAAATGGACACTAAGGCCCTAAAAATGGACACCAAAGCCCTATTCAAACAAAACAGTTTGAGTTGATCTAAAATAGTTTGAGGTTCATTTCTGAAATATCAAACGTCTAGTTGCTCTACATTTATAGCTGTTTTTAAAGAGAAACTTGACGAAAATTCAAATGTGTTTTTTTTTTTTAATTTATTTATTTTTTTACTTTTCTTGTTATTACACACTGTTCTGAGCCTTTATAAAATATAAATAACAGATATAAGTTTTATTTAATCTGAAAAGGAAAACTGGCAAGAAACAACAAGAAACAAGATAAGAATACCAGGCGAACTGTTTTAATTACAGTATCATTATAGGAGTAAAATGGTTAATAGAGTGTTTGGAGTCAGATGATTGAAGCCGCTATGTTTAAGGAGAAAACAAGCCATCTCTATGGTTACCCAGACAAGTTCATTAAACTCAATGTTCATTTAGTTACATTTGTTAGCCACGAAGCTAACAATTAAGATGATTTGAAGAAGAAAATTCTAGCAAAGCATATATAACTAGCAAAAACAACACTAAGCAGCATTAGCTAGCTTAGATTTAGATGGTTAAACACCACTTTAAAACATTTAATACTATTTCCTCATGCATTTCAGAAATAAAATACATATAATGTGTACTTCACTTAGTTATGATGCTCAATTTAGTGTTTTCTGTAACTATTCATTAGGCAGCAAAAAAGGAAACAGTATCTAAAATGGACCAAAAGTAAAAATCCTTGATGCCATCACGGAGAGCGCAGACCAGATCTACATAAGAAGGTTATAAAAGCTCCATGTGACGTCACCTATTACAGCTCCATTTGGTTTGTCAAGATACATTCTTTATAAATACAAAAATAATCTTTTTTTTACCATATAAGTAAATAAAACTCACTTTTACAAATAAATAATCAGTTTAATATCATTGATCTTTATAATACCTTATTTTATCAGCATCCATTTTAAAACATGCTATTGTTGCAACCCTAATAAAAAACATAATTTAATCAAGAATGTTGTTAAAATTCATGAATAATATTCACCTATGTAATAGTGTTGCTCGACAAAATGTGACTTACCGGAATGTCCGAACCAGATTATTCACATCATTGATGACCTCACTCATGGTTAGATGCAGCGGTCCCAGAACATCTCTCAAGCTTAGGAAAGACACAAAGAGGAAACGGTTAATAACAGAAGTCTCACGGCAACATGTTCTCCTCCTCCGGAGATCCTGGCCCGAAGGAAGCGACTCTTTCCTCTGAGAAAGCGATTTCTCAATGAGGGCTGCAGAGCGGTCATCAGCGTGGACAAACTATATGTGAACGGTCAACTATATCGCGACCGGGAATCCACCCCGTGGCTCTACTGATTACAGGTGGTCAGAATTTAATATTATTATAGCACGTACACCTCTATGTTTAAACACCGGCGCACTGTGTCTCACAGGTAAGATCTGTCAATGTCTTTAATGTTAAAAATGTATTCACAAGTTGTTCACTTCCATCTCTATTCTCTCTCTTTTTACTTCACTATTTATATTTTCTTTTGCACTTCTAGGGCTTCTACCTCAACCACTTACACCCTTGCACTTTTTTTTCTTTTTTCCTACCTGTTAACCCCACTATTTTATAGTTTCGACTACATTCAGAAGCAGATAGACAGCTATTTCATAACTAACCTACCACAACTTACAAGCACACGCGCGGTTCTGATCATGCATTCACCAGCAGCTGCATGTATTGGCATGAATGCCCAGACTAACATACACATAAGATTTACTAACACAAACCTGTCACTCAGCTAACTATGACATCACTGAGGTTTGTCACCTGGAATGTGCGTGGCATTAACAAGAAAGAGAAGAGAATTAAAATTTTTAACCATATAAATAAAATGAAGGCAGATATTGTATTGTTACAGGAAACCCATCTCCCCAATTTATTTGATAACACAGTTTACTCACCACAGTTTCCCTATGTGTACTCAGCCTGTTACAATTCCAAACAAAGAGGGGTCGCCATATTTATAAGTAAGAATGTCACCTTTACCCATAATAATACTACTTCAGATCCTGAAGGAAGATTTATTATAACTAACATAACAATATCTAACATAGAATACTGCATTGCTAGTATTTATGGACCTAATATTGACGACCCCTCTTTTTTCCACACTTTCTTCACTGCTCTATCTGCTCATTCTGGTGCCAAGCTTGTAATAGGAGGGGATTTCAACCTTGTACTTAACCCAAAATTGGACAGGCTGAGTACAGCCGCAAATTGTAGAAACTCTCAGTCGACAAGAATTCTCAAACAATATATGAATGATTTTGGTCTCTGTGATGCATGGCGCTCTTTTTATCCTACCTTAAGGGAATACACCTTTCATTCATCGGTTCACCACTCACAGTCACGACTAGATTTCTTCCTAGTAAACAACTCGGTTCTATCAGATATCTCGCTTACCAGCATTCACTCTATCACAATCAGCGACCACGCACCAGTCTCTTTCTCACTGTCCAAAACCTTTTCACAATCAAGCAGAAGCTGGAGACTTAACACATCACTACTTAAAGATCAGGACTTTATAAATTATTTCGAAAGAGAATGGGCAACCTTCATGGAAATCAACGACACCCCAGGAACCTCAGCATGTGTTCTATGGGAGACCGCAAAAGCAGTAATGCGAGGTAAAATAATCTCATATTCCTCATTCAAGAAAAAACAGGATATTAGGCAAGAACTGGAATTAGAAACCAAAATTAAAGCACTCGAAACTGCCTACGCAGACAATCCTCAAGAAAATATCCTGAAAGAATTAGGGAAACAGAAATTAGCGCTTAATAACATAATCGATAGGAAAACCCAATTCCAGATAGAAAGGCTACGTCTGGATAACCTTAAACATGCTAACAAATGTGGCAAATTTTTAGCAAATTTACTTAAAAATAACAAAGAAAAACAAACAATCTCATCAGTAATTAACAAAAAGGGGGAACTCATTCATGACCCCCAAGAGATTAATGATACCTTTAGGGAATATTATAAAAATCTATACACATCTCAAATTGACCCATCTGTGCCTGACATTGACTTATTTTTAAACAGTCTAGAATTACCAAAACTAACAAATGAACAAGTAGAAAACTTAGATTCGCCATTATCTTCCGCTGATCTTCACGAGGCTCTAGAGCAAATGCCAAATAAAAAAGCTCCAGGGCCAGATGGTTATCCAACTGAGCTCTACAGAGAGTTCTGGAATGTGCTAGCACCCACCTTCTGCAGAATGGTGGATGAAATTAAATCTGAAGGTAAAATGCCATCAAATATGAACTCAGCATTTATAAGTCTGCTCCTCAAACCAGCAAAAGACCCAACAATGCCTTCAAGCTACAGACCAATCTCTCTTATAAATGTAGACGTAAAAATAATTTGCAAAGCCCTCGCTAAAAAACTGGAAAAAATTACCCCCCATATAATACACCCAGACCAAACTGGCTTTATCAAGGGTAGACACTCATCAAATAACATGTCTAGACTAATTAACTTGATTGATCTTACAACCAACCAAAAGCTAGAGTCTACCATTATCTCTTTAGATGCAGAAAAAGCATTTGACAGAGTTAACTGGAAATTCCTATTAGCTACACTCCATAAATTTGGATTTGGCAATTCTTTTATAGAATGGATCAAAATACTTTATAGCTCTGCAAATGCATCAGTTAGAACAAATGACCAAATTTCCTCTAGATTTAACCTTCAAAGAGGAACTAGACAAGGCTGCCCACTCTCTCCCTCACTATTCGCAATCTTTATTGAACCACTAGCTGAAGCAATTAGGCAAAACATTAAAATTACTGGAATAAGTACAAAAAATATACATCACAAAATAAGCCTTTACGCAGATGATGTGTTATTGTTCCTACTTCACCCACATCTCTCTATTCCAGCAGCTATTGGTGTTATTAAATCCTTTTCAGCCATTTCTGAATATTCCATAAATTGGGGAAAATCGACTATTATGCCAATCAACATGGTTTTCCAGGACACCTCCTCTTCAACCACATTTAAATCAGGGAATATCAGGTACTTGGGCATTGAATTCTCACCTAGGCTGTCAGATCTGGTACAACTAAATTATTCACCATTACTTAAAAAAATAGAAGACGACCTCAAAAGATGGCAGCCCTTGCCCATATCACTTATGGGAAGAATTGCTAGCATTAAAATGATGGTTATGCCCAGAATTAACTATCTGTTCTCAATGATTCCTAATCACCCATCACAGGATTGGTTTAAGTCATTAGACTCTTACTTTTCCAGATTTTTATGGAAAAACAAACCACCACGCATTAGCTTACAAAAGCTCAGAAAAGCTAAGGACTGTGGCGGCCTGGAGCTACCGAACCCTTACAACTATTTCCTCTCTTACAGACTGCAACATGTCCATCAATGGATAAATTCTAGCCCAACCGACCTCGCCTGGCTTGACATTGAGCAGACATTTTGCAAAGACACCAAAATAGCAGATTTACCATTTATAAGTGTAAGACTAAAACATCATTACTGCTTTCAGAATGTGAGCATACGTACTTCACTAACAGCCTGGTGGGAATTTTTGAAAATGACTGGTTCACCGCTTGCTCCTTGCCAACGCACACCAATTTGGAACAATCCAGACTTTCAACTAAACAAAAAGGCAATAAATTTTCCAAGCTGGCAAAATAATGGAATAACACATCTCAGACATATCATCTCAGACAATAAAATCATTTCATTCGAAGAATTGGTTTCTACTTTCGGTTTAGCTACAAGTAGATTCCTGGAATATCAACAGCTCAAGTCTTTACTCACTGAAACACACAAAATAAATCACCCAGATCTACAGTTAACCTCAGTACTAGAAAAATTTATTGGATTGACAACACCTAAGCTAATCTCAAAAATATGTATTTTATTATTGAGAACAGACAATTTAATATGTCTACCCACTACCAAATGGGAAAAAGATTTATCTACAACTACAAATCAGTCATTCTGGAATCGTATATGCTCAAACATATTTAAAGTATCCACAAACCCAAACTTACAGCTAATACAATTTAAAATTCTTCACCGAACACATTATACAGGTCAAAGAATGTTTCAAATGGGTTTCTCTGACTCCAACATCTGCCAACACTGCAATGAGAATGCGGTGGACAACTATTTACATGCTCTCTGGTCATGTTTACCAGTACAAAAATTCTGGCAAGAAGTCTGCGGACAGCTATCATCATGGGTTAGACACCTCATCTCACCAACACCAGCACTTTGTCTATTCGGGGACCTAGATAGTATTGAGTCTGATCTTGAGGTCAACACATCAGTCTTAATTTTCAATGCTTTGCTTGTCGCAAAGAAAATTATTCTGATGAACTGGAAAACTAAAAAGAAACTATGCATCACTCAGTACACTAACATTCTAATAGACTACTTCACCTTGGAAACGTTATCTGCTTTCAATTAAATAACTGTAAACTTCTCTAATTATTAATGCCCCAGCTACCTCCAGTTCTAGTTAGAGACTGTCTGCATTGAGCTGAGTCCTGTATCTGGACTGGATCATCTGGGTTAAGGCTGCTGTCACCCCGGGGCGGTGGGAGGTGGGGCAGGGTGCCTTAAGATGAGTTGGCTGGCTGCTCCTCCGTTGGCTGGCGGTGGCCATGGGGGGTGGGGCTTGGGGGGCCTGGGGGGGCCCGGGCCTGCGGGGTGCCGGCCAGCTCAGGGTGACGGGGGGGTTGTCAAGGGTCGGTGAGGGGGGGACACGGGGGGGCCGGAACTCACGGCTGCTGCTATCGCCACAGTCTCCGGGCGGGAGGCTAGCCAGCACCCGTGGTGCTTCCGGGGCTTGCGGGTTAGGGGGGGTATCGGTTCGGGGATCGGTTGGGCGCGGGAGCGATTGGGCAGTGGCTCCAGTGTGTGTGTGTGTGTGTGTGTGTGTGTGGGGGGGGGGTGTGTGATTGAACATATGTGTGTGTGTGTGTGTGGATGGGGTGGAGGGTGTGTATGCGAGTATGTGCATTTGAGAGACGGGTGGGTACGTAAGTGTGTGTGAATGAGTAGGACTGGTCCCGAGGGGGGGGCAGCTGTCTCCCGGCTGCCCGCATTATCCTTCACAGGTCTCCCGTGGCCCCTGCGGTGGGGGGCAGTGCTGCCCCTGGGGGGATGGACGGTGTGGCCAGTCGGCTGCTCCCACTCACCACACCAGATCCCAGTACACACACTCTTCACTCACACAAATAGAATCATGAGGGTCCTTGTTCCCATGGGGGATCAGGCAGGCGGGGTGACCTATCGGCGATCCCGCCCTGCCTCCTTTAGACGGGGACTCTCAGTTTTAATCACATAGGACACAGAACATCTTCAGGGCACCAGGTGGGCCTTCATCCCGGAGCGGACAGTAAGCCAATCTCACCTGCCACTGCCTCGCTTCCGGGGTTGGGCAACCCCTGGGCCCCTTACAACACTTGCAAGGACACACTACATTTAGGCCTGGAGGGCTAGTCTCTCTGTCTAAATCTTGGTGGGAGGAGGCTGCAGATCTGTGGCACCTCCCACAATATACGACGGAGAAGGCTACCCTCATTTTAAATACACATTAGATATGTAGGGCGGGGGGTGGTGCCTGGACATCATCCGCCAAACGACTGTGACACTCCAGGACACCATTCCCTATTTTATTGCATTTTATCTCTCCAACACACCCACATATACCTGCATTACATGACAACTGGGAGCAGATGTTGGGGAATGGGTGGACGACTGCCCCCGTCTTCCCTCTTGGAGGGTATGGGCCCACCATCGCGGGGGTATGGGTAGCTGCGGGGGCGGGTGCGGGCTGCAGGTGAGTGACTGGCTACTTCCTGGGACAGGAAGACTGAATGAATGGGTAGATGGATGGATGGATGGATGATTGGATGACTGGATGGGGTTGATTTAGTGGGTGGGGGGGGCTGCTGGTAGGGGTGTGCGTGGGGTTAGGTTTGGGGGGTTGCTGGTAGGGGTGAGTGTGTGTTGGGGGACTGCTGGTTGATGTGTGCATGGGGTCGGGGTGTGGCCAGGGGGGGGGTCCTGCCGCGTCTGGAGTGGTGTCCCTACCCGCACCCATATGGTCCCTTGGCCATCCTCCCTTTTTTCTTGCGGGTCCACGGAGCTGCCCGGGACTGGGGGCCTACCGCGGGGGGATATAGGCATGGCGGTGCTTGTGTGTGGGGCCTCCCAGTCTCTGCCCGCACTGTCAGGCGCTGCATTCCCGCCTAGCTTTGGGCTGGTCGACCTCCTGCTGCAGCGGGCCCACTAGGGCCCCGGGCATTGCTCTCTGGGGTTACCGACTTTGCCAGGGGAGGTGGGGCGGGTCCGGCTCCGGGTCCCAGGCCCCAAAACTTGTCGTTCTGTGGGGGGTGGGCTGGATATCTGGGTAGTTCCTGACCATATGTGGGACTTGGCTTGAGGCAGATCCCACATTTCATTTGGGACATAGAAGGTTAGTCACAACACCTGGGATGTTTGGTCGCTGCTAGATGCTTGAGGTTTAGGTCATCTGTCCTGTAACACTCAATTACTTATGTGTATGTGTATATATATGTGTGTATGTGTGTGTGTATGTATGTATGTATGTATGTATATATGTATAGGTGTATGTATGTGTGTGTATGTATATATGTATATATATATATATATATATATATATATATATATATATATATATATATATATATGTATATATTTATATATATATATATATGATTACTAATTCTATTTATTATTATTATTATTATTATTCTGCGTGTTTATCTGCATGTATGTATGTATGTATGTATATTTATATTTGTATGCATATCTGTAGAAAGATGCGAACTACTTGGATGTAATAAGGTAGGTATCTAATATTATTTATTTTACTTATTCTCATTTTCAACTTAATCTTGACTCCTTCCCCCACAATTACCTCTCACCTTCTCTTTCCCCCTCCAAAACTTCTCTACCTCTGTTTTCCCCTCAATTACTTCTCTCCTCTTTCCCCTTTTTTTTTTTATTATTAACACTGTCCTGTCCTGATGTATGTTTATATGATTGATTAATGTAATTATTGTGATGAATGCGAATGAAATAAATTAAAAGCTTCTATCCATAGGAATACTCAATATATAATATCTTCAATTCTCTGGAAAGAGCAAAACTGACCAACTCATACGAAGCACCTCCCTTCTCATGGGGCTGCTTTGAAGTAGGACAGGACAGGTTAAAAAAAAAAAAAAAAAAAACATGTTCTGATTTTCTGAATGTTTTTATTGATTTTATATATATATATATATATATATATATAATAAAAGTTCAAGCCTCTTTTTTCCCCTCCAACAATGGAGGTCAACGGCTATTTGTTTTATGCTAACGATTATTTGTTCAGTTCAACAGCTAAATAATTACGATTTAGAACACTGAGTAAAATGGACGTGCATTTTCATTGACAATTTAGAACTTTTCATAAAATCACAAACCCCCTTAGTACGGTAAGCCATTTTTTTTAAATCAAAGCATCGATATAAACATGTTTTGACAAATACCTCGCTTTGAGTTTCTCCACAACAATGCGTTTCTGAATCAGGTGCTGTGCCTGAGAATCCACCAGAGGAAGAGAAGGGTCTCTCCCACCATCCTGGAAGAGAAGATGGACAAAACGAGTTACACAAACATAAAAAAGGTGATGGAATAGCTTTGTAGCCGCAGAGCAAGAACCTCTGGCTATATAATGGCCTCATATATCCAAGTACTCAAGTAGATTAAAGAACACACATTTACCACAATTATATACAGTTGCATTCTGTGCTGATGTAACGTTATTGATAACTGCAAATGTATTACATTTTTCCAATTTCAACTATAATACACTTTATTCTGGAGTGAGTGACTCAGGGCTTTTTGGTGTCAGCACTAGAACTGTACATTGTGCAGGTTTCCACTCAACCTGCACAATGCACAAAATTTTAATGTTTTAAATTAAAATTCAGTTGGACTTTTGAAAACTCCAAATGAAAGTTGAATATACTCAAGTGTGACAAACAGCAACCTCTCAAACCATGACAACAACAAAAAACTTTTCTATAAAACACATTTTTTTGTGTTTGTGTAAGAACACAGGAAGTATGTGCCTTCAAAATAGCATTGCCAGGTTCCAGAGAAAATATGTTTCACACCAGAGCGTTAAATAATGAGCACATCACCCCTGACCCTCACACACCAAGATAAATGCCACCGCGCACCTTTGAGAATGTAATTCCACACCGGTTCCTCTGCGGGGTGCTTTAACACAAGATTAACACCTCTGTTGATGTAGTGACACTCCTTGGCCTTGGATGGCACAAAACACTCAACAAAAGAAAAAAACATTGACCCCCAATTCCACAGCAATGCCCCGCCTTACTTCTTACCTTTTGTCCATGTTTTAATAATCCTTGTGCACCTTACTGAACAACTTTTAATGGTGAGCATGATGAGCTTCTCAATATTCACAGTTCTTCTACGCTATTTCCCCATCATGAGTTGACGCGTCAGTTTGTATCGAGCACCACCCAGCTTACTTTTACGTCTGGAAATACTCTAAACATGTGATCAAAAGAGCCACCTGTCATTGGTCGACTGTGATACCGCCCTCCAAAAAACCAAGACGACATGGCAGAGAGGAACTTTTTTTCCCCATTCGCACTGATAAACGGACACATGTGAGCGCTGGCGTCCGTGCACATTATTTTTGGCTCTAGACAGGTATAATACGTATAGGTGGGCCCCTTCAGCCCTGAATACAGTATGAAATGCTTCCATCTCTGTCTATACAGCAATGATGCTGTTAGTAAAGAACGGTATGAAAACAGTAATTTATTAAGAAGATTGTTATAGTTTTTTTTATTGGAGTAAGAAAAACTGTGGTTTTAAAAATACGCGTGTACATGGTCTGAATTTCCTTTGTTCTTACTATTTCTTTTTTAAATGAAGCTTTTTAAGAAAGTCATCCCTTATTTTAGTATTTGAGTATAGATATGTATTTAGTGATCTTTTAACAATGCAATTATTTATTTTACCCATTCTCTCTTTGTAGTACTTATGTAATGTAAACTGATTTTAAAACAATTTTAAATAAAACATTACTATTATAAAAATGTAACAGATCCCACCTTTAGATGTTCAGCATCCCTAACAGCATCTGACTCCACCTCTTCTGGCACAGAGTATGCTCCTTTATAAAACTCCTTCACGCTCAGCTCCAGCATCTCCGTCTCTTTCCTCAGAGTCTCAATATCGGGAGGTGGAGCACTGCATCTAGAAGACATCGTCGAGCCCTCCTCCACCTCTTCCAAGTCATCCTCATCCAGCTGCTGTTCTTCTTCCTGCACTGCTACTGTCGAGATGTACTCCAGACCATAAAGGAACTTGAGGGTTTCTTCAGTCCTCCACTCCATCAATGTTTGCTTCAAGCTCTCCAGCAGGCTCAGACTGTTACCTGCAGGAGTTGATTTAGCTTTGTTGTAATCCTTCAGTAGCCCTTTGAGGTCTGCAGCGGCTCTCCTACTCATGCCCACCTGAGTGATGTTCTGATCAGCAGCAGAAGAGTTTTCTGTCTCAGGGAGAGACTGAGCCTCTTCAAGATCACCATCAGCCAGTGTTTCATCCTGAACAGGCTTTCGAGTGCATTTACTGTGCTCCTTTGTTGATTTCAAAGAGCATTGCTCATTTTCATCGTCTCCGAGCATAAAATGGGGATGCTGGGCATTTTCTGCACCATTCTCACTCACCCCGTCCCTCTCCGGCAGCTCTGCCCAGTGAACTTTTGCAGCTCTGTGCTGTTTGGACACCACGCTGGAGAGGAATTCTTGCTCCGTGTCACTGTGGTCACTTTGAATGAACTCTGGGTTCGATACGGACACATCTGGGATGGGGTTCTCGATTTCAGCTTCTGAAACAGGCTTGTCTATCAGCCTAATCTCTTGTCCCGAGCTTCCACTGTGAATTGGTGATCATAAACACATCAGTGACTTGATTTAAAAATGAATGACTCAATTCAAGATATATTTTTTTTTCAGAAACGAAAGACATACATACCCATCTCCTTTCATCAGCTTAACCTCAGGTGGACTTAAAAGAAAGGAAGAAAGAGCACATTTTTATTAAACATCTTCTGACCATATTCCTACTCAGTTTCCGTGTTGTTGTTGTTGTTGTCCCCTTTTTTTAATTTCAATATTAGTTCAAGGTTCCAACACCCAAAATATATTCAATTTTAGTACTTTTCCAGCAAGACAAATTTCTCTCACTCTTTTTACACAAACAACCAACCAAAAAGAATACGGTAGACTTTAATCACAACAGTAAAGATGACAGTTATTATATGCGTTTGGATTATATTACAGTTAAAGTTGTCCTTTGTAACAGCAAATACTTGAAAAGTATTGAAAGGCAAGACAGTTTTAAACAACTCTAAAATTCAACATTAAAAGGAACTGAATGGAAAGATCCCTCACCTCTCCTCCTTTCTGAGCCAGAGAGGGGCTTTGGATATCTGCACTTCAAAACATTTGGAGGCTTTGTAGCAGAAATTACTGCAAAAGCACTGTGAATCAAAAAGGCCCAAAATAAACAAATCTCTTGTTAATCACTTGGAGAGAATTTTAATAGATAAAAAGAAGGTACCTTCCGCTCTGTAATGTCATAGACTCGGTTTGTTTTTGTGGATATTTTATATTGTTGAGTTGGAACCTAGAATGTGTTTTACAACATGAATAAAGTCTAGAACAAGAAAAGGCTTTAAAATTCCAAGACAGATACTTACATTGGTGAGCTCATTAGAACACAAAGGATAGCCACACAATTTAGCAATGGATCGTTCTTCGACTGTGTCTTTGTAGTTGGCCGGAGTAATGTACCACGCCTGAAGGTAAAGAGAACCTTAATAAAGCAACTGTTTTACTCATTCATCTTCTGTACTACATCACAGGGAATCGGTTAATGGTTTAGAGACTAAGCCTGTGTCTTACACAGTCAACCAGGAACTGCTCTGTCACGCTGTCCTCCAGCAGCCGCTCCACCACCTGCAAGGCTTTACGTTCCAACTCCAACTTCTGCCTGAGAGCCTCTCCAACTGCTTCCCTCCTGTCAAAACAAAACCTTCTGTTTATAATCTCAAAGCATAGAAAATGTCACACAGCGCAAGTTAAAAAAATTTTTTTTTTGTTTATAACTTAAGATTTACAAAAATAAGTTGAATGTATGCAACAACTTTTTAAAAAGATGAGTGTACCATAACCAGCTATGCTAACTTTATTTACTTTTAACTTCTTGGTTTTGGGAAATGTTTAACAGTTTTTGGATTTTTACTTGTCCATAGTAGTAATGGCCTGCAGTTTCTATTTTACTTAGCTGGTTGGTTCTTATCATGCCATTTATTTTAAAAGAGTTGTTATATTGTTTAAAACGGTTGTCAAAAGTGCAGAAACCTGAATGCCCAACACAACTGATGTCCAAAAAAAATCTATTGAAAAGAACCAAGGCTCTTTATGTTAGATATGTGTAGCTTAAATATGCTACAAAATTTAATGTAATTTGATAATGATTTTAAAACGTTAATCACAAAAAGAGATTTAAGAAGTCCAACACCTAACTTTGTAAACACAATTAAAGGAAATGAGGCGTTAGAAATAGTTTTGCTCAACAGAGAGCATATTCACTAAATCAACATTCAACTGTTTAAATTAGCTTCTTAAGATCTGTTCGTCGACCTGTATGCTTTACAACACTTTACGCACCTTTTTGCTTCATCCTCGACTGAAATTACCTGGTTTTCCTTTCCACCTACAAACAAAAAAAACAATATATCAAGGTTCATTAAACAGAACGTTAAACTTCTTTACATACCTTTCTTTTTGGGTTTTGAGGAACGAGTTTTCCTTATCACTTCACCGGCTTCCATGCTTGTTTTTTTTATCTAAACAATGTTCTTCCGCTCACGTCACATCCTTACGGTGAGCCGCATGGGACAACCTTCATCCGCTGCAGTTTCTAAACATGCCGCGGTGTCATTTTCTGTGTCTAGTAAAAGTATAGGATATGTAAGTGAACACTCTTTTGCTATTTGTGTCTTTATTGGTTTACATATGTAATATTGAAAAGTAAGCCACTAGCTTATTCATGTGAAAATCTGCTCTTACATTTTATTTGCTTTTATTTAATCAACACAGGTCGTAAAGGGAATTTAGCTATGTTGCTAATACCTACACGAACCAACTTGACATCGTTTACATAGATTAGCCTTTCTATTTATTCAAAATTAATTATGTATACATGTGATTTACTTATTTGATTTTTTGCCGTTGCTATTGGTTTTAGTTGGGAAGTGTGTGAAAGTGAACTGCCTTTCATGAAGATGTCATGATTGATTATGACGTCAGTGCAAGCTTGCCTCTGCAACCAATCCTTATCAGGAACTTTAAGATTATTTTTTTTCTTTCAGAAATCCTCAATGACTTAAGCCAACAGCATGGCTCTGGAACAGCTCAGTGATGTGGTGCAGAGATGTGTAAGTGTCATGTGCTGCCCTTCTTTCACAGTTCAGTATTCACAACAGTCAGCAATGATCCATCTCTTTCCAGCAAGAAATCAAGGAAGAAATTTTTTCACCGGAAGATTACGATCTGTTTCTCACTTCTGGAAGATCATGCATTGAACAAGGTGACAGTGCTCATGTTCTCAGCATCTTGGTGGATGAGAAGAACAAGGTGGGCAGGAAAGGATGCCATGTTGTGTGTGTGTGTTTTTTTTGGTCTGATGTATGCAGAGGATTTATTCAGTATGATTTGTTTCCCGCTTGTATACCAGAACTTAGTGAGATGCATGGGTTGGAATCTGCTTGGACCGGTGGTGAAAATTCTCCTGAACAAAGAAGACAAAAACCTACCTCACTGCCATGCCATCCTTTCACACCTGTTGGAGGTTATTTATACATTGTTTTTGGACTTGTGTCAGATTGAGTCCTTCTGAGTATTTCTTGTTATGTTTGTGCACCAGGTCTGCAGTGCAAAAGAGCTTCTGCTGGGGTTACTGGAGCAGGTGGAGGAGGCTGAGTCTGCCTCCATCACAGAGACGTTCAATCTTCTCCTCAAACCTTTGCAAAAAGGTAAAATGTCACTCAATTATCACTGAAACAAAAATGTTGATGTGCAATTTTAAAGAGTTTGTATTTTTTAAGTGTGTCGGTGTGTTAAAAACTGTTAGTTTTATTGTGTTTGGTTTGTGTGATAAATTCCTAGCAGTTGTGTAGTAGATATATTTTAAACATTCCCAAAGATTTTTCCCAAACACATGATTATGTAGGGATGAACAATTAATTGAATTTGTAGTTAAATTGCATAATGAAAAAGTTTTCAATTAGCAGAAATTACAATTTTTTATTTACTTAATCAAAGTAACAAATCATATCACTTACAGTATTTAGAGTGACAAATCAGATCACTTTGTTTGATTTGTTACTGACTTTTATTGCAATGTTTTCTTTAGGTTTTATACAAGGATGGAGGTTCAACCAATCAATCATTATAGGAGTAGCTGATAAATGTTCTTTTTTTTATATTAATTGTTACATCACATGATTTTATTGTAGTTTTGTTTAGTTCAGTAAACTATTGCTCTATTAAGGCTTAAACAATTTTATGTCTTAGCATTGGAAAATATAGAACAGAAAAACTTTGGAAAAAACAATCGCATTGTAAATCGCTATCGCAATATAAGTTAAAAATGATCATAATTCAATGATTTTCCTAAATCGTTCAGCTCTATTGATGTCATAATTGAGCATCAGAGGCCACTGGGTCTGAGGACCATGCAGCAAATGTGATTAAAAAACTAATTTATCTTTGAAACAGGGCAAATGTACTTATAATTGTTCATAGATTGGTAGTAGAGTCAACCATCATTGTGTTTAAAGGTTTCCAGAATATTTCCTGATTGCAAAATTCTGACATTAATGTTGTAAGTCATGAGTGGCGAACTCAATAGACCTTTAACTAGTCTATGGCTCTTTATGTGGGGATTTAAACAAAAAACTTAAATTAAAAGGATTCATTTTAAAATGTATGTTTTGTATAATTCTTATTTTAAATACATTGTTTAAATTAAGTAATGATTCGAGCTAGAGAAATGCATTATTGATGTGAAGTTCATGTTACTCACTATCAAGAAGCAAAAATAGCAAATATGAAGATGAGCAAAGAACGTTTCAATCTGAATGGCAGGGTTTATTTTTTCATCGCAGAAAGCTTGATATGCCAGACATTGTTGTTGCATTTTAAGCTTTGAAAACGGGAGTGCCATTTTACCTCCTTCACCCCATTCTTCAGTGTCCCAGGAGTTTCCTAAACACAGTGAACTTTACAAGCACAGGCAAACATCTTGAAACATCTGTCAGCTTTTTCTGAAATCTGACATGCATTCAGAGACTGTCCCTTTTGCATCATGTCAGCTAGCATGGGACTCTGCATGTGCGAAAAAACAAACTTAAAATGTAAGCATCGTCCTTACTGAAAAGCATGTTAAAGAGTTAGTATGAGTGGCCTAAACTGAATACAGGCCAGACCTGAAAAAGATTGGGGAAACCGAGGAGGGCCAGGTGCATCACTGAGTTGAGTGAAAAGAGGTTAGGCTGATATATACGTTCTAATTTATTAAATTAATTATGTAATTAGAGCGTCACGGTGGCGCAGTGGGTAGCACGGTCGTCTCACAGCAAGAAGGTCGCTGGTTCTAGGCTCGGCTGGGGCAGGTGGCATTTCTGTGTGGAGTTTGCATGTTCTCCCCGTGATCGCGTGGGTTTTCTCCGGGTGCTCCGGTTTCCCCACAAGTCCAAAGACATGCGGAATAAGTGAATTGAATAAGAACGATTGCCCATAGTGTTAAAGTGTGATTGTGTGTGTGAATGTTTCCCAGTAATGGGTTGCGGCAGGGAAGGGCATCCGCTGCGTAAAACATATGCCAGTGAGTTGGCGGTTCATTCCGCTGTGGCGACCCCGAAAGGGAATAAAGCCGACATGAAGATGGATGGATGGATGAATTATGTAATTAGGCATATACTGTCTGTCAGGTGACTCGTCACATGAATGAGGCATTTTATTTTGGCCCATCATGCTGAACAGGTTCGCCACTTCTGTTATAAGTAATTAAACTTAATCACAAGTTTTCTTTTTGACCACCCAGAAATCATTTTCTTTTCCTGAGTTTGAGCAGTGACATTTAATTTCTGATGCATCTTAAATGTAATTCTCAAAAAAAAAAAATTACAGTTCATTATTTCAAGATGAATTCCAGCCATTATATATTAACTGGAATCAAATCGTAATAAGTTGGTTCAAAGTAAAAGAAATCCAAAAACATTTTTGATGCCAGTGATAGTTTTTTTACCACTTGTGACCACTAGGGTGCTAAGCTAAATTCAGCATTAACCCATCACTATCATATATTTTGAAAAGTTTATATCTAGTTTATATCTCTATAGTTTGACTCTGAAAAGTATCTCTGAAAATAACAAAAAATGGAAAAAAAGCTGAAAATCTCTCTCTCAAGTGACTCAACATATGATAAGTTAGCTTATTCCCAATATATCTCAAACGCTTTATTTTGCTTGCTGCGGTCAGTGCTGTTGCGCCTGGGAATGAAGAAGGCGTCCTCTGTGGGCATGGCTCTCTCCACTCTGCTGGTCCAGCTCTCCAGGCTCCTGGTGCCGGTCACCAAAGAGCAGGAGGAGGACGATGTTTTTGGCTTGTGCTGCTGCTGTCTGGCTCTTCTGCAGTTTGTCAAGCCCTTCGTTGAGGAGATCAAGGAGACGGTTAAGGATAACAACAGAGTATTCAAGGACAACGAGCTGCGGGTGGAACTGCTCAAATTGTAAGTGCACAATTAAAAGTTTTCTCTCATGAGAAGTTATTAACTGTTTCAGTAGCTCAAAATAAATTCCCAACTATGAGAGATTGTGAAGTGTCTCACCGTTATGAGAAGTCATAAATGAGGAGATTATTCTAATTCATATTAATTCATATTACGAATTACTAATTCATATTACACAGTTATATGCACAGTCTACAGTTAAAGTGGCATTTGTACGTATAATAAATTAAATAAAAATAAATACAATTCTTAAATCTAGTATTAAGCCAGATCAGCCTTAGTTGATATGAGTACAATTATTCATAAAGTTTATGAAAAGGGCCTACCAGAAACAGTCTGTCTGATTACAATGGCTTCCCGTATTTTTGTTACAAATCTGTTCAAAATGTATACAATTGTATCTTAATTTTATTCTTGAGGAGCCATATTTTTAGTTATGTCAATGACATGAAACAATAACTATATCACTCAGCATTTCTGGATATAAAAGGTGAGATTTAATGAAGCTTGATCACTCGGAGTAACCAATCAGATCATAGGATCTGAATACAACTTTGACAGGTTAAATAAATTCATGCAACACTGCAACACAAATATTTACATAATCCAAATTGCTATTTAATTAATGAAAACCAAATGTGTTTATTTAATTAAACTCTTAATTAATTAATGAGGTATTTAGGAGTGGCAGGGAAGTACGTCAGAGTAGTTCAGGATATGTATGAGAGGAGTATGACAACAGTGAGATGTGCTGTAGGTCAGACGGAGGAGTTCAAGGTGGAGGTGGGGCTACATCAAGGATCGGCTTTGAGTCCCTTCTTGTTTGCTATGGTGATGGACAGGTTGACAGATGAGGTCAGACAGGAATCTCCATGGACAATGATGTTTGCAGATGACATTGTAATCTGTAGTGAGAGTAGAGAGCAGGTGGAGGGACAGCTGGAAAGTTGGAGGTCTGCTCTAGAAAGAAGAGGAATGAAAGTCAGTCATAGTAAGACAGAATATATGTGTTTGAACGAGAGGGAGGGAAGTAGAACAGTGAGGTTACAGGGGGCTGAGGTCAAGAAGGTGGAGGAGTTTAGTTATTTGGGGTCAACAGTCCAGTGCGACGGGGAGTGTGGAAAAGAGGTGAAGAGGCGAGTGCAGGCAGGTTGGAGTGGGTGGAGAAAAGTTTCAGGGGTGTTGTGTGACAGAAGAGTGTCAGCAAGAATCAAAGGAAAGGTGTACAGAACAGTAGTGAGACCAGCTATGATGTATGGGTTAGAGACTGTAGCAGTGAGGAAGAGACACGAGGCAGAGATGGAAGTAGCAGAGATGAGGATGTTGAGGTTCAGTTTAGGAGTGACAAGGATGGACAAGATTAGGAACGAGCAGAAAGAATTTCTCCTGGGCATGGTAGAAAGATTGTGTCTAATCACAGTGTGTTTCTAATGAGAGGAGGGCTTTTATCCTCACAGTAATCTGTTTAAAGGCCAATGCCCCCAATTATGCCACCAAACTGATGTCTTAGAATCTGAATAAATTGAGGACTACCTGTGTGTGTTGAAATAAGCAACACCTGCCAACCAATCAGAATAAAGTATTCATAAAGACCACAGCATGACATTAAATAAGAGTTTATCCAGCCTCTCAATTCTGCCTCTCAATGTGATGTTTGTAAAAAGTAATAAAAACACAGCATCGTCTGTTAAGCACATTTAAAATTACATAAAGATGGATTTCATCAGGGAAGACAGGGAACCAGGCAGGAATCAGAAAGCAAAAATCTCTTTTTGAGATACCAAGATCGTCTCTTAAGAGAGTCGTACTTTGTGTAATTTGAATGATCACGATGGCCCTTCGCCTTCTGAGAAAGGATGCTTCAAGTCACATGAAGTAATACATTCTCAATATGAAGATAAATCCATTGATTCAGATGTATTACACCCATAACACCAGCTCGACTTTACATCACAGTGTTCCTTATCGACAGATAGATTGTCTCGAACAGGGACACAGCCTTAACCAACGCATCAGGAATAGTGTCCAGTTGGACAGGACACTAGAAAATGACAAAATATACATGCTGATGCATAAATTGACAGAAAGATGGTGTTTTAGAAGAGTCCATTGATTGACAGACTCAGTTCTGGCTACGCTCAGACTGCAACCCAAAATGACTTTGCCCATTTTTTTTGCCCATATGCGCACTGTCTAAACAGCTCAATTGCAATTTTTTTCAAGTCAAACCAGGTCGCTAAATCCTAAATCCAATCAGAGGTTCCCCTTGCATGTTGACACCAAAAGCACAAGTAGTTCATTTGTCTTTATATCTACACAAGGACTCTAATCGGCGGCATAGAAGGTCAGACTTTTAGCTGAACAAACACATCAGAAGGATTTATCCCAGACTTATGAGGAAACGCATAAGAACACTTGTAATTTAAAAAAGAAACGATTAGCCATACAGATTTTTAATTCCCAATACATGCGTAGCTGCACTTATTCTTGCTTCAAATATCTTTGCAATAAGTTAAGCAAGTCGTTCGGAGCTTTGGTAGGAACCAGGAGCTAGATCACTTGTAAGTGAGCAAGGGCCAGTAAAATGCCAGTGCAGATTTAATCCACTCCAGTGTGTGTGCACGTGTGTGTGTCAGGAGGAATTAAAACTGTTAACACAAACACAAAGAACCTGCTGCTAAGCTTGACATGCTCAAAAATCACAGGAAGAATAGAAATGAGCATAAGCCCTTAGAAAGGAATATAGAAATGTTTTAAAGAAACTGTCTGAAAATCGATAAACTGGAGCGGACTTCTCTTTATACATAAGTACAACTGCTGAGGAATAATGAGTTAATGAGAACCCCAAACAACATAACACAGGAACTGAACCATAAAAATATACTTGAACTAAAAATGTATCAAAATTAAATTCCAAATGTTAATGAAACAGAACCTAAGCCACTTTAGAGATAAATAAGTAAACATCTTGATCAGTGAAACTCACCAAAAATAGTGAGGTGCAAATTGACACAAAACGTACTGCAACAGGAAAATCCCGGGACAAGTACTGACAGAACTCAATTTAAAACCAGCCACAAGATAAATGTAGTCAGTCACGTGTTACCCACGTGTTCATTCCTAATGGCTTACTCACACAGAATTACAAAGGATTAAGACTGATTAAAAAACCCTCTATTTATATATTTTTTACAGAATTTGCCATGAAATGAAATGTCGTCAATGGTCATCTTTGCTATTGTTTGAAACTAAATGTCAGGAGAAAATAGTTGTACCTTAACTTTTTGCCCTGCTGTTTTTATCCAGCTGTATGAAGTGCTTGAGCGAGCCTCTGCTGGGAGTGCAGTTGAAAGATCCAGACACGCTTGAGAAATCCCCCTTGAGGGACTTTGCTGCAGAGATACTGGTATGAATTGTGGGGCATGCCCTTAAAGAGTAGATTTAATTGCTCACAATATACAGAAAATTGGCAGGTCTTTTTATATATATATATATATATATATATATATATATATTTATATTCATTCATTCATTCATCTTCATGTCGGCTTTATCCCTTTCGGGGTCGCCACAGCGGAATGAACCGCCAACTCTCTGGCATATGTTTTACGCAGCGGATGCCCTTCCCTGCCGCAAACCCATCGCTGGGAAACATTCACACACACATTCACTTTTTAACACTATGGGCAATCGTTCTTATTCAATTCACTTATACCGCATGTCTTTGGACTTGTGGGGAAACCGGAGCACCCGGAGAAAACCCACGCGATCACGGGGAGAACATGAGAACTCCACACAGAAATGCCACCTGCCCCAGCCGAGCCTAGAACCAGCGACCTTCTTGCTGTGAGACGACCTTCTTGCTGTGGCGCCACCGTGACGCCATATATTTATATTTATATATATATATATATATATATATATATATATATATATATATATATATATATATATATATATATATATATATATATATATATATATATATATATATACATACCATTTTACTCATTCTAATGAATCCTTTTAATCCTACATACGCTGTTAGAATTTGCAGCACTGGTGTAATGCTCTAATGTTAAAGTATGGATACCATCATGTGTTTCAACTGTATAATACAATAAAAAACTCTTTTTCATCATAATACTTTACTGGTACTAAGCTAGTAGTACCAGTAAAGTCTGTAATTGATTCCATTTAACACTACTATTCTGCTAACAGCATCAATCTACTAAATACCAATTTAATGCTGTATATTCACTATTTAGCTACTGTGTATGGAAGCATAATTATAGGAAAATTACCTTCTTATTCATTTCTATATTTTGAATTTAAACACAAATGTAGAAAGTTTTAGCAAATTTAATAAAAAAAACATTCAAATAACAATTTCCAATTTGTCGTTTATGGCCAGAATTCTCAAACAAGCATATAAATCCACAGCTTTTTGATTCACACTCACTCAGTTTGTGCACCCAGTTCATGATTCTATGCTTGTGTTTTTACTTCGTGAGCTGCTTATTTTATGTAAATGAAGGCTGGCTCTAGCGTCACCATTGGTCCATCAGCTTTGTTTAACAGTTTTTCCTCTAGGTCACATATGTCAAAGTCAAGGCCCAGGACCAGGTCCAGGCCCGGCTTGTTACTGTATTATTAATGGCTCCTGCGATGATCTTTAATCACTATTGAGCCTGCAGCTGCACGCCAAAGTTTAATACTACATTCCCCATAATGCAACATTAACCCGCAAATTAAATAATTCAACTTTTTTGTTTTCTTTATTTTCTCATTTTACTATTATAAAGCGATGATTGGTAGGATTATAGAGCAGCACAATAAATCATTCTCAGTTTACAACATATTTATTTTAATCAATGCATTTGTCTTGATATTAAGGAACATTTTTTTGTATTTGAAGGACATTTACTTTTTTGTTTGTTTTTTTTGTCTGTTTGAAACTACTGACAGAACCATGAGAAAATATAGTTTTTTTTCATTTAATCATTAACTAGTATACATTGTAATACTAGTTCCTGGTTCATTATGCTATGTGCAATCATGTTAATATATTAATACACTTTGAAACAGTCCGGCCCTCTGCTTTTAGCAAATTAGTTTTTAGGCCCTCTGTGATATTTGACTTTTACATCCCTACTCTAGGTAATCAATCAAAGAGGTGAAATGCAACTTCACTTTAGTTTTATCAGTAAAGTTGGCTGCAGATTCAAAGATTTTCTCGAAAAGTAAGTTGGTTAAGTAACCTGATGTTTTTTGGGGCTGGCACAGCACAGACTCTCGCTTGGCGATCTCCTCTCAGTCCTTTCTTATATCTGCTCTGGTGAACGCAAAAGAAGATATTTATGGACTAAAACAGTTGTGTAGCTGGTTGAACATAAACAATGCTGTGTCGATTTTTAATTGGAGGTCTTTGAATTTATTTGTAATTTTTGTGAATTAAATTGCCTCGTTAGTTTTTCAAACTGGAAGGGAGAGAAACTTTCTTTTTGCAGTGTATTGTCATGTGCAACTAAAACAACCTGGCGTGGCAAGTCTGGAGGACCAAAAATGACTTGAGTATAAATAAATAGATAATTAAATAAATAAATACATTCGTAAATAAATAATTTATAACTTTTTTTATTTAAATATTTATGTGATTATAATTATATTTATTACTGGATTTATTTATTTAACCATTTATTTGTTTATTGATATTTAATTATTTATTCATGGGTTTATTTCTCATTTTATTTATTTATTTTTTAAGTAATTTATTACATTATTTGTTTATTTATACTGAAGTCATTTTTGCTCCTCCAAAGCCCAGATGTGTTTAGTTTAGATTGTTGTTGTTAAACTGTGCAGGACTGGGACCCCCCCTGGAATTGACTTTGAGACCCTGATCTATAATACAAATCTTTAACACTTAAGGACCCCCACCTTTTTTTCCTTAAAGAAATAATAATAAATAAAACAACAGAGCTGTATAGCAACCTTTCCACTACACCTAATTGACTGGAAACATTTTTTAAAATATCTTCCAATTGGTTTAAATGAATGCAATATTTACAAAACTAGATCATTTAATCTTTTGCCAATCTTGAACGAGATGGAAGTGTTTCAAATCCCCGTTTCATCTTCAGATGATCCTCAGCAGTATCGGAGAGTCTCTCCCTGATTTGTTGAGTCGTAATGTTCTGAGGAGAAGAAAGGTTCCTGGGTTCCTGGAGGAGGAGGTGAGGTACCCCAAAGAGTCCCTGGCATGCATGTCTCACCTCATATTTGTGGATCACATTGCTGTGGACATATTTCCTGCTGTTTTCAGGTAAAGAGAGAAAAGGTGTTATGGCTGTGTTCTATTGTGTTGTTTCACCACAGAATGTGCCGAGCTGGCTTCTTTTTGCTTGTTTTTGCAGTCCAGTTTTTGTTCTTCAGTGCAACATGGAATCCATCGAGCTGTTGTTGAGCAAGTAAATGTGGAGTTTTTACACACAACCAGTTAAAGCGCTTTTGTTATGATTTAATCTTCTTTTTTTTATCTTTGTTTGCAGAACCGAAGAGTCCCGTCTGCAGAAAGGACTGGTACGTGTAGTCTTTATTCTTTTAAATAATTTAACAGGTTTTATTTTTCTGGCGGCCGACAGTAATTGATGCATCTTAGGCGCTTTATGAAAAAAGCTTGATCAGAGTTGAGGATGGCAGTCTGCCTGTTGATCTTCTGGAGTTGAGGACCTTTTTCAGTGTCCCACAGGTAAAAAAACAAAACAGAAAAACATCACATCGTATACTCGTTTTGGATCTGCTTACATTAATTTAAAAGTTGTTGTTGTTTTTTTCATCAGAATCTGGTTAAAGTTATGACGTTGTGTCCAGACCAGGCTTTGGTACGATTAGTTTGTTCCGTTGTTTATTTGAAAATTCAATGTTTGTGCTCCTGTATTTTAGTTGCAATCATCCCTTTCTCATTCTCTCCCTCTCTTGCTCTCTTTCTCTTGCATTCTCTGTTGCTCACTCTCTCTCTCTCTTTCTCTGTTTCTGCCTTTCTCACTCTCTTACTTTCACTGTTGTTTTTTCTCTCTTATTCTTTCTCATACATTTGTCTCTCTTTCTATCTATCTGCCTTTCTTATTCTCTTGCCTTCGCTCTTGTTTGTTCTCTTTTTCGCTATCTTGTTTGTTTTCTCACTCACTCTTGTTACCTTTCTCTCCCTCTCTCATTCCCTCTCTCTCTCTCTTTCTCTTTCTTTCTCTCTATAATTTTCTGCTCTCTTGCTCTCTTTTTCTTGCGCTTTCTTTCTTGCCCACACTCTTGCTTTTTCTCTGCCACTCTCTTTCTTGCTCTTGCTTTTGCTCTCTCTCACTCTTTTGCCTCTCTCTCCCCTTTCCTCTCACTCTCCCGTACTGTCTATATTTCTCTCTTTCTCTTTCTCTCTCATACCTTAACATTCTGTCTCTCTCTCTATCCCTCTCTACCCTTCTCACACTCGTGCTGTCACGCTTGTTTTTTCTCTCACTCTTGCTCTCTTTCACACTCTCTTGTTCTCTGCTGCACTCTTTTAACCTCTCTTTTCTCTCTTAACCACTCTTTCTTTGTCTTCGTTCTTATACTCTCTCCCTCTTGATTTATATATCTCTCCCTCTGCGCTCCACATTTTTGTTTTCTGGCTCTCTTTTTTTTCCACTCTTGCCTTCCCTCTGTTATTTCTCTTTATCTTACACTCATCTTGCTTTCACCTCTCTTTTACTCTCTTGTCCTTGCTCTCTTGTTTTTGTTCTCTCTCTCATTCTTTCTCACTCTATTCTGTCATCTTTCCCTCTTTCTCTCTTGATTTCCTTTGCACTGCCAATTGTTTTCTGGCTCTCCCTTTCTTTTTGTTATTTCTCTTTATCTCACCCTCACTTTCATCTCTCTCTCACCTGCTTTCTTGTCCTCGCTCTCTCTTGTTTTTGTTCTCTTTTGTTCTGTCATCTCTCTCATTGCATCTTTTGCTGTCTCTCTTCCATTCAAAACGTTACCACAGAGAACGAGAGGCCTTAAAGTGTTTCAGCTCAGCATCGATAAATTCGACACAGAAGCTAAATACAAGTTTTTCAGGTAACCGCACACTTCTGCACCGTAAACCGCAACAGGTTGATTGAACCTAAAAAAGTAATGGAAACTGCCCTAAAAATGTAAATTTTTCAAATGGTCGTTGAAACCGCAAATTATTTTAGGTTTTGTGTTTTCAAGTTTTTATGGGTTTTAAATTAAAAACATTTAGTACACTGAACTAAGTATTCTTAGTTCATTGAATTAAATACATAATTTACCTTAACGTTTTAGTGTACTTATATGCACAGATCTGGCAGGTTATTCTTCAAGTTCTAAATGAACTTTCTTTCAAACACATGTTTGATTTTAGTGTTTCATTTATTCTTTTTTCTGGAGCAAGTAAGGAGAGCTTCCAAACATACGCCTGACCAATCAGGAACAGCCTAATTGTGACCATTGTTTCAAGCAGAACTGTGTTGAGCTTGTTGGTTACTTCATTTAAAAATGTGATAAAATAATCTTTTCTCACCAGACCCAGCATGCAGCCATCTCTGAAGAGACTAACATGATTTCTCATCTTTCTCCTTTCCAGAGGCATATTGAAAACTAGTCACCACGCTGGGGTGGAGGGCTACGTTATCAAGAACATCAAGAATCAGATTGACTTCTCTCTCAAGGTGAAATAATTCTCATACATCATCTTATTTCTGAAAGGAAAAAGATCAAATCAATCAGGCTGTAACTTGCATCAAACAAAGTTACGTTTCTATTTTTTTGTTATTGGCAGATGCAGGCAGTTAAATAAAATATTCAATATTTTTTGTGTTGTTTATAAATCACCAAGCAGCAAAAAATGAGAGATTTGGCCAGTATAGAAGATTTTGTGATATTTCATGTGACTGAAAACAAAGTGAAGTTTAATCTATTGTTGAAGAAAGAGCCAAGCTATTGTGCAAAGATATTTATTCAAAAACATTTTATATAACTATTATTATTATTGCTTTATATTATTATAACTATATATTACTAAATAACATTTTATATAACTGTTTTGTCATTTTATATAGCTATTATATAACTATCAAACTATGAAGAGTAAGAACCTGAAAAGATAAGGTTTATGCTGAGGTTTGAATTGTGTGAGAGACAGATGAGAGAGAATTTAAAGCTGGGAGCCTCCGACAGTGATCGAGGGAACAGTGAGGTGCACAGAGCTGGAGGATGGAAGCAAATAAAGCAGTCTTTTAACATGGACAAGATCAGCAAGCTATTGGGTGGTGAAGCTACGGAGGGCTTTAAGTGTGAGTATGAAGAAGCCAGTGAAGCTGCGGAGGAAGCGGGGTTTCTGCTGGGTCTGAAAACGTCAAAAATATCCCAAAAATTCTAAATCCGAGGCCTTGTTCATGTAAAGCTCGCTTGATATGTGTTTTTGTTGTTGCTTGGGGTTGCCAGACATTAACATAATGTCACAAATGTAAAAAAAGTCAACATTTTAGGCC
Organism: Danionella dracula; assembly: GCA_900490495.1. NCBI lineage: Eukaryota > Metazoa > Chordata > Actinopteri > Cypriniformes > Danionidae > Danionella > Danionella dracula. The sequence goes on from UELW01000100.1 coordinate 5,843,060, forward strand.
TTAAAAAATCATAAATTCACAGTTCTAGTTCTTAACTAGTTTTCGCATATCTTGTTTTTCAGATGTAAAGCTCATTGGTGTTAGAGATGCTCCTATATGCTAAAAAAATAAGTCATAGTTAGGGTTGCCAGAGTTTGAGACATTTTAAAACATTAAAGTGACGTTTAGTGCTGCAATAGATTGAAAAAAGGCTCATATACACTCAAAAATATAAAAGTGATAGTTAGGGTTGCCCGATTTTAAGAAAACGCTCATGAAGACTCGTAAATGCTTAAGAGATTGCCAGAGATAAAATATTTAAAAAGGGCATGATTAGGGTTGCCAGACTTTGAGAAAACCTTTGTAAATGCTCAAACACATAAAAGTGATGGTTAGGGTTTCAAACAATGTATTTAAAGCATACGGATTATTGTGCAAAATGTTTTGTATGTTATCATGTAAGTCTTGAGTTTGATTTTTAACTTAAAAATATAACCTTTTGAAACCCTGGGAAGTACGAAGATTATTGATATTACAGAGATGGAATTGTTACGTAGCGAATGTCAGTTGGTTGTTGACTCTTGTTCTTCTTCTGAAATCTTATGTTCCTGGTTTTATTAATCAAAATTACCATCAAACTTTTCACCTGACTCCTTATCTTTGGAGCTCTATCGCTCATCACACGTTTGAGATGATTTTACTTCCAAGATGACTTGAATTGCTTTAATTACATTTAATGTGTTTTTGATTTGACTATAAGATTTGACTATCATTATCTGCCACCTTGCATATTTTGTGTTCTGATGAAGCACAAAGAGCTGAGTAAAGAATACATCTTTGTTTTGTTTTCTCAGCCTGGTAACGATAACGAGTGGTTCATGGGAGCACATTTGCTACCTCTGCTGAGGTTGGTGCTGTGCCTTCCACACGGTCCGGAAACAGACCTCCTGCAGAACATGGACAGGTGAGGACTGATTCACATAGAACAATTAGGTTTTACAATTTATATAAACTTACATCACAATATACATATAAAAACAAGAGCTTCCCAACCATTTCTAAAAGTTACAATGTTGGACAACAACAATTTCACATTTCAGTTTGGCATCTTTGCGTTATCAAAATAGAAAGATAGAGCGTTTTCTTCAAAGAGTTGTTCATTTGGGTTATTTTTACCCTCTTTAATCCTTCTCTTCTTTCTAACATCTGATGCCTTTTTGCATCTGATAAGCATAGGTTTGAGGTTCAAGTGTTCCATTCGGCTGGAAATTCTCCAGTAAGAGCCTGTGTGACACTCTTTTTCAGCTGGGAGCTAACGTGGATGTTTTTTAGTGTTGATCCATGTTTTCTCCTTCACAAAGTGATTCTCCTCTCCCTCCCCTCCTCTCGTTCTCTTTCTATTCTCTTCTGTCCACCACTCTTTCTCTTCTGTTTCTCTTCCTTCTCCTATCTTTCTCTTCTCTTCTTTTCTCTTATCTTTCCCTTCATCAAAAAATAATTCAGACCTTTTTCCCTACAATGTCAACATCTTTAATGACCACATCTGTGGAATTTCATATTTGGCCTCACAGAAAATTACTACACTGAATAGAACATATAATTACAAACAATAGACACTAGACATCTTGTGTATAGATGAATAGATGGAAACCTCTCTAAATGTAGAGGATGGGTGGGGTCCTGAGATGTGAAGCGAAGCCTTCCTTCTGGTTCTGTTTGTATAACTTTCAACAAGCTGCCGTTCCCCTTCCCCGGGGATCCTGGATGGTCTCACTAGCTGTACTGATTATCTCTTGTTTTTGCTGCTGGCTCCCAGGTTACAATACCAGCAGGTAATATTATATGAGGTAATACTTTCCAGCAGGCTGGGTGACACTATTCATAAGATTTGCTGACGTTAAAGCTGCTCCTTAAGAGAAACAATCTCTGTGATGAATTCCTACAAATCTAGTCTGTGTTCTGTGAATTTTAAGCTCCTGTCTTGTAAACTTGTAAAACATGCCCCAGATATTTCAAACTGATAGGTTGACCCTTGATAAAACTTGTGTCCACTAAGAACCCAATTAAATAAAATACAGGGTGATTCAAAAATATATAATACCAAAACTTTGAAAAACTGTATTTAATCAAATGGAACCTTGGGTAATTAGCCATTGTCAACAACCAAATTAAACTTCACCGCTTTCTTACATCAACGAAAGCGCTAAGCTCTCCTTTTCTTCTTTCCAGAGTTATGGTTTTCAAAGTTGTGGTGTTCTTTTTGAATCACCCTGTAAACCAGTATGCTTGAGAAATCTTCACTCCTCATTGGTTAATAATGCTCTGATGCAGTTGGAAGGCTGGCTGTACAACACATTTTAGCACATCGATAAAGGGTCATTTAGGTGCCTCAATATATTGAAATGAAATATATACATTTAATTTATATGCCTCAATATATTGAAATGAAATATATACAATTAATTTAGATGCCTCAATATATTGAAATGAAATATATACAATTAATTTAGATGCCTCAATATATTGAAATGAAATATATACATTTAATTTATATGCCTCAATATATTGAAATGAAATATATACAATTAATTTAGGTGCCTCAATATATTTAAATGAAATATATACATTTAATTTAGGTGCCTCTGTATACTGAATTTAATTTAATATATTGAAATTTGGCTTATGGCTCAAAGCATGCCTTATCTGGCGCTAGCCCCAGCCATGTACGAGCTCGACAGTGTCAATGTGGCTAATGAAGCTAGTAATGTGAATTTCCTTTCTTCAACTTCTGTTTATGAATATAAAAATAGTGTAAATAAATTCCCCAGAGACATTAGTACTGAACAAAGGCTTATTTAATAATAAAACCCATTTGAAAATATACATAGATCATGGTCTGCGTATTGTAGTCGAGCAGACACACACGCGCATCGTCCAAAGACCGGACGAGGACAGAGCTGGAAGGAAGAAGGGACTTCTTACTGTTTGCCTCAGATGATGAGAGATTCTCAGTGGGCTGGACCATAGCCCCCTCCCATCTATCTCTCTCCTTGCTTTACCACTCACTTTTCATATAATCATCAAGACACATTTAACCAATCTTTATATGATATACATTAATATCTCTGATATCAATCATTTAATTAATCACACATGTCTGTGTGAAACAGGATCATGGAATCCCTGAACCTGCTGAGATATCTGCTCCTTCGAGATAAAGAGTGGGAGAATGAGGTGAGAACATTCATCAGCTGTTTTTTTCAGGCTCTTTTTAATATGTTTGACAACACCGTGTTTTGTGTTCTGCCAAGTACCTCACGATGCTTATATGTTTAGAATCAGAAACTTATGTAAATGTTCTCTAAATGTTTTTATGTTATTTATTACAGGCAGTTTAAAATGTTGGTGGTTTAATGCAGAAAACAACTGCAAATTTTAGGTTAATTACATTCAGACTTACACAAGTCAATTCAGTATTTAGCATTGCATATTTAATAAGTAAAATTAAATCACTTAATCATTTTTTTTTCAGTAAAAGCTTGTATTCTGATACGGGTCTCCAAACCCTCCTCTTGTTTTCTTTGCTGATCTTTCCAGACAGGAATCTGGACAGAGCTTTATAAGATAGAGGACACGTATCTGAAGCCACTGCGGACCGGCCTGAACATGTCCAAAGCACATTATGAAGCTGAGATGAGAAGCACCAAAGACAACAAGAAGATCGGCTCAAAAGGTTAGTCACTCTTTCATTTCTGATCCTATTCTCAGGCTACTTGCGTACCAGAAATCTTCAGGTTAAATTATTAATTTGAAGAGTATAAATTGTGTAAACAGAAACCTTCTGAGATTTTTTTCAGTGAAGTGTAATGTTAAATGCTTCATTTTGGATAATTGTACATTTTTAATAGTAAAAATGTGGGTCTTGGAGCCTCCTGTACTCTGTGGAAGTCCGCAGTAAATTGTCAAAAACATTCCGGCGGATGTGAGAGGGGGCATCTTTGTAATTCCTTGATACTCTTTTGAGTTAAAGTGCTATGTGTAATGTAAAAGTAAACTTTGAAAAACTAGGTGAAAGTAACCAATACAGAAACATGTTTTGCAATACATGTTTCACAGAAACTCGTCTAATACAGAAGTACAAGAATTATTCAGTTATATAAGAGTTATTTAATAATTGAATGGAATTGAGAATATCCATGTTGGCAAAAGTAATTCATCAGCAGTTTCTACTGATTAGCTTACTCACTCAGTGTTCTTTACTGACACTATCACACCAGTTTATCACAATAATATTGAAATATTTAAATTATTTTGAAATTATTTAAAGAATGATATCTATCTATCCATCCATCCATCCATCCATATATATCCACAAACTTCGCCTCAGGTTTTCACAAATAATTATCCCTTTTAAATCACAAACAATTCAACCACATGCTTTCAATGTGACTTGACATGAATGCCCATATATTAGAAAAATCTACTTTTCAGATTCTTTCACTGCTCAAAAAATTCAGTTACGGAATCTGAGCCTGTCAGCTACTTCTGCTCCCTCTCTACACAAGAAAGTTGGAGTCGTTAGAAGTAAATGATTTCTGACTTACATACATTTCTCATCCTCTGTAAACTAAACTTCAGCACAACAGCGCTTAGCACACATAATAGACTGTGCTGAGCTGCTTGATTAAAAGAAGCAGATTGTTATAAATGAAAACTCACTTCAGTCTGCTATGTGAATTCTTGTACAAGTGATCCTAAAGTTTGTGATGTCACAAACGCACCAATCAGAGAACATGTCATATTTTATTGATAACCCAATAATTTGTGGATAGTGTGTTACTCCCGTCAAGTATGATCGAGTTCAGTTAAAATATCACCAAATGTTCTTTAAAAGGCTTCCAAAACCTTGCTTGACTTAAAACGAAATCAGCACCTTAATCCTTCTTATTGTTTTAAGACCGATGCGATTCCAAAACTGTATCACCAAGTGCTTTAGTTGCATTAAATACAAAAAATACAAATGTGTGTATTAGTGAGTCATTGTCAGTGTGTGTGTACACTAATTAATTAAAGATATCTGTTTTAACAACTGGAAAGATTACTGACGCATTTTATGAAAAATGCTACAATATGTAACCCTGCGCTAGCCTGTGGTCCTCCTAGCTTTTTTTTTTTTTTTTACATTTAGTGACACGCCCTTTAGAAATTATTGAATATTTGGTCTTACATCATTTTCAACTGATTGCAGATTATTTACGCTAAATATCGGTTAGTTTTTTTTTTAGTGATAGGGAACCTTAGGTGCTAATGCTAACACTGTTTAGCATTGCTGTGTGTTCACAGCTAACCTTTATTCGTTTTCACAGACTCGTTATCTTCAGTCTGCTCTGTGACTGTTGGTAATGAGAAGCTGCCCAACATGACACCAGAGACGCAGATTCAGGTATTTGATTTTGTGCATTCTCATGCTTTAGCCTCATACACTGGAAGCTACATGCTAAGAGGCTTTTTATGCCATGTGTCTAGGTTTTGCAGTCGGCCCTCTTCACGTTTGACCTGATCGAGAGTGTTTTGGTAAGAATTGAGGAGATCATCGAGGCTAAAGAAAGACCTCCATCATGAAGGGAAGTAATGGAAGATCTTCTCAGACATCCAACAGAATTCCTAAAGAGCTCTACAGTGAATCAAACCAGATGCTAGATTTGTGAGCACTTCCTGAATCAGAGCATGGATTACAGCTGATTTGATTTAATCTATCATACAAGATCAGAATTCACCCTACAGTAACATATTAATGTAGTATACGGTCAGTGAGAATATCTTATCTGAAACTTTTTGGACACCATTTCACAAAACAGACTTTCTATTGTAGATAATGTGTGGCTCTCGTATATGAAAATATAGTATTTTGGTGAATAGTTTTGTTTTTTTTTTTTTTTTTTTTTATCAGCCACCAGCCTTGCTTTGAGTTTAAGAAACACTGTGACCTATGCAAAAGCTTGCAAAAAGGTTCTAAGCTTTGGGAAGCTGTTTGTAGCTGCATCTTTTTCTGTCTGTAAAATTATTATGTATGGGGGAAATTCTGAACTCTTTTTTTTTTTTTTTTTTTTTTTTTTTTTTTCTGTGAGAAATATTTGACCGTGTTCTTTGCTTTTGCTACATCGATTGGTCTTTTGTTTTTAATAAAGTTTTGTTTTTCAGAGAAAGCTTTACATTTATTAGGTAATAATAATAATAATATTAATACATTTTATTTGGAGGCACCTTTCTTGGTAATCAAGGTCATCGTACAAAGAAAACATAGTAATAAAACAACAGTAAAAAAAACCAAGCAGGTAAAACCTCAAAGAACATTCAACTGCACACTGTAGGCCAGTCTAAAAAGGAAAGGTTTAAGATTAACTTTAAAATGAACAATATCAGGACTATTCCGTACATCCAGAAGCAGTTTGTTCCAGAGGTGGGGGCAGCTGAGTTAGGTGGAGTCTTCTTTGTAACATCTACATTTAAACACACTTGAACGAACCATGTATGATTAAACATTTACTATCAACTCTGGTTATAAATAACAAGAGACTGTTATGAATGTTGTTGGTATATTTTGTACATACAATTAAGAATGTTTCCCCTCAAACAGAATATTCAAACTACTCAAATCCAGCATAAATAGCATACTGGCTCATGATTCGTTTGTTCACACTTGTAACCAATGAAATCTATTTATAGCGAAAACAATAAACACAATTTTAGCGTTTGTCCATTTCTAGTAGTGTTTTAATGTTAGTTAAGGCTTGTTTAGCAGTGTGACAATTCTGATAATGTTAGCATTATCTATTTTTAATATTAGTAAGTAAGTAGTTTGTGTTTATATTGCACATTTCATACAGCAAAGCCACCCAAAGTGCTTTACAATAAAACACACAAAAATAAAACATGACACGTTAAAAATAAGACTAGAAAATGTGGGTTACTTAAGCCCACGCATTTTAAAAGATTAAAAAAGCTTTAGTAAAAAAAAAAAAGGTATTCAGTCTTACCATGAAAATTCCTAAACTGCGCACCCAACGAATATCTGTAGATAGCTCGTTCCAAAGCTGAGGAGCAGGAGCTGCGAATGCTCGGTCCCCTCTCAAATTCAGCTTGACATAAGGTACTCCCAGAGTGCCCTTCTCAGCTCACCGCTATTTCAGAGATGTACTCAGGGGCTTGACCAGTCATTGCCTGATACACTAGTAGCAGAACCTTAAACTGAATCCTGAACATGACTGGAAGCCAGTACAAGGAGGCCAACACTGGGGTAACGTGCTCTGATGTTTGGACGATCTTTGATGAGCAGTCTCACAGCAGCGCTCTTCATCAGCTGGGCTCTAGTGACTGTTTTGGGAGTCCTAAGAACAGCGTATTACTATTATCCAACCCTGATGTTATGAAAGATTAAATTTCACATTCAAGGGCAGCAGCGGATAAGATGGGCTTCAATCGATAACGCAAAGCTGTTTAAAAATTTCCTACCACTGTATTAATGTTTTTATTAACTGCTGGAATGACGATTCACATACTTTTGGAGTACCAAAGAGAAGAATTTCTGTATTTCCTTCGTTCAGCTTAAGAAAGCTACAGCCGAGACATCTGCAAAACATTAGGCCAAGAAAAGGGTGCTGGACTCATTAGCCTTCAGAGGAAAATAAAGCAGTATCATTAGAGTAGCAAAGAAAAGAGTACATTTGAGGGAAACGAGTATTTGATTTCATGCACTTAGTCCCTTTACTGTATGTTGTCAGGAATAAGCCAGAAAAAAAATATTGGTTGAATTCCATTTGTGGCGTCACAGTGGGTAGCACGCTCGTGTCACAGCTAGAAGGTCACTGGTTCGAGCTTCGGCTGGGTTGATTGGCATTTCTGTGTGGAGTTCTCATGTTCTCCTCGTGATCGCGTGGGTTTACTCCAGGTGCTCCGGTTTCCCCCACAAGTCCAAAAACATGCGATATGTCAATTGAGAAAAAATGTGAATGAGTGTGTGTGAATGTTTCCTAGCAATGGGTTGCGGCCAGAAGGGCATCCGCCGCGTAAAACATATGCCAGAATAGTTGGTGGTTCATTCTGCTGTGGTGACCCCGAAAGGGAAAAAGCCGACAAGATAATGGATGAAATTCCATTTGGGTATTTCAATATAATTAACTTTATTCTCAAGTAAAACAATGTCAACTGTACAGAATGTAGTAGTCAAAAATAAAAGCACTAGCTATTTTACAGTATAATACAAAGAAGACCAGGAGGTAGGGGCTAAACACTATTCACAATCAAATCTGTGAAGAGTGGATGCTGCAGTGCCAGGTCAGCCGTTATCCTCGTGGCTGGGTTCAAATCCAGCAGTTTCTCCAACAGGTCGTAGACTTCATCTGGGACTCTATCCCACCCCATCTCCTTAAGCTCTGCAGCACTTCTGATGAAACCAGAACTGAGTCTGTGTGGAGCCTCTTCTGGGTTATGTGACGCTTGAAACTCTGCGGGAAGAGATGCATCATCCCAAGACCGAATACCTCTCAATGTCTCGCAGAGAATCCTCAAATCAAGTCGAGGAAGCTCACGACTGCACACGATAGACTTTCCTTCAAGAAGAAAACTAGGCTCAATTCACCATAAACACAGGAAAGACAGAATGAGAATCCTTTCTGATCCAGATATAACTCACCAAACGTCTTCGCAGCTTCGATTGTCTCTCGAGATCCTCGAATGGTCATGATCTGGGTAAGAGCGATCAGATCATCACTGGCTTTGAAGAAGGGGTATCTTCCGCTCAACAGTGACAACAGAATGACCCCCGCTGACCACATGTCTATGGCTGGAGAAAGATGAGCGGTTTTTAGATGCGATGAAAAAGAAAAGGCCTCTACAAATTCTTTATGCAGATTGTAAATGAATACATTCACTAAATCCCATATGTCACTGTTCCTAACTTGAACATGCTGTGAGAACTGTTCAAATGTTTTTGAATAACTGAAACAGCATTGAAGATTTGATTTTTTTAATAATTTTACAAATGAAACTGACTTAAACTGTACTGATGGCAGGGTCAAGATTCCTGGAGCAAGCAGAAACTACCATCATTTATCACTTGTGCTGGTCCTAAAAACTGAAAGTCCATCTGGTATTTTTATTCTTAAAGATCACATTAGAGCAATTTAACCCACAAGGCCCAAAAATCTACAATATATTTGGAACGGACTAATGACTATGCTTGGCTGAAGCAGTTAAGCATATTTGACTTGTAGATTTCTCTCAAATGAAGCATGTGTGGAATAGTGTACGACACTGACCCTCATATGATACTTTCAAGACATTGAAAGTTTTTAATGTTAATCTCTAACTGCCTTTCAGCCTTTCTTTGCTTCCCTTTTTCCCACAAAAAAAAATAAAAAATATTTTTTTATCTTGACTTTGTTTATTATACGACATGAAAACTCACTTGAAAGTAATGTAAAAAAAAAAAAATCTAAATAAGACAAAATGATTACAGAAAGTTTAAGTACCGGGTAGACTATTTCACAACACTTTTTGGTCCTGTGTTCTATTAGGTTTTGCTACCCTGTGAGATTGCCCTACCAGACATGCAACACATGTTTTATTTTTTCATACCTTAATTCTTTGTGTCATATTCTACTTTATGGAGGATACCTTTTTCCTATTTTTATTTTATTAATTTAATAACATTTGCTTTCATTACACTAACATTTCATGAAACTTAATGTAACGTTGTATTTATCAGAGCATTTATTATAAGCATGTAAAATTGAAATGTGGCCAAATGTTTGAGACCATTTTTATGTTAAACATGTATTATTGTACTAGATTTAAAGTGACGGTAGGCAAATCTCACAGGGTAGCAAAAATCGTTAGAACACCATTCCATTTTAGGTTGCTTAACGTATGTAAGATATAACGTGATCCATACCCGGAATTCGTGCTCTGCATGTAACCCATCTCTGTGTACACACACAGCAGTGAACAAACACACAGCTGTGAACACACACCCGGAGCAGTGGGAGCCATGGCTGCGGGGCCCGGGGAGCAGTCGGGGAACTGGTGCTTGTTCGAGGGCTCCACGGTGTGGTTGTTGAAGATGGAGAGCAAGTGTTTCACACCACCTTCAACTTAGTGGATCTGGGGTTCGAACCTGCGACCGATCTCCTTATCCACCAGACCACAACTAGCCTCTTTTACTACATTTACCAGATGTAGTAAATGTAATGTTTATGTACTGCTTTTAAAAGTGTTACCTGTTCCTTGATTGGGGCATTTGGTCAAAACCTCAGGAGCTCTAAACCCAGGCGTGCCAGCCCTCGGAGCCATTTGTTGTTTCCTGTAAAAAATATGATTAATATACATTTAAATAAAAAAAAATTACATTTGAATATATGTCTTTTACAAATCTCATTATGGTTTATTGGTAAAAAGACATGCAATCAAATGCTGACATAGATTCACAAATGTACATGAAAATGCATTCTGCAAAACCGGTAACTTTTTTTTTAGTAAAAAAAAAACAAAACACAAAAAACATATTCAAATTTATATTTTCTATCATTTAAATATAATCTTTTTCCATTTAGATGACTAAACCCTGTTCAAGCATGAACTTAAAATTTGATCAGGAAATCTTTAATGGAACTTCTATCTTTCTTTAACCTAAATATCTACAGGGTGAGCACCTGGACAGGCAGATGTTGCAGATGCGCTCAGTCATGAAGCAGTTGCAGGTAAGCTCAGGGTTGAGAGCGGGGGCAGCAGTTTTCGGTTTCAGATTCTCAGCGGGGGGGTTCGGTCTCTGGTTTAATGATGTCTTCACAGAAACCAAACGATGCTTTGATGCTACGGTCTTCCGTGGAATAAGTTCTTCTCTTTTTGTTCTTGTCACCAACCCCTAAAACAAAGCAGGATGGGTGAAGAGCTGATAGTTATTCAGAAGGAATGTGATGAAATCAGAGTGAGAAGAGATGCTAACCTCGACTTTGTCAGAGCCAGGTTTATGAATGTTTGTGTTGTTAATATTTTTCTCCCCAAATACAGAGCGTGGTACCTTATCAAGTCCAATCAGTTCCTTGGAGAGCAAACATTTTTATACTTTACTAAACAAACCACTTTCATGATCATACATGTGTTTGATAGCTTGCAAGTGCCCCCCTTTTAAAAAAAAGTGAAAGAAATAGTGCAGAGTAGACACCTTGCTGTGTTTAAAGCGTGAGGGTGCGCAGGCTCTTCGAGCTGGTGCTTTAGTGCTGGTCTGGGCAGCTGGGTGTCTGCTGTTGGGTGGTAAAGGCACCGGTGTCTGTTTCTCCAGTGATTCCTCCACCAACTTAGATGACCCGCCACCTTTATGCACCTTTGATTTGACCACCTTCAACAGCTCAATCCGAGTGTCTGGAGTGCCCTGGGCGAGGCCAAAATCCACAAGCGCATATCTGAGGAAAGATTGAAACGTCAACATGCTTCTCAGCTGGACATAAAGCAGTTTCAGTCTAGATAGTGTCGCCTCTGCAGATTCAAAATACAACATTTATTTAAACAGCTTAGTTGTGTAGGCCTACAACTAACGATTATTAGCATAGTTGATTAATGATGTTTTAATAAGTGTGTAACATCTGTTAATTTAATGACATTGAGGTTTAAACAGGCTCCAGAGGGTGATTTTTGGACAGGTAAGCACAGAATTAGCAGATCTTGCACAGAAATGTATCTTCGCTCGTAAGAGTGATTTCGAAGTGCAACATTACAAACGTTAGCTCCAACTCCATGTGTACTTCTCAAACATGCTCATAACAAGCATGTGTGCGATTGTCTTTTAATTGCATCTTAACAGATACTGTTCTTGATGGAAGTGCTTAAAATTTTTCAGAAGTACCTCCAGGTGTAATGTTTTTAATAGATTTTTCTTGATAAAGTACAATCAAATCTTATTTTAACGTCTCTTTAAAATTAATTAAATGTACAAGTGTAATCTGAAGTTTGGCTTGTAGGTGTTCTTGCTTACTCTTTCTTCTTAAAGATGGCCTTTCCCTGAACGATAGCTCCAAACCACTCATAAATCTATGACGTTTAAGCTGGACTTAAGGTGAAGAGGCTTTTGGGAAAGGCAGCCCTGGTCAGAAGATGTAAATGTAGGTTCTAATATATTGATAATTTAAGAGTACAAATGTTTATCCAGGTCTCTGTTTAAGTAATCGCAGAAGATTCCATCATGCACCTGAGAAGCACAGAGGTCTCTTTGAGGATAATTAATGACAAACGTGCCGTATAAACTTAATTATCTCTGAAGAGAAGATTGTCTTCCAGTTTCTGTAACTGCTCTTAAACCTATTCTTAAGAGAGTTTTTGAGAGTACTTTTGTCAACTCAGCAGAACAACTATTCGATAATGTAATTCATTGTAGATTAATTGCATTGTCAACAATATTCAATTGAATGAGTCAACTAATCCTTGCAGCCCTAGTGTTAACCATGGAGCTGAACAGAGTATTATGGCAAATACAGACAGTCATTCAAGGCAAAAAATAAACCCACAAGCATAACCTATATAAAATTGACCACTACCTAACTCCTCTGATCTCCACACTACCCAAAAATGGAAATCCTATCATGAATTTAGGGTCCTGGAAGCTTCCAGTACCAGTTGAGGATTATCAGAGTCTGGTGTGATTTTAAACGAACAAGTTAGGATGAGTGTTTGGTACATACTCTCTCTTCTCTTTGTTGAACAGGAAATTGGTGGGCTTGATGTCTCGGTGGATGATGCCAAACTTATGAATGTGTCTCAAGGATTTGAGCAGATGATAGATGTAATGCCTCACTTCTTCAAAACTTAACGAGCCAACGATATCCTAGAAGAAAAATCTAAATTAGCTTTGGTACTGGCTCTAGAGGTGTGTCACCATTTATATAACCACTCACCACAAAGGTTTGATGCTCCATGTATGGCATGACAATGACCACATGATGCTCCTTCCTGAAGCAGTATGTGACTCCCATCACATTTTCTGTGCCTCTGCAGTGGAAAGTAGAATTTTACGCAGCAATCCACAAAGCTTTTGTGTTTTTAGCTCAGAAAAAGCAACCCATGGTGGATATATGATGCGTTTATGTTTCTTACCCAGCTAGAGTGAGGCACTGGAGTTCAGCTGCGATCCGCACAGGGTGACTGGTGGGAATCAGATGTTTAAGTGCAAACATCTGTTTTGAGCCATCACTCATCTGGGCTTCAGCCAGATACACTGAACTGAAGGTGCCTTTTGGGATACAACAATGTCCATTCAAATTTTCATTAAATGTCAAGTCAAACCTTATGGACAGGTTTTGATTTCTTCATCTTAGCAACTTTTAGGATTTTAGCATAACTAAAGCTTTTGCTAATAACAACAAACATTCACATCACAAGTAGACAAATAATAATAAAAAATATAACAGACCTTCTCCAATTTGATCAACGATGTGAAACATTTGAGAAAGCTGAGGCAGAACTTCATAGAGGTATGCAATGTCTGTCTTGACATCCCCTGAGCAACAAAAAAAAAACAAGTAAATCAATATTATATATCTTTTAAAATGTTACATAGAAATACATCGAACTTTAACACAACCTAGTATCTGTAACATATGATAAACTTTGCTGTTGAAAGATCTTTGGCTGCCACGATTATTCGACAATGGGATTTATTGACAACAACTGCATTATCGACCAGTCGTCATGTGCAGTTTATATGGGTTAAATCTCAAAGTTGTTAAAAAGACAGGAGCATTTCAGCATAATAGATTGTAGAAATATTACAAAAACAAAAGCTTATCATCGGAGTTAATGAGTGCTGTTTGTCTTGAGGAGAGTTCATTTGAAGGCTCCGTTTTAGCTTCTCGTGCATGTCCATGTGAACTAACAAGCCATAATGAACGAAAAAACACTCACGCCGCTACTTGTTTGGGGTATCAGAATTTGCTTTTAAATTCCTAGTTAAGATTACATGGAGAAGGAATGGCATGGATGTGCTCCCATAGTAGGAGAGAGCTAACAGAAAAGCCACTTCACTTTGCTCAGATCCAACAGAGTAGCTGAGTACAAGATCTGGCTCATGTTTGTGCTTTTCTCTCAAATATACATCTACATTAAACATGGTAGCTCAGAGATGCCTTTTGTAAGAAGTGCTCTTTAAGAGACAGTGTCTATTTACTGGCTGCACTTGCCTTAATCCAAAAGCACATCCTAAAAAGGCAACTAGTTTATTTAAAAATGTAAAAGAACATTTATTACAATAAAGTGATTGTCTCCTAGTTAAAATATTTATTATTTTTTTCTAAACAAAAAATGTGTAAAGCCATCAATTCAATCCTGCATGAGGGGGAGAGAAAACACGAATGGGGGAAAAAATGAAGCCCTAAAGTGATAATAAAAAAAACCCTGTTAATGAATATTAATATATTTATACATTCAAGTTTCATGTCAATCACAAAATAATGTATATTAATATAAACAGTTGCATTTCAAACTGAGAAAAATACCATATAAATATTATGTTCACTTTACAAGAATTTAAATACAGCAATTTATTCACTTAATCGAAATAATTATTGTGGACTAATCGACAAATAGAAATATTTGCTAGTTGCTGCCCTAGAAAGAACTACCAACTAGAACATAAACTAATAGTGGATATGCTGTAATTACTTTTTACCGAAAACATATTTAGCTTTCTATGAGACTACAACTCAAAAAATAAAATAAAACTATCTAGTAACTTACTTGAAATTCTTCTTCTTCCCTTTCCAACACGTTGATGAGAGCTTCTCTGAACATGCTGTGCTTCTTCCATTTAACCTTACACCCACAAAATTTGAGACACAAGTAAAAGGAAACTATTTAGAACATGAATGCTGATAGTTATTTTCAGCCACATCGTACGTTAAAATTAAGTAACGTTAAAACTGGAATGAATGGAAATTACATTAAAATGACTTTAATAGTGCGACACACAAAATGAATATTCTAATAAAATGTAAATATGCTAGAGAGCACGGACACACATTACCTGGTTTTGTTTCTGGTTTAGGAAACTATGAGTTTTTAAACGTTTTTCTTAAGTCCCACCATCGGTTTGTAAATTTAACTTCTAACAAGACTGTAAACATTTAACGTTAAGCAAGTTACAGTAAAAGCTATGTTGGACTTTGAGCCAGAACACTTCGCAATATTTATCAAATAAATATATACGTTTGAGCGTAAACATTAATCGTTTCACTATTTCAATCCATACAACGTTATAGCTCTGTATGTTTTATTTTCCTTCTTCCTGTGAAAACAAAGTTTCCGCGCTAAAACGGAGACCCGGGTCACGTGGTCCGTGCTGCCAGCTGAGTGATTCAAACTTGCAGTTTCACCGATTTCTCTGTTATTTTATTTGGCAGAGTATTTTATTTTTTTAGAGCTCAGATATGACTATTATATTTACTTAACATTTTACATGTATTTATAAAAAAAAATCAGAGAAGGTAAATATAAAACATGACATTTATAAATAAACATATATTTTTTTAATATAATATTTTTAATTTGTGGGAAAGTACAATACTGCAATTTACAATGGTAGGCAATGCTCCAGAACGTTTAGCCTTCATCGATTGAACTTTTATTTTGAAATATGAGGTCTTTTGTTCGTTCGTCATGTTGTTATGGCGTGAGGGAGATCACTTCATCAGTACTCGCTTTTATACGTTTTTCTTTGTGTTATGAGGTAGGCTACGCTTAAATGGTAACTGAGCGCTGAGCTCGTAATACTACCCCAATCGGACTTCCGTTGATTTCAAAATAATGGATAAATTTGTTGTTCGGGTGCCAAAGCAAAACAGGACAGTCCAGGAAGCAAAACTTGAGCGGAACTACAAACAAGCAACATTGGAGTCTCTGCGGGTATTTATTTACACGTTCTCCACCTATTTTCATTCATTGTTCATCATGAAAAGTTTAATTTACTTTTCCAGAGAGTGGTCGTGATCGAAGACATCGAAAGGTACAAGGCAATACTAGAACTTCCTGGTCAACCTAAAGAAAACATGATTGAAGCCTTGAAAGACCTCGACAAGAAAGTACCCTCCAAAGAAGTTCTAAAGACGACCAGAATAGGTAATCTTTACCTTACTCCATCCATTCTCATGTGGGGAGATATGTCAGAGCTCTAAATCTAGTTAAATCAAAAACACACTAACAGTAGAATTTTTATATTCATTATTAGAATATGGGTTTACAGGGGAAGTTGTTTACAACATTTCCACTTATGTTTACGAATTCATAAAATACAGTTCTCTCAAAATATATCACATAAGGGTTGAGGTTTTAAGGAGCCCCTGAATGGAGAAGTTAGACAGGAAAATAAAGACTGGGAGATTTTTTCCCCCCAGATGACTAATATGTGTACTGCTTTAGTGTATTTTGAGAGAATAAAAAGTAAAGCATCTAGTATGAAGATGGATAGGCCTCTGCTAGCTCAAAACGCAGAGGAACAGACAGAGGCTGCTATCCCTTTATGTTTTTAACAAGTCAATTCCAGAAACGTACCTGAATTTGAATACAATACTGAGAGCAATGGTCGATAGAGAAATTAAGACTTAACATCAGCTTTTATGAAAATGAATAATTTGTTAAACAATGTTGTAAGAATATATTGACTTGTCCCCGGGCCCCGCAGCCATGGCTCCCACTGCTCCGGGTGAGTGTTCACGGTGTGTTTGTTCACTGCTGTGTGTGTATACTGAGATGGGTTACATGCAGAGCCCAAATTCCAGGTATGGGTCACTTTATATAAATATACTAAATCATAAATAAAACCGTGAACCTGTTAGTGAATATAAAGCAAAGAAACAGCCCAAAGTTGAACCATTCTCATGTTTCGTTTCAGGACACACTGTAAACAACCTTCGCAAACACTCTGAAGATCTTGAAATCAAGGCCGTTGCGAAGAAGGTGTACAATAACTGGAGAACCTTTATCGAGGAGCATGCAAACAAACCTTCTATAGAAGTCCGCTGTGATAAACAGACAGAAAGCTTGAGAAGCAACGCCAGAAAACTTCTCTCCGAAGCCATGGCCTTGAAGGTGCGTATTCTTCATCGTTCTTAACAGCCATCTCCAAAGTCTGCCCTTGAGAAACACACCTCTGCCTCTTTACATTGCAACCCTGATCTAGTATGCATACATTGATGTTGTCTAGCTAGAATTTAAAGGGGCAGTATCATATTTTTTGGCAAAAAAATGCCACAAAAATATTTTAGAACATAGACCCCTTTACTTCCAGGTGTCCAGCTATGATTTTTAAACAATATATGAAAACTGAAAGGGCTTGTTTGACTGAAAATAAGAGGTTCAAATAACAACACGTTAATATTATTTCTGTGCTGTAACTCTTTTTCAAACGTGAGGCTCCATTTTTTTAATCATTACTAAAATTCAAAAGTTCTAACATACTGCATCTTTAAATGGAAACTAACATTGAATGTTGGATTCCAGTCTAAAGTTTGGATTTTAGGTCATTAGACATCTTTTTTGCTGTCAATTCGAAGATTTCGTAATTAATGAAATAAACAAACAAACTACAGAAACTTGTTAACGCAAGAGGAGATGAAAATTTAGCAGCTGTTTTTAGACAAGAATATACCTTTTAGGACTTTTTTTTTCATGTCTTTTGTGCAGTAGGGTGAACATGCTTGTTTTTGTTCCAGGTGGAGCATGGACTGGTGGAGAACGTGGAGAGGGAGGTTTTCCACTTGAGCTCTCGGCTCGTCAGCGCTGCTTACAGAAGGACGGTCAGAGCTCTGGTGTTTGCTCTCAGACATCGGCCAGATTTAAGAGCGCAGGTCAAGGACGGACGATTACCAGTTAACAACTTTGTGAAGACTTATAAAAAGAAAATGTGAAGGATTTCCAAATGAAACCATTTTTTCTACATTCTAATACTTTTAAGAAACCCTTTTTAAGGCCATAAAACAAAAAGTGGTTTTGAGTTTTTTAGTCTTGTTTAAATTTCTAAATCTCTAGAATATGCATAAAATACGTTTTACGTGCATTTTAATTCCTCATTTAGCTGTAAGGTGTAGATAGTGTAGGTGTGATAGTTATCGCTTCCTGTCTTTTTCTGTCCAAGTACAACATTTTACTTTGAAATTAACTATAATAAGAGACAGGAAGTTATACCTAAACAGTCTACAGGTACTAGTTTCTGGACATCTATTTAAATTTTGTGTTGAAAATCAATGAATCAGGGTTTTACTTTTTCTTCTTGAAGAGTTGAAAGAGTGTCCTGAAACCAATAATGTGGAATGATTGAGGTTTAATCATTGATAAGAAAATATTCAAAATTTCTTTTACACACACAATTAACATCGCTCTCCTAAAGTCCTTCATAAGAAAACTGCACAACATCTCAGCACATCTATAAAAGTACCAGCCACACAATGGCGATCAGCATGAGGATAACCGCCAGGACGCAGATGCTGAAGAAGATGATGTCACTGGTCTCATGAGGCTTACTCGGCTCCGTCTCATTCTTGTCTGCCTGCTTGGCCAGAAGGGCCAGTTCATTGAGCCGCTGGCGCTCCTCCGCTGAGATGAGGTTGATTGTGGCTACCTTCCTCTGCGTGTCACACTGCACCTCGTACTCTTGCAGGTTCGGCTGGGGCCCCTCAGAGACATCAACGTAGAGCGAGTTCACCAGCATGGTGATGTTCTGACGCTCCTGCACAAGAAACATGGCGGTGTCTTATTAAGATCATGAACGGGATTTTCCTTATTATTGTGTACTGTTCATTTAGGTACAATTAAATATATACAGATTTTTCAAGTTTAATTAAACAGAAACAAAAAAGAAAAAAATCTATTGTTTTTTTGACCATTTTCTGCTCTGGTCTGAATTATAATGGGATTTGGGCTTATGCTGTGGCTTTTTCTTAGATAAACATTTTGTTCCTCCCTCCTGGATTTTGAGAAGAATGTATATTGAAAGCCTGAGAGTACATTATTATTATTCTTATTATTAATTACACTGAGAGTATATTATGTATAGCGCAGCCATTTTGTAGTGCTTTCTCTTAATTTGAACGCGGTACTGTCTGTTTATCTGCATAAGTAAAGCAGCTTGTTTAATTGAAATGTTGGCTCTGTGAGATTACTTGTGTTCTACTTTGCTTTAGCCAAAGCATTTTATCTTCAGTTAAAAAGTGATTTCTATTACAAAACAAAACTCTCTTTATTCCCCTAGAATATAGTTCAAAAGAAATATTACAATGGGTATCTTATGCATCTATACCACACCAAATGGGAATGATTTTTGCTCCGCTACCTTTTTAGCCGTTCCACAGTTGACGAAGCGAGCCAGGATTTTGTAGGAAGTGTCTGTGAGCTGGGCGGCGCAGGATGGGTCCCCCAGGTAAAAGCTCTCACGCTTAAGGTGAGGCAAAGCTTGTCTGGAGATCTGAATCTGAAACTCTGATCTTGTGCAGCTGATGTTCATGGGAACCACTGTAACAAACAATTAAAATACCACTTCAACTGTAATAGTCACTGTTAAGAGCAATCTAATGTAATTATTTAATTAGTATATTAAAAAAGTAAATGGCAATTTTGTTTTTAAGTAATTTTGATATTAAGTTTTTTTTGGTGAAATTAAGTTTTCAGGTGGCCAGTTGCCATAATTTATAGCATTTTTGGTAACAGGAGGTTATTGAATATTTGTATAGATAGGTCATTCCACAAGATCTACCTGTTTTACTACCTTGACATTCATTTTAAATAGGCCGGCCCTCTTACCATGACCTGTTGCTTTTTCACAAGCATACATCCTGCTTTGTCTGCTTATCTGGGACGTACTGGGTCGTACGCGAGAGTAAGAGCTTATATTGGATAGCCTTGCTTTCTTGATAAATTGGTTGATCAACTGCATTACTGCAGCCAATGCACCAATTCGACATGTCAATCTACATGCTTTCCTTGCTAAACTGAAGCATAAACTCTCCTCCAACATGGGCTGTAAACCGTTTAACCATGGTCAAGACCAGAGTAGAAAAGGATCCAACCTTTCTTAAGAAATTGTGTTTCAGGGCCCAGGTTGTAAACTTCTTGATATGGTTTTGCTCAACTCTGTGTTTTTCCACCCACTTCCAAAATCAGTTCTAAGTGGGCTTGTTTTTAACACATCACTCAATATTTCACACCACTACAGTGCGTCAACATAAACAGAAAAGACTGTTTTCACACAACATGGATTAATGGATGATGGCAGCTAGACGAAGAAAGGCAAAACATTTCAGGATTGGTTCATTGTTTTTCTTTCTGACTTTTTTACTGGCTCAGCGATTGGTCAATCGGTGATTAACACATCACGTCACAAATTTCTTTACAACTTGAAAAGAAATCTCTTTTGTTTGACTCAGCCCCCCTTTAGAACCTCATTCAATTGGTAAACAACCAAAGGTATGCCGGGTCATTATGGTACAAACAAGGTAAGAGAAAACTTGGTATAAACGGAAGCAAGGTTAACTATAACTCTGCCCAGAAGGTCAGATCCCAAGCCCCTAGCAACTCCAATGAGTTAACATTACATGTTCCAAATTACTACATTATTGCCCGAGGTTTAGGCTTCCTATGTCACTGCACCTGACTGTGACAATTTTTGCTACAATTTCTCCAAACTCATCTAGATAATGTATGTAATGAAGTATAGGTAGATTAACAATCAATTACCTCAGAATAGTTACAGCAGCATAGTTGACAAAAGAATTGACCAACAATTGAATTGACCGAGGTAACAGAAAGCCGGGGACACAAAAGATACTTTCTTTGATGGACAATCATAAATGAACTGGTAATATTTAACTAAAGTTAATCTCTCATCTCTCTCTTAAATGACAGGACAAATTCAGACGATCACTCACATCCGATGTAAGAGGCTGCAAAGCCCTTGAAAGCAAAGTTCCGGTCAGTGTTGAGCACGACCAAAAGCTTGTTTCCTTTCGAGGTCAACGATGGTGGCTGTTCATTGCCACACCACTGGCCTAGCAGAGTGTCAGTCTCGCTGTCCCCATCATACACTGCAACCGAATCATAGTCACAGGTGTTGGTGAGACTGTTTCTATCCTCGAGCTCCAGGACAGGGATGAAGACCATGATCCTGTACCCCACAGCTAGAGTGATGGTCCAGTGGCAGTTAATGTTGTTGGGGTAGATGTCTGGGTAGTGAGGACTAGTGAAGTTCCCATTGATGTTCTTAAGAGTTTGCTGACACTCTCCTTAAAAAAATGCATGACATTAGTTTTTTTGTGTAGCATACAAACAATATATTCTTTGTATATAGTATTTAAAAAGGATGAGGTGTGCCCTGTTGGACAATGTTGCAATACAAAGAGTATTCAAATCTCAGACTCTGATCTGCACATACAATTTGTACTTCTTGATCACATGATAGAAATATTAATTATACTCTAGATTTTTAATAAGGAAATAATATGTTGTCTCATTTTTTTTGTTCTAATTGGTTTGCATACTTTTGCATTCAATGAACTATTCGTTCTCACCCGAGTAGTAGTAGGCTTTGAAGCCCCTCCCTCTGATGTTGAAATCAGATTTGAAGACCACCAGTAGCTGATTTGATGTGGTAATCACGTTGGGTGGCTTCTCATTACCACAGTAATTGCCAAGGTGAGGCTGTTTAACGGTGGGGCCATCAAAAAGGGCCACATAGTCAAAGTTGCAGCCCTCATTGTTTTCCAGTTGGAAGTCAAGAAACACCAGGCTCACGAGGCTCTGATTGGATACATGTATAGTCCAAGAGCAGTCAGCGTTGTTGCTATACTCCTGCGGAAAGCCTGGACTTGAAATGACCCCAGAAAGACCAGTCAATACCCCTCCACACATATCTGAATCAGAAAGAAGAAATAAACTGTGTGTTGGAAATTTGTACACATCAATAGCAGGCTTTAAATGTAAGGTCATTTTGGAGAGGCAGCAGTTAATGTGCAGTTTGTGAAAATCCATTATTTGAAATCCAGTGGATCTCAGTTGTGTCTCATGATATTACGAACATTTTCAGTGTTTTGTTGCAGTTTATAGAATGTATCCTGTCACTTTCTTTTTTTATTCTGTCAATTTTTCGCTTATGTGAAGTGTCATATAACTAAGTTGCATCTGTAGTTCGGTCAGTCATTTGGCTGATGGCATATGTACTCTTTCGTTCTTTATCTGTTGGATTTCTCTTTCTGTTTTGAAATGTGACCTCTAGTGGAAAAACACTACAAGATTTATTTTACAGATAGCTTCCAGTAATGAATAGGAATGCACAAACACTGCAAGGTCTTAAAAGTGAATGTTTTAGAAGGCTAAAGAATGCGTGTTTGGAAGCTGATAAAAAAAACTCTGCTGAGTAAAAAGGCTTGCAGTGTGGAGAAAGCTGGCTCATGAGAACCAAAGTGATTCATAATTTAGCTGGCCCAGAATGAAACAGAGTCCCCAATGTGAACAGGGAAACCAATCACAGCGTTTTGAAACACTGTGTGACAAAAAATGACTTTTGTGAAAGTGATTTTTGGAAACTGACGCACTGACTCAATGTGTTTTTTTCCGGCTGGTGTGTAACATTACATGAACGATTGAGTACTTCGTTGAAAAATCCACTGCAGCACAGCCCCTGCTTGCAGCAGATGCATTAGGTATGTAGAGACCTTTAAAGAACATGTTTGATGGTTTGGAAATCTAGTAAAGACATTTGTCCTCAGCCTAATGCGTAAGCAGGTTATCATTGACATCAAGTCAGTTTTGTCGTGGTGTTAGTTTTGTTTTTATACAAGTTGCCATATTCACAGAATAAAACAGACCCTAAATTTCCTCTATGGTTGAAAACTTTCAATGTTTGGTCGTCACACAGTTGACGTTAGCCCAGGTACACAGTCAGTTTTCCTCAGTTGACTCAACTATGCAATTGTTTAGTCATAACGTCATCATGCCACTTCTGGGGCTTGGCTCTCATCTCACCTTTAAAATGAACGGGGAAGGGAGCTGTAACTTTTATTACAAGGTCAAAAATGCTTTACAAAGTTTTCAAATCATTTACAATTTTATGTTTCGATTTCCAGTGGCAAATGAAAGTAAGAGTCCAGGTGTTCATTATAAAAAACTGTAAATTAATATTCTGTAATGTAAGATATTCTGAAAACACAGGACATAACATTGTGGCATAGTGGATCATGAGCAAGCATTTCTCCTTTAACTTGAGTTACAGACCAGTAGATTTGCCCAAATGTTCCCATAGGTTACTCACTACTGGGCTGTCACTACTGGTGGAGGCAGAAGGTCCTGTGGTGATTTTACTCTGTAACTTGGGCCACATTCATTACTGGCTCTCATAAATCTGTTTACATTTTTTAATACTATTAAAGTGCAGAGGGCCCAAAACCCAGTTTGTCCAAGAGTGGATTTTCAGCTGCAGAGTGTCTAATGTGAACTTTTTCACCTTGACTACTACTACAGAGATAAAATGTCACAACACACTAGCACACTTTTTTGGGCAAAATGTTTTTTTTTTTTTGGTGAACTGTATTCAATGTGTAAAATACAGTGACTTACTGCTCAAATAGATCAATTGTCACAAGATGGCTGTCTGTAAAAGGGTTCAAATTAAGCCTGAAAATAACACATTTTTAAGATTAATTTAATTTGTAAAAAATATAATTTAATAGTTATATAAATTATGGTGTACATTGTTAAACATATCTGCTTTTTTATCACAGTGTGTTTTTTTAAAGCTCATTACACAATTCTTGGATTTTCTTTTTACTATATTTTTGAATTGTGCATTTAGTTAATTTACAAAAAATGTAAACAGCTAAAAAATGAATTCTGAACCAGTACAACAAAGTTCCAATCAATGAAAAGAAATTGTATTCCTCACCTTTCCTGTATCCCACTGCGAATCCTTTGTGAGCAACATGGCGATCCGAATGAAAGATGATAGACATGACGTTCCAGGACGAGCTGAACTGAGGAGGAGACAAGTCCCCACAGAATTTACCCAAGAGGTTCCCTTCATCTTCCGAGATGCCGTTGTAGATCTTAATGTAGTCGTAAGCACACTCTATGTGGTATTCCAGCTCAAAGTAATGAAAGGTGAGAAGCACAGAAGACCCTTCAGAGACCACAATCAGCCATGTGCATTCTGTGTTGTAAGGGTAGAGCCCTGGGAAATTGGGGCTTGTCACATTGCCACTGGTTCCAGAGAGGATTCCTCCACATTTCACTCCTGAGAACAACACATTGGAGCAAACGGGTGGAGAAAAAAGATTGGTACGTTCATCCATCTTTTGTTTCGAAACACTTTAATTTTGGTCCATTGACCAAAACATAATTTCAGTTTGTTTTGCTTTGCACTGTTCATTTAGATCCAGATAAAAAATAAATGAAGTCATTTTTTCACTCGTTGAGTTAGCCTCGGCAATGTGATTTGTTGTGAAAAATATAACACAATGCACTTTCAATCATTCATTCATTCATCTTCATGTCGGCTTTCTTCCCTTCGCCACAGCGGAATGAACCGCCAACTCACTGGCATATGTTTTACACGGCAACCCATCACTGGGAAACATTCACACACACACACACACACACGCACCCACACGCACGCACACACACGCACACACACGCACACACACACCCACACACACACACACTCTCATTCACACTTTAAAACACTAATTGTTGTAAAGATAATTTATTTTTAAGTTAAAACTGTGAAATTACACTTGCACAAATCATTTTAAATCTTAGATTTTTACTATGTGATGATTATTTCACAAACTCCAGCAAATCAATCTCAAGAAATTAAAATATACGATACATCAATCAGATTATCCACTGAAGATACCTGTAAACATTTTAAGTTGTCTCTGTGTGACTCACAGAAGAATACTATCTCAGTGAAGACAGAGGACAATCATTGACACCCTTCACAAGGAGGGTAAGCCATAGACATTCATTGCCAAACAAGCAGGATGTTTACATTGATTCCAGTTTATTGCAATTCGCCAACATTTTGCCGTTTGGTTAAAAAAATCCTTTGAATGCATCTACATTAGATTTTAGTTTCTGATAAGCTTTAAAACAATTTTGGATAATTGAAAAGAGTCATTAAGGAACTCCAGTCTTGGTAGAACTTTGTGCATACAGGGGCTATTGGGTCTGAATTGTCTGTAATTCTAGATCTTATAATTGGGTGTTAACATACTTTCAAAAAACCTGAATAGTAGCATTCGCTTTTAAGTGCACAACTTACATAAGACATGTGATGTTTACAGTGGTAAAACATGCATTAACTTCCACCAATGAGAATAGCTTTCCTACCTTTCTTAGAGGTGACTTTTCCAGCAATGAACAAAACATGAATTAGGACTGTCATCTGTAAAACCATCTTGGCTGCTTTATCGCATAGTAAATGTTGAAGTTCTGTCTTTGAGCAGGAGTCTTTGAGTTCCCCACATTGTTTCCTCCTGTTCTGAATGCAACTGGATAGGTGGTCCTCTCTCTGGTTCGCCAACTAAAATTTAATGAGGACTATCAAATGCACACTGGTGCCTTGCGTTTGAGGAGAAAGCATTAAAAGTTAATGAACGAATAGTGTTGTGGGCTGATGTCTTGACCAGTTTTGGTACAAAGTCGGTTTTGCTAAAGAATAACTACAGTTCATGTTGAATATAATCTGATTTCAGACAAACGTTTTGTACAAAATGAAGCTGAACAATTTCACCAATTGGGATTCAATAAGTGCAGACCCCTGGAAATGTATCTGCTGATGAGTGGCAAGGATGAGGAAAAAAAGATGGGGTGAAAAGTTTGATGATGAGATAATCTATCTATCTATCTATCTATCTATCTATCTATCTATCTATCTATCTATCTATCTATCTATCTATCTATCTATCTATCTATCTATCTATCTATCTATCTATCTATCTATCTATCTATCTATCTATCTATCTATCTATCTATCTATCTATCTATCTATCTATCTATCTATCTATCTATCTATCTATCTATCTTCTTCCTGCTATGGTTTATTGATTAGTTGATACAACTATTATGAGCAAGCAGAGACTTTGTGTAACAAATTGCATATTGTCTCTCCCCTCTGTAAGTCGCTTTGGACAAAAGCGTCTGCCAAATGCATAAATGTATATATATATATATATATATATATATATATATATATATATATATATATATATATATATATATATATATATATATATATATATATATATATATATATATATATATATATATATATATATATATATATATATATGTTTATGTGTATATGTATGGGGTTATATATATGTAGCAGCTAGTGTTGAGATTTGTGTGCTTGAATGTGTTTCTTTGTATTTAACTCTATCAGTTAACAGAACAGATGACCGTGAACAGATTATAACCCCCGTTTCAGCTCATTCAATCCTTTTTATTTAAGATCTGTACATTTGAAGCGTTCTAGAAATATATCAAGCAAAGGGGCTCCTACCACCAGATGGTGCAATTATTTCAATGTAAACTAACACTTGTAAAAGTGCATAAATACCCTTTTGATTCATAATATTTTTTTATTTTCCATTTGTAACTCCTACATTATGGGTAAAAATTGCCATATCCAGCCCCAAATTAGAAAATTCAGGAGGGCATGTCAGCAGTTTGCAGATCCTCTTCCCTTCCATTACTGAGGGGGCTTGACTTTCCTGTCTCTTGATTTTCATTTGAAGTTGCACATTGCCTTTTAAACATGATCAAAAATGACATTTAAACGTTTTTCATCATCAATATAATTAAAGTGTAGGTGAATTTATAAAATTTGCGAGTATATAAAAATTCACACACGTTAACAAGAAGTAATTAAACAACAAAACCCTCATATTCCCAGTTTGACAAGGGAACAGTGACGTAAATACTCAGTTAATTAAATTTATGAATGCATTCAATGTTCCTTTTTAACCGAAAAAGAAATTGTAGACCCCTCTAATTAATTTTTACGGCCACGCGGTTCCATTCGAAAAGGATCATTGGTACTCAATAGGTGGCAGTGATGAGACCAGTCACTCATCGTTCACTTTTCATCAAAGAAGACTGACGTCACGAAAACATGGCGGCCTCCTGAGTGCAACGGGAAAATGTCAAAACGATGAGCAACACCGTTTTATAGTTTATTTAATTACTCGCGATCTTCAAAGCTATATTTTATCTCTTTTCAGCAGGAGACTCAAAAATGCAGCGTTTCAGGATATTTGTGTCTATAATTACGCAAAGCTGTAAATACCAAGACTGTAAGAGTGTCCTCGTGGTGCCTATTTTGCGGCGATGTCTGTCCACCAGTTCTTGTTTATTTGGGAAGCCTCTTCCCAGAAAAAAGCCTCGAGTGGTCCCTGAGATAGCGGGCCTGGAACATATCACTTTTGCCGACAGGATGCACTACGTCCCCGGGCTCGCAAAACCGCAGTTTCCCAAGTGGCATCGAGAAGTGAAGGACCCTTTCCACGCAGAGCCCTTGAAGCAGGAGGAGATGAAGCTGCACAAAGAGAAGCCCTGCTACATCTTCAACCAGAGGAGCAGCATAGAGGAAGGTAGCGTGAAAACTCGCACTTTTCAAGAGTGAACACATCCCAACCTGTCAGTTTCTGCATAATACAATAATGTTAATAACTTACTAACATAAGTTAGTTCTGTAGAGTTCAGAAGTGTCTGGTGGGGTTTTTCTTTAAGGCCACAGCTGGATTGTGTGTTTGTTGTCCTCCAGGGATTGATTTGAACCCTTCCGTTACAAAATGTTACAAAAGGTTTACTAATTACACAAACAAACACGTTTACCTCACTAAAAAACTGTCAGAACGGAAAATGTTTTATTAAATTGAAGCTTAAATTATATTTTTTGAAGTGTTACTTGAGGGATGCGGTGGGACGGATCTGTTACCAATGGTCAGATAAACTTGTTCAGAGTTTTATAGAGGATTACTATTGTGTTTCTGTTTTTGGAACCTTCTTCAAATCTTGCTCAAATTAGCTTTGTGGTCAACTAAATTGTTAACTTGTTTTACTCTTGGAATTAAAACTTTCTGTCTGTGTACATAATGATTTGGATATATTGAGCTTCAAAGTTTGTGCATTTCATGTAGCATATACAGATAAAACCTTTTTGTTTTGTTATAAAAGGTCAACATATGTAAATAACCTTAAAATCATGTAATGCAAATAGGATGCAGAAAGGATGAGAATATTTAATTCTCTCAGTTTTGACTATTTTAAAATGTCAGATATAACATTATAATTCCAAGTAGACTTTGTGTACTTCTTAAATACGAGGACCCTACTCACGCAACTCTTTCTTCTCTATAACAAACCTTTAGTAACACTTCAGGGCATAGTTTTTAACCCTTTTTGATAATAACTAAATGACATTTAGTTGGGCCCATAACATGTTTGTGCATATGTATTCAGCTATTGATGGGGGCTATGTAATAATTACACGATCGTCACAAGTCAAATGAGCATTATGAATTTAAGACAGAACTATAATTGTTTTTTACAGTTAACTCTTTTTTTATTGAAATCTTTTGTAGACACTAAATCCAGGATTAACTCAGGATTCAGGTCAACTAGTTCTGATCTGTGACTCTACACTTTGTTTGCAGGAGTCCAGCAAGCGCTCTGGCTGAGTAAAGCCGTGCTCATAAAAGGCCTTCCTGCTCAGGTCCTCAGTCTGGCTGAAGACTATCAGATAGAGAATCAAGAGGAGAGGCTGCAGGATGCCATCAAAAACTCCAGGCTATGGGACACAACGGAACGGGAGCCACCTGTAGAGAGGTTCTGGTAGGTTCTGCATGGAACCGAAGATTTTTTTGCTGATTTCTTTGGAATTCTACAAAAGTTTTTGAATGAACAGTAGAACAAAACTAAAATAATTCAACTTAGAGTGTTAAAGATTACCAACTGAAATTCGTATAATTTCAGACCCTGAGGCTCATTAATTTATAGGAGTTTGTGACCGCAAATTCTGTCTGGTATGCATGTATGTAACTTACAGAATTGATGTATTTTTCAAAACAAACTAACTATTTTCTGACAATGAACCTTGGCAAAGTCTGTTTGTGTGGTTTAAAACTGTAGGCTGGTACCCAGGCAGATAAAGTGAATCACACTATAAAATCTAAACAACAAACAAAAAAAAACTTTGGTTGTCATCAATCTAAAGGAGCTTGACAGATATGCAATATATCCATTCAGATTTAATTAGTAACGTTAAGTCATTAGTATTGTAATTGTAATTCTGTGTTTTATTTAACAAAGCAAGTTTTATCTGACAAAGCAAGCTTGCATTATCCAGAATTTAATTGTTAATCTGAGCAGTTAAAATGAATAATATGCCTCTGAAATTTTCAGTAAATCAAAGTTTGATTAAAATAAAATAAAATATAAAGAGATTATGGCTCACTTTCTATATGCAATTTCTCTTTGCAACAGGTAAACTGTTTGAGATATAAAAAAAACTACAAAAAACCCATCATTACTGTTTTGCCCAGATACTATTGATTTTTTTTTACTGTCCATAAAAACGTACTTTCTGTTTGGCACACCAAAAAAAAAACTATATAGTATGAAAGTTGTTCTGTACAATGGTGCTTAAATTTGATCTGAACTTGGTGACTAAAACCAAAACTCTTCTGACTACTTGAGTTTCACATTTTCCTTATAAATGGCTCTGGCCAGATCTTTTGGTTCCTTGATGAGTGATACAAATAAAATATGTAGATGGCAACACAATTTCAGTTACAGATATTGCTTGGAGTTTGACACGTAAGACATGTGCAACACGACCTGTGGTATTTTTTGGGGGGAAGTTTTCTCCACAAAACACAGCAAACATAATATTTCTGATGCTATGGAGAAAAAGAGAGAAAAAGAGAAAATTGCATGAGCGTCTTATAATATTAAGTATACTCATGCATAAAAGTGGCATTTGAAATGCTTTAAACATGCTAAAATAATCCAATATAATAATATAACTATGATCTTTTCTGAGTGTTTCTAATGTTAGACTTAAACATAGCAAAGACTTTTTGCTACGTTTTCTTCTTTCGTTGATCAGAATCCACGTCAGATTCCTACTGGGGTTATAGGTGAGATACATTCGCTGCGTTTTGAAAGAGCAGTTTTAACCTGAAAGTTGTAAAAGCTGAAATTATTCAATAAACACACAGGAATAATTCACGCTGAGTAGTGTCTTCTGTCTAAGTTAAGCTCCTCTGAGGTTTACAATGGATTCAGGGAAACATGGGAAATGCTGGAAATGGAAAAAGTCACCTCATAGTGAAACAAACGTTCATGGAAAAGATCACAGAAGTTCAAATACCAACTTCAGACATTGTGTAAAAATGTAATGAAAAATCGGCTCTTCGGATTCTTTAATATCAGCATGTAATATTAATATGCATAACATATTTTAGTCAGACTCTAGTGCAAATAACAGCAAAAGTAAAGAACATTTTTTTTCAAATACTACAGCTGATATTAGTGTCTTGAATTAAACCAGAGATTTCTATTCTAACAATATGATGTTGTTTCCTTGAAGTTGTGAACTGACTGCTTGATTAGAATAGACATAGATTAAGCAGCATTGTCCATTTGAAGCTGGAAGTCTAATAGTCCCCTCGTAGGCGATTTCTTTATAAGTGGCTCAACTATTTCAATTTTGAAGTTGGCATTTGGCCCAGGCCATGTGGCTCTGATGAAGTGTTGAGTTTAATGACGGTCATTAACCACGGCCCAGTCTCCGTTCTCAGCAAGCTGCAGCTCCATAAAGCTTTTATTAATTAATGCTGCTCCTGGGAGGTCTGCCATTCATAAGATACTCTTTGATATCTCTCATCTCCACAGTTAAAGTCTGCCCTTTTGTGCCTGTTTTATCACAGATGACTGCCCTTAACATTTTCCTTCTCACAAAACCCATCACACGACGCCAACCAAAAGGCCATATTGATATTGACTTGAAATGAATTTACACTACTGAAATAACACATTGTTAAAGGGTCAAGGGATACTATATTGAATCGCGTGGAAATATGTTTATTTTCTTTCCATTTTAGTCCAAATCTGTTGCACCGACTGCTGCATCTGTGCGGAGGCCTGCATGCTCGTCATCCCGCGCTGGCTAAGAGGATTCTTGCTGAGAAATACAATCTGGGTGCTACTTGGAGAAGAGGTAGGTGGAAATGGTGGGATTTGTGGCCTTTGATGCTTTTTTTGATGATATTTTTAGGTGTCATTGATGTTCTGCCACATTTAGAATCACACTTGGCAGTTACCTCTACAAAGTTGATTAAGTTAACAAAGGCTCTAGAGTTTCACTCTAAAAACTAGTTTAGCATTTAAAGCCTGTATACATCCCATAGATGGAATGTTAAAGTTTGTGCAAAAGTATTTGAATATGCTAATAGGATGACTTAAATTCCTAACAGAAAATCCAATGTAAAATATCTTGCAAACAGAGAAGCATAAAACATGCGATTTTCTTTGTTGAAAGGTGAAACTATGATGTCATTGGCCACTCCCTAGCAACCACATTGTTTACCCTACCAACAGTAAATTTTTAGCTCCAGAAAGTCGTAGAGACACAGGGGGGGTTGATTTGAATTATTCATTGTGACTAGGCTTATCTATTATGACCTTGCTACCAGATTGATTACTAAGCAACCAGCTGCATATAAACTTCAGCATGTCATAGTGTTACGACTTTATTACTCTTAGTGATGGGGCTTATTTATTATGACATCATTGACTCCTCCCCTAGCAACCACATTGTTTATCCATGCTTCAGCAAGTCCAAAATATACAGGCCTTGGTTCAAATAGCTCGTATCCCCTAGAAACCACATTGTTTACCCTAGCAACTGCCTGTACTATATTGTTCTTCGAGTTCCTTTAAATGTAATTCTGACTCCTCTCCCAGTTTTTTCATATTATTTAATCTACATTAGGTCCTTTGATTGTAAAGGTGCTTTGAAGCAACAGTAAAATTTACAGTTGTAATGCAACTAAAATATTTGCTTTATTGTAGTCTGTTTAAACATCCACATTAGCATCCTTTCTGAACAGTTGTTTTCTCACAACACAGAAATAGACAAAACCAAGGTCAGGCAAAAAAACCAAACACATTGTGATCTTTTATTCTCCAAACCCTGTCTATACCCAGGTGAAGATTTGTTTCAGGTCCGAGGTCAAAATGGCTTGCTGTTGAACTCTGTTAGCCCAGTACCTGTGCTAGCCGGACCAGTTGAGATCCAGAGCACTGCAGATCAGGTTCTGGAGACCTTCTTCCCCATCGCACCCACCATTGATCTGCAGTGCACATACGTCTACCAAGAAAAGAACGACACAGGTCTGTCATTGTTGTTTTTATCTTTGTGACATATATGTTTGATTCAAATATATTTTTTACTTGTTTTTGATGTGCTACACAGTGTTATTCTGAACATTTGCTCATGGCTACACAAAGAGATCAGATAACTAAAGAGCAGACTCATTGTCTTTTAAAGAATCTTCTGTCGATGCTCTGTAGTGACTTGGATTTTTGAAGTGTATTAAACTTTACTTGTGCATGATGCTGATTGCTGAATGTGTTTTCATTCAATCCTCAGGCTTCAGAAAGGACTACCCTTACCCTCATGCACACACAGTCTTCCTGATGGAGCAGGGACACGGACCTAAACTACGCCCTAAACAACTCCAAGCAAAGATGATCATGTTCAGTTTTGGAAACGCACTGGTCAGAGCTCGAGCCTTGCATGGGGTAAGAGACCCTTAACTTGCAATTGTAAACCAAATATTACTAAATGCTTTGGACATGTGACTAGTCAAAGAGTAGCATTTTTTTTTTAAAACCAACGTACTCTACTGTTAACTTGATCAATGTTCTTTTCTCTTCCTGTAGAATGAGCCTCAGGTGCTGGAGAAGCCTATTGTTGTCCAGAGCATCGCTACAAACGGCAACGTCTTTCATTTCTCACTTTTCCAACTCAACACCACGGAGCTGCAGTCCGACAGTGGGGTCAAGAACCAGGTCTGGTTGGATGCTGACCAGGAACTCTACAGCTTTGTCAAAGACAAGCCGGTAATCAAGAAGAAGATCGTCAAGGTGCAGTGACCACTTCCATATTTTAATGTCGACGGGTGATTAGATGATATTAGGAATGTGATATGAAAACATGAAAAAGAAAATCGATTTGCTTTCAATTGTAGCTTAAAGACAGGTGCTTTTTTAAATTTGGTGCAGATTTAGGGAATCTTCTGACCTTTAACCAGGCTTTTTTTTCTCTACCTTATACACTCTAAAGACACTATTTGACCAAATTTGTAATTGTCCATTTTCCCTCTATGTGGTCAATAATTCGTGGCATTGAGAAAGCGATTTGTAGACACACAAAACACTTTACATCTTGAAAGGGCCATCTCTGAATCCACTGCCATTATGCAGCCTTTATCCATCCAGATACTGAGCCAGGAATACACTCCTACACTTTTCATCAAAACATTCCCTTTTTTTTTTCTTTTACATCATGAGAATATTTTTAGCATTCTGAACTATATAAAACCCCCCACTTTTACCCATTTGCCTGAAACAACAAAGTTACATTGTAAAAGTTGACACGTTGAACCTTTAACACATGATTGGAAAAAACAAAATGTTCTAATGCTTGTAAAATTATTTGTAAGGCCATTTATTGGCTACGCTTTGCTGTATGGAGATCAAATTAGTACAAATTGACATTGTGAAATGAAGAATGGCTTTTTGGCTAATAACTAGATGTTTATCCAAAAATGACAGAATTGGAATTCAAAGACTCATGCTGAGTTTTATCCTAACTTTGAAAGTATGAATACATTACTGTGTTAACATATTAACAACATTGGCTTATATTTTTGTCACAATGCCTAGGCAGTACTAAAAAAAATAATGAAATTGAGAAGTTTACAAAATATTATATTTTTACTATTTTGTTAGCAATAGCCTTCATGAATTAGATTTTGACTTTCTTGGATCATGGCAAGAACATCAACGCCGCCTTTAAAATAATTGGTTTTAAGTACATGCTTCCTGTTTTATTCCAATTGATTTAAACTTTTTTTTTAATTCGTCACAAAATTTTAACCAAATCACTTGGTTTGATTTTGAATGACTCACAAACAAAAGGAACATGGCTCTAACCTCACATATCTGCTTGCAGTTACATTTTCTATTATCATTAATTTTATGAATTTTTTTCTGTACAGCTAATAGTTGTTTTTGTTATTGTTGAAAAGGCTGATGTGTGTGAATAACTCCAGAATATTGTAGATGGCACAATGAATGTTGCTCAACACAGATATTTACAGAAATTAATGGACATTTCAGTCTGAATGTATTTGGTCATGAATGGTGTCACAAATTAGACCAGAACTATCACTTCTGTGTGTAGTATGAGACTTTTGAACTGTTAACATCAGTCCCAAGCAGTATGAGCTGCTCACGCATGCAGACATGCCCAGTGAAGATATACATTTATTATTTGCTACTTAATGAAAATGTCAAATTTAAATGAAACAAATGACCCTTTCAAACTTGTTTTGATGTTTCATCAGACAGTTCATCATCATAAAATCTATCAGATATAATAGAGAATAATACAGACATTTTTCAGATAGAAAATTGTTAGCATTATTTGTTGAAATAATATGAATAATGTTAGAAAAAACCTTATTTGGTTGAGCGGAGTGTCATTGGTTACAATTGCAATTGTAAGATTTTTTTCTCTGCTCTTCACTGCAGTGTCCTGCTGGAATAATAGGATTTCAGCCTGAAACCTTCAAGAAGTTCCTGGCCCTCTACCTCCACGGTGCATAAACAGATATGAATGACCATCACACTTTATTCATTCTAAATAAAAATGTATATGAAATTGTTGGAGTTTTCCTTCAAATGTTTTAAAAGCACTGCTGACAGAAACATTAGCTTCATAAAGATTTATTTTCACAAGACATGAAAGAGAAATGAGAGATATGAACAGAAAAATAATTTAATCAGAAATAGTAGTCATTTTCCTGTTTCTCTCAAAGAATATGATATACATTTCAAAGAGAAATCTTTATGGAGCAACAGGTCAGTCATTGACGAGAGAAAAAACTGTTTACAAACTCTAGGGTCCTTTGGGAGGTAGCATTTCTATAATTGTGGCTAAAACAACAAGTATGTGTGACAACAATGCTACAGAAAAAGTAAAAAACAGCATAAATATTTGGGGAATGTACAAAATACATTGCATGTATTTTTTTATAATGCCAACATTTTTTTCACTACCAAAACATGGTTCTCCAAACACTTTCAGAAATTGTCCAAATAGCTTCTTGCAGTTTCATTTTGGGTTCAAATCCTTTTATTAAGTAAAAATAAGTTGTAAGAAAATATTTCACGGAGGGTATGTCTGATGTAATAATCCAAAGATAAATAAAACAAGATTGGATCCCTTTAAACAAAACCTTCAGATTTCTTTTCCCTAAAAAGTGTTTCTAGATTTGTATTTTTTGTGTGCTGCATATAAAGGGTTAAGAATGCACATGTTTGTAACCCTCCATCGTGTTCCAGGTATGTGCCACAACGAAGGAAAGTAAAGGTGATTTTTGGCCTCTCATCGGAGCATATAATCAAATTTGCCCCGCAAAATGTGTAATCCAAAGAAAGCCATCGCTTTCATGTTTGAAAGCTTTTAAATCCATCAAACTATATTCCTAATGGAATTCTACACACACGCCCAGCATCAGCTGAAGGAAGAGACTGAGTCTGCACTACATCCACTGGCCTATTTGTGTTGCATGTAACAAAAACAAATATATTTCTTATTGTGTGGTCTGCAGTTCAAAGATTGACAGGTGTAAAACGAGAGAGATCCATTCTCAAAAGTTCATCCCTCTACTGCAACGAGGAGAGTCCAGCTCAGTCCAGAGCTGTGGAGTGTTTTTTTTTTTGGGAAGTTTGACTCACTTTAGAGATTGGCCCTTTCTCTTTAAAAAGGCCTCCGAACAGCTTCACACGCTCATGGTCATGGTGGGGGAATACTGAGGGGAAAAGAGAGCTCACTTTAGGCAGATGTTATGCAACAAGCTTGGTTAACACCTTATCTGTCTGTCAGTGTGTTAATGCTGACATTTTCATTCTGGAAGGAGTGCAGGAAGCTTCCGCTCAATTCAGAATCATCTCGGGGGGTGCCAGGTGGGTTGCTCAGGCTGCTCAGATTGTTAGGAGAGTTCTGCTCATTAAAAACACAAAAATGTAACATTATTCAAAAGCCCTGGATATATAAGAAAGACATTTTAGATTTTATGGCTGTCCTGATATTTATTCTTATCTAGCACCTTTAGCTTAGCATAGCTTGCATTTTCATTTAAACATGATCTTAGAATCAAAGTAAGCTTATTTTCAGTTACAGCATGATATTAATCAGATTCGAAAATCCACCATAACCAAAAGCGTTCTTAGTACATCAGGCACACAATTGTAGACCTATAGAACTGTTTTGGATTGTGTCCAAACATCCTGATCTGGCGTTAGCACTTTTAGCTTAGCATAGACCATTGAATCTGATTTGATCGGTTGCAGCATATCAAAGTCTATCTATTAAAACATATTTATACATTTGCATACAAAGAAAGTTTAATTTATAATCAAGAATAATCAAGTTTTCATTTATGACCAAGTATTTGACCCCAATCACCCAGGAAAATAACTCCCATGTGTCTTTTAAACAGGTAAAAGGTATGAGTCTCTTTTAAAAATCATCTGGTTACCTTTATAAAATAACAGCTGTACTTGAAACCACAAGGCACACCAAACTTATTTGGTAATCTGACCAGATTAGTTTAGCACAGCTAAATTAATCTGATTAGTCCAGGAGCATAATTATCAATCACAAAAACATCAGTATCCGAAATCTTCATCGTAACCAAAAAAAAAATATATATATTTGTATCCCAGGCACACAATTGTAGGCCTATACAAGGCTACAAATTCATTGTTCGGCAGCTTGATATTATATGCAAATGGAAGACTAATGGCTATGGTGCTACAAACTATATGAGGGGTTATATACTTATTTTCATAAAACTGACAAAAAACTAATTATATAATTCTATATAACCGCTAAAATAATTCAAACAATATCAAACATATATCCAAAAATCAATATTTGTATTGAAGCAGAATTAATCTATCTTAAAATTCAAATGTGATTGGTCTTGTTTTGTTTTATAATGTTATCGCTACAGTACAATTATTAGTCATTTGCAGTTGTGGTCTGGTGGATAAGGAGAGCAACTTGTGATTAGAACGTCGCCGGTTCGATCCCCAGATCCACTGAGTTGAAGTTGGTGTTAGTGATAAAGCACTTGCTCTCCATCTTCAACAACTACAGCTGTGGAGCCCTCGAGCAAGGCACCAGTTCCTCCAACAGCTCCTTGGGCGCTGCAGCCAGGGCTCCCACTGCTCCGGGTGAGTGCTCACGGTGTGTTTGTTCACTGTTGTGTGTGTTCACTGCGATTGGTTACATGCAGACCACAAATTCCGGGTATGGGCCACTTTCACTTCTCTAATTTGCATTTTACTACATTTTACTTAAAATGTGTAATCTATGCTTGTATTAATGATACAAATACAAATTTTCAATGTGTCCATCCATAAATCATGTATTAAGTTCTAAAAATATCAAGGAATATTTCCATTTTGATTACAGTTGTGCTCTTTATATTGGAGATGAACATGTTATTGGATGGAGCAAAAGCAGCATAAAAGAAAAGCTTAAGCACTAAATGTAAATTTGTAACATTAGCAACATGAACCAGAAGTTTTACACAATAGTTTCTAGGTTTGATACCTTTGAGAGTCCATCCAAGTCACCCGAACCTGTCGAAGCGAAAAGAACATTTTCATGAGAATCATTCCAATGTGAAGTCAAACAAGTTTTTTCATTTTTAATAGATGCCATTGTGGCTGAAGTTATACCTAAAGATCCGTTCATATGATGCGGCTCCAGCCCTACCAAGGGTCCATCTGAGCCTGCACCCAAAGGAAACTACAGCGAGAGAGAAAGAGCATTCACACACAGATTTTAGATACAGATCAATACAGATGCTTAAGATACTCACACTGGATCTACTTCCTCCAGCTGGAACAGAGTTGATTAAGGTGTAGAGATTTTCACTTGAGTTTGTGGAGTCTATGAGAAGAGAAGAGGGTGTTTATGCATATGAAAGAACTGCCATGTAAAACAGTTCCTAAAACAAAAAAATTATCATCTTCAAATGCAGTTATTGTATTCATAAAATTGAGTTTGGAGCTTTGCGTTCCACATCTGTTCAGGCTCAATTGCACTTTTGTTTGATTTAGTTTGACAAAATTGTTATGAGACAAATCAATTACCCAGAATTCATCTCTGTGATGCAGTGCAAAGTGTTATTGTCAAGTGGACATTTCATCCACGAGGCTGGACTTGAGATGGAGTAGTGACCTTTAATCCTTAACTTTAGCCAATGTGTCCCTTACTTGAATAATTCCTGAATAAGTCAATCTCCATCAAGTATTAATGATGTTGAAGATGTTCTTAACGTGCAGAGCATAACATAAAAGAATTGA
The DNA here is from genome assembly GCA_900490495.1 of Danionella dracula. Classification (NCBI taxonomy): domain Eukaryota; kingdom Metazoa; phylum Chordata; class Actinopteri; order Cypriniformes; family Danionidae; genus Danionella; species Danionella dracula. The sequence goes on from UELW01000100.1 coordinate 5,881,799, forward strand.
CCTCCCATGTTCTCTGAAGCACTGAAACTACTAATATGAAATGAAATGGATTTACTCTACATTTACCTGCTGGACTAGGCATGATGGGTGTTCCACCACCCCCTGCACCTCCCGGAGGACCCTGACAAAACACAACAGAAACACCTCATCACAAAATTTTCAAGTAGGAGACCTTTCTTTGTACACGTAAAGCCATCGAAGAAGAAGAAAAGCCAGCCTCTTACCACGTAAGTTCCTGGAGACGATGAGGAGTATGAGATCTGTGGAGCCAAGAGGTATTAGCGCAGGTATTCAGAAATCAGAGTTTGTACTTCAGTTCACTTAGCTCCTACCATGTTTCCGTTGTTAACATTTGGCCATGGTCTGCCTGCACCTGCTCCCCTGAACACACAAACAGAGAACTTTTAGTTTTTAACATTGCTTCTTTGAGGACTGTCTCTCTTTTGTTGTTATAAATAATCATAGGCTGATGTTTTAACCTCCCCAGACTTAGTCATTTGTGTTATGGAGTTTGTCCAGATGTTCTCCTTATCTGGCATTAGCATTTTTTGTTTAGCTTAGTATAGATCTTTGAAGCAGAAGCAAATAATTATCCACTGTTTTAAGGTTTTAGTTCAGTGTAAATCTTGATATTGAGAAAAAAAAACAGCCTATTTTCAGTTGCAGCAGGATACCACTTGTTGTAATGTCACTGTGAGAGTGAAATTATACATGTTTCTTTGTCTATGGAGCTTAAAGTAACATGTAGTTATAAAAGAGTTTAGAATGAAATAAGAAAAAGAAAAATACATTAAAAATGTAGTGGCTACTGGTATGAAAATGCTCCTAATGCTCTCTAACCTAGTCCAATGATCTATGCTAAGTTATGCTTTCCGTGCTCTCAAAGTGTTTTCAGTAGTAAAGGGTTTAGTCATGATTGTATTTTTTTTAAACAATAAAAAAATCAGGTCCTTACATGTTGACTCCTGGCATTCCAGGCGCTATGGAGTTTGGAGGTCTCATTCCTCCGCCGTAGTTCTGTAATGATAACCAAGGGTCAGACTACGATCCCCAGAATCCCCAAAGGACACCATGAGAAAGGAAAGAGAACAGGGACATGATTAGTTAGAGGGGAGGAACTAACGGAACAGTGATTAGCTGATTTTAAGACATCTTTGAAAATGTGGATGGATGAATGGATGGATAATGGATGAAGAGACACTTGAAGAACAAATCAGGAAAATTATTAAGGGTATGAAAAGATGTGCTGAATTGTACTGATAATTTAAGGCCAAACCATAGCTTAGTGACCAATACAAAAAAATTCAAACCTGAAATGCAACTGAATCAATGTTAATGTTATCACAAAAGAACACATTTTTTTTCCTAGCAACACAATTTCCTATTTTGTTATTAAAACAATACAGGCTGAATTGGACATTGACTATTCTGTACATTACTCTGAAATTCAGAGATCAATTCCACAAGCTTTTATCTTTTTTCCATTTTTGTACAGCTATGTGCTTATGAATCAGATTTTGAAACATGTTAACTACTATTAGGAACTATTAGAAATGAGATTTTTAATCTATTGGGCTTACCGATCTACTTGGTTTTTTTTACTGATCAAAAACCACAACTAACAAGTGGCCATTTGTATTTAGGTATGTATTAATTGTAGTTCTTGTAAAACACATGGAGGTTTAACAGCTTTCTTTGTCTTATCCAGTCCTAGCAGTGTGCTGAACTAGCTAAAATGCTTAAGGTAAAGATTTTTGCAGAGTTTAATGAAATACTGCCATGAAGATTAGAACAGACCTGTGGCCCTGGTCCCATCGGACCCAGTCCTCGAGGAGCATTCATTCTCTGCATTGTAGCCAAGTTTGGATGACCTGAACAAATGAAAACACCTTTAGGGTAAAGAACATGAAAAGATCCGAAGAAGTTGGAATGTTATGAAAAAGGTTTTCATCACATTTTTAAACAAAATTATGCATATTTCAGACTCTCTTTGGAATATGTTTTTAATGATAATGTGAGAGGCATTTGTTTTAAACTAATAAACAAAATAAATGATACATTTCTGCAGAAATCTATATAAAGCAATTTAGATTCATATTATAGTTATTTAACTATTTAAATCTTTTGACTGACCTCCTTACACCCAACCCCTACTTAAAAAATACCTTTCAACTTAACTATGGTCTTAAAGTACCACAACACCAGGTAAACAGTTTACAGTTTAAAATCAAGTTTTCCAGATGTGACGTTTTGTGTACGATGGTTCATGGATGGTTCATCTCTCTTATCCTTTATTAAAATGTTGTGTATGAATTTTATAATAATTATATAATTCTTGACATGTCCTGACATGCAGTTGTGCGATTGAAATTGGTTGCTGCAGTTGTTTTGTTTTTGTGGAAAAGTTCTGCTCTATTCCTGATGGAACTTTTCCTGTCATGTCATCAGAGCAAAACAACAAATGCATCAAACCTGTGTGAGTTGCAAGCATTTTTAGTAAGAAAAAGAGAGAAATTCTGTAGCCTTAGAAGTCAAGCAGTCCTAAATCTTTATGAATATATTCTACTTCTGTCAGATGTCAGACAGAAATTAGAATTACATTTTCTCATTTGGTTAGCCTCAAGTTAGTCTTGAGACTTGCCGAAAAGCCCTTCGCTCTACGCACAGCTGTTCACGTCCATTTTGGTTAGATTGTCTGAAAATATTCTCTGGTAAAAAAGATCTGAAACAGATTTTAACGGGGAAAAATGTGGTTGAGAATGTGTCAGAAAAACTTCTAGTAGGTGGATAGATATAAAAATAAAAAGAGATGAAATAAACAAAGACAATATTTTGGAAGAAAACTATTAAATGTAGATGTTCATCTACACAAATAAATATTACCTGTTGGGCGTGTAGGGTCCATCATGTTTGGGGGTAGTGGCTGTCCTCCTGGCGACTAATGAAACAGACAGTCAGCAGTAATACAAAGACAAAAGTTTTAAATGTCTTATTTAAAACATTTTACCATAACTTACAGGGTTACCCATTCTCATGGGCGGTCGAGGTCCTCCAGCATAACGAGGAGACATAAAAGACTGAAAATGGGAGAGAATAAAAGTTAACACACAATAATGTGACCACCACAAGTTTTGTTTTGAGAGAGGAGTTAAGGAATGTAAAGCCGAAATCTATGAGCAGGCAACATGTAGAGCTGATGTCAGCATTGTTGTGTAGTAGAGCTACATTTTTGAAGAAACAACTGCTTTTTCCTCCACTAGGTGTCACACAGATTCCAAACAATAACAAAAGCTATTGTATGTAAGTGTATTCAAATAAATGCTAAAATGTATACTTTAGTCTACATTGAGACAATGATAAAGTATGGGGTGATTTATGTAGCAAAATCATTTGTGTAGAGTTGTGCTGTTTCAAATCAGGAAGTAGATGCAAATAGTTCAGCTGAAAGAATAATCAGACTTATCTGTGATTGCAGTTATGCAGCTCTACTACACAGTAGCACTTGTGTAGTTACCTGTCCATGTGCGTTCATCATGTTTGCATTTGGAGGAAGCTGAGCATGAGGGGAGGCTTGGGAACCAGGCGGCCCCTGTAGAGGCGACGGGGGTGATGGAGCAAAAGTAGAGCAGACAGCATTAAATCAGCAGAAAAAAAGCCAAAAGAAAGACAGATCAGAGCTAAGGCGAAATGTCTGAAAGCCACAACAACAGCAGAGCTTGCAGAGGAGGAGTCATGCTCAGAACTAGATTGGGTGTGGCCTCATCTATTCAATCATCCAATTAAAGGTTTAACAGTAGAACACTAGTCAACTTCCCTGCACAACAGAAAAAACATGATATTGTCTGTCCATCAAATTTTTAATGTTCAGAGTATAGACGTACACAGCTAAATAGAATGATACAGCCATATGCAGTTAGTTGCATCATTAAAATGTAAAAAAAGAAAAAAGAACAGTCTCTTTGTTGGCCCGTGCAGGTTAATGTAGAGTAAATTTAGGGTTATAAGTGAGCTGAGCTAACTGTTGGTATCTTGGAAGTGAGTCTCTCTGTGAAAAGAGAATGTTTAGAGCACAGGAGAACAGCCTTGGTACAATAGTGCCAGAGGATAAACATGAGAGATAATAAAACTGTTTGATGTCCGAGTCATCTTGAGCTGAAACATTCCCTGTGCAAAAGACAGACTTTTCTTTCAATTGTGGATAACTTGCTCTCAACTGACGTATAGATATTTGATACTCATCCTTGCCACATTTCTGCCAAAGCAATATGAGCATGTGGTTAAAAAGAAACTGATATCAAAATTTTCATGGTTTAAGATTCTTTGTTGCCTGACTCACGTACATGTGAGGTAGAGACGCCCCTTTTAAAATAGGGATAGGTGTTATTTTTGTTTATTTTGAATATAAACTGTGGCTGACATAAAATCCAAACCCATCTGTTGATTAGTTTTTTTTACAGGGAATTATCTGCTCAAATCTTTCAGCCATTCTCTTTATCTATCATTTTCGTAGCAGTTTTAGCATAACGGTAGCAGCATATTGCTATTTTCCATATGTAAAACTTGACTCTTATTAAAACATAAGCTTTCCCTGATAGCAAGAACCTTTGGGCAAGATCTGTCTGAAAGCTCTGTGATCTGTCTGTGTTGCTCCATGTGTGGTTTAACCAGCCTTGCTAGATTACAACCAAATGTGTTCTCACATGGTCTAACCAAATCTAAATGGTTCAGATATGTCTGGCTAAAACAAATTATGTACCCATGGGCCAAACTGGTGATGGACTGTTACAAGTCCATCTTGTAAGGGGTAAATTTGTGATTGAACTGAACACTAACAGATTTAAAAGCAACTCAAATGCTGCGGTTGGTGCCTTCCAAACTAAAATTTTTAACTTTTAAAATCCAGATTACTAATTTGTAGCATAAATAGCACACATTTGTAGGTAGTTTTGCATATAAACCATTTATAGCACATGCTGTTGTGAAGTTACTCTCTGCCCTAGTATATCCTTCAGCTTACTTGGTTCTAAAAGCTTTAGTAGTGAACCCAAAAAATGGAAAACTAGCAGTAATGCTGTCCATTATAATTGGCCAAATTTACACAACGTTGAAAGTTGACTGATGTTGGTCAAACTCTAGTTCAAACCATCATCTGGACCACTAGAGGGCAACAAGGGATTAGGAGCAGTCCAAAACAACTCTTTGTTTACTGGTTTTCTAGCGTAATCACTGATTCATATATAATACAATCCTGTTCTACCCCTCTCAGTTCCCACAATGCCCCTTGTCCCCTCAGAATCCTGCTTTGAGAATAACTCTTCCGAAATGGTTCCTTCTATTTAAACAGTATGAACATGTTTTCAGCCACAAATCTCTTCCAAGAACTCTTTTAGATCTTTGGATGAGTAACTCTCAGAAAACTCCTTTCTGATAAAGAGTTGGCCGGGCTGCTAAAAAAGCATCATGAAGAAGTGACCAGGCATCTCCCTCCTTGCCATTAGTAGATAATGGTGGCAATCAGAGCAGGTCCCTATAGACGCCCTGCTTGGCAGCACACCAGAGAGTCGAGCATTATGGTTCTGTAAACCAGCAGCACGTGTCGGAGCACTTGAGGACATGGGTGTTTTTTAGAAGATTTAAAAGGCAGAAATGCATTGACCAACCTGAAAAAATGTAGGGGGCATAGGGCCGCCGGGCATCCCATCACTGGGGGGCATGTTGCCCAGGACTGGACTTGGTGCTGCAGCTGCACTCTGAGAGGAGAAACAAAATGCATGAATAAATGAAAAAAGTTTAATGAAAACGTCAAATTACATTGTATTGCTTTGCTTTTTCTTAATATTTTAATTCCCTGGTTTGAAATCTACCACCTGTGATGTAATATCACTATTGTAGTTGTGCCAGTCAGTTTTACTCCATTAAAGCTTTATATTATGTAGATTATGTAGGATTTTTTTTATTATGACTCAATTCACAAATTTTTGTCTTGATCTGTTCTTACAAAAATTGTATTGACAGACACTCCTCTTTTCATGTACTTTCGCTGCTGTACACACACATATTTCAAGCGCATTTAAAAAACGAGTTCATTTTTGTCACATTTCTATTACAGAAAAAAATACTTTACAATCATATAAAGATCAAAAAAGGTGATCAATGATCTTGAAAAAAAAGCATCTACATTTTTTATGAACATACAATTTAAGTCAAATTTAATGATAGATAGCATTTGACAAAGTTTCACCACACTGACAAGATTAAATCGTGACAATATAATATATAAATATTATAAAAATATAATATATAATATAATAACGATGTAATAAATAATCTAAATCTCCTTAACCGTTGTTCATTGTTTATCAGCTCACCTCAAATATTAAACAGATGACATAGTTAAACTGCATTCCAGGTATTGTCCTGATTAAAAGAAGAGTGGGGAAACAAGAAATGTCTTTTGAAAAGCATCGGACAACACATACACTGTACTGAGTTTGTGTGCCTTTCTTTTTAATGAGAGACATTGTTGGAGGGGTTGGTATGGAACCAACATTCAGGCACCATTGTCTAAATAACATCCTCTTTGGTGCTACAGAGGATATCTTGGAAGCTCTGGTTGTAATTGACACTTGGTACTGCATAGTCTTTGCACATTGGCTGATGTGTAAACTAAAAAGGTGCCCTTTTACACAACTTCAGAGAGATTAACTAGACATTGAAAATAATTATTACAATATAGTTATTTCAGTTGACAAAAATCATTTCAAATGTGGGTTTAGTACTCTTCAGTCTTTTATGACATCAAACCCCCAAAGGAATGTGAAAAGAGACCAAACACTAGTCTATCTGTTTTTTTTTTCATCCTGAGGGAACGTTGTAAACAGAGAACTTGATTTGACTTGAAAAAGCTGTATTTATTTTTACTAACCTAATTAATAAATGTAGTCAACAATACTATTACTGTTGAAATGGTACAGAGTTAAAGATTGTAACACTGTATTGCTGTTAACTGAAAAACATCAGGTTGATCTAGAAAAACCTACAGAATTTTATTTACTCTGATAAGAGTGAATTATAAAATGTGTAGAGTGTGTTTACATGCTATAGTGATTAATGATAATGGACAAAAGCTGATGACCTCATGCAGATAAAGGAAACACTTTAATGCATTTACTTGACCACACACACACTGTCAGCTTACATGCAAACACACTCAATGCTTCATAACTCAATTTTCTGCTGCATTTAGGAGAAACTTTCACAAATACGTTTAAAATGTTTTACAGGAATAGTTTGAGAGAACATAATGTTGTTGCCCTCACAGGATTCCGAACCTTTTTGACTTTCCTTTTTTGTTGAGCCCTCCAAAAATTGATGCTTGGAAACGCAATGTAACCAACATCCATATAAAATGTATATGCAATGAAAAATGTATGCTCCTTACTTGATTGTTCCCAAAATAAATTAATCTAAATTGACAACAAAACACTTTCACTATTTCCACAAAAACAAAATATAAAATATTTGTTTGAACAAGCTTTGGGACAAAAATACACACAAAAACATCTAGAAACTAAATTCTCTTCAACAGAAAAATTATCACAATGCTCGGGAAATCACCATTTCAGTTTTTTTTTTCAGGAATTTTCCACTCTCATGGGTGTCCAAACTTCAGACACCAGCTCCAGCAAAACCCGCTCGCATGGTTTCACGGCTTAAATTCAGCTGTTTTTCACAGTAAAAATGGGATTTTCCTGACTCTATCGATACAGTACTAACTGTAAAATGCCGATGGTTTCCTTTCGTTAGCTTGTAAAGTGATTCAAAGTTCTTTATGTGTAAATTAAGATAGTTTGGCAGAGTTACTCAGTTAAAAGCAATTTCTAGACATCATAATTCATTACTACTTATTTATCCTTTACATGTTTTGTGTGACAAATGTTTTTTTTATTCACCACGCCTGCTGCCAGAAAAATATGTAATTTTTTACCATGTTGCTTTTATTTTTAAAAATACTTCAGAATATCCTTTTAGCTATTCACATGAAAAAAAATCTAATTATTTTCAGGAGAAAAGCTCTGTGAATAACGACTTTCTTCATTTCTCTCCCGTTGAGAAAATCAAATGACTAGGCTTTGTTTCAATAAAATCTGGCTTTGTGAGACTTGAGCGGCATCTGCCAATCAGAGACAAGACAGACCACCAGCCTCAAACTGATAAATTCCGGCTAAAGAAACAGCTTGTCAAGTTCAATCCCTGGTGCTGTTACTTTAGAGCCAGTGCTGGGGCTGAGAGCTGATTATCACAGAGGTCAAGGCTTAAGAGACTTAAAACAGGTGAGGCGAGATCTTGCACAAAATCCTTCTAAGCAGATCATCTTGATACAGCTCCTCTGATTGGGCAAAGGAGATAATGCTAAAACACTTCAAAATAACAAACACAAACCAGATTATCCCTTTCAGACGCTGAGCTTTGTAAACACATCGCCCAACAATGGCAAAACCCTTTATATAAATGGACAAAAATGCAAAACACTGAATGGAAAAACAAGATATGAAAAGTCTACTTGGAAAAAATATTTGAGATAAATAACATGGTGTAGTCAACGTTACACAATAAATTTTTTACATACACAATAAATAACCTACAAAACTTACTGTATCTCAAGAGAAAATATCACTGCATTATTCAGTTGATCAGATCGATCATACAAACATTTGTTATTTGCTATTACAAGAAAAGGCAGTGTCTGGAGATAGTGTCAACCATATCAAATCATGGAGGTAATGTCTTAACATAACCAGGAGCTTTGAAAAGAGATCTCAAAACGTCAAGTGACTGAAGCCTGCTTTTCCTTGTTTGCAGAACATTTTTTCAACAGGACATTCTTTGTGCTCAACAATGATATAAACACAAGACAACATATAAAACTGTAAACAAAACCAACACTAGCCATCTGAACAAACACAAATCACATGTCTGGTGAAAATGAACAAAAATAAGACATGGCACCAGAAAACACAGGGTTCTACCTTAAAAAGGAGTGCATAGTATGAGTAAAATTCATTAAAAATATAATAAAAATATTTCAGATCTTTTATAATTGCTTGTATAAAAACTATACTTTTGGGGGCATTAATGAACGTCTCAGTTTTATGCTACAACATGTCCAGTTTCAGATATGGACAGGTTCAATAGGAGTGCTTTAAAACCTGAAAATTGACCTGAAAATTCATGAAAATAATTAAAGATAGGGTTAATGGAGATATTTTAACAAGTCATAAAAACAGATATGTCTGCAATATAAATTGCACTAATAAGAAAGTGAATTAAAGATCTCTAAAGTTACTGCCAGTATGGCCAGCCAAAAATACTGTCAGTAAATATATCAAACTTAGTTATTCAACATAAAGACAGAAAGTGAAAATGTATTTCTCTAATCTACTTTGTTGCTGCTTGATCAGAAAGGAGTAAGGAATGAGCGGTAACGTTAACAACAGATAAACACCATCTTTTTTCGGGAACTTTGCCTTCAAAACAAAAATGAAGCACTTTTCCTCAGTTGCTCTTTCACTGGTCTGGTCGGGAAAACCTCTTGAAATAGAGCATCAGATCTTCTTCTTAAGGGACATTGCTTCTACTCAAGTGTAAACAATGACATTATTGACGATCAGGACTGTTGGGGAGGGGCAATGGACATACACACTTCCATCAACATTGGTGGATGAGTGCTTTAAACCACAAAACATTTAAACATACATAAAATTTGTATGAAAACGGCCTGGAATTTGGATGCCCTTTAGTCTCATTTATTTTACAAATACCACTTAATGAATTTTAGCAACTCATGAGTGTGTTCACACCTTTCATGCTCAGATTAAAGAATTAAAGATTAAAGAATGCTCAGAGTTTCAAAATACACACAATTAAAAATAAAAAAGGCACATTTTAAACAAGTTATTTTAAAAATGAACTAAAATGTCACATTTATATTTCATTAGTTGAGGTTAGTGAATACTATCAGCTCCTTTTAATATGCTCAAAACAGAATTACATTACTTTACTCAATAACTCAATTTGAATAAACAAGGGGTGCTTTGTGTTTTTTTTTCAGCTTCTCAGAGACAAACCAGCAAACCGGAAGACTGGACAGATCTGATGCATGCTCTAAAAACGCTTCCATTTTTTTCATCTAGCAACACTTTATAAGCTCCCCACAATCCTTTCAGAGCCCTAAAGCAGGCCAGAGGAACATAATTTAGAGCATTTGCCATGCCGTCCAAACTAATCTCCTTTATGAACACTGTTGTTCTCCCCGTCACCAAACACCACAAACAGAGATTAACTGATGAGATTAACAAACTCCGAAAGAGCGGAGAGATAAAACGCTACTAGCTTAGACAAGAGATGGATTAGTGGATCAATACCCCAGCCACACATGGGACAAACGTGAGACAGCAAGTCTGTGGTGGACAGCCACATGTATTCCTCAAAGACGAAAAGTTCAGTATCTAATTCAGTTTTCGAGAAAACTATCACAATAATGTCAACATACTAGAACATTGTTGTTGTTTTTAAATGGATCTAAAAGTCTGCCCTTGTTTTGCTTGAGCACTAATGATCAGTGATGCATTCAGAAAAATGTAACAAAAAAAGCGAAATTATTACTTTAGGTAATAAAAAAATGTAAAAGGGGCAATTATACTACAGAGAAACACATTCTTTTAGAAAAATAACTATATTTTCACAGATTTAATTTTAAATTCATGCACTAGCTATTGAACCATTTTCACAAAAAAGCAGGTAACTGCGAAAGTGTGTGTGCCGTGTTAACCCCGTCAATGTATGATTTTATGATATTTGGGTTTGATTAATAAAACGCTGCTGTGTTCTGTACTCATGTCTCCTAAGCATTAATTTCCATGACAATCGTCTGCTTGGTGTGTACACAAGAAAACAAAACAAAACAGTAATTGTGCAAGAACTAAGTGGAAGAGAAAGAAATGGAGCGAAAAAAGAACTTGTTGGAAAATTTGATTAAATATTGAGTTTTGGGTCACCTTTTATGAACATACTGTAATTTTTTTTTTTTTTTTTTACTTTTGATATTGTGCTTTTGTTTTACATTTTCTGGCTAGCCAGGAAAACAGCAGAAAAACTCCCTTGATCAGTTGTTCAACTTTTGTGTTTCCCTGTGTGGCGTTCTATATTGAGTGAAAGCCACTTCTTTTTTTTTTCTTTTTTTTTTTTGCTGAAAAAAAAAACAGCAGTTGAACTTGGAGCTTATCCACGTAGAAAAAGAAAACTGATGCTTATATTCATTTACTTCTTGTTAATGTTGGTCTTGGAAATTTAACGTGTTGACACATGGATATGTATATGGGCTCAACACCACGGCGACCAACAAAAGACGTCAGTGTCTGCTGCATTGTGACTGAGATTGCAATTTTGAAGAGGCGAATGTCAAGAGTCGCTCAAGGGCTTGCCGTAGACAGTGCAAGTTCACTTGTATTTAACCTATTTTTTTTATATGACCACATGGAACAACACCCCACACAGACATTTTCATAACTTAAAATGTTTTCTACTTTCAGGAATCACACACAAACACAGGACGCAGGCTAAATGAAAGTAACTTGGGGACAATCAAAAAGGCTGCTGACAATCACAGAATTGCCCACCATTGAGTCCTGAACTGAAGAATCACTGAAGAACACTACAATGCTACTTGTCTGCCTCCATTCATTCCTAATGGCTCTCCAGATAATGAATGTGAAGAAAGAAGTGCTTGAGTGTTCTTAAAAAAAGTCACATGCTTAGTCTAAAAACCGGTTAAAAGATAACACACAAACACAGTTTTACTGAAAACCATAACTTTATAATTGCAGCTTTACATTAAACTCCATATACAGTAAAAGTAAAACTCAGTTCATGACTCCTTTAATAAAAATGACTCCTAACAAAGTTATGTAAAAATGATCTGTGAACTAAAATGAACAATACAAATGAAAAATGAAAATGAACAATGAAACTTGTTATGAATATACATTTTCTAGCTAATAATTGCTCTCAAATTTAAAATCTGTTATATATAAAGAAGACATTGATCTGTTGCATCAAAGAAAATGGATAAAAATAAAGTGCACAAAGTGTTAGCATTAAAAAAAGTGTGTTTTTTGAATGCATGATCTTGATTGGTGTTGTCCTGAGCCAGATAACGGACTTCCTGAGTCACTAATCAGTTCATCACACGGCGCTGTGGGCATCTCGGCAAACGCCTACAGCTCCACCCTACAGTTTAAACCACCATCCAACTGTCAAGCTTCCTCCTCTTCCTGCTTCCACTAATTCTAGCTTTGATGCCACTGTCATAATATCTTTTGTCTTACAAGAACTGGTTCTTTGGTTCAATCATACACTGTACAAATGTATCCTGTAATTTAAGGGTAAAATACTGGCAGCAGGATTTCCAGCAGTGCAGTGTTTTTTAATAGTTTATTACAGATTTACAAAAATACAGCTTGTCTGTGATTTAATGTCTTAATGAGGATGCTATCAGAAGCTTTTTGATCAACAACCTTTATTGCTGAGTAGGCAAAGTAATGTAACACATAAGGGAACAATAGCTTTCTTAGAAATTATCTTTCAAAGCAATTCCCTTCCAAGCAAGGCATCTAAACATGCACACAATGACAGTGAGAAAGCTTTTTTTTTTTTTACAGTGTCGGTGATCCTTTTCTGGTGCCTTTTAGAACCAGTCTCCAAAGGTGTCTTTAGTACTGACAGCCATTTACAACCAATCGCTTTAAAAGATGTGATTATTCACATTAAACAAAACCTATAGAACGCCTCAAAAGAACTACATGCGTATACATTCTAAGGTTCAAAGGTGGTTTTTCTCTGGTTCTAAATGTATCTGACCCTAAATGTGGTTAATTTAAATAAAGTCTCAAGAGCCTGCATGTAAGATTAAAAAAATAAATACAAATTAACCTTTTATAATAAAATATATCAAAATGTCTCATTGATGCATAAAATTAAATTGTACTCAAATTTGGTGGATTTGATCCCTCAATGTTGTTTAGGAGAGTGTTTTAAACAGGAAAGGTTTGGAAAAGAGGAGGGAGGAGGTGAACCTCTGGCTCTGGAACATATCAAGGCCTTAGACAGCAGCACTGGTGCTGACTCATGCTGTAACTGTTACATAATTTGGGGAAGAAAAAAACAGAGCTCACTTTGATACTTTACAAAGTATCAAAGTAAAACAATTGTGGCATCAATATCTGCAATTGGGAAACAAGAAAATGTAACTTAAGATGATAATAAAGCAAAAGTTGTTAGTGCAGTAAAGACGTCTGTAATAATTGTTTTGCTTGAATTTACAAAACCAAAAATACTTACTTTGTCACATTAAATAAGAAATAATTGGAGCATCACATGCAGGATTTATTTTTAGTTTAAGAGGATTTCAGATTTACTACACAGATAATTACATTTTGGCTGGACATTCATACTGCGGCATTTGTTAAAGAATTATTTATACACTGTCAAGTTGTTTTGGGATCGTCTTATAGTCTTTACATTGTAAACAAGGAATAAAAAGAAAGTACATTTAATAAAAATTAAGCATAAAAACAAGTCATATAAAATCATAGTGATTGGGAAACTCCACCACTGTGCCACCTTTCTGCCCCAATTTCCAGAAATGTATAATTACACTTAACCACAACTATATTTACACTTAGTCATTAAAAAATACAATTCTTTTTTACTATTTAATATTTTTTTATTAATTTTGAAGTCATGATGGGTGTATATACACTGCACAGTGCAAAATAAAGCTATAAAAAATGGAAATAACAAATAAATTGCTTACAATCAGTCTAACCAACTGGCTTAAATATCAACTCCAAAGAAAATACTCCAAATAACTTAAGCTTCAGCTGCCTGATTGCAGATAGTGAACGCTTATTTACCAAATAAGCAAAATGCAAGGCTATGGTGTAAAAAATCCCAGAAGTATTACAAAAACTAGGAACTAGTTTTTAAAGCTTGGACAGCAAATTTTATGTTGGCATCAGAAAGTCATTCTTTAAAAGTTTGACAAAGCTATAGCCAGTTTTGTAAAGTTAAAAACTTGAATCTGTTTAAAGTTTAAATTATAAAAGTATTACAAAGCTGAAATGTTGATGCTTAAATAAGACACAAACCAGCTTGTTTTAGCTGATTGAGTTCTGTGAAGATAGTCTTAACTCTCTTCCTAAGGTGAGATATAGAACTTTGAAAACAATTGTTAAGGTAAACTAAACTTTAATAATGGGGAAATTTTTCACCCATTTCCCAGTATCCTTAGTGGTACCAGTATGAGTAGATATAGCAACTCGAGTCAGACTAATTTGAACAGTTTGAAAAAAGTTTGATGTCAGTAGCTTTAAGAAGCTAGGGGGAGGAGTAGAAACCAGAAATTTTAGTCAGAAGAATAATAAGTTTAACAGCTAGAACAGTATATTGGCTTTATCATTACCCTCACTAATAGTGATAGCCTTCAACCAGCCACTGTGCCTTTTTAATTAAAACAGCCCACATGCATTTTCTGTTCAGTTTTTAACAAGAAGGATGCAAAATAAATCTTGCAGTTCAGAGTTATTTGCCCATACCATGGTTGCTTATTATTACTTCCGGGTTTGTTTCCACGAACGCCTCGCTTTTTTCTTTTTCTTTTTTAATGGACATGGTGTGAAATAAGCATATTAGAGAGCCGATGAGCCCAGTTAAGGGGTTTATGGCAAATTGAGTTGATTAGAATTCAGATTTCTTCCATTACTTTCATTGACGATTACTTGGGCTGCCACATGGGTGATTGAAGTATTATACAGTACAAATGCAAATAACAGTATAATTTGCGGAAAATCTATATATTAACAAAAAGGTTAATAAAAGTATCAAGTAATCAAATAATACATCACACATTAATTAGATTTGTGGTCATGAATTCTACAATGTGAAATCTAAAACTGTTGGCAAATTCACAGCCGCAAACACACCTCTGTTGTTTCATCTTGATAAATAACAGGGTTGGGAGAAGAGAGAGAGAGAGAGAGAGAGAGAGAGAGAGAGACCTAACCACAGCCTCAGGCAGTACCTCCTGTCCTGATGTTAGCAGTTCCCCTGGAGATTCATTAATGATTACCACACACACACACACATGCACACACACAATGACAGCAAGACTCCTAAAAGCAATAGGTTACATTAGGACAGAACGAGAGCATAAGAGCTGTAATATATGATCCTGAAAACAGCCCAGATCACTGCTTCAGATCTGAAGAAAAGCATCTGATCTGCTAATAATGCACCGTCTCTGCAATTCTCAAGCCATTCAGTCAGCATCAACAAACAGATCAGTGATTTCTTTCCATGAGCATCAGGAGCATTATTGTCAGAAATGACTCCATCAAACCACTGTAATGCTGAAAAGCGATAGGCTCGCTGTTTAATGGCTATTGACAGCCGTTCCTCTGGGAGTCAGTGCTGGTGCTGGTGTACAACAGTCGACTTCAGCCCAGAAGCGTGCGTGCGCTCTCTCTCTCTCTCTCTTCTCTCTCTCTCTCTCTCTCTCTCTCTCTCTCTCTCTCTCTCTCTCTCGCTCTCTCTCTCGCTCTCTCTCTCTCTCTCTCGCTCTCTCTCTCGCTCTCTCTCTCTCTCTCTCATCCCAGCTAGTAGTGTAAATAAACATTATACATGTTATGCGAATGTAAATAAACATTATACATGTTATGCGAATTAAATCTAAATAAATAAATAAAATATATATAAAAAACATATAAAAATAGCAAGCGATCTGTATCAGTTGTTATTTTTCACATTTTATTAGATCTTTAACCATTTTTGCAATTTATATCACAAACATGGACAGTTGGGTTTAATAAAATCAATTTGGTGGCTAATATAGATACATATTGACAGAAACGTTATTCTCTAGAGGTCCGGTGAACTTTTGAACTGTGGACACTGAATGACTTCCCTCGGGTGACTAAAGACATGTCACATATTGTTTACAAGCTGTTTTATTGACAGCTTTCTGCAATTTAAACACTCCTGGGGATAATGTGAGAAGCGAGTTGATCAATCATGTTTGCTTTATGCATTTAAAGTAGTAAAATTTTGGAAATTGTGGCTTTTGTTGGAACTGTTATTTCAACTGATTGAATTAAGAAATGTATGTTTTTACATAAAGTGTGCATACTTACATGACATTACAAGCATTAGGAAAAATTTTTTATTTACGTTACATTAAAAGCATTAAGAAAAAAATTAGGTTGGGATTTAAAAAAATGATGTATAAAACATTGCATTCTCAAAGAACAATTACCTTTTAGTCTGTTTTGGTTCTGAAACAGGTTTCTTTATTTGAACAAAAAGTAATTTCCTATATTGGAATCGAGGCTAAAGACTCTCCTGTTTAGTTGCGCTTTTGTTGACTGAGCACCAACGTCCGAACAACTATTTTATCTCTGCACTTCACCAACTTAACCCACATTTTAATCGATGTTTTAACATTTTCAGTTTTTAATCACTATGATTTTATGTGTCTTTTTTATGCTTGATTTTATTAAATGTACTTACTTTTTATTCTTAGTTTCAAATGTAAAGCACTGTGTACAAAATGTGCTATACAAATAAACTTGCCTTGCCTATTGAATAAACTCCTGTGAAACATGTTCCTCCATTTTAAAATGATTTAACTAATAACATCTTTACAGTTTTTATAAGTACACAACATTGATTTGATGTTTTTTTTCCCTCCCTTTCCTTAGCTTTACATGTCTAAATATCCAATAGAGCTAACCTATATGCAAATTGTTAAATAAATTGTGATTAATTGTGATTACTTTTTGGAGGACCATGCTGTTTTTAAATGATAGACAGCACTAGTTCTTTCGTACGTCTTCTAACATATATTTCTCATGTTCACACAGCACAAGGGCTTGTTCTGATGCATCATCTAAACAACTGTACATTTGACAGAGCTCAGCACATCAGCAACCATTAACACGAAGCTTCAATTATAGATCTCAAAACACTCACTGTCGGACATCAGATCTCTGCCTGAGAGTAATGCTCCTGTCATCAGGAAGAAGTGCTACGATAAAGAACTGTAATTTTCTTCTCTCTCCATTCTTCATGATTTCTTACCTTCTCCAGGGTCTTTGTCTGACAGATGATTCATTTAATAAACAGTTGCTGAAAGGAAATGTCTTCACATGCCTTTGGGTGCAATGAAAAATAGAACAACTGTTAAACTATTAAAATGAGGTGCCAGGATATTTATCAGTTTTTGTGTTTTATAAACATAAACTACAAATATATGGTAATTGTTGTTTTTTTGCTGTGGTAATGAGTTGGTGATTCTAAAGCGAGTTTAAATTCAAAAGAAAGAATATTTGTCAAAAGATGTTATATGTAACTTCTGACACTAACAAGTGGTAAATCACATATTTCCCTGAGAATAGTGGTAGTCTACATTGGTAGAATTTAGATTATCATACAAGTTTAGACCAAAATTTACATTTTCTTTCATACAGTATAACTAGAATATCATGAAATAGTTAGCTTATTTCAGTAATTCCATTCAAAAAGTGAAACTAGTCAATTATATTCATTGATTACACAAAGACTAATTTATTTGAAGTTTTTTCATTTCAAATTAGAAATGATCAACATCATATTATATTATAAAACTTATATAATTTTGAGTTAGATATAGATGATTATAGTGCACATAATATGATAATTATTACCTTATCAAATTATATTTATAAGGTATTAACTGAAAAGTTAATCAGAGGAATGTAATGAAATACAAACTAGACCCTTCTTCCTCTAGTTGGTATTAATGCACGCGTGATATCTCAGCCATCTACCACTTCAGTCTTTCTCTGATAAGTTTGTAAACATTTCCCTTTCTTTGTAAATTATTCAGGTATATTGTTCTGCACACCATTTGACCTAAAGACTATTTTGAGCAATAGCTTGATAGACCAGGAGACTCTAAAGAGCTCTAGAGGATGGGCTAATTAGCTAGAGAGAGCAGTTTATGAGCGCTTTCCGATGCCCTTGCCCAATTGACCTCGCCGATAAAAGTGCTATTACTGGCAATTAAGCCACAAGATGCAAAACAAGAGTCTTAAAGAAAATGACCTACAAACTTATACTTGTGGCCTAATCAGACTGGGCTCAAATCAACAAGGAGTTGAAAGTGGACGTTTAGGAGGAACACATAAAGTGCTTGTATTGGCGATACCTTAGCATCGATTAAATATTGATATACTTGTTTCATGATTATACAAACAATTTAAGTAGATACATACATACACACATTATATTTGAATACATACATACATACATACAAGCATTGAATAAATATATTGAAAATATATTGAAATAAATTGATATATTTAGCATGAGTCCTAAATATTTTGAACAAAACCTGAATATTTTAATTAAGTACTGAGAATATACTGAAAGAAAGTCTTAAAATTATCGAGATTCATCCAGTATTTTGAAAGAACCCAGAATAAACCTTTATCAAACGAAGCTTGACAATCATGACTTTCAAATACAACTCAGCATGGAGCATCAAGGTAATTGATGGCAATGTAGACTAAAAATAAAAATTGCTATATTTTAAAAATGTACCTTTTGTGGGAATTGTAATTTTATTATTTAAAAATAAATGCAGATTACCCCCGCCACCAATCTAAAAACATTGAAAAGACTTGACCTGGTATTAGCTTGATTTGCTATGTACAAATGTGTTTTTAATTATGATAAATGATCCAATTTTATTCTTGCAGTTTGTTAAACAAAACCTTGATTTGATCAGATACATAGCACGATAAAGAACCTTTTTTGTGTGTTCAAGGGCTAGAATCACCAGTAGGATTTTGTCAAAATCACAAACGTAGGTTTGAGAAGCAAACATGAAAAACATGAAAGCATAAATGGAAATCTGGCAGAGCAAAAAAAAGCTAAATCTTCCTCTCATATTTTCCTCAGACACCTGATGAATTATGTCTACAGGATTTACAGTCTAACTTACACGTGAAGCCTTCTGGCGAATTGAGACTTACAGACTGCTCAACAGCAGGAGCGCGAAACTGTTTTACCGTTATATTCATCTGGCTGTGCATGTTCAGAGAAGGGGGAGGGGAGCGGCAGTAGGTGATCTTGCTTGAGGCAGACCACCCAGGTCACCTGCCACCTGGGGTGTTGTCATGGCAACTATATCCTCTCCAAACAACTACACTCAGGTAAGATGATAAAGAGGTGCATGGGAAAATGTGCTTTAAAAAAGGTTAAATGCATACCTTTGTTTCTGTCAAAAGAAGAGGGATCACACATTTCTGATGAAATTTTGATTATTTTATATATATATATATATATATATATATATATATATATATATATATATATATATATATATATATATAACAATTCGGAAATTTCGGATGAAGTTGCATGATGCCTTACAGGTTTCAGGCTGTAAGAACTTTTTCAAAGTTTTATCCACTGTGGAAAAGATTTGACAACCAAGCTTTGGATGAAAACTGGTGGCCTAGAAAGGCTAAATACTGCACATAGGTTAAACATTTAAGGCTATAACATTATTGCTGCAAGACTATGGTAATTTTGGATCTTTGCATTCTTCTGAATTACAGGTTTTATTGGGTGTGTAGCTTCAAAGCAACTTATCTATTACTCTCCAACTGGCCAATTGTTTAGCAAATTCAGAACTGTTTGTTGTAATTGCAGAATGGCGTCAAACGTGAAAAACAATCTGAAATGATGCAATGGCTGCTTGTGGATTTTGACCATACAATAGATGTACTATACTTCAAGACACAACCTCTGCTTTTCACAAAGAGGAAAGCAGTTTTGTGAAAGGACCTTTACCAATGCTGTAAACTTCAGCGCTGAGGTCACAATAGTAATGAGAAACAACAACAAGTTTAATGTTACTGGTTGTTGTAAATATATATTATACCCGTTTTGGGCAGTTCACATTAAGAAGATGTGGATGTCATGTCCTTTCTTTGTTTCTTTGGAGGTTGCTGAGGCTTAAAAATCCATTTGCCAAAAGGCATGTGGCAGTATCCTTTTTCGTTTTTTGTGCTTAATTGTTTAGGTTTTATCACTGTAGAATGCAATATCATGGTATTTAAATTCAAGAACTAAAAAGGTTCAAAGCAACTTTATTTGTTTTAAATAAGAAAAAGTTAACAGATTGCTTTGGCCTTACATGATGAAGATGTATATGACTTTTTAAATGGAAATATGACACTGTTGTTCAACCATTGTCAAAGTAATATAACAATGATAATCTTGACATAGATGAGCTAAAGTTTTAAACTTGAGTAAATTTTGCAGAACAACAGTGATTATCAACAATAGCCAAATATACAAAACGCATCTTTATGTTTTATTAAACATATTCTAGTGTCTTGACTGTACTTCAGTACACTTTTCTCTGAATAAATTGTTTAATGGTTTTATAATAATTGCTAGAAAAAACTTAAAGCACAATGTTAATTAGACCAAATTACTTAAACTATTTTGTATTTTACTGATAAGCTTGTAAGACATGTTAACATAGTTACTTGAGTTATGGTTAACACTTGCATTTTTTTTACGTAAAATACTCCCAAGTGTCTCTCTACCTTACACTGTGTGAGTATTCCGATTCTTTACGTCAGACTGAAGAAGTGCATGTGTATTTTTAAAATGAAAATAAAAGGCTATGTAATTCCTTACGCAAGTTTACACACAACTCCTTTCTTTGGGTCCAGGGTCTAGTCAAACACTGATGCTCTTCGTGTCAGTTTTCTTCAGACTTTAGAAGAAACTTAAGAAGAATATTTCAGTGTGTTACCTATTATCTTCCTCTGGTGATAACAATCCCAATGATTTCAGGTAGAGTGGGGAAAGGTGTGAGAGCATATGTTTGTTGGGGAGGTGCAGGTAGTGCTAAAACCTAGATTTGATGTCACAAAGACACACTTTTGAGCATGGATGTTTTTGTATTTGACTAATAATTACTTTATTGTTATAGGAAAATATAACTGTCAAATTGAGGCAAAAACCCATTTTTAAGCAAAATAAATTGAAAAAGTTTGAAATACATTTGATATACATAAATAAATAAATAAATATATATATATATATATATATATATATATATATATATATATATATATATATATATATATATACACACACACATACATAAGACCATGACTCATTCGTCAGTTTCTATGTTCAAACAATATTCAACTGATGTTTGAATATTACCACTTTTAACTATCTCCCATGGGTTGACTAGGCCTATATCTGAAAAGACACGCCTCAAGATTTGCTCGATCTGAAGAGAGCTGCAAAGGACATGCTCGTGGCGTAAGCAATGCGCAATAAGGCTAATTGAACCATGAGGGCATCAAAGGGCAACCGGTCTACTTTGAGCCAACAAAGGTGTGGTGCAAGTCACTTGGCTGTGTTCTTTCTGCGTCATCAAATTGTGATCATCCACTTAAAGAGCAAAACATTGAAACATCCTTCAGTTCAATGCAGCTTCTCTGTTACAGTGGTATGTAGTACTATGACCCACTCTGCACTCAATGCTCTGCAATTTTTAGCTTACCTCACCCAGGATCTTAAAGTTGTGTTTTTGCCTTAAAATTTGATCATTTTAAATCCAGTTGTGAACTAACATGATGTTCTTGACACACAAGTTGTGTCCACAGCACTTCACTTTATAACCAGTCTGTCTCAAAGGACTTGCTGCTAACATATAGGTGCCAGATACCACAGGACATCTTCAGATCTCAGTGGGTAAATCCTAACATGGCTGCATGGAGCAGCAACAACTCCTAAATCACAGCTTCTTGGAAAATAGTCAAAAAAAATGACTAAACTTTTAACAAATGAGAGCAGGACTTAAACTTTTATCTGAAGAGGATGATTTGGGACATTTAGGGCATAGTCACATCCAGACCTTATAATAAAAAAATATCATGTTAGGGTTTACACAACCTAAAGGTACCAAATGCTAAGACATGAGTGATATGTAAACAATGCTCATCAGATGAAGCATGCTCATCATGTGCTTGTACATACAGTTTTTTACGACCCACTGGGAATTAAAAAAGCGCTTCTATTAATGAACATGTAGAAACTTTTCATTCATTCATCTTCATGTCGGCTTTCTTCCCTTTCGGGGTCGCCACAGTGGAATGAACCGGCAACTCTCTGGCATATGTTTTATGCAGCGGATGCCCTTCCAGCCGCAACCCATCGCTGGGAAAGTGTAGAAACTTATTGTTTGTAAAAAAATAAATAACAACGTTTCACCATATGCATGCACATTTTGACAACAGATGTTTGGTGGAAATCAAAAGTTTATCTAGCTATATGAGTCCATCATGTGAAATTATATATATTTAATTTTTTACATCAATTGTATACAAATTATTATATAATATATAAATGTTTTACATATAAAATATCTATTAGTGCAAACATAAGTGCAACAACCAGACAATTTGGGTTGCTGGGATACAGGGAAACTGCTGCCTTGCTGCCCCAAAATGTATGCACAACTATATGATCATGTGATCTGTAAAAGGGTCTTTACACACTGCTCTTTCTATTGGTCGACATGTTGCATTCAGAGTTGTTACACATTCCATTTTTTTTGTATAAATAGATATGTTTTGGCCAAGGGGCAACTCTCCCTGCTTCAGCGCAATAAGAAGTGGCAGAACTGTAATAGCTCAACTGGCCACAAGGGGGTGGGGTCAAAAGTGAGCAATGTTAAAATTGCCCAACTTTGGAGTTGAGGGGGGAGGTTAATTATTTTTAAATTTTGTTGTTTAACATATAAAATGTAAACATTCAGCCAATCAGACATCTGTGCTACACCTATGTCATGCCTCTCTGGACCCGTATGTGGTTACTGGGAAGTGATGCACTTCCACGAAGGCGATTATTGGTTATGCCCATTTTTAGCTTATTACACTGTGTCATAACACACTGATCATACTAAACATCGAGCATGCTACGCCCCTGTTGTATACAGTTTTGTATGTTTTTGTATGGTTTTGGCATGTTGCAATAAAGATCCTCTCAACTCAAAAAAAATTTTTCTTAGTTTTAAATCACTTTAACAGTCTCATGTTCAATTTAAAACTATATCCAAAAGGTATATGTCACTGTTAACCAATAGGGGCGGAGCTTGTGAACTGGAGTGTTAGCCAAGGGGAGAGCTCGTGTGTCTTTATTGCTAACAAAAGAATATTTAACAAGGAGCAAATCTCGGACCAAAATTTATAGGATTCCTAATTGTTTTTTGCGCCAAGATGCATATTAAATGTTGCTTGAGTAAATGATGAATAGGTGTGTTCGTTTAAAAAGTTAACTTTTGCAACCTTTTGTTATCAAAATTAGTCTGCGAACAGCACTCATTTAGACATGAGCTTTCAAGAAATCGAGGTCTGCTTTGCAGTGAAGAGAAAAATGCATAGGAACACAGGAACTCTACTTAAACATGAAAAAAACATCAACCCTGTTATCATTGCGCAGATTTTTTTTGGAGGTTCATGAAAAGTAATCTCCTAGCCCACTTGGAATTGAGTTTGAGACCCCTGCTTAAGATGTAATTTTTTAAGATTAAATGTAAAAGAAATGTTGTCTGCACTACATTATGCTTCGATGAGTGAATACACATGAACACATTTCTTTGTTTGCTTTGTGTTGCGCTCATGAGAGAGCAGGCAGCGCATCAAGGAACTTCACATATGTGTACAAAAGAATCGAGCATGGCATTTTAGCTATTGTCTTAAAATGAAGATGTGAGACAGTTTGTTGAAAAGAAAAACGTTGACACTGCATTTAGAGGAGTAGTGAGAAATGTTTTATTACTGCTCTTTGTTATGTTAAGATGCCGCTATCATGTAGCAACTGCATAAATGTTTATAGGGTTTATAACCTGCATTATAGGGTGGGGGCACCGCTAAATGTCCAAAACAAAAAAAAAGTGACAACCATGTACTTTTACAAATCAATACTAATAAATCATTTAATTTACAACCAATTCCATGAAGTACATATTACAATATAGGTCTGGTTGGTAAGATAATGTTAAAGCCCTCTTTGATGCTGATGGGAGGCACAAATATTTTCACTCTGACCTCCACAATATCACGAGGAATCCAGGAATCCACTGGTCTTAAGTCCGATCTAAAGAACACAGGACAACATTCCAAATGCTTAAAGACATTCTCCCTGGTCCACCTAGCCACTAAGACAAAAGCTAGGCAGGGACAGAAAGAGAGAGAGAGAGAGAGGGAGAGGGAGAGAGAGAAGGAAATTCCTGGAATAGCTCAGAAGAGGAGTTCTGCTTCTCAACCACTCCTGTTGTGGCGTGTCTACACAACAGAGCCAAAAACGGTGGTTTTCTTATCATTAAATAAACAAACTAATCCACACTCTCTCCTACACGTACATAAAGAGAAAAAGATGCATACTTTTGGCCCCAACTCCATTTATAAAAACAGTTCCTCAATTTTTTTTTTATGTTCTGGCTCTCATTTTGTTTTGTTTATCTGTAACAGAGGAAAAAAATGGACGTTTGAGCCAAGGCCTGACCCAACTCCCTTCCCCCTCCACACACTCCCTCTCTCTCTCCCTGCCGTTCACTTCCTTCCTGTATTCTCCAGTGCCCTGATGTTCCCTGGGTTGTAAATGTAGACAGGGGGCAACCCTTACAGCAACTTTAAGTGAAAAACAACACCTCAATTGTCTTTAAAGCAAGTCATATTATTCATAGTAATGAAACAAGGATTGTGTCATAAAGATATGAGCTGATCTAAAGATCTAACAGCACTTGACTCAAACTGCCTTGTCTTGTGTTTGGTGTCTAGACAGGCTTGCACTGAGAGTCTGATTTACACTCGAGAACATTTTTACTGCTGTTGTGTAGAACTGAAGTCACAGTAAACAAAAGACTGCAAGGGGGGATGCATGGGTTTGATTAACAGTGGAGGTTTCGCTTATTCTGCTGTTTGTGGTGTTTTACGAGGCAGAGGTTTGAGATTTATGAAAATAAATTAGAACATTACAGTTTGTATGCCTTTACAAATTGTTTGTGAGTCTCTCTGTGTATGCAGGGTAAGGAATCGTTGGTTCCTGCATGTCAATTAACACCACACCCTTCCTCTTCAGCTATTAAAGCACTCGGCTCATACACCATCAGCGCAATGCTCACTCTGTATTGTTCTCTTGGTTCTTAGTTGTAGTGCCTCAGCGAGACTGTAACTGTGTACTTTATTTTGGGTTTTATGAATGGTCTGTCGTTGGTAGTTTAAATTAGTATTGTGTTTTCTTTAGTTTAAAGTGGTCACAAACTGCTGACTTTTCCTTCTATCGTGGTACTCTAACACCGAGCTAGCAGTTGGTTAATATAAATCCAGCTTTTTTTAAACAATGAGCTTTTACTTGTGTTCAAAACAGCTGGTTTGTCAATGAAACAAATTGTTCACTGCTCTGATTGGCTAACCATTTTGAATATTCATGGTCAGCTCAAACGAGTCTGATCGTAGATGATCTGCAGCATAAGCAGTCCATACCACAGTCTAGTGGATGAAGAAGGAGTGCTCAACGACCAGTGCATTACGTACAGTTCAAATGACCAGCTAAGGGTTGTCAAAAACATGCTCACATGCACAGTAGTCTGTTGTCAAGGACCTGAAGTGCCTCTGATAAGCTTGACTAGAATTAGGACTAATTTCTCTCTTTGGATTGCGGGTGATGAACATTTGGTATAACACTCAAAACAACTGGCATTAAAACTTGCTTTTTTTATGTCAAAATAAACTCGATGGTTCCTAAGTTTACAGTAAACCTTAATTGTGATTCAATTTCAGATTCAAAATTGAATTTAAATGATCTTAAAAGTGATATAATATTTACATTTGTGGAAAGTACAACTGTATTTGGACCCAGGGGCCTCATTAATACATATAAACAATTGCTAAAAGTTTAAGTGGATCAGAAAAACAAGATGCATTTGCAGAAAATGCATAATTTGATTTATAAAACTGAGTATGTACACCTTAAAGCAAAGTTTGCATTCTAAAACACCCCAAGACATCCTCTAGAAGTCTTCAAACACAAATAAGCATTCATTTTCACTCATACACCAAATTCCATCTAACCACAGTCAGTGAAAAATAGTTTACACAAATTTATTTTAATCTGTAAACAATTAGCAATTAAGAAACATGAATAAACATATTTTAACACTTAATAACAAAATATAAATAAAAAGGCTTAGTCACCTTTGGTAGCACAGTATTGCTTTTACACGTGTGGTCATGCTCTTTTGTTTAAGTACTTTGTTCTCATTCTGAAATCTTAGGATGAATTTGGGGGTTTTAAGTACATCATGAAACTCAAAGAACTTTACTCACATAGAAATCTTTCAACTTCTGATTGATCAGTGCCAGCAATCCATGATAATAGACTTCCACTGAATACACAGAGTAATTGGAGGAGGAAGGGTTAAATGCTGACAAGACCATTTTCCAGGTGTGAGAAAAATTGAGCAAAGAAAAGTTCCCCACAAACTCCTCTGCATTCAGCTGTTGATTCAGCCAAAAGTCAACGTGCCACTTAACAAATTTGTCTGTGTGAGAATGCAAAACACCCATCATCCCCCACTGCATTCCTGGATTGCACGAATACACAACTTACGACAAGAACCCTTTACCTGTATTTAATTGCCACCAAAAATTAATGGTTTGTTTTGTTTTTGCCTCCTCTACAGTGTGAGCGGTGAGAAATACTTCCTGGTGTGTCAGGGTGAAAAGCTACAAAGCAGGAGGAGACCTCACAATTATCAAGTCTTAAGAGCCCCTCCCCCACCACACAGTACATTTCAGGTTTTAAAGGTCACCTATAAAAGCCTTAAAGGTTTACTGAATGTGGCAAGATAAGTTGCAATTCAAACCCCACATTAAATCTTTAATAACAATTAAAGCGTTACATTTTTGTTGTTTTGTTACAATAACACATTTTAGATAATTTTTACATCTACACTGCTTATTTTACAATTACATAAAAATTATTATAAAGTATTACATAAAAGCAAAAAAACAAAAAGGGAAAACAGGCTCTGTGATCTGACAGTATTTGTAATTTTTATATGATCTCACTTGTGGTGATCATAGTACCACTGGACTTATTTTATTAATATATTATTTTTTATTATAGTTTTATTTTACTTTTATTTTACTTCAGTGCCTCTATTTGATGCATAAAATAGTTTTTATTTTAAAATGTAAATTTTTATCTTAAAATCTATTTTGTAATTACCATGTTAAAATCTTCTTTTAAACACAAGCATAGAGGAACCAGAAACGTTTATAAATGCTTTCTGGAAAATGTTTTTTTTTCATAGTGCAACGGTTCACTGGGGTTTCAACAGTCCATAGGTCTTCATGTCCGTCTACATTTTCTCTAGAAGCTTAGGTTCAGAGAAAAGGAACAGCGTCTTGTTGTTCTATCTCAAAAAGGTTAAAAATCCCTCACCAGAACTTTCTCTCTCACTGACCCTGGCTGGTGGAATAATCTTCCTCAGCCAGCCGGTAAATCGTCAAAGCTAGCAATGCTAACGACTTTCAAACAGCTTCTAAAAGACGACATATGTAAGCAACTTGTAACTTTGCAAAAAATTGCTTATTCTTTCTCCATCTGTTCTAAGTCACTTTGGTTAAAAGAATCTATGAAAGCACGTAAATGTTTTAAAGAAAACGTTCATGCTCAATGTGTGGAGTTTAGACTCAAATTAAACAGCTTACATAGAAAGAATAAGTACATGCACAATGAAATTAAGACATCATGATAATAAAAGATGCTTCAAAGGATACGGTTTTTTTTTTCAATCCATCCATCCATCTTCATGTCGGCTTTATTCCCTTTCGGGGTCGCCACAGCGGAATGAACCGCCAACTCACTGGCATATGTTTTATGCGACGGATGCCCTTCCCTGCCGCAACCCATCGCTGGGAAACATTCACACACACATTCACACTTTAACACTATGGGCAATTGTTCTTATTCAATTCACTTATACCGCATGTCTTTGGACTTGTGGGGAAACCGGAGCACCCGGAGAAAACCCACGCGATCACGGGGAGAACATGCAAACTCCACACAGAAATGCCACCTGCCCCAGCCGAGCCTAGAACCAGCAACCTTCTTGCTGTGAGACGACCGTGCTACCCACTGCGCCACCGTGACGCTCTTTTTTTTTTTTTTTTTCAATCTCACTGATATATGATTAAATAAACGTTGGGACATTAGTTATTTTTTAGATATTATAGAGATTGCATTATTTCCTCCTTTATAAATTTTCAAATCTATATTATCCATTGATATTTTATTGGTTTGAACAAATATATACATACCAAGAGGTAGTAGCTTCCTTGTTAACAATCTAGTTTCAAATATACCCCTAGATTTAAAGGTTTGCAACCAGATCGAGTGTCTGTTGTGGAAGTCACCAAAGCTCTGCCACAACAAAATAAATCCTCACAGCTTACTCCGTTTAATCCGTCCTAAGAACATGTAAAGCATTTTAAAACTCTGGGATTTGACGAGCTTTGAGTTTCAGTTTCCAATAACATAAGGTTTTCCATTCATGCGTAAAAAAAAAAAATCAAGATCGGTGCATTAAAATAACCACTGTGACCTAGAGACCTACTAGAGATATTTACATAAAAAAAAAACATTACCTTGAACATTCTATAATTTCTGATTACAAAACAAACTTCTTTTCTATCTAGCAGATCCAAATACTAGATGTTATCTGAGACACACAACTCATCTGAAGGAGAATCAGTAGCATAAACATGTCTTGTCCCAGTTTTTTTCTACATTTTTCTTTTCATTGGTCCAAAATGTTATGTTTTGATTTAGTACAAATAAAATGCTCCAGGCTAGAATGTTCCACACAAACTAAAGTCAAATCTAAAAGTAAGACGATTTAAGAAGGATTTGTCTCTGCTGGTGGTTTATTCAATCAAATGGAGATGTATAAAGTGGGTAACCAAATAGAGTGAGTGAACAAATAGAGCTTTTTATGAACCCAGAAGCTGCGCTTGCTTTTTAGTGCACATTGGTAATTTGCTCTATAAAGTTTTAAAACATCGAATTTGAGAAAGGAGACTAACTGGAAAAATTGGTCTGAAAAAGGAATAAAACAAGTTAAAAAAAAGTCACAATAACACTTTGACAAGATATCTTAATTGGTAATGGAAAAAAATCTGCTGAGCCCCAACCTCATTAGCAAATGATTAAATTAGACAAGGTGAGAGAGCTACCTCATGGAATGCTCCAACATGTTTTGGACAAATTATAGGCAAAAAAAAAAAGGAACAAAAAACATGGCACTTCAGTCTTCAGTGTAAAGATAAGTTAAAGGTGCCAAATTATGTAAAACTTAGTTGAAGCTGATGCTGTTTCACATACTTATTTTGTTTCCACTATATTTTCGTTTGTGTGGCAACCTTAAAAGGCAACCATAGAGTTGCTTTCAAGCAAGTGTATGGTTAAATCTTGCAGTGTAACCTTGTTTGTGCTTCCAATAAAAAATAAAAAACAACAAAAGTTCCTCGTTTTCAATTGATCAAATCTACTTTTTTACACACTTTGAATATCAATACTTATCTTGAAATAATGAATACAGAATTAGATGCATTCCCACATCATTATGCATCAATTTTTTTTTCCAATTCCCTTATCTGCCATTTTTTCAGCAATAAAACCAGTTTGAGAATAATTCATCTGATTTCTTTCTTTCTGATTAAAGTTGAAGAGTTAAGCATTTGAATCACTCAATAATCAACAATCCAGTCGAGTTAACTGAGAACATACCACTAAAGAGTTCAAGGATATAAAAAAAACTTGATTTGTTTTCAAACTTCTAATTCTTGTACATTCGATAGCTTTCGTTGGCCAATGAGTTCTGTTCAGATTTTTACAAAATACATAACTCATCCTCTAATTGGTTTTATGGCAGAATAATAAAGAACTTGCATACTTCTTCCATTAGAATAACATAGGGGCATGTGTTATACTAATGTGAAAAAGTCCCATGTTCTCAAAAACAAGCAGCAGCACTAAACATCATCCATCCATCTTCTTGTCGGCTTTGTCCCTTTCGGGGTCGCCTTCTGTATACACTAAACATTCTGTATTCAATACTTTACCAATCTCTTTCAAACTCTAAAAACTCTCTCACACAAACCGAGAGAAATTAAATGTAAAAGCTCCCTCTAAAAGAGTCAACCACTAAACACACAAGCTAAATCAATAAAGCAAAGCAGGAGAGTGATATTCAATAACATGTTAACCTTTCACACAATCCAAACAAACAAAGCTGACCCTGGGAACAGCATAAAAGATAACCCACCATCTCATGAACTCAATCAATTTTATGCTTCACATCGCAGAAGTATAATTCAGCGGCTCCCAGGGAAAGTGTGAATTAAACACGCATCACTTACATAGTCATGGAAGGCCTTCGCTTCACTGGAGTGATCACACGTGTCCCGTCGCTCAGGTGCTGCACAGTACAGGTCCCAAAAGACACTGAGTAACAAGAGCATTGTTTTCAGTGAGGCAACACCGCAGCGAACCCAATCATTTTACACATGCATTGTGATCTTTCCTTCAGCAGTGCTGGTTGAGAGGTTAGTCTTCAATAAAAAAAGCAAGTAACTGGATATAGAGCACCAAAAACCTAACAAGGTTTGATTTGAAGTCATGAATATGGAAATTGGATCGCAAACTAAACCACAGCAAACATGAACTAAGTAGATGGAAGAAGAAAAGTGTAATAAAATTCTCACGTTTCCAAATTTACAATAGAATTTGGCTTTAACTAAACATACATGGTTTTCTTATTTATCCCCAGAGCCATTCTCAGACTGTTTTGTTGGTGATGTCCCTTAGGACCCTTCTCTTGACCGACGCTCCAGAATAGCATCACCCCTGCCCGAGTGAATTACCATATATGGTCCATTCTATGTATTTTAAAATATATTTTTCTTATAGTTAATAAGTTGTGCTTTGTTTTGGAAACTATATAGTCATCACCCTGATCTCGTATTAGCATAGCTTAGCTTATCATAGATTTTACCAGTAGCATTTTAAACCATAACATTTGGAATAATTTCTTGTTCAGACGGCAGGTCTTAAATAAGTACTAAAATATTTTTTTTATTCTTGTTCATATTACTTATAAATCGCAGCTCATGTCAGGGTTGTGTGTGAATGGAATCTGGCAGACATAACGTCACTCAGAATTCACTGTTTACACTAAACATTGACAGGAATCCTCTTTAGGCACTCTTATGACTTTTCAGACATTTTTGCTTTTCTTTAGTATCTGCTTGATTAGCTGTGATTTCACGCACCGCCCATGGACATTATTGGGTAGAAGATGCTGATCATTATTACATTAAAACTGCTTAAAATCTGTGGAAATTAGCCATTCTATAGCTTAAGTTATAAGAGAATCCC
The DNA here is from genome assembly GCA_900490495.1 of Danionella dracula. Taxonomy (NCBI): domain Eukaryota; kingdom Metazoa; phylum Chordata; class Actinopteri; order Cypriniformes; family Danionidae; genus Danionella; species Danionella dracula. The sequence continues at coordinate 5,913,437 of UELW01000100.1, forward strand.
TGTGTATACAACAATGTTTTACCTTTAACTCTCATTTACGAACAGCAGTTTCTGTTTATAAACATAAATTTTCAGTCAATCTTGATGAGTGGAGCGGCTGGCTCCGGAAGCTCTGTCTGACGTCAGACTTAACAAGAAGATTGCTATCCAATCAGATGAACTGCTTAAGCAGCTCATCTCCATGAAGAGCATGCAAACTGACTGACCCAGAAGTGTGACCGGCTTACCAAAAGATGAATGCATTTGTTGAAAATGGGTGAATTTTCTTTGAGCCAAGCGAAACCCAGGAAAGATTAGATTAATTTGTGAGCTGCACTGTATATTGAACAGTTTTATAAACAAGACAGAATTCAATAGAGGACTGGTAACAAGACTAATTTTAAAAATGAACACATTTCCGAACCATCCAGCTGAGGAGCCCCAAGCAGTAAGCAGTAAGTTTTCTCAGTCGCTAAACTGACGTTAAAAATCTATTACATCACATATAACCATTTCTATTCTATTTGCATATTTAAAAACTGAAAGCATTGTTTAACATTGATTTTTCATCATAGAAAGTCAGCAGGGGCGTGGCAGAAGTATAACAGTGGGAGGAAAAGGGGGCTAATTCAAAGACATTGTATGGCTTATTTGCAAAGATTGAGATGGAAGAAAGCAAGACCTAAGGAATAATTGCAGAGGTGGAGTTAGAATGCTGGGGTTGTTTCCTGGGTGGTTTTAACAACACTGACTTCATTCAAATAGTTAAATACATCTAAGCACCTCTAAGACAATACTTGCAGTAAAAGACCTTCCATGGCAAGAAAGAGAGGTTAAGTTGAGCGTGACATTGTAAGAGTGAGATTAATATTAAATAGGGTTACATATGTTTTTCAGATTTTTATACCAATTGGAATTGAGCATACAGACTGAATTGGAATACAGACTCTCATGAAAATATCTGATACAGGTCACATGTCTAATCAGATTTGTGTCATTTTCGGGTGCAGTTTGAGCATAGCCTTGTGTTTGGCATGAAGCACCCTGCAGCGGGCCATCTCTGATGAGGGTGCCTAGGGATTAAAAAGTGCTGACCCCCATCTGATTTAAAAGTACACTTCCAGTAAAGTCTCCTAAACTTTGCATACAGTTCTCAACCCCCCACAGCACCAAGGCAAATTAGCAGTCATGCCTTCATAACCGACATATTTCATGACTTATGACTATCAACTCCCAATAAGCAAATGATAGAAATGAACCAAATATGGTTAACACTCACCACCACCAAGAGTGAAGAAAACCTGGAGGTTCACCTAGGGTTATGTTCTTTTCCCATCTTATCTAAACATCACAAAAAAAACAGTAAAGGACTTTTACACAAACTCAACATAATTTATCAAAACTCATGCATTATAGGAGTAAGATGATAATGCACAAATAGACTACAAACCTCTGATAAAAAGGTCTGTGCGGATTTCTGAGCTCCCACGTGTAGCAAATATTCATAGACATATAATGCCAACCTGCAAGATTAAATAATTAAAATAAAAATTAATGTGTTTTCTTTCATTCTAATTATGCAGGATGATATTCGACAAACTGTAAACATCGGTAACCCTAACCCTCCATTATATTTATATTGATGTCCACAATAAGAAATATTATTGTCTTATAACAAATAAAACAAAAATAAATATCTGGGGAAACACACTATGAATTATCAGTTTCCACAGTTACATCACAATAACATCCTGAAGATGAACCCTTGACCAGGTTCAACCCAGCCTCAGTTGCGCGTGTACTAACAGAAACATGCGGAGAGCAGAGCTTACTTTTCCCGAGCCTGGCCGTCCGACGGCACCGCGGTCCCTTTCCCTTTAGCGAACATGTTTAGCGCTGCATGTAAACGCGACTGGTTTGGCAGCTTGACTGAGAGATGTTGCTTCTGCTCCAGCTGTCACTGCTGCGCACGAGCCCGCCTCCAACGTGTGACCCCGGCCATCCGCCTCAACCGACCCCGCCACCGCCAGAGCGCGAACTGAGGGCTGGGCGGGGCCATGTCCGCGCGACTGACACCTTTCTCAGCCAATTAGCGAGCTCAGGCTGCGTCCATGATCCCCGCCCCCACTCATTTTTAAACAAACTTTCATCCACAGAAACACATAATTTATACTTAGAAGTCCTTAATTGTGTTATAATATTTGTAATGGAAATATAAATACACTTAATTATTAAAACAAAAAATAGATTTTTCTTTTTAATAAAATAAGTAATTCGTTATATTTTATGTAAATTTTTTTTGTTAATCTAGACTTTTCTAAACCTAATGCAGTTTTATCAAATGTTATTGTATATTGTATTAGCATTGTTCACGAAATATTTTTATTTATTTGATGTTTATAGATTTTATTGGACACATTTTGATTATTTGAATTTAAGCATCACTAAAAGAATAATAGACCAAAAGAGAAGAACAAGAACGTTTTCATTAAGGCTCGTATACGTTTGCATTTTGAAAAGCGTTAAAAGCTCATTGAATGAAAAGACAATAAAACTCCTCAAATGCAAGATTTATTGCAGGACATTTGCCACAGAAAACACAAAAGAGCAACTCTTTGATCGTTTGTAACAAAACCTTATTTTATATTCTTGTTAATGATAAGCTGCAGTAATGAGAGAGAGTTGTGTTGTTTACGGATATTGTTGTCTTAAAATACATGATAAAATACTTCTTACTGGTACTAACTAATAGGCTGTTTTAATAGTTCTTTTACCATTGCTTTTACTATTTATTTATTTATTTATTTATTTAACAAAACATTAGCTAAAACTCGTGTGTGCAGTTTGAGGTCTTATGTCGCCCCCTGTTTATCAGTAGGCCTAACTGAAGGTTGGTGTAAACGGAGGTGTGTCGTAAAGACGATTTTAAGGCGTGCCAAAAGGGCTTCAGCGGGCGCCGGTTCCGAGTTTGCGGTTAGCTTAACGGTTTTTCATAGGGTCACCTCCAGAAACGCCTTTTTTACTCCGGACCGCAAGTCACGCCTGATTCTCACACAGAGGCGAATCAAAACAAACAAACACCGTTGCTAACTCAGTGTCGAAAAGTGTGGAAACTCAAAAAACAAACAAACAGTGTACTCTTGTGTTCCCGTACATTGGTCTCTTTTAACATAAACACGACGAAAGTGACCTTTGCCGAACACGTGGAAGCACTGTGAGGCGGGGCGGGTCTCGCTGAACGAGCGCTGGTTTGCGCTCTGCAGTCCGCTGGAGAGCTCGGTCCACGGGGCACCTCTCCGCTGTGAAGCGTCGCGTCTGTCCACGCGGTCTGAAAGGCTCCTCAGGGTAAGACTAGCCGCTGGAGAGCTCGGTCCGCGCGGCACCTCTCCGCTGTGAAGCGTCGCGTTTGTCCACGCGGTCAGACAGGTAAGACTTGCCGCTGGAGTTTGCGTCTCAAACGCAACCCAAGCCCGTTTGTTGTTCTGCTGTGTTTGTGTATTCTGCGCACTGCATTTTGAAGGAACTTTGTGAAACATCTTTTGCAATGGTTAGCGTCTTTTTTGACCAATGTCGTAGACTCCTTGAGTTTTTAGCGATTAAACCGAAGGGCGTGAAAACGAGGAGCGTTACTATAAAGAAGTTTCTGATAGTTGCGCAATCAACAAAGTTTACTACAATAGTTACCGAACCAGAAGTGCCACATCCTCCTCTGACGAGTCCTCACACGAGACGAGATGTTCTCATCTGTTCGCTCACAGTCAAACCCTCCTGGAGCAGTCTGGTACATCTAATCCAGCTATATATTGGGTCTATTTTAATATTTGGATGATATTGACAAAGTAATGTAACTTATTGGTTTTCAAAGTACTAAAAGTGTTGCCAAGTGGATCAAGTTGTTGAATGGTACAAAGCACTGCATTTCACACATTTTTGTTTGGTCCAAGTCTGGCTTCCTCAAATTGTTTTTTGCTTTTAAAATAAGCCATATGATATTAGGCAGAACCAAGTATTTATTCCAGATAAGGGCCAGAAAATGATATAAAATCATTTATTGTCTGGGCCATGTATCCTTTGGCCCATGACAAAAAAACTGAAATCACCTCTGCCAGACTAAGTGTGCCACAGTTACTTTTGCCATTTTTTTTGTCAACTGTATATTATCTCTGCCCCAGATTTAATTTTGTGTAGCGATTTTCCACATACTGCATTGGTTGCCGCGTGAAAAATAGTAAAAAAAAAAAAAACAACAACATCAATTTGACCTCAAAGTTATATAGATATGTTGTTATATTTTCACCACCAAAAATACAAATACAAATAGTTTTTTTACTCCTTGCTAATAGTAGTTGGCTGGATCTAACTCACACAGACAAAACCATGGAATCTGGAGAAGTTTTTGCTAATGCTGAAACCACATACACACTGAAAAAAAAACATACCCTGCAACCCAATCGGAATACTTATACTGCACCCTTACAGTAGATTCTCATCATCAGAAGAAAATGTACGTATGTTTAAGTGTGCATGATCTGGGACGCACTAAAAACTCATATTACAGAAGCAGTTGTGATCATATCATTACGCACAATGTGTGCAAGAACTTAACTCCTTTTTTCCCATTTCTTCATTAAAATATTTCAACAATAGATGTAACACTCTCTATATCGATATTATTTATATCTGTGCTTCTTTCTTAAAAAGGAGTTGTATTACTGGGACGGCTAATTTGTTTGTTTCCAAGCTTTTTTATAAAGTCAATGGGTCCAAAAGAAAATGCCTTCTGCCTGAATGCAGTGGATTGTGGGTAATATCAGTAGGTTGAGCATCCATCAATCTGTACTTCAAAATCTAACCAGAAAAAGTACACACCCGGGGACTGCTCGGATACTTTTATTAGGTATTCTAAAGTTTGGGACTCACTAATTTTCATTTCGCACCCATAAAAGTGTTAAAAGTGTGCTGTTTGAGACACAGGGAGAGAAGAATCCATTCGTTTTGAATGTAGAGGGATGACCAAGGGGCAACCTCCTCCTTTCCCTCTCGATGCATGATAGGAAGGGACTGAGCTGCGGCCGCTTGAGGCTAACTCTTAAAGGGAGCAAGTTGTCATTAACTCCAAATTTAAACTGGCCTACTTTGGAGCTGAATAAAAAAAACATGTTTACACCCCTGGCTCCATTAGGTTTGTGGATTCAGATCGTTATCTATGGGTGAAGTCACAAACACTCTGTTCATGTTATATACACTCAATGGTTATGACAAGAGATAGTGTCCTATCCATTGGTTAAAAGTGAACCATGGTAAAAAAAATGTGTACATTATATAAACAAAGATGAATATATATTAATGTTGTCGATCAATCAAAAAAAAAAATTAATTACAAGACTGAAACTTTTTAAATCTATAAAGGTAAAATGTTAATAATTAATGTAAACTGAAGACAAAGAAACTATTTAAATTCAAAATATGATTGTTTATTGATTTTTTTTCACTTATAACAGATTGTATCATTTAAACAACATACCTGCAATAAACCATTAATATCTACTAAATTAACTTTTAGCTTCTCGTCTTTGGTGGCTGTTATTGTGTGGTCTCTTTAAACTCTTGTTTTCCAGGACTTTGCCTTTAACAGTTTGCTTCATGAAGCCTCACTCCTTTCATCTTTGAGAAGAAAGTTTAGGTTTTTAAACCTTGTATCAATTGTAGTAGCGATCTTCATCCGTGTGAGATTAGTGCTGTTATTCCTTTTAGATAATCTGAGCTAAAATCATGTTTGAATTTAACTATAGGCTGATCGTCCTCTGTTGACTCTATTTTGCAAGTGACACAAGGCTGGCAATACCACTGAGGAGGAGAAAATGTATTTTATTTACATTACATTGTTCAACACCATATAACACAATCAATATATAATATGTATAGTAAATAAAATTCTCCCAGAGTTTCACGCCACAACGAGCCATATCACATGCGAAACTTCATCGGCTCGTACACCAGGCGGGCTTTATTTATAAGAATTAAGATTTAAGCCCTTATTTTTTAATAATGATTTATTCTGTGGCATACAACATACTTTTCATTATAAATAGCTGGTCTCAATTCCAAACTAGTCCCTTGTTTATTTGTTTTTTAATTATATGACTACAGCTGTTACTTTTAAATTTAAATAATGTTTTATTAAATGTATGTGTGTGTGCACATGCAATCTGTTTTTAACCCATCTCAGTTTACACACACAGCAGTGAACAAACACATCGTGGACACTCACCTGGAGCAGTGGGCTGCCATGTCTGCGGCTCCCGGGGAACAGTCAGTTAACTGGTGCCTTGCACCACATTGTGGTTGTTGAATGTGTTGGAGTAAGTCTTTCATTACACTCACCACCTTCAACTCTTGAGGATCTGGGGATTGAACCAGCTACCTTCTGATCACAAATCGATCTCCTGATTCACCAGACCATAACAATATATGTACTATATATATATATATATTGTTTTATGGTGTTCAATTAATTCATTAATCTTTTACACCTTCAACCTTTTTATTTATTATTCTCAGGTTAGGTTAAGTAAGTCGAATCTGCCTTAAATTCTAAGCTTTAAATGCTTAGAGCTTGGTCAGAAGACTCCTTTGTGGTCAGTTCTTTCTCTTAAGCTTTTACATTAAAAAATCTTTCATCATAGATTAAAAATAATTTTTAAAATAAAAAACTTGATAGTTAGTAATTGCAATCAATTACATTTTTTTTAATTAATAATTAATTAATAAAACATAATAATCATCATAAAGTAAAATAGTACTCATCCATCGTGGATAAAAAGTGGTTGGTTTCCACGCAAATGTCTTTTCATTGTCTTAAAAATTTTTTCCTCGCTCCGGTCGTCAATCATCAGCTGTCTTCTGGCTCTGGAGACGCAGCCGCTGACACGTCTGTCTGCTCACTGCATGTCTTCATCTTTTATACCCTTTATGACGCATTCCAATCTCGACCGTTCATTGGCTCGTCTTTCATGTGTTCTTGGCATGTCCAGCTCAAATCATGTCATGTTCATGATAACACGCACTGCCTCTATATATACTCTTGTGTGTATATATATATTCTATGTATGTATGTATATATATATATATATATATATATATATATATATATATATATATATATATATATATATATATATATATAATTTTTTTTATTTTGTCCTTCTGTTCTGTAACCCTCCAGGAATCAGCATGGCATTAGCATCCCCCCACAGTCCGAAGCTGAACCTGCATGAGCTACACCTGAAAGATGAAGGTCAGCATCGCAATGCTTCTGAGGTGAAGATGTGCCAGATAGTGCTGCCCTGCCATGCCAACCACTGTGGTGAGCTGAGTGTGGGCCAGCTGCTGAAATGGATGGACTGCACAGCGTGTCTCTCCGGTGAGATTACCCAATGAGCGATGCTAGACACCTTTAACCTTCTTTTACATTCTCCAGAGGTTCAATAACAATAATTTACAATGCTGACAAGCTGATGTTCCACTCGCGAATCAAACTTTATGCGGAAATAATGTAGATCTTAGTACAGCAGTTGAATGAGGAAAACACTACCCCATTAGATGTGTCACACATGTGTCAATCTATTAAATGATAAGAGTCAAGTTTCTGTGTTTTTTTTTTCAGCTGAGAGACATGCCGGTTGTCCTTGTGTGACAGCATCTGTTGATGACATCTACTTCGAACACACTCTTGGGTACTGGAGAAAATCACTTGTATTTCATGCAATTGATTCTTTATCTCCTTAACAGGAGAATTGTTTTAGAGCTTTTATTCTACATTTTGATTAAATATGTCTTGTATGATGTTTCAAAAATGTTTTAAAAGATATATGAGGGTTTTTAATAAATATTACTGGCATAATAATAATAAAGTGATAGGAAATAAGTCAATAATTTTATTTCCCCAATTACGTTTTAGAGTTGGACAAGTAGTCAACATTAAAGCCAAAGTCAACCGAGCATTCAACTCAAGCATGGAAGTAAGTGTTCCTTTAAAAAATAAAGTTAAGTGGTCTTGTATTTTCTAGAGATAATGATACAGCTATTTAGACTCTTTATTTTAAAATGATTCTTTACAATTCTTTTGCTTCATTGTTTATTTTTAGACGATGGATAATCAACCTAAAGTAGAGGTGGAGGCATACTGGTGACAGTCCAAATGGAAAATCCTTATTTAACTGCATTGATAGAAAATGTTATAATGTTTTAACCTGCGGTCAACCTAGTTTATGAAGGTGTTTGTAATGCCACAATGCTTAAACATTAAAAAAAAAATATTTTGTGTGTTTCAATAATACAAAAATTTATATATTCAATGTCATTAAGCTCAAATTCAATGGTTGGCGGACACAACTGATGACAACAACACACATGAATCACCTCCTAACCTTAATTCTTTAGCATAAGTTGATAAGTCATGGACTCCTAAGCCATTCTCGATTCCCCTTTCCTTCTAAATTTGCTATTGTATGCCAATAAAATTAGAGATATTAATGTGAGTGTGTTTTTCTGTGTGTGTGTGTGAGGTGGGCATCGAGGTCAGCTGTGAGGACCTGTTCAGTGGTCGTCACTCCAGAGTGTGTCAGGCATTTGCTACATTCGTTGCCAGACGCACGGATGCAAACAAGGTAGGACAGAAATTGTATTTTTTATGTTTTACATCATTATTAAATAAGCAAACCTATTTCAACCTTTTTCTCCATGGCAGCAGCTTCTATCAGAGTTCCCCAGTTGTCATTCTGGTAAATGTTTTGAACAGAAATGCTTTTGTATTAACCAGATATTGAGATGATCAGGTCTACTTTGTATTGCATGTAACTATTGAAGTAAAATAATACCTTGTGAACAATCCAAGTGAACCCAGCGTAACTTAACAAGTAACAACATAAATGAAGGAATGAGAATGTGTGGCTCAGATGTGAGTGTGGTCCATGATGGCAGGTGCAGCTGAAGCAGGTTGTGCCTCACACACACCAGGAGCATCTGGAGCACAGTTTAGCTGCTGAGAGGAGAAGGATGCGACTCATTCACCATGACATCATTGAGGATCTTCTCAACAACAGAACCTTCCAGAGAAGCTTCAGTGAGGGTGAGTCTTGAAGGACAAGGCTGCAGCTAAGCTGATGAGAGGTTTCCAAGACATGATGAGAGAAATGGCATTTAAGTGAAAGGAGGGGAGAGTGTTTTAATTTTATGAATATATTCCAAGTACTAACCGAACTGGCATATTAAATTGATGGTGTAATATCAAGGGATTCAACGATTCATATTTAAATGTTATCAATGCATACTGATATATTTATTTTTTCTGCATGTGTGAGTTGTTTTTATTACTCTGTGTTCTCTCTTTTTCCCACGTTAGTAAAAAAATATGTGTTGTAGTTGCTTTATTTCACCACAAAAAATGTAAACTAGGCTTTTTTTATAATAAGTTAGAAATTACTGGTCAGTTTAAATCAACACTTTCCTCACACTAATAAACTTCACAATCCTTAAGGTAGCACTATATGGTATTTCTATTTCTACCCTATATAATTATCTAAGAGAAATTTCTCTTTATCCACACTTGGGCTGTGTGAAGCTGTTTTGAAGAAACTGCTAAAAAGAGCTGTATAAAAACAGTTTTGATTGATTGAGGTATAGATATTTAAAGTCAAATAATGGCAGAAAAAAGCAAAAGTAAGACTATCACAAACCTGAAACAGCCCAGCAGACAACAGAGATAAGGTCGGTTTTAGACCAACAGAAATTGTACACTAATGAATCTTAACTTTCAGGGAGAAAAAAAACACATCTTTAAAAATAGATATTTTACAAATCCTGATACCCAGGCCTATGTGGGACAGGAACTTTAGAAGTAGAGTTGGAAAAGGCTTGGGGAACATCTGAAACATGGCCTGTGGGTGAAAGGGGTTAAACTAAAGATTTTTAGCGGCATTTAAATAAATTGCTAGTTAATGGTGCGATAAAATATTTATTTTGGCCCAGGTTACATTTGAGGTCCTTCCAAATGATATCGCCTAGACCAGTAGTGACTCCATCCATCCATCCATCCATCCATCCATCCGTCTCATTCATCTGTGCTATAAGCTCTTGCTGTTTGGGTACAAGTTAAGTTCTGACAGGACTAGACCCAAGCAGGGGTTTTCCAAATCACACAACACCATTAACACTTGACCATTTATGTTCTTTTTATTTTGAGGCAGAAAATCGCGATGAAGACACAGCTGTGCCGACAGAACGCACACGAGTAGAGAGTGTGGAGTTAGTGCTTCCTCCTCATGCCAATCACCAGGTCAACACGTTTGGAGGTCAGATAATGGCTTGGATGGAAAATGTTGCAACCATTGCTGCCAGGTTTGTGACTTACAAAGTGCAAGTTTTTATAGCAGTTAATATTTACCTTATTTTACCCTTATCCTGCATTAGACGAGAGTTCAAAGTTTGTCACAAACATGCTGAGAGATTTCCTGCATATTACAATATATTAGAGTTTTACTTTAAACTCGAACACAAACAATAATAATGTGAGTTAAGTGAGAAATGTAAATAAGACTAGATATTTAGATCTGTGAATTAGTATCTTGCAGAATTATGTGTAAATATTTATTGTATTATTTCTTTTTTCTCTAGAAAAAGTTACTTTTAGAAATTAAAACTCCTCTGATTTTTGACATTATTATTTTATTTCTAACTTTTACTCTTTTACCCAATGTTATGTTTTTATTTTTAGAGGATATTTACATTTCATAAGTTTTTAATTCTGAATAAAAATGTTCTTTATTTTCAATTCAGTTTTAAAGGCTTTATGGATACCATGTTATTGGTTTGGTGTGGATATAATTAAGATAAAAAATGATACATAAAGAAACTATTTACAAGGAGGAGTATGTATGTAATTATGTTTGAACTAGGGCTGTCCTCAATTAATCAATGGGACCAAGTGTTTTGCAATCAAGTGTTTTTTTACTCTGGAATAGGTTTTTTTATCAAATAAATTCCATTATAGTTTATAATAACAAAACAATATAGTTATTTAATAAAACACATATACATTTTTTTCTGTTAGTCACAATTAATCAGACTACCCTTAATTCATACTTTAATCAGCATGGACAAATATTAGTGCTTAATTCAATTTTTTAAATTAAAAGTGAAATAATTTTCAGAACACTCAGAACATGAAGACCAGATATATTTTAACAGTTTTAGACATTTTCTAAGAACCTACATTTTATGTAGTAAGTTCTAAACTTCTTATTCTGAAGTTCTAACTGTACAAAAGTAAGATTATATATTTTTTTGTTTAGTTTTAGATTCGTTTTTTTTTGGGGGGCGTACAGAACATGACATCTTATCTGTTGCAATAAACATCCCAAAAGCAAAAGTTTTGGAAGTTGTTTTGGCAAACCATTAAACCACCAAAATTTCTGAAGCAGTGGCTAGATAGAAAAATGCCAGTTAATCAGTTAAAACTTCATTACCAAAAAATATATATTTCATCGACTGATCGTAAAGAAATAATACATTAATTTGCTAATTATAGTTGATTATAAAAGGAAATCTTAATTAATTTTAAAGCAATTTTGAAATTGTGCATTTTTTTTTGAAACAGCCGTTTATGCAATGCTCATCCAACTCTAAGGACCATAGACATGTTTCACTTCAGAGGCCCATCACAAGTAGGAGATCGCTTGATCCTGAAAGCTATTGTTAATAACACATTCAAGAACAGGTGAGTGATGGTGGTTATTGTTCGGATGGGTAATGTTTTACTCCACTCATGGACGTTATCTGTGGATTTGCAGTATGGAGGTGGGTGTCTGTGCTGAAGCCTTTTCTGGAGAGGAACCACTGAGGCACATCAACAGTGCGTTCATGACATTCGAGGTGCTGGACGAGAAAGGAAGGCCACGTCCACTGCCTCTGATCAAACCTGAACCTCAGGTGAGGAGTCCAATCTCTGCTTTTAAAGTGTGAGCACTCCAATGATTCAGAGTAAATTCATAGCTGGTGTGGATGCTGTAATCTTTTGCAAAAAATTGTTATTAAAAGGGTGAATTAATCTGGTTTGTATTGTCACAGGAGGGAGAGAGGAGATGTCGGGAAGCACTTGCTAGGAAGAAGATAAGACTAGATAGGTAAGCTGTTATTGCGTTTCGCAGCACAGGCTTCATTTTTCCTGGCAGGGATAAAGATCTTTTTGGGATATTTTTTTAAACATTTTGGCAAATTTGGTATTAATAAAAAGTTTTAACTGTTTAATTCCTCTTTCATATTTTGAGATTGTCTGCAAGTGCTCAGCCAGGGGTGCCTCTCACTAAACATAAGACATAAAAGTGTGACATAAAACAAATTGTACGGTACTAAAGTCATAGCTAAACATAGGCCTGCATTTGTATTCAGTATTGCTTCATATTACACAAAAACCAGAATTGCTTTTTAATTGAAGTAAATGTTTCAGAAGAATTTTGTAAAAGAATTGTTTGGAATAGTTTAAAAAAAATAGTTTACCATTGCTAGAATGTTAGCAATAGAGCTAATAGAGATTTGTACTGGCATCTTTATTAAGCATATGTCAAAAGTAAGTAAAAAAACACTTGCTAAACATTTTTACTGGAATTCAGTTCATTAGATATATGTACTCATTGTCCAAAACAGTTAGCTTTAGCTAAAGTACATGGCAGCTTTTTGTAAAAAAAAAAAAAAAAAAAAAAAAAAACGGCATTAGTATGACTTGTCTTAAAGGTCACCTCTTATCCATCCATGTTCTTGTCTGTTCAGTCCCTTTTCAGGGGTCACCACACCGGAATGAACCCACCATCAGGAAAGCTCACCTCTTACGCCGAATCAAATTTTGGAAGTTGTTTGGACATACATATAGGAAAGATTTTTTAAACTATAAAGCTCTTTCAGTTATTATATTAAATTAATTAGAAATAGTTTTTATTCACTGGTTATTTATATAATCATTATATCATTATATAATGTTATTTAAATACTTTGTTTAGTCAGGTAAAAGGTTTAAATGTTAAAAACGCTTGCAATGCAGGCAATGCCATTTTTGGTATTCAAACCGTCATGCTCCATCTTAGCTCCACCACCATCAGGATCTGAATCTGATGTGCATTATCTGATGTGCATTATTTATTATGTGCATTATGTTGCCATGTATTAAAAAGTTTACATTTTTTTAAATATTAAAAGTAATACAAATATTAAAAGTAGCAATTATAAAAGATCTGAAATGCTATTAAATGGAAACTTCACTTGCCATGTTCAATAGAAACATAAGATTAAAGTCACATGATGTGATAAGGATATGTTAGGTGACCTATAATTCACATGCAGACACACAGTATTTTTGATGTTCAGTTGACTGAAACTTAATCTAAAATAGGAATAGAATCCCTAAATGTATTAAAAATGTGCACAATGAACCTCAGAATTGTCATCCTATACATTTTCAAATGTTAAAGTGATTCATCCATCATCTTGTCGGGTTTCTTCCCTTTCGGGGTCGCCACAGCGGAATTAACCGCCAACTCTTCTGGCATATGTTTTATGCGGCGGATGCCCTTCCAGCCGCAAACCATCGCCAGGAAACATTCACACACACTAATTCACATTCATACTCTATGAGCAATTTTGTTCACCCAATTCACTTAAACCGCATGTCTTTGGACTTGTGGGGTAAACCGGAGACCCCGAGTAAACGCACACGATCACTGGGAGAACATGCAAACTCCACACAGAAATGCCAACTGACCCAGCCGAGGCTCGAACCAGTGACCTTCTTGCTGTGAGACGACCGTGCTACCCACTGCGCCACCATGACGCCCCAAAGGGATTGTCTCAGCAGTCAATATCCTGACAGTCATTGAAGGAATTCTGGAGTACCCATTATTTATAATGTAAAATGTTCTAGGTTTACAGAATATCTAACTAATATAAGCTTGCTAAAAGAAACATTCAAATGATTTTCAGTAAAACATAAATCACACTACAATGTGTTAAAATATCCATTCACAAGGATGACTTGCTCTTTACCTGGTCTCTGTGTCTCGTCAGGAAATACATCATCTCATGTAAGCAGACTGAAGTGCCACTTTCTGTCCCATGGGACCCTAGCAACCAGGTAAACTTCTAGGTTGAACATTTATAGCTGTCTTAGTCCAATTAGACATGGTATAAATCTTAGCACATAGGCTCCAGCAGTCTTCTCCTGGGATCACATTTTTATCTATTCTTGTCTTAACTGAAGGTCATTGTCAAAATGTGAGAAATAAATATATGGTGTTCAGGAATGACTAAATAATAACAGAAACAAACTATGTAATGGAAATGGCAACCTTAAGATGGGTTTTTTTTAGTTTTGCTTTAAGTTTGCAAATTGCCCTTCACGGCTCCACACGTACCAAATCATCATCAAAAGCATCTATAGTTCTTCGCTCCATTGCTAACTACAAGCTGACAAAAACACACAACACAGATCAAGTTTCATTGTCAATGTCTGACTCCATCATCCAGTGTTTATCATGAGGTGCAAGTCAAGAAAGTCAGTGGAAGTGCTTCGACCAATCACAGAGCTTGTGAGACTTTTATACATAGTTATTTTTCAGAGGTGTGCATCAGGTTTGCAATGGTGTCAACGCAGGGTTAATTAAATTGAGGTGTACAAGTTAACAAGTGGACAGATCGTAGAGGAGCACTGTAATTAAAAATTTCTGAAATATGAGAATATCAGGAAAAAATATAATCTGTGAGCTATTTGGACATGGGCTGAAATGCATAGAACAGTTGTGGAAGAAGGAACAGACTCTTACAATAAGCATCCACACACTATTCGAAACTCCCTCAACAAGCTGCACAATAGGAGCACTTTACAGTGAATAAAATAGTAGATGATTTAGCTGCTTCTCTAATGGTGTTCTTGGCCAAACAAAATGATGAATGCAGCAAATTGGAGAAGATCAAAGAGGCTAAATGGTGAAGGTGCTTGGATTAAATCAAATTTATACACTGACAAACTGTAAATGAGAGCTGTTTTTATTTGCAGGTATACTTGAGCTACAATAATGTGTCCGCCCTAAAGATGCTCGAAGCCAAAAACAACTGGAATCTCATCTCTAAGAAAAATCATGTAAGAGCTGTTCTCTGGTTTCATACAATTTAAAATCCATCTTTTTGCAATGTTTTACTAGTTTTGTGTTATGTAGGTGAGTCTGTATACAGTGGAGGAGAGCCAGAGTCTGTGTTTCAGGGTGGAGGTGGACATTGAAATCCCAGCACAAAGAGCCTTCACGCTCCTCTCAGATCTCAGCCGTCGACCGGAGTGGGACCTGCACTACACGTGAGCACTACACAGGCTATAGGGCAAAAAGGAAATTAAGATGAGCATTATGTGTTTAAGATGATAATACCTCTTACTTATGGGACTTTTTATATGTACTGTATATGTACTGTAAAAACTATTTTAAATATTTCATTTAGTAGCTTATTTAAATACTTGTTATGTAGGCAAGGCAAGGCAAGTTTATTTGTACAGCACATTTCGTACACAGGGTAATTCAAAGTGCTTTACATTGGAAATAAAGAGTAAAAAGAAAGTACAGTCAATAAAATCAAGCATAAAAAAAGTCATTTAAAAGCAAAGTGATTAAAAACTGATGTGAAAATAAGATGTGACGTACAGAGGTAAAATAGTTGTTTGGACGTTGGTGCTCAGTCGACAAAAGCGCAACTAAACAGGTGAGTTTTTAGCCTCGATTTAAACTTGACCAAAATTATTGGCACCCCTGATCTCCTCTGGAAGCTGGTTCATCTTTGGGCTGCATGGTAACTAAAGGAGTATTAACCCTGTTTGGAATTAACCCGGTATAGACCTAATTTATCTGATCTGAGGATCTCAGCTCTCTGTTTGGTGTGTATTCACTGAGCATGTCTGTCAGGTATTTAGGTGCTAAGTTATGTTTGGACTTGTATACGAGCAGCAGAACTTTAAAATCTATTCTGAATGAGACGTAGGGATGATATCTTGTGGATTCGGACCACCAACCTCTCTCAAGGTAAATGATTGAGTGTAAAGCTAAAAAAGATAAAATGGATTCTTTTTGGTAGTGCAGTTTCTATTTCACTATATTGTGAGTTGACTTGCACACTTCTCTGGGTTCTCTATGGGTTCATTTTTAGACTTTTAGTTTTATTTAAAAAGATTTTATTTATAATATAATAGAAAATGCTATGGAGTAGGTGCTAGTTTTTTGATACATGTAAACCGGTAAAAAAAACATGGATACCAGCCTTTAAAAAATGTTTTCGTTTCTAATATTGAATGTGATAAACTGTTAGTATAATCCTATAAGAGGAGAGAAAGTAATTTCACATACAAATAATTGAATATTACAAAAAGCCATTGCAATGTTCAAGCACTAAGTAATGCTTAGTTATATACATTATTCATATATTGTGATGAATTTAATTTAAAATTTTACTGTTTATCGGAATAATCAAGAGATTAGTTTTCAGATTAATTTTTTATAATGACAGCCCTGCAGTTTCTAAAGAGTCCCCTAATAAACTTATAAGCCCAACATGCAAAACTGAACATTTTATTACAATATACAACAGGCTAAAGGTACTAATTACCAATTTTATCTCAATTGAAATGTCTTATAAAATATTTAATGACAGATGCAACACATCCAAAATGAGATGACGTCAAACTGAATATAATTTCAAAAAAGTCACCACGTTACAGATACAGAAGTGGATGTATATAAAAACTGCAGTAAAATCCAATGGGCCCTGGTGTTCTTCAGAGGCACCCCTAATTCAATTTTTTTTTCTTAATCTACGAAGAGAAATTCAGTACTCTTTTATTCTCTGACTAAATTTTTGCTGAAAATCTGATCACAACAACCTGTAAAGGCCATGGACAGCTAAAAAAATATTAATGTTCCATCAGTAATGAATAGATAAGGTAGATAAACTTAAGTAATAATTAAGTATAGTAACTTTTTCACACAGCATTACATATAAACTATTAAAAAGATCCATAATTTAACATAACATAAAACAAGATCTTCTCAAAAATAAACAAAAAGTTCCTTTATTCCAGGTTTCTCCTGAGATTCTTGAAGCCCTGATCAAGCACCAGCAATCACATTTGATTTTGCAACTTTGATAATAAACTTTGTTAATCATGTTGTCGAAGTATTTTGATGCCATTTTGGATGGTGTTGGGGCTTACTTATCCCACCCCTCCACAAATGTATCATATCTCCTTTACCTGTGCACTCGTGCTGTGACGATTCCAACATAAACACATTATTCTCTGCAACATCATCTTTGCTGGTGGAACGTGCAGCCTGAACAAATCACAATGTTGAGCATGAGCCAATCCAACAATTGTTTATTCTTACTAATCCTAAGTGTAACAGTATCTGCGGAGGCTCGTATTATGCATTAGGCCGGTGACCCCATGTGCCTGGTTGAAAATCTAAGGGCTTCTTTTCTACTGTGAAAAAATGCCTATTTGTTGATTTTGTCTTGAGCAGTCTGTGTGAGAGACTCATCCCAGTTGACGAGGATGATTCCATCTATCGAGTCGTGACTCCTTCGGTTAGTGAAGGAGGAAAAGTTCAGGACTTCATTATGCTGGCATCTAGAAGAGCGCCCTGTGATTGTGGGTGAGCACTGCAATAAAAGCACAACACTTCTTTTTTTTTACTTGCAGTACATGAGATCTCTGAACGAGTGAATGGTGGCATTTTCAGGGATCCATATGTGATAGCACTGCGCTCAGTTTCTCTGCCGACTCATTCACCGATTGAAGGCTTCAACAGGGGAGAGGTGATGTGTGCTGGCTTCACTGTTTATGAGGTGTCAGAAAGTGTCTCAAAGGTAGGCCAAACGTGTTCCTTTATATAGTTGACAACTTTGTTTGATTTCAAAAATCGCATCTTCAAGACTGTAATAAAAGCGGCTATCAGACAATAGTTTCATACAAGTTAATATGAGTCTTCAGAGTATGGCTGCTTTACAGAATACCTCAACTGAAAATCATAACGTTCCAGCTGTTTGCACAGAAATGTGGCTCATTGATGTCTGTCCAAATCCCTCCTAAATGATAAAAATTCATCCAAGGGTTGTATTTTAATCACAACAAATAAACCACGCCCCTCCGTGTCAAATTGTAAATACAATCAACCACTCCTGAATTCAATGACTTTGAAGGTCTGTGATGTTTTGCGACGCTGAGCCTCTTATTTAAAACCTTCTTTTGCTCATTCCTTTATCAATAAGTGCACATGTAACAAGAAACACTTTCTCTGTAAGAGCAGTGCAAATATTAGTGGGAGAATCTGAATCAGAAATGGTGCTAAGAGTAGTTTCTTTTGTAGGAACCTTGTTGTACACCTTCTGCAAATTAGATATGATCAGAATGATAAAAAATGTTTTTGAACACTTTGAACTTTATTTTAAATTGAAAAGTGTTAAATTACTTTTTACAAGTTACACGCAATATCTTATACTTCTATGTTACTTTAAGAAGTAATAGGTTACTGTAATACATTTCTTCTTTTAGTTACTCCTAACACTGCTCAAGTGAAATTTGCTAAAGCTCAAGAACTCAAAATATAGTCACCTGAAGTTTTTTTGAAGCATAACATGTATCTGACTCCTGTTTCTAGCAGATAAACTATCGTGAAGAATAATAGCCAATAAGAAGACTTTTAATGTCCAGTCAAAGTCTAAGATGGTTTATTTGACCAAATGTCTTGAAGAGTGGAATACGAAGGATGTGTTTGATAACAAATGAATGTTTACCACAGTGAAAAAGTAGAGCTTAATCTAACAGGGTTCTGATTTTGCCCTAGATTTCCTACTATAACCAGGCCAGTCCAGAAGTGCTACCGTACATCTCCACAGACATCGCAGGACTTTCATCCAGTTTTTATTCCACATTCTGTGCATGCAGCCAGTACCTGCTAAACAACACCGTCAGGACAAACTCCACTAAACTCTAACTTCACACATCTAATCAAGCATTTACATTTATAATGCATCAAGCTGCCGCTGTTACTGCTGGCATCCTCGCGTATGGTACACAAGGTCTGCACACTTTTGGTAAAAATTGTTGCCAGTATATGACATATTTACAAGGGTTCCCATGTGGGAAAAAATAATATAATAGATAGAGACAACGAAAGCAATCTTGTACCAAATAAACTGGAAGATGTATTCACATGTCATTATTTTCCAAAATGCACAGCAGGTCTTGGATTTGAGACATAGCCATGACAATTATGTGCTTTATTTGAATAAAGCTAAAGATTGTTCTAGTCCAAAATAAAGAATGTCAAGTTGACCCCAGTGAAAACAACTAACTTCCTGTGAATTATTACCTAATTTACAGTATGAATTTCAGGCTTTTACTTACATAACTACATTCAATCATTCGCTCATGTATGTGATCACTGAGACTAGCTGCTTGGAGTCTTGGTTGGTGACGCTAACTGATGTTTGTCCATCTAGCTGAACTGATGCTAGATTGGATTTCGCCATTGCGGATTTTGGGCCAATTAAAACTACCTTCGTTGTGGCACCATTAAGTTAAAATTAAAAGGTTTTTAATTAGAAAGTTATTTGAGAACCATGATTCAAGTTCTGACAAGCAGGCAGTCAGGGATGAAGGGATGAGGGAGGACTTGGGTTTGGTAGCGATTAAACATTCAAAATGCTTTTTTTTTTAGAATGCGTAGAAAGGTGTAACTCAACTGAAATAGCTTTGTAGCCTGATGCATACATTAGATAGATTAAGCGAAGTGCTTTCAAGTCATGAATCTGGGCAATGTAAATCTTTCGACTTTCTTCTGCCACTCTCTTCAGTTGTTTTGTCTTTGGCTCTCAATTTTTTGCTTACTTCTTAATTCTTCTCTTACTCAGTTTATTTAAAAAATATTAACATTTAGATTTTTCTTTTTTCTTTTTATATTTTATTTTAACTGATGAATGATACACAGATTCATTTCCACAAACTTTTTTTTAACTACAACCTTTCCCGAAACCTCAACCATGAATACCAAACATTTTAAGCAACCATTTGCTACACACAACTGCAAGTGAGTCTAACTCTACCCCACTGGTGGCAAATGGTGTTGGCTCTGTGAGCAGTCTAAAAACTCTTGGGTCAACAAAATTCAAACTTAAACCTTGTTGGGGAAAAAAAGGAATTCCATCGAAATGTTATGAATAATATTTCCTTGCCGTATAAATATAATTTATTCAATGCAATGTAATATTGCAAAATTGTATATGTACATTTATGTTTAAAAAGTTGACTATTTTGGTAGGTATTTGTTAGCAGCATTTGTTGGTATGACTTTATAGACAGTCTAATTTTATGTGTTTATAGTGCACCTATTTTCCACTCTGTGACATAATCATGAACAAATCTCTCATGGTCAGCGGGTGTTTTGGAATAATTACTTTGCAATACCCACAACCCACTGATAATCTTAGATTCCCGCTATTTTCGCTCTGTATATTTGTGGTGTATTAAAGAAGCTCCTCGGTCTGTTAGATGCTTGTATGGCCATTACATGTGTAATCCTACCATTGAGGCCTAACTTTTCTACCTGATCCCTCTCACAGTCCACAGTCAATGAGAAGCTTGGCTGTGCTTGTATAAAACTCGTAAATCCTGGTCCAGTCGTTCGATTCAGCGCCTCACATCTCAGCTGCAGAGAAACCTCCTGCCAGGTTCCTTGAAAAAGTTCCACCATTGACCCCACAAGCTCCTCTGTGTAACCTTCACCCAAAGCCTCCTCAGGCCAGCTTGGAGCCAGAGTCACAAATGGAAAAATTTGATCAACGGTCCTCAGAAACTCTTCACCTGATATGTAACCTCGGATTGGGAAAACCTTAGGGGTTATGTCCATATTGATCCATGTGGGATAAATCAGAAGGTCTTGGTCAAAGGCTTGACGAAGGAGCTCCAGTGTGGAACTAAGTAGGTTCTGCGATTTAACCTGCAAGTAAATTCCCAAAGGTTTCTTGGAGGACAGAATCAAATCCAGACATTCCTGAAGAAGCAGCTCCGGTTGGGATCCATAAACGATGGAGATATCTTGTTGATCCACACTTGATATCACAGGTATCACCAGCATTCCTTTAGGGCCTTCTGCAAAATTGTTGATTAATCAATATCAAGATCTAGGCATATTTAAAGAATCAATTCAACTGAAGGTGTAAAAACTACACCTTGAAGTAGAGAG
Organism: Danionella dracula; assembly: GCA_900490495.1. Taxonomy (NCBI): domain Eukaryota; kingdom Metazoa; phylum Chordata; class Actinopteri; order Cypriniformes; family Danionidae; genus Danionella; species Danionella dracula. The sequence goes on from UELW01000100.1 coordinate 5,934,739, forward strand.
AGCAGGGACGCTTTATCGGTGACTGTGTTCCACTGTATATTCAGTCCATCACTTCTCTCTGGCCTGAAGTAGTCAACAATGTTTCCACCAGGATAGAATCTTCTAGATCTGTTTTTAAATTCTAGAAATAAGAGTATTAATACATTTGTTGTGAATATGCAGGCAACGCTATGCATCAAAATTAAAACAATTGCAAAGACCGAAAAGTAGAATACATGAATTTCAATTTATGCAGTATTTAAAAAAATATTAGACATACAATGTCAAAATGATGCATTGTTCATCTTAATAGGCTCATTTCAATGTTAATGCAGGTCTATAAGAGTGTAATATGAATGCAACAAAAAAGAAAACATGTATCTGGCTGGAAGAACATGATTAAATGAAAACCTCTCAAATTCAACATGGAAAGAAATTCTAAAATCTATGAAGAGGTGACAAGTTTTGTTGATTGTTTGTAGAGGAATAAATATTGTTAAACATTTACAGATTACACAAATATTAACTAATTAACTGAAAAAAGGTTCAAAGTCCAAATACCAGACTTTTAGTTTGTAATTTTGTTTGTAAAAAACATTTTCAATAAGAAAAAAGGCAGGATGTTGTGATCATTATACAGATACATTATTTCTAGATTTTATTTGTATTCAAATATAAAATGTAAACTTTGAGGAGAGGTTCACCCCTGAAACTAGCAGGCAGTTTTTCCTGAATACTTTTGAAAGTATTTGTAGAACACACTGAACAGCTTTTATCATCATTGAAAATGTACTGAAAGAAAACCATCTTTTAAGGGAGAAAATTCAAACTCTAGAATTTCATTGAGAACTGAATCTTAAAAAACACATTTTTAACTTTTTTTTAATCACAAAGACATGCACCTTAACCTGAAGTATTTACATTTTTCCTTCAATGACTTCAATTAAGGTGGATTCTGGGACTGAACACTACAAGTCATACAACTCCCATAGTTCATATCTCAGCCCCTGATTGGCCCATGGCAAAACATGATATCCTCAAGCAAAGGAAATTACGCTGTCACATGGATGTGACGTAAATCTTAATTCCTCTTCTTGAAACAATAAAGAAGATAGTTTTTAATCTAATTCTTAAATCTAATTACTTTTGTTCATAAGAAATGTTTTAGGTCATAGAAGACTCATTTTGAGACTGAGCTAAGAAATGTCAGCGTTTTCTTTTAGCAAAACAATATAAAAAAAAGTGAGGCCACAGAGTTCATGAGGTTAAATTAGATAAAACAAATAATAAAGAAATGCCACTCGCTTGCTGCTTCTTTGAACTGTGAGAGCACAGGCTCATAAATATCATAATAGATGCGCTGAGGGTTGCTGTTGTCTCGGATGAAGAGAAGATCATTGACTGTGGCGTTCTCCTTTCCTTGCCACAGCGTTAAGCTGAATCTGCATCAGGAATTCTGTAGTGTGAGTAGTATCTATATTTTATGTTCTGAAATGTTTGAAGGAAAGCCTCAGTTACCTTGAAGATTGGCTCAGTAGCCAGCTCAGATGTGGCCAGCCATTCTTGGCCATCAGTGCATGAACTGGAAATGTGATTTTCTGACTAAGATGTTTCACAGTCGCGTACATCTGCTCCACCATACTTCGAGTGTAAGTCACACTGGGAAAAATGGACAGATAAAGGACCTTCCACCCAGGAGAGATGGTAACATCAGGGAACTTCTGCTGGATGACCTCAAAGAACCTGGTGAAATTAAGGAGAAAAGCACAGTGGTCTATTTACAGACTCAAAATGGTTTATGGTTATGTTGGGAAGCTTGTTTAGTTTAGACTCCTCTCGTTTTAATTAAAACATTTAGTAGCACTTTATAATAACTACGTACTATTAATCATTATTTAAGCATTAGCAAATAGTTAATACATATTTTATAAAGCATTGTTTCTACATGACATTTGTAAGCAGTTTAAAAATATACGTTTAAGCAATGGGTTCATGGACTGCAAAAAGAGATATGTTAAAAATTATAGATGTTGTCCCTTATCACACTCGCCGCATGTGTTAGATTCCTGCACAACACAACTTGAGTTGAATTGAACAAATTTTCCCTGCAAAAAATCACATGTCACAGAGACGAGGTAATTAAATGTAAAATGTCCATGCATGGAGCAACACCGTCTCTGTGTCGTGTGATATTTTGGAGGGAAAAATAGTTAAAAGGAATCTAACACATGTAGCAAGTGTGATCAGGGGCAACGTGTAATTTTTAACACATCTCTTTTTACAGCGTGCTTTATAAGCAGCTACATGATTCACACTTTTCATTGTTTAAAAATCACATGTTGCTAACTCATAATTCATTCAGCTAGTTATAAAGCATTTACTAGCTGCTAGTTAACTGTTTTTGTGACCTCATCTAATGTGAGTACTATTAATCCTTTGTAAAGCATTTACACATGAGATTTTCGATGGACTGGTTTCCTCTATGTATATGTACAATGTATATACATTTTTCTACTCACTCACTGGCAAGAATTCATGACCAGGGACACCAACAATAATCAAAACCATTGGCTCATAATACTGCAACATTACACAAATCTGCCACTTGTCAAAATGTTAAGCTGTGTGTTTTTCTTACTGAGAAGCATTAACGACTGGCCAGAAGTTTGGAACATTAGGACCAGGAAGAATATCTGCATTAATCCAGACGGGCCGGTTGATCCCAGACTGGTTTTTCTCTCTCAGGAGGTTGAGTGAAGGCTCCACGGCACCGATGCTCTTAAAATCCAACTTAATCCCTAAGAAAGACAAACAAGTTAAAAATGTTCTAATAGAGTTCTGCATATAAAAACTTCTTTCCAGTTTGCTTACCCTTCTTCGATTTGAGCACAGCCTCCAGCCACTCCTCCAGAGTGTTGTCACTGTAGACGTCTGGTGGATGCGCCATGATTGGAGTGTTGGTTTGATTGGCTGTGTTGTGGCCCTGTAGATTTACATCAGCCTCCAGAATCATGATTTCACCTAATGTTTAAACAGCTGAGTGATAACACTGTATTATATGTAGATTAGGTTATCAGTTAAGGTAGATTGTTTGTTAATCATATCTCACTCGCATTTAAATCAAAATAGTTTTATTATATAATAACTGGCAAAAAGGACAAAGGTGTTGAGATAAATCAGCACTCTTACTATTCAAGGCCTCGTTCATCTCTGATTTACTGTTAGCAGAGTGATACCAGGTGGCATAAAGGCCATCTTTCTCTTCGATCTCTCCTGTTTGGAAGAGAAAGTCAAGCATGTCTCCATCTGAAGGGAAAAACTGCAGCTCCTTATCGACTGAAGCATCTGAGATCAGAAACAAATGGAAACAATCTAGTTAAGAGAGAAATGATTTCAGTCATACTGTTTGAAACACATTTTTACTATAGATCTGATGTGTTGTTTAACTGTGAAGTAGAATCATGGATTTTAAGTTGATTAGCTTAAGCTGCATTGAGCTTGAAAAATGCTAAAAGACATAAACACAATGAAATTCATTTTAAACTATCAACTTATTGCAGACATTTGAAACCTTCCATCGCCTTCACAAAGAACGATTCACAAGTTCACACATACTTGGTATGCAAATTCCTGATTGGTGGGAGTAAAAATGTGTATAGGCGAGCTGTCAGTGATGGAGCGCGGGGTAAAGGAAGCTCCAAGAGCCTAAATACCCCGCCCAATAAAGATTAGGTTTTTGTAGTGAGGAAAAGGATTGGTGGAGGGTTGCTGTTTAGTTAAAAATGAACTGAGATGAGATGGATTGGATTTGGGGGAAACTGACAAAATATGTGACTTGCTCCTTCGGAACTTTGTTAGCTAAGAAGCACCAGCTCCATATTGTAAGTCTTGGCTTTAGAATTGTTACCCATCACTTTCTGTTCACAAATTTGCAGTAAACAAAAGCTGTACTTTCATTTCTGATGAAGCGTAAAGAATATGAAAAGAAGCATACTGGGGAACTGTCTGCGAAGGGGCCCCTGGGTCCAGGACAGCCCTTCCCTGCTTTCAATCGTCAAATGGGTTGTTTTTTGAATGTTGACAAATTCACCGGAAACAGCTGGACCGAATGGCAAAATATAAACGAGGCACTCCTCCAAATTCATTTTCACAAATCCATTCAAATGTAAGATTTTTTATTGTTGTTGTTTAAAGCTTTATGGAGAAAAAATCTAAGACAATGACTAGTTTAGTATTGGTTTGATTTCTACAGCTGACCTTAAAAAACCCTGTTTGTTTTCCCTTTATCAAAGAAACTATTTTAATCATACATATACAAAAGAAAAGCCCCTTATCAAAAAACACTCTTATAACTAAACAAAGAGAAAGTTGCTAAATTCTGTTAATAAATCCAAGAAATGACCATAGCAAAGAACAATTCTGATAAGTTTGTTGACTGTAGGCAGTTTAACATCTGTGGTATGCTGTGCATCTGTCAAAAGGGAAAATGCACTGCTGTTGTTAGATTCGGAACGCGATAAATAACTTGTTATAAATTATGTTGGTAAAACCTATAACTTAAGAAAAACAATAGTACTTTTTAATCATCTATAATGCTAACAAAACAAACAAAAAGAAACATATATTAAGAAATATTGAAAAATAATGATTATTTAAACACACAGAAGAATGGTTTCCATACCTGATTTTCTAGTCACAAGCACTGAAGCTACAGTGATGATGAGCAAAAGAACAATAAGCCCGAGTGCAACACACAACATGATGAACTGCTCTCTGGTGAAGATCCCCAGAATTGTTTTCCCTTCTTTTCTGTCTCCCTCTTCATCCTTCTCGTTGCTGCAGTGGTTCTCCTTTCTGTCTTCCATATTATTTGCATATACCTCACTGAACACTACTTCGAGTCCAGAGACCATGTGGCTGTGTCAATGCCATGAATGAAATTCTGTAGCTCATATCAGTCTGTGGCTTTATCTCCAGACCATAAAGCTATGATAGGCTGCACTTTGTATTCTTTTAAGCATCCGCTAGCAACAAAGGCAGAGGAATGTACAGTTTTGCTCAACATAAGCAATCATTAGCTCTATGCATAAATTAAATCACAAACTTCTCTTACTCATCAGCCATGGGATGCAAAAGATTTCTATTTTAACAAACAAGACTACTGTATGTTGGGGTAAATAAAACCGCTGACTACATATTTAAAAAAGTGAAGATATGTACTGTGTAGACTATTTAACAGAAACGTATACATCCATAGTGCGTCTCGCAGCAAGATGGTTGCTGGTTCAAGCCTCGGCTGGGTCATTTGACAGTTCTGTGTGGAGTTTGCATGTTCTCCCCGTGATCTCGTGGGTTTACTCCAGGTGTTCTGGTTTTCCCCACAAGTGTACAGACATGCGGTACAGGGGATTTGGGATAGTGTATGAGTGTGAATGAGTGTGTGGATGTTCCCAGTGTTGGGTTGTGGCTAGAAGGGCATCCGCTGCATAAAACATATGCCAGAAGAGTTGGCGGTTCATTCCGCTGTGGCGACTCCAAAAAGGACAAAGCTGTTTCATTTAAATTATTCTTAGATGAAATGTGCTATGTGGTAGTCATGTACCAAATTTTTTTGTGGCGTTTTCCATTCAAATTAATAAAATATGAGTTAACATCTTGAACAGTTTTAATTATGTATAATCTATTGTGCCAGTCATTGGCTGACAACATATATACAGTCAATATACTGAACCAGTGCAACTGGTCATGTACTTATCAATTAAAGCTGCCTCTTTATATTGGAAATATAATCTGTAGAAGTTAAATAATTCACAGTATAACCTTAAACATCCTCTTCACTTCATCTTGCTATAAAACTATTAAAAAAGGAATGCTTGTACCAACTTGGCAATTGGCAGATATTTTTGTGCAACCTTCTACTTGCTTTCAAAAAATAACCTTTTTAGAAGAACATTGATCAAACAGAAGATTGAATCAGGTTCCAAAATGTATTATGATAATTGTGTAAGTTGACATAGAAGAGAACACCCCTTACATTTCTAGTAAATATTTTCAAAACATTTATATGAAAACACTACGGAAATAAATCTTTGCTACAATGTAAAGCAGTAAATGCTCAGCATGTGTAACAGTATAAATATACCCCCATTAAGAGAAAAAAAGATTAAAAGTAGCAATTTCCTTCCCTGGAGTCACACAACTCATGCCTACCCATTAGTTGTCTTTGGAAAATAGAAATTCGCCGCAGAAGATTAAGGGCTGAGGGATCAGTCAAGGCTACTATACACTGAACTAACTACAAGCAGTTTGCTGAAGACAACCAGGCTAAGGAAAGGGATTGCTCTGACTGTCTCCTGAACTTATTTGGTTTCAAAAGTGTGTAGTGGAAGGAGTGCAAAGACAAGAGTCTTGCATATGTTCAAGCATGGTGGGGGGAGTATGCTGATCTGGGGTTGCAAGAGTGCTGATGGTGCTGGAGAGTTACATTTTCACCATGAATGCCAACATGCACCCTCCCTTTGAAGAGCAGGCAACTAGGCAGGTCAAATATTTTAACTTCTTAAACTAATATTTTTTTCCACTACCCAACCGCTCAGCCTTCTCTGCATGGATATCATATCATGCCTAGTCACATATAAATCCCTCACTAACCACGCAATACTGGTCTTTGTATTTAGAAGTGTGATTTGGAAAATTTCAATAACATTCTGTTCAAACAACTGTTCAAGCCAATCAGCATGAGATAGCAAAATAAGGACAAGGTGCTATTGGTCTACAAAAGGTATGCGCCACAACGACAGAAACAGTGAAAAACCAGACTATCTGATTTTTTTATCGAGTGCCGTCTGTGGTCTCTGAGTTGAGGGGTTTTCAGGCAGAATTAGTCTTAGCTTCCTCTTGGTTGAGCCTTCAGCTGAAGTCAAGTACTCCTGGATCACGGGAACCATAGAGCTTCCTGGGTCTGAAGGTTCTGGCTCCTCTACTACGTCCTGCACATTTGAGGTCAGTGGAAGTGTAGTGTTTGAAGCAAAGGTTAGTGCATCAGAGAGATCCAGTCCTGCATTTTCAGCTGTAAGAACGTTTTGTTCTTCTGGAGGAGGAGGAAGAGGTAAACTGAGCTCCAGTGGTGGAACTGACTCTAGTTGAGGTTTCTCACTGGTTTCTACTTCAGGTTGGTTATCTTCAGCAACATCCTCTAATGACTGCCTTGATTTGTGGAAGTCACTTTCCTCCACATGTCTTTTTCCATCAATGCTATCTTTAGATGCGCTGCTAGTTTTCTTTCCATCTTTTCTGCTAGTTTTTGTCAGTCCCTTTTTGCATCTAGCTTTCTCCTCTTTCTTTTTGTCTTTACTCTCTTCATCTTTGGACTTTGGATGAACTCTGTTTTTCCGTAGAGGGTTTAAATTAAATTTCACTCTCAGTATTTTGTTATTCTGCCCATTGGCTTTCAAGGGAGCTTTTGTTCTCTTATGAGTATCAGCAGAGCTTTTCAGCATGGATTTATCACTCTTCATCTTCGTTTCTTTCTTTCTTCTGTCAGTTGCTGTGGTCTTCTCTTCAGGTCGTGGCAAATCAAAGGTTACACTCCTCTGAGAAGCTAATTTAAACCCCAGTTTTCTCCCGGTCAAGATGTCTCTGTAAAGTTGAGCATCATACAACTGTGGTCTGCTTTGGTTCAGTGAGGAATCGGTGAAGGGAAATTTCTGGTTCTTCTCAGCTCTTCTGCACTCAAATGTCTCGTGACAGTGAAGACAGCTAATGGTCTGGTAAGCAGATTGAGCTTTGGTGGTTTCAGTCTGGAAGTTTCCAGGGGTTTCTTCCTTGTGGATTTGATGTGGGTGTCTAAATGTTTCTCTTTGGAGAGCTGAGAAGTGATTGGTGAGCGCTAGCTGTTGAATTCTGACCGAAGAGACCCTGTCAGTAGCCATATGGTGCTGAGAGGCAGGATTCGGTCCTGACAGATGACTGTCAGGGGAATCTTTATGCCTTTCTAGACTCGTATCTATGAAAAAGCGAAATATTTGGACATATATTTTTGTCAATTATTTTCTGGTAGCTGTAAATAAACTCAATATATTTTAGCATTAGGAATAAGACACTAAATCTAACCTTTAATAAATGTACCTTTGACACTTTGTTGAAGCATAGACAGTGGATGATTTTCTGGGAGGTGATTGGCTCTCTCCATGATGAGGCGTGTAGAGCTGCACCTCTGACAGGTGAAGTGATTCTTTAGATCAGGAGGAGACGGATGGGATTTGTGGTTGGTGTTGTAGAGCGCATGGCTCATGGACAGAGTGTCCTTGCCCTCGCTGAACTTAAACTGGACCGTTTCAGGGCTGAATGTGCTTCTTTCTCCAGCTCCACGTTCCTCCTGCAGCAGCTTCATCTTTCTGCTGAGCTTGTGATAGGCAATGCCAATGACTCCCAGAGTCATCGCAACACCACCTTCATTAGGAACATGGAAATATTCACAAGTATATTATAATTAGCATTTTGCTGCATTTGCAACATTTGCCATCAAGAATTCACATCATTTCCTGTTCAAAATAAATTAGATTTAGTAATAAAAAAAGTTATTTCTAAACTGCCGGCTGTTGTTTTATCACTATGACTTGTTTTCTCATGATACTGACAACCCAAGAGTTGTTTTCTCATGATCATTGTCATAATAACTAGTTCACAAGTACACACTTGCATAAATTAAGCCCCCCCCCCCTCCCCAAAGAGTGGTTTTCTCACAATAATGACTTGCTTTCTAAATCTTGACATACCAAAAGTGATTTTCTCATGATACTGACTTGTTTTCTCATGATCTCGACATACCTAGAGTGGTTTTCTCACGATAACAACTTGTTTTATCATGTTATTAACAAATCAAGAGCTGTTTTCTCATAATAATTGCTTGCTTTCTTATGTTCATATTACCAAAATTAAACTTATGCATTATTTCCCCATCATACTTTTGTATACCCTGGTTTAAAGATGTATGGTTAATTAAGGTAAATTATGTAACATTTCTCTGCTAGAAGATGTATTTCCAAGAAAAAATTAAACCACTCTTTGTGTAACCAATGCGGGACCATCTGTTAAGAACAAGACAAATGTTATGTATATGAGCAACATGGAAGTGCGTGTGTCATTAGCCAATGATTGCCAAAGTTACATGACAAACATAAGCTTGGATTATTGTAATATACTATTTTAAGCTTTTTAAATAATGTGACTACAAGGTCACATGAGCTCAACGTAAAAGTTGAATTAAAACTATGACTTATTTTACCAAAAAGTACCCCTTTATGTTCACAGTCCAGAAAAATTCTTATTAAATTAGATACTCACCCAAAAAGGAAAACACAATGGCTACAGCAAAGTTCCTTAAGTCCTGCTGAGAAGTGACGCTTCTCCTTGTCATGATCTCTGCTGGTATATTATCGTTCAGTGGTACACAATTACTATCAGTGATCTCCGGCACAGTCTGCACAGATGAGTTTTCAGCATCTACACACAATATCTTCTGCCCATTGTACAATTCTCCACTAGGACCCTGATTGAATCCTCTGAGGAATGAAGCCAGTTCTCTCAGCTCACATGTGCACCTCCACGGATTCATCTCCAGGTTCAGAGCTGAGAGCCTCGGCAGGTTAGAGAAGGCATCTGGAGTGCTTCTGAGATGATTTCTCGAAAGATCCAAACTTCTTAGATGAGGAAGTGCTTGAAAGCTGTCACGGCTCAAATACACCAGTAGATTGTCAGACAAATCCAAAGTTTCCAGGTTCCTTAGGTCAGATTGAGCAAATGTGGAGGAGTTCAAGTTGGTCAAAAGGTTTCCATCAAGCAGAAGAGTTTTTAAAGCTGAAGAACTTTGGAACCAGGAGCCATGGATGTCTGTCAAGTAGTTGTTCCCCAGATGAAGAGTCTCCAGTGTGTTGAGCCAGGAGAAGGTAGAGCTTTTGAGGGTCTGACTGGAGATTTGGTTGTGGTCCAATGAGAGTGTTGTAAGGAATGTGAGGTTCTGAAAAGCCTTTTCCATGACACTGGTAATGGAATTGTGACTCAGTACCAGTAACATCATGTTGGATAAATCAGACAAGATAGTGCTGTTTACAGATTGGATGAGTCCATCTGTGAGGATCAATGCTTTGATAGAGCTTGGTGCACCTAAATGGACAAAAAAAATTAATATGAATGAATATCAGCTACTAAAAAAATAATAAAATGTAAAGTTCATTGTAATAATTCACCAAAAAAGTTTTCAAATGTAATCTGTGCATACCGTTGGTAAATTTTTATTAATTTCTGTTGCATTTGAGGCCTTAAAACTCATCCAAAAATATAAAATCTATTTGGAAATTTGTATAGTCAGAGCTGTATAACAGCTTTACATTTCAAACCTGTAAATAACTATTGCTAAATCAACTTCACATTTAGCAAAACCTTTGCAAAGCACCAATTTACTTTTTAGCAAACATTCTCCTTTGAAGATGATACATGTAGAAAACTTGTCAAACATTTGGACAAGCCTTGAAAGTTATTTATTTCAACATGTTTTCCACATGACTATTATTAACCTTGAGAAGAACATATATGGGATAAGGCTGTAGACAAAAAAGTGTATGAAACTACACTCAGCCCGTTATACTAATGTATGGCAAAAACCAAACAGGTATTTTGAGTAAAAATAATTGATTATCTATCATTAGTTTAAGAAACTGGCTCACAAAAGGATTAGCCAAAGGAAAGGGAGACCAAACTTCACCTTTGCAACTAAATTTGAATCGGCAGACTAAGAAATCGGAAGTTAACAAAATATCCCAGATAAATGTCACATTGAGTTCTAGCAGCAGACAATTTGCTGCATCAACTGATATAGGATTATTGCTTGAATCTGGCCATAATGGTACAACTGGTTTTGGTCTAAAATCTACAAATTGAGTTCTAGTCACCACAAACATGGCTGCTAATGTGAAGAATGGAGAAGGGTATGAGGTGATTTACGGATTTATTAGGAACTGAATACAAGTTGAGCCAGCAAGGCTAGCCCTGTTTCACAGAGTCCAATACAGCTAGCGATAAGTTTTACCATAGTTTATTTTTCAATCATAGAGATACCAAACATTAATTTACCTAGAAGGAGAGTAATTGAGTGATGTGCCATTAATGTGGCCTCTACAGTCACCTGAAATTAACCAAATTGAAATGGTTTGGGATTTAATGGACTGCAGCGTGTAGACTTGTATTCTCAAGGTTTTGGGACATATTGAGTGCACTTTATATTTCATAATTAATATCATATTTCTCGTGAAAATTTGTATCAGAGGAAGTTCTTAGAAAAGTAACAACACTTTACTCACCAATGATGCTGGTGAGCTTCTGACATGTGATGACATGCTCAGAGCAGATGAGACATGAAGGTGGACAGAGGAACACCAGCTCAGCTTGCCTGAATATCAGCATCAGCAGAAATAGGACACCTGAAAGATCATGTTCATCCACATCAGTCACTCTTCCAGATTTTCATACATAAAATAATCTCTCCTTGAACACATGTTAAATGGGCCTTTCAAACCTTTATGAGAAGCACACCAAAAAAAGCTCCAGCTGGCCACTTTATAAGGTTCACTATGTATAAAAAAGGCTATTTAAATTTAGGGAACTCAATGTAAAGTTTGTCCAATCTTGCTTTAGATCTTGCTAGTGATAACAGCAACTTTAAATAACATTTTAATGAACTTCCTGATTTGGTAGTAGTTTACATTTGTATGTTGTTCTAAAATTCGGCATAGGTCATTGAAAAGTATGTTGCTCTACAACAAATGTTATTTACACATCAGAGTGCAGTTTGTGAATTTACTTTATGTGAATTTATGCAGCAGATGTCCTTCCAGCCACAAACATTCACACACACTCATACACTATGGACAATTTTGTTCACCTGACTTATTCAACGATACTTTTATCGCATGTTTTTGGACTTATGGTTGAAACCGGAGTTTCCGAGTTAAACCCACGCGATCACAGGGAGAACATGCAAACGCCACACAGAAATGCCAACCGACCCAGCCGAGGCTCGACCCAGCGACCTTCTTGCTGTGAGATGACCGTGCTACCCACTGCGCCACCGTGACATGATTAGGTGAAAATCAATATAAGGACTCGATGTTGAACAGGACACCAGGGCAGCAATACATGAACTAGGCTGAAGGAGATTTGTCCTTACCAAAAGACAAAAAAAAAGACAGCAGCGCATTGGAATCACAAAAGGATTCTTTGGACAGTGTATATCATGGGATACTAAGAAAAGTTATGATACACTAAGGTATAGTTAGGACATCTTTTGAGATAAATTTGGAATTTTGTTTATTACTGACTGTCAAGTCATCAGTAAAGTTAGCCACAGATTCAACGATTTGCTTTTTTGGAGTAGAGTTCTAAACACTCTTAAAAAACAAAATGAGACCTTTTTAATCTGTGTAACACTAGCAACAAGCTACAAAAGCTGTAGAAATATTCCTTGCACACATATTCACAGTAATACATCGCTCGCCAAAAGATTTCTGCTTAAAACCACCAACAGCTTCACTATAAAACATTCCATTTTTCCTCCACTGGTTCTACTACAGTGAATATTTTCATTTTCAAGTGTTTGAAATCTTTTATCAATGTAATGAACTTCCTTACAATTTAACTAGTTAATTTATTGCTGGAATATAAATGTGATCTGAATGTCTATCATGTTCGATTCTTCATATCATGTTTCTTTTCCTAATATTTTAGTTTCAGATACACTACACAGTTATCAAAATGTTGTTGTTATGCAATTTCCTAATTGGAAAAAGGAGCTCAATAGGTGTACCTAATAAACTGGCCAGTGGGTGGCTGTTATTTTCTCAGAATCAGTTAAACACTACACACTTCTCATGATTCAGCCCTGAAGTCGAGAAGTGCTGGACTTCCAAAGTGTTGTGTGCTGTCCATGCTTTTTCCAGGAAAGACGTTTAAATTAAACCTTCAGCAAGAACTCAAACATCTGCCAACAGAAGAAAAAGGTAAGAACTCCACATAGTAAAATAAAAAAGAGAAAGTAGTTTTGTTTTGTCTCCATCTCTCAAGAGAACTCTACCTGGTGCTGTTCTCCTCTGACCTCTGTTGCCTGGAGACGGTGACTGCAGCGCGACAGACGAGGAAGGTAGTTATAAAACATGCATGATGCTTTGCTTCTGCACAGCCATTCAATCCGCTCTGTTTAGTGTGAGATAAAGCACCTCATATTCATCTTCCACAACAAGCTGATGACTTCTTATTTGGGGTTGTACCAAGTACCATCTCATTTTTTTTTCAGAGAGGTGGAAGAAAAAGGTCATCACAGGATCACACAAATTTTGAGAATTTGTCATTTAATGACATGAGGTGTTGATTTTGAACTGGAAGAATCTGAGTGATCCTCTAATAAAGCTATCAAAACTAAATGAAGAATGTATCAAGTATATGGTATTCTCATCTTCACTGGATACATTTTAGTTTTAAAGCAAATCAAAGTCAGTTTTCCTTTTCTTAAAAGAGGTCAAACTGAAATGTTTAGCATCATTACTGCAATCTTTAATGTACCACAAACTCCCCCAAAAAACCTGTCTTGTATTATGAAACTTGCTGTGAAAACCAAAGTCCCTAATAAATTCAATATAAAATGTAATAATTTGGATAACTTGCTGTCTATTCATGGTTTTTATACTGATCAAATAACACCTTTCTTGTAGTTGGATAGTTGTGAATCAATATATAGGTTTACCTGTTAATTCTTTTAGTTGCATGTATTTTCTACACATTTTCCCTAAGTTTAAACTACATTTAAATAGTTTTTTTGCAAAAATATGTTTTACGTTATGCTTTGTGCATTTTTTTGAAGAATACACAAAATTGAAATACACATTTTCCCTTAAATTCATTATCAGATAAAATGTATCAAATGAAATAAACAATACATTACTACAACATTAACACTTGTAACATACTAATTTATTAAGATCCCATGATGAAAGTTATTTTGTTGCACTTTTGTTTGCAATAACTTTCAAGAAATACAGTGGTTCTAATACTTTAATACATGAATGTACCAAATCATTTAATTACATTACATAAAGCATATAAAGAAAGCCAGGCAACTTTGCATAATTCAATTAATTCAAATTTTGTACAATTTATACATATTAAAATATAAGTGCAAACTGTCAAAGATTACGATTACAAAAACTTTTCTGCTCACCAAATGTAAGCCACAGAAATTCATGTCCATTGGGCTGCGTGTTGAAATGATCTTCATAATCTTTCCACTTTTTCCTTTACGTATGTGCTTAAGTCTCACTGTGTGGAGCTCTGTTCTATGCAGTTAAGAGTAAACGAAGCATGCGCTGAACCACTGTTACCGGATCTCTCAGGTGGACCCGACATATCCATCACTCACGCCTGACAGCCAAGAACAAAGCCAGGTTCGGCTTACACCCCTCTCAAACACACCCTGAACTCACAGCCAATCAGAGATGGAGCATTTTTATCCAATCATTATTTGTAAATGTAAATGTGATGAAGTTCTTCCATACTACCTCAAACAGTCACCTAAGTGAAGTTTTAATTAGAGTTGTATCACCTTTCACTTGATTGGTAGATTAACTGTAACACTGAAGTACCGATCTTGAATTTTAAGACAGTTTAGGTCTATGCTGAAACAGTGTTTTCACATGAGGAGAATCATCTTTCCAGTGGCTCCAGAGCTGTTGATGATGTCTTCATGAGCCTGGGCTGCCTGCTCAAGTGTGTATTCTGGGCCGATGACGGGCTTCAGCCAACCAGCCTCCATTCCTGCGTAGAGAGCTGCTGCACACTCACGTGTATCACTCTGTAAAACGCACAGACAGCAGAAAATGTAGTCTGAAAATCAACTTTGGGGGTCAAATGTAATCAGTTATCAATATTAAAGGCCTCATAATTAACCTTATAGTCATCTATGTGTTCTGTTACTGAATTACACATCTCAATCCAATAATAGTATGGCTGACTATCATTGGGTTTTATACACAACAGAGTTTATATATATATATATATATATATATATATATATATATATATATATATATATATATATATATATATATATATATATATATATTTTATGTTATTTATTTCTTTGAGAGGAAATTCATAGTTCACTACCATCAACCATTGATTAGCGTTAAATCATATAAACGAGGGTTTCAAACACAAATTTGCAACAAAAGGTAAGTTCTTCATTTGAATCTTATCTAAGAGTGCCACAAAAAATAAAATAAAATGTAAGCTTTAGCCTTTAAAGTACATGTTTTGATATTCAATTAAACAATGCAAATGCAATTTAAAAAAGGTAAAAATATGGATCAAATAAATTAAGCCCCGTTAAACACAGGGTTGAATAAAATAAAACATTAGGAACAATTTAAAGTAGTCTTGGCACAGTCATTCTGCCTTAGTAATCCAGAGACACGTGTGTTTTAAACAAGCCATGGCGAGTTCCTTTAGTGGAATCAGGTGTGTTACATGAAGGTTGAAGTGAAACTTTGTAAGTCTGTGGCCATCCTTGCAAACCCATGGATAAGTGTTATTCATAAAAAATGCTTTATTGTAAAATCAGCTGACTTGTGTGAGTTTTAGATGGTTTGTGTAATGCATACAGCACACAGAATGCGTGTCTCCATTAATTATAGCTTTAGTGTGAACATATACTGCATTTTTTACAACTTATTGTACTTAAAAGGAACCTATGACTTAAACGGCAAAAGTGAAATTTTACATAAAGTGTAAAAAGAAAACTTTGCAAACAGAAATTGTCAACCTCTTGAATTAAAAAAACAACTTCATGCTTGTGGCTTCAGTGATTTTAAACTGTGATTTAAACTAAGTATGAAAAACTAGCAGAAGATTTCCGTCAGACCACTGAACACAATAAAATCGTTCCTAGTTCAGGTGAGCAATAAGCACCTAGTTTCATTAAACTTTCTGTTGTTTTCAGTGACAACAAAACCTTCAAGAAAATGTTTACTTTTTAGTTTTTAATTTTGTTCTTTCAACTAGCCAATTATTACCAATGCACACAAATATTAAAAAGTCTCAAATGTGAGGTTTTGGGTTTTCCCCCAAAAGGATCATCAATAAATTCTGACCACTATTAAATACAGTAACGTAAAAAAATTTAACAGTTTCCAAATAATCCAATGTATGGCTATCTATTAAACATTCTGTCAATTAAAATTAAAACACTTTATATATACTCAGTATGCCACGGTACCAGAGTTGCGCTGCTCAAAGCCACACCGGTGATGCTGATCTCTCTCATCATGGTGTCTCGAGGGTCGATCTCAATAGGGCCTCTAGAACCAACAATCTACGCGGAAGAACAATACGATAATCAAAGAACAGCATGTAAACAAACAAACAAACAGCAGCTGTCCTCACCATTACTCTGCCACCAGCATCCAGCAGCTGAAGGTCATTGCTGAGGTTGACATTGGACAGCATTTCCACGATCACGTTCACACCTAGACCATCGGTTGCATCCTGAAAACATTAAAAATTCATTAAAGGTAAAACTCTAATTATTGGCCAGAATGGACACAATCAAAGACACGCATTTCTTTGTTGTTGTCTGCTCAGAAATCAGGAGAGCGTTTGCACCGTCAATGCCTTCCATGAAGTGAGCAAACGAACCAATCACAGCATTTTCAGATTGCATGTAACTTGATTGCACTGCTTTAGGCGAGTTAGTGAGAAGGAACAGGTTAAAGAGCTTGTGGTTAAAAATGTGGAGTGTTTTTAGACAAAAGTATATATTTAATAAGTTAAAAGTGTTTGTACACTGAGACTTGTAAGCCTACTTTGTTGCAGATAAAAAAACTAAATGAGTATACCTTTGAGTGAATTTGGAACACGATGTCCTCTTTAAGAAAGAAAAAGATTTAGGAAGGAGAAAGGTATGGAAGGAAACCTTAATTTTCTCCAGGTAGCCCTGTTCTCTGTGGTTGAAAGCCATGTGAGCTCCATTACTGAGCAGCAGCTTCATTCCGTCTCCTGTTCCTGCAGTTCCCAGAACCTTCAGACCACATGCTCGGGCAATCTGGCATGCTGCAATGCCTACCTGCACATAAACACACATCCTGTCAAGCAACTAATTAATGAGAAATTTCTTACACAGATGAAAAAAAGGTATATTTCATTTAAATCTTAAATGTTGTGTGTTACATATTCAATTTCTGGATGAATACTGCCTTTAATGTAAAAATTGCTCATCATACTGTACCCCTCCACTGGCTCCATGGATTAGAACGCTCTCTCGTGGTCTGGCATGAGCCCTATGTTCAATGAGAGCACATTGTAAAATCTGTACAAAAACTCTTATAAATGTATAAAACACAGAGTTATAGCATCACTTTTTTAAAAGATTCTTTTTGCAAATTATGGGAGCTAATCGTTACACTTGAAATCATCAAACCACTCATAGATCAATAGTGTCTTGTCCCTATTTTGAACGTTCCCATTGATTGACTACAGGCTTTTCTGGGAATCAGACAGAAAGTATTTAAAAACATAACATACTGTCCAACTTGATTAACACTGTAAATTGTTATATTAACATTTTTTAAAGTAAAATCTAATGTCAAAATATAAGGTCATATAATTTAATAAATATAATATAACTCAACACAACATAAAAATGCTAAATCATTAATTACATGTTCCTACTTCGTGTTGCAATACGTTTTATCCCCACAGTAAACTTATTTTAAAAGTTGCAGTTTGTATTTTTTAAAAGGATAATCCTTCATGTGATTGCTTTGTCTATCTGTCCAGAAAAATCCTCATAACCATCATAGACCCATCATCTCACTTGTGCACTAGAGCCCGGTACGCAGTGAAATATGGGATTCCGATCGCAGCACCCTGCTTGAACTCCAGGGACTCTGGGAGTTTATGAACAGTATCCTCTGAGGCCACGGTATACTCTGCATATCCCCCTGTCACAGTAGCTGTGGTGAAAACACGGTCACCTGCCTGGAAAAAAAGATGAATATTAATATGAACCAGGGAAAAAATAAAATAGGCTAAACAATATCATAAGGCACGAAGATAACAAGGCACCTGCAGGAGGAAAACGCCTTCCCCCACAGCTTCAACCACACCAGAGACGTCTGATCCAGGGGTGTAGGGTAAACTGGGCTTCCGAGCGTAAGACCCGGAGCGGATGTACGTCTCCACAGGGTTTACACCACATGCATGCACTCGGATCAGAACCTGCATTGGAAAAAAAAAAAAAATAAATATATATATATATATATATATATATATATATATATATATATATATATATATATATATATATATATTATATATATATATTCTGTCATGTTCTCCTTTTGTAGTATAACAGCAGCACTGTAAAAAGTGTTTACTGGTGTTAAACTGTCTGTACCATTGAATGTATATAGCATGGATATATATATATATATATCCATGCTATACACATTCAATGGTACAGACAGTTTAACACCAGTAAACACTCACAGTACTTTTTACAGTGCTGCTGTTATACTACAAAAGGAGAACATGACAGAAAAGAAACCAACTTGCAAAGCAGTGTCAGAAACAAATTCTGTCAGTCAATCTCAGTTAGCGATTAGCAAAGCCCAAGGAAGCTAGTATTCTGTGTTAACTTGAATTTTTCCTCTGAACTTAAATTAAGAATTCCAAAGCTTGACCTCGACCAATGGAAACGACAGGATGTTGCGACATTACGTACAGTTTAAACAATAATTAACCGAAATTACTTTTATTTATACCATTAACCGTTCATATATAGCGTAAAATTAATTATTGGATTCCTTTGTACTGAGCAGTTATATTTAACCAAAAGTGATATTTAAAGTGAAACTTCAATCAGTTAAACTCTAGACCAGGGTGTTTTATAAAAAAAAAACACCTCATTTGTAATAATCAGTATACTGTAATTTAAACTTGCTATAAAAAAAAACAGTACTTTTGTTTTTGTATGGTTAAAAGATGGTCTTGAAAAATGTTCGGATAATGTACAATGTCGTTTCACATTTATTTTAGTATGTCAAGTCCTCTAAAAATATTTGACAGATTTCAACATTTACTTTTAGAGTTCACTTAATCTTGAAACTGTCCATCATGTAACATGGGACGCAAATACTTTTTTTTCATTGAATGAAGATTAAGGTGGTTAACGTGTTTTGTCAATTCAGCAGCTTATCTCACAAACTAATCATTCTAAAAGTAACTCACTTGTTTATGAGCAGGATGTGGCAGAGGCAGATCCGAGCAGAGCTTTAAAACAGAAGGGCCTCCAAACTCTGACACCTTGATAGCTCTCATTAATTTCATGGAGGCCATTTCCACTCAGCTGAACCAAGCAGTCCTACACGACAGAACTTTGGAAGCTGGACTGCTAAACAAGCATTCACTCAAATACACTTAAAACGACGACATGGTTTTTTTTCCAATCATGGAATAAAGGTTATGCATGCAGTAAAGTAAGAAATACTTTTCGAATGTAATTTGTAATGCACATTTCACAAGGCAGTAGAGATGTTCTCACCCTGTTAACTGGTCACGCAGCAGCAAAGCGCGGTTCGCTTCCGTGTCCTGTTTTGGTATTTCTCGGCCACCGTACTCAACTGGTGTGGGTCACAACAATAACACGCGGCAACGTAAATATTCAATAATCACATTAACGTGAACTAACAAGGTTTTGTTGCAGTATCGTGTAACGATAACATAATCAAGTAACGTTAGTCACAATGGATGGTGATACGTTTCGCCAATGGAAGAAGCAGTGTCTTAATAAGTGTGACTTGAGTAAGAAAGGCAGTGTGGACGAGGACATCGCTCATGTCGTGTCCCTCATCAATAACCAGGATCGATTGTTCTCAACCAGCTCGTGCTCCGGCAGGATTCTTCTCCTGGACGCGGTGAGCCCACCAGAGGACCACAAGCTTCACTTTTCATCCCCTTGTCCTGAAGTTCATTGAAACACTGTCGCTGGAATTGAAATGTATATGTTCTCTTTTCTTACGACCTCCAGGCTACGTCAATGTTCTAATTTAAAATGACTATTTGATTCAATGCCTTCTAAAAATCTCTCCAGTAATGTTAATAAAACGGCTTAGTAAAAAACCCTGTTGGCTTAATGTTTGATTTTAGTACGTCGAGAGGAGGTGAAATACAGATGTACATGATGTGAAATAGTGTGATAATGTAAGATCTAATCAGCGGCAAGTTGTAGGTTTGGTACCTACCCTTTCCGGTTTCTGTAAAGTATTTGTGTTTCAGAATTTGCAAAAGTGTTTTGTAACTTTTGAATGTCTATTGTAGCTTTTTAGTTTGATATTCGCAAACAAAACCAAACATGATCATCTATAACTGTTAACCCTCATTATGATCCACTGCCACTGTAATTTAACTTTTAATTAGTAATTAGAAAAAAAAAATACTCTTATGCTTAAAAAAACGACATTTTACAATAGAAATGCTATTCGTTTTTCTAAAAATGTATGCTCTTATATCAGTTAGGGTTGCCAGCCGTGTACAAATTCGCACAACACAACTGATTATTCCTACCCCAAAAATCATTTCTTAATTAACTCCGGACAAGGAATTGACGTGAATAAAATATATTTCGAAAAAATGAAATAGAATGATCACTTCACCTTTCCCAGATTCACCTCAACAGATTGATATAATACCTGTAAAGGTAATCACATCTTGTGTAAACTTCACCAGTTTTTATTATATGTTATTACAACACAATGCCTCAAGAAGTCATAAATTAAAAGATATGAAATTACAAAGGCATTTAAACATCTTCTGCCTCATCTTCATCTCCGCTGAGCATAGATGAGAAAGCTCTCTTCTAAACTTACCTCAGATATTAATGAATCTGTAGCTTTCTTTCATTAAAGATGACATTCAGTATTAGCCCTTTGAATTAAATGAGAAAGGTGATGTAATGTAGCTGCAGTGCACTGAACATTCTTAAAATTAAAAAAATATATTCAATAAATAATTAGAGATCAGATATCTGAATTAAAAGTCATCACAATTTAATTAATTCTTTAAATGATATATGCATATGTTTTTTATTTAACTGGATGTGTTTTCAACTCAGGTGTCTGATTCTCCAGATGTTCAAAAGCAGAACTGTTCTTGGCTGTTTGTCACCCACCAGAAGTGCCAAAGGGACGACTTGGTGAGAAATATCAAAATTCAGCACAAATGTCCAGTCTATACAGGATGTTTTATTAAAAAATTGTTTTCTGGAGCAGCTAACCGGCCTGGGGAAGTCCACCGGAGATGCCACGTTCAAGTTTGAGCCGTTTGTTCTTCATGTTCAGTGTAAAGAGCTCAAAGATGCTCAACTTCTGGTGACTTTTCTAAATTCTAATCAATTTCAGATCTCGAAGGTTTGTGGTAAGCATCAACATTTTCTTTCTTTTTCCTTGCCTCCCAGCACACAGCAGCAATAAACTCCGGCTTCAGGAATTCTGGAATAACCGTGGGGAAAAAAGGCAAGATCATAATGGTAAGAGGCAGAGAGTGAAGTGTGTTCAGAGTCAGAGATGAATGGCTGGAGTAACACTGTGTGGTGTGCAGGCGGTGCGCAGCACTCACTGTCTGGAGGTCCCTCTGGGGCTCCGGGGCCACACACTCGTATCAGAAGAGTATATGGACTTCCTGCTTGGAGTCGCTAACCAGAAGATGGAGGAAAATCTGAGACGAATCCAGAGGTATAGACATAGACGGGTTTGGATGTGTGTTTTTTATTATAAATGTGTTAAAGATTTGGAGAGAGACGTTTAACTATTAAAATGACCAAAAACTCTTAGTTTATAACATTTAGTTAACAATAGTAACTCAGTACTTATGGCCAAAAACCTCAATGGAAACCTGCAAAGTTGCATAGCAGTTGAAGTTTATTTTTAAGTAGTATGTTGATATATACCATTATTAACTTTTACACATATAGAAAGAAAAGTTTCAATATGTGTATATGTATGTTTGTATGTATCCGATCAACTCGGAGAGTTTCATGAAACAATAGTGCCGTTAAACTCCAACTGTGTCATTAGATTAACGGCTGACTGATGACCGTTTTTTTTCTCTGACCTTTTCCTATTGACTCTTTCAATATTTTGTTAGCCAATTTTAAAATACATATTATATACATACATACACATGTAAAAGCAAAATATTATTATTTAAATGAAAATATACATTATGACATATATGCAAAATTTACATTATGCATTAAAAAATAGTAACTAAATATCTGTATGAAAAAGTGCATCAAACAGTGTAGATACAGATTATTAACAAATGTTGAAAATTCTGCTGATATATCAGATTAATGACTCTACCTCTACATTAGATGCTATTTTGTATTTTATTTATAAGCCATGTAGACTTAAACCCTTAAGGTCTGGATTTTTTTTCCTGCCTAATTTTTACAAATAAAATTTTATACTCAAAATACTATAAATTATAATAAAACGCAGACTTGACTTTTTTTTTTTGAAAAAGTTTGCTCCTATCCTTATTTCTAGTAATCTCAGAAGAAATGCACTAGAACGGAAGAGTTGCAGATTCAAAGATTTGTCTTTCCAGGCTCAAAACTTGGCAACAAGCTACAAAACCTTGAAAAAAAACCTCTTAAGTAACTATTTCTTTAGACTTAGCAGCAGAAGAGGAAAAATATATGATGTTTTTTGTTGTTTTTCCCAAATTGTTCATCACATAATGGCCCTGGTTTGCTTTCCAATAAACTCAGAATGAAGAAAGGATGCCCTGGTGAGCCTTTTTGTGGCTTTTATAGTGATTTTATAGTGAATAGATTGAATCAAAAATCGAACAATGGACGTCCCCATACAGAAAACAAAATAGTTTCTTTTAAAAACTGGTTTTATTCGCGCCATTGATGACTTCACACAACGTCACAGTTAGATATCAAAGGGCCGATTTCCCCGGAAGTGATGCACTATTCGGAAGTGAAGCCACGCCTTCTCTCGTGATATCCGGAAACAAACGTGCGAGAATCAAACAAAGGGAAAGACAGCAAGCAGCACAAAACTTGGACTTTTGTTATTAAAAGGTTTAAAAGAAGGTTAGTAAAAGAACATGTAAGGACTAAAAGAAGATGCTCAATTCCAGGCTGTACAGAAACCAATCACAAAAGTACGATTTATAATAGTGTTCTCTCCAAACGCCATTATAGTGTCTATCAATGTTGCCAGCTCTGTGTTTGTGTGTTAGGGTTGGTGAATTTGCTCGTAATATTAAAATGCTCTGTATTGATATCAAATCTTTTGTGTGTCATTTTTCCTCTGAAACAGATTCTATGATTGCCTACAAGCTGCTCTACAACCCGTGCAGGATCGATGCAGTTTAAGAGATGAAGCCGAGCAGATGAAGCCAGTGTACAGACGCAGGAGGAAACATAAAGGAGGCCACGGCAACCCCTTCCAGACCCTAGAGGAACATCAAAACTCTGAGGAGGACACGGACTGTGACCTGCTGTTCCCATCACAAGAATTCTGATTTATTCTTCATCTTTTTTGAAGGACATCGAGCCTATAGAAAGAACAAAGCAGAGTATATCTCAAACTCTGAGATGAATGCGTTTTCTTTGCAACCAGATGTGAAACCACTTTGAACACACCTGATAGGGACGATCTTCTGCAGACAGTGCTGTTAAAAGATTTTTGGATTTATTTGTTTTACTTATTTTTCCAGGAGCTCAGAATCTGTTTCATATAAATATTGCAGTTATTTCAAAGTGTAAGGGTAATTTATTTTCTTCTGAAGCTGAAATCTTCTGTCATCTAACTTGTTTCTGAGTATAATGTTATTTATATAAACAGGGCTACATTTAATGAAATACATAACTCAAAAGTTGGACCATGGAACTCGAACACTTGCTAATTGTGTTGAAATTACAAGTGTGTGGGTGTTGGTACACACTTCTTGAACAAGAGGGTGATGTCCAGCTCGGGAGTTCTGAAATCCTGCTTGGCCTTCGTCAGGCTTGTGAATAGAAGGACTACCCTCGAGTGTCGTCGTGCACAATGAGAACTGAAGCACAGTTTCTAACAAACACTGTGTGAGATTCATAACGGGATTTATGAAAGTAACCATATTTAAAAAAAAAAAAACACGCTATGGAATAGATTCACCAATAGGATTGGTTTTAATAGAATGTATAATTGTATATTTTTGATCCAATAAATGCTCATTTGAGTGATCAAACCAGCTTAGATGCTGTTTTCTAGGAACAGGTGATTGAGGCTGAGTTCTTTGTGGAGGTGTACACCAGTACACCAGCAGGTGGAGTACATGCACTCTTAAACACACTAACGTGCTGAAAACTACAACTTTTAGGAAAAACAGGGTTAAGAGGACAACAAAGCTTGTATCTGTCTAATGAACATGCATTTTATGGGGAATACACAATAATATGGATGTTTCACACTGCACATTTAAAGGGCAAATGTTTAGGGATTTATATTAGAAAACTTGAAGTAAGCTGATTTAACAAGCACAAGCAGCAATGTATTAAAGGGGAAATCCATTAATCAATAATACCTTTAACTATTAATTTCTGTTCATTTAAGTGGCCATGGCCTTATCACCAACATGTCAATGGTTCTCTTCTGAAGCGAAGCAGGTCTGATCCAGGAGGGGACACTAGGAAAACCAGGTTGCTGTGGAAAGTGGAACTAGTGAGACCAGCAGAGGGTGCTCACCCTATGGTCTTTGGGCGGAAAGATGGCGCAGTTGTGGAGTTGGTCGTCCTGTAACCGGAAGGTTGGCGCTTCGGTCCCTTGCCATTCTGGCCCTGGGCAAGCCACTTCGCCCACTTTGCCCAGCATGGATGTGTGTGACTGGTGGGGGGTGTTTGGTGGTGGGCAGGAGGCTATAGGCGCAGAATGGCAGCCATGTTCTGTCAGACTGCCCCAGGCTGAGGGCTACCAAGGTAGCTTATCACCACCAGAGTGTGAATGTGGAGGGAATGAGTAATTGTAAAGCATCTTGAAGTGTCTGGAAAAGCACTATATTAATTGAAGGAAGTATTATTGTTTGTGGGTCCTAGTGCCCCAATGCATTGACAGGGAGACTACTGTGACTGACTCGTAACAAATTTTGGGATATTTAATTAAAAAGAGTACCTTGCCTCCTACTCCCTGCATGCTAATTGACTACATTTCTCTGATTGGCTTGACATGTCTCCAGTGAGTGTTCTAGTACAGAGTGGCTGCAGTTGCTGCACACTATGGTTGATTCAGAAACAAAATAAATGTGATAATTTATTACAATAATCACAGAAACGTATAGAGCACAAAAACTTGAGATATTTGAGATTGGAGGGCGAAGACAAATAGGAAGCATTGTGTATGTTATCATTATTTGGCCTGTAATTTTGCTTATTGTGTCATCGACCAATAAATTGTCATATTGATGTTACAAAATAATTTTTTTTTAAATTTTCCAGTGTTTAAGACTATGAAAGAAGAAGGTAAAACATACCCTACTTTTTCCCTCTTTTATTTTCTTTCGTCGATGCTTGATTGATCAGCTGAAAAACTTCTAGTGCGAGCAATCAGAGATAGACGTTGGTTTGTAACAAATTCCATATTGTCTCTCGCCTACTGTAAGTCACGCTTGGAAAAAAGGTTGGCAGTTAATTCAATACATCTTTGTCCTCTTGTTATGAAGCTTCATGATGACAACACATGCTGCGTGACATGACAAGGATGAAGTGTATAAGTAGCTGGGATTTTATTCATGTAAAACCTTTAACCAATCACTGAAGACTTCAGAAGTAATTTTAGTATACAAAGTATACTTAATTAAATACAGTGTTTTAGAGATTAAATGGAAATTTCACACATAATTTAAACTCTGATAGTTTACATTTTAATTTAAAAAGTCATACAGATAATTAGCACTTGTAAAACGACAACACAATATTTGTAAATCATTTTCTCTTTAGTTAATAAACAGTGACCAATAAGTATTGATTGAAATACAAAATATTGAGAAATAGGCAGATGACATGGTCAAATATATAAACCAAATTAATCAAACCATTTCAGATAATATTATTTAAAAAATCGTTGTATTTTCAAATACTTTTATTTAAAAGTTGTCATGTTATTAATGCAAATAATTATAGCTAAATTAAATGTAACACATGGATCGACACGTTCACTCTGTTATTATCAAAAAGCTTAACCAAAGACTCACCTTTCCCCCAACCAAACCCTTCTAATGCTAACCTTAAAATAACATCAATTAGCCAGCTGAAAGACTAAGAAATGATTAGAAATGTCTGATAATTGTGAGGGGCATTAAGCTTGATTGGCAGCTTGAGCTGAAGGGGCATTAGAGTGAGTGAGAGGGCGGGAGGGGAGCAGGGAATTCTGGGACTTTGCAATCACTGCTCAACTGGCAGCTTTTGTAGCTCTGTGATTGTCAAGTGGGCCATTTGTGTGTCTGATTAGGAGGCTCTTGCTCTGATTTTACAGCTCTGTGTCCTCACACGTCCTGCGCAATCACAGCGGCCTCTTACTGTCACTCCAGGCCTGCTGATTTCACCCACCGAAGAAAGAAGACTCAGCTCAACCTCTGTGTCCTTCACAATAGAACGCCAAACTAGATTTTACTGTAGGAAACAATGCTTTAAAAGGAGCTAAGCTAATTTAGACAAAAACACTTTTTTGGGGAATATTACACTGATTGTTAGCAGCTGTATAGGTGAAAAGAAATGGTAAAAAAATGGTAAAAAGGCAACAACATTGTGAAACTAACAATTGCGGTAAAACACCATTGTATTCAACATATAATAATAGATGTATTGTAGAAAACAGTAAACCATTTATGTCAACTTTTTACAATGATGTTTAATAACGTAATATTTAAACACGACACAACCCTGTAAAATAACATTAGATTGTAGTAATGATGAACTAGCTATGCCATGACACTCGAAGAAAATGTTACGATTAGAAAACAAACTGGAACAACACAGTAAATAAACAAAGCAAATTAACTAAAACATACAACTTTATAAGAAAATAACCTTTGTTTCTGCTTTGTTAGAGCAGAGGTTGACCCAAAGATGACCTCTTTGTCCGGGGCGTTTTGATTTGCCAACCAAACCATTCGAGGAGGCTGTTGAGACGTCTCCTTCATCACTTGTTGCCCATACTCTGTTACAGCACTTTCTGTTTTTATTTTGTGCTGACAAATATGAATCAGCGCTGTCGAAAACTCTCTCTATTATTAGGTTCAATAACTCCTAACGGAGTCAAGACCCACAGACAAATGCCAGGAACTCTCCAAAGTCATGTGACAGATGGCACATCTTTCTGGTGAAGTGAAGTGAAGTGAAAAGTAAAGTGAAAGAGACCAGTTAGCCAGATATGGAGCGACCCATACCCACGAATTTGTGAGCAATCAGTTTAGTGAACAAACTCACCGTGAACACTCACCCGGAGCAGTGGGCAGCCATTGCTGCGGCGCCCAAGGAGCTGTTGGGAAACTGGTGCTTGCTCTTGTTTCATCACTCACACCCCCTTCAACTCGGTGGATTTGTAGTTTGAAACGGTGACCTTCTGATCTCGTTATTCCCCAGACCACAATTGCCATACTGTTCGGTTCTTGGCCAGATTCTTCCCAATCTTTGGTATTGAGTGCAAAACTAAAATACATTTCCACCCAAAATTATTTAAGACGTCTGCAGTCTTTAAACCCTCAAAAACAGATACTTTTGTCATTTTACCAGAAAAATAAAAATACTACATGATCTCAAATTTCACTCTTTAAAATCAGAAAGCATTTAAAAAGGAGTTTGTATTTTCTATTTCTACTTGTGTGGGTTTCCTTCCACAGTCCAAAAACAGTTCCCATCAGTATTGAATGGGCGCAGTGCATGACACTGTCCACTATTTTTTCCCAATGTAGACAGAAAATGTGTCTTTGTGATATCTATTTTGTATTTTGTATTTTTTATTTTATTAGATGAAGATATTGAATCTTAGATATTTAACAAGGTTTTGCTTCATCCATTCTTAACAGATCTCTTTTGGCTTTTACACACCTGTGCATCTACGGCACTGCAGCAACCACACTTCATCCATCTGTGTTTCAGATGTTTTCTCTGTCTGTGACTGAACAATAGCTTCCCTTAATAAACAAGGACACACTCTTCTTGTGTTTTTTTCTCTCTGGGATCATCTCATTGCTATTGGGATGTTTTGTGCCATTAGCCCCATCAAGTGGCGAGCCAGGTAACTTCATTCAAAAACATAAACAGATGAGCCAATCACTGCAGTTTGATACGCTGCATGAAAAAATGACTTGCTGTGTTTCTTGGAAACTGACACATCGACACTTTGCGCTTTTTCTGACAGGTGTATAAGGTCAATTTAGCTATCATGTATTTAAAATTAAACATCTACTGCTTGCAGCAGATGGATATGTGACGCCTAGCGTGCTGATGCCTAAAATCAAAACGTGTTCTTAGAATCAGAGCTGTGTGAGCCATAGGTCTTCTTGATGAGTTCATTATGAACAAACTACATTCGAACCATTCTGTGTCAAGTTTTCCCCCCCTCTAAATAATATATTTCTCACTATTGGCCAACATTGTAAATGCTATGTAGTGAAATTGATTACGTTTAGCACATGTTCTGCTATGTTTTTCTTTTGGCCTTTTTGTTAATGAATGACACAATGTTAAGAATTGTCTGAGATTTTGTTTCAAGTGTTTTCATGCAGCTTCATCATTTCCTGTAGGAAGTATATCTCTGTTTCAGCTCAACAGCTGTGACATTCATGTATTGATTACATGCTATAGCATGGTGGGCCTCTCCATCTCTTTCATACTGTACAGCACAAGTGCTAGAGGTAAAAATGTCTGAAAGATTATGGCCAAACATAGGGATCACCTAAAAACCCCTTTGATGAATTAGAGCTGAAGATTGAGAAGATTTATTCGATTTGCTTTCATCTCAGGCAATGGTTTTCTTTCGAGAGCCTGGTGCACTCCAAACTTTTCGAAGCATGCAACTGTATCCCAAAGGAAAGAAAAATAAACTGTTGCACACAGGGTACTGTATCATTATCACAACAAAGCCTGTTGGAGGGAGCTTCTGAAATCTGAGGATAGAAACATCTGGAGCATGTTAATCAACTGGTGAATGACGGATGACTTTTATTCTGCCTGCTGACAGATTCGAGGCGGGCCTCCTGGTCGATTATGATACATGATAATGACATCATTTGACTGAAGTGGACCCTACTCATGAGTCTCTGTACACATCAGTCAGGGCCTGTTTAGCTTTTTACACCATATTAACTTCAGCTCACTGATGTGGTAACCGAGGTTCCTGTTTTAATTAATGTCCATGGAATCGTTCTGCTTGATATAAACATGTGAGGGTTCCTCTTTCAATATCTGTAGATTGATTGAAATTACAAACATCTGACTGCAAAAAACTAAATGTTTAAATGTGTTATTAGATGCCAATTTTTCACAAGTTGACATGATTCCTTGTTCAAAATAAACACCCCGTATAAAAAAAATAACATTTAGGTTTTTTTTAAACATCCTTATTAAAATTCAAACAATTCAACTCACAAAACATCCATCCTTCCCTCTCTCGATCTATCTATCTATCTATCTATCTATCTATCTATCTATCTATCTATCTATCTATCTATCTATCTATCTATCTATCTATCTATCTATCTATCTATCTATCTATCTATCTATCTATCTATCTATCTATCTATCTATCTATCTATCTATCGATCGATCTATCTATCTATCTATCTATCTATCTATCTATCGATCTGTCTATCTGTCCGTCCATCCGTCCGCCCGTCTGTCTCTCTCAATGTGTTTTTAATGAAATGTTGCAAACAGGTACCTATTCTATTTATTTACTTATGAAGTACTGTAAATCTGGATAATAACAATATACACATTTGATCATTATGTGGTTAAAACCTGTGGTTAAGAGTTGCACAGTTTTATGAAATCTAAGTGTAAAATAACATCTGTCCTTTACAGGGAATTCAAATGTGGTCAAGTTGCAGTAAAAGCAGAAAGCTGTTCCAAAAATGAGGTTAATCATCAGATTAGCATAAGTTCGGGAGGAGCTTAGCTGATAATTGATTAATCATATGATCCCACCTACCCATATCATCTCCAGTATATTAAACCAAAGATCTAACATCTACATCGTGCAAGCTATCCCTCCTTCCACCCCTTCGCCACTCACCATGCATGTTTCACCCCATCTCACTTCATGATCTTCACGTTGTTAAAACAACGAAGAGCAAACTCAAAAGTAGAAAACTTATATCAACCAATGCCTTAGAAGACTTTAATCATATTTACTCTGTAATTGTACCCAGCTTAAACTAATATTATGTATCACTACTAAATAATTTGTTTGTTCAACTGAATATCTCTATAATAAAAAAGCTTCGAGGGATGGGATTTTAATTTTGTGTGGCATGTTTTAATATTTGTCAGAATTGCATGTAGTATGGCCATCTCTCATCTTCCTACAGTAAATCTGTGCAATCTCTCTCTCTCTCTCTCTCTCTCTCTCTCTCTTGGTGTCTCACTTTAGTGTAACACTCTTCACAGCCCTCCTGATGAGTTACCTGGAGGCCCCCTCGAGCCTTTTGGGGTCGACCTAGTGATGGGTGGCGTGCTGCCTGCCACTCGTTGGTGGGCCGGCTGTAATTTACGAGATCTCCTGTAATTTCCTGCTGGTTTCTCAAGTGGTTGTGGGGAGGAGAAAGAGCCTTTTCTGTTTGACCTCTCTCTACTTCATGCATCAGCCTGAAGGAAATAATTACCAGGAAGCAGAAAGGAAGAAACGAGAGGAAGAAAGAAGCATGAGCTATAAACAGCTCCTGACCTGAGCGCTTTCACTGTGGAGAGAGCACAGCTATAGGTCAAAGGTCAGGGTGGACATTCATCGTGAATTAAACTGTGTTTGAACTCAGAGACAAAGTGCATGTTGTGACGCAGGACGAAGTAGGTACAGACATAACACAGGACGAAGAAACTAACTGGGATTGAGATCAGATGCATCTAAAAGGTGGTAAAACATGAGAAGTAAATGGCAATAAAAAATACATTGTGTTTTACATGGTGTAAAACAATATTGAAATGAATGAATAATGTAAACTTAGAAAAAACATACAAATACAAATATTATATATTTTGAAATATTGTATGTATTGAAATAATTATTGAAACAAATGAATAAGAAATATTGTAATTTTTATTATAAAATATAAACAATTACAATTTAAAACATTGCATTTCAAAATTTTGAATGTGAAAAAAAAAACTATTAAAATTAAGCATAAATAAATGCATTCACTGTTTGTACAAAAGAGACATGAGAAAGCAGCCAATAAATGTTGACTCTCTTGAACTAATTTATAATCATGCATTTTAAATTATTGTTATCTATATATTTTTTAACTGCATTATGCATCATGGTTAAACAAGTAGCGTTTTCTATCAGTTTGCTTTCACAAATTTAACCTGTGTTAAGTGTAATATTTAACTGTACTCAAAGGTTACACAATACACATTTAACATATTATTACTATTTATGTTAGCTGCGTGTTCAAACCATCCATCCATCCATCTTCATGTCGGCTTTATTCCCTTTCGGGGTCGCCACAGCGGAATGAACCGCCAACTCACTGGCATATGTTTTACGCAGCGGATGCCCTTCCCTGCCACAACCCATCGCTGGGAAACATTCACACACACATTCACACTTTAACACTATGGGCAATTGTTCTTATTCAATTCACTTATACTGCATGTCTTTGGACTTGTGGGGAAACCGGAGCACCCGGAGAAAACCCACGCGATCACGAGGAGAACATGCAAACTCCACACAGAAATGCCAACCGACCCAGCCGAGGCTCGAACCAGCGACCTTCTTGCTGTGAGACGACCGTGCTACCCACTGCGCCACCGTGACGCCCCGTGTTCAAACCACTTACAAAAAATAAACTCTAACAAAATTTTTTTTAATTATCAGATCAAAAAAGTAAATAAATAGTAATTGGAATGGAAAAAGTTACATGAGTATGTAAATGTTTTCATTTTTACTTTTGCATTATATAAAGAGCACTCAAATATAGATCAAGATAATTACCACAAATGTTTTTTTCCATCTCAAAGGTCTGTAATAAAGTGAGCAATTCTAAATTTTACACGAAACACGTTGTTTTAATTGTGAATAGTTTAAAACACACACAGGGTTTCGAAACCTATGGCTTCCAAAAACCCAAGTTTGTCAAAAATTAATTTAGTGGAACCTAATCATGTAAGATTAAAAGTGAGAAAGGCTTCTGTACTGTACATAAAAACAGCCTCTGGAATTAAGCCCTCATAAATTGCTAATGTGCTTTTAATGTATTCTTAATCAACAGCCTAAGCACACATGGAGTTTGTTTCACATCAAGAAGGCTGAAGGGGTACTTGATAAACATTCAGATTGCTCTTTTTATGCATTTTAACTTAAAACAGAGCTTAGTGCGTATACACATACCAACCAACTCCTGCTGTATGTTTGGAATCAGACTCAATAAAAAAAGGTTTAAAAAGTTAGGTCAAAAAAAGAATAAAAGACCCAAATGGCCAGCTAATGATGACCACAAAAATATACATTATTTAGTATATTCCATATACATTATTTTGTCTGTGTAACAGAAAACTGTGTGAATAATAAGAAATGTATTTAAAACATACTTAATAACCCACTGAGTCTAAGGCTTTTTCTGTCTCGTGAACATTTTTGAGGGTGAGCCGTACATGTTACTCTTATCAAATTCTCCAGATAAATTATAGACAAATGCCCAGTCAGCAAAAACAATAGGGCAAAGTTTGGCATTTGTATGTCTCTGACATACAGTATGTGGACCAAATATGCCCAAAACATTAGAGCCATTGTATTTTTAATGGCTCAAAAGACATGGACCAGACATTAAATTTAAGGTTGACTTGGATGAGGCTTGGGGCAGTCATGGGCAAATGTGGCTCTTGCCTGCAAGCAGAACTTGGTCCAGTGATGTACAGCAAGCTAATCCACTGCGGAACTC
Organism: Danionella dracula; assembly: GCA_900490495.1. Taxonomy (NCBI): domain Eukaryota; kingdom Metazoa; phylum Chordata; class Actinopteri; order Cypriniformes; family Danionidae; genus Danionella; species Danionella dracula. The sequence goes on from UELW01000100.1 coordinate 5,967,967, forward strand.
ATATAAAGCAAAACAACGTGTGTAAGTTCAAGCTAGGGCTCGAAAAATTGTGGTTGATATCAGATTTGACTTGTGATCTAAGCAAACAAACAAGTGGAAAACAAGAGCAAACAAGTGGACAAAGAACAATGTCACTGCCAATCATTTAAAAAATGGTAGGGGTGGCAACTTCTCCAGAGTGTCCCAAAGAATAAGGGGGAGTTTAAGAAGGATATCAATCTAAAGGTCTAGTAGCTAGTGTACTACAATAAGTAGTAAAGGAAAAGCATTTAGTTCACATTTTTTCTTATTACCTTTTATTGTAAAATACTTTTTCTATTTGGAGAAACCGCAAAACATTCCAAAAACAATGTGTACCAGTAAGGCTTTGTGGGAGAACTTTTTATTTATCTTAACGCCAGTGGGGATGTTCTGTGGACATACAACGTCTAACATAGCATACACAGCTTTACGCTTCTGTATGCTTGTTGAAGCTTCAAAGAGTTTTCAATGCTTTCCTTATTCATCTTGGAGCAGCTAAGCTCAATGTCTTGCTTACGGTATCGAGGCAGCATTACTAAGCAATACATCTAATTCACTGGCACTCTGTGATCTCAAGTACATCTGACCGTTTCTGTTTGAAATTTAAGCTTGTGCTTTACTATACTTTATTTTCAACATCATAGTCATGATGTGGGACCACGAGTTTTCTTTGTCCCACCCACCTGTCACACAAACAATACTCCCTCTAGTGGAGAAGTGAAGTTTAAGTAACTAAATTTGGGAGGAGCGTTAGCATTTAAGCTTATTATCTTCCCTTTATACTCATCTATCAGGCAACCTTTAATTGCCGATTAAAATCATAAGTCCTCCACAATCTCTTCTCGGAACTTTGCCTAGGTTGAACTATTTTAATTTACTATTCAACTTTTGTTATTCGACAATCAATGACAGAAGCATCAACTTTTCATCGACAATCATTGACAGAGGCAATTAAAGTAACCATAATAGCCCAATTATCTATAGGACTCAGTTTTAAGCTTATATCAAAAACAAACATTTTTCTTGTATTTGTTATATATATATATATATATATATATATATATATATATATATATATATATATATATATATATATATATGAGGAATTTATTACATTTTTACAGTGAAACATCAAATGTCCTCACAGAGCTGGAAGCACATCAGCATCACCAGCATCATGAGAGCTAACAAAAATTTGCTACAGTCTGGTGTTTTTGCCCGAGTACCAATCTGATTGGAATATCCATGCTTTTGGAGATTTGAGCGGTTGTTCTACATGAAAACTGCCTCAAAGAAGGAAAAGCGGAGTGCCATGTTTTCAGATGGAGCCTATGATAACAGCCATTCATCTTCATTGGCTGGAACAAGCTTTGGAGTGATCAAGGCACGCTAGGTCCTTCTCGATCTCATATCTTTAGCGAGGGCAAGACTAAACCAAGTGGAAAGAGATTCATGTCAGTGCAGGTTTCTCAAAACAGCCCCAGTTTCTCTGCCACACAGCTGTGATGCGTCATACCCTCACCAGTTCAATGCTCGGCATGTGCTGTTTTACTATTTACTAACAAAACAATGCTGCCTTTAATTCACTTTTGGTTTTACCAATGACAAAGTGGCAAATATGGACATATTTTGTTCTAGTTAAATGTTTGCAGTAGAATTTTGACTACAACATTAATGTAAACACATTTTTTGTAAATGACACAGGGACACAGGACTAGGCCTGAGTGACCTTGGGACCATCTAAAGGAGCAGATCACCGTGAACAAAGAGCTATGCATTTGAGTCCAATTCACTTTAAATGAAAACTGACATTTCTAGTCGGAATTTTAGTTCTATTAACGTACATCGACATCTCAACGCTTTTCCTCTTCAAAAGCATCATGGCAACATCTTAATGCAAATCGTCCTCTAATCTCCCAAAGGGCTTCTATTCTTATAAACACTCCAACTGAGAGGTGTTGATGGCTACGCGATTTCAAAGCCTGTTTTGTTATTTCAGGACACTTGACAAAACTCCTTAAAGAGGAAAATAGAAAAAACATAGTATGCATTAAAGCCCAGAAAGTGCTTTGACACATTTGTCACTGTACAAACTTTAATCTATGGCAATCTGCTTTTTGAAAGCCTTATTTGTTTCTTGTGCACTTCCATATCTGTTAACAGTTTTCCTGTCGATATGGAGTGGTACTGTTAAAAGCCTTTGATTTGGGCAGAATTTGGCACAATGCATCCACTCTCCCCCTCATTCCACTCTTGCATTTGACGTCCGTTTGACGTTCAGCTATTTTTGAGACAGACTTCAGAATCGTGTTTTTGTAGTTTTTGTCCTGTTTTACAAAGGCTTGTCCTTGCTGTTCTCCAGTCACGCTTTCAGGCACGCAATTGGCGGAAATTGGTCAATAACAGGTGGTAAGTGATGAGCTATTTTTGCTCAGTAAATGGTTTAAACAAACCAAAACAGGGTTAACATCCGGGTCAGACCCGACACAAGTATCATTTTAGAGGTAAAGATGGAGAGACAAAAGAGTTGGTTTGCAAAGACAAATATACAAATGCTATTCAGAGCACTTAACGCATTTGTTGTTTTGGAGCTTTGCAGTTTGCAATAATGTGTTGAAAAATTTACGATTTTTAATTTTACTTTAATTTAATAGGATGAAAGTGTATTATTAATTATGTTCCTAATTTCGTATTATTAATTTTAGATGTAATATACATTTTGATTGTTCAGAAATTGGTTTAAATATTTAAAATAGGCAATCCTTCCTGTTTTTGTCTTCTATCAACATGGTTATAAAAGCTTTCAAAAACATTTCAGCCACTTCATAATGTTAGGTTTGAACCAATTGTATCACATGTATTGATTCAATTCATGTATTGATTTCATTTTTGGTGTTAATGGACAAACAATTTTCTTTCACATTGAAATATGTTCAGTAGTGATCAATAGCACTTTATAATAATCATTTATTAAGCATTATTAAATGCTTTCTATGTTATTACATTACATTACATTTATAAGCAATTCATAAATAAAACTTTCAAGGCTTTTTTACTGGTTTATAAGCACCTTTATAATTTGCTTAATTATGTTAATTTCATGCTTTACTGAGGATAAGCTAATCATTTATAAATTACACTTTCTGCTATTTAAAACATAATCCTACTGTAACTTATGATTAGTTCAGGTAGTTATAAAGAATTTACTAGCTGCTAGTTGATTGTGTGTATGAACTCATCTAAAGTGAGGACTATTTATGCTTTATAAAGCTGTTTTTATGAGCTCTTCTAAAGTGAGGACTATTTATGACTTACAAAGCATTGACAAATGACATTCAAAGGCTCAGTTTTATTCTAAAAACCAGACCATTAAAATGCTTAGTCTCATTTGTTAATGCTTTACAAAACATAAATAGGTCTCCCTTTAGATCAGCTCACACGATCAGTTAACTAATAGCTAATAAATGCTTTAGAACTACCAAAATTAATTACAGTAGGATTGTGTGTTAATAAAGCATTTATTATCACACTTAGTAGCTGTTACTATATATCTGAATAATAAGATGTATGAATTTGCTTTTAAACAGTTCAATAATCATTTATTAACATGTTCTAAATTATCTCAATAATCACTTACAAATAATAACTCATTGTTTCTTAATACTGAAATTTTAATTTATAAATGATTAACTGATACTCAGTAAAGCATGAAATTAATGTTATTAATTATATTATATAGACATATAATAAACCAGGAACAAAGCTTTTAAATGGCTTACAAATTTGGAATAGCATAGAAACAATGCTTTATAAATTACTTAATAACTATTTGTCAATGCTTAATAAATTATTAGTAATGTGTAGTTATTATAAAGTGCTACTAAAAAAACTCAAATGTGGAACAACTTCAAGATGCACAACAATAAAAAGAGTCAGGTATTGTGTTGCTGAAGTAGAACCGATTACATCTATGAGATCGTGTGTCTTTGAAGTGAGTAAACGGGATGAAAATAATCTCTACTCTCAATAATAACAGAAAAATTACACCATTAAAATATGTTGTCACCTGAAAGACACCAAATGTCAACATTCAGGATGTTGAAAATAATACAAATTCTCAAGTACACTTGTTGAAAATGGCTTATAAAGTAAACAACTAGAAATTAGAGAGAAAAAAAATAGAGAAAAAAAAAGATAAAGTTGTAAGCTCTCTATTTAAAATTGTCCGTTGATGGATCTGCAGCTGGAGAGCAAGGAGCCGAGTTTGTTAATGGATCAATATGGAAACTGCTGCATTAAAGGCTTTTTTTGGTGTGCCTAATCACTGGGAAGAGCTCACAGGCTCGCTGGAAGAAACCCACACTCACCCTGATTGTCAATTTGGGGCTATTATATGTTTGATGAGGCCTCCGGTGTGATGCTGTGCTCCTGGACAATCAGAGCTGAAGCTACAGAAAGAGCACAGGGGGACCAAGAGAGCAGTCTGATTGAGCATTTTCACACAGATAGAGACCGACAGACATCATGTGGAGAGAAAGAGAGCATAGTGATTCACAGAGCATATTGATTTTAATACTGAAACTGATTCATGCCATGACAAACACATACAGAGGATAGTCAGATTTGCACATACAGATTTGCATACAGATAAGTTTTACAGCTAGATTGACACCATGACAAAAAGACTAACAGTCACAGGCAAAAACGTAACAGACTGAAACAATAACATAAATACTGACACTATGACAAAGAGACTGACAGAAAGAATCACAGACAGACACAATAACAAAGAGACTGACAGAAAGAGTCACAGACAAACTGAAACAATAACAAAGAGACTGACAGAAAGGGTCAAAGACAGACACAATAACAAAGAGACTGACCGAAAGGGCCACAGACAGACAAAACGGGTCACAGACAGACTAACACAATAACAAAGAGACTGACCGAAAGGGTCACAGACAAACTGACACAATAACAAAGAGACTGACAGAAAGGGTCACAGACAAACTGAAGCAATAACAAAGAGACTGACAGAAAGGGTCACAGACAAACTGACACAATAACAAAGAGACTGACCGAAAGGGTCACAGACAAACTGACACAATAACAAAGTGACTGACAGAAAGGGTCACAGACAGACTGAAACAATAATAAAGAGACTGACAGAAAGGGTCACAGACAAACTGAAACAATAACAAAGAGATTGACAGAACGGGTCACAGACAAACTGACACAATAACAAAGAGACTGACAGAAAGAGTCACAGACAGACTGAAACAATAACAAAGAGACTGACAGAAAGAGTCACAGACAAACTGACATAATAACAAAGAGACTGACAGAAAGGGCCACAGACAGACTGACACAATAACAAAGAGACAGACAGAAAGAGTCACAGACAAACTGACACAATAACAAAGAGACTGACAGAAAGGGTCACAGACAAACTGAAGCAATAACAAAGAGACTGACCGAAAGGGTCACAGACAAACTGACACAATAACAAAGTGACTGACAGAAAGAGTCACAGACAAACTGACACAATAACAAAGAGACTGACAGAAAGGGTCACAGACAGACTGAAACAATAACAAAGAGACTGACAGAAAGGGTCACAGACAAACTGAAACAATAACAAAGAGATTGACAGAAAGGGTCACAGACAGACTGACACAATAACAAAGAGACTGACAGAAAGGGTCACAGACAAACTGACACAATAACAAAGAGACTGACAGAAAGGGTCACAGACAAACTGACACAATAACAAAGAGACTGACAGAAAGGGTCACAGACGAACTGACACAATAACAAAGAGACTGACAGAAAGAGTCAAAGACAAACTGACACAATAACAAAGAGACTGACAGAAAGGGTCACAGACAAACTGACACAATAACAAAGAGACTGACAGAAAGGGTCACAGACGAACTGACACAATAACAAAGAGACTGACAGAAAGAGTCACAGACAAACTGACACAATAACAAAGAGACTGACAGAAAGAGTCAAAGACAAACTGACACAATAACAAAGAGACTGACAGAAAGTGTCACAGACAAACTGACACAATAACAAAGAGACTGACAGAAAGGGTCACAGACAAACTGACACAATAACAAAGAGACTGACAGAAAGAGTCAAAGACAAACTGACACAATAACAAAGAGACTGACAGAAAGGGTCACAGACAGACTGAAACAATAACAAAGAGACTGACAGAAAGAGTCACAGACAGACTGAAACAATAACAAAGAGACTGACAGAAAGAGTCACAGACAAACTGACATAATAACAAAGAGACTGACAGAAAGGGCCACAGACAGACTGACACAATAACAAAGAGACAGACAGAAAGAGTCACAGACAAACTGACACAATAACAAAGAGACTGACAGAAAGGGTCACAGACAAACTGAAGCAATAACAAAGAGACTGACCGAAAGGGTCACAGACAAACTGACACAATAACAAAGTGACTGACAGAAAGAGTCACAGACAAACTGACACAATAACAAAGAGACTGACAGAAAGGGTCACAGACAGACTGAAACAATAACAAAGAGACTGACAGAAAGGGTCACAGACAAACTGAAACAATAACAAAGAGATTGACAGAAAGGGTCACAGACAGACTGACACAATAACAAAGAGACTGACAGAAAGGGTCACAGACAAACTGACACAATAACAAAGAGACTGACAGAAAGGGTCACAGACAAACTGACACAATAACAAAGAGACTGACAGAAAGGGTCACAGACGAACTGACACAATAACAAAGAGACTGACAGAAAGAGTCAAAGACAAACTGACACAATAACAAAGAGACTGACAGAAAGGGTCACAGACAAACTGACACAATAACAAAGAGACTGACAGAAAGGGTCACAGACGAACTGACACAATAACAAAGAGACTGACAGAAAGAGTCACAGACAAACTGACACAATAACAAAGAGACTGACAGAAAGAGTCAAAGACAAACTGACACAATAACAAAGAGACTGACAGAAAGTGTCACAGACAAACTGACACAATAACAAAGAGACTGACAGAAAGGGTCACAGACAAACTGACACAATAACAAAGAGACTGACAGAAAGAGTCAAAGACAAACTGACACAATAACAAAGAGACTGACAGAAAGGGTCACAGACAGACTGAAACAATAACAAAGAGACTGACAGAAAGGGTCACAGACAGACTGAAACAATAACAAAGAGACTGACAGAAAGGGTCACAGACAGACTGAAACAATAACAAAGAGACTGACAGAAAGGGTCACAGACAGACTGAAACAATAACAAAGAGACTGACAGAAAGGGTCACAGACAAACTGACACAATAACAAAGAGACTGACAGAAAGGGTCACAGACAGACTGAAACAATAACAAAGAGACTGACAGAAAGGGTCACAGACAGACTGAAACAATAACTAAGAGACTGACAGAAAGGGTCACAGACAGACTAACACAATAACAAAGAGACTGAAAGAAAGGGTCACAGACAGACTGACAGACGGGGTCACAGACAGACTAACACAATGACATGGAGACTGACAGATCAGTATCAGACAGATTGACACAACAAAAAGGTTTAGTCACATGACAAATATGAATAGAATGAGTAAAAATAGTCACACAAATATGTAACAGACAGATTTTATAAAAGCCATACAAAAGAAAATGATAAACAGACAGTACAACACATTTACAAAGGTACGGTTTTATGCCTCATGCAGAAATCACCTACAGCAGTTAAGCAGTTGCTCATGCAGTTCAAGTTCTTTACTGGTCTCTGTTATTCTGTCAGTGTGAAGATGGATGTGAGCAGTCAGCTTCTTCTGTCCAAACTGTAATGACACGTTTGTGAAGCTGCAAGAGAGCAGAAGAAAAAAAATCCAAGCACTTGTGTGTCTGTATGTCTTGTTTCTGGGTGTCAGCTCTAGCACACTTGATTTCATATGTAAAGCCTTTAGCTTGTGTGTACACTATTGTACATACACTACCACATGCTCTGGCAGGTCTTCACAGCACCTCTGTGTTTACCTTCCACACCACAAGTGAGAAATGTGACAGCACTGGATACAATATGGGTTAAAAGGCCACACAATGAAAAAAGGTTGGTTTAGGAGCGCTAGTTAATTCATATGCTTTGTTAAAACTGTAAAAACAACTAATTCTACAGACACACAAGCACACCCCCACATTCTCTGGTCATTTTATGCTAATAAATAATATTTCAAATGAAACATTTGTCACTGAAATACAATTTACTTAAAAAACCTATTATAATTATTATGCCTGTGAGTTATGGGAAAATGGTTTCTTGTGATTATTATTACAAATATTAGATGGTCAATTCTTACAGTGTTGGCTCAGGCAATTAGCTGCATTAAGATTATGCATCCAGTGTTTATTGACAGGGGCCCTCAGGCATCAACCTCTGTAACCTAATGGGACATAAAATGATCCTCTTTGTAATGTCATGTAATCTCTTTGAGCACTTCGTTGTTTCAAAAAACCGTTCCTCACAGGGGAAAACTGCGGCTATCTTCTTCAATCTGTCTGCTTATCTGTCAACACTCGCTACAGATGCTGCTTCATAGAGGCACATCCCCTGAGTCAGCGGGGCCTTTCTTCTCTAGCTCTGAAAATAAGGGTTGTGTGTCTCCCTAATCTCATTTCAGATTTGAATATAAAACATACCTGTGTTGTTGTGGCTGCATTGAAGTGAACTCTATAACTAATATGTTTTAAAGTATTTTGAAATTGGTTTGAAATATCACTGACAATGTCAGTATTGGATGAGTGACTTGAAAAGAAACTGTTTCTCACAGCTGTTGCAATTTGTGCTTTGGAAGCTAAAAAAAATTAAAGGCCAAAATGTCATATTCTCAGCTGAAACTGACACTCACTTTAGGCAACAATGAAAGGTTTTTTGTTCACTCAATGTGTTAAAACAAATCTGTTTTGGGGGTCTGTCTAAGTTTGACAGTGACAAAACTCTGGAGGGAAACGATAATTTTCTGACACCCGATGTAGAATTCAAGTCGATTTAGGAGCTGCTGCCACATTCAGGCCGAGGCATGCCATCGACTCCAAAAACTGTTTTGACAGATGGTGGGTCATGATGAACGAGCCTCTTTTTACGTTACAAGGTAAGTGTTTCTCACAGCACCCAGACAGTTTTGGCATCAATATCCCCTGTGTATTCATGGGAATGAAAAGGTTGTCAGTTTGGTAGTTTTTCTACTGCTCTGAAAATTATTGTCGAGACTACATGTGTGGCCACTTCAACATGTCTACAGGCCCAGCTGGTAAAATGCGCAAACTACTATTCCAAGTGTTACAGGACTAGTATGTTTGCTAATGCTTCTCCGACATTTGACAATGAACATTCACATAATGTTAAAGCAAGACAAAAAAGAAAGCTTAACAAAGCCTTAAACTGGGATGATAACCAGTGCCCACACACACACACACACACGCATACACACGCACACTCACGCACACGCACACACACTAGTTCAACTTTTAAAAGCTAAAATAGCCACCATTTTATTTTACAGGAAAGGGAATTCAACCTCTAAACCCTTACCTACAACCATTATTGTTAAAAAGTTTTAGGTGAAAAGGGTTTTTGCGCATCATTAAGTGCAAAGACAACACCAGCAGATTCTACTGGGAACATTTTTCACTAAGGGTCATCAGATATAAAAGGAAATGCTTGAAACTAGCCTTGACCAGACTGTTAAGACTCTCCAATCCTCAACTAGAGGTCCTGCTAATTTATGATTTTATCAAAGAGAGATAAAGTTTGGCAATTAAAACCAATTACCAAAAGATGCATTACAATGTGAGTACATTAGTACTTTCACTCCACATTCATACTCTGATGGTGATAGGCTACCTTGGTAGCCCTCAGCTGCCCTGGGGCAGTCTGACAGGATGTGGCTGGTAATCCAAGCCTACAGCCTCCTGCCCACCACCAAACACACTCCACCAGTCACACTCATCCATACTGGGCAATGCGGGTGAAGTGGCTTGCCCAGGGCCACAGCGAAAGAATTACCCTAGCGAGGATCAAACCGCCAACCTGCGGGTTACAGGACGACCAACTGCACCATCTGCACCATCAACAGTTGTAACTGTAATGAAGATGAGTATACCTAATCAAGCGCAAATACTTGTACTATAGTTTTGTAGACTACCAATGGCCAATGAAAATTACTGTTAAAGTTCACACATTCCATGGTTACATTTATGAGAATAATCCAGATTCATTTTCCAGATTCAGTCCTTGATACAAGTCATCAGAAAAACTGATTCAGGATTTGAACCTGTATCACAGTGCTTCCTATTCGATTCAACTTTAAAAAGCGGTCTGTGTTTTAGAAAAACAGAGAGTGTAAAAAGGCTTCCTGCAGAGAGTTTAGTCACCGTGCAATTTATGCTTGCCGTCTGCCAAAAGTATTGCTTTCGTCCGATAACCCCCTGTTCAACTTTGCCTCAAAAAAATACAACACAGGTAGTTTGCTGGTGGGCAGGCAGAACCTGTGGAGTGTTGTTCTGGATCTGGGTGTTTAGTGGGGTGCATAAACATGTCAGATGTCAACATGATCTCCACCCCCTCCTTACCTTCCCCAAGCTGTTTATGTAGCCCTGGCAGGATTTCCTGCTACATGATGGAATAATTAGAGGCCCAGCGTAACAGGGCAATGCCAGGTCTGGAGTCAGGAGAACCCCTGAAAAGAGGGAGGCCAAGGAGGATCATTTCAATTCCTGAAAGATTAGTTTCTTTCCTCTCAAGGTGCTATTTATGCACCTTTGAATTTTGTGCAGTCATACACTGATTGTTATCACTTGTGGTAGGATACATTTCATTGTAGCTTTGAGAGTTATATGTAAAATTATATGTAAAGACACGGTAAATATGATTTTTATACAATATTTTGCACTGTTCAACTATACGAATACATCAGTTTATTCAAACATGTTCAATGCATCCTCTTCATCTGAAAGATACCATTAGCTCTGAGCAATAGCCTTTTGATGGAGAATAACATTACTCAGACATGAATCACAACTATTAGTGAAGATGGTCAATGGTGTGACAGTCCAGTATCTAAATTTGATTACATTCTGCTGGAAAAGCATTACTCATCGATATCGAGACCGTTTAAATCTATGTTTGCTAGTTTGTTTGTTTTTTGCACATCTTTAGCCTTTAAAACTCTGGCTCACTCCATGCTTGACACCTCCTGTTGCTGATCTGATCTGTTGCTTTCCTTTACCATAAAAAGTCTGTCCTGAAAAACTTTGTAGATGTATTTTCTTTTTGTGCATTTTTTTAAGTATCGTCTAGTAAGTTATAGCTCATATGTCCAGTGATATAAACTCTGATTTTTTTTACTCAACTTTGTTTTAATTTCACTGTCAAAATTATCTATTTTTGAGCATAAACAACAACATTTCTTTAGATTTTTACACTGTAGCGTTGCATTCCTCCTACATCATATAATGGCACCAATTTAAAGTCAGCTATAGTGCAGAGCTGCTGGAAAACAAGTCAACATCTACATCAACACCTTGTGAAAAGAAGTCTGTGTGTATTAGTTTGCAAGTGAGAGTGTTTATGAATGATGTCATGTGTGTGGTATGCATGCAGCAGCAATAAGGTGAGGCGAGCTGAAGTGAGGAGGACAAGGGCTTCTGATGCGGATACCTGTTCCTCTCTTTGTCTTTACTTACAGCTTCACTGCTTATGATGCATGCCTGTCTTCTACTCTAAATCTACTCGGCTATTCAACACAGTCATAAAAGAAGCAAGAGTTATTAATATTGTATATCCATAATAACTACAACAATGTGACTCATGTTATGAGAGTATCTGATTCAGACAAAACTCAATAGGTATTTGCACCTTGATTGGTGCATGTTTTGTTGCCCTCGTTCCCGGCTTCCACATAGCACCACAAATCCAGGGACTCCTGGAGTATAAATTCACATTTGATAGCTTCATTTCACAACATACAGAGGATGTATCTCTAGACTGAATTTTAAGGATTTTATTTAAGGTGTATGGTAATCACAAAGCCAGTCTTTAAGCTCTGGTTGAGATCTATGGAAAACCTCTCCTTGAGTAGTGGTACGTAACAGAGTTGAGGTGATGTTCTGGGTCAGGACAACAGCATGAGAAAGGCTCTCCATTTTGATTCCTTACACTCATCTGGGAAGTAATTGTAATGTCTTCTGTATCCAGCTGAAGCTGATATTATTGGGAACAAAGGCCAGGACAACACGGTAAAGGAGAAATCATTACCAGATGAGAAACGACCTCAGCATTTTTTTAACCTACAGCATTTTTTATGCATCCTTAAATCAACTAAACATATCCAAGAACCCAAAAGATACCATCATCTTTTTTCTTTGTGAGAATTGTTAAATTTTTGTAAGTAAATCTTACACAACATACTTACAAACTTTCAAACTAAACATTGAGTCTTGCTTGTGGATTGGTATATAGCTCCACTATCTTTGAATTTAACTTTATTATTTTGTGCCATTTATAAAGTAATGGTTACTTTCGTAACCCCCGTTCCCCGAATAGGGAATGAAGACTTATGTCTGTGACGACTATGGGAAGCGCCGCTATGGACTCTCTCCCCACTGTTTCAAAATGCCAATCAGCAAACACGCTGATGGTCACGTGATCACGCCGCGCTGCATAAACCGGACATGAGTGTGATTTTCTTCCTGTTGTGACACTGGAACCGTACTTACCCCCTAGGCAACCAGACTTACTCACAACCTTAAAGTTGTGGCTGGGGGATATAAGTCTCCGGTCCCTATTCGGGGAACGGGGGTTACGAAAGTAACCATTGTGTTCCCCATCAGTCAGTCACTACGCCTTATGTCGGTGACGACTATGGAAAAACCCTGCAAAACGCCACGACCTAGGTCCCAACTTGGGCCGCGTCTGGGCCAGTATCAGCCAGGTGTTCAAGTAAGCCAGGATTCGAACCCGCTCTCGTATTAACGGAACTAAAGCCACCTCGATCACCTTTGTGAAGGTGTGAGGGGACAGAGACAAGTGGAAGGTGAAGACGCAGTACTGATACACTTGACCTTCGAGGCAAAAACGAAGAATGGGTCTGTGCCGAGGCAGTATACTCAAGTGAAAATATGCATCTTTCAGATCTATTGTGGGGAACTGAGTGGACCATATAGGTCTGAGGGATATCATTCTGAACGGAAGTCTCAGAAGATGAGCATTCAGAAGACGCAGGTCGAGGATTGAAAGCAACCCACACCTGCTCGATTGCACCTTTGCGTAGAAGGGAATCGATCTCCATATCCACCATATCCGTATTGATATCCACGCCGGATACTGCGTACGAGCCAAGGGGAAATATTGGGAAGCTCCTACCAGGCTTCCTGAAACTCCACTAATGGCGTCATACTCACTTTGCCGATAGTTTCCATAGCGGGGCTGCAAACTAGTGCATCTCTTTCAGGGCCTTGACTTGGAACACCTGAAAGGCTGCCATGGCATGCAGGGCAGCGGCAGCTTGACCCACAGCAGTGTAAGCCCTCGAAGTCAAGTTCAATGACAGGCTTAGCTGGCGGGATGGAGGCCTCTGCTGTTCACGCCAGGCGGCAGGGTTAGCCGGGCATAAGTGCACCGCCAGCGCCTGCTCTACCTGGGGAATCGCTTCGTACCCCCTAGCTGCTGCGCCGTCAAGGGGAGCGAGAGAGGGCAGACTGACCAGCCTCGCTTTAAGAGGTGCCTTCCAAGTTCGGGTCAGTTCCCGATGCACTTCCGGGAAGAACGGGATAGGATGGGGCTGCGGGGTATCATCCCGGCGCGACCCCACAAACCACGCATCCAGCCTGGAGATCTCCGGGTTCCAGGGACGGAGCCACCTGTAACCCAATTTCTCTAGCAGCCTGGGTAAGCAACTCGGCCATTTCCTCCACAGCACAATCTGCCGTCACCCCAGATGGGGAGAGCGATGAACCGTCTCCTTCGGGAGATGCGCCGTCTCTCTCCGATGCAGCAGTGGAGACTGCATCATCAGGTGCACAAGAGTCCTCAGAAGATGCAAGTGGCGCATCATCCGATAACTCACTGTGTCGGATAGCGGTCGCACCGGGGGAGCGCACAACCCTGCTTGACTGCTTGAGACATGCACTCGTCGACACTTATGGGCACTAGCTACAAAGGCTTCGGCAGTGGACTGAAAGAACTCCAACCTCGCCTTAAGTGCACTGCTGTACAGAACTGTGCAATCCACACAGTCTGATCCCTCATCCGCTGCCTCAGAATGTCTACACCCAAGACAACCGAGGCAATGATCGTGTCTATCTGTCCACCGCATCCAACAGACTTGCACGGTCGTGACATATTTGGAACAAGCTACAAACAGTCGACCGGCAAAACAAGTGCTCTACTAAGAAAAAAGGAGTCTTACTTGTTTGTGGAAGGCAGTGAATGAACTGAAGTCTGGGGCATGCAGCGGTTTCAGACTCTGGATTTGGCCGAAAAACCTTTGACTCACCAGATTTCCATTAATCCACAAAAGGTAATCCAACTGTTTTTGTGGTGTCTTTCACAGAATCGCTCGCATGTCGAGAGTATGGCTCCAGTGGAAAACAGGAAGACCGTCTGGTTTATGCGGGACAGCGTGATCACGTGACTATCAGCAGTTCGCTGATTGGCATTTTTAAAACTGTGTGGAATGAGTATGGCGCCCCTAGCGGAGCTTCCCATAGTCGTCACCGATATAAGTCGTAGTGACCGACGGATGGGGAACTCTTGATCTCCTTAAATAATTATTTAATTAGTTTAACTATCCCCACAGAAAACATAGACAATCTTTAATTTGTTGAGAGAATCAAAAACCAAATATAATTGTAATTTAGTTTCCACAGCCCAGATGTTAAAGCTTACTGCAATTCCCAAAAAGTCAACAGTGATGTGTGGTTGAGAAAAAATTGGTGCTCTTTTGGATTTAAAATTAATCATAATACCAAAAAGCATGTCAACTTAAATAAGTTCAGGATCAAACCCGAGGTGTAACTGAGCAGATCGAATTCACCAGAAATTTCATTGGACTCATTAGTTTTCAGAGCAAAAAAAACCTTAAGTGAATGCATGAGAGAATTTCACCTGGGACAGGTGGGTCGGATTCGATTTCTGAACCATAAATCCCATTCTGTCTACATCAGGCATGAATGTCAAAACCCAAAGAAATTCTTAGCTTTGCATGCGAGGAAAATCCTTTTCAAAAACTTAGCCATGTAAACACAACATTAATCATGGAAGTGTCACTTACTCTAAATAGCTATGCCAAATAACTTGGCCTTATAAATAGGCACATGCACAACAAACCCCAATACGTTGACCTTAAAAACATCCTAGGGGTATTTACAGATTCATTCAGCACTTTGCACTGAAAGGGAGCTGTTGATTTTGTGGACACTCCTTTGTGGCGACGAAACAAAGCGTTTGGTTGGAGACGAAAGTCGTAGGACAGACATTTAAGTGTATGTGTTTGGGGTCCGACTTCCCCTGTGGTGCTTGTGTTGTAATCTCTGTTTCCTGTGGTGTGCATGATAGCAGAGGCTTGGAGACTTCTAGCTGTACGATGAACAGTCATCATCTCCATTTCCTCAGAGGGTAGAGCTCCATCAACACGCAACCATAGAAGATGCAGATGGAAAGGACCGCAGCGTCTAGACTGGGAGTTCAATGACAAGACATTATAGCAGATGTAGATCTGTGTTTATTGAAAAACATGATCGTCTATGATGCAGTCTGTTACAGAAACTACAGGAAGAACTAAAGCTACAGGAAGTAAATTTTATTACCCCAACATAGACAATTTAGATATAAAACAATAACAATATGACAATCAAACAAAACAATAGTGCCTTTTTGAAAATAGAGAAACTAAACAATAGTTAAATATGAATTACAGTAACAACACAACAAAAAACAATCAGGATTTGTTACATATAAAACATTTAGGAGTGTCACTGCTTATGTTAAATGTGAGAATTGAACTTCTTCTTTTCCTATATATCCTAATAATAAATATACACTCTATGCTCTAATATAAAACAATAAAAGAACACTCTCTATATTGATATAGTTTAGTTGTTTGCGTTTTATGAGTCGTATTACGTATTAGAGAGCTTGTTTTTTTGGGTCCCAGAGAAAACTCCTTCCATCCCAGTGCAGTGGATTGTGGGTATAATCAGCCGGTTAGGCATTCATGGATATGCACTTCAGAATCTGAAGAAACTGAAAAAAGTACACATCCAGGCACTGCTCGGACACTTTATGTACACTGCGGTTTGGGAAATCCTAATTCTCATTTCGCACACATAAAATTGTCAGTAGTGCACGGATTGGGACGTAACATTTGACTCTGTCACACATCTGTGGAGAGGCTTTCTGGTGAGCTTTAATGCCAGCAAACTGATCAGGAAACATGACCACAGTGCCCCCGTTCAACCTGTCAGAGCTCATTTAGTCAAAGTCAAGGATCTCCGAGACCCCTCACCTCCCAGAGCTCCAGAGTCATGTTACAGCACCCCCAACAGCACGCAGCAGCTCATGAATGAAATCCAATGAGCAATGCAATGCGTCTCTTGGTGGCAGATGAATGAGGCTGCTGACTGCTCCTCCCTCTTTCTCGCTCTGATTGTTTGAGGTCCGTTTCGTTACATTAGTTGCAAGTAAACATGTACATCGATCAGAGCTTTACCATCTAAAACTTAAATGAAATAATCTGGAATATAGATATAAACCAAATGGTAGATTTACAACCCAGTTAAAGCAACCCTTACAGAGAAGAAAATAATTGTTGCTTTAAAATTCAAACAGAAGACGTAAAAAACTAAATAAATTGTGAAATATTTTAAAGCTTTTTTAGAGGACTTGGACGTTTATACATGCTGTTAGAGCACCGAATAAAAATCGTTGCACCCATATTAAGAAACAAAACAGAACAGCAAAAAATGTGCAGTGTTAATCAGTATCAATTAAACAGTATAAACACTGCTCCAGTAGTAAATGTAACACGATGCAATATATTTTTAAATATGTATTACTTTCAGATTTTGAATATAGTCAATAGACATTATGACAGCCACTTTAAATGACTTAAAGGAAGGGGAAAGCACATAAAACAGTATGAAATTTTTTTTTTTATTCTTTTTTTCAAGCTCTTAATAAGACGCATTACAATACAACTATCAGGCTATAAACTAAAACCATATTCAATTAACGTGCAGTATATTTAAAAAAACATGTAAAATAGCTATTCATTTATCATATTTACATTTTGTCGGAACGTTAATGTTTCAACCTGAGCGGAATGTAAGGAAACTTTTGATACGCATATTTACTTTAGCAGTAAGCTATTCATATGCATTATTCTCAGTTCTGGCAGAATGACGCGCAAAACGGAAGAGCGCCGATTTGAGCGCGTGCACGCACTGCGCCAAGTCTCCCCAGAGAGGAAATAAACGTTCAAATCTGAGCGGGGAGTCAGAGTAGAGGGTCAGAGTAGAGGGTCAGAGTAGAGGGTCGTGTGTTTGACTGACACCTGTCACGTATCGGACTGCTTTACATCCTCTGCGTTAAACAAACCATTCCTCAGAGCCAAGAAAATCTACATGAAAGCTGAAATTCGACCGAGTACAAACAAATGTCTCAAAAAGTGTAAAACTACATTTACAACAAATAAAATACGACTACAATTAAATCATAATTTTATTGACAGTATTGATAAGTATTTTTAGATAAATGATGCGAGCTGAGTAATTCTGACAAATCAAACAACGCTTTCGTTTTGAACGCCACAAAAGCGAAAAGAGCTTCATTTTAGACCATCAATGTGTGAATGTGAGAAAGAGTCGATGTAAACACAAGCGTTAGAAATCGTAACATTAATTAAGTAAGATTGAATAAAAATAGCAGTTTATGCAAAGTTCGTTCTGAAACTAAAAATAAAAGGTTTGGAAATTGCATTGATTTACTAGAAGTAAAACCACTCAGTTCAGACTGACTTAAAGTTACATTAAAACGTATAATTTCTATCAGCAAAATGTATAATATGAGGAACTGACATATTTATGGCAATTTGTTGAGCGCAGACTTTGAGAACCAAATATAAACAAAATCCCGAATGCGCAATATTGTTCCTTTTCTGTGATTGTATTTGATCCTTTTCCTCAGAGAAAGAGTTGATCCGCAGGAATCAGGAACACGCATTGTAACACAGCGCAATAATAGTAATAATAATGAATAAGTGTATTATTATTATCGTTAATAATAATAGAAATGTACACGTTCATTATTATTATCTTTAACAATAATGTGAAAGTTTATTATTATAATGATCATCATTAATAATACTAATGTTGATACTATTTCAATTAAATTATTACTACTATAACAATATTACTCAACAGTAATAAAAAATATGAAACTATTTATTCAGTAGTTATACAGCATCTTAAAATTGAGAATGACATTTAAGGAAATGTATCTATTTAACTATTGGAACTATTGGCGTCCTCTTTAATTTAAGACATTATTTCATGATGTTTACAGTTTGTTTGCAGATGTTTTCCAGCAGTTTCCCGACAGAAAGAGAGAGAGATAGAGAGAGAAAGAGATAGAGAGAGAGCGAGAGAGAGAGAGAGAGAGCGAGCGAGAGTGAGGGAGAGATAGAGAGAGGGAGAGAGAGATAGAGAGGGCGAGCGAGAGAGAGGGAGAGATAGATAGAGCGAGAGAGATCGAGATAGAGCGAGCGAGAGAGAGAGATAGAGAGAGAGAGATAGAGAGAGAGAGAGAGAGTGAGCGAGAGGGAGAGATAGAGAGAGCGAGCGAGAGGGAGAGAGAGATAGAGAGAGAGGGAGAGAGAGATAGAGCGAGCGAGAGGGAGAGAGAGATAGAGAGAGAGAGAGAGAGCGAGCGAGAGGGAGAGAGAGAGAGAGCGAGCGAGAGGAGAGAGAGAGAGCGAGCGAGAGAGAGGGAGAGATAGAGCGAGAGAGATCGAGCGAGAGAGAGGAGAGAGAGAGAGAGAGGGAGAGGAGAGAGAGAGAGAGGGAGAGCGAGCGAGAGGGAGAGAGAGAGAGAGAGAGAGAGCGGGGGCGAGAGGGAGAGAGAGAGAGAGAGAGCGAGCGAGAGAGAGGGAGAGAGAGAGAGATAGATAGAGAGAGAGAGAGAGAGAGCGAGAGAGATCGAGATAGAGCGAGCGAGAGAGATAGAGAGAGAGAGAGAGAGAGAGAGCGAGCGAGAGGGAGAGAGAGAGAGAGAGAGAGCGAGCGAGCGAGAGAGAGAGGGGAGAGAGAGAGAGAGCGAGCGAGCGAGCGAGAGGGAGAGAGAGATAGAGAGAGAGCGAGCGAGCGAGAGAGAGAAGGAGAGAGGGAGAGAGAGAGAGAGCGAGAGAGAGAGAGAGAGAGAGAGAATGAGAGAGAGAGAGAGATAGATATACTCCCTCAAAGAGCAAAACAAAAGTTTGAGTTAAAGCACCAAAACATGATAACGAGCGCATTCAGGCGCTGCAGTCGTGTGGATTAAAGGCCCCAGAGCTGATCGGAGCCGGAGACTGGATGTGACACACTGGACGATGTTCTGGAAAAATGAACAAAGCGCATCCAAGGAGAGTCCGAGCAAGAGTACTGTAAGTCTCTCTGTCGCCTATCTTATTTCACTTTTTATTTCATTACCGTTTTACCTTCAATCTTCCGCATTATCGAATAAAAGTTCAAACAAGTGCAGCTCATTTATGACATAAGTGTAATCTATAACAAATCTGTTGCTTTTCGTTCTTCAGTTTAAGTCGTCCTATTGTCTAAAAGTAAATGTAAAAACACAGTTACTCATGTTCATATTGATTTATACCTTTAGACGCGTCAATGGGTATAAAATGACTAAATACTGAAAATATCAGCAATAATAAACGATTCCAGTAATTAAACCGTAAATCCATATTTCCTCATCAGTGAGCGTTATTTTTGTCGCGCTGATTTTAGGAGTGTTTTCTCACTTTTCTCGCTGTTTGAATTGCGGACCATCATCAGCTGCGCCTCATGCGCCTCCTGCCTGCAACCAATCAATACAAATCAACACAAGTCTCTTTCTCGCTCTCGCTACGACAGCACGAGTCTTCAAATAAGCTAGAGCGGGAAACAGTGGTTGAAAAATACATTTTTTACATGTGAAACACGTTTCGACATAGCAAAGACTCTCGAAAGGGTGCTAAATGTTGGTCGTATTCGCTGAGTTTAAAGCTCTTGAGAAGCGGAATGATTTCTGGAGAATCCTCGCGTGCGTTCGTCGGTATCCGTCGCCGCTCGCGGAGGTTGTCATGGAGAGACATTAAAGGGTCATTAAAGGGTGCTCGCTCGCTCGCGCTGGGGGTTAAAAGGCGGCGGCGTCGAGCGCGCGGACCTCGGTGAGGCGGGTTCGGCGGAGCTCTCGACCGTATGTTCTCAGCATGCCCGCGAACTGTGGAGGTTCGGTCCTCTGCACACCTCAGCCGCCTCAGGTGCGCGAACTCTTCCTCACCTACACGTTGCTTGTTTTTGTTTTATTTGTCTACCTTTCTTCCGAAGGTAAGCCAATATAACGCGACAGACTTGTTCTCCAAACTAAAGAGACAACCCAAACTAGAGTTTAACATGGTTATGTATCTCTTTAGGATAAAGCCCAAGAGCTGTTTGAGGAAGTTTCGTGTTCGCCCTCGTTGTCTTTGTCACCAAGCTCCTCGCCTCATGCCATGCCAGAGAGAGCCATCTGTAGCAGTTGTGGGACTGATATTATCGACAAATATCTCCTGAAGGTAAGCCTGTTTTTAAATAATACATCTAGTTATCAATAAGAAGTTTGTCAGACGCATTTTAGACTGTTAAAGCGAGAGAAGTTAATTAGTTTTAAAAGTAAAATGTGACTTTCCCCCCTCAGGTGAACGGCATGTGCTGGCACGTGAAATGCCTGTCCTGCAGCGTGTGCCAAACCTCTCTGGGACGACACATCAGCTGCTACATCAAAGAAAAAGAGATATTTTGTAAATTGGACTACTTCAGGTAAATGCTGATTTTATTTTGAATTTTTTTGTTCGTTTTTATAAAATTAAAAGTAGCTGTTTTCGTCAAATCTGGGGGCCAAATGTCAGGCGGAGTTTGGACGACTGTGATGTGAGTTCTATTTGGTCTTGGTTGTTTTTCATAAATGGAATGACTTAACGTGTGATATTTATATCTTTTAATAAATCGTAAAACTGATGCAGCCGATGATTACTAAGAATTCCAAACGGTTTACTTAAAATATATGAAATTATTGTATTAATCTGATGCATTAAAAGTAGGAGAGGGAACCCTTTATATTAGCAGAGGAGAAAAAAAAGATGAGTTTGCTGATTTGCAGTCTTTACCTCTGTATTAACACCAAGTCGATCTGAGCTAAATTGCTAATTTAGCTAAATAATTATATCCACTGTATTGTTTTTAATACAGTGGATATAATTATTTAGCTAAATTAGCAATTTAACATTATATATTTAATCAAAAAATAACGAATAACACTTATTGAATAAGATATTTTGCTCTCACAAATTGCAAGCTTCATTACAATTTTTTTTTCAAACATGGACAGGGGCACCTTTTTATCGAAGATGACCTTTTTTGTGTAATATTGTTTTCGGATTGTAATGTGTTTGTTGTTCTTAAATGCTAAGGTCATGTGTACTCTGATCTTTCTCAACTAGTCAAGTGAGCAGCACCTGTAACATTGCTTGCTCTTTATTTTGTGATTTTATTGTACATTTGCTTGGACCTGCAAAAACTTTTTTCTTCTTTCTTTGTCTATATTCTTATTTTGCCCCACCACTTTATCTTTTAAAGGCTTCCAGACATTTTACTTATGCAATTTAAAAAAACTTTTGAAGCTGAAGTTTTAATACCTGTAGTCTCTTCACATGAAAAGAACGCAGCTGAAGATTTCTTTGTGTCCCAGGCAGTCAACCAGAGGTTGTCCTTCTGACTTTTCCATCTTTTATAGCTGCCTTTAAACAAACATTGCATATTTCCCACTGAATTTGTGTAATGTTTTCATTTCATGTTTGTGGTTTCCTATCTGAGGAAAACAACCGGTCTTAAGCCCTCTTAAACAAGTGTCTCAAAAGCTTTTTTGCTTTTTAAAAATTGCAGATCTTATCAAAAGTGTTCTTGTGGCAGGAAGTATGGCACTCGTTGTGCTCACTGTGGCAGGAACATCCATTCAAACGACTGGGTGCGCAGGGCGAAAGGAAACACGTACCACCTGGCCTGCTTCGCCTGCTTCTCCTGCAAGAGGCAGCTGTCCACGGGGGAAGAGTTTGCGCTGGTGGATGAGCGGGTCCTGTGCAGAGTGCACTACGACTGCATGCTGGAAAACCTCAAACGTGCGCTGGAGAATGGTTAGGCGCTACACCACTTTATTTCCGTTTTTAATGTCCACTTAGTCTGTAGGGAGTCGAAAACGCACTGTAAATTGCTTATGAAGAGGTGCATTTAAACAAAGGCCATCACTTGTTTAACTAAAAAAAAAAACTCTTGCATTAAATGGTCTTGAAAAAGATCCATATATGTATTAGTCATTGTTAAATCAACATAAAATATTCAGTTTACTTAGTTGATGCGTCTTCTGGGTAGTGTGTAATCCCCATTCTGGTTTTGGTCCTGTAGGAAAAGGAGTGAACGTAGAGGGAGCTGTTCCGTCAGAGCAGGAGGTGAATCAGCCCAAACCAGCCAAGAGGGCACGCACAAGTTTCACCGCCGACCAACTGCAGGTTAATATAGAGACTTTTCTCATGAACTTTTGGATCCGAGGCTGGTTTGTTACCTCCGGTCAGACTGACTTCTGTAGAACCACCCTCAAATCAAACAAACGGGTCAACAGGAGCGATCAAAATTTTGTTTTAGCACTGGAAGCATTTCAAAATTGCACCTATAATAAATCAGTTAAAATAATTACTTTCTCATTCATTTTGAATCTGTTGAAGGTAATGCAAGCCCAGTTTGCTCAGGACAACAATCCAGATGCTCAGACGTTACAAAAGCTGGCAGAACGCACTGGACTTAGCAGAAGAGTTATCCAGGTAAATTCTTTTGTTTTCAGTTTCTTTATACATTTTGTTTAATGATGTTATTTTGAACTGTCAGTAAAAAGGAGGAAGGGAGAGGGGGTGCTTGTGTATCTGACTTATTTCCCATTAAAAAATACCTTATTTGTGGTGGGAGAAGCACCATTTTCATGGCCTTGTCTTTCACTTTTTTCAGTGAAAGTTTGAAATCTTGTGGGGGACTAAGAAAGTGGACCTGCTGATGTGCAGTTCGTCTTTACAGATTCATGAAACGCGTTTAAATGAGCTATTTTATGGAATCAGTTTCACCTTTGTATTTAATGCCATCTAATGCTTTAACGGTCATTTGTGAGGGGTGGATGAATAATTTCTCCGTGTCCTCTTCAGGTCTGGTTTCAGAACTGTCGAGCGCGTCATAAGAAGCACGTCAGCCCCAATCACTCGTCGGCCGCCCCCGTGCCGTCTCTCCAGGCGGCGCGGCTCTCTCCTCCTCTGATGGACGAGCTTCAGTACGCTGCGTTTGCTCCTGTTGATGCCCCCATGCTGACTGCTCTGCACTCCTACATGGATGGTACACGCTTTTATTCCTTTGTTCTGGAGTATCCTAAGGCCATTTGTTTTGCAACATAAAGTTTCTTTTTTTGTCCACAACAAATTATTCATTAGTTATGTTTTTCCTTGGATGTTTGATTATATCTTTAGTTTAGAAAAAACTATTATAAATACAATTGTACTGTATGTATAATAATGAATTATTTTTCAAATTCCCATCTTTAGATGCGTGATGTAGCCTGTTATAGGGACTTGGCTACCAAATCAATTGCTAATTTGTAACGGGTTAAATTAAATCTCTTGGTGCTGAAAAAGGTCAGGATAGTGTTAAAAGAAATTGTTTGTTGATCAATGTTGATCAAAAATCTTCAACACAAGTATGAGAATGGATGTACTAAAATAGTATACTGTCATGTAAGTAAATTTTAGAGATGTAATTTCTGTGCTAGGGCTTCAGGTTTAATTCATACAAAAAGTGAAACTGCCGATTGGTTTACAATTCTGTGTTAATAGAAGGATTTGCTCTAAAATGATTATTTTAATTATTCCATAAATGAAAATGAATGTTTTGCCCCAGTTCATTGATATGTGTGATACAATCTACTTTTTTTTACTTGAGATGTACTGAAGGTGTTTGTTTTTAAATACAGTCTAAAAGACTAACATGCTAAAGCCGGTTCTAAAACACTCTGCATCCAGTAAAGTGTTTGATGGTAAATATTTGAATGGATTTTGCATTTTGTCTGGCTGTTTACAATAAGATTATATAAAGAATTTTGAGGAGTTGCTTGTTAAGTTGTTCATTTTGAATTATTAGGGATTCAGTGTTAGTTGGTTATTAGATTATGATCACACTGTTGTGTTCTCCTACATAGAACCAACAACTGATCACGAGATGAGTCACTTTTAAAATGTAACGCTAGCTTAGATTGGTCTGGTTTATCAGAAAATGGCAGCATTAGACTTCGTTATGTGCTGTAGATTTTGAATTTGGTATATCTCCAATTGTGTTGTCCTGACAACTGCTTTAATGGAAGTTTTTTAGGCTCAAAACAGGCCATTTTAAGGCTTGAACTTGCATTATTAACATTAGTATTTTAGCTTAAAACTACTTTTTCACACTCTAGCAAATCTTAGAATCAACACCAGCCTATATCTTTTTTTTTTTGGACACTGATCACACAAATCTGGCTTTAACATGTATCTGTAACAAGAAGTTTTGACTCATTGTGCCTTCATTTATTTGTCAAGATTGCTTGGTGCCACTGATCAATGTTAGCAACTACATTTGAAGTATTTCTCTTTATTTTTCCGTGCGTGTGCTGTTGGACACTAAATGTACAGTAACTGCTTCGCATCACTATACATTCAGATTGAGACACTGACGCCAGCTTTTACTAATCCTTCTATTTGAATAGTTTGCTGTCCATGTAGAAAAAAAAACTTACAGGAGGTGGAAGGCAAAACTAATAACCATATTGGATTTATTAATTGTCTATTGTGCTTGTAGTTATAATTAGACATTTGACATTACATTTCGGTTCACTGTCCGGCCTCATGATGGTTTTTGTGTGCATTTATCGCTGCAGTACACTCTCCTTCTTCACTGGTGCTGCAGCCTCTCCTGCCGCACTCGATGACACAGCTGCCCATCAGCCACGCCTGATTCGTCCAGCGCGGTCACATGGTCATGGCAGCACGAGGAAGAATGAGTTCTTGAACTAGACCCATGCTGCTCTCTCTCATGGGCTCTTGCTGAAGGAATGCTGTCTTGCAAAGAGTGAAAGGAAATGTTTTGGCTAATTGTGAAAGAGTCTGAAGTTTCAGTTTAATATATATTATATCTATTTAGTGATGGACTAAATTGCATTTAATTTATTTTGTGTATGTGACAGAGCACTTTGTTTTTGTTTTTTTTTAATAAATCTACAATGAAATTCTTATCGTTTCTGGTTAAGCCAAAGCACATTTTGGTTTTGTTGGTTGGTTCTGTAGAAAATTGGAAGCAGAAGAAAAGTCAATAAATTCAGTGTTCAACTTGAGCTGTTTTCCTTTTTCATGACTATATTTTATTTCTCAGTCTATTTTCAATAAATGCCCTGATGTTGTTGTTTGAAGATGTTGTGAACTGACAAACCATTTTTATCCTACTTTTTAAAAAAATATTTTTCTATTATGTTTTACAAATGGGTTCAACGGAGTCCTTGTTTCTAAACTTAAACTGTTTATCTTTATAAAATGCTTTTGTTGTGGGCAGACCCAGAAAGATTAACCCAATGATGTTAATTTAAAACCTTTACATACTCCAATAAACAAATTTTTATTTTTTTTTTAAGAATAAAGTAAATTGAAAGAAAAATAATTATTAACACATATATTAAAGAGACTTAAATTTACGCTGAAGTTTAAATTAAATTCAGTTAAGTTTAGAAATAAAAAACTTTAAACTGCTTCTACCATTTGTTAGGAAACACTAAAAAGTAAGTAATATTTTAAATTAACATAAAGAACAGTTTGTTTTTAAAACAAGACCTTCGTATTAAAAAAAAAACCTAATTTAATGGTTGTTAGCGTTGCAATGTGACGTATCTATTTTTTTGCAGCTGGGAGTCCGGTAAATAATGTTCCAGTCATGTACTGTAGGACTCAGTTTTTTTTTTATTCATAAAAGGTCTTCTGAATCACATGACCTCATAAAATCGTGAAGTTTGAGAAAAATAAAGATGGTACTAACTACCAAGTCAGAGCATTCATTTAACAAAATAATATAAAATTTTCAAGTGATCAACGCTATAAAATGCAGCAACCAGAAATATTTCAGTTTTAAATTAAGTTTTATTAAATACGTTTTCCGTCCACATCTTACTTCAACATATGTTTTGAAGATGACATTCAAAGGCTGGTAATAAGCTTTTCTTTATCAAGAAAAAAATGTGAGAGCCCCGTTAGCGGACCACGCTGATAAACAAAAAATCAAAGGACATGGTAATTTATCATTAAAATGTTATTTTCTTTGTTAATGGATGAGTAATAATATTGCATTCTTTAAAAAATGTTTTTATTTATTAAAGCTAAAAACACAGGCTGCAATATTTAACTCATTTTCTGACTACTAACATGATTTAATGATGAGTGAATTGTTTTTTTTTTTTTTTCATCATTGCTGTCCTCAAACAGCTATCTCTCGTTATATATTTTTTAAAATTACCATAATGGCTTTGATCTGATAACACAATCAGCATGTGTTGCAAAGTGTAAACTTGTTTAATATTTTAAAGACATTTATATGATAAAGCATACACTCAAATTTGTTATGTTCCAGCCAATTAAGTTCTCTAAAGCGTAACTATACACAGATAGATTCATAGAAATTGGTGATTATGTGCTAAGCAAAATCAGAACGAGACTCAATGATTTTAATTTAATATTCATTTTATAACTGTATTGGGTCATTGCTTGGGATGTCTTTTCATTGACCAGCTCAAATTGAGAGAGAAGCTGGGTTTTGTGTACTTTGTGCTTCAAAATATTTTAATATGACTACAAAAAAGTAAAAAATGCATAAGTACAGATTAAGTCAAACAGACAGATCAATACAGAAAGATCAAGCGTTTTCTAGAACATTTTGCACATCAGTGGTATTTCTGATAAACCCGTTTATTGGCAAACTCGTGGTCTTCAGAGTCCTTGAAATAAAAATTGTGTATGAACTCTTGTGGTGTTGTTTTTAACTCTAATTTACTTTGACCTTCACAATTAAGGTGTTAATCTCGACTCCTAAAAAGTTCAATTGCACTTTAGATTTATTCCTTTTGAAGTGTTAAAATAACACCAAAAAGTGTTATCACTAACTCTTATGAGTTCTTACTAATTAGTTTTTAACGGAGTTGGTTCAGTGTTGGTTTAATCTGAGTGTTACAAATGAGACTCTTTTGGTGTTCTTGTTGTAACTCCAGATTGGTGTTGGCATAAGGAACACTATTGAAAGTGTTGATTTAACATTTTGTGGGTGGTTCTCAAATATACACTTTAAAAGTCTTGAATTGAACTTTATTGGTGTTCATTTCCGGATTTCAAATGTACTGTGCTCTGTTTTAACTCAACCATCATTCTGGTGTTCTTTTACCAAACTGCATTTGTTCTTGGTGAATTATCGATAGATTCCTGCGAAAGTCACTTAATGGTTTTGACGACGGATCCACAAAACAGTCTAAAGCTTAAGAGGAGTTGTGTTTATCGATGAGGGACTCCTCACAGCTGTGCCGGATCGTGTGACGGACGGTTAGCGTCTAGATTTGGACCATGTGGAAAAAAAAAAAGAAAAAAAAGAATGAAAAGCCTAAAGTCAAGCAAAGATTTTTTTATTTGTTTAGATATAAAATCACTATTTCAAATGTTGGTACAAAAGTACGAATAAATACAGCTCCAAAACATTATAAAAGTGGTTCAATTTGATTATAAAATGTTAGTGCTTACATCCCAAAGTACGAAGATCCTGATGATAAGAACATTCAGCAGAAAGAGGTGTACAGGATAACATTTCACACGCTAACAAAGACGAGTCTTTAAAAAGCCCTTGTATAGTTTAAACAAATGTCATGCAATCCACTGATTGTTACATCATACTCCCAATACATTAAAGTCTGTAGTATTTACATATAAATAAATGTGCTTACACTCTGAATATGTAAGGTAGTTTAGGAATTATCCTCTGTCGTTTGGCTGCACACTCGCAATATCAATGAACTTCTCCGGAAGACTTCAATTGTTTCCTGCAGACTACACTTTTCAAAGAAAACCTTTTTCTTAAGGAAGGAAGAAGACTGCTAAAATGGAGTGTAGGAAGTGAATTTGATGCTGTTCACAAGCACTCGCTCATATTCTTTCCGTTAATGTTCTCTTGTACTTTGTGTGTTAAAGAAGCTTTGTGTGTTTATGCTCTGAGGTCTTACAGGTTATTTGAAAAGCTTTCTGCAATGTATTTCCTCTTAAAGTGTTACACAAAGGTCCTAAAGGAATTGCAACAAAGTCTCAGTTGCAGCCAAGTTTGCAGCTGTTAAATCTTCTTGGAGAAGCAAATCGAATTAAAAGATCATAATGTATTTAATTTAACATGTGATTTTTAAATGCAATATCTGAACTTGTGTGATTCATCTCAAAATGCTTTTGTGCTTAGTTTGTGACCAATAATTAGTTGGTTTGTAGTAAAAAACCGAAACTCTCTAAACATGTTTAAATAAGTTGTTAGGTGTGTGTTTACATGTAGTTCCATTTATGAGGATGTGATGGTATTTTGAGAACAATTTTTAAGCAGTAAAAATATTAGAGTCCCTCTATTTTGGTGAACGATGTAACCACAAAAATCTTCATTAAATAAGTTTCCAAATAAAGTATTTAAAATATTCTTTGTCATATTAGTTACAAGGTTTTTTCTGGATCTTACAAATTGTAACATTTAGATGCTCATATCTCAGCAGGTTCAGGGATCACATGATCCTGTTTCACACACACATGTGTAGAGGGAAAATTAAATGATTGATATCAGAGATATTAATGACAATCATATAAAGATTGGTTAAATGTGTCTTGATGATTATATGAAAAGCGAGTGGTAAAGTAACATTTTAGGCCCTAAATTCACTGCTCTGGGTTAAATTTCTTTCACAGGTCTTGTTTTTTATGTACATGTAAAGCTATTTTGATATGCAAGTTTTTTTTTGGGGGGTGGTATAGAACACATTTTATACTTTGTAATGTGACATTTAATGTCACATGTTCACTGGGTATTATAAACAAACAAATAAATAAATAAATAAATAAATATATATATATATATATATATATATATATATATATATATATATATATATATATATATATATATATATATATATATTTAAATAAATAAATAAATACGAATAACACAATCCATCTCTAATGGTAAAGTTCCTATTTAACCTTTCTGTAAATTTTTTATGATAATAATGTGGGTGGTCTTAGCTTGAAGCTACATGAGGTTTGTTTTACAAAAAATGGTTTGATTGAACTGTTTTTGTCTGGTTAGTACTTTTTGTTCGATAGGTTATGACATCATCAGCAGCTCACTTCCTGGTGCTGCTGTTCTTAACGAACTAAAGTCGATACTTTTTAAAATGTTTTACAGATGATGTGTGCATTTCATATTCTTTATTCAGGAAGATAATTTCATAAATGATTAAACAGTAAGAAAATATTGACTTTCAAAAATACTGTTTTTGCAAGTACGGTACACGATGTACATCGTGGAGTCCCTTTTGCGGTCACTTCTGAAGGTTTCTGAAGTAAAACAGCAGGATTTTTCTCAGCAAAACCACCACAACGGGAGATTTTCACTCATGTTTAGCGCAGCACTCGTGTGCTCACTACGCCAGTGGTTCTCAAACTTTTTTCACCAAGTACCACCTCCGAGAAAAATTACCATAATGAATGAATACACGAGTAACGTATAGGCCTCCTATTCAGCTAAAGTTAGTACAGTTCAAATGAGGCAATCTTATCATTAGCAATAAAATATTTATTCATTTTAGGAACAGTTAACACTATCACTTGAACATTGAGAATGTTTTATATTAAAAAATGAGCGAGTTTGATAGTTCTTAACTCTTATCGAACGTAAACATGACATCTTTCATTCCCGCTGCAGACATTAACAATTAATTCAGTTTTGATGAACTTTGGTACTATCAGGACAGGCACACGCCCCCACTGAGGGGGGATAAAGCTTCGCTTTTAAACATCCTCAAACAAATCATATTTTTACCTGTGTAGTAATTGTGCCAACCGACTTTTTATTATTTTTTATTTTTACTGCAAACCCTGTAATTTCTCCTGTTTGAAACTCGATTTACTCTCGGAGCTGCAGCAGAATCGCTCTGTTATCAAAGACAATTAAACTCATTATTGTCACTCCAGAGGGTCGAACCGTAATGGAGGGAGGGGCCTGTGGTTTCATTGGACGAGCCCGGAGTTCTTCAAGAAAATAACCAATGGAACTTGATTACTGTCTCATATACCCACGCTGATCATTTTTAGTTTGAGAGCCACACACAGTAATGATGTGACCGACCTCACACACAACCAACAGGTTTCTGAGCACACCACCGTCTGAGAACCGCTGACCTTTGCATTAAAGTCAACAGTTATTTATTTGTATATTGTTTTACTCTATTCATTTTCACCCTCCATAGAATTTAACTGATCAGTAATTTCCAGATGACATGTTCTAGATCCTGCATTTAAAAATGACGTTTATGAATATAAATGAGAATGACCAGATATATGAAAATCCAGAGAGGAATGCTGGAAAACCAAAGCCATTGACTTTCATTAACAAACTAATCATTTAACGGAACTAATAACAGTAGCTTTGTCATTTCACTTAGGAATGAAATACAGTAAAAAAAAGCGTAATTTTGTCTGAGCTGTTTTCTTTACTTTTTTGTTATCTTCACTCCAGGTCTCAAAAGCTTTATGAAAGAGTGAAAGAGCAGATTCTTCAGGAATAAGGCAGCAGTCAGCAGGAAGAGGCAAATAATGCAGAAAAGTAAAGGCCAAAGCTCCGTGTCCTGGCGTCAGCTGCTTGCTGTAGGGCTTTGCTTGAGACGGTCACATCTCTACCTCCATTAAAGCTCTCAGCATGGAGCGCATGGGACGTCCCTCTTCGGTAAGTACGGGGATGCTTTGAGCAGCAGTCGTTTCTCTATCTGCGTGTTCTACTGGGGCTCTGCTCAGCCTTTCCCAGAACGCGCTTCAGGCCGGATGACATGAGGAAAGGCTTTTCGGACGTTCCGTCATTTCTTTCCAGGTCTTCACCTTCTCAGGATTGAGAAGAAGAGAAAATAAGATTTTCAGCAAGATTGAAAATGTGCAAACGTAAAAAAGAATGGGTCAGCTCAACTTTTTTTTTTTTTTTACCATGAATATATGCTACGACTCAAATATTTATGAGTTATTACTAGTATTACTATTACAACTAGGACTGAAGGAAGTTGCAAATGTTACTGTGATGAATATGATAATATAGCTTTGTAATGATAAATACATGATAGAGTAGCTTTCTAATAATAAATAGATGTTAGTTTTAGTTACTTGACATCGTTACAAAAACAAAAACTTGATCTTAAAAGATCAAGGTTTTGACCTCATATAATTTGATATAAGAAATATAATCATTTTTACTCTACTTTTTTGGAGGTTAAATGCTTAGGTGTTTGGGTTGTTATTTAGAGGGTTAGTAGGGGAATGTGATGCCTTTATTTTGGTTTGTAGGGAGTTAGGTAAGGTTAGGTCTTATTTTGCTGTTCAATTGTTATTTAGGGATAAAAAGAAATAGATGTTTAGGTTTATTATTTAGGCAGGGCGTCCCCTGACCATTGCCCTATTTTCATTGTCGTGATGCTTTGTAAATAAATTGTGAAAACTTTGTTCTCTTCTATACGAGCCATTTTTTTACCCAATTATTATTATTTTTTCTTTTACTGTTATGCCTATATCTTAGACGGGACATAACAAAATTAATATTACATAACAACATTAACTACAACAAAAAAAAAATTCATTACATAATTTACTGGGTAGATATTTGTATTTAAAAAACTAAGATTTTATTTTGATTATGTCTAATGTACTATATATAATGTATAGTATAATGTATTACAATAAGTACAAATTACATTTTAAAGTAACTCACCTTTTCAATTGCTCAATTCTGTCTTAATTATGCTTGTTCAATAATTGTTCAATCTCTGTTTTGAGATCACAACATACATTTTTCATATGATTTTAGGATTTATGTTAAAGAATTTAATACTTTAATAGCGAATTTCACTTTGGTTTTCAGTTGCATCAAATAAATAATTTATTGAAAATATATAAAATATGACATCAACAGTAACACCAAACGCCACTGAATTTTTACCTTAAGGATATAAAGGTTATAATAGTAAAAGACATGTGCTTCCCCCATTAAACTTTTGAAACAGGTAATGTTAGAATAATTATGAAATATGATTATTCCATGTGATGTAGATACTAAATGTAAGATCTATAAAATGCATGTATGGCTGTGTCTGTTCACACTATATGTAACTGCTAATTCTCATTTCTTACTGATCAATCGTTAAAGATTTTGATTAAGAGATGTGTTCTGCTCCTCACCTTGAGCTGAGACACTGTGACATTTTGCTTTTGTTATTCTCTTATTCTCTTTCTGTTATTGTGACTAAGTCCCTGTAACCGCTGTATGTTTGTTTCAGGACAACTCTTTAACTGTGAGACTTTTTGAAATGTTAAAGTTTCTTCTCTTCTCCCTGTGTTGCTTCTCCATATGCTCTCGATCCCCTTGATTAAAAAATAGGCAGCAAACTTAGTATGTACAAGTAGGGAATTAACATTATCTTTAATTGACTTTGTGCTGTTTTGTGTCCTTTTTTTTGGTGTGATTCTTTTTGCAGAAGAGTAATGTTAGCAATACTCACAGAAACAAAGAAACAAGGTGTCCACGCACATGGCATATACACTGAAGAAGCTGTGCGCGATCAAGTATGAGCCCAAAATGACCGTCTGAAAAAACAAACAAAAAAAAAAGCCCTGTTAAACAAAAAAACTCTATCTAAAGAATCTACAACGTTTTCTTAAGAGTGTTTCTGACCAAGAGAGGCACGCAGTAGTAGTTGAGCACAGGAAGCTCTTCTTGGATGATGGGGATCTTGCGTGTGAGGAGGAGGAAGACGATGGCACCTGTGAGAGACGACAAAACAGCAGAAAGTGCTGTGTGCTACACGTACATGATCTCTAATGGTCAGTGGAACATGAAGCTGGAGCTTTTTGATTGATTGAAGATCTTTATTGCAATAAATGACTGAAAATAATCAAGTTCGGAATCTAAAGATGCATAAAACTCAGAGCGTTTAATTAGGTAATAGCTATCTTCCTTCCTTTTAATGTAAAATCTGGAGACATTTTATACTGTCTTTATAATGCTTACATAATTAATTTATGCTACTTAATATCAAACTAATGAAATGTTTTTAATTCATTTTATTTTCAAACATGTAAATTTACATTGTGTTTAAATCTTAATAGGATTAGTTAATGTTACTAAGTAACTATTAATAGTTTCTAAGATTTTAAACAGGGATGTGCAGAGCGGGCACTTTGATGCCCAAAGGACTCTTATGGACCATTATTAATGTAATGATTTCATTTATAATATAAACTAACATTTATATTGTATAATTATGTCAATATAATTGTTATGATAATATACAAATCTTTTTTTATTTTATAATAATAATTATTTTATTTTTTAATAATAATTTGTGAGCAATTCTATTTTTAGTAGTCTCTTAGGCTGTACACATATGATATATACAAGACTTTTGAACATATAAAAATATCAACTGTGATAAACAGTTTTCTTATGCCCAAATTAATAAATTCAGCTTAAAACAAAGTGTGTAAAGTTTGGCACAAAAGCTTGTGTGATTAACTTACTTATGATGGTAAAATGTAAAAATGTGGAAGTATTACATATCTATATAATATATAAGAGGGCTATAAAACCATCATTCACATGATAAAAGCTAAAAAGTTAGCTCAGTTACACACTCTGGAGAGCTTCACTGTACTGGGTACTACTGTACATATTCTGTGGGTCACAGTACATTGTTAGCAGCTCACTCACCTTCACATTTTATTTTTATTGTAGATAAAATAAATTTCCAATTGATTAGAAAAATTGTGCAGTCGTTGAAAACATTGTGATACAGAAGTTGTATTTATTTATACTTTGAGTTTATAAGCATCATATGTTAGCAACAGTTTGGCCTCTAAATGATCATAGTGAACAGAAATGGGCTTTTTGTATTTCAACACCTGCTCCTCAGAAGATATCTGCACAGGTCTGATTAAAAAATGCACAATATTATTTTATAAAATGCTATTTTGTTTTTAAACAAATTGTGTGTGTGTGTGTGTGTGTGTGTGTGTGTGTGTGTGTGTGTGTGTTGCACCATTTCTCTCAGTTGTGCCATTTTAACACCCAATAGATGTAAATCTGAAGTAATCTACTGTCACTCACCAACACTTCCAGCGATCAACAGTTTCCCCAAGAAGAGCAGAAAATCAGTGACTCTGTCCAACACTGCCACCCTGAGGAAAACAGACGAACTGCAGTCAGAAGAGGGCTTGCATACCAGTCTAATATAGACGCATGCAGTACCTGCACCTCTCACCTCACTACATTCCTCATCAATAAATAAAAAGCCTCCCGCGCTGACTTGCAGAAATTCTTGCCATAAATAGCAATCTAGAGGCAAACACAACCAATTTATCAGTCACAATTAATCTGTAATACCCTGAATGTATGGCTGTAACTCACCATTATATAAGCGTTTCTGTTCATAAAGCGAATAAATCTCTCCAGACACCAGAAGCAGCACTTCAAACAGCAGAGGAGGAAGCGTGCCAGCATGTTCTGAGCTCCTGGACAAACAAAGGAAAAGAAGTTTCATTGAGGTTGAAGCAATCATATCATCAGCCCTCCATGAAAATTTCATGCTGCCTGTTAGCTATTCAATAACCAGATAAAAGATGGACAAAAGACTTAATTCCGAACATTCTGCACAACCGTAAAGAAAGCAAGCAACCTTTCAGTTTGCTGTCCAGATACTCCAGAATGACTCGGATGAATTGAACAATGGCTAAGATGAGGGCGCCAAAAGCAAGCGACCCTGTGTGATACCTGTAAAACAAGCACAGACTTAACCAGCAGAGCCTCGTTTGATGATCCTCTCACTTCAGACGAGGCACTGCATTGTACCGTAAGGCCCTGGAAAACGAGGAGAACACCGGACAGGGAGGGATGTCTGCGGGCTTCCTCCGAGCCCAGTAATAGGAGGCGAAAGCACCAGCGATGGTGCACTGCTCCAGAGCAATGGAGAAATTGACCAGCCAGAGGACAACCAGCAGATTAAACAGCTGGAGGATGAAGATATAGCGATGATATAAGCTCTCGCCGCCATAGAAGGCGAAGAGACACTGAGCTCCGGGACACTGGCTGGTGATGTTAGTCCTGTTAAAGTTCTGCAAAACACATTACATAATTTTATACAATAATTATTATATATTTTAATATATTTACATTGTTTATGATACAATTAAGAAAAAATATATATTTTATCACATTAAAACACCTTTTGAAGATCAGAACACAGTTTAGATGAATATGATTAAACTCAAAGCAACGAATGTTTTTAAAACTATTAATATTACAAGCAAACTTTTTAGAAACAATCGCACCTCAGGACTGCAGGTCTGGTTGCTGTACTTGCAGTTAGGATGAACCGATGCTACTTTGTAAACCGCTTCACCAGATGATGCAAGGAAGCTTCAAGATAGATAAGGTCTAAGGTCAAAAACAGGCTTTGACATAACAATAGTGTTTTCACGGCCGTGGAGATAGTATCAAAGGACAATGACCAGACTGATTCGAGCTGACAGAAAGGCAACAGTAACTCAAATAACCAGCGATTACAACCGAGGTAGGCAGAAGAGCCTGTCTGAACACTTTTCAGCTAGTCTTACACACACTGACAAGTATCTTAAAACAAGCTTAATTGACACAAACAGGTGTGTTCAGTGATGCTTGGATCTAAGGACTGTGGCTGTCCAGGAATTGAGATTGAGACAATTGGGTTATTTTATTTCTTTAGATGTACAGTACAGACCAAAAGCTTGGACACACACTTTCTCATTTAAAAAACTTTTAATTTCTTAAAGTAACGATGGCCACTTGTTTTTCCAAACTTAGCTGTGTTTGTCTTGGCATAATACAAATCCTAACAATCTATTCTAGAATGACATATTTTCAGCTGTTTCACACTTGTTTTGTTATGTATACAATTCCACACGTGTTAATTCTTAGTTTTGATGCCTTCTGTGTGAATCTAGCATTTTCAATTTTCATAGTCATGAAAATAAAGAAAGGTTTTTAAATGAGGTCTGTACTGTATATGTGATGTGCAGCTTTAGAGGAAAAGATACAGTGCAGTCATGGCCCAGTAGGACACAGAGATGGCCAGCAGCACAAAGGTGGTGATGGGGTAGAACAGAGCTGATGTGATGTAGCTGATGGCCCTGCAGACACAAACACAAAAAAAGCCTCAATTGGTAAAAACTTGTATCTCAAAGTAATTTCAATAAATTAAATTTCTTAATTAATCGCTATATATATATATATATAAATTACTAAATATAATATTCACCATAAAGCGTAACAGTATTTAAAAAAACTAAAACTAAAATAAACTCAAATAAAGTTTGCGGTTGGTCCTCAAAGCATAAAGTTCTGGTGGTCCATCATCAGCTGCTTCTCTGGCACCGGAGACGAGCTGCTGCATCTTCCCTCATCGGTCTGCAAACTGTCTCTTCAACTTTTATATCACTTACGACGCCGTCTGAACTCAAGAGCTCTTTGGCTTCAGCCTCAATTCCTGTCCATGTTGCAGGTGCATGCACCGGGTAAGCCAGTTTCATGGGTTACTCACTAGAGCCCCCTCTGTCCATCAGGCAGTCTCGCATATGTCCATAGCTGACTTTTACCACACACACACACACACACACACACACATATATATATTTATCTGACCTTTCCTCTAAATTGAATTTGAATGTAGTTTAATTACATTTCTAGCCAGATAACTTGTGCACATTTTGAAGTAGTATAACTATACCTGTAATATCCTTAAATAGGCGTATAATAAAGTTCAAAAAGTAAGGAGAATTGCAAATTGTTATACAACAAATATCTGATGAATTATTTACTCAAACTATTCTACATACAGAAGATCACAGCAGCAATTTTTGTCAGGTGGACTCACCTGCTGCCTTCTCTCAGCAGAGCGATGGCAATTCCAACCCGCTTCCTCAGGAATATCAGCACCAAGACAATAGAGGCTTCAGTCAAACCCAGAGCCACCACTGAGTAGGGCAGAAGAGCTGATGAATCAGGCATTGTATAAACAAAGAGAAGAAGTGCAGGGATATTCTCGCTCTCTTACTGAAGATCAGCCAGGTCTGACTGAGCTGTAAGTAGATGTGGAGGTCTGTCTGGAAGCCCAGGTCGGAGATGGCAACATCTGCTCCAGGACTCTCTCTGAGAGCCGTAAACTCCCAGTAACAGTGCCAAATTCCTGGAGAAAACAAAACAACCTCTGTTTTCACGGCAAGTGCCTATTTATTGAGATAGAATATGATATTGTATGGATGTATAGTCTCAACAGGCACTTAATCAGTTGTGAAGAAAGTTGAGTTAAATTATCTTCATTTAGTGAGTTTACATGCACTATTTAGCTCTGCTTAGCCAAGTTTATTTTAATTTTTTTGTACTGTGCGGTGCTTCCATGGGGTTAAAGGAAAGTGGAAATATATGTGTACGGAGCTTATAATGAAGAATCAACAATTCTAAAATAAATTGGTGCGGACAAAGATATATTCCTAAAATGAGGTTTATTCATGCAGTCTTCAAATACTTGGACAGCATTTGGGTTCAGCAAAGGGGCAGAACTTATATAATATCTTCTCTTTTAAATTCATCATACCTGTCTATATAAATACCAGCAATCAGTTTAAACAAAAGATGCTATGTCAATGGTCTCTCAGAAGATTGTTACAGGTACATCTCTCAATAGTTGCGCAAACGGCTCTTAAACAACTTGCTGCTGCTTCACTTGTTAAGTGATAGCTGACATTGTAGCCTCACACCTACATAGAATAGGAAATAATTAAATGGCCAAAAGCAATGGTGCAGCGGTGTAACATTGAAAGGTGTGTTGTGTGCGTGCGTGTGTGCGCGTGTGTATGTATGTGTGTGCGCGTGTGCGTGCGTGTGTGTGTGTGTGTGTGTATTAGTCGGGTTGGGTTTGATGCACTGCTCTTGAATTGAGCTTAACGACGAGTGTGTTTTTATTCCTTTTTTTGTGGTTATTTTAAGATTCAAATTTGACATAATTATGGATGGGCCTATTCAAGTGAGAGCCACTCACCAAGGTTCTGTTCTCACCATTTCAGATCCACCAAATCACATAAATGTGACTTGCCGGTTTGGTGATGCTTTCCCAATAAGAAATAAGCTGATTACCTAAACTCTGAGACTTATTTACTTTCTGAAAAAAAAAAACTTTGGGAGACGCCATGCTCACTACATCCATGTTATATACAGTCAATGGTTGACAAACTCTCAGTCTCAGTTCCTGTTAGAGTGAGTGTGAGAACACCCTATGATTCAAATAAAAATGAGGAGAATAGGCCTTACCATAGGCAACAAGCAGAATAACAGCAAAGATGATGAACCAAAGAAGGAAGCCTGCAGTAAATCTGAGCAGCAGTATGAAGATGAGACTGATGACCAGAGCTAGGAACAGCCCTCTGTCACGATCAGGAGAGCAGAAAAAAAATCACACGATCACAAACACAGAGGATACAATGTAGCTCCAAATCTCTCTCTCTTTTCTAAAAGCATTTCATGTTTTTCATATTGCCAAAGAGTACCCAAAAAGATTTGTCTGCAACATCAAACAAGTGAACTTGTGCGCAAAATATTCTTTAAAATGATTTCTGAAAGTTTTCTATTGGTAGTTGGTTTTGTGAATGACAGCAAACATGGAAAGCATTCTTACATTACGATCCAGTACCAACAGGTGGCGTAATCCTCCATTATCTTCATCCCCAGCTCTTTAGCCTCATGTATGCTTGTAATACCACTGCAGAGGAAAATATTTCAGCACTCACATCATTCAAAGAATGATTCAACATTTAGCTCTGAAGAAATTAAACAATATATTTAATACTAGTAGCCATATTAAATATTCTAGAATCTAGATCTACTGAAATAACCTTTCATTAATGCATTTCATTACTTTAACATTTCTAAAGATAAAGACACATATCTGATTGTTTATTTGTGTGTATAACAACTCAAAAACTTTTACTTCTGCCTTTGAATCGAATATCCTATATTTATATATGGTTTAGCTTGGTTGCTAAACCCCTCCTTTCTCATTTCAAGTATCCAAAATGACAGCAGTTGAAGAAACAGGTTTATAGTGAAAATAAACATTATAGTGAAAATATACGTACTTTGCTGCATCTCTCAGTTCCGTCACACTTCTGGCTGTGTCCAGCGCATCTTTGAAAGCAGTTTTGTTAGCCACTGTTAACGTGCCATTTACGGTGATGAAGTCTGGGAAGCAACGCTGCAAAACTTTTATGAATGAGAATGAAAAATGATAAAAGAAAGAAATTAACACAAAAAAACTATATTTTGGCAAATATAGAGTAATCTATCTTTAGCTGAACTGTTTTCTGTCAAGACATAAAAATAAGTACATTAAACAATAAACATTTTTCCACTTTTTTCCAATCATTTAAAGCCCTAAAAATGCTCTCATGCTCTCACTACAGTTATATTTCCCTCTCTCACAACTTACATGGTCGACTTGGCACAATCATTGATGGGCAGTCTTCATCTCGCAGCACTTCTGTAACAGACTGCATAAAAAAAGTTTTTTTTAATCTTTAAAGCCTAATCTTGGGTGTGGCTGTATTTGCCTGGTAAAGGTTGGATTTGAGCTTTTATTCATTTCATACTTTGAATTTATGTGATAATTATTTCTTATAAATAGATTATTACTTTTCTCATTTTGTTGAACACTTGACTTTGTTCTGTTTTCATGCACAATGAACAGATAATCTAATTTACTTTCAATCTTTTATTGAATTGTTTGCTTGAATTGTTTGTTACTTTCTGGTCACGAGCTCAGCACTCGGACGTCCGAGTATGTTTTTCTTTTGCGGGCCATTGATGGTCGTGACACTAGGGCTAATACAATTTAGAGTGAAATAGTCAGTCAAAGATTAAATCAAACGAAATCAAGGATCCCATAAAGTGAGATTTTATTACAACCAACTGTAATTTACACTAATCCGATGTCAACCAGTAGTTTGAAATACAATTTTAAATATTAATTTGTTTGAAAAAGTAAAAAATACTACATTTGTACCTGAGAAATGCGATTACGTTTACTTAATGTTACTCAAATGTTGAGTTTACTTAAAATAGTTTAAAATATTTGAGAGTGCTAATAAAACGTAAGTAAATTTACTGAGCATTTTAGAACGTCATTGAGCATGCATATATAACGTTGAGTAAATTTACTGATAAATATAATCAGTTAAATTTACCTGTAGATAAAAAATTTTTAAAAGTAAACTGAAATAATTGAATTCACTGTGTACAGAACCTTAAAATTGTCAGCGATAAAATTGGAAATCCACCAGAGCTGAACCTAATCATGTGAGCGTCAAACATACATGTGCAGCAGATAAAAGAACAACAACAACAACAAAAAATCCTAGGATGTGCCAAAGTTTAGCCTTAAACCTGAAAATCCCTTTTTTCTCCGCAGGATAATCCCAGGACTACTGTTTTCCCCTGAAAAGCACCACGTTTAAGCATGTAACCTAGAAAAGTATCGTTTTTTTTATATGTAATGAATACATACACCATTGTAAATACATTGTATATTTTCTTAACAAGAAAGTAAAATGAAGGATATATAGATTATTTTATTAGTAGCTGTCTTGTCCAATCAAGGTCAGATGCAGCTCCCAAGCTGAAATGAGATTGACATCACTGATCTTGACATAAAATCAATGTAAAAACTAGAGTGTGGGGGAAAAAAATGGAAAACGTGTTTTGATGTTAATTGCTAATTATGATAACCATCAAATGAGTTACTTTTGCCAATACAAAGAGAAGACAGAAAGATGATTATTCTGTATTCTTGCAGTTGTCCCAATCGTAATCCTTTGTGTGCTGGTGAAATGTACCTTTTGAGGGTTATTGAAGCCAGGCTTGCAGAACTGTTTATAGTAGTCCCAATGGCTCTTGTTAAGCTTATAAAGTAGCTGCATGTCTGTGTACGTTGAAAAGCGATCTGGACACTTAGAAACACACAAAAAACACACACAAGAGGTTTTTAGACAAAAAGTGTTCAAGTTTCTGTAAGAATCAACTTTCTTACCTGAGTAGTAGGGCACTGGAGGTTTATGAGCACAGCGGGACTGGCACATTTCAGAATGTTGAAGTAGAATAATATGGCTTTCTTTCTAAGAAAGAGATTTAAAGTATAAATTAAAGACATGCTTTTAACAGTAGGTGGCAGTGGAGCTTTTTGGATAAAACAGAAAGCACAATACACACTTTCAGTCCCTCTTGATATTAAACTGTCAAAAGACTTTACTGTTCAGCTTAGAAATTCAGCAGATGAGTAACTGCTCATTTCCAATTTGGGTAATTGCTCTGTCACCACTAATTTACTTTCTGAACTGTAACGCATCCTTACATCTGTTTTTCTGTTTGATTAATTGTATTACTTATTTTACAAAAAAAAAAGCTTTTTATTTTGTGGTCAACACCCCGGTTGCCGTCTGT
The DNA here is from genome assembly GCA_900490495.1 of Danionella dracula. Classification (NCBI taxonomy): domain Eukaryota; kingdom Metazoa; phylum Chordata; class Actinopteri; order Cypriniformes; family Danionidae; genus Danionella; species Danionella dracula. The sequence continues at coordinate 6,010,225 of UELW01000100.1, forward strand.
CGAGATGATCCAGGAGCAAGTAGCAAAAACACTGCTTCTAGAGACATTTATGCCTCTAGACATATGACCTGCCAAACAAAACCTCCATGTTTTGGAGAATTTAGAATATTTGATTCCCCTAGGTATTAAGTATTTGGACTGAGCGAACAAGCAGATGCGCATGTATATTTTTATGTCGTAACACCCAGTATTCTCCAGTGTGCTGCCTCACCCTCAGGGTTGCATCTATCACTATCCTATGTTGTTTATTGTCTTTCATTTATGTGATTGTGTACTCTGTAATGTTGTGCATGGCTATGATTTAAATAATAACTTTAAAAATAATAATAATACAGTCAAAAGTTAAAAAAGATGAGTTACTTACTTATTATACCAAATATAACAACTCAGTATTAATTTAGATCACCCAGAAAAAAGCTTAATAATCCCCTTAGAACTAATTATGCACTGCACAGATCCAAATAAAGCTTACAATCCAAACATATTTCTCTCAGTGTCTGTGCAGAGCAGACATTGTTATCAGTGTGTTCCAGCTCCATAATGGATAAGAATAGTTCTTCATTCTCTCCAAGGTTGTGAATCAACTACTAGTAAAGGAATTCAACACAAAAGCAAGTGATTCGTGTTTGAAGGGGCTTTGGTAACATTTTGGAGCTTTAACTGAAAAACAACAACAACAACAACAACAGCAACAGATGATTATGTGGTAGTCACTTACGCATCGGGCGTTCCCTTCTGCCCACAGAACTGACCCATGCTGTCTGTGGGGTAGATGACTTTTCTTGGGTCTCCATGAATCCAAGCTACAACAAAGAGAAACTCTTTAAAAAGTGTTACAGACTTAAAAAGTATATACTTACACACTGTGGAGAGGAATTCAAGTTGGTTATGTAGGGCAATGGCATTGATGATAGATGCCATGCTACACACAGAAGAGTGCTACTTGTTCGCTAAGATTTATAGCTGGTCATAAGAAAGTAGTATTGATAAAAAAGAGAAAACTGCACTGATGATATCATGATTGCAAAATCAAATGAGATTAAGTATATTGAGAGCTGACCTTGCAGACGGTTTCTTCAATGACAAACAATAAACAGCTAGAGCTGTCAATATGATTAATTGACAAATCCACCAACAGCAAAACAGCCCAATCGATCTTAACTCTTTGTTTATAAAAAAAACTGTACCCACCATGTATTGTAAAAAGGATTCTCTACAAAAATGTATTCATTTTATAACCCTAACCTTATAATATTTTTAACAAATGAGCATGAACAATTTTCCCATTTTTGCTGTCAAACCTTTAAAAGTTTTTTCTGAATATTTTGTAATAGTATTTCAGGATTTGTGGAACATTCTAATGTTTATTCAATGGCCGGTACTGAATGTCCGTGTTTAAAGAGCTCACTTTAGTAACTTAAAATCTACACGATCTTCTCCTTGCCTTGACAGTTAAGAAGTGCATCTGCAATTTAGAGAAGAGCATGGTGCATTCATTCAAACATTATATTGCTGTTATTTTTGTGAAAAGGCTTAAAGAAAACGTAACTTTACTTTGCTGCACTAATTTGTTAAAAACATTACTATACAGTATTTTTTGTAAGCTGCACTGATCTATATATAACTTTGTAAAGGTATATTAAGTTCATTTTTATTAAGAAATAAAATGAGATATAAGTCCTGACTATGTACATCTCACTATTCGAAAATGCATTTTTGTTCATATTTTGTTTACTTTTTTGCTTGCCTTGCATTCATTTGTAATTGGTTGTGTCTAATTACATTTTACGACAAGCTTAACATGGGTTTTCTTTGTAAAGGTACAAAAGAAATCCTTCATCTCTGGAAGGTCAGCCTTGAAGGGTTCCAGCCATCTTTTTAGTACCAGTAGCAAGCTGAAAACACACACACCTTACAGTGTGTCTACTGTCATTTTCACCTTTCCTCAACACAGTCATTTAAAAATGTAATAAAACAGAAAATATCTAAACAATACTGTCTTTGATTGGTTGAATTTCAAGAGTGTACAAGTAACATTGTAAAATAATTGACTTGTAGACTGTAAATAATCATGATGGACCATAGGAGGGGAAGTTTATTAAATTACATGTTTTGATATATGTCTGACATTATATGATCATTATTAGAAACAGCATTCTGCTGTAGTTGCAAAAACAGCCTATAACTGTACATTTCAACAAGAAGACACAGTTATTACACAGTTAACACAGTTAATTTTACAGTTACTTGCTGGCAACCATGCTGTCAGTTATTTACTTTTTTAAACAGTATGAAACTGTACTAAAAATTAACAGTAAAACTGTAAATGAACAGTTATTTGCTGGCAACCGTGCAAAAAAGATTTTTCCTGTGAAGATTTTTTTTTAGTGGATCACTCAACATTCTATGTGTTCCTTGTATGCCGCACTCAGTTGACCAGTGCCAATTTGGATCAGTTTTAACCTGCTGCAAAACAAGGACTCTTAAATGATTAATCTCTTGTCTGTTATTCTACATAATACACAACATTTCATCTCCTCTTGTCTGTGTTCTATTTTTGGTTCACGTTTTGTTCTTATTCAAAACAAAAACAGATTTTACCATTTATAAAATGAATTGCCATGGGAACACTCTAGAAAGCCTATCTATTGGTGATATCAATAATAAACATATCATAATGTCATGGAATTGTTTACATTCCATCGTAATGATGTTCACATGTAATATTGAAACATTTTTACATTAATATTCTCCTCAGGAGACACAAGAGCCATCAGAACACTTCAGGCAGCTACACATGGTATTCAAGATGCCATTTTCTTCCTCGCAAGGAGAAGGGATTGTCATCATCTGAAAATGGTTCTGAATGAAACTGAAAAGCCCTGTGTGAAAACACTTGTTGCGCTGAAGCTGTTAAGAGCTGCGTTTCATAGAGCTGTGAAATGAGCTTCACACCACAATGCTTTCTATAATGCCAAAGTAAGCTGTAGTATAACAACACTAGCCACAGAGAAGTGACCGTATATCAGTGTACAGGAAGCATCGACATCATTCAGTCTAAAAGAGCAACATAAAACATCAAATATTTTCTAAGAGTAAATGAGACAATACTATTTTCTAGACAGTGTGTCTAGTGGATGATGTCATGGGTGTTTTTCTCATTGCTTTGTAGCAAGGGTCTTTTTTTGGGGAGGGGTGGGCAGCACTTACACGGTGACATCATCTTCTGCCTGGGGCTTTGTATGAGGTAATTCTATTCTGCTTCACATTAAAGCTGAAGAGCCCTCATAAAATCTAAAAGGAAACCAAACTTGAGGACGAGGCTTTTGAGAGACATGCCATCTGTCTTTCTGATGAGTCGATGAGTAGATGAGGGAGAATAAGTCTAAAACTCTTCGGTGATTTCACATAAAGGAACACGGGATTCAAAAGGCATGGTGACAAAAGCAATACAAGAAAACTTGACAATTGATTGGATTTAACTTAAATGAATGTGAATCAATAAACAGAGTGGATTACTAGGATGAGGTGATTTACTCAAGGGGTGGACACAGGAGTATCGAGACTTGAGAGAACACGGAGAAAACAACTGATATGAAACATCAGAGTGAAACCATAAGAATGTGACATGAAGGAAACATTACAAACTAAACTTATAACCCACAAGGGTAACAAGGGAAGAACCCGAACCAAATTATAAACTTTAAATTGGGAAGAACCTGACATTATCCCTGTACATGCAATACCTGGATGGACTTGGGTAATGACTGCATTCTTTTTTTTGGTGAAAGTGTAGGTGGACGTTATTCTATTTTCTTTATGGCCTTACAGGCTTAAAGCATATAACAGGTGTACTAGACTAAAGCTGATTAAGTTCAATGGGGTATTTCTGAAAATATGTAACAAATTAATTTCTTAATGGTGTTGAAAAAAAAACTCTCTCATCAAACAGCTGTTACAATAATACATTTTGCGTCAGGCCCTTTTTCGTCATATTTAGTCCCAAAAACATAAAAGAAAAAATGCTTGGAGAACTTGAAGGAAAAAGAACTCTAGGACGGATTTTACTCCAAGCTAAACTTATAGTAGTAAACATAAAAATGTTGTTTTATCACCCGTTTTACGTTACAAGACAAATACATTTTTGATTCATTAAATAACTTACAAATGAGGTGAATCTGGCTTTACTGCAGCTCTCTGTATGAACAAATCATGAGGGATAAGCACAAAGCACTTCTGAGGCTTCCTGTCCTGAGATATCAAGTTATTAAATTGCAATTTTT